>OY970814.1:9928185-14728185 GCA_963853775.1 Xanthia togata | reverse complement strand
GCCCTCTGCCTGTCCTCTCTACCACGGCCTGCCCCTCCGAGGTCGGCGACGTGGAGGCCTGACTCGAGGCCCTTTTCTGCACAATCTACGAGCTTCTTTACTTCACAACCTGCAAGTCTCTTTACTTCACAACCTGCGAGCCTCTATTCTTCACAACCTGCGAGCCTCTTTTCTTTTACACTTGGACCTTCAATTTTCTACCCCGGTTTCCCTGGCCTTATTTACATAAATTAAATTATTTTACTATTTCTTTTTTACTTTTCCTTTTAAGCTGGGACTCCTCCAGTTCTGGTGATAGTTACCTCGTTGACCTTACATTTTCCCCCTCCCGGGAAAATGTAACGTTACAATCTCATACTCCACAAGGAATTTTTGGGATAACGTCGTGCAAACCTGTGACGCCGACCGCTGATAGCTCTCAGCCCTCTGCCTGTCCTCTCTACCACGGCCTGCCCCTCCGAGGTCGGCGACGTGGAGGCCTGACTCGAGGCCCTTTTCTGCATAATCTACGAGCTTCTTTACTTCACAACCTGCAAGTCTCTTTACTTCACAACCTGCGAGCCTCTATTCTTCACAACCTGCGAGCCTCTTTTCTTTTACACTTGGACCTTCAATTTTCTACCCCGGTTTCCCTGGCCTTATTTACATAAATTAAATTATTTTACTATTTCTTTTTTACTTTTCCTTTTAAGCTGGGACTCCTCCAGTTCTGGTGATAGTTACCTCGTTGACCTTACATTTTCCCCCTCCCGGGAAAATGTAACGTTACAATCTGGCGCCCAATATTTTTACTAACCCCTCCCTCCTTAAACTTTTTCAGATTCTTCTCAAAATTCTAAAACAAACTTGCTCAAGTGATTTTTATTTGGTAAGCTTTTATTTTCATCACCTCATCCATCTCAACCTTTACAAGACTTCTTTATACTGAAACAAACACATACACACACACACACACACAACTTTTACCTACTGGTAATTGTCATCCATTCTTCGCTTGCAAGTGTTCTTAAAACCATTCGTGGTCACTTACAAGTTGGGGTTTGGCTTACTCTACGACGTACTATAGGAGAATATCCTATAGTCGTTACCACCTAGGTACATTATAACTCTCTACTAATACCTCACTATACTGCATCCCACACACTTGCACACCACTGCGGTTACCCTCTGGTAACCGTAACCAGTCTTCGCTAGTGAGTGTTCTTAAAACCATTCGTGGTCACTTACTAGTTGGGGGCTGGCACACTTCACGACGGCTGCAGGACAATATCCTGTGGTCGTTTATACAAAACTTAACATAAATCAACACATCTTTAAACATTACTTCATTTAGTTTGATTTGTTACCACGTCTAGTGCAACCTGTACGAAGATTACTTGAAAATATACATAAACCTAGAGTAAACTAAAATAAACTCTTAATATTTTTAAATCTTAAACATGGAGAACCAATCTAACCCTCCTGCTCAGAACCAATCTAACCCTCCTGCTCAGAACCAATCTAACCCTCCTGCTCAGAATCAAGCTGACCTTCTCTTCGGTCCTCGAATTTCCGAACCTTCTGAGGTTCTCGCTTCTTCTCAGCCGGTTTCATATCCCACTGCGGTTTGGAGTATGCCGCAATATTCCTCGGTAGACCAGAATTGTCACTCGCCGTGCAATTTTGTTAAAGATTTTAAAAGGTTTTCATATGATGGTAAAACATGTCCTAGGTCTTTCCTGCAGAAGTTAGAGGAATTCCGAATTTCTAGGAATATATCAGAAGTAACTTTGGTTAAACATGCTTTTGAGATTTTTGTCGGAGATGCGCTACATTGGTTCAGGTTTCAGCATAGTCGGAATCCGTCGTTGACTTGGAACCAGATCCATATTCTACTCATTAAAGATTTTGGAATTCAGGACTATGATTACAAATTACTAGAAGCTATTAGGAATCGCACTCAAGGGGCAACTGAGACTATCATTGTATATGTGTCTATTATGTTCGGCATGTTCAATCGTCTTTCAAAGAAACTTGTAGAAAGCGACCAATTGGAAATTTTACTTCACAACATAAAACCTTGTTATTCAGTTTTCGTTGCGCTTAAAGATATTAATTCAATCGATTCCTTGATCTCAACCTGTCAGAGCTATGAAAAGATTTCAGAAAGAGATCAGAATTTTCATGAACCCAGATATTCAGATATCCCTTCTTGCGCTGCAGAGTTTGCTTATCGTCCGTTGACTCCTAAAAATAATTCTAACCTTAGTCACTCTAACGCGATACAGAATAAGCAACCACATTTTTCTTCAAAATTGCCCTCTTCCTCGCAAACTCCTTCATGTCAAAGTCAAGATAATCCCAAGGAAGATTTCTGTTGGCGTTGTCGTGTTAAGGGTCATTCTTTGAGAGCGTGTACTCAACCGAGGTACTTGATCTGTTTCAAGTGTGGTCTGAAAGGCGTGAAAACTTCAAATTGTCCTAAATGTACACCGGATTCTCAAGCAAAAAACTAAATAGTGACTTGAATGGTTCTAAAGCTCAAAATTTTAACCTTAGCGATTGGAATCAATGGTTAAACACTATCCGAAATTTTATGTTTTATTATAAAACAACTTCTGCAATCTATGACAAGGAAAGGGACTGTAATAGACCTTTTATTAACGTATCTATTAACAATGTAAGTTTTTCAGGTCTTTTAGATAGCGGAAGCTGTTTTACTATTTTAGGAAATAATTCTCATAAGGATATTCAAAAGCTAGGGTTTAAGCTATTCAAGTCATCAGCTCAGGTTATGGTTGCTAATAAACAAAAATCATCGTCTTCTGGTTATTTCCATTTACCGTTGAGTTTTAATAATCAAACTCGTATCATTAAAGCTTATGTTTTTCCGGAGATATATCCATCTTTGATTCTTGGCTGGGACTTCTGGAAAGAATTTGACCTGTGTCCTAAGTTACTTTCGTCTAAACTTAATCTTGATAGTAGAGATTTTACGAACTGTGCTATTGAAAATAAAATCATGTCTTTCGATCACCTTTCCGATAACCAAACAAATATTGCTAGGGTTATGATTGATCGTTTTAAAGACATTTCTTTTGAACAGAAAGGTAAATTAGGTCTTACTAATCTAATTTGTCATCGGATTAATACCGGTAATGCTTTGCCTATTAAGCAACGTTGTTATCGTCTCTCTCCTGAAAAGCAAAAGATTCTTATTGACGAAGTCGATAAAATGCTCGAATTAAAGGTCATTGAAAAATGTGAAAGTCCTTGGTTATCTCCTGTTCTTATAACCCCTAAGTCGAACGGAGAATGGCGTTTCTGCGTTGATAGTAGGAAACTAAATTCAGTTACTCGTAAGGACGCTTATAGCCTTCCTTTCATTTCTGAAATACTTGATAACCTTAAAGGCTGTAAGTATTTGTCTAGCATAGATATTGCCAAAGCATTTTGGGAAATTCCTTTACATCCTGAAGATAGAGATAAAACTGGTTTCTATGTGCCTGGCAGAGGTTCTTTTAGGTTTACGGTAATGCCCTTCGGTCTAACTAACAGCCCTGCGACTCAACAAAGGCTTATGGATCACTTATTTACTCCTGAATTCGATAATAAAGTATTCTGTTACTTAGATGATATTATAATCATCAGTTCCACATTTGAGGAACATATCTCTCTGTTACTTAAAGTTCATGAAAAACTTTCTTATGCTGGGCTTACTATTAACTTTGCGAAAAGTAAGTTCTTTCGTAAAGAACTCAAATACCTTGGCTATGTAGTTGACGAACTAGGACTACGAGCTGATCCTAGTAAAATTGAAGCTATTTTAGCTTATCCTGTTCCTACGTCTAAAAAAGAGGTAAGGCAATTCTTGGGTACATGTAGTTGGTTCCGTCGTTTCATTCCCAATTTTAGTTCTATTGCCTCGCCCCTCTGCAAATTAACTGCTGCTGGGAAGAATTCTCCAAAATTTGTTTGGAATCCGGACGCAGACTTCAGTTTTGCCAAACTGAAAGAATGTTTGACTTCGACCCCGATTCTAGCTTGCCCTGACTTTAACCTTCCTTACTTTGTTCACTGTGACGCTTCTAATTATGGTATAGGAGCTATGTTGACTCAAGAACAAAACAATGTTGAAGTGGTTATTGCTTATATGAGCAGAACTCTTAGTAAACATGAGCAAAATTATTCTACTACTGAACGCGAAACATTAGCTGTTATAGCTGCACTTGAACATTGGCGTTGTTATCTTGATAATGGTAAACGATTTACGGTTTATACTGATCATGCTGCACTGAAATGGTTTCAAAATTTATCTAATCCTTCTGGGAGATTAGCACGTTGGACTCTTCGTTTATCATGCTTTGATTTTGATCTGAAACATAAGAAAGGTAAGGATAATGTAGTCCCGGACTTACTTTCTCGTTATAAGGGCCCTGATACAGAAATTTTAGATGGGGTTGCCCCTGTGTCTAGAGACAACGCGTCTCAGTTGGAACATTTCAATAAACTTTTTACCAAATGTCGTGACAACCCTGATGATTATCCTAACTATAAAATCCGCGAAAATAAGCTATATCGTTATTCTAACTCAATAGATGATCTTAATGAAGATTTTTCATGGAAGGAAGTTCCTCCTCCCTCTGAGAGGCTCGACCTTATCAAATCTTGCCATGGCTTGGTAAATAATAATCCTCACATTGGTATCTTTAAAACTTACAAGAAGCTTTCCTTAAGATACTACTGGTCTGGTATGTTTAGAGAAGTGGCAAAAGTGTGTTCTACGTGCGAAACATGTCTTGCCTATAAACATTCGAATCATTCACCCTATGGCCTTATGGGTAATCCAAAAATTTGTTCGAGGCCTTTCCAAAATATATCATTGGATCTCATGGGTCCTTTGCCTATGACGAGGCAGCGTAATCAATATATTCTTGTGATTACGTGCTCATTTTCAAAATACTGCCTTATTTTTCCTATTAAACGAGCTACTACTACTATTATTAAACAACACCTTGAAAACTTTGTATTTTTAGTACATGGTGTACCACAAACCATTATTATGGATAATGGCTCACAATTTCAGTCTAATGAGTTCCAACGGTTTTTAAATAATTATAAAGTACCCTTTATATTCTATTCGCCTAGATATTGCCCTCAAGTTAATCCAACTGAACGATATAATAGAACGATTATCACGGCACTATCGCAGTTAGTCGGGGATGATCACCGTTCATGGGACGTTCCGTTACAAAAGATTCAATTCGCTCTAAATAGCTCTGTAAATGCTGCGACAGGATTCTCCCCCTCTTTTCTCGTCTTTGGCCGTGAAATCATAACATGTGGTTCACTCTATTCTAGTTGCTCTAACCTAGACGAAATAATTTTCCTTCCTCGAGATGTCTATGCCGCTAATATAGGGTTATTATCTGTCATCTTCGATAAGGTACAGGTTGCACTATACAAGGCACATACAAATAATGCTTTACATTATAATACAAGGCACAGTTTTAAAGAATTTAATATCGGTGATACCGTCTGGCGGAAAAATTACGTTCTAAGTAATGCCGGCGCCTATTTTAGTGCCAAGTTAGCCCCTAAATACGTAAAATGTACAGTTGTTGAGAAACTGTCACCACTGGTTTTTATTTTGGAGGATCAGAACGGCTTAAGAGGAAAATGGCACGTTAAAGATTTTAAAGTGTAGTTTTCTATCTCCTGTGTTTTTGTATAAAATTGTTGTATCTTAATGTCTTATAATATTTTATGCTTAAAAGTTTTTTTTTTTAATCTTAACATCTCAACTTCTTAATTGACTTAGTGGTTATTTTATTTTTTTAACTTGAATGACTTAACAGTCGCTTTTCCCTTGATGTCTCTAGAAATAATTTTTTACTTATAATTTTAAAAACCATTTAACATTAAGTTCATTGTAAATACTTCACAAGTTTTATTTTCTCCAAAAACTTTTGGCATTTTTAGTCCACTTTTTTTTTATAGAGCGGTACACAACTCTTTAAATAAGCCATTGTGTCGAGCGGTAGCATAACTCGTAAAATAAAGCCTTAGTGTCGAGCGGTACTTAACTCGTTAAATAAGCCTTGGTGTGTCCATACCCTTATCTTTTTTTTTTAATACTTGAATTTAGTTACTTGAAAAGGCAATTATGCTTTGAACCTTGACTGCTTTTCTTAAGCTGGAAAGTTTTATTTCTAATACTTGAACATATTGAAACTTGAAGGCTTTTCTTAAGCAATTATGCTTTCAAACCTTGACTGCTTTTCTTAAGCTGGGAAAGCTTTGTAAATATTTATTTTAGTTTTAACGGGTTTTAAAAAAGGTGCGGATTACGACACCTAAGTAAAATAAATAAGCCTTCGTAACTCTAAAAAAAAATCCTTGTGGAGTATGAGTCATAGAATGTGAACCATATCCCCTAAGTATGTTGGTGATGTATGATTGAGGGAGTATGAAATGTGGGTTGATGAAAGGTGTATGAAAGAGCAAGGTTTTTTTTTTACAACATCGAAATTTTCTCAGTTGTTCATTTTCTGGGGTTATCGGGTAACGTAATTTTTATCTTTTGTAAAACTTTCTGTACCACTATAAATAGTCATATAGGTTAATTTTAGCTGGTCAATGCCTTATCTTACTTAATAACAAAAATTTTTCATTGTAATCAAAAATTTTCCGGGGTTGTCGGGGAAATGTAATGTTCGTATTTTTTTACTTACGTTTTGGCTATTTTAATTAGATATTATATGTTCTCTCCAATTATCTGCATGGCCATTGTCTGTAGTTTAAGCAATCCTAGGCCTCTATATTTAGAGCTATTTAGATTTTCTAGTGCTCTCCGAATGTTTGTTTACCTTTTGTAATGTCAGATAATGACAAGCCTAGGTTTTATTTTTAATTTATTGCTGGAGCTGCCAGTAGGTTAGGTTGTATACGTATTAGACCTTGTTATAAATTATTATTCTTTTATGTTCTAGAATCACATTAAAACTTTGAAATGACAACCGATCCGAAAAGGAAGGGAGCCGGGGCCAGGAGACCAGTTTGACTCTTGGGCTCGCCTTGGCAGGAGGTCCTGTTGATAGCGCTCGGTGGGAGGACTGTGCCCTTTGATAGCGGGGGCTGTGCTGGAAGAAAACTCAAACTCGAAACTCAAGTCTACGCGTCTCTTGGTACACCGGACATCGTTCGTGGGATAACGTCGTGCAAACCTGTGACGCCGACCGCTGATAGCTCTCAGCCCTCTGCCTGTCCTCTCTACCACGGCCTGCCCCTCCGAGGTCGGCGACGTGGAGGCCTGACTCGAGGCCCTTTTCTGCACAATCTACGAGCTTCTTTACTTCACAACCTGCAAGTCTCTTTACTTCACAACCTGCGAGCCTCTATTCTTCACAACCTGCGAGCCTCTTTTCTTTTACACTTGGACCTTCAATTTTCTACCCCGGTTTCCCTGGCCTTATTTACATAAATTAAATTATTTTACTATTTCTTTTTTACTTTTCCTTTTAAGCTGGGACTCCTCCAGTTCTGGTGATAGTTACCTCGTTGACCTTACATTTTCCCCCTCCCGGGAAAATGTAACGTTACAAGTTGTTGGAAAGTGGCGAGCAACTGGCCAATACACGGCGACAACAGCGCACTTATCCCACCGTCGATATTTACGACTTGAGCGAAACAGAAGTCATTAAAAACTTCAGATTAGATAAAGATTTAATAAGGGTTCTAATAGATCTATTGGCTCCTGTAATTCAGGATACCACGAAAATAGACCTGAAAACGAAGGTAAATAATCGTCTGCTTCATAATTTTATTAGTCATGTATAACTGTTCACTAAACTAACCTTACCCACCAAAAATGCTAATTGCACACCCTAAAATACCTAAATTACTTATGTAAAAATTGTGAAATACAATGATGTAACACAGAGTACATGTAAACATAACAAAAGTTTTGAAGGAACCGCAAAAAGGCGCAAATTCTGATACTGACAGACAGTCAACTGTCAATTTGTCAAACTTATTATTTTTACACTAAACGTTTCGTTTTATACTTAAATAATTAGGTTTAGTCAGCGTTTTAAAACAAAATCATTCATTAACTCATAGCTACCTAAAACGGAACGTGCGGTTCTTCATAATGGTAACATTATCTTCACTCGACTCGACATTTTCGTGACATTTATTTCTATTTTGACTGAGAATACGGAATTCTGCTCAATTCGACATTTTTTGGTAGAGATAGAGATATTTTTAATAGACATAGAGATAGACTTACGATCTCGAACTCGAGATAAAAGGCGAAAATCGAGAATTGGCCCCCAGGTCTTTGATACGTAGTTCGCAGTGACGATGTAGATTACACACGACCAATTGAAATCACCTAGCTTCTGACGTTTCATAAGTGCCCCAGGAGGTTTTTATATATTTTTTAAAGTCCCATCATACCCTAAATAAATAATGATAAAATACACACTGCTATAGAATTAATTTGGGCCATGGACCTGAACAGACTCTTCGCATCATCACCGTTTGAGACAGAATTCTATGAAACTTTTAAAACATTTTGAATGAATGAATGTTATTATTATTTACCTTCGTTAAACATAGCCATGTCATTGATCTCCCTGTTCTTGGGCGGCAGGTTCTCGTCGTTGAACACCTCTCCGTTTTCAAAGCGCTCCTTGATGGCTCGCGCCTTTTCGGCGTTCACGTCCATTTCTCGGGAGATCTTGTCTGATGAGGTCACACCTGGGGAAGGGATGAAGGGTTTAGTAGGACTTTTTGTCCAAAATATTGTTTCTTTTAAAATCCGCTACCGTTTTGTTGTTCAATAACGTTTTGTAACCTCTGACATAAGTATAGGCGTAAACCACAGAATACATAGCGATACTACGTATCAGACCATCTCTAGTATATATACATATAGTAGTCTATGTGTCAGACGACCCAATCCCTTAGAGAAAAATGGTAAGTAGAGGTTTTCAAAAGTTGGAAGAATATAACATGACAGTTCGTTTTTTTTAATTTAATGTAGGTGTTGAGGTTTTGTCAAAGGCTCACACAGAAAGCCTCAATTACCCCGCTGTAAGTACCATAGGTATTCACAAAAGATTTGAATTATTTTTTTTGCTGTTATCAGCTATATATCAATGAGTTCTTTTAGAGCTCACTGTTAACATAATAACTACAAGGAACTACTGAGAAATATGTAAATGAAACAACAAATAATACTAAAAATATAAATTGTTTATATATTATATATATTATATTTTTTTTAATCATGGCATAACTGTGCCTTTTATTATTTTATTTATTATACAACACCAGTTAAAAATTACTAATTTCACGCCATGGTCAAGGAAGGCCTTTCCAATTTCTTTTTTATGTTTTTCACAAGAAAGGAAGTCAAATGAGTACTTAGACATAATTTACCTTTTTATTATTTTCGAAAATTTAATCGCATTTTTTTTGCGATGACGTAAACGTTAGTTCTTATGTCAGGGTTACAAACGTTTTTATCGAAGACTGTGTGTTGCCAGACTGAGCATCTGTCAATCGCTGGGTATGTTTACTCCGCATTATAGGTGTATGAAGCTACAAGTACGCGGCAGGGTCGTCTTATCGGGCCAACTGAGTGAGTGTAACGTAGTCAGAAGATCTAACAGTTACGCGATAGAAAGAGAGGCAACATCTAGGTGAATATAACTATAAGTAATTAGCGCTGTGCGACCTGAATTGCACTTTATTGTGTCGTAGCAAGAGTAGCTTTTTATTTAGATGATTTTGCGGAGTGAACCATCTGTAATAATCTATGAATTATGTTTTTTTTTTAATTCAACTCAATACAAAAACCACATGTGGACTTGATATGGTATAAGGTTGTTCCTGCCTGCGTAGGCGCACCAATTTGTGATACTACTTAAGTACTTAGTACTATAGAATTCGTGGATGTAACTAGCATTCGCGACCGGTTTGCGCATGCGCTTATATTTCCAGATGTTCGAACGTTGTCGTAGCAAGAGTATGTAAAACTGGAGTTAATGTTAATCCCGTTGGGCGAAAAGGCGTGCTTTATGTATATGTTATGTAATTGTGCTCAATGAGATGGCTTCCAAAAATGCAACGGACAAAAAAAAACATTATGGTTGTACGTGACTTTTATTATCTACCGTCGGTAATTTCAATCGACATGTTTTGAAATTTATTTGAATGATTACTGTGTTTTATAATGATCACTGACCAAGAGTTGAAGCATTACCTTCCATTTCGGGAGCCATTTCGGTGTAATTAGTAGTGTCTAAAATAAATACAGACAAATTATAAAACTTGTTACGTAATTCGTCTTAAAAGTAATTTGGCACGAATCTTACTGATAGTGTCAAAAAATTTATCCATTAACACTCGACGTTTTTGCCGTTAAATTAAATAGACGTGACCTAAATTACGTAACGCCTTTTTCACCACCATCTCCGGATAAGTTCCGGTTATTTATCTGGGAGATACATTTATACAAATTCTTTCGCCTATTGACCTCTTTCAGTGTCAATTTGATGTTTTTTCCTTCTTATTTCATTATTCTTATGTTCAGATTATTTGTCGAGTAAGTTTAATAACTTATTATAATTGGAACGAAGTTCTTTAACGCGGCGTGACGATTTCTGCCAGTGCACTCCCACTGGCAGAAATCGTCACGCGAAAAAGCGTTCATACTTGCGACTGTCTTCTAATTCAAAGAGAAAAGGGGGAGAGAGAGAGTGTGTAGTTTTAATTAAGAAGTGATAACTTACCTTGTTCGCTCTGAAGTACTGACTGTTCGTACATCTCCTTTATCTTAGCTTGCTTGCCCTAGAACAAAAACATTTCATCAGTTCATCAATTTGTGGCGCTGTATCAGAGTAAACTAACTTGGGATAGATTGTCGATTTTATTTACTGTTTGGACAAATGCTATGCTATCGAGTCTTCGAGAAGGGGAATTTGGTATTCCCCTTCTCGGAACGGATTCTTCAAAGCATAGTCAAAGACAAAACAGAAATCAATTTTTTTTTGTTTGATCGCCACGGGGATGCTCTTGGCCTTCATCTCATCTGATGGTCAGGCCGAAGGTTGAAGCGAGCTTCACCCGGAATCCTCAACCACAGAGGAACGGGTATAAACTTGTTTTAACATTAAATGAAATGAAATTGTTTATTCTGTAAATAGTATATCGGAATCACTTTTACACGTCCTATTTTTTTTATTTTTTTTTTTAAATAAGCTAGATGAGTTTGGCGTTTCCTATCTGACTACTCTGAGAAGAAAGGCCGTAAAAACCCAGAGCTCTTTTAAAGTCCAGACATAATCTTTGTCAGGCCATATGAGGACCATGTAGACTAGTGTCTAAAATGGTATTTTGAGGAAAGAACCACGCAGAATTGAGTGGTCCAGTCAGTGCAACCATTAACATGTTAGTTAAGGATCTTCTGGTTATTCTTTGATCTCTTACCATGAACAGCCTGCTGCGTATGTTCTGTATCTCCTGCTTCCTCTCGCGATGCCTCTCGGAGGAGGAGTGCTGGCCTGTCTCGAACTTGCCGACGATCTCGCTCATGTTGCAGAAGGAGACTGGTTGCTCGCGGGTAGCTGTGTGCTTGTAGGACTTCTTTAGAACTGAGTCTTCGTCTGTGGAAGGGGTTTAGGACATTCAGTACGGGTAGCAGAGAACCTTAATTTACTTAAGGGCCCGGCGGAGCATGCGTAGTTCATACAAACTTAATACCAAAATAAACAACATATTCTTAAAAGAAAACAACATATTCTTAAAAGAAAACAACATATTCTTAAATAAATCAAACATATTCTTAAGGTAGTGTGTATTTATTCCGATTGGATTACAGAATATCTAGGCTCCCTAATATATTTTGAATGGACACTGACATAAAGACGAGATATGAGGAATTTCAAATTTCTGTAGAAAACTTATTTTTATCATAACTCGACTCATAACTTTCATTAAAAGTGGTATTACGTTTGTATGAACTACGCATGCTCCGCCGGCCCCTTATGGTGTGAATATAAAAGTATTTTAGGTTAAAAGTTGTTGCCACTATTTCAATACTTTTTTAAGTGAAAACTTCTTTAGCGGCGTTGTACACTTTTTTTGTGATGGGCAAAAAATGTTAAACTCGCGTCACTTATCGAAAGTAAGACGGAGGGAGAGTAGACCGGTGCAAAATTATTCCCTAACCATTCCAAAATATCACAAATGCACCACGTTAATATTCAAGTTTTCACTTCTGTAAGGGATTGGGTCCGCAGTTTTTACACGTGGAACCTTCAAATTAGCGCAAACTAGCTTTTGCCGTGTGGAGGTCGGAAATCATCCCACGAAAACGTACTAAAGTAACGCGGACGCAATAAAGCTCCCAGTAGGCATGACGACTTGCCGACATCTTCAACAATGATGGTCATATTTCAGCCAATTTACACAAAAACTTTTAAGAATTATACACGCAAACTTTCCTCATGAATCACTCCGTCTATTGGTGAAAGCTGTATGAAAATCCGTTCAGTAGTTTGTGAGTTCATCGTGTTCAAACAGACAGACGCGGCTTTGTTATATAATATGAAGTGATAATGAATGAGTCATGTCATCAATCAATCAATCAATCTGCCTAGCCTTTTCCCAACTATATTGGGGTCGGCTTCCAGTCTAACCGGATGCAGCTGAATACCAGTATTTTACATGAAGCGACTGCCTATTTGACATCCACAACCCAGTAACTGGGTGATACGATACCCCTTGGTAAGACTGGTTGTCAGACTTTCGGGCTTCTGACGACCCGTAACGACTGTCAAAGATCCACGAATGACAGCCGGGACCAACGGCTTAACGTGCTTTCCGAGGCACGGAGGAGTCTCGGTATGTAAAGATGGTCACCCATCCACAGAACATCCGGCAAGCGTAGCTTAACCTGATGGATCGACCCGTGCGGCAGTTATTACTTAGCCACGAGCATTCCCTAGTCATGTGAATATTTAATTCAAAGTGCTACTGGAGTATTATTTATCTGTTGACTCACCATCCTCATCGTCTTCAGGTTCGCTGGAGCTCTGTTCGACCGGCACGCCATTGAGGTAGTCATCAGACACGCCCACATCCATGCCCTTGGCTTTGAACCTAAACAGATGATACAATAAGCGGTTAGATTTAAACTATAGTAAAACGTAAAGGAATATGTCTCGGGGAACAAAGAATTTGTTTAAAATAATGACCATGTTGTTCCAGTCAGGCAGAGCACTGATCGATATGGAGGTTTTTTTAGAAATTTATCTTTTCCCAGGAATTCACGAAAACCAGCATATTTGTTTTTAACAGGATAACCTGGAACCTTAGGTAACCTGGAAGTCTTTAAACAGAGACTCCATATCCAGGTTGGTCGAAGAAAGGAAAACCTGGGCCTCAAGTCTGCTATTACAATAGTGTCAGAATGGTCTATCATTGATTTCATAATAAATTGTTGATTTTGACAAGTTTGGTAATTTACTAACATATTGGCGTCATTATGACTTTCCAATCAGCCACTGACACTCCATTGAAAGAAATGACATCTATTGGTAATCTCGTACATAATGACAAATGAATGACTGACTTAGGCGGTAATCTGCTAAAATTTTGACAGTTCCTTTGATCAGTGACCTACCATGAGAACGTCATTGTTCATTGTGCAGTCATTTCTTTTAATTCGTTACGAGTATCGTGTTTGTGGAATACAATGATCAACCAATGATCGACCAGTTTGAATTTAGCAGATTACGAACTTTTAGCAAAATGACAATGGGATCGTGTTGGAATGACGAATTTATAAAAATAGCAGACTTGGGCCCCAGATTCATAGACGACTCCGCCTTGGAGTGTAAATGTTCCACAAACAATGTGCCACTTAATATCACGTCCTGCGGGTCCTGTCAGCTGCACGTTACAAGAGCTGATGCACGCTAGGGATCGCGCCAAACACGAGGCCAAATTCTGGGCTAAGACCATTTAAATTGCCATCGGCATCGATAGAAAAAGACAGTATAATTTGTTTGCCTAGCATTAAAATAGTCCTGCGCACGATGATGGTGGCGAGTGTGTTAGATCATTCGGTTCCCTACAAAATGGTTGAGCTTGATGGTGCTGATCCACGCGTCATGTTCGTGAACGGGCGCCGTCAGTTGAGACTGGTCATCTCTTATCTGCCAGACCTTATTTTTGCATTGTTCTCACATATAGAAGCAACAAGAGTAATGCACCCAGGATTTTGTAATTTCTATATTTAAAAGAGTGTCTTTGGAGTTTCTTGTCCGTTCTTCTCCATAGAGATCTACGTTTTGGAATGGCCAACCAGCTTCAACTATCTGACTAACTGACTGACTCTTTGACAATACAAAAGTGCCTGTAAAAAGTTTAATTGAAATAAATGCTTTGAGTTTGATGGGTAGTCAGTCAGCTTCGCTTCTGGCCTTGACTATTGAGTAATACTCGTATTTAAACACGAGTCAATATCACATGCTTATTTTAGGTAGGAAAGATCTACGATCTACGGCCGTTTATAAAATGTATACAAATATATTGTCTTTAACACTCTATTAGCGTCCGGTTACATCTCTGATTTGTTTTATTTCTTATTTTGTTTTGGTCGCCGCAATACTGGAGTAGTTTAAAAAAAAGAAAATTAAGCGAAACCGAAATTTTGTATCGATCTCTCGTGGTACGAAGTTCACCAGGTCATCTAGTGGGATATATTTATAACTTATATTTAAAATAGTTGTACAAATTTTTCATATTTTTACTAAAACAAAAATTATAAATTCAATAAAATGTTGCACGATTTGAACGATATAAACTTCACTATACTACTGCTAAACCCACTTCGAATCACAACAATAACAGTTATTTTATTGAAAAAAATAATACCTGTACATGACGCTATCTTCCAACACACAAAAAATATTCACCACACAAAATTCACTATAACTTCAGAATTTCTTAGAAATTAATTTAAAACCATACTTTCGTTCGTCTTTCACGGGACACCGCGCACAATGTGATAGCCATCAGTTTCCATATCATTACCAAACTAACTGTACATTTAAACAGGCTATTTTCACCCTTATAATGAAGACAGAAGGTGTACACAAGATGCAGAATAGTTCGCCGTTATAAAAAAGTTTAAGGAACATGCTGGTAACTGAAAAAATCTGGTGTAGTGTGTTGAGTGTTTTGACAGTATCGATTAGTTAAGAATACATTGGTTGGTGCACAGTGTAGATTATAATAATACAATTGAAATTTTACAGCTGTTTTCTTAATTGATATTTTAAAAGGTAAAATTGTTAGTTTGACGAATCAGTTCTTCAGAACTGATCTGACTTTTTTTACACTGATAGAAAGTAACTCAATTGCCGTATGTCATAAGCATAACTCAATTATGTGTTATGTTACAACAAGAATATTCACGCGGGCGAAGTCGCTGGCAGAAGCTACATAGTTTATATATTTTTAGGGTTCCGTACCTCAAAAGTATAAAACGGAACCCTTATAGGATCACTTTTTTTTTTCTTTTTTTTTGGGTGTTAAATCATCAAATGACTTAGTGCGTGTCAGACTCTTACTGACTAAAACCCACCCGTGCTCCTTCTGTTGCCTGTGCAATGCCAGGGGGACACGGTATCCCTTTCGGAGTTTCCCGCATTATAGGATCACTTCGATTTCCGTCCGTCAGTCTGTCAAGACCCTTTTTCTCAGGGACGCGTAGAGGTATCAAGTTAACATTAATATCAAACACGTAGATTTATGGTCCCTTGGAGCTCTAAAATCAAGCTTCTAAGTCAACACAATAAAAAATACGGCCATTTATGTGACTTATTTGAATACTCGCAATAATAAATCAAAACAGAGGGTACTTCCCGTTGACCCAGAATCACAAAATTTACACACAAGTAAATTTAGCACAAGTAAAGGAAAAATTCCAAAAATCGTTAATTTGTAGTTTTATATCTTTTTTTTTTTTGACCGTGACGTGTATATCGATGTATGAGAGAACATGTTTTTCAACTACAAAGTTAAGTTTGTTTTTGGGATAAATTCATTCCAACTACGGAACCTGCTTTGTGCAACACGCACTTGGCCGGTATTTTTCAAATGTGATTTTGATTTTACCTATAAATTAGAATAGTTTGCAAGAGTTTTCATAAAGTTCATCTTTTTAATCGAAATAATTATGATAGGTACTTTTAAAGTGCATATTTTACAACTACTTATACAATAAAGCAAAGGGTTTAAAGAACACAATTCCTTTGCAAAAACATTGAAATCTACGATTTGTCATGAATGATGGCAGTTTATAATTTTTGCACACATTTAAGCAGCAGTTTTCCTAACTTAATAATTCTTTACTTTCTTCACTTATGGTCCCTCATTTATTATACCAAGATAATGTCTGAACTTTAAAAGAGACTGTGACCTCTTGTTTCGGTGTTTCTTTTCAGAGTAGTCGGATAGGAAAAAAACCGAGCTGCCACCTCCCGAAAAAAAAAATTAATACTAGATAGTATTAAGATATTTTTTTTTTTACTTGTAAAAGTGTTTATTAAACCAATTTCCATCTTTGTCATAACACCAATTTTCCTAAGTGCAGCCGTCAATGTACGCCGAACACATCGACACACTCGCTCCCTCGCTTGGAGCACTTACCGACCGGCACGGCGGTTCTCATGGCGAACAGAAATAGAACATCTGAAACTAACCGGCGCTGACGCAGGCGGGAGACGTGGAGTGAATCATTTTGATACTTTCTTATTTAAATTATGAAGATTTGGGTGAGAAGATTGTATTTGATGTTGTTTATTTAGATTTGAGTGGGATATTATGTTATTTTTAGTAGTCACACTTTTTTTTTTTTACCGATTTCGTAAAAAGGAGAGGTTATGCATTCGACGAGTTTTTTTATTCTATTGATATATTTTATACTTATTTAGATTTTAGGTCTTCTGTTTGTGGTTAATTGTTTGTTATGGTATTGAAATCATTTTTATGAAAAATAAACAAAACCACCTTGATGATAATATTAACTAACCTCATAAAATTCGGCATCTGTGTCACTAGTCTGTTGTATTTTTATTTTACGACTGGTAAAAATATAAAATGAGCGACTTTATGATTTTACACGAAAACGCTGTTACGCGTATGATTTACTAGGCAGGAATAACAATAAATTACCTAAAACTGGACTGGAGTGTTATGTTTTCGAATAAGTCTCGATCCCGTGGGAATATCGGGATAAAAGTCCTGACCCAGGTCGTGGTCTACCCATGGGCCAAATTTCATCCAACTCCGTTCAGCCTTTTAGCGTGACAGCGTAAGAAACAAACATACAAAAATCTAATCTTTTCTCTTTATAATATTAGTTTAGATTAGATGAATACCTAATGAGGATAGACGAACACGTGTGTCGGCATCGAATCGATGAAAGGCTCCATGGACGAAACTCAAAAGAGAATCGTTCTGTCGGCGAACCGTTCATCGGAGAAACGAATGTCTTACTTAACACTGTTTCAGAATCGGATTGATGAGCTTAAGCAATGGAACACTACATAAGTTTTTCTTGCGGGAATCGAACTCGCCACTCGTAGGCACAGAAGCCAATTGCTCATTCCATGCGCTATCATAGTCGTCAATGTCTTTGGCATTCGAACAGAGTACTCTTTTGATTCAGCGCTACTTTGAGAGCGTCCTTTTTGCTCGCGTGGAGGTCGGAAATTAGCCCATGAGAACGTATTACCGAGATAAAAGTATCCTATGTCCTATTATCAGCTATGGTCCTAACCTAGGTCATAGTGTACCTGTGTACCAAATGTGTGACAGACAGAGAAGCTTTAGCATTTATATTATTACTAGCCATTGCTCGCGACTTCGTCTGTGATCGAGGATGAATTTCATCCAAATACGTTCAACCGTTTTAGCGTGAAAGCGTAACAAACTAACTTTCGCATTAATTATAATATTTAAAAAGTTAGGATTAGCTTTGCCCTCGGTTTGGCCCGCGTGGAGGTCGGAAATTAGCCCATGGGAACGTACGAGTATTACAGGGATAAAAAGTATCCTATGTCCTAACTCAGGTCATGGTGTTGTAGCGGTTACACCGCCACATACGAACTACGCATCAAAGACATGACGTCACACAAATCCTGCATCGCGCAATTAGAGTTTACCGCGCGAACGACATATATAAGACTATCCGGCATCAACAGTCGGGCAGTCGGCCTGCCAGACACAACACCCGTCTGGTCGGAGGATCCTCCCTTTTCTATGGTGGATGAGTGAACTTTACACCCTGTTCCTCATGCCCCCAAAGTGTAATTGGTTGTCCACTCTGAAATGACGCGCCCCACTACCGCATTACCGTGTTCGTAGATGCGGTAGTGGGGCGCGTCATTTCAGAGTGGACAAGCTTTTCCTGTATGCCAAATTTCATCGAAAACGTGGAAGGCGTGAAAAGCTGCAGACAGACAGTTACTTTCTTATTAATATTAAGTACAGATATTATGGATTGTTGACTTACTTGGCAAGTTTGGACAGGATGGCCGCAGTCTTCTCCCGGGGAGCTCGTGGCTCCTGCGGCAGGTGCTCCTCAGGCGCGTTGGCTTTGCGCTCGAACACCTCGAACCGCGACTTGACGTCTAACTGAGAGAGCTCTTCTAATCCAAGGTCTGGTTTGTCTGATGCTAAATGAAATAAATAAGGATGGTTAATTATAGTTCCTTAGCACGTTGAGCCGTTGGTCCCGGCTGTTACTCGTAGATCTTTGACAGTCGTTATGGGTAGTCAGATTCCCGAAAGTCTGACAACCAGTCTCCAAGGGGTATCGTATTACCCAGTAACTGGTTAATTAAACTGGAAGCCGACCTCGGTGCTGGAAAAAAGGCTAAGTAGATTATAGTTCCTTCACATCTAGTAAGTGTTCCCCGGAATACTCAAAAGTAACTCAATTTAAGTCCACCGTTTAGTCTTATTATGCTATCTACAAATATACATTTGAGAACGTCTGTAAGTAAGTGTCGTTTGAGTATTCGGGGAAAACACGTAGAATAAAAATTAAAAAAAAAGTAAAAACATCACACATTCATGAAAAGGCTGCGTTAAGCGCAGTTGAACCACACCGGTATGTCGAGCTTTGCATTTTTTTTAGTAATTAGATAAATAAACAGATATATAATAATAAGCAACGCTGGCGCAATGTGTACACAGCGCCATCTATTGGTAAGAAAACGCAACGGTTACTAACCTCTAACGACATCTGGCGGCAACTCGACCGGATTGCTCTCACAGATGATCATCTGATGCTTTTTGGGGACGGATGCTGTATGAAGATACAAAATTGCTTTTATAATTTATTTAAAAGTAAATGCGGTGTATAATCTACACTTATAAATTATAAAGATTTGTATTTTTGTTTGTAATGAATTAACTCAAAAAATACTGGACCGATTTAAAAAATTCTTTCACCAGTAGAATGCTATATTATCTCTGAGTAACATAGGCTATAATTTAATAAGATATCACGCGGGCGAAGCCGCTGGAGTTAGCTAGTCGAGTTTATGAAAATCGTCCCATGTGCCACTTATATCTGTATGACAATATGACAGTCTAGTTTCTGAAGGTCGATGTTTTATTTTATACTTTTCAATGTGAATTAGGTTTCAAGGACATTTTTATTCTAGCATTTTCGAGGCCTACTTAGGCCGGCGATAAGTTGACCTTATTAAGCCGGATTGTCATGGAGATTATGTTTGTTTCTTTGCTTGAAAAACGTAGGTGTGCTTATGGTAACTAATGTTGGTATAGCATAGAACTGCACGTTGAGATATTACAATTGGATCCATTATTGTTTGTAAAATTGTATTAAAAAAAATATTACCGTCCGTGACGTCATCGTCGTCGACCGGCTTGGGCTCGAACAGATGCTTGAAGTGCGGCTTACAGTACAACGTCGTGTGATCACTCTGATAGGTCTCCACTCTACAAACGTAAGACAAATTAAATTAATGAAACTACTAAATGAAAATATTTTTTTCAAAGTCAAATGAAAAAAAAAAAAAACGTTTCGCACATAAAATATTTACTTAGTTTAAAGTTGTTTAAAAACTTATTCATATTTAGGGGTGACACTAATTGTGCAGGTTGATATAGGAAAGTGGGTTTTATAATTAAAAAATCATTCGATCTATTTTACGTTGACGTTCGTTTTAGGGCCTCTGAAGTCTTGCTGTGGTCAGATAGGTCTTTACATATTTAGTTTGTCCTCCTTTCACGCAGCAAGAGTTTATGGGCCCGAGAGTGACATACGCTATTGGTACTTTATGGTCCGGAGGGCGACATTCGCTATTGGTAGTTTATGGTCCGGTGAGTGACATTAGCTATTACTAGGTTATGGTCCGAAGAGTGACATACGCTATTGGTAGTTTATGGTCCGGAGAGTGACATACGCTATTGGTAGTTTATGGGCCGGAAAGTGACATACGCTATTGGCAGTTTATGGGCCCGAGAGTGACATACGCTATTGGTAGTTTATGGGCCGGAGAGTGACATACGCTATTGGTAGTTTATGGGCCGGAGAGTGACATACGCTATTGGCAGTTTATGGGTCCGAGAGTGACATACGCTATTGGTAGTTTATGGGCCCGAGAGTGACATACGCTATTGGCAGTTTATAGGTCCGAGAGTGACATACGCTATTGGTAGTTTATGGGCCGGAGAGTGACATACGTTATTGGTAGTTTATGGGCCCGAGAGTGACATACGCTATTGGTAGTTTATGGGCCCGAGAGTGACATACGCTATTGGTAGTTTATGGGTCGAAGATTGACATAGGCTATTGGTATTTTAAGGGCCCGAGAGTGACATAGACTATTGGTAGTTTTAGTTCCGGAAATGCGCAGTTCTTGTGGGATGAGAAGCAACGTAACCAGGGGAGTCAAGGCTGTTTAATGGTGGTACTAACGTGAGCTGCTTGTTGCACTGGATGCATCTGAAGCACTCCTTGTGCCAAATCCTCTTCTCTGCTTTGATGCGCTCCATGGCGTACACGGGCCGCGAGCACTTCTCGCACTGCGGGATCGAGTCCGTGTCCGTTGCCGCCTTCATTTTCTTGAACAGTTTTTCTGAACTTTTAGACTGGAAAAGTAAGAGAATAGATTTTTAGATATTGTTGTTAGCAACTTAGCAAGTAGACTGTCGGGGAGTCTATGTGCGTGGCAACAGGGCTTGGTTATGCATGTACCTCAATATCGCGTGGAAACAACATGTTTAGAGTATTTATGTGACCAAACACCAGACGATCTGAGATGAAAAAGAGTTTCAGTAATTGATTACTTTTCAAATGGGTTGAAAAAGGCTTCCACCCTTGACATTGACATTATAAAGGTTTAATGAGATTTAGTTCAATTAAATTTTTTGTTTAATATTGGTAATCGGTTCAATCATTTTTGACGTTGCTACATTTTGCATATTTCTAAACTGTTCAACAATCAAAATTTCGTTTCGGTGACCCGTGGAATAGCTTTTGTCCCGTTCGGTCAAGTGCCGTTAAAATCAGTGCTGTAAGTAGAATACCCATCGTCGGCCGATTTAAATATAAATCTTGTCACTTACCACCGATATGGTCCCCTCATCCTTGTGCCTCCTGGACTTGGTCTTCTTCTTGACAGTCCTCTGCTCCGAGACCTGGACCTCCTGGTAGCTCCTCTGGACCCTCGACTCCGACTGGATGAGGGACGAGGAGGACTCCATCGTCGCTGACGCCGTAGCTAGTGCCATTACTTTGTGCTCTGGAAATAAAGACAAAGCAAAAATTCAGTTATACGTCTGTTGGGGAAGTCATTGTTATAGATTTCAATGTGATCTACGAGATGGCAGAGACTCCTTGACGAAATCTAAGAAACGAATTCCAGAGGTGAAGATTTCGCCAAAGAAATATCTTGGTGAATTTAAATAAGTAAGGGCCTCCGACTAAATAAAAACCGAGACATACAGTGAAGCATGCCAAAACTACACCTCCACTCTGTGCATACACGCTGACACGCATACATTTTCAATCAACCTACACCTCACTAAGTGCACACATGTTTACGAAACCGGCCTCACGTCACTGCCATGTTGACAGCGCTATATCTTGGTTTTTTATTTGGTCTGAGGCAAGGGTCATGTCTGACATGGCTTCGAAGAAGTCAAAGCCAGCTCCGAGACGATCTGTTTCCAATCGTGCTCATGAATACCAGATATTTTTTAAATACCTTCCTTCATAGCATATGATATTCATAGTGATATATAAGTAGTCAGTAAACCTATGTTTAGCTTGTCCACTGAAATGACGCGCCCCACTACCGCATTACCCATAGAAATCCGAATTATCGTGTGCGTAAGTGCGGTAATGGGGCGCGTCATTTCAGTTTCAATACTTAAATAGTTGAAACTTGACCAAGTACAGACGCCAGCACATCAACTTACTACAATCTGTCAAATTTCTTTAGTTGATTTTCAACTTTATCATCAAAATATAAGGTTCAAAGTTGATTGGGAAAATTTGACAGTTTCGGATAGGTTGATCTGCTGGCGTCTGTACATATTATGGACAAATAAAATAAAAAGGTTAAGAAATACTTCCCGTAGGTAATTATAGCAATGCTCATAATGAATTAACACAAGTTTTTGAATGGTAATGGTAATCAACAACAAAGTAAAAAATTTGATTTTTGTGTGGTTAAAAAAAAGTGCGTCATAAATATTCAAATTGGCAGTGAGTACTGTTTGCAGAGAAAGCAGTACAAGTACTATTTATTTTAGCAAAACACATTAGCATTTCTTAGCAATTATGTTTCGGAAATAGACCTTAACTAATGACATTGTTAACCTTAACTTTGGCTAGATTTTGCAATGAGGTCATTTTGTTTTAATTTTTTTTGCGAGATTTTTTTGCTAAGACATGATGTTCATTCGAGATGTTTTGTCGGAGGATAGGCTCATACAAAAAGAAAACCATTTAAACAATTTAAATGAACGTGCAAGTCAAACAGTTGGCCTTGCAATTTACACCAAGAATTGGCCACTTTTTCCCGTCATAGGGATGTCTAGAGTCAAAATTGTGTCAAGGAGCTATCTGGTACTAAAGAGCTACAATCAAGTCACGTACAGGCAGAATCTCACGAAATCAAGGAGCTAAAATACAGAGCATTTTGGTGAGACATTTTTGCTCATACCTGACAAAATTTGGAGGCTGTACAAGTGTAATAAGAGAATTCAGACATTCGAAACGATAAATAACATGCAAAATTCACACGTCACTCATCGTGATACGTGATAACATACGGAATTAAAAACATAAATCTGGGAATTAAATTAACTCATTAACAGGTAGTAAGACCTCCGAAGCGCGACGGCTGGTTTCTAATGCCCCATCGTGGAGTCACGCAACGTCTGGTCTTCGTCAACGAAAAGGTAATTGAATGGCTTGTCGTATGTTGTTATTCTTGTAGATTTTTTAAGATTTCTCTTAAATATGACATCACAACATCATGCATGTAAGAAGGGTTCGGAAACACCCGCATTTCGCTTTTTTATTTCTTTATAAAAGATTTTTGATTTAAAATATTAATTCTGTGACCCTTAAAATTTGACATATAATTTTAATTTCAATTCTGTGACTCATATAATTTGTATTACTCATTAGTTAATTTTAATTGCATTTGACATTTTATTTTAATTTGAATTCTGTGACCTATATACCAATGTTAATTGCATTGATATTTTATTCTATTCTGATTTATTCTGTTGCAGTATAGTGAAAATTTTATTTTATGGGTTTTGCCTGAATGAAATGAATTTAATTTAATTTATTTTTATATGAATGTGTCGAAATTGATGGAATGTACTGAAATTTGGTCGCTTAAACATTGTCACCGTTATTGAATATTGTCATCATACGACAATGATGTCAATGATTATAAAGTTGGGTTTAAAATCGTAGAATTAGAGACAAATAATTTAAATGTGTTCCACGTTGAGAATAAGAAGATAGTAAGGCCCGAGTCGTTGATCTTTAATAGGGAGACGAAAGAAAACGACTTCCATTTATCACGATGACCTTTTAAAAGTCGCCTTTGTTGCACTTTTCACTGGGCTACTGGAATTTGAAGATCAATCAAAATTATCCACCGGAACGATCACTTAGGTGAATTCAAGATCAAATCTTAAAACACTTTCCAAGCTCAGTTACTAAATACACAATTACCTACCAAAAGACACCGGAGCCATGATAAGCATCTTCGTTCGATTTTCGTCACAATATAGCACTGAAACAGTCACTGAATGATAAACAAAAGATAGATTGAAGATTAACACAGATCACAGTTTTTTACAGCAAATTCCTTTCTAACTTGCTCTCTCGGACGCTTTCGCCTAACTGAGAGTATTTCACCAAAACATATGATATTTATACGTTGATTTTTCGTGCATTGAAGTAGTAAAATTGGAGTATTACGAATGATGTGGGTCATTCTTCTGTCATCATAGGGTGGTGGGAAGTAAGTGGGTGACGGATGCATCAGCAAGGGATGTTGTGTTTGAATAATTAATTGCCTTCCAAGTGGCTTTAGGGTTATTTCTGGCCTTTTGCAATTCGTTTCTATCGTGTGCTCGCTTTAGTTTTTTCAATAAGGTGTTAAGGTAATTACGATATCTTTTATGACGAAATAAGAAGGAACACTCATTACAGGTAAGAGTCTACATCTGGAAGTGTTTTCGGTAACGAAAAGCAACACATAGGTTCATAATTACAAGATGCCCAGGGCCTTCAGCAAGATTAGTTCATAGAATGCAGTGGATAATCATATAACCATGATATTAGCTGGCTATCATCATAAGATCATAGTTCTATGTGAATAAATAAATAAATAAGAAGTGGGTGGGGAAGTGGGTGACGGATGCATCAATGCGTCTGAATATGACGAAACATGAAAGAGGACAGTAAACAGTGGCGTTTTGGCTCCATATACGAAAGGCTTGATACCGAACAACAATAGACGACTCGACTGACAATAGAGCTCAAGTCAGTCCCGTCAGGCAGTCACTCGCGCTACCAACCTTGTTGAGTGTCTATTCATTTTACTGATATGAGCCATTGTAGCTTAGATCATGCTGACATGAGAAGACGCTTCACTTTTTATGTAAGTAATTAAATCTTGACCTGATCATTAACATTTAAATACTACAGTAATTAAGCATATACTTACTATTAACTATGGACAGTCTTCTAAAATTAACGAACGTTTTTATAATCTTTGTTTCCTTGTCTAAACAACGTAGGTATGTAGAATAGACTACCTACCTATATTAATCGGCCTAATAATTATTTATCTGTTGATCAGCGACCACAATAACGTCATGATTACGGTAATAATGACCTTTTAATAGTGCTTCTTGCACTTGTACTATGGAGGTATGCTGGTGCCACAAACAGAAGCTAGGTTGGCATTCGGCATCGTCGTCCAAAACTTTGTATCGAGTTGTTTAAGTCAGTTTAGTTGACTACAGCCTAAGGTCTGACCATTCTGTTTATTGAGAACTTCTAGCGGACGGAGTAGCAATTATTAAGGGTGCACTAGTCAACGGCTCGAACTCGTTAGTGGGCGTGACTAATATGCATGCTAATTAGTCTTAACTATTTATTTATTTATCTAGTTTTATTTTTTAATTATATATTTATTCATTTATTTAGTGAAATAGACGATGATTTATAAAAAAACTACTGGATGTATTTACTCAAAATAAAATTATTTTACTCAACGTATGTATGAGTATTCTGTACGGTTTCTATTTTGCCATTTTTTTACTACATAAGTTTTTTATTTACGCCCAATGATGAGTTAAAATTAGTGTTGAAATATGGAAGTTTCGATATAGATCTCATAACTTCCAAACCAATATTTTTCTTCCAATTCAGCTTTCATACAGGGCTAAATAATGACAAGAATATTTGATATAATTTTTAGTTTTGAAAACACCGTCAAAACAGACGAGTAATCACCATACTACGTTTGTATGGAAGAATGACCGACTAGCGTACCCTTACAAGCAAATAACAACATCTGCTCTATGTTCTGAATGCTGGTTCCGGTATTTAGCGAAAAATAATAACATTAGCAAATACTGCAGGCCTAGGCTTGCAAACAAGGAGGTATAATGGAGTTGTATAATGGTTTTTTTTGGTTTAATAGCGGAAACTTCTAAATGGCTTTTTCAAATTTTGAAGAACAAATAACAAGTTAGTTGTAAGTTTCCCGAACTGAAAAAAATATGGTAGGATGAGCATACGATTATTAATTACTTCCATTTAGAGCGTGCAGATTTCTGATTTAAAAAAAACCCTAGAATTCTGCTTACCCCATTTAAAGTCCAAGCATATACGAGTGACGAATTTGTTTCACGTGGCTAACGGTGGGTAGTCTCATAAATGTTTGTTTATACTGGGATTTTTGGCGCCATTCCATGCAACATTCCGTTTTTCACGTTTATTTGGATTCTGCTGCGTAATTCCTGATTATGCAAAATTCTCTATGAAGATGAAAATGTTGACTGCAATTTTGGAATGAGTTTGCCATTTTATTTATAGTCAATACAGAAATATATTAGGTACGTCACATCCTGTGTCGTAAGATATACTTTAATGGAGGAAGAAGTTTACATTTGCAGTATTTTGCGATCATCAATTCGTTTGGCGAGAATATCATCATCTATGCCATGGCAGTATATCGTAATATTAATCCTTTTCGTCGTAAGATATAGTAGTTTCAAATCCAATAATCCACCTCTTTAATTACTCCCCAAAACTCTAAATCAAATGAAATGCTCTCTAATAAAATGCTTGCACTCGTAAAGTTTCCGTCAAACATCAGACCCATATATTAACACATAAGAAGCAAGCCCACCAAAGCATTCACATTATATTTATGCATTCGTTTATAGGTTAAAACATTCCCGACCGGCCGGTGAATCAGAACAAGAGTATAGCAACACTAAAAAGTCAATTTTCTAAATTTAGAACCGCTCCAATTAAAGATGGCGTTTAGAAATACGACACCTGTTTTTCTTCAATTAAATATTGGTTAACTACAGGATAAAGGGAAGTAATTGTCGGTTTTACTTGTAAAATGTATCAGGAATAGTTATTTTTAGAATTTACGAGGACACTGCTGCTTATAACAGTGATATATGTCGTAAGAGACGGAAATAAATCTGGGTTTCTCATGTAATTGCTTGTCATTATTTGGTTTGGTACAAGGCGCTTGCGCTTTAGCAGTTTTGATACCATACTAAACAGAAACGAGACATTGCCAAAATGCATTTTCATTGCCCACCTCTTTTTAACCCAATTCTACCACCTCTTTTGATTCGTACCTATATCGGTTCATCTTTATCAGCAAGCCGCATCTTCCACAGCAACCATCTATCTCTTCTAAGGTCTCTCTCTTTTTTTAAAGCCATCAATTCACATTTATACTTGCAGAAAAGACACTTTTTCATTGTTGCAATGTATCAATAGCATATTATCCCGATGGTTTTCTTTTCAAATGATCCTCTTGAAACTCTCAAACATATTCTTCAGAAATGCATCATGAAAATGTTGTGTGAATGTTAGTTAGTAAAGGAAACTCTAACTGACACCATACGGTTTCCCATATCCATCCAATTAAACTAATAAAGATTCTCAGAAGCTTTCATTGAGCCTTCAAACATTTCTCGTATGAATGAATAATTTACAAGAAGAAATTATTCAGGCGTTCATTTAATAGCATCATTCAGAAGAAACATAAAAAAATGCTCTTGGATTTAATATATTAATCATAGCTCCATCTGTTATAAGTGGATCAAGTAATCCTTGAAATATCTGTTGACATATTGGATGAAGGCCCGAAGGCTTAGAGAGTTTTTCTCTGTCTAGCCTTTTGCCTGCTAACTATGTTGGGGTCGGCTTCCAGTCTAACCAGATGCAGCTGAATATCAGTATCATGGAGCGACTGCCTATCTGACTTCCACAACTCAGTAACTGGATAACAAGATACCCTTTGGTAAGGCTGGTTGTCAGACTTTCAGGTCCGATAGACCTAAAAGAAACAGCATAAGAATGCTTTTCGATTAAAAATCAGTCACGTACAAAAATAATCTTTACATGATAAAGTAATTAAAACATCCAACGAATTGTGTGGTTCAAAATGCAGGACAGTCATTTCTTAGAAGTCAGTGTTCGGTTAATTCATAAAGATTACGGTTAAGCAAATGTCGGTCAAACGGCTATTATAAACATCGAGCGATTTAACACCGTGAATAAAATGGCGTCTTTTTCTATTAGTTACGTTACTGACTTAATAATTTCCGTGTTAATTTAGTAATGAAAATAGTACCTATCTGTTGAGACAATTGTTTTCTTAATTTTTTTTAACCGTCTTCCAAAAAGGAGGAGATTTTATGTTCGTAGCGTATGTATGGTTTTTTTTTATGATGGTATGTCCACCGATTTCCCCGTCAATTGAGATCGATTTTGAAAATTTTTTTTTTGTTTGAAAGGGTACGCTCTTGAGGTGGTGCCGTATGAATTTTATTAACTTTGCTTAGATAGGTTTTGAGTTAGCTACGATAATACGTATTTTTCCCACTTAGTCTATATGGATGATATGATAAGTTCCTGTCACTGTTATTTACATAGCAGGTAGTGCCTGGTATGGTATTCGAATTTGTGTGGGGTTACCACAACTAAAACCTGAAAAATATTTTTTTTTTGCATAAAAAAAAACGTCTTCTTGACTTTTCTTTCTTCCGACTTTTGTAAAAAGTTTTATTTGAAGCTGAAAGATATCAGATTCTTTTTTATCATTCGCACCTTGGTCTATGTTTAAATTTCATAGTAGATACCTATTTAAAGTTTCCATCACAGCATTCGCAGAATTTATTAGAATATGCAACTCAATAAGTCAAGTTTTGTAAATGTGAGTACCATGGAGTCATTTACTATGTTATTATGTTGTATTTTGACTTGAAAGAGCAGGGTAGTTGAGAGTATGTTATGCTCACTTAATGTCTCGCTGATGGTGGCGAGTGTGTTAGACCATTCGGTTCCCTACAAAATGGTTGAGCTGGATGGTGCTGATCCACGCGTCATGTTCGTGAACGGGCGCCGTCAGTTGAGACTGGCCATCTCTTAACTGTCAGGGCTTATTTTTAATCTTATATTTTTAATCGTTTTGTTCTCACATATAGAATCAACAAGAGTAATGTACCCAGGATTTTGTAATTTATATATTTAAAAGAGTGTCCTTGGAGTTTCTTGCCCGTTCTTCTCCATAGAGATCTACGTTTTGGAATGGGCAACTAGCTTCAACTTTCTGACTAACTGACTGACTCTTTGACAATTCAAGTGCCTGTAAATGGTTTAATTGAAATAAATAGTTTGAGTTTGAGTTCAGTGATTTTTGTAGACTGTCTATGCCGGTCGAGTATCCAGATAAAAGAAAAATGTAGACAATCGACACCAATAGCAAATGTATCTCATAAACTAAAATGGAAGATTCTAGAACGTCAAGAAAACTCAATTTACACCATTCGATTGCAAACGAGTAAGGAAAATTGTGTAGAAAAGTGTCCATCTTAGGAATTGTCGCCTTGACCAGGTTGCTACTTGTTTTTCCATGTTTATGTCCAACGTTAGATTTCACTGATCGATAGAACGTAATCAAATAAATGATATATTGCTAGAATCATCGACTTTTTTGAACTGAGACATGAAATCATGTTTTATACAACTTACAAGACAGAAGCCTTTAAAAGGAAGTAATAAAACCAGAACTTCAATGACCAGGAATGACAAAAAGATAAACACTTTCTCTTATAGCTGCATCTTTTGGCAACACTAAAATACATATGTACAGCATTTACAAACTTTGAGTAGTGCGTTAAAGTGCCAGGTCGAAATAGATTTAATTCAACGAATTGCGTTACCTACGCATTAGTAGCGAAGGCGCGTGTTGAAAAGTCTACCTCCACCTTAAAAGTAGTTCCTGATTGAATGCATCAACAGTATTTACATCCGCTCGTTTATTTATTAATATTTTTTGCGTGTTATCTATATAATAGATATAAAAATGAATCCCTATTTCCCTTGGTCACGGAACTTGCGAACGGCTTCACCAAATTGGATAATTCTTTTTTTTGGTGTTCGTTATTCTGAGGAAAAGGTTATAGGTAAGTAGGTGTAGGTAGGGTAGGTCGCCGTAGATAAGTACTTAGTGCTACCCGTGCGAAGCCGGGGCGGGCAGCTAGTGAAATAATAAATTGCTATCAATTAGGTAGTCATGCAGATGTGTTTCCTAATCGATGTGTCGATCATCAATTGTCTTGTTTCGTCATTCATTATGGAAAATGCGAGTACCTATAATCAGGGACTTTGACGGGTTTCATTTCACACGTCACATTTTTATTACCTATGTTTTCATTTTTATTAACAATGACCAAGCGAAAGCACGATAATATCTGAAATCGCTCGAGAGTCATTCGCTCCTCATATATTTCGAGCATATCTCGTTTTATACGTATATTTGGATGCTGAGTGGGTGTAATGCACTGACGCGTCTGTACTTTGGATTCACACGGATTTTATGTGAAATTGTTTGATACCTTGCACGCGTGGATGTATATTTATCAAGCGGAATCTTGGGTTAAATTGAATTGTTTTCCGGAGGATTTGAATGTGATGCGGCTGTGTAAAGTAATACATGACAATAACGATACATTAGGCAAACAATAAAAAACCTAATATAAACAGCTAAAAATTCTATAGATACTTATGATCTAATTGAAATACAATAGGAAATCTTGTAGAGACAATTTAGTTATTCAATTGATGCAACAAACTTTACAGCTTAGAAGTTTCTAGTAATTTTACCGTTTTATTGAAACGTAAACATTACAGTTTCATGATCTGAGTTCAAATTGAAATAGACATCAGAAGGTCAGGAAAGGTGATGCAGACTGGTAATTACGAGATGCGCCCTGTTCTCGGAATGTATTCGTATAGCTATGATTATTTCAGTAACTATAATTTTAATTAGTCTTGCATTTTCTTGTTCCTCTTAATTAATTATTACGATAACATACTGTGATTGGTGTCAGCACCAATTATTACGTTCTTGAAGATCTGAATTTGGTTTGGTGATTTGAGATTTGCAAAGTGCAAAATGACAACTGGCACTATTGCCGTCTGGCATTTTATATTATGAAGATTTATAATACTGCAGAGTTATGGTATTCAATAGGAACCACTTTCCTATTATATAATCTCATAAAGATTCAGAACAAGCAATCAATGAACTCAGCCAAACACAGTCTTCTTCTCGACATACGTCCGTCTCAAGTTGTAGGTACCTACTGCATTAAAACCTAGTTCTCTGCCCAACTAATAATGTTTTCAAAATATTATTATAGCTAGTATTGTATTGCTACTGCCCTATCTATAAGTACCTAAATAAATAACTCAATACTCTCCAATGAGTCATTGATGAGAGCGAAATTATCCTTTCGTCGCGTGGATAAAAAATATGATTTGCATCAATCTCGAGAACAATTAAATCATAATTTGTTACCTGTTCTTTGGCACTAAATATAGTTATTACTCAGCTAAATCTCAGACACAGTCCATATGTCCCATGTACTGGGAATGACTGTGTTTGACTAAGCTCGAGTTGTCATAAATTATGCCTGAAATATTAGTGCATAGCTCGAAACAGCGGCAGTTGGCAGCACTGAGTATTTCCTTTGGCATATTTTATGACATATCATTATTAATTGGTTTTAATGATTTATTAGATCCTTAACAAATTGATTTGGGTTAGCAAAATGAAGAAAACAATTATATAACATCTACTTATTGCTTTGACCCAATTGCAACTATAATTTCCTTTGCATCATTATATCCATAAATAACGTCTTATAGGTATTTATCCAAATACAAGATTATTAACCTTTTAAGAAAACCCTAAAATTATATAGAAACCTCAAAAGATCTAGTCATAAAACGTTTAAGTTTGACCTGTCCTAGAATCTGTTATCCCAACCTTACCAAATTTAGCACATCGACAATTCCATCATTGAGGGTAAATTCTGAATCAACAATTTAAAAAAAACATAAAGCCACACTACCCAAGCGATGTGTTTGGAAACAGGAAGCCCTTTCGGTCACGAGTATCATTTACCGCGACATTTACAAGGGAGCGGGCACTTTTGAAAGCTTTCAAATATGTGACGTAATTAAATCTTGCGGCATTTCTAGAGGAGGAGGTATGTGAGGCATTTCCCTCTTGGCGTGCACTGACCATTTGACCATGTGGAACATTTCTTTCAATGTGCAATTTGTTCTGGTTTGCGCCTTTTTTGATCTTTTATTGGTAAAATTTAACAGTACAATAATTTCATAAACAGTCGGAAGATACAAATTCCTATGTGGTTTGGAAGAAGGTTTTGTTCCTTTGAAGGTATTGATATGTACAAAGAAAATATATTTTGAAAAAGGTTTTTTATTTTTAAATTTTGTTTGCAGTCAAAGTCGCCGAAAATAATAGTAATTTTTTTCGTCGGTCTGACTCGTGGATTGGATAAACAACGGTCAAAGCTTGCATGGTTTTCGTATACCTATTGATAGTTTACTTTCTTCTTTGACAGACGTTTTGTATACAATTGTGGCAATAGAAGAATCATGTAAATACCCTTGACGTTTGCTGTATTACTGTCAATCAGATGTTACACCAAATGTTTAAAAAACGGGTCGTTTTGCTCATCAATAGCATAATCTCATCTTTTGCTGATGCCTTATTGGTCCTAAGGTAACTGAAGAAAATAACTGTCGGCTTCTATTTGATTAAAGTGTCCTAAGCTAAGCCAGAAGACTTCGCTACAATGTTGGCGATGATATTAAAACAACCAATAACGATTGGTAAGATATAAAAATCGGACATGAAGAGCCAGCACTCAGTCTATCGTGTAGCGAGCAATCAAGAATCTCTTAAACGAGCTACTCTCACAAAGCAAAATAGAACTGTTGACATTTCAACGAAAACTGGAGGCAATAATCTAAATCAAAACTAGTGCCGGAATGGTATTCAGTAATTGATAACACAGTTCGCACCTGAGAGTTTGGCACTAAACCCGGGAGAGCTAAAATAAGACGCATACCACTATATAGTGCAATTAGGACTCAGTTCAGTACCCGAATACTCATATATTGGAGAGATGATGACAGACGAATAAATGGGTTAAGCACCTGTAACCACTGGTGCATTCCTTGATACAGAGTAGTCTAATAATAATATTTTATGCATGTTTTGAATTGAACTTACAACCTTGCGTTTCATCTTTACACATATAAAACCTCTCCAAATTGGCTTGGCTGTCAAACACAACCAATTTATGCTTTGTAACTCCTTACAACTATAAGGTACCCTAATGGTTTAACAAGTCATTTGCTGAAAGTACTTCGATATTACCCGTCATCGAGTTGCATTTTCGCGTGCGGCAACACCGAGCGCACCTGCAGCGATGCGCGGGCGCACGCAAGATTCGATTGGCTAATTTTAGCCGCACGAAGCGGTTATGTCACAGCAGACAATGCTTCAGCACTTCATCTAGTAGTGTTAAAATATATCACGGCTTGGTTTAATACTTCCTTGTAGTCTTCCTCTGAATAATGATGAAAGGAAATTATGTTCAAGTTCTCTGATCAGTTTTCTCTCATTACATGTGTTTTAGTATCAGTTACATTGTGGGTTACATACATGATGTCAAGGATAGTTCCAGTGTGTGCGGAAATATTCATTATTTTGAATATATCCGCACACACTGGAACTATCTTTTCATTTGTTCTGCTCCTTTGTTATGAGACTTCATTCAGTTCCAAATGAATCGATCATCAAGTGACCATCCGGGAAGCCGCAGTAAATATTTTACTGAGGTCCTAAACATAATTAGACATGCGTAGACCGTATCAGTAAGACAAATGAATGAGTTTTATCAGTAGGTCTATCGGTTGGCAGACGGCAGTTGAGATCCCAGTCATAGTAAATGGCTACTAACTTCTTATTAAGGACGCCACGCGCCATCAATCCTTGTCTCGGCCACAGTTACACACGTTTTGGTCTGAAACCCTCCAGACTAACATAATATCTACGTCTCTTACGTAATATCTTGCCAACTATTTTTAGAAACACATAATTCGCTTATTTTCATTCTGCCAAGTTAAATTTAAGCTTTTTGATATTTGATGCCGACTTTTTGAGAGGAAACTCTGAATGAAAGGTGTTTTTGGGTCATAGTTGAACAGTTATATCAGTGTTTAAAAAAAACCATTTCGATGGCTGAAAAATAGGAACAAAAAATGAGTATCGCCTTGGTCCTGCAAACCAGCGAACCAATGTCATAATACCTATCTGATTTCATAGTAAGATGCATCCATTTTTGTACGTCGCACACATGAAGGCTACACTTCTACCACTATTCACTTTCCACAATCTTCTCAATTACTTGGACAGTCATTACATTAAGCTGTAGACTTTTTCCACAATAATCAAAACACACAAACCGTTCGACCAAGTCCGTGTGACTTAAAGTATAAAGAAGGAGAACAAAACTGAGTATTAGTTATTGTACTATGTACATAGGTGTGGACGCCACCCGACACCCGTTTCATTGTACTTACACCACACAGCGATTATAGAATGTAGGTAGTTCCATTTGGACAAAGCTGCGATGAATCATCAGATAACTGTAGAAGATAGCACTATTCGCCAGTGGTTTAAGAAATTACGAAGCAAAAAATTGCGCCGGTAATTTGGGAGCACAAGATTGTGAAGTAAAAGTTCGATGTTTATTTTTGGATTGGAAAAGACAGTTGGAATAACAAGTCATATGGCTGGAAATCCATTATTTTGTTTGCGAACAGCCAAGGTTACGTAAGCACGATGATACTTCACTTTCGATGTTTCTTTTGCAATATTCCCAAGCTTCAAAATGTTTGACAAAAAGTTTCAAAATGTTTGACAAAGAGTCATGACTTTCTGCTTTTAGAGACATATTGCAGAAATACATAATGCTATTCATACAATCTGCGTCCATGTGGATTTTGGCACGATTTTAATCTTGTTTTTCCAATTGGAACTGCACTGCTTCTAAAATCTATTTAGGAGTGCTCCTGGACGTTTCAACTAAGAATAACACTAAACATATTAGAGACTATTATAAAAAAAGCTTTGTTTATCCGCTGTCAAATGCACGAACTTATTTTTAAAATCGTAAATGTCAAGAAGCGGCGCCCGCTCCCACAACTGGGTCATGTAAGCGGATCTTAAATTCTTTAAGATGCGTGATCTGATGTGCAAAGAATGAAGAATGAACGGAAGGAGTGAAAAGGAAGACCTTCGGTCCTTACGTTCAGTGTTCACTCACTGATTGCAGTGACTTGGAAAAACAAATGACTTCTAATATCAATAGAACATTGTATTGTGATATCTACAAAACGAAACATATTTTAACGAAGGTGTTCTTCTCTCGTGCGGCATGAACTAGGCATATAAGAATATCTTATAGCATGTTAAAAATATTTTCTAGTCAGTAAGGTGATGGTCGAACAGAATAGAATTCTCTTTATTATGTAAACCACACAAATTAAAAATATGAAATAACCCTAGGCGGGTGCGGACGAATGTTCAAGCATCGCACCTTTTGGAGGCTACTTAAATGCACTCCATATCAAACTCAAACTTAAAGCAATTATTTCAATTAAACCATTTACAGGCACTTTTGAATTGTCAAGAATTCAGTCAGTCAGAAATATGAAGCTAGTTGCCCATTCCAAAGGGTAGTAGGTACCTATGGGGAAGAACAGGCAAGAAACTCCACGGACACTGTTTTAAATCAAAAATGTTATACAAAATATTGGTTACATCATTCATTTTGAAATTATGCATGTGAGAACAATGTAGAAAGACGTGCACGATGGTAAAAGCGCCCGTAAAAAAGAAAAAAATAAAGAACCATTCAAAAACTTAAAACAAATTAAAATAAGCTATGGCAGCTAAGAGTTGACCAGTCCAAACTGGCGGCCCGTTCACGAACATGACGCATGGATCAGCACCATTCAGCTCAACCATTTTTTAGGGAGCTAAATGATCCAACACACGCGCCACCATCAGCAAGACATCTGAGTGAGCATGACATACTCACAGCCGCCAGGGCACATTCAAGTCAAATCAAAAATGGAAAGATAATAAGATCGCAATCAAATCCTGCTGAACAATTTCCATCAAACGTTTTCGTCATGGTTTACAGAGGACATCCACACATCCTGACACAACAAAATCTCCTAAGTCATTGACTTAGATTTCATACCGCATAAAAAGCATGTTGGACGAAATAAAGGCCAAAGTTTCGAAGCAGGAAAAAGCAGTTACAATGACTTCATTGCCTGAAACCAGGTCATCATTTATGACTACACTAACCACATATTTAGTTGTTATATTTTGCGTAAACAAAATTGTTTCCTCATGATATACCTGCTTTAAAGTCATATTTACTTTTAGAGTAGGTAGGTATATTTTCGCTTATATTAACTTAAATTTTCCTCAATTCAGATTTCAGACCTGAATATCTTCAGTGGCCATGACTTTCTCAAGACGTCCAGCTTCACAAAACCTGAAAATCTTTTCAAGAAGTGTGTGACCCATATTTTATGAACAACGTAATTAAAATCTTCCATTAAGACATTTCTCTAGTTCTGGGTTACCAGTACTTTTCAGAATCTGTCATCTCTAATATGATTAGTTCCAAGTGGGTAAGAAAATACGTATTTATGAGTTTTGGCAGAGCGAACGATTTCGAGACGTGGTTAGGACTTTGTGCGAAGGTGACACAGCAAACATAGCAACCCACAACAACATTGGCTGATGTTATCATTACGTTCTATTTCGATGTTTGATTTTCTTGTCTCTATGATGACTTGGAAATAACATCAGCACTGTCTGATAATCAAGATGAGATAAATTATAAGTTGTGAAACAAAAACAATGAATCTTGTTGTAAAATTAAGTTTAAATGGTCAGCCGAATAACTTTTTATGTAACATCGATTGACCGACTGACTTTTGCATAATTGTGTATTCTTTACAAGATATACTAAAATACGGTTTACCACATAATCATCTCATCTTCAGACTTAAGATTTTTAATGCACGCACTTGGGTCGAATGTTGTCACCCTCATTAAGATTATCGACAGGAAATTGCGTGAAGATAAGTGCAAACATATTACTGAGCTCGTAAAGCAGAAAAGAGCGAGAAAGTAAAGCAATTAACTCAATAAAAACACCTTAAATTCCTGCATTGACATGGAAACTACAGTGTACAACAAGTATTGAAGCTTCTAATTTATGGATCGTTGCTTCATAAAACGATTCATAGACACTTTGTCACGTACCACAGTTGTTTACTTTTTTTATAAGGTTACTTGTGATCATATTTTGATTGGCACGAGAATCCTAGGTGATTCATTTAGACGTGTGTTGCAACGTGACTCATAATTAGAACAAAGTGGTTTGTTTTTAATTGATATGGGGTATAGTTTCGATGGGACGTCATAGTTGTTTGTTAAGATCAATTTCGAAAGGAATACATACAATTTCAACGATGATGTATTAAATATACCAAAGAAACGGTAACATCTGGAACTTATACAACAGACAAATGACTGTCTTCAGAAGTTATAAAGATATTCTCATTCATCGACCGAACTGCAACGTATTAAATATGGCAAAATATCAAAACAATAAACAGGAAACGAATTGACAAGTCAACAAAAAACAACTGAATCAGTTGTGCGGTATACATGAGTAAAAAACTCCACGCAAATCCAATCACGCGAGCAATTTTCACTAGTGCTCGATGACTTGTAACGAAACGATATCAACAGAGAAGTGGATGACATTTTGGTTAATGCGTATCCATTAGAACGCTTTTTTGCGGAAGAAATACTTGATACTCTTAATAAAAAGCTAGAAGATGATAATAAAGAGAGATGAATAAGAGTAATTTATCATCTACGCTACTTTAGCTCACGATATTTCAGCGCCTTTTCATCTCGTTAAACCGTATTTAACATCGGTCGTGAACAGGAAAATTATCTGAAGACTAAATAGAATCAAATATCACCCTTATTATAACCTTAGCCATGGGGTTTATAAATAACATCCGTGCCTACCTGAGAAACAAAGGAATATAGGATACATTACTTAATAGCTAATGAATGCTCCAACTCTTTCATTATTGTTATCAAAGTTGAGCGGCAAGAAACAACTAAAATAAAGAAATTGTATAGCTACTCCAGACGGAGTTGGATAATTTAACTCTCCTTATGCGAAGCAACGGATAATGTATCAATTATTCCATAACTAATAGACGTATTACAAGAACACAATGCTTCCTGCGCAAGTTATCACATTGTTTAAAGACGGTAGAGAAAACAATATTGATTATAATGAATGTTTGCAGTCCTAATTCAATCACAGTTACCAATCGAGCCAATTGTGAGTCTTAGGCATGAATTGACACGATCATTAACTTGCTGAATAAACTTAGCGTGGCCTAAAAACGTTTCTCAAACTTTCGGAGCAGTAATTTTTTGCTGACTCGTCAACAACGGAACTACAGAGCAGGAATTGATCTAAGATAGACTTAATTTTTTAAGTGTGATGTGATGCCCTAGGTAACGACGACGAGATGACGGATGGGCATTGTTACTTGCAGAACTTGGCTTATACTGGCACAGGAGTGTGGTGATTGGTAAAAGCAGAAGCCTATGTCCAGCCGTGGGTGAATTTGGATTGTGGATGATTTTGCCCTAGATATTGGCACACGAGACAAACTGCAGTATGCCCAAACGCACCGTATTTTTAGAATCTTGAACCAATTTTTAATTCTCTTCTTAATGCGGGTGCGATACATTCAGGTTGTTTCAACAATCTATTTCGCACCTGTGAAAATATTTGGCTTTCCTTGAAACGAGGCGAATTATATCTAGCGTTCAGTGCTTCTATTTGCTTTTATTTTTCATTGGATTGGCCAGACTTAATTTTACCTGGAATTCCTTCGGTTTCTTGGGAGAATAACTACGAAATGGAACATATTTTTATTCCAATTTCTACATTCATGATAATAATATAGAGAGGTAAAATTTGTGAGTTTGTATGTGGGTTAATCTTCGGAACTACTAATACGATTCCGAAAATTATTTCACTAATGGGAAGCTACGCTTATGTTAAAATAAGAAATGTCACAAGGACGAAGTCACAGCCAGAAGACAGATCACTAAAAGTCAACCGACGTGGTTCATCTGGTACATTACTCTTTTAACTATATCTTTATTGTGTCCAAAGAAACTATGCCTAAATACAAAGTCTTTAGTGTTTAATGTTCTGTACTTTCTGAAGCCTTGCTGTAATAATTGAAGTTAAGAATGAGTACGTATGCGTATGGCACGTTGTTACGAAAAATGCTTGGAAGTTGACGTCATTCTGACCTTATTGTTTTTACTTTTGGTTTACATATTATAGGCCTTGAACATTTCAATTTCTTTCATAGCTTCATTATTTGAAAGAGTGATTTTGTAGCCAACACTAAATTCGAATTGAGTGTTTTACTCCGTGGACATCAAGCCAAATCTAAAACTCTCATATATCAGTCCTCTTAGTTGTCAGTACTCTTTAAATTAAATAGCTCTCTCGCTTTTAAATAGTTAACTGTACTTTATGTTTCTCTCAACACATCAATCATAATAATAATTACCCATACGAGTTAAAACGTAAATCTTAATGATCGTGGTACCACATTAATTTGATGCAATCAATTTCTCATATTGGTCTCTTTTTGTAAGAAACATCTGCAAACATTCGAGTTTTATGCGCATAATTCAACGCCATAAAGAAAAAAAAATGCCTTGACCAGACTTCAAGTTTCGGATGGAAAGACTAATTAATAAAAAACAAAAGCAGATACCCAAAAAATTGTAATATTGATCATTTAATGAATCACAGTGATTCTCATTTACGTTTTCATTTTGAGACTTTTGCAAGCAACCGTGACATCGTGCAGTATAAACAAGACCTTTTGTCTCTCTTCCTGTAAGACGGCTTGTTAGTTTCACAGTATTGTATCCAAATTATCAATTCTCATTACTGAAGCTGTAATAGGTATAGTTCATTCATTTGTGTAACCTTTTTATAAAATGGTGGAAGCTAGATGTAAAGTTGGATGCGACTCTGAATGTTGGTCTGAATGATAGGCTGATGACCGTTCTCAGTTTCTCACTAATTTAAGACGACATGAAGAAATGATTTAGATGACACTCTGGTTTAATTTAATCAAACTAAACCAGGATCCAGGATCTAAAAATATTATTATTTTCCGTATTCTACGAACGTACAGAAGAAGTCCACAAAATACCCTGTGTGTCAACAGTTTTTAATACAGTTACGTAAAACTGTTGTTGGGCGACAGAATTAGGTTACCATGGGGGACGTAAGTAGGTTAGGAATTTGTCGCCATGAACTAATGGGGTACACGTCGAAAATGATTCAACGGCTTGAACCGCTATCGTCACAGAACTTTTCGCGGGGTTAGGCAGGGACTATACTGAGGCCGGTTAGTTTCCGGAAGACGGAAACTTAACTGCAGCTCGAACGTGCATTGAGTCAGAGCTGAACACGCCTTTATAACGTCACTATGTTATGCAGGAGTGTTGAATCTTCATTGACGAGTCTCTCGTTCAAATAATGCGGTTAAGTGATTACTGAAGCCCCCATAGATACAGATGCGCAGAACCCCTTTCATCTACGTACAAAACGAGTTCAAACTTTAGTCCAAGCCCAAACCAATTATTGTAATTCGAACGTTATTACGACATAGATAAAGTTCTAATTACTAAATTGACAATTTAGAAATCAGTTTTTTCTAATTAGAACTTTAATTTTATCCGTAAAAGTTCGAAATTGAATAAAAAAAATGCCGCGATGGTTTAATCCTGGGTCTAAAGATATAGGTTTATCTTTAGACCCAGGATTTTTTCAGGAGGTTTTGTAATAACGACGCTTATTCTATATGAGTATTATTTGTTTAAGTAATTTATATATTTAATCACGTTCTCGAAAACGGCTCTAACGATTTCGATGAGTTGTAATTTAGGTTTACGGGGTTGAGCTGAATGGTGCTGATCCATGCGTCATGTTCGTGAACGGGCGCCGTCAGTTGGGACTGGTCATCTCTTAGCTGCCATGGCTTATTTTAATTTATTTTAAGTTTTAGAATGATTATTTTTTTCTTCTTTTTATTACGGACGCTTTTACGAACGTGCACGTCTTATTACATTGTTCTCACATGCATAATTTCAAAATGAATGATGTAACCAATATCTTGTATCAATTTCTTATTTTATTTAAAAGATTGTCCGTGGAGTTTCTTGCCCGTTCTTCTCCATAGGTACCTACTACGCTTTGGAATGGGCAACTAGCTTCATATTTTTGACTGACCGACCCCTTGACAATTCAAAAGTGCCTGTAAATGGTATTTAAATTGAAATAAATGCTTTGAGTTTGAGTTTGGGGGCGAAAAATCAATCTAGCTAGGTCTCATATCTTCGTTTTCTGTGTATATTCACTCGATCATAGATTAGCTGATATTATTGATTAGCTGTAAACACTACAAAATATAAATATATCGAGGATATATCGGTATTCACGACTGTCCTCACCACGCAAGGTCTTCAGTGAAATGGCCAAAATAAAATTATATATAGTCATGCGGGTTTTAATTATGCTTCTACACATTCAGGGCTTCGGCAATGTCATTTATTTAAATTAAGCCGAGAATCAGCAATTTTCGAACGTCAAAATTACATAAGACAGTCCCCCAAAACGCTCACCCTTCACCACTTCCTAGCGCTTTAGCTGGGAAGAAGTGGAGCAACAAACTCCCCAGCAAAAACATTCGTGCTATAATCGCGAAAAGAATCATTCAAAACTTAAGTAACGTTAAACCTGTGCGAGTTTTGACGAATGTCTTTACTTATCGCGACATCTTCAAGCCTGAAGCCTGGTAAGTGTCGTTTAAAGTAAAGATATTATAAAATTCAAGGGCAACAATGCAAGCAAAGGTCAACGAACGGACCAGTTATATATTAGCCTTTAGTACAGGGTACACATGGTCTTTCATTGCCATAGGTGCAGTATTTATGGAAGTATTCTCATAAATGTACCAACCTAGTTTGATATGATACTGCTGTCTAATCATTTCAATATAATCCTATGAAAAATTTAACAGTTATATATATATTTGCAACAAATCTCTAAGAATGTATTATTATAGGCACACTCAGGTCTAAACAATAACGTAGTAAAGTTTAACAAGATTTCTATTGCTATATAAATATTACTGCCAATGTAATGTTCATTGTTTATTTCACCTAAATCTGATTATGTGATCTCGGAAACGGGCGTAAGAATGTGCATACCTAGGCTTGTTTATATTAGTTATCTCTAGGATTCATCACCATACCAAAATATTAAACAGGAGAAGTCTTGAAAACTACTTTCATTTTTAAGTCCCTATTCACCTGCCCCAAAAATGTAGAACTAAAAGATGTGATTTAGTTTGACTTTTGAGACACTAATAAATTATTTCACTTATTTTTTTGATGAGGCATGATGAGACAACCATTGAAACTAAATTAAATAAACTCAAACAAGAATCCAACTTGACATTCAAAATTAGAACACATTAATGTCTTGTACAATGTCCTACACTAAAAATTTCAACATTTCTAAAAGTAAACTAATTAGGGAAGATAATACGTATATGTAACCTCTTTCCTAAATAATACAGAAAAAGTGCCCGTAACGTCTGTATCTTATCAGTTTGGTAATCCAGGGAATGCAGTTATCCTAATGGATTCCTTTATCATTCAAATAGCTACCGTCAGATACATTACTTGTATCGTCTGTTACTATACTATGTACCAACTTAGTGTTGGGATGTTGTTTCATAGTTGTTCCTAATTCAAAAATTTTTTTTTTTATTAGTTTACCTGTCTGCTACGTTTGAAAGTTGGTTTTATAAATGAATTCCCTTATAATAGGTACTGGGTTTTATAGATAGAAGTTTTAGATTGTTTTCTTACAAGCTTATCAAATAAATAATGAATTGTTTCAAGTCCTTATACCTAATAACAACATTGTACCTAAATTATGAATAAACAAAACAAAAGCGTAACAGCCCAACTAAAAAAAAATAGAACATGTTCTTGAAAATAAAAGTATTTTTATATTATTGTATGACACAACTAGGGTATTTAGGCTAAGGTAAAACAAAATATTATTTTCAGTTACCTGACCATCACCTACTAACACATTTACTATTGACTCATAAATACTTTGCCAATCATTTTGTCTATTATAAGATTCACAGAACGCGCGTACATATTTCACTCAAATTCAACTATTCGCGGGAAATACCATCGCGAAAGGGTCCCCGACCCCGCCCTGCGTAATAACATTGGAATGCACAGATGATACAACCCACAAAGGTCTTATTTTCACTTTTTTATTTTTTTAAATAAAACAGTAAAGCATTTCCGGGAATAAAGTGTTAGTAAGCCTTTATACAACTGTTCATCAGTCTGCGCGTTGTTATTTCTACAGTAAATCTAAGATAATTTAATGTTTATGTCAAAAACTTACAGTTTCCTTACAATCACTACATAAAAATAAATATTTTTGTCGTAAAATTTCACACACGTTCACTGCGTTCACAACTTCACTTCGAAATGTCAAACTTTTTCTGGACCGGTGTTGCTACTTTGTGATTTTGTTTTGCCGTAATTTTATAGTCTTAAAAATATGTTTTAACGAGTTAGAAGTGTTGTTTTTTTCATTATTCCACTAGTAAAAACGTATTTTTTTAACCTCTTGATTTATACATCGTTTTGCTTGATTCGTATTTTGTTAATGGAAATAAAACACGGTCTCCAGTGTGGCCACAACAACAAATATAATCTCCCCAGGCGACACCTCACGGAATTCTCCTGCCAGCTGAGACCGCTGCTGAGAGGTTCACGTTACCTTTTCTAATTATTATTAGCGGTGCCTAAAAATAGGTCAAATATTTAAAAATGCCTGTTGGCACGCATTGCCGCTGAGAGCGGTCGTAATCGTATTCGCGCAGTGTAGTGTTGAATCAATGTTTATGTGAATTGATATAACCGACTGTTGCAAATAAAAAAGTAAGCTGTGTTAACTGGTTTAAAAGTGGGTAATTTATAGCTTTCAAATATTATATCAGACCATAAATTCTTATTCAGTCATATAAACTTATTTTCAAATCAATTAAACTCTTTATGATTCGTTCGACATACCGTATAGTGTTCCCATTTTATCATTTCACTGTATTATAGCCATGGTTTTACTTTTTATTTAAGCACGAACCAGGACAAAGAGATAAAATCTCAATATTTGATTACGGATTATAAGAATAACTTGATATTTATAGATGTAGCACCTCGCCCGTTTATTAGTTACTTCACACCGGCCGGCATATTTTTACGAGCCCGTGGCCCGTTCCGGGTGATATTTGCGATGAGAGAACTATTAATAATAATAGGTATAACATTTTGGCTTGTTATTAAGTATCATAATCATTAGCATAACGTTCCCACTGCAGGAACACGGCCTCCTCTCAATGAGAGGGAGTGGGCTATAATCCACCATGCGTGCCCAGTGCGGATTGGTAGATGTCACATATCTTCAAATTTTTGGTTCTAGGACATGCCGGTTTCCTCACGATGTTTTCCTTACCCATTTTGAGAGCAGTGGTGATGAAATAAATTACACAAAAAAATGCGCCTGTCTGGGTTCGAACCCACGACTTACTGTTCGTAAGTCGGGGCCGCCACCACTGGGCCGCCGCTATAACGAATACAAATAATTTAAGGTATTGGAGATATTTGGTACCTATCTGGCAGTAGGAGTACTTTATGCGGCATACCCAAATGTCCTTTCTTTGGTGTTGTTCGTCGAATTGAGCTCCTTAAGTTCTGAGTTGAGCTCCACGATTACTGACAAATGCTTGCACTGACAGGACAGGTCCACTCAAATCTGTGTGGTTCTTATCTCAAAAGACGTTATTTTTGACGTCGTAGACGACACCAAAAATTACTTAGCGAAACTTCACAGACAGAATGGGTGAATGTCTACTCAGTATAAAATAACAAAAAAAATACAACTTATAGATTGATTGTTTTACCAAATGTATACTGTAAAAAAGTAAAAGTAAGTATTTGTATAAAAACATCGATCTTTCTTTTCCCGGTAGAATGCATATTTATTATAATTTTATGAGTCGGATAAAATTGAACATTTATGTAGAACCAAAAATCGTGGGAATTTTTATCCTACTTTTATTTACCAATAAATAGAACCAGAAATTGTCTTTAAACATATTTTAATGCAGCATTCAACTACAGCTTAATTTTATGGCTGTGGGTTCCGTATATTTATTAGTATCATGTTAAAGCGTTCGATTACAAAAAAAAAAAAAATATGTGTACGACATATAAAATTCATCATTACACTTACATAGTCAGATTGAGATCCTAAAAGGCTAGCCTAAGGATATTCGAGAAGTTGATTGTTTGGGATGCTCTATTTCGCCTCACACAGACGCATTACAATTTTTCTTACCACTGAATAAATAAATTCATCCCCATCAAATTCAAGGCACGTTACCTACTTAACTGGAGACTGGGTTATGAATTGACCAGGGTCATCATCATAATCGTCAATTCAGCCGAAAGACGTCCACTGCTGGACATAGCCAAGCATCGTATTTCGACCGGTTCTGTGCTTCTCGAAACCAGTGGATTCCTGCGGTCTTCACCAGGTCATCAGTCCACCTTGTTGGGTGCCTTCTTACGCTACGTCTTACGTTGCGCAGTCTTCGATTATGGTGATGTGTGCTACTATGACCTGAATGCAGATCTCCTCGACAAACTTGATCGTCTTCTCAATTCGATTCGTTTTCAATCTGCTTAAATATGATCATGTTTGCGCATCGGTCGCTTCTAAAGTGGTTGCCCATACGCCAGCGCAGCAAAAGACGCTCTGTTTTCATTTCTTGACTCTCCCACTCCCCCTAGTTATCTAACCCCCACTTTCAGGAAATTTGTGACAACCACAGTAAAAATCTACGGTCATCAAATAATCGCGTTCTTCAATGTCCCGCTCTACGCACAAACTTCATTTATTCTTCCTTCTTTGTTCAGTCTATCTCTCTGTGGAATGCGCTCCCCCAGGATATCAGGATGGCAACCACCCGATTATCCTTTAAAGTTCACGAGCACATTCGTAAGAAGCTGGCAGTATCATCACAACGTTATTGTTTTCCCATTGTTTGTCTTATTTGTTTTAGTGTATATAAGTACATAAATGTATATTTATTTGTGCTTATAATTAGGCATAATATATTATATTTATAGTTTGTCATAGGTGTATAATGTGTATCTTTATAACTACTTTAAAAAAATATTCCTCAATTTTTCGTAATTGCACCTACCACTATTTGTCTCTGCATCTCCTAAAAGTTGACTGGTAGAAAATGTCTATGGCATTAAGTCCGCCTCTGTACATTTCTGTGCTTGAAGTATTAAATAAATAAATAAATAATGACTCCAGAACCTATCACTGCCACTTACACCTTGCCACTTACACTTGTCAGCCACATGGAATAGAAAAAACAGTCCACAGTTTCCTATTCCGTGGTCAGCAAGCATCTAGGAATTCATAGTTTTCAGTTTAAATAACTTCCATACCGTTTCGCCGAAAGAGGTATCTCTGCTTCACTATTATTAGTTAAAGGAATAAAAGAACAAAGGAACAGTAAACATTTTTATTGTAAATATTTTTTATTGTTATCCCCTTACACACGCGATGCACTCAATGGCTTTTCAAAGCTTTTGGAAACTCGTAATGACCTTCATATGAAGCTTCTATCGGCTGTTTAAATGTAATTAGTTTGAAATAGGCACGTTAATTAGTGGTTTATGGAAAACCATTGCGAGTTTCCAATATGGCGAAATAATACAAGCATGTTACTACGCAGTTAACTACATCTTCAGTCGGCTCTTATAATGCACTTAGACACTACAAAACTGACGTTTCATTCTATTGAGCTCGTTACCCAACTTAATTCATATAAAAGAAATTAAGATACTACAAATTATGCCAAGTACACACACGGTATGTTTATATAAACTCTATTTGATAGTGTCTGTAACGATGGTACTAGATATAGTTGTAGCTATTTGTGATATACAAGGTACTGGCTTTAAATGAGAATAAAACACTAAATTTATCTACACAATAAATAATTTGGGAAAGTTAAAACTCACAGTAACTACAAATAAAAAATACAGATGTAACATTGGTTATTATATCATTTTGATTATTCATTACATTCAATATATGAGCACTACTTTCGTTACATGATTACTGTGCCGATACAGTCCTATTTAAGTGTTTTATATTATCTCGTGTTATGATAAAATATTGGGAATAACTACATTCAACTCTTTACCAAGTCGTTCGGTGCTGGACTAACGTATTCACAGTCGATATCTCAATATTTCATTATACTGAGATTGCTATCATTCACTAATATATCTTCAGTTACTCGACGAGCCTAATAATCTGATTTAGAACACGCACTTTGTAATTATACTTAGTTATATAATTTTGGAAGCTTTCAAGCTTAATTTTTGAACCATCAGTGAGTAAACTAATGAGACAAGAGTAAATCAAGTGAGAATGATACTTAATAAGATAAAGTAAGACAAGTATTCTATTTTCCAAGCCGTTTCGAACAAGACATTAGTAAGGCGAACCAGCATAGCGACTAACCGCTATATTATTAATCATTAAACTTTCATCTAAGAACTTTAAATTTTCTCCTAGTTCAAAAATTTGTAAGGTGTTTAGCGTAGAAGAATATTATTTTGTTAACAAATATAACTATTAATAGTATTTTTTTTATAAATAGTTATGTATTATTTTGACGACTAATCAAGGTAAAGTGTCGCTAGATTGTCATTAGAATCTAGAGAGCTTTAAAATATAGAGAATTATACTATAGCGAAAAGTGGCTAACTTGTAAATTTAAATATGCATTTTTATAAAAAACAAATTTCCCAAAAAGCGGGGACTTTTCTTATTACTGGCAATATTTGATTTCGAAAAATAAATAAGCTGTATCGTTTTATTTGTATTTTTATAAAAATGCATTGTAGATTTAATAAAGAGATCAAACCGATGTTTTAAAAAGTGGATTTTTTATTAGAAAAATACTGTTTCTTAAGTATAGAAAGAGTTGCATTGAAAACGTTGCTCTGCTTTTAATGTTATCGTGCTTGTCACTCGTAAATAGAATGAAATGTGAATAACGTATAGATATAATTTGCAGGAATCAATGTAGTGAAATCACGTTGAAGATAGTAACAATTTCTAAAAGATATACAAAACATAACTTTGATAAATCGAGAAAGGATTTTCACACACTCACAACCCACCCCCATTCTTTTAATATTTTTTTTAGTACATATAATTTTATAATTTTGTAAATAATTACAATACATCGCGTTTAAATATAACAGAATATAACCTTTGCCAAAGCGATATGTTTCCTTATTGTAGCATTTTGTGTATGTATGCGTTCGTAATAATTTAACATATTTTATATTTTTTTCGAATCGTGTTTATCAAATACTACTCTTAATATACACACACGTATTATGTAATACATTTTTACTTGCTTCCAATAAACGAACAATGTCCCTAACTGTACATAAAGCTTTTATAAAACAAAACCTAAATCTCGTTTACACTATGATCACACTAAGCTATGCATTTAAACTGGCCACTTATGATTAAATCCTATCGCGTAAACGCCATCTTGATGTGATTTATGTAAGTCAAAATGGCAAACATTCTATTTATCGAATGCAAACGACTGTTTTATCATCATCACAGAATAGTTGAGTCTTTTTGTTAATGCATCAATCAAAGAATTATTCGAATCACATAAGTACTGATTAATTTTGCTAATAATTACAGTCATCCTTCAATTAAAATGGATTCAATGTTTAATTTAGATTAATTAATTTTAACTTCAATTAAATCCAACAGACAACCCACGTTATTGTCATGTCCACCAAAATAACGTTCAAGTTTCAAATTTTTCACCGTTTAGACAACTCTTGATGCATTAATGAAAAGTCCTCTGTTATCTCTTCTCACATCGACATAGGCAAAGAAATGTATTTTATTACATTTTTATTGTATTTAAAACCAGGACGACGCGCCTCCAAGCTTCGTTGATAATTCTCCAATGCCGCGCCCGAAGATGTTGCCAACCTAGAAGATAATTGATTGAACTTTAGGGTAAATGTATTTTTAAAAGTGCAGCACTTAAAAGGTAAATATTTATTTTGTATTTGTTTTGTAATATTGGGTTGCATTAAGGGGTTTAGAGGAGTGACGATACTTAAGAATGTAGAAACGGTAGACCATTATCAAACACCCCACCAAAGAGAAAATTGAAATTTTCAGTACAAGCAAATACTTCCAGAATATTGGTGAGGATGAATGTGGAGGCATAAGGTGAGATGTTCCTTCAGTGAAGAGAATGCTCCAACAAGACTGAACTTTTGGTGCCAGCCTGCCAGCTTTTTTTTTTTCGAATCGTACTTTAATTTATAAGATCGCCGAATCGGCCAAAAAGGGTTCTATTGTTTGAAACTACACCACCAAACTAATAATATCAAATGTTGTACAGACGCCACCACATCAACCTACTACAACCTGTCAAATTTCTTTAATAGATTTTCAACTTTATCACTACAGCACAAGGTTCAAAGTTGATTGAGAAAATTTTACAGTTTCGGGTAGATTAATGTGCTGGCGTCTGTACTATGTCCTGTGACTAGATCCCACGCAATCTTGTAGTGTTAAAGTGAGTCGATTGTAACCTTTGCATTTAACTGAAGTGTAAAGGTCGCCATAGCACTTTGACAGCCTGTTGAGTACCAAGCGATTCTACAGCTACTTGGAACTCTGCCAATATACCTGAGCTTAGAGTCAGAGTCAATAAATGGAACATAAATAACAATGAGAATGAAAATTGTGACAGAAATGAAAACTGCCTTTTGAAAAGTCGTAGTCAAAAAACAAAAGCCTGCTCAGGCTTTTGTTTTTTGACTTTGACTTTACGCTTTAAATGACAAAAAACACACGATAAAAGTAAAAAATTCAAACTCAATGATGTATGATTATGTTGAATAAGTAAGTACGTATTCATCACAAGATAATAATTTCTTGGTCTAGTGATAGTAAGCGCTACTGCTGAACATAAGGTCCTGGGTTCGATTCCCAGGTCGGGAAAAGTATTAGTGGGTTTTTCCAACAGTAATTTTCTCAATAGCAGCCCGGAGCCTGGAATTGTGCCCAGTTGATGGGAATAGGCTCGACCCATATTAAAAGGGACTTAAAACATAACTAACGAAATGTGGGTGTACTACAGGTACAACTCTGCCCAACCCTTCGGGGAACAAGGCATGATGTTATGTTATACAGGGTGTCCCTGGAAGTATGGATCAAATCAAATAGGGGCGTGGGCAACGTCATTGCCAAACTGTTTAACCCTGAGAATGTCGGTGCAATTGTTTATGGTTCAAAAGTTATGACCAATTTTTGATTTTTTTTCAATTACATCGCAGTGCTCCAAGAAAAATATCATAAAAAAAAATTCAGGGCTATCAATTTTTTTTTTTTTGCCAGGACGTTATACAATAGTGGGCCTTTCCTGTAGAAATACTTCTACACACATTAAAAACATTTGTTCAATGAAAAAATATGAACTGCGGTTTTCGGTCAAACAAAAATTTTATTCACTTTTCCAGCGATTTTCATGGGAAAAAGTTACACTAGTGAAATTTTCATTTGTTTTTTTTCTCTTCAGTTTAATGAAAATTTAAAAGTTAGAAAATTATAATAAATAAAGACCTAATAAAATGCTAACTTTTAAACTAATAAGAATATCCCAGTGATCCATATCTCCAAAGAATCTCTGGGCAAGTTTTTACGCGGTCAAATTTTGCTGGTGTAACTTTTTCCCATGAAAATCGCTATAAAAATTGAGTAAATTTTTTGCCAGATCGAAGCCTTTGCAGTAAATGATTTTTCTTATTGAAAACATGTTTTCTAGTAAAAGTATTATCACAAGAAACGCCCACTGGTACACTGGAAAAAAAAATTGCCATCCCTGATAGTTATTGAGAAAAATAAAAAAATTGGTCAGAACTTTTGAATCGTAGAAAATTGCACCGATATCCTCAGGATTAAAAAGTTTCGAAATGACCTTGCCTCTATTCGATTTGATCCAGGGATACACTGTATTATATTAATTTAATGCAGAAAACAGCAAACGCAGTAAAGGATATTCAAATGGAGCGACGACCTGAAGAAGTCAGTTGGACTTAAAGTAGCCTGGTGTAGAAGTCCGAATTATGGGGATCTCGTCAGCCGGTAAAGCAGAAGGAATGAACTTGTTTAGGATAGTTGAACTATTAGTTTAATCGTCTTTACGCACATTCATTTAAAAATATCAACTACTAAATGTTGATTAGTTCATTGGCAGAGGTACGGTGTACGCGTACATTCTCCATTCTAATGTATTTATGTCTTGATCGGACGTGATTGCGGACGATAAATGTCTCGCGAAAGAAATAGACCTCCTGTTTACTTTGTCGAAAATATTTTGTCAGTGGTAATGACCCTTGAAGCTTGAGCAGTGGGAAAAAATATAAATATTTAGAAGTTTAAATGTTTATATCTCATAATAAGATATACCTGAATGACAAATTGAATATCATCGTGACTAATAACGGCGAATATTTAATGCCAGGTTCGTGATATTGTAATCATTTTCAGCAAAACTATTTTTTTTTGGACCTAATCTCAAAAGGGTTCGTCACGTCACATGGTAATCTTAAACTATGTAGGAATGTTATATTACCTTTCCAACAACAGCAGTAACATTGCCAAGCTTGGCATCTTCCGTGAGTGACTCAAGCTTCGACTTGCCACTCCTTGATCCTTCTTCAGATCCTCCATCGTCACCACCACTGTAATAGAATATGAAATTGTCAGGTACAAGGTTACTGAATAGGTTGATGTAGGTTTTGCAACAGTAGATATATGAAGCTTTTTGTCACGTCTAAGGAAATTGGTTGACATTAAATGGCTATAAGATTTTCAATGAAAACTTCCTCTGTAAAACCATGATAACCTCCATGATAAAAATAAATACCTAAACTTAATGACACGTGTAGATACAAACGTGTCTGCTTAATTATATCAATAAGCTAATATTTTTTTATTCACAAAATCGCGTTGGCACTATTTACTCGAAATCGCAAACAAAATATCTTCATTTAGATTGAAATAATTTAGGTGAGAATGCCAAAACTTTATAATTTAAATATAAACAGTAATTTATCATCATACTGACTGAATTACGGGCATTTAGAGCGCCAGGATTATCTTCATGGGTACGTATGTAAAGTAATAAAATTATAATATAGGTTATAACTTTTATCATTCCTTTTTATGACTGTACTTTCGAGAGTGTCTTGAGTTCTTGACCATGATCTTCAGTGCAACTGAATGGTTGTTACCTACTTAGCTTTTGGCACCAATTTCAGTTCGGCTAGAATATTGTAGAAACGTACGGTAAAGAGAGCGTCACGGCAAATAAGTTCTTTCATCTCTAACAAGTCTATGAGTTCTATAATACAGACGACGTAGATCTTGTATTGTTTCCATAGACCCTAAAAAAACCTTGACATAGCGAATGTTTAAAAAACCAGCAAGGTTGTGTTTTTTTAATGTATTGTATTTGAAAACCAAACCTGTTCATTAAAATTTTGTATTTTACCTAGCATCTTGTTGTGTCAGCAGTAGACTGCATGTAGCTTCCTCAGTGTGCATGCGGGCTGCCACATTCTGGTAAATCTTCGAGTTTAACTTGTCATCAATCACGCCTTGGAGCTCGAAGTCGCTATACATTTTCTAGAAGAGAAAAAATCTTATGTGACAACGACAAATTAAGCAGGGTAAAACAACAAAGGCAGGAAATAAAAATAAAGGAATAATACTCGTTTAATTTTCCACACATTTGTAAATTTTCCCAATTTTCAAGGAGAATTTTGAAGAGTGGAAACACAAGCGGGGGTATTTTTTTTCTTAGCAGTGTTACCACATCATCTTTATTTTTTCCAATAACCGTACATTTTGAGGCGTATGGCTAATGAGAATGACTGAAAACGTGTCTTCGTGGTAAAATGTTACAAGGATCTTTTGTCGCCTGAATGACATTGACAGGTTGTTGGTAAATATTATCTGTGAAATTGTAAAAAACAAAACAAGATGGCGGCGTTAGTTCCAAATTGGGCCACGCGCTTCAAGATCCTTGTAGCATTGCAAAAGTAGCTTTTACCATGTTATTGGTATGTTCTGTACCATGTATGAAAATCAGAGAGAATTTTAGAAGGATTTTATAATTATTTACCTTCAATATGATAGACAGGCAGGCGACCTGCTGCGGATGTAACGCGGGCCTCTCCGCTAACCACGTGTTGATTAGCCCCACCTGGATCCCGTACCAGTGTTCGAACAGCTGCAGGATCCAGAGCTCGTCTGTCACCTGGAAACAGAAAGACAATCATGTTATCGGAGGCTTTGGATTTGCCTTGAAAGGAATTTTATTATTTTATGACGATGAGAGAAGGTATGCTATCTTCGAGGCAGGCAACCTGATAAAAATGTAATCGCTGTAGAAATCTATACTTAGGAAGTCTTTTTTTTTTTTTTTTTTTTTCAAACGTATGTGATAAAAGTGTAAAAAAACCCTGTTCAGGTTAAATTCTTTCGCAATCACTCATTATAGGGAATTAGTAACACATTCAGCTGTACATATTTAGAAGGTTTCAACTTTGTATCACACCATGTTTTAAATTATAATTGAAAAATCATCGACGAAAAATGAGATGACATAACACGTTCAGTGCCGGGAGCCCTCCTGGAGGGTTCACTTAGTCGTATATGGGATGCCGGGAGCCCTCACGGAGAGTCCATTTTAAAAGTATGTTTTTCTTAGCGAGTACAGCATTATAAACCGTGAAAATAAGATCTGATGTATATTTTAACAAAATGTATTATTTTTTTGGTTTTAAAATCTAAACATTTTTTTATTTTTTGTTCACGGTTACAAATATTCACAAAAAAATTTGAAGCTTGGAAACTATTTAAAGCAACAGGACCCCTGAAAACACTATTTTGCTTCGTTTTACATTGTTTTATATGTATAACACGGTTTTAACCCTAATGGCGTGAACGTCCGCGATTGTTAACTTTAGCGCAAACGTAATGCCGTTAACCCTCCCGGAGGGTTCACTTGGAATATGTATGGCGGAATGGCATTTGAGTTCTATAAAGAGTGGGTGGAGTCGAAAGTGTTAACCTCAATCATCTAATAAAAAACATTTACTTATAAGATGATTTAAAATTAGAATTTCGGCTTTAATTAAGCCAAAATTAGGTAGGTACATTTCGAAATTAGTGGCTTATTATAGGTCAACTTTTTCGTAGGTACAGACGCCAGCACGTCAACCTACTACAATCTGTCAAATTTCTTTAATAGATTTTCAATTTTATCCCTAAAGCTTATGGTTCAAAGTTGATTGGGAAAATTTGACAGTTTCAGGTAGGTTGATGTGCTGGCGTCTGTACAAGAATGTCGCTCTATAATTTTATGTAATTTCATGTCACTAATTGTAATTGTAGCTCATGTAATTTTGGCTTTATTCTCATAATCAAATCGAAGCACTAAATTTGTAAGTGACACTACAAATTGCTATCATGTTCATGTAGGAAGCTGAAAATTAGAAATATTAATGAAATTGTACCTTTGATCTAATTTGGTCCATCGAGTTCCTCATGAAGTTGACGTAGCCCTGTCCGATGTCCTTACCGGAACCGGACACGTTGGCTATCGTCAGGATTGAGCCGATCAAGCTGAAAACCAAATACGTTCGTTAGCATATGCATAATCAGTCTATAATGTTCCCACGGCGCACAGAGAGGGGAGGCCTCCCCGTGAGGGGGAGTGGGCCGCTATCCAGCACGCGGGCCCAGTGCGGGTTGGTAGATGTCACATGTCTTCGAATTTTTGGTTCTAGGTCCAATTTCCTCACGATGTTTTTCTTCACCGTTTTGAGAGCAGTGGTGATGAAATAATTTACACAAAAAATACGCCTGTCAGGGTTCGAACCTACGACCTACAACTCATAAGTCACGGCTGTTACCTTTTGACCACCACTGCCCGTGTATACGATAATACGTTCGTTAATAAAGGGCTTGTTAAGGCGACGATAATGATTTTATACTGAAGATCACGTCTAAATGAATAGTGTGATTTGAAAAAATATGTTAAATTAGAGCATTTCCTTAATAGGCATAGTATTTTTTTAGGGGCTCGTGGCTAAGTAATATTAGCCGCATGGGTCGATCCATCAGTCCGGCCGATCCATGGTCTGTGGCTGGGTGACCATTTTTAAAGAAAGAAAGAATAATATTTAGTTTTACACAGTTCGTGAAACACATAATAGCAAAATAAAAAGTGAAAATAATCATAAAGCAATAATAGTGTGTGCCTCACGGTTGCGCCAAATAGGTTCATTTCAGCATTAATGCCAGACAAATGCTGACACAACCACATTGCTGTCTTACATACCGAGACTCCTCCGTGCGCTCCCCCGCTCCCCGTGACTCTCGGCTGTCATTCGTGGATCTTTGACAGTCGTTATGGGTCGTCAGACAGAAGCCCGAAAGTCTGACAACCAGTCTTACCAATCCATTACCCAGTTACTGGGTTGTGGAGGTCGGATATGCGGTCGCTCCATGTAAAATACTGGTATTCATCAGCGTCCGGTTAGACTAGATGCCGACCACAACATAGTTGGGAAAAGGCCAGGTAGATGATTAGTAAGGTCTCACCTTCCCTCGTCGAACCTGGCGATCTTAGCAAGCGTCGCCTCCAGCACAGCGGACAGGCGCGTGGTCATGCCGGTAGCCATGCCTTGCAAGCACGCCTCGATCTGCGCGTCCATCTTAGTGTGGTATTGGTACTAGAGGAGAGAGGATGAAGAGGATGTAGTATTTATGGCTTCTAGCAGCCCAGTAGTGGGCTGACAAGTCCAAGAAGTTGATGCTTCGAACTGGCAGGCGGTTTCTTCTTTGCCTTTGTCTGAATCTGAAATGCTCGATTCACTAGCAAGTCTAGCAAGATAGCTTCTGAAATATGGCGGTGAAAATACGCTCAGCAAGTTGACTTTTGAGGATGTTAAGTTCCTGTTCTTTGAAATGGGGGGAAATCGTCAAAAAGCTTAGTGACGTCACGACGCTCAGAAGTGAGCAACGACTGAAGGAGCAGAAACTTACCGTGAAGCTTGTATACACTATTTAAACTTGCTAATTAATTCAGAGCTTGGTGAGTAGATACAGTTCTCGAAAAGAGATAGGAAATATGTGTTTATGATGGAGCACATTCTGACATTTTTCGACAGAATTTTCACCAGTCAGATTCAGTTAATGTATGTCAGTTATCAAACCACGCCGTCTTATTTAGTGGCTTCAAACACCCATGGAAGCTCATGTCTCATAACGAGGACTGTATTGTACCATTTTGTCAGAGCCTGTTCACACATGCAAAGGTTGACTTTTTGAGAAGTTTTGAAACTTTCCCTTTTACACTCATCATAACAAATATAAGCTGGGATTAATACATAAGCGTGGATTATTTCGCAACTAGTCTCTTAGAATACTTTGTAAGAGGTGAAGTGGTAGTCACATCGATACATTTTGATCAAAATGTAAACTCACAAAAGCCTAAAAGTAGGCATTAAACTGCTGCAATCACTAATCCATATGCCAAAATTTTTGGGCTTCTAAATATTCCTTTTATATCCCTATCAGCCTCAGATGGCTTTATTTATTATTATTATTGGACAACAGAAAACATACTTGCTCAAAGCAACATTTTAGGTGCCATTCAGGCATTGCAGGGTCAGACAGATATTTCCAGCCAATTCTTATGAATTGGGGTCATCAAATTGGAATAACCCAATTCAATGTCCCCAATTTCTTGTAACATAGAATACGTGCAACACACCATCATTATTCATGCAGCTATTTGTATTTCTCCTCATGGAGTCATCGTTTTGGTGTCTATCCACTACGTTCGCAAAAAATGCTATAGGTATGTAAGTACGCCTGTAACTGCTTCGATATTCGTTTATATTTTCGTTATTTTTGATGTTTTTCACGCCCACGGGCTTTGAACGTAGTGGACGCATCATTAGGTATGACATTCTTTGGGTCTAAGTACGTGGCCTGGCTCAAACATGGAATGGAGAAGCAAAATAGTATCTTTCTAACGGGTGAGGTCGTGAATGGTGGTAGACTCTGTGGTGGTAGATTTCGGAGGAATGTTTGACAGCAGAAGCTGTCTAATCTATTCTAGTGATTTGAAGAGTAGAGAAGTAATCTCTGAAAAAAGGATCAATGTGAAGTGCCACAGATAAATTAGGGTTTTGAAACGAAATGGGGCCAGTTTTACAATTTAGAGGTAACCTATAATTGGAGCTATTACTGTCTTTAATGAATGTGGACAAATAAATGAAAGATGGTATCACATAGCCACAGAATCATGTATGATATGAAGTACATGGAATATAGAACTTGCCAATTAATATTAACAAGCGGCTATTAGCACGAACGATGTTGGCATTTTTGTATAATGGAGCCAAACAAACGAAAGCCTGCATTTTTGAATTTACATGCATTACATCCAATAGATTTTAAGCTCACTTGGCAACGGCCAACAGCATGCAAGAACTTGATATTATGTATTATATATTATATATTACAAAGGTCCTTTGGATTATGGTAATGTGGCTTGATCTAGTGTGGTCGGGTTCGTCGATGTTCAGAATTGAAAGCGTAGCTGTTCGTCCCTAGTTTTTATTATGTTAAGCATTGGCTAAGCACCTTACTGCTCGTGTCTTCGGTAAATTCTCCGTTTCGAATTCATTACAACAGAGGTTGCTGTTGGGTGTACGGTCTAAATCTGAAGTTTTTGGCCTTTCAGAATCGGAAGCGTTTAGCAGTTTCTGAACTTTGAATATGGTAAAGCGTTTGCTGATGTTCTGAATGATACATAAGCCAACATTGTGACTAATGGGAATGCTGATGTATTCTTTAAGCGTTTTGCTTTAATGCTGTTCTCTTCTACAGCATTTTCATTTCGATAGTTCCAAGCTGTTCTGGATTTTTTGCCTTTATCTGTCAGTTATTGGAAGTACAAAAACTTTGTGGATGCTTCAGTTAGAAAATTTTGTATAAATGAGTGCTTGGTATCTGGCCATCGCAACGTTATAGTATGTCTTTTCATCGTCTAGTATGTTATCTGTTATCTGTTTGTCTTATCGCCGAATCATTGACAAGAGGGTATTCCAATGTTCTTTTTTTGAAAGACTCCTCCTATATCTATTAAAGGTCATTTTTATGAGCTCTGCCATCCATTGTCTTCTACATGTGCCTTTTGCCATTAAAATCTTATTTTGCTTTCTATTCTAATTACTATCAAGTATATCACAATATGTTGGTGGGTACCTAAATGCTCCACCATAGGTTCGCAAAATGATCGTTTCATCAGGGTGAGTAGCATCTCGACAATTTAGTCTGTTACAACAGGCAGAGCTCACATATCATGGAAACATCAAAGATTATTTTTTATCCAATTTTCCTTTTCCTTCACCACTACCTGTATAGGGAGAGATCTAAGTACTCACAATATCTACCCCTTCAACTGCGCATAACTTCAGTGCCTGGTTCTTAGCGTCCAGGGCCACGTTGACCATCGCGCAGGTCTCCGCCGGCAAGATGTAGTCCGTCGACATGAAGGTCACGCTCTTCTTCAGCCAGGACTAGAACGACCACACTGATTAATGAAGTATCAAGGTTGTTTTATTGGTTAACCCATATGTTCTCGGGAAGAAGATGAAAAGAGTGGTATACTGAAGCCTTAATTTGAATACTTACGTCAAAGAGTTTATAATGCAGTTTTTAGCAAAAATCTATTGTTATTACTGTTCTCAATCCATCACCCAGATAAATCTACAAATAGGCGAGAGTTTCCTCCTGGATGCTCTAGACTCTAGAGTAGTCTAGAGTATACCGGCGGAAATTCTCGCCGCAAAGTCTCTAGACTCTAGAGACTTTTCTGTGTAAATCGTTAATAGTTAATACTCGTAGTTACATAACTTTAGTCATGCTTTCGAAATGATGGGAGGACAACAACAAGGATTCAGATTCAGACCCATAATATTAAGACGGATTGTGTAAAGATAAGCACAAAACCTGTCAGGTCTATTAAGAGATGAAATCGATCATCGTTAAAATTTCCCTTACAAAAATCTACCCTGACTGAATCTGCCCTTGCTTTAAAAATGTTTCTCACCTGGAACGAAGCCTCGGTCCTTTGAATGCAAGTCTCCATCATGTCACATGCCATCAGCTTGAGCCTCTGCTCCAGGTGTGACCGGAACTCCGGCTCTGGCCAGTGCAGGTCTCTGATGAAACACTGGAGCGCATCCAGCTTCCAGAACAGCTCCTCACTTGTCGAACAACCGTTGCTATGGAGTGATGAAGGGTATTATGGGATTTGATCTTTTAAAGGAATGCAACTGAATGAGAATTTTGAGTTTGATAATCTTATAGCTAATTCGGATCCATCTGTCAGTATGTAACAAAATAAATAAATGTATGAAAATAAAGGAAGAAGAAGGTGATGAATGAAAAATGATTATTATTGATCGCATGGTGTTTTACGAACAAATAAATGAATGACGTAAAATTGAGGACGGTATGAGATTAGTTATATATGGTAATGAACAATTTTCGATAAATAATATTTAAATAATAATTTCCTTCAACAGGATTATAATTTTTACCAGTGGAGGATTTTGTAACAGGCTAAATGGCAATGCATATACATTGGCAGAATGATAAACTTACATGATTGGAACAATAATATAAAAAAGTTTTCTTACCCCTTTATCTCCCACCTTTCCTTCTCGAAACCTTTGTGTAGTGACTGCGCAATTGAGGACTCCATCAAGTCCACATAACGCACAACAAGAGGAGCAAATGTGTCCCGAAGATGCTCATGAAACCTGCCACCTTTTAGATTTTCTGGCGATGTAATAAAAGGAGCTTTACGGAAAATAGAAAAGGAAGGTTGCGAAAATAAGTAATTTAAAAATTCCAAATTCAATATTTTGAATTAATTATTTTAAAAACATACCTCTAACATTGATTACAGTTAGCAAGTAGCACAACATTTAAAGCCATGAACAAACACTGCAAAGCATACACCGCAAATGGTTTGCCACGCATGCCTCAGGCTCAACGAATACACATCTCCAATCAAATTCGCTGCAGCGCCGGATGAACACAGTGAACACCCTGTCCATACAGCCTGAGGCATACGCGGCAAACCATTCGCGACGCCTGCCTCACAATCTCTGTACGTTGCTTAGAAAAGTTAAGAAGATAGTTCCAAGAGAGTCATCGTTAGACGACAAAGTTTCGAAAGATTGGATTTGGACAGGTGCCGATCCGATTTGTTGAACTCACCATCAGTCCTGAGGTAGTCGTTAAGGATCTGGAACAGGGGGAAGGAGTCCCAGGTGTCCGGAGGTTGTTCAGCCAATACCCTGTCCATATCTACTCCGAATAATGCCCAGAAGATCTCGGCATGCTCTACCAGCAGTTCCGAAAACCACGCGAAAGCCTGTGTACAGATGTAAGTGGTACTTATAAATATAACATGCCTGTCAAATAACATGTCTTGTGAAGGTTCGAAAGTATATTTTATTTAAGGAGAGAGATTTTCGACTTTTGTATATATGGATGATATTATCATCGACCATTATAGAGAAATGGGATTTTTAAATGAACGTATTTACTTATTTTCAAGTTCAACTTCGATCTTTTTATCTAGATTTAACAAGGATTTAAAATTAAAAAGACTACTAATAATTAACAAGTGCAAACACTTGATGCGAAGAATCAAAATGGATATGCTTTTGAAAAATCCATGTCTTTGAAAAATCAAGTAAGTTTTTCTAACTGTATGTCTACGACTAGTAAAACTTATAATTTATTCGACTTAACTTAGGGATGACATCAAAATATATAACAAGTTGCGACATAAATATTTTGATTGTAAATTTTTTGATACGCTAAATAAAAAGGACGGCATGCAAGATTCAACGCAACATAGTGACAGAACAACTCTACGTCACTCACTAGAAGCTGGACAGAATAGAGTACTGATATCTACTAGTAAAGTATTATATGATATGTGCAATACCTAACGGTACTGAAGATCTAATTTGTACTATAATGGACAACATAGGAGGTACGGTTTAAATGAAAATGATCTTAAAAGGTGCTACTATTAGATTGTAAATTCATTTATAGCATTTCTTTTACAGTAATAGTGAATGATATCGCAGTCTTTAAATACCTTTTAAATTATTTTCAATTCAACCACAAGAATTAAGCAAATTGTAAGCATAGAAATTGTATATAAATAATAATAAAACATAGCGCACTACAGAAAAGAAAACTTGTTGTAATGTGCTCAATGTGTCGTATGTCCTAAATTGTTATATAGAAGCATTTGTTCCTGTAACTAATGTAAGTTTCGTGAGTCGGTAGTTGGAGTAGACTGTAGATTTTTTTTTACAAAATTCACTTTTCATTGCAGACATAAACAACTAAAAACCCTGCCAATTGGTTTTGAAAAACAAATCTAAGAAAACATTTTTGATTTGAGCCCATAATGAAAAGTCTGATCTCAGTCAATTAAATATCATTCGTATTTCATGCTTTTGACTATCGAAGTAACATTAAAGCATTTGCCAAAGCGAGTTAAACTATCGTTTATCGAGTCTACTCCTTTTATATTGTGATCAAACCAATCAATGTGAAGTATGACCAAGATCAAGTGAACAAACGATTGACAAGTGATTCGTTCAGCCGAGCAACAAATCAAATTCATGAGTAGTTACATTTTGTTGACCGCTAGAGTCCGGTTTTGTGTTATAAACCTGCGGAGAAATAAAATATAAGATAGAAGTGGATAATAAAAGACATAGTTTTATACTTAGCGTACATCAAATGTCGAGAAGTGAACTTATATAACATTCACTCAACGACTAAGCGACATAAATACATAAATTAGGAAAACAAAAATATTTTCAGTAACTAATAAAGTACACGATGGAGCTGACGTATAGAATATCGACAATAATAAGTTAGAAATACTTGCTGATAAAACATCGTGTACCATTGATTGAAATGAAAATACTGAATTTCCGTTTCAACCTCTTGAAATAAATAAATAATAAGTATATACTGCCTGACATTCCCCAGACTAATAGCGACAGGAGAATAGGATGCTATCCAGTCAACATTTAAACATTGGTAAAACCTTGTAATACACCCATCACTTCTAAAGTAAAAAGTCCGATTGACTATAAACTAACAATAAACAACGATAATGTTCCGTTGAGTCATTTGTGTAAATTGCCAAATGATCAAAAAACCAAAATAGCGGTTGTGAGCTGAGGGGGATATTTCCGTAGTATCACAACGTTTTACCAAAACAGAAAACCACGACATTCAGGATAGACATAGACATATTAGGCAAACATTAACGAGCATAACTTCGATATTTTCAGTTACAAATTCTTCTTCAATATCAAAGTAACGCTCAAAAACTTGGTATTTTCCGGTTGTGACATTGTTTTGTGTAGCTACATTACCTCTGCGTAATGTTCCTCGTTTTGTTGTAGAAGATCGACACAAAGTTCTGCTAAATGAATGAGATCTTCCAGTTTTTTTGCTGGTGTGACCATTGTTTCACCTCGTAGATCCTCTGAAAGTTAAATATGAATGTTGACCACACAAACTTAGTCAAATACATACATTGATTTTATTGATTTGTGTCATCAGCATCACACTTATTTAATAACTACAATCATAGTCAAAAATCTTGCATTGATTTTAATTGAGATTCTGAACACGATTCAAAACTTACGCAAATATTTATTAAATTGTATTTTTATTAAAAACCAGTTTTTTTTTAAATTTGTTAATTGTTACTGATTTGCCAACAAATTGACTGATCACGCTTTAAGATCAAGTGTATCAAGTTTTAGAAACTGAGTTTTAATCTGAACTTAGGACTAACAATAGACTCTGCAGTCTCATTTAACTGTTGTTATCTTTCAAACCAATAAGGGTCTTATCATGATAATAAAAATATTCCAATTTGTTTTCCACCATCGTGGTTAATCAGAACTCCTGCTTACCTTCTATATTAGCCTTCTGACTAAGCTGCGTGTAGTTCAGCAAGGCCGCGTTCTCCAAACTCGTCTGTATCATTGCTCTTACTTCTTCTGGGGCTACTGGTGTCACTACGTCTTTCATCAATACTCGCTCCAGTAGTGATAATGTTGCCTGAAAGGTAATGCGTGGGTAAATGTGTTTTGTACTTACTGATCTGCAAGCATCTTTTCTTATTAATTCATCACTTTTATATTCTGCTTTGCTTTGTTTTTTTTTGTTTTTTTTGATTTTGCATTCTTTTTCTGATTAAAATTTCTTAAATATTTTGTCTCTTTAGATTTATGTATCTAAACATGGTATTGTGTTATCAATATTGTTTTTAATCCTAATCGAATTTGATTTACTACAGCTATTTTCTTTTCAGTTTCACTAGTTTCTCCCAAAAACCCACCTTAAGCGCTCCCTCGGGCCTTCCAAACGGGAACGCATATCTGAAGTTCGTGATCTGGTGCTGCAGTAACGCCTTCAGTCGTTCCTTTATCTCCGCGAACTTCTCTTTTTCTTGCACGGTGATGCTGCCTACCCCGTCCGGCCTGCCAGTCAACGTCGCTGTACTGTGAACCACTTCCGGCGTAGGGCTTACTCTAGTTGGGCACAAGCGGGATATAGGGTAGGCTGTGAAATCAGCAGCTTAACTACTAACTAAGTTCTAGATATATATAAATAATTCTAGTTTATATTAAGGGAGAGTGTGAATTTTATTTTGTTACTGCTCTACCTTTTTCATGAGTTTTCATTTGATTTGTTGGTTTATTTATTTTTATCAGCGATCCTGTTTGCTTTAAACCTGTCTAGGTATCTAAATTGTCGAGGAAGAGTGTGCTTTGTTTTTGTTAGGTACTTCTCTGCCTTCTTTGGTATTTTAACATAGTGAATGTTGATCTCGTTTTGTTGTAGCGCTTGCTTCTAAAACTTTCTAGGCGTTTGCTTTTTTTAATTTCCGTGGTATAATGGTATTAGAGTCATTGGATAATTTTATTTCAACGACTCAACGGGCTACGATTTAATTCTTGCCTTAATTTACTGTTTAAACATCATGCTTCCTAAAATCTTTCCTTTTGTGTGATAATTATAATCTCATCAAACTTGTTATAATATATATATCCTTTCATAGAATACTTAAATATAATATTTTCAATTCTCAATTCATGCATTATGTACTGATCTATATTACCATTCAGTTTCAAATCTCAAAATATTTGCTTCTCATATATACTTTTATCCACCAACCCACACTGGGCACCATGGTAGATTACAGCTCCCTCTAACAGACAGGAGGCCCGAGTCCCGAGTCTGTAGGAACATTGTATGTGAATTATTTTGTTACTTTTATCTTTTCAACTGCTGACTCCAAAAGCCCGAAATAGATACATTAGTAAGGAGAAGCAGGCATAGTTAGTAAGCACATTTAGTACGGTTGCATAGTCAGTTAGTATAGGTAATTACTAATAGTAGAAGCAACATCACACTCATGTGAGGCAAAGGTTGGGTAGGTCGTGGCTCATTCCTAGTTTTGGTGTATGAAGCTGTTTTTGACCTATTTACTTAGTATATGAGTTCGAAATTCATTATACATTGGAAAATATTGCGTCTGTTGGTGATTAGTTTAGTTTCCAAGTGTTTCTTTATCTATAAGCTTTGTTTGCAAGATTAACACCTTTTTAAATCTTCTCTGCTTCATATATAGCAGATTTAGTTCAGCAATCATTTTTTATGCTAAAAAAGTTAGGGACAGTTCTAAATCTTTCGTCAAATACAGCTTCGTTTCTATCCATTGATCACTGCTAACATTCACATTCAGTTGCGGACCTAGTACAACGCCTTGTGGGACACCAAATCTAACACATTTACCATTCAATACCAACCTGTTATTTATATTTACAAGTTTAACTACAAATGCAGATTCTTAGATACTTTTTACATAAATACAATTGACTCTTTATTAACTCTTTGGTCATCTTCGGTTTGTCTACTGTTGGACATAGGTCTCTTGCTCAAGAACATTAATTTGATCATCAAAACCAAAGCTTTTGACACGACTATTTACGAACAGCAACCGTTCAGTTTGTCAATTTGCACATAATTTCACTTATCTTTGTTTTTTATGTATACTAGTGCCAATTTAATTACTTTCATCAAAGTTCGGCGTTTTTTAAAACGTTTAATTACGTCATAATTTTTGTAATTTTCTACTACCCACAACTTTTCATAGGTTTACAAAAAAGTAACAAAAATATAAAAAAAAAACAAGCTATCTACCTACCTGTTACCATGAACATGACTGGCACAGAACGCGAAGGAGTAATGCATGAGGGTCGGGTCCACAGTCTGAGACCCACTCTCCGCCACGTCTAGGAGATCTGACAGGTAGCATAGGTGGCGGAAACAGCCGCGTACCCCGTATCTTGCGCAGTACTCGTCTAGGACGAATACTTGGCCGGGGGAGAACCAACCCTGGAATGTGAAAGGGAGATGTAGGTGACGCTAGCTATAGCCACAGTTATTTATTAAAGTGTCTAACTAAAAAACATATTTAAGCCTAAAATGGGACGAATAAAAGGCACTCACGAAACGAAACACTTTTATGAAATTGAAGCCCAACGGATTTAGTTTCTTCAAAAATGTAAGTTATTCGAGTTAGAGTAAGTTTCGTACTAAGTTAAAGCTTTTCGAGCTGGCTCGACAGCCGTTTACTTAATTTTCCAAGGTACCAACGGTCCGGTCCTGTGGTTCAACTGAACCATCACTCACAGAGAGAAGACTTGAGAACAAAACAGTGGGAAAATCGACTGGTTGATGTAATGATCTACTAACTAATAAAAACAAAAAAGAAATGCATTAGATTTAAATTACCTAATGTTAGAAGTAGCGAATGTGACATCATATTGAATGAAGAAAAACTGGAATTTATTAACCAAATGGTTTTCCTAGGAATCACTAGACGAGGAATTACAATGAGGATCTCATATTACATCTCTTGCGCGGCTAAGCTCGGCCGCTTATGCTGTTTGAAAGATAAGACAGTTAACAGAAGTAAAAACCGCGCGTTTGGTATATTTGAGGTACTTCCCCAGCATTATGTCGTATAACATTTTACTGTGGGGTCGGGCTGCTGACATTGAATCCATCTTTATTTTGCAAAAGAGAGCTGTCAGAGCCATTTATAATCTACGTCGTCACGAATCTCTCAGGGAACTATTTATAAGGATTAAATGCCAAATCTACATCTTTTTAATAAAATGCGTGATAGACATAATTTTAATACTAGACATAAAGATAAAATAGATAAACCATTTTGCAGATTATCTAAAGTACATACAGCTTTTATGGGGTACTGTACTCTTTTACGTTACAACAAAATACCTTGTGATATATTGCAATTAAATGAAAGCAAATTTAAAATTCATATAAAAAGTACACTTTGTAAACAAACATAATAATATTACAAATAAGAGGATTGTATCCAAGATAAGAATGCTTGGAAACATGCTGGTCCTGCTCCATAGTTTGACAAAATCAAACTGGTGGCTAATTTAATTTTGTTTTTTTTTAAATATATGTCATTGATTGAAATTCTGTGATTACTTCCTCACACACTGAGTTATTATTTGTAAAATTTTAGGAAAATCGTCTACTTTTATAATGTTTGTAAATATGTGAGCACCATGTATTACATTACATATATTTTTTTGTAAATTTTGACGTTCAAAAGTGCCTTACTATTTGAAATAAATTATTTGACTTTGAATTTGAAATATCCTTACCAAAGAACAATACGGGTCTTGCAAGCGATACTTCAACGTTAAAGACTGCAGCACACAGAATAGTTGATGATGGTCGTACTGACACGGATCTGCCTGAATGTAATCCTCCATACCATGCTTGCGAGCTTTATCAGCATCTGAAAAAGAAAAGACAATAGTATCAACTAGTGAAAAATTACGGGAACAGAAGGTAGGATTACTATAAAATGGTCATCCTTAATCCTCAAGACATTAGAGCCAATAATTATGATGAGATCTCGGCCTTTTGGAATAGCTGAATGCAAGGTAGAACGAAACCGAATAATTTGCTATTATGTATCCACACAGAGTGTAGTGGTATAGTGTACTTGGCAATACAAATCAGCTGTAAGGCAGAGCATAAAACCCTTTGAACAGTGAAAGAAAATATCAACAGATCTAGACTTCTTTTCTTTTTCGTGTGTTTAGCGACCAACCTGGTGTCAGAGTTTTTATGCCACCCATGGGCCTCTGACTTGACTTCACATGCCGTCGAGAAATATCTCTCAGGCATGCCGGTTTCCTCACGATATTTTCCTTCACCGGTGATAATATTATATAGATATACAATACGGACAAAAATCCGAAAAGTCAGAGGTGCGTGCCTTGGGTTCGAACTCGAGACCTATGACTTGGCATTCCGACAGTCACACTACTAGGCTATCACATAACAGATCTAGATCAAAAAAATGTATGATTTTCCAATCGAGGATTTTCTATAGATCTTGCCACGGGTACTAAACACCACAATCGTTAATTAGTTACGATATACCATGACACTGACGTCAAACATGGAACAGGAGCAATGGAGATAATTTCTGATAAGATATGAAATCTATTTAATAATTCAATAGATACTAATGGTACAGATAATACCTACAATTATGGCTACAGACAGAAGCTTAACGGAAAAAGTGACATCAATATGGAATTTGCGAGTCGTCAGAAAATACAGTTTAATTTCACGATATGCTTCGTGAAACCACCAACCACCCATATTATTAGAAAGGACTTTATCATTGAGAAAGGCATAATCATTGGCACAGATTGTATCATTATTACATATTTAATCAGCCAATAATATTCCCACTGCTGGGACTAGGCTTCCTCTCTCATCATCGCTTAATATTTTATTATTACTTTATTTTACTATTAATATCTTTTACTCACCTCCCATAATCTTATGGTGCGTATCTGATGTTGTAGGTGGTGTTGGTTTATGACTCTGACCAGTGGCTCTATATAGCGCCATAACCCACAGATGGCATTCATTCTCATCGGTCACCCCCATGAGAACTGACTCGCCATCTCGCACGGCGTTCATGAAGTATTTAGCACCCTCCAATTCTGCAAAGAAATTGATGGTAGTTGTTTCGTAGTTTTTCAGCCATTAATGACAGTATAAAGATATAGAAAGAGGCCTCTAATTTAGTTTTGAAAGAAAGTTTATATTGAAAAATAGAAATGACATTAAATTCTTGAAGCACTATTTTCCAATTTAAATGTAATGTAATGTATAATAGCCCTGGTAATCGAACCCATGACTTCTAACTTCCAAGTCTTCAGTTGCCATACAAAAAGTAATTAGTTAATTATATTTTTGATTTGAATAAGTACAGACAACCACACATCAGCGCCAGTGGTATCACTCGATATATGAAAATCACTCTTACAGCTACGACTTAAAGGTACCAAAATTGATACCACAGACGGATGGATGACTGTACAATAGCATTTTTGAAAAGATAAAGAGAAGGAAAATTATAAATATAAAAGAATAATAATCACAAAAATGTTCATTACCTATTTGTTTCTTGTTTGCCTTACCTTGTCCGACGATCAGCTGAGCTGTAAGACAAAACGACATTTTAGTAAACTAAAATATATCTGTCCATAGTTAAAAAATCTGACATACTACTTCTAAATTCAAAGTACAGGAGATGAAATTAAGAGAGGGGCAAATAAAATAGAAACTCATCGAATGCACCGTGTTTAAAGATGGTAAAAAAAATAATGGGGAGTCTTATTTTGGAATTGTTTAGAAAATATAAGAATGAGTACTGTACCGCTTGCTAGCTCAATATAGTCGACTGTGAATCCATCTAACTGCATCATCTCAGCAGGTTCTGATTTCTTATCTTTATATGAACATAAGGCAAAGGTGTACTGGCTGACTTGAACGAGCACCATGTATCTACGCTTCCATTTCCGCCAAACGTTCTTGCCGATTACATGAAGGTAGCTGAAAAAGACAGAAATAATGTAAAAAAGAGAACATGGTCATGAAATTGGTAAATCGCCTAAACAACGTCGTGCAATTTAAATCTACAGGAACTGTAGTTAAAAGTTACAAGTTTTATCACTTATATTTTTGAACCTTTGCAAAGGCATTCGACCTTCTCACTCATTCACTCACTTTTATAAAAAATACTTGAAAAGATAAAGGTATATTATGCAACTTATGCAATGCATTCAGCAGCTTTACCAAGTTTTAACTGCCCCATTGAACCGTTCCATAAAAAAATGACAATTCATATTGGTAAAGATTTTTTGGGAGTTCCACAGGGCAACAACGTTAGCTCTAGTGTAAACTTTTGTTATCTAGAAGTTATTACTCCTAATAGAAAAAAATACATTAATTTATCTTTATAGTATGTACTTACCCACAATGCTTCATGTTTAAAGGCTTATCCATTCTGCAAGCAATTTTGATTCTCAAGTCTTGGTCTGGTAGATTTTTCGGTACCGTCATTCGATGCCATTCGGGTACCTGTAAATAACAATAAACTGGTTAATACTAAAGTCTGCTAATATTATTGATGGAAATTATAAGCTTTCATTGTGTCAAATGAAAAAGAGCGCGGTCTGTCAATCACACTTCGACGTAATAGTACAATAGAGCTTGATGAAGTATTAACAACTGTTTGTGGTATGATTAGTCCATCAATGCTAACAATTTGACATGATAATATCTGCTCGAGTAGGAGACAGGCTCTTAACGTCTCTCAAATTGGCTCTGAACTCTGAACCAGTCATACCAAGAATAGGTCTGACTGAAGAAATTACCATTAGTATTTAAATTTCATTTTTCCACAACATTAACATTTTTATTTTGCAATTCTAGAATTGCAAAATAAAAATGTTATTAACTCTATGGACATATGTTTATCTATTCTAATAGGATTTAACATAATAACAATGAAAATAAAAGTTATAAAACTAAAACTAACTTAACTAAAACTAATGAAAAATTAAAATATTTAAATTACTAAACTTACTTTACTAGATAAAGGTGTCGGCCTAAGCACTACTTTTCCGAGCTCCTTGTCTTCTAGAGCCAACACTCCAGGGTTCTCAGTATACAGCTTCACCTTCACGGCAGGCAAAGGCTGTGTCGTACTGAAGTCACCTTGTGTGTCCCACCTAGTTGTAATATAATAAATATTAGGAAGGAGACTCAGCAACATTATTTCATAAACTTGATGCATAGCAAAAGGAATAATGTGTGCTGATAAAGAACCCATACTAGTTCAGATCGATAGTTCATGACATCATTGCGATGTTAGAATGTGTAGATGTATTGTAGGTTCGAACAGTAAAACATTTTATTTTACAGAAATGAATATTTAATCACATTTTGATATATGATATTTTCGTCATTATAGCAATGACCTTAAAAAGTCCCTGTTAAAAACGGTAAAAAGTATTCAAGTCGGTTTAAGTTAACTTTAAGTAAATGTCATTGTTACTTACATAGGTTTAGAGGCTTCTGCTTGGTCGGTCTGGAGTTTGTCTCCGCCTTCAACTTCCATAGTGCAATAAACTATTCTATTTGGTGCTAAAGACTTGAGACCTTTCACCTCCATTACAACCACCTAGAATATGTTCAAGATGATGGTATGAGACAAAATGTTACCATGAGACCGTCCCTCGAAATAACATTGTTCTATAGCACAAATAAAACCCATTTAAAATAATTACCAAAAATGTACGAGTATGATTGAACATAATAAAAACATTAGATATTTTTAGATATAATCCATAATTTAAATCCAAAATAAATCAATATGAAAATGACGATATTTCTTTACCAATTCCACTGTGATGCAAATACGTTGTAGTTAATTTGGAGAAAAAAAAAACATAATTATGGTTTTTGCCAATCCCCAAAGTTACCTCTATTTGGAATGTAAGCACAACATCCATTTTCGTGAGCTGTGCGTCCACGTCACCCCCATCAGCTTCGCCCGTCAACTTGTTGGCAAGCGACCCTTGCGATCTGAAACACAGCTGCTTACTCAACCTTGGACTCGGATCCGGCCCAGCGTTTGATCTAATCACCATCAAGCAACCATTTCAAAATACCACCACCAAAGAATTCCACCAAGAAAACATTTAACCCAGATATATTATTTACAGAAATTGACAAACATTTAGCCATTAGTAATATTATTGACAAATTAGATGAACCACAAGTTAGGAATGATATATTCACAGTCATTAAGGAAAGGGAAGCGATCGTTACATTCACAAGCCCGAGGGAATGATTGGTGGCATACAATATGAACCCATCACCGATACCAAGAATGATTAAGCATACAAAAGGGTAACATTACAAATACGTCGGAACACATTATCTAAATCTAAGGAACTGGTTAAATGGCGTTTAGGTTTAAATGTGTTAAGCGAATATGTATTAACAGTTATAGAGACTCCAGTTTACTAGTTAAAGAAAGAGGTCAGGCAAATAAAGTTAGACGAATAAATACATCCGATAGTGCACTTTCATGTCGACTCAATTTCACTTGATTTAACTTTGACGGTTTTTGTTTCTCAAACTATAATATTCAATAAAATGGAACCAGTCTAAATGGAAATATCAGAGCGAGCGTTGAACTGGAGACTCGTGATTGGCGAAATGAAATATTGTATATAAATGTATAAATTAGAAAGCAAAGCCCTACCGAAGCTTGAAGCGGAGTAGTTTCAGTATTAGACGAAAATACACAAATAAGAATCAAAATAAAAGTAGAAAATGTGGAACAAAAAGTTAAAGCAGTGGGATATATTGAAAAGCTTACGAGTCTAGTTTAATTTACGTCTGGGGTATTGTATCTACGTTCCAAATATTAAGCTGACGCTTAGGTGTTACTGTAGCTATTTAGACTAGTATTATAAAATCTTTATCTACGTTTTTATTAACTATAAGCTTATTAAAGACTTCTGGCGGTGTTGTGGAAGCTTTAATATATCCATTGTTGCCATTGATATTAAGTTCAATAACTTCTTTTATTTGACCACGGGTTTTGTAATCTAGCTTTTTAATATCAGCAGGAAGCTCTACTCTAGTATACTTTTACTTAGCTACAGTGGTCCTCAAGACAACATTTGGATTGCAAACTGTATCATTCATGTAGGGAATGTGTTGGGGTCCTGCTACACAAGACACGTGCTTAAAATTATCAATTCTGTACTCATTACTTGTACTTCCTTTAATATTACCGTCCGGTTATGTGCCAGGGACAGAAAAACCAAATAGAAATCAACAAGTAGAAACAATGAATGTCTGGATGAACGTCTAAGGACTTTTAGAGAAAAAACGATAGATATATCCAACCAATGGTGTTTGGACACATGGGTGCATAAGTAACGAAACCATAATGACGACACAAAATGATTTCCTAACTTCTACATTTTATAATATTTGTTTCAATACTTACTTACTATTAAAATATTTGATATACTTATGATTTCCAACTGATAAAAATTCTAAACAAACGTTACAGCACTTCATGTGTTCAAATACCAAGACTATACTAGAGGGTTTGAAAAATGTGACATTATAGACATGATAGTAAACGTTGCATCCAGATGAGATTATCAGTTGAAATTGAAACCAAACATTACTAAAAGTGAAGAAGATGAAACAACACAGTATTACTCGTAAAACGGTTATTTAGTTAGTTTGAAAAATGTTAGTTCACATTTTATGATTTTGGATCCACCATATCACTTTTGAAAGTATCTTCAGTCAAAGTTTGATCGAGATAAATTTATATGATGGTTTTCAAAAATTTTTGGTGAACTTTATTCTTATTTGTTACATAAATAATTTTTCGTACACATCCCAATTCAGACAAGGTTTTTTCAAATACAACAATTTTGAAATCCCAAATTGGAAAGTGTACTTCGAGGTTTTGAATAACAGACACATACACTAAATACACATATAGAATTTATGCAAAGAAGATACTTTTTCACTGGTAAATGGAGAAAAGATAGAAAAATACAAACAGCCAAAAGAGATCTACTATAAAAAAGACATTCCTAAATATTTTCTTTGCATTTTAACGGCACCAATTTGAGTTCCATGAAACTTTATGGATTTCGATGAAAATATCCAAATAATAATTCCAATATTCAACAACCATTCGAGATGGATTGACCATTGATAAACCACATTCAAGTCTAAGCGACAATAAGAATCTAGAACGTTCCAGCTGATTTCATTTCATGGGCAAATAATAACCATCATCATCTTCCTGACTTCTCTCATGTTATTTGGGGTCGGCGCAAAACGTTTTATTCTAGAAATGATATTCAAGAAAAATATAGAACCTTGAGGTATTTTATCATTGATCAATTCAACGGCATACATTGACCACATCCAATACAGCATTAAACTTTTAACAGACATTGATTCTCGAGGCATGAACATTCATACTAATTAATTTTGATGTAATTTTGTTTTATTCACAGTTGAATACATTTACAGTTGTGTCGGTTATTTCTCTTTGATATATTTATATAGAATAGTTATTGTTCTTTGACTATGACCATGGTATATATACTGCAAATGTATTCTCAATTCGAGCGATAGTATTTATCACCATTTCAAACAGTAGCTGGAAAATAATTCTGTTATCATCAGATATTTTCTCAACTGTGTGAAAAGGTTTTTTAGGAAATATATTTCTGCTGTCTTTTTTCCATGTGTACCCTACAACACTGACCTGTGATTATACCGCTTGATTTTATGGAGACCATATTTGGAGTCAGCCCCGCCCTTGGACACGGGTAGCGACTCCAAGTTAGCCATCAGAAGGTTGATGGATGACTTCAGTTCTTCGATATATAGCGACTCCATCTCTTTCAGCACGAACTTTGGCATTAGCTTGCGGTTCTAGAATAATATTTTTATTAGTATCAACTTTAATTTTATTTGCATTGATGTTGCTAAGTTTTTTTACTTTAAGTTTATAATTTTCGAAGAATTGGTATCTCTTTTGTCAAAATTATTTATTACCTTTTCCATTTCGTTGACTTTCTGCATTCTTCCATCCAACTCTCTTCTGATAGCTGCCGCTTGTTCATCGGCAGAATCCAACTATAAAAACATCCAAATATACTACCTTATCTTCAGGTTAAATTTTAATTAATCAATTTTCTAATTAAATATCGACAGTAATATAAATTCTCATATGTATATATAACCTCCAAAATATTTAAAACCCAGAAGCCTTTTCCCTCTAAGGACCAATATGTAATTACTCGGTAAAACCAATTGGCCCATTTCAACTCACATTTGGTTTTAGCCAATTCAATTAACCATTCGAGGTCAGATGAGCTTAATTAATTTTAGTGATTACAAAGAGAGCTTTGATGTGAATGAGCGAAGCCTTTAAAAGAATACTAATTCCAGAGCTCGAGTACACACGATGAATACTGTAAAAGATCTGAGCTTTGAACATGTCTAAATTTTGATGTAAACAAAGCGTTAATAATTCATTTTGATATTAAAATTGGACAAGCCTTTGTGAGAGAGCAAATATTATGTTGTTGACACATTTTAGAGTGAGATGTTTTAACATACAGAGAGCAAACATTTTGAGAATATTGTTTGTCCTGAGTTTTGATTAAATACCTTTTTTGTTAATGGCCTGCCTTGAAATTATAATTATATAATTAATAAAATTTGACTCGAATAGGATTTATGAACAAGAATTTAAGATAAATTCTAAAAACAGTCACAACAGACACCGATTATCCTAAGGAACAACTTGACGCCATAGTCTTACACCGAAAACCTCTTGAAACCTGATGATAATTTTAAAAGTATTTATCGAGCAGGAATAGCTATAAAGAAGACAGAGACTTATACTTACAAGAAGAGCATTGAAAAGCAACTGATGCTCAAACTTCTTGACTCCAAGGATTTGCTGGAACATGTCATAAAGCTGTTCTTTGCTGAGGATGCATTCAGCATTGAGACTCTGTTGCTGCGCCCGAGACGGTCGCTTGGACTCGTCGTCTCCTGGTATGCCTGAAGATGTACTGGTTCTTACAATACTGGATTGAAGTTATTGGAAGTGGAATGTGTTGATGTTGAAACGCTAAGATATATATCAGAATCTAATGACTGTTTGACAGTCTTTAATATTAATTGGTAAGTGTAGAATATTGGATAGTGTTTATAAACTGGAAAATTCAGATACGGATAATTGGACTTCATAATAGTCTCTATGATCATTACAGTTGTCACATAGTCTTACGCTAGTTATTTTAAATGCTGCTCTTCCAACAAACGATGAAATACAGTGGTACACGGAAAGCCAAGATTGTGATTTGGACACATCAAATCATGCAGTGCACTTAACAATAAACTCACCTCAAAAATCCTTAAACTTTTAAGTAATTAAATGTAAAATATGCTTATATGTGAAGTGTCAATAGAACCGCGTGTAACTGTAAAGTTTATAAGTGTGAACATTGCGAATGATGTAAATGAAAAATATAATGTGAATGAAAAATATTTAGTGATAAATATTAAAATTATTGATAAACGAATTATTTTTCAAAGATTCTGAAAAAAGTGTTGTAAAAGACAACAATATAGGAATACATGAAACGAAATATTTTAAATCACGGTAAAGTAGAAACAATTAAAAACGCAGGTGACAAATACAAAGAAGTAAATTTTGAAAACGTTCTTATCCATTTTATATAACCATATAAAATGCCTCGGTGTACAACAAATACTAAAGTCAAGCAACGGCACAAGACGTAAGCGAAAATATGGAAAAAAGGAAGGAATCAAATGAAAATCTTTGTCGAGTGATACCTGTTATTCCTGTTCAGGATGTGTGAGAGAGACATGTCGTGAGAGAAAGGGAAAGAAACACAGACAGTGAGACAGACACAGGCACACACATTTTCAGGTACATTTAGTTTTAGGACCGGTGTTTTGCAAACTCGTAATTTTTGCGTAACTTACGAGTTTGGTGAGCATACCTTTGGTGATGGAGTCTTTATTAATAATTTAACAATTGTCTCTCCTAAAAGTTTGTAACTCTTTAAAGACATCACAAAGGTGTGCTAACAGCGATTGTAAGACATTTACATTCTACAATACCTATTCTAACGGTTGCATCAAATATAGCTATAAGTTTCCTGATTGTTTTTCAAATATCTGAATTATACAAATACTTTAATTTTAAAGATGAAGGAGAAGATCACAGAATTCAAAAATACTACAACCAGCAAACTTCACGTAACTGTAACATTTTGCTATAATTTATTATGAAATATTACTAAAAGTAATTTTAGGAATATATAGATAATGTTTTAGTTTCGCAAAATGCCACTGAATATGATCCTATTTTAGGAATGGTTGATAAAATACATACACAGGATTATGATCACATCGAGTACAAAAATGGATTTCACCGTAATCTAATCGAAAAAAAGTTAATCGTCATTATAAGTAAGGTTAATATTTTGAAAGAACGTCTTTAAATACCAATCAATAAAATAAGCATAACAGAAAGAATATGACCCTTAAATTTGCGAACGTAAATAATTTCATGAAAATAATGAAGATAAATATGCCTCGGTGTACTTTATAATTAAAATAACTAAGTTGACAAACACTACCGCACACAGATCATTCTTGTGTCTACGGAGCCAATAGACCAATAAAATTAATTTTGAAAACAATAATTTCATTCATAACATCGTGTAAGTATTCCAGAAATAAACTTGAGCGATTTATGTTTTTCCTTTACGCCAAAAACGGACTATCCGGTAAACCTACTCTCAATTAACCAGAATCAAAGTATTTTAATAAAAACACAACCGTATGTTGAACTGATTATGTTAAAAATAAATAGAACAAACGCGAAACATCTTTCATTTTTCAACTGATGATAAATTGATACAAATTCTCGCAAATTACCTTGCAAACTGAGGGATTGTTAATGGATTTGTTATATTTTTGAGAATCGGGTGAGATTCTCAGAATTAATTTATGATATTCATAAACTTAGCTACTATTTTCTTTGGCCTGTTCTTGTTATTACGAGTACAATGTATAAGTATTGGAATTCAAATGTAAATAAAAATAAATAATACCTACTGAAGCATCTCAATATTTTTATGCTAATTCTGTAAATCTACAACCAATTCCAGATAATGTTGATGATCTTTATAATCAGGCTCACGTAGACCCAAGCGCTACACAAACATTCAAAGGCACATTGCAAACATAAGCACATCAAAAACTGATGCCTCATACACTGCGACATGCTCCCGATCCTTCACTCCAAACTTAGCTGCCGTCAACGAAAAGAAATTTCTTCAGAAATTAATAGAAACATTAGTATAGAATTGATAAAATTATACTAAGATATGATATAGTTGCAATATGAATAAAAACCTATGTAGGGCATCACAAAATTAAACGTTAGGAAACCATATACTTTCGACAAATTGATTTGTTTTCGTCTCATCAATTAGAAATCAAATCAACTTTATGGATGAGAGATTTATAAATGGCTTCGTGAATCAATTTTGCTATTGTTACTTCTTAAGCTGTAGGCTTATCAAGAAGAGGCATTCCATTGTTGTTTGCATCCGTTTCTTCAATAAAGTATCGGATTTCTTGTCGCCTACGTGCTCCATTAAGAAAGCCGTTTCCCTCTAAGAGCAATTGGTACTCTATTAGCTTCTTAGATTTGTACGTAATTTTATATAATTCTGAGAAAATTCTAAATGGTTTTTATTGAAAAGCATTTCGCTTCTGAGAAATTTTCCTTTTATATTTTCAAAGCATTTGATTCTGTTTTTCATTTGATGAACGAAGTAAGTAAAGAAAATTTAATAGTCAGTTTGAAGAAATTCTTTGTCGTTATCGTCAACTTTAGCTTTTACATTCGAGAAAAGCGAACTTCCATCGTAGAAAAAAAATCTTACAAATTATTTTATCTTATCACTTGGTCATTTTAAAATGAAATATGTCCTTAACAACTGGTTTCATATTTTGAATTTGTTTTTGTTATTTTTTATTGGCTATATTTCAAAGGATTACTTCTTGTAGGGAACGCTAGAGGTATATTCATACAATTATCATGCATTTGGTTTAGTTGGGTTTTAGGTTCGCTCTTCTCAACTATTTCCACTTTTATATGTTCTAATAAATCATGACACTTACCTGTTCCCTTCATGATACAATCAAACTTTGCCAACCATGATGACAGAACTGTCTCTTTACTTAATCCATCTATTTCTGGGAGAGACCTGTAAAAGTTATATTTTAGGAACTGCCCTTTAAGCTGAAAGAAGAGGAAGATAGAAAAAGTGTCTATTCAGGAATCAAAAATTCATAACTTCTAACTTAAAGAATCCAATAAAAGAAAAACATAGCAATTTATTCTTTTAACCAATTCTTGTAGGTGTAAGCGTTGCTTAGACAGAAACAGTAGTTGACTACTATCAGTTGACAGTAATTGTACTATCTGACATTATATCAGATATTACAATTAGGTTCTGACAGTATATGGTAGTCCGCCACCGCAACCGCCTCTGTTTGAACAACGCATTAGTATCAAAACTTGAACATAGAAAATTAATTAAAAAACCACCGGCATGCAATGCCAAATTGAGATCCATCCTAACATTCCAAACCTGACTCTCTTCTCTATGTTATTCCTGAACACCTCCCGGAAGTCGTGGTGGGAGCAGGCTCCTGACTTCACCATCTGTTCCACTCTTTCAGATTTTAGGAACACGTCGTGGTAAGATTGAACTGCGTTCTGGAATGCTTCATCTGCCAAGATCTGTGTCTCACCTTTGAGGAAAGCCTGAACGGACATACAACATGTGTAAAAGCGATTCCAATATCCTATTTACAGAATTAACAATTTCATTTCATTTCACACATATTACTTTATCGGTGATGATCTGGTAATGGTTATGTCCAGCATTGGACTTTTTGGTATACCCGCTGCAGAATATGTTAAAGAAAATATACTTAGTGGTAAATATATTCTTCCAGGCAAATATATTTTACGTATAGTCTGCGTAAAATAGTTAGGACATAAAGTCAGTAGATTCATGAGCGAACAGTATGAAATTCGCTACGCTATCTAGGATAATATCGGAAACGTATAAATCGTAAATCTTTCGGGAGATACTACGAATATTGCCCTTAGCTTTTCGGTTTTCGTGGTTTCGGTATTATATTGTATATTTTACATTATGCTTTTGTTTTCAGAAAACCGATACTTAAATGAAAAGGAAGAAACAATCCTTGAGATAAATACAATCCTTGACAAAAGAAAGTCAGGTCTTGTAGCCTTTTATAAAAAAAGAAGTTATAATTTTTTATAATTTAAAAAGGGTTATTCTCGTTCTTTATTTCGATTCTTGTATTATGGTCTAAGATCTGGCCTAGAGTGTTTTAAATCAGCATGTTAAAAAATATATCGCGAGTGGGTCGGCTAAAAAATCCTGGCCAGACTATGTCTAATAAAAAATATAAAAAACTTTTTTTCAAAAATTGCACTCATTCCTTTAACTATTAATTCATTTTAGTAACAAATTTTACTCTTAAAAAGCACTATCCATCGGTATATTACTTAGTGCTACTCGTATTGGTCACCTAGAACATTCCTAAACTTAGACGGCCAAGTAGTCCCCTATTTAGATCATTAACTCCGAATTGACTAACAATTGGCAAAAATCTAGTTAGTCGCAAAGATTCTCCTTGAACAGCTCTTTCCGTTGGTGTAGTTTAAAAAAAAGTCATTTTTGAATGTTTCGGATCCTCTACAATTATTACCAATACGTAAGGCTTTGAAAATAAAATTTTAATAAATTACAGCGCTTTGTGTTTTCGAATACCAATCAGCTTATTAAAATTGTATTTTCAAAGCGTTTAATTTTTTATTTTTTTTAAAGGATTTATAAATACAATTTTAATAAATTATACAGCGCTTTGTGTTTTCGAATACCAAACATTTCTATTTTTGGAAAAAATCTATAACCAAATACATTCATACCTGAAACCGAGCCTGAATCGTCTCCAGTTGATGAGGAGTAAGTTTTGTGTGTCTTCTGGTCATATCAGTAGGCTGTTTCGCGTTAAAAGGATGAGCGATACATCGAGATACAAAAACGTATAGCTGTATACGCTTTTTTTTGTCCTCCTCTAGTTTTTCGATCTTTTCCTAAGAAGAAAAGGGCAAGCAATTTACTAAAACTACAACATAAACTGAAAATTTAATACTGCTTGGTCCATACCAAATCTTGTTTAAATTAATTTAAGCATTACAATTCTCGTATTTGAGCTCAAGATTAATATGGCAGTTGATTTCAATTTCGTAGTTTGCGATTACATAAAAGTAATTTAATTTGTAATTCTGACTTACCTGAGGGTCTTGGTCTTTATCAGAATGGCTGGCACCAGAGGGACTCGGTGAAGGTGCTGGTGCTTCTCCAGAGCTTGCACTCCCAGTCGAGGTCCTGCGCAAGAATGATCTACTCGATCTATAGCATTAAGTCATCAATGTAAGTGAAATTGGTCTTTACACACCGACATGGGTTAATATACTTCCTTGTTCCGTTAGTGCTATATGTTTATACAGACATACTAATGCAGATTATATTCTGGTTATTCAGTGTGTATAGACTTATGGTTATGCTTGACACTACAAACTATTTAGCGTTACATAACATTTGATAATATCTCGAAATAAGATCTAAAGCACTAGTTATAACTGTAAAACTTTCTACGACAGATCTAATAATTCGATAATATAAAATTTAATTTCTCATCCTGATTTCTAAATTACCACTAAAACTAGGGCATATTCCTAAGGGTTAAGGTAAAAGAAAGGTCAAGGGCAAACAATTACTTCTAAAGTACAGTAGCATCTAGATTGTTTCTAGAATGTGTCGTGAATGGAGATGGACGTGAGTTATAAGATATTTTTATGATAGTTTATATACTTACGCATGAGGAGGAGGAGCTAACGCAGCAGCCTCTCTTTGTCTGGTAGCGGGATGTAGAGGTGCTGCTAATGGTGCCGTTGTTAGCGGACTAGGACCTTTACAGAAATAATTTTCATTCATTAAGTCTATAAAGTTTCGCTCAGTAGTTAATGTTTAGTTACACCAAGAACTTTAAGAGTTCCAGAGTAAACTGAATAGGAAATGGCGAGTTGGATTTTACTTCTAGGCCTTCATCCAACAATAGACGTCTCACGGCTGAACTATGTGAATGAATGAAAACTTTCATAGTTCAGTTATTAAGTTCAATTGAATCAGACTCACAATGGATGCTTTTTTACTATTGTCAACTTCAAAACTCATTCCACATTCGTATTCACTCTGGTGTTATTACTACTGAAATTAATATACATATAATAAATAGGTTCAAAAGTGAATTCACCTTTACCTGGCAGCCCGGCTGTAGAGCCCCTGGGTAATTCTGGTTTCCCTCGTACTGATGGTCTTCCACCCGCCAGGGAACCGGGTGGCATAACTGTTGTAACAAAGGTACATTTTAAAAATATTCTTTGTATTGCAACATCCAAAGGGTTTTATGATTGCCCAATAAAATACACATCTGAATATCACAAGAGGAGAAAACGTTATTGTTGTGTTTGCTTATATGGTTAACAAATAAGAATAAATATTCTTTATATGCCTGCTGAGCTTCTAAACATACCGAAGTTATCGAAAGCTGGATGCTTTTTTCTGATCTACGCATACCTCGTTTATTTTACTATTGTTTATTTATTCACCTGGCAATTTAGAGGGCTGTTTCTTGTGTTCATCTTCGCTGTCTTCTTCCGATGAGCTCGGATCGATCATTTTGCTGCTTCTGTTAGGACAAAGAATACAATTTCTTAATTTTAATTTGATAATTAAGAGGAAACCTTACAGAATTCACTCAGTGTGTGGATTCCTTTCCAAATTGTGAGCCTTTTTTTTTTTTTTGGTTGGCAAATCATCAAATGACTTCTCCCGCTCTGGGTGTAGCGGGAGGGCGTGTCAGACTCTTACTGACTAAAACCCACCCGTGTTCCTTCTGTTGCCTGTGCAATGCCAGGGGGCCACGGTATCTCATTCGGACTTTCCCGCAACCCCGGCAACTGTGTGCCTTGCATGCATATTTTGCAAATTATTACCATCAACAAAATTAGGTAAATACTCCTGTTATTTTCGAATCTACCCTTCGCATCTGTTCGTAATTTAAAAGACACCCTCTAATTATATCCCACACAAACATCTTTGAACTGTCGTTAACCAGGCGATCCCAAACAGTTAGAAGGGTTAATAACTAATAAATAAACCCATATTAATAATGACTTTATGGGGCACAGTTTATGATGCTTCTCTGCAATCAATAAGCAGTTCTCTTCTATAATGAGAAACAAACTCGTCTAGCTGTGTTGGCTCAAACTGCGTTTGATAATATTATATTCCTATCTAAATCTTCATGCAGCCTTGTTTCATCCGTTGCTGAGTATATGCCTTATCCCTTTTGTCCCATGCTTCCCTGGTCTGCGCGAGTCTCATCCAGGTCTCACTCGTGATCATCTTTAGGTCGCTAATATCTAGCAAAATATTCCTTCATCATCCATAAATAAAGCAAAGTACACAAACATTTCCTTAGGTGAATCGATCATCCTAAAGAACTAGATCAAATCAGACATTGGTAGGTCCTATGTCTAGTTCTACGATATATTTCTAGTTTCAGCTATAAATAGCCCGATTGCTACAATATCGACTAGTGATGAAAATGTTGCGAATTTTAGTTCTGAAGAGTCTAACTGATGTTATAGATCTACTGATACAGCAAGCATTACTTTCATGTTTTTTTCGTTGTATTTGCTTCCGATCTTAACAAACGCAGAAAAATATCACGATTCTTACAACCATTCAAACGAAGAAAAAAACCCATTCAAACCGTTACTTTTTTTTCCAAATCCTCTTAAAGATTCAAAAGTCGAAGAGCTATCTCCTATAAAACAGGATTGAATACCAAATACATCAATTTATAATACATAAAGAGTATGAAACATAAAATGTCGAGCAAAATACTACGCTATAGTATATGTCGGGGTTACGAACCGCCATGAATAATTTACAAGGCCTGCACAACCATTATGTCTGGCTATGCTTGAATTACTTTTCATATCTATGGATATTTGTATGAGTGCTGAAAACCTAATGGGTTATGGATAGCTAGTTAGGTAATAAGCTAGTTTGAAATCTATACCGATGTATTTATAAGAATCATTTTAGACTGAAAAGGGGGTTCGTCTAAGGCAATTTGTAATCCTGCCGCTATGTTTTTTGCATGAAGAGTTACTATAGAGTATTTTTGATTATTTTTCCCCATTCAAAATTACTATTTTGGAACCATATCACTTGGGCCCTGCACAGAGGGGTTTGAATCGGTCTTTTGAGAGGTAACGGTGCTCCCTTCCATGTGCAGATAGTGACTACCGGGGTGGTTTCAGTGAGATGAATCTAAAATATAGACGGGTTAAGTATATCCACTAACTTAATATACCTACTACAGAAAACGTGAAAATCTTATCTAGCGATTGAAAATGTTTCCAAAACGCCGAGAGCTATTTCGAAACGAATGAAAACGAACGAAATACGCGAGTAAGTAAATCAATATAAACTTTATTTAACTTTAGCAACCGAATGGAAAAGCTGATAGCTCCAATATGGGAGAATGACATGTTTAGAAGTTTCAAAATACTTTTCTACAGTTACTAGGTGAAAACCATCAAAGCAGATTGAAATGCCAAACAAAACTAATCGAAGTTATGAGACCCAATCTTTGTAGGCTTAGTATCATAGACTAAATCACCTTTAAGACTGATTTTGGTATCATTATGGGCCCTACACGAAATTGTTTCATCGAATATTCCATCAAAAGCGACCCAAAGATGTATTAAACACTAAATTATTCATCGTGATGACACTACGTTAATCCCAACTCTCCAAGCGTAGCTCTTACATAATGTATGTACAATAAATCTACACCCATTTCATATTCAATATCATTTTCCATACCCATTATCCTAAATTGATAGGTTTCACAATGTTCTATATTTGGAAAACTATTCAGTGAGATTGATTTTTTCCGGATCCGAACTCCCCCATTATTAAGTGCTAATTCGATGTCGGATATTTTCAAACGATCCTCTTTGATGACATACAAAGATACTGAATCAATTTCCAAGGCTTTGTAAGTTAAACATTTTGTTCAGTTTTGTTTTGACTAATTTTAGAATTAAAATGTTTTGTGTAAATGACATGGAACGTTGAAAGTTGGTAATGTTCGTAGAATTTACAAAGCAATTTTACGAAACGCTATGGGGCAAACCTTATGGCACAACAACGTCCCTCCCTTTCATATTCGCCATATTGGATTTATTAAATAAAGCTACATCTGTTTCTAACTTAAGATCTTTGAAGATATTATTTCGCTGCGGAATAAGATACTTAATGAAATCACAGGCCTGAAGAAAGGGAGCCTATTTATTCCAATATAAAGGCGCCAATTGTTTGTAAAATGGAAGATTGCTTTTCGACCCCTCATGCCACACAGTTCCTCGTTCCCTTAATAATGCTTTGTCCATTACCATAAAATCCTGTCGATCCAATATCGGCAGGATTCAATAAATAGAGCCCCAGTCTGTACAATTGAGGTTATATCTATTCAATTGCATTGAATTGAATGGATGCAAATAAAAAGAAATGCAGGCTTTAAGCCAGACAGCCAGACAGCACAGTATTCAATTTAAAAATACGATAGACTATTGCGTTACTGAATTGCTTTAATTATGTGATTAGGTATTTCTTACTTTTTCTCTGTAAGCTACTTACTGCGAAAGTGGGCAACGTCGCAAATAGATCAAATTTTGATTAATTTGGCAATATTTACTATATGGAGTGAACTTCATCTTCTACGATTAGTGAACTAAAATATTGATTATGAAATGCAATAAAACATATCGTAACACCGAATTTTAGATGTAAAAATAGTATTTGGAAACTTTCCAAATGCTTTTTTTCCACATAAACGATTACAACATCATATTCACTGTTATAATTGCAATTCATTATTAATATAACTTCACGTTCACTAAGCACCGAAGCTATTTTCATTCCATCTTAAATATACATGAACGATTTAATATTTATCTACAATAAAATACTCAGAGACTGAAAGCAGTCTCCCAGATTCAAACATTCTGTTTATATATTTCATTTTCGTACTCTGTAGATTTAGTATTCACTTAGTTTTCCTTAGGAGAAGCTAGACAAAGCTTTTCGTTGGAGCGGTCACTCTGACCTCTAAAAAGGTTGTGGATACACAATTCTGTTTCCCAGTTAGCTCCTTCAAGTAATTAATTATTCGAAACGTTTGTTTCGTTGTTTAGATTAGGAAATCAACGCAGATGAATTGTTTTGGTTAGTTTGGGCAAGCAGATTGTGGAAAGGTTGAAAATTAAAAGGTTAGTTAGATTGTAGGACGTTTGGACTTAGGTAATTAAAACTTAATCATCTCAGACTATTTAGTGCAATCGCTTTTAAGGCGAAAGCGTCTGGGTAGCCCGCGACATTAAAATTTTCTTATGTTTTTTCCAATTTGCAGGTCAGTCATCATGTTGTAGATATGTTGATCTAAATAACGCGCTTCCCCCTTAATGTCGTTAGTGGAATGTGTGATTCGGCACATGTAGTGCGAGATGCCCAACGAACCGAAAAGGACAATAGGGACGGATTGGAAGCGGTTGTCAATGCATGGGTAAGCAACTTGAGATAATTATATGTCTTGTAGGCTCGCAAGCGCTACTGCTGAGCATGAGATCCTGTGTTCGATTCCCGGGTCGGGCAAAGTTTTATTTGGTTTTTCCATTTGGAATTTCTCAGTATCAGCCCGTAGTCTGGATTTGTGCCCGGTAGATGGCAATAGGCTCGCCCCCTGTTACATGAGACTTAAACATAACTGGCGAAATGTGGGTATACTATAGATGCACTTCTGAGTAACTCTTCGAGGAAAACAAGCGTATTTTTATGTTGCGATAAGAAGAGTCAAAATCAGAGTATCCATTCATGAGATTGATGATCGAAGATTAGAAACGAAAAAGTTTGAAGATGGAAGGCAAAGACCAGACAACTTGAGATAAGCTTTTGTCAAAATATAATAGTCGCATTAAAATTCATGAAGAATCTGAAATAACATCACGCCTGTATTTTCGAATGAGTTGGGTAGAGGTTTAGAGTCCCTATCTGAAATGTTATTCAGTAAAGTTGTTATCGCTGTGGACCAATAACGTCGAACCACAAGATAGAAGTGAAAACTTACGGCTGGAGCCGAGTATACGCGATTCAGTGCAGAGTATACGCGATTCAGTGCCGAGTATGCGCGATTCAGTGCCAAGCATACGCGACTCAGCGTCACCGACCGACTGGAGTCGAGTATGCCCGATTCAACTTCACCGCCCCCGAGCGTGATGGTGCAGTTTCGTTCACTGATCGACCTTCGACTTAGCAAAGTCAAATCATTAATTTCAAATAGGCCTTTATAAGGCACTTTAGAACGTCAAAATTTACAAACAAAATAGAATTTATTCTTGTCGCCCCTTCCAAAAGGTACCTAGTTTTCGCATGGAGAAGTATGGGCAAGAAACTCCAACGTTACTCTTTCAAAATGTTTTACAATATTGTGTATACTTAGGCACATTTGTTATATAATTATTAGAGACCACTAAACACCAACGAGGCAGTCACCAGAAACTGTCAAATGAAACAAAAACATTGCACAATGTAAGACAATGTTATTTAACCAAACGTTTTAAAGCGGGTATTTGTCTCGTTCTCTAGCATTCTACTTATTTGATGTCGGGTCTTGAGATATCTTTATTTTCTTTCAATTACTTCCGTTTGTGCTCATTCGCTGTTTATTGTTTGTAACGACTCGAGAAAAATAACCACGGAATAGGAATATTTATTTCTAACAATGGACTGGCTGGTTACTTTGTAAATGGCGATGTTGTTTTCGTATCTTTAGGCTCTTTGCGTTGTTATGTTATAAAGAAAGCCTCTTTTAAAAACATGGTAAATGTTGCTTACTGTTTTTATTTAATAGCCTATTACGTAGTAGTTATTGTAGATAGTACCTGGGATAAAAAAACGATTAGAAATAAGCCCTGGCAGATAAGAGATGACCAGTTTGAACTGACGGCGCCCGTTCACGAACATGACGCGTGGATCAGCACCATCCAGCTCAACCATTTTGTAGGGAACCGAATGATCCAACACACACGTCCAATACACTGCGTTAGAAATTATAAAAGTGCACAATGATTGGCAAAGGAACACTAAAAGTCTTGGCAGATAAACCTTCGCGAATGGACCGAACTCACGAGTGCTGCTGAGATGTCCCACCTCGCAAAGGACAAGGAGACATTTTCATACTTGATCGCCAGCCTTCAGTGATATCTTGGTTGCAGTGATAGCCTAGTGGTGTGACCGTCGCACTGCCAAGTCATAGGTCTCAAGTTCGAACCCAAGGCGCGCAACTCTGACTTTTCAGATTCATGTGATCATTGAATAATTATCACTTACTTCAAAAACGGTGAAGAAAAACATCGTGAGGAAACCGACATGCCTTTTTTTTTTTTTGGGTGGGAAATCATCAAATGTCTCCTCCCGCTCTGGGTGGAGCGGGATGGCGTGTCAGACTCTTACTGACTAAAACCCACCCGTGTTCCTTCTCTTGCCTGTGCAATGCCAGGGGGCCACGGTATCCCTTTCGGACTTTCCCGCGACCCCGGCAAGCAATGGTCTCATAGGACCCCTTCACTCGCTGACACTCTTTGAGGCGCGCGTGGAACACAACGCGCCGTCGACCCGGGCTTGGTCCTTACCGGACGGCGAGCTACCCATTGCTCACCGTCCGCAAGCCCGCGCCTACGGTGGCCGGGAATCCGCGATCGATTCCCGACGCCCGGGGCGTCTCCTCCTGCGGCGGCTAGGGGCGTGAGGGCGCAAAATTTGCCTCTCCCTCACGCGCTCCGCCTCCTCCTTCGCGAGCATTACTGCTTCGCAGAAGGAGGTGACGGCCTCCCATGCCCTCTCGCTCCGTACCATGGCCTGGACCAGGGCCGGACGCGAGAGATCCCCTCCACCGATCGCCTCCACGAGGACACGGCGGTGCTCTGCCCATGCCGGGCATACCTCCACCGTATGCTCCACCGTGTCCTCCGGGCGATCCACGCAGTGATGACACCCGGGCGTTTCCTCCCGCCTTATCCGAAACAGGTACCTCCCGAAACAGCCGTGTCCGGTGAGGACCTGCGTCAGGCGGAAGGTGAGGACGCCGTGGCGCCTCTCCAGCCACTCCTCAAAGAGGGGACTTATCGCCGCAATAGTGGCGTGCCCAGCACTGGGTTGCGACAATCGCACTCTCCATGACGCCATGAGATCCCGTCGGAGCTCTGTCCGCTGTGCCGGAGTCAAGCCCCGGCGTTTCGCCTCCACGCGCCACTCCCAAATATGCGCGAAAAAAAATCCGACATGCCTGAGAGATATTTCTCGAAAGCATGAAACCAAGTCGGAGGCTAGTATTGACACCAGGTTAGTCACATAAACCACACGAAAAAGAAAGAAGTAATTGAAGAGGCATCTGAAGAAGAAATTTGCTTGCATTTATCGTGTAAGCTAGCCAGTCTCATAAAAGCACGTCATACTCCTCTTGAAGGAGAGATTATTGCTGTTTGCGTGAAATGTCAAGCCAGTTAGCACTGAAATTATATTTCCTCATTTATGCACAGTTTACTCTATCGACCTAGAAGTACATCATTATAGCTTGAAATGTTCACTGGACTGACCTGAACCATGGCTGAAAAGAGGAATTTAACTTGCATAATAAACATTTTTAGAGGACAATGGCAGCAAAGAACGTTACTTTGTTCAGGATGTCGACATATCGCAATGCCGCAGAAAATTTCAAAATGTAGACCAGTTCATTTAAGGGTTTTAACCTCGTCTAGTTAAAACATGTTTAAACATTAATTAAGGAAAAGTCCTAGTCGTAATAAAATAGGAGTGGACATAATGCTACTCGAACCAGTGCGATATGAAGTTCTATACCATCCTCAGTTATTATCTTCCTTAGCAATAGGTACTTAAGGTGACGATAAACAACTTTTAATGATTTTATACTGAAGATCACGTCTAAACGAGTAGTGTCAATGATTTAGAAAAAATATATGTTAAATTAGAGCATTTTCTTAATAACTTAATATAGGAATATTTTAGATTATGTTTATATTACATATTGAAATTAATTTGTAAAGTTATGTCTAACGCGGATAAAAACCTTAGAATCACGCCAAAAACTATCAAGCGTATTTTTCTGAAACCTACACCATTTTAAAGATAATTTAATTATTAATCTTATAGTATACGTGTTTTATTAAAATACTTTTGGTTTTTTGTATAATAAATTAATAATGCGTCTAATTGGGGGTAGCGCTCCTTCATGGGTGAGTTAAATTACTGGCTGGACGTACGACGGGTTGCGTGAGCTCAGTACAGAACACGCAAGTTAACCACTCAAGGTCACAGGCATATATCTGCGTCTTAAGGGCCGTCCTCTTAGTATTCACCCCGTTTCTACCCATATCATCTTTCATGTCGTTTCCTATGGTATATCTTTACAACAATACCTATTGTTAAGAAAGTCTCTATGTAATATGTCTGTTATACAGAATGTTTGGTGCATCGTGTGCCATATTGAAATGGTCGACTGATGGGATCATCTGCTGTCCTTTCAGACCCCTAAACATCTCTCATGACCTGTGGATTTTTTATTGTTTTATTAAAAAAAGACCCAAATTTTACATTAACATACAAAATCAAAAAAAAAGTATAAGGCGTTGACTGAAATAAAATTTAATTTAGATGTGTATTGTTTTAGATTACTTTTAAATGCAAAATTATTGACATAACTCACAAATTTTGGTTTAATTTTTCTATTTTAAATTAGTGACTAATGTCACTAATTTTGTATTCAAAAGTTATCTAATCGATACCAGATGACCCCTTCAGTCGACCATTTCAATTTGGCACACGATGCACCAAACACCCTGTATAATACAATGCCGGTAATTTGGAAAGAGTTAGCGTGAGTTACGTTTTAGTTTCGCTTGAGTGTAGATTTAGAGGTTTTTGTTGGTATATTGGTGCCGATTCTATTACACAAATGCATCTAAACTAGACTAAAAATCACCAAAATGTAGGTTATTCCTGTCAAACGATGATTTCCCATTCTGAAACAAACTAAAGTGAAACAACTTAACTATATTCAATTCAATCAATCAATTCAATTTTGTTTTGAATTGTTATTCTGAATTTTGTTATTCTGAATTTGACTGTTTGTAAAATCACGGTGTACGACAAACGAATATATATACCACGTGAAGTCGCGATTGTCAAATTAGATTTTAGTTGTGTCAAAATTATTTTGAAATTTAGAAGTTTTTTTTCAGAATAGATTTAAGATTCTCATAGCTAAAAGTAGGGAATTTTAGTGATAGTTTAGTTCGGTGTACAAGAAAATCGGCACCAAATGGCGTGTGCTAGCTGTCATTATGGCAAATAATTGTATTGAATGTTTTATGTTGAGTAATGTCAATTATTTTGCATGTTGTATAGAATCAAATTTCTAGTTTTTATTTTATAACTGAACAGACAGCAGTGCTGCTGTGGAGTTTGTTGCGCCGCTTCTTCTTCCCAGCTAAAGCACTAGGAAATGGTGAAGGCCGGGCGTTTTTTGGGGACTATATTACATAGGTAATTTTGATGTTCGAAAAGTGCTGATTCTCAGCCTAGTTTGATTAAATGACTTTTAAATTTGTAGTGCGTACCTACTTACCTGAACACCTACTTTTATTCATAACTTAACATCTCGCTTATATTCCCCGATGGGTTAGGCAGAGGTATACCTAGATACAGATGACGACGCGCCCTACTCCGCGATTATTGTACTGTATTAGGTGTACTGTACTTTAGTACGGAGCGGAGCGGAGTGGGGCGCGTCGTCTTGGATTGCACTATCTATACATATAGTACACCCACATTTGTAGACACCCTTGCCCCTGGCTGGAGGCTTTGAGTTTAGTAGCTTAAGGCAGCCGCAGGATTGTCCGGTTAAGTAGTCATCACGTCAGAGGTGAGCTACGAGATGCCCTATAAATAAAAAAAAAAAAAAAAAACGAACCGAGGACCTCGTGCTCGGCAGTAGCAATTTTATTCCTGAAACATTTATAAGTACCTAATTCAAATTCAAATTCAAATTCAAAAGTCATTTATTCAAACTAGGCTGAGAATCAGCACTTTTCGATCGTCAAAATTACATAAGACAGTCCCCCAAAACGCCCACCCTTCACCACTTCCTAGTGCTTTTGCTGGGAAGAAGAAGTGGCGCAACAAACTCCCCAGCAGCACAGCTGTCTGTTCAGTTAGGAAAAAAAAAATGATTCTATACAATAATTTTTAAGATAATTTACATTACGCTAAATAAAATTTAAATTATAAATTAATAGCCATATGACAGCTAGCACACGCCAATATACCAACCAAAAACATCGAGAACTATACTCAAGCAGAAATAAAAATAACTAAACGTAAACAATATCTAAAAAAAAGAAAATAAAGCCTCCAGGCATAAAGGGCGTGCCCGCTTACATAAGTTATAATTGATAAACTAGGACCATCGAGGTAAAATAAATAATTGTCGAGGTCGCTAGCTAACCACATATTATAATACAACTCATTAAAAAAAAACATTGTAATGAGTAGATTATGTCAACAATAAATAAAAATAAAATAAATGTACATAAAAAGTAAAATTATAAACTTTTATATAAACTCATAAAACCTGTCAGTAGGTAAACTAATTCTGGAGAAAGAACATTTAAACATTGTCTTGAGTTAATCACAGCGACCAACTATTTTTATCATTTAAGTAGTCGTTGATAGAATAGTATGCCTTTGAACAAAGGTTGGACTTTACTTTAGTTTTAAACGCATTAAAAGGCAAATCTAGCAAACAAGAGGGTAGCTTGTTATAAAAGGTTATACCAAGCCCAACAAATGAGTTATGAACCTTATGAAGCCGGTGGGAGGGAGCACGTAGTTTATCCTTACTTCTAGTGTTAACATTGTGAATATCACTGTTTTTAGTGTATAAGTGTATATTCTGCCTAATATATAAGATGTTGGCGAAGATGTATTGTGATGCCACTGTGAGGATACCGATATCTTTGAAAAAATCTCTCAGAGAAACTCTGGCACCTAGCTGGTAAATTGCTCGAATAGCTCGTTTTTTGAGGACAAATATATTTTGAATATCTGCAGCTTTGCCCCAAAGCAGAATACCGTAGGACATAACGCTATGAAAATAACTAAAATATACTAACCGAGCTGTATCAACGTCAGTGTATTGTCTTACTTTTCTGACAGCGTAGGCGGCCGAACTGAGCCTTCCCGCTAGGCTCGATATATGTTGGCCCCACTGAAGTTTAGCATCTACTGTTATGCCCAGAAAAACTGCCGAGTTTACAGTTTCAAGCACCTCTTTATCTAAGACGATGTTGGGTCCTAGATTTCTAACATTTGGGAGGGCAAACTTTACACATTTCGTTTTCTTGGCATTGAGAACTAGGCTATTTGTCGTAAACCAATCCGTAACCATTGACAGTGCACTGTTTACATCGTCAAAATCTTGTCTATTCCTGTCTACTTTAAAAATAAGAGAAGTATCATCTGCAAACAGTACAACTTCACAGATATCCTTTAAATAGAATGGTAAGTCATTGATATACACTAAAAACAAGAATGGACCCAGTATTGAGCCTTGAGGTACACCTAACTGAACTGGTAGCCCGGAAGATTTTACACCATCAACATCTACACATTGCGACCTATTATTTAAATACGAATTTAAAACGTTTAGAGCTTCGTTTAGCACACCGTAATGACGCAGTTTACGCAAAAGCGTGTCATGGTGTACGCAATCAAAGGCTTTGGAGAGATCACAGAAAACTCCAATAGCATTTTGAGAGTTCTCCCATGCGTTAAATATGTGTTTCAGCAGAGCAACACCCGCATCTGTAGTCGAACGACCCTTTGTAAAGCCATATTGTTCATTATGAAGGAGGCTATTTAAATTAAAATGTCTTAGCAACTGCTTGAGTATTAACTTTTCAAATATTTTGCTGAATGCTGGTAAAATAGAAATAGGCCTGAAATTGCCAACGTCATTTTTATTACCTGATTTAAATAATGGTATGACTTTACTACTCTTCATGAGATCAGGAAAAGTTCCTAAATCAACACATTTATTAAAAGTGACAGCTAGATAGGGGGCTACGATGTCTATTATATTACTTAAAAGTTTAATGGAGATTCCCCAGTAATCACCAGTGTTTTTACAGTTGAGTGTGTTAAAAACATTAACTACATCACGAGGCGTTACATGTTCGAAGCTAAATATGCGACTACTTTTAGACACACTACTAAGCAGAAGGTTTTCGGCTTTAGATGGGGACGAATTTAAGGAGCGAGTCGTAGTTATAGGTATGTTGGCAAAAAACTCATTAAACGCCTCAGCTACGTCAGCTGCTTTAGTAACTAATTTGCTATCGACTATAATCTCGAGTTGTTTATCTTGCTTAACCGATTTACCCGTTTCATTGTTGATAATTTTCCAAGTGGTTTTTACTTTATTATTGGAATTTTTAATTGTATCGCTTAAAATTTTTGATTTAGCTAAAACACTAACCTTTTTAAATAATTTTGAATAATTTTTGACATACTCTAGGAAAGGAGTAGCAAACCTATATTTTTTCAAACCATATAACTCGTATAGTCTCGCTCTACTTTTATAAATACCCGGAGTGGCCCATTGGTTAAAGCCAACGGAGGTGCCATTAATGTTAATAGTTTTAGTCTTGAAAGTAGATTGGTACTCTTTTTTCACAACATCAAAAAGGGCTCCATACATTTCATTAGGATTCTCGTGTTCTACTATAGATGGTGTTATTCTATGAGCTATATTATTTTTACATTTATTGCAACGACTAGCTGTATAAGGCCTCCATTCTATTTTATGCGGCTTTTTATGTAATGGCATGGGGAAACTAGCTAAATGTTAAAAAAGTGAAAGTGAAGTAACCGATACAGCTAACGTGAAGTAACCGATACAGCTAACATTTATTTATTTATACATTTACGAAACGAAATATTTTCTTTTCTCGGATATTTACCTACATACGTATTTCTAACCTCGTTAATTGTATTATCGTTTGCATAAAATATCTTCCATTCCGAACTACCACTCGTACAACTTCACTTACGGTGTAATAGAATAAGCCTTTATTCTATTTTAATATCAGAACACTTCGTGCTAATAGGGCTTCTTCATAAACCATCGCTATTGTAATGACTCACATCACACATATACTTAGACACACACAAACTAAGAACCTACCTATTCACTCAGGATTATGAAGTATTCAATTCATTCAGGACTGACTTTTCCATCGCTAGATATGATATCTTAGTAAACTGTCAGACGTCAATTGGACTACCTCGTTGGTCTAGTGGTCGCAAGCGCTATTACTGCTGAGCATGAGGTCCTGGGTCCGGTTCCCGGGTTGGGCCAAGTGTTATTGGGTTTTTCTATCTGGAATTTCTCACTAGCAGGACGGAGTCTGGATTTGTGCCCGGTTGATGGCAATAGGCTCGCCCCCTATTACATGGGACTTAAACATAACTGGCGAAATGTGGGTGTACCTACTACAGGTACACCTCTGCCCAACCCTTCGGGGAGACAAGGCGTGATGTTATGTTTAAAAGATGAGTGAGGGGCAATACCCGTTTTTTTTTTGACAACGTCTGTATTCCTAATCTCTGTCGCAACCTGTCAAAAATGACCTTTAATATACCTACATTTTGACAAGTTTTATTAATTATCGTTGAGATGAGAATGCAAGTAGATTTTGAACGTTATTAACTACGGAATTGGCCTTCTGACATTGGGAAAGATCAGCCCTTAAGAGTCCATAATACCTCGGCTCAAATTCACTCTTGATCTCGCTCGCACACTACTACTCGCGGGATGAGTGTGAGCGAGACTGAGCGGGGCGGGGAGAAGGCTCCAAGGCGCCGATAGCTTAGATAATCTCTTAATTTTCAAAATCACAAAAGCATCTCGAACATAATCAAAATAACTAAATTATTATTTTTAAAACAACTCCTTATATTCAGTCCTTAGATTTTTTAATGGACAAGCTCACCACACTTCTAGCCATTGTAATAACCTACCTACAGTGGTGACCAAGCAAAACTAGAAAAAGCCCAAAATATAAGCCAAGAAAATTACGTCATTGAACTCTTGACAAAAATAATAGGAAATGAAGATTAGAGGAATAAGAAAGAACGTAGATATACCTAACTTTGATCCGTAACAAGAAGCCAACAAGTTTCGTATAACTTATATAACGTAACAATCTAATTACAGAAGACATGTTGGTATCTACTGTTCCTTTGAGAGGTCTAAAAACAGTACCTACGCAGTAAAATAATAGTATCTTAGATATTTGTAGAACTTCCCAATTCTTTTTGGGGACTGTTTCAAAGACGAAATATTATAGCAATTACCGTTTGACCTTTTACAGCTTGTTTACCCGATTACGGCGAAGCAAAAAGGAGGGTTATGTTATGTATGTATGTTCATCTCTTCTCTTCATAACTTCTAAACAATGATCATAATTTGACAACTAATGAGGTATTGTTGGAAGCGCCTTGATCGTCCACTGGCAAAAGGCGACGAAGGCTATGTGACGTTACATTAAATTCAAAATGGCGCCCTCTAGAGGACATAAAAAAATGAACATAAAAAAAAGTTTTTTAGTTATGCCATATTGGGTATCAAATTAGTTGTCTAACTAAATAAATATGTTTAAATTGTTAAAAACAAGCAAAAGTGAGACTGCTACGTACGACGCAGCTACCTTACAATAAAACCTGAACAATTTTTTTTTAGCGGCTCTGCTAATACTTATTCACGAAATAATAACCCCAAAATAATCTAAAAAGTATGAAGCAAGAAAATATTTCAGATAGAAATTAAGACAGGTACAAAAATGGTCAAGGTAAAGCCGTCGTCGCTTGCCATTATCAATTTGTAGGTGTACATGCATGCAACCACGGCTTTAACAAGACCATTTTTGTAGTTTATTATTTCAGTTAGTTTCAAAGACTTCAAGAAAGGATTCCAATTTTGTTTGGGTTAATTACCGGACTCTTACCAAGGTGCTATTGTGGCTAAATAGTAACAGCCGCACGTGTCGATCAAAGAAAGAAAGAAAATAAATTTATTTGACTCAGGTTAAGGCACACAATATTCCCACAAAAACAAAAAAAAACAAAAAACTTCGAATAGTACTGTGTGCCTCATGCACATCAAGCCGTTGCCACGTTGCTCCCGGCTGTCATTCGTCGATCTTTGACGGTCACTAAAGGTATTCAGGTTTGAGGTAGGTACGATGTTCATGTTACCCAGTAACTGGGTTGTGGAGGTCAGATAGGCAATCGCTCAAACTCAAACTATTTATTTCAATTAAACCATTTACAGGCACTTTTGAATTGTCAAGGGGTCGGTCAGTCAAAAATATGAAGCTAGTTGCCCATTCCAAAGCGTCCTATGGAGAAGAACAGGCAAGAAACTCCACGGACACTCTTTTAAATAAAAAAAAATGATACAAAATATTGGTTACATCATTCATTTTGAAATTAGGTATGCATGTGAGAACAATGTAGAAAGACGTGCACGTTCGTAAAAGCGTCCGTAATAAAAAGAAAAAAAAAGATGAATCCAAAACCTAAAATAAATTAAAATAAGCCATGGCAGCTAAGAGATGACCAGTCCCAACTGACGGCGCCCGTTCACGATATCCCGCTCCATGTAAAATACTGGTAGCTGCAAATGGTTAGACTGGAAGCCGACCCCAACAAAGTTAGGAAGACGCTACGCAGATGATGATGACGACAAGAAGGATTTCCTATGATTTTAGACCATAATTACCTACATGTGTCTCTGGCTCAAGAATTACCTACTATAATCACCGAACATGTCCTATGAAAACGACACTTCAGTTTAGTCACATTTTGTGTGCGGACACAAAATGTGACTAAACTGAAGTGTCGTTTTGGCAGCCGCAAATTACATTGCACGACTGTCGCAGCTGGAGAAATTTGTTGTTTGTAAAGCTAGTTACATTATAGCCTTAGTTTCGCTCTACCGTTGGAACACAACCCTATATTATTAAATATGAGTTTTGTTTTTATAAATGTTTTGGTAGAATTGCAAGTTTACCTTTCTACATTTTGAACATTATTTTCTGTGTTGTGGCTGTCTTTAACTGCCCCGTTGGTTTAGTGGACGCAGGTTCTGGGTCGATATCCGGATCGCGATGTCACATTTGGTTTTTCGATAAGGATATCTCAAGCTTTAGTTTCTAAGAAACCGGTGAACGGTCACAGAATAACGGCTGTGTATACAGAGCGTTTTTTGACTCTATAGAGGTATGAGGAACGGGGTGTAAAGGTTCACTCATCCTCCATAAAAAAGGGAGGAACTTCCGACCAGACAGGTGTCGTGTCTGGTGGGCAACTGCCCAATGATGTCGGGAAGTTATATATCCTACGCTGATCGCGCGGTAAACTTTGCTTGCGCGATGCAGAATTTCACGTGACGTCCGTGTTATGCGTGGTTGTTATGGTGATGTAGATGGCCGCCACAACACCTTAATGTCAAATACTGGTGTAAATTAAAGATTTTCATGACCGCCGTTATAATATGACGGAACTAATTGCCTAGGAAAAGCATAAGTAATACAAGCTGCCTGGATTTGTGCATGGTCAATGACAAAAGGCAATGGCAAACTATAATACATACACTGCCATAATGCCAGAATGTGGGCGAACTATAATCCTCTGCCTACCCTTCAAAGAATTCATACATACATAAGTTTTTGATAGTCTTCCGGGACAGTCCTAGTTACGTTTAGATTCCGTAGATACAGTCTGACAGTTTCTTTCTGTTTGGCTAACTTTAGAATATCAGTATCGACCGGTTATTCTGTTACTTGGTTACTGGTAGTTTCTCTGTTAGATCTTAGTCTACTTTGTTCACGGTTAGGATACTCGTACCTTATGTTAAATTTTGTATTTATACTTTATTATACCTGCTGCCAATGAAGACAACAATCGCCAGTAATCCAAGATTATTATTTGTTTATTAAAACATGAATATAGCGTACACATTGGGGTTTGTAATGTAAAGTGTTAAGTTTCAAATAATGACCTCCATGTTTTGGCCATGGATAACCTCCAAGTGAAGAGAAATTGGCCTCAGAAGTTGCTAAAACGCAATGAGCAAGCGTGGGATTGGGTTTAGAAAAGTGCCGGCTCGCTAAGAAGAATGTGAGGTTATTTGGGGGATGTAGAGTCTCCTGAACCCTCCACAATTTTTTTTTTTGCCGGAGTAATTTGAAAAAAAAAATGTACTTTTCAAATAATTCTACTTATTACCCCTACCGAGGCGGCACGTTTCTAAACTTTAACCCAAGCGTGTTCAACTGAATGTTCATTTATTCCCTGTGTGAAGCCTGCTTCACAAAGCCTCTTCTTTTGCCTTGCCCTTGCCGTAGGAAAATTACCTACCTACAGTGTAATGTTACAAAGGCTATCTTTTATTACCCTCATCCATGCAAAAGGCTTTGTTGCTTCGTTCAATTGCTTTTATAGGCAGACGTCGAGGATACCGAGCTGAAGTAATTGCGAAATGCAACATTCAAATTCAAATGATAACCCAAGCTTTGTGCTCGAGCTAATCAAACATACAAAAGTTTTTCCTGTATCTTCTACGAAATTAGGTACTCAGGTTCAAAATCTTGAAATTGATCAGACTAGATATATATATCAGGAATGGTCGATATGGTTTGGGGAGACCCTATGTCTTACACGGTCGTGTAGAATGACCATCGCAGAAAAAGAAGAAACGAAAGACAAATAATTATGATGAAATTGTAATTTGAAGTTAGAGAGTAATATTGATAATTTGAATTTGATTATATGATAACCAACATACAACCTATAACCGATCTGCAAATTGAAAAAAAGGTAAAAAAATAATTACCGGCTACACTGACGCTTTCGCCGTAATGAAAATAAAAATCACTGTGATGCTAAATCAGAGGTTAAATAAGTGTGAATGGACTGTAGAAAGAATTCTACGGCGCGATGTCAAAAATGAAGAAAAGAAATGTCACTTTGTCTCCGTAGAGTAGAGATAGGAATCGGACTTGCACGTGTGCAGCAGTGGACATCTTTTCGTTTTAGTCTGAATGATGATCAAGATGAACAGATGTTTTGCTTTGATGGTTTGGTCATGTTGAGAGGATGAATGAAGGGCGACTAACAAAACGTAATTTACAGGGCAGATGTGAGCGAGGAAACGTCAGGAGAAGGACACAAGCAAAAAGGGTATTTGTAAGAATTGTAGCAGGTAGCGTTCTGTAATTTCTGCCTACCTCCATAGGAAAAAAAGGCGTTAATTTATGCCTATGTTAATAGCTGTATCTTACATTAAAATATCTAGTTACAGTCCAATATCTTCCTTTAAAGACATCACCATAACAAAACAATTCTTAATCGCAAGCCTTACATAATATTGCGCAAAAGGTTCGACTGAACTGAGCCACCGTTTTGTCTTCAAGGACGAGCCACTGTCAGAACTTAATAAATCACGATTATGGCTCAGATGGCTGCTCAGCTTAACCACACAAGTGCGAGGTGTCTACTACCTATATCTTGGTGCTTGTGAAAGTAAGTGTCAAAGTGTTAAGCTAAATTTACTTAACAAATTATATTGTGGATTTTGAATTTAAAGAACAATGGCAGGACTCCATTGTAATCTCGGTGTCGCATTTAGACTTCGCGTTATACTTGGTCAAAGGGTAGTCATAAAATATTTTTTTAATATTGGATTTTGTCCAGAAAAACGTTGTTAAAAGAGCAGTGGTGACTCTGTACAGACCCAGAGTATAATGCTGCAAACAGTAAGATGGCGGAAATCATTTTTCCGTTGCATTGTTGCATGAGTTTTCTATGCTAAAGATTCTGCCAATTTTACCGTCTTATGGCTTACTAGCTGTTATCTATGGAGGTTGGAAATTATCCCACGGGAACTTACTTTTTATGAGGAATAAATCAAAATAATTTTTTTTCAAAATCTATTTGTTGACGCGGCGCACGCCCAGTAAAGCTCCCAGTCGGTTTTTTCCGAAATGTTCGAAAAGCCGTTCGGTATGTTGTTGAGTTTAGATAGATAGATATAATACTCTTTAGCGCGTTCAGTCAGACAGACGCTGTGCGACTTTGTTTTATAAATGTAACTGTGCGTTTGCACTGGCGAAACATTCACAACAAAACATGTTGAAATCTTTAGTTGCTATCAAAGTTCCATACAATATTTGACAGGAACTAAAGATTTCAACGTGTTTTGTTGTGATGTTTCGCCAGTGTAAACGCACAGTAATGATGATTTTACATGAATTGTTGAAAAAAAAACTTACATCTATGGTTAGCACCATAAGCTATACGTAGTGAGCACTTCATGGCTTCCTTCTACGGCTATTAAGAGACAAAAGTTTAATAATGTAATTACTTAATTTATTTGTCCATGTACGTGACACATAATATAAGTTTTGTTTTTTACGGTCCCGCTGGTCTGAATAAAGTAGGTGTATCTACTCTATTCTGTTATGTACGTCAAATTATGTTCCTTGATCCTGGTTTTTGAGTTTACAAATGCTTATAAGCATTGCAACATAACTATGTTTCTCGTCCCGAAAGGTTATGATGAGTTATGAAACAGACGAGGGTAAGTACAAGAACAAAGGGAAGGAAAAAACCAAATCTCGTGATTTCACGTGGCTCTCGAAAGAGACAAGGAAAATCCACTTTCATAATCCGAAGCTAATTCTGTACATTATAATAATCTTATATTAAATTGTTAGCGGCAAAGTTGCCATTCCCTTCTTATCTAACTAGCGACTACATTAGTAATAATAATCTAAATTGACGCAATTGCTTTGCGTACATAAAGGAACGCTAAAATTACGAATTCCTAAATACTGTAGGAGACAAGTTTTACAACAGACAGTTTGTTCCGTGTATGGTATTGCTAACAAAATAAAAGTGCTTAGAAAAATGCAGAGAAACAGAAAAAATATATTAAAAATATATATCTATGTTTAGAAGGTATGGTACTGAATATAGAATGAATTATGGTACTGTGTCACCAATAAAATAAATGGATAATTCATTCTTGTATTTCATTTATACAACGTGTAACGTTAAATGCGCAAAACCTGAAAATAGTTTGATCAGAATAACGAGCAGAATCAATTGAACCACTTTTTAATATAGGTTACATTTAAAAAAAAAATTTGCCAATTATTTATTAATAGGTCAAGCCATCACATTCGCAAACCCGCCAAAATAGGTAAACAAACTAAAATTGTTGTCGACCAATTTCAATTTTCTCATACGCGGGATAATAATAGCTTTTATTTCAATGTAAATACGAATCTTCCATACAGTTCAACCCCTCCTTCGATAGGGCATCGTCGCAAACGCAAGAAACGATCAGAATTGCCAGTAAAACTAAAACAGCATAATGAAACCTTTACAATTTGTTTATATTTTTTTTTTCTCTCTGTAATAGGTCAATTGAATGAAAAATCTGTTGGGGTGTCTGAGGTTTTGCGCTTTTATCGCTACACGTTATATAATAATTTTAATAATTAATTTATATTATTTTTTTAATATTTACAAGATAAAAGTTATGTAAGATATAAAAAATAGTAGTCCAACGGTATCGGGAATAGGGACTATTATTAATAAGCATCACCGAAGCTACCATACGCCTTACAAAACAACAGCCTTTTGTAATTTAGTAACACATGCGTCTTGTTTCAGGCATCCCCTAGGGAAACATCAAACTTTCAGCACTTGTAGCCTTTTCAGCGCGACCTCCTGAGGATTGTACAGCGAAGGATGGTACGTGTCGCGTTATACCTCTTGGGAGGGATGGGGTTATAGTTCCGGGGAATATTGTGGGAAAATATAATTAATTAGGGCTGTATCATATTAATTCCTGAAAGTAATAAAATGGCTTAGAAGTTTAGTAAAAGGAATTAGTAAGTTAAATTGCCTTTTGACAGACGCTCTATGTAATCTTTATAGGTTAGTCTAAAGAAAAAAAAACCTGGGTGGCGTGAGTCTGAGTTTGGTGTCTAATCATAATCACTATACGGCATAAAAGCCGTACATATTGTGATATTTTACATTAGATATTATACAATAAAGCAGGTTCTCACCTAGATATATACCTTGTGCCACAACAACATTAATTTACATTTTTGACCCGACTACGGTGAAGCGAAAAAGAGGGTTATAATTTTGACCGTTTTGTATGTATGTATACCCTCTTAACTTCTAAACTTCTCATCATAATTTGACAAATGAGGTATCATTGGAAGCGTGTTGATCGTCCGCTGGCTATGTGACATCACAAAAAGGAACTTTGTCAAGGAAGGTCTTCAGAGTATGTCCTATGAGGATACGGAGAAATTATTAGTTGTACTTAAATAAAAATTGTATTTGTACTAATTAAGTTTAGCTAAGTTAGGATAGGTACTAGCTAGATTTTAGCAAGTAGGATTTATTGTACTATTTACACCTTTTTACATACCTATTAGATGACTCGATTTTTATAATTAATGTGATTATTTAGAAATATTATACCTTGCCTCGCCTGAAACACAGAATGACCGAGTTCAGGCACATAACACAATTTAATTTTTTCGTAGATTTAAGCAAATTTTTATTTTGTGTTTTACCTTTTTACCTGAATTAACTTTTTATTTATTAATTTATTATTTTACATTAAATGAATATGGCGCCCTTTATAGGATAAAAAGTCATAAACTTAGACAAAATAAAAAATTGTGATGCCGTATTGGGTATCTTAATAGGCTTAATTAGCACATTTCAAATATGTAATTATATTATAACCCCAAAAGCTCACCTTTTTATTCATGGCTTTTGTAAAAAAGACACCACAATTTTGCAATGCAATTTCAAGTAGGTTCTGTGAGGATTAGAAATCAAAAGAGAGAAAACCAAAATGATCCACTGACAAGAGCTGTTATAAAAGTTCGGATATTTATGTACTTAGAAAAGTTATATCCCATGTCCTCTCAGGCCGTAAAGCCTCCAAGATCCATCTAATAAATAAAGAATGAAGTCAAAATAACACCACGTAACGACGGCTTAGTCGCGGCTGCAATAAATTTCTTTCAGCCGAAACACACGACCATAACTGGAAGACAGTTTTTCATTTTTAATTCAACGCGTTAACAAGAACATTACATAAGGTTGGCTTCTACCATTACATTCCGACAACCCTCTGTGTGCCAAAAAACAAGTTAAGCCGTTGGTCCGGGCTGTCATTCGTAGATCTTTGACCGAAGTCCGAAAGTCTAACAACCAGAGCCTTGGTAAAGCAACGCTTGCCGAGGTTGATCCGTGGGTGACCATCAATAACATACCGACACCTCTCCGTGCCTCGGAAAGCACGTCCAGCAGTTGGTCCCGGCTGTCATTCGTAGATCCAGACAGTCGTTACGGGCAGTCACAGTCAGAAACCCCAAACTAACATATAGGTACCCAGTTCCTGGGTTGCAAGGGTCACATAAGCAGTCGCTATATGTCAAATACCAGGGAATTCGTGTTGTACTTCGTAGCACGACCATGAACGCATTCATTATTACTTTAGGTGGTAATAAAATCCTTTTAATTTATACTATTTTATAACACTAATTAGAAATTTTATACCTCTCAATTATCGTAGATACACAGGTCGTGCTGGCAAGATTCCTTCCCAGCACGACCACGTTAGAATGAACGCATTCATTATAACTTTAGATGGTAATAGAATCCTTTTAATTTGTACTATTTTATACCACTAATTAGAAATTTTATACCTCTCAATTATCGTAGATATACAGGTCGTGCTGGCAAGATTCCTTCCCAGCATGACCACGCTAAAATTCAAGCTGCCATAGAAGTTGATGAAACGGGAGCATGCCAAAAAATTTGTACTTATTATGTACTCCTATTTCATTACTGGTAAATTGCCGTAAATTGTTAGAAAAGCAAACAAAAAATCTGCCTATAAGTATATGATTTGTGTATACTTGACACTAGATGGCGTAAAATGTAAAAATTTAGAATATACGTTCAAACAATATTTAAAATATGCGGCCCTTTGTTTTTTTTTGTATAAAATATTTTAGTATAAAATTTCTAATTAGTGGTATAAAATAGTACAAATTAAAAGGATTTTATTACCACCTAAAGTAATAATGAATAAGTTCATTTTAACGTGGTCGTGCTGGGAAGGAATCTTGCCAGCACGACCTGTATATCTACGATAATTGAGCGGTATAATTTTTTTAATTAGTGGTATAAAATAGTACAAATCAAAAGGATTTTATTACCACCTAAAGTTATAACGAATGCGTTAATGGTCGTGCTACGAAGTACAACACGGGAATTCAGCTGTATTTGGTTAGACTGAAAACCGGACCCAACACAGTTGGAAAAAGGCTACGCAGTTTTGGCACCGAGCGAACAGCCGCACGCATATATAGACGCGAACGTGCGGCGATTTCAAACAAATGCCAGTCGCGAGTGCACTTGCACTCGCTGTACGTGAACCGTGTCTATGTCTGCGTGTGTTTTCGCTAAATGTATGAAGTCGACCTTCTGTGCTTTGCTCTGGTGTATTCGTATTTTAAACTACGACTAACCGGTCCATAGGAATTTACTACACCTACTTACTTAGTTATAAGTGAAAGGGCGTTAAACTCGTTTCATGATTAAACGTCTATTTTCAGCATGTCATGGTGGTAGAAGAAATGAATTTGCATGGGGTTGCTTTGTTCTTCAGGTTTTTAAATTTCCATAGAAAACTGTTTGGTCACTTCTTTCAATTTCCTAAGAAAACTGTTTGATCACTTCTTTCAATTTCCTAAGAAACTGTTTGATCACTTCTTTCAATTTCCTTAGAAAACTGTTTGATCACTTCTAAGATTATAGGATTAATCTTTAAGGGCCTACTACCTCAAATTGCTTAACATAATCCTCCGTTATATCGAAAATACTACAGCATTAATTTTGAAATAAATATATGTTAAAGTTGACGGTGCTATGTTTGACGAAAACACAATTCCACAAAGTAATCTACTCCAAACCGAACAATAAACCGGTGGTATTAAAAAAATACTTCAAATTAGATCATGCAACTTTGCATAATAACTGAACTAACTATAAGGCAGTGACTATGTTTTTTTATTTTATTTAAATTAGCATTATTATCGCTGTAAAAGCAATTACCTAAACTATTAGCGCCTTGGAGCCGTCACCACTCCGTCTCGTCCGCGAGCAGTATGGTGCGAGCGAGATAAAAAGAGAATTTGAACTGAGGTAGTTTAGGCTCTTAACTGCATCATCACTATTTATTTGGGGAAAGCCCAACATGTCCTGCAGCATGCCATACAGCCTATAACCGACATGTTGATCATTATTTTTATGTGGCTAATTTTATTGTGAATGTGAACATTCAAGCCGGTAGTTTATCTCCGCCGCGAAACCGTAGCAGCGAAACCGTAGTAGTTCAATTCAATAGACTCGCGTCATGTTGCGCAATCGAATCGGATGCGAGTAACGGAAAATGACGCGAGTCTATTGAATTTAACTACAGTGGTTTCGCTGCTAAGGTTTCGCAGCGGAGGTATGCTACTGGGGTCACCGTCAGGCAGTTGGGAGTAATTTTATGCGACCTACCCAAATGTCCTTTCTCTGGTATTGTTCGTCGAATCGTTGAGCTCCTAGTTCTGAGCTGAGCTGCACGATTACTCTCAAATGCGTGCACTAAATGGACAGGTCCACTCAATATGTGTCGTTATTTTCTCATAAGACCAATTTTAGACGCCAATATACTTGGTCTTCACATGATCTGACCATGATTATGTCTGGACTTTGTAAGAAAATGTGACTTCTGGGTTTGTTTTGGCCTTTCTTCTCAGAGGAGTCAGATAGGAAACGCTGAACTCATCTAGTTTTAAAAATATAACGTGTAAAAGTCACACAGGTTGTACTCACGGCTACACATCAAGCTATCCATTTCCAGTATAGGAAAACTGACCTCGCAATGTACGGAAGTCTTAGATCAGCATAAACTGGAAATGTATAGCTGGATGTGTAGCCGTGTGTACAAACCCACTTGCAGAAATAAAATCATTTATAATTGGCTAAACCTACCCCGATTAAATGTTTTAACATTCACACCGTTTATTTTATTTATTAGGGACAAAAAACAGTTACACCCTGCAGACTACAGAGAAATACTTAAACTAAGATTTAACAACATGTAACCCACACCATTGTTCTTATTTTAACTAAAGATAAACAGTAGTGCTGATGACAAGTTATAAGTGCAAAAACAAAAAAGGAAAACAACAAAAGTTTACAAAACAATAGTCGCTACCACAATAACGCTGTGTCGCTAAGATTAGCTTAATATAATTTAAATAGATAGACACACAAAAACAGCACAACATACAAAAGCATGACCTCTCAAGCCCAGGCGACCAACAGTGAGTGACGTTGCCCCCATGCCGTCAAGCCCCTGTGTCCAACAATGTTGGACAGCACTTTATGGGGCTTCCATCTCTATTTGTACAATAAATTAGTAGGTTAAGTCTAATATCCTCTGTGGCATTTTCAGTCTATGATCTAATAAATGCCCATGGAAAAAAAGGAAGAAAACAAGACATTGTGATGACACTAAAATCAACTTACCAGTTAAAACATCAAGAGCCTAAGACTAGGTGAAGCAGGAATGACTTCATATCGCCCAGCAAATGGTCCCAAATTGACCACAGCTCACCGACAAGCCCGGCTACAATTTGCTAGGGAATATTTAAATTGGACGTATGACCAATGGCGGACTGTTATGTTCTCTGATGAGTTCAGAATGACTTTACATGGTCATGATGGACGCTCTAGGGTCTACAGAAGGTCATCAGAGCGATTTTCACAATGCTGCATAAGCGAACGTGTGGCTTTTGGAGGTGGATCGTGTATGTTTTGGGGTGGCATAATGTTGGACACTAAAACTGACATTGTATTCATCACTACGGCAAATACCGGCCCGAGATCGAGAAGTTTGACGGCTGCACGATACGTCGAAGAAGTGCTCGAAGGTCATGTGAGGCCGCTTGCGTGGCTTATGGGAGAAGATTTTCTCTTAATGCACGACAACGCCAGACCGCATGTCGCTAGAACAGTTTGCGACTACATGGAAGACGTTGGAATCACCCCTATGGAGTGGCCAGCTCGCAGTCCTGATCTCAATCCGATTGAGCATGTCTGGGATGAGCTAAAAATAAGAGTTCGAACAAGAAGTCCTGCTCCTACGCGCCTCCAAGAGCTTCAACTTACCTTGAAGAGGAGTGGAACGCCATACCACAAGATTTCATGGTGAAATTAATACGGTCCATGAAAAACCGATTAAGAGCTGTAATCAAGGCTAGGGGAGGGAATACACCTTATTAAAAAACAATTTGATCAAGCATTTTGAGTTTTATTTTTATTCTTTCTTAAGCGAAATTGGGTAATTTTATCCGTATGTTGGGTTTTGTGCCCTAAAACCCCCTATGGGTATTTTTTTAACACTGTATTTGATATCATTAGAAAGGTACTGAAGTAAACATTCAAATAGTGTAAGTTTTATTTTAATATGTATTCACATTCATGAAAAAAATTGCTTTAACAACAAAAAGTCAACATGTACGATTTGATTGCTCTCAAGTGTATTTAACATTTAATCGGGGTCGTTGTAACGTCTGACCGGACCGGGCTGAATTTCAGTGTCAAACATAGAGCTCCTCCTATCATAAGTTCTCATCCTGGGTGTAATATGGATTATCTAAGATTAGTCCAGTTGTGTGTGTGACTTTCGCGTTTCAGATCATGTAACGGCTGAAAACCGTCGAGATAAGTCGTACAAGAGATGGTCATCTCTCACTCAAACATTGGATTACATACAGACTGAAAAATTAATAAATACCCTTGCCAGGTCCCATTAATGTGCACGATAAATTTATACAAGGTCCCATTAAAATAGATGGACAAAACAAACAAATTTAAACACAGCGTTCAGTACGTCTAACCAAAGATTAATATTTGATTATTATTTTAAGTATGTTAGTTTTTGATCATGTAAAAACGTGTGTGTAAATAAAAGAAAATAAAAATTGACCAAAGATACAGTGATTTTATTTTGACCTATTATATGGCATTGGGTAACCAACATTTTTAAAGTATTTTTAATAGCTGATTTATTTTTCTTGTAAGTATCTAATATATTTTATCTTATTATTGTTTAAGCATCATCCTTATTTTGGTGGTCTGAATGATTTCTACATATCTATTTGTCTTATTTTTTTTATATATAGGGACTTGTATGTATATACCATGATTTATATTCACACGTACCTACCGTCACGCATCATCACACACACACTCACACACGCTCACACATACACGCACATGGATACGCATCAAGCAGGTTTTGTATAATTTAAAATTGTTTAAATATTATTGCATAATATATTCTGTGTAAAACTACTGGGAGAAGACACTGATTCCTATAACACAGGTTACAAATCTAGCGCAGAAGTCAGGGATTCCATGTATAAAGGTAACATACTTTTATTTCATTAAAAATATACTATAAGTACTATATTAATAACAGTCTGCAGTATAAAGGTTCCCGCAGACAGAAGGGGCGCAACTCTAGTAAAACAATTTCTATGAAAATTTCATGGAAATCGCTCTACCATAATCACGTCACATCGTTGCGTCGCACCTGTCTACGGGAGTCTTAAAATGCATTTCATCAATACAAATCTATCAACTTTACAGTTGACAATTTCCTAAATACAAATACTAAGTTCTCTGTAAACTCAAACTCAAACCATTTATTTCAATTAAACCCTTTACAGGCACTTTTGAATTGTCAAAGAGTCAGTTAGTCAGAAAGTTGAAGCTAGTTGCCCATTCCAAAACGTAGATCTCTATGGAGAAGAACGGGCAAGAAACTCCAAGGACACTCTTTTAAATATAGAAATTACAAAATCCTGGGTACATTACTCTTGTTGATTCTATATGTGAGAACAATGTAAAAAAAAATATATAAAAATCAAAAACGATTAAAAATAAGCCCTGGCAGATAAGAGATGACCAGTCTCAACTGACGGCGCCCGTTCACGAACATGACGCGTGGATCAGCACCATCCAGCTCAACCATTTTGTAGGGAACCGAATGATCCAACACACTCGCAAAGAAACATTATTACTGCTGATATTTATAACCTTGGTTTTGCACAAAAAGTTTAACGAAAAAAATCATAACGAAGGTACTCAACGAGTATCCTTACTTCCCAAGAAAATTAGAGCAATTAATTTTCCTTATAATTTCCTGGACCACTATGGAAATAATTTAAGTCAAAAATGGGTCCCAGTATAAAGGAAAATTTACCGTTTTGCACCCCCTATATTTACCTAGGAGAATAGTAAAGATATTAGGTTTATTGTCAGGCCCAACGACCCAGTTGGCTTAACACAATTAAATTAAAAGAAAAAACTTGGCAACGCCGTCTATGGGCTATTTGCATTAATTTTCTGATTAAAACTGTAAATATTTGGAAAGTTGTCAGCGGTCAAGGTTATCCAGTTTTCTATTACACTTCTTGGAATTACGGCTCGAGCAGACCAGCGCGACGCGACTCGAACAATACAATTTCTAAGAAAACTTCACGGTATAACAATAGCCGGTGTCGTGTCGCGCTGTTGCGTCGCGCTAGTCTGCACGAAGCTTAACACATAACATCCTAACTAATATTATAAATGTGAAAGTGAGTTTGTTTGTTTGTTACGTTTTCACGCTAAAACGGCTGAACACATTTAGATGAAATTTGGTTCATGGATACACCATGGCTTAGATTTGGACATAGAATAATTTTTATCCCGATATGGGGGCGCAGTTAGTATAACATAACATACATTGCAATATGTGGTTAGCTAGCGACCTCGACAAATTGATCATATAATTTTTTTCCTGAAAAACCGGCAGCAAGTTCGTCATGCTCCCTTAGAAGTCACTGCTTGCGGTAGCGTCGGGGGTCGGATTGCCTCCTTCCCTCAAATATGGCGAGGGGGTGATGACTGATCTTTGCGTTAAGCTCGTGAACGGGTGCTGCTTGTGGTGACTGGTCGTTTGGCTGATCATGGTTTTGTTATTGTTATTAGTAATTAACTGTTTATTTATTTTACCTCGATGGTCCTAGTTTATCATTTATAAATTCCAGTTTCAGCTATATATCTACATATAGCTATATGTAAGCGGGCACGCCCTTTATGACTGATTGGAGGCTTTTATTTAGATATTGATTACGTTTTTTTTGTTTTTTTTTATTTCTGCTTGAGTACAGTTCTTGATATTTTTGTTTGGTATATTGGCGTGTGCTAGCTGACATATGGCTATTCATTTATAATTTAAATTATGTTTAGTGTTGCGTACTGTAAATAATTTTGCATAAGTACTATTATATAGAATCATTATTTTTTTCCTAATTGAACAGATAGCTGTGCTGCTGGGGAGTTTGTTGCGCCACTTCTTCCCAGCGAAAGCACTAGGAAGTGGTGAAGGGTGGGCGTTTTGTGGGACTGTCTTATGTAACTTTGACGTTCGAAAAGTGCTGATTCTCAGCCTAGTTTGAATAAATGACTTTTGAATTTTGAATACGCGCTTGTGCCCCGGAGGGTTAGGGAGGTTTACCCAGGTACACCCACATTTCGCCAGTTATGTTAAGTCCCATGTAATGGGGGGCGAGCCTATTGCCATCATTCTGGCACAAATCTAGACTCCAGGCTGCTACTGAGAAATTCCAGATGGAAAAATTATTGGATTTTTCATACTTTTACTTTTTTTGTCCGACCCGGGAATCGAACCCAGGGCCTCATGCTCACCAGTAGCGCTTGCAACCATTACTACCAACGAAGTATTCTTGTAATTTTCACTACGAAATCGTGTGTTAAGCAAGCAGTTTCAAGCTCATGATAAAGGAGACTGAAACGATTACATACAATCTTGGGCCTGGTTGTAAAAAGATGAAAGTGGTGTCAATTAATAGCTTTTATATTATCAGCCTTTCACTGAAAATTCTGCGGATTTTGTCAATCTGAGAACAGAGATAGAAGAGATTATGTAAAAGTGAGGTTATGTTACAATCTTTAACTAACAGCTGATTCCTGAAGTGCAAAATATGTGCTTTTGCACTAATAGTTATTATATTTAATAGGACATATTTGATAAATCATATGAATGAACGTCAATGACTTCAGTCCTACCTACCTATGTAGGTAAAAGGATGTCTAAAATAAAATAAAAAAATTAAGTATTATAGTGTTTTATTCGTCTTCAATTATAATTGAAATGTCGTCTAGGAATTGTGCAGGTGGTGCTATATGATCGTGGTACCTAGCCCAGCTAAGATACCATATAATGCAGATTATATGAGCGCAGTAGCCTACAGTTCGTCTCCCTACAATACAATTTACAGTAATGCATTACTATAGCCTCCCTTCCTGTACGAGAGCCAGTGCCGAATCACTGACAGAATTGTTTCATCGGGTAAGGGTCGTCGACCCAGTGTATTGCAGTGATCAGTTGTTGTCCCACAATTCACACAGCGATCCATAGTTTCACTGTTTTTTCTATTCCGTGGTTTCAACAATACCCAATACACAATCCGGCGGTAAAATCCAAAATAACAATTCCAAGTCAAACGTGTGAGCCATCTTCGGTGTCCAGTGTGAAAGCAAGGGTCGTACGAGGTAGACAGGGTCGGAATCCGTAAAATACAAAGCAAAGGTCGTGAAAAATGAAGAACAATTGGGAAAGCACTCAAAACGCATCGGAAAACACGAAACGAGTAAGCAAACGAGATTATTAGAGCAGTTGATAACCACAGACTACATAGGGATACTACGTTGGCAACTGTCTAGTGTCCGTGTCAGTCAGCTGTCATGCCAGTGACATAGACTAAAAATAGAAAACTAATTTTAATCGATATGAAATCGATAATCATTAATATTGTTTTTTCAGTAATTAATTGATATTTTATTTATTAATATGACTGTAATTATATGCACTATATTGCACATAAGTGTATAAAGTGCATTTAATTACTTTAAGTTAATTATTTAGTGCAAAGGTTTTATTTTCGTAACTGTGTAATCGATTACTCAATCGGTAATCTCACGAAAACTATCTTTTCCATATTTCTCCGCTTCCAGATTGAGAATTGAGGTGATTTTTCATATTCTAAGATAGAAAAATATGACTAATTTTTTAGATCATATCTTAACTTATTACATTTAGGCCCACCGTTTTCCATCTCCTTTGCCAAACTGGGTTTATTTAGTGCCATAAATCCTAGAAATTCGTATTTCTGGGACATGCGACCGACCGACCTTGTAAAAATAATACGAAAATTGTGACGTTTCACTAAAAACATAATTTATAAACATGTTTTATAATTGCTAGTTAGGTTCAAATCCAATCGTTTATTTGTAATACATGGGTTACGTGCATGTTCATTACATAATTATACAGGGTGTTTGGCGCATGGACCGACACAATTTTTTGGGGAGTTGAGAGGGTCATTTGCGAAGTTTCACCCAAAGATCCCATGTCCTAAGTGTCACGGTTAATAAGATATGATTTTTTTAGATTTTTTCCAAAAATTATGAACATAGTTTTATTTAAAAAAGTTCTTTATTTATTTAGAATAAGAATACATTGCAGAATACAATAAAAGTTATTTCGTGCAATTAGAACAAGAAACAAAAAAGTAATGACTATTTAAAGGCGAGATTTCGGGTAATTTTGTGAAAAAAACAAAAAAAACATCTGAATAACCGTGACACTTAGGACATGGGGTCTTTGGGTGAAACCTCCCAAATGACGCTCCCAATCCCCCAAATAATTGTGTCGGTCCATGCGCCAAACACCCTGTATACTAATAATGTTTATTCAATGATCAGCCACTTGGGCATACAAATTATTAAATATCATAATGAAAATATGATTATAATATTACTATTAGTTATGCATGACCGACACAAGAATCAACAACAATAAATTATCGTCAAGCGGACATGAAAAATTTAAAAAGTTCTAGTCGATAAAAAATCATCTACAGAGTAGTAACACTTTTCCATAAAAAATTGGAACAATTTATTTTAAAGATATTAATATTGCTACATTATTTTATGTCTTAAGGAATTTTATTGTAGATCTTCGTGGCCATAGCAAAGACACTTCCCAAAGAGAGTAGTTCTATTATTTTGACTGCTAAGGTTATTATACAAATTACTTCTATTTCGCGATCTGAGCTCTAATGTAAATAGTGATGGACGATGTCTAATAAACAAGGCCATTTCGAGAATACTTATTTAAAGATGGCACTGTAAGTATTTTCAATTTTTTTAAGTATTCCTTGCAGCTGTCAGTTCTGTTGAGACCACACATTGCTCGCACGCAAATTTTTTGACATTTAAAAACTTTAAAACCCCAGAATGATTACATATCTGAGTCTAGAAACAACATTACTATGATAAGCTACGAGCAATGTGTTAAGATTGACCTTTTTCGCTAGCATGTATAAACTATAAGATGACTGTGATACTTTTTTGCAATCAAACTATATGAGTTTGCCATTGTATACTCGTAAAAATAAGAATTATGGTTAACTAGTGAACTAGAATATTAAGAATTAATTGCAATTATAACACTGAATTTGATGTTACGTATAACCGTTTATGGTGTAAAAAAATGCATTTGGAAAGGTTCCAAATACTTACTATTTTTACATCTAAAACTAAATATTCGGTGTACGATACGATATTAATTATTTTGTAACAAATATTTTAGTTCACTAGTTAGCCATATTTCTTATTTTCATACAGTAATATTGCCAAATTAATCAACACAGCGAAATATTTGACAGCTATTTGCGACGTTGCCCACTTTCTGTATAAACGCTCAACCACTCTATATTCCATTTGAAATAAGGTTACATTTAAACAAACCTTTTTTACAGTCCTACAACCGATTCTGACTTCTATACCGTAGGTACAAGGATGGTATTAAAAGCAAAAAAAAGTGGTTACAATACCAACTGTTTACTGAAGCTACCATTTGTTATGCTACAAACGCAATAGAAGTCAAAATCGGTTGAACGGACTGTTTAAACATTTATTTAAATGTCTAATGTAATTTCAAATGTAGTATAGTTTTTACAAAAGTAACAAAATGTACTTCAATACGAATATTATAAAGAAGTATAAAGTAGAATTTGTGAGTTTGTATGTAACGGGTAATCTTCGGAACTACTGATACGATTTCGAAATGGGGCGCACAGCGCTGACTCGTGCGCTGCGCACGGTGGCGGATTCCATAGACCTATTCACCTGCCGGTCTATTCTGTAATAATCTCACCATGAAAACTTAGGTGAAGTGAGCTGTCATTCCACCTGCTGCTAGGGACTGACAGCACACTCAGAGCTCACTTCACCTAAGTTTTCACGGTGAGATGGTTACAGAATAGCACTGCTGTACACTGAGTGAGTTCACAAGGGCCACGTACTGTGTAGCATGTACATAAGGTATAGTTAAGTTTATTTTAAGTAACTTTGTCGCATTCGATTTATGATCTGTAATGGCCAAGGAAACATGTGATAAAAATAATTAAATATTTTATGTAAAAACAAGAAATTTCACGCGAACGAATTCACAGGCAGAAACTAGTCAAAGATAAAATACAAATAAAATAGGAAACCTACCTAACAACTAAGTACACCTGCCTACAAAAATGATTAAAATTTCACAGATAGCATCTATACTCCTACTTGACATCAAACTTGTAGGAGAAAGCTCCTAAAAACGGTTTTGCTTATCTAATGACCATCTTAGTATCCTAAGATGAGAAACCCAGGATCCCATTACTGATGTGATCTTTAGTAATGGAAAAATAGGCTGTAACGAAGAAGGTTCGACCAAACGACTGGAAATTAAGATAAAGTTCGTTGGTTGAGGAGACATTGGACAAAATAGGTATACATAGTTTTAGTTAATAAGAGCTTTGGTTCTCGTTTGTGATTAGTTTTTGGGAAATATTTACCTGATCCTCTAAAAATCTATTGAACTTCAAATGATGCACTATTGAGCCTCTTTTTAACCGGCGAGCGCTACAAAAAAAGAAAAGAAAGAAAGAAAAATATTTTATTTGGGACACGCACAGAAAATACAAACAGTAATAATATTTCAAAACAAAAAAAAGTTATATAAAATAAAATAAAAATGGAGCATATAAATACCTACTAAAAATATAATAACCTACTGTGCGAGGCCAAAAAGACCCCTATCTCAGCATAATACGGCGATATTTAAAAAAAAATACCGCCACGCTGGTATTCTGATAAGGCCCACTGTGACAACCATGTTGGTCGCAGTTACTTGGCTTGTTTATTTGGTATTTTTAAGACATTTGAGGTTCACAAAAAGACCGCATCTATACAAATATAAAATTGAAGTGGTGTAATGTCAAAATAACAGCTTTTCATGCATATATTATCAAACTCAAACTCAAAGCATTTATTTCAATTAAACCATTTACAGGCACTTTTGAATTGTCAAGGAGTCAGTCAGTCAGAAATATGAAGCTAGTTGCCCATTCCAAAGCGTAGGTTCCTATGGAGAAGAACGGGCAAGAAATTCCACGGACACTCTTTAAAAAAATTTATATTCTTACAAAATATTGTTTACATCATTCATGTTGAAATTATACATGTAAGAACAATGTAGGAAGACGTGTACGTAAAAAGCGTCCGTAATAAAAAATAAAACAATTCAAAAATTAAAATAAGCCGTGGCAGATAAGAGATGACCAGTCCCTACTGATGGCGCCCGTTCACGAACATGACGCATGGATTAGCACCATTCAGCTCAAACATTTTGAAGGGAACTCAACGATCCAACAGACACGCCACCACCAGCGAGACATTTGAGTGAGCATGACATACTCTTAGCCGCCAGGGCATATCAAGTCAATGAAAGACGTACCCAGTAAATGGTAGCTTTATAGAAGGTACATGGTCACAGTGCTCACACATGTGGAGCTGGACCAGCGTTAAGCCAAGCATTTTTGTCAGCGATATAATCCCCATGCTTATAATATGCTTGGCAGCATAGTGTGCGTTTTATACAAGATTTAAATTTCGTTTCATTTAGTTGTAGTATATGGGAAGGAATGTATGAAGTTACATACGGAGTTTATGAAAAAAAACAATTTCTGTCTGTCTGTTTGTTCCGGCAAATCTCCAAAACGCACCATCCAGCGCATCCAGCGCCTATCCCAGCGCGTGAAGAAAACACACTGTTGGATATTTAACTCTCGGCGCTAATCAGAGCGTCGAAAATCCAATACGCGTAAAATAATCGCCGCAATATAAATACGCCCGTGCGAACCTGGGCTTATTATCATATGATAAATTCTCACGATTTAACTATTAGACTTAAAATTACAAAAGAGAAGGTAACGGTGGAGTTTCTTGCCCATTCTTCTCTATATGAAACTACCTTTATTGGAAGGGGCGACTAGAATCTATATATACATAATAGGGGTTAAAGTATTAAAATTGCCGTTTTATTGTAATAGGTACTTCGAATTGACAACCTTCATGGTTTGAGATTTTTGAGTGAAACTTTTTTCACATGGTACCTATGAAGTTCTTCTTTTAAAAAATTTGCAACCATCGATTATCGACTTTCAGTTGTTTTTTTTATTCAGCTTAGACAAGAAAGATTGATACTTCGATAATTCGAGTTATTTTTGAATACGGGTTCCGACGCGGAACTAACGCGGCAGAAACAGCGCGCAATATCAATGTTGCGTTTGGAAAGGTGGCTGCTAATGAACGCACCGTGCGATTTTGGTTTAAACGCTTTCGTGATGGAAACTTTGATTTGAAGAACGAACCACGTGGAAGACCGCCCACACAGGTGAATAACAATGAATTGAAAGAGATGGTGGAAGCCGATCCGAGCCAAACTACCCAGGAATTAGCGGCATGGTTTAACGTTACCTTACCAACAATATTGACTCATTTGCATCAAATCAATAAAATCAAAAAAAAATGAGAAATGGGTGCCTCATGATTTGACTGATCTGCAGAAAGAAACGCGTGTTGAAACTTGTGTTGCCTGGTTGAATCGTTATAGAAATGAAGGAATATTGGATCGAATTGTGACATATGATGAAAAGTGGATTCTTTACGATAACTGTAAGCGAAAAATGCAATGGCTGACCCCAGGTCAATCGCCGCAACAGTGTCCTAAAGCAACGCTTATCAATAAAAAGGTAATAGTAACTGTTTGGTGGTCTCAGCATGGTGTTATTCACTATAGCTTTCTCCGATCTGGTCAAGCAATAACGGCAGATGTCTGTGCCGAATTCGGAACAATAATAGCAAAACTAGCAGTGAAACAGCCCCGACTCATGAATCGATCTTCGCCATTATTGCTCCATGATAACGCGAGACCTCATACAGCACGAGAAACCGTTTTAACTCTACAGGAACTGCAATTAGAAACCATTCGTCACCCTCAGTATTCGCCAGACCTTGCTCCAACGGACTACCATTTTTGTCGTGATTTGGACAATTTTCTACGTGATAAAAAGTTTTCTTCTCAAGAGGCAGTACAAAATGCTTTCACACAGTTTGTCGAACCTAGATCACGAGAGTTCTATCGCAAAGGCATAAATGACCTTCCCATTAGATGGCAGCAATGTATAGATAATAATGGTAATTATTTTGATTAAATAAATATGTTAAATTAAAAAAAAAACGAATTTCAATTTTTCAGTATAAATCGGCAATTTCATACTTTAACTCCCAATTAATATTGTAAAACAAAGTCGGTTTTCGCGTTTGTCTGTATGTCCGCGTTGTTCTTCTAAACCACGCAACAGATTTTGATGAGGTTCCCCATCGTTTAGACAATTTATTCCGGAAGGTTTATCTTTAAAATACGTTAATATTCAAGTTACGTGTAGGTACCTAAGAAATCTCGATATTTTATTAAGTCTTAAAAACCGTGCGAAACAGGAGCGGGCTAGTCAATTATATTTTTTGTAAATTATTGCATTCAAAATTGCCTTTTATGTGCCCAATTAAAACAAATACTTTGACTTTGTCTTTGATAAGTTTTAATAATTTTTTTGTTGGTACATTTATTTGAAACCATGCCTAATAAACCGTCTAATGCCCAGTTGGTTTTTCATTAACAATAGAATACACCTCAATAAAATCTAAAATCAAATACCAGCTGTAAATTTTTAATTTTTTTTTTTTTGTTACTTCAGTGATACAGATTTTTTTTATACTCCCTACAAAACCGTAGTAGTGGTTTGGTTTGGTGTTGGATTCTCAACGCTCATCTCAGCATCTAAAGTTGAAAATTCAACGGCGTGCTTTTGTTTAGGCATTGATTTAGGCGTCGCCTCATTATCGCCGCATCGTGTTAATAAAAACGGGCATTATTAATCTGATAAACCAAATCATATAGCTATGACAAAGAAAATAATCAGTCAAACAACTAAAAACAAATTACCGGAGCAAACCCCAAGCGATTTAGCCAGCCTTTTTTCCATAACTACAGAAAAAAAAACATACATACTCAATGGTGACGTGTTACGAACAAATTAATTTTAATTTTTCCCTTCGTGTAATGCCGTAAACTCTATGACTCACGTTATAGACCCATTATGAAAATACTGTAAAAACTATGACACCTTTTGTTCTAACGTTTTACTAAACAAACGGATTATTATAATAACTAGCTATTTAGAATTGAAATATATTGGTTATTAACTATGTAATTGGCTAATTTCCGTGTTCCGGAATAGAATAGGTCAGTTTTATTTGTTCTTTGGTAGCTTTTGTCCAACTGCGGCGATGCTGAAAGGAGGTACTATCGAAGAACTTCATATCTAAGCAATTTGAAAACAAAATCCCATGAATACGGTGACAACATCTGTTACCGCCCCGGTTCTATAGTGGCCGAGCGCTGCAAGCAGAAATAGTCCTTGAAGTGTATAGATATGAACTTCTTCGAAGGCACAGTCCGGCCATCGAGAGAATACGTTCCTGTCAGTTGATACATTTCTAGTACTAATAAGGATCAAATTCGCAAAACCCATAATTATCCGTTAGTATAAAACTGACAGTTGTCACAGAATACATAATACCTATCACAGTACAGAAGATTCACTCCGCAAAATCATTTAAATAAATAGCGACTCTTGCAACCACACAATAAAGTGCAATTCAGGTCGCACATCGCTAATTACCTACAGCTGTATTCACCTAGAAGTTGCCTCTCTTTTCTAACTCTTCTACCCTCTGACAACGTTACGCATTTTGCAATGGTTTTGCAACTGTACGCTGAATTGGCTCGACAAATTGAGCCCGCCGTGTACACGCGTGCGCGCGGGTTTTAGCTCTATACCTAAAATATGGAGTGCGCTTGGCCTGCAGGTGTTAAGAGGGCCCTTCCCGGCCCGTCTATCGACAATGCGAGCATATTCGAAAAGCTTGTTGTTTCATCGAGCGCAAGTGAGAACTACTAACAAGCAAGTGAGAACGCGATAACATTGTACGAAAAATAGTGTGTAAAAATTTGTTTCAGGAAATACGTGTTTTTGAGTAAGCCTTACAAGCTTTTGAAATAAATTTTTGTCATTTAGAATCTTCATTACATGTGCAAGGCTTCTATGCAGATGATTTCTTTACTTTTACTATTTATGAGTACATTATGACCGGCCAAAGTTCAGGTGAAATTTATGCAAAAAAGCTGATTTTTGGAGGCTTATACTGAATTTGTTTCTCAAATTTTCTTTATTTTGCTTTCATAGAATCCTAGGTATAGTGCACAAGATACATATTAAATACAAAAAATCAAATAAAGATGTGTTACAACGCCATAATCACGTACGAGCGTTTGTATGAAAAGTATGACGGGTTGGCCGCTCTTAAGAGTCCTATTTTTGACGCAAATTCATGATTTTTGACGTTGTAACTTTCAGCAGCAGTAAGATATTTGAATTATTTGATTATGAATAACGATAGTGCCATTCTCTTTATTGTAAGTTGGAGTTGCACATTTTAACTTTTCTTGTCGTGTAATTTACTATGAATATCTTACGAACTCAGTTTACAAGGAAAAACGTCGGCAATGGAACTTTGACGCTCAAATTCACATTGTTTCATTCAGTTCTAATAAAAGCGAAAGTTACTAAACGATAACTTGAATGTTTTACTTGTTTATTTTAGTTCTAGAATTTCTTTAAATTCCTTGAGTTTTCAGGGAAAAGTCGTAGAGAAAACCAATAAATGTCTTGATTTTCATGTCCATTATATTCCAAATAAACACAACTAAATCAAATAAACTAATATGATATAAAACTTCGATCTACAGTGAATACGTTTCATTAGTTTTTGTTTCTCAATATAATAAGACAAAATTACAATAAATTAAATTAAAGTACTATATATTCCGCGTCAATTCAGCAAATTACACGAAAATAATGTGTAACTCCAACTTACAAGAAAGAGAATGGCACTATAGTTATTATAATCAAATAATTAAAATATCTTACGGCTGCTGAAAATTACATGGTCAAAAATCATGAATTTCCGTAAAAAAATGTAATAGGACTCTTAAGACGGCATTCTTTCGGCCAGACCGTTAGTGTAGGTATTTGGCGTATGTATGTATAGTCGTTGTAGGCCGCACTTCAATGGTACCAAAACCAGTATTATCTGGCCTCTCATTCTATAGAAGATCAGAACTACGCTAGGCCAACTTAAGGTCAAAGTGTTACCACCGACGTGCCGGCTCACGTAATGTCTACCGTACAATGAAAAAGCATAAATTTCATAAATTTTAATTGTTATTTTGTATGAAATAGCAGTTTTTTTGTTGTACCGTGATATTCCAATGTTAATCACTGTTAAAGTTAATTTTAACCCATCGAAAACATTTCATGTAAAGTAGGTTGCCAAGACTCACTATTAAAAAGTTATCAGATCGAATGTAGAGCTATAAGCCGAACTCTACAAGGCCTGGCCTAACTCTACAAAACCTTACATTTTAGTCAAAAGGTATGGCCTGAGAATTTGAGCTCTCTAGCACTATCCAGGCCGAAGCTATGTGGGTTTGGAAATACGACAAAATGCTTCGAGAAAAAACTTTTTTTACAAATATAAAACTGACTTCCAAAAAAAACACACTACAAAGTGAAAAATAACTTTGATTTCGGAAGTCGGTGTCTTTGGTTTTGTATTTTCGTTTTTTTGCCACCGACTTCCAAAATCAAAGTTATTATTCACTTTGTAGTGTTTTTTTTTGGAAGTCGGTTTTATTTTTTGTAAAAAAAGTTTTTATTTTTCACTTTTTAGTTGTGGTACCTACACAAACCCCCCACAAAAATTTGAATACAAGACTATTACTCGTAGAACATCATCCACATAAATATATTAGGTGGGAAAAATACGTATTGTTGAAGCTAACTCAAAAACCCCTCATCAGATCTTGACCAAACTTATATGGGACCACTTCTGAACTATGCAGAATAACCACTTCTGAATATTAAGAATCATCAAAATCAATTCACAATTGGCGGAGTAATCGCGTAACGAAAAAAAAAAAAAAAACATACAACGGAATTGAGAACCTCCTCCTTTTTGAAGTCGGTTGAAAAGGCAGTGAACCCTGATTTTTGTTTTAGGCTAGTCTTGGCAGCACTACATTGTTTCACTTCGCGTAATTAAGCCATATATTTCAATAACACTTGTTATTAGCATATCCATTTTTCCCCGATCTTACACTTCATTATTCCAAAAATAGGTTAAATACTCAATTTATCATTCATCAAGTATCCGTATTACAGCGTATTACAGGCCATTGGCCTGCTAACGATTGATTTAAACAGTTCTGCAAACTAATAGGTATTATTGTGAAAAAACATCACTAATGCAAAGGCTTTCGTGTAACTGCACAACGCGCCCTACTTCAACTGTTTCCAACAGTTTTTCCACTTACCTACAGTTGTATTAATTGAAACGAACAAAACCAATTTGCTTGATGGCCACTTGATCGGCTTGCCGTGGCGTCGAGATCATTTTGAACCATTGACCTCAATAATTTTGAGGGGATTGCTGAAGTGATTTTGGTTCTTTACCATGGACTAAGTTTAGGTGAGAATGAATATGTCGTAGCATGATTTGATGATTTGAATTTTCGCGAAAACCCTAGGGATGTTGCGAAAACACGGATAATTAGACTGCGAGCAACTTGGAAGAAGCGCTCGCTCGGTCGCTCGCGGTTGGTCACAGTTCTAACCTAACCTAACTTATTTTACCCAGTTCAAAATTACGAATCATACAATCTGCCTGCGACTAGATAATTAGACAACGGTGTTTTTTTTTTTCCGTCGGATTGTTAGGAGCCGTGGCAGCGGCCAGCGAGCGTTCCTTCCAAGTTGCTCGTAGAAATGTTTCCTAGGGTTTACGCGAAAATTAGAATTATCAAATCATCCTACGACAATTATATATACATTACGATTTTTTTAACCGACTTCAAAAAGGTGGAGGTTCTCAATTCGACGGTATGTTTTTTTTTTGTATGTTTGTTACGCGATTACTCCGCCAATTATGAATTGATTTTGATGATTCTTTTTTTGTTTGGTAGGACATACATCAGAAATGGTCTCATATAAATTTGGTTAAGATCTGATGAAGGGTTTTTGAGTTAGCTTCAATAATATATATTTTTCCCACCTAGTATATGTGGACGATATTCTAATAGTTCCTGTCACTGTAATTTACTTGGTTTTCAATTTTTGTGGCGGTTTTGTGTAGGTATCACAACTAAAAAGTGAAAAATAAAAACTTTTTGACAAAAAATAAAACCGACTTCCAAAAAAAACTCACTTTGTAGTGTTTTTTTTGGAAGTCGGTTTTATTTTTTGTCAAAAAGTTTTCTTAATGAAAGAAATCTCGCTATTGTATTAACAGTCTTGCCTTCGGTGGCAGGTAGCTGATGTTTTAAGGAGTATCTTAATTAGGTTTTTATTTTGGAAAAATAATTAGTGTACACGCGCGTGAAGCCACGGGCTACAGCTAGTTTTTGATAAAACAATAGTTTGGGCGATAGGTGCCGTCTATGCTTATCTTAAATATGTATTAATACGCATATATGCTTTCCCACAACCGTTGCTCAGTTACAAACACAAATAGTGTTGAAGAACTAATCTACATACGTTCAAGTTATGCATAAAATAACAATGATTTAAATTCCTGAAGCTATGCCAGTTCTCTCTGAATACGCAGAGAGAGAGTTTCAATAGACTTAGTATGTAAAACCTAGTGGCTTAACCTCGGTGAAAAGACTGGAAGCTTTAGAAAATCTAGAAAGGTACAAGCTGCAGGAAACTAATCCTTAAACTCCATTTAAACTCGATGCTCGGCTCCTCTCATCCAGAGATCCTAGACAAAGTGACATGCTATCAGCGATAGCAATCAGCCTATATAATATTCCCACGGCACAGGCCTCCTCTTTGTGAAAAGAAGTGGGCCATAATCAACCACGCGGGCCCAGTGTGGGTTGATAGATGTCACATGTCTTCGAAGTTTTGGTTCTAGGACATGCCGGTTTCCTCACGATGTTTTCCTTCACCGTTTTGAGAGCAGCGGTGATGAAATAATTTACACATATTAAAACGACTATTTGATTATTTAACAATTCAAAAGTGCCTGTAAATGTTTTTAATTGAAAGTTTATTTCAGCTTAGAGTTTGAATTTTATATTTCCGGAAATACATACCTACATTGTGTTACCGTCGCGAACCATATTTTGATCAACATACAACCTGAAACTGACTTGCAAATTACAAAATACGTGAATTAAATTCGAATTGGCGAACAACCCTGGTGCTTTCACCTTAAGGCTCGATCGCTTTGCAAACCGAAACCTTTTTCCCCGTTGCCCGGGGTTACGGACGAGAGAAATTCCAAATGATGTTGGTTTTCTTGAAAAGGTTAGGTAGGTTGTAGGTTGAAAAGCATTTTCTACTAAGCAAACTAAACATGTTTTATTTATTTTAAATATTTGCTTTCAAACACTGAAAAGTCTTCTAGAATAACTGAAAAGTCTTACCGTTGGATAGTGGGGGTATAATTAATTAAGAAGATTGTGAAACTACGAATGAAAACAACAACTAAACCCGCTATCTAATTACGCAACACATTTTCGTAAACGATTCCGACTAATCTGCTTCATTTTGACAGTTCAACAACATTCATTGCGTAATTTACGTTGTAGAGAGATTTGTTTTTCGAACTTATGATGAATTAGCAATCTGTTTCAAAACGATTCAAATTCTGATTTATCTTATATTACGCAATTAGGATACCTACGGACCGGCAAGCGAGAAGCAAAATGATTCGTGAATTTGCCGCTAACAGACCAGCTTTCTAATTACGCAACATATTTTCGTTAACGATAAAGACAAATCTGTTTCATTTTGACAGTTCAACAACATTCATTGCGTTATTTACGTTGCTCTGCAGTTTTTTTTTAGAACTTACGGAGCAATGGATTAGCAATCTGTTTCAATACGATTCAGATTCGGATTGATTTTGCATTACGTAATTAGGGTACAGCTTTAGTTTGTTTCATTGTGTGTGAATACGCACTAGCAACCAGGGCCTCAAGTCTGCAGCTATTACAATAGTGTCAGAATGGTCTATCATTGATTTCATAATTGTTGATTTTGACAAGTTTGGTAATCTACTAACATGTTGGATGTTGGCGTCATTATGACTTTCCAATGGTCAGCCACTGACACTCCATTGAAAGAAATGGCATCAATTGGTAATCTCGTACATAATTAAACATGAATGACTGACTTAGGCGATCTGCTAAAATTTTGACAGTTCCTTTGATCAGTAACCTACCATGAGAACGTCATTGTGCAGTCATTCCATTTAATTCGTTACGAGTATCGTGTTTGTGGAATACAATGATCAACCAATGATCGACCATTATGAATTTAGCAGATTACGAACTTTTAGCAAAATGACAATGGGATCGTGTTGGAATGACGAATTTATAAAAATAGCAGACTTGGGCCCCTGACAAATACTTTTGTAACAGAATCTGCAATATGAAATTATCTGAAAGATAGGTTACTCAGAAATTATCTTTCAGATAAGTTAACCGAGAGCAGTGCTGGCCCAGAGGTAACGGCCGTGACTCACAAGTTGCATGTCGTAGGTTCGAACCCAGACAGGCGCATTACTTTGTGTAATTTATTTCATCACCACTGCTCTCAAAACGGTGAAGGAAAACATCGGGAGGAAACCAGCATGTCCTAGAACCAAAAATTCGAAGACATGTGACATCTACCAACCCGCACTGGGCCCGCGTGGTGGATTACGGCCCAATCTCTCTCACCGAGAATTGTGTAGCAGTGGCTATAGGCTGATTATTTTAAGTTAACCGAAACTTATCAGGAGCCAGTGTAACACACCATAAATCTATTAAGCTGACGCAATTACCCTATCGCCGGTTTACAAGAGAGATAAGAAAAATGTTTAGTACCAACCTTCCTACATGAAGTACTTACAGCCTACGCAACAACACAACAGGAGACAGATAAGAGCAACAATGACGTCACTATGAAGTATTTCAATAACAGAATTAACTTAATTCAATGTTAGGGGAGTACATGGCTAAGTAATAACAGCCGCACGGATCGATCCATCAGGTTAAGCTACTCTTACCGGGGTTGGTGTGGTTGTGGATGAGTGACCATATTTACATACCGAGACTCCTCTGTGCCTCGGAAAGCACGTTAAGCCGTTGGTCCCGGCTGTCATTCATGGATCTTTGACAGTCTTTACTGGTCGCCAGAAGCCCGAAAATCTGACAACCAGTATTACAAAAGGGTATCGTATTTATTACCTAGTTACTGGGTTGTGGAGGTCAGATAGGCAGTCGCTCCATGTAAAATACTGTTATTCAGCTGCCTTCGGTTAGACTGGAAACCGACCGCCATAATGTTGGGAAAAGGCTAGGCAGATTGCAGATTGAATTAACTTAATTCAAAAACAATGTCAATGAAAATTGGCTGGAGTTTGTGAAAGATAATAAGCTTAGAAAGAGGTGCTCGTGACCGACTGATATTGTTACACGATTTGATTAAAGGTTAAGTCTCCTGCAGACAAGTGCGACGCGACAGCTCGTCGCAACTCTAGTAGAACAATTTCTATGAAAACTTTATGGAAATTGTTCTACCAGAATCGCAGTGCACCGTCGCGTCACGCCTGTTTGCTGGGAACCTTTAAGCATGCTTTTCGAGACCCTTCCGTGCCTTGGGCGGTAGGCTTATGTTCCAGCAGCCAAAATTCAAACGAATAATTACATACTAGCTGGTACTTAGGAGTCAGGGACTGTAATGACGTTAGAGGGTCAGTCTCTATGGTTTATATTCTTAAGCATTGAAATACCCTTATAGGAAACGCTTTAGGCATGGAACAGGGTGTAAAATTCACTCATCCACCATAGAAAAGGGAGGATCCTCCGAGCAGACGGGTGTCGTGTCTGGCGGGCAACTGCCCACACACACACATCTCACACACACACACATCTTTAGAAAGAGTAGACATTTTTCAGTACTTAGGCCACTTAGTTACGCCCGACTTGAAAGATGATAATGACATTGAACGGGAACGAAGGGCGCTGTCGGTCAGAGCAAATATGGTGATCCGTAGGTTCGCACGATGCTCAGCAGAAGTTAAAATTACTCTCTTTAGAGCCTACTGCACTACATTATACACTTGCAGCCTATGGACTAGCTACACGCAAAGGTCGTACAGCGCCCTTCGAGTCCAGTTTAACAATGCGTTTAGGATGTTGCTGGGCCTCCCCCGTTACTGCAGCGCTTCGACAATGTTTGCAGAGGCGCGCGTAGATTGTTTTTATGCAACAATGCGCAAGAGAGGCACCTCGCTGGTTCGGCGAGTGCGGGGGAGCTCCAACAGCATGCTAGCTGCGCTTGCGGAAAGGCTAGATTGCGCCTACATTAATCACTGCTGTGAGTTACACATTGAACGCAGGTAATGTGACAACACTGCAACAAGTCATGGTAGATATTTATTTTATTTTATTATTTATTTGTTGTTTTGTTTGAATTTGTATTTGTTCTTATCATTTGTGTAATCGTATAATTTCATTTTAATGTGACTGAATGTGCATGAATATTTTAATTAATGAGTCTGTGAAACTTGAAATAAATGATTATATTATTATTATTATCAATATCGGAAAGTTATATATATGCTGATCGCGCAGTTAATCTTGCTTGCGCGATGCAGGATTTAGCGTGACGTCAGTGTGATGCGTAGTTCGTATGTGCGATGTAGATGCCGCCACACGCTAAACATTGTTTCCGTTAAAGTAAATTAGGAAACATGCTCGGGTTGTTATGAGTCGTGATTTGCCTGTATTTGTCTCAATTTAGGTCACTCTTTACAGAATATATAAGTCAATTCTTGCAGAAGAAAAATAAGCATTGATCACGCTTGTTGAAATGGATATTTCACACCATAAAGTCTATCATATTTTTATTCTACAACTAGTTTCTGTCCGCAACTTCTTGGAAAGTGCTTGGTTTAACATTAACACGTTCCACTTGCTATGTAGGTTTTTCTTAGCAATAACTGCATTATAAACCGTGAAAATAAAATCTGATGTATATTTTAACAAGATTTATTAGTAGGTATATGCGCCGCGCTGGTATACAATTTTTTTTTTTTTTTTTCACGGTTTCATTTATTCACAAAAAAACAGACCCCCTGAAAACACTATTTTTTTTCGTTTTACAGTGTTTTATAACTCGTTTTTAAACCTAATGCCGTTGACCCTCCCGGAGAGTTCACTTACAATATGTATGGCGGCATGGCGTTTGAGTTCTATGAAAAGTGAGTGGAGTCGAAATTTATATGTATATCCTATGTCACTCGGCAATACTGTATAAATAATGCAATCCACGACGAATATTCAGATATTCGATATTTTCGGTAAACCTCTGCCTAACCCTTCGGGGAATACAGACGTGATGATATGCTATGTGTTTTCGGAATCAGATCAAGAGTTCCGAAGACTAACTGCTATATACAAACTCACAAATACCTCTTTATAATACATACTCGTCACTGAAGCTTATAACTAACATCTCTTCCAATAACTTTAAGAAGATTAACCACCATTTCTTTCATCCTAGACCCAGCAATTATTAGTTCTAAAAGCCTTGATTAGCCCACTCAGCAAGATACTAGCTACGCCAATTTAGACCTTAATTGCATGTCGTTAAGTGCTATTACTTTCAAGGCTGGGTGATATATTCCTATGGGAAATCATGTTGGAACAGGCTTTTAGTGAGAGTAGTGTAATAATCTTATTTCTCTTGTTTCGAGGGATATGATGAGTAATGTTTTAGTAAGGTCTCAGATAAGTAGCAGTCACCTTGAAATAATTAATTACCTTCCAAGTCTTTGCGTAACTGCCGCGTACTGCACATGACTACAATAGAAACGGGCTTTTTCGAAGGAAGAATAGACAAAATGACAGATAAACAATCATAGTCTGTCATTTTGTTTATTCTTCCGTCGACAAAACCCGTACAAACCCGTTTCTATGGTTGTCGCGTGCTGATATACAATCGATATTTCGGCCGTTTTGGCCGTTTTTTATGAAGTCATAATACTGTTACTTATTTATACTGTGGTTTTAGTAAGGTTGACCTAAAAACTTCTCAGCGTGAATAGAATGTTATTACTTTCATACGTAAGTAAGTACTCAAATTAATTTAGGAAAAAATATAATGTTTTATTTTATAACGTATTACCTAAATATTTGCTTGAAAAAGTCTAAACACTGCCTCGTTGTTCTAGTGTTTCAATTCCCGGGTCGGGCAAAGTGTTATTGGCCTACCGAGATGACGAGATGAGGTATGGATGAAAAAGCCATGTTGCGCAGACTCCAAATAAATTGGACTAACGGAGAATGATAATGATGACCCGCTTCCCTTTTGAGTATAAGTTCAAAAACTTGTCCAAAGAAGGTTTTCATAATTTAATAAAATATGGATAAGTACACGGGAACTTGAAGGTCTTGTTCTTTCGAAGTTCTTGTGCATTTACAAGAGTTTAATTAATCAAAAGTCGATAGGCAAGAATTTCACCTATTAGAAGAAGATGCATGGTTCAAGCATTACTTTTAATGACTAGACTAAGTACTAAAGAAGCCATAACGACGGATGTTGACGGTGTGCCATTTTGATTCGGGAGGTACCTGTTTCGGATAAGGTGGGAGGAAACGCCCGGGTGTCATCCATCACTGCGTGGATCGCCCAGAGGACACGGTGGAGCATACGGTGGAGGTATGCCCGGCTTGGGCAGAGCACCGCCGTGTCCTCGTGGAGGCGATCGGTGGCGGGGATTTCTCGCGTACGGCCCTGGTCCAGGCCGTGGTACGGAGCGAGAGGGCATGGGAGGCCGTCACCTCCTTCTGCGAAGCAGTAATGCTCAGAGGAGGCGGAGCGCGTGAGGGAGAGGCAAATTTCGCGCCCTCACGCCCCTAGCCGCCGCAGGAGGAGACGCCTTGCTGGGTGTCGGGAATCGATTGCCGAGCAATGGGTAGCCCGCCGTCCGGTAAGGACCAAGCCCGGGCCGACGGCGCGTTGTGTTCCACGCGCGCCTCAAACAGATGTCAGCGAATGAAGGGGTCCGATGAGACCATTGCCTGCCGGGGTTGCGGGAAAGTCCGAAAGGGATACCGTGGCCCCCTGGCATTACACAGGCAACAGAAGGAACACGGGTGGGTTTTAGTCAGTAAGAGTCTGACACGCCCTCCTGCTCCACCCAGAGCGGGAGAAGACATTTGATGATTTCCCATCCAAAAAAAAAAAAAAATGCCATTTGAGTGAATTCGCAAAAATACTGCTGTTTATTTTATGTTATAAGTAGTGTAGATTTGAGTAGGCTAAATGTTGTTGTTTTGTATATTTTAAATACTTATTATGTTTTCATAGTTTTAAATTGTAAGTAGCTATAGGTTAATTTTAAGACCGCACTATCGCATTAGGGACACCTGTAATGATAGCTGTAAGGGAGATAAATGTGACTTGTCCTTCCGGGGCGCCCAGGGCAATCAGCCCGGCTATACTACCTTGCTGACAGGATTTATTTTCTTATCATGGCCACCTGCCATTTATTTTTTCTATTTTTGTGGCAAATAAACCATTTTTAAGGTTCCGCACCTCAAAAGGAAAAAACGGAACCCTTATAGGATCACTCGTGTGTCTGGGTGCTGTTTGCTCCGAATCTAATGGTCCGATTAAGTTAAAATTTGGTACACGTATGTATTTCTGTGACCCAAACACGGACGTATAACGTAAATTAATTAATTTTGAATATGGGACCACTTTTGGGGAGCAATTTTTTTTTTTAATTTTTCTAATCTGAACCGTGTGACATATCAAATGAAAGGCCTTATGGCGAGGACCTCAATTTTTTTTCATAAAATAATTTTAAAATAAATACTTTTAAAGATATTTAAGAAAATTAATGAAAATTTACCATATCTCCGAAACTACTGAACCTAAAATTTTGAAAAATATACAGAGAATGGTTATTTACTCATAGATTACAGGAAAACCTATATGAAGTCTATGGTCTTAAAATAACATGGTACAAACCGTACAAACTTACATTTGCAGTTGGAATGTATGGGAGCAACTACGGAACCCTTCATAGTGCGTGGTCCGACACGCAGTTGACCGGTTATTTTATTATTTCTTTCTTTCTTTCTATTTTTAGATACCAAACATAATACAGGATGGCATACATCGACGCACAACCTGTTACCCTTCACTACATGATTCTCGACTTTTCGACACTATATGATTCATTGAAATTTTACCTAGACTATAAAAAAAAAAATTGCTTGGCCAAACATTTTGACCGCGTATTGCACTTTTGTAGGAAAAAGCAGTTTTTTTTTTAAATTACCGACGACAAATTTCAACGCTGTGTGGTCCAGAATTATGTGAATCATGTGCTACTGCCTTAATGGTTGGCCAACGGCATGAGCTATACCCATAGATATATTTCTATGGCTATTCCCATGTACTTCATTCGTGCCGATATACGAGAAGAACCTCGAACCCCAAATGCACTGGTGCTAGAGGTGTGACCACGTCATTCGTGCTATGAGTGTCATTCAAACTCAAAACTTCTGTCCTATCTATCCAATGCCTTACTATCGAACTAAATTGCTATATTGCCTTTATATCAGACTTATACCTCATTCAGGGCAGTAAAGTGTAATCGTAAACAATCAACTACCCTCCAACTTCCAGTTACAAACAATCTCTTTGTTAACCTGTCAATTACTCGACACACAATAACGATAATTTGTAAAGTGGGTAGTGTTTTGTTTACACGAAGCCTTTTGTTTGGCTAACGTGAGTGATTCGATGTTCAAAATATTAAAATATAATGGTGGGTAGGTACACATAAAAATGTCACATGAAATGTTACATACGCTGAAACGAACATAGCATAATCAGCAGATAATGATCCCACTGCTGGGACAGGCCTCCTCTAAGTGAGAGGGAGAGGGCTGAAATCCACCACGTAGTACATTTACCTACCCGCAATAGGTAAATGCCACATATCTTCGAATTTTTAGTTCTAGGACATACGATATTATCCTTCACTGATGAAATAATTTACACAAAGAAAAGCGTCTGTCTGGGATCGAACGTACAACTCGTAAATCGCCTCTATAATAAGGTGTTGAAGTGTAATACGGTCTACTGTTCTAAGCTGTATGGGACAGCTGATTTGTTTTCCGCGACTTCAAAGTTGGTCCCATAGTAAAAGTTATTCAGTTAGATGGTCTAAAGCAACTCTTAAAGTTTCTACGGTAAATTTTTTAACACCTTTTAATGGCGATTTTGTTTAATCGTGTCCTACATTTCATGTCGCATGGCATATAAATTTGGACGGCATGTTTGTTTTAATTCATGTTACGTTTTACATATTATGTGTACCGACCTACCATAAAGTATGAGACACCGGGTACACGTGAAATGCAGCTTGAAATGTAACACAAATTAGTTGTCTTATGAGGGAACTGGATTGGAATTTGAAAAATAGGTATTTGAAGAAATTATTAGCCTCCTCTTACCTCAAATCTGGCCCCGTAGAGTGCGATAGGGACAGCTGCAGCTCAGACCGATTATATCACAAAAAAAAATGACGACGTCGACGTTTCGTATTCCCCTTTTTTCTTCTCAAAAACTGAGCCGATTCAATTATTTTTTACATTAAAATTTTAAGAAAGAGTATGTCTAGGTTTCTATCATTTTCTTTTATGTTAAAAACTTTTCGAATTTGTGTGATAGTCCACTGATCACGGCGGCGGCGGCGGTAAAAAACGGGCATTTTTGTAATATTTGGAGCGTAATATTTTCTTTACCGATTAGTTGCTGAAAAAAAGGAAAAAACAGGGACGTGCCTACAGCAAACCTTGATTTTATGAAAAAATATGATTGCTCTAGAGGCATTATTCAGGAAGAAAAAAGGGGAATACATTTGTATGGAGAATCGCAGGCCCTGTTCCCTCTTAATTTCAATGCAACATGTAATCGAAGGCGAATTTGTGTCAACGTGTGTAACGTTTCATTAATCAGTACCCAGCATTATGTTACTATTTCTAAAATCAATCAATCGCAATTTATTAAGTTACCAACATCAATGCAATTTAACCAAATTATATTCGGTACCTAAATATTCTGATGTTCGTTAGCATTTTAAGATAATCGGCTAAAACTCCTTATTATTTTATTCCCCTTGATCTCTTTGAATAAAGGATGAAGGTTTTAACATGAAAAATATCCTGAATAAGTAATGCCACATTTTAGCCCCTAGCATAAGAAACAAGGTTTTACCCATTTAATATTTTAAACATAACTGGCGAAATGTGGGTGTGGGTGTGGGTGTAGGTACAGGTGCACACCCACACCCACAGCCTACCTTCCCTCCTGCCTAGCCTTTCGCGGAATACAGGCGTGATGTTATGTTATGTAATCTTTAAAGTTGCGTGAAGGATTACCATAAAAAACATCGTGGAAATAACTAAAGTAGTTGCCTTAACGAAAATAAGTTTAAGGCTGTTTAATTTTATTACGATTTCGTGGATAGGAATTTACAAAACGTTTTATGTGTTTCAATAAACTCATTTATTAAAAGTTTAAGGCAAGCATTTTAATTTTAAAAACCCAACTACGGTTGCTGTCAAATATCAAAGCTGTTGTGAATCACCAACCAAAAAGTTGTTACTTATATAAATAGATTTTATAAAATCACGTTTACAGTTTCAAAACGGTGAAGTAAAACATCGTGAGGAAACCGGCACGTCCTAGAACCAAAAATTTAAAGACATGTGACATCTACCAACCCGCACTGAGCCCGCGTGGCGGATTACGACTTACCACTCCTTCTCACTAAGAGGTCTGTGTTCCACCAGTGGGAACATTACTATAGGCTGATTATGTTTTTTTTTTATTACAAAAGCCTTACTTATCTTGTTAAAGAAAAAAGTTTTTCTGTTTTTCGTAAATTTTAATACATGTGAGAAACGTACGAAAAATAACGCTCTCGCAAAACGAAATAGCTTCATTTACCGACAAGCATAAACATAAATAACATCACAGAAGCGTAGACAAAACAAATTAAATACGCCAGAAAAATCTAGGCGTATTCACGAGCCGAAATGTCGTAGTGCTCGAGACTGACCTTTTGTGGTTTTTATCTAAAAATACGCCAGCCCGCCAGACGAAGCTGCAGTTTCCCTGGTTGGCTGCTTAGTAAGTTACAGAGAATCGTATTTTAATGCCCTTAACTCAACTCGGCGCGATGCCAAGCACTTGAAGGCTAAGAGAGCACTACGCAGTTTCGGGTTTCTTTTTGAACATTTTACAGAGGATTTTGTTCGAGTTTTTTTTTCATATTATGGAAGGAAAAACTAAGCGCCTTTGTTTAAAATAAGATTTTCTTACGTCTGCAAAAGTTTGAGTTTCTTTTTAGGTTTCTGTACGTCACGAATAAATAAAAGGAACCCAATATAGAATCAGTCGAGTGTCTATCGGTCTGTCTGTTGGTCCGTCTGTCACAGCCAATTTGCTTCGAATCTAATAGACCGATTAAGTTGAAATTTAAATTTTGTCTATAAGGGTTCATTAGAAAACCAGCGTCAGACAGCATCTGTCTGGCATTATTGCTGAAATAAACCTTTTTGGCGCAGCCGTGAGGCACACATATACACTATTACTATTATTGCTTTAAGATTATTTTCAAAAAATGAGGGTTATTAAACCCTCATTTTTTGGCTTCGCTGCAGTCGGGTAAGAACAACCTCTGCCACGTTAGTCTAGTGCTCGCAAGTGCTACTGCTGAGCATGAGGTCTTGAATTCGATTCCGTCGGGCAAAGTGTCATTGGGTCTTTTCATCAGGAATTTCTCAGTAGGAGCCCTCGGAATCTGGATATGTGCCCGGTTGATGGTAGATATATCTTCAATAAAACAAGGAAGCCTTTTGAAATATCGAGTAGAGATCGAATATGTAATTCTTAACTATTTTTACCTTTTGTGGTATAATAAAAGTGGAGTGGAGTTTCTTGCCCATTCTTCATACGAAACTACCTTTTGGAAGGGGCGACTAGAATCCATTCTATTTTTATGTAACTTTTAACGTTCAAAAGTGCCTATTTGTAATAAATTAAGTACTTAAATTTGACTTAGTCGGCTTATTTAATATTCCTTTCAGCCGAAAGACGTCCATTGGTGGACATAGGTCTCCTTAATTTAATATTAATAGGGCAAATCTAAGGAAGAAAGGCTCTGGTCTCTATACAAAGTTCTAAATTATTACTCAAATATTATTACTTCTTTATCAACGTACGGACAGATAAATTAATTGTTTATCAATTCTTCTCTAACTTGGATCTATTTGCTTAATCCGTTGGAAAAATTTGAATTAAGACAATCAAAAAATTGTATGAATAATGTTGAACCTTTAGTGTTCCTTGTTAATGTAATTTGTGTTTATCTTATTTTGTGTACCTACTTATCCATTCTGTCCTACCTGAACTTTATCAACATTGTCTTTGTCTTTTTGTGTATCTGTGGAGAACGTTGTTGGTTGCACATTTGTATAACTCCTTATGTTATATTTACTTGTAATATATAATGTGTAATTGTTTGTTCTTCCGAATAAATAAAATAAATTAACACAGTACGTTAATTTGCCGTATTTTATAAGCTTTTTCATACAACTGTCAACGAATGACAGTTGTGATTTGAATTTTGAATTTACAGGGAATTTGATAAAGAGCAGTGGTGGCCCAGTGCATAACGGCCGCGACCTACGAGTTGTAGGTCGTGGGTTCGAACCCAAGCAGGCACTTTACTTTGTGTATATTATTTCATGACCACTGCTCTTAAAACGATGAAGGAAAAAAAAACATCGTGAGGAACCCGGCATGTCCTAGAACTAAAAATTCGAAGATATGTGACATCCACCAACCCGCACTGGGCCCGCGTGGTGGATTACTGCCCACTTCCTCACCGAGGCCTGGGTCCCAGCAGTGGGGTCATTATAGGCTGGTTATTTGGTTAACTGAAATCCCCTACTAGCTCCCCCCTATTACATGGGACTTAAACGTAACTGGTGAAATGTGGGTTACTACAGGTATACCTCTGCCCAACCCTTCGGGGAATAGTGGCGTGATGTTATGTTGAGTGTTGTGTGTGTTTACCTGGTCTTTAAAAATCAAATAAACTAAGAAACAAACAATCATGATTGACTTCAAGATAATATATACTAAGTCAAGATTTTCGTAGAATTTCGTAGCACGCGTAGCTCGGTGCTACGAATCGCTACGAAATCACGGAATCAAATCACGTAAGACATGTTTGGCTACGCGTGTGCTACGACGCTTATAATTATGTAAAAAGAAATTACGTAGACTTTGTATTGTTGTAAGTACTTCATAAAAGAGTTCCTGGAAGTACTTGGGGAGGCTTTTGGCCATCAGTGGTGTCCCAATACTGGGCAAACGCCTCCCCAAGGTGTTTCGAATGGGCTAAGAAAAAAAAGGATGTACTTGCAAGTGACTATCTATTCAATATAAAAATAAATGTATTTAGGTAAGTACATAATTATATCGAAAGGAAGTCAGATAAGGCAACATAAACAAGTGAAGCGTAGTCTGACTTTGAAACCCATATTATCTGTTCCAGTAATAAACTGGATTATATGAATCATGCATGACGGAACTTGGAACCTAATATAACATAGATATGACTTTGCGCGATTTTAGTTATTTCAAGGACAACTCCTCTACAACTAACGGCCTTGGGCTTTGAACAGTGCCGCAGTGACGCTTATAGCTCTTGATTTTAACGAAGCAAGCCACAAAAGAAAAAAAAAACAAATGAAATACGAATAATTGAACCTACTTGATGTTTTTTTTTTTTCATACATGTGGAACTCCATATGAAAATGCACCTACGCTAAAGAAAAATAGCGAAAAGGTCTTTCGAAGGGACTTTCAAAGAAATTCCTATAAAAAATGTGTCACGATCTTTTGTTGCCATTTGGAGTCTTCGGAGATCGTACGCAGTATGCTTACCAAAAACATAAAGTGGAATTGGATATGGCAAAAAATATAGTATGTACTCCACCAGTTACCCAAAAACTAAAAATAGAACGAATATAATAATAATATTGTTAACGTCTACAGACAGAGCTTGTTCTAAAAAAAAACTAAGGCATTAGACTGTTTTCTTATAGTTTGTAAGAAAAACGACAATCTTGATCTACAAATTCGGCAATGCATTGAGTACTTCGACATACGAAACCACTAACGTAGGTAAACCTTGTTTAAACCGTTCTAATGACCTCCAAGTTTTGAATAAAGAATCCCCAATATCACTCGAAAAGAAATTATTCCGTGTTTTATCTAAAATCACACAAAGTATACCGCACTTCCTACATACATAACTATGTATACTCTTTCATAACTTACCCTGTTACATAAAAGAAAATAATCAGATCAGCCTAATCGTCTTTATATCAAAACTGCGCTCCAAGAAATACAAAATCCAATTTGTACAATAATTCGATTTAAAAATAGTTTATAATAGCAAAATTTACTTACCCTCAACCACTTCTTCTCAGCTCGAACTTTTAAAGTCTATTCACACACTGACATTACTTTAAAATTACCTTGATAAATAAAAAATATCACGTTTTTTTGTCTAAATTCTATTTACAATTTTATTTACAGTTATCCGTAATTTTCGGAATGATACTGGGGTTTGTTGAAACGTCAGTGGTGTCGCATATGTTTTACGCATGCGCGGGGCAAAATGGCGGCTGCGAGGCGGGTCGATAGCGCGCGATAACGTTCCGAAGGCTGCGCCACCATTGCCGGGTGACATTGTGCTAACGGGGTAACATAAAAACGAGGTCACCGTTTCATATTAGCCCGCGCTTCCGTGGTACGGTGATAGCAGCATTTGTTGCCATAACAAAAATGGAAAATATTTTTCGGAGTCAGGGCCAAGTTTTGGGTTTTATTTATTTAGGTTGCGGTTTTAACGAATGTTACTTATCTGAGTAGCTGTTTTTTTTTAAATATTTATATAAATATATATCTTTTTTTTTTACGTTGCCCTACTAGAAATGTAGCATGTATTGTGGGTGCGTTTACAAGCATTTAAACTCACATACACAAACAGCCAGACCCGGAACAACTATTTGTAGGTCATACAAATATTTGTTCCGTGCGGGAAACGAACCCGCAAAACGCAGCGCAGCAGACACTAGCTTAACCTCTGCGCCAACCGTGCCGTATAAAAAATGATACAAACGATATTAAATACTAAACCAAAAGTAAGTTATGGATTCTGTTAAAATGCGCCCGATTTTATGTGTCAAATCTATGTTTATCTTAGTTTTTCTTATACATAATATCTTGACAATAGCGTTCTATACAGTAAAGCAGTAAGCAAACCATGTATTTCGTTTTAATCTGAATATTTCCTACTTGTCATACCTTGTTCTCTTGTTAAATAGATAAAGGATTACGCTAAGTAGAAAGTCTTTCTAAATCTTGGGTGAGACAGAATGCAAGAAGTAGATATCACACGGTGTCCCTCTAGGTTCTTTCTCTGGACCCTTTCTGTATTAATTACTATTATATCTTTATCCCACTTCCACAATGTTTGATAGTCAAAGATTAAAGTATTAATTTTTTCAACCCATTTGCATTGTAAAAAAAAACAGCACAATACAATAAAAAAATAATTTATTCGTTCTCAACATCGGACTTAAGATAATGTACTTCAGGGTCATTTGTAGTGCGTCCGCGCATGCGTGCAATTGCAACCAACCCACGTGATCGCGTCATGACGTAGACAACCCATAGTGCGCCAACACACGCCACACTGACTAACAACACTGTTACTGCTACCATTCCTCCACTCATACCTGTAGAAAAAACATTCACTTTAAGACAAGTGTCTCCATTATTGATGACCGACACTTCGGTAAGCATTAAGTAATTGTTCAAACTCCAGCCAATGCGTGATATTAAATATTACCCTCCTTTTGGGCTCCGCCGGAGACAGGCAAAAGAATAGGCCGCAGAAGAAATCATAAATTTAACTTATTTGCTGGGGTCGATATTGGGAAAACTAAGTGTTATAATCAATAATAAAAACTCTAGAAGAGATTAATCTCTTGTGAAGTAAGAAAGTAACATGAAAAGATCTATTCAGCAGAAAAAAGCTGTTATTTTTTAAATTTTTGATTGGTCTTACCTCCAGTTTTCTTCGCGACCAGTGTTCCTTTCTCTGTAGTTTTCTCATCTTTGGTTTTAATTCCATCATCGAGCTTTGTAGTTCGTACAAAGAAAATGGTTGAAGAAGACATCGGCGTTATTTCAATAGTCAACGTAGTTGATTTTCGTGTGAATATTGGTTTAAACGCAGTTGTTGTAGTTCTAGGAGTCGTTTTCTTAGGAACTTGAGGCCTAGGAGTAGTAGTAGTAATTGTTGTTGTAGTGCTCGGAGTTGTTTTCTTAGGAACTGGAGGCCTAGGAGTAGTAGTAGTAGTTGTTGTAGTTGTAGTTGAAGGTTTAGTAGTAGGCCTTTTAGTAGTTGTAGTGGTAGTGGGTTTTATATTAATTGGGGGAGGAGGTCTTTTTGTAGTTGTAGTGGTAGTGGAAATTGTTGTAGTTGTTGTTGTTCTTGTTTTGATCGAAGTGGTGGTAGGTGGCAATGTTTCAGTGGTTGTGGCAATCAGTTTCTGTGTCTGCGGTGGTGCCACTGAGCTGTTCCAGTTTGAGTCGTCCTCTGATGTCAATCCTTAAAAGAAGAAGTTTTATTAAGTTGTGCACTTATTTTTCTCTTTTGGGGATTTTAACTACATATGGGTAAATGAGAGTAGAATGAACTCTTCTCGAATGATGAGAGAATTAACTATCAGCCCACTGCTGTATTAAGGACCAAAGTGGACCATTGTTTGCTTGTTTTGTCTAGCTTACCAACGCCTTCTGATTCGGGGCTCCACATGGAGAAGAATACTTAATAATAATCTATCAGAATCAGGATGCTTTATTTGTAAACATAGATTAAATTACAACAGTGTTACAGATTGGTAGATCCTTTATGTTTTGCCTAAATTTAACTTATAAGATATGATAATGTGGTAGAATTATGTAAACTTTCACATTAGAAATAAAGTCAATATTAATAGGTACCTACATGCATATCATATCATACAAAGAAGAAAGGCAGTTTTGGTGTCGCTTAATTTCAGAAGCGTTCATGAATGAAAGTATGTACATTATATGAAACAGTTACAGGGCTTTTCTTTTTATGTATCAGCTTTTTTTTAAGCTGCACAAAGAAAAAATAGAATAAACAAATATTTTTTTTAAATCTGACTATCAAAACGTAATTACATATTTGCAATATTTAAACGCAGAACCTGGGACGGTAGCTACTGAGTTACCATACTCACCAGAATATGGTATTTCTATAATAGGGATGATAAAAAAAAGACATTCTATTTAGTCCGTCAGTCAGATAATAAAAGAATATTAGACACGTATTTTTTGCTTTATCATATTAATTAAAAATGACTTAGATACAACGCATTAAAGTTGGGGAGTGGGGATTGATACGTCACAAGCACAAGTATGTATAAAATCTACATACAAGTGACGTCATGGCACATTATAACTCAATGTATGGCCGTAATCTTTTGATAACGTAAAAAAATAAAAAATAGGTGTACCTACGTTATTTTTTCATAATCTACATTACGGACAAAAAACATTTTCATCCCACCATCTCGGAAAGAGTATTTTTAATCTTCAGTATCTGAGTGGAAAAGCCGTTTTTATTCTCTAGAGGATAAAGTAAATTGAATTTAGAACATCGTGTGCACTAAGTTTGTGAATTAAAAAAAACATTAAACCTATTTACTGCTACCTCTATGGTGCCGAATATATCATACAACTTTTTTTTAATTTGTTAAAAACTCAGACTCGGAACCTTCTTGGTGTTCTTTTTTCAATTTGCTTTGTACGCGGTTCTTTACGCGGCATTTTTTCACGTCATTGTTAAACCTTAGGTATATTAAAAACAAGAAACTTGAAAACAAGTGAAAAAACTAAAATGAGTGATTCTAGCGACGAGGAAGTTTGCTTGACGCCAACAGAATTGACTGAAACTGTTAATAATGCGCAAATGAGCTTTCTCCCTCAACAATCACGCGAGAAGTATTTAAAACAGTACGATATGTTCAACACGTGGCGACTAGCAAAAGGAGCCAAAACTTTCTCAGAAAACGTTTTGCTGGCATATTTTATAGAATTATCCGAGAACAAGAAAGCAAGCACTCTATGGAGTACGTATTCGATGCTAAAAGCAACAATAAAGATGAAAAAAGACAAACATATCGATACCTATCCTAAATTAGTGGCATTTTTAAAAAGAGCCTCATCTGGTCATCAACCAAAAAAATCGAAAGTTTTCACAGTATCTGATATTGAAAAGTTTCTTAACGAAGCACCCGATTCCGTATATTTGGCGGCAAAAGTAAGTCAGTTGCACATTCAGTATCTACTTAAGTATATTAATCTCAATTAAATAGTATACTTAGTAGATGTTGATAGGCATAATTATGCGTTCATATCAATTTTATTCATTTATCTACTACAATACTAACGTAACGTAACGTAAAGACGTTACAGGTTGTTCTTATTATTGGAATAAACGGAGCATGTCGAACTAATGAACTAACACAACTTAATGTCAAAAACATTGAGAAACATTCAGATGACTTACTATTAATTAATTTACCTAATACAAAGACAAAAAGAGACCGCAACTTCGTCATTCGCAAGGAATACGTAACGATTGTTGAGAAATATCAAGCCTTACGCCCGCCTAACACTCCAATCAATCGATTTTTTCTACAGTATCGCAATGGAAAGTGTGTTAGACAGCCTATGGGTACTAATAAAATTGGCAGTATCCCACGAGAAATAGCAACATTTCTTGAACTTCCAGAACCCCTGTTGTACACGGGTCATTGTTTCCGACGAACTTCAGCCACACTTTTGGCTGATTCCGGAGCTGATCTGCTGTCCCTTAAGCGCCACGGAGGCTGGAAGTCCAATGCAGTTGTAGAGGGATACATAGAGGATTCCATCCAAAATAAGTCTAAAATATGTGAAGGCATCGTAGGAGCCATTACACTGAAAGAGCCTCAATCGGATCCTTGTACTGGCCCTTCTACATCAAAAATAAGCCGTTATGAAACACCTAACCATCTCCCTCTCTCTCCAACATTCACGCCAAGGGAATCCGATGAATCGGTACAACTATTAAGTATGACAGATAGTTTACCGAAAAACAGTACACAAGTGACTAACACCAATATTACAGTACCAAACAAAAATATTACACTCAATTTAAATAACTGTAGCAACGTTACTTTAAAATTTTCTTAATTATACCTTAGTATTATTTTGTTATAATTTAAAGATTATTCTGTAATACTTACCTGTCATAATGTAGTAATTAATACCTAAACTGAAATAAAAGTGTACCTATCTTGTGATTGTAAACGTTTTTTTTTTTGCATTTAGTCATTTCCTCGCTGAGGTGGAATGAAAAGTTACGTGTTGCACTCGAGTGCAAAGATTTTTCACCTCGTGCTCTTTTGATTCCCTCGCTAACGCTCAGGATTCTAATTTTGAATCACTCGCTGCGCTCGTGATTCAATTTTAGAATCCTTCGCTTGCTCGGTCATCAAAATTGAACACGCGGTTAAAAAGCAACTTTGCACTCTTGTATAACAAATAACTATTTTCTAGTCATCATCCCTATTGCTAATTAGCAAGATTTTGGTGGTAATGGTTTTATCTTTAATCTATTAAAAGACTTTTACTACCTCTTTTTTTAGAGGAGTATTACAGGACAAGACGGTAATTATTATTGACAAGACAACTTAGTTCTGTACCATAAAATCGAAGACATTTTGGAGAAGCAGACTCATGTCTCTTGAAACAAGAGAATTATTCCAAGCTTTGGAGCCAGTGCCCATTTGTATTTGCTAAATATTTTATATTATTAAATATGTAATAAACTGTTTGCGGTGTAGTATAGTGCGGGTGACAGGTGACAGAAAGGGTAAAATATATGATAATTTACTTGTTTTTACTGATTCTGTATTTTACGTATGATCCGTACCTACATACAGATTGTGTACATAATACGGTCTCAGTAATAACTGCAGTAAATTGTGTAAATTTAACCTAACGAATCTATAGATGGCAACTTTTAATCAGTAATGTCCTAATATACGTAGTATCCCTATGTGTCTTGTTTTATCTTGTTATGTCGTTGTAAATATTTGTGGTAACATTTGACGTCTGTCAGTTTAGTGAAAGCAAATCGTAAAATAACTCGTATCGGTCATTATGACAATAAATATGTAATCGTAATTGAAAAAAGTTAAGCAATTGTGCAGTTCTAAAAAAAAAATATTATTTTATGCGGCGTTACAAGGTTGCGCTGTTGAATTTTGATGAATTGTCAAATGTTACCTATTAAAATGGCCTTACTGTAGTTTGCTAACCAACTAGTTTTAAATGTTTTATGGTGAAGTATAGAATACGAGTATTGTACGTAATCCAGGTGTGTAGAGATGATGACTATGAAATGCCATATGTTTCGAAGAACATGTTGTTGTTTAAGAGAACATGTTTTTGCAACCGCAAATTTAAGTTGGTCGATTATTACTCGTAAAGTTGTAAAGCCCACTTAAGTGTGATAGTTTTCCTTTAAATTTCGTTATATATAGATACTACTGCCGTGACATTTGAATTCCTAGCTACAACAGTTTAGTTGGTAGAGGGGGGGGGGACACTTGACTCTAACGAAAATTGGTACTTTAAACCTTGATAAGCCACGAACGGTTTACTTAATCAAAAAACGGTCTTCACAAACCCCTAATATTATTAAAAGACCTATCCAACGATATCCCACACAATGGGAAGGACGAAAAAAAAATTATCATCCCCACTTTACATGTAGGGGCGCGGTACCCTAAAAAATTGTTTTTATTTTAATTTTATTTTACTTTTTGGCGTCATTAACGTGTATACTCATGCCAAATTACAACTTTCTAGTACCAATAATTTTTGAGCTAAACCGCGGACAGACAGACAGACGGACATGGCGAAACTATAAGGGTTCCTTGTTGACTACGGAACCCTAAAAATGCTTTATTCAATTACCAAATAAATGTTTTATTGTTGCTTAATGCATAAGTAGGAATAAGGCGACCAAGATAGTAAGACAACATGATGACCCCAGCCTGTATTTCTTCACAGATTTTAACTTCTACATTCTCTTTTGAACGTATATTAGGTATTAGCATATACATAATTATACATTTTTAAATACCTAGCCTAGCCTAGTATATAAAATATTTGTAAATGCCATCACGACAGACAGTTGTGAGTTGTCCAATTAAGCCCACTGACAAATACACACGGTGTCTACATCTCTTTTTACCCTCTGTCCTATCGTAGGTATGCTGGAAGAGATTTCATTAGAAATAAGCATCACCTTTGTACGTATTTTTCTATTCTTATAATCTTGTCTGTTTATTTTTGTGTGTACATAAATGGTTAAATAAATAAATAAATATTGTCAAATACAAATTAATTACAAATATTGATAAAGCCACGCATTCACTAGACAAATGTCCCGCGGCACCAGTCGCTTGAAATGTCGGGCGATGTTAACCAACGTCTCTAGATATCTTGCTTCACGACCTTTATTATCGTTTTCGATATTGCCAGACATATCTACACGGACACGTGTCGTGGTAAGCTTCATGCGTCGGAGCCTGTCCAGCCGTGTACGGTGTACGATGCACGTACGATGCAAAGCGATAGCGCGTTGGTTTGCAGTTGCAGGACAACCATCGTCCATATTATTTTTTGCACGTATCCTTAGGTCGCTTTTTTTGTTTTCTTTATCCAAAAGCGTTGTTTTTATTAATTTGCCTTTATATTATACTATCAATGACCCGCTACTTCGTCTGCGATCCAGAATGTAAAGTATAGACTATGCCCTTACCCAGGGCATGGTTTATCTGTGTGCCATCGAAATCCGTTCAGCGATTTTAGCGTGAAAGCGTAACAAACATACAAACTCACTTTCGCATTTATAATATTAGTTAGGAGGACGTTCACATTAGTAGTAATAATAAAAGACATTTTGTCAATCATAACGTACGGACGCACGTCGTATTATGTCTGCTTGCTTTGCATAGAACCGTATAGAGTACATAACGCTCTTCTAGAGGTCCAATGTGTAGAGGGCAAAGTCAGCTCTACTAAATCCACATTTCCATTAAGTAGTCATTATTGGAAATATTCATTTCTTACTGCATAATAACTCTTTGGTTTTCTGTCATGGGGTCTGTTTATAAGGGGCCACTTGCTTTTTAAACAACGTGTTTCTGGCGAAACCCAATATATAAAATAGTGCGACACCCAAATTACATGGAGAAATTTCAGTAAATGTTAAATAGATTTACGTTACATGTCGCACGTCACAAACAATAGGGTATCAAGTCGAAAAATGCAATTTTTTTATTTTTAGCGTTTTGGAACATAGATTTTTTTTTCTACAAACTGGCAAGACAATGGTATTTTTAGCGCAAATAGTTTTTGAGATATGGCAATACATTTCTTTATTGACCGTTCAATCGTGTCATTCACGCATCAATCAATATGGTCGCATTCTAGTTGAGTCAGTTGCCGCTCAGCGATCGTCGGCGTCACACGTATTATTTTCAAGTTACTACGACTTTGCGGAGCGAAAATATAAAATGTGAGTATTCTTTATAGTATTATTTTGACTTAATGCCTTATTGCCTGTTAGATATAATATAAATCGTAGTATTATTTTGACTTAATATCCTATTGCCCGTTAGGATAACGCAATTTTTTATTTATTTTGAATTAATTCCGTAATGATTATTTTGTTTTGATGGATTTGTGATTTTCGCCGAAATTATCCCTAAATGATACCATAAAGCCATCGTTTTGTTTGAGATAATACTGTATTACACGTTAATTGTTGCGCGGTGACTGAGTGTTAAATGAAATGTTACTTTTTTGTCTGATGTTTCCTTTTACTTTTATTTTGTATTTTAGATTAATTCAAAATTATGAAGAGAAATAATAGGACAGAAAAAATGCTGAGGGCAGTTTATGATCGCCAAATGACACATGAGAGCAACTCAAATGATGAAAATGGGGATCCTTTTGCAGATAATGATGATATTAATGATCCGACGTATTTTCCCGATGAAAATTGTCGGTCTCAATCCTGTGTGTCAGAATCATCGGGCAGTCATCAAACATGCGAGTATGTATCTGTTGTTGTTGTTGTTCTGAAGTCTTCTCAGCATGTAGTAAATGCAGCAGTTGTCTTTGCTGGGATCACTTTGATAATGCGCAGTCCTTCAATAATTGCGAATTCCATAACAGTACTGCTCAAGAAATTAGTACAGAAATACTTGATAGTACGTTGACTGGTGAAACCAATAATTTCTTAGCAGACGAAACTCTAACAGCAACAAACAACGATAAAGTTTTGTGTGACGTAACCAATCATACCAGTCAACAGCATTGCGAGTATAAAAATTGTATTGCAGACATTTTTAGCACATGTATTCAATGTCAAGGATTTCTCTGCATTCCTCATTTCAACAAATTTTGTTTGGATAGTGACTGTACTCTACACCAGTCATTTTCTACGGAATCTCAGAATATTAGCACTATAAGAGTAACGAAATCTTTGAAGGCGCTTTCCAAGAGGAAACGTAATTTGGGCTTGCAAGTCAGTGAAAAAAAGAAGCAGGATATTTTAAAACTGGTCGAAAAACGACACATTCCACAAACCTATTACGATTTTTATAAGTCATTATAATAATTTCAATAAGTATCTACTTTTTAATATTAACTTTACTTGATTATGATTATAAAATTATAAGATTGTTGGAAAACCATTGATAACAATATTTAATAACCAATCTACATTTAGCGTAAGATAATTTAACAAATTTTATATGATTAGAGATTGTTAAAAAATACCTACGATTTTTGTAACTCATTATTATGAATTATTTAATATTTTTTATAGTTTTTTTATAATTATGAGAAAATGAGAATGACTATATTTTTATAATTTGGTTCCTGTTTTACTGAGATTATTATTTAACTATTAAGCTCAACTAGATATTAAAGACTGATTATTTTTAATTGTTAAGCTAATTATTAATGTTCGATTAAGAATTCAATTCTTTTTCTTTTTGTAAAATGTTACCAAACTTTGAATTTTATACGGTATTACATTATTGAGCTATTAAGTTTTCTTCTTTTAAATGTAACTGTTTTTGTTTTTTAAGTATTGTGATACTTACTTTAAGTACATTCTAATAAACATGTTTTTAGTATTAACAACTTTTTTGTTTGTTTAGTTAATCCCTTACTTCTAGAGTAAACATCAAATTTTGTATTTATTATATGTATTATTTTAAATTAGTACTTGATAATATCAGATTAGAGTCAATTTCGTCCGGGTTAGACAGTCGTAACTCAAAAGTTTTAGCAATTTGAACTGCTTATACAGTATTATCTTCACCCGACCATATAAAAGTGCTAATAAAATTAAAACTACCACTGATACACGCGTAAAACTTACTAAAAATAAAGAGGGATAATGTACCATCAAATCTGTATATAAATTAAGACGTTACAACCCTTACTTCAGGAGCTATGAATTTTCAAACTTTCAAAACGCTATATCTCAAAACACTGTTTTTGCAGTTAATCCCCTTTTGTTTGTGATGTGCGATGTCATAATAATGCTAATGTCAAACAAAATTCAAAATCGTCGAAATAGGTGAGGTGATGTACCTACAATTTTCTGAAGCAATAATTATAGAATTATCACCCAAATATTCCTATAATAATATATATTCCTATATTTATATTCGCCAAAATATTCCTGTAGTGTAGTGAGTAATAATAGCATTTATTTATCAAAATTCTTAATAGTTCTGTTTTGAAATTGTCCAGATTTAATGTGCCTATTTATTTTTTCTGGTAGTTTGTTAAATATTTTTTTGTAGTCGATAAGTCACCTCGAGTTCTGACTTATTTTTATCGCGTAATTTTCTGTAGTAACTTTTAGTAGCTTTTTTTTTACAATGTTAGATTTCACAAACATATTTGTTTCGTATATGTACAGCGATGCAGCGATGACAAGGTAAGAAGTTTTAGACGTATAAAGAACCGTTGACAACTGTCTGTGCCTTTAAGGCCACACATATTTCTGACACATCTTTTTTAGGCTCCAAATACGAGTTCTCTATCTATTGAAATGCCCCAGTATAGTAGTATCATATCTGAGTGTTAATGCATCATAGCCGTGATAGGCTGTTAGTACGGATTCTAGGCTTACTATTTTTGATTATTATTATTACGTTTTTTACATATTTGTCTGTCTGGGGTCTCCAACTCAAATTGTTGTCTATACTAATACCAAGAAATTTAGTAGCAGTAGTTTTGTCCCTAAATAGCTAATGTCAAGGATTTTGTTTGGGATCCTTTGATAAAAATGCATAATTTTAGTATTATCTAAGTTTACAAATATATTATTTTTGTCTATGTAATTAATGTGTGTAAATTGTAAAGTATACTCACTGCCAATGCTATCTATATCGCAAACATCCAAGAAGTCAGGACAGCAGTTCTGGGTGACGACACAGACAATGCTGCAGCTACAGCCACGGTAGCCAGTAGCCTCGCCGTACAGGTCGCAGCGTCCGATGCAAGACTCCTCTGGAAATGACAACCATCCATTAATAATAAATGTACAATAGATGGTGCTGCGTGATGCATGTTACTCACGTTACTTACATAAATAATGTTAAGAACTTCCATGGTATACTTGTTTTAATTATGTTTGTCCTTTTTTTATTATGTAGTGTTCAATAAAGTGTTAAATTTAAAAATAATTATAATTTTATGAATACAATCAATCTAATTAGTTTCGTTATTTATCGTTTCACTTTCGCTCACGGAATAGGGTTGTGTCGATGTAGTTATAATATTCAGTTCTACTTACGTAAAACAGAAGGTGGTGTGGTGGCTTGGACCATGGCTTTGGTGCAGTTCTCACCATGCTGAATGGACACATCGTCGATAGCCAGGTCGCTCATGAAGCTCTCTCCCCTGATGCCCTCGATCACAATCTTTTGAACGAAAATATCTTAACTTAGTAGGTATTACTGGACACAAGGTTCTAGATAGACCTTAGATAAAATACATATTATTATATTCGTAAACTATGATCGATTTCGACCTTCATGATGATTTTTTCTCTTGTTCTTCCTCTTCTGGCAGTTTTCTTAGTGCGGCGAGTTCTTCCTCTCCTCTTAATCTGGGCGATCAGATTTCCACTTTGCTGTCCCATCTCCCCAAAAATCTCAACATAGCCCACATCAATGCCCAAAGTGTTCCTTGCCATTACTCTGATCTTCTGGCTTCCATTAACAGTGCACATATAGATGCTTTGCTTATCTCCGAGTCCTTCCTCAAACCCTCTCTTTTATCTGTTCATTATGCGCTTCCTGGCTTTGTCCTTATCCGTAATGATAGAACTGGGAAGGGTGGTGGTGGTGTTGCCATTTACTTGCGTAATGATATTCCCTACAAGATTATCAGCACATCACTATCCTCCTACTCGGGGTCAGCGGAGCATCTATTTCTCGAAATTTCCCTGCATCATGCTAAAATGCTACTTGGAGTCGTTTATAGCCCTAACTCCAGTGTCGATTACTTTGACTCTTTTGATTCACTTTTAAATAATTTCTGTCCCTCTTATGAACACGTCGTCTTGATGGGCGATTTTAATACTTGCCTTCTTAAAAACAACAATCGCACTCACAAACTTCAATCTCTCTTATCTTCCTATAACCTCTGTATTCTGCCTCTTTCAGCTACGCATCATTTCCCTAATTGCACGCCTTCTCTGTTAGACCTATTGATAGTCTCTAATTCCAATAATGTATCTGTCCACGGACAGCTCACTGCTTGTTTTTCTTACCACGACCTCATCTTTATGTCTTACAGGACACGCCCTCCCAAGCGTAAGCCGCAGTATATTTTCCTTCGGAACTACAAGGGGTTAGACCTGGAGGCATTGCTGCGTGATGCTGGTAGCATCGACTGGACGGACGTCATGGAGAGCTCATGTATCAACGATATGGTTCACATGTTTAACAGGACGATACTTAGCTTATACGATCGTCATGCCCCTATCCGTAGAGTCAAAGTAAAATATGTTCCGGCTCTATGGCTTACTCCTGCCATTAAAGATTCGATGGCAAGTAGGGATAGAGCCAAAAGAAGGTTAAAACGCTGTCCTTCCGAGCGCAACCTGAATGCGTATAAGGTGCTGCGTAATCGCTGCAGGCGTATGTGTAGAGATGCAAAGAGACGCTACTTCCATGATTCTCTCGATAACCGTAACTCCTCTGAAGTCTGGAAGTTTCTAAAAACTGTCGGCATTGGCAAGTCTCCAGTCGTTTCCAGTAATGACACTGACGTGTGTGCTCTTAACAATCATTTCTCACACCCTCCTGTTACTTTAGATCCGCACGTCAAATCAGCTACTCTTAATAAACTTTCCTGTTTGCCAGTGTCACAGTGTTCTTCTTTTGAATTAAGTCCAGTAAGCGAGATTGAGGTCAAAAAATCTATTTGTGCTATCTCCTCTTCTGCAGTTGGTAATGATAATATATGCTCAAGAATGATTTCTCCTATCCTCCCCTCACTACTTCCCGTCTTGACTCACATTTTTAATTTCTCCTTGTTTTCTTGTACTGTTCCTCAGGCCTGGAAACAGGCCCATATCATCCCCTTACCCAAAATTCCTAAGCCGGTCTCACCGTCCGATTTCCGTCCCATTTCTATCCTCCCTTATCTCTCTAAAGTTCTTGAGCACATGGTTCATCAGCAACTTTTCGAAAAAAAAAGGTAAAAGTAAGACAAAATAAAATCAATTAATATTGTTTTACTAAATTTTTAGATAGTTTAAAGCAAGAAGAAAAACATAATATACTGAATCCATTACAATATGCGTGTTATTATATCAAAAGATATTTTTTTTTAAATATCAGCGATTTTTCACTCGGGTATTTGGATGGTGAACGATTCAGTACTTGATAAATAATTATTAATTTCAATTTTGGAGTTAGTTGAGTATTTTATAATCTAGAATAACGAGAAGAAATTGCCGCATCCAATGTAACTGAAAATATCACAAATTATTCATTGAAAATTGCTGGTTTCCATGGAATTTGATCACAGGGCCTCCCGAGTATCCCAAAAAAAACAGCTGTTCCATACATTTTGACCACGTAGGTAACTTTTCTATGATACAGCTGTTTTCTTTTTTAAAATAACCGACGAAAAATTTCAACTGATGTGGGTTCAGAATCATATACTGAATCCATGGTATCAGTTTTCGCGTCGATTTCCCTTCCACCTTGTATATCAGATACCATTTTAATCTTTTTTGAATACCTTGATATTTCTATAAAAGATTGTCGGGGGCAGGGCTACGACAATGCATCAAATATGCCAGGAAAGTACTCTGATGTTCAGTCCAGAATAAAAGTAGTTTGCGAATTTGCAATTTACGTTCCATGTGCTGCACATTCGCTAAAGTTGGTGGGTGTTCAGGCTGTTGAGTATGTAACTGAAGCAGTAGCATTCTTTATTTTTTTTCTCAGCAACGACCAAACGGTAGAAAATTTTGACAGAGCATTTAGGTGCAAATAGAGTCCTGCAGTCTCTTAAAGAAACTAGATGGTCTACACGTGCCAATGCTATTAAGGGTTTGCAAAATGGTTATTTAAATATTTCTGAAGCATTGTCCTCAATCACAAGTGACATCAAACAACCAGGAGATACCTACTAGAAAAGAAACCCAAAGAAAAAAAATTGAGACTGCTCCTTTAACGGAAATACGGAATGATCTTTTGGGAGTTATGAATAAAACAAGTCTTTTTACAGAATAGCACTATGACCATGGACGTTGTAACAAAACTTTACGAATCTTTGTTCGGTTATGTCAATAACGCACGCAATAATTTTGATCAGTACGAAACGGCTGCTAAAGAAAAAAATCCAGATGCTGAACTACAAAGATAAATTTGAAAGAAAAAGAATTCTCATTAATTTTTTTGAAGGATCATCAGAGACTGCACAGTTGAGAGGCAAGGAAAAGTTTCGTATACTTTCATTCCCATAAATTCCACATTTAAAAAAACGTTCGGCAGCATACCAAGAAATTGATAATCGATTTAGTTTCCTTTGTCAGTTAACAACAATCGAATTTGGCGAGTTGACCAAAAAATGTAAAGAATTTGCAGTTTCATCATGAAGACATTAATGGATATGAGTTCAAAACATAATGTTTTCATTTAAACCAATATTTAAAAAACAATGCAATGCAATCAGCGGATCTCAACCTTACACAACCTATTATAGTCAGATAAAACAGAAGAAACTTTTCCAAACGTTGAAGTTGCTACAAGAATATTCCTTTGCCTAATGCTTACCAATTGTAGTGGAGAGCGTTCATTTTCGCAGCTAAGAGAATAAAAAATTAATTGCGAATAACAATGTTAAAAGAACGACTAAGTAATTTGTCAAGTGCATAGAAAGTCATATCCTTCAAAAAATTTACTTTGAGGGTATAATAGAAGATTTTGCTCAACAGAAATCCCGAAAGAAACCACTATCATATTCGTAACCAAAAAACCAGCAGCATATCAATATCTTAATGACATATTATATTATATATAATAATAAAAGATCATAATAGAAAAATTATAGTATAATTCGCTTTCTTTACTTTCCAAAAGGGCCCCAAATTCTTGTGTGCCCAAGGGCCCCAGCATAGTTTAAGACGGCCTTGGTTACTGATGACATCCGCTGGGCTATGGACCACAAATCTCTCACCCTTCTTGTACTTCTGGACTTTAGCAGTGCCTTTAACTCTGTTGATTTTGACATCCTTCTAGGAATCCTTAAATCCTTAAATTTCTCTATTTCCACTATTTCTTGGTTCGACTCCTATCTTAAGGCCCGCTCGCAGCGGGTTCGTCTCAATGAGTTTTCTTCTGATTGGTGCTCTCTTACCGCAGGTGTACCTCAGGGTGGCGTTCTCTCTCCTCTTCTCTTTTCTATTTTTATTAACTCTGTCACCAAAGTCATCTCTTCTCATTTCCATCTCTATGCCGACGATCTGCAGATTTACAATAATTTCGTATGGGAAGATGCGGAATCCGCCGTATCTGCCATGAACAGTGACCTGGATTTGATTGGCGAGTGGTCGCGGTCCTTTGGACTGCAAATCAACCCTAGTAAATCCCAGGCCTTGATTATCGGCGGCAGGTATATGCGGAATAGGCTCGATGTTGCGTCATTGTCTCCTCTTTGTCTGAATGGAGTTCAGATTGTTTACGCAAATACAGTTAAAAACCTGGGGGTGACCATGGACTCGTACTTATCGTGGGCTGCCCATGTTGCTCAAGTCAGTCGCAAAGTGCACTTTACGTTCCATTCGTTGAAATGCCTCCAGAGCTTCTTGCCCTTGAACACAAAAATCTCCCTTGCTCAAACTCTCATTCAGCCCATTATAGATTACGCCGATGCCTGTTATTTGGATGCCACCGAGGAGCTTTTAAATAAACTTGAGCGTTTACAAAATATATGTATTCGTTTTGTTTTTAACCTTAAAAAATATGATCACGTCTCTAACTTCCGCAAGATACTCAAGTGGCTCCCTATTCGACTTCGCAGGAACTCTCGGATATTGTGTCTGCTATTTAACCTCCTTCATAATCCTAAAACTCCTTCCTATCTGCGGGAGCGCTTTGCCTATGACCGTCCTTCTGATGTGCCTTGCAGGTCGCATCTTAGAAACCTGCTTAAGTGCCCTACCCACTCCACTGACTTCTACTCCTACTCCTTCACCGTGCACGCGGTGCGGTTGTGGAATTCACTTCCGCCTGACATTAGGGACTGCCAAACTGTTGCAGTATTTAAAAGAAGAGTGAAAGAACACTATCTTTCCACTTCGTCATAGTTGCGTAGGTATTTATGTTGTATTTTATTTATTTTAGAAGTATGTATGTATGTTCGTAAGTATATTGTCGTATAATTTGTTTTATTTTATTGAGTGAATTGTTTTGATTTTATGTATTTTACTTTCTCTCTACTCTTACACACGGTGTCTACATCTCTTTTTACCCTCTGTCCTATCGCAGGTATGCTGGAAGAGATTTCATTAGAAATAAGCATCACCTTTGTACGTATTTTTCTGTTCTTTTAATCTTGTCTGTATATTTTTGTGTGTACATAAATGGTTAAATAAATAAAAATAAATAAATAAAAACTCCAAAACAAATAAAGAGGAAAAAGAAACACATAATACGATCAGCATATTATATTATACTTATTACTAATTATGAAAATGTTGTGTTTTTTTACATACAGGTTGAATAGTGACGTCATAAAACAAAAGTAGATTCCTCATGCCCAGGCGTACCCAAAAATACCCCATGTATTTGCTGCGATTCTTGATAGTTTTCCAGTTTTTTTTTTTCTTTTTCTTTAAGCAATTATGGGAACCGCTTTTTTTTTTTGTCTAAACCTCTAAACTAATATTATAAAGAGAAAAGATTAGATTTTTTGTATGTTTATTTATTTGTTTGTTTGTAATGAATAAACTCAAAAACTATTGGACCGATTTTATAAATTCTTTCACCAGTAGTATGCTTAGCTTCCGCCTAATATTAGTAACAAAGACTTAAGAACTATGTTAGTAAAACTTACAAACTAACCTAACAACAACTAATAACTGCGTGGCTCAACCACGTTGGCACGTGCCTCCGCATCCAGTGCCTAATAAAGGGGCTGTCCACCTTGTCGAACTATGTTTTTAGGATGCTGTTGGAGCTTCCGCGCAACCTACCCATTATTGGTTTCTCATTATGACATGAACATCGTCAACATGGTCTTCCGCGAACATCTGCGAAGCGCTGCAGAAGTGCGGAAGCCCCATCAACATCCTAAACCCTCCCTATATTTTATGACGTCTCCATTTGGACCACCCTATATATTTGCCTGTTCAGAAATTAACAGACTGCCCATGTTTCAAAATTAGGCTACCAATCTTAATCATGGGTGGGATTCCAGGATTAATCAAGAACCTAGTTATGTTTTTTTTCATTTGTAAGTAGTATAAATAATTCGGAAGTGTTGTCATTCAAAATTATCAATGCGTGGTACTCCCAACCGCTGCGTTTTGAAGACCTTGGTTTTGCCGAAGCCAACGAGGAAAGACATAATTTTTTATGCGTCATATCTTTAAAGGCGTGATAATGACTCTAAAGATCTCCTACTACATGTGCAGGATAGAGGGGTACGTCATCGATGAAGTGGACCGACTAGTTAAACCCGCGGTTGGATATCCTGTTAATGAATTCAGTAGGCTGCAGACACAACCAGATGGAGCCAGATCGAGCTTAGAGTACACCAGTGATTGGGCAAAATTCATCGTGACCACTACCGCCCCGCCAAAAGCGAAGCGAAGAAAAAGATAGGTACCTATGTGTGAAAAGAAACTGACCTGGAAGTCATCACCAACATCAGACAGCATAGCGACGGCGCTATACCACTCATTGCCCTGGTCTCCCCACTGCTCGAACAGCGTGTAATTCTGCGACTGGAGATGCAGCATTTGCAGCTGATACATTGATAGTTTGTCAGGTTTCTGGTACACTACGAGACCACCCATGCTCCTGTAATGAAGATTAATTTACTACCACCAACCAGCGGGGTAAAAGCGTAACACACTTACAGTAGCAATCTGTTTCATTTTGACAGTTCAACAACATTCATTGCGTTATTTACGTTGTTGAGCAGACACATTTTTCGAACGTATGAAGCAATGGATTAACAATATCCTTCAAAATCATTCAGATTGTGATTGATAGCGTGTAACGCAATAAGGGCAGCTGTACCAGTCCACTGCTGATCCAAACTATGTAGTGAAAGTGTAAACCTGTTCAAGTTAATTCTAAATTCAAAATCAAAAGTCATTAATTCAAACTAGGCTGAGAAATCAGCACAATTCGAACGTCAAAATTACATAAGACAGTCCCCCAAAAACGCCCGCCCTTCACCACTTCCTAGTGGTTTAGGCTTACGCAATCACTTACTAAAAGGAATTATTATTAGTAAAACATTCATCTGTATTTGGAAGGGTTCAAGTTTATACCTCACCACTTTCTTATACAATTATTGTTTGAATATCATTGTTTTAAATTGTAATTCAAACATTTTCGACAAATAATGAGGTTACAAAATTAGCCTCAATTCTCAAATGAAAAACATCTTCTAGAATATTTAAAATTAAAATTTCGGGTGTAAGTACTAAAATAATCAAATTGAAGCACTCAATTTGTAGGTGGCACTACAAATTGGCATCCACAGGTACGTTTACTGATCCGTTGTTTACATTTTCAGCACATACTTTTGGAACAGTCCATACGCCTTTACAATTTTGTGCCACTAAACTCATTTTTACTAAGATGCCTTATTTCGCGATCCCTGCGCCATATTTACCTTCCGAACATGTGGTACCAGAACACGAAGCACCCGTTCTTGGCCAGGTCAGCCTCAAACACGGGTGACATCAAACGAGCGGTCTCATTCGCGATCCGACCTGTACTTTCTATGTACATGTAGTAACCTGAAATAAATAACGTTGTAGTTTTATTTCTTGAAAAGTTGGGTAGAAGAAATGCTGATTTTTCATCACTGTCAAAATCGCAGTGATCTTTAAAATAGTTGCAGTTGGGTTGCTGCCATAAATTGACAAGTCTGTCAAAATCACATTGATCTTTACTTGCGTTACAATAAGGATGCTAGTGGGTTGCTGTTGCTGCTGCCAGCGGCAGAAGGCAAGGTATATGTAGCTTGTCCAATCTGAAATGACGCGCCCCACTACCGCATTACCGCATTAAGCATCGTGCAGACTAGCGCGACACGACAGCGCGACGCGACACCGGCTATTGTTATACCGTGAAGTTTTCCTAGAAATTGCATTGTTGGAGTCGCGTCGCGCCCGTCGCGTCGCTCTGGTCTGCACGAGCCTTTAAGGTACCATTCCGTACCCGACTGCAGGCGGCAACTGCTGGAGACGTGTTGCGGTGTCAGGTCAAGGCGACACATCGCGACGTTATGTCGCTGCAGTCATGATTCCGAACCCGACCGCAGGCGGCAGCAGCCCGTATTCCAGTCGGTAGAAGAAGATAGAAAAACGTGTTATCGCACGAGCGCTGGCGGCACTACTGGTCTGTGGTCGCCTGTCGCTCGCCCGTAGCTGCCAACGACGTGTCGCTAGGAAAGTATTTCATAGAAATTCATAGAAACCAGTAGTATCGCGGCGACACGTCGCCTGTAGTTGCCTCCTGTGGTCGGGTTCGGAATGATACCATTACGGTGTGCGTAAAATGCGGAAGTGGGGCGCGTCATTTCGGAGTGGACAAGCTTTATCCGACCGTATCTATATCTTACCCGATCCATTATTCCCATAAGTATGGTCATACGTAGGTCCCGTCTGTAGAAAAGAACTCGGGGTCTCCTTGTTCAGCCTCCTCCAATCAAAATCGTGATACTCATCCGGCTTCCAACCGCAAATATTTGGATCTTCGAAGTCACATTCTGTTTCAGTTTGTTTTGCTGAACTATCTGGTAATTGAATAAAAAAATAATTTATTTATTGGACACACCATAGTAATATTTGACAGAATTATTGCCATTAATGGCATAGGAGGATACTATCATAATATCTAGGATAGGCACTGGTCGGCAAACCGGCTCGCGAGCCGCATGCGGCTCTTTGGCCTATACAGTGCGGCTCTATGCAAATGTCGATGAGTTCGAGCGTAAATACGCGCGGGTGTCAGGGTTTCCGTCATTAAATAATTCCTGAGGGTTTTGTCCGAGCGGTGGGTCCATAGATATCCGTGGGTGGGTCCTATCCCTGCTACAGAGGTGGATGCAGCTTCATGTTAGCGCCTCTCCTCATTTCATTTGACATGTGTGTAAATTGTGTTGGTTGTTTTCAATGTCTATTTTTTTAATTTATATTTAATTTAATTCAATTCAATTGTTTGATTATGATTATGTAATTCTAATGTGTATGTGTAACTGTAACTTTATTTTTAATTGATTATTTTAATGTACATGTGTTTTAAATTTTTATATTCTCTATGGACCATGTCTGAAATAAATGAATTATGTATATTCTAAACTAACCAAGATATCAAGTTTTATTCAAAATTAAAACTATATTTCAAAGATTTATTTCCGAAGTACCTATTTTCACCAAAAAATAACTGGACATCGAAAATTAATCATTTACCGTACCTTTCAAAGTTTTCCAAGGATAACTTGTTAATAACTAAAGATGCCTTCATCATATTATTATCAGCCCAAATGATAATGATGATGATGAAGGCTTGAGAAGAAAAAAAAAATATCCTACTTCTTAGCAAGTTAATTTTAGGAAGTGTTATGGAGTGAAAGAGGATGGTAGTTTTAAGGTTTAAGAAAAGTTTAATGTGACAGTTTGGACACACAGAAATGATTGGCTCTCATAAGAAATCTTAGTCGTTATAGCATTGACATTTAAATTGTAAATAGTTAAATTCTGTTGCATAAGCTTGAAGCCATAGGTATCAGAGGCACCCAGCTGAAACTATTTAAGAGCTATCTAGAAACCGTACCCAATGTGTACGGATTGCTAATGTTCTCAGCGATTATAAAAAAAACAAGTCCTTCGGAGTTCCCCAAGGAAGTATTTTAGGGCCTACACTATTTTTAATATACATAAACGATCTTTGTAACCTAAATCTAGATCACGGCCAAATTGTTTCTTATAATAATAAATATTTTATTTCGGACTCACAAGATCCATATGTTTTTTGTTAGTAAAGGTCTTAACCTAATGTTAGTAAAAAAACACACTACATACAAAATTGACACGACTGACACGTACGTGTGCAGCCGTATCCAGTGAGCCAGCATGGGGCTGTCCCACCTAATGCTGACGACACTGCCCTTCTATTTTCGGCTGACTCAGAAAAAAATGTCTACGAGCTGGCGCAACATGGGTTCAATATTATTCAACATAATTCACTAACATTAAATGCAGTGAAGCAAATTTTATTTACATTAAGTTTTCGATGCGCAAGCAAACATCAACAAGCATTATCTCGACATTTAATGCTCACCATTGCACAATTCCTACAAATATCCAATGTGTTTGTCCCAAAATTAAAATGGCAAATACAACAAAATACCTTGGTGTTATAATAGATGAAACACTTTCGTTCAACAACATAAACAAGCTTTGACTGATAGAATTCGCAAGATATTTGTTTAAAAAAAGTTACGCTATATTGCTGGACCAAAACTATTGGATAAGTTTACTATGCGCTGTGTCAATCAATATTAACTTACTGTATTACCACATGGGGTGGAACGGGTAAAACAATGTTACTAACCATCGAGAGAGCTCAAAGGGCGATTCTCAAAGTGTACTTTCTGCCCTTTCCTTTTTCCTACTAACCTCCTATACAAGTCTTGTGAAGTATTAACAGTTAGACAGCTATTTATAATGGGTATTGTATTAAAACAACATACTGCTCTACCCTACAGCACTGCATATACTAATAAAATTCGTAAAGGTATAGTTTGTCCACAAAATACAACAAAACATGCTTTGGTATCCAAATTTTACCTGTACCTCGGTCCTCTTCTCTATAATAGACTAAACTCGAAAGCAAACATTTATTCTCTGAACTACACAAATTGTAAGAGAATTCTCAAGGATGCTCTCCAAAGTATGTCTTACGAAGACAGAGAATTTACTAACTGTGCTACAGTGAATATAATGTACAAATTTCACCTACGTTAAGTATTTATCAAATTTAGAAACTAAGAGTTAAACTACTCAACTTATATTTAGTGATCTATTGTCAACCTTTTGATTATTTATTTATTTTATAAGTCTATTTAAGCTCTTCCCGCCTGAAACACAAGATTACTTAGTTCAGACACGTAAGTCTTAGGAATACTTATAATTTACAAAACAGTACTAATTTGTATGCCTTGTAATTTTTTGAATAAAATATTATTATTATTTAATTGATTGAGATTTCTCGGGACCATAGGGTCCCGGACCTTTGGAAGGCGTACGAGGGGCCGAAGCCATCTCGCAGAGCCCCGTTAGACGTGTTTAATGAAACAAGGCACCAACCTACGATTAATCCCTGCACACACTATGCTGCAAGGACACCCAAGGACAACCCCCGGTTGGCGCAGGACTATTGCAAGATATGGAAACAAAGATGTTGGATTAAAGGTTTTATAATTATAGTACTTATTATTTGGCTCTATTGACTAATGAATTAGTTTGCCGACCACTGATCTATAAGATCATAATAATAATCTTTTATTAGGTTAACCGACCTACGAAATAAAAGAAATGATGTATACCGAAGCTCCCAAATTTTATAATTATGTCTTAGATCTATGACTCATAATTATGTGGATCTGTGATCCTAGATATACCGGATGCTCTGTTCACCTATTACGAGGGTGACACTGAAAGTTCTTAGAAAATCAAAAACAGAACAAACTAGCAAGTTATTAGTTTTATTATATCTTTTCAAAATAGTGTCCATTTACATCAATACATCGCTGCATCCGATGGAACCACTGAGAAAATCACTTTGCCCACTCGTCCTTAGGGGTCTTTTCGACGGCATTTTGAACTGCTTCCTCGGCGTAGATAAAACGTTTTCCTCGAAGTTTTTCTTTTATTTTCGGAAATAAATAAAAATCGCAAGGTGCGAGGTCGGGGCTATAGGGCGTCCATTTTCAAAATTTTGAACTTATTTTATTATTATATCGTTTACAAGTGGCCAGTTCTAAAAACTTTCAGTGTCGCCCTCGTATACCCAACTTTTTACGAGACGGTAAAAATGTCATCCGGTATAATGATAATGTAATATCTCCCAAAATGCAAGCAGCGATGTAAGTAGGCACCGGAAACCGCTAATCGCCATGGTGTTAAGCGGCTTCCGCGTTTTATCTGGCCCTGACTCATGATCCGGGCTGGAGTCTGGACTCAACTCTAGTAGGTATATACATTAGTGATCTACGCAACTAAACCTATCCCAACTTTGTAATCGCAACTTTTTCAAAAGTCGTTCTTAATTAAAGTAAACACCACGCAGTCCACGGATATCTATGACGCAGTCATATAATTGTGTAATAAACCTTTTTTTTTCAAATACTAAACTAGCAATTGTTTTATTTTTTATTTTGTAAATCCAAGCCAGTAAAACTTTTTTCATCGAGTCACTATAATGCAGGCAGGCAGAGCTGGGCAGAGCCACATACTACATATGGATACTACGTAAGGCAGAGCAGTAAAAACAGATAATTCAATTGTTAAAAAAAAAACATAACCGATAATTTTATGGTACCAGTTTACTAAACATTACCCCAATTATGGGGTAATTGGCAAACATTATAGGCTTAGGATCGAATACTGAAACGCCACTCATAGTAGCTTATATGATGTGTTTGTGTACGTGTATTAACTACTTTGAGCATTTAAAATCTTCACGATGTATTACCAGAACATCCAGGAGCAGTTGAGTTCCATTGTGATCCATCGCAGTAAATAACCGGTGAACCCACGAGTTGATGTCCGGGTAAACAGAAGAAGACTACCCACGCGTTGTTATGAGATGTCATATTCACCGCATTATTAACTTCTTCCAGCTGCTGGCAGCCTGATCCTATAAAAAGAGAAAGAAAAACTTGTAACTACATAAATACAAAATACATAAAAAAGCTACTAAGTAGGTTTTTAAAAAACTACGTTTTTTTTTCTATAGTCTATTAGAGTGCGTTTACGTTACGGTTATGAGGGCATCGAGCTTTTTTACAAACAAACATGTTGTTATTAGCTGGTTTGAAGTAGTAAACAATTAAATTAAAATGTAGGGAATTATATTGGTATTAATGGGGATTATATATACTAGACATTATTCCTGATGGAAACACGATTTGATAAAGTTGCCTCGATGGAATAAATAGTCAAAGTTACCTCTTATCAAGTAATTTTTTCCTCTATTTTACTACTTTTTTATGATTAATTTACTATAATAAAGTTCATAGATGACTGGAGCTTTTATGCGTGATAGTTTTTTATTTAAGAGCAATATGATGAAAAAAACAACGAAAAGCATTGAAAAAGTACAAAAGTGTGGTTATTTTCTTTACTCTTTACACGTAAAGAAAAAGACAGAGACAAAGGCAAATGGCCGGTACGCTCTTAATGAGAGAATCGAACACAAGAACCAGAACGCAGAAACTTTATTTAGCAATTGGGTCTTTAAATCTAAAATAAACTGAAATAAAGGGCTACCCTTTATTTCAGTTTATTCTATTTGTAATTGTAAGGCTGGATATCACCATGCATGGAGGATACTTACTAACACATACGGGTGTAGGCACATCCCATTGTCCAAACCTACACGTGGCATATCTGTTGCCCACCAACGTATATCGAGCACTGCAGGAATACTTGACGAATGTCCCTCTCTGCCTCAGCCGAGCTCGGCCGTTCATAATTCGAGGAAGCGCGCATGATGAGGCACGGGAATATGGATGATATTCTGCAACAAATAAAATGTCGCTAATTTCATACCTTGGCTAGAGACCATAATTTACTAAGACATTCACAGGATAGCCCGGTTAAGCAGCCGACAGCCTCCTAGATAATATCCTGAGAGACGCCCATTCACAAAAAAAACCTTATTATATATTTCATATCATTATTTCAGCCAAAAGACGTCCACTGCTGGATATAGGAAACCCCACAGCCATCGCGAATTGCGTTACACACTTAAACCAAAATGACAATTGATCGCAAAGGGTTTCTTTTTGACAGTTCAGCCACGTTCATTGCCATAATTACGTTGTTGACCAGACGAATTTATCAAACCTATGAAACAATGGATTAGCAATATGCTTCAAAATCATCCAGATTGTGATTGCTTGAAGTGTGTTCGCAATTAGGGTGCAGCAGTGCTATTCTGTAACCATCTCACCGTGAAAACTTAGGTGAAATGAGTTGTCATTCCAACAGGGTGAGATGACACTGACAGCTCACTCCACGCTCACTTCACATGTTTTCACGGTGAAGTGGTTACTGGAATCGACATGCTGATCTCCAAAAAGCTATTCTAGTATCTAACGTGACGGGTATTGCCTCAGCCATTTACTGTTTCCGAGTGAGAATATATTATGTATAAGTCATTATGAGATCAGCAGTGCTATTCTGTAACCATCTCACCGTGAAAACTTAGGTGAAGTGAGTTGTCATTCCAACAGGGTGAGATGACACTGACAGCTCACTCCACGCTCACTTCACATGTTTTCACGGTGAAGTGATTACGGGAATCGACATGCTGCTATTACTACCATTATTTATTTATTTTCAACTTGGGACTGTGACGCCACCTACGCTGTTATTTCATTTCCATGAGGACGGAAGTTTGATGTCACGCGTACCGCCAAGAGCGTGCGTCCGGCTGATAAAGTTTATAAACCATGTTTTTAACGTTTAGATAAGTTTATATTATTGTTTATTAATAATTTTAAATGCTTATGATCTGTTTCCTAGGTCCTAAAATAAATTCTCGATATTTATTAAGTTCAGGCAGGAATCTTAACTTGGTTTGCTATTCAATCGACATGAAAAGAATGGAAAATCAATCGCATATATTAATCTGTAAAATATCAACCTATGAACAATTTACTTAATTTAATGTGAATTCGACACGGAATGGATTTGTTTTGCTCAAAATTAAATGTAGCTACAATTTGGCTTCTGCTTGCACTGTTAGTTATGTCATTTCCAGTATTTATTGGATGTTACAACAATCATCGTCAACAAAATTTTATTTTTACCTCATTTATCGCTGTAAATACCAAACGAAACTTTATACATGAGGATAATCTATAGGTATTTCCTTAAGCTTATTTTTAATAACGCTACAATTAATAATGCGTTACGAAAATAGAATAATATAAATCACGACAGGTATTTTATTACATGCAAATTATATAAACATAACTTGAGTGTTCTGTACTGAGCTCACGCAACGCGTCTTACGTCCAGCCATTGATATGACTTGCCCATCGAGGAACGCTGTCCCAAATTAGACGCATTATCAAACTCAAAGCATTTATTTCAATTAAACCATTTACAGGCACTTTTGAACTTTCAAAGGGTCGGTCAGCCAGTCAGAAAGTTGAAGCTAGTTGCCCATTCCAAAACGTAGATTTCTATGGAAAAGAATGGTCAAGAAACTCCAAGGACACTCTTTTAAATATACTTAGATTTTACAAAATCCTGGGTACATTATTATTCTTGCTGCTATATGTGAGAACAAAGTAAAAAAAAAAAAAAAATAGATTAAAAATAAGCCCTGGCAGATAAGATTCCAACATGTTCACGAACATGACGCGTAGATCAACACCATCCAGCTCAGCCATTTTGTAGGGAATCACCATCAGCGATACATTTAAGTGAGCATGACATACTCTCAACTACCATGCTCTTTCAAGTCAACATACAACATAGTAACATAAGTAATTTCGACTCACGTTTACAAAAAATATAAAAATGCTTCTAAATTATACAAAACTATAGTTGCAATGTATTTGTGAGATTAAAAGAATGTTACTACCAAAAACAAGAAAAACATTATTATCTATTGTAATATTCAACCATTAAAACTTGGTTTAAATAAAAAATAAAAATAAAATCATTAAGTTCGATAAGTCAAACAAAATAAAAAAGGGGGAAAGCAAATTTACAAATATAAAAAATTTAACTAATGAGCCCAAGTGGCTGTGGAGCAGGACCCACATTATTAATTTATTATACATTAATAAAAACACGTATACTAAACGACTAATAATTAAATTATCTCTAAAATGGTGAAGGTTTCAGAAAAATACTCGTGGTAGATTTTGCGTGTTCATCTCAGTTTTTTATCCGCGTTAGACAAAACTTTACAAATTAATTTCACTATGTAATATAAACATAATATAAAATATTCCTTTAATAAGTTATTAAGAAAATGCTCTAATTAAACATATATTTTTTCCAAATCATTAACACTACCTACTCGTTTACACGTGATATTCAGTATAAAATCATTAAAAGTCGGTTATCGTCGCCTTAAACTATGTCAAACTCCGGGTCGTAGTAGTACTTAGTAGCAATAGTTTGTAACCCTAACAAGTTATTGCATCTTTCCACTACACAGAAGAAAGAATGTGAAATGAAATTTGTCTCGGAAACTAAAAACTATTTCGTAAAAAAACTTAGACCCGATTTCACCAAACAATTAATAACGAGCCATCAGCAAATGCTCTGTTAAAATTTACGTAGACGTCAAAAAGTTTTACGTTCTATGGAGGGATCTTAACAAGGCGTTGCTAAATCAAACATCTAGCAGATATTATCTATTATCGAGTGAACAAAAACGACCGGTCTGACTTTTCATTCACTCTCGTTTTTATGCAACCAAATTAAAAGTCATGGCGTCTAAGCAAAACGTTCTATAAACAGTGTAATTCTCTATTAGTCGTTTTAAACGTCAAATTCGTAAAAATGTTTTCAAATGATTTTGTTTTGTGGTATGTTTTGCTGGCTGAGCTTGCTAACAATGAAACTAAGATATCATTGTAACCCACTTTAATAAAGTACATTTTATTATAACACAAATTAACTTCATTTGTAAAACACAGGATGACAGAAACAACAGTTGCTAGGCAACAACTAAATAAGACTACTCTTAATTCATAGTGCATTATATATAACCTTTATGGTACTTACAATAATTTTTGATTCTTCTAAATTGTAATTTTTACTTATTTTGTGTGTTAAAATGTCGAAAAAAAGTCGCCGACCCGATTTCAGCGCTAGTGAAAAAGAAATTTTAATAGGACTCATTACAAAACATAAAAATGTAGTTGAAAACAAAAAAACAGATGCAGTGACGATTGCTCATAAAAATGAGGGTTGGAAGGTGCTCTCTGTGATGGTGGGGCGGTCCTATTACTAGTGGGAACCACTGTGAGCTTTTACACTACGTTAGGTAACAAACATTTCTAATAATATTAAACATCATGGGTGGGTACCTACTTACGTAAGAAGTTGTAAGTCGAATCATAGGCATATTTTTATTACAATTCACATACCTAATAAGGCAATTTTAAGGTAGGTACTAACCGATTTGATGGATACTGAAGTTTATCTTCAATCATTTGCAAGACCTCTATATGTTACAAGATTCTTTCGATAAACGAAACCTTGTCCTGAAATCTAGATCGTCATATTCTTCAAAATATAAGTCACGTCGATCTTTGTATGTTTTAGGACGTTGAACTTTATTGTTTAAAAGTTGTAAATTTTCTAAAATATCATCATTTCCGTGTTCAAAAATAAAATTTTACGCTGCTTCCATTTTATTTGACCAACTGACAACCAATTGACAGCCGTTAAAAGCATTAACGGACCTTTGGAGCAGTGATTATGTTTGACGCCTTGTTAAGAGGATTAACCATTCGTTAGTACTTGGTGAAACACTCACTACGCTTAACGGGCCGTTGTCTATTTAACGGGACGTCAAAACTAACTAACAGTGTATGGTGAAACTAGGTCTAAGACCCGATTTCACCAAACAATTCTTAACGAGCCATCAGCAAATGCTCTGTTAAAATTGACGTAGACGTCAAAAAGTTTTACGTTCTATGGAGGGATCTTAACAAGGCGTTGCTAAATCAAACATCTAGCAGATATTATCTATTATCGAGTGAACAAAAACGACCGGTCTGACTTTTCATTCACTCTCGTTTTTATGCAACCAAATTAAAATGTCATGGCGTCTAAGCAAAACGTTCTATAAACAGTGTATTATGTATTAGTCGTTTTAAACGTCAAATTCGTAAAAATGTTTTCAAATGATTTTGTTTTGTGGTATTTTTTGCTGGCTGAGCTTGCTAACAATGAAACTAAGATATCATTGTAACACAGTGGTTTAATAAAGTACATTTTATTATAACACAAATTAACTTCATTTGTAAAACACAGGATGACACAAACAACAGTTGCTAGGCAACAACTAAAGAAGACTACTCTTAATTCATAGTGCATTATATATAACCTTTATGGTACTTACAACAATTTTTGATTCTTTCTAAATTGTAATTTTTACTTATTTTGTGTGTTAAAATGTCGAAAAAAACTCGCCGAGAAATTTTAATAGGACTCATTACAAAACATAAAAATGTAGTTGAAAACGAAAAAACAGATGCAGTGACGATTGCTCATAAAAATGAGGGTTGGAAGGTACTCTCTGTGATGATGGGGCGGTCCTATTACTAGTGGGAACCAATGTGAGCTTTTACACTACGTTAGGTAACAAACATTTCTAATAATATTAAACATCATGGGTGGGCACCTACTTACGTAAGAAGTTGTAAGTCGAATCATAGGCATATTTTTATTACAATTCACATACCTAATAAGGCAATTTTAAGGTAGGTACTAACCGATTTGATGGATATTGAAGTTTATCTTCAATCATTTGCAAGACCTCTATATGTACAAGATTCTTTCGATAAACGAAACCTTGTCCTGAAATCTAGATCGTCATATTCTTCAAAATATAAGTCACGTCGATCTTTGTATGTTTTAGGACGTTGAACTTTATTGTCTAAAAGTTGTAAATTTTCGAAAATATCATCATTTCCGTGTTCAAAAATAAAATTTTACGCTGCTTCCATTTTATTTGACCAACTGACAACCAATTGACAGCCGTTAAAAGCATTAACGGACCTTTGGAGCAGTGATTATGTTTGACGCCTTGTTAAGAGGATTAACCATTCGTTAGTACTTGGTGAAACACTCACTACGCTTAACGGGCCGTTGTCTATTTAACGGGACGTCAAAACTAACTAACAGTGTATGGTGAAACTAGGTCTAACTACGCTTAACGGGCCGTTGTCTATTTAACGGGACGTCAAAACTAACTAACAGTGTATGGTGAAACTAGGTCTAAGACCCGATTTCACCAAACAATTCTTAACGAGCCATCAGCAAATGCTCTGTTAAAATTGACGTAGACGTCAAAAAGTTTTACGTTCTATGGAGGGATCTTAACAAGGCGTTGCTAAATCAAACATCTAGCAGATATTATCTATTATCGAGTGAACAAAAACGACCGGTCTGACTTTTCATTCACTCTCGTTTTTATGCAACCAAATTAAAATGTCATGGCGTCTAAGCAAAACGTTCTATAAACAGTGTATTATGTATTAGTCGTTTTAAACGTCAAATTCGTAAAAATGTTTTCAAATGATTTTGTTTTGTGGTATTTTTTGCTGGCTGAGCTTGCTAACAATGAAACTAAGATATCATTGTAACACAGTGGTTTAATAAAGTACATTTTATTATAACACAAATTAACTTCATTTGTAAAACACAGGATGACACAAACAACAGTTGCTAGGCAACAACTAAAGAAGACTACTCTTAATTCATAGTGCATTATATATAACCTTTATGGTACTTACAACAATTTTTGATTCTTTCTAAATTGTAATTTTTACTTATTTTGTGTGTTAAAATGTCGAAAAAAACTCGCCGAGAAATTTTAATAGGACTCATTACAAAACATAAAAATGTAGTTGAAAACGAAAAAACAGATGCAGTGACGATTGCTCATAAAAATGAGGGTTGGAAGGTACTCTCTGTGATGATGGGGCGGTCCTATTACTAGTGGGAACCAATGTGAGCTTTTACACTACGTTAGGTAACAAACATTTCTAATAATATTAAACATCATGGGTGGGCACCTACTTACGTAAGAAGTTGTAAGTCGAATCATAGGCATATTTTTATTACAATTCACATACCTAATAAGGCAATTTTAAGGTAGGTACTAACCGATTTGATGGATATTGAAGTTTATCTTCAATCATTTGCAAGACCTCTATATGTACAAGATTCTTTCGATAAACGAAACCTTGTCCTGAAATCTAGATCGTCATATTCTTCAAAATATAAGTCACGTCGATCTTTGTATGTTTTAGGACGTTGAACTTTATTGTCTAAAAGTTGTAAATTTTCGAAAATATCATCATTTCCGTGTTCAAAAATAAAATTTTACGCTGCTTCCATTTTATTTGACCAACTGACAACCAATTGACAGCCGTTAAAAGCATTAACGGACCTTTGGAGCAGTGATTATGTTTGACGCCTTGTTAAGAGGATTAACCATTCGTTAGTACTTGGTGAAACACTCACTACGCTTAACGGGCCGTTGTCTATTTAACGGGACGTCAAAACTAACTAACAGTGTATGGTGAAACTAGGTCTAACTACGCTTAACGGGCCGTTGTCTATTTAACGGGACGTCAAAACTAACTAACAGTGTATGGTGAAACTAGGTCTAAGACCCGATTTCACCAAACAATTCTTAACGAGCCATCAGCAAATGCTCTGTTAAAATTGACGTAGACGTCAAAAAGTTTTACGTTCTATGGAGGGATCTTAACAAGGCGTTGCTAAATCAAACATCTAGCAGATATTATCTATTATCGAGTGAACAAAAACGACCGGTCTGACTTTTCATTCACTCTCGTTTTTATGCAACCAAATTAAAATGTCATGGCGTCTAAGCAAAACGTTCTATAAACAGTGTATTATGTATTAGTCGTTTTAAACGTCAAATTCGTAAAAATGTTTTCAAATGATTTTGTTTTGTGGTATTTTTTGCTGGCTGAGCTTGCTAACAATGAAACTAAGATATCATTGTAACACAGTGGTTTAATAAAGTACATTTTATTATAACACAAATTAACTTCATTTGTAAAACACAGGATGACACAAACAACAGTTGCTAGGCAACAACTAAAGAAGACTACTCTTAATTCATAGTGCATTATATATAACCTTTATGGTACTTACAACAATTTTTGATTCTTTCTAAATTGTAATTTTTACTTATTTTGTGTGTTAAAATGTCGAAAAAAACTCGCCGAGAAATTTTAATAGGACTCATTACAAAACATAAAAATGTAGTTGAAAACGAAAAAACAGATGCAGTGACGATTGCTCATAAAAATGAGGGTTGGAAGGTACTCTCTGTGATGATGGGGCGGTCCTATTACTAGTGGGAACCAATGTGAGCTTTTACACTACGTTAGGTAACAAACATTTCTAATAATATTAAACATCATGGGTGGGCACCTACTTACGTAAGAAGTTGTAAGTCGAATCATAGGCATATTTTTATTACAATTCACATACCTAATAAGGCAATTTTAAGGTAGGTACTAACCGATTTGATGGATATTGAAGTTTATCTTCAATCATTTGCAAGACCTCTATATGTACAAGATTCTTTCGATAAACGAAACCTTGTCCTGAAATCTAGATCGTCATATTCTTCAAAATATAAGTCACGTCGATCTTTGTATGTTTTAGGACGTTGAACTTTATTGTCTAAAAGTTGTAAATTTTCGAAAATATCATCATTTCCGTGTTCAAAAATAAAATTTTACGCTGCTTCCATTTTATTTGACCAACTTACAACCAATTGACAGCCGTTAAAAGCATTAACGGACCTTTGGAGCAGTGATTAAGTTTGACGCCTTGTTAAGAGGATTAACGATTCGTTAGTACTTGGTGAAACACTCACTACGCTTAACGGGCCGTTGTCTATTTAACGGGACGTCAAAACTAACTAACAGTGTATGGTGAAACTAGGTCTTATACTCTCAATAAACTCAAAAGAATAAAACCAATAATCATACTTTTCAAGATTTCAATCAAATTTTCACGACAAAATCGCTCTTGAATGTTGCATACGTGTAAGGTATTTATGCTCGAGACTGTACTACGTAGGTACGTAAGTGGTAATAATAATAACTATCATACAAAAATCGCCGAAAATTGTATAGTGTAAATTAAACGATTTTGGCTAGGGTTGTAACCATAGATCTGTTTAAAGTTTAAAGAATCTCAATTTGTGTTCTTTATTCCCATTTAATTAGGCAGGTACCTATCAGTAGAAATTATTTACATTCCTGAAGTAGAACGATTCTTATACTTTATAAAGTACTTTTAAATCTTACATTTTTAATGTTGAAAAATGCGTGTCCTTATAACTCAGCCTCTGTTTTCGGAAAATACTGGTGTGATGTTTGGAAGTTATATTTTCCTCGAATACTTGTTTATTATAAGTTCCATATGTTAAGTTTAAATACCAATAGGTACCTAATTCAAGGAAAATAATATATTTAATATTAACACTGATCCAGTTTAATGAACATAAGTAAGCTTCAATCAGTAATTAATTATTACAATATGTTATCAAGGAGTTAATTACCAGCTGTAAACAAACTATTAAGCACTTGGGATTTTTATTTAATAAATTCGGAATCAATCAAATTATAACCATGCATAGAAGGAAATTTAAAAAAAAATGGCATTTTAAATATGAACTTAAAGAACTATTTATCAGGAATAGAAGTGATTACTTATCTATAAATAAATAGGTAGTTTACCCATACTTCCATAAAATAAAATAAAAGAATATAATATTTGAAATAATATTAATGTATAATATAGGTATATCATAAATGCGAAACTAACTATATCTGTCGGTCTGTTACCTTTTCACGCCTCAATCATTGAAAAATTCTTATGAAATTTGACAAATAGGTGGTCTGGGACCAGCTTTCTAATTACGCAACATATTTTCGTAAACGATAAAGAAAAATCTGTTTCATTTTGACAGTTCAACAACATTCATTGCGTCATTTACGTTGCTCTGCAGTTTTTTTTTCGAACTTACGGAGCAATGGATTAGCAATCTGTTTCAAAACGATTCAGATTCGGATTGATTTTGCATTACGTAATTAGGGTACTGGAGAAGCACATAGTCGACTTTCATTTTGAATATTTGTATACAAAAATATTAAATGCAATGTACACACAGACGGGCCACTGCTAGGACATACATAAAGCTAAAATTATTAAAAAATGCAGTAACAGGGACCTTCTGTGAGTAGTTTGAACTTAGACCTAGCCTTGAATATTTTTAGAGCAGTGGTGGCGATGGCGCAGTCGTAACGGTCCCGACTTACGAGTTGTAATGTTGTGTAAATAATTTCATCACCACTGCTCTAAAAAAGGGAAAACAAGAAAACATCGTGAGGAAACCGACATGTCCTAGAACCAAAAATTCGCAGACGTGTGACATCTACCAACCCCGCCCGCGTGGTAGATCACAGCTCACTCTCTCTCGAAGAGAGGAGGCCGCAGTAGGAACATTATAGGCTGATTATGCTTATATAATTTAATATTTTTTTAAAGTAGTTCTAGCTCTTTTTTGTCACGAGAAACAAACACACCCAGCCACAGGCGGATGGACATCACTGAGATAACAACGGAAGTGAATAGAAACCAAAAATGACTCGCTGTATAGTTATCAAAATGCTGAAAACAGCTTCACATAAATAACTACTTATTAGTCTTTATAATGATTATTATTACTATTATAAGTTTATTTGCGGCCTTTTGTAGGTGTTGAGTCAACATTCCCGTTAGAAAAGACTACCCGATAAAATACCATGGTCCGAATCTTACACACCTCCCAAAATCTTGAATCAATCTTATTCAAGACGCGATTAATAACGTATTACCGTATTACAGAAAAATATGAATTGGGTAGAGAAACCACTTAGTACCCTAATTGCGTAATACACTATCAATCACAATCTGTTTCATTTTGACAGTTCAACAACATTTATTGCGTTACTTACTTTGTTGAGCATACAAATTTTTCGCACGTAATTATGAAGCAATAGATGAGCAATATCCTTCAAAATTATTCATTGTGATTGATCGTGTCTGAAATGGTTAATCAATTTATTTCCTTTATTCCATTTGATATCCTATTATTCTAGCAGCCCAAAGAACTATCATGTGTGTTTTTTTTTTTTTTTCTTTGTATGTAATTGTTTTTAAATTCCCATTTTTAATCCAAACTTGGTTCGCTGAACCAGTTATAGGTAGGCTATTATTTTACTAGAAAATTGATAAATTAATTATGGAAGAATTATAAATAAGGAAAGCTCTTTGTATTTAAAAAGGTAATAAAATATATATTTTAAGTTAGACACTAGATAACTTAAGAATTAATAAAAAAAAATAGGTACCTGCTTCAACAAAACTGAGAACAAATAACAATAATAAACACTTTAGAAACATTTTGCACTTTAATACTATTATGATTTAGCACAATATAATTTTTCTGTTATTTTAAACTATTTAAAATAATAAATAATGTTTATGTTACTTCATATTTTAGGACTAGACTGGATGTCGTTACGTTCTCATTTTAAATGTTGTTTCATTTAAATTGTTGTATGTTGTTAACATCGAACCCAACAAAGAGTAAGCCCGATTGCAGAACCTACATCGGATTTATATAAAGCCTACGGCTCAGTGCGGACCAACGAGGAGCAGAGGATTTTTTTATATTGAATAATGGACCTTATTTTCAGTCATGAGATAAACGAAGCGCGTCAGTAGGATGCTCTTTGCGGTTTGTGAATCTGAAAAATATACATCCGTTTGTCTATTTTTAAATTAAATGTTATGATAACTTAGTTCTGTACCCTAATTACGTAATGCAAAATCAATCCCAATCTGAATAGTTTTGAAACAGATTGTTAATCCATTGCTCCGTAAGTTTGAAAAAAAAAACTGCAGAGCAACGTAAATAACGCAATGAATGTTGTTGAACTGTCAAAATGAAACAGATTTGTCTTTATCGTTTACGAAAATATGTTGCGTAATTAGAAAGCTGTTCTCCTCTTCGTTTTCACGAAGCCATAAATAATGTTTTTGTTGTAACTTCAACTCGCTACTTAGGCAGTTATTCTACAATGTCATTTGAAATACTGATGACAGCAAAATGTTTGTTTAAAAGTGTAAATTAACTTTAAAAGATCTACCTACTTATTGGCAGTTCTGTTTATTTTTATAATCTTTGCGCTGGACGGGATGTAAATTTATCAGAGGACGCTTCCTTTAAACTTTCCAACAGATATCCCATTGAATACTATCAACCATCCATGGTATTTTGTAAAACAGATTAGTAGATATTCCTACTTAGGCTAATTTCTTATCTTATCGCTAAATAATACACATAAACCATTGCAATGTGAGTGAATCACTGGGTTTTTTTTAAAATTCCAATTAAATTACTGAGTGTCAGGATAACATGAGGATATGACAAATATTATAATTATCAGTTCCGTCATCTGAATATTATAGGTCAAAGGACCATCGGTTTTTAGTAGGTGCCTACCTATAAAGTAAGTCGAGCGAGCCCCCTCTGGGTGGGAACTGTGGTCATCCATCCCCGCAATACACACAATTACTAGGTACTTATATTCTTCATCCCATCACGAGATATTCTCGAATAGATCATGCCAATATGCGACACGAGGGAAGAAGATCAAAGAAAGCATAATAGGCACCATTTTGTTTGCGTGTTATGACTGCATTTCTGATTTTTTATTTTGCAAATGCGACGGACGCGATTAAGATTCTTAACGATTTTGAATCATGGGCATTTAATGCCCATCAACCGAGCTTACCCAGTAAGGCTAGCTAAGAATCAAAATGAAAACTGGAATCACATAAACTTCGTAGTTTATATAGATAAATAATTATGATACCTGGATACTGCGAAAAATACAGCCTGAACCAACGGGTTCAAGTTATTATTTTCGCAGTTAGCTATGCCATGTAGCCACATGGCATCATTCTAATTTGGATTGTTGATTGTTTTGTATATTGGTTAAATTTATAATGATTTGAAGTTTATTTATTTGTATAAACGCCGTTGAGGCCTATCATGACCTTGATATAATTTAATGTTGTATCTTACATGCCATGTGTAAGTATACAGTTTACTCATTTTTTTGACAAATAAATTATCATAGCATATCTTATCTTATGGCATAGCTAGATTGTAACAAAATTCCTAGTAACTGTCACCAAGTTTCAGTGCTTCAGCTGTACTTGTTTTTAAATTTACCCACCACATCTGACCGTACGAAGTCACAGAAAACCACTTTATTTATGTTTCAGGGGTAATCTACACTTCATATAAGGCAACATTAAAACAGTTGTCAAAAAAACTCGGCCTTTCACGTTCCAGCGACCACGTATTACCATAGACATATAATTATGTCAATTGATGCGAATTACACGCTATCGATTTCAGTTGTATTTCAAAACTAGAAAGAGAAAACAGAACGCAATGCTGGTATTCTGTGTTCATGCGATGCCGACCTATGGAACGTTTGTCGAGTCGTGAATAGCTGAGTTGAGATTTTGAGTAATTTTGTTTTTTGCAAAGAAATGAAAGAATAAATGAAACATGGAGAAAATATGCAGATTTTGTTTGAAAGTATCTATTAAAAACATGTGCAGTTTACAAGAATGCGATATACTCTATAACATTCAAAAATTTCTAACGATAAAAGTAAGCACCTTTATTTATTATCGTTTACGTTTACAAAAACTTTGCTTATCCTAAGTGCTTCGTGTTTTAAATAATTATGAGTATCCTCTAGTCGTATCCTGAACTAGGAACACAAGTAATCATAAAATAATTATGATTCTTGTCTAACCTCAGCTTCACCCATATTTTTAGCTTAGATTTTTGAGATTGTTTGTCCTTTTCAGATACCAACTGAAGATTCGTTCCCGAGCAATTTATGCAAGGAATGCTTTAAAAAAATATCGCAGATCATTAAATTCTGTATAACTGTCAAAGACAATGAAGATAAATTACAATATTATTCAAGAAATGGCATTTTACAAGATTATTATTCAAGAATTACAAATAATAAACAAATTAAAGATGAACAAAAAGAATTCAAAATAGAATCACATTATGTGAAAGCTGAACAAAAAGAATTAAAAGCAGAAACACATGTGGAAGACGAACAAAAAGAATTAAAAATAGAAACGCATTATTTGAAAATTGAAGATGATATAAAATCAGACTTTGAGGATTATGATCATTTGGAAAAAGAAGAATTGTCTGATGATATTAACGAGAGCCATTGCAGTTCTGGTGATGAAATAACACTGTCCTCAATTAAGCAAGAACAGGAACATAATAGCGATGCTCCACTAAAAAAGATAACTAAATTTAGACCTATAAAGAGTATAATACCTAAAAGGAAAAAGAATAAAAGAGAACCAGAAAGCATTGAATACGTAAAACCATTTACTTGTCTGACATGTTTAGTAGAATGTAATTCTCAAGCAGACCTCACAAAACATTACTATGCGAAACACTACAAGAAACTTACTGGTGGTAAAAATTATACGGAACATAAATCGGAGGATAAAACTACGTACAGCTGCAACAGTTGTGAGAAAACATGTAATTCAAAGAAAAATATTGTGAAACATATTATGAGTCACACTAATGAGAGTGATGAGAGACCATTGATTTGTAAGCTTTGCGGTAAGATATTATTACTCTTATGTTATTGGTGACTGCCTCGTTGGTCTAGTGGTCACAAGTGCTACTGCTGAACATGGTGTTATTTTGTTTTTCTGTAAGTCATTTCTCAGTAACAGCCCAGAATCTGGATTTGTGACCGGTTGATGGCAATAGCTTCACCGCAAATTACATGGGACATGGGAATGAGTGTGTACTATAGGTACACACCTATAGTACACACTCATTTCACCAGTTATGTATAAGTCCCATGTAATTTCTGCGTAACCTTTCGGAGATTACACTTTACAGGTGTGATGTTATGTATGTTAATTTATTAATAACCTTTGTGGGCCAATATAAATTTTATATGAGACCATCGTACAAGATTATGTATTTCTGTAATCCCATAAACTAAAAGCTCTTCGCTTTAGGCAATTAGTTCTAAAACAGTAATTTAAATCAGGTTGATGGCACGTTTCACCCGATTACATGGGACTTACACCATAACTGGCGAAATATGATCGGGGATAACTGGAGTGATGTTATATCATGCTATTTTAATTCATGTTCTATGTCTATTTCATGGACAGCCAGAACATACCGGAGAGTTCCTGACATAGTCCGACATGCTAGAGCACACAACGGCTTCAAACTGCAGTGCCCATACAACTGTGGGTTCACCACTGCTTACCAAGGTTCTATGGAAGAACATAAGAAGAGACACTTGGATGAGTACAAGGTTTGTGAGCATTTTGCAGCAATATTTTAAAACTTATTTTCATTTGTTACATCGGTTGTATCCAAATATTGTGCGGCAATCGTGCATGGCTGCCACGTGCGGCCTGCCGCGCTGTGTTTGAAAGGACGACAGCCGCGCGCGCTTCTGTCTACCTTCACAAACATTTTTAGGTAACATTTGTCACTAATTGTGTCTGGTCTGGATTAAAAGCTAGGCAGATTGATATTGCCAACTGAAGTGCGCGGCGTGTCTTCGATGTGCCATTTGTCGGTTTGGTCCTAACTAGAGTGCGGCAGAAATGTGTCCTGCAAACGCCGCGTGTTGCTATCGCGCTCTTGTCGCTCAATATTTGGACACCTTAAGGAAACCCGATATTCATGTAGGAATTCATTTTGTGTTGGAGCAGTGGTCATTTAATAATTTACACAAAGTGAAGCACCTGTGTTCGAACCTACACGGCGTACAAATCAAAGACCTGAACCCTAATTACGTAATATACGATCAATCAGAATTAGAATCGCTTCGAAACAAATTGCTAATCCATTGCTCTATAAGTTCCAAAAAAAATCTGCTTAACAACGTAAATAACGCAATGAATGTTGTTGAACTGTCAAAATGAAACTAAATTTGTCGTAATCGCTTACGAAAATATATTGCGTAATTAGATAGTTGTCGTCACATAAAATCCTGACGTCACTCAAATCCTGCATCGCACAATTAGTTTGCTGCGCGATCGATATATACAAGCTCCCGACTTCAACCATTGGGCAGCTGCCAGCCAGATACGACACCCGCCTGGTCAGAGGATCCTCCCTTTTCTATGGTGGGCCTTCGTGCAACTACTTCAGGTTGACGTAATCATCATCATCAGTCCCGCAAGCTTTCGTGAGGCGAGTCACACAGACCATGGAATAAAAGGCTTTTTTAATTATTTTATTAAATGCTTTGCTTACCATTAAATAAAATTAGAGGAGCTCGTGGCTAAGTAATAACTGCCGCACGGGTCGCGCTTGTCGGGGTTGGTCTGTGGATGGGTGACCACCTTTACTTACCGAGACTCCTCCGTGTCTCGAAGCCGGAGTCGGAGCCGTTGGTCCTGGCTGTCATTCGTGGATCTTTGACAGTCATTACGGGTCGTCAGAAGCCCGAAAGTCTGACAACCAGTCTTACCAAGGGGTATCGTATTACTCAGTTACTGGGTTGTGGAGGTCAGATAGGCAGTCGCTCGATGTAAAATACAGGTATTCAGCTGCATCCGGTTAGACTGGAAGCCGACCCCAACATAGTTGAGAAAAGGCTAGGCAGATTGATTGCTTACCATTAAATAAAATAGATAATTACCTGATTAGTGTTTCATTGAACACTAGCAGTCTGCCCCTGCCTTGCAGAACTTCATCCAAATCCGTTCAGCCGTTTTAGCGTAAAACAAACTCACTTTTGCGTTTATATTATTAGTTAGGATTATATAGTTATTGGATACTTGTCTTTAAAGACAATACAAAACTGTACCTAACCTATTTATTTCTCTTTTTCCAGTATACCTGTGAGACATGCGGCAAGGGTTTCAACATAAAGACCTGGTATGAGCAACACCAGAACCTCCACACCGGACACAAGCCGTTCGTCTGCAATATATGCGGCGTCGCCTTCCCTCTGTCCAGGTTAGTTTGTACTTTGTACAAGGAAAAAGTCACTAAAACCAGATTACAAGAAACGGTACAGATATACAAAAAAAAGTATGCGCTTCGGGAGTCGGCGTCTGTGTTCGGAAATACAATCATGCCATGATGAGATCTAATTATAGACCTGTTACAACCATAAAACTGGTTGCTGGTTTGTTATTTACCATGATTACAAAATTATAAAATTTTCAAAACTTATGAGTGACGAATTGACGATCTGGAACAAAAAAAATACAATATATTTTATTTCACATAAACCTTAAACTATGGGCACTTGTGAAACGTCAGAAGCTGGGTGCACGGTTCCAATTTTATTGGTCGTTTTCTATGAAGACGAGCGGGCAAGAACCAGTTACTCTTTTAAAAATTACAATTTATAGGGTGTTAAAGTAATTGCGTGCCATAGCTTAGAGGTAGATCCAGTATCGATAAAGGAAGATAGAAAAAAAAAAACACCTACTAACTTAAAATAGCAATCGTTTACAATTAAAATTATTTTATTTGTGTAAATGCTTTAATTACTTACCTACTATCAAACGCGAATCGAACTAACGCTATGACGACGGTATGTAAAATACAATTCGAATTTTCCCTTCGTACGGCGATGCGATAATAATGTTTTTATTTTGTTTAAATGCTAATTAATAATTTCCTAGAGTTACCTACATACTATCGAACGCAATGAAATACCTACGCCCGAACACTTCGATAACGCCGGGTGAAGGATAGGTAACTAGGTAGGTATGTACAATTCCAAGTATTTCTTCTTATTTTTTTTTGTTTTTTTTCTGGCTTCCGGTATCGTTACTGAACCTACCCCTAAGCTATGGCACGCATAACTTTAACACCCTGTATTCTAATAACAGTGTCATTAGGTATGGGAGGACAGCGTAGGACTGGAGTGGGTAACCTGAAACAGAGGAAACGTCATACAAACGCTCAATGATAGGTGCACTACTATAACTACTACAGAGCGAGGGAGCGAAACTTTTAAACAAAATTTTGTCTTTGTAGGGGTTTACTTTGCGTCGCGACGTTCGTGCTAATTCGGAATTACACGAATATGACCGAAGCGTATACCTTTTCTTGGAATCGGTTTTCAGTTGAAAACGCAAAAACTGTGAATAAAAAAGAAGAAAGTACACGGTATCCGGCGCTAAATAGAGTTAGTTCTGCTTTGTAGTGTCGCCTCGACTGACGCCCCAGCGACTGCTGAGCGTGCAGACCAAAGTTCGATACCCTGGTTGGACACTGTTATCCAATTTTCAATTAGGGATTTCTCAAAAGCAGCTCGGAGTTGATTGTTGTGGCAATTCGGCTAAAATGATGATGCAGCATATTACTAGCAAATTATCATCGACAAGAATTCATTTAATTACAATCTACAATCTTTGATCCATAATACAGTATCATTTTGTAGCCACAAAACATATTATGCGGGTACTTAATTGTACCTACACATTGATATAATATTATTATCTGACGAAGCGACGCGCGCTTTATTTGTGCACTTGGTTGCCAAGTGTACAAACACGCTGTGAATGTGCGTGAAAACGAGTTGCGTCAGTGCATAACACAAACGCACTGACGTACGTCACACTTCCAACTTCGTGCGGGGTGCAAGAGGGTGCACTTGCACCTCCCTGGCTTCAAAATAAAATATAGGTGTAAAAACATTCAGGACTAAAGAAATATCCGAAAACGACACTATCACAATAATAGAGGTCTTAACTCAAAAGGTCTTCAATCCGCGGTCGGTGGCTTCCCTGGTGGCCCAGCAATAGTCTGGCAAAATTAAATGTATTTATTACTATTCATGTCTAAAAATCAAAACAAAATAGACCAAAAAACATGCATCAATATACATCCCAATTTCAGAATCAGAATTCATGCACTGAAAATGACATCACTTTTTGGCTCCACATATCTGTGCGAGCAGTTATTTTCTCGAATGAAATACGTAACGTAAAGTCCAGGAAAAGGACCATAATCACCGATATTCACCTTGAAAATATTTTGAGAATTGCAACAACAGATATTGATAAATTAGATGAGTAAACAATGTCAAATGTCTCATTAATTGAATCTTATTAGTATCATTTGCTGTTTCTAGCCTTGTAAATCTTTTATAATAAATAACTATAATGTAAGTACCTTAAGTAGGTATTATCGAATAACTTCATATCTAAGCAGTTTGAAAACATAATCCCGTGAACACGATGACCACATCTGTTACCGCCCCGGTTCTATAGCGCCCGAGCGCTGCAAGCAAAAATAATCCTTACAGTGGTGTTTAGATATGAACTTATAATGGAATATATCAAATTTCCCTTGTGTTGCGGCTCGCCGAGCCAACATCTTTGTTTCTCGGCCCTTGACTTCAAAAAGGTTGAAGACCTCTGACTTAACCTATCCGAGGCGAGATCCTATAATTTTCTCCCAATTCTAAAGGTTCTGTGCATTAGTGGACAAATTACCGAAAACCTAACTCCTATTTCCAAAAATCTAATCGGCCCTGGGCAGCGGGCTTCGTTCGCTCTTATATCCTACATTCTCTTATTTGTTAAGCTTTTCTCATAAGTCGACAAAGTTATGTGAATGGACAAATAATAACCTAGCATATCCGAGGTGAACTGCAGAAATTATCGAGCTCGCTTCGTGGAGCTGAAGATGCACCTCCCTGGAAATAAACCAGCCAGTGCCCATGTCTCGGACGGTACTGTAGAGGTTTAATGGCAGGCAGTATGTATGACTGGCCAACATTCTAACGTTTAAATATAATATGTAGAATTACTTTTGAATATTTACGTGTCTAGCAGTTGTTCTGTGTCAGATCGGCTTAGGGCTCCAGGTCGTGCAAGCGTGCTTCTATATTATATTGTAATTACTTGAGAGTCTGAAATACAGCGGACCTCTTAAAGTACCTCCGCATATTTTAATTAATAGCTACTAACCCCCTGTGAGGTTAAACTCCCACAGTACCGAGAGCTCCTTCGCTTACACACACATTCACAGCGTGCGCGCGTCGCTTCGTGAGATAAAAATACTGTACAGTATTATGGATTACAAATTGTAGATAATCAAAATGAATTCTTATTTGATCCTTTTGAGGTTGAATGAACCACACTCCTCTGTTTACCTCATTCATAAGTGAACACAGGCATGATGATATTATGTTTCAGATATCTACAAAATCACAAAAGCACGAGGCATCCGCAGTCTTCAAGCTTGAAACGGTACCAATGTGTACATTGTGATGAAAAGTGCGACAGTGCCAAAAGTCTTGCTTTACATTTGCAGGTAAATTATAAACCTTGATTTTGGTACTGCTGAGCATTAGGTCCTGGGTTCGATTCCCAGGTTGGGCAAAGTGTTATTGGGTTTTTCTATCTGGAATTTCTCAGTAGCAGCCCGGAGTCTGGATTTGTGCCCGGTGGATGGCAAGTGGCTCGCCCCCTATTAAAGAAAGAAAATATTTTATTTGGGACACAGGAAATACAAACAGTAGTATTTTTTTTTTTTAAAGAAAGCAAAATTATCTGAAAGTAAAATAACAAAGGAACATAAAAAAAATACTAACAAAAACAATAACGACCTGTGCGAGGCCAAAAAGGCCCCTATCTCAGCATAATACGGCGATATTTAAAAATTAAATACCACCGCGCTGGTATTCTGATAGGGCCCAATTACATGGGATTTAAACATAACAGGCGAAATGTGGGTGTACTATAGGTAGACCTGTCCGCCTTTGTAAGGAGCAAAGATATCTTGATGTCAATGCCTCTCCCAAGCGAGGGCTATGTCCAGCAGTGCACGGCTTTCGGCTGATATGATGATGATGAATTCTATTGAAGTCCACTGTTGGACACAGGCCTCTCCCAGGCCGCGCCACAACACCCTGTCCTCTGCCATCCTGTCTGTCCCAGCCAACTATTTATGCATTATGCCTAATTAATCTATCTGTCTACCCTTTTCCCAACTATGATCAAAGTCCCAACTCAAAGCATTTATTTCAATTAAACCATTTACAGGCACTTTTGAATTGTCAAGGGGTCGGTCAGTCAAAAATATGAAACTAGTTGCCCATTCCAAAGCGTAGTAGGTACCAATGGAGAAGAACGGGCAAGAAACTCCACGGACACTCTTTTAAATCAATAATTTGATACAAAATATTGGTTACATCATTCATTTTGTAATTATGCATGTGAGAACAATGTAGAAAGACGTGCACGTTCGTAAAAGCTTCCGTAATAAAAAGAAAAAATAAAGAATCATTCAAAAACTTAAAATAAATTAAAATAAGCCATGGCAGCTAAGAGATGGGGTCGGCATGGGACCCCATGGGTGGACGGGGTGGGGTGGGGTCCAGTCTAACCGGATGCAACTGAATACCAGTATTTCACATGGGGAGACTGCCTATCTAACCTCAACCCAGTAACTGTTACTGGGTAACAAGATACCTCTTGGTAAGACTGGTTGTCAGACTAATTGGCTTCTGACTACCCATAAGGACTGGCAAAGATCTACGAATGACAACGGGTACATTAGTAATCCTCCGTGCCTCGGAAAGAAAGAAATAATAATATTTATTTGGACACAGTTCGTGAAACACTAATAACAAAATAGGAAGTGAAATAATCGTATAGCAATATAATAGTGAGTGCCTCACGTCTGCGCCAAAAAGGATCATTTCAGCATTGATGCTAGACAAATGCTGTCTGACGCTGGTTTTCTAATGCATTAGAAAACCAGCGTCAGACAGCACGTACCAACAGTTTCAACATACCTGAAAGCAAGATAAGCCGTATCAAGATATGTAATGGATGGGTCTTGACAATTCAAAAGTGCCTGTAAATGGTTTAATTGTAATAAATGCTTTGAGTTTGCACCCATCCACGATCCGACCGCGTCGATCCACCCATGCGGCCGTTATCATTTAGCCACCGTCGCTATGGCAGCATTATGATATAAAAATAATAATAGTAAATAATGGTGTTAATTTCTCTATTTCAGAAACATGGTATAAAAAAAGATACTGATTCTCTTTGCGACTTTTGTGGCAAGATTGTTACGTCTATTTCTCAACTGCAATACCACCATAGGATGCATTTGGGAGTGAAGCCATACTCATGCACGTATGTATACCATAATTATACTTACTTTAAATAATGATAGGCACCAATTGTAATGTATTACAGGTTTAAAACTAATGTTAAATAACAAAACTCGCTAGGAATAAATATTTGTTTATTTGGCTTTCAACATCTAAACAAACAATGAATCAAAAGTGAAAAATGAGTACACTAGTGAACAGTTCCGAAGATATTGAATTTCGGCACTCTGTATGTTTCACTCGCTTACCGAATGATCGAAATTGTATGGAGGTTCATTCAATTTTGTTGGAGTTGTGTGAATGTGGCATGAAAAAAAATGAATTGAAGCGATAAGTGATATCGGCTTTATGAAATACTAGCTCTTGCCCGTGACTTCGTCTGCGATCCAGGAGGAAAAGTAGCGTATGTCGGTTAAGGTCTACTCAATTACTCATGTGCCAAATTTCATCCTAATCCGTTCAGCCGTTTTAGCGTGAAAGCGTAACAAAGAAACTCACTTTCGCATTTATAATATAAGCTAGGATGTTATGTGAATAAAGATAAGTGCTTTAAAATAAAACCTTCATACCTGAAGTTAGTTATGTTTACCTCGGAAATAGATTTATTGCAAGATTTATTTTTATTACCCAACCAAGGCCCTTTATGAATCTAAACCTTGTTTCACAGTATATGCAAAAAGAAGTTTGCGAAGAAGTACAACGTGCAACTCCACATGAGTATCCATACCGGGGGTCAGTCACACGTGTGCGTTCACTGCGGCAAGCAATACTCGCAGCGGTGCACTCTACTGAAACATCTTAAAAGGTAACGTAATATAACTCGTAATCCCGTTCTGGGTACTACTATGATTATGGGACACTCCGCAAAATCATTTAAATAAAACCGACCAAGAGCGTGTCGGACCACGCACATTGAAGGGTTCCGTAGTTGCGATGAATTTATCCCAATAGCAAACTTAACATTGTAAACAGGTCGCTGAATTGAAAAATGGTTTTGACACCCACAATATTTTTGAACGAGCTTTACAACGAAACCTTGGATAACCTTGGGATAGACGAGAAAAAAAAAACATCCCCACTTTACTTTTAGGTGAGGCAACCCCCAAAATTTTTTTTTCTCGATTTTATTTTACCACTGTCGGCGTGATTAATTAATATGTATACAGATAGTGCAATCCACGGCGACGCTCCCCACTCGCGCACAGTACAGTAATCGCGGAGTGGGGCGCGTTGTTGTGGATTGCACTATCTGTATACCCATGCCAAATTACAGCTTTCTAGTACAGTTTGTTGTCAACATTATCTGACCCACCCTAAAAACAAACGAATATGGACCCTCTGACATTAACATTAAGGTTTATTCAATTTATATGAGCTTATCAGGCGAGTGCTAGGACTTGATGAACAAATACAATAATAATACAGACACGCAAATTTGATCTTTAAATCGTTAGCATTAGGTTTATGTTATAACTACTTGTTATAATATAATTAGTGTTATAGCTTATTTTAATAATTGTATTCAAGTAAGTCTGGTCTCGTGGTCTGTGTTTAAGACTGAGAAAAACAAGATGCGAGATCAATCCTGCGTTGAAGACATTGTTTTGCTTTCAATTTAGAATTTATTCCAAAACTATTTCTTGTATTATTGTAAAGAACTATAGACAGATAACCTTACAATACAAACTTTCTAAAATGGTAATATTTTAGCTTAACTTGTAATATGTGGGTAGTTGAAAAATAAATTTTCATTCATTATAAAACCTAAGGGTATGCAGTGACTACGCGCAAACATAATATTACTTGCCTTACTAAATTGCAAAAACAACGTCTCTTTACAATTTTTTATTTTCTATTTTATAGGTTTTTTTTATTATCCTGGCTCAATGGGGTGATTATTAAAATACAAAATAATCTATTTGCACGAGGAGAAGGTTGGCTGCTTGTGCTGTGCAAGAATAAACTTTATAAACGTATACTATATGGTTCAAATTCTTTAGAATATTGCGTGTAGCATTACCTACAACTACGATCAAATTTCAATACGATATAAAAGAGTTGAGTTGGTCTTGTGGTCACTAAGGTAGTGCGATCTTCATCGTTATCTACCTTCGAACCAAGTTAAACCTAATTATAGCTTTTTGCTCAGCTGTTTTTTTTTAAATTATTTTATTACACTTTTTTTACATTTCTTTAGTAGACAACGTGGAGTCTTGTCTTTTTAAACGGGCAGTTTGTATATAAATAAAACTAAACAATTGCAGGTTTAAAATGTTTATTATTTCATTAAAACAAAGTTTGTAAGATAAAGTAAGTAAATGCTCATATATTTCCAAATTAATATTCTACATATTATATTAGTATGCCATAATCAAATCTAACAATTTATAAACATTAAAAAAGGCGTGCTTATGCTTAAAAGTTTGCTATAGAGAAAATGAATTCATCTGTGAAATGCTTTACAGATTTAGGTATAGCTGCCTATATGTAGTGAATAAACATGTTATTTAAATAGAAAAAATCTATTTATAACAATAACATCACCACATAATCTGCAACATTCTAATGGTTTAACAATCAATCCATTGAGCATTTACTTACATGGTGTGTTTAATAATAAATATAATTAAAATTTAAATATTCCTGGGCAAAACGGACCCTTTCTTCACGATGAGCAGGTGTCAATGCAATTTTCTGTTCCGGTTTATAATTCCTTATCCCAGCAGGAGCAGCGTGTGCCTTCTCACTGTTTCCACTGAAATATTGTGGTTTATTGCGCAAAAATGGATTTTCAACATGGCTTGAAACAATATATAGCGTTCGAATTCAGAACTATACTTGATGGCTTTAGCTCCTTGACGAATCCGCTGAATATTTCCATTGTCTCCATAAGGTCTTAGCCTGACCGTATTTCTCTATAACAAAAAAAAAACATTTTTGGAACCGTGTATGTAACTTGTAAGGAGTGAATATAATGGTAAAACAGCCAACTACGCGTTCATTAATCACAATCAATAAAATAAAATAGGTATTAATAAAACACTTACTGCTATATTAAATCGACGACCAATCTCTCTAATTCCAACATTCTGCTCATGTAAAAATATGATTTTATGTTTGGTATAGTCATCAAGTTGCGATATGATGCTTTTTTACACCAAATTGCTTAAAAATACTTAACGAGTTATGTGGAACGATTAACAAAATGTGTGTGCGCAGTCACTGCTATTAGGCGTAGTGTAACGATTGTCACATGAATTTATTATCTACCTCACGAAGCAAATGTATGTTTTACTTCGTATCCAACCATTCTTGGTGAATCTAAATTCTGTGAACTTAAAGTTTTTTAATTTACCCACCTGTTTACAAGATAAGTTATTAGGCGTAAATCATATTGGTCGTCCTTTAATAACGCAAGCAATATTGCAGAAATGACAACAAAATTAAAAAGGAACTGTAGGTGGACTGATTCCGAACCCACATGTTTTTCGTTGCCAATCCAGCATCAAACCGCTAAGCCACAAGAACTTATTGAGAATAAGCGAAATTAAAGATTTGGTTGTAATTATGTAGTGTGACTAAAAGCTTTCAACTTTAATGTCAACGAGATAATGATTAAAATAGCTTAACAAAATGATATATAATGCCGGTGGCTCCAACAATGTTGGGTGGGTTTACCTTAACGTTACGTGTTAAAGATCAAATTTGCGTGTCTATATTATTATTGTATTTGTAAATCAGCACTGTCTGATAAGCTCATATAAATTGAATAAACCTTAATGTTACATGCACAGGAACTAAATTTGTTTGTTTTTAGGGTGGGTCAGATAATGTTGACAACAGACTGTACTAATAGTCTCTGAGCTAAGCCGCGAACTATAAGGGTTCCCTATAAAGCAACTCTTGCTACGACACAATAAAGTGCAATTCAGGTCGCATAGCGATAAGCACCTACAGTTATATTCACCTAGAAGTTGCCTCTCTTTCTATCGCGCGACTCTTAGATCTTCTTTATGTGTCATATATGTCTTCTTCTTCATATATGTCTTTATATGTTACACTCACTGAATTGGCCAGACGAGACGGGCCCGCCGCGTACTTGTAGCTTCATACCTAAACTGCGGAGTGTCCCATCTGTGGTATTAATGCATCATGATTCCGTTGCGAAAAAGGGATGGTATATTAGGTCATGCATAGCTCCGACTCTCTCGAATATTGGAAAAATGATAGCATTCGTTCTTCATAATATGGCCCCTTATAAAGGCCGCAGGAATCCGCTGGATGCAGGAGGCACAGAATCGGTCGAAGTGGCGGTGCTTGGAGGAGGCCTATGATGAATGGACAGAGAGGCTCGTCGCTAAATAATAACAGCTGCACGGGTCGATCAAAGGTTAAGCTACGCTTGCCGCGGTCGGTTCATGGATGGGTGACCATCCATTACATATCGAGACTCCTCCATGCCTCGGAAAGCACGTTAAGCAGTTGGTCCTGGCTGTCATTCGTAGATATTTGACTGTTGGTACTGTTAGTCCAAAGCCCGTAATTCTAACAACCAGTCATACCAAGGGATATTGTGTTATCCAGTTACTGGGTTGTGGGGGTCAAAAAGGCAGACGCTCCATGTAAAATACTGGTATTCAGGTAGACGCCGACCCCAACATATAGTTCGTCAAAGGCAGAAAGATTGATTGATTTGGATGGAGAGGGAGAGGAAAACCAAAGAAAACATGGATGGATTGTGTTAAGAATTATATGAAAAATGGGAGTGAATGATAGAGTGACAGCTGGCAGGGGAGAATGGAAGAAAACAACGTGTTGCGCTGAACCCAAGTAACTTAGAACAAGGGGAGGAAGAAAAACAAAACGTCTCCAGATTTGGTTAAATTCCATGTGATAGAGGGCAAGCCTTTGCTATCAAGCAGTCACAAAATACAAAAGTCATTTATTCAAACTAAGCTGAGAATCAGCACTTTTGACCCCACAACGCCCGCCCTTCACCTGATCCTTGTGCGTTACCTGGGAAGAAGAAGATTATTGCCACCGTCATTTTTTGTTTGTATACACAAATCCAGGCGTCGTGCTGCCGGACACTGGATACCTAAAGTACTATAAAGGCTTCGTCAAATAGAACGCGTACTTAGCGCGAGTACAGCGCAGCACGCAACGGTAGAGTCGCGGCGTTGCTAGCGCCGGCGGAGGCGCTCTGTTTGACAGTAAACGTATATTGTTTTGTTCAAAGACATACTATACTATCAACGACTACTTAAATGATAAGAATAGTTGGTCTCTGTGATTAACTCAAGACAATGTTTATGTTCTTTCTCCAGAATTAGCTTACCTATTGACAGGTTATATAAGTTTATGTAATTGTTTATTTTGACTTTATATTTTTTTTTTTTGACGTAATCTCATTTAAATGATTTTCATGAGTTGTATTGCAATATGTGGTTAGCTAACGACCTCGACAATTGATTATATTATTTTTTGCCTGACCAACCGGCAGCAAGTTCGTCATGCTCCCTTAGATGTCACTGCTTGCAGTAGCGTCGGGGGTCGGGTTGCCTCCTTCCCTCAAATATGGCGAGGGGGGTAGTGGCTGATCTTTGCGTTTTGCTCGTGAACTGCTTGTGGTGACTGGTCGTCTTGCTGATCATGGTTTTGTTATTGTTATTAGTAATTAGCTGTTTATTTATTTTACCTCGATGGACCTAGTTTATCATGTCAGGCTAGCGCTCTAACGCGCGTATAAGTACACGTTCTATTTGACGAAGCCTTTATGGATATCTGTAGTTGGATAGATTTATAATTTAGAATGCAACACTGTTTTTTTCCTACAGTCATTCATCCACGCATCTTCCTGCCCTTGTCCCATGTTACAATCATTTTCAGTAATCATGAAGGGGTTCCGTCCCTGAAGGGCCACACGGAACCCTATTACTAAGCCCCCGCTGTCCGTCTGTCTGTCAGCGGGCATATAGCGGGCGGGTATCTCATGAGCCGTAATAGGTAGACAGTTGAAATCACAGATTGTGTATTTTTATTCAATCATCAGTTTTCTGAAGATTATATAACAATGGCATATTTTTATTTTCTCTATTAGTTCTGTAGTTTCTCCCTACCCCATGAAAAGAAGGCGTGAGTTTATGTATGTAATTGCGTTCGCAATTTATTTGCAAAACATGTAAACAAACACGAGTCTTAGGAAAAACAACTGTAAAGCCTATACATAAGGTTCAGTTTGCGCTGCAACTTCATATTTTTATGACTTTTTAACAGTACTATCAACTTTATTTACACTTACATAAAGTTGGTGTTTGTTTAAGTAGAAATAAAATCAATTGGAAACAAGGATTTAAATAGACCATAAATGTTTATTTTCTCTACAAAAGCTGTCAAAACATAATTATGTTTTTTTTGTACTTAAAAAAAAAACTGGTCACGTGTCCCTGGCTAAGGCACACGTGACCAGTTTTTTTCAATTATCATTTATTTTCTTTTTCCGTGTCAAATACTGACGATTGAAAAAACCGGCCCTAAAACTAGTAATTATTTATTTTATAGCCATAGCGCAGAGGCTGCACTGCACAGGAACCAGGAAGACAGAAACGTAGTTTTAACAAGTTAAAGATATAAATTGTGTTTATGTAACTTGTAATTATTGTAATAATTTAATTATACTTAATAAAATATTCATTTTTACAGCTTGTTTTATTGAAACCATGCTATTATTAAGTATTGTATAGGGTGGATTTTTGAGATAGGGCAGTAAGGGCAGCTACCTTGCAGCTACAGGAAAACGGTCTTAGGAGACTGTCCTTATTTTTTTGGGACATTATGATCTCCGTTCACATTATATCTGCATTCACAGATTATGAAAGAGAGGAGTTTGTGGCTAAGTAATAACCTCCGCACGGGTCGATCCATCAGTTTAAGCTAACGCTTGCCGGGGTTGGTTCGTGGATAGGTGACCATCTTTACATACCGAGACTCCGTGCCTCGGAAAGCACGTTACGCCGTTGGTCCCGGCTGTCATTCGTGGATCTTTGACAGTCGTTACGGGTCGTCAAAAGCCCGAAAGTCTGACAACCAGTTTTACCAAGGGGTATCGTATTACCCTGTCACTGGGTTGTGGAGGACAGATAGCGCCCCTAAGACGACCCACTGACCTATTTTTTAGATAGGCTGTTTAGCGGTTCAGCCAGTGCCTTTATTTACACCAGCGCGCGCATTGCTAGCGCGGCACGCGGAAAAAACAAAACCAGCGTTCCATTTCCCATTCATATTTGTTATCTTTAAGAAATGGCTTTAGCTTTGAGAAATGGTCCAAGAGATTAATGTGATAATACTAAATGCTATGTAAAAATGTATTGATAAAATACTTCAAAACAAGCTGCCGTGGAGTTTCTTATACTTCTTCTCCACGAAGACCTAGATTTGTAACGGATAACTAGCTTTCTCATTAACAATACCTATTTATTGACAAGCCCAATTGAAATAAATGCCTAGTCTTGTCTTCATGTGCTTTTCTTAAAATCCTTTTCCCTACACACCATATTCATAGATATTAAAATACCTACATAGTCAAATAAATAACTAGTTAGGTAACCATTCTGACACTCAAAAGTTGATAGTTATGTGGTTATCAATGTCTCTAACTGTAGGTACGTTTGCACTGGCGAAACATTCATAACAAAACATGTTGAAATCTTTAGTTTCTGTCAAAGTTCCATACAATATTTGACAGGAACGAAATAGAGATTTCAACATGCTTTGTTGTGATGTTTCGCCAGTGCAAACGCACGGTAAATGTAGTGCTTGCACGCGCGACGTGCTTGATAAGCATGAAAAAATCCCGTACTTGTGAAGCACGTGCACGTCGCGCACGTCTCGGGAGTGGGTCGAGTGGGACGCCATTACAACTTTGCGACCGAATCACAGACTACATAGGGATACTACGGACCGAATTCAGAATTATAGCGATCGCTATGTCGTGACTGCAAGCTTAGCACATCGTACCCACAGATAACTATAATTATACTAGTCGGAGACCTCAGAACAATAACTAAAGCATAGAAGGCGCTTTACGACATTTGAAGTGTACGCTGTCATAGACAAAAGAGTATTAGCTAGTGATGTGACTATGCATAAAATAAATATCGATATCGACTTCTTAGTTTATGGTATCGCTCCATGGCAATAAATCTAAATAATTATGCTAAGGTGAAATAAAAAACTCACTTCTGTCTGATCAGGGGCTGCAGTCCCGACATAGATTGCGAAACGCTTTACGACCACTTTCGGTTGGAGACACGAAAAGGAGTCCCTAGACGGATAAAAATTCTTTAAAAGCACAATAAAATCATTTTCAGTTTCAAAGCAGTAGCAACGAGTGCCATTATGATGAGTAGATTTCGTTCTTAGGAAAATGGCTGCTTTTCGTCGTCAAATTAATTAACAACGACCCAACACAAAAATCACGTGACTGTCGCAAAGTCCTAACGATCCGGTCGTAACTATATTTGGTAGTCTTGACACTCAAAGTTATCGATCGCCAACGGTATTTTATCGAAAATATATCATTTTCGTAATGTTTACGAATACAGTTTGCGGCCATTTTTGAAAGCCCGCAAAGTGATTCGGTAGTATCGTAATTGTAAACTACTTACCATATGTCATTATGAACAAAAAATATGCGGAACCGGCTAGAAGGTGTCTGTGTGCCCGTAACTCTGTACCGATGAGGCTTTTAAGATTACCTTTAGGCTTTTAATATGTACCTATATGAGTAAATAAATAACACACAACCGCAACTCATGTTTTCAACTTTATTAAATCTCCATTATCACACAAAATCATCTTCTAAGTTCACACATTCTAATAATCTAGACTCTGTTTATACGACATACGTTGCTTAACTATTAACTATTAACAAGCCAATAACAATGCACTCATTAGTTTAACAAAGTGGCTCGAAAGTAATAATTTAATTATAAAATTCCAAAAAACCAGTCATGCACTTTTACCAACAGACATCCATGAGAGATATGAATATAAATTACAATAGTCAAAGTGTAGAAAGAGAATGTCACAAAATTTTTAGGGATCCACAGGCAGAGGACATTTGTAAAAGTCTAAGTACATAGCGGCATAATATGCTTCATAATTATACAAAAAGAGTAAATCTGCCGAAAATATTGTTTGTCTACCATGGTTTTCTGTTTTAAGATTTGGTGTCTCATAAATTAGGTAACCTTCCCATATTATTATTTATATTTTAGTTTTAAGTTTATAAAAATCTTAACTTTACTATGCCCTGCAAAACCGTTTTCACGGTTTGTCTGTGGAAATAGAACAAACAAGGCTTATTAGTGTGGACACTTAATTGTCACTCATTTACTTATAAACTAACTAACAATAATATCTTATATTATATGTATGAAAAGTAAATATCTTATCGTCAAATATCTTATATCTAATAAAACTAATTAATTACTCATTTTCATGCCTTTACATACTTGAATTAGCCATATTTGTAAAAACTATATACATAATAAACATTTACATTTTGTACTTCAAATGAAACTAAGTAACATAGTACATATAATGAGATCTCAATAAGTATCAGAACTTGTACACGGAATTCTCAAATTTCTTTACTCAAAAAAAAAAATTGTCCGTATGGCTCCTGTAATTAGTAATAAAATACCTAACAATAATAAAGACCTACCGTTGCTATTATTGAGAAAACAGCTGTATAATTCATAAAATTATTTATTATTCTGTATAAGATTTATTAAAGCCGATAAGTAAACGGAATTGAAATTTGTTTTCCATGAAAAATTGTACTTTCAAGATAAGATGTACATAGTCACTGTATAATTTACAAGAAAATCAATTAATTTTATTCAATCAGGTTCTCCAATTTTCCCCGGTATTCAAGGAGATTTTGAAGTAGCCAATAATTGTCTTTGAAAAAACCAAACTATGTCTTTGCCCGTATAGGGACCCCATTTAGAATAATTAACCGAATTCAGTCATATACCGATCGGTAAGAATGTCGGGACTGCAGCCCCAGGATAAATTATTAACAAATTGAAATTACCAAGAAAACGCTGAAATAATTTTAAGAGAGCGATTAGCCCCGGAACGAGTAACAAAAAATTAAAATCATTGTCCTTTAAAAATTATAGTTTTTGTTAGGAATGTCCTTACTTTTTCTACAGGAGAAGATAATTCTTTTGCGATATAATGAATTCTAATTGTTAAATATTCTTTGCTTATCAATTTTATCAACAGATTTCTATGATCATCCAATACATCATTATCGAATGAATGTTCGAGTAAATCATCAAAAATTGACGTTGGTAGCAATATTTGCGATATTTTATTTATCATTGACAACAAATACTTGGGTTGTCCTAAAACTTTGGAACCTGCACGAATTTCGTATTCACGTAGAATTTTTTCAGCGGTTTTACAGACTTTGCAAACCCCATCGGAGGGTTTTATAAGACCACCTCTATCTTTAATAGAAATCAAGGAAAACGATGCTTGGCTGAATTTATTTTCCAAACATTGGACACATTTTTCGCAGCTTAATTCTTTTTTTATTTTCCGCACTACAAAGCCTGCTACATAATGTATAACGTGATTTGCGTACTCCGTCAAAGTTCGTGCGCTCAAAACATAGTCGTGGTCAAATATGGCACTCGATACATCTGTAAGTTCGACAAGCCTACTATTTCCTGTGGTCGAATTTATTATTTCTTTATATTTTTGCACGTTATAATTGAGAACTGTTACAGTTTCTAATGGTACACAATTACCGGTTGAACCATCTTTAAATTGTGCGTGCACAAGTAACCTTTTATAAGCAGCACGGAACATTCGAGCTGAAGGGTTGTTATTGAAACCACATTTTGACCTGATAGCTCCGAAAAACAATTCTATGTGGTCCTGACTCAATTTGTAGGTACATAAATACCTCATAACGCTGTTTTCAGGGGCAACATATTTATCGTATAAGGCTATTAAAGATTTCATACAAATAATAAAGCCCCGAAAGCCAGTTGACCTATTTGAATTGATTACAAGAGAACCATTTAAGAATTTAAGATTTTTTATATATTCCTCAGCAGCAACAAAAAATATTTTAGTTTCGTCTATATTAAATTTGGCGGTTGCCCGTTTCCATCCTTTTGCCCTCATGTTTCTGCTGTTCATAGTATCGAAAAGATTATTAAATATTCTTATAAATTGAATAGTGCCATCACAATCAGCAAACTCGGGAATTCCCAGATTTTTACAAAATTCTAGGGCATCTGCAACAGACGCACTGAGTAGTTGTGTGGCTAATCGAACCTTCATTTTTTGTTTTATGTAATTAATGTGATCTTTTCTTAATTTTGTACCTAAATGAAGTCTTTCATTATTCTGCAGGTTGTGTAAGAGTTGAATATAGTTCCAAGATATTTTTTTTCCTTGATTATCTATCAAAACTTTCTTGTCCCCAAATGTGTTACGTATTAACTTAATATTATGGCACGGATCTGGCCACAAACAAACTTCGTTACCATTTTGAATTACAGAATAATTAAGTGAATTCATTTCGCAGCCTAAATGACTACACATGGCTTTATTAGTTGTAGCACCATCAAAAGTAAGGGAAACCACTTTAGCCCCAGTGTTTTCTATCAATGTTAGACATTGCTGTACTAATAAGGATTTCTGTTCAGCTGTGATGGAGTCTATGAGAAAATATCCTACAGGGATTTTCCACGTGTCATTTACAGCCGTTAATACGAATGTCAACGCTTCCCTTGCTAGCGGTATATCCTGTGAATCAAGATCACATCCGATGTTAACATATCCAATAGTTATTTGTGCAACAAGAGAGCAAAGTCGATTTTTGCTGCGAGTGTTGATTTTGAATCCCGAGTAAGCGAAGGATTCTATAATTGAATCACGAGCGTAGCGAGTGATTCTAGGTTAGAATCCTGAGCGCTGCGAGGGATTCAAAGACACGAGATGCAAATAACTTTGCTCTCGTGTAACACATACAACTTTTCACCTCAGCAGCGAGAACATACAACATGTAAAAAAAAACCCTGTCCGATCCGTGAGGGTGTTGTTAGGTATCGTACTGTTAGCATATTTATGTGGAAATTTTCAGGAAAACAGAAAAAATAATCCCCACATTTTTTTTCAATGGTGAATTTGACCGAATTTTACATTTGGTGCGGGCGGCGGCCATCGTTTAGCGGGTGTCTAAAAGTCATAAGTTATGAGTTTTGCCATTTTTTTATGGATTTGGGGTAATTTTGGAACTAAAAATGTGAATTATAAATACCAATAACTTTTTTACTATCAATAATAATCAAAAAAATACTGTTTTGTAATGTTACTGCAGTACCATATGCCCATTTTCGGATGGGACAAGGTTTTTTTTACATAATCTTCATCACCTCGTATTTTAAAGCCACCATCTTGGATTTACATTTTGACCTCACGATCGGCTTTGGCACCCTTGAAAACTATGAAAGCGACCCCCATTATGAAAAATGTGAAAATTTTCGCAACCGCCATCTTGGATTTTCATTTCGACCAAATTCACACTTAATATCTCTCTCCGTCTTTCTTTCTCTTTGAATTAGAAGAAGACAGTCGCAAGCGCCTTTTCGCGTGACGATTTCTGCCACTGCACTCTTACCGCAAGCCGCTTATGAACTTCGTTCCAAAAATTTAATAAAACAGATTTTAAATAAAACCTTATCAGATGACTTGTAATTTTAATATTTTATGTACCTATATCCGAACGTTTTATTGTTTGTTTCTTTTTTGTTCCTAGTAGGTAGGTATAGAATTTTGAAATCGAACTTCGAATTGACTTGTTTCTCTCTCGCTTTTTTCGTATAGAATTAGTGAAAGTGACAAAACTAATTGAAGTTCAAATCTTTAGAATTTTGTGAGTCCAACACTGCTCTCGGCATTTAAAAAAAATAATTAAAAAGTTACTTTGTCTCACGCTCGCAGCAAAATCGAATTTTGCTCACTGTTTTTTGACAGCAAAACCTGCTTGTTTGAGGTGCTGAGGTGAAAAATAATTTTTCCCATCCCATTCGACTAACTTACGAAGTGCCATTTCGTCGAATGACAATGCGCAATATAGAGGCTTGCCACTATTACATTTAATTCTTTCTTTTATTGCGTCAAAAGCTTCTTCTGTGAAACCCGGGTTGCAGTTAATACACTGGTACCATTTAGAAATTGTCTTCGGATGAGGCAAAACATCTTTTAATTCATTACGCACGTAAGCATATGCGCGCGGGGATAGGTAATTCAAGGTAACTGCGAATTTTTTCAGCTCTAAACTGTATTCACGCGTGTTGTCTCCCTGTTGCTTCGATAAATATTTTTCAATAACTGGATTGTTTTTCACACAGTCCAGTAAAAGCATATTTTCTTTTTCAATTTTTTCTTTTTCTAAAAATTCTATTAATCTCAAGTTTAAATTCATGTTTTTATTTTTTAAACGTTTTGTCTTTTGTTGCAAAGAATTAATTTTTAGTAAACGTCGTTTAGAAACTTTTTTTTGTCTTTCTAGATCCTGTTCTAACTGAACTACACGATTAATCAATCGTTGCCGACTTGGTGACGTGACAGATGTTGCACTGGATACAGATACAGATCCACTGGTAGATGCAACTCCACCAGAAAATGTAGCTCCGCTATTAATCTGAAAAAAAAAAAATTGTTTCGTTTACCGCTGTGCTATAAATCTTTGAGCCAGTCATTTGTCCGAGCATTCGCCTCACGATTCTGAGGTTCCGGGTTCTATTCCCAGCGGGGACTATTTCCCCAATTGGTTAGGACAATTCAAGCTGAATCACCTGATTATCTGAAAACTAAGAAGATTCCGTGCTTCGGAGGGCACGTTAAGCCGTCAGTCTCGGGCGCTGTCACAACGGCAGTGGCCGTTACAAAAACCACGTCAGAGCCTAATCAGGCGGTTTGGAAACTCTGATATCATGGTTTGATGAATCGTCTAGGTCCAAACAACCCACACAAGAACTACATCAGTATTCTAAATAAAATGAAAATACTTACCTCAGTGGACATAAATTCCTCCTTGCGCAGATGTAAGGAAGGCACTGCAGCTATTTTTAACCTGCGCCATTTATGACCAATGTTAATAAAGCAGTCATCGCTGAAATGTTTGGAACAAATACGATGTTGTTTTTTCCATTCCCAGTTGTTACGTGCAATGGCGTTGATCCATTTTTGCCTCATATCAACATCGGAGGGAAATCTGAAAATGACAAAAAAAATCATAGCCACACATGAGTTTAAATTATTATACCATTTTTGGCAACTGTCATTTAATTACTCATACGTACAATTCGCTCGCAAGACCGTAGGTATTATTTATTTCACTCTTAAATATTTAATCCTTCCCAAAACTACGTGTGAAGAAAAATAATGCAATAATTTAGATGACACTAGTTTTATCGATATTCTATCGATAGTTTATTTTTGCAAGCACTATTGCAAAAATATATATGCCGATTTAAAATGTATGATTTCCATATAATCGAACTATTAAATTGCATAAAATCTTGATTTCAAAACACTACCGTGTACACATAGTTCAAATAATTAGAAAAAATGCCAAAATAACTTACAATGAGAATGCAAAACTGACAAAATGACCATAGTTGATTACTTACCGATGGAAGCTTATGATTTCCGCATCATTTTCTTTGCGGGATGAATGGGATTTACATCCCACTATAATGCAGGACATTATTTAATCTTTAAGCTTTGCGATTTACACTAAATCACTGTTAATATTGTACTATTTTTACAAAAACACGTAAAATCAACAAAGCAGTTCAACTCGCATGCTGCCTTACGCATTATACGAAAAATTGCGATGAACAAAGTCATAGACAGAAACCTGAGACGTTAAGTAGCTTTTAAACTTAGTATCATAAAGGTAGCCAAAGTAACCAAATTGACGTTTGCTTTGTGACGATTTGCATTTTGAGCAACCTACATCTGTCTCTTTCTAATACTGTTATAAGTGTATAAGAAAACAGAGACGACTATATTACTTAAATTTAGCTTCCTTCTATGCTTTAGTTATTGTTCTGAGTCGGAGACGTACCAGCTGACAAAGTGACTGATCCATAGTCTACTCTAGAAGTCTAGACATAAATATGGACTGATCGCATTACATTGACTTATAAAACATTCGCATTACGACATCGACACCGCGCTTCCGACGTCACCGACTATTGTCATCGTCTTTTGTTGGCATCATGCATTGACTTTATGTCAATGGCATCATGGTATAATAACATACTTCACCTGGTATTCTCTTCCGGATGATGGCCTTAGACCAAAATAAAATAAATTACTGACTAGCTTAACTATTTAGTAACTCGTGTGATTCATATATTTAGTTATAAATTAATTAACATTTTGAATTATTGGTTCATAATGGCTTTGTTTAGTCAAAAATGCATTTTGCTCGGGTAATTCAATCACACACAGTGGCCACACATAGAATTGGCAAGTGTCATACTGACAGCTCGCCATTTCATCACTATCGTCGTGTCTCTCTTATCTATAGCGTTGTTTCGCTCGGTGAGCAAAATATTGTGGTTCCCAAACATTGGTTACTGTGAAAAGGAAATCTGTAAACTGTGTAAGATACACAAGAAAAATGGTTAATTGTTCCATAATAAACAACAATAAGAACTGGTATGTACCTTCTACATATTATTTCATTTACCTACGCGTTGTAAATTCCATTTAAGGCATAGTTGTGCCAATCCGGCTGTACGCCCGAACATAACCTAATCTAACTAGTTGTTGACAAATTTGAGTCGAGTTAATTGCGTTTTAATTAGGTTTTCGTCGTGAACTAAATGAAGTTGGTCCATTTCATCACGTTCAGACAGAAAGACAGACGTGGCGGGTGACTTTGTCTTGCAACATTTATTTTGTTGTGATTTTTATTGTTTGTTTTCTAAGTCCTAACTAAGGACAGGCAAAGAGATACAGCCAAGTCAGATGTATTTTTTTTTCAAGAGTGATGTTGACATAGCTTGCTAGATAGTTTTTTTTTTTTCAAATAAATATGGCTTAACGACTATGGCTTCAAGGCCTGTTGGGCTCATCTAAATATTAATCAGTGTTTTTCGAGTCCCTGCGGACAGATAATTATGTACATAACAATAGCGTAATTTTGAACTCTTTCGGTTATCTATACTATAGATAGTCAGTCGATACAGAGTATATACAGTGTACACGATACAGTCTACACGTATAGACTGATTAAAATCTTCATCTAATAATTGTATCTTTTTCCCCACTAAAAAAGTTTGAAAACCGCATCGCAACTGATGACGTATTCTTAGGCCAATCACGTGACCCAGCTGTCACGGGAAGAGAATACCAGGTGAAGTATGTTATTAGGTATACCATGGTTGGCATTATGTGCGCTCATTCTGTAGCAACGTTTGCCACATACGTAAGTATCTCTATATAATCTGTGCGTTTGCCACATCTAATCCGGCCATTCTCTATCTACGAATCCGGCTGATCGAAAGCACAAAAGCGTTTTGAGAGACCGTCTTAAGTAATTTTGACGTTCGAAAAGTGCTGATTCTCGTGTACGTTACCCCAGCAGGAAAGTGTCTCCTAGAGTTATATGATTGGAACGTTTAATTGGTGCCTTCGCTGCTGTAAATGTGCCCCCACATAAAAAAGTCAAAAATATATGGTGAAAATATTCAACTTGAATATTTTCAACCATATATTTTTGACTAAAGGCACAAGATTTTGGTTTACACCTCCACATCTGGGATTGAGCCGGTTCCTTGTATTTTGCCGTCAAAGTTATGACACCATCGTTGTGACTTTTAGCAAGATTATTCAAAAACGCATGCATGAACAGTTTTGAAACTTTGTATGGTTATTATTAGCGTCAAGAAGGACCGAATACAGTTTTCAGCGAACTTATAACTTGTCTCATTTAGGCGCTGCGATGTTTTTTCGGGTTTTCATAAAACCGCGATAACTTGAAAACTATAAATATTTTCTTAAATCTAATTGGGGCACTAAGGGGCACACATTAAGAGCTACTCGTGTATGTTTATTCTACAGGGGCACATGCAATGGTTTTAGAGATATACGATTCTGTAAAACGTTACTCCAGCAGGAAATGCAATATCTCGAAAACCTGAAGGGGCACAGATTTTATTTTTGGGGGCACATTTTGGCACACATATAAGCTCTCTGGCCATGCACAATTTTTCTCTCCGATCATTCGTTTAGAATTTTCCTGCTAGAAAAACGTTACTCCAGCAGGAATCGTTTTTTCCGTTTTTTTCCAAAACGACAGGGGGTAAATGTAAATGTAAACGACCCTGTCGTTTACATTTACAGCAGCTAAGGCACCAATTAAACGTTCCACTCATATAACTCTAGGAGACACTTTCCTGCTGGGGTAACGTACACCAGATTCTCAGCCTAGTTTGAATAAATGACATTTGAATTAGCACTACGTAGCTCATAACTACGATTTGCGAAATGGTGCCAAGCCCAAGTTATTCGACTCGTGGACAAAAACATGGCGGAATATCTCAAAACAAAGGGCGTCTACTACGCAGCGATACAGCCAGACATATAACGGAAACCTTGGTTTTTCAAATGCCCAAAATTGTCCAAAAGAACAGTGTCGTCACTTTGTAGACTGAGACTCGGACATTGTTGTAGCCCAGTGTTCCTGGACAAGATCCATGTTCGGGATAATAATTCACTATGCGAGTGTGGCCTTGCGGAGGGTACTTTGGATTATATATTTTTCTCCTGCTCTTTGAACACGAATTCCTTCGACCTCTTATCGAAAAATCCTCTCTTAACTAACTTCTATTCTCTTCTATCCCACTTCTCTCCCAAAATAACTATTTATGTAAAAATTAAATTGTATATATTTTTATGTTGCATAGAATTATATAATTTCGTAAATTAGAATAGGTAGGGTCATGTGTTCCAACAATGAAACACAAAAAATTCAGTCTCATAAACCTGTTGTTTATACAGATTTAACTCAATTTTTTTGCAGGTATACAGGAAATTTTATTGGCTATCGGATGTCGTTTATAGTTTAAAAAAAATTAAAGTGTAATCAATCAGCAACAATAAAAACTAAAAAATGGGTAATGTTTCAATGTGTCCACTGTCGCGTACACAATGAAACACCACAAATTCTACAATGAAACATAATATTAAATATTAGCTATCTCATATTTTGTGTAACCTAAGGAGTAGGTGATTTAGGTGAATGACAAAAAATACTTGAGTTCAATCAAAAAAGGTTTTATTCTTAATTTCATGTTCAAGATTTTTGCAGTCGTGTGTGGATGTAGTGTAAGCACTGTTACTCCTGCTTGTTTGGCAAAATTTAAGGCTTCAATACTGAGGTGGGAATCGTGGTTATCGATTATTAATAAAGCAGGGTTTTCTGGACTCGCAGACGTGTTTAATAAAATGCTCCATAACTTTTACAAAAAGCTCTGCATTCATCTGATCCAATGAAACAGTGTTTGATTGTGTCCAGTATGCAACTGTTTCACTGTTGACTACCTTTTTTTTTTTTTTTTTTTTGGGTGGGAAATCATCAAATGACTCCACCCGCTCTGGGTGGAGCGGGAGGGCGTGTCAGACTCTTACTGACTAAAACCCACCCGTGTTCCTTCTGTTGCCTGTGCAATGCCAGGGGGCCACGGTATCCCTTTCGGACTTTCGGCTTTATTTTCTTTTTAGATATTCTTTACGTTTAGTTATTTTTATTTCTGCTTGAGTATAGATCTCGATGTTTTTGGTTGGTATATTGGCGTGTGCTAGCTGTCATATGGCTGATAATTTATAATTTAATGTTTTGTGTTGTGTTATGTAAATTATTTTGCATAAGTACTATTGTATAGAATCATTTTATTTTTCCTAATTGAACAGACAGCTGTGCTGCTGGGGAGTTTGTTGCGCCACTTCTTCTTCCCAGCGAAAGCACTAGGAAGTGGTGAAGGGTGGGCGTTTTGTGGGACTGTCTTATGTAACTTTGACGTTCGAAAAGTGCTGATTCTCAGCCTAATTTGAATAAATGACTTATGAATTTTGAATTTTTTGAATTTTTTCCCGCAACCCCGGCAGGCAATGGTCTCATCGGACCCCTTCATTCGCTGACATCTCTTTGAGGCGCGCGTGGAACACAACGCGCCGTCGACCCGGGCTTGGTCCTTACCGGACGGCGAGCTACCCATTGCTCACCGTCCGCAAGCCCGCGCCTTCGGTGGCCGGGAATCGGCAATCGATTCCCGACGCCCAGGGCGTGTCCTTCTGCGGCGGCTAGGGGCGTGAGGGCGCGAAATTTGCCTCTCCCTCACGCGCTCCGCCTCCTCCTTCGCGAGCATTACTGCTTCGCAGAAGGAGGTGACGGCCTCCCATGCCCTCTCGCTCCGTACCATGGCCTGGACCAGGGCCGGACGCGAGAGATCCCCGCCACCGATCGCCTCCACGAGGACACGGCGGTGCTCTGCCCAAGCCGGGCATACCTCCACCGTATGCTCCACCGTGTCCTCCGGGCGATCCACGCAGTGATGACACCCGGGCGTTTCCTCCCGCCTTATCCGAAACAGGTACCTCCCGAAACAGCCGTGTCCGGTGAGGACCTGCGTCAGGCGGAAGGTGAGGACGCCGTGGCGCCTCTCCAGCCACTCCTCAAAGAGGGGACTTATCGCCGCAATAGTGGCGTGCCCAACTGTTGACTACCTAAGGTTTATTTTACTTACCTAAAAAAAACCCATTAAATTGTAAAACTTTAAATTACGATATATTCCACGTTAATCTACGAAATATATGTAATGCTAGATAATCATGAAAAATATGAAGATTCCAACCATAATTTAATGAAAAATCTATAAAGAATGTTGAAAATACTTACATTTTTGTCGAAAAATTAAAAAATTCGCCGCAGACACGTCTTCTCCCACGCGGCGCCGGTGCAAACCGGTGTAGGGCGGGGGGTTCACGTAAGTGTCCTAACGCGACATAATGCACGATTTGGCAACGCAGTATTTTAGAAATATTACAATGTTTTATTGTGTACCATTGTTTCATTGTTGGACATCTGACCCTACATGTTTTACTAACTCTTGTTTTCGTCCTCGCAGCTACTAACGTCTGCAGGTTTCAATAGGTTGACATAGTCTCGCCAAAATATCGGGTTTCCATTTTTTTTGGCAGTGTTTAGAGTGCCGTAAGGGCACTCTATCCCTATCGGTTATAGTGCCGTCCACTAGTATGTCGCAAATTGCGGCACTTTATCCGTATCGGATAAAGTGCAACAATCTTTTAACATCTTTGGCAAATAAACGGATCCCCGTATTTTTGCAGTTACGCAACGGGGCATAAGAATAATTATGCTAAAAGAAGTCGGTTGTTTACAAAAAATAGCTGTTAAATTCATAGACGCTCTGGGTAGTAGCGACGGTAGCGACATCTGAAGTGAGCAAGTGGCAGTTTTTATTCCCTTAAAAGCGATCAGCTGGCATAATGTTTAATCTGGTCACACTGTCTAGATCAGTTGTCATTAATTCAATGTGATTTCAATTTTCACTATCAGTGATAACCAGTCAGTGTCAGTGTTTTTTATCATACTTTTACCTGTAGTTTTGGTTAATCCTCCATCCATTATTTTATATTATGTGAAGCATTTGGAATATGTTTGTGTCGACGGACCATTCAAAATCTATTGTTTTACCCTCTTGTTGAACATTTGGTATGGCTGAAGGACAACGCAATGAAAAACTAGAAATGATGACTCTTCACAAGATCTTATTCACTATTTGTGCTCTCTCCATCATCTATAAATACTATACTGGTACTGCGAATAACATTATACGGATAAAAGATCCAAAATTCAGTATTTTAGGACCTTTGAACATAACTCAGATAACTGTTGAGGATAATTTCACTCAGTTGATAGATATTAGCAATTTTACCTTTAAAATAAACCCACAACCATGTAAGGACTATCCTGCAGGCTTGCTGTTAATGATAATTATATCCTCCAACCCACATAACCGTGAAAACCGAATGGTTATACGGAATACTTGGGGTCGAAATCATGATTCCACGAAAGTCGTCTTTTTGGTCGGCGAACCGGAAAACGTAACTATAGCGAACCGAGTAAAGAATGAAAGTATGAAGTACGGGGATATAGTTCAGGGTAATTTCGTAGATGTGTATAGGAATATGACTTACAAACATGTTATGGGTTTGAAATGGGTAGTGCATCACTGCCCTATAGCTAAATATGTTTTGAAAACTGATGATGATATTGTGGTGAATTCTCGGGAGATGACGCACTTTCTGGCCCGGGAACTGTCCCCATGGGGTGCTAAAGATCTGATTATGTGCCAAGTACTGGAAAATGCTAAGGTTCAGAGGTCGAAGAAGTCAAAATGGAAGGTGACTACAGACGAGTATGCGTCAACTTACTATCCAACTTACTGTGCAGGTTTGTGTGATTGTATTTTAATTTAATCATACTTATTTGTCTAGTTATTGTACACATGATATCTTTATAAATTATAGCCTATTTTACTCGTAATAAAGCATTCCTACTGGTGAAAGAATTTTTTAAATTGGTCCTGTAGTTTTTGGGTTTTCATTACAAACAAAATTTTTCTCTATGTAATATAGTGTAGATAACATTTTCCTACACAATAATGAACAAAGGTAATTTTTCTAACATCTTAACTTACTTCTCAAAACCTTATCTATGTAACTGTTTTCAGGTTGGGCGATCCTCTACTCTGTAGACGTAATACCACGGCTACTTAAAATAGCTCAGTCTACACCATATTTCTGGATAGATGATGTCCACATAACTGGTGTTATTGCAGAGAAGATAGGAGTAGCCCGCACTCCACTGTCCAGTTTAATATTGTCCCCAACCAATGTAAAACAATTGAAAGTGTTTGGTCCAAAATACGTTGGACCATTTGTTCTTGGTCCACCTGATCTAAGCTCAGGAAAAATCTTGGATATTTGGACCTCGATTCCGGCATAAGTTTTACGATTAAGTAGTAAATGGCACTAGTAATGTTTTTATGTGGAAGCTTAAATACATAGATTATTAAGATTACCAAAGCAATGTCTTCAATAAAACGCTTTGATTTATGACTTGCAGTTGTGTTACAATTAGCCATGTCTCTAGGAAAACCAACAGTATTGTAGCTTACAGGTAGAGTCCGTGCTAAAACAGTTTTTTTTCGGCAGAAAACTAACTACGATCGGACTCTACATACAGGAACTTAAGTTTTGGCCCCTTTTGTCAGGGAAGATTTTTTATTAGTCATTTTTTTTACCAAAATTTTGTACAACTGCTGGGCACTTATTCAAATGAAATAGAAATACACCCACCAAACCACGTAATAAGTTATTTGTGGTGTTGTGTAGATTACTAAACCGTCCGAAGTTCTTTTTCTGTGGTTATTCTTGTTCTGTGAAAACGGGATGGGGAGCCAACCACAATTGTAGAGTAGTTCCCTACAAATGTGGTTGGCTCGCCATCCAATTTTACATATTGTGAATCTGTAACTAGTCAGTATTATAATTTTCGAAATTGTGTTAATTACGTCACCAAAGATCTGTTAATACCAAATCACAAAATACTATTATGGAAATATGCATATTATAATTTAGTGAGTTAAGGTCCTTATTTTATTGTTTTAGTATTGTTATTTAATTTATTCGTTTTGAACTTGTGGCCAATTATTAATAACGACCGCACGGGTCGATCCATGTGGTTAAGCTAAGCTCGCCGGGGTTGATCCGTGGATGGGTGAACAGCACGTTAAGCCGTTGGTCCTGGTTGTCATTCGTGGATCTTTGACAGTCGTTACGGTTCGTCAGAAGCCCGAAAGTTTGACAACCAGTCTTACCAAGAGGTATCGTATTACCCAGTTACTGGGTTGTGGAGGTCAGATAGGCAGTCGCTCCATGTAAAATACTGGTATTCAGCTTCATCCAGTTAGACTGGAAACCAACCCCAATATAGTTGGAAAAAGGCTCGGCAGATTGATTGTTATTTAATTTATTGTAAGTTTTAAAATGATAATAATAAATTAGGAAAAATTATTTCAAGCTGTGCTTGCTTGAAATATGCTATTTGTTCGAAATCTCTGGATATGTTGTGAGAATGGACTTTAAAATTATTTAGATTGTTGTTATTGTTTGTCGAATATTAAATATAGCAAATAAGAATTTAAGTGCCTCGTAGGTCTAGTGGTCGCAAGCGCTACTGCTGAGCATGAGGTCCTGGGTTCGACTCCCAGGTCGGGCAATGTGTTATTGGGATTTCCTATCAGGAATTTCTGAGTAGCAGCCCGGAGTCTGGATTTATGCCGGGTTAATGGCGATAGGCTCGCCTCCTATTACATAGTCATATGTAATAGGAGGCGAGCCTATCGCCATTAACCCGGCATAAATCCAGACTCCGGGCTGCTACTGAGAAATTCCAGTTAGAAAAACCCAATAACACTTTGCCCAACCTGGGAATCGAACCCAGGACCTCATGCTCAGCAAAATCAAGGTTTATAATTTACCTGCAAATGTAAAGCAAGACTTTTGGCACTGTGTTAAAGATAAGTGGCGAAATGTGGGCGTACTATAAGTACACCTCTGCCCAACCCTTTAGGGAAACAAGGCGTGCTTGCTATGTTTCAGAATCTTCCTATTAACTTTCATTGTTACAATATTACTATTCATTTGTAACTAGTAAAAGAAGTACCAAAGGTAATAAAAAATTGAATTGTATGTACTTATTTAATGTATGAAAAATGTAATAATGTGCCTTGAGAACAATATAAATTATTCAACTACCTATAGCTTAATAACTTATTTATTTATTAAAATTCTGAACTATACCTGTGTCACAGTGTAAATAATTAACAGTGTTACCTCGTCATAAAAACAGCCGAAATGACGCGCTTCTAAATCTTAGTGTACTGGTAGTACGCAACAGTCGAGTGCGCGGCTGTTACGCACGGTCGGTAATCATTTTAGGGTCACTGCCGAGACGTAATACTTACTTACTATACTTATTATACTCTGCCTCGGTAATTAACAGGCACATGAGACATGTCAGCTTTGTCTCTGGGATGGCAAGTTTTAGATACACCCATTACGTCTGCAGTTTCGCTAGCTTATTTCATTTGACTCTGTAGGAATATAAATAAAACCAAAAAAATATACTTAAAACAAATCTATGTCTATTTGTACAATATTGTAGTCTTAAAAATAGGTGTATTTAAAGTACATGTTTGTTCGTAAAAATATTCTATTTGGGTTTATGTTAGGACTAATTTTAATCTCACTAAAAATAATTGAATCACTCATCACATGAAGTATAGCAACACTTCTAAATATGGCTTGTTTTGAATTAAGTACTTAACACTAAATTCCTTTGTTTCTCATTTTAGAAACCTAAAGTCATAAGCACAAGGCGTTTTTATACGCGGGTTCCATGTAACGCGTTTGACTGACGCGCGTCGAGACGATGCGTAAAATAACTGCCGTCTGCATAGGCCATAGGGGCTTTTTTAAGTGCCGCAAACGCGCATTCTGTGCAACGTGCCTTTATGGTGCATAGAAAAAATAAATTCAAAAAAGCACTTGTTACGTTGTCAGCGCGTTTTTGTATCGATGCGCGTACGTAACAAAACGCTGTGTGCTTACCGTGCGTTTGCACTGGCGAAACATTCTCTATTTCCTGTCAAACATTGTATCGAAAATTGACATTTAGAGATTTTTTATGTGAATGTTTCGCCAGTGCAAACGCACAGTACCTAACGCTATGGTTTCATAGAAGAACGATGGCCGTGATATTATAACGGCCGTTTCACCAGTATTGGACAGTATGGTGTCAAAAACGCACTGTATTTAGACAAACGATAGTATGTGACCGTTCACCGGTTTCTTAGGAAACCAAAGCTTTAGAGGGTAATAATAATTAATGTTTTATCTGGGGGTTTTATGAGAGATTCAGTTAAGATTTCTATAAATGGTGCTCTGCTTTTCATAATCACTGTCTGTTCCTTGATTGCCTAAAGATTCAATATTTTTCTAGCATAATATGTCAAGATAATTATGTCCTATTTGAAAGGACCTACCTATTTATATTCCTTTCATTTCGTAGTTCACAACTATTTAGGTGTTTACTTAAGAGTTCTTGGATATAAATACCCTGTAATTTAAACTTAGAAAATTCGTACTTAGATATATTTGGTACTTTAAAAGCATAATACAAAATCGCCAGGAATGACTTGAGGACTCAATAATATCTAATGAACAGCAACATCCCCCGCTTTTATAATCAGGTTCACCTGTGCTTCCGGGTCATTCGTTTTCTTACCTTTAAAACTATCTTCTATATCCTGTAAAGTCCTATCTTTAGTTTCAGGCAATAGCAAATACATTACACTTAGGAACACAGTCAAAACCGCTGAATAAACTAAGTAAGCACCTTCGACTCCTACTGAAGAATACAAATGTGGTGCAGATTTCATTGAAATCACGAAAGAAGGAGTCAAAAATGACGTGGAAAGAGTTGATCCTAAGCTTCTATAAGCTAAAGGAAATACTTCACCACATATCACCCAGTTTAGAGGTGCTAAACCTAAACAGAAAGATAAGGTATACAGAACCATTAAAGCCATTGGAACTACCTCCAACATCCATGGTTCAGTAAAAACTTCCGCTCTCCTTAAATAGACGAATATTGAAATTGCTGTCATAGACAGTACAGTCATCACACCACTCGAGAACAAAATAGTCCGTCGTTTAAAGTATTTTAGTAAGAATATAGCTAAGAAGGCACACACTGTCCTCAATAGATCTATCACTGTGAACTGCCAAGCAACATCTTTGGCATCTTTTTTGTCCAACACCGTTTGCAGGATTATATTGCCGTATGCAGCCACCATATGTGCTCCACCGAACTCAAAAACAACCAACATGCTTATAGCAATAATAGCTGGTTTATAGAACTCTTTCTTCTTGAATATTTTTACAACATCGCTGATAGCTTCGACTATTTTCTTGAAAACATTGTTGCAAACGTGAGTTTCAGCATATTCTGGTCTCTTCTCGGCCTTTTCCATCTTCTGTGAATTGATCATGGCTTCAAGTTCCTCCCGTTGTTTCGTTCCTTCGCCTCTGACCCATTTGAACGCCTTTCTAGCTTCGGCAAACTTGCCTTTAGAGACCAACCAGCTAGGAGATTCTGGGGATAGACTTATAATTGCCATAGCTATTAACGGGAATAGGCAACAAACTGCAGCAGTCATCTTCCAAGTCAAATGCGCTCCCCACAAATGCGACAAAAATATCCCCATTCCGAGAGAAATAGCGAAAGTCCCCAAAAATGCTCCACGATACCTCGGATCAGTGTATTCCGCAACTAGAATGGCTGCTAAAGGAGTCCTAAGTCCTAAAGCAAGTCCGTGCAAGAGTCTGGCCAGTATGAAGAGGGGGACGCTGTTTCCGAAGACGAAGACTATCCAGCCTAGTAAGGCAGGTAAGGTTGAGATGAGGTGGGCGCGCTGACGGCCGAACCTGGTCATCAGGACAGGAGACACGAAGTTGCCCACGATGCCCATCACGCCGACTACGGACGCTGGAAGAAAGAATGAAGGGAGAATATTTTAATATTATCACACTAATATTATAAAGGCGAAAGTTTGTGAGTGTGTAGTTATGTTTGTCTCTTCTTCACGCTAAAACTACTGAACGGATTTGGATTAAATTTGGCACACAGATAGTTTATAACCTGGATTAACACATAGGATACTTTTTATCCCGATATTCCCACGGGATGAACTTATGCGGGTGAAACCGCGGGGCGCAGCTATTGATTAATATATGATATTAGACAATAAATCTTTCGGAATTAATTTATAAATGATGGTGAAAACCGGATCAAAATCCACAGAAAAACTAAAAAGTCTTACAGATATACGCGAAAAGAGTCTTTGTTTTAAATACTAGATATGTACCTATATTGATACTCTATCCCGAACCACTAGTCGATTTTTTTTCGAACTTGTGAAGCAATGGATTAGCAATTTGTTTCAAAAGATTCAAATTCCGATTGATCGTGTAAGTATTACATAATTAGGATAGTAGATCGACGATCAAAAAGTACAGAGTAAACAAAGTACTAAATAGCACACCGACTAGTCAATATTCTCTCGCCCTTACTGTGCGTTTGCACTGGCGAAACATCACAACAAAACATGTTGAAATCGCTAGTTCCTGTAAAATATTGTATGGAACTTTGACAGCAATTGAGAATTACAATATGTTTTGTTGTGAATGTTTCGCCAGTGCAAACGCACAGTTATTCCAATTTATTTGGGGTTAGGGCAGCACTTCTTCCATACTTATCCATTAATCGTCATCTTAGTATTCACAACCTTTCTACGCATATCATCTTTCACACAGTCCATGTATCGTTTCTTAAAACTGGGGGACTAAGATGACACTATCCGCATTCATACTAAAAATTTTACTCACGACATAAAACCGCACTGTGTGACTTTTTCTACTGCCTGACTAATCTTCATAGAAATTAGCATTGGTTTTTACCCGACTACGACAAAGCAAAAAGGAGCGTTATGTTTTGACCGGTATGTATGTATGTGTAGGTATGTTCATAAACGACGACTCAACGGTAAAAAAATAATTGAATGATGCTTTTTAGAAATGAGTAACCACGGGTAAAGAAGTGGGTAGGTAAATATCTGGACATTCACATTTTCGTCATAAGTGGGATTTAGGAGATAAACTTATGGGACTTCCAGAATCTACACTGTATTTGTACAAAGCAGTCTGCGTTACAAAAACATGAGATTCTGATTACGTGACAGGAAAGAGCCTTTTTTGTTAGCAAATACTTTTAGTGCAAATATTTGTAAAATAAACAGTAATCTCGTTTACATTAAACTCGTTTTAAAATAAAAAACTTGACAGTCAGGCCTTGAGAGTTCACGGGTAGTTGTTGACCGTACTTACTAGGTGGTAGGTACGAACTTATTTTACTTATCGACTGGTTACAATCAAAAAGGGATTCTTTTTCTTGTTATAAATGGAAGTAACTACTTCCATTTTTTTTTTTGCGTGAAGCGCTTTTTTCGTAGCTGTATTCATTTAATCCATTTTGTGCGATTCATTGTACCCAGATAGGAAGGTACTTATTTACTTAGGTGAACCAAATTGTATTGTACCTACCTGCAGTACCTACTTTTGTCAGACGCGTGCACAGCGTAACATGACAACCATAGAAACCGGTTGTTGTCTACGAGTTTTGTCGACGGAAGAATAGACATAATGACAGATTGTGATTGTTTATCTGTCATTTTGTCTATTCTTCCGTCGACAAAACCCGTTTCTATTGTGGTCATGTGAAAGAAAGAAATAAAGAAAATACATTTATTTGACCCAGGTTATGGCACACAATATTCACAACAAAAAAAAATAATAGAATAGTACTGTGTGCCTCACGGGTGCATATTTTATTATGGTCGTGGCCGTAAGGAGCTAAGATAGTTCCAAAATCATCTTTGTCCGTCTAGCCTTTCGTCTACCGGGTTGAGCTAGGCTTCCAGGCCTTCCAGTCAAACTGGAGAGCTTTGCTATCAGTATTTTTCACGGAAACTACTTCCATCCAACTTGACAGATTGATTTAGCTACTATTTAGCCTGGAACTACTTCTATAACTTTTGGTGTTGTCCCCAAATAGTTCATAATACAATATTTGAGCTTACCAATCCATGAAGTGTCATGATCCGTCAGCGTGACGGGCCCGCCATCTTTAATGAGCTGAGCAAACAGCACGGCTGGGTAGCCGTGTGCGCATCCATGTCCTGCTATGTTTAGAGCCGCACCGCTCACCACGAATGCCTGGAACATAATGTATTGGTAATGTTAGGAAAGATCTCGGTTGAGGTGAAGGAAGGATCATCTTGGGTTTATTCGCAGGAACAAGTCATATAGCCTAGTCTTTTCCAGAACGGAGGGTATCGAATTGTCCATGACATCTTTTCAGAATACTCTTAGTGTTTCTAATGTAGGTATTTTTGCTCTTATCTTATTACCAACGACTTTGTTAAATTAAATTATTATTAATGGGTTTTAAAGTTATGCATGACCATTCTCTACCACTGGCGTAAAGTTTTTTTAAACCCCCTAATCTTCTAATCTAATACATGAATTTACATAATTAGTTATATTAAGAACTGATTTGGCTAAATGGGAAAGCACGACATGAGAGTTGATTGCCTAAAACGGAAATAATTTATTTTATTAACTAATAAGTAGATAATCGTTTGAAAAATTCCATTGAAGCTAAATCATTGACTCGATTGTTTATTTTCTTGCGCAGTTATCTCCACAGACTATAGGTAGTATTGAAGTAGGTACCTATTTAATTATCTGTGGGAACCTAGAGACTTCTTTTGCAATGAAGTGCGATGGCCTTTCTTTGCTACGAAGATGAATCATGTTAATTATGGTGCACATTCTCGAATCATAGGATGATGACAATTAATGGTCGACGTATCTAATTAATTTGTGTCCTGTCTATAACCTCAATGTCCAACGCCGCACGGCAATTCTACAGACCTTTTGAAATGGTGCCAAACTTTGCATTTTTTTAAGTTTTAGATCTGTAGACCTACGACACTGAACCACTTTTCTTTTTTTTATGGGATTTGACTTCTCCCTCTCTCTCTCTCTCTCTCTGGCCGGAGCGGCAGGGCGTGTCAGAATCTTACTGACTAAAGCCCACCCGTTTTCCTTCAGTTGCTTGATTGTTGCCCGGGGGCACGGTATCCCTTTCAGACTTTACCGCGACCCCGTCAGGTATCGGCGCTAGCGGACCCTCTCAGTTGTGCTGACATCTCTTTGAGGCGCGCGTGGAACACAACGCGCCGTCGACCCGGGCCTGGTCCTTATCGGACGGCGAGCTACCCATTGCTCACCGTCCGCAGGCCCGCGCCTACGGTGGCCGGGAATCGGCCTGGGATTCCCGACGCCCTGGGACACGCGGACACGGCGCCGGCGGTGCCCCGCACAACCCGGGCAGACCTCCACCGTATGCTCCACCGTGTCCTCCGGGCGATCCAAACAATGGTGACGCCCGGGCGTTTTCTAACTCCTTATATCCAGAACACTGAACCCCTTAGAGCTAACCTTACCCGTTGTCCTAATAGAATGCGATTACGCGACCATCGCGCGATTATATCGCGTGAATTAATTAGGACGCCTAGTTGAATTCGTTTGATAGCGGGTTCAAACATAACGCGCGGGAACTTGCGGCGGTCGTGTAATCGCGTTCTATTATGATACCGCCTTAGAATTCGTATTTTGCAATAACCATAAAACATATTTACCTGTTTTATAAAAGGCTTCATCGCACTGTGGCTTCATGCAGGAGATTGAATCTGTACCTGTAAAAATAATTAAATCCTGTTAGCATTGTTAGTTTTTTATTGACACACGCAGATGAAGTCGCAGTTATGTCAATAAGAAATACTTGTATACCTGCACACAATACGAATTACAAACATGTACTTAGTTGTGTATAAATGTAGAAATTTTACAGGTAACACAATGGGCGGTGTTTTCGCTAAAAGCGATATTTTAAAGACAACTAACAAGTAAGGACAAGACAATTACTTAAAGGAAGAAGGAGAGACAATACAGCTCCGGCTTGCTTGCTGTGTAGCAGCATGAGCTCTCTGACCTCCGAGAAGACAAGAACAGCATTTTATGATCACGCCTAGTTTGCCGATATGCTATGCTTAGAAGTAGGTAGGAAGTTTTCCATGAGAATAATATTATATACCTGGCAAAAATGAATAATGTAGCCCTCATATATAGTTAAAAGGTACACTGCAATCTTCTAAACATACATACTTATAACTTTTAATAATAATAATTTTTATTACTTATTAAAAGTTTAATAGTCTCATTCAAATACACAGAAACATGAGTAAATATAAAAATAAAAATTATTAATTAAAGTGTCAATGTTTGCTTAGTTATTTTAAATTGCGTGTATTCATGGTAGACAGAAGTTTAAAAAACTTCAATATTCCGCCAATTATTTCAAGTTGGTAGGTAATTTCAATTATAATAATATAACGCAACGAATGTCTCTCAATCTGTATGTTCGTTAAATAGGTACTACTGTGCTTACAAGTGAAGCTTCGTGCAGACTAGCGCGACGCGACAACGGTTATTGTTATACCGTATACCGTGAAGTTTTTTTTTTAGAAATTGTTTTGTTTGAGTCGCGTCGCGCCGCCGCGCCGCGCCGTGGCGTCGCTTCGCGTTGGTCTGCACGAGCCTTTATAAATTAACTCGAATTTCTGCACTTAACTGATTTACTCCGTGTTTTTTTTTTCATAGAGATATAATTAAATATGTTTCCGGCTAAGTTTAGTATACTTATTATATTTTGTAGCAAAGAGGGTAGATAGAAGCCAATAAATCTGTAGTTTCTGCCTAACCCCATCGAAGAAGGCGTGAGTTTAAGTAAGAATCAAGGAATGTAAGTACCTATCGCGCTCAAAAAGTAATCTACCGTGTCTATCGATCGGCCATGACCGGCGCGGGCGGTTTCGATAAACACGATGTTATTTTATTCCCGAATACATGGAAGTAGGTATAAAATAGATTACTATCCAAAACAACAATAGTCTCTACGCCGTAGTAAAACTTTTTCACAATGATAAAGTAACCTTGTAGTTTCCAGTGCATTTCCGCACCTATTCATTCTGAGAATTAATATCGACATGCCATTTATTCATTCTCATGATTTAATAAGAAGTATTTGCTTTTAAAACTAAGTACTACCTACCTATTTTTTTTCTTTTTCATGACTCGAATTGCTTTTGTTTCGCGAAAAAGTGACTAGGACGGCTACGCATTGCGTTTTTTTTAGCGCTGTGATGCAGAACAATATAAAAGTATTTATAGTGGTTTGGTTTACCTACTGCACTTGTTGCGATGGACTGGTGTGTCAAAAACGCGCGTTTGTATCGCTGCAAAAAGAAGCCCTGTGTAGTGTAACCACTTTAAAAAGCCGCGTCCTAACCAAAAGCGATCGTCGCGCGAATACGCGATCATCGCGTTCATATAATGTTTTTTTCGTTGAATTGGAACGCGTGGTCGCGCCGACAGAGGGCGCCTTCCAGTTTTCCGAACAAAAACTACTCAAAAGTCACCCAATTACAAACTCAAATCTCCAATTTACGTTACTTTTGAGTAGTGTCGGTCGTGGATGATGCAGTGAGGCTTAAGAGGGAACAGGGCCTGCGATTCTCCGTACAAATGTATTCCCCTTTTTTCTTCCTCTAGATCATTTGTTTTTCATAAAATCAAGGTCTGCTGTAGACACGTTCCTGTTATGTCCTTTATTTCAGCAACCTATTGTTAAATAAAATAGTACCCTTCAAAAATTACAAAAATCCCTCTTTTAGATGATGATGTGATTAGAGGACTACCCATAGATATATCCGTGGGACTACCAGACAAATTCTAAAAGTTTTTAACATAAAAGAAAATGATAAGAACCTAGACATACCTACTCTTTCTTAAAATTTGAATGTAAAAAATAATTGAATCGGCTCAGTTTTCGAAGAGAAAAAAGGGGAATACGAAACGTCGATCCCCTCAATTTTTTTTGTGATATAATTGGTCTGAGCTGCAGCTGTCCCTATCGCACTCTACTGGGGCAGACTTGAGGTAAGATGACGGCAATATTTTCTTCAATTACTTACCTATTTGTCAGATTACTCGTAGGCCCTGTTCCCTCTTAAGTAGGTATATCGAATGACTTTTAAAATCTTGATTTGATACGCAATTCAGACAAATTGGAGTACCTACCTAAAGGTTTTTTTTCTTTTAGCTTGTCTGTTACTCATTGGACATCGCATTAATCTGTTTCAAGCTGGCAAGAGGAAATTAATCGGTGCATAATCCTTTGTCAGGCCTTCTCAGTAATATAAATAAAATGTCCTTCACAGATTAATGCTTTATTACACCCATTTAAAATAGTTAAGTGCTAAAGTAGTTCTGCAGGAAGTTGAAAGCGTGTCTTCATAAATAGAAAAAAGTTTATTCAATCAATTAGACACACGATGTCTGTACAAAAGAACAGCAATCAGATCGTATGTAGATAATGTTGCCATATCGCTATTAAACTGAGAAAAAAAGGAGGAAGCCATGGTTTTATTTTAAGTGCCTTTTTTCATGATACGTTATCTGCACTTCTGGGTTTAACTGGTTGTCCAACTTTTGAGCTTCTGACTACCCGTAACGACTGTCAAAGATGATCTACGAATGACGATGAGCAACGGCTCATCGTGATTTGCTAGGCACGGAAAGGTCTCCAATGTAATGGATGGTCACCCATCCATGAACCGACCGTGGCAAGCGCAACTTAACCTTTGACTGACCGGCTGTTATTACTGAGCCACGAGGCATCAGCTCAAGCCCAAAAAAAAATTAGCAATTTTAGAGCCTCATCGAGTCGAGCACCACCACCACTACTTTAGCAGAGATGGAGCTAGACGTCGTTTTAAAATCAAAATATTACTGCTTAAAGAGGTGATGGTTGGCCCTTGGTACATACTGGGTTATCCCACATATAACAAGGTGGTGGCAGGGTATAGCGTCCAGCATCCTAACTGCGTAACACTATCAATCACACTCTGAATGATTTTGAAGGATATTCCTAATCCAATGCTTCAATGTTCAAAAAATGTGTTCGCTCAACAACGTAAATAACGCAATGAATGTTGTTGAACTGTCAAAATGAAAGTCTTTGCTAGTTTGCTACTGTAAGTGTGTTAACGCTATTACCCCGTTGGTCCAGCATTAAGGCTCCCGGAAACAGTGATGTGACACCGATAGAACAATTTCCGAGAAGTTTTCATAGAAATAATTCCACCAGCGTCGCACCGCGCTGTCACGTTGCGTCTGTTTGCGGGAACCTGTGAGATATCGCCACTTCGCCAGGCCATTCTATAACTAGCTTTACATAGTTGCAATCTTGTCTATTGTACCTACACAGGTTCTAAAAACGAACAAAGACATCAATTACCTTACTCGTTAGTTAACTAGGTACTAATTACTTATGTATGCACCGCGTCAATCTTAACGAAGATCGTGACCGAGTAGCAGAGTGTCTGGCGTCGTTTACTGACATTTGTAGTTCTGCCGGGCGCCGTGAGGTCGGAGCGTGATGTTATTACGAGTCAATAGTTTTTTTGCTGGGAAGTGTAGTTTAATTATGCATTTGTCTGCAAATTACAGCGATTTAAAGCTAATGAGAGCAATGACACTGCCGTATGGTGATTATTATAGCATAATCAGTCTAAAAACGTCACTGCTAGGAGCATACCACCGGCCTCCTTTAAGTTGGTGGATGAAACAAAACAAATACAATCATGTCTTCGAATTTTTGTTTCTAGGACATGTCGGTTTCCTCACGATGTTTTTCCTTCACGGTTTTGAGAGCAGTGGTGATGATATAAATTAAACAAAGAAGAGTGCCTGTCTAGTTTCGAACCTACGACCTACAACTCAGTAGTCGGGCCGTTAATTATGATGATTATGCTATAATATAGTAGGTACATACATATAAAAAATCGGTTTTCGTGTCCGTCTGTGTGACCACTTAGATCTTCTAAAGTACACAATGCATTTTAATGTGATTTTTAACTGACGTCAAAAAAGGAGAAGGTTTCTCAATTCGATCGTATATATATGTTTTTTTTATGTGTGTTCGCGGTTAGCTTCGTCGTTTATGAACCGATTTTGATGATTCTTTTTTTTTTTGTAGGGCATACTTCAGAAGTGGTCCCAAATAAATTTGATCAAGATCTGAGAGTTAGCTTCAATAATACATATTTTTCCCACCTAGTATAATTATGTGGATGATATTCTAATAATAGTTCCTGTCACTGTAATTTACTTGGTATTCAAATTTTTGTGGAGGTTTTGTGTAGGTACCACAACTAAAAAGTGAAAAATAAAAACGTTTTCACAAAAAATAAAACCGACACCCAAAAAAAACACTACATAGTGAAAAATAACTTTGATTTCGGAAGTCGGTGGCAAAAAAACTAAAATAAGAAACCCAAGACACCGACTTCCAAAATCAAAGTTATTTTTCACTTTGTAGTGTTTTTTTTGGAAGTCGGTTTTATTTTTTGTGAAAAAGTTTTTTGCCATAATTAACAGCATGTAGGTATTCCGGAACGATTATGCGCAACTTATAACCCTAAAAATGTAGGCATATATTATTATGCTCTGCTATCCCGTGTGAAGCCGGGGCGGGCAGCTAGTATATGTCGTGGCCAGATCTTAAAATTGATCATTTCATGAAATGAGCATCGACCACTGGTCACATCATGAAGTGGCCTGGCCAGATCATTGAATATCTACTCAACGTTTAACGATATGAACATTTAAACGCACGACTACTTCATGATGTGGCCAAACATTAGCACTGTAATAGTTATGATAATATTACTGTGACATTAGTATCATGGCAGCGGAATACAACAAATCAAACACAGTAGGGTGACCACGCAAAAAAAGTCGATGAACTTTTATTTGGTTTCCAAATATTATATTATGGAAAGCGATCAACTTGGAAGTAGCGCTCGCCGGCCTCTGCCGCGGCGTGAAATACAACATAGCACTTGAAATTAGTTTTACAAAAAAAAAAAAAAAAATTCGCTGCTTAAGTGGCACCCCGACCAAACGAGTTAGGTTAGGTTAGAACTGTGACCAAACGCGCGTGAGCCGAGTGAGCGTAGTGAGCGGTGCCGCGGCAGCAGCCGGCGAACTCTACTTCCAAGTTGGTTGCAGTTACTTGGCTATTTTTACTACAACTCACACCATGGATACCCTACATTAATGATATGGCCAAACGTCGACTGACATCATTAAACGTTGATGTTTTATCGATATTATGGCCAATGTTAGCTGGCCATTTCATGAAATGGTCAATTATAAGATCTGGCCACGACACACACACATAATATGTTGCAGTAAGATGGTTAACGCCGTGATAAATAGTTATATCCCTAGATATAATACCGTAATATAGTTATTTGAAAGCGGTTCATACAGTGTCTTACTAGGAATAATAATAAATAAAATAAATAAAAATCTTTATTTAACCAAAAATATACAGAGTTTGAAGTACAGTTTGACATTTGGTTTAAAATATATTTATTGTTTCTGTTGCAAATTCTGTACAAGAATAATACTCTTACCTGTAGGTATTATAAAAGGTAGTACAGGTAAAACCTAGTATTATTATTAACATAAGTAACATCACGCCTTGTTTCCCCTATGGGTTGAGCAGAGGCGAACCTGTAGTAGGCACACCCACATTTCGCCAGTTATGTTTAAGTCCCATGTAATAGGGGGCGAGCCTATTGCCATCAACCGGGCATAAATCCAGACTCCACGCTGCTACTGAGAAATGCCAGATAGAAAAACCCAATAACACTTTGCCTGACGCGGGAATCGAACCCAGGACCTCAGGCTCAGCAGTAGCGATTGCGACCACTAGACCAACGAGGCAGTATACAATAATATTGAACAATAGAACCATTATTATTACCAATACTAGCAACAGAAACTATTAATGTCAAACTGTAGGTACTTCGAACTGTTTTTTTTTGGATAAATAGTTTATTTTTTATTTTTATTAGGGCACTCCGACCAAATAGGTTAGGTTAGAACTGTGACCAACTACGAACGACTCGGGAGCCGAGCGAACGTAACGAGCTTACCTATTATGATTGTGACCAAGAGAAAACTATGGAAGGAGTATTATGAAATCGTCACCATGTCACAATCACGTCTATCGCAATATTTTACAACACATCCGTTGAGTAGGGTTTGGTGAAGAAAATGTGGGAACGTGAGCCTCTAAATTCGTTTAAGAATTCAGTAGGAAGAGAATTAGTCCGAAGTAGGGATAGGTAGTAAAAGTTGTTACAGAATTGGTGGTAAAGTAACTCTGTCTGTCTGTCTGTTACCTTTTTATGCCTCAACGGCTGAACAGATTTGGATGAAACCTAATTTCACACGGACCCGTGTAATGCCTGTGTATCCCGATAAGTAAAGCTTCGTTCACACTAGCGCGACGCGACACCGGTTATTGTTATACCGTGAAGTTTTCTTAGAAATTGAATCGTGCGAGTCGTGTCGCGCCGTCCGCGTCGCGCTAATCTGCACGAGGCTTTATGCGTTCCCATGCGATAATTCCCGACCTCCACACGGGCAAAGCTGCGGGCTAAAGCTAGCTACTGATATTTAATTAAGAGAAAAATAAAAGACATCAAGTCAAGGCCTATCAGCGGACTGCACAAAAATATACGTAAGGTAATTCCCACAGTAAAGCATTTTATTCTGATTCTGACACTTTTATGTAATAAAAGCAAAAGGAACCTATATACAGGGTGATTGGAAGATGGGTGCAAAGCTGTAAGGCGAAGATAGTACAGACCATTTAGAACCATTTAAGCCATGGTTGTCTCAGACGAAGTCTTACCAATTTTTTTTAACCTAATATTTGTTTTTTTTTTTTCGGAAATTCCCAAAGGGTTATGTAAACTGCATAATTATGGCCAAATTGAATGATATTACGAGTTCATTTTTTATTTATTTAATCAAAGTAATGTGTAAGCAATCAAGCAAAACATTTTTTAGGCTTCTGTGAACATTAGACATTTTTTACAGACATTTAAAGTTCAGAAAATTTGTAACAATACGTTTTTTAAACATTATTTTAAAAAAAATTGGTAAGACTTCGTCTAAGACAACCATGGCTTAAATGGTTCTAAATTGTCTGTACTATCTTCGCCTTAAAGCTTTGCACCCATCTTCCAATCACCCTGTATATTTGCATATTCACGGAACCTAAACTAAAGATAGGTACAGACCTACTACCTACGTACGCAGTAGAGTAGTCAAGTACTTATTTTAATTAACAAACGCATAAATTTAATGCAAGTCGTGGTTAACACTGAGTCATCAAGTAGTTAAATAGGTACAGTACGATACAACTTAGGTGTAGCATCAGCTAAATCCGTAAAACCGATCACTTCTTAAGATAGGTATCGTTACTATCCACTAAATACCAGTGACCTTGAGTGGTTAGCTTGCGTGTTCTGTACTGAGCTCAGGCAACGCGTCGTACGTCCAGCCAGTAATAGGACTCGCCCACCAAGGAGCGCTGTCCCAAATTAAACGTATTATTAATTTATTATGCATAAATGAAAAGGTATTTTAATAAAACACGTAGGTATACAATTTAATCATTTATCTTTAATCATCTTTCATTGATCTGAGTGAGCATGACATACTCTAAGCCGCCAGGGCACATTCAAGTCAATGAAAGGCATAAATCGATATAAGCAGTGATAGCCTAGTGGTGTGACCGTCAGACTGACAAGTCATAGGTCTCGAGTTCGAACCTAAGGCACGCACCTCTGACTTTTCAGATTCATGTGCGTATTTTAGAATAATCACATGCTCAATAAATGGTGAAGGAAAACATCGTGAGGAAACCGGCATGCCTGAGAGATATTTCTCAACGGCATGTGAAGCCAAGTCAGAGGCCCGTGGGCGGCTTTAAAACTCTGACACCAGGTTAGTTTACTAACCACACGAAAAGAAGACCTAAATCGATGACCTAAAGCGATGATCGCTTAATCGCTTTCTATTATGCCAACGGTAAAAATGATTATTTATGGTTTTAGTCTAAATAATTCAAGAAAACAATCTAAGTAGGTACCTACCTAAAATATGTACTAACTACCAAACTATAGAACGGTCCCCTAGTTCTTAGCCGTGCCCATCAACACGTCAAGCAAATTAAAATGCGATAACTACAATCAAGTTGAATGGACGTCAAAATGCCAAAAAAACTACGAACAACAAACTCAAATTGAATGAACCGGGAAATTCATTAAAACTATTAATACAATAAAATAAAAAAAACTGACCGATTTGTAAAACTAAGAGGTTGAACAAGTCTTCAGATCACGAATGAAGTAAGACCAATTAAGAAAATCCTAATGATCGTCATTGAATCTATTTGAATTCAATTAGTTATAACATTCACGAACATTTTGCATGATATTTACCTAATTAATGTAAACCGTTAATTGTTAAAATTATCTTAGCATCGCATCGATTCTACTGCTAATTGAACTGGGATCGAACTTGTGTGTCAGTGTCATGTCAGACTATTGTTTTTTTTATTAAGGCGACACTAACTATTAATGAAGATCACGTCTAAACGAGTAGTGTTAATGATTGTATACAAGATATAATGATTTATTTAAAGAGTATCTAACGGTGGAGTTTCTTGCCCATTCTTCTCCATACGAAAACTACCTTTTGGAATGGGCGACTAGAATCAGTTTTATTATTTTTTGTAAAGTTTGACGTTCAAAAGTGCCTTTTTTGTGCCTAATTGAAATAAATTATTTGACTTTGACAGATTTGGAAAAAAATATTCGTTAAATACTTTTATTGTTGCTATCATATTGTAGCTTTTTTGCCATAAAAACGTGCAACCCAAGCAACACCTTAGGCACGTGTAGGCACTACCGGCGGCGAAGTAGAGCTAGCAAGTAAAAATGGCGACAACAACCGACTTTTAATGATTTTATACGGAAGATCACGTCTAAACGAGTAGTTTTAATGATTTGGAAAAAATATATTTAAGTGAAATTATAGTATTTTCTTAATAACTTAATCTACGAATATTTTAGATGTTATATTACATAGTGTAATTAATTTGTAAAGTTATGTATAACGCGTGTAAAAAACTGAGAATCACGTAAAAACTATCAAGCGTATTTTTCTGAAACCTTCACCATTTTAAAGATTATTTAATTATTGATCTTTTAGTATACGTGTTTTATTAAAATACTTTTTGTTTTATGTATAATAAATTATTAATGCTTCTAATTTGGGACAGCGCTCATTGATGGGCGAGTCAAGTACTGGCTGGACGTACGACGCGTTATGGCCGCCGTAGACGTTCAAGTAATTTGATCAAACAGGCTAGTTCAAACAGTTTAGTCAAATTAGCATGACTGTCTGTGGTAAAATTTGATCAAATATAATGAGAAATCAAATGGAAGGAAGAAATATGAATTTTCGTATTTTTATTTGATCAAACAGTTTGTTCAAACTGTTTGATTATTTTGAGTGTGTGTGTTGCGCGCGCTCAGTTGTTGCTACGGAAGTGTTCCCTTGCGGACGTGTTGTATTGCAATATGTCGAACCGCGATGTACTAGAAGAATTCATACAAATATATGGAAATGAAACCAGCTTTCTAATTACGCAACATATTTTCGTAAACGATAACGACAAATCTGTTTCATTTTGACAGTTCAACAACATTCATTGCGTTATTTACGTTGCTCTGCAGATTTTTTTTCGAACTTACGGAGCAATGGATTAGCAATCTGTTTAGAAACGATTCAGATTCGGATTGATTTTGCATTACGTAATTAGGGTACTGTTTATGGAACATCAAAAATAAAGATTACCATAACAGAGATAAGCAGAATGCTGCTTATTGTAAACTAATAGAAAAAATTAATGAAATAGAATCAGCATCATCTGTAGACATTTTAAAGAAGCACTACCACTCTTCGTCCGCTTCGATACTGAACTGACACCGCTTCAAGTCTGCCTGATGGTGTGTGGTCGCTTGAAAGGTCATGCCAATTTGACCAAACTGTTTGAACTAGCCTGTTTGATCAAATTACTTGAACGTCTATGGCGGCCATAACGTGAGCTCAGCACAGAACACACAAGCTAATTAGCAAAACTCCGCAGTTATGATGGGTGTCTACGTCTTAGGACTTCGGGAAGCACGTGGCGGCCGAGACCATGATTCCCATCAATGTCCTTCTTTATTCCAGAACAACAACATTGTCGCATTATAATGTATTGTTACTGGAGATAAAAGAAACGTTTATCAGACGCCATCATGTTATTGCGTTGTGAACTTTTGACACCATGAGATGATTATCATCACATAATACGTATAAGGTCATATTTAAATGTAAATCCTTAGAGTAAGATTCACAGACACACACACAGACAGTTTGGAAAAGTTAAAAAGGAATACTAGTTGTGGATGGGTTATCCTTTTGGGAAAAATACAAACTTCCATACATACTTTTATCCCATATAAGAGGTGAGTTTTTAAAAATCCTTCCTTAGTGCTTAATTTTGCTATGTAAGGAACTCCTGGGAAAAATTTCCTGCTTCTAAAACCAGCGGTTTAGGTTGTGTGTTGTCTGTCAGTGAAATAATTAATGTAAAGTAGATGAACCTTATTCTGATGCTATACTGTTCATATTCGTATAAGCGAATGTGACTTAGCGACGCATTCGAATAAAGACGTTATGGTTATACAAAAAAAAAACATATTCGTATGCTGACTTTGAAGTTAAGTCACAGTGCGATCTGTGAATATTGCCTTATGTACTAGTGGGTACCTTACGCTAGTACCAGAACGTGGCAAGGACTTATTTTTCAAAGAAAATTGGAAATTTCTTAACATTGAATTTTTACAGCAAAAAACCATTATGAAAGATTTAATTGACTGGTCAATTATTATTATTTAGGAGTTAATTGATAAACAATAATAATAATTAGCGGCACTATTTATTGTTCTAAAAAGGAAGCTAATTAATCGAACAAAAGATACGATCTGTATCTGTATTAAATAATTAAATAATTAGATTGACAGTGACATACTTTGCTAGATCAATAAAGTATTGTTTTCATCTGGATTAGATTTAATTCAAGGGTTCATTCATGAAATCACTATCCATCAATCTTTGCAATTATACATTTTTAGCTGGGTAATAGCGTAACACATTTACAGTAGCAATCTGTGTCATTTTGACAGTTCAACAACATTCATTGCGCTATTTAAGTTGTTAAGCAGACAAATTTTTCGAACATGTGAAGCAATGGATTAGCCTTCATAATGATTCAGACTTTGATTGATCGTGTGTTTCGCAACTAGGGCTGCTTCGCATGGTATGTAAGTTTAATCCCACCAAAAGCATTTCCATGTAAAATATTGCCAAGAACTTTTTGACAGTGCGAGCCATTATGGTCGAGACCATAATGGCTCGCACTGTCAAAAAGTTCTTGTTAAAAAGTTATCAGATCTCATGTAGAGCCAAGCTTCTAACTCTACACGTCCTAACTTCACACTCAACACCTTAGTCAAAATATGAGGGTTCAATAAAACGACGAAGCGCTTCGAGAAAAGGTAGGTAGTGTAGTGCCCTTGCGCTTGCCCCAGATATTAACGTATTTTAAAGAAAGAAAGAAAGAAAGAAAGAAATCATTTATTTGCTGATGATGTAGGTATACATATAAGTTGGAATATTTATTAGGTGTCCCGATACATTTTACCTTACGGCATGCAAAAAATTAGGTTTGAATTAAATATTAATATAGATACAGCTATTACGATCATTTTTAGCCATAGTCGAATTTAATTGGTTGTTACAGATCAGAAAACAAAAAAATAACAATAATAAATATAATTAATGAATTACATATAAATCTCTCGCAAAGCATAGGTACAATGAAGAATATAAATGTCTAAATGAGTAATGTCGAAAAGCTTAATGTCAAAATATTCCAAAACATTAACAACTATCACAATTATTATTAGATACCTAAAGAATTTAGATAATCTCGTAATGTCAAGATCTGTTATGTCCAATTACAATATAATAACAACCATACAAAAAAAAAAAAAAAAAAAATGCTAATAAATAAATAACAATTGTCAATAAGTCAATGTCATCAAAAACATTCGAAATAGCAAAGGCAATGCACATTTATCAAAAACATTTTTATAGAGTTTTGTCATTTAAAAAGTCTTTAACTGTGTAATAACATTTCTCCAGCAATAATTTTGTTAATTGTTTTTTAAACATTTTTATGGGTAGGTCTATTAAATATTCAGGTAATTTATTATATATAAGTGGTCCCATGGAAAATATGCTATTTTTTAATAAGGCGGTTTTATGACCACCTGTGCGCAATTGGTTTTTATACTGGGACCTCATTGGTGCTGTGCGTTGTCTTATGTCAATCATTGAGGTAAATTGGTGTTTATTTAATTTAACAAATAGGGCCACTTCTAGAATATATAAACAAGGTAATGTCAGAATTTTAAGGGATATAAATACAGGTTGACAACTTTCATTAAACTTATGACCTGTCATTGATCTAAGACATCGTTTTTGGGCCCTAAATATTCTTTCCCTCTCACTGCAGTTTCCCCAAAATATGACACCGTATCTTAATAATGAAGCAACTAAACCATGATAGGCTATAACTAATGTATTTATGTTTAGTTTATTTGAGAGGTTATAGAGTACATATGAAGATTTACTAAGTTTTTGGCACACATTTTCAGCCTGAGATTTCCATGTAAATTTATCGTCAATCTGCACTCCTAAGAATTTAGTCACTGAAGCTGTGTCTACGATTTGGCCATTATATTCAGTAATTACTTTTTTTGGCTGTAACCTCTGGTGAAAATGTATGACTTTAGTTTTTTGTAAATTTATGACTAGATTATTCCTGTTAAGCCAATCTATTATTGTTTTAAGTGTGCTGTTTATTTCATCTTCGTAGTTCGTCTCATTCGTACATTCGACTATAGCAGTGCTGTCATCGGCAAATAATGTCATTGGGTGACGGATTTGACGGGGTAGGTCATTAATGTAGAGTAGAAACAGTAATGGACCGAGTACACTACCCTGTGGAACTCCGAACTCTGTTACTCTGCAACTGGATAGGTATTTCAGTTCACGCTTAGTTTTAGTACAGATTCTCGATAGTTCTGTATATTGTTTTCTATCCGTGAGATATGACTTAATTAAGTTTAGCACGTTTCCTCTTATGCCATAATCGCTAAGTTTATTTAAGAGAGTGTCATATTTTACATAATCGAATGCCTTTGTCATGTCTGTGAATATTGCACAAACTGGGTTTTTTTTATCAACATTATTCATGATTACTTTCAAGAGATCGAATATTGCCATGTTGATATTTTTATTTTTTCGAAAGCCCTTTTGTTCTTCACATAAAATGTGATTTTTAGCTATAAAAGTGTAAATAGATTCATATATGATTTTTTCAAAGATCTTAGAGAATACTGAAATAAGAGCTACAGGTCTATAGTTTGCCATGTCTTTTTTGTCATTCTTTTTGTGCAATGGTTTAATGATCACAGTCTTTAATTCATCAGGGAATATACCTGAGCTTATACACACATTTATTATATGGCTTAATGGTCTTGCGATAATATCAGAGACGAATTTTACTACAACGGTTGAAATGCCATCGAATCCAAAACTTTTTTTATTTTTTAAGTTTTGTATCACTCGTGTAATATCTTGGGGGCCTACTGGCTGCATAAACAAAGAATTACGGGTTTTGGTAATTGCAGCTGTATTTCCCGTACTGTAACTGGATACATCATGTATTTGGTCAACAAAAAAGTTATTAAATGATTCAGCAATCTGCCTGGGGTCTATTATTAGTTTGTTTCCTTCTAATATTTGCAAAATTGGTTCTTTAATTAAATTATTATTATTATTTATTATTTGCCATGATGATTTAGATTTGTTTATTGAGCTATTAATCAAATAATTATTTTGGGCTCTTTGAGTTAGTTTCACAATCTTTTTGAGTTTTTGTGAATAGTTTTGAAATGAATTTTTGTTCTCGCTTGTAGGTGATTTTCTGTATTTCCATAGCATATTCCGTTGTTTTCTGCTACAAATCCTAATTCCGCGCGATAGCCATTTAATTTTTTTATCAGATTTTACTATTTTTAATTGCATTGGGAAGCATAAGTTATATAATAGACGAAAGAGATCAACAAAATTATTATATGCATCATTAGGGTCATCTGTTTCAAGTACTTCTGAGAAAGATAGGCATTGAAGGTGCTTTTTAAACAAAATTAAATTTTCTCTGGATAAGTTACGCTTTTGAATTCGCCAGGAATTTATTGTACATGTTTTGTTTACTGGTATTTTTAAAATTTGAGCGGTATGGTCCGATAAACCGAAGTCGAATATATCGCTCATACAGTTTTGTTTGGAATTGTGAGCAAAGTTATCTAAACACGTGCCACTTTTTGGTCTAGTTGCTTGATTAATCACTAACTTTAGATTATAATTCAACAGTAAATTTTCAAAGTCTAATGTAAAGTTATTTTTTTTCAGTGTGTTGATGTTGAAGTCACCGCATACTACTATTTTTTTATTTGCCCTGGTACACAATTTCTTCAACAAAGTATCTAGGTGATCAAAAAACATATTAATACAGGACATGTTCGGTGGTCTATAAATACAAATAACTATTAATCCCTGCCGTCCTAATTCTATTGCACAATATTCAAATATACCCATAATAGATGTGTTAGGTAGCTCTATACATTCGTATTTGTTTTTAATAAGGATACATGCTCCTCCTCGCTTCTTACTTCTTGAATAACACGCTGCAAGCTTATAATTTGGAACGTTGATTAAAGATTCCTGCCCTGAGGTAACAAAATGTTCAGTGATGCATAAAACATCTATATCTAAATTTTTATTTTTTGCATATAACTCTTGGATATGCAACGTCAACATATCTGTTTTATTGAGAAGTCCAGCGATGTTTTGGTGCATGATGTTCATGTGCTTATAAAAGAAATAACTGGTCTTGTGTTGTTGTAGATTTATCTTCGGTCACGCTATTTGAGATTGGCGGTGCTTGGTCAATATTGTCGTTTGTGAAGTCGTCTTGAGAGCCGAATAATTTGTAGTCTATCAATATGTTAGACATTATTTGTTCAAAAATGTTCCTCCATCCATTTCTGCTTAATTTTCCGGTACTATTGGAAAACATTTCAAGTGATAGGGTGCGATTACTATCGAAAAAATATGCGTATTGATTGTTTTTGATGTCTAAGCATAGTAGGTTATTAAATAAATCGACTTTATAATTGTGAATGAGTGCACCAGTTTTGTACGTCGGAGCGCAGATAATAAGGTTTGTGTGGTTGATATTTTTCATAGCATTTTTGAGGTTGTAAAGTATATTCAAATATTCTTCATTGTTCAGATCATTTTCTCCAATGAAAAACAGGCAGTAATCGCTCAGCGTGAATTCTTTTAATTTATATATAAGAGAGTTCAGGAAGCCTGGTGTGGTGACTTGTGGCAGTAGATGATGACAAAAATTAAAATGTTTTGAGAAGATTTCTTCGATTAGGGGCAGAGTTCCTTTTGTGCAATTGCTGCTTATTACAGATAATCTGTTTTTATGTTTTGGAACATACATCGCTCCTGATGTATTTTCGCAAGCAATATTACATGGGTGAGAAGTTGCTGTTGATTTTTGACTAGTTTGCGTCGATTTGTCGTTAGTTAGATAGGATATTTGGGTTTCCTTATTAAGCATATTTATATTTTTGTAAGGAGTGGTGTCTCTACTCTTGGACTCATTACTTGAGATATTCGGTGAAATGTTTTGTTGTTTAGAGGTTTTTTTGCGAGCCGAGGATGTTGAGACATTTTTCCTATCAGGCGTTAAACAAATCTTTTTACAGGTTTCGACCGTCTTCAAAGATTTTTGTAGATCAGTTTTTAAACGGAAATTCTCGTTATTTAAGTCGTCTATTTCTTGATGAGCACTCATTAATTGCATTGTAAGTGATTTAATTTGTTCGTTCAGGTCGTTAACCATGTCATTATCGCTATAGTTCTGTAGACTGTCTGGTATGCTTAACATTGTGGTGTCAATTATGGTTTTATCCTCGTCATTTCTCATATCAGACAAATCACTTAGAGATCCCGTTTTGTGTGGTTTCCTATGTGTGATGTTATCTGATTCCATTTCCATGTTTTATTATATCACCAACCTAAAAATGTTAAACCTTAAAATGTTAATGGTTAAGCTCAGAACCGTATGTGAAAATTTGACGGTTTGTAGTAGCCGGACCTGCTGATGTGTATACGTAAGGTGGTTCATTGTTTTGTGAAAGAGCGCCTCTCGCCATTAAACGTTAAAGTTTGGCGAGCTTAGAATTAAATAACACCTCAGTGGCGGTGCTTGAGGGAGGCCTATGTCCAGCAGTGGACGCCTTTCGGCTGAAATGATGATGATGATATCTACACATATACCTATCGGAATAAATTCTCTAAATGATGGTGAAAACTGCGTCAAACTCAAAATTCGTTGCTGAGTTTAGACGGCCACACAGAAAAACACGTAAAGCAACTTTAATTTATAGATAACTAGCTGTTGCCTGCGACTTCGTCTGTGATCCAGGATGAAAAATAGCCTATGTCCTTCGCCAGGTCATAGTCTACCTATGTGCCAAATTTCATCCAAATCCGTTCAGCCGTTTCAGCGTGAAAGCGTAACAAACACACAGACTCACTTTCGCATTTAGTCCTTTAACTAATAATAAAATTGCGAAAGTGAGTTTCTTTCTTTGTTACGCTTTTATGTATGTTTTTTTAATTTATTGTTCGTCGAGTTGAGCTCCTTAAGTTCTGAATTGAGCTCCACGATTACTGACAAATGCTTGCACTGACTGGACAGGTCACTCAAATCTGTGTGGTTCTTTCCTCAAAACACCATTTCAGACACTAATCTACATGGTCCTCTTATGGCCTGACCAAGATTATATCTGGACTTCAAAAAAGAGACTGCGACCTCTGAGTTTGTTTCGGCCTTTCTTCTCAGAGTAGTCAGATTATGAAGTTTAAAAGTGATTCTGGGGCCTTATTATGAAGTAATAGTGCCATCATTATTCCACTGCGAAAAAAGGTTGGTGCTAGCGGCCTCATATAGCTCCGTCTCTCAATCACACTGGACTAACGGTGGCATTAATACGTATATATATGTATACACAATAAACAATTTTATTTTATTTCTTCCTCTTTTCTTATCATCTCCAAACCTAACACATAAATCTTTTCTGCCATCCTTATCCCCATCATCATGATTCCCCAGCTCATTTGGGGTCTTATCACAATTTATTCGTGGTCTGCGCAACATGTATTTTTCTCCCACACTTCTCTATCAGTAGTCATCTCGGTAGTCACCCCTTTCTAGCCATATCATCTTTCACACAGTCCATCCATCGTTGCTTTGGTCTTCCCCTAAACTTATAGCACCACATTAATACTCAAAAGTTCAAAACTCTCCTTACGACATACAGTATGGCGTTTCCGTTAACCCGCAATTAGGTAGGTATATAGCGTCCACACAGGCAAAAAAAAAAACGAAATAAGTTTTTTTATTAATAAAATATTCACAAAAAATATTAAATTGATACGTAATTGAAACACTGTACAGTTCTCGCAAAACTTTATGAGCCCTCTGAACGTAGGCCCGAGTACTAAACCGCGCAGGACACAATGAGTTCAAAATCATTTATTGTAAGCTGTGAAACATTTTTTACTTACTGCGCAGCCACTCGCGTGCAACTTCCGAGAGCTCAAAAAGTTTTGCGTATACTGTACACGCGCACTTGTCGCACTTGTCTTTCCACGTTGAAAGACAAGTGCGCGTGTACAGTCATTTCGTACACTGTGTACCTACAGTGTTTTAATATTTTTTTTAGCATGCATGTAGGTATGGGCGCCACAGTATTACGGGTTAACGGGAACGCCCTCTGTGAGTTAACATACTGTTTATCTTGTCTGTCATACGACAATCGACAATGGCGCATAAAAACCAAGATATCAATCTGAAATTGTGGTACCTACCTATTGATCAAAATGATCACGGATGCACCACAACATCTGTTTCGGGTGCCATTTCCAAACGCACCTTTCATACGACGTATACGCAACCGCACCGTCATTACATGCCATGAATCGCCCATGCGTGCGCCCGCGCAAGCCATTCTCTCACGTGACGTGTTTTATAACTACCGCAGGGTTTCCTCATGAGTATCGCATTATTATTTTAAAGACAGTTAATGTCACTATAATTTGTAAAATCACCCTAGTCATTTCACGTTTACGATTTCAATGACAAGAATTTAGGCAACAGTTTAGTTTTTAAAACTTAAAAATGTGAGTTTAGACGTAGATATAATTTAGTAGATCTATTTAGTGAACTAATTATGTTTAAAGTAAACATAACAACAGTCTTAAAAAAAACTATCGTAGTGCGCATAAAAAATGGCCGCCCATCACGCCGATATTAGGCAGAGTTAGGCAGAGGGACACCCTATAGTGGGGATGTTTGTTACTCAATCACGCAAAAACAACTGAACGAATTTGGATGACACAGATAGTTTATAACCTGGATTAACACAGAGGATATTTACTTATCCCGGTAGTACCTACGTTCCCTTGGGATAATTACCGACCGCCACGCGGGCGAAACCGCGGAAAAGTAAGCATAGATTTAACTGAAGCCACGGAGTGTCTAAAAGAGTAAGTAAATAAAATAGATGGTGTGAAATCACGGATAGTTTGGTTCTAAGTACCTACGAAGAGTAGGTAATGACAAGATTACTTTGATGGATTCCCAGGATAATTATTTATTTAATATCTATTGCCACTGTTTTAATGAAAGATCGCCCGTTAACGAGACCTGCTGGAAGCTCTTCCTGAAGGTCGGGTTGGCGTCCTGCCAGAAGACTGCCGCGAGTCCTGTTAGCAGTACGCATGTTGTATGAAATTTTATCAGGTCTGTCCAGCAGTACGGGGACCTCGATTGAGTACCTGCGCACGCCATAGTCAGAGTCGTATTCGCAAGATAATACAGCACACACACTATGGGTGTCTGTGTTGCATCCGCCTTTGTATTTACATACCCAGGCGCGGGCGCCGAAATAAGTCGCGCTACCGCGAATCCACTGCCCCCGTGTATTATATCCTGCGCACATCGGGTCCCGATTTTAGTTGCAAACAGTGAAAGATAAATTATTATAAATTTCCACACAAAAAAAAAAACAAACTAATTTGGTATTTCTGCCATATTTCATTACAGTACTGTGTCCGAAAAAGGGTTGCGTCTTTCCGACGCACGCACTCAGAAGTCTGGGTGGCAGAACTCCGGGCGATCTATCATATTTTATTAAATACAACAGACGTACAAACCTAATAATGTTATACCGGTGGCAGCATGTAGTCGGTATTAATATTACCTAATGGTAAAAACTTCACTTTTATTTTTCTACACGCATTTTGTAAACTACACAGCGAAGTTTACTTCGCTAGAAGAGTAACGGTGGAGTTTCTTGCCCATTCTTCTCCATACGAACACTATATTTTGGAATGGGCGACTAGAATCAGTTTTTTTTTTTTTTTTTGGAAATTTTGACATTCAAAAGTGCCTTTTTTGTGCCTAATTAAAATAAATTATTTGACTTTGACTTTAATATTAATATTATTTGTTTTTTTAGTATCTTTGCATGTAGTTTATACTTAATAACCTCATGTTAATTATTTTTTAGTTGCAATATTATAATAAGCTGTTAATTTAATAAATGGAAAAAGAACAAGGTTTATGAGTGAAAATTGATAATTAACTATGAATTTCTTTGTTAAATGATTTAAATTTTAATTATTTTAATGATACATATACATTCATGCTGAGAATCCAAGAATAGCCATACAAAAAATAGATTCATCACGTCTTTCTTATATTAAAGAAAATAATAACAATAGGTCTTACCTAGACAAGATTTATCACTGATCTTATTTTATTTTTTGATTTCAAAGACTCATCCACAGAACCAATAGTGATCGACTAAACCAATACTGACATGCGCCCGCGCTTTTAAACCGCAAGCTTTTTTCATAGAGCCTGACCCTGACATTGGAAAATGACTATTTTATTTAGACCTTGAAATGTACGGAAATATTTAGACGTGGCGGGTCTACGTTAACTGTTTGTATGGTTACGTGACTATCCATATTTGCTATATAAAATGTAGTAGCTACTTACCTACTACTTACTCATATATGTACCTATATAAATGTATATACAAGTTGTTCCTTGGGATATCCCATAACTCTAATGTCAAAGAATCAACATATACCTATTATGTTTGTTTTTTTTTTACATTTTTCATACTCTACAAAGTAATTCGACAACCACGCTTATTCATGAAAAACACCCTTACGTGAAACATAAAAAATAAACATTTGATTTAGACTACTTTCGTCCAAATTTTTTTTTTTTTTTTTTTTTTTTTTAATAATATTGAAAACTTCTTTTTCTTACCTTTAAATATGAATGATTGGTTGGAATGAAAATGATTTCAATGAAACAATGACACTCTCGATGTGTGTATCCAACACAAATCGAGAGTCTAGTTATGGAAACCATGTACCTATTTTTGGAACACTTGTTCTAGGACATTTTGTATTATTTTTACTTATAATTCGTGTTCCTTATACCTAATGTCCCGTATCTCTAAGGTAGAGATACGGGACATTAGGTATAAGGAACACGTTTTAAATTAAATCTGTTGACATCCACTGCTCAAAATGACTTACTACTCTGCTAGTCGATTCCACGAAAAAAAATCGCCTAAATCAGGCTACGATTAAAAAGGGATTACGAATAAACACTTAAGAGGGAACAGGGGCTGCGAGGAATTAAAAAAATAGGTATTTGAAGAAACTATTGCCGTCGCGCTGCGCCCGAAAAGCCGAGTTAAACCCCGTAAAGTGCGATAGGGACAACTGCAGCTCAGACCGATTATATCGCAAATTTTTTGACGAAAACGACGTTTGGCATTCTCCTTTTTTCTCCTCGAAAACTAAGCCGATTTAATAATTTTTTACATTAAAATTTTAAGAAAGAGTATGTCTAGGTTCCTATTATTTTCTTTTATGCTAAAAACTTTTCCGAATGAGTCTGGTAGTCCTCTAATCACGGCGGTAAAAATGGGGCATTTTTATAATTTTTGGAAGGTCATAGTTTCCTTACTTATTAATTGCTGAAAAAAAAGAAATGACAGGTACATGCCTATAGAGACCCTTTTTATATAAAAAAAATACAGCTCTAGAGGCATTATTCAGGAAGAAAAACGAGGAATACGTTTGTATGGAGAATCGCGGGCCCTGTTCCCTTTTAAGTTAATAGGTTAGTAAACTTGGTAATATGAACGAGAGTTTCCAATCTTTTAAATAAATAAAAGGAGGCGTGGAAATGCATGGTCTGTCTGGAATGGAACTGGGCAGCACACATTTCCAAGCTTGATGAAGATAGCTTACAGGATGAGACTGAGTGGCGTCCTGAGAAAAATCTCAGATCCAACTTGGATATGAGTTTGACAGGACAGAGGCGAATGATCAAAAGAAAGGGGAAGATAAAGATAAGATATGATAATCATTAATTTGCTCAAACATGAGTAGGTACAATACATGCAACACAAATTGTCAGCATGCAAGAGATGTTAAAAGTAGAGATATAAACAGATCATCACGTTCATCTTAAACAATGGCATGCAAATTGTCACTCTGAGTCAATCTGCCTAGCCTTTTCCCAACTATATTGGGGTCAGCTTCCAGTCTAAACGCATGCAGCTGAATACCAGTTTTTACATGGAGCGACTTCATATCTGACCTCCACAAACCAGTAACTGGGTAATACGATACCTCTTGGTAAGACTGGTTCTCAGACGGCTTAACGTGCTTTCCGAGGCACGGATAGGTCTCGGTATGTAAAGATGGTCACGCATCCACAGACCAACCCCGGCAAGCGTAGCTTAACCTGACGGATCGACCCTTGCGGCAGTTATTACTTAGCCACGAGCTCCTCATATAATATCACTCCGAGTACTTATAATTATTTTAAAATGTCAGGATAATATAGATAATTAAAACAATAAATGAGTAAATCATGATCAAAATCTCTCATCTAAAAACTCATTTAAATTTTATCAAGCTTTATCTGCTAAAAAAATTATAACTTTCGTTTTGAACGCTACGTCACTTAAGACTATTTTCAAGTCTATTTCGGGGAAAACCACGGATATCTATGGGGAAAACAATCTACCATGCGACAAAAGAAATGAGGGTTTGATCTAAGAACATTGCATTTTCTAATATACAAGGTTATTGGCAATCCGTAACCAAATGACCCCGCACGACCCCTATGCCAATGTCAACAATTTTCGAGTTATTTGACATTTTATATTTTAATTATGAGTGAATGAAATAAAAATATTAACTGCCTTACTAATAAACGTATTAGGTATATCAGGTGAATAGTTACACACCGTTTTCTCTCTTTCAGTCGTCAGTAATTTGACTTTCGAAAGAAGAAGACAAAGCGTTGTGTAACTACACAGATTCTATACAACGTTTATTAGTAAGGAGGTAAATGTCTAATGACTCGATTTTTTTTGACATTTGTATAGGTGTAAAAAGGGGTAATTTGGTTGTAAATTACCTCTCCTACATCCCGTTAATGGTTTGCCGACATATAACCAATAACCCTGTATAAAGTGAAGGTAATGTCAATATTTTGTAGTTATGAAAATAAGTCTTGCATATCTGAGTGGTTTCAAGTTTGAACATCGACCTAATAATAATAATAAATAAATATTTTTTCCATGAGTCTCATACAGTGTTAGTAACAATAAAATCAACGCGCCAAAAAAGTTTTCACTTCAATAAACTTACAACTATGTTAGTGATACAATTACACAAACACACAACAAAATAATCACTGCTTCAGCATGCCAGCTGAGATACTGAAGCAACGACTAACAATACAGAGTCCAGCCTTTCAGCAATAACTCCCAGGATGCTGTTGGAACTGACTCGCACCCTGCGCACTAAGGACGCACATCTTTTACGCATTAATGCATAAAAGCAATCAATACGGAATTCCGCAAATATCCCTGATGCGCAACTAATGCAAAGTTTTTGAATTTGGAATATGAGTTCGGGGGTCAGTCGAGTTACCCCAAAAGATAAAAAAAATTCACTCCACCAAGCCGTAGTAAGCGGTGAGCAAAGCATCTACACTAATTACTGCAGCCAGTCTGTTCTGTACAGAGCACATGCTGAGGTACTTATTTTCTTGCTGATAGTCTCTTTATGTGCCTTCCAATTTAATTTATTGTCGATAGTAAGTCCTACAAATTTTGTTCTAACATCTTCGTCAATGTTATTATTATTATTATAGTTTATGTCTAGATTGTTAATTAATGTCAAGGAGCGTCGACTGAAGCGCATGAGTTTAGTCTTATTTAAATTTATTTTTAAATTGTTATTATTTAACCATTCTACAATGTGTCTGGTCACCGGTGTCCGACCCGTTAAGGTGAAGCAATATGCTCAATTTTATCGACAAATCCACCATAATAAGACATTTTGCCTCCACTGTTTTGAAATGGCGGCCATTTTTTTTTGCTGTGTTCGGTTGGATTAATTTATTTTGCAATATCTACCGATGTAGAGGTCCTTTAGGCATAAAAGTGGTTTCGTTTGACAGCTACAAAAGTAGGCAATAATTTGTTAAAATAAAAAGTTTATCAAATACTCCCATTATACCTTAAAAAAATCACACTATACCTATTATAAAAAAAATTAAATTATTTAAAATAAATAAATTATTTTTTATTTTTATTTAAATTTTATTTTTATTTTTATTTTTATTAATACTCGTATAATATTATAAAGGCGAAAGTTTGTAAGTGTGTATGTTTGTCTCTTCTTCATGCTAAAACTACTGAACGGATTTGGATAACATTTGGCACACAGATATTTTAGAACCTGGATTAACTTATATAATACTTTTTATCCTGATATTCTCACGGGATCGGAACTTATGCGGGTGAAACCGCGGGGTGCCGCTAGTACTTTATATAAATACGTTGTTTTTTTACATTAAAAAAAATTACACTGTTAACATACTTCTTTTAAACTTTTTAGATGCACTAAGATATTACCTAAAAACTGCTGTCAAGACCTAAGCTCTAAGTCAAATAGTTTAGGAGTTGTGACTATTTGAATATGACAAGAGAAGGAAAATAACAAATAAAATAACAATTTGGTAGCATTTAATCTAAAAAGGTATAGAAATTATTACAGTAATTGTTCAAAATGATCTCCGCGATTTAGCAAACAAGAAAAAAAATGCCTTATTATGGTGGATTTGTCGATAAAATTGATCATATTGCTTCGCCTTCACGGGTCGGACACCGGTGATCAGACACACTGTATAATTGCAGTTAGCGAGTTTTTTTTTTTTTTTTTTTTTTTACTATGGCATCTCGCAGGTATACCACTAAGGTATTTACTGCTCAACCGAACAATCCTGTGGCTGCCTTAAGCACTACACTCAAAGCCTCCAGCCAGGAGCAACTATTAAAATTAGGCGAACGCTCGCTAAGGGCACCCCCTGTGGGGTACGAACCTCGGCTTAGGGCGTCGCTGAGGGGAGGACAGCAAGATGGGACAGGCTGGATCACGGATATATTATTATTATACGGGGAATTTAAAGCTACGCGCTCAGCTGCGGCGCGGGCTGGCGCTTCATCGGACAAGAGTTAGCGAGTTATTAATGTGAGATTTATATATGTCACGACTTTTACCCCCAATTGTCACTACACTGTCATCGGCAAAGAGGCTCATAGGTTATTTTGTGGACTTAGGCAAGTCATTAATATACATAATGTAAGCAGGGGAGGTCCCAAAACACTTCTCCGTAGGACACCACACGTAATTTCACGTTGAACCCGCGACCGATGTGGACCGATGAAGATAAATGAAAAACGCATTCTTCATTTATTCAGATACGATTCAGTGACTTAATCTTAGTCATAAGACCTTCAGAGTAAAAAAGAACAAGTAATCTGGGAATGACAATAGAAAACACTAAAATAATGAGGCCCCTGACTGCATCAAACGTGAAAGACATCAAATTTCAACATATACTGGTAACAATTCGCATACTTGCACGTAAAATTATAATATCTAGGAAGTTAGGAACTAATTTAGTGGTACAAAGATCTTTATAAAATGACTCGTGAGTGTTAATTGAAGGGGAAATATTAAGGCACGTATTTGATATAATTTAAATGGCGAGTGATTTTCAGATTCTACGCGCATAAAACTATTACCTAGTAACGATAGGAATTAATGTTACAATGGCATGTTTGAAACTGTATTATTAGGTGTTACTGCCCCGTTGGTCTCGTAGTCGCAAGCGCGATTGCTGAGTGTTGGGTCCTGGATTTGATTCCCGGGTCGGGAAATGTGTTATTGGGTTTTTCCGTTAGGAATTTCTTAGTAACAGTCCGGAGTTTGGAAGTTAGCGGTGTGATACCCCCGTGCCTCGGGGCGCACGTTAAGCCGTTGATCCTGCGGCTGATCGGTCGTGTTAGATTGCCGTCCCATCGGACTATGAGAGTGAGGGAAAAGAGAGTGCACCTGTGTCTGCGCACACTCGTCTAGACATGGGCAAAGTCGTTATATTTTAATCACCGTTACTGTTGTTCCGGTTACAAAAAAATCACCGTGACTTTGTCACTTCGATCACGTCGATATAGTACCTACACTATTACGACGTCGAATACTTGGAACGTCTTGAAATGTGATTTTAAACGATTTGATATTAATTCACTATCATCAATAAACGCCTGCAGCTGTAATGCAGCGTAAATAAAAAACACGTTTATTTCGATATTATTATTATGCAGGTATATGTATTAATAGGCAGGGTATAGTTCGGGTCATGTAAGTTTGCCGCTTTAAAAATTTGAACTTTTGCATACGCTTATCAAAATTATGGTTTACACGGAAGAAAATAATGGCGCCAAATAAAATAAGTACACTTGACAAATTACAATGAGTAAACAGAGTCAAAGGTCGACGTCACGCACGCGGCTATAATAGCCCTCTGGTCGCGCATTCACAACCCCACGAAAATATACGAATTTTACCGAAGTACTCCGAAAGCGGGCGCGAGGGCCGAGCGGACGTTCCTTTAATCTCGTTCCATCTTGAACCATATCGCAGCGTCAGTGACGGTCAGTGAGACAGTGACCGCAGTGACGGGAGTGAGACGGAGTAAATACGACGGAAAGGAACAACGTTATTTTGGAACGACTATAATGCTTAAGAAGTCACTGTGATATTCACAGTTGGCAGATCACGATGATTTTTTCACTGTGACGTTATTTATCACCCATGTCTACACTCGTCCACTATTATATCTCGCGCGCCGAAGGCTCGTCTCCGAGATTAGTCGCCAAGGCCGACATTCGGTCTGGAGGACTATTAGAGGTGTTGTAAAAGGACAAATGGATGGTCAGGGAATGAGCAGCAGTATCCCTAGGAGTGATACTGTAAATCTTAGTGTGGTAAGGTACCACAGAGGATGGCGACGCCCTTCATGGAGACGGCGGCGTTAGCTGCTAGAGCCAGTAATGTCAACACTGCCATCGACTCTGATAACACACTTACAGTAGCAATGGATATTTTGACTGTTCAAAAACAGTTGAGCAGACAATTTTTTTTAACATATGATGCAATGGATTAGTAATATCCTTCACCATCATTCCGATTGTGATTGAAAGTGTGTCACGCAGTTAGGGTGCTCGTGTCTGGCAATGGCACAACCCTTGAGCAGCTCATTATCTTCCTACCCTTGCTCCATGTTAGGTACTAAACCAAGCATCACGGTTTTTTCTTCTATTCTCCCCTCATTCACTCCTTTTACTTTCATATCATCTCACTATCCATCTATATTTTCTTTGGTCTTCCTCTCCCTCTCCATCCATCAAAATTTACATTTATATTCATCAAGTTAGAGCAATTAGGTTGTAAAGAAAGAAACCTAATCTCTTGCCCCGGATTTAGAGCGTTATGACACTGACGATTTGCCAGCGTGTTTCCACTTTTCCAGCGAGACGATTTGTGAAAATGCTCTCTGCGGGTGCGAAGCGAGCTAATCCATGTGCTGTGACTACGCGACGTGTACGCCGCTTTTTCACAATATTGTACACTCGAATATGTCTCGCCCTCTTGCGAGACATTAGCGAGTACAATATTGTGAAAATGCGAAACAAACACACAAACGATTTGAAAGACAAAGATACTTTTAACTTAAAATCAAACGACAAAGCAAAAATTATAGGTACCACTTGAAACAAAAACAATTAAGTGAAACTAGAAATATGAAACACGTTTAGTAATTCGTTTAAAAAAAATAACAATGATGTCGTTCATACATCCGCCCATAAAATAACGAATTACATATTTTTTTCTAAATTATACTTTTTTCCTGTGAACTATAGAACTTACTAGTAATAAGCCACCAAAAAAATATTACTATTAAATAAAACAATTTAAGATGATTCAAAATTCAAAATTCAAAAGTCATTTATTCAAACTAGGCTGAGAATCAGCACTTTTCGAACGTCGAAATTCCTTACCACTTCCTAGTGCTTTTGCTGGGAAGAAGAAGTGGCGCAACAAACTCCCCAGCAGCACAGCTGTCTGTACAGTTAGAAAAAAAAAGATTCTATACAATGCGATGTCTTATACAAACCCATCTAGCGGGAACTAAGCAACTGAATTTGCGTATTTAGAAACGCAAACCGACGTTTGTCTTTAATGAATCAATAGCTTGATGAATGAGAGTTTATCTGGGAACTTCAGAAACCGGCTATAAGAAGTCTATCAGCAGTGGTGGCCCAGTGGTAATAGCCGAGACTTTCGAGTTGTAGGTCATGGTCGATCCTTAGCAGGATCCAATTCGTGTAGATTATTTCATAACCACTGGACCACTGGTCTTAAAACGATGGAGGAAAACATCGTAAAGAAACCGGCATGACCTAGAACCAATCATTCGAAGACATGTGTCATCTGTCAACCCGCACTGGGGCCGCGTGGTGGATTACGGCCCACTCCTTTTTATGATCTGAGGCCCACTCCCTCTCACAGAAAGGAGGACTGTGTCAACTGTGTGCCAGCAGGTGGGAACATAATAGACAGTTTATGAAAGTTTAAAAGGTGATGACTGTATGAATTATTCGTATAGTCGTAGAGAATTATTGCAAAGTTAAGACGTAGTTTTCCGAAGAGATTGGGCACTAAGTAATTATAGCAGTATAAGCTGATGAGTTCTTGAGTGGAGACCCTGAATCGGCAAACGCAGTGTAGAATGGATCAGCCAGATGGATATTTACGACTTTACCAGGAGTCAATTCATTTACGTACGTAGAAGATCCAAAAATATAAGGTGGGCCGAGGGTTCAGGCCTCATAATGGCACAACTTCGAAGATACAGTCGCTTAGTGACTACCAGTCAATTGGGCTTATCAGAGAGGTCAGTATCTTTACCTAACTGTGCGTTTGCACTGGCGAAACCTTCACGACAAAACATGTTGAAATCTTTAGTTGCTGTCAAAGTTCCATACAATATTTGATAGGAACTAGAGATTTCAACATGTTTTGTTGTGATGTTTCGCCAGTGTAAACGCACAGTAAGTGCTACACACTTACACACGTCGACGGCTGCCGTTGAAGCGTCATGACGCGTGCCGCTCATGTGTATGAGATCTTAGTCATGAGTAAATTATAGGGGACTAGTAATTAGCTAATTACAGTAAGTCGTAGTTTAAACCTACATTTTTATCTGGTAGGTACTATATTTGTGGATCCCATAGATTGCAGGTAATAATAACGTCAGTAAACGTAATGGTAATTGATTTATCTGTTAACTCCTAGTAAACAAACTATAACTAATAATTATTAGCAGTAAAATATTATTCCAGGAACATTGTTTAATAATTCAAACTCAGAACGTAGTAAAACTTTATAGGCTGTGTGACGTTATGTCATGAATTCATGATTGTCAATGTCAACATTTGTTTGGTTGTCATGCCAATGTTATCTGCATACTCCTGCATAGGTCAATATCAGTTGCAGTGCAGCACATCGATATTTATTTATGGGAAAAAACATGCAACACTTTTGAAATTTCAAATTAATTTATGGGATTAAAAAACGAACTTTATGCAATGGAACGAAGTTAATTAATCATTGACATTTACGTTTCGAAAGCGTAACTATAAACCGAAAGGAATAGATAGGTGTATCTAAGGCTAAATAATAAATAATATATAATTTAATATTATAATCAAAATAACACAGGTCGATCGAAGGTTGCTGCTTGCCGCGGTCAGTTTGTGGATGGGTAACCATCCATTACATGTCGAGATCGAGAACCCTCTATGCCTCGATCAGATAGCACGTTAAGCCCGGCCACGTTAAGTCCCGGCTGTCTCATTCGTAGATCTTTGATAGTCGTTAGGTATGTTACGGGTAGTCAGGCCCAAACAAAAGGTCTGGAAATCAGTCATACCAAGAGGTATCGTGTCACCTTAATATCTGGGTTGTGGAAGTCAACTAGGCTGTCGCTCCATGTAAATTACACTGGTATTCAGCAGCGTCTGGTTAGACTGGAAACTGACCCCAACATAATTGGGAAAGACTAGGCAGATTGAGGTAAGTTTGCTACCTGGTTAAGCTAGCTAGCACAAAAAACAAAAACATCTCTTCTCGTCTCCGCTTCGGTTATCTCCGCTCATCGTCACTTTGGTGACCTTTTTCTTTCCAAACCTCTCTATTTTCTGCGATCTCTGGCGGTGTTGGCCCCGCTCATATTTGTGGGATCAACCACGCCGGTATTCCCCGAAAGGTTACGCCCGTATATAAAAAAGTACTCGGTTTCTGTGGGTTACGCACAGAATGATGTACGTATAGTACAAGGCTGGCCAATAGATTTTCTAGGTGAGCAAAATTTCTTAGACTGGCGGCGCCCGGGTCACCGGTACTCCCATATTCATAAGGTAATTTAGACAAAATAAAGACAATATACGCTTTATTGTATACTTTATTTGTAAATGTAATTAAATAACATATTTTTATTTTATTTAATGTGATCTGTGAAGAGGTATTCCTGATAGTAATTTGTTTTAACCGACCAATCAGGTGGAGGCGACGACACCGCACGCCCCGGCTTGCCGCTGGCGGGCAAATTCAAATACCTTGGCGGGCCACTTCGTGGCCCGCGTGCCTGGGTTTGGCCGGCCTTGGTATACTTGGTACACCCACATTTCACCAGTTATGTTTAAGTCCCATGTATAGGAGGCGAAGCTATTGCCACTAACCGGGCAGAAATCCAGACTCCGGGCTGCTACTGAGAATTCCAGATTCTAAAACCCGACATCACTTTTCCCGACCCGTGAATCCGAACCCTGGAACTCATGCTCAGTAGGAGCGCTAGCGACCACTAGACCAACGATATTGATATGTTTTGATTGACTTTCGTTGCTGACCCACCGACTTGCAACACATTTCATAACCAAGGGCGTATCGTTGACCTTGTGGCCACCAGCATGACCACAATATAAACGGGTTTTGTGGACGGAAGAATAGACAAAATTACAGATAAACAATCACAATCTGTCATTTTGTCTATTCTGCCGTCGACAAAACCCGTTTCTATGGATGTCACGCTACGTGTGTTGAACCGAACTTGGTAGTAAAATTTTTCTCTACTTGATTAAATACAGGAGAGGAAGATGAATTCTACATCATTCTCACACTTATAATTTCAATATGAACGATGTTACCAATATTTTCATATAAAAGAGTGTCCATGGAGGTCGTTCTTCTCCATAGGAATCTATTACGCTCTGGAATGGGCAACTAACTAGCTTCTTCTGACTGACTGACTGACTGACTCCTTGACTATTCAAAAGCCTGTAATTGGTTTAAATAAATGCTTTGAGTTTTATAAATTAAAATTATTACGTACGGCAAAACCTGCCGAAATTCATGCAAATGGCACAAATAATACTACAAAGAAGTATGATATTATAAAAGTTGTCATGTTTTAAATAATAATTGTCATGTTACATAATATGTAAGTAAGTAAGTAGGTAGGTATATAATTCTTTGGCATTTTGCTTACAGGCTATTTTTATTTTATTTTTTGTAAAAAAGTGTTTTAAGTACAGACCTTGTAATTTATAACATCGCCTTGAATAAATCTGTAAAGGTGTTATAAGTAATTGTTATATAAATAAGTAAATATTTATCTAAATAAAATAAATAGATACCAATTTTTTTTTTTTTTTTAGCAATGGTCTCTACGTTCATATTCATCCCTAGTTCGAACTCGCCCGCTTTTTTATAAGCCTTTCAGCTGCAAGGGTAGAACGGACCAGGCGAGTTCGAACTAGGGATGAGTATGAACGAAGCCGGTGAATGGCTCTTTCTCGCCTGGTGGAAAGCGATGGATGAGGTCTACGATGGAACGAGCTCGCCTAGAAGATACCTAGTCCACACTTGGTTTGAAGGCTGACGGTTTACAGATAGTTACGAAAACCCAAAGCTGCACGAAGTAATTTTTTTTTTTTTGTAAGTTATAACGAAGAGAGTAGTGGTTGCCCAGTGGAACTGCCATGACTTTCCAGTTGTAGAAATTCGAACCTAAGCAGGTGCTTTACAATGTGTAAATTATTTCATCACCACTGCTCTCAAAACGTGAATGTTCTAGAACCAAAAATTCAAAGACATTTGACATCTAGTGGTGTCGATTCACTTGTTCACAAACTAAACTAAATTTAAGTTCAGTGCATCTTTTTCTTTCTATTTAATTAAGAAAAGGACAGAAAATACATTTTAGTTTAGTCCTGTCAAATTAATCAGCCCCTGACACTAATCCATACAAGTTTTGACATGATTAAAAACTTGCCCACTAAAATTATGTCAATTTACGTCAGGCACTGATTAATTTGACAGGACTAAACTAAAATGTATCTTCTGTCCTTTTCTTAATGAAATAGAAAGAAAAAGATGCACTGAACTTAAATTTAGTTTACTTTGTGAACAACAGAATCGGCACCAGTATCTACCAACCCGCACTGGGCCCGCGTGGTGGATTACGGCCCACTCCGTCTCACCAAGAAGAGGCCTGTGTTCTAGCAGTGGGGGAACAATATAGGCTGAGTTTGATGACGTTATAACTTATTTATAACATATTTTATGTAACACGTTTAATAATGATTATCTATTATGTACTATAGAAATGATGATATCACTGTTAATAAATCGATTATGTTAATAGACACACTTTCTTTTGGCGTCATAATTATATTAATATAGATATCTAGCTGGTAGGCTAGGCACCTACGAGTATCTTCATAACGAAAACGATACACCGATTGCCGACTTCTATTTTTCGTTTTGTCTTTGTTTTTTTTTTGTCAATATCCGAAGCGTTTAAAACTAAATTAAAGTCCAACCTTTGTTCAAAGGCATACTATTCTATCAACGACTACTTAAATGATAAGAATAGATGGTCGCTGTGATTAACTCAAGACAATGTTTAAATGTTCTTTCTCCAGAATTAGTTTACCTACTGACAGGTTATATGAGTTTATATAATTGTTTATAATTTTACTTTATAAGTCAATTTATTTTAATTTAGTGCTGACATAATCTACTCATTACAATGTTTTTTTTATGAGTTGTATTGCATTAAGTGGTTAGCTAGCGACCTCGACAATTATTTATTTTACCTCGATGGTCCTAGTTTATCAATTGTAACTTCTAGTTACAGCTATATGTAAGCGGGCACGCCTTTTATGCCTGGAGGTTTTTTTTTTTTTTTTTTTTTTAGATATTGTTTACTTTTAGTTATTTTTATTTCTGCTTGAGTATAGTTCTCGATGCTTTTGGTTGGTATATTGGCGTGTGCTAGCTGTCATATGGCTATTAATTATAGCTATTTAATTTAAATTATTTTTTTGCATATTGTAAATTGTCTTGCATACTGTTGTATAGAATCATTTTTTATTTTTTATTTTTTTTTCTAACTGAACAGACAGCTGTGCTGCTGGGGAGTTTGTTGCGCCACTTCTTCTTCCCAGCAAAAGCACTAGGAAGTGGTGAAGGGTGGGCGTTTTGGGAGACTGTCTTATGTAATTTTGACGTTCGAAAAGTGCTGATTCTCAGCCTAGTTTGAATAAATGACTTTTGAATTTTGAATTTTTGAATTTTGAAGAATTTACTTACTTATAAAATGTTGCTGGCCACAAGAACAGCACCTTCATTGAGTAACGCACTTCGATATTACTAATCCATTGGTTCATAGGTTTGAAAAATTCGTATGCTCAGCAACGTACCTAAATACCGCAACGAACGTCACGTGAACTGTCAAAATGAAACCCATTGCGATCAATTGTAATTTTATGTGTGTGTTGTTTTATGCGTGCTGTGGTATGTCCGAAAACATTGTTATAGGTAATCGTTATAACCTCTTAGCTGTCCAATAGGTCACGTGGTGCAAAAATGACAGATGCTCATTTGTTCGCGAATTCTGGGTGGTCTCGCGCGAAACGGCTTGTCTGATTGAAACAACGATATCTCCTAGACTATGTATGGGATCTGTTTAGAAGTTACCTCGTTGGAATTGTTATAAAATTACCTAACAGATTATGTATGACTTAGTCCAGTTTTGCCTTGTAATATATTAGTTATTCTAATCTGTAATCAGGGTGAGGACATTTTCCCAGTTTCTTGCGTAAAGCTCATTATAATTAAAAAAATAAACCAATATTTCAACAAGTTTTTGTTTGATTCAAATACAAACAACTTAATTCACATTTATCAATCAAAAGAACTCACCTCCCGATACATTTTTTTCATCACACAAGCATAACAATAGCATGACGTCATTTAGCGTGCGGTGTCGGAACAAAAAAAAAGGGTATTGTTTACACTTCGATTCTGAGAACGCTTTAAACCTAGTGGCTTGGGATTATAATTTATAATAATAATTGGTAAACATACTTATCAGAGACAGAGTCTCAGCTGTTAGAAGTGTTTAGTTTAACAGTGTCGGCTAACCAAAACAAACAATTGAAAACATGCGCAAAAAACATGCTGTCATACTTTGGATCACAGTTTAAATTCTGTTGCTTAAATGTTAATTCCAAATTAACATTCTACATTTTGAAGATATTTACAAATCGATAAGCACAATACAAAGGCATGCTGCTTAACAAAAACATTACAAAAATCAACAACCAAAACAGACAAAATTTCACAAAATACTCAAGTACATGAACAAGGACGAAAGAAAATGAATACGAAATGGATACGGAAAATATTGTAACATCTGAACAAGAAAAAATTAGTACACATTTAAAATGTTTTATGTACTTGTACATATTATTATTATTATTTTAAGTCTTTTAACGTATATATTACGAAAATTCAAATGTAAAAAAAAATAAAAAAATAAAAAATCATTAAAAGAAACATTGCAATAGGCGAGAATCTTTTGGAATTAAAAAGAAAAAAAAAAAAAAAAAACAATAATAAAATAATTTTTTTTTTAAAAAAATGGCAAATTAGGCGTCAGCACCACCTCCGCCTCAGAGAGAAGAACCACTAGAATCACGCTACACCGTCATTTACTTTGAATTTATAATAAAATTAATAAAAATAGACGAAATAAACAACAAAAACAAACAAACCAAAAAAATATATAATTTAAATCTACGGAAGTCTTATCCAAACATTTCGAAAATCCCTGCAAAATGGCGGATTTCGGGTCATCGACCGCAAATTCATCCGTCTGTCATGATATCTGAATCAGTCATTCTATCGTTAGCGTATTTTTCATTTAAAGGCTACGCAAATTCCTTACGGTAAAAGTTAAAATAAATGCTTGAAAACAATAATAGGATAAATGGCACGATACATATTATCGTCAGTTTGTCATAAATAGTTGAATTATTAATCGTAATACGAGAAATGCGACGACGGCCGCGGCAAAATGGCGGCAAAATAGCTAACGATGTTTTTTGAAATAGCTATTTCTTTCCAAAATCTTTATCAAATACACATTCTTGGAAATAAAACCTGTTTATTACTTACCCATCCATGATTGACGCTGATTTATTTCCTTTAAATCTTTTAACTTCACTCTCACTATAACTTTTATGACCACGCACGACGTTCTCGGAAACGGACTGCGGGGGGCATTCAATAAGTCTATGACAACCGTAATTGGCGAGTTTCAGGTAAGAAATAAGCGATTTTATGGCATCCTTGTTTAATTGTCTACACTTTTGTGCAACTTTGAGCATGATTTGTATTAATAATCTGTAGTAATACGGTCAAAACAAATGTCAGTCGCCAAATGACTGAACTTGCGATCTGGACAGATGGGGTCCGTTTTGACAGATCTCCAAATCAGTCATCTTGACAGTCAAGGGGAACTTGAAAAATTATTGAGTGGTTAACAAGGAGGTTAAAGTTTATTATAGCGAATAGTGTGGAACAGAACAGTCCTTAAAAGCCACTTGAAAATCTGACAAAAATATGCAACAAAGTCGCTTTATAAGGACTGTTCCACACTATTCGCTATAATAACCTTGTGTTAGAACTAAATAACTATTGGCAACCGAATCAAACATCATCAATGTAATCGAAAGTCTTCTAAACGCTGTTCACAAATCCTAAACCCGATAATTTTGTCATTTTTAATTGAATAGACGACCGCTATTCTTCTGACACCTATTTGCCAGTAAAGCTTCGTGCAGACTAGCGCGACGCGACCGCGCGACGCGACCGCGCGACGCGACACCGGCTATTGTTATACCGTGAAGTTTTCTTAGAAATTGTATTGTTCGAGTCGCGTCGCGCCGTCTCGTCGCGCTGGTATGTACGAGCCTTAACGCAAATCTGGACACGACGTTGGAAATAGCCATAGACAAAGAGAATTGGACTAAGCGTTAGAGTCAGTTCACATCGAGACGTGTCGCGAGTCGCGATGCGACGATGCGATGCTTGAAAACAAAGACAAAACGAAAAATAGAAGTCGGAAATCGGTTCATCGTTTTCGTTATGAAGATACCTAGCATACCAGCTAGGTATATATATATTTTTTTTTATAAATCCTTGCCCCACACTTGTCTTGAGTTAATCACAGCGACCAACTTCTTATCATTTAAGTAGTCGTTGATAGAATAGTATGCCTTTGAACAAAGGCTGGATTTTACTATATTTTTACACGCATTAAAAGGCAAATCTAGCAAAGAAGAGGGTAGCTTGTTATAAAAGGTTATACCAAGCCCAACAAATGAGTTAAGAACCATAAGAAGCCGGACAAGCGTAAAGCACGTAGTTTATCCTTATGTCTAGTGTTAACATTGTGAATTGTCACTGTTTATAGTGTTGACACTAGGACTATGTTGCCCATTGGTTTTTGTCTTTGTAACATTTAGTATCCGGCCCGTATAATTGTATATTTTGCCTAATATATAAGATGTTGGCGAAGATGAATTGTGATGCCACTGTGAGGATACCGATATCTTTTTAAAAATCTCTCAGAGAAACTCTGGCACCTAGCTGGTAAATTGCTTGAACAGCTCGTTTTTGGAGGACAAATATATTTTGAATATCAGCAGCTTTGCCCCACAGCAGAATACCGTAGTACATACCGATATGAAAATAACTAAAATAGACTAACCGAGCTGTATCAACGTCACTGTATTGTCTTACTTTCCTGACGGCGCGCCGTCAGGAGCGTAGGCGGCCGAACTGAGCCTACCCGCTAGGCTCGATATATGTTGGCCCCACTGAAGTTTGGAATCTACTGTTATGCCCAGAAAAACTGCCGAGCTTATAGTTTCAAGCACCTCTTTATCTAAGACGATGTTGGGTCCTAGATTTCTAACATTTGGAAGGGCAAACTTTACACATTTCGTTTTCTTCGCATTGAGAACTAGGTTATTTGTCGTAAACCAATCCGTAACCATTGACAGTGCACTGTTTACATCGTCAAAATCTTGTCTATTCCTGTCTACTTTAAAAATAAGAGAAGTATCATCTGCAAACAGTACAACTTCACAGATATCCATTAAATAGAATGGTAAGTCATTGTAATTCTAAGTCACATATACACTAGGAACAAGAATGGACCCAGTATTGAGCCTTTAGGTACACCTAACTGAACTGGTAGCCTGGAAGATTTCACACCACCACCATCTACACATTGCGACCTATTATGTAAATACGAATTTAAAACGTTGAGAGCTTCGTTTACCACATCGTAATGACGCAGTTTACGCAAAAGCGTGTCATGGTGCACGCAATCAAAGGCTTTGGAGAGATCACAGAAAACTCCGATAGCATTTTGAGAGTTCTCCCATGCGTTAAATATGTGTTTCAGCAGAGCAACACCCGCATCTGTAGTCGAACGACCCATTGTAAAGCCATATTGTTCATTATGAAGGATGTTATTTAAATTAACCTTTATAATACTGGTGTCTCATATTGGAGACAGATAACAATAAAATTCTATTGTGTCTGCTAATTGCGCGCGCGACAGATTAAAATGTCTTACCAACTGCTTGAGTATTAACTTTTCAAATATTTTGCTGAATGCTGGTAAAATAGGCCTGAAATTGCCAACGTCATTTTTATTACCTGATTTAAATAATGGTATGACTTTACTAGTCTTCATGAGGTCAGGAGAAGTTCCTAAATCAACACATTTATTAAAAGTAACAGCTAGATAGGGGGCTACCATAAACATCACGGAAAGAGAGGTAAAAATAAAGCAAGCCATTTTGGACAAAACTGTGGCTAGGCTTGGAAAATTCCTACGTGTTGAATCTTCGCTGGATGGCAAAGAGTTGACACTTATATGCAAGTGGGGCTTTGATGGTGCTTCAGGGCAAATTTTGTATAAGCAATAGGGATGATGACTAAAAAAATGTTTTTTGTCCGTATTGTAGACTATGAAAAAATAACGTACACGTATTTTTTCTTTTTTACGTTATCTAAAGATTACGGCGATACATTGAGTTATAATGTGCCATGACGTCACTTGTATGTAGATTTTATACATACTTGTGACGTATCAACCCCACTCGCCAACTTTAATGCGTTGTATCTTAGTCATTTTTTATTAATATGATAAAGCAAAAAATATGTGTCTAATATTTTTGTTTTTTCTGACTGACGGACTAAATAGAATTTCTTTTTGTTGACCCTTTCATCATCCCTATTTATGGCAGACGAAGACGATTCTAGTATTTTTATGTGTTCTGTTGTGCTTCTGCGCTTAGTTTGTGGCAATGAAAAGGTATGGGAGAATCCAAAGCCATCTGCCAGAATGTTCTGCAGACAAATCTATTTAAAGAAAAAAATCGCTACGTGCAAAGCGGCACCCAAAGGTGCATTCCATGACATTAGTATTTGATAACTCAACCATAATCATTTGTTACAAATGAGTTACTTAGTTCTTCGAATGCAATTAAGTAAAAAAAGAGACATTACAATTTTATTTAAGTATTTTATTTAATTCCTGACTTTACATATGTTTCTATGAGTATGGAGCTCGATTTTCAGACCACTGTGTCACGCATCGCTGCTTCGTGATACGTCGCACTACGCCGCGAGGCATCTCGGTGCGCAGCGTGGCACAGCGCGGCGCAGAGCAGCCCTTTCAGCTCAGAATTTTCGAATTATCTCAATTTTTGAGTAGTACCATTTTGACCGGTAAATAAAGTCATATTTTGTATCACTATCTTAAAAAAGTGCAAGCAGCGTCGCTTCGCGTCACGTCTCGGTATGAACTGACCCTTAGCCTCACAAAAGTGATCACTCTCTAGAAAGAGACAAAATGACTGTGCGGTCAAAACCTGTAGGTACAGACGCCAGCACGTCAACCTACTACAATCTGTCAAATTTCTTTAATAGATTTTCAATTTTATAACTAAAATATAAGGTTCAAAGTTGGTTGAGAAAATTTGACAGTTAAAAATTTTACAGGTTGATGTGCTGGCGTCACGTCTGTACTATTCAGATTAATCTAATTCTAGATGGTTCACTCCGCAAAATCATTTAAATAAAAAGTGACTCTTGCTTCTACACCATAAAGTACAATTCAGCTGGTCTATTCTGTAATAATCTCACAGTGAAAACTTTGGTGAAGTGAACGTGAAGTGAGCTGTCATTCCACCTGCTGCTAGGGACTGACAGCTCACACCGAGCTCACTTCACCTATGTTTTCACGGTGAGATGGTTACAGAATAGCACTGCTGGTCGCACACCGCTACCTACAGTTATAATCACCTAGAAGTTGTCTCTCTTTCTACCGCTTACCTACTCTTATATCTTCTGACAACATGTGTTAATGTACAACAAGTCGAACCCACCGTGTACTTGTAGCTTCATACGTAATTATAATCTGAATTAAAAGTTTTATTTTTAAATTCTCTAATTAAGGTTCCCACCACCACCTCTTTTTGCAGTATTATTTTAATCTTACCTATCCTACTTACCATACCTTTTTTTTTTTCCCCTATCACCCCGTTCTTGAGTTATAAATAGTGTAACTAACACGACTTTCTTTTATATAGATATACCTATAGATTTATTTGTACAGTCATTTAATTAGTACCAAGTGTAAATAGTTGTGTTACTAAAATATTGAAAAAGATTTATTACAAATAAATAACATTATGGTCAGCTTTTTTATCTCCTGAGTGGTTGAAAGGGATTCTTCAAAAGTTTAAAGAAAAATGAAAAGAAAAGAAAGATGGCAAAAGAAGCATGAAAGTAGGATAAATGCTGTGGAAATGCGTTCCTTGCGAAGCATGTGTGGTCTAACTATGAATGATAGGCTGAGAAACATAGATATCCATAAATAGGCTGAGAAATGATGTGATAAGACAACAGTGTGAGTTAAAAAAAGATGTAGTGACAAAAATTTGAAAAGGGTAGGTATGCTGTGATGGTTTGGTCATGTTGAGAGGATGAATGAAAGACGACTAACAAAATGATTTACAAGGCAGATGTGACTGGAAACGCCGGGAGGGAACTGGAACGCCCTAGGAGGACAGACTCTGCCGGCCGTTGTCGAATCGATGGTGGGCAGCGAGGAGTCCTGGGACGCGGTGTTATCCTTCTGCGAAACGGTTATTTCGCAGAAGGAGGCTGCGGAAAGGGAGCGGGAGATTGCTTCCGCTAACCCGATCCGCAGCAGACGCACCGGGCGTCGGCGGAGGGCGGATAGCGCCTTCTTCCAGCCCCCCAGGGGAGACGGATCCGGGGAAATCCGTCGTCCCCTACAACTTAGGACCCGAGATGGTGGCGCGTAGTGTTCCACGCGCGCCTCTAATGTAAGGGGTGAGTTTAACACCTCACTCCCCCCAAACTCGAGGTGGCCCGCAGAGGCGGGCCGGCACTAGCCGGGGATCGCGGGGAAGTCGCATTAGACCCCGTGATCCCCGGCGCAAGTGTGAGACGGAACACCGGGGTGGATTTAGTCAGTAAGAGTCTGACAGACCCCTCCGCCCTCCCCAGGACGGAGGACATCCATGAGGATTTGGAAGGCGTGAGTTTTGTATGTATGTATGTTTAAAGAAAACTCGGGGCTAGTCATAGATAACGGTCCATACCACTTTCCAAGTTTGACGATGGAGTGACTGCATTTCACAGATGAAATGTGCCATTTGAGGCTGCATGTCGAAAATGCAATCCAAAATTGGAACAGCGATTTCGATTAATCTTAACTTATTAGGTACTCAGACTCTGCTGAATCTGAATAAATAAGAATTTATAATTTAATTTGTGTTTTATTTCTAATTACCGTAAACATAAGTTTTTAAACATAAGTCATTGGTAGAAGTTTTAGTAGAGTGTTAATCAGCTTAGTGATTCTAGGTTAATTTAAAAACGTGCCGCCTCGATAGGGGTAAGAGAGGGGGAGGGGGAGTCCCCCCGCCGAGGATAGTTTTTTTTTGTTTTTTTTTTATATGACAAATCTTATAAAAAGTTTAATAAATGAAGGAGGGAAGGGGGTCTGCTTCGTAGGTCTAGTGGTCGCAAGCGCTACTGCTGAGCATGAGGTCCTGGGTTCGATTCCCGGGTCGTGCAGTGTTATTGGGTTTTTCTATCTGGATTTTCTCAGTAGCAGCCCGAAGTCTGGATTTGTGCCCGGTTGATGGCAATAGGCTCGCCTCCTATTAGGTACATGGGACTTAAACATAACTGGCGAAATGTGGGTGTACCTACTACAGGTACCTACCTACACCTCTGCCCAACCCTCCGGGGAAACAGGCGTGATGTTATGTTATGTGTAGAGGGAGGTGTAAGAGAGGAGAGCCCACCAGTTCACAGAAGACACATTTTAAAGGTCAATGTTAAACGTCTCAATAGTCGGTACTTAATTTAAAAAAAAATGTTTTAAGGTATATTATATTTTTAAGCCTCACATTCTTTCTAGCGAGGAAGTGTCTAAACCCTATTATTATTTTATAACATATTTTGCTTTTCACCCCAAATCTAGACGAAAAAAACGGGTTGCATTCCGGGAGTGCCAGCAGAATTGAAAACTTGAAAATTAACGTTGTGCATTTTTGATATTTTGGAATGGTTAGGGAATAATTTTGCACCGGTCTACTCTCCCTCAGTCTTACGAATTTTCGATCAGGTCACGTGTCCTGACGCGAGTTTAACATTTTTTACCCATCACAAAAAAGTGCACAACGCCGCTAAATAAGTTTTCACTTCAAAATTAGAATGACCAAGCTTTTATAAGTCGTCTAAGTATATAATTCTTAGTCTAGCCACAGATCTGTGTTCTAGGTAGTAGAGCCCAGTGGTCGGCATAGGTACCGCGGCTCGTGAGGCGCATGCGGCTCTTTGGCCTATAGTCATTGCGGCTCAGGGGCCATATTATGACGTATTAACGCCACCATTATACCAGTGAGAGTGAGAGACGGAGCTATACAAGGCTGCTAGCACCATCCTTTTTTCGCAGTGGAATAATGATGGCATTAAAACTTCATAATAAGGTCCCAGTACAAATGTCGATGAGTTCAATTCAATTCAATTCAATTCAATTCATTTATTTATTGTTTGTCACAGGTAAATAGGCAGATCTTACAATAGTATTATTGAATCACTGTAACATACCCATGGGGTGTACAATATTTATATGGTATGTCAATGTTATTAGTTATGTTAAAAATAAAGAATAATAATAGATTACACTCATAATTGGTTGGTGGTTGTTATCCATTGCATTGGCTGTTTTAGTCAACCTCATTTTACATTAATAGGGACATACAATTTAGTTTAATAAGTCAAAATATAAAAATAGAAAATTAAGTTTAACATGTCAATTTTTCGTCAACCACATCAGACATTATTTAAATTAATAGTCATAATTATTTTGGTCATGCGATTTACATTAAATAAGTACAAAAACTAAATGAAAATAAGTTTAACATGTCAAGTTTTAGTAAACCTCGTGCTAACAATAAATAAGTCAAAAACAAGTTTAGTCAATAATTCGGTCTGTTAGAAATTCATTAATTGAGTAATATGTTTTACTTAGGAGAAATTCTTTAAGCTTTAATTTAAAAACATTTAATGAAGAGATACTCTTGATACAATTTGGGAGCTTGTTATAGATTTTAACTCCAACACCAAATACACTCGATTTAAATTTTACTGTTCTACATTGAATACCTTTAAGTTCAGTTTTGTGTCTCGCACTTTTCAACGTTTCATACTTATCTATATCGCGTTTTATCATCATTGCCGCTTCAAATATGTATAGTGAAGGTAGGGTTAAGATTTTCAACCTTTTGAAAACTGGTCTACATGAATCAGTCTGTCTTAATCCGCATATACTTCTGATGCACTTTTTTTGTGCTTTTAGAGCATACTCTCTGTTCGGTGAATTTCCCCAGAAAAGGATACCATATTTTAGAATGGAGCCTACATATGCATGGTAAACACTTAGTAAAGTACTCTCATTTGTAACTTTTTTTAACATGTAGAGGGCATATGAGAACTGATTTAATTTTTTGCAAACATGGTCAATCTGTTTTTTCCAGTTTAGTGCAGCGTCAATATGTATGCCAAGAAATTTGGTTGTCTTTACTTCTTTTAAAGTTTCACCTTTGTATTTTACGTTTAGGTTCTTTAGTTTTTTATTTATATTAGCAAACGAAATATAACAAGTTTTTTCTAAGTTAATTTTAAGATTATTTACATTTAACCAATTTATTATGCATTCAAGGGAATTATTTACATTAATTTCATATTTATCTTCATCCTCGTCAGTGAAAATAGCTGTACTGTCATCTGCAAAAAATATCATGTCATGGATTATGGCTTTTGGGAAGTCATTTATATATATTATGAACAAAAGTGGACCAAGAATACTTCCTTGAGGTACCCCGTACTTAACCGTTTTAGGCTTAGACTGAAACGTTTGTTCAAATTTTGTTTTATTTGATATTCTTGTTATTTGTGTTATTTGAACCCTATTTTTGAGGTATGATTTTATAAGATCTAAAGCATTCCCTCTAACTCCGTATTGTTCTAGTTTATTTAAGAGTATGTTATGGTCTACGTAGTCAAATGCTTTTGACATGTCCATAAATATTGCAGTTATATGTCGTTTATTGTCCAGTCCTGTCATTACCTTCTTCAAAAAATTAAAAAGTGCGTCGCCCGTTGATTTGCCTTTTCGAAACCCAAATTGCTCATGTGTGAATATACTATTGGATTCAAAATAGTTATATAAATTTTTATAAATGACTTTTTCAAAAATTTTTGCAATAATCGGTATTAAAGCTATTGGTCTATAAAATTTCATCTCTTTTTTATCTTCCTTTTTAAATAATGGTTTTATGAGTGTTATTTTTAGTTTTGAGGGAAATATTCCGTATTCTAGGCACAGATTTATAATTGTGCTGAGTACTGGAGCTATGATATGGGAAACGCGTTTAATTATTTTAGTATTTATATTGTCATACCCTGTACTATTAGTGTTATTTAGTCCTTTTATTATTTGGTCAACTTCGTACGGATTTGTCGGTTTCATGAACATTGAATGACATTTATTATATGTCAGTGTTTTTGGATAGGTATCATTTTCCTTAGTTGTAGGTTTTATGTCATCTATAAAATAATTATTAAAAGATTCAGCTATTTCTTCCGGCGTCGTAATTGTTTTATCCTTTACTTTAATTTCCATAATATCCTCTTTGGGAGTTACAGTTTTATAGTTATTTACTATCTGCCATGTTGCTTTGGGTTTGTTGGTAGCTGAACTTATATAATAGTTGTTTTGTGATTTTTGGGTTTTTTTAATTATAGTTCTTAGCCTTTTTGTGTATTCTTTAAAGTATTTTTTATCTTTCGGATTAGATGTTAACCTATACTTCCAAAGTAGTTGACGTTTTCGTTTAGAACATACTCGGATACCGTTACTTAGCCATTTTGGTTTCTTGGAAATAGGTATTTTAATTCGTATGATGGGGAAACATAGATCATGAAATAGCTTAAATAGCTCATAAAATGCCTCATAAGCCTTTTCAGGGTCATTATTTGTGTAACATTCTATAAAACTGAGGCTTTCAATGCAATTTACAAATTTGGTCACGTTATCTTCACTATAGTCACGTTTAAATTTGAACCAGTGTGTGATGTGATAACTTTTCTTTACAGGGAACGTTAAAATTTGTGCTGTATGATCAGATAGCGAGAGTTCGACAACTTTTGATTTGGATCCTCTGATATTATGGGCTATATTGTCAATACATGTCATGCTACTCAGTCTGGTCGGTTGATTTATTGATAATTTTAAATTATAACACGCTAGTAATTGCTCAAACTGTCGGGAGATGTTGCTATCGTCTAACCTGTTAATGTTAAAATCACCGCATATTATAAATTTTTTTCTTGTAAAACATATTTTATTTAATAAGTCCGTTAGTCTAGTGAAAAATAAGTCAATATGGTCTTTGCCATTTTTTGGTGGTCGATAAATACATAATATTATGATTTTATGTTCTATAAGTTCAATGCCACTACATTCAAATATATTAGTAAAACTTAGACTTTTGGCTTCAGTAACCACTCTAAATTTATGGCTCGATTTTATAATTATGCAAGAACCTCCATTTCTATTATTTCGTGAGAAAGAGTCTCCTAGCGTAAAATTAGGCATTTTTAGTAGCTTAGCATCTTCTACAGTCATATTATGCTCGGTAATGCAGAGAACGTCGACAGGGATGCAGTTGATATTATCTCCTAATGAGTACAAATGAACCGTAAGCTCATCTATTTTAGTAAATAGACCGTTAATGTTTTGATGAAGAATATTCATGTGTTTATAAACGAAAAAAATCATTACTCGTCGGATTATTCTCAATATCTAAATTTAAAGTGTTTTGTTCTGTTTGCGTTAATGTCTGAGTACTTTTGTCAATAGCAGTAGGAGTTTTACTATGAGTGTTAAGTTTATGTTTGATATGTCTGTCATAGTCTTGCTTATAACCAGTTCTCAAAATTTCTCTAAGCAATAATTGTGATATGTGTAGTGATAGAAAGCGATACTTTGGCATATACAATGAGAAATTCATGTCCACATATGTTGCATGAGTGTACTGAGAACAGATAAATTTCAATCTATAATTCAACTTTCTTTCATTTAAATAAGTATTAAATAGTACTTCAGAAATTATAACATTTGTGTTTTTGGTAGTATTTAAAAAATTCATAAGACCGAGTTGAATTTCCTCTGGGTTTTTATCATTAACACCACCCAAAACAACCACGAAGTCGTTTTTATTCAATAAATTTATTTCACTTTTTTCTGTGCCTAAGACCTCATGTAGAGATGCTCCTGGCTTCCAAAAACATCGGACTATAAAATCTTTGCCTAAGAGTTTTTGCAGAGTTCTCTGAATAAACCGTCCCTGTTGATCCGCAATGATAATAATTTTCTTCATATTTATGACAATATTATCAGAATTTGATGATAATTTTGGTGGTGTGATTGGTTTCAGCTCGTTAGCCTGAATGTTGCTGTTGCACGTCGTTGCATTAATTTCAGTTTCGTGTTCACTGTTACCATGTATACCTGTATTTACTAAAATCTTTGTCTCACCGTTTTGATTGAATGTTATGTTTGCTTGAATGTCATTGTTGTGCGAGGTCGAATTCGATTTTATTAATTCAATTTCTGAATTTGTGCTATTTTCAAGCATAGTGTTTTTAATCATTTTTGTTGGATCAGTGTCATTTTCTTCGGTTTGTTTTTGTTTCTGTGGGGATGCGATTGGTTGCTTTTTGTGTGTCACAGGTGTTACTTTATTTTGTTTATTTTTCCGTTTTCGTCCCGAGGGTGGTGTTGAAATTATCATGTTAGCATTTACCTCTTTGTATGCATTTACTATTTTAATATATTTTTGTACGTCTGTTTTGAGTCGAAAATTTTCCGCATTTAAATTTTCTATTTCCTGATGAGCACTTTGTAAATCCTTAGATATCTGATTATTTTTTTCCTGCAGCTCAATTATGGATTGACTTGTATTTATGGAAGTATTAGGCAGACTCATTATTGTCGTGTCAAAAAGAGCTGATTTATCCGCAGTAATGTCACAAAGTGAACTTGATCTGCATAATCTTATATTGCGGTAGGTAATGTTGTCGGTACTGTTGTCATCCATACTTATTTTCGTCAAGTGGTTAGTTTACCAATGTACTACCAAAAATAAAAATAAAATATTACAAAAGTTTTTTCCTCACAAATTTCCTCCTAAGTGTTCAGAAATTATTTATTTTCTACCAAATACTAAAATCTTTTTTAAGTGGTATCCCTTTTCATTGATTTTGCGCCACTGGTGTCAAGTAGCGGTACTATTTTGGTTCGTCTATTCAGCGCGAAGTGCCGTGCTGGCGCTAGTTGTCGAACATTCATACAGGTCCAAAGGTCAATTTAAAAAAATATTTTTATGTAACGGTGTTAATATTGTCGTCTTTTCTAATTATTGCACTATTTTTAGTATAAAACTGCATTTATTTTCACTATTTGATATAAAGTAGGATGATGTTGTATTGATTTGTTGTTGTAACACTGTATTATTGTTTGTGAAGTGTTTTGAACCGTAACATAATGTTGTTGATTTATTTTTTATACACACTTGTCGTTAGCAGTCACTAATAATGTCACTCGTTAATTATAGTTATTGCACTGAGTCCCACTACTTTTTTGTCAATTAAGAATGTATTTTATATTAAATTACAAATTTTAAATACGCAGGTCTAGTAAACATTCGTGCGAGTGCGAGCGTAGTTCTAGTTACGCGCTGGGGTCGCGGTTTCGGTCAAGTTTAATTCAAAATTCAAACTAAGTATATTTCAAAGATTTAGTTCGGAAGTATTTTCATAAAAAATAACAGGACATCGAAAATTAGTCATTATTGTACCTTTTAAAGTTTTCCAAGGTTAACTTGTTAATTGTGGCATCTCAGTGGGCCCTATCAGCCAGCCAGCGCGGAGGATTTTTTTTTTTAAATATCTCCGTATTAAGGCTCGTTCAGACTAGATATGAGCGCCGCGCCGCCGCCGCGCCGCCGTCGCCGTGAGTTCATGTCGACGCGTCATCGCCGAGTGGAATTTGCGGCGCGCCGTCGCACAATGGATCGACTCCTTACAAACCGGCGGACATAGGACTACAAAAATAGTTTCAAGATTTTTTAAAAACAAATGATGCCAATGTGCTCTTCTTACTAATCTAAATTGAAAGTACCTTCATAGATTTTTCGATTAAACCCTAATTTTAAGAATAATTTGAGTAAAACTGATTGCAATATTTGCAATGTATGGAAAAATATAGTAAAAAATGTTTTCCTGCGATTCCCGCACGTTTTCCGGTTTTACGTTTATAATATATTTTGGCATAATATTTAGGAGATTTCATCCGAACATATTTATGCCCCCGAGTGTCCGCCCTATTATTTTTATTTTTTGGTGGGAAATCATCAAATGACTTCTCCCGCTCTGGGTGGAGTGGGAGGGCGTGTCACTCTTGCTGACTAAAACCCACCCGTGTTCCTTCTGTTGCCTGTGCAATGCCAGGGGGCCACGGTATCCCTTTCGGACTTTCCCGCAACCCCGGCAGGCAGCAGTCCCATCAGATCCCTTCAATTGCTGACATCTCTTTGAGGCACACGTGGAACACAACGCGCTGTCGACCCGGGGCTGGTCCTTCCCGGACGGCGAGCTACCCATTGCTCACCGTCCTCAAGCCCGCGCCTACGGTGGCCGGGAATCGGCAATCGATCCCCGACGCCCAGGGCATCTCCTCCTGCGGCGGCTAGGGGCGTGAGGGCGCGAATTTTGCCTCTTCCTCACGCGTTCCGCCTCCTCCTTCGCGAGCATTACTGCTTCGCAAAAGGAGGTGAAGGCCTCCCATGCCCTCTCGCTCCGTGCCATGGCCTGGACCAGGGCCGGACGCGAGAGATCCCCGCCACCGATCGCCTCCACGAGGACACGGCGGTGTTCTGCCCAAGCCGAGCAGACCTCAACTGTATGCTCCACCGTGTTAGTGTCCGCCTTTGACGATATACGACAAATATATGATTTTTAATTTTTTATATCAGTAACTCGTGTTGCTATAATGATTTTAGTGCGAATGAGGCAAAAATGAAATATATAGCAATTTTTGTAACAACAATATGGTTTTCTTTAAGTTTTTTCTAAGAAATAAATATCCCTGATTTAAAAAATAAGGCCCACGGCCGGCCACGCCGCGCCGCCGTGACGCCGCCGCCGCTGTGGTAATATTCAGGCCACGCCGCCGCCGTGGAATTGGCCATCGGCGCTCATATCTAGTTCAGACCAGCGCGACGCGACGTCGCTACGCGACTCGAACAATACAATTTCTAAGAAAATTTCACGGTATAGCAATAACCGGTGTCGCGTCGCGCTAGTCTGCACGAAGCTTTATGCTGAAATAGGGTCCTTTTTGGCCACGCACAGATCGTTATTATTTTATTAAATTAGTATTTTTTTTATGCTCCTTTTTTATTTTATTTTTATATAATTATGTTTTCTTTTTGTTTAAATTATTATTACTGTTTTTATTTCCTGTGCGTGTCCCAAATAAAATATTTTCATTCTTTTCTTTCTTTCAATTGATAATAAGTAAGATGCCTGGTCTTCACCATATTATTGTCAGCCGAAATGATAATGATGATGAAGCGTTGTGGAGTGAAAGAGGATGGGAGTTTTAGGGATTTAAAAAAACCTGTATTGAGGCAGTACGAACACGCAGAAAGGATTGGCTCTCATAAGAAATCTTAGATAGATAGATAGATGATACAATAACTACTCTTTATTGTACACCATAAAAATTACAGACATAAATTTAGGAATTTTACATAGGGTGACACAATGGGCGGTCTTATCGCTTAAAGGCTCGTGCAGACCAGCGCGACGCGACGCGACAGCGCGACGCGAGACCGGCTATTGTTATACCTAGAAGTTTTCTTAGAAATTGTATTGTTCGAGTCGCGTCGCGCCGTCGCGTCGCGCCGGTCTGCACGAGCCTTAAAGCGATCTTTTACAGACAACCTTTGGATGGATTAAAGGTAACAGGAGAGACAATACTGCAGGTAGTCAGTGGTGTACCATTTACATAATAATTACATCCATACCTATAGCATAAACTTATTCATATAAGTATACCTGTATAGGTATATATACATAGATATACTTACTTATATAAAATTATAAACGTGAAACAAGAGCGAGGAACAATAATATGTAATGATGATGTTTAAGGAGAGAGGAAGTGTACTTAGTCTTAGTCTAGTATGGATATTTGGCTCCATTGACTAATGAGTTTGCCGACCACTGAGCTAGGATATTACATTTTATAAGTTGGACATTTTCACCCATCAAATAACTAAGTAAGTATAAGTAGGTACCTGGGATTAAAAATAAGTTGACAACACAACACAAACACAACAATTCAATCAAGTTAAAACTTAAAAGTTGAAACAAGATTGTTTTTTTTTTTTTAATAACTTTCCATTTTATTAAATGCGTCACTAGCTTTGGGCCGCGACTTGGTCCGCGTGTTATTTTTTGTTTTAACATAAAATGTGACACTCGGCAATAATTTCCTATCAGTGAAAGAATTTTTGGATTCGGATCAGTAGTTCCGAAGATCACCCCGTACATACGAACTCACAAATTTTACATCTTTATAATAATAATAAGTACTTAGTTAATAGATGTGTACCAGTTGCATTATTATGTAAATTATAAATATCCAAAATCACATAAGTTCTATTCAGTAACAGCACCTTCACATGAATTAAAAATATTTACAACCATAATTTAAGTTAAAAAATGAATGAATTGATGCAACATGACGTAAAACACGTTGTTAATTAAAACATAGATCATCAAAATATATTATTTAAAAAAACTTACATTAATCATAAAATTCCTTCCACATGTTTTCATCATTTGTCACTCAAGTCCATTTTAATTTTATCACGTCAGTAATCAATCAGTTAATAAAATGAATACATTTTTAGAAATCTATTAAAATCCTAAAATACGGAAACGTTCATTCAATTCATATTTTAATTTACGATCGTTCGTTTTTTAAACTCGCGCTACGTAGTGCGGGGAAAGTGGACGCGTCGATTTCTCCGTAGCCTTAACATCGACTGACTCCGACGAGTTGTTACGAAACCTCGTCTTTCATCTAGTGATGCTAACTTGCATATTATAACTGTTATTTCTACATTGCCGCATCATTTTTTCTCTTTTATCATACTACGATAGCTGTTAAAAAGTACTTTACTAAGCACGCTTCGAACACTTGGCCTAGATAATGGGCATGTAATTTGAGTGTAACTCATTTTACATAACTAACTGACTTACGTAAACAAAAAAAGTAACATGTCTTGTTTAATAATTAAATGATAACTGATTACTTTCGTTGAAGAATAATTTACGCAAATAATCGACAGTCGATAGACAGAGGAATAAATAAATACCCATCACTAGCGTTAGCTAAATAGTCAGGATGGTTTGTTTGTCGCCGCGGCACATCACGTAAAAGACATTGTGCAAAACGCAGACCTCATAATTTTGCACAACGAGAGGGCTAGGTGACATAACTATGAATAACGACTTATAAAACTCGTTTAAGTACAGTCAGCAGGGAAAACTCCGACCCACGTAGGTGACATAGGCACATGCTCGATTCTAGCATAGATATTAATTTACAGGGTAAAATTAAATTAGCTAGCCAAACTCAAGAGACGAGACAAACAAAAACAAACAAAAAGTTGTTTCGTGTTTAGATATCGTTATTCATTACGTTTGTGAAGTTTACTTAGTAAAAAGAGTTTTTTTTTTTTTAACTTATTCTTCAAGTACATAATATAGTATTTTAATCTCACGAAGCGGCACGCGCTCAAGGGTCAGTTCACACCGAGACGTGACGCGAAGCGAGGGCGACGCAAAATAAAACTTTACAATTCAAAAAGATGCACATTTAATTGAGATAATTAGAAAATGCCTTGAGGCGTGGCCTGGGGCTGCCAGCCACTTCACGATGGGCCTCGCGACGTCGCGCTGCGTCTCTCGACGCCGCGCTGTGCAGCGCAAAACCTCCAGGACAGGACGGCCGGACAGGTTTGGTTCGAAGGGGATGACCGTCATCTCGTACCTCCACACAGAAATAGGAGCCCTGACAAGCGGGGCTCCATCGACTACGCCTTGCTTCAAGCATCATCGCGTCGAGTCACGTCAACTCAGGTCTCGATGTGAACTGACCCTTACTTGTGGTAACCAAGTGTAAAAACACGCTGCAAATGTGTGCGTGAAGACGAGTAGCATCAACACATAACTCAACCATACACTGATACACACACTTCCGACTTCACCCGTGTTGCGGACGGTACCAAAAGCTCCTGCGCTTACACACACATACACAGCGTGTTTGTTTGTAAACTTGGTTAACACCAATAAAGTTTGTAGAGTATATAACTTGGACTAACGTAGGATAGGATACTTTTTATCCTGGTAGTACGTTCCCGTGCCGAGCCGCGGGCGAAAGCTAGTAAAAATATAAAAATACTGTAAGTAAACTGTAACTTTAACTTCCAACTGTCACCAATTATTTTATTTTATTTGACCCTATAAACTTTAGCTCGCAGTGAGCCAGTGACACATCAAAAATGTACTATACATTTTATTTTACGTTTGCACGGAAAACAAACATCAATTGAAAGCACCTGACTGTACGAAAGTACCTACGCTGCCTGGCAACCAAATGAGAAAGTACCTACGCTGCCTGGCAACCAAATGAGAAAGTACCTACGCTGCCTGGCAACCAAATGAGAAAGCTGAGACACGGGTTTACATCTGCTATCCATTGCAATATTCACACAGGGAAATTTTAACACGACTTCTATAGAACCGAAATGGAATGCAAACAAATAATTTTGTCCCTTGTTTTTTTTTTTGTGTGGTACTTAGTTGGCTTATGCTTTTAACCCAGTTGTGGTAAACAGTCACGAAATACAGGCTTTAAAGTGGACAATAAGTGTGTAATAACAGTTTGTCAGTTGGACAATTTCTAGTAGTAATATGGTAGGGGAGCACAGGGGCCCTACCACCACCTCTTTTAGCAGTTTATATTAATCTTACTTGAGCGTGGGAAAGAGATGGAGCTAGACGTCCTATATAGCTCCACTTCTTTCTCGCACTGAAGTCTCGCATCAAAATAATACTGCGTATAGAGGTGGTGGTTGGCCCCCAGAAAGTTTTTGAGCAAAGCATATGCAGGGCGAAAAGTTGATAGCTGAGTAGGTGCGGTATGACGTCAAAACACCGAAAAATATTTCACTCGTTTCAGATAGGAGCCCCGTGGTCAGTCCTGACCACTTAAACAGGCTGTTATTTTTCAAAATCAACGAAACCGATTATCTGCTAGAGGAATTCGTTTTTCAAAAATCTAATGATACCTACTTACAGTTTAGTTTTCATCAAAATCGGCCCCAAGACTCCTTTATTTAAGAATTTTTCGTTAATACCTATAGTTTCGGATTTGGCCATCCATGCTGATTTTATTTTATTTGACCCTATAAACTTTAGCTCGCAGTGAGCCAGTGACACATCAAAAATGTACCATACATTTATTTTACGTTTGCACGGAAAACAAACATCAATTGAAAGCACCTGACTGTACGAAAGTACCTACGCTGCCTGGCAACCAAACGAGAAAGCTGAGACACGGGTTTACATCTGCTATCCATTGCAATATTCACACAGGGAAATTTTAACACGACTTCTATAGAACCGAAATGGAATGCAAACAAATAATTTTGTCCCTTCTTTTTTTTTTGTGTGGTACTTAGTTGGCTTATGCTTTTAACCCAGTTGTGGTAAACAGCCACGAAATACAGGCTTTAAAGTGGACAATAAGTGTGTAATAACAGTTTGTCAGTTGGACAATTTCTAGTAGTAATATGGTAGGGGAGCACAGGGGCCCTACCACCACCTCTTTTAGCAGTTTATATGAGCGTGGGAAAGAGATGGAGCTAGACGTCCTGTATAGCTCCACTTCTTTCTCGCACTGAAGTAACATCAAAATAATACTGCTTAAAAAGGTGGTGGTTGGCCCCCAGAAAGTTTTTGAGCAAAGCATAAGCAGGGCGAAAAGTTGATAGCTGAGTAGGTGCGGCATGACGTCAAAACACCGAAAACATAGGTATTTCATTAGTTTCAGTTATTTTTCAAATCAACGAGGTCGATTTCCTGCTAGAGGAATTCGTTTTTCAAAAATCTACAGTTGTAGTTTTCATCAAAATCGGCCCCAAGACTCCTTTGTTAATACCTATAGTTTCGGATTTGGCCATCCATGCTGATTTGAAACATCCACTCTGTAGTTATATACAAATACAGACTAACTGATAACCTCCTCCTTTGAGAAGTCGAGTATCTAATGATCTTTCATTTAATCTAGTTAACTTCAAAACGAACTATCACTAAGTTAGGTGCGATATCAGTAACGATATCAAAAATATCAAATATAATTTCGGTGTCTCTCGAACTAGGTACTCAGCTTTCAACTTTTCGCCCTGCGTAATGCTTGCTCAAAAACCATCTGGACTGGACTAGGTACCAATAAGAATCGAATTCGCAAAACATATTATTCTTTAGTATAAAACTGACAGGTGTCAAAAACGCATTCTCTCAACGGCCGGACTGTAGGTAGGTAGGTAACGGGATCTTATCGCGCACTGGATTTTCAACTCTCGGTGTTGAGCCGAGCGTTGAGAATCCAACGCGCTGGGACGCACTCTCGTCCCATTGCGTTGAAAAAACACACTGTTGGATTTTCAACTCACGGCACTGAGCAGAACGTTGAAAACCCAGTGCACGACGAAAAATCGCCCGTGTGCACCTGGGCTTAGCCTTCGTACGCACGCGTGTACGAGGAGGTACGCGTTTTTAACACGACGAATGACGATATTTGATCGCGCACTCGATTTTCAACTCGGTATTGAGCCAAGCATGGAGAATCCAACAGAGAAAGCGCACTGTTTGCGACGCGATTCTGGTAGAACAATTTCCATGAAGTTTTCTTAGAAATTGTTATACCAACGAGTCGCGAGCTTTTAAAAATCCAGTGCGCGATAAAAAATAGTGGAGTTAATAATTCGCCAGTGAGTACGAAGGCTTACGTTCGAGGAGTCGTTGCATTCGCAATAATGATTAAAAATAAACACAAAAGTTGGTTAGGCACATACGTAGGTACTATTTTAAGTAAAGTATTGAAACTGCTGTGACTGTGGTCCGCTTTACGTGTGTAAACGATCATTGAACTACATTTTATGAGCGGTTCGTATCATTTGCAATGTGCAGGATTTCGATCGGGGAATTACTAGCCACTATTTCAGCCACCAAGCAACATTGGAGAGGGCTATGCTCGGAGTTTCCGTGCTTGATAGAATCGGAAAAAAAAACACTTTATTTTAGACCTTTCCGTCCATATTTATGTTGTTAGTAATACAGTAATACACACTACTTAAAAGCTATGTTAGTAACAAACGTATAAATTTTAATTCATAAATCTGTTGCACTCATCAGACGCACCGGGTACGTGTACATGTTCATGCACCCAATGCGCCTTAATAGCGCAACACGGTTTATCACTAATGACCTTTAGAAAAAAGAAAACCTTCAGAAATTACGAGATTCGTAGGAGAACCAAGATAACCAACATAGCCCGAAGAATTGCCAAACTTAAGTGGTAGTGCAGGGCATATTGCTCGCAGGACATTATGGCCGATGGGGCGAGTGGCGAGCGCGTGTCGAATCGTAACGTTAGAAGCCCCCCACAAGTTGCCCGATGACCTGTTGAAGACCGCAGGGGTCCGCTGGATTCGAGAAGCACAAAACTAGTTGAAGTGTTGCGGCGGTGCTTGGGGATGTTCAGCAGTGGACGTCTTTCGGCTGATATGATGAAGCAACATTGTATTCCCGTTTGAAGTATTCACGCTGACCCCTTACAGCCGGGCGGCGCCCGCGATTACTGGGGCCTTATTATGAAGTGTTATTGCCATCATTATTCCACTGCGAAAAAACGATGGTGCTAGCGGCCTTGTATAGCTCCGTCTCTCACTCACACTGGAATAATGGTGGCATTAATAAGTCATAATACGGCCCCTGTACTGTAAGCTGTACTTTATTGCACTATCTATACAGGGCTATTGTCTTTTTCTGGTGCACGTCTTTCTGCGACGTTCTCAACATTCTCTTTCTCAATACAGGGTGGTAGGGACATCGCCGCGCAACCTGCCATATCATGGATTCAGTACATGATTCTTGACCCTGTCGAGGTTGCTGTCCCATACATTTTGACCGCGTAGTTAGGTATTCTATAGTCGTTAGTCCGCTTTTGTTTCTATGTATTAATTCCTACCACCTGTATGTGTATTGATTGATTGATTGCATGAAACAGCTGATATTGTTTTTGAAAACTTTCAACACGGTGGGGTCCACAGGGGCAATTCCATGGCATTATGTCCGCCTCTGTACATTTCTGTGCTTGAAGTATTAAATAAAGAAATAAATAATAAATTCCCGTAATTTTTGAGAACTTTCGCATTCGCATCTCATTCTGTCAAAATAAAACCTATTTAGGAAGTGTAAGCCCTATCCCTATCGGATAATGCAACTATTTGCGGCATACTAGTGGCGCTGCCTCAGCCTGTGTTCAAGAGGTGGTCGAAAATTTTAAGACAAAAGGTTCAGGATTGAGCTTTCATCGGATGGGCAAAACTTACAGATTAATGAAACTCTTAATGAAAATCACAATCATAATATTGACAAGGACTCTTTTCATTCATTGCCAAAACAAAGGAAATTATATCATTTAGTTTTTGAGAAAAATCATAAAGCATAATAATATGAAAATGGCTGAAAGGTAGGTTAGGTTAGAACTGTGACCACACAACGCACGAGCCGAGCGAGCGAAGCGAGCGGTGCCGCGGCGGGCGAGTGCCAGGGCCCGTTTAGGCACAGAATGTAATGTTTAGGGATTGTGGTGTTTTCCATACGTGCGTTGTGTGGTCACAATTCTAACCTATCCTAACGTACCTTTCAGCCATTTTCATTAGCTACTTAATTTTAAGCCAAGGGGCGCACGGCTTCACTTAAGTTTAGTCGGCTAAAGATGAAATCATACCGAAAATCCTATGTCGAACATTAAGGCTCGTGCAGACTAGCGTGACGCGGCTCGAACAATACAATTTCTAAGAAAACTTCACGGTATAACAATGACCAACCGGTGTCGCGTCGCACTAGTCTGCACGGAGCTTAACTCTCTCCTCAAAAATAAACTCAGGTTTCGCCGGCTAATGTTAAGTTTATTTCCACACCCGTCTTTAACCGTAACGTATTATGTACAAAATGCAATGTTATTACTATATTGTTAGTAGGAGAACTTTGGATGCAAGAGCGAGCGAAGTGAGCTCGGGACTTGGGGCACTCGTTAGGTTCGAAGGGGATGGTGACTGGTGAGCGAGCAAAGCGAGTGCATCACAATCGCAATCGTCGGTTATCAAAAAAAAAAACTGCTGTTTCATAGAAAAGTGCAATACCTACGCGGTCAACATGTTGTATAGAACACTGTTTAAAAAAAAAAAACCTACGAATAATTTCAACGCGGTTCAGAATCATGTACTGAATCCAAGGTAACTTGTCGCGTCGAGTCCCTGCCACCCAGTAGGTACTTATAACGAAATTAAAACCCCATGCCTAGGTTCGTACGGTCGTACGCGTACCCCACAGGGGGTGCCCTTAGCGAGCGTTCGCCTAGTATTAAGTTATTTTACGCCCTGGCTGGAGGCTTTAAGTTAGAGGAGCCCGGTTAAGTAGTTAAGATCCACAGAAGTCAACTACGAGACGCTATATATTATATTTAAAATAACGAGTAATAATCGACTAACTTACATTTGCAGTTGAAAACATGCTCTCCCATACATTCATTCATTCAAGTTTTTCAACTAACTATAATGTTAAGTTTGTTCTTGGGATAAATTCATCCCTTCATTGTGCCGTGTGCGTGGTCCGACACGCACTTGGCTACTTAACTCAAATGGTATAAGGGCTTAGTTTTATTGTTTTTCTTTCGTTGCGAATTTCTCAGTACCAGCCAATAGTCTGGATTTTTACAAGTTTGTTGGCAATGGCTCGCCCTCGTGGGACTTTTTGCCTCACCTTCTAGAAAATACACACGTGCTTAAACAGTTGATGTTTTCGTGTCAATATCTGATGATGAGGAAGTATTTATGGAAGGAATATGGTGAGTCCGAGAATACTGAAAGAAGCCCAACAAAAAAATGTAAAAGAAAAATATAATAATATGTAGGTACTTATTATAAGTAGAGTGGTATGCGTTTACGCACGACTTCTTGCAAAGTGGGGCAGAGTTAAAAACAGCGAAGTGACGGTTGGCTTTTGTTTTTTTTTAATGGAAAATCTTGTTTATCAAGATCCCCCAGAGACTATATACCGATAGAAAGTCTACAGACTTTCTATCGGTATATAGTCTTTGGGGGGAAAAAAATCTTACTTTTTTTTTTCACCACTGTAGGTTAAACTTAAGTGATAAGAAAATAGTTCTGTGAAATTTTAAACAAAATATCGAATAATTTGATGTAAAAAAAAGTACTAGAAAAGGATTTTTTCATTACGAGATGCTTAAAAATCTGTTTCAAGTAGAGATTTTTCAGTATTTCGGAAAATTTTGTAAAACTGTAAATCCGTAAGATTTTGCTGAACATATAATTGTGTTGTATTGATAGGTAGTGACCCTAGCTATCACCCCCTGCAGTATGTCGTGCTATTTACTGGACACCCTGTATAGTCTACAGACTTTCCATCGGTATATAGTCTTTCGATAATTTGGTCGGTTTTCGAATCAGTATGAAGATGCATGCCAGTGCGCACATTATAACGATTAGGTATCGGACATTAAAACAAATTTGATGGGCTACACGATTGCCTCCACACTGAACTCTCGGCGAACTATCGGCTGACTGCTAAATCAATAAGGCTCTTCTACGCACTTACCTACCTATCGATTGCTTTATCGGCCATAATTATTATTATTTTAAGATACGAGTAGTTTAGTTTGCTCCGAGCTTTCACTCCTCCTCTGTTCTGGAGAATTTTGTAGCACTAACCTACATTCAATTCGCCCGCTCTTCATAAGCCGCTTTCCAACTTAAGTACGATAGCAATTTTTTGGCTAGTTTTTCCTTTTTTGAACGAATAGAATTAGGTACGCAACACGGAGGCATTCTTAAACAATTTCTTGCATGATTCAACCTACGATATCTTTACAATAACAGAATGACTCTGTACTTTGCTGCTGAACGATTTATTCACCGGAATCGATAAAAACACTGATCGAATCGAGCCGGAACTGTGTGCTTCGAGTTCCGTACCGTGAAATGAAGTTAGGCCTTTTTCGAACACATTCTGTAGTTTCAGTTGGCTATTATAAAATATTTTTTATAAAATACTATACTTCCAGTTTTAATCCTTACTGGCTAACATACGAAAAAAATGCTCTGAATAGTCGTTACTGCAGATTTAATAGTAGATTATTAACCAAGGGGATAAAACAGTGTCTTCTGTCGCGGGCGATAAAGTTCACCCAAGACTAAGACAGCTTTATCACCGAGGAAAATACTCTAATTTTCGTACCATTTGCGAAAAAATTAGCACAATTATAATATGAGATAAGCATTTATTAAAAATAATGACAATTAAAAGTAAAAGTTAACATTCGAAACATTGGGCCAATTATTGATAGAGAGAGTTACATTATTGTTTGGTACATTTATGGTTGATGAGTTGATTTGAGTATTTAATAATCATAACTGCATAATAAATGCGTATTCCTTTTTCAAAAAGATGTATAATGCTTTATATACAAACTCAATGGTGTAAACACAGATGTAGTTCAGTATACATTTCGGTAAGTATTCCAAATTTAAATCACATTCTCCCCCTAGAGAATGAATGAAATTTAGTACAATTTACTTTCCGTTTTTGACAGATTAAAAATGACTATTGTTATGTTCGCTTTTTGTGGTATAGAATGTCACTTTTTTGAGCAAGTGGTACGAAAAAAAAAATATAGTAAGTACCCCCGTGACTATATAATTTTGTAAAATCTGTAGATTTTAGTTTTAGAAAGACTGCCTGGTTGTTCTAGTGGTTGCAAGCGCTTCTCCTGAGCATGAGCTCCTGTACCCTAATTACATAATACACGATTTGAAAAAATTGATTCAAAACGATTCAAATGCTAACCCATTGCTTCATAAGTTCGAAAAAAAAGTCTGCTCAACAACGTAAATATAATGCAATTAATGTTTTTGAACTGTCAAAATGAAACAAATCGTACGGTACTCGTTTACGAAAATGTGTTGCGTAATTAGGAGGCCGCGGCAGTCTCGACATAGATGGCGATCGCTATACGACCGAAATCGGTTACAAAGTCGTAATGGCGTCCCTAGATGCGCGCGTCGTGCTTGATAGCTCACAAAAAAATCCCGTACTTGTGAAGCACGCCGCGCGCGTCTAGGGACGCCATTACGACTTTGCGACCGAATTCGGAAATTTAGCGATCCCTATCTATGTTGAGAACTCGAGCGAGACTAGACTCGCCGGGCCAGGGTTTGGCAAAACGTGGTAGGAGGGGTTCACATCGGCGTCGAGTCGACGATGAAGTACTTGGGACTCGTCCTCGACAGTCGGTGGAACTTCGTGGAGCATTTCCGACGTTTGGCTTCCAGACTGCCTTGAAGCGGCTCCTGCCCAATCTAGGGGGTCCAAACGCCTGCCAGAGGCTATACGCGGGGATCGTGCGGTCCATGGCCCTGTACGGGGCACCGGCACCGGTGTGGGCGCGTTCGTTGAGGCGGCGGCCTGCCCGCCCGGTTGAACGCGTCCCAGAGGGTCATGGCCACCCGGCTGGTCCGGGGATACCGCACGGTCTCCGGTGAGGCGGCGAGCTTCCTTGCCGGATTGCCGCCATGGGATCTGGAGGCAAAAGTCCTCGCGCACATTTGGGAGTGGCACGAGGAGGCGAAACGCCGGGGCTTGACTCCGATGCCGCGAGAAATCGCGGCACAGCGGACAGAGCTCAGACGGGATCTCATGGCGTCATGGAGAGTGCGATTGTCGCAACCCAGTGCTGGGCATGCCACTATTGTGGCGATAAGTCCCCTCTTTGAGGAGTGGCTGGAGAGGCGCCACGGCGTCCTCACCTTCCGCCTGACGCAGGTCCTCACCGGACACGGCTGTTTCGGGAGGTACCTGTTTCGGATAAGGCGGGACGAAATGCCCGGGTGTCATCACTGCGTGGATCACCCGGAGGACACGGTGGAGCATACGGTGGAGGTATGCCCGGCTTGGGCAGAGCACCGCCGTGTCCTCGTGGAGGCGATCGGTGGCGGGGATCTCTCGCGTCCGGCCCTGGTCCAGGCCATGGTACGGAGCGAGAGGGAATGGGAGGCCGTCACCTCCTTCTGCGAAGCAGTAATGCTCGCAAAGGAGGAGGCGGAACGCGTGAGGGAGAGGCAAATTTCGCGCCCTCACGCCCCTAGCCGCCGCAGGAGGACACGCCCTGGGCGCCGGGAATCAATCGCTGATTCCCGGCCACCGTAGGCGCGGGCTTGCGGACGGTGAGCAATGGGTAGCTCGCCGTCCGGTAAGGACCAAGCCCGGGTCGACGGCGCGTTGTGTTCCACGCGCGCCTCAAAGAGTGTCAGCGAGTGAAGGGGTCCGATGAGACCATTGCCTGCCGGGGTTGCGGGAAAGTCCGAAAGGGATACCGTGGCCCCCTGGCATTGCACAGGCAACAGAAGGAATACGGGTGGGTTTTAGTCAGTAAGAGTCTGACACGCCCTCCCGCTCCACCCAGAGCGGGAGACGTCATTTGATGATTTCACACCATAGATATAATAAAGAAGTTTGTTCTGTTTTTAATATTTCTGTGTTTCACACCCACAAAAAACAAAAAAAAAGGGTTTGGCAAAACGTGTTGGTATTTGTGAGTTTGTTGTGTAATGATTTTTATTAATATTCTTCGAAAAATTCCGGCAGGGCCCAGATGGAAATAAAAAATTATCAGTCTATGTACTCATACGAAGGAATTATCAGTCTATGTACTTCGTAGGGAGAAACTATACTCCCTACGAAGGAGTGGCGCCAGAGACTAGATAAAAACATATTTTTTTTTGACGCGGAACACTAAAATTAGCGCGAGCTTTAAATTACATCACATCGTTATGCGCCACATAAGAATCAATTTATTTCCATTGTTAAATAAAATAAAAACGATTCTGCTTTATCGAAAAATAGAAAAAAAAAAAAAACGGTTTAGTATTAAGGAAGTGATTTGAGTAGGTAAGTACCTCGTTCAAGGTAGCGTTCGGCATTTTTACATAACAATAATGCTTTTTCTATAGAACGGGTCAATAAAATCATAGAAATAATTGTTTATAACAGTTATAGTGTTGTCGTCGTCTATTCATAGACATGTTCATTAGACGTTTTAAGATAATAATTTAACATTATAATCAATCAAAATCGAGATATCGATTAGTGGATCAACGATTAAAACAATTATACTTAAATAATAGCGACGATTTGACATTTTAACTGGTTTCCTAGCCTCGCTAGGAGGAATAAAAATAAACTATTGTAAGGATCAAAACAAATCATATTTAATAGTGTCATAATCAAAACATCGTGAGGAAATCGTCATGTCCAAGACTAGAACCAAAAATTCGACGACATGTGACATCTACCAACCCGCACTGGGCCCGAGTGGTGGATTACGGCGGAAAATCATCATCCACGGCTCAACATTGCTGGGATAAGCCTCTCTTTTCTTGTGTCGATCCCCACGCTCAGTGATGCCAGCCTCATCCAAGTTTTGCCCGCGAAAGCAACAAGGTCTTCCGCTCATATTACCCCGACGAAGTTCGAAAATTTGAAAAGCCCGTGGAGAATTTGAGATAACTTGTGGTCAGTGTGATCAAAAATGCTTATTGTCTCGTGGGGCCCGGGCAGTGTTTAATGGGTTTTCCCAATAGAAATACTTACTTACCTATACCATAACAGAACATCTCCCCTGTATTCCCCGAAGGGGTAGGCAGAGGTAGACCTGTAGTACACCAACATTTCGCCAGTTATGTTTCACTTCCACCTGCATGTAATAGGGGGCGAGCCTATTGCCATATCCGGGCACAAATCCAGACTCCGTGCTGCTCTTGAGAAATTCCAGATGGAAAAACCCAATGACACTGCCCGACCAGGGCCTGCTATTACAATAGTGTCAGAATGGTCTATCATTGATTTCATAATTGTTGATTTTGACAAGTTTGGTAATATACTAACATATTGGCGTCATTATGACTTTCCAATGGCCAGCCACTGACACTTCATTGAAAGAAATGGCATATATTGGTACTAATCTCGTCCACAATGACAAATGAATGACTGACTTAAGCGGTAATCTGCTAAAATTTTGACAGTTCCTTTGATGAGTGACCTACCATGAGAACGTCATTGTGCAGTCATTGCTTTTAATTCGTTACGAGTATCGTGTTTTTGGAATACAATGATTAACCAATGATCGACCATTATGAATTTAGCAGATTACGAACTTTTAGCTAAGTGACAATGGGATCGTGTTGGAATGACGAATTTATAAAAATAGCAGACTTGGGCCCCTGGGAATCGAACCTAGCACGCTAATTCCGTAACATACGTTCAATCACAATCCGTTGGTTTTGAAGGATATTCCATATTCCTAATCCATTCATTCATATGTTTGAAAAATTCGTCTGCTACTAAACAATGTAAAAAACGTGGCTGTAATGTCAAAATGAAAGGGATTGCGATCAAATTGTCACTTTATGTCTGTTACGCAGATACCCCGCAGGACTTCTTCTTCCCAGCTAAAACACTAGGAAGTGGTGAAGGGCGGGCGTTTTGAGGGACTGTCTAATGTAATGTCGTAGCATCATGCTGAGATAGAAGCCTTTTGGCCTCGCACAGGACTTTCTGCTATATTTTAATTTGTTTTTAGTTGTATTGTTTATTTTTATTTTTAATGCGTGTGTGTTTAGCTTAATTAATATCTCCTGTGCTTGTCCCAATAAATACTTTTTCTATCTTTCTTTAATTTGACGGCACGGTTGGCGCAGTGGTTAAGCGATTGGCTGCTGTGCTGCGTGTCGCGGGTTCGATTCCCACACGGAACAAATATTTGTATGACCTACAAGTAGTTGTTCCGGGTCTGGCTGTTTGTGTATGTGAGTTTAAATGTTTGTAAACGCACCCACAATACAGGAGAAATGCCATGAAAAATTTAAAAAAAAATGTTCGAAAATAAGTGCTAGTTTGAATAAATGACTTTTGCTCAGCTCAGCTCAGCAGTAGCATCTGCGACCACTAGACCAATGACGCAGTTAGAAATACTTATCTCAGACGAAATGTGGGGTTGTACCGGTTTCCCCTTCGGGAAATACGGGCTCGACATACATACATAGGTACAGACGCCAGCACGTCAAGGTACCCGAAACTGTCAAATTTTCCCAATCAACTTTGAACCTAATTCTTAAGTAATAAAGTTGAAAATCTATTAAATAAATTTGACAGTTTGTAGTAGATTGATTAAACTCACGCATTTTTCCCATGAGTACCCCCATGTGAAAAATGGGTGCGCCAAAGTTCACCTAAATTTTCAACTCCGATAGTTGGAAATCCGAAAATGTTCTTCCTAACATTTTTCATCCTAACAATCACAATTCCTAACTACTCTGTCTCTAATGTTCATAATTCCGAAGCATTCAACTTCATAATGTCACTAGCAATAAACATCTATTATACTTTTATTTGCTTTCCTATATTTTCTCAACATAACCATCTTTTACACTATTATTCAAAGTCATATCTTTTTGTTTAGATTTCTTTTTATTCATAATAATCAGTATTATATACACTAATTTTGCGTAACTTTGTTGTCACATAACGTACAATAAGAATAATAGTACCATGGTACAAGTAGTTAAATACATGTTTTCATATACAATTTTCAATTAAATTAGTTTAATATTAGCGGCTATAGCTTTCAAATAATCACTTTTATTGGTGTATTTTTGGAAGCCAGAGTCACGCTCCAGTCATTCAGTCAAGTTCCAGAAACGAATCGGTCTTATTCCAATGATTTCAAAAGTTATTCATAATTATTGGTTTAGGTTAGGTTAGAACATAGTCTTTGGTTAGAACTGTGACCACAACGCACTAGCCGAGCGAGCGAAGCGAGCGTGCCGCGGCAGCGGCCGGCGAAGTGCCAGAACCGAATCAGTCCTATAGTTATTGGTTTAGGTACGGTTAAAACTGCGGTATAAACTCCCAGGCCATAAACATAACCGTAAATGAGTCGTGTTTTATGATTTTCGGTTGGAGTGTAGCATTGGGGGCGCTACGGAGCGAAGACTTAGATTTTTTTTGCCAAAAAAGTGTTATTTTTACAAATCGTTTATTTTCTCGATTCTATCGTATAAAACACTTATATAGCTAAAGCTAAAAGTGTCTTGGTGTTTTTTGTCTCCGACTAACCGTTTGTCGTAAAAACGATGTGGAAGGGATGCATAGGTTAGGTTAGGTTAGAACTGTGACTCTGACCTGTGCTACCCCGAAATTGGTCGCGAAATTTTTCTAAGTATTTTTTTCATAGTGCCCCCAAGACGACACTGACAATGTTAAATGTTTATTTCTGAGTATGAGTGAAAATATTATGGTAATTATGTTTAGGGATAAAAGCGTTATGATAAAAAACAGTAGGAGTTTAAATATATTTACATTAATGATATTATTAATTACAATTTTCGGAAACATGAGTGTTATGAACATCGCCGGTAGCACTACAAATAGTATGAATGAAAACTTTAGGATGAAAAATTTTAGGAAGAGTGATCAATCGGATTACAAATCGTTAGGAAGAACAATTTCGGGTAAAGAACTTTAGTTGAGCCAATATGGACCCGTGAAAAATGCGTGCAGCAGAAACTATCCTTACATACCAAGGTACTCGTTTACTTCCATAAAAATAAACCTTTTTTGAAACTAAAACTACATATTTATTAAGCATCGTGCAGACCGGCGCGACGCGACTCTAACAAAACAATATCTAAGAAAACTTCTCGGTAGAACAATAAGATTACCGGTGTCGATGTCGTGTCGCGCGACAAGTAACCCTTTTTTTTTACTATGGCATCTCGCAGGTAGTTACCACTAAGGTAATTACTGCTTAACCGGACTGTTCCAAGTAAGTAAGTAACCCTAGTCTGCGCGACCCTTTAAGCTTCGTGCAGACTAGCGCGACGCGACAGCGGCTATTGTATACCGTGAAGTTTTCTTAGAAATTGTATTGTTCGAGTCGCGTCGCGTCGTCGCGCCCGTCGCGTCGCGCTGGTCTGCACGGGCCTTTAGTTGGGATTTAATATAGTTATCAATTATTGTTATCTTAGCTATGTCATTGTTTTTAATAAGTTGTATCTACCTGATAAATAAATCAATGATAACATCTATATTATGCACCTTATATTATTATTTTAATAATAATTGTCAAGTAACATCTTATTATTAGTAATAAATCTAAACTTTACTTACGGATACAATTGTCGTGTACTAGGTATCTACAAATTTAAATGGAATGACAATACACATTATTTGTTTTATTGCATAGAATATTAATTATTGTTGTACCTAGATACCTCCCTACTTAAATACATAGACTACCTGTACATAATCAGTTTTCCCCGCTGCTGGAAGTGCTGGGACCTGGGACACAAGACTCCTCTCGGTGGGTCATAATCCACCACGCCAGTTGGTATGTCACATGACTTCGAATTTTTGGGACTTATTGAATTTTTGAATATAGTACATGACTAAGTAAGAGGGAGTGGGCCGTAATACATCACGCGGGCCCAATGCGGGTTGGTAGAGTAGATGTCATATTATGTCTTCGAATTTTTGGTTCTAGGAGTTGGACATGCCTGTTTTCTCACAATGTTTTACTTCACCGTTTTGATAGCAGTGGTTATGAAATAATTTACACAAAGTAAAGCCACTGTATGGCCGAAAAATGGTCAGATGAGTGGACGACCTACAAAAGATTGCGGGGAAGACTCGCAAGAACCAGGGAAGCATGGCTCAAAGGGAGGAGGTGGCTGTGGCAGTGGCTGGCAATGATGATGATGATGATGAAAGCGGCTGTCTGGGTTCGAACCTACGAACGTATTTTCTTTTTTTTTTTTTTCTTTCTAACCTCGGTCCTACAACTCGTACTTAAGTGGTGGCCGTTACCACTGGGCCGCTACTGCTCCGGAATGGTAGGTATGACAACTGAGAGCGCTGCGTGCCCATTTTATATAAATAAAATCTGAATATTACTCGGCACCACCACTTAGCCAGGTGCGCAATCTTCCACTTGTCACTTGTTGCTATTATTATCATCACAGGCGTGACGTCATTTGATTTGTTGTCGTTTGAGTCTATGGTAAATATGAATTTATGATTTATTATTATTTGTACTAAAAATAATCTTAATCTTATTTTACAAAAATAAACGGTGTGATTTTATGTAGACTCAAACTTCATTTCAATTAAATCTATGGTTATAAAAATAAATATTTTTTTATATGATCACCCTAATTCTACGTGGAGAAAAAAGAAGCAAATTGTTTATTCGCCATTAAAATGGCGTCATCGAAGGAAACCTATTGTTTGTGTGGTCAACCTTATAATATTGGACAATTTATGATAGAATGTGATTGCTGTCGTGAGTGGTTTCATGGCAGGTAATAAGGAAAATATATAAATTTCACAGTGAAAGTTTCGTTGTGTGTTAAAAAAATCCAATCAAGATTGACAGTGTATGTGCGTTCGGCCATCACTTAAGAATGAATGTTTTACTCAATATTTCTTATTTTTCTGTTCTCTGGCGTGATTTTGACCGTTTATTATGCACGATACAGTTTCTATTTAATTATCCAGGATTTCTGCGGCGCATTCCAAGAGTTCTTGTTTGTTTACATCAGTGGTCGTCATGGGTTTATCAGAATGCGCTTTTCTACCGTGCATTCTTTGTGTTTATTTATGTTATTTTATGCATGATAACGTGTTGTTAATGGCAAAATCATACAGTTGCATTATGTCTTTCACTATTGCCTTAGTTTTTAATGATTTGTACGAAGTTAGAGTAGCCCTTAGCAACTGTTGTGAAATCCCTAGACCCTAATTAGATGCCAAAGGCAGGGGTCAAAAAAAATTGCTACGGTGTGAGGACTTTGGTCGCCCCTAGTAGCCATAAGTGCATTATGGTTAGTTATGTTGTGCGTAACTATGTGAAGTACACACAGTATCTACAAATTAATGTTTTACTGAATGTGATAATTATGTACTGTGGTGTTAAATTACTATGTAACATACTCATAAAAACCTTCATTTGAACATACTTTAGCCATACCTGGTAATTAAAACATGAAACAATTATTTTTGTTGTAATATTATTGATTGATTATAATTTAAAATCCTATAATCTTAGTTTTCAGTCAATTAATTATTTGTCATACCTTAATCCACTGCTTTAGTCTTAACATTCTCTATTTGTATCTCATCACCTATTTAGATCGTTATAATTTTTAACCAATTAATCATATCATAAGTTCTTTCTGAGTTTATCTTGGACATCAAAGAAGGAAAACATTGTGAGAAAACCTGGAATTTATATATTATGGCACTCCCAACAACTAGCTGTGCACACCTAGTGACAAGTTTGCTTAGTTTATAAGTTATAATATTTCTGTATAACTTATAAACTACAGCGAACTTGTCACTAGGTGTGCACAGCACTTACATAGTTTGCCTATTAATAATTAGTGATCAAAATAATAATAAAATCAATAATATTTTTGTATTTTAAATGTTTTTATATTTAAAATAAGTAATCAAATGAAATAGAGGAAATAAAAATCAACACCCGTCTTGAGCAAGTGTGGTGATCAATGCTCGTGTCTTCTCTGTATGAGAAGAGGCCTTTGCCCTGCATTGGGACATTAATAGACGGGTATTATTATATCAGGATGGATATTTATTTGTTTAATCTTTTATGTATAGTAACGTAGGTGGTTTATAGGGGTTCATTATTTTTATAATATTATTTATTTAGACTAATGAACCCAATTTAAAATCATTCATAAGTAGGAAAATTGCTAATGACATGCTTCCACATGAATAGTTTGTATTACATTTATGTTTGTATTTACTATCATAGATTAAGGAATGTTGGCATGTTTTTGAAAAGATTAGCATCTGCATCTACTTGTCTGCTAACTTCAAACTTACAGTGATTTGAGTAAAATTTGATGATTATGAAACTGTGAAGGGTTTTTGGGGTGAGAAGATTCTTTGAATGGAGATGAAGATATAATTCATATTCATTTCAGGCATTCATTGCCAGGCACAGAACCGCAATAAAAACAAAAAATCTAACAAAAAAATAATTAGGTATTTGAATGAAAAATTTAATAATAATTGTAATGTTTGTTTGCATCTCTAGTAGTTACTACAAGAATCTTACTTACTCATGTATAAAAAACAGACAACTAAGAATAAATTAAAAAGATATGAATAATGCATACTGCGTTGTTGAATAATTAAATCTTTGCATAAAAAAGCATAGTAAACCAATGAATATCTTATATTATCTTTTTCAATTTCTATACTTTATTATTATACTCATTATTTAGATTTATTGAAATTGGGTGATCGAAATAACATTACCTACTTATTTTAGAAGTTGATATTATGTAAAGCCTGCACCGTTAGTCTAGGTATGGTTGCCTGGGAATCAAACCCATGCTCAGCAGTATGACCATGAGGTCCGGGTTTTTAAAAATAACTAACGAAATCTGGGATACTATAGGTACACCTCTGCCTATCCCTTCGGGGATTGTAAGCGTGATTTATGTTGTGTTATCTATATTATGTGATTTGATTCCATATTAAATGGAATAGCCTAATAAGATCTAGAAGTCTATACTTTAGGGCCTGTTTACACCAGCAGATGGCTCAGTACAACTCGGTAGATGATTTTAAATTAATTAACATTTAAGTACTAATACTTTCAATATTTTTGTTACAGCTGCGTTGATGTCAAAATATATCATTCTGATGACATAGACAAGTATCACTGTCCAAAATGTGCACAGACTTATGGACCTTCAGTATGTAAGTAAATTACCATACCATACCATAGACATGTTACATAGACTTGTTGTTCACAACACAATGCTCGTGACACCTTTTTATCATATATTTTGTTTAAAATTATCTCAGTGAGATCTTAAAATACTCTTTGAAGATAGAGACAGTATTTAGTGGAATACCTCTCATATTTATACAGGATGATTGGTAATATTTTAAAACGAAGAAATTAAAATATAAAATGTTAAATTACTAGAAAATGGTTGACATTTGCATAGGGGTTCATTTGGTTGTAAATGACTTCTCCTACGTCCCCATAATGTATTGCCGACATATAACCAAAAGCCTTGTCTAATTCAGAAGATCATGACTCGACTCAGAAAAAAAAACATTTATTTGTGTGATTGAATATTGTTATGAGTAAATACTGACTAAAGAACTATTTTCACTCATAATCTGGAGGCTCCAATCACTACCTAGTAATGTAAGTAAACTTGTTAATACTAATAAACATTTTTCATTTCATTTTCATTTCATAATCAACCACTACTTTTCTAGTAAAAATCCCAACAAACAACCATCGCGCGGACCGCTACGAGTTGGGCGCAGAGACCCGCCCCTCACAGGTGGGGACCCCGGCGTGGGTCCGCGCGCTGGGCGCGCGGCCCCAGCGCCCTGCCCCGGCGGCCCTGCAGCGCATGAGCCCGCATCAGTTCACTGAGGAGTTTATCAGAGATAATGGTGGGTGCAGCAATGACTTTTACCAACACTTTACCAGTTCCCTTTGTAGAACCCATCCATGGACGATTATTGGACGAGCTATCCACAGGTTGCCGAACTGCTTGTGGATACCTTGTCTGGGGAAGCACAATGCTAGGTCCATTGTGGTTCCCTCGACGAAGACCAGATGCGTAATATTGCTGCATTTCGAACAGTGTGTGAGAGATTGAGAATCACCTAACAGTCCAAACAATTAACTTCGTTAATCTCGCTAGGAATGGCTAGTTCTGGGATAAGAAACTTCCTTTCCTGGTGCTTACCATTTCCATTGCCTATTCAATTCATAAAATTTTAGGAGTGCATTAAATTCGTACCAATATTTTCGAATAGTGTAATTAAAAGGAATGTGATGATATCATCATCTTTTGAATAATCTTTTTCTGCGCAGGATTCACGCGACCAGTAACATTCACAACTTCAGATGGATTGGATATGAAGACTCCTAACCCTGGCACGTTCACAGTCAGATCCGTGCTTAGGTTCTGTGGGTCGCAACTAGAGGTAAACAATATTACATTGTACTAAACATATAACATTATCATAGACTACTTTTGGGAGGACGCCGTTAGGAGTTTGCGACCGAATCCGGTCGCAATCTATGTCAAGACTGCAGGGCCTGTACACTAATTACATAACACATTTTCGTAAACGATTACGACTAATCTGTTTCATTTTGACAGTTCAACAACCTTCATTGCGTTCTTGAGGAGATTTTTTTTCGTACTTATGAAGCAATGGATTAGCAATCTGTTTCAAAACGATTTAAGAGAACAAATTCTGATTGTTCGAGTATTACGCAATTAGGGTACAAGTGACTACACGATGTTTCCGAATTGTATAACTTCTTAAAACGACAGTAAGCTTTGAATTTATTCACAAACTTGCCCTTGTTATCGAGAGGTGCGTCTGCAGGCACAAAATGTTGCATGAAAACTGCTATAAAGGCCTATTCAGATATAAGTGATATCGCTGTCTCGCTCGTTTGCGATATTGGTCCGCCTTCTGGTTAGTCACTTTGGACCAGTATCAATACCGAGCGAGACAGCGATATCGATAGTCGGTAAACAGACACTTTTCACATTATTTCTTCATAGGTAGAGGTAATAGACGTTCGTAAGCAGTCAACGCTACGCATGCCCTTGGGCGACTTCGTGGACTACTTCGAGACCCCGCCCGAGCACCGCGATGAGAAGGTGCTGAATGTGCTCAGTCTGGAGTTCAGCGAGACCAAGTGAGTGATGATGATCATTTATTTGTCATTTTCATTCATTCATTATTCGTTTATTTATATCAGACTTAATTCTAGTCCATAGTTTTACACTCATACATTTTTAATATAAACTTTTTTAAATTCTGAACTGATAAAAACCCAAAACAAAATTGTGATTAATTAAATTTAAATATTCAACAACTCATTATATAAATAATAATTTAAATTGTCAAAAAAATAAAAAAATATTAGAATCATATACATAAAAAATAAAATGTCAAATATAAAATTGTCAAGTTGTAAAATGTTATAAAAAATCAAAAATATTAAAAATAAAAATTATATAAATTGCAAACAAAATCATAATATTACAAATAGGTTGGCGCCTATTTCAGAAGTTCCGCGTTTCCTGGTGAAATCATACTACAAACCTAGAATGATTTGAAATTATTTGCTTTTAGATGTAAATGTACTTCATACCAGGGACCGAAACCCGTATCAATACGATAATATTTTCGGTTACATTTAATTTTTCAGGTATTTTTAAAGGGTTTAATTTTATTCTTAAATTTAATACAACCAGTATTAATACCGGTTACCGAAATAAAAATGACCTCTATCTCCCACGTGCCGTCGGCATTAGTCAAAGGGCGCGTATCGCCTGTGTGTGTCAGAGTCGAGTCTACCCGTGCGCCGACCAACTACGGCTGTATTTTCTAATCAAATTGTCAGCATTGCGATATTCTGTTACTTTCTGTAATCAAGTTAATTTTTAGGTAACGGCAACCTAAATAGAGGTAATATGTTTCTTCTTCTTGGTTACTCAGGTATAGATAGTGCAATCCACGTCGACGCGCCCCACTCCGCTCCGCTCCGTATCCGTACTAAAGTACAGCTTACAGTACAGTAATCGCGGAGTGGGGCGCGACGTCGTGCATTGTACTATCTGTAGCGGTAACCTGAGCCGTAGAAGTCTTTCATTTTAGAGTAGTCGGGTAGGTAACATAATTTATTGTTGACGTGTAAGTGTTTTTGGAACAAAATCAAAATATTTTATTTCACATAAACATAAATGGGCACTTATGAAACGTCAGAAGCTAGGTGCACGGTTCGGTGATTGCTCGTCTAGCCAATTTCATATAATACCTCTTCCCCCCAGCATGGCCCGCGCCGTGGAGCCGCCGGGCGTGGCGCGCTCGCTGGACTGGGCGGAGCGCGTGTGGGCCGCGGCCCGCGAGCGGCCCCCCGCGCCACAGGTGCGCAAGTACTGCCTCATGTCGCCCGCGGGGGCCTATACTGACTTCCACGTTGATTTCGGTGGAACTACTGTGTGGTATCACGTGTTGCACGGACGGAAGGTGAGTTATTTTTCTAATGCTTATTACCTTTTTCCTTACTATATCTATCTGTTTTCTCCCTCAAACTTACTGAAATATTTGTTTGGTATTGGTACAGTATTACTATACTGATTAGAAATACCAATAGTACAGGTACTACGCTGCCCTCCTAAGCCGAAAGGCGCTATCTCAATTGGAGTAAGTTTTGAGAAAATTGACTTTTAGTAAATTGTAATCTAAGGAAACATGCGATTTAAAAGCTGAGTGGTTTTTTTTAATGTTTAATTTAGATAGCGTTATTTGGCTTATACTATTCGATGCGAAATTGTTATAGCTATTGAATGGTATAAAAAAAAACTAAAAGGCATATCTCAGAGATAGCGCCTTTCTGCTTAGCAGGGCAGTACGTCTGGTACCGGTTCCCAAAAATACCGACATTTCAAGCCCTGCGCACAACCCTAGCGGAACCATTACTTCTGTTCCAGATATTCTACCTAATCCCGCCAACTGCAACAAACCTGGCCCTGTACCAACAATGGTCGGCCGCCAACAACCACAGCGAGCGCTTCTTCGGCGACATGGTGGAGTGGTACGGCACGGCCGAGCTGGGCGCCGCGCAGACGCTGTTCATCCCGAGCGGCTGGATCCACGCCGTGCTCACTCCCTGCGACTCGCTCGTCTTCGGAGGGAACTTCCTGCATTCGTATGCCATTGAGATGCAGTTGCAGTAAGTGACTTGATCGTAATGTGGTCAAATCTTGGGCCATGGTTCCTCATGACTATCATTTAACTTATAAGTCAATCGGTGCTGCCCACTGCTGGACTCGGCCAATATCCACTCACTAAAGAAAAACAAAGGCATGATCCAAGAACAGCCATATCATCCGCATCTAGGAATGGTGGGTCCAATAGTGTTGCCATGTGATTTGAAAACAAATCAACCTGCGAATAGCATAGTCTGATGTATCTTTGAGGCAACTCCTGGCCCCAATCTTTGAATTCTTGGATAGGTACTAAAATCTTTTACATTATCTATTCTTATATTTATGTTTATCTTTCCTTGCAGAATTTATGAGATAGAGCGTCGCGTAGAAACGCCCACAATGTTCCGGTACCCGCTGTTCGAGGCGATGCACTGGTACGCCGGGGCACATCTACTTACTATGTTGCGTCGGCACAATGAGGAGACACAGGTATGGTAAAATGCCTGTTTTATTATATTATATTTATCTTCCCCTCTCTAGGGTACCATAGAGTCACTTTTTTGTTCCAAATGGAACAAGAATGTGACCTAGGGTATCCTAGGGAGAGGAAGAGAAAGAAGGAAAGCCCTTGAAAAGATGAAAGGATGACTTGGTGAGGTCAGCGGGAAAGATATGGACTAGATAGGAAAGGAACAAGGAGAATTGGAAGGGGCTGGAGGAGACCTTTGCTAAAGGACACACCGAAACTCATAACTCTGAAAAAGGGCTATAAATAAAATATTTATCTATTTAGGATTTGTCATAAAATATAATAATAATATATGTAACATAAATAATGGACAACATCAAGTATGAAGTAGGTGTACTCCTTCACTAATTTATTTATTAATAGGAGAACCAACAGCAATAACAAATGGATAACAGTTGATTAAGAAACATAAAGCCAATTACAGGTTCTCACGGTTAAAAACAATGATGATAATAAACAGCGATGACATTTGTTGTTGTATGGAATATCGTCGGTTGACAAGAATAATCTAAATTTTGGTGATTTTTATTCTAGTTTAGAGGCATTTGTGACAAGAGAATCGGCACCATTGAATTAATGAAACGGAATCTCAAGCCGATGTTGCTATCATAAAAATAATTTGTTTTTAATAACTTGCAACATCGGTTTCTCGTCGCGAGATATAGAACTGTCAAAGTGCCATTTTCGAGATGTCTCGTCGTTTACGGTCATGTTAGGGATTAGAATGACGTCAGAATCGTAGACAAATATCGACAAAACGAGAAAAAGAGCTTTCTCGCGCTTGTCATGTTAGCCCTGCAGGTCGCGTACACCATCGCGTCTATGTAATAGCTGCCCTTTAAGTTTATAAGTCGTAGGGAGAGGGACGCGTTTTCTGCTAAAGGAGATTACTGAACATTTAACAGGGTTCAAATCTAGCTTATTAATCAAGCAATAATCATCCAATCGCGCCAGGTCAGATTGGAGAGCATCCATGTCATCATCTGATGCTACTGATGAATATATCTTTATGTCATCAGCAAAACAAAGTAAATTTCAGTTGTGAAAACACGAGTCGATGTCGCTTACATAAATGATAAAAAGTAACGGACCCATCAAGGAACCTTGAGGAACACCACTACGAGCTGAAACCCACCTTAACATGTAGTTACTGATAACGACAGCTTGAGATCTGTTTTCAAGGTTTGAAGTAAACCAGCGAAGTAGATCTCCTCTAATACCATTATTAAAAAGCTTTGTTTTAAGGATATTGTGGTCAATTCTATCGAAAGCTTTACTGTAATCCGTGTAAACGACATCGAACAGTGCCCCCTTATCCATTCTGTCCGTTAGAAAGTCATTGAGCAAAGCCAGCTTTCTAATTACGCAACATATTTTCGTAAACGATAAAGACAAATCTTTTTCATTTTGACAGTTCAACAACATTCATTGCGTCATTTACGTTGCTCTGCAGTTTTTTTTTCGAACTTACGGAGCAATGGATTAGCAATCTGTTTCAAAACGATTCAGATTCGAATTGATTTTGCATTACGTAATTAGGGTACAGGTTAGATGCAGTTGAACGGCCCCTAAGAAATCCGTGCTGAGAAGGGCTAAAAGACTGCCTCAGTGCTGCGTAAACTTGATCGTAGACAACCCTCTCAAATTTTTTAGCTAATATGCACAGTTTAGTAATAGGTCTGTAATTAACTATTTCATTTTTGTGCCCTTTTTTTTGCACCGGAATTAAAAAGGCAGACTTCCAGATTTGGGGAACAGAATGAGAAGAGAGCGATTTTGTGAATGATAGAGATACTGGTAAGGCTATGGTTCTAGCGCATCCAATCAGAAATTTAGGTGATAATTGGTCCGGACCAGCAGACTTAAATGGATCGATTTTACCAATTAGCTTAACTATAACATTTAGGTCAATCTCAGTTAAGTGAATATCCGAGGGTAAATTATAATTTACAGCATGGGGAGGACAGTAATTAGTCGTCACAACATTGAAGGGGACTAATAGGGAACTAATAGGAGACTGCAATATGCGCAATCACACACACACATTTATGTTATGTTTATATTTTTTTGTATGCACATGTTTCTGTGACAAATAAACTTATTTTTCTTTTTTTCAATCTTTGACTCAATATAGTCTACTTTGATTCTCCTTTTCTTAGTTCTTACACAGCATACATATTTAAATCATTTTATGTTGATTCAAGACATTACAGTCCTTTGTAAAATTGGATCCTTATGAGCTATCGCTCACTGACTGTTACCTTTTGCAAATAAACAGTATTATATAACAGAACGGTTATTTGCGAACTCTTCCTGGATAAGAATAAAAGCACCTACTTTTTAGAAAAAAACTAAACTTAGGTTATCTCCATAATCCACTGTAGTGCTCGTCTTAATTAGAGGCTGAAAATGTATGAAGTAACGAATGAACATGACTCGGTGCAGGACGAGGAGTTCACGCTGGGCGCGGGCGGCGCGCGCGCGGCGCCGGCGGGCTGGGCGCCGCTGCTGCTGCGCGGCGTCAAGATCCTCGCCAACGCGCTCAAAGAGTGGCATGCGCTGAAAAGTGTAAGTGATGTCACACATTATTACAAATGGTTCACTCCGCAACATCATTTAAATAAACAGCGACTCTTGCTACGACACAATAAAGTGCATTCATAATTACCTACAGTTGTATTCACTTAGAAGTTGCCTCTCTATCGCGTAACTCTTATATCTCCTGAGTACGTTACGCTCACTGAATTAACTCGACAAAACGACCGGAGAAAAATGTGGAATAAAATGCGGAGTGCGCCTTCTGTACATACGAGTAATTTCAGCCAAAAGACGTCCACTGCTAGACAGGCCTCCCACAAGATGCACAGGTGACCCTGCAGGAAACAGCTGGATATGAGAAGCACAGAATCGATCGAAGTGGCGGTGCTTGGGGCAGGCCTATGTCCTTCTGTATTATTCTGTGGTAATACATTCTATTATGCATGATTCGTCAATAATATAAAGAAGAATTGATGATACGACTGATGGCTATGGACTCACCCCCTATTACATAACTCGCGATATATGTGCATGATTACATATCTGCCTACCCTTTTGGGGAATAGAAGCGTGACATGTTATTTTAATAACTAAACGTATTCGAACAAAATAGAACATGTGGCAGGAAGGACTTACCCATAACGATACAATAAGATGACATACCTTTGTGAAAAATGATTGTAAGGAATTAAATGAATGAATGTATACTATATTTTTCTGTCACTATTTATCTAATCAAAGTCATTTTTAATTGCAGACAGACACAGCGAAACGCGACAACGTGCCCAAATGCCTGAACTCTGGGCAACTAGTGCGGGAGCTGTGCAAGGAACTAAGAACCTTGGAGAAACGTTCCACCAGCACTACTAATAAAGATAAGGTTAGTCTATCAGATTCTTTCATTTGTTGAGGTCTGATTCCAGTCTGATTGGGGCTTTTGTCTGCCTGTGAAAAATTTAATTATAATAACCTGATAGTGGAGATTCCATCTGGATAATAATGCCATTTAGTATGATAAGGTCTTGATGTGTGACTGCAACTATTAATGAGGTGGCCATAGCATATAGTGAACTTGTTCAACCGCTTCACTTGCGGAAGAACTGTTATTTTATTTTTAAACCTATAGATCGCTTCGCAGCATTTCTTACATTTGGTAACCTCGCCAATCATATCCCTGTCATAAAATTGTCAAGGAAATTGAATTATCTTTGTTGGGAAAGTGTCTTACATTCTGTAAAATACATTGGAAAAATAACACTTAATAATTTACTTTGGAATGTCCAGACGTTTATAATCGAGACAAGTACATACAGTAGTACCCAACTGATATGGCTTACCGATGTACCTGCGCAGAAGATGAATTTTCAAAGCGCGGGAAATGCTATTGACCAATCGGCACGCTCCACGCGCCGCGCTTCTTTTTCCTGTACCGCTATTGGTCGGCAGCTGCCGCCATGTTAGCGCGCGCCGCGTGGCATGTTAGTCAGCCGCCATACTTCTGATCGAGTGCACGCGCAGCAGGCGAAAGTACACGTAGTGGCAACAAAAGTGTTTTCTTTTTTATTATTTAAAATGAGTTCTTTTAAAAGGGGGAAACCGCTTAAAAGTCAAGCTCGGGAAATTATTTTCAATGTCCACGAGTTTATGAAGAAAGAAGCTCAGGAGTCTAAAAACACAACATTTATAAAAGATCGATTTTTGAAAATTATTGACCGAACGGCCGAAGCTACACAAATTTCAAAACGAACAATAACGAGAATTCTTAAAGAGAAGGATCAACATACAGGTGAAAACACTGCGGGGCCTTCTTTTAGAACGCCGAAAAAGGGTAAAGTGAAAAAAACTTATCGTAAGGAATTGGACGATTTTTCATACCAAGCCATACGCAGGAAAATTTATGACTTTCACCGCGAAGAAAAACAGGTAGTCACAATGAGAGCGCTATTGGAGAAATTAAAAAGAGATATCGACTTCGAAGGGGGCAGAGAAACTCTGCGCCGAATTGTAAAAGAGATAGGATTTAAGTTTAGGAAAACGCAAACGAACCGTAAGTTGCTGGCGGAAAAACACGAAGTAAGGCTATTAAGAATACGATTTTTAAGAAAAATAAAAAAGTATCGGCATGAAGGCAGACCTATTGTGTATGGCGACGAGACCTATGTTCATTCGACCCACACCAAGGAACAAGCCTGGTCTGACGGTCAAGGCAAAGGCATAAAAAAACCAATTTCGCAGGGACCGAGGTTAATTATAGTGCATGCTGGGGGTGCTAATGGATTCATACCAAATGCTTTGCTCATGTACAAATCGGCTCAGACCACAGGAGACTATCACAGTGAGATGAACAAAGAAAATTACGAGAAATGGTTGCAAGAGAAATTAATTCCCAACCTCCAACCGAATTCTGTGTTTGTCATTGACAATGCGTCATACCATAGCACATTAGAGGACAGGGCACCGAACAGTAACTCTGTAAAAAAGATTATGCAGGATTGGTTAAAGGATAAAAACATACCTTTCAATATCAAAGCGTATAAACCGGAGTTGTACGATATAATTAAACGCCATAAGCATCTCTATGTAAAGTACTCGCTTGACACCATAATGGAAGCTCACGGCCACACAGTGTTAAGGCTCCCTCCATATCATCCGGACTTCAATCCAATAGAAAACATTTGGTCGCAGGTGAAAGGTCACGTAAGCAAATTCAATATTGCCATGAATTTGACCGAAGTGCAGCGTCTTTTGTCTGAAAAATTCGCATCCATCGGGCCAGACGAGTGGCAAAAAGTTGTAGATCATGCTATCAAATGTGAAGATGAATTTATGACATTGGAAGAGGCCATCGACGATAGATTGGACCACTTTGTAATAAACACCAACGAAGATACATCATCCTCATCGGATAGTTCGAATCGTGATAGTGATGGTAATAGTAGCGACGCTCAGAGTGATATTGGGATAGCAGGAGTGCGGCCTTTAGATTAAGTTTTTTCTATTGTTTACTAAATAAATACCTATTTGTTTATTAAATTAATAATAATTTTTTCGTAAATTTTTAATAGCCTGTATTTTTAATTGAATATACTTATATTTGGTGAAAACTGATGGCCCGATAAAATTGGCACGAAGTGTAATTGTGCGGAGGGGCGTGACTTGCGAGTGTGACGGAACTAACGGCTGCAGTGTATTATGAACCTTATATTAGTGATCTAAGGTTGATTGTAACTTTTAAGCATTCTTTCGTTAATCTTCGGGGCCATACTTTCTTTTCTGTGCGAACGAAGATTCACGACGCGCCTTATAAGTTGGGTACTACTGTACTCGTATACCTCTTTTTTCCAGGACTTTAAAATAAAGAACCACACTTCCCCCAGCAAGTCACATCCAAAGAAAGCGGTGAGCAACTCTAAAAAGTCCCTCAAGCTGACTCTACCAAAGCCTATTATGCACATGGGACAGAACGGAGAGTTTGTGGAGGAGAAGGTGTACGCTGACAAGTTCTATATTGATAATAAGGTAAGTTATAGTATGGCCAACATCGAAATGGAGGCCTTGCCATTTCGCGCCTTCGCACGGCAGCTACTGAACGAAAGTGGGACCTTGGTCGAACAAAAACGTTATTGACTGGACTGGATAACATCCTAACATGTTTTGTTAGATTTTTGGCATGACGTAGACATTGTAGAGAATACAATTATTGTTAATGAAATATTGCTTTCATGACGAAGAAATATGGCGTTTATAATGGCAATTCGAGTTTTAGAAAGAGAAGGCCTGGAAGGTTTTATGAGCGACAAAGACAACACTTTACAAAGACGAACTATTCGAACTATTTAAAACTCTGTGGGGCTCACGGCCGTAAAGTGATATTTCTTTCGTATGGTGCAGCACATAAATACAGCAGATGGTTCACTCCGCAAAATCATTTTAATAAAAAACTACTCTTACTACGACATAATAAAGTGTACTTTAGGTCGCACAGCGTTATTTACCAACAGTTATATTCACCTCGATGTTGCCTCTCTTTCTATCGCGTTAGTCTTATATATTCTGATACGTTACGCTTACTGAATTGGCCCGACAAGACGGGTACTCCCCGCTGGTTAATACTCCGTGGTTAACACTATTAACTACTGGGAATGATGCGTTCTACTGGTTAACAGTGTTGACGAACGCGACATTTTTTTTCCCAATAGTTAATACCCTCGTCTCGCGTAAAGAAAAGTAAAAAGTATAACGGTTCTTGAAAGTGCTTTAATTAAGACTTGACGCACCAAATTAATAATGATTTCGTTAAACGAACGCGACATTTTTTCCCAATAGCCCCCCTCGTCCCGCATCTATTTCAAGAGTTAGACAGGTTAAAGAAGAAGTACTTTAATTAGGCCAGAACTATACGCGAGACGAGGGTATTAACTATTGGGAAAAAAATGTCGCGTTCGTCAACACTACATTAGAACGCATCACGGCATCATTCTCAGTAGTTAATAGTGTTAACCACAGAGTATTAACCAGCGGGAAGTAGCCGACAAGACGAGCTCACCGCGTACTTGTAAGAGCCTAAAATGCGGAGTGAACCATCTCTGTTCGTCTGGTAGTCAAATAACAAGTACTTATATTCTTATCTCCCTTCCCCAGGAGGTAGTCTACCAAGAAAGATACGTAACAACACAAGACGTTAAGTACGCGAACGGAATACCGGACACAAAGTACGTGGTTGAAGGCAAGGAGATGGTGATGTCGGACAAAGGGTACACCTATCAGACGTACGAGGAGGTCTCCTATCCGGAGGATGGATCGTACGTCGAGAGGACTGATAAGAAGACGACTTTGAAGATTAAGATGAAGTAAGTGGACGTTTTGCTGAGATTGGATTTTTTAAAAAGGGCTGTGTGGATGTGGATAGTTATCTAAGATGTGGATGTTCAGGTAGGGTAGGGTTTTGCTTGCAAAACACTGCCTAGACTCAGACAATACTGTTTTTTAAATGTCATAATTTTGCTACGCACATTCAGGAGCGCCATGTCCCGAAACTGTACACAGTATAACATTTAAAAAAGTTTAAAAATATCCTACTATATCTAAAAACATTACTGAAAAAAAAACTACCTTTTGGAAGGGGTGACTAGTTTTTTTTTTTTTTTTTTTTGACTTTCAAAAGTGCCTTTCAAAGTCAAAGTCAAATAATTTATTTCAATTAGGCACAAAAAAGGCACTTTTGAACGTCAAACAACTAATAATTTATTTCAGTTAGGCACAACAAAACTGAAATAAATTATTTGAACTTGACTGTTGTCATGTTTGTTGTATACCTGTGTTTCGCCGAGCTTTATTGCTTGACGTTTTTTGGTTGCCATTACGCCAGTAGTGGTATTCGCATAAAGCGTATTTTTTGTAAACTACAAAATTATGCTTAGTATTAACAGGCAAAATCTAAACGCTGTGGTGTTGGTGGATTACTCCCTGCACTTTCAAAGAACTTATTTTTTCTAACATCTAATCTAAAATCTCTTGTTACAGCAACTCCCCGTCCTCATCTCGCGAAGACGCCCCCCTTCCCTACTCCCTCCCTGAGCACTCGATCCTCAAATCCCACCTCATCCGTACAGACAGACCTCCCGTCTTGAAACCTATACATCAGTGGACCATCTCTAAGAAGGACATAGGAGACTACCACGAGGAACAGATACTGTTCACTAACGAGAATCTACAGGCTAACGTTAGGATTGATGGGCAGGAGATGAATTATGGACCTGGTGAGTGGAAAATCTATTTTATACTTTTTTATTCACCCAGTTATTATAGCGTTGAGTGATTTTTGGTAAGGTGTACACTTATGGGTTCGCGTCACCGATATTCTCCCGCCGTAGTGCTCTTCTATGGAACATAGATGGCGCTAATACCAGTTTTAAGTTTAATTTGTAGCCGTCCCCATGACAGCATATTGTTTTTGTCAAGTTATTAACAGTGTTAGCCTATTCTAATTATTGTAATGCCAAATGTCCCCTTTCGCAAGTTTTCTTTTTGCTGCAAGTCGTCGAACAGCGCTTTTATTTAGGCATTCATTTAGGTGTTGTCTAGTGTTTGTGAATAGGGGCATAAGTGGGCAGTGCATGAAGTCCATAAAGCAAGTTTTATTGCAGCATTTAACATTCAAGTCATGGCATGTTTTACCAACTGAAACTTTCCTTTGTATTTTTCATCGAACTCAACTCAACCTAACTCCGTCTAAAAGTACCAAAAATTGTAGAAAGGATTTTCAATAACCGCACGTTTAACATGACCACAATAGAAACGGGTTTTGTCGACGGAAGAATAGACAAAATGACAGATTGACATTGAAAACCCTTGTCTATGGTTGTCATGCTACGCGTGCAGTAGTGTGGCAAGGCTTGGACCCTTTTATTTATAAATATCTCTTTCGTAGGCATGTACTCAGCCGAAGACATTCAACAAGACTATCAGTACTCAGAATCGGCGAAACCGGGATCCTATCAGCCAGCAGTATACAGTTACCAACAGCCACAACATATAGCGTACACCACAGTGGACACCTACCAGAGATATGAAGAAGTACCGTCTGTGCATCAGGTAAGAGAATACACGAATGGCAATCTAAGGCCCGTATTGCAGAAGCTCATTCAAGACTCAAGTATTACTTAAAACTAGTTTCAACCAATCAAAAGGCTTTTTAGTAAATTTGTTTCATAAGATCGAAATTAGTACAACATTATTTGATACATCTCTGCTTTGAAGCATGTCTTGCAAGGCGGCAAAATATACAATTTTTGCCGTTCGGCTTGTGCCGGATTATACCGACCCGAAAATGTATTACCACCCCATGGAGTTTGTGTTAATGTAATGAAATGATAAATCAGCATAGTTTTTTATTTTTATTTTATTGTGGCCTGTGTGTATTTAATAGGTGAATTTTAGAGTGAATTTCTATTGTTTTCAGTAGTCATTATTTGGTCATCGGTAGAGATTCATGTCTGTTGCCTATGTTATTATTATATATTTATGGTATTCATATTTATTTCACAGCAAGCAGCTAGTTATAGCAATGTAGCAGTACAAGAGACAGTGAACGGAGAGTTTCATCACAATCAGCTGCCGTCGTACGACGCGGCGATCGCACACCAGTATACAGCAACTACGGATTATGTATGTAACGTTACTATCCAGTTTAAATACCTTTACTCGAATCATTCTTCGTAAATGACCAGAGGCCCTAGTGTGAGTTTCTTTTAACCGTCTCGACTTTACGCATCGACCGCGTTCGGCGCTCCGATTGGCAGCCGGCCGGCCTTCACCAGTGAAGGGCCAATCGGAGCGCTGAAGGCGGTCGATGCGTAAAGTCGAGACGGTTAAAAGGAACTCACACTAGGGCCTCTGGTGTATCAATGTAAACGAGGCAAAAGGAGTATGTAAGGATCGTAGCAGGTGGTTCTGTAGTTTCTGCCTACCCCAATTGGGAAGAAGGCGTGAGTTTATGTATGTATGTATTCCTGGGAATGTTTCGAGTGAAGTAATTTTATCTACATGAGCGCTTGTTAGACGTTGAACTTCCATGATTCGGCCGTACTGATGGCTTTAGGTGCCCGAATGGGGAAAGCAACTGTCAAAATGGCGCTGTCGTGGCTTGCCCCAAAAACAAGCTAATAATACAAGGCGTGAGTTGGTTTTATTTTATTTTTTGAATTTGGAAGCAATTCGTAGTTTAAAAAAAATAAAAACCTTTATTTTGAAGACAGTGATTACAAGGATTTTTTTAGGGTTTAATTACTGAAAATTTCCATGTCAAATACTTGATTTAAAATAATGAAACCACGGAAAATAACGAAATAGTGAAATAAAACCAAACTCATGAATTAACACGTAATGGAATGAGCAAAATGTCAACTTTATTGTAGACCGTAGGGACTAATAACTACAATTAGTTATTAGTTTCTATTTTAATCTTACATTAGCAAAAAAAAAAAATACACTCTTATTTCAAGAATAACAACCAACTTATGCTCGAAGTTGATTTGAAACCACCACCATTATTTCCAGGTGGTGGAAGAATCCAAGCCTAGCGTATCCAGCACACCTCCGACCCCAGTCCGTCGCTCCGAGCGTCCAGTTCGACGCCGAGTCTCCAACACGTATGACTACGAAGATTCTGACCTATATATCGATGACACACCCGCACCACGACCCAGGAAGACTAAGCACAACAAACATACCGCTTACAGACGGAATGAGAGTAGCAGTAATGGTGAGTCGGCTTAGTATTAGCATCACACATAACAACGCGTCTGTTTTGGCCTCAGTCTATAAACCAATACAGTCATTCGACGAAGCCGTCTAGACAGGGCAATCGTGCGGGGTGTGAGGGGCGAGGAGCGGGTAGGGCGCGCCCGAGCTGTATACGTCGCCATTGTTAGTAGCTTGGGACATGACTGTCAGGGCTAACGCGTGTCTTGTTTTAAATGTTTTGATTTGTACACAATTAAAATGGTGCACACATGTGCTGTGCGAGAATGCATATGTGTATATTAGTAACATTAGCCAATCTGTAGATGAATATGAATTAATGAATGATTCATGAGAAAACGGAAACTGATTCAATAGGTAAAGTATTATGAATAATAAAATATAATTTTATTTCTATTGTTAACAAGCTCTGATTCCCAAATAAAATACAAGACAGAAATGCAAAAAAAAAAAACTAGCGTCACTCGGGACGATGTAAAAATTGTAACGATACCCCATGTCCAAACTGTTGAGGCATTTAGAAGTTATGGCGGAACAAAGAAACGTACATACATTCATACATACATGCGTACATACATGAAACCCTAAAAACATTACCCTTCTTTTCTGGGCAGTTGCGTAAAGTCTGTGACAACCCTAGGTAAGTACTGTGGGCCTTGTGCGGTGTCGGCATTTACGCAAACATCAAAGGCGTCGGTCTACTGTTACTCTTTACACTGTGGTTTTGGCATAGGTGACCTATAGTGCACCCACTACACTTAACCTGTCTAGCCATTTCTCCAACTATGTTTCTGTAGCCTTCTAGTCAAACCGGGTGCAGCATTGCATAACCTCCCGTCCGTTACAAAGACTCCAGGAGATCGATAACAATTAAAATTCTATTGTGTCTCATTAGTAGCAGTTGAACTCATACCAGTATTTCACATGGAGCGACTGCTTATCTGAAATCCACAACCCAGTTACTCAATAAAATACCGCTTGGTAAGACTGGTTGTCAGACTTTAGAGCTTCTGACTACCCGTAACGACTGTCACACGTGGGTGATGCGCAGGCGCCGAGTCGCTTATAGACGTAATGAGAGCAGCAGTAATGGTGTCATATTAAAAACATTAGCAATATCGTAAGTTTTAAGTTATGAATTGATTCTGAGCTCTACATCAACTTCATACCCGCACCATGAATTAGGACGACTAAAAACAACAAACATAACGCTGATAGGTGGAATGAGAGCAGCAGTAATGGTGAGTCATCCTGCCGTCTGTCGAGGACTTGAGGGGATGATTTCAAAAACATAACACGCATAATTAAAGGTTGAAAAAAAAGCATATGGGGCAGTCTGGGGGCTTCCGATAGAAGTGAAAATAGTATACATATAGCTCATGGGAAGCGTGCGGTGACGATGACGCGAGTTTCACGATAGTAGACGTAGTTCGTATGTAGCGGTTACACCGCCACGTACAGTTTTGAATACTGAATGAATTTGTTTTTCCCGGCATTGATATAAGGCTTGGCTGCAGACCTATACAACCTACTATTAAATTAATTTTGTAATAATAATTTTCTTAAATTAATTAAATAACCTACCGTACTTGAATTTAAATTTAATTATCTTTTCTGTCTTAAAAACACTTAAGGCAAATAAATTAAAGTAAATATTATAAAATAACAAATTCTATCTATGAACTTCTTATTATGTTTGATTGTATGGCTCATTTTCTTTGCCTTTATAGATACATTTATGAGTAGATACGTTAATGCACTTGTGCACAAAATTCGATTTTGTGCAGCCTTTATCCTGCACAAATAAGCACTTTCAGAGCATGAGAAGTGAAAAATTTATTTATTCAAACTAGGCTGAGAATCAGCACTTTTTGAAAGTCAAAATTACACAAGACAGCCCCTAAAACACCCGCCCTTTACCACTTCCTAGTGCTTTAGCTGGGTTATGCAATCTTTACATTAATTACTAATTGTTACTTTTTTCAATGCATTACTGGACCTTCAAACAGATTCTGCAGCCAGTTATTCAAGTAAGAATTCATTCTCACAAATAAATACTATTTATTAGTAAAACAATACCTGTAAATATGACAGCTTCTGGCAGAGGTTATCATTACAGAGAGAGGGATCGACCAGACGCCTCCTTGCTGTAGTATATTTATCGTTGATGAATTTGTTACAGCATCCACAAACGTAACGAGTAGCAGCTATAAACAAGTAGCACCGAGGCCGGCACCCGTAAACGGTATCGAGTCTCTCATACAAGCATCTGTGTTGGCCGAGGAAGAACAGCCCGTGGTTGAGACGTGAGTATCATACAAATATGAAAACCATGACAAAATATTTTTATTTGGCATTTTGGAATCAGAAATGGACTAAATTTTCGGCATCAGCATCCCTAGAAACCACGGGAACTGTACTCATTTTCGATAACTGCAATGATTTCTTAAAGAATAACTTGCAGTTATACTTAACCACCATTCTGGATTTTGGAACCACTATTCCGGATTCACTTGTCATTTCAACTATTTTTATAACACTGCACCGCTTGCACCCCGCGCGATTACTCTGCAAAAACGATCCTATTGACCAAACTTAAAGAGGTTAATATGACTACTGTGCATAATACTAAAAACCAAACCCTCCACCTCACAGGGAACCAGAAGACGCAGCAGTAGCAGGGATGCTGAGCATCAGCGAACGTTTCACAGCCCCATCTCGTACCTTCGGCCTGGCCAGCGACTCGCCGCAGCCCGCGAGCTCGAGACCCGACGGCAAACGAGCTCGCAAGCCGCCGCCCGCGCAGGACTTGGCTGATGAGGAGGATGTCATTAAGGAGGTGCATCGGGATGAGGAGTATGGTGAGTGAAAATTATTGTTTTTCATTGATATATTGAGGCTGTAGTTGACTGACATGGTTGTAGTTTTAAGAAAAAAACCCAGATTCTTCTCGTCGATCTGACGAAACGCGGTTCCTTCCCACTTTAAAAAAATATCAACTTTCTGTTTATAAAAATAAATAAACTTAACCGCCTGCCTGCGTCTGCTGTGATGTGATGCTCTTGCTGTGAGTATGATAAATGTAGGTATTCAAGGCCGGTAGCGCGAAAAAAAAATTGCTGTTCCATACATTTCGGGTCGGTAGGTATTGCACTTTTGTATGGAACAGCTGATTTTTTTCGCGATTTCTGAGTTGGTCTCATAATGAAAGTTGTTCAGTTTCATGGTCCGAGTTACCACCTAAGAAGTTTTGGGTTAATTTATTAACACCTTGTATAGCTTACTTGAAGAACAGTTTTAGACCATTGATTTTCTGGTAAATTTGTGCAGTTTTTACGGTCAAAAACGATACGTTCCTACTACGTTTTTGTTTGCTTATAAAGCACTTCAAAATAAACTCATAAAATGTATTGATTTGTAAACAACAAAGAATAATAAAATGAATGTTCTCTTGTTCCAGTGTATCCATCACTAGAAATGAGTTCAGATGAAGATGAGGAATGGACGGCGTCAAAGCGACGAAGAAATTCACGCAACAGGGTAGATTCGCGGTCCAAGGGGGACAAGTAAGTAATATTTTAATTATATTGGGTAGTAAGATTGACCGACTAAGAAGCCAGGCCACTGCAGGTACAATTTTGTAAGGCGGGGGGTACTTCGATAAGCCTTGCTGTGACTGGAGCCACATCACAAACGATGCCTCAGCTCTTGTCGTGTTCTCTGTGCAATATCATCTGCACTGTTACCTTTGCGAGGTTTACGCTAAGGACGTAGAAGTGGCCGAATTCTGGACGAAACTAATTTAAAAATATGCAAAAGAAATCAATCGATCCAACGAAAAAGAACAACAATATTTAGACTGGGTAAGTATGAGTTTAAGATTTATTTGAAACTGCATTCATAGATTCCAATCTAGATATTATATTGGACTTACTGGGGTTAAAGTATTAGAATAGAAAAAACATAAATATCGAAAAAAATATATTTAGATGGTCAAAAATGTACTTGGGATTTTTGAAACAATTGGATTATGGGAAACTCAAACCACTTATTTCAATTATACCATTTATAGGCACTTTTGAATAGGGTATTACACCCATTTTTGAAGTGTCTCAATTAGATTCTTTAGTGCTAATGAACCACAAAAAAATTCACAATATTTTTATTCAATCGTTAAGCGCCATAAAAATTCATTTAAGTTTTGCATTTCAAATTTCGCGCGTAATTTGACAAAAACGCTAGACGCAGTGGACGCCATATTGCTCTGTGGTCATGACGTCAGTTGGCTGTGTAAACAAATGCAGTGATATTTTTTAAGTTATAAATTTTTGTTGTCTCCTTTTACAAAACCGTCCTCCATGGTAATATTTCAATAAAAATTACGTTGGTTGCTTTCGTAACCAACGTAAGTTTTATAAAAATCCTTTATAGATTAAAGGTATGCTGATAGTTGAAAGTTAACACTTTCTAAGTTTACATAGCCGTATGACTAATAACATGGCGACTACTATCTAATGGTGTTATGAAACAGATTAAAAAGCTGAAACCTTTGAATTGAATTTTAAAATGTAGTTTGATATTTTATGAACTAAAACTAAACTAACGTTTTCCGACTGCTTTTTGCCTAAGCTATCTAAATATTTTTAGATTTTTTCTCATATAGAGTAAAACACCCTATTGTCAAGGAGTCGGTCAGGCAGAAATATTAAGCTAAGTTGCTCATTCTATAGCGTAGTTGGTACTTACGAAGAAGAACTGGCAAGAAACTCCATGGACACTCTTTTAAATAAAAAACATTGTATTGGTTATTTATTTATTTATAGTTAATTAAAACGGCAAAGGTCCAATTACATTAATTAACATAGAATTGAGAAAAATAAAATAAAAATGAAAAACAATAATAACAATAACATAACATAAACATGTACAATACAATTCCATTTAATACGTGGATAAAATTATTAATAGTTATTTGATTAAATAGTTGAATTAATTAAATACGTCACAAACTAATATGTAACAGTGGACAACCTCGAATATTGTCGTTTACATAATTACATTATCCATGTTGAAAGTTTTCAATATAGATAGGTATATGAGAACGATTTAGAAAGACGTGAACTTTAAAAGTGTCCAGAGCATAAATTTGACAAAAAAAAAACAATAAAAAAGAAAAATACGTAGTAAAAATAACGGCCGTTCACGAACATGATGCGGGGATTAGCAACATTCAGCTCAGCCATTACGAAGGGAATCGGTTCCCTATTCTCATTCTCCAACACATGCGTCACCATCCATCGCCAGACATTTGAGTGAGCATGACATACTCTCAACTGTCAGGGCACATTCAAGTCAACAGAAGACGGAGATGGAGGTCATTAATCGCGACGATAGGTCGTGGTGGAGTTAAAATGCAATTGAGTGGACTTTTTAACATCTATAATGCTGCAAAGAAGTGAAATTACAATGGTGTTGGTTAAAATGAAAACAAAAAACGCTGACGGCCGCACGGCCTGCTGACTCGCCTGTCCCCGCACCCCTCGTTCAGCTGCCATCAGCACGCGGCGATTTTGAGGAGTGATTTCGACTATCATTAATACATACTAAAAAGAGCAAAGGACCCAATATAGAGCCCGTTGGAAACCCCATTTAATTTTTAAACCCGGAGAACTGATACAATTTATTTGAACTTATTGTTGTTTCTCATTTAAATAAGATTTTACTAAACTGAGTGCAAGTTTACCTAGTCCGGAATGCTCAAGTTTCAAGAGTAAGGTTTCGTGATTTACGCAATCAAATGCCTTGAATAGGTTAATAGTTATTTGTGCAACAAGAGAGCAAAGTCGTTTTTTGCTGCGAGTGTTGATTTTGAATCCCGAGTAAGCGAAGGATTCTATAATTGAATCACGAGCGTAGCGAGTGATTCTAGGTTAGAATCCTGAGCGCTGCGAGGGATTCAAAGACACGAGATGCAAATAACTTTGCTCTCGTGTAACACATACAACTTTTCACCTCAGCAGCGAGAACATACAACATGTAAAAAAAAACCCTATCCGATCCGTGAGGGTGTTGTTAGGTATCGTACTGTTAGCATATTTGACGGCACGGTTAGCGCAGTGGTTAAGCGGTTGACTGCTGCGCTGCATGTCGCGGGTTCGATTCCCGCACGGAACAAATATTTGTATGACTTACAAGTAGTTGTTTCGGGTCTGGCTGTTTGTGTATGTGAGTATAAATGTTTGTAAACGCATCCACGATACAGGAGAAATCCTAGTGTGGGGCAAAGTTAAAAAAAAATAAAATGTGAAAATTATCAGGGAAAAAGAAAAAATAATCCCTACATTTTTTTTCAATGGTGAATTTGACCGAATTTTACATTTGGTGCGGGCGGCGGCCGTCGTTTAGCGGGTGTCTAAAAGTCATAAGTTATGAGTTTTGCAATTTTTATGGATTTGGCGTAATTTTGGAACTAAAAATGTGAATTTTAAATACCAATAACTTTTTGACTATCAATAATAATCAAAAAATACTGTTTTTTAATGTTACTGCAGTACCATATGCCCATTTTCCCCAGATTTTCTTGAAAGGTTTTTTTAACTTAATCTTCATCACCTCGTATTTTGCAGCCACCATCTTGGATTTATATTTTGAACTCACTATCGACTTTATCACCCTCGAAAACTATGAAAACGACACCTATGACGAAAAATGTGAAAATTTTCGCAGCCGCCATCTTGGATTTTTATTTTGACTTCACTATCGGCTTAAGCAACCTTGAAAACCATAGAAACGATACCCATGAAGAAAAATTTGAAAATTTTCGCAGCGGCCATCTTGGATTTACATTTTGACTTCACTATCGGCTTTAGCAACCTTGAAAACCATAGAAACGATACCCATGAAGAAAAATTAAAAAAAATCCCAGCCGCCATCTTGGATTTACATTTTGACCTCACGGTCGGCTTTGGCACCCTTGAAAACTATGAAAACGACACCTATTATGAAAAATGTGAAAATTTTCGCAACCGCCATCTTGGATTTTCATTTCGACCAAATTCACACTTACTATCTCTCTCCGTCTTTCTTTCTCTTTGAATTAGAAGAAGACAGTCACAAGCGCCTTTTCGCGTGACGCTTTCTGCCAGTGCACTCTTACCGCAAGCCGCTTAAGAACTTCGTTCCAAAAATTTAATAAAACAGAATTTAAATAAAACCTCAACAGGTGATTTGCAATTTTAATGTTTTATGTATATCCGAACGTTTTATTGTTTGTTTCTTTTTTGGGCCTAGTAGGTAGGTATGGAAATTTGAAATCGAACTTCGAATTGATTTGTTTCTATCTCTCGCTTTTTTCAAAGTGAAAAAACTAATTGAAGTTAAAATCTTTAGAATTTTGTGAGTAGACCCAACACTACTCTCGGCATTTAAAAAAAATAATTAAAAAGTTACTTTGTCTCACGCTCGCAGCAAAATCGAATTTTGCTCACTGTTTTTTGACAGCAAAACCTGCTTGTTTGAGGTGCTGAGGTGAAAAAAGATTTGCATCTTGGGCCTCTTCCCACGCAGTAAATAAATGTTTTTAATAAGGTGACACCGGCGCCGCCGTCGTACCTCATCCTTTCGTGAAACAAGATTGTTGATCATAAGATTTTATTCGTGTTAAGAGTCCTATTACATTTTTGACGCAAATTCATGATTTTTGACGTTGTAATTTTAAGCAGCAGTAAGATATTTGAATTATTTGATTATGAATAACGATAGTGCCATTCTCTTTATTGTAAGTTGGAGTTGCACATTTTAACTTTTCTTGTCGTGTAATTTACTATGAATATTTTACGAACTCATTTTACAAGGAAAAACGTCGGCAATGGAACTTTGACGCTCAAATTCACATTGTTTCATTCAGTTCTAATAAAAGCGAAAGTTACTAAACGATAACTTGAATGTTTTACTTGTTTATTGGAGTTCTAGAATTTCTTTAAATTCCTTGAGTTTTCAGGGAAAAGTCGTAAAGAAAACCAATAAATGTCTTGATTTTCATGTCCATTATATTCCAAATAAACACAATTAAATCAAATAAACTAATATGATATAAAACTTCGATCTACAGTGAATACGTTTCATTAGTTTTTGTTTCTCAATATAATAAGACAAAATTACAATAAATTAAATTAAAGTACTATATATTCCGCGTCAATTCAGCAAATTACACGAAAATAATGTGTAACTCCAACTTACAAGAAAGAGAATGGCACTATAGTTATTCTAATCAAATAATTAAAATATCTTACTGATGCTGAAAATTACATGGTCAAAAATCATGAATTTCCGTAAAAAAATGTAATAGGACTCTTAAAATGATTGACCATTACTTTTTCAAACACCTTGCTAAATACCGGCAACATGGATACTAACGGGTGATTTTTTAAGCGTAGTTTTTTTTAAAGTCGAATAAAACACTCAATTTGCACCATATATTCAAAAAAATTATTGAAATTGATAACTTGGCCTTTGCCATTTACATTTTAAACATAACTTCATGTAAATGTTGTCCGCGGCTCCGTTTCAAATGGTCCATTCGGAAGGTTCAATTTTGCGTCACTTTTTCGAGCATTTCGGCCTATATCCCACGAATTACGCGTGTTATGTTATCCTGTAAGGCTTCAATCGTGTTCGGCTTGTCCACATACACTAACGACTTTACATAACCCCACAAGAAATAATCCAGAGGCGTCAAATCGCATGATCTTGGCGGCCAATTCATAGGGCCATTTCGAGAGATAAGCTGCTCACCAAATTCACCCTTCAACATGTCCATTGTTTCACGAGCCGTGTGGCATGTGGCACCGTCTTGATGAAACCACATGTCAACCAAGTTCAACTCGGCCAACTGGGGCAAAAAAAAGTTGCGTATCATGGCTCGATATCGTTCGCCATAATATGGTCGTAACAAGCGATACACATTTTTCACAGAGCACGAATTTTGATAATAAATTTCAACAATTTGCAATCATTGCTCGTTTGTAGGTCTTTCCATGATGAAATGGCAGAGTATACTGAAAATTTTTCACTTTGACAGATGACGTTTGGATGCCATTACCAACCAATGCCGCCAACCTGAAAAACTTAACTCTTAAAAAATCACCCATTATTTTATAGTAGTTGGTGTCTTTACTGTCCCAAGATATTAAAAGTGGTATAACCGTATTTCAATAAATTCGGGAAGACTCCTTATCAACACACACATTTAATATTAAGGCTACGCTATGGTGCCATAGTTTCGTTTATGGATGTACAAACTTTGATAGATAATTTCTGTAGATTTTCGGACAATTTGATTTTTATTTGCCGAGAAGCTTTTATAACTATCATAGGGTTTATATGTTTTAATTGAAATTTAATTTGGAAGCCTGGAACGTTCGCTCTTAATAAATCAATTGAGACATCGGGTGAGGAATTTAGGATTATTCCGATCTGTCACCCCGCTTTGTCACATTAGGGGGACAGATCGGAAAAAAAAGTTTGATCTGTCCCTCTGTTAGCAATGAGGGGACAGTTCGAACATTATTCACTCCTTAACGGTTTCATCTGTCCTCCTATCACTGATAGGGGGACAGATTAAACTTTTTATTCCTGTTTGTCCCCCACAGAATTTAATATATTAATTCTTAAAAGTAATGCCACGCATACTGCAACATTACATTAAATTAAAGACTAGTGGTTTAGGTTTATAATCATTTGTATTTAAATAAGTTACAAATATTTCTTTTGTTTTTCTATTAATCAGCCACAGTCCCATAAATCACGTCGTAGGTATTGCAGGTACAATAAGTATAATAACAATCAGTCCTCTGATTTGACTTCATATTACAAATGTTAATTTTTACTAACAATATGTTAACTTTTAGATGAGGAAATGTACCTAATAAGAAAATTTTACGTGTTTCGATAAAATTGCAGCTTCTATTAAGGTAATTAATCTGTATTATTCAGGAATGAAGTAAATAAATTCAAGTTTTGACGTTTTCATTCCTGTAAGAGTTATCAAACAAAATCAAACTTTTTTTCCGATCTGTCCCCCTAAGGTGACAAAGCGGGGTGACAGATCGGAATAATCCGGACTTTATAGCTGCCGTCGTTTTAGATGGTATATTAATAAATAAATTCACGAATTCTTGACTTTCTTGCTGGTTTCGTTATAACTTTCCGAACAGATTTTTCATTTGATTGTTGATTTTCTAACATGTTTGGGCTTAACTTATGTGGGTCCTATGTTTGTCTATAGTGGAAAGGCTGTAATATCTTTTTCATTTTACTTGTATGGCAATCGAAACTTTGAGTTTTCATAGAGAGCTTTAAGTTTCGATTGCCATACAAGTAAAATGAAAAAAAGATATGACATCTTTTTTAATCTAGGCAAACGGCACCAGGCGAAGTTAGGGCGAAAATGTTAAAAATTACGAAATGTGTTCACGATAGTTAAGCACACATTACATTCGCTTTGGGCCGCAGCACATCACATTTCAATATAGAAAATTGCGATGATTCTCACAGGGTGCGACGGTTCCTACAAAATGTATGAGAGCAACGTAGGTGGACTTCTGTGATGTGACGCGGCCCGCTCAAGTGTGCGTTGTCAGCTTTGAGACTACCCTCTCCTCCCCCCCACAGGGACGAGGCGTGGTCCCCGCGCGCGCGCCTGGGCCGCCTCGTGCCGCGTCACATCACAGAAGTCCACCTACGTTGCTCTCATACATTTTGTAGGAACCGTCGCACCCTGTGAGAATCATCGCAATTTTCTATATTGAAATGTGATGTGCTGCGGCCCAAAGCGAATGTAATGTGTGCTTAACTATCGTGAACACATTTCGTAATTTTTAACATTTTCGCCCTAACTTCGCCTGGTGCCGTTTGCCTAGATTAAAAAAAATGTCATATCTTTTTTTCATTTTACTTGTATGGCAATCGAAACTTAAAGCTCTCTATGAAAACTCAAAGTTTCGATTGCCATACAAGTAAAATGAAAAAGATATTACAGCCTTTCCACTATAGACAAACATAGGACCCACATAAGTTAAGCCCAAACATGTTACAAAATCAACAATCAAATGAAAAATCTGTTCGGAAAGTTATAACGAAACCAGCAAGAAAGTCAAGAATTCGTGAATTTATTTATTAATATACCATCTAAAACGACGGCAGCTATAAAGTCCGGATTATTCCGATCTGTCACCCCGCTTTGTCACCTTAGGGGGACAGATCGGAAAAAAAGTTTGATTTTGTTTGATAACTCTTACAGGAATGAAAACGTCAAAACTTGAATTTATTTACTTCATTCCTGAATAATACAGATTAATTACCTTAATAGAAGCTGCAATTTTATCGAAACACGTAAAATTTTCTTATTAGGTACATTTCCTCATCTAAAAGTTAACATATTGTTAGTAAAAATTAACATTTGTAATATGAAGTCAAATCAGAGGACTGATTGTTATTATACTTATTATACCTGCAATACCTACGACGTGATTTATGGGACTGTGGCTGATTAATAGAAAAACAAAAGAAATATTTGTAACTTATTTAAATACAAATGATTATAAACCTAAACCACTAGTCTTTAATTTAATGTAATGTTGCAGTATGCGTGGCATTACTTTTAAGAATTAATATATTAAATTCTGTGGGGGACAAACAGGAATAAAAAGTTTAATCTGTCCCCCTATCAGTGATAGGAGGACAGATGAAACCGTTAAGGAGTGAATAATGTTCGAACTGTCCCCTCATTGCTAACAGAGGGACAGATCAAACTTTTTTTTCCGATCTGTCCCCCTAATGTGACAAAGCGGGGTGACAGATCGGAATAATCCTAAATTCCTCACCCGATGTCTCAATTGATTTATTAAGAGCGAACGTTCCAGGCTTCCAAATTAAATTTCAATTAAAACATATAAACCCTATGATAGTTATAAAAGCTTCTCGGCAAATAAAAATCAAATTGTCCGAAAATCTACAGAAATTATCTATCAAAGTTTATACATCCATAAACGAAACTATGGCACCATAGCGTAGCCTTAATATTAAATGTGTGTGTTGATAAGGAGTCTTCCCGAATTTATTGAAATACGGTTATACCACTTTTAATATCTTGGGACAGTAAAGACACCAACTACTATAAAATAATGGGTGATTTTTTAAGAGTTAAGTTTTTCAGGTTGGCGGCATTGGTTGGTAATGGCATCCAAACGTCATCTGTCAAAGTGAAAAATTTTCAGTATACTCTGCCATTTCATCATGGAAAGACCTACAAACGAGCAATGATTGCAAATTGTTGAAATTTATTATCAAAATTCGTGCTCTGTGAAAAATGTGTATCGCTTGTTACGACCATATTATGGCGAACGATATCGAGCCATGATACGCAACTTTTTTTTGCCCCAGTTGGCCGAGTTGAACTTGGTTGACATGTGGTTTCATCAAGACGGTGCCACATGCCACACGGCTCGTGAAACAATGGACATGTTGAAGGGTGAATTTGGTGAGCAGCTTATCTCTCGAAATGGCCCTATGAATTGGCCGCCAAGATCATGCGATTTGACGCCTCTGGATTATTTCTTGTGGGGTTATGTAAAGTCGTTAGTGTATGTGGACAAGCCGAACACGATTGAAGCCTTACAGGATAACATAACACGCGTAATTCGTGGGATATAGGCCGAAATGCTCGAAAAAGTGACGCAAAATTGAACCTTCCGAATGGACCATTTGAAACGGAGCCGCGGACAACATTTACATGAAGTTATGTTTAAAATGTAAATGGCAAAGGCCAAGTTATCAATTTCAATAATTTTTTTGAATATATGGTGCAAATTGAGTGTTTTATTCGACTTTAAAAAAAACTACGCTTAAAAAATCACCCGTTAGTATCCATGTTGCCGGTATTTAGCAAGGTGTTTGAAAAAGTAATGGTCAATCATTTTAAGAGTCCTATTACATTTTTTTACGGAAATTCATGATTTTTGACCATGTAATTTTCAGCATCAGTAAAATATTTTAATTATTTGATTAGAATAACTATAGTGCCATTCTCTTTCTTGTAAGTTGGAGTTACACATTATTTTCGTGTAATTTGCTGAATTGACGCGGAATATATAGTACTTTAATTTAATTTATTGTAATTTTTTCTTATTATATTGAGAAACAAAAACTAATGAAACGTATTCACTGTAGATCGAAGTTTTATATCATATTAGTTTATTTGATTTAATTGTGTTTATTTGGAATATAATGGACATGAAAATCAAGACATTTATTGGTTTTCTTTACGACTTTTCCCTGAAAACTCAAGGAATTTAAAGAAATTCTAGAACTCCAATAAACAAGTAAAACATTCAAGTTATCGTTTAGTAACTTTCGCTTTTATTAGAACTGAATGAAACAATGTGAATTTGAGCGTCAAAGTTCCATTGCCGACGTTTTTCCTTGTAAAATGAGTTCGTAAAATATTCATAGTAAATTACACGACAAGAAAAGTTAAAATGTGCAACTCCAACTTACAATAAAGAGAATGGCACTATCGTTATTCATAATCAAATAATTCAAATATCTTACTGCTGCTTAAAATTACAACGTCAAAAATCATGAATTTGCGTCAAAAATGTAATAGGACTCTTAACACGAATAAAATCTTATGATCAACAATCTTGTTTCACGAAAGGATGAGGTACGACGGCGGCGCCGGTGTCACCTTATTAAAAACATTTATTTACTGCGTGGGAAGAGGCCCAAGATGCAAATCTTTTTTCACCTCAGCACCTCAAACAAGCAGGTTTTGCTGTCAAAAAACAGTGAGCAAAATTCGATTTTCATCTTTTTTAATCTAGGCAAACGGCACCAGGCGAAGTTAGGGCGAAAATGTTAAAAATTACGAAATGTGTTCACGATAGTTAAGCACACATTACATTCGCTTTGGGCCGCAGCACATCACATTTCAATATAGAAAATTGCGATGATTCTCACAGGGTGCGACGGTTCCTACAAAATGTATGAGAGCAACGTAGGTGGACTTCTGTGATGTGACGCGGCCCGCTCAAGTGTGCGTTGTCAGCTTTGAGACTACCCTCTCCTCCCCCCCACAGGGACGAGGCGTGGTCCCCGCGCGCGCGCCTGGGCCGCCTCGTGCCGCGCCTGCGCACGGCGGCGCGCGCGGGCGTGCGGCGCGAGTGCGTGCGCGCCGCGCTGCACGCCGCCTCCACGCGCGCGCCGCCCGCCGAGCGCGCGCACCGCCTGCACGAGCCCGCCGCGCCCGTCGCACAGGTACCTACCCTCTCCTCCCCACAGGAGGCGTGGCCCCGCGCGCGCTCCTGGGCCGCCTCGTGCCGCGCCTGCGCACGGCGGCGCGCGCGGGCGTGCGGCGCGAGTGCGTGCGCGCCGCGCTGCACGCCGCCTCCACGCGCGCGCCGCCCGCCGAGCGCGCGCACCGCCTGCACGAGCCCGCCGCGCCCGTCGCACAGGTACCTACCCTCTCCTCCCCACAGGAGGCGTGGCCCCGCGCGCGCTCCTGGGCCGCCTCGTGCCGCGCCTGCGCACGGCGGCGCGCGCGGGCGTGCGGCGCGAGTGCGTGCGCGCCGCGCTGCACGCCGCCTCCACGCGCGCGCCGCCCGCCGAGCGCGCGCACCGCCTGCACGAGCCCGCCGCGCCCGTCGCACAGGTACCTACCCTCTCCTCCCCACAGGAGGCGTGGCCCCGCGCGCGCTCCTGGGCCGCCTCGTGCCGCGCCTGCGCACGGCGGCGCGCGCGGGCGTGCGGCGCGAGTGCGTGCGCGCCGCGCTGCACGCCGCCTCCACGCGCGCGCCGCCCGCCGAGCGCGCGCACCGCCTGCACGAGCCCGCCGCGCCCGTCGCACAGGTACCTACCCTCTCCTCCCCACAGGAGGCGTGGCCCCGCGCGCGCGCCTGGGCCGCCTCGTGCCGCGCCTGCGCACGGCGGCGCGCGCGGGCGTGCGGCGCGACACGCCGCCTCCACGCGCGCGCCGCCCGCCGAGCGCGCGCACCGCCTGCACGAGCCCGCCGCGCCCGTCGCACAGGTACCTACCCTCTCCTCCCCCACAGGAGGCGGCCCCGCGCGCGTGCCTGGGCCGCCTCGAGCCGCGCCCGCATACAGCGGCGCGCGCCCTCTCCTCCCCCCACAGGGACGCCCGCGCACGCACCGCATGCTTGCGCACGCCTGCGCACGGCGGGGCGTGCGGTGCGTGCGCGGGCACGACGCGCCCGTCGCACAGGTAACGACGCCCGCCGACTGCGACAGAGACAGCGAACAGACGAGATAACATTAACCGTCCTTTATTGTTAACAGCCCAACGCGAAGCGAGCCGTGTTAGCCACGAAAAGCAGACGGCCGCCACCGCCTGTACATAATACGCCAAATAACAAGAGTGAGTATACTTCTTACTGTGCATATTCTATAATAAATAGTCGGATGAAAACATAAACAAAGCTCGATAAAGCTATATTTTACTGATTATTTTTCTAATTCTCAAACAAAAGAATTCAACAACCATAAGATCTCGTCTCTTATCTCTATCTTAGATTTGTAGTTTGACAGTGACAGGGATATTGCTTAAAGCGCTGACAAGATGCAAATGATCTAACAAACAAACAAATGTTATATCTTTATAATATTATAGTATGAATCAACGTAAATTGGCATTTAATTAATAACAAGAACGTCTTATCAACTCTTCTCAGGGTCTTAAGGGGGAACGAGTCTGCACCTGTAGAGTGTAATAGGGATAGCTACAACTCAGACCAACTGTATCACAAAAAAAAAAACGAAATCGATTTCGTATTCCCCTTTTTCTCCTCGAAAACTGAACCAATTCAATTATTTTTAAGAAAGTATGTCTAGGTTCCTATCATTTTCTTTTATGTTTAAAAATTTCTCGAATTTGTCTGGTACTCCTCTAATCACGGCGGTAAAACTGCGGCATTTTTGTAATTTTTGGAGGGTCATATTTTCTTTGCCGATAAGTTGCTGAAAAAAAGGAAATAGCAGGGACTTGTCTACAACAGAACTTGATTTTATGAAGAAGAAAAAATTATTACTCTACAGGCATTATTCAGAAAAAAAAGGGAATACATTAAGGAGAATCGCAGGCCCTGTTCCCTCTTAACCATAGCATATTAATCTCGGCTTAAGAGAGCGCAAAAAGAGCAGGCAAAACCCGTAACTGCGTTCATTATACTTGACGCGTGACGCTATTGGTAGCACAGACTTTTGCAGTCTTAAGGATGATTTCCACCAAAGAACTCGCATCATATCGGATCGGAACGGATTTTACAATCAACGATATTGAATCGTGTACACAGTACTTAAAGTCTATATTACCAAGCCGCGCACAGCAGCTTGGCCGCGGGCGTCTTCCGCGACACGCGGTCGTAGCTGAAAGTTTGCTGCGACGCGTGATCGGTTCCGTTTGCCGGTCGTCGTAGGAATGAAGCTATTTGACTAGGCGCAGAAATGGATACGTTTGCAAGAGACGGTACGGAGCCGATCGTATGCGGTCGACATCCTGCCGGACGCGATCGGCTGTCGCCGCATCCGTTCGTATCCTTTCCGATCCGATGCGATGCGAGCCGTTTGGTGGTAATCATCCTTTAGTTTCAATACTAATAGAGTTCAAAATGGCGACTGACAAAACAGTACTACCAACCACATGACTGCAAAATTCAGTGCTACCTATCGTGACACGCGTCAAGTTATAATAAACTTTAATATCTCTCCTCTATTTCAACCTATGTACCATGTTTTGATATTATAATCTTATATGAAATGTGTATAATAAGATGCTTTTTTTTTCTAATATCCAGACAAAATTCCAGATGCAAGACTGAAGAAAGGAATGAAGACAGCAAAGCAGCGTCTCGGTAAAATCCTTAAGATACACAAAATGATATATTAATTATAATTAATTAGTTTACTAGATTACGCCTGACAGACGGACGTATGTAGATGTATATTTTATATATGTATTGTATATAAGCACGGACCAATACGTGTCGTGGTCGGACGATCACTAGTTGCCTATATGGATCTTTTTAAGTGAATCTGAAGAAAATATTGCATCACTTGTATTTCTGGCTAATGCAATAATACACTACTTGCTAATGGTGAAGGAAACATAGTGAAGAGAACAAGTATGACCGCTAATCCGATGCCGACAGACGTCAGCAGGACGATTTTTGTCAGTGATCGATTGACAAGAACGGCCTTAAAAAATGAGCTTAGAGATCTTACGATCGTCAAAAATCGATCAAATTTGTGCACCTTTAGGCTTCCTGTACATGACGCCGGAGCCGCACCGGCACCGGAACGCATGTTTGATCGAACCGCGTGTACACTGACATTGATGCCGATTTAAATGGTAAAGCAACGATCAGAGTTCAGTAAAGCATTCCCAAAGAAACATGCAGTCCGGTGCCGGTGCGGCTCCGGCGTCAGGTAGAGGAAGCCTTTGATGTAGTAGTAGTACATAATTATAAGTAGTACATAAAATTATTTATACTTTGTTTAAATAAATGGTGCAATATTTTTTTCAATTTCTGAAGTTAATTACCAGGTGGAAATGTATTTAAAATTACGTATATTGTTTTTACTAAGTAGTTCCGTGCAGTTCAATTTCTAAAATTGAACTGTTTCACTCGGAAATAATTCATTTTGATACCTAACCTAAGTTTTCGGTAATTTTGTTAAGATTTGATTTAAATCAAATTTAACTGCATTTTAAAACTTCGAAATGGAGCCTTAATCAATTTTATTACTAAAATATCATTTTCATTCACTCATTTTGTCACGACTAAGTTTGTTCGTTACTAAACAAGTGCTTAATTTTTCTCACTTTCATGAATCCTAATTGAAAAACAGGTTGTTACATTATTTTACGTTTTCATTATTTCCACCTGATATTTAACAAGCATTAAAGCTTGACTTTTAATAACCCAGTGATGAGCTCTTCAACTGCCTAAAAGCCGCGTATACACTGACAAATAATGCAATCAAATACAATCAGGTTGAAAAACTCAAACTTGAAGCATTTATTTCAATTAAACCATTTACAGGCACTTTTGAACTGTCAAAGAGTCGGTCAGTTAGTCAGAAAGTTGAAGCTAGTTGCCCATTCCAAAACGTAGATCTCTGAGAGAGAAGAACGGGCAAGAAATTCCAAGGACACTCTTTTAAATATAGATTTCACAAAATCCTTGGTACATTACTGTTGTTGCTTCTATATGTGAGAACAATGTAAAAATATAAGATAAAAATAAGCCCTGGCTGATTAGAGAGATGACCAGACACAACTGACGGCGCCCGCTCACGAACATGACGCGTGGTTCAGCACCATCCAGCTCAGCCATTTTGTAGGGAACCGAGTCATCCAACACAAGACATCTCTCGAATCGGCCACCTACTATGACAATAAACTCAAACACAACTCAAAGCATTTATTTCAAATTAACCAATTACAGGCACTTTTGAATTGTTAAGGAGTCGGTCAGTCAGAAATATAAAGCTAGCTGCCATTTCAAAGCGTAGTACGTTCCTATGGAGAAGAACGGGCAAGAAACTTCAGGGACACTCTTTTAAATCAAAATATTAATACAAAATATTAGTTACATCATTCAAGTTTTAATTATACATATGAGAACGATTTAGAAATGCGAGCACGTTCAAAGAGTTCAAATAAAATAAAAAAAACAATATTAGCCACAGCAGCTGAGAGATGACCAGTCCCAACTGATGGCGCCCGTTCACGAACATGACGCCTGGTTTAGCACCATTTTGCGCAACCATTTTGAAGAGAACCGAATAATTATATACGCCACCATCGAGTGTGACATTTGAATGAGCATGACATACTCTTAATGGATCATTCAGTGGTATGATCGAATTCTAATATTAGCCAGTTAGCTATTTAGTAGTGGGGTTCTACGGTACTCTTACGGAATCAAAAGTTTCCATTTGCGAGCACTGTCACGGAAATTCATTGTTTACCTAATTGCCTCAATACGGCTCCAATTACACCATCATATTTTTATCATAGAAATATAATTTAATATCTGCCAAATTCTATGATCATATTTAAATGATGCTGTTCTTCATCTTTACATATTACCCTTATTATCATATTATAAACGTCATACTTTGGCCCCAAATAACACTATCATATATTTATAATACAAATGTGATTTCATATCTGTCACATTTTATGATCCTATTGATTATAGTTAAATGATGCTGTTCTTTATTTTTACATATTACACTTATTATCATTATAAACGTCATACTTAAACAAGATGTATAACGATTAAGCCTTGCTTGATTTAGTAATTTTTGAGGTTAAACGGATATGATCATATTTTGTACGTTTGCTGTAAATTAGGATCCCTTGACTATGATCATAGACAATATGAATATGAATCATATGTAGTTATTATACCGTTATAAGTTCTTCATAAAAATGAATCATACATCTCTGATCATATTTCTATGATAATCTAATATGGCTCTACGTCAAGTTGCCATGTTATAGCTATTTCATACAACTGACAAAGAATGACAGTTTTGATTTGAATATAATGTACATACGATCAATTTAAGAACGTTTATACTGAAAGTGGGCAAGGTCGCAAAAAGCTGTCAAATATTTCGCTGTTTTGATTAATTTGGCAATATTACTGTATGGAAATTAGAAATATGGCTAACTAGTAAACTAAACTATTGATTATGAAATGCAATAATTAATATCGTAACACTGAATATTTAGTTTTAGATGTAACAAAAACTATTTGGAAACTTTCCAAATGCCTTTCCTGCACCTAAAACGGTTATAACATCAAATTCAGTGTTATAATTGCAACTCATTATTAATATTCTAGTTCGCTAGCTAGCCACATTTCATATTTCCATACGTACCATATTGCCAAGTTAATCAAAACAGCGAAATATTTGCCAGGTATTTGCGACATTGCCCACTTTCAGTATAAACGCTCTTTAGTCGCGAGTCAATTTTGTAAATAATGAATTTCCCCTGGCTCCACATTCTTTTCTATAATAGAGGGTACCTGTCACCTTATGTACTCTTCTAAAAAGTACATAACGTATGGCTAAAAATGCGTAGTTTCTCAGTGCGTACGCGGCTTTAAATGTGCACACAGGTTTAAAATGTGATTTTATATTTAATAACAATAAGAGGTTAAACGTATTCTCTCAATCAGTAGGCTTGCGATTAGCATCAAATGTTTTTAAATCCGTGGAAAGTCTCTTTGATTAATAACAATGATAAATATAAAGATTGATATTCGAATACTAGCTTAACAATGTGTCTTTAAATATGACTTAATTGCATTTATTTAATCTATGACGATCCCGTCCTATTTTTTTTTGTTTCGCACTCAAAGAAAGTCGTCAAATTAATTTATTTTTTGTTTTACATGTTTACATATCGATCGATACCGATCACGTTGTCGTACGAATTGAGTGCGCACACTGAATACGTTTTTCTTCCTCAAATAGGCAGTGTTCCGGTGATATCGCATTGAACGCGTGAAAAGTCCCAACAAGTTCGGTTTGTTTTCGGACGTCGGAACTATACGTACGACGTATGTGTTCGTACGAGTGAAATTCGTACGAAAACGCGTCCAAAGTGCGCACGGCCTTAGACGATGATATTAAAATACACATACAAATGACGCAAGTTAGTAAAAAGCTTGTAATAAGGATTGAATTTGAAGAGACTTTCCATAGATTTCTTGTTTTGAGTAAGATCTGATTTTTCACTTTGTTTGTGTATTTGTCTTTAAATTAATATTTGATTAAGCTATTATCTGTCTTTTTGATAACCGTTGTAGAGACATGACGTAATTGTTTCTAAATTAAATCCATTTTCTACATTATTAATAATACTCGACTTTTTGATTCTTTTCAACAACTTGACAAATTATGCAATTATAAAAATAAAAATAAAACATATAAAAAGACATTATTTTTCATTAAAAAAGAAATTGTTAAACCAACCACCGAATATTAATTGTAAATAAAAATGAATTGAAAAATAAACGTAAAAAAAACAACAAAAAAAATTGCTTTAGCTACTTATGGACATTTTTTTGTTATGTTTTTAGTGATAGTAGTACATAAGGTCGTGTTTTCAATGTTATTTTGTTGTATCAGAAAATACGGATGCGGAATGAATTTATATTTTTATCGAGCTAGTGCAATAGGATTATATGGAATTTCATGTAGTTAAAATATGATGAACAATCTTTGATTTTCAGACCATGAATATTTCTAAACTGGTATTTATTAAAATTATAAACTACCTGCATACCTACTTGCTGAAAACAATCTATGTGTAAAGTTGTACATGTCCGTTCTTCTTATAATTTGATTCTTACCCATTAAAAGACGAATTCCGGTTGCCGTCTTTCGTATAATTGTATTGCACTTAAATAGTTTTGCGTCTGTATTAAACGGCTTATTCTCATTTGCAAAAAAAAAACAGGGTGTGTTTTTCATATAATATTTTATATTCATAGATGTGTCGCGTTCGTGTGAAACTTCCATATTTTTTCGATGATTACGTTATTTTGTAACATATAATAGAACATTAAATAAAACGAATTATTATTAATATATTTATTTTCCGACATGAACTGCAAATGACATAAAATTTAAATATTTTTCCATACAGAAGAAAAATAATTTTGACTTATACATATTGTATAATTTTAATATATGTTACTAAATTACTTGCTTCTGTATCAACAATGACTGGGCATTTTTAGGCTATGATTGTAAAATGTCAATTTTGCCCGGTTAGTGTGTGAAGCAGATGTTAATATGGATCAGAAAATGTACATTTACCCTTTGAAATGTGCGACCACAACCTTTTTCTAATGATTGATTTTGTGGGCACTGTTATTAATTAGTATAGTTTTGAAATAAATCAGTGATATTTTAAAGGGTTAACGTATGTTTTGATTTCTAAAAGTTTTTACGTATAATGCACTATTCAGTCACGATAGAAGTCGTCTTGTTCACTATAAAAAGTAATATTATGATTATTTTGTACTACATTCAAATTTAAAATGTAGCATTATCTCAACCCGTCTCGAATTTGTCTGAAAACTTTATTTTGTTTTTAGTACTAACAGACCGTAAATAGATCGGTTTGGGTTAGATTCATTCATTCATCCGTCATTCATCAATTTACTTATTTTTTTCATCATTCATTTATTCATTTATCGCTAGCCCAATACTGGTATATCCGTCGTTTGAATTTATTTTTGAACTTACATTTCAATGCGTTCGAAATATTTTTCATTCGTTGAGTTTGTGTTATTTATTCATACATCACATTCGACTCAAGCGCAGCTTATGAAAAATAAATTTAAAAGAATTTGTATTTGATTATCTGGCACTTATGTTATCCGGCACTTATCTCATTGTGGTGAAACAGGTCATATGACTGGTACACATGGCTACACATCAAGCTGTACATTTCCAGTATAAGCTGATCTCGCATTGTATACGATTTCCGTACAATGCGAGGTCAGCGTAAACTAGAAATGTATAGCTTGATGTGTAGCCGTGTGTACACACGACAACATAATATCAAGTGGTACATTTCCAGTATAAGTTGACCTCGCAATGTAGAGGCTTTCTGTACTTATGAGAGCTCAGTTTAATGGCGAAGAAAACCGTCAAGATGGCGCTAAGTGTTTGTTACTTTCATCCGGCTGGCAATGGAGTTCCTTGTTAGAAACGTTGCTGCGAGGTAACGCCAAGTGTTTTGTCTTGTCGCCGATTTATCGCTTTTCATTCAAGATCACTTTGACAAGTGAAAAAGACTCAGCGCTCTCTCGCGGTGAAGCTTCCAGCATACAACCCTATTTGAAACTTATAGCTTGATACTATATCGTGCGTAAATATTTTACTTCGAAATTTAACTAATATTAAAAATTACTTTTTCTAGTGAACGAGCCGTCATTGCCACATTAATTTACTAAGCCTTCGATGTTAATTAACTTATTAAGATGTTTTCTCGTAGGAGCACATTCGATATAAATGGAAGCGCCTTCACTGTTTAACAAGCGTTTATTGTTTATTGGTGATGTATATCGATTACTTAGGTTTTCTATTAACATGAAAAAATATCGATTTTTAGTAAAATTAGTATATTTAGAAGAATATGTCACCTATACAGGGTGACGGGATTTGATCCTGTGTTTATGGGACAACCCTATTGAGGCATAAGTATTTAGGTTAAAAAAGCTTATTTATGCAACACAAAAATCAATGTTCTGCAATATTAAATCAATTTCGTGTTTGGTTTAAAAATGGACATAATAATAATACTTATAATAATATAGAAAACTTAAGTAGTCGACAAGTGTGAGCGATTGATATATACATATAGAATAAAAGATATATTGTAAATTATGAATAACAGTGAATGTTTATCGTTGTGACAGAGGAAACAGTTCTCTAGACAAAACATTTATTTATTCGTTTTATTTATACCCCTTAACACAAAAACGCTGCACTTCCACAAGAAACTTACAATACAAATATAAAATAACAGTCTATTCCAGTTGTTGGAAAACTCATTCGTCAAAAGTAGTGAGGCGTGTTTATCGTAACAGCTAAATAAAACGGGTATAATATGGTAACAGACTGTAACTGTGACAAACAAACTGAAATAATAGCTTCTTTTCCACGAGCTAACAAAATCCCATAAATGACAGTCACAAGCTTTTCTCTATTCATCCTTATGACAGTTACCTAGAATAAGATTAAAAAAAATGTTATTTTTACACTGTGACACGCTGTTACAGCCGTCACAACCTCCTTCCTTTCCTCGCATAGGTTCAAAACCTTAGTTAGAAAGAGGAGTACGACGTAGGTTTCGTCCTGTTAGCCTGTTACTGCGATCGGATACACAACATCTTTTTACGAAATGACTTCAATCGCATTTTAAATCATATTTGTTGTTGTTTTTTCTTTTCTTTTTCTTTCATTCGACGCTCGGCACCGGTCGCGGACGGACGTGCGCTGCTGATGTTCGAGTTTCCTGTTTCCGGCTCAGTGGTTCCCGAGCCATCTTTTCGTCGCGCCCCGCAACGAGCATCGTAGTCGCCCCGACTACCACCGACATATTAATTGATTGTCTTTTTCAAGACACAATTATAGTGTATATCGGAAACGAATAACGTAAAAAAAAAACGGACATCGTCGCGTTATTTGGCCCCTTCTGGGCAAAACCACAATTTCGTGGTTCTCGGTGGATACCACACGGTGCCAACGAAGCCGAGGGGGTGTTGACCCAATCACACCCGCCGAGCCCCTTCAGGGTGAGGCAGTCAGTCCCAGTGTTCGGCATTGGGGGGTCTCCTAGTCGGCATTGGTGACAGATTTGCTTCAACAGCTACGCACCTAGTGGCGGTTGGGTGTGTCTACACCCTTCGCACTAGACTGGATAGGACCCCGTTGCACAATAAGATAGGCAACGGGCCAAAGCAAGCTTAGGGCTCACCCTTAGGTACACAACCTCCCTGTCTACACCCGACAGGGAGGGTTTACTCGTCCTCCGCCCGGGGAGATAGGTATAGGAAAAGGTAGGAGAATTAGGAACCATTCCCTCCCTATGTTAATAAATTCACTCGCGATTGCTGTTAATAAATTGACTCGCTATACCTTCAGAGGCCTTGGGTGGCTTTTAAACTCTGACACCAGGTTAGTTACTAAAAAGAAGCTATCACGAAGTTCCTCGACTTTTCTCAAAGTGTTCTCGATGAGGAACCCCGGCTTGAAGCCAAGTGGGGTGCTCGGTTCGCTGCCTTACAGCGAGCCCACTTAGGTCCCTCCGACTCTAGCGTCGCTGAATTCAGCGACGCTCTAGATGCCTCCCTCCCAGCCATCGAGCTGGCTAGTCCCGTAAGCTCGTCAGAGTCTATGGACACCGACGAACCCCTCTCCGCTTCAAAGCGGCCCTCGTCCCCATACACTCATTGCCATATAGAAACAAAGTTCTTTTTGGAAAAAGAGAAAGAACATGAAACAGTTCCACCCAGGCCAACAAGGTCGTCGCGGTGGACGACTGTGAAACTGTGAATAGTCCCTACTATCCTCAGCTCCACCCGCTACTTGTGCCCCCGTAACTTAGTAGCGTAGTTGGTCACCCGGCCAATTACCGTGATTGTCTATAGCCTCCAAATCGTCGTCTCCCAAAGGGAAGATCCCTCCGGGTTTAAAATGCCCCAGCGACTACGCCCTCAAAGGCCTAGTCCGTGGAATTACCATCCGGGCAGCTCCCACCTCTGGCCCGAAAGACCATGCATTCGCTCTTCTTTGCGTTATAGAGCAAGCCGTGATCCAGCGCGTAACGCTCCCACACACCGAGGCGCTCAGCAGCACCATGTCGTCCGCGTAGCTAATATTATTGACACAAACACTGTCAATATGACAGCCGACACGGGTGCTGCGAGCTCCTTTAGCAGTGCGTTCACGTACAGATTGAAGAGCTTCGGCGAGGTCGACCCTCCCTGCCTCACCACGCACTCCAACCTGTACGGTTCCGATAGCGCACTCGACCATCGAACGACGTGGACGTTAAGATACCAGTACTTGAAAATTTCTATCAGCTCGAGAGGCATTGAGATGTTATTTAATAATACTTAAGAATTTTGGCATCGAAGGTTGGGCCATAATGGCAAATCAAAATATGGAAATAGAAATAAACTATTTTCATTGATAATTGTGAGAACCTTGTATTTTTGGAAAACAAGCATGTTTATTACGTTTCGGGATAGTGGTGTCGATTCCCTTGTTCACAAACTAAACTAAATTTGAGTTCAGTGCATCTTTTTCTTTCTATTTAATTAAGAAAAGGACAGAAGATACATTTTAGTTTAGTCCTGTCAAATTAATCAGCCCCTGACACTAATCCATACAAGTTTTGACATGATTAAAAACTTGCCCACTAAAATTACGTCAATTTACGTCAGACGCTGATTAATTTGACAGGACTAAACTAAAATGTATCTTCTGTCCTTTTCTTAATGAAATAGAAAGAAAAAGATGCACTGAACTTAAATTTAGTTTAGTTTGTGAACAACAGAATCGACACCAATGTCGCAAAAAGTAAAGCTCGTTTTGGTCTGAGAATTGTTAACTTATGTTGTGATAATGGAGGGGAATGAGTATCCAATGAAATTAAACGAGTTCTGTGCATGGATAGGTATTGGTGCCGATTCTCTTGTACACCGGACTAAACTAACTAAACTATCACTAAAATTCCTTACTTTTCGCTATGAGAATCTTAACGCTATTCTGTAGTAAAAAGTCTCTAAATTAAAAAATATATTTTGACACAACTAAATCGAATTTGACAATTGCGACTCCACGTGGTACATACTTTTTAGAGCCGGAGGCGCGCAGTGGGGGCAGCCTCGACGTGTTTTATATTGAATTTTTCACTTTTTGTATGGAAAATAAAAAAAAATATTACCTACGTGTTGAGTATTATGGGTATGGGGGTTTCATAGGGGGTCGAAAATTTCATTATTTTTGCGATAGGACACACCATTTTCGAGATATAAGCAAAAGAAAAGAAAAAAATCCAGTACAGTACTGTTTTTGCACCCGAAGTCGAGATGTTCGTGTGAATTTTAGTTCATAACAACTAATAATATTCCACACCATTTTCAGTGGCGATTAAAAATGGTCAGAATTAGTTAGAAAATTAAAATTTTAGGTGAAAAACGTCAAATTCAGAATAGCAAAATTGTCATTTTCACTAAATTAAAATCTCAGTACAATCTTAGTGCTGTCAAACTAAAATATAGTTAAGTTATGCCACTTTAGTCTATTTCAGAATGGGAAATCATCGTTTGACAGGAGTAAACTAAATTTTGGTGATTTTTAGTCTAGTTTAGACGCATTTGTGACAAGAGAATCGGCACCATTAGCTACCACTTAATTAACAGTGCCACATACTCTGGCTTTCAATGGTATTGCCTAACGTATGATAAGAACAATAACAGAACCAAGTCGTACAAAGGTACATACAAGGGTTTACATTAGATCAATAGTTCTGGGGTGAGACTGTTAAATGCTACTTATTTAATCAATATCAGTCCCACGAAAGCACTGAAGTTGTACACACCGTGAGTTATGGCATAATACTAAGCCACAACTGAAGTAGGTTTTTTTTTTGGTTCTACTGTTTTAAGAATAATAAAACGTAATTTGACAGTAAATCGTCGAAAGGGAATTTTTGTTGGTTATAAGGTGTGGGTTGTGGTGGATGAAAAGTTTTTTGGAGTCAGACGAAGTAATAGGATCCAAAACATGCTTACAGTTTCTTATAATGAGAATGATGAGGTCATTAGGTATTTATGATAACTAATAACTTTATGTTGTGTGATGAATAAGTATTTCAAATTCCTCAATCTTATGTAGAAATGAAATCCAGATATGATAAGCATCTACGGGACAATGCTTTAAAGAGGAGATTAATTCCCTTATTGAAAATGTTATCTGATGTCTTGTAGGTACCAAACCATTGAAGTATAAAGCGAGATTAGTGGCTCGTGGTTTTATTCAGATAAATCTGATCGCAAGTTTTATGACTAATATTAGTTTTAGCGAATCTGTTTAATTTGTTTGTTGACCATATGGATGTAATTTTTTTCTTTTTTGAATGTGAAATTGAACGGGGAAATCTTTATGACTATTCCCGAGGGTATCCCGGCTGCAAGTAGGTAATATGGTTTGAAAATTTAATAAGTCATTATATGGATTAAAACAGTCTGCATGCTGTTGATTCCAAGTGTTGAGCAAGCTTTGATAAAAGGGGGACCGGAGCATTTACATTTTTAATGCAGGTCATGTTTTATAGAGTATTTATGTTTTACTTTATCTGGACAGATATATACTATGAATAGTTTTAAAACATACATAATAAACAATTAAGATGGTAGACTTAAAAGAGATCAAATGTTTTCTGGGAATCAAAATAACCAAGTCTGAAAACAAAGTTAGGTAAGTACCTACTTTGGATCAGGAAATGTAAATAAAAAACTATTCTTGAGAACTTTAACATGAGTGACTGAAATTCTGTCACTTCATTTGAAAGTAAACCAGATTACGAAGCATTCGATTCGTGTGAAAAAACTAAGTACTGCCCCTTGTAGAAATCTTATTGGGTCACTCGACCTAAACTGAGTTTTTCTGTTAACATCTTATGTCGATATGCAAGCAAAAACAACCATTAATTATGGTTGTTTTTGCACTTACCTACACTTAAAAAGAATCTTGCATTATTAAAGGGAACTATAAATCTCAAGTTAACTTTTACACGAAATGATTACAAAAATATTCTAAGTGGCTTTGTTGATCTGACTAGGGTAGTAACGAAATAGATAAAAAAGTACTACGGGTTATTTCTTTAAATTATTTGTTCAATGCACAAATTACCTACGCTGACAGGGAGGCAGTAAACAGTGGCAACTTCATCCACTGAAGCAGAGTACATGGCTCTTTAAGAAGCAGTAAAAGAAAATCTGTGGTTAAAATCATTAGTAACAAGTATTGGCATTTCGATTCCAGATTCCATTTGTAGTTCGAGGATAATAATGGATGCATGAGCATCGCGAACAATCCTATTAGTCACAAAAATCTAAACACATGGGTATTAAGTAGGTATCATTTTTCTAAAAAACAGGTTGAGAAAAATGATATTTTAAAATGTTTAATGTTTCTACAGATAACCAGCTGGCAGATATCCTGACAAAATCATTACCCGCAGTGCGTTTCACCGAGGTGAGACTGAAGCTCGGGGTGACGCTGTTACTATATCCGACGTGGATAAATAAATAATAAGGATAATTATGATAATTATAAGAGCTTGTTTATGACAAGTAGATGATCCAGTTAAAATGGATATATAATTGAATGATGTGGTCTGATTAGGTTTTTCTGTGTTTCTCTAATCCTGCGCAACGAATGTTGGACCATGATGATTGTATTCCCAGAGAGAGAGAGAGAGAGAGAGAAAGGAAGGTGTGTGATTTTGTAATTGTATACTTTAAAGATGTTTGATATAATAATATTAGATCTATACTAATACCTAATATTATTATATTATAAAGAGGAAAGATTTGATTGTTAGTTTGTATTGAATAGACTCCGAAAATACTCGACCGATTTGAAAAATTCTTTTACCATTAGAAAGCTTAATTTTCAGGGAGTAACATAGGCTACTTTTTATCCCGGGAAAAATAACGAGTCCCGCGGGAAAGACCACGGGAGCGAAGCCGCGGGCAAAGTGCTAGTCGTAATTAAATTGAAAGGGATTTATTTTTGAGGGCGTGTTGGAGTATAGCAACAACAAATCAATCCTACTTCAACACTATTTTCTTTCTCTTTCTAACTCATAATATTATTTTTTCTATCCGGACCCGCCCTTAACCACTTGATGAAACCCTTACTTTCTCATAGCGACGATACTATACTTTTAGCCTTGTGTGGGATCATACGTCTCACATAATACTAGTAAAACACATCTTCCTGTATTCTAAAGAAAAGGATAATAAACGTATTATTGAAATCCTTAGAACGGTATTTCCTTTGGTGTCCAACCTTTAACCCTAACAGCATTAAAACAGTACTTATTAAAATAAAATAATATTAAAAAAACTAAACATTACTTGTCTTAATTTTTTTTCTGTACTTACCTATCTACAGTAGGTACAGATAAAAAAACAAAAAGTTTCCCAAAATATTACCTACTAAAAGAAAAAGCAATGAATTTTAGCTCAATCCTAAATTAAACTGGCCCCATCCATTAAAGTAAGGAACGGTCCATTACAGTTAGTTATGATTTGGATCTCTTGGTTTACTACTTACAAACTTCAGAGTAATGTCTTTGAAAAATGTGACATAGGTACCTACTACTAAGGAAAAATATAGATTTCATGGAATACAGGCACTGTATAAGTGCTAATTTCACCAATAAAACTAAAAGCGATCATCAACCGCGTTCAGAACTGACTGTGTCAATATACCACAAAAATGATGTCACGGACGGCTCTTGAACACGGTTTAGAAGTGCTGATCGCAACGCCACTCTGCTACTGCTGACCTCCTTTTGGTCTGGCAGAGACGTTAAGCTGTCCCGCCGACAGGCGCGACTTGTCGCATTGCGACTATTTTCATAGAAATTGTTCTACGGATTATATCGCAGAATCGCGTCACATTGTCGCGTCGCGACGCGACAATGCGACGCGACTCGTGCCTGTCTGCGAGAGCTTTTATCGTTCCAGTCAATAAGCATAGTGGATGCGTCGTTTCACTCGAAAGCGCATGCGTAACATCGCCCCTTCTCGCTCACACTTATCGGCCATCTTGCTTGCTATTCATTAATCAGTGTAAGTTTATTTTTAGACAAGTGCACACGTATGACGTTCTTCATATAATTCAGAAACAGAATGTCGATTCCTGTTAATTTTAACAAATTACTTTTAATTAAATCTGTGCATCAAAGACCGGCTTTGTGGGATAGAACTGTGAACATTTATAACAACAAATTCTTGAGGACGGCAGCGTGGCACGAAGTTTGCAGAATTCTGAAGAAAGATTATAATAAAATGAATGGAAATGAAAGACAAAAGTATTGTAAGTTATTTTCTCGTATTACTATCTATAATTTAAACCCCTTAAAAATAATTATCAATATAGTTCGTGCGAACTTAGCGTCCACTGCAGTGATTATCAACGGTGATAATAAGGCAAACCAGCGGTGCTATTCTGTAAAAATCTCACCGTGAAAACTTCGGTGCAGTGAGCGTGGAGTGAGCTGTCAATAGTGTCGATTCCAAGCAAAAACAAACTCACTTCACCTAAGTTTTCACGGTGAGATTTTTACAGAATCGACCGGCTGTTGTTGTGTCCGTATAGTAAAAGTACTCTGTGGTTGTGAATGGAGCGAGCCGGTATGACGCGCACACGCCGCGCTGGCGACGCGAGCGAGACAGAACATAACTACCTACGTATACAACACGCGATTACCTAGAGAGAGACACAAACATTCTTGTCTGTTACGTAATTGTACCTATGCGTAATAAACAAGAATGTTTGTGCCTGCTGTGATAATAATTTGACTTTCATAGCGCCTTTGTTGTGTAACAGTAAGGTCTGTTTTCGTACCTAAAGTTGTGATGTACCTACTTACGTCTACAACATCACAACTCTGGCGAATACTGATGAATCTGCCGATAATAAATATGGATGTAAATCGCATCTGATGACGTACCTAATATCGCGTCAGACACTCGGTACGACACATCACGAATTCACGACACGACGGACGTGTCGACTTGCTGGTTAGCCTAGATTGCGACTGCTAAACTTTCCCGTGAAGCGTGTGTTCTTTCTACTCTACGTAGGTAGGTACCTACTGTAGAGTTTTAATGGCTGGCTGCATTATGACTGGCTGACATTTTATTATTTAAATATAGAATTACTACTTGTGCGCGATAAGTTGGGACCTTCTAGGAATGCGACCGCCCGCTTCCCCTGCACTTCCCCGATGGCGCCCGTATTGTACCGTTCGCATCACTATTTTTTTCTAGGGTTTTTTGTCTCGTACTGGTTTACGTTATCATTATGAAGGCTAAACCTTTGCATAGCGGAGAAAGAAATCTCGTGCTAAAAGTGTTAGAGTTTTTGAAAACGAAAAACGGAACAAACAGTTTTGTGTACCTGTTGACCAGGCAGTAAAAAGAACATGCATGGCAACGGGGATATCGAAAACCACGTTGATGAGAATTAAAAACGAAGCCAAGCGCTTACATAATACTTCACCGGCACCAGGTACTTCTACAAGTTCTACGGCAGTAAGTGAAGTGAAATTGTCAACAAAAAAATTAAAGATTAGATAAAAAGCAGCGTCCTCCATGAGTAACATAATAAATTAGGTTAAAAAACAAGGACGAAGTCGCGGGCGGACGGCTGCTTGTTGTGTTCGCTTTTTTGCGGGCGGTACAAACATGCCACTGTGACGTCACCGCGCTCCTGGTCCCTACTTATCGCATCGGGTAGTACTTTTGAATATTTACCTGTCTAGCATTTTGTTCTGTGACATATCGGTTCAGGGCTCCAAGTCGTGCTAGCGTGCTTCGATATTATTGTAATTACATGAGTTTGAATTATAGCGGTCATCTGGACCTCTTAAAGTACCTACCTCCGCATATTTTAATTCATAGCTACTAACCCCCTGTGAGGTGAAAACCCTCACATTTTGGTGGAGGCGCCGGGTAATATTATCTTAGGTTTAGGTAGGGATGTTTTGAAAAGTCACTTTATGTACCAGAGTAAATCGTTCCTTTTATTCAAGGGAGGCGTAGCTGATGTAGAGTTTTAATGGCTGGCTGTATTATGACTGGCAGACGATTCTAATATTTAAATATGGAATTACTTTTGAATATTTACCTGTCTAGCATTTGTTCAGTAACAGATCGGTTAAGGAATCCAAGTCGTGCAAGCGTGCTTCGATATTATTATTATTATTTGAGTTTGAATTAAGGTGCACTGGGGTAATTCTGACGGGATTTTTTATGAGATGACTAGAGGTCTACAGTTCGGTTATTTAAGCAAAGTAGTTCCATATTTACTGCCAATAGTATGCGACTTCTGTTATCTTATCGAAAAGATTTAACCTTTGGATATATTAGATTCTTGTATATGTAGTTGGATTCGCTAAATAGAGCATTTTGAATTATTGAGTTATATTTTTTTGATAAAGGGGAAATTACGTACTATCTTGGGGTTATTCCGAAATTATCTAAAACTCGATTTTATTGCACTTAGACCGAAGGTTTACATTTATTTTTCAATCGTATTTACCCCTTGCACAAAATATCATGAGTTTTCGTAATAGTATCGCTAATATAATTTCTCATAGTTTTGTATTTCCTAATTACCCCAGGAAGAGATTGTGGTTCTCAACATTTCAGTCTAACTGCTGACGTTAGGTTTTTCGGTTTATTCCTAGTAATTGTCACGCAATTTTGTTTCTACTGAAAAAAAAGAAATGGGTACTTACTTAACATATCATAACATCACGCCTGTTTAATTTTTTGAATTCAAAATTAAAATTATATTTAAAAAACTTACTTCAAAAATAAGTTAAAACCGCCATTTAAAAATAATGTAATATGTGTGAAAGTAGATGCCATTTATTTGGTTTAAATGCTCAATAATATAAAATCACTTTCAAACACAAATTCTCCTAGAAAGACCGAAATAATAATTTAATTTTGCCCACTTCGTTTAATGTCGTGCAAAACATCTGATCGAACAGATTGAGAATCACTGTAAATTTCTATGGAAAAACTAAGTGGGGTTATTGTGTAATAATTATACATCTGAATCACCCCAGAGGGGTTATTACGAAAATAAAATTAAAATACAGATAGGACGTTGTTTTCCTTTCACGAATTCGCTAAAAACTACAACGTATCGTAACAACAAACACTTATTCAAATAACTTACTAGAATTCCGAGAAAATGATGTTGGGGTTATTGCGAATCAACAAAAATGGCGCGAAAAACAGGCTTTTGATAAATGTTGACGCTACGCACGTAATGTTGACACTAGCTCCTCACGACGACTGACGCGGCACGGACAGTTAAGATGGCGTCTAAATCAATGTTGCCAATAGGAAAATAAGGCTGTGATAAGTAGAATTTTTGAACTTTCAGAATATACCCATTTTCTGAATTACCCCAGTGCACCTTATAGCGGTCCTCTGGACCTCTTAAAGTACATACCTCCGCATATTTTAATTCATAGCTACTAACCCCCTGTGAGGTGAAAACCCTCACAGTACCCAGCAGGAGAAAAGTTCAGCAGATCAGTTAACATCTATAGTTGGTAATAAAAAGATTGATCGTTTGGTCTGCTGCACTTTATAGTAGCCTATCTAGGTATGTAGTGTACTTAATTACCTACCTATCCCATAGACCAATATTATAAATTATTGAAAGGGTTTTTTTTTCATTTTTACAGATAAGTTAGTCATTAAAATATGGACTCATACCAGGGACAGTTGGGCGAGAAGTTACAATGCAAGAAAAAATGCTAAAAAGGCCGGCTCATTTGTGAGTCCATATAAATATCATAAAGAAATGTTGTTTTTAAAAAAAGTAAAATTTGGACGATTTGTCGAAGAATCTGATGACACCGAGGATGAAGAAGAAGAAGAAAAAGAAGAAGAGATTATTGCAGAAAGTGATTCAGATTCTGCTGCTGTTTGTGAAAACGAATGGAATGTTGACTCAAAGGAACACATTGATCTAACAGCAATGAACCAGGACAATACAACAAACGAAATAGATGATACAGAAAAAAGACAGGATAATAACATATCTGAAGAAATGCTTAACGCGAAAATGCAAGCATACTTGAATAGCCAAGTGAAACAAATGAGGAAGCCAAGTGACACACATGACGACCGCCATTTTGCATTTTTCAAGAGCGTTCATCCGACGTTAACTTTGCTTGATGACGATCAAATTTTGGAATTCCAATCCGGTGTTATAAATCTTTTACGAAATATCAAAAGTGGAGGAAGAATTAATAATGTTGCTAACAACCAACCTACTTCGAGTAGGGGTTACTCTTGTCAATTAGACGATTCGGATATATAGCAATAACTATATGGGCTTAACGCTTAGCATGACCACAATAGACACGGGTCGGATCGACGGAAGAATAGACAAAATGACAGATAAACAATCACATTACGCGGGCAGTGGTTGAGTGTACGTTACCCCAGCAGGAAAGTGTCTCCTAGAGTTATATGAGTGGAACGTTTAATTGGTGCCTTAGCTGCTGTAAATGTGCCCCCACATAAAAAATGTGTGCCCCCTGTCGTTTTGGAAAAAAACGGAAAAAACGATTCCTGCTGGGGTAACGTTTTTCTAGCAGGAAAATTCTAAACGAATGATCGGAGAGAGAAAAATTGTGCGTGGCCAGAGAGCTTATATGTGTGCCAAAATGTGCCCCCAAAAATAAAATCTGTGCCCCTTCAGGTTTTCGAGATATTGCATTTCCTGCTGGAGTAACGTTTTGCAGAATCGTATATCTCTAAAACCATTGCATGTGCCCCTGTAGAATAAACATACACGAGTAGCTCTTAATGTGTGCCCCTTAGTGCCCCAATTAGATTTAAGAAAATATTTATAGTTTTCAAGTTATCGCGGTTTTATGAAAACCCGAAAAAACATCGCAGTGCCTAAATGAGACAAGGTATAAGTTCGCTGAAAACTGTATTCGGTCCTTCTTGACGCTAATAATAACCATACAAAGTTTCAAAACTGTTAATGCATGCGTTTTTGAATAATCTTGCTAAAAGTCACAACGATGGTGTCATAACTTTGACGGCAAAATACAAGGAACCGGCTGAATCCCAGATGTGGAGGTGTAAACCAAAATCTTGTGCCTTTAGTCAAAAATATTTGGTGAAAATATTCAACTTGTAATGTTTCGCATTATGTAAATATTAACAAAAAACCAAAATATGTAAACAACGGCTGGTTAACCGACCAAATTCGAATGACTACTAAAAAGCGACGGATTCATACATATCGATGACCTTCTTTACTTTACTCACTAACCGGTTCACATGTGTTGTGCCTGAGTACACTGAAGTAGAAAAGTAATAAGTAATAAAATAAAGTTGTTATTGGATTATATTCTACTAGCTGTTTCTGTGACTTTACACATGATTAAGTAGCCTAAAATGAAATTTCAATAAAATACATCTAGTAATTTATGTGTGAACGAAAGAAATACATCCAGATATTTGCCAGGTCTTTGACCCAAAATTTGATTGGTCCCGATGTTTAAAAAAAAAATAGTTCATGAAATGTGTGATGAATACCTACTACGAAAAAGAGGTAGCTATTTTTTGTATATAAATAAAAAGCCCGTATTTGTCTTTATGTATATATATTTATTGATAAGCCGTAGGTTAGATAAAATAACATTAAGATTTTCATCATTAATAGAAGATTCCCTTTTTTCGCCTCCCCACACCGCTGCATATATCTTTGGCCCCGCGGCATCCGCTGACGTCGTGTCGCAAGGAGTCGCTTTGTCTAGCTTGGAGAAAGTGAGACAGCTAGTGTACGGTATTAGTGTGACAGAGACAGTGTAACGTCGCTCTATTATGAATAATAGGTACGAAGTGTTTATTGACTAGGAAGTGCGTTTGGATGATTACTAGGTATTGGTAAACAGTTGCAGTTATGACGCCAAGGACAGTTACGTTGAGTCATGCGGTTACACTGATACTGTTTGTTTACTTTTTTTTAAGTTGGTGAAAGTGGCGTATTACGCATTTTATAACAATTATTTGGTGGCATTGTTTTGACTTATTTAAAAATACTTGTACACTTATCAAATAAGTACTTGAATGTTTTTCATTAAGTACTTTACCTATTTATTTATTTATAAACAAAAAAAAAACTAAATATAGTTTGTTTGTTTTCATCTGAAAGGAACATACTTTCTGATTGGTCCAGTAGAAATTTCATCAAAATCGATTCAGTAATTTGTTTTCTTTTTTGTTTAATACGTATTTTCTCTTCTTGTGCTAGGTTGATGACATATAATCCCTTAATAACTTCTAGTAACAAAGTAAAAAAAAAACATGACAAGAATTCATAGGACTCAACCACAATCCGTCAACACTCAACATTTCACAGTCACAGGGCTGTATCTTTTTTAGCCGAAATAGCTAAATACTTGATTTGATTTTTACAGAATGGCAACTATAACAACAATAATATAAACCAAGCAGGGAGCAACTTGCACATAGGCAAAATGCCACCCATTTTGCCTATTGGCAAGTTGCACATCAACAAGCTGTTTCATTTTTTTATTTTTTTATTAGCCCTAAAACTTTTGAACGCGACTGTATGGACAACAGCTTAGGTATATTACGTCCAATAAAGAAGGTCATCGATATGTATGAATCCGTCGCTTTTTAGTAGTCATTCGAATTTGGTCGGATAACCAGCCGTTGTTTACATATTTTGGTTTTTTGTTAATATTTACTTAATGCGAAACATTACAAGTTGAATATTTTCACCATATATTTTTGACTAAAGGCACAAGATTTTGGTTTACACCTCCACATCTGGGATTGAGCCGGTTCCTTGTATTTTGCCGTCAAAGTTATGACACCATCGTTGTGACTTTTAGCAAGATTATTCAAAAACGCATGCATGAACAGTTTTGAAACTTTGTATGGTTATTATTAGCGTCAAGAAGGACCGAATACAGTTTTCAGCGAACTTATAATTTGTCTCATTTAGGCGCTGCGATGTTTTTTCGGGTTTTCATAGAAACGCGATAACTTGAAAACTATAAATATTTTCTTAAATCTAATTGGGGCACTAAGGGGCACACATTAAGAGCTACTCGTGTATGTTTATTCTACAGGGGCACATGCAATGGTTTTAGAGATATACGATTCTGCAAAACGTTACTCCAGCAGGAAATGCAATATCTCGAAAACCTGAAGGGGCACAGATTTTATTTTTGGGGGCACATTTTGGCACACATATAAGCTCTCTGGCCACGCACAATTTTTCTCTCTCCGATCATTCGTTTAGAATTTTCCTGCTAGAAAAACGTTACCCCAGCAGGAATCGTTTTTTCCGTTTTTTTCCAAAACGACAGGGGGCACACATTTTTTATGTGGGGGCACATTTACAGCAGCTAAGGCACCAATTAAACGTTCCACTCATATAACTCTAGGAGACACTTTCCTGCTGGGGTAACGTACACAGTGGTTGAACCAACAGTGATAGAAATAGAAATCATTTATTTGCCAATAATGTAGGTATACAGATATGATGGTAATTTTTACGAGAGTCCCGATACATGTTGCCGTACGGCATGCAAAATTATTTATCATAAAACATTCAGTAATCAAAAAATAAACAAAGAAACATAAAAAATTGCATTCCATTCGCTTAACATTTGCTAACATTATTAACGATTCATATTATGACGTTCGGAATTAGGCCCAATACCAATACTAAGAATTACAAAAATAAATAAAAATGTCAGTACCTAACTCAATCAATTTAATTAAAAATGGCAGAAGGAAAAGTTACAAAATAATGTTAATAAATTAAATTTTTAATAACTCGATAAATTAAGTTACAAAATGTCACCAAATTTATTTTAAAATGTCAGCAAATTCTATTGTTAAATTCAATTACAAATGTCAAAAAAAGGCAAAAAAAAATAACATTAGAATTGGAATATATGTAGAAATGTAACTAAAATTAAATCACACAGAAGCAGAATATACCCCTATATCAGAAAGTTTTGTCAGTGAAAAAATCTTTAATTGTGTAGCAACACTTGTCCAATAGCAGTTTAGTTAACATTTTTTTTAAACTTTGATGGGTAATTCTTTTAAATGTAACGGCAGTTTATTATATATAATAGAACTCATGGTTAGGATGTTGTTTTTCAGTAAATACGTTTGGTAACCACCTGTGTAAAGTTGATTCTTATATTGTGACCTTATTGGTCCTGATCGTTGTCTTTTATCCACTACTGACGTAAACAGGTGCTTGTTCATTCTAACGAATAGGGCAACTTCTAGTATATACAACGATGGCAACGTAAGTATCCTTAAAGATTTAAAAACAGGCCGACAGCTTTTTGTAGTTTTAAGACCTGTCATTGATCGAAGGCACCGTTTTTGGACCCTAAAAATCCATTCTCTCTCACTGCAGTTTCCCCAAAAGATGACACCAAATTTAGTGAGGAAGCAACTAAACCATGATATGCTTTACTAATGTATTGATGTTAACTTTTTTTGAAAGGCTATAGAGTACATACGCCGTTTTACTTAATTTATTACACACGTTTTCAGCTTGATGTTTCCATGTCAGTTTATTGTCGATGTGTACCTACTCCTAGAAATTTTGTTACTGTATTTGTATCAACGTTTTGGTCATTATACTTTACTATCATATTTTCTTGCTCTAGCCGCTGGTAGAAATGCATGACTTGTGTTTTATTTAGATTTAACACTAGATTATTTTTATAAAACCAATCTATTATTGTTTTAAGGGTGTCGTTTATATCTTTTTTGTATTCCGTTTTATCTATGCATTCAATTATAGCTGTGCTGTCATCCGCAAATTATGTCATTGGATGATGAATTTGACGCGGTAGATCGTTAATGTAAAGCAGAAATAATAATGGCCCAAGAACACTACCTTGCGGAACCCCAAACTTAGGTATTCTACTAGTAGAAGATGAATATTTTAATTCACGCTTAGTTTTAGTACATACTCGCGATATTTCTGTGTACTGTTTCCGATCAGTGAGGTAAGACTTTATTAGGTTTAGTACGTTACCTCTTATACCGAAGTCTTCAAGATTATTTAGGAGGGTGTCATGTTTTACATAATCGAATGCTTTTGTCATGTCAGTGAAAATTGCACAAAAAGGATTTTTCTTATCAACATTATTCATGATCACTTTTAAAATATCAAATATTGCCATGTTAATATTTTTATTCTTTCAAAAGCCCTTTTGCTCATCGCATAAAATAATATTTTTTATTACAAATGTGTAAATAGATTCATACAACTATAATCTTTTCAAATATCTTAGAAAATATTGAAATTAAAGCTACTGGTCTGTAGTTTGAGATGTCTTCCTTATTGTTTTTTTTATGTAGTGGTTTTATGACAATAGTTTTCAATGGATCTGGAAATATACCTGAGCTTATGCATGCATTTATTATATGGCTCAATGGTTTGGCTATGATGTCTGAAACAAATTTTACTGCCGCGGTAGAAACTTCGTCGTATCCAACACTTTTTTTTATTTTTTAATTGTTTTATTATACGCATAATATCTTGAGGTATTACTGGGGCATGAATAAAGAATTCTTGATATTAATATTGCCACATGTCTTGCCCATATGTTTCCTAGTTACATTTTGTACCTGATCAACGAAGAAATCGTTAAATGACTCAGCAAATTGCTCCGGGTTTTTCACCAGTTTATTATCTTTATTTATTTGCATAAATGGTTCTTTTAACCGATTGTTATTATTAATTACCTGCCATGACACCTTTGATATATTTTGAGAACAATTAATAAGGTAAGTAATTATTCTGAGCATTTTGAGTGAGATTTATAATTTTTTTTAGTCCGTGAATAATTTTTAAATTTATTTTTACTTTCACTTGAGGGTGTTTTTCTATATTTCCAAAGTAGGTTTCTCTGTTTCCTGCTAGAAAACCTTATCCACGCGAAATCTATTTTACTTTTTTTATCAGGTTTTACATTAATTAGGTACCTAATTGTTTTGGAAAGCATAAATCGTAAAATAAACGAAATAGTTCTTGAAACTTATCATTATGCCTCATTAGGGTTATCTGTTTCGAATACTTCAGAAAAAGACAGACATTGAAGGTGTTTTTTGAACAATGTTAAATTGTCATTGGATAAGTTACGTTTATGAATGTGCCAAGAATTTTGTGTGCATGATATAAATATCGTTTAGTTCAGCCGGTTCTGGTAGGACACAGCCTAGAATAGAACGAGATCCATTGAAACCTGAATGATATTCAAAACCAGTCCCTAATTACGTAATATACGATCATTCTGAATTTGAATCGTTTTGTAACAAATTGCTAATCCATTGCTTCATATTTCGAAAAAAAAAAACTGCTCGACAACGTAAATAACGCAATGAATGTTGTTGAACTGTCAAAATGAAACAAAGTCGTAATCGTTTACGAAAATGTGTTGCGTAACTATATAGCTGGTTTTCTTTACTGACATGTTTAAAAATAAATTATGGCAATAACCATAGAATAAAGACTTGCAATAAAACTGCCTTACTAATAAACGTATTATATCAGGTAAATAGTTACACACCGTTTTCTCTCTTTCAGTCGTCAGTCATTTGAAATTCGAAAGAAGAAGACAAAGCGTTGTGTAACTACACAGACGCTATACAACGTTTATTAGTAAGGAAGAAAGTGTTTTTTTGTTGTTGCACTTAGTGTAGGTACAGACGCCAGCACATCAACCTACTAAAATATTATGTCAAATTTCTTTAATAGATTTTCAACTTTATCACTTAAGTATTTAGAATAAGTATAATAAGAATAATAATGTTATCGAAATCTTTACCAAAAATAAAAGAGTTGAACCCACATTGAAAGCTCTGATACAATTGCTTTATTTTTCGTTACCCGTTTTTATTAAAAACTGAAGTGTTTTCAGTTTTAGGCTTTTAGGGGTCTGTTGGTGTCACACTCAAAGCATTTATTTCAAACTAGCTTCCAACCGCGACTTCGTCCGTGAGCTTATAACCTTCCTCAAGAATTGGGCTATCCAATGCTAAAATATTTTATCAAATCTGACTGGAGTTTCGGAGATTACCTCTACATACAAACTTACAAAGAAACACACAAACAAAGGACATCAAGGACCCAAGTTCCATATATTTTTGGACCAAATTTGGAAATGGCGGCCAAAGAAAAGAAAACGATATTCTGTTAGAACTTGCTGGTTTATGAAATTTTATAAAAAAATGAGCCATTATAAAAAATGTTAAGGAGAACAAGTTCTAACAGAATATAGCGATTTCTTTCTTTGGCCGCCATTTTAAAATTTGGTCAAAATGGATGATATCCTTTAACCTCTTTGCCATATTATAATTTTATTAATAAAATAGTACCTATACATACATACTATAGTATATGTAGATACCTATAGTTAAACAAATTGCAGACACTTGAATTATCAAGGGGTCGGTCAGTCAGAAAGATGAAGCTAGTTATCCATTCCAAAGCGTAGTAGGTTCATGGAGATGATCGGGCAAGAAAGTCCACAGAAATGTGGTTTTAAATCGCAAGGCCTTATTGATGAGAGTAGAATAGTAGGTACCGAGGAGATTTAAAGCCACTTATATAATGAAGGTTGTAATTAAAAAACGGTTGACGAACTGATACACAGAGGTATTTAAGTCGCAAGTTAATAAAGGGCAAGTCGTAAGTCCAATTCCTATAAACAACACAAAATCAAACTTCGGGCTGCTACTGGAAATGACTGATGAAAAACCGTTAAACATTTTGAAAATAGACCGCATTAGTCCACATAATGACCGCATTACACCTGCTGGGCTGAAGTCTCCAAAGAAAACAAGATTAAGTATTTTACAAATAGCGTACCTATACACGGGCGATTCTTTATCACCCACTGGATTTTCAACGTATCTATTGTTTAGAGCCGAGAGTTGAAAATCCAACGGTGTCGGTTTTTGACGCGCTGGGATGCGCTCTGTTGGATTCTCAATGCTCGGCTCAACACACACAACAACGTTTGGTGAAAATCCAGTGCGCAATAAAGAATCGACGCGTAAAAAAATCGCCTGTGCAATTCGGGCTTATTCTTTAATGTTACCAAGTTAGTTGTACGGAATCCTTACCACTAGCACCATTTACACTTGATCGTTTTGTTGCCCCAGTTTTAGATACCTATGCTCGGATCTTTCCGTCGCTCGGTATGTATGAAATAATAGGTAAGTATGTTAGTTTTGTACCGCGTCGGACGGCAGGCCGTTTGAAAAAACATATTTTTCAACCGACTTAAAAAAGGAGGAGGTTCTCAATTCGGTTGTATGTTTATTTTTTATTTTTGTATGTTTGTTACGCGATTACTCCGCCAATTACGAATTGATTTTGATGATTCTTTTTTTATTTGGTAGGGCATACTTCAGAAGTGGTCCCATATAAATTTGATCAAGATCTGATGAGGGGTTTTTGAGTTAGCTTCAATAATACGTATTTTTCCCATTTAGTATATGTGGACGATATTCTAATAGTTCCAGCTGTCACTGTAATTTACATAGCAGGTAATGGGTATTCAAATTTTTGTGGGGGTTTTGTATAGGTACCACAACTAAAAAGTGAAAAATAAAAACTTTTTCACAAAAAATAAAACCGACTTCCAAAAAAAACACTACAAAGTGAAAAATAATTTAGATTTCGGAAGTCGTGGCAAAAATACGAAAATAAAACCCCAAAGACACCGACTTCCGAAATCAAAATTATTTTTCACTTGGTAGTGTTTTTTTTGGAAGTCTGTTTTATTTTTTGTGAAAAAGTTTTTGGTAAAACGCTTTGAAAACACAACTGTCCGTGCTTGTGCGGATCTGTTCAAACGTACCTTTGTTTGTTTCAATTTTAGGTATTCAAGTCATGAGGGTTTTCAAAGGACTAAAAGACTTTTTTTAGAAACAATCTATATACAGTCGACCGCGCGTCAGTAGCAATACTTTGACCGTGAGCTGTCCTAGCATAGTCATTTTAGGATCCAAAAATATCCTAAATAAATTCCATTATTATGTTTTCTAGCTTTTTCTAAAAACAAGCCTGTTTTCTTCTATCCAGTTAATTTCCTCGTTTCAGGTCAAAAAAACCTCACAAAAAAGAAGTCCTAGCTCTTTAGAGACTTAGCGTGTTTTACGTTAATTACAAGAATAATTCTTGTAAGACTTCTGAGAACCCTAGAAAGCTAGGTCTTGAGGCTATTAAATAAATTCGGAGTCCACAAGCTCGGAAAATTAAATTTGCCAGGGTTACTACCGACTCGTCTTACTTTCAGTCTTTTATTACTTAGTGTTCATTTGGAATTCCCTTTGATAACTTACTGCGGATATTTTAATGTTGTTTTCTTTTGCTTTAATAAATCAGGTGCGCTGGGTACGTTATACCGATCGTTTACATAAAATATGAACTACAGGTCTATATACCACCTAACTTCCCGCATACCGCCTTTGGGGGATACAGCGTGATCTTACATGTAAGGAAAAAACATTGCTATGAAAATGTTAACAGGCGAATGAAAGAAGAAAGAATTTATTTGACTTAGGCACACAAAAACAAAAAAAAAATATATATAGGCCCAGTTCAGCCCAGAAAACTAGTGTGTGACGCTGTTTTTCAACTGAACCTTATGTTACGAGGATGTCTTACGGATGTAAATCAGATTTATAGTGTGTAAGTGTTTTATATTTAAATAAAAATATATACTTACCTATGTGTAAAAAATATAATATTAAACTCGATTAGATATTTGTTTAAAAACAATTATAGATAATTATATAGTGCTGTGTAAGGAAAGAAATAAAATGGTATGGTTGCACAAGAAACAATGGACGGTCGTCAATAAATAATAGATAATACGTCATGGATTCATAGCAATGAAACATTCAAGTTAATCATGTCTAGCTTCCGTTGCGCATCCATGAGGAACTGCCGGAGGCGTCTTCTAAATGTATTGATCGTGTTAGTAGATCTAATGGTGGCAGGTTATTCCACACTTTGGAAGCCGCATAACGGAAGCTACCTCTACACCCATTTGGTTATTCAGAAAACCCCATTAGCACCATAGCAGTCGCATTTGTGCTCACAAGACCAACGTGCCATAACGTATAGAAAACCAAGCAAAAACTACCATCAAAAGATATCTTTAAGTCGTTTCTCAATTTATTTTGCTGTGTACAAAAATAATAAAATATGTTTATAAAATTCCTGCACAACCCTTTGTATATCCAACTAGATTCAAGCACGACATATTTAAAGGTAGGTACTTAAGTGGATAAAAGTTAAGGTGCAGGTGCAAAGATATCTGAGTGAGTGCAAGCAGTGAGAACGTTAGTGAGTGACTCGCAAACAGATAAATTGCATTTGTGCCCTCAAACCAAATAAAAAACCTTTGTGCCTCTCTGACCGCTTCCTGAACTGAAATCGGTTAGTTGGTACGGGGGCAAGTTACGAGATATAGCGAGAGTTATATAAATATAACGGCGCAGGATAGCCTTCCCCCCCACCCTTGCTCATTGAAGCGCCAGCCCGCGCCGAAGCTGAGCGTGTAGCTTTAAATTCCCCGATTAATAATAATATAATTATGTTTGATCCAGCCTGTCCCATCTTGCTTATTAGTAGTACTTGTTAAAATGTTAAGAATATCGTATAATTTTACAATGTTTGTAAATATGTGAGCACCATGCATCTATTACATAATTAATTTATGTCATTCCTTAATTTTTCATTCTTTTACCTATCGTGGTATAGTAATCTTATTCTAGGTGCATCGTCTTCACATATAATTATGTAATTGATGTATACAAGATATTGTGAAAATATTTTAAAAGAGTAACGGTGGTGTTTCTTGCCCATTCTTCTCCATTTGGAATGGGCGTCTAGAATCAATTATTATATATATTTTTTTGTAAATGTTGACTTGATAAGTGCCTTTTTTGTGCCTAATTGAAATAAATTATTTGACTGACTTTGCTGTCCTCCCCCCAGCGACGCCAAAAGCCGAGGTTCGTACTAGCCGAGGGGGTGCCCTTACCGAGCGCTCGCCTAGTTTCAATTAGAATAGTTGGCCCCTGGCTGGAGGCTTGAGTGTAGAAGCTTAAGGTAGCACAGGAAAGTCCGGTTAAGCAGCTACGACCTTAGTGGTCACCTGCGAGATGACTCAGATAAAAAAAGCCTTTTCCAGAAGTGGTCATTGTATTAGTGGTTCAGTAGCTGGAATAAAATTAGGATTGTTCGGGAATATAGCATCGAGAATATAGTTCATCGTGGGCGTGGTGTGACAGCGGCTCCCCTGTCATCATATCTGTCATCAGACGAGAGCCGCCATGCAACTATAGAGGTATGAGGAACAGGGTGTATAGTTCACTCATCCTCCATAGAAAAGGGAGGATCCTCCGACCAGACGGGTGCTGTGTCTGGTGGGCTGCTACCCGACGATTGATGTCGGGACGTTTAATATATGCTAATCGTGCCGTAAACTCTGCTTTGCGCGATGCAGTATTTTGCGTGACGTCAGTGTGATGCGTAGTTCGTATGTGGCGATGTAGGTAGATGCCGCCACACAACCATCTATGTGAGGCACTGCTTCTGCTAGTGCTGGTCTGACAGTAATCAGCCAGTGTCAATCTTCGACCTCTTCGATGATTCCAGTAACTTTGTAACAAAACTAGACGGCGCCACTTACTGCGCCGTCAAATAATTAAAACCAATAAATGATTAATAATTTATTGTTAAAGCTGCACCACATTTTAAGGAAAGGGTTTAGCACGGACATGCGTCTTAACCTAGTTAGTGGGCATTATTACTATTACCCCAGATAGGCCACTATTGGATAACTGTTATCATATACTCGTTATTCATTGGTGTAGTAGTAATTAATAGTACTTATTAGGGAGATGCATTTTCGTGTATCGTACCTATACCGCACAAACACACGCACAGACACACACAAATATTTGTATTGTTTCAGTTGTCTTGGCCATGATCATTCATTGATGTATTATTTTTGGTAGGTAAAAAAAATATTATTTATATCTGCATAAATTTTGTCAAATGTTGCTGTTGTCAAGTTAACTTTCACTTCTTGGTACATACATTCACAATAAGTGAACTTATGTAAGGGTGCCACGTTTCTACGGTATTACGTCCACAAATGTATGTAACAGTAAAAGTATCCATGTGTTGAGAAAGAAGGGCTGACCAAGCAGGCTTCTATAAAACATATCGCCTTATGGAATAAGTTTTAAGCCAGCAATAAACTTTCTAGACAAAGGTTTAGTTAAAAAATCAGCTACAATTCTGAAGCAAAATCGCTACAGCTTATGAATGAAACCGCGGACTATGGTCAAACGAACGCGCCAAAATAGTTCGCCATCCATTGCAGGGCGAATAGAGAACACTGTGGTATAAATGAATTAAGATTTTAACTCCTCCGACGACCAGCCGAATTAGCCTTATTCTGCGCACTAGCTGCTCACAAAATAGTTTATTTTCAGTTTCGCTAACGTTCTATTAGGCGAGTTTTATTAGGTGGTTACTTAATTACTTATGTGGAATGTTTTGATGTTGTTACGAGCCGCAGCCACGGGCCCGTGGCTAAGTAATAACAGCCGCACGAGTCGATCGATCAGGGGCCCAAGTCTGCTATTTTAATAAATTCGTCATTCCAACACAATCCCATTGTCATTTTGCTAAGAGTTCGTAATCTGCTAAATTCATAATGGTCGATCATTGATTGATCATTGTATTCCACAAACACGATAGGTAATCGTAACGAATTAAAAGAAATGACTGCACAATGACGTTCTCATGGTAGGTCACTGATCAAAGGAACTGTCAAAATTTTAGCAGATTACCGCCTAAGTCAGTCATTCGCTTTCGCATTAGCACATGTGTGAGCACTGTGACCATGTACCTTATATAAAGCTACCATTTACTGGATACGTCTTTCATTGACTTGATGTGCCCTGGCGGCTGAGAGTATGTCATGCTCACTCAAATGTCTCGCTGGTGGTGGCGTGTGTGTTGGATCGTTAGGTTCCCTTCAAAATGGTTGAGCTAAACGGTGCTGATCCATGCGTAATGTTCGTGAACGGGCGCCGTCAGTAGGGACTGGTCATCTCTTATCTGCCTCGGCTTATTTTAATTTTTGAATTGTTTTTATCTTTTTATTACGGACGATTTTTACGTGCACATCTTTCTACATTGTTCTCACATGTATAATTTCAATATGAATGATGTAACCAATATTTTGTAACAATATTATGATTTAAAAGAGTGTCCGTGGAGTTTCTTGCCCGTTCTTCTCCATAGGAACCTACGCTTTGGAATGGGCAACTAGCTTCATATTTCTGACTGACTGACCCCTTGACAATTCAAAAGTGCCTGTAAATGGTTTAATTTAAATAAATGTTTTGAGTTTGAGTTTGATTCATCTTTCATTATGTAGGAGATTACCAATAGATGCCATTTCTTTCAATGGAGTGTCAGTGGCTGACCATTGGAAAGTCATAATGACGCCATTATGTTAGAAGATTACCAAACTTGTCTAAATCAACAATTATGAAATCAATGATAGAACATTCTGACACTATTGTAATAGCAGACTTGAGGCCCAGGTTAAGCTACACTTGCCGCGGTTGGATTGTAGGGGTGACTATGTGGTGTGGTGATCGGAAAGCACGTTAAGCCGTTGGTCCCGGCTATCATTCATGGATCTTTGACAGTCGTGACGGGTCTTCAGGAGCCCGAAAGTCTGACAACCAGTTTTAACAAGGGGTATCGTATGTTATCTGGTTACTGGGTTGTGGAGGTCGGATAGGCAGTCGCTCTATGCAAAATACTGGTATTTCGTTGTATCCGGTAAGACTGGAAGCCCCTTACAAAGTTGGGATAAAGTTAGCCAGATAAGAAAGAATGAAAAAAAAAAAATTGTTTTAAAAAGAAATACAAAAAGTAATAATAATAAAAAATATACACATACATACATAGGTACATAAACTCACGTCTTCTTCCCATGGGGGTAGGCAGAAACTACATAATGCCACCTGCTACGATCCTTACATACTCCTTTTGCCTCGTTTACGTTCATATATCTGGTCATACACGCACGCCGGTTGCGAGTACTACGCACCTATCCTTTCTGAAGAACATCACCAATAAGGTCAGTACATATCCTCCTAGGGCGTCCCCTCCCGGCGTTTCCATTCACATCTGCCTTGTAAATACATTTTGTTAGTCGCCTTTCATTCAATCCTCTCAACATGACCAAACCATCTCAGCATACCCTTTCCAATTTTTGTCACTACATCTTCTTTTAACTCATACCGCTGTCTTATCACATAATTTCTCAGCCTATCATTCATAGTTAGACCACACGTGCTTCGCAAGGAACGCATTTCCACAGCATTTATACAACTTTCATGCTTCTTTTTCCACACCCAGCATTCACTTTCATACATAAGCGTGGGCACCAGCACACCATTGTGAACAGCCAGTCGAGCCTTTTTGGACATCGACTGGTTGGTCACAATCGCATGTATAGCACCATAAAAAAAGGAGGTAGAGGGAGGAGAAAGGAGAGGGAGGGTGGAGGTTGAACTTGAAGTTGGTGGCGAGTGTGTTGCATTCGGTTCCCTACAAAATGGTTGAGCTGGATGGTGCTGATCCACACGTCATGTTCGTAAACGGGCGCCGTGAGTTGAGACTGGTCATCTCTTATCTGCCAGGGCTTATTTTTAATCTTTTTTGATGATTATTTTAATTTACATTGTTCTCACATATAGAATCAACAAGAGTAATGTACCTAGGATTTTGTAATTTCTATATTAAAACGAGTGTCCTTGGAGTTTCTTGCTCATTCTTCTCCATAGAGATCTACGTTTTGGAATGGGCAACTAGCTTCAACTTTCTGACTAACTGACCGACTCTTTGACAGTTCAAAAGTGCCTGTAAATGGTTTAATTGAAATAAATGCTTCGAGTTTGAGTTTTTTTTTTTTTACATAAATAAAAAGTACAAAAAGCTGCTCAGTTATAAATATAATATTCATTTATTTACATTACAGGTCATAAAATCACAATTCGACATAAGTCGCCATGTTTGTTACTCCACATCTGTTGAGTCCTCGTCTGATCCTGGAAAATATATTTAGAAAATCATAATGACATATTTAATCAACATCTCATCGAGAATGTCTGTCCTGAGGGGGAGGGCAGAGGTGACAGGGTTTAAAAAAATTTAGGCCAAGTGCGTGTCGGATCACGCACAATGAAGGGTTCCGTAGTTGGGATGAATTTATCCCAAATACAAACTTAACATTGTCGTTGAACAAAAAATCTCCCATACGAGTACATTTCAACTGCAAATGTAAGTTTGTACGCAGAATATTAAGAGATTAATATTTAAAATTCATTTATTTACGTTACACGTCCAAGGTTGGGTCACAGAAATACAAATGTTTACCAAATTTCAACTAAATTGGTCCAGTAGATTTAGCGCAAATTGGCTGTGACAGACGAACGAGTGATCCTATATGGGTTCCTTTTTTTCCTTTTGAGTTACGGAACCCTAAAAAAGACAGTAGTCTGCTATTACAATAGTGTCAGAATGGTCTATCATTGATTTGATATTGTTGATTTTGACAATTTTGGTAATCTTCTAATAGATATATTTGCGTCATTATGACTTTCCAATGGTACAAATGAATGATTGACTTAGGCGGCAATCTGCAAAAATTTTGACAGTTCCTTTGATCAGTGACCTACCATTAGAACGTCATTGTGCAGTCATTGCTTTTATTCGTTACGAGTATCGTGTTTGTGGAATACAATGATCAACCAATGATCGACCATTATGAATTGAGCAGTTTATGAACTTTTAGAAAAATGACAAGGGGATCGTGATGGAATGACGAATTTATAAAAATAGCAGACTTGGGCCCCTGGTAGACAATTAATAACTTTGAAGGGTTTCTTGACTCACTAACCTTATATAGCCATCTTCTCCCCAGTTCTTGCCCCACCAGTTGAGAAGAATCCAGTACTCCTGCGTATACCCCACTAGAAGCATCGCGTGATTCAGCGTCCATGAAGTGCAGAATAGATCGTCGTAGATACCACTTCTGATTGAGAAATATAAATCATAAAAAAACAGGTTACAAAAATAGTTTTCTTGTTGTTTAACCCGGTTTCCGAAAGATTAAATTAGTTCAGTAGCAGCCCGGATTCTGGATTTGTGCCCGGTTGATGGCAATAGGCTCGTCCCCTATTACATGGGTCTTAAACAAAACCGGCGAAATATGGGTGTACTATAGGTACACCTCTGCCTAACCCTTCGGGGAATACAGGCATGATGTTATGTTATGTTTTAAATTAGTTGTTAGTGCTCATACACGAGTAGTACGCGCCAGCGGCAGAGGCAACGGTTGGAGTTGCTTCTGCCGTCGACGCCTCTACGGCAGTTGCCTCTGCCGTTGGCAACGGGCCGCTCGTGTATATAAAGCACTTAAATCCCACGTCAACTTACATATACGAAAGTTAGTTGCTATTTCGGTGAACCAATCATCACAGAGAAATGAAAGACTGAAGACTGAAGGTTGACTGGTAGAAAATGCCTGTGGCATTAAGTCCGCCTCTGTCATTTTTGTGCTTGAACTGAAGTATAAATAAATAACTAAAGACACCAGGTACAGGTAGTACCTACAAGGTTTAGAAGAAGGCTCCCCATCAGATTTCATATTATACGAGGTTTTCTTCAAGGAATTTTCTTAAGAAATTTCTACATTCAAATTATTTTCATTTCAATATAAAACCCTAATGTTTTGTCGGTGACCAAACATTACACAAGCACTTTTTCTTAGTATCTACAGGATTATGTAGTATTTGCTACATTTTGTTAAGATTATTTAGAGACTAAAACCACATTTTTTTGTAGACTTTTATTAACCTCAGACAGAAATCTGAGGTAAATAAAAGTAAATCATACCTGTAAAGCTGAAACGTAAACGGCGCAGCGTTAACGGCCACAGCTAGAGGTCCGATAGTCGCGAGGCTCTTTTCTATAGCCGCCTCGTCTCCGACCGGCAGGGTCGCCCACCTTCGAGCTCGGACCCTCACGAGGTTCCTATTGTATTTGCAGCTACCATCCTGGAGGATAACAAGTAGAGGATTTAGGGTGGTTGGTAGCAACAGGATGATTGTAGCTGAGGTTCGAGTTACACAGTTAGTGCAACTCTGTAGACGTAGATTGCTAGGTATCGATATCAATCGGTGGCGGGGATCTCTCGCGTCCGGCCGTGGTCCAGGCCATAGTACGGAGCGAGAGGGCATGGGAGGCCGTCACCTCCTTCTGCGAAGCAGTAATGCTCGCGAAGGAGAAGGCGGAGCGCGTGAGGGAGAGGCAAATTTCGCGCCCTCACGCCCCTAGCCGCCGCAGAAGAGACGCCCTGGGCGTCGGGAATCGATTGCCGATTCCCGGCTACCGTAGGCGCGGGCTTGCGGACGGTGAGCAATGGGTATCTCGCCGTTCGGTAAGGACCAGGCCCGGGTCGACGGCGCGTTGTGTTCCACGCGCTCCTCAAAGAGATGTCAGCAAGTGAAGGGGTCCGATGGGACCATTGCCTGCCGAGGTAGCGGGAAAGTCCGAAAGGGATACCGTGGCCCCCTGGCATTGCACAGGCAACAGAAGGAACACGGGTGGGTTTTAGTCAGTAAGAGTCTGACACGCCCTCCCGCTACACCCAGAGCGGGAGAAGTTATTTGATGATTTACCAACCAAAAAAAATGTATCGATATCAAAACACGATAAAAGAAGGTAGTTACTTGAAGTATGAGTTCACAAAATCCGTTTATTTTTTGTTTTATCGAGTTAAGATGTCTATAGCCATCACGTCTCTGAAGTATGCAGAAAAAAAAAAAACTGATATTTCTAGTGTACTACACGACATTTTTGTATTTCCTATGCGTGTTGCAAATAGTTTTTCTTTCTTTTTTTCTATGTACATACGGACTTCTGGACATTACCCAAAAAAAACCATTAAATAGGTATATTTTTTCTTGTGTTTCATCGTGTTTATTATCCGATACTCATCTGGTCTGCGGAGTTTTGCGAGATAACTTAGTTTGACCCTGTAGATGGCGTTTGATCAGAGACGCCTATGATGTCAGCAAATACGAGTACCTTATGCCATGGTCAGAATATTTGTCAGTCTGCAATGTTAGTAGCTGACTGGACAGTACTGACTGGTTGGCCGGACATTCTAAGATCGCGTCACTCAATAGGCTGGGGGTCCACTTTCCACCAGATATTGTCCCTTAAGTGAGCCTAAACTGGACGTGACCGTGTCGTTTGGGCTTTTACCTGGTTATTGTTTATGATCATAGTAGTTCTAATTGGTAATTTATCGCGGCGGTTCTGAATATAAGCAAAATGATCACTGGCTAAAATGATAAATGCACAGATTCACATACCTTCCCAACATAAGGATACTGCGACTCGGTGATCAGTCCGTCTCTGGCAGCGTATCGGAGTGCACCCCGCAACGACCCTCCGTCGCAGCCCGCGTTGCCGTCCTTGAAACTGCAGTCCACTATCTGCTGGGGACTAGTGGAGAGACACAAGTATGCTTGGGTTACTTAAGTTAGTTTGCCGTGCCCGAATGAACACGGTGGGACTTTAGCGAGACGCAGATATATGCCAGAATTAGCTTGCGTGTTCTGTACTTAGCTCACACAACGCGTCGTAGGTACTCGTATGTCCAGCCAGTAATAGGACTCGCCCATCAATAATTAATTTAAGTATATTAAAAAGGTGAGTTTCAGAAAAATACGCTTGATAGATTTTGCGTGATTCTCAGTTTTTATCCGCGTTTCAATTAACTTTACAAATTAATTTCACTATGTAATATAAACATAATCTAAATGTATTAAGTTATTAAGAAAATGCTTTAAAATAACATATATTTTTTCCAAATCATTAAAACTACTCGTTTAGACGTGATCTTCAGTATAAAATCTGATAAAATCATTAAAAGTTGGATAACGTTGCCAACGGGTCGCAACTCTTGTGATTATCTTACATATTTAACGTATTATGCTTTATAGAGCTATGTTTCATATTTTAATCAGGTAAATATTTGAAAGCTTTTGAAAGAAAGAGAAAGAAAGAAAGAAAATAAATTTAGCGTAAATGTCAGACAAATACTGTCTGACGCTGGTTTACAACTGGACCATATGTTACGAGGACGTCTTACGAATGTAAATCAGTTATAGTGTGTAAGTGTTTTATATTTAAATAAAAATAGATAGATGTGTAGCAAATAATATTTAACTCGATTAGATATTTGCTTAAAAAATAATTATAGATAATTTTAAGGAAATAAATAAAATGGTATGGTTGCACAAGAAACGATGGACGGTCGTCAATAAATAATAAATAACTACATCAAGTTTTCATAGTAATGAAACATTCATATTATATTGTATTGGCGACATTGCCTTAGCATGCCACGTATTACCTCAGTTCCCCCCAAAAGCCATGTCGCTTATAGAGCTGCGCCTGCAACGCGTGTGTGACAGCAAAAGCGTAGCAAGCGCCGCAGTGATGTTGCTCTTCAAGTTTCGGTTTGAAGCCTGTAGAGCGCCAGTCGACCTGTTAAACATACTAAATCTATACTATACTATATAAAATATACTAATATAATAATGTTGAAGAGTTTGTCTGAAACTACCAGTCGAATTTGAAAAATATTTTTGCATCGAATGCAAAAAGATTTTTTTCAAATTCCAGTCGAATTTGAAAAAAATCTTTTTGCTTTAGTAGTTTGTAGCCTAATTCTTGAGGAAATTGAGTACATAAGCGAAAATGAAGTAATAGCGCGGGCGGGAAATGTGGCTGTTATTTTTGTAGACAGGGTGGTCCAAATAGAGACTCATAGAGAAAAAAACTTTTCCAAAAATACGCCATGTTCCGCGATTCTTGATAGTTTTCGTTTAAATCATTTTTAAATTTTCTCGAAAATATTTAGCGAACGGATGAAAAAAAAAACTATTTTTATTGTAACTATTTTTTGTTAAATATTTTTTATTTACTCGGCTTTATCACATTATTTTTTTGCAATTTTCATTGTTATGAAATTATCTTTCAGACATAAAATAATCATGTTCTCATTAATACAAGATACGCAAGATACGCATTTTCATTGAAAAGGAAGAATTTACGTTCGAGTGATACAGAGTCGTTTCTACGTCAGGCTTTATGTATTCTTCTTCGTCTTCCTCTGAGCTAGAGTGAGCCTTCCTTGTCTTTATTTTCCAGTACTAATTTTATAGCTCTATTTGTTTTTCTTAGGCTCGTTATTTGTTATCACTTAGGTATAATGTTTTTGTTGTTTATTTGAGTATTTTTGGAACGAAGTTGCGGTAGAACTTGACTGGTATAAATCGTCACGTAAGGAAAAAGCGTTATACCCCATGCGACTTTTCGTCTCTCTCTATCAGTGTGTGCGTGCACACGTTTTTGTTTTTCCTTTAGCAATTAATTGAATGCCTCACCGTTTCAGGTACACTGCGATGCAAATTCATTCTGTAAGCAATCTTATGAGGATCCTCTGCCGGGTCGAACAGTGGAAACGTGTGGAACAGCTTCAGAAACTTGTTGAAGTATTCTTTTACGTCCTAAAAGGAAGAACAAAGCATATGAAAATAGTGAAAACATTTCTATTACGAAAACCGGCCTTACTGTTAAACATATACCTAGGCGTTTTCAATGTCAAATTGTTATAATAGACATGTGTGGTTGACTGTACCCTTAAGGTGTCATCTCCACGGACAAGAGAATCGCGGCCATAGTCATGCTGTGCCTTCAAATTGTCGCTGCGGTTATATCGCCGTATGGAGATCGATTCATTGAGGCTGCGTTCCGAGTTAGCGTGAGTGCGATAACGATGTCCCGTGAATCGTCATAGATGACGTCATGACATGCGCCATTTTGCGATAGTGGTGACCGTGCCCTAAATTAATATTACCGTTTTTTTTTAAACCACCCCAATAAGCCGAAAAAAAAAAACTAATCGGTCGAGCCAGTTTCGAGTTTTTGCTAGACCTAGAAATTAAGTATGAGAATTATTTTAGTTATTTGCATTTTAAGCAGCAATGTTTTCTTACTACGAAGGATATTCACTTATATTGTACTTAATAACACTGTTTCTTTTTAAAGACACAATTTTTTATTTATTTTTCTATGTATGTACTCACGAATAATAACTTGTATTTAAACTTATAAAACAATTTAGGCCATTTACTATAAGCACCTAGTGACATTAAACTGACTAACTAATTCGACTGTGAATTTTGTAGACTAATCAAAGATTTTCTTTTTAGCAGAGTTAGCAAGAATTATGTCATAATGATTATTTATTTCCATCGCCCTAGTTGCTGATCAACAATAAACAGTATAATGTATTCCTTAGGTACCTATAATATTGTGCGATCTAGATTTAGAATTTACGTCGAAGATTAGGTAACTCTGTTGACAAAACTGTCCTATAGATTTTTCGACCGATCGTGTATAAACTCTTCGTCCAAGATGGATGAAATGGCGACAAGTCACAAGAACAACTTGTGACCCACGGATGTCCCTCAAGTTAAAGAGGAAAATCTACAAGTCCGCGATAAAACCTGTCGTACTGTATGGATCGGAATGGTCGGCAGTGAAGAAGACGGATGAAAAAAGATTGCATGTAGCGGAGATGAGAATGTTGAGATGGATGTCTAGTGACGAAAATGGATAAAGTAAGAAAGGCATAGAGAATCACATGTTAAACATCTGACAATAATTCGCGCCGAAATGTTTTATTCTTTGAGTCTGTGGTGATTACGCCATCAAAATGATTGTAGAACTGCAAGTAGAAATGAGAGTCAAATACTCTCATTTCTACTTGCAGTTCTACAATCATTTTCAAAACGATAACTTGATTAGTTACGCCAATTTGTGGCGTAACTAATCAATTTATCGTTTTCTTTTATTCACGTAGATGAAGAGAGCGGTCATTCCACCTGAATGATGCTAAGTATCCCTATAGTCAAGTATCCCCGGATTCGTCTGCTGGTGCAAGAGATCCCAAGAGAGCCCATGACCAAAATTTTTACCTCATCGGTATACGACCAAAACCGTCTAAAATCGATTGCAAATCTCGATACTGTTTGGTACGGTTTTGGACTAACACTTGTAGGATAAAAAGGGCCCGCTGGATATGGCTCACTAATTATAGAAAGAAGAAAGAAAGAAAGAAAATAATTTTATTTGCGGTTTGATTATCTTCTTATCTAAAAAAGCGCATTAATTCCCTGTAAGGACATTGAAAATGCTTTTATTTTGCGTGCGATTTTAACTTGTAAGTATTATGGTTAATAAGGACCCCGCTCTGGATAGAAAAAAAAAACTTACGAATGTAATTTCTGCCGTGCTATCCAAGGTTTTTAAAAATAAAATAATAATTTGAAAAGTACATTGCAAAATTTAAATGTTCAAGTCCAAGTGTAACGAGGGCCCCGCTGGATAGAAACCGAAATTAAATGCCATTTCTGTCCGAGTGGTGGAGGTACATTCAATATTTTCGTTCGGTTAGACAAATACGTTCAATAAGCTAACAGTCTACATCTGTTTCGTTGCTGTGGCTCAGCGGGCCAGCTAGGTACTAACTACCACTAATAAAATGTTACCTTAGAATAATTTAGTTGCATTGTTGAGACCACTACTCTCACCATCGCCGCGCGCTGGCGGCAGTGAACGAGGGGTGCGGGGACAGCGGCGAGCCAGCCGGCCGTACAACGGAAGGCGGGCGCCCGCGCCACACCAGTCAGCTGTTGCACACCTCCACGCACGGCTGCGCTTACGCGTTTTTCATATTATCCATTTTCTTGTTACTTTAAAACCGACCCGTTTGTAATTCATTTCTATCTTATTATATTATCCATGTTATACAGTCCACTCATTTTCATTTGCTTCACCACGACCTATCGTCGCGATCATGCATGTATACCAATTATGTCCTCTTCCTTTAATTTTATTTATTTTTTATTAGATCCCGAACATCTAATAAACCGCCGACCTCGCCGAAACCTGTCGACTCGTGCAACACGACGTAGACCGAGTTGTTGAATAGTCACACGGTAACGGAATAATCCTAAACGCGGATAAAACTAAGCTAGTTTTGATACGCTCGCCATATTTACTGCTTCCTGGCGAACCACCTCCGTTGTACACACGTGACATTACGTGCATTCATAAAAATTATGTTAACTGTAATTGTAAACCAATTGTACGCGAAAAATGTGTAACATATGTCGGGGTAAAAGTTGACGAGAATTTTTCATGGGCAAACCACATTGAGTACCTGTGTATACCTTAGAATATTATTTGGTAAATTCTACCATCTAAGCTTTAAAGTACCAAGTAATACCCTTAAGTGCCTTTATCTACAATTAGTTGACCCAATATAAGTTACGCCCTCGACTGCTATGGTCTCACATTTAAAAGTAACTTAGAAAAATTAGAAGCACAACAAATTAGATTTTTAAAATTAATAGTAAGTAAGAAAACTAAAAATAAATGTAAAGATGATTATAATAAGTTATTTAAAATTAGTAAAATTCTTCCAATCAGCTTAAAACATAAATACCTACTTCTGGTTAACAGTCATGGTCATGGTCATGGCATCATCATCCTAACAGTGACGATGAAGAAAGTCAAGTCGCACCCTATCGACAAATTTGTTATCCTGAAGTCACTGATAATGAATTATACTAAAGAAGAGAATAGGCCTTCAAAAGGCAGGCCGCCTTTTGTGGTGGAAATTGAACCCCAAATATTTTGAAATTTACGGAGCTGTGCGCGAGTATCTTCCAGCCCCTCCATCAATTGTCCCTAGTGAGCGCCTTTTCAGTGGCGCCGGAGTAGTTTACGACGAATTGCGAAATCGTCTATCTGGAGAAACAGCTTCAAAGTTACTTTTCATTAAATTCAACCTCCCTATTGTGAATTTTGACTATTAAATTGTTTTTTTTTTAATATATAAGGGCCCATTCGCCATATTTTTTTAATTTAAATTTTCAATTTGAAGTTCTATCTTCCTCATCCGAATCCTCTTCCTCCTCCTCGTATCCTCATCCTCATCCGCTTCATCAAATCGTATTTCTAATAAGTCCTCATCCGCCCCTTATTAGCAAGTCACCAGATTCTCAACTAAACAGATTTGCAACTCATCAGATAATGTGCTATCAAACAAAGAAATTTTATAACTTTCTAATTAATTCTTAAATTATGAGTTTTACTGATAGAGAACCTCATTATTGAATGAATTTTATTAATTTATATTAATAAAATTCATTCTAATACATAAGAGGTCGGATAAATTGCTGACAGACAACCTCATTTCATGCACTTTCCGAGCGGCACTTAAGCCGTTCTGTCTTTACACAATACATGCGGACTTATCACCAAATGAAGATGCAGATGGTTTTGTGCCTCTAGTTTACGCATTTCTTCCTGACAAATGCCAAAATACATAGAATCGTTTTTTTCGGGTACTAAAGGAACAATTTGGCATGAACATAAATACATACAAATATGATTATGAAATCGCAGCGATGCAAGCGGTGAGGTTAAGGGATGTTATTATCATTTTCAGAATGCCAATTGGAGAATGAGCAAAAAAAATGGTTTGAGTAATACTCGCGAAGGTAGAAAAGTTACGCATCTTTGCACTTTATTACCCTTACTACCACCAATAATAATTCCTGAAGCATATCTGGGCATTTGTGAAATAGCACCACAAACTGATTCTTTTACGAAATTCAAGAACTATTTTGATAATCAATGGATCATAAAAGTAACCCGTGAAGTTTTTAGTTGTTATGGAGAAAAGAATAGGACGCCACCCTTCGATGGCGTTAGTGGTAAAAAATAACAACCAAACCATCACTGTTTAAATGTATTTTAATTTTGAAAACAGAAGCAAATGTCCAAGATATCAAAATAAAAAAAATATGATTTGCATTTTAAGGAAAACAAAAGAAGTATTATTACAAAAAGATGAAAGAATTAAGAACATTATTTCGGATTGCTTAAATAGTAAAATTAGTGTAAGTGATTGTATGACGCATCTAGCTACTTTGAGTTACAATACCTACTGAATCATAATTATTTGAAAAATTCTAGACCCTTCATGTTTGTGGTCGAATCAAAGGTATCCAAGTGATATATCGCGAAAATGTCCGTATTATTGTGGTTTTGTTCGCTCACGGCCTCTTCAATGATATTTCAAAACGGCTATTTGACACTTCCCGTGACCCAAGGGCTGGTTACCTTGGGCAGAGGCTAAGCATTGCCATACAACGTGGCAATGCGGCCAGTCTCTTGGGTACATTACCAGTCGACAGCGATGCGGTTGAATTTTTCGACGCTATATTTTAATTTTTCAATAGTTTTAGTTAGTTTTGGTAATATTTATTTTAATTGAGTATAAAAAAAAAAATCGCTTTACATAACACATATTATTTTTCATACAAAGTTTAGGAGCCTAATCTCTTAAATTACGAGGAATATCAAAAAAGGTTAAATTACATAAAATGCTTGAATTGATGCGTAAAATCCAATAAGATGTATTAAAATCCTTAAGTTCCTACTTCGCGATTTCAGCCCACTGTGCGCCGGCACACAGCACGCACAGGTCATCCGCGAACATGTACGCTGAGCAGCTGCGTAAAACGCCGCACAAGCTGTTGACGTGCATTAGGTAGCATACAGGCTCGCATCCTGCACCCTGGTTAGTTGAGAATCTGGTGACTTGCTAAAAAGCGTCATCCGCATCATCTTCTTCATAACCACTTCCTCATCAACCCTAGTAGAAACATATCAATATGGCGGGTGTACAGACGCCAGGTCAACCTACCCGAAATTGTCAAATTTTCCTAATCAACTTTTTGAACCATAAGCTGTATGTAGTGATAAAGTTGAAGATCTATTAAAGAAATTTTACAGATTGTAGTAGGTTGACGTTGATGCTGGCATCTGTACCTTAATTTTGACACGATTTCGTTCTGAAAGAGGTATTTTTTTTTTAAACCTAGGTACTAAATAGTACATTTTAGGTAGTTTTGGTATAACTAGATTTTTATAACTGAGCGACTATTCAACGTCAAAATATTACAGTGCATGTGGTTTAATTTTATTAATAACAACAACTACGAATAAAACGCCAGAAATGTGGAGAGGACGCGAAGAACTCGCGTCCTCGTAGAATCGTATTAAGAGGCGCGGGGGCACTGAGGAGGTAACCGTGCGGGTGAATACATTAGGTACTATAAACCTACGACTGACAGCTCCCAAGCACACAGTTATTAAAAATCGAAAGCCCTTGGATGCTACCCTTGAGTGAGGACGGACGCTACCTTTGAGTGAGGAGGGATGCTACCTTTGAGTGAGGAGGGACGCTACCCTTGAGTGAGGAGGGACGCTACCCTTGAGTGAGGAGGGACGCTACCCTTGAGTGAGGAGGAACGCTACCCTGAGTGGTGAGGGACGCTACCCTAGAGTGGTGAGGGACTCTACCCTAGAGTGGTGAGGGACGCTACCCTAGAGCGGTGAGGGACGCTACCCTAGAGTGGTGAGGGACTCTACCCTAGAGTGGTGAGGGACGCTACCCTAGAGCGGTGAGGGACGCTACCCTAGAGTGGTGAGCGACGCTACTCTTGAGTGGTGAGGGACGCTACCCTTGAGTGGTGAGGGACGCTACCCTTGAGTGGTGAGGGACGCTACCCTTGAGTGAGCGACGCTATCCTTTAGTGATGAGGGACGCTACCCTTGAGTGATGAGGGACGCTACCCTTGAGTGAGCGACGCTACCCTTGAGTGAGCGACGCTATCCTTTAGTGATGAGGGACGCTACCCTTGAGTGATGAGCGACGCTACCCTTGAGTGATGAGGGACGCTACCCTTGAGTGAGCGACGCTATCCTTTAGTGATTAGGGACGCTATCCTTTAGTGATGAAGGACGCTACCCTTGAGTGATGAGCGACGCTACCCTTGAGTGATGAGGGACGCTACCCTTGAGTGAGCGACGCTATCCTTTAGTGATTAGGGACGCTACCCTTGAGTGATGAGGGACGCTACCCTTGAGTGAGCGACGCTATCCTTTAGTGATGAGGGACGCTACCCTTGAGTGAGCGACGCTATCCTTTAGTGATGAGGGACGCTACCCTTGAGTGATGAGGGACGCTACCATTGAGTGAGCGACGCTATCCTTTAGTGAGTGAGCGACGCTACCCTTGAGTGAGCGACGCTATCCTTTAGTGATGAGGGACGCTACCCTTGAGTGATGAGTGACGTTACCCTTGAGTGATGAGCGACGCTACCCTTGAGTGATGAGGGACGCTACCCTTGAGTGAGCGACGCTATCCTTTAGTGATTAGGGACGCTACCCTTGAGTGATGAGGGACGCTACCCTTGAGTGAGCGACGCTACCCTTGAGTGAGCGACGCTACCCTTGAGTGAGCGACGCTATCCTTTAGTGATGAGGGACGCTACCCTTGAGTGATGAGGGACGCTACCCTTGAGTGATGAGGGACGCTACCCTTGAGTGAGCGACGCTATCCTTTAGTGAGTGAGCGACGCTACCCTTGAGTGAGCGACGCTATCCTTTAGTGATGAGGGACGCTACCCTTGAGTGATGAGGGACGCTACCCTCGAGTGATGACGGACGCTACCCTTGAGTGAGCGACGCTACCCTTGAGTGAGCGACGCTATCCTTTAGTGATGAGGGACGCTACCCTCGAGTGATGACGGACGCTACCCTTGAGTGAGCGACGCTACCCTTGAGTGATTATTGACGCTATCCTTTAGTGATGAGGGACGCTACCCTTGAGTGATGAGCGACGCTACCCTTGAGTGATGAGGGACGCTACCCTTGAGTGAGCGACGCTATCCTTTAGTGATTAGGGACGCTACCCTTGAGTGATGAGGGACGCTACCCTTGAGTGAGCGACGCTATCCTTTAGTGATGAGGGACGCTACCCTTGAGTGAGCGACGCTATCCTTTAGTGATGAGGGACGCTACCCTTGAGTGATGAGGGACGCTACCCTTGAGTGATGAGGGACGCTACCCTTGAGTGAGCGACGCTATCCTTTAGTGAGTGAGCGACGCTACCCTTGAGTGAGCGACGCTATCCTTTAGTGATGAGGGACGCTACCCTTGAGTGATGAGGGACGCTACCCTCGAGTGATGACGGACGCTACCCTTGAGTGAGCGACGCTACCCTTGAGTGAGCGACGCTATCCTTTAGTGATGAGGGACGCTACCCTTGAATGAGCGACGCTATCCTTTAGTAATGAGGGACGCTACCCTTGAGTGATGAGGGACGCTACCCTTGAGTGATGAGGGACGCTACCCTTGAGTGAGCGACGCTACCCTTGAGTGATGAGGGACGCTACCCTTGAGTGAGCGACGCTACCCTTGAGTGAGCGACGCTACCCTTGAGTGATGAGAGACGCTACCCTTGAGTGATGAGGGACGCTACCCTTGAGTGAGCGACGCTACCCTTGAGTGAGCGACGCTACCCTTGAGTGAGCGACGCTACCCTTGAGTGAGCGACGCTATCCTTTAGTGATGAGGGACGCTACCCTTGAGTGAGCGACGCTATCCTTTAGTGATGAGGGACGCTACCCTTGAGTGATGAGGGACGCTACCCTTGAGTGATGAGGGACGCTACCCTTGAGTGAGCGACGCTACCCTTGAGTGATGAGGGACGCTACCCTTGAGTGATGAGGGACGCTACCCTTGAGTGAGCGACGCTACCCTTGAGTGAGCGACGCTACCCTTGAGTGATGAGGGACGCTACCCTTGAGTGAGCGACGCTATCCTTTAGTGATGAGGGACGCTACCCTTGAGTGATGAGGGACGCTACCCTTGAGTGAGCGACGCTATCCTTTAGTGAGTGAGCGACGCTACCCTTGAGTGAGCGACGCTATCCTTTAGTGATGAGCGACGCTACCCTTGAGTGATGAGGGACGCTACCCTTGAGTGAGCGACGCTACCCTTGAGTGAGCGACGCTACCCTTGAGTGATGAGGGACGCTACCCTTGAGTGATGAGGGACGCTACCCTTGAGTGAGCGACGCTACCCTTGAGTGAGCGACGCTACCCTTGAGTGAGCGACGCTACCCTTGAGTGAGCGACGCTATCCTTTAGTGATGAGGGACGCTACCCTTGAGTGATGAGGGACGCTACCCTTGAGTGAGCGACGCTATCCTTGAGTGATGAGGGACGCTACCCTTGAGTGATGAGGGACGCTACCCTTGAGTGAGCGACGCTACCCTTGAGTGATGAGGGACGCTACCCTTGAGTGATGAGGGACGCTACCCTTGAGTGATGAGGGACGCTACCCTTGAGTGATGAGGGACGCTACCCTTGAGTGAGCGACGCTACCCTTGAGTGATGAGGGACGCTACCCTTGAGTGAGCGACGCTATCCTTTAGTGATTAGGGATGCTACCCTTGAGTGATGAGGGACGCTACCCTTGAGTGAGCGACGCTATCCTTTAGTGATGAGGGACGCTACCCTTGAGTGATGAGGGACGCTACCCTTGAGTGAGCGACGCTATCCTTTAGTGATGAGGGACGCTACCCTTGAGTGATGAGGGACGCTACCCTTGAGTGATGAGGGACGCTACCCTTGAGTGAGCGACGCTACCCTTGAGTGATGAGGGACGCTACCGTTGAGTGATGAGGGACGCTACCCTTGAGTGAGCGATGCTATCCTTTAGTGAGTGAGCGACGCTACCCTTGAGTGAGCGACGCTATCCTTTAGTGATGAGGGACGCTACCCTTGAGTGAGCGACGCTATCCTTTAGTGATGAGGGACGCTACCCTTGAGTGATGAGGGACGCTACCCTTGAGTGAGCGACGCTACCCTTGAGTGAGCGACGCTATCCTTTAGTGATGAGCGACGCTACCCTTGAGTGATGAGGGACGCTACCCTTGAGTGAGCGACGCTACCCTTGAGTGAGCGACGCTACCCTTCAGTGATGAGGGACGCTACCCTTGAGTGATGAGGGACGCTACCCTTGAGTGAGCGACGCTATCCTTTAGTGATGAGGGACGCTACCCTTGAGTGATGAGGGACGCTACCCTTGAGTGAGCGACGCTATCCTTTAGTGATGAGGGACGCTACCCTTGAGTGATGAGGGACGCTACCCTTAAGTGATGAGGGACGCTACCCTTGAGTGAGCGACGCTATCCTTTAGTGATGAAGGACGCTACCCTTGAGTGATGAGGGACGCTACCCTTGAGTGAGCGACGCTATCCTTTAGTGATAAGGGACGCTACCCTTTAGTGATGAGGGACGCTACCCTTGAGTGAGCGACGCTATCCTTTAGTGATGAGGGACGCTACCCTTGAGTGATGAGGGACGCTACCCTTGAGTTATGAGGGACGCTACCCTTGAGTGAGCGACGCTATCCTTTAGTGATGAGGGACGCTACCCTTGAGTGATGAGGGACGCTACCCTTGAGTGAGCGACGCTACCCTTGAGTGAGCGACGCTATCCTTTAGTGATGAGGGACGCTACCCTTGAGTGAGCGACGCTACCCTTGAGTGAGCGACGCTATCCTTGAGTGATGAGGGACGCTACCCTTGAGTGAGCGACGCTACCCTTGAGTGAGCGACGCTATCCTTTAGTGATGAGGGACGCTACCCTTGAGTGATGAGGGACGCTACCCTTGAGTGAGCGACGCTAACCTTGAGTGATGAGGGACGCTACCCTTGAAATATTACAGTGCATGTGGTTTAATTTTATTAATAACAACAACTTCGAATAAAACGCCAGAAATGTGGAGAGGACGCGAAGAACTCGCGTCCTCGTAGAATCGTATTAAGAGGCGCGGGGGCACTGAGGAGGTAACCGTGCGGGTGAATACATTAGGTACTATAAACCTACGACTGACAGCTCCCAAGCACACAGTTATTAAAAATCGAAAGCCCTTGGATGCTACCCTTGAGTGAGGACGGACGCTACCTTTGAGTGAGGAGGGATGCTACCTTTGAGTGAGGAGGGACGCTACCCTTGAGTGAGGAGGGACGCTACCCTTGAGTGAGGAGGGACGCTACCCTTGAGTGAGGAGGAACGCTACCCTGAGTGGTGAGGGACGCTACCCTAGAGTGGTGAGGGACTCTACCCTAGAGTGGTGAGGGACGCTACCCTAGAGCGGTGAGGGACGCTACCCTAGAGTGGTGAGGGACTCTACCCTAGAGTGGTGAGGGACGCTACCCTAGAGCGGTGAGGGACGCTACCCTAGAAAGGTGAGCGACGCTACTCTTGAGTGGTGAGGGACGCTACCCTTGAGTGGTGAGGGACGCTACCCTTGAGTGGTGAGGGACGCTACCCTTGAGTGAGCGACGCTATCCTTTAGTGATGAGGGACGCTACCCTTGAGTGATGAGGGACGCTACCCTTGAGTGAGCGACGCTACCCTTGAGTGAGCGACGCTATCCTTTAGTGATGAGGGACGCTACCCTTGAGTGATGAGCGACGCTACCCTTGAGTGATGAGGGACGCTACCCTTGAGTGAGCGACGCTATCCTTTAGTGATTAGGGACGCTATCCTTTAGTGATGAGGGACGCTACCCTTGAGTGATGAGCGACGCTACCCTTGAGTGATGAGGGACGCTACCCTTGAGTGAGCGACGCTATCCTTTAGTGATTAGGGACGCTACCCTTGAGTGATGAGGGACGCTACCCTTGAGTGAGCGACGCTATCCTTTAGTGATGAGGGACGCTACCCTTGAGTGAGCGACGCTATCCTTTAGTGATGAGGGACGCTACCCTTGAGTGATGAGGGACGCTACCATTGAGTGAGCGACGCTATCCTTTAGTGAGTGAGCGACGCTACCCTTGAGTGAGCGACGCTATCCTTTAGTGATGAGGGACGCTACCCTTGAGTGATGAGTGACGCTACCCTTGAGTGATGAGCGACGCTACCCTTGAGTGATGAGGGACGCTACCCTTGAGTGAGCGACGCTATCCTTTAGTGATTAGGGACGCTACCCTTGAGTGATGAGGGACGCTACCCTTGAGTGAGCGACGCTACCCTTGAGTGAGCGACGCTACCCTTGAGTGAGCGACGCTATCCTTTAGTGATGAGGGACGCTACCCTTGAGTGATGAGGGACGCTACCCTTGAGTGATGAGGGACGCTACCCTTGAGTGAGCGACGCTATCCTTTAGTGAGTGAGCGACGCTACCCTTGAGTGAGCGACGCTATCCTTTAGTGATGAGGGACGCTACCCTTGAGTGATGAGGGACGCTACCCTCGAGTGATGACGGACGCTACCCTTGAGTGAGCGACGCTACCCTTGAGTGAGCGACGCTATCCTTTAGTGATGAGGGACGCTACCCTCGAGTGATGACGGACGCTACCCTTGAGTGAGCGACGCTACCCTTGAGTGATTATTGACGCTATCCTTTAGTGATGAGGGACGCTACCCTTGAGTGATGAGCGACGCTACCCTTGAGTGATGAGGGACGCTACCCTTGAGTGAGCGACGCTATCCTTTAGTGATTAGGGACGCTACCCTTGAGTGATGAGGGACGCTACCCTTGAGTGAGCGACGCTATCCTTTAGTGATGAGGGACGCTACCCTTGAGTGAGCGACGCTATCCTTTAGTGATGAGGGACGCTACCCTTGAGTGATGAGGGACGCTACCCTTGAGTGATGAGGGACGCTACCCTTGAGTGAGCGACGCTATCCTTTAGTGAGTGAGCGACGCTACCCTTGAGTGAGCGACGCTATCCTTTAGTGATGAGGGACGCTACCCTTGAGTGATGAGGGACGCTACCCTCGAGTGATGACGGACGCTACCCTTGAGTGAGCGACGCTACCCTTGAGTGAGCGACGCTATCCTTTAGTAATGAGGGACGCTACCCTTGAGTGATGAGGGACGCTACCCTTGAGTGATGAGGGACGCTACCCTTGAGTGAGCGACGCTACCCTTGAGTGATGAGGGACGCTACCCTTGAGTGAGCGACGCTACCCTTGAGTGAGCGACGCTACCCTTGAGTGATGAGAGACGCTACCCTTGAGTGATGAGGGACGCTACCCTTGAGTGAGCGACGCTACCCTTGAGTGAGCGACGCTACCCTTGAGTGAGCGACGCTACCCTTGAGTGAGCGACGCTATCCTTTAGTGATGAGGGACGCTTCCCTTGAGTGAGCGACGCTATCCTTTAGTGATGAGGGACGCTACCCTTGAGTGATGAGGGACGCTACCCTTGAGTGATGAGGGACGCTACCCTTGAGTGAGCGACGCTACCCTTGAGTGATGAGGGACGCTACCCTTGAGTGATGAGGGACGCTACCCTTGAGTGAGCGACGCTACCCTTGAGTGAGCGACGCTACCCTTGAGTGATGAGGGACGCTACCCTTGAGTGAGCGACGCTATCCTTTAGTGATGAGGGACGCTACCCTTGAGTGATGAGGGACGCTACCCTTGAGTGAGCGACGCTATCCTTTAGTGAGTGAGCGACGCTACCCTTGAGTGAGCGACGCTATCCTTTAGTGATGAGCGACGCTACCCTTGAGTGATGAGGGACGCTACCCTTGAGTGAGCGACGCTACCCTTGAGTGAGCGACGCTACCCTTGAGTGATGAGGGACGCTACCCTTGAGTGATGAGGGACGCTACCCTTGAGTGAGCGACGCTACCCTTGAGTGAGCGACGCTACCCTTGAGTGAGCGACGCTACCCTTGAGTGAGCGACGCTATCCTTTAGTGATGAGGGACGCTACCCTTGAGTGATGAGGGACGCTACCCTTGAGTGAGCGACGCTATCCTTGAGTGATGAGGGACGCTACCCTTGAGTGATGAGGGACGCTACCCTTGAGTGAGCGACGCTACCCTTGAGTGATGAGGGACGCTACCCTTGAGTGATGAGGGACGCTACCCTTGAGTGATGAGGGACGCTACCCTTGAGTGATGAGGGACGCTACCCTTGAGTGAGCGACGCTACCCTTGAGTGATGAGGGACGCTACCCTTGAGTGAGCGACGCTATCCTTTAGTGATTAGGGATGCTACCCTTGAGTGATGAGGGACGCTACCCTTGAGTGAGCGACGCTATCCTTTAGTGATGAGGGACGCTACCCTTGAGTGATGAGGGACGCTACCCTTGAGTGAGCGACGCTATCCTTTAGTGATGAGGGACGCTATCCTTGAGTGATGAGGGACGCTACCCTTGAGTGATGAGGGACGCTACCCTTGAGTGAGCGACGCTACCCTTGAGTGATGAGGGACGCTACCCTTGAGTGATGAGGGACGCTACCCTTGAGTGATGAGGGACGCTACCCTTGAGTGATGAGGGACGCTACCCTTGAGTGAGCGACGCTACCCTTGAGTGATGAGGGACGCTACCCTTGAGTGAGCGACGCTATCCTTTAGTGATTAGGGATGCTACCCTTGAGTGATGAGGGTCGCTCACTCAAGGGTAGCGTCGCTCACTCAAGGGTAGCGTCCCTCATCACTCAAGGGTAGCGTCGCTCATCACTAAAGGATAGCGTCGCTCACTCAAGGGTAGCGTCACTCACTCACTAAAGGATAGCGTCGCTCACTCAAGGGTAGCGTCCCTCATCACTCAAGGGTAGCGTCCCTCATCACTAAAGGATAGCGTCGCTCACTCAAGGGTAGCGTCCCTCATCACTCAAGGGTAGCGTCCCTCATCACTCAAGGTTAGCGTCGCTCACTCAAGGGTAGCGTCCCTCATCACTCAAGGGTAGCGTCCCTCATCACTAAAGGATAGCGTCGCTCACTCAAGGGTAGCGTCGCTCACTCAAGGGTAGCGTCCCTCATCACTCAAGGATAGCGTCGCTCACTCAAGGGTAGCGTCGCTCACTCAAGGGTAGCGTCCCTCATCACTAAAGGATAGCGTCGCTCACTCAAGGGTAGCGTCGCTCACTCAAGGGTAGCGTCCCTCATCACTCAAGGGTAGCGTCCCTCATCACTAAAGGATAGCGTCGCTCATCACTAAAGGATAGCGTCGCTCACTCAAGGGTAGCGTCCCTCATAACTCAAGGGTAGCGTCCCTCATCACTCAAGGGTAGCGTCCCTCATCACTAAAGGATAGCGTCGCTCACTCAAGGGTAGCGTCCCTCATCACTAAAGGGTAGCGTCCCTTATCACTAAAGGATAGCGTCGCTCACTCAAGGGTAGCGTCCCTCATCACTCAAGGGTAGCGTCCTTCATCACTAAAGGATAGCGTCGCTCACTCAAGGGTAGCGTCCCTCATCACTTAAGGGTAGCGTCCCTCATCACTCAAGGGTAGCGTCCCTCATCACTAAAGGATAGCGTCGCTCACTCAAGGGTAGCGTCCCTCATCACTCAAGGGTAGCGTCCCTCATCACTAAAGGATAGCGTCGCTCACTCAAGGGTAGCGTCCCTCATCACTCAAGGGTAGCGTCCCTCATCACTGAAGGGTAGCGTCGCTCACTCAAGGGTAGCGTCGCTCACTCAAGGGTAGCGTCCCTCATCACTCAAGGGTAGCGTCGCTCATCACTAAAGGATAGCGTCGCTCACTCAAGGGTAGCGTCGCTCACTCACTAAAGGATAGCGTCGCTCACTCAAGGGTAGCGTCCCTCATCACTCAAGGGTAGCGTCCCTCATCACTAAAGGATAGCGTCGCTCACTCAAGGGTAGCGTCCCTCATCACTAAAGGATAGCGTCGCTCACTCAAGGGTAGCGTCGCTCACTCACTAAAGGATAGCATCGCTCACTCAAGGGTAGCGTCCCTCATCACTCAACGGTAGCGTCCCTCATCACTCAAGGGTAGCGTCGCTCACTCAAGGGTAGCGTCCCTCATCACTCAAGGGTAGCGTCCCTCATCACTCAAGGGTAGCGTCCCTCATCACTAAAGGATAGCGTCGCTCACTCAAGGGTAGCGTCCCTCATCACTCAAGGGTAGCGTCCCTCATCACTAAAGGATAGCGTCGCTCACTCAAGGGTAGCGTCCCTCATCACTCAAGGGTAGCATCCCTAATCACTAAAGGATAGCGTCGCTCACTCAAGGGTAGCGTCCCTCATCACTCAAGGGTAGCGTCGCTCACTCAAGGCTAACGTCCCTCATCACTCAAGGGTAGCGTCCCTCATCACTCAAGGGTAGCGTCCCTCATCACTCAAGGTTAGCGTCGCTCACTCAAGGGTAGCGTCCCTCATCACTCAAGGGTAGCGTCCCTCATCACTAAAGGATAGCGTCGCTCACTCAAGGGTAGCGTCGCTCACTCAAGGGTAGCGTCCCTCATCACTCAAGGATAGCGTCGCTCACTCAAGGGTAGCGTCGCTCACTCAAGGGTAGCGTCCCTCATCACTAAAGGATAGCGTCGCTCACTCAAGGGTAGCGTCGCTCACTCAAGGGTAGCGTCCCTCATCACTCAAGGGTAGCGTCCCTCATCACTAAAGGATAGCGTCGCTCATCACTAAAGGATAGCGTCGCTCACTCAAGGGTAGCGTCCCTCATAACTCAAGGGTAGCGTCCCTCATCACTCAAGGGTAGCGTCCCTCATCACTAAAGGATAGCGTCGCTCACTCAAGGGTAGCGTCCCTCATCACTAAAGGGTAGCGTCCCTTATCACTAAAGGATAGCGTCGCTCACTCAAGGGTAGCGTCCCTCATCACTCAAGGGTAGCGTCCTTCATCACTAAAGGATAGCGTCGCTCACTCAAGGGTAGCGTCCCTCATCACTTAAGGGTAGCGTCCCTCATCACTCAAGGGTAGCGTCCCTCATCACTAAAGGATAGCGTCGCTCACTCAAGGGTAGCGTCCCTCATCACTCAAGGGTAGCGTCCCTCATCACTAAAGGATAGCGTCGCTCACTCAAGGGTAGCGTCCCTCATCACTCAAGGGTAGCGTCCCTCATCACTGAAGGGTAGTGATGAGGGACGTTAGCCTTGAGTGAGCGACGCTACCCTTGAGTGAGCGACGCTATCGTTTAGTGATGAGGGACGCTACCCTTGAGTGATGAGAGACGCTACCCTTGAGTGAGCGACGCTATGCTTTAGTGATGAGGGACGCTACCCTTGAGTGATGAGGGACGCTACCCTTGAGTGATGAGGGACGCTACCCTTGAGTGATGAGGGACGCTACCCTTGAGTGAGCGACGCTACCCTTGAGTGATGAGGGACGCTACCGTTGAGTGAGCGACGCTACCCTTGAGTGAGCGACGCTACCCTTGAGTGATGAGGGACGCTACCCTTGAGTGATGAGGGACGCTACCCTTGAGTGAGCGATGCTATCCTTTAGTGAGTGAGCGACGCTACCCTTGAGTGAGCGACGCTATCCTTTAGTGATGAGGGACGCTACCCTTGAGTGAGCGACGCTATCCTTTAGTGATGAGGGACGCTACCCTTGAGTGATGAGGGACGCTACCCTTGAGTGAGCGACGCTATCCTTTAGTGAGTGAGCGACGCTACCCTTGAGTGAGCGACGCTATCCTTTAGTGATGAGCGACGCTACCCTTGAGTGATGAGGGACGCTACCCTTAAGTGATGAGGGACGCTACCCTTGAGTGAGCGACGCTATCCTTTAGTGATGAAGGACGCTACCCTTGAGTGATGAGGGACGCTACCCTTGAGTGAGCGACGCTATCCTTTAGTGATAAGGGACGCTACCCTTTAGTGATGAGGGACGCTACCCTTGAGTGAGCGACGCTATCCTTTAGTGATGAGGGACGCTACCCTTGAGTGATGAGGGACGCTACCCTTGAGTTATGAGGGACGCTACCCTTGAGTGAGCGACGCTATCCTTTAGTGATGAGCGACGCTATCCTTTAGTGATGAGGGACGCTACCCTTGAGTGATGAGGGACGCTACCCTTGAGTGAGCGACGCTACCCTTGAGTGAGCGACGCTATCCTTTAGTGATGAGGGACGCTACCCTTGAGTGAGCGACGCTACCCTTGAGTGAGCGACGCTATCCTTGAGTGATGAGGGACGCTACCCTTGAGTGAGCGACGCTACCCTTGAGTGAGCGACGCTATCCTTTAGTGATGAGGGACGCTACCCTTGAGTGATGAGGGACGCTACCCTTGAGTGAGCGACGCTAACCTTGAGTGATGAGGGACGCTACCCTTGAGTGATGAGGGACGCTACCCTTGAGTGATGAGGGACGTTAGCCTTGAGTGAGCGACGCTACCCTTGAGTGAGCGACGCTATCGTTTAGTGATGAGGGACGCTACCCTTGAGTGATGAGAGACGCTACCCTTGAGTGAGCGACGCTATGCTTTAGTGATGAGGGACGCTACCCTTGAGTGATGAGGGACGCTACCCTTGAGTGATGAGGGACGCTACCCTTGAGTGAGCGACGCTACCCTTGAGTGATGAGGGACGCTACCCTTGAGTGAGCGACGCTACCCTTGAGTGAGCGACGCTACCCTTGAGTGAGCGACGCTATCCTTTAGTGATGAGGAACGCTACCCTTGAGTGATGAGGGACGCTACCCTTGAGTGATGAGGGACGCTACCCTTGAGTGAGCGACGCTATCCTTTAGTGATGAGGGACGCTACCCTTGAGTGATGAGGGACGCTACCCTTGAGTGATGAGGGACGCTACCCTTGAGTGATGAGGGACGCTACCCTTGAGTGATGAGGGACGCTACCCTTGAGTGAGCGATGCTACCCTTGAGTGAGCGACGCTATCCTTTAGTGATGAGGGACGCTACCCTTGAGTGATGAGGGACGCTACCCTTGAGTGAGCGACGCTACCCTTGAGTGATGAGGGACGCTACCCTTGAGTGAGCGACGCTACCCTTGAGTGATGAGCGACGCTACCCTTGAGTGAGCGACGCTATCCTTTAGTGATGAGGGACGCTACCCTTGAGTGATGAGGGACGCTACCCTTGAGTGAGCGACGCTACCCTTGAGTGATGAGGGACACTACCCTTGAGTGAGCGACGCTACCCTTGAGTGATGAGGGACGCTACCCTTGAGTGAGCGACGCTACCCTTGAGTGAGCGACGCTATCCTTTAGTGATGAGGGACGCTACCCTTGAGTGATGAGGGACGCTACCCTTGAGTGAGCGACGCTATCCTTTTGTGGTGAGCGACGCTATCCTTTAGTGATGAGGGACGCTACCCTTTAGTGATGAGGGACGCTACCCTTGAGTGATGAGGGACGCTACCCTTGAGTGAGCGACGCTATCCTTTAGTGATGAGGGACGCTACCCTTGAGTGATGAGGGACGCTACCCTTGAGTGAGCGACGCTATCCTTGAGTGATGAGGGACGCTACCCTTGAGTGATGAGGGACGCTACCCTTGAGTGATGAGGGACGCTACCCTTGAGTGAGCTAAGCTATCCTTTAGTGATGAGGGACGCTACCCTTGAGTGATGAGGGACGCTACCCTTGAGTGATGAGGGACGCTACCCTTGAGTGAGCGACGCTATCCTTTAGTGATGAGGGACGCTACCCTTGAGTGATGAGGGACGCTACCCTTGAGTGAGCGACGCTACCCTTGAGTGAGCGACGCTATCCTTTAGTGATGAGGGACGCTACCCTTGAGTGATGAGGGACGCTGCCCAGTGTGAGGGACGCTGCCCAGTGTGAGGGACGCTGCCCAGTGTGAGGGACGCTGCCCAGTGTGAGGGACGCTGCCCAGTGTGAGGGACGCTGCCCAGTGTGAGGGACGCTGCCCAGTGTGAGGGACGCTGCCCAGTGTGAGGGACGCTGCCCAGTGTGAGGGACGCTGCCCAGTGTGAGGGACGCTGCCCAGTGTGAAGGACGCTGCCCAGTGTGAGGGACGCTGCCCAGTGTGAGGGACGCTGCCCAGTGTGAGGGACGCTGCCCAGTGTGAGGGACGCTGCCCAGTGTGAGGGACGCTGCCCAGTGTGAGGGACGCTGCCCAGTGTGAGGGACGCTGCCCAGTGTGAGGGACGCTGCCCAGTGTGAGGGACGCTGCCCAGTGTGAACGAAAGGACGCAAAAAAACTTGCCAAGTACGCTTATTTATAGAAGTTTATTTCCACAAAACGGCACAGGAGTGCATACTTCAAAGACGAACATCGGAGATGTCGTTGCGCCATCTTCGACGTAGATACCATGGCTTATCTGCGCGAAGTGGCGCAACTCTGTGCTACTAGCAAATCTTCGTACAGCAGGTGTAGATCGTGATGCAAGGGCAGCAGCATCCACCGCAACAGCCACCACCACAACAACCACAGCCTCCGCACCTGCAAGAAAAAGACATTAAGTACATAATGAACAGCAAGCATGAACACAAAACACCACACCCCACAGCTTGCATTTGAATAGCAGACAAGGCTAGCATAAGCAAGAATCAGCCTATAACGACTGCTGGGACACAGGCCTCGGTGATGCAGTGGGCCGTAATCCACCACGCGGGCCCAGTACGGGTTGGTGACATTTTGTTTTCCTCATTGACGAATCGAAAAAAAATCCGTCAGGTTCTCACTAGCAAGATTCGAGTCTTGCCAGCTCGATGCAGGTCAGCGCGCGCACATTCACACATAGTTGGTCAGCCAATAGTCTCGCATACTTTACCCCCATACGTACAGCGACTGGCCGACTTGAGTGACAGTTTCTTCTTAGCGAGAATCCGTCGCAAGTTTTTTTATTAGTCAAGCTTTCCTTCACCTCCTTGGTTACCAACTGCGGCCAGCGTAGCTTAGCCCGATCGATTAACCTGTGCGGTTGTAGCCACAAGCCTCAAATCGAATTTACATTACACTTCGAAGCACTATTGACACGAGAATGCAGACATTCTTAAAAAACCGGGTATTGCTCTTCAAACAGAGGCTCGCCGATTCATGTATAACGCTGGTAACCGGAGCCAATATGCCAGCGCTTGTCCGCGCCTACAAGCACTGGTAGTCAACGCTGGTCATCGCTTATACTTTTGCCGAACCAGCAGCATATCGGGCCAGTTACCAGCGTTCTAACATAAATGCGGCGTGAGGAAAGAAAATGTCTACTTACATTTTTTGCTATAGAAGTTAACGAGTACTTGAAAAAGAGCCTAAAATAGGTCGAATAGAGTTGTGGAAAGTCACTATTTTACGTATAAATAATTTTTTAATATTTTATAATGTTTTTTTTTGAGACTTTTTATTATGCGTGAAAATTTACGCAAGAGATTTGATTAAACTACATTACCTGGCAAATGTACTTCTACAGAACACCTCTGATGGCGTTTGAATAGAGAAATAATACAAAAATTCTAAATTATTTTTTTAAATTTGATTTATTAGTTGCCAGTACCATTTTATTTGTTGACAGTACTATTCTAGGTCAAAATATTTCAAACATAAAAGAGAGAGTTCGTCTGATTTTTTTCTGATTTCTTGTTAAGTATTCATTTCTATTAGCCCCTCAGGCGTGTCGAAGCCCGTTTCGGGAATCTGTCAAAGTACGAGTTTGGTGTCGAAGCCCGTTTCGGGCTAGCACTGTCTGCCGTCAATTATGACGGAAATTTCCATAAATAACCTGTATCTATCCTGTTCTAACTTGCACAGAGTCTAGGAAACAAAACAAGAAAGATATATTGTCCTTGTCAAGTACATTGAATGAATGACTGACGCGTAATAGTCGCTATTCGTTCGGCCGCTCAGTAGAGGTCGCGCGCGCAAAACGCGATCATCAAAAGTCCGCCAAAAATTACATAAATAAAGTGAAAGTGCAGTGAAAGTGGGTGTAAACGTGTATAATATCATGCCTGGGTAGTTAATAAACAGTTTTAACTACCTGTAAAGTGTAATTTATAAAGATTTCAACAGAAAATAGTGATTTTTGTGAAAATAGTGACCCGTTGCGGCGGCATAGTGACATCCCGCGCCGGCCGGAACTTATTTCGAGGTAATACTATTAGTAAATATGTGAATGATAGAAACTGTCGCTATTACATATGTTTATATGTATCGTATTATTGATATTAGGCATTTAGTTTAAATATTATCGTATTATACTTGCATAAAATTGAAATGAAAAATACCTACTCGGGCCGCCAAATTCGGTTGCTGTTAGGGCTCCTCATAGGGCGTTTTTGTCGTTGATTCCCATAATGTTTTTGTAAGGCAGCATGCATTTTTATTGTACTTATCGATTTATAAATATCTTCAAAATATAGAATGCTAATTTGTATTTAAAAAAAGGATCCGAATGTAATTTGAGACCCTAAGTTCAAGAGGTAGTTTTTTTACGGCCAAATTAAGGCATTTTTCAAGTGGTTGGGTTGGGTATACGATACATTCTAAATAAATATTTGTAGCAGCCGAAACTCCGTCTGTGATATGCATGTTAAAACCAAACAATAGATTAAAATAGTAACCCAAGCCACTTGGCCTTCGGTTACAAAGGAATCGAACAATGAATAGACCCTATTGTTATCGCTCGGCGCGCACGGTCAAACAAATGAGTCACGATAATGTAAACATGTGTGATAAGAAAAAAATGTTCAAGGAGGTCTGTTCTTTTTATTTATTAATGTGAAATGATGTATATTTATGAAGATAAAACAAATACTTTTTGAAATAATGGTTCTATTTTGTAATTAGAACGTCTTTTGTACCAAAAACTGGGAAAACCCCCCTAACTAAATTCTAATTAGAATCGGTATCTAATTAGAAAATTAAACTGGACTAATCCATTTAGAATGAGTTAGCTTATTTAGTAATGATTCCAGGGACATAACTTCTATACAGCTACTTAGCGTAATTTAAGAGATATTGTTGTTTGAATTACACGCGCCGTAGACGCGCGTTCACGCGCCTGACCCTGCCCTGCATGTGAACTTTCACGCGCGCAAGTACACGCCCGAAGGGTTAACCAACAAGTTATGGATACGACGCTTCAAATATATTTTGTAATTGCTTCAACATAAAGGCAGGTTTACACGAAGCCAGTGCTGGTCGCCAGTCAGACAGGCAGCCAGTGCTGGCTTGGTGCCCGGTGTAAATATTTTTTTCCTTAAAGAGAAGACTGGTAAACAACACCGGCAAGGCCAGCGCAGGCAAGTCTGTACGTCTAGCGCCAGCGCACCACCACCCGGGCGATGAGTGCTACGCAGCCCGAACTATCGCGGCGATAACCGATAATGGTTGGTCACATCTGCGTGTATTGTATCACTGTGCGAAGCTTCGTCACGGTAGACGCAGATGCGGCCCCAGCATAAGGGACTAGTTATAACAAGCGCCCGAGGCGCGCGCGCAGTACACTATGTTTCGACGCTCGCGTTGGACGCTCGTCAAACGCAACAAGATTTCCACATTTTATTGTAACTTTGAACCCTCAACGTGCTCAGTATAACTGTGTTTCTTATGTTTATGGCTGATGTAGAGAAATCGACAAGGAACAATAGTAAAAAAAGAACTTGCGTCCACGAGTCGAGGGCGTGCTAAGGGCGCCCGGGAGGCTCGTCGTACGCGCGTATGATGCGCGCGCCCTTTGACGGCAGCGCTTGTTAGAATTCGTTACATAGAAATTCATACAATTTTATTGAGAGCCCAAAACGCAGCGTAAAAGACACGCGCCTAAGGCGCTTGCTATGACTAGGGCCCTAGGCACGGGATATACACACCACGCCCGCACCGTTGCCTCGCCCGCGCCACGCCTCTTGCGTATGTTCCACGCCACGTCGTTCCTATACATTTTGTATAAAATATGAAACGGGTGGCGCTACGCCCGCGCCACGCCGTTGCCACGTCCGCGCCACGCTCGTGCCCCTCGCCTCTTGTGTGTCCCGCGCCCTAAAAATAGTTGTGGCGTTCCGTCACAGTTTGACATTAAGTAGTTTTCATCATGGAACTAGTATGTACTACGTTACGTACTACGTAACGTAGTACATACTACTAGTTCCATGGTTTTCATAATATGCATAAATGAAAGGTGTTAAGTACTGACTGTAAATAACCATTTCGTATTTTGACATTTTTATGCAACCATATTATTTTTTAGTTCTGACATTTATTAGGTAAATAACAGGTAAATAAAGATTTAGATTTTTCCCTTCTGTCATGCAGTTATTTTCCGTTTCCAATAAAAAAAGCTTATTTTTATTTAAAATTACTGCCACACACTACAGCTGGTAAATTAGTGACCCCGCTGGTGAATACCGAAATCCTAGCAGCCATGGCCGATAGGATTATGCAGCACTTCGAGCCAGCAATGGTCGCAGCAGTCACGTCAAAGATGTTCGTACCCATCCATCTCATCAAGTTTCCAACCCCAACTGCAAGTCGTAATCTTACAAGTCAATCAACTTTCAAGGCAAGTCGAGAAATGAGCCGCTTGTAATTGCAGAACAGCGAAAATATCAACACTCGGACCACCGTTCTCATCTCCCTTCGCGCCACCGCAGTAGTTCGCGTTTAAATGCAAGAACGCGTTCCAGTTCCTCTCGCAAGGCCGGTAATTCTAATTGGCTCTGTTGGTACCGTCGGTACGGCGAAGACGCGCGCAAATGCGAGTCACCATGTTCCACATTATAATCGCATCGACCGTGGCGGGCGTCATCGATGCTTAAGAGAAAAGCCACCGACTCTGTATTATTGCCATCAACAGCCGAGAGAGGTTTCTTGAGGACACAGGAGCTGACATAGGTATCTGTATTAGCGGCATGAAATAAAAACATCTAGTGATGTCTATAAAGTTTTCACTGCGAACAGCACAGAAATACGTACCTACTTACTGGTGAGCGTACACTCGAGCTTATATCACGAAGAAACTTCAAGTGGACAATAGTCGTCGTTGACCTAAAGACGTAGATTCTGGGCGCAGAATTCCTAGTAAACCACAAATTACTTGTTGGGAATGGAAACCAACAACACCTTGCACGCGGTCTGGACGGGCAGGCAGCATGATCAGCGCGTTATTGGCAAGCTGAGGCGCGGTGCGGCGGCCAACTTGGCCCGATGGCTTCAACGGTCTCTACCGCGACGGTCGATATTCCTCTTATTTATTTTAACTGTTTTTCCGGGAAAGTTTATATTTTGTACCAAATAAGCACCGCATTAAAACATTGCCTAAAATAGAGTCCACTCTTTTTATTGCTCCCATCGCTAACATTAGTCCTTCAAGAATCTCGCAGTCTTATTTATGGAAAAATAATGTCTCGGAATAATAAAAAACATCAAACTCGAAGCTATTCAGTTGCAGTCTTCAGTGGCGACAGTTCCTGCAGGAGTCATCAATATCCTGTTAAAAAAACTTGGCGTAGTTACCCACACACGCCTAGAGGAAGAAGTCATCCAGAGGTCGACCGGCGGTGTCGGACTTTGGAACCGTCGAGGAATATTCGAGTCATTGTCACGAACAAAGAAGAACAAAAACTTGTAGATCATCGTTTATCCAGTGGATGGTTTCTAAGACATTTTGTGAGTTCGGTCTAATTTATTCCTATCCTTTGTCTTATTTCATAATTATTACTTCAATTTAAGTTGTTTAGTGACTGTCATTGTTATTCATAGCCCTACATTTCTCCAAAATCACTTTTCTGCTTACAAAGCTAAAATATAACGTTTATATTGCCCTTATTTACGGAAACTGCTGATCGCTCGGCAATGTACTTGTTACCATTGCATTAGCTGTTTGTTCGTACCTCCTCAGAGTCCTTCACAACTGACGAACGAACAAGAACATGATAAACACGAACAACGAACAATTGGCTCGCATGTGCGTACCATGGTTAACAAACACTGTGTTCGTGTTCGCTTTGCTAATTTACGTCCACACGTAAAACCAAATGTGCCGTATTCGATGTTCGTGTTTACCATGTTTTGTTCGTTCGTGCGTAGTTAAATACCCTTAGATAGTTACATATTTTATTTACTTTTTAAAAATCTGGTTTGTTAAATTCTCATTAGCTTATTTGCGAATTTGTTGCTGGTTTTTCGATCGCTAGGTATGGCTAAAGATAAGGTTGAAAGGCTCGTTTAAAACGCAGCTGTATGAAATCTTAAGCTCCAATTTTTATCAATTAACTCCACATGCTTAAAAGTTGCACCGAACTTAGCAGCTTACATATTTCTTGATTTAGAAACCCGATATACATATTATTTCGACAAATTATTGTGTGACATCGAGGTGTGGTTGACTGTTGGACAATCCCGATGACAAGAGAGGAGCATGAGCAGTTCGAGAACCAGTATGATAAGCTGGTGGCGACGCTACCAGTGCAGGATCAGAGCTACAGTCAGATGGCAAAATGTTAACGCCTCGTATAGTGTATAAGGGCATGCACGCCAAGCAGACGACGAATGGCGCGTCAGCGTGGAATATTCTAGTTCTACACGACTGCGCGACATGGCGCGCACACCACACGTGCCCTCTTTAGTGGACTTGTCCCACTGGAGGCGTTCTGCGTCCTGCGGTCCGGTCAACTCGAACGCTGTGCCCGCTCCAGCCCCCAATACACGTTGGGCGAGTCATCTAGGAAGTAGGAAATTAAAATTAGGGCTGCTGCATGCTGCCTGCTTGTGATCTTTATAAATGGTAGCCCAATGATAACGGCCCCAACTTACGACTTATAGGTCGTGGGTTCAAACCCAAGCAGGCGCTTTACTATGTGTGAATAATTTCATCAACACTGCTCTCAAAACAGTGAAAGAAAACACGTTGGGCGAGCGATGGGCTCGTTGAACATTTTTGATAAAACAGATTTTGAAGCGCCTGGTAGGGTTTGAACCCACGACCTCTCGTAAGTCGGGCCGTTACCATTTGGATACCATTTATAAGGCTAATAAAAAAACTCTCCAACTGAGGTTTGAGTAGGTACTAGAAAAGTCGGAAATACTGAAACACAAGTTTCTTCATAATTTGCCGAAGGGAAGCTATTCCGAGCAAAAGTAAACAACGCAGCGCAGTGATGAAATAGTGAAGAATACTCGACTCTGTTTCATGAGAGGCTTCAAGTCTAATGCCCATTTTCACCAACACTGAGTAACACTTAAATGAATCCCTAAATAAAAGTGCACTGTTGGATTTTCAACGCTAGGCTCAGCGCTGAGAGTTGAAAATCCAACAGTGCACTTTTATTTAGGGATTCATTTAGGTGTCATTTAGTTTCAGTATAAGACTACTTTCGGACACAGCTTCGTCATTAATATTGAGCCGAATATAACCCAGAACTGAATCCTAGTTCAACTGTGTTCATGTTGATTAGCTCTGAGATACAACTGTTATAAAATTCATGGAGTCAGAGTTCGATCGTAGTAATTAAGCCTGCAATGTAAACTATATTGGGTTCATTAATATAGATTACGCTGTGGTTATTCTGTAGGTAGAAAAGTAGTGTGACGTATGTATGGCAAGACGAAAGCTTCCCCTGAAAATAGTTCGGAAGCTGCTAGCTGAATTGATGGTTTTCAACCCTTACGGGGTGTCCTGCGTAAGCAACAAATACGACGCGACGCGACGCTGCCAAAGCGACGAACGCGATCAACTCAACGGCATACCCTGGTTGCGGCCTATAAGGCAGTCTGCGAGACGCGACGTAACGCGTACTTGTTTTAAGGTCGACCCTACGCGACCAAGCAGAAATGTACTGTACTTGTCCATGATTCGAGAAGTATTGACCAAAATCACGTAGGACATTTGTCGCGTGTAGCATCGCGGCGCTTTGCATCGTGTCGTGTCACGTCGCGTCGCGTCGTATTCGCATTACATACGTCCTATCACATATTCACGCAGGACACCCCGTCATATTTTAATGATAGCTTGTATTTTTTATCTAGGAAGTAGGAAATTAAAATTAGGGCTGCTGCATGCTGCCTGCTTGTGAGCCTTAAGTTACCTTCACGAGACTTGACAAGAGATTCAGTAGGGCTTTTAGATAATCCAGGTTTCTTTAATAAAGCATCAATTATTTTCTATCTTAACGGGCCGGCGGAGCATGCGTAGTTCATACAAACGTAATACCAAAATAATTTGTATATCAAACATATTCTTAAGGTAGTGTGTGTTTATTCCGATTGGATATTCGAGATTTCAAATATATATTTTTAATGAACACTGGTTTAAATTCGAGATAAGAGAAAAATAAGTTTTCTATAGAAATTTTAAATTCCTCATATCTCGTCTTTATATCAATGTCCATTCAAAATATATATTTGGAAGCCTAGATATTCTGTAATCCAATCGGAATAAATACGCACTACCTTAAGAATATGTTTGATTTACAAATTATTTTGGTATTACGTTTGTATGAACAACGCATGCTTCGCAGGCCCCTTAATCGTTCATTTTAATTAATGATCGAAATACTTATTGTGGCCGGCATCTACAACGCCACATGCGAACTAAAGATCTCAATGACGTCACGTAATATCCTGCAAGTGCATACAACGTCCCGGCATCAATCGTTGGGCAGTTGCCCACCAGATAAACACCCGCCTGGTCAGAGGATCCTCACTTTTCTATAGAGGATTAGTGAACTTTAAATCCTGTTCCTCATTCCTCTCTAATAACTGGGTAAATATTAAAGATCGTAAAAATTCCATGAGGAAAAAATATGAAAACCACGCGGCAATGTAGCGGGCGATGAGCTACTAAGTAAAGCATGCATTGTATTGTAAGTAGATTCCGATTGGGACAACTGAATTCAGATGAAAACGTAGACAACTTGGTGTTACCAGGTCTCCAAAAAGGTTCAGCTGCAGTGAGTACGACTGTTTTCCAAGCGAAAGGTCCACTATGACTATGCAAAGATTGTTGCGCCACTTTATCAGTGCTTCTAATTTCTGGTGAGGTGGTTTTGTGGACTGACTGTCAAGAGAGCAATGCATAAATCAATTCCCACTGCTGGGACTCAGACCTCCTCTCGATGAGAGGCAATGGGCTGTAATCCACCACGCGGGCCCAGTGCGGGTTGGTAGATGTCACATGTCTTCGAATTGTGGGTTCTAGGACATGCATTTCCTCACGATGTTTTCCTTCACTGTTTTGAGAGCAGTGGTGATGAAATAATTTACACACAGTAAAACGCCTGTCTGTGTTCTAACCTACGACCTGCAACTGGGATTGAACCCAGACCTGCGCTATACATTAAATGTATTAAAGAGAGCTCTAGCAATGGGTACTTATCCTATCCTAAACTATTAACTGAGCAACTACATATTACATAAATAGCAAATATTATATTATACTGATAACTATTTAGTACAACAGCTCGTAATAACGACAACATGGCGATCGCACTTAATGAAGTTAAAATTGACATAGTTAATGAAGTAAAGTTTCTAGGGTTATACATTGACAAATATTTAAATTGGAAAAGGGAATTGCAAGCCCATATTCATAAATTTCCTCGGCGTTTTATGCCTTACGTAGTCTTAGGGATGAAATAGACATAAAACACCTTAAAATGGTATACTATGCTATAATAGAATCAAGGTTGAGATATAGTGTTCAGTTTTGGGGGAATAGTTATAAATATAACTGCTGCTGAGCTTTTGTGCTCCAAAAGAGAGCCATACGAACCATGGCCCGGATATCACGAATAGAGAGCTGTCGGACACACTTTATAAATTTAAAAATTCTTACTGGGAGCCTCTATGTTTTAGTATTGTTGGTGAATTTAAAAAAATACCTGTTTTACTACGAAACAGAGAAGTAGAGACACTTGAGGGAAAGTACGCGCAGGAAAGATTTAAAAAACAAATTAATACCCCAACTTAGGATTGTTCAACGTACATAGTCCTCAATATCAAGCAGTGCGGATTTTTAACTAGTTGCCATTAGACTTAAAATCTATCATTTACAAGAGCTCATTTAAGTCGAGACTGGCGTTCCAATTGGATAAATGTCTGTATTCAATAGACGATGACATATCCACGTTTTGAAAATTTGGCTGTAAATTTAGTTTTTTTTTAAATTGTATTGAATGTGTAATTTGGTATGTGTAATTTTATTTTGATTGTGTAATTTCATTGATTGTATTAAATTCAAATGTCATTTATTCAAAATAGGCTGAGAAATCAGCACTTTTTGAACGTCAAAATTACATAAGACAGTCCCCCAAAAACGCCCGCCCTTCACCACTTCCTAGTGCTTTAGCTAGGAAGAAGAAGTGGCGCAACAAACTCCCCAGCTGCACAGCTGTCTGAATAGTTTGAAAAACTTGATTCTATACAAAAGTACTTATGCAAAATAATTTACATTACGCAACATAAAACATTAAATTAAATTATTTTATATATGTCACCTAGCACACGCCAATGTACCAACAAAAAAAGTGAAAAGTAAATACCCGAATGAATGCCAGGCTTATAGGGCGTGCTCGTTTACATATAGCTATGGAATGATACTGGATGAGCCGTTTACATACTTCCAATGGTACTGTGCAATGTGAGCGATGATTTAAAAAAAAGTTCAGTTACTGGACTGGAGATTTCATTATATCCAGTGCATTTCAAAACCGGTAAATATTAGCTGTAACTCGGTTATGTCAATATGTCAATTATGTTATGATTGTTATTTTAATAGTTTTAATGAACGTGTTTTTAGTATATATATATGTTTTCAAACACAATGTAAATTGTTCCTGAAATAAATTGAATTGAATTAAGCAATATTTGTAATATACATTTGTTATCACGATCTCGAAAACGGCTCTAACGATTTCGATGAAAGTTGTAATACGAGTATATGGGTTTACGGGGGCGAAAAATCGATCTAGCTAGGTCTTATATCTGGGAAAATACCGTTTCTCCGTATTTTCACTCGAGCAGAGCTCGGTCGATCAAAGTCTAGAACAAGATGGCTACCTTAGAGTATTGACATAGTAACATGGAATTTGTAAGTATGTATCTACTAATATCATGGCAGCATGGAATTAGTCCGTACTATACATGGAATGAGTATGAACTTTCATATACTATTAAATGAGCATTCTCTATTTTCACCAGAGCAGAGCTCGGTCGCCCAGGTACTGAATTATTATTATCAACCTTCAGCTACACATTTTATTTAGTGTCGGGCGGCGTACCGAGCTTATCTTCTTACTATTTGGTGTCGGGCGGCGTACCGAGCTTATCTTCTTACTATTTGGTGTCGGGCGGCGTACCGAGCTTATCTTCTTACTATTTGGTGTCGGGCGGCGTACCGAGCATATCTTCTTATTATTTGGTGTCGGGCGGCGTACCGAGCATATCTCTTTACAAATATTTGGTTTCGGGCGGCGTACCGAGCTTATCTTCTTACTATTTGGTGTCGGGCGGCGTACCGAGCTTATCTTCTTACTATTTGGTGTCGGGCGGCGTACCGAGCATATCTTCTTATTATTTGGAGTCGGGCGGCGTACCGAGCATATCTCTTTACAAATATTTGGTTTCGGGCGGCGTGCCGAGCATATCTTCTTACTATTTGGTGTCGGGCGGCGTACCGAGCTTATCTTCTTACTATTTGGTGTCGGGCAGCGTACCGAGCATATCTTCTTATTATTTGGCGTCGAGCGGCGTACCGAGCATATCTGTTTATTATTTGGTGTCGGGCGGCGTACCGAGCATATCTTCTTATTTTTTGTTGTCGGGCGGCGTACCGAGCTTATCTTCTTACTACTTGGTGTCGGGCGGCGTACCGAGCATATCTTCTTACTATTTGGTGTCGGGCGGCGTACCGAGCATATCTTCTTATTATCTGGTGTCGGCCGGCGTACCGAGCATATCTCTTTACAAATATTTGGTTTCGGGCGGCGTACCGAGCTTATCTTCTTACTATTTGGTGTCGGGCGGCGTACCGAGCTTATCTTCTTACTATTTGGTGTCGGGCGGCGTACCGAGTATATCTTCTTATTATTTGGTGTCGGGCGGCGTACCGAACATATCTTCTTATTATTTGGTGTCGGGCGGCGTACCGAACATATCTTCTTAGTCCATACATTCGTATCAGCCGATTACAGTACCTATTATTACATATAAAATATACATTATTACATATACATATTAAATAGGATATTGGAATCACTTTTACACGTCATCTTAAAAAAAAAAAAATTGCCTGATGAGTTCGGCGTTTCTTATCTGACTACTCTGAGAAGAAAGGCCGAAACAAACTCAGGGGTCACAGTCTCTTAAGTCCAGACATAATCTTGGTCAGGCCTTAAGAGGACCATGTAGATTAGTCTGAAATGGTCTTTTGAGAAAAGAACCACACAGATTTTAGTGGACCTGTCCTGTCAGTGCAAGCATTTGTCAGTAATCGTGGAGCTCAACTCAGAACTTAAGGAGCTCAACTCGACGAACAATACCAAAGAAAGGACATTTTGGGTAGGCCGCATAAACTACTCAAACTGCCAGACCATCATTAAAACCAACCGACAATGAAAAAATGAATGAGAGAAAAAAATAATAATAATATAATTAAAACAATATCAAACAAACTTAACAAAGTAATCATGTCATTTTGTATATAATTTTCAACAATGTCAATATGTATATAAAACTGTTTTAATGATTTTACATAATGAAAAATTTTATGGTTTTATCACAAGCCTTAGCAGAGCGGTGTCGGGCGGCGTACCGAACATATCTTCTTATTATTTGGTGTCAAGCGGCGTACCGAACATATCTTCTTAGTCCATACATTCCTATCAGCCGATTACAGTACCTATTAAATATGATCATTATGTATAGTTCCTTGCTCTTGTTTCATGATTATCTTAGCCTACTAATCCCACTAATATTATGAATGTGAAAATTTGTATGTTTGTGTGTTCGCAGAAATGGCTGAACGGATTGGGGTGAAATTCGGCAGACAGTTTATATCCTTGATTAACACATAGAACACACTTGTTATCCCGGTAGTACATTCCCGTGGGATAATTTCCGACCTCCCGGGTGGGCGAAGCTGCGGGCGAAACCAAGTAATTGTACAAGTATGACATTCGCGTTCGGGAAGCTACGCAATATCTTCTCGTCCCGCATACCGAAGTGTCTCGATGCTCGCCGGACAGATGGCCGATTGGCCGAAAGGTTCTGGATTGGTGACCGCGTACCGGAAGAAGTAGCGTTGGAAGTTGGAAGGCCCCACAAGGTGGACCGATGACCTTGTAAAGGCCACAGGATTCTGCTGGAAGTGGGCAGCATAGAACCGGTCGAAATGGCGGTGTTTGGGGCAGGCCTATGTCCAGCAGTGGACATCTTTTGGCTGAGATGATGATGATGAAGTAGGTATACTCGTATCATATATGTATATAATTATGCTTTATTTATTTTATATGTAAATGGTACACCACAGACTACCTGCAGTATTGTCTTCCCCTTTAATCCATTCAAAGGTTGTCTTTAAAAGATCGGTAGATAGCGATAAGACCGCCCATTATGTATTATAACCTATATTTATATCTTGAATCCAAAGTCAAAGTCAAATAATTTATTTCAATTAGGCACAAAAAAGGCACTTTTGAACGAAATGATACTTGATTCTAGTCGCCTCTTCCAAAATGTAGTTTTCGTATGGAGAACAATGGGCAAGAAACTCGTTACTCTTTTAACATGCTTTCACAATATCTAGTCTAAATTAATTATATAATTATATGTGAAGACGATGCACTTAGAATAAGATTACGTAATAACAGCCGCACGGGTCGATCCTTCCGGTAAAGTTACGCTTGCCATGGTTGGTCCGTGGATAGGTGACCATCTTTACATACCGAGATTCGTCCGGATCTTTGACAGACTAGCACAAATCCGAGATTAGCGCAATCGAACACCCAAACAAACAAACTCTTAAAAATAAATATTACCTACCGTTGTAATTTTCTCTTTGTCACGACAGAACAACACAATTTCAACATTAATTATGTTATGTTCAACATTTTGTGCGTCACCATAAAATGGACAACAATTTTCCGAAATTAGTTGGTGTTAGAGAGGGTAGACTTTTTCTATCATTCCTGCACCTGAGTAGGGTTGGTAGGTACGCTAAAAATAAGAAAAGTAGGACTTACTGGACATCTTTTTTTTTTCATAAGGTAAGGCAGTTTATATTGATTCTGAAAATTAAAATAACCCCTGCCTAACCCCTCGGAAATTAGAGGCGTGATGTTATGTTATGTGTTAAGTATGGGAAAATTTAAATATTGAAGGTAAGGAGTTTCTTGTCCGTTCTTCTCCATTGGAACATACGCTTTCAAATGGGCAACTAGCTTCATATTTCTGACTGACTGACCCCTTGACAATTCAAAAGTGCCTGTAAATCGTTTAATTGAAATAAATGCTTTAAGTCTGAGAGTTTGAGTTGAGTTTGAGTTTGAGCACCCGAATGCCTCGTTGCTCTGACGGTCACAAGCCCTACTGCTGAGCATGAGGTCGATCCGTGACCCGGGATAAGTGTTACTTACTGGATTTCCATAAGGAGATTTACTGATCAGCTCGTAGTTTGGATCTGTGCCTGGTTGATGGCAATAGGTTTGAGGTTCGCACCCCTAATACATGGGACTTAAACATAACAGGTAAATGTGGGTGCAGGTACTACACCTCTGCCTTAAGGAGCTTTGTAGGTATACGACACGGTTTTTTTACGGTAGGGCGTATAAACCACGCCGTAAATAAAACGTCTGTCAACAAGCTTCCATAGAGATCCACACAACACTGAAGACCGTGCCTACACACGGCGAATAAACCGTAGTTTTTCACGGTAAGAAAAACGTGTGTACAAAGGACCTAACTCCATCGGAGAATACGGGCTGTCATGTTGTGGGTTGAAATCCGGGCAAATACCAATGTTACTTTCTCAATTTATATAATATACTATCTGACATTACTGGCACCGGTGAAAAAAAAAAATCGTGAGGAAATCTCGACTTATACCTACTTAGTTTAAGTCTGAAATTGCCAACCCGTCTTGAGCAAGCGTGGTGATCAATGCTCGTGCCTTCTCTGTATGAGAAGAGGCCTTTGTCCTGCAGTGGGAAAATAACAAGCTGGTATTATTATGTTATTATTCGACAATTCTTTTACCTTGTGGCAACCCTTAGACCCGTCAGCGGTCGCAGAGGCAGACTGATAAACGACCCGAACGAGGAAAAAAATAACATTTGTTATACCTACCTTCGTTTGGCTTGACACCCCTTGAAAACTCACCTGCAGGCTCCCGATAATGTTTTGATGAGAATACTAGAATTTTTAGATGGTTTTTATGATGATATTGTCAATAATTCAAGTCAAATGTGAGATAGAAAACTTTTCTGGGTCATTGTCATAACCCTAAAAAAAACTGTTCATACGAATCATCTAAGACACTTTTAATAATTACATCTTAATAATAACATATTAATAAAGTTAACGAAACGTACTAGACTATAACTGTAACAGATTTACTGTAAATTTATTTATTTTTATTTTATACCACCACCATGTAACCGAATAGTCCACTTCGGTGGACTGTTCGGATTCTACCTTTCAATAGAATTTAGCTTAAAATAAATACGTGTTTTTTATTATTTTACAAAAATGATATATTTTCGTAATCTACGTATGTTTTCCTTTTAAAGTTAAAAGACAAATAAAAAATAAAAATAAATATAAATCAAATATTATAAAAAAAATATAATATTAATAATAATAAAAAAATATAAATAATAAATATTATAATATTATTAATATTATAAATAAAAATAAATTTAAATCAAATATTATAAAAAAAATATCCTAATTGTAATCTTATTATTATTTATTTATTTATTGCATTATTTAAGTTAATGAAATTGTATATGACCTGATTTGGTTTTGCAGCTCTAACTAGCTTTTAGTAACTAATTTATTTATCTCAAAATATTTTTTAATTTTGGTAATGCTCGTCTAGTGGCAACCACTGATCTTTAAATTGTCTATCTGCGGATAATGCAGTGGACTGCAACATTACTACTTTAAGTTTTGTTAACAGTATGTATTATATATGTTGTATTTGTTTATTATCCCTCAATAAATAAAATAAAATAATAAAAGTATTTTTTTTAAATAAAAAAACACACTTTTTGCATCATTTAATCTTGTCACAACATTTTTTGTCTTTCCGGTGGACATTGCTTTCGATACTGACTAAAATTAAGTAAATGTCAAATGACGGAACGGAACGTAAAATTGAGCGCAGCCAATATCGTAGTATCCCTGTCAGAGTCCATTTTGCCGCGGCTCGTACGCAGAAAACGTTGTTGTTGTACTAAGAAAAATATTTAGTGGTGTCAAAATTGAGTTGTCTTTCCGGTTACTGCTGTATTTTGGTAAGTAAATCACTATAAATTCATCAAACATTATTAGTAACTAGTTAAACAATGAAACTTTATGAATTTACCTTGGCTTTTGACATAACCTAACGGCGCAAGGTGTGAATGATTTTGCGAAATAAGTCCATTCGGTGGACATCTTTTTGGTGGAACTTTTGTCCACCGAAACGACAGATTTCCACCGAGTAGATTGTTTTCTTGAATGTGGGTTATTTAGTTACTATATAACTTATAAAACTGCTTCTGATTACTGTTATTTTTATCAGTTAAGGACTAATGACCTATTTTTGTTGCATTTTCGCTTTATTTTTATGAGTAAATATGTTTTCCCTCACACCTTTCTACACCATGTCGACTTGTAGTTAATGTAGTATGGATAACTACATATTCTAAGTTAACAATGATTGGCACCTGTAATGCATTTCTAACGGAATGGGAAATAATATTTTTTCATTAGCATGGTCGTATGCAAAGTTCTTTACTAAAGAAATCTCTTGCTCTTCCTTTGCACAGCTTTACTTTCTTTTCGTTTGTGTGCATTGCTTATTGTGATTTTTCAGGTGACGGCGAAAACAAGAAGTAAACTTACCGATACCCAGAAAAAAGAAACGTCGCCGTGAGCAAAAAACACTAAGTATGAGGAAGGCCCGTGAAAAGCTTAAACAGGATCCAGAAGCCTTGGAAGAAAAGCGAAGAAAGCACAGAGAATATTACCTTCGGAAGAAAGCTGAAGGGAAAATAAAAACTGTAGAAGATATGCCAGAAGTGCAAAAAAAGCTTTTGAGAAGGAAATGGAGAGAGGATGCAAGAAGACGCAGAGAAAAATTGTAAATCATTTTGTACCGTTAGTGAGATTAGGAATCACGATCCCATTTACATTTGTATCCATTTGAAGCCTATTATAGCTGCAATGAAGACCCTTGTTCCAAATTTGAAATGGATGCATATTTTGAGTGACGGACCTTCAACCCAGTACAGAAACAAGACGATGTTCCACCTAATTGCTGCTTACTTGAGCGAGGAGACTAACGTAGATGACATAATCTGGCATTACAGTGAGAGTGGACACTGCAAAGGAGCCCCTGATGGCGTGGGTGGTTGTCTTAAGCATACGGCTGATAAGCACGTCGCTCAAGGAAACGATGTCCATAGTTTGGATGCCTTCATGGAGTGTGTTCTTCAAAACTGTAAAGGCATTGAAGGCATTAGAGTAGATGAGACACATGTGGAGTCTATTGAGAATAAAATAAAAAACAGCAAATATTACGCCGTTTCGTGGAACCATTAAAGTCCATCAGGTTATTTGGAGTCGCCGTAAACCAATGATGCTTCAGTTTCGTAGGTTGACTTGTATGAAATGTAGTCCAGAAAATACTTGCATACATTACGGTTTAGGTAGCAAAAAGCTTGACATAGCACTATGTCCTAGGCCACTCCAAAATAATGTCCCTACTCTATCAAGTCCAGTCCTGACGACTCCTCTGCAAAGTCCTACTCGGAATGACACACCAGCTCCCGCCGAGAGTATGAATTCACCGAGTCCAACCTTGACTCCTATGCACAGTCCAGTGTCAAGCCGATGGTCCAGTCCAATTGCGAGTGGCTCGATGCAGCAACCATTGAAAATTGGCGAACACAGTCCATCACTGCTGATTGGAGGTAATGTATATAAGCGCATACAATTTTCGGACGTATATTCTGACAGCTCAGATACGTCAACGTCAAAACAAGAGAAGCCACCAATCCCCCTTTCTCTGGCTGAACGGATTAAACGCTTCTGGTCTTCTGACGACGAAGACATATTTTGACCACCGAAATGAATTATATTTTCGGTAGACAAACACAAAACATTTTTTTATTTACTTTTTGAATGCATTAGGTGACTGATTTGTTTGTGATTATGTGAAGATAGCATTAACGTTATTTTTGTTCAAGATGTTAATCACTTGTTGTTTAGTTTTGTTTCAATAATTAACATTTTATTTCCACTCGGTGGACATATTAGTCTTTTCGGTGGAACCGACTTATTGTTATTTCCTTATAAATCGCCTTTTTCGAATTATTGATCTCAGACTGATACTCAGTTTTGTTGTAACGTAAAGTAAGAATTATAATATACCTTTGATTTTTATAAATCACGTGTTTCATTTTATTGCAAAAAAAATCCCTAAGCTTGACAATGACCCCTTCTATTGTCATCAAATCCGATGTGTCTCATTTTCTTAGCTTTTGCTTGTCTTTTTTAATCCCGACAATTTAAAACATTAATGAACTTAGGTTAGGTACTTAAATATCATAATAAATTGAAATAGGCGTTGTAGATTATGTTTTCATGCTTTATATGTAAATAAAAATCCAAAATCTTTGGAAAACAAAATTACATTCAAAAAGTTTTTTTTTTTAATATTGATTTTCTGCCTGACCGTACAAATCACCGTCATCGGGAGTGAAATATCTGGTATTATTAAACGGGTTGAGTTGACGCGGGCCGAGCTGTCTCTGACCCCATCACATCATTTATCTACGAGTACGTACAACATTCTAGGTCCACCAACCCGAATCTTAACATCGGGTTTACTTACAACCGTCACTTTACTGCAGTTAGTTAAATAAAAACTGTCTGGTTAGAGCCTGAAAACGGAGGCTGGAATAACGGAATAATTGAAAACCGTCGCCGGTCTGCGGAAACCGGAACTGCAACGGGAAATTGACGCAACTTCCGGTCATAAAATTTCGACCGGTCAGTCGATACTTTGGCCCTCGGGTTTATGGTTTTGATAACTTATTTATTAGTAGCTCTTGCGCGCGGCTTCACTCGCTCGCTAGAGACACGATGTGCACGCCCCTGCGCTGCACTGCCTCCTACTACTTGTTGATACACTTTTCAAATGCTTGAATATAAATTTTTGTGAAGGGGCGTTCAGTTTTATGGTAACCGATCTCTACTTCATGTACGACCTATCTAGCCAGATACAAAGTTCCCCCGTGTGTGCCAACTGCTATCATCTTCGAGTGAGATAGATATGTGTAGCTTCGACTACTTTTAATATTTAAGAGTCAAACGAATTACGCCCAAATCCGTTTAAAATAACATTACAAGCAAATGCTACGAGTACTTATACCTATTATGTTTTCACTAACACTACAAGACACCTATACCATAGGTACTCCATTTGAGTTCCCTCTATCTGGCAGAATCTTGATGCTCCGAAATTTATTTGAAATAACACACTTGGCATAATCTTCTTTAAACGAATATTTGAAAGGGATAAAAATTATTTAATATAATTATTGTTTGGCCTAATGTTTATATGTATGTCCGAATTTACAATGGCATAGGTACTTTTAAGATGGCGGAATTTTATTTGGAAAAATATTTACTAGGAATATTGCCATTTCTATATAATAACATTTTTAATGAAATTAAAATATTGTCTTAAAAAATCAATATGTTGTGCTACAAAAGTTAGTGACCGAAACAAATCGCTCCACGTAGTCTTGTCTGTCCTACCCCTTTTTTTTTTTTTTTTTTTTCGGGTGGGAAATCATCAAATGACTTCTCGCGCTCTGGGTGGAGCGAGAGGGCGTGTCAGACTCTTACTGACTAAAACCCACCCGTGTTCCTTCTGTTGCCTGTGCAATGCCAGGGGCCACGGTATCCCTTTCGGACTTTCCCGCAACCCCGGCAGGCAATGGTCTCATCGGACCCCTTCACTCGCTGACATCTCTTTGAGGCGCACGTGGAACACAACGTGCCGTCGACCCGGGCTTGGTCCTTACCGGACGGCGAGCTACCCATTGCTCACCGTCCGCAAGCCCGCGCCTACGGTGGCCGGGAATCGGCAATAGATTCCCGACGCCCAGGGCGTCTCCTCCTGCGGCGGCTAGGGGCGTGAGGGCGCGAAATTTGCCTCTCCCTCACGCGCTCCGCCTCCTCCTTCGCGAGCATTACTGCTTCGCATAAAGAGGTGACGGCCTCCCACGCTCCGTACCATGGCCTGGACCAGGGCCGGACGCGAGAGATCCCCGCCAGCGATCGCCTCCACGAGGACACGGCGGTGCTCTGCCCAAGCCGGGCATACCTCCACCGTATGCTCCACCGTGTCCTCCGGGCGATCCACGCAGTGATGACACCCGGGCGTTTCCTCTCGCCTTATCCGAAACAGGTACCTCCCGAAACAGCCATGTCCGGTGAGGACCTGCGTCAGGCGGAAGGTGAGGACGCCATGGCGCTTCTCCAGCCACTCCTCAAAGAGGGGACTTATCGCCGCAATAGTGGCGTGCCCAATCTGTCCTACCCCTAGAGTGTAATTTAAGCCCGCGTAGGTGCGGAGGTGCGAGGCGCCCCGCGAGCTGAGGAGCAGGTGGTTTTAACGCTCATCACCGTGGCTGACGCCGGCCAGCAAGCCGAGGCTGTGGTGGTGAGCGTTAAAACCATTTGCGACGATAAGCTCGCGAGGGACCGCCGGAGCCCCGCAGCGCCGCCGCGCCAGAGCCGTGACAGAAACCATGCCTGCTACATGTTGCATGCTCGCTTGCATGCTGTTGACAAATAGTTAGATAATTACCCATGCATAGACCATGTGGGGGGATTGAATTAAAACATTGCATTCTTAAATATGGCATTTTCGTATCGGTGTAAAATACGTAGGAATTCCTAACGATTCTGATAGATGCTATCTTAGTGACTAACGTTCGGTTACTATGTATAAACAAAAACGAATCCTTTTGCTTACCAAATTTTCTTTGTATATACCGTTAGGTATATAAAATGCTACCAATGATCGCGACGATAGGTCCTAGTAAAGCAAATGAAAGGTGAGTGGACTGTATAACATGTAGATGTAATACGATAGAAATATGAATTAGGTACAAACGGGTCGGTTATAAAACAACTAGATAATCAGGACAATAATAAAAACGCGTAAGCGCAGTCGTGCGCGGAGGTGTGCAACAGCTGACTAAGTAAATAGATAAATAAATTCTAATAAATTTATAGATTCTGTGATAGGTACTTCCGTATGTGGAGCTATAGGGTTTTTTGCTCCATTATCGGTAAAGATACAAGGGTCTTAATTCTAACTAATCGCTAAGCCACGTCACTAACGTCCAAGTTAACACCAAAGTTAAGCTACATCGTGCGTGATCAGTACTTGGATGGGTGACCGCCTGGGAACACCAGTGACGCGGTCTACAAATTGTAGGAATCGGCCATAAATACACAACGCTTACGATAAGCTCATAAACTCTATAATTATTATACAGTTTATGAGCTTATCGTAAACTCACGCATCTGAAATAAGTGAACGTTTACGTTTACGGAGACATCTACGACTGACACTTATTCTCCGTCATGGAAACCTTCAAAAGTATTCAATCCAACAAATATTTTGGATAAAATTTCCTTTATGGGCCGTCGAGTTGGAAGTTCATTTTTTTTTTGTAGATAGCACTGATTAACAGAAGGCTTTTCACAAATTTTTAAGTAGCAGATACTCACGGTTTACGAAATATAATTTTTTAAATTTTCCATAGAAAGTTAAAAATAACACGCAATTTAGATAGTTATCAATGTCATGGTAGATGTCAAATTTGACGTTTTACGTTCCGTTGACGGTGGAGGTGTGTAACATTCAATTTTATCATATTTTAACTTTAAATATATTTATATTTTCACATAGAAAATTCAAATTAAATTAAAAAAAAAATATGTAAATTTGATACGTAATTAATGTGAACAAAAACGCGCTGTACTATGCAATTAAATTGACTTTTTTACATAAAAAATAACTTTTTTTTTTTACACTGGAACGGAACGTGAATCTTTGCTCCGATGAGTTAAGGTAAGTTTTTAATTATTGTAATGCTAGTGTGAGTTGTTAATCTGCAGATTTTCTCACGTTAGTAAATATAGTGCAGGTTAAAATTTTATTTTACTTACTACATAGACAGAACTTAGCCTCAGAACCGACACGGGGCACCCCGACCCCACGTAGTCTTTTGGTCCCTACCCCTAGAGTGTATTTATAAAGGCGGGAGCCAGAAGCTGGAGGGAGCTCCTGAGTGGAGCAAGCCACACGAGGCCGAGCAGAGCGAAGGGGGGAGGTGGCGAGCGTAGCGAGCCGGCGACCTCCATAGCGATGCGAAGGTCGAGTGTGTTGTAGCGACACTCAGGGGTGACCGAGAGCTTTTGGCGGGAGCACACCCGGAGTCCGACTCAGTACACAGTACAACATCCACAAAAAAAATATACAAATAACTACCCAGAAGTAATTACTAATTTAAATCATTTTTTTTATTTGTTTCAGATCTCTGTGGAACTGGAGAAAGATTTTCTCCAAACGATTCGATATTCTTATATGATTAATATAATATTATATAATATTCTTATATGATTAATATAAGAATAATAATATTCCTTGTGTTTTATTCTAACTATCCACCCTAACCTAACCTCAAAATTTAAACCACGGATATCTCCGTAACCATGAGGTTCCACGGGGTGGGATTGGTACAGGTGGGTAGGCACCTCCCATCCTCGCCCTCCCCGCCCCATAAATCTTTGGAAATTAGAGTTCAAATTGATGGAAATTAGTGTTTTAACCTAACCTAACCTCAAAACTTTGACCATGGATATCTCCATAACCATGGGGTTCTGCTGGGTGGGAATGGGACAGGGGGTAGCCCTCCCCCCCCCCCTCCCCCCTTCCCCTCCCCGACCCTTAAATCGACGGCCCATAATGGAAATTTTAACCAATATTTTCCTGACTTGAATAAAAATACAGAACAAACTTAAGAAAACCTACAAAGAAGTTGGCTCGAATGTCGACTCTGTGGACTAATTAAACAAATACTGTTTTAAAGTTACCCTAAAGTTTATAAATAAGTATAATAAAAGTGAGAGTGATTCAATTCTTCCTTTTACAGGACAACACATACAGCAGCTCAACTTAGAGCTGGCATCAATCGAGACAGACACAATGTGGGGTTACTTGTTGTTGATTATGTTTATATGCTGATTAACAATAGCTTATTATTCCTTAATAACCAATGCTAATGAAGGAAAATAAAATTCAATAAACCAGAATAATTATAATCAGATAATTTATAAACTAATTCAATTATTGCAGACAACTCAACATCTTTTTTTCTTTTTTTTAAGCTTTGCCCCACACTAGGAATTTCTCCTGTATTGTGGGTGCGTTTACAAACATTTAAACTCACATACCTAAACAAACAGCCAAACATATACTTTGCTAATAATTATATTTCAGATCGCCGTGAAGTAAAATTGGGAAAAAAACGAGCTTACCTGTTAAGCGAAGTCTTGATTCTAATTTTATTCGAACGGCAATCTGAATACACCCACCCGCCACTAGCTAACAGCCCCAAAGCTGCAATAATTAGTCTACCTAATTCACTTACCCTACCCTTAACCTAGTGAATGTAAGTATGCGGAACTACTCTGTACAGAAAACAGAGCTTGTTCCCATACGTAGTATCTCTAAGTAGTCTGTGCTTGTTCCTTATCATAAGGATCTTTAAAATAAGTGACATTTCACGTGTTGCCAACGACGGGGATAATTCTATTTTTTAAAACTATTTACAATATTTTATCTATAAAAAACGCGATGATAAACGGCGTGATTAAGAATACTAATTTGTTAATAATTATATTTCAGATCGCCGTTCATAAAATTGTAAGCTCGTTTGATTCCAAATAATATTTTTTATAATCGAAATAACGAAATGGTGATAAGGATAACTGATAACTGTTATTTTTCTAGTGTTACATTAAATGGAATATAAATGTAAGTACTTATTGCCTAGTAAAAGCAGTGAAATTAAATGAAATTGTTTATTATGTAAATAGGATATCGGAATCACTCTTTCACGACATTTTCTACGGCTAGATATCTATAATCATTGTAAGCTTTACTTTGCAACTCAAATAAAAGTATAGGAGGTACTTAATTAGTTAAACATATCAAACTACTCATTATTATTTACGTTTTTTTTTTATTATTTCGACGAAAGAATTATTTTATGACTGTACCTACTACGCGCACAAAATTACTGAAACAACAACAAAAACGGTTATATAAAAATAACGGTTCGCAATTATTTAATCCTCTATAATAATTATAAACCGTGTTGTGATGATTCATTCGTAAACCCCGCTTTTTACCTCCACGAACAATTTATACTTAAGTACCTATAACGATTACAAAACAATAACATTACAATTCAAGGTTACTACGTCATATTTACTTTTAAAGTATTATACGGTGTCGCGAGTAAACATAAGTAATAACAGTTAAGTTTTTAACGGTATTCACTATTCACCACGAACGGTAAATACGGCAAAATAATCGTGTCCCATAAACCGCATTTGTAACGCTCCTTCAATAAGTGTAGTTACGCCTTTTTTTATCGTTCCAATCAATAAACGTAGTGGATGGGTCGTTTCACTCGAAAGCGCCTGCGTACCATCACCCCTTCTCGCTCACTCTTGTCGGCCATCTTGCTATTCACTATTCAGTACAAGTTTATTTTTAGACAAGTGCACACGTTTGACGTTCATCATGTCATTCAGAAACAGAATGTCGATTCCTCATAGTTTTAACAAGTTGCTATTAATTAAGTTAGTGCATCAAAGACCGGCTCTGTGGGATAGAACTGTGGACAGCTATAAAAACAAATTCTCGAAGACGGCGGCGTGGCACGAAGTTTGCGGAATTCTGAAGAAAGATTATAATCATTTGAGTGGAACGGAACGACAGAATTATTGTAAGTTATTTTTCTCAGTATTGTGAGTTGCGCCTACACTAAAATTTTAACGACTAAAACATAATTATCAATATCGTTCGTGCGAACGATAGCGTCGACTGCGGTGATTATCTGTCACGCGCAGCAGGCGGCGCGAGCGGGACAGAACATACGTACCTATACAACACTCGCGATTACCTAGAGTGAGACACAAACATTGTGTTTGTTACGTAATTGCATAGCTGTGATAGTAATAATTTGACTTTCACATCGCCTTTGTTTTGTGGAGCAGTTAGGTCCATTTTTGTACATCATGTGTTAGTATACTACTGACAAAATGACGTACCGAACAGATTTCATAGAATTTACGTATCATTACATTTTTGTGGTGTGTCTTTACGTGTATAATCAGCACTTTTGACGTGACTGGCGAATTTTCCGATAGTAATGCCACAGTATAAATAAGTAACAGTATTATAATATTATCTTCATAGAAAACGGCTAAAACAACGCGCTTCGAAATCTCAGTTTATATCAGTAGCCAACAGTATTGAGTACTTGGCAGATACGCACGGACCGGAAGGTTTATCTACCGAGCGGCAGTAGGTAATTATTTAAAGATCACTGTCGGTATATAATATTGTTACTTTAGGTAATATACTGGGGTAATAGATGTAAAACGCATCCAATGACGTAATAACGCATCAGACATATGCTACTACATCACGACACGACGCGACATGTCGTCTTGCTGGTTGAACTAGATGGCGACTGCTGAACTGAATTTAAAAAAATGCGTCTGCTTTTGTTTTTTCGTAAAAAAAACCTAGCTACCTAAGCTAGGTTTTTTTTGGTACAAAGATTGATCGTTTGGTCTGCTACGCACCTACCCATAGACCTAATTATTGATATGGTTTTTTTAATTTTTACAGATAAGTTAGTCATTAAAATATGGACTCATACCCGGGATAGTTGGGCGAGAAGTTTAAATGCAAGAAAAAATTCTAAAAAGACCGGATCATTTGTGAGACCATATAAATATCATAATCAAATGTTGTTTTTAAAAAAAATAAAAGGTAGACGCACTGTCGAACAATCAGATGACACCGAGGATGAAGAACAACAACAAGAAGAAGAAGAGATTATTGCAGAAAGTGAATCAGATTCTGCTGCGGTTTGTGAAAACGAATGGAATGTTGACTCAAAAGAAGACATTGATCTATCAGCAATGAACCAGGACAATACAATAAACGAAATAGATGATACAGAGAAAAGACAGGACAATAACATATCAGAAGAAATGCTTAACGCGAAAATGCAAGCATACTTGAATAGCCAAGTGAAACAAATGAGGAAGCCAAGTGACACACATGACGACCGCCATTTCGCATTTTTCAAGAGCGTTCATCCGACGTTAACTTTGCTTGATGACGATCAAATTTTGGAATTCCAATCCGGTGTTATAAATCTTTTACGAAATATCAAACGTGGAGGAAGATTTTATAATGTTGCTAATAACCAACCTAGTTCGAGTAGAGGTTACTATAGTCAACCAGAAGCTCCTGATGTATCGCAGCAACCAGTGGTTGGATCAAGAGTGATACAAATATCGTCTAGTTCTGCCGGGTCTGGTAGAACTCAGCCTAGCATAGAACGAGATCCATTGAAACCTGAATGAGATATACAAGACCTAGTACTTCAAACGGTAACAAGTAGGTACTTTCTGAGTTTACCTTGGACATTATTGACATCAGTGATGGAAAACTATCGTGAGGAAACGTGCACCCTTATTGCGTTTCTTTCATAATTCGAAGGATTTTGAATTAAATTCCTAATCCATTGCTTCATATGCTTGAAAAATTTGTCAGCGCGACGCGACACCGGTTATTGTAATACCGTGAAGTTTTCTTAGAAATTGTTTTGTTCGTGTCGCGTCGCGCCGTCGCGTCGCACTGGTCTGCACGAGCCTTTACGCGTTACCCCGCTGGGCTTATAGTCTGAAATCGCAAACCCGTCTTAGGCAAGCGTGGTGGATAATAATAGACTGGTATTAAAGGTCACTACATTCAGGTAGGTATTGATTAAAGATTTCTACAAAGTTAGAGGGGCCATTATGAAGTATTAACGCCATCATTATTCCATTGCGAAAAAAGGATGGTGCTAGCGGCCTCGTATGTATAGCTCCGTCCCTCACTCACACTGGAATAATGGTGGCATTAATCCGTCATAATACGGCCGCTGATTAGGAAAATAAAATGTTATGTTATTGCGTTGCAATAGTACCTAATCGATTTTGTAGTAAGTAGTTTTGTGATTAGAAATAATTATTTCTTGAATCTATGTTTTTATGTTAGTTTAGAGCTCTCAGGCCGCGTCCTATTTAAAAGCGATCGTCGCGCGAATATGCACTTTTTATTAGTAATCCTGAACGCGTGGTGCGCCGACACCGGTCGGCTTTCCGGTTTTCCGAACAAAAAGTGACATAATGCACGCTTTGATCGCGTATTCGCGTGACGAGCGCTTTTAAATAAGACGCGGAGTTAGTCTTACCCCGCGTCCAAACCAAAATCGATAGTCGCGCGATTACGCGATTGACAACGTTTGTATGAATTATGACGTACACACGCGACTTGATTGATCGCTCGATTCGCCCGAGAATCGTCGCGTCCAAACCAAAAAGATCGTTCACTCGAATACGCTATCGTCGCGTTCATAATGTCACTCATTTGTTCGGAAAACCGGAAGGCGCTCTCCGCGACGATTGCTTTTGCTTAGGACGCGGCCTTAGGCAAAGACTACTTACCTATTACGTTTATAGTACTATTTAGGTAATCATATAAATCGTTAGCGACTGTATTTGATATTATAATAATATGATAATAAAACTTTATTAACGAAATGATTGTATCTTCTTCTTTCTACCTGGATCTCGCTTAATAAGTCCTTGGGTATTCCGTGACCATGTGGGGTGGTGCCCACAATACAACCATGCTGCGACTAGAAAGGGCGCAGAGGGTCGTACTAAAGGTCCTTTCTAAAACCAATCCGCTATCCCCCATTTGACCTTTATTCAGTTCTTACGGCTAGACAGCTCTTCGTACTACAGGACTGTACTCAAAAAACCCATGCTCGTACCCTTCGACCCAACCTACAGTACTGCGAAATGCCTCTCCGACAGTCTGCCAAGTTGTGCCCTGTAGAGCTGAGAGTAAAGATATAGAAATTTCAACCAGTCGGTCACTGGTTGAAATCTCTATCATAATGATGCAACTGAAAAAAATGTAGGTCTCACACACACCCTCACATGACTTGGGCCCAATATGTGGCCACGTCACGAATCTACCCTACAAATGTCGGAAGTACCTATGGTCCGGATTGTGCATACTCGAAAAGACAACAAAATAATATAATCATTGTAGTTTATCTGTTTAATACATATGTAAACACTATCTCATGCACGTCAGCAGTGAGGTCGCTGTCACTTAGGTCAACTGTCAGTTCACAACGAATGGCGGGAAACAGTTGAAAGTGAAGCGATGTCTGCCTTGTGAAGCTTGGGGTGGTCATGAGCCAGTGTAGTGATATAATCAGCTTAAATACGGATCAAGAGGGCGCTTACAAGGAGACTGCTTCTAGTAGGCGATCATGGGATAAGTTTATTACTTACTTTATATAAATGCCGTACTACCTATAAAATACCTAATAATAGATATTTATGTATGTTTTACAATGACGTTACTGTGTATCCGTTCGGAAAATAAGTAGATAAAGGATACCCATTATCTCCTTAGTTTAGTTAAATAGTATTATTTTGGAACTAAAAATCATAGCCATTAATAATCACGTGGGTAACGAAATAACGGCCACACCGTAGTGTGGCTATGTGGTTCATATATATATATATATATAATTAGTCTATGGTGTGGTTGTTATCTCGTGTGAAACAAGCGCATAGTTTTTAAAAGCGGATAAAGGTTTTAGAAATCTTTACCAAAAATAAAAGAGCTGAACCCAGATTGAAAGCTCTGATACAATTCCTTTATTTTCCGTTACCCGGTTTTATTAAAAACTGAAGTTTGTATGCAGTTGTAGGCTTTTAGGGGTCCGTGGTGTGGTTTTAATGGGCAGGGCCTTCTCGATGAGTAGAATAGGATCAAGGAACTTAACGCCACACAATTACGGAATGATGGTTGTGTTGTGATTAAAATCATAAAAATAAATGAAATGAATTACCTAATATTAATATTTCAGTAGTTGATATAAGTCCATATTACGTTAGAAGGTAGATATTTATAGCTATGTTAGTAAAATTTAAAATAATTATTATTTTGGACATGCATGAGCGGCCAATGCCTCAGGATTACCGTGCCGATATTCCCCGAGCGAGAGGACAGGGGCAAACCTATTCCTAAAAAAAAAAACAAAAAAAAACAAACAAAAAAAAAATCAAACTCCGGGCAGTAGCAGCCCGGAGTTTGATTTTTTTTTTGTTTGTTTTTTTTTGTTTTTCTTTATTTGTCAGTACAAATGCTCGATGGAAACCCTGACTTTGTCGGAACTGGTACAGAACCGCGGTTTAAAAAAAATTATAAAATAGACCGAGAACATAGATCCACCTGCTGAGCGTGTGTCCAAAGAATACAAGATTATTTTTCAAAATTATTATTTAAAATGTTATCTACTTACTTAGTTGTACGGAACCATTACCACTAACACTATTTACACTTGACCGTTTCGTTAACCCAGTATTCGATATGCTTGGATATTTTCAGTCGCTCGGTACGTGTATGAAATATGTCAGTTTGTACCGCGAACGGCAGGCCGTTTGAAAAACCGTTTGAACAATTTTTTTTTCGGTAAAACGCTTGGAACACAACTGTCCGTGCTTGTGCGGATCTGTTCAAACGTGGGTGGTGTCTATTGTAGTGTAGGTATTTAGATCATAAGGGTTTTCAAAGGATTGTAATGCCCTGCACATATGCCTAAAAAAAAGTTATTAAGAAAACTAAAAAAGTCTAATGAAATTTAGTACCTACTGCAGGTTTTGCAGGCGGGAGACAAATCAATAACCTGAAATATGGTTTAATTTTTTTTGTCCCCGCCTGCGATACCAAACTATAGATTATAATTATTTATAATGCTCGCTTTTCTCTTTTCAGTTGTGTTTTTACAGTCGCGTTTTTTGTTCAGTTTTTTCTTTTTTTATCATTTGTCATTCCAAATTATATTTAAACATAAAATTTGTAGATTTTAGTGATCACTTTTTAAAACCCTTTATTTTGATACCCCAATCGATAGTTTAGGGAGTTTTTTTTTTAACTTTCTTTTTGTCGTTGAAAATCCGCCATATTGATTTTATAGAACTTTAATATACCCAGTAACACTCGCGCAATAAAGAAGAATCTAACGATTTATCTTTCATCAAAATCGGTTTAGCCGTTTAGTAGTTACGAGGGAACATAGGGACTGACATAATACATACAGGTCAAACACTTAAACCTCCTTTTTTTGGTGTCGTCGCAGTCGGATAATAAAAGTGCACCGTCGGACTTTCAACGCTCGGCTCTGCGTCGGGAGTTGAAAATCCAGCACTGCAATAATGTTTATGTAGGCATTAGATACGTTTACGTGTCGCCCTATGTTACTGAAAGTGGGCATAAGATCTTTTTAGGGTTTCGTAGTAAACAGGGAACCCTTATAGTTTCGCCATGTCCGTCTGTCTGTCTGTCCGCCTGTCCGCGGCTTAGCTCAGAGGCTGTTAGTACAAGAAACCTGTTCACGCCGACATTGGTAAAATAAAATCAACAAAGAAAAAAAAAAAACGGTACCTCCCCTACACGTAAAGTGGGGATGCTTTTTTTCTCGCCTATCCCATGGTGTGGGATGTCGTTGGAAAGGTCGTTCAAAAATATTGCAGGTGTGTGAAAACCATTTTTCAATTCAGGGATCCGTGTTAGAGTTACGTGTCCTTCCCCCTAACAGGCATTACTCAGGAAGAAAACATTTGTATGGAGAATTGCAGGCCCTGATCCCTCTTAACTTTAAAAAATATATCAGGTGCGCTAGTTTGCTTTTTTTGTTATACCGATCGTTTACATAAAATATGAACTAAAGGTCTACCGCCTATCTTATCCTTCGGGGAGGCGTAATGTTACGTGGGATGAAAAAACATTGCTATTTAAATTTTAACAGGCGAATGATTGCTGTGTGAAGTTTTTTGCCATCAACCGGCAACAAATCCAGACTGGGCTGTTACTGATAACAGAATAGAATACTCTTTATTATGTAGATAAACCATATGGATTTGCGTTGGCGTTTGGTCTATGTTAGTCCACAGTATTATGTCGTATGGCATTTTACTATGGGGTCGTGCTGCGGACATTGAATCCATCTTTATTTTACAAAAGAGAGCTGTCAGAGCCATTTATAATCTAAGTCGTCGCGAATCTCTCAGGGTCTAATCTAAAAAGATTAATATAATGACGGTACCTTACCTTGCCAATTCATTTATGAAAATATTAGGTATGTATGTGAGAAAAAATCTACATCTTTTTAATAAAATAAGTGATAGACATAATTTTAATACTAGAAATAAAGATAAAATAGATCAACCATTTTTCAGACTAGGTATCTAAAGTAAATACATCTTTTAAGGGGTACTGTTAAATGTTACAACAGAATAGGTACCTTGTGATATATTTATTTCATAACAAAAAAATATTTATTTTACACCAGCTTTATACATAATTAAAAACTAACAGACTTAAAATAATAATATTAATAATATGTACAAGTATATATTACATAAAAAGTGGGGGGGGATATTTATAGGGCATCAAAAAATTCTTCCGCATCGCTGTCAACAGGAAAAGTGCCCAAAAGGCTGGCTGCATTCCCACGTAGAATGGCAATGCTGATTCTTTGGCCAAAGAATAGGCCTGCCCTCTGGTCACGTGAAGAGCCGACCAGCCGCTTGGCGATGTCTTGAAAAACTAAGTGGGTACTCGGACCCTATGGCCCTAGTGTTTCAACCCCAAACGGCTCAAACATATAAGTCCCAATAAGATTGGAGTATTTGCGCCGTTTGAGGTTTTCCGCACCTGCAGCAGCAGCCCTAGCACAACCCGCCGTGCTAGGAAGATGGGTGATATATCAGAATTAAATGAAAGAAAATTTAAAACTCATATAAAAAGTACACTTTGTAAACAAGCATATTCCAAAGTTAGAGGATTATATCCAGGATAAAAATGCTTGGAAACATGCTGGTCCTGCTCCATAGGACAATTTAGAATCTAGACAAATTCTAACTGGTTGCCAATTAAATTGTATAATATATTTTTTTATAATATTGATTTTATATTCTGTTATTACATGAACTCACACACTGACTTATTATTATTACTTGTTAAAATGTAAGGAATATCGTACCGGTCTATAATTTTACAATGTTTGTAAATATTTCATTCTCTCATTCTTTTTACCTATCGTGGTATAGTAGGTAATCTTATCCTAGGTGCATCGTCTTCACATATAATTATATAATTAATGTATACAAGATATTGTGAAAACGTTAAAAGAGTAACGATGGAGTTTCTTGCCCTTTCTTCTCCATATGAAAACTACATTTTGGAAGGGGCGACTAGAATCAATTATCATTATTATTTTTTATAAATTTTGACGTTCAAAAATGCCTTTTTTGTGCCTAATTGAAATAAATTATTTGACTTTGACTTTGGATTCAAGATATAAATATAGGTTATAATATATAATGGGCGGTCTTATCGCTACCGATCTTTTAAAGACAACCTTTGAATGGATTAAACTGGGAGACCAATACCTACTGCAGGTAGTCTCTGGTGTACCATTTACATATAAAATAATTAAGCATAATTATAAACATATATGATAAACCTACTTCATCATCATCATCTCAGCCAAAAGATGTCCACTGCTGGACATAGGTCTCCCCCAAACACCGCCACTTCGACCGGTTCTATGCTGCCCACTTCCAGCAGAATCCTGTGGCCTTTACAAGGTCATCGGTCCTTCCAACTTCCAACGCTACTTCTTCCGGTACGCGGTCACCAATCCAGAACCTTTCGACCAATCGGCCATCTGTCCGGCGAGCATCGAGACACTTCGGTATGCGGGACGAGAAGATATTGCGTAGCTTCCCGAACGCGAATTTTATACTTTTACAATTACTTGCTTTCGCCCACAGCTTCGCCCACCCTGGAGGTCGGAAATTATCCCACAGGAATGTACTACCGGGATAAAAAATGTGTTCTATGTGTTAATCAAGGATATAAACTGTGTGCCGAATTTCATCCAAATCCGTTCAGCCATTTCTGCGAACACACAAACATAAAAAAAATCACATTCATAATATTAGTGGGATTACTAGGATAAGATAATCATGAAACAAGAACAAGGAACTATACCTACATAATGATCATATTTAATAGGTACTGTAATCGGCTGATAGGAATGTATGGACTAAGAAGATATGCTCGGTACGCTGCCCGACACCAAATAATAAGAAGATAAGCTCGGTACGCCGCCCGACACCAAATAGTAAGAAGATAAGCTCGGTACGCCGCCCGACACCAAATAGTAAGAAGATATGCTCGGTACGCCGCCCGACATCAAATAATAAGAAGATATGCTCGGTACGCCGCCCGACACCAAATAATAAGAAGATATGCTCGGTACGCTGCCCGACACCAAATAATAAGAAGATAAGCTCGGTACGCCGCCCGACACCAAATAGTAAGAAGATAAGCTCGGTACGCCGCCCGACACCAAATAATAAGAAGTTATGCTCGGTACGCCGCCCGACATCAAATAATAAGAAGATATGCTCGGTACGCCGCCCGACACCAAATAATAAGAAGATAAGCTCGGTATGCCGCCCGACACCAAATAGTAAGAAGATAAGCTCGGTACGCCGCCCGACACCAAATAATAAGAAGATATGCTCGGTACGCCGCCCGACACCAAATAAAATGTGTGGCTGAAGGTTGATAATAATAATTCAGTACCTGGGCGACCGAGCTGTGCTCTGGTGAAAATAGAGAATGCTCATTTTATAGTATATGAAAGTTCATACTTATTCCATGTATAGTACGGACTAATTCCATGCTGCCATGATATTAGTAGATACATACTTACAAATTCCACGTTACTATGTCAATACTCTAAGGTAGCCATCTTGTTCTAAACTTTGGGCGACCGAGTTCTGCTCGCGTGAAAATACGGAGAAAACGAATTTTCCCAGATATGAGACCTAGCTAGATCGAGTTTTCGCCCCCGTAAACCCATATATTACAACTTTCATCGAAATCGTTAGAGCCGTTTTCGAGAACGTGATTACAAATGTATATTACAAATATTGCTTAATTCAATTCAATTTATTTCAGGAACAATTTACATTGTGTTTGATAACATATATGTATAAATACTAAAAACACTTTCATTAAAACTATTAAAATAACAATCATAATATCATAATTGACATAACCGAGTTAGCTAATATTTACCGGTTTTGAAATGCACTGGATATAATGAAATCTCCAGTCCAGTAACTGAACTTTTTTTTAATCATCGCTCACATTGCACAGTACCATTGGAATTATGTAAACGGCTCATCCAGTATCATTCCATAGCTATATGTAAACGAGCACGCCCTTTATGCCTGGCATTCAATCGGGTATTTACTTTTCACTTTTTTTGTTGGTATATTGGCGTGTGCTAAGTGACTTATAGAAAATCATTTAATTTAATGTTCTATGTTGCGTAATGTAAATTATTTTGCATAAGTACTTTTGTATAGAATCAAGTTTTTCTAACTATTCAGACACTGTGCAGCTGGGGAGTTTGTTGCGCCACTTCTTCTTCCCAGCTAAAGCACTAGGAAGTGGTGAAGGGCGGGCGTTTTTGGGGGACTGTCTTATGTAATTTTGACGTTCGAAAAGTGCTGATTTCTCAGCCTATTTTGAATAAATGACATTTGAATTTAATACAATCAATGAAAATAACACAATAAAATAAAAACACCAATATCAAATTACACATTCAATACAATAAAAAAAAATCACTAACATTACAGGCAAATTTTCAAAACCTGGATATGTCATCGTCTATTGAATACAGACATTTCTCCAATAGGAACGCTCTGAGTCTCGACTTAAATGAGCTCTTGTAAATGATAGATTTTAAGTCTAATGGCAACCAGTTAAAAATCCGCACTGCTAGATATTGAGGACTACGTTGAACAATCCTAAGTTGGGGCATTAATTTGTTTTTTAAATCTTTCCTGCGCGTACTTTCCCTCAAGTGTCTCTCCTCATCTGTTTCGTAGTTAACCAAGTATTTTTTTAAATTCACCAACAATACTAAAACAGAGGCTGGGTACAGTAAGAATTTTTAAATTTATAAAGTGTGGCCGACAGCTCTCTATTTGTGATACCCGGGCCATGGTTCGTATGACTCTCTTTTGGAGCACAAAAGCTCAGCAGCAGTTATATTTAAAACTATTCCCCCAAAACTGAACACTATATCTCAATCTTGATTCTATTAGAGCATAGTAAACCATTTTAAGGTTTTTTTATGTCTATTTCATCCCTAAGACTACGTAAGGCATAAAACGCCGAGGAAATTTATGAATATGGGCTTGCAATTCCCTTTTCCAATTTAAATATTTGTCAATGTATACCCCTAGAAACTTTACCTCATTAACTATGTCAATTTTAACTTCATTTAGTGCGATCGCCATGTTGTCGTTATTACGAGCTGTTGTACTAAACAGTTATCAGTGTAATATAATATTTGCTATTTATGTAATATGTAGTTGCTCAGTTAATAGTTTAGGATAGGATAAGTACCCATTGCTAGAGCTCTCTTTAATACATTTAATGTATAGCGCATGTTTGGGTTCAATCCCAGTTGCAGGTCGTAGGTTAGAACACAGACAGGCGTTTAACTGTGTGTAAATTATTTCATCACCACTGCTCTCAAAACAGTGAAGGAAAACATCGTGAGGAAATGCATGTCCTAGAACCAAAAATTCGAAGACATGTGACATCTACCAACCCGCACTGGGCCGGCGTGGTGGATTACAGCCCATTGCCTCTCATCGAGAGGAGGTCTGAGTCCCAGCAGTGGGAATTGATTTATGTATTGCTCTCTTTACAGTCAGTCCACAAAACCACCTCACCAGGAATTAGAAGCACTGATAAAGTGGCGCAACAATCTTTGCATAGTCATAGTGGACCTTTCGCTTGGAAAACAGTCGTATTCACTGCAGCTGAACCTTTTTGGAGACCTGGTAACATCAAGTTGTCTACGTTTTCATCTGAACATTCAGTTGTCCCAATCGGAATCTACTTACAATACAATGCATGCTTTACTTAGTAGCTCATCGCCCGCTACATTGCCGCGTGGTTTTCATATTTTTTCCTCATGGAATTTTTACGATCTTTAATATTTACCCAGTTATTAGAGAGGAATGAGGAACAGGATTTAAAAGTTCACTAATCCTCTATAGAAAAGTGAGGATCCTCCGACCAGACGGGTGTTGTGTCTGGTGGGCAACTGCCCAACGATTGATGCCGGGACGTTGTATGCAATTTGCGCAATGCAGGATTTTACGTAACGTCATTGAGATCTTTAGTTCGCATGTGGCGTTGTAGATGCCGGCCACAATAAGTATTTCGATCATTAATTAAAATTAACGATTAAGATAGAAAATAATTGATGCTTTATTAAAGAAACCTGGATTATCTAAAAGCCCAATTGAATCTCTTGTCAAGTCTCGTAAAGGTAACTTAAGGCTCACAAGGAGGCAGCATGCAGCAGCCCTAATTTGAATTACCTACTTCCTAGATAAAAAATACAAGCTATCATAAAAATATGACGGGGTGTCCTGCGTGAATATGTGATAGGACGTATGTAATGCGAATACGACGCGACGCGACGTGACACGACACGATGCAAAGCGCCGCGATGCTACACGCGACAAATGTCCTACGTGATTTTGGTCAATACTTCTCGAATCATGGAGAAGTACAGTACAATTTTGCCGCGTTACGTCGCGTCTCGCCGCAGACTGCCATATAGGCCGCAACCAGGGTATGCCGTTGAGTCGAGTATTCTTCACTATTTCATCACTGCGCTGCGTTGTTTACTTTTGCTCGGAATAGCTTTCCTTTCGGCAAATTATGAAGAAACTTGTGTTTCAGTATTTCCGACTTTTCTAGTACTCAAACCTCAGTTGGAGAGTTTTTTTATTAGCCTTATAAATGGTATGCAAATGGTAACGGCCCGACTTACGAGAGGTCGTGGGTTCAAACCCAACCAGGCGCTTCAAAATCTGTTTTTTCAAAAAAAATCAACGAGCCCATCGCTCGCCCAACGTGTTTTCTTTCACTGTTTTGAGAGCAGTGTTGATGAAATTATTTACACATAGTAAAGCGCCTGCTTGGGTTTGAACCCACGACCTATAAGTCGTAAGTTGGGGCCGTTACCATTGGGCTACCATTTATAAAGATCACAAGCAGGCAGCATGCAGCAGCCCTAATTTTAATTTCCTACTTCCTAGATGACTCGCCCAATGTTTACTGGGTGCTGAAGCGGGCAGCGTTCGAGTTGACCGGACCGCAGAACGCCTCCAGTGGGACAAGTCTACTAAAGAGGGCGCGTGTGGTGCGCGCGCCATGTCGCGCAGTCGTGTAGAACTAGAATATTCCACGCTGACGCGCCATTCGTCGTCTGCTTGGCGTGCATGCGCTTATACACTATACGAGGCGTTAACATGTTGCCATCTGACTGCAGCTCTGATCCTGCACTGGTAGCGTCGCCACCAGCTTATCATACTGGTTCTCGAACTGCTCATGCTACTCACTCGTCATCGGGATTGTCCAACAGTCAACAACACCTCGATGTCACACTGTAATTTGTCGAAATAATATGTATATCGGGTTTCTAAATCAAGAAATATGTAAGCTGCTAAGTTCGGTGCAACTTTTAAGCATGTAGAGGTAATTGATAAAAATTGGAGCTTACGATTTCATACAGCTGCGTTTTTAACGAGCCTTTCAACCTTATCTTTAGCCATACCTAGCGATCGAAAAACCAGCAGCAAACTCGCAAATAAGCTAATAAGAATTTAACAAACCAGATTTTAAAAAAGTAAATAAGATATGTAACTATCAAAGGGTATGTAACTACGCACGAACGAACAAAACATGGTGAACACGAACATCAAATACGGCACATTTGGTTTTACGTGTGGACGTAAATAATTTTAGCAAAGCGAACACGAACACAGTGTTTGATATCCGTGGTACGCACATGCGAGCCAATTGTTCGATGTTCGTGTTTACCATGATCTTGTTCGTTCGTGAGTTGTGAAGGACTCTGAGGAGGTACGAACAAACAGCTAATGCAATGGTATCAAGTACGTTGCCGTGCGATCAGCAGTTATAGATAAGAAGCGAAGGATTTCCGTAAATAAGGGCAATATAAACATTATATTTTAGCTTTGTAAGCAGAAAAGTGATTTTGGAGAAATGTAGGGCTATGAATAACAATGACAGTCACGAAAAAACTTAAATTGAAGTAATAATTATGAAATAAGACAAAGGATAGGAATAAATTAGAACGAACTCACAAAATGTCTAAACCATCCACTGGATAAACGATGATCTACAAGTTTTTGTTCTTCTTTGTTTAGTGACAATGACTCGAATATTCCTCGACGGAAAGTCCAAAATCCGACACCGCCGGTCGACCTCTGGATGACTTCTTCCTCTAGGCGTGTGTGGGTAACTACGCCAAGTTTTTTGAACAGGATATTGATGACTCCTGCAGGAACTGTCGCCACTGAAGACTGCAACTGAATAGCTTCGAGTTTGATGTTTTTTACTATTCCGAGACAATTATTTTTCCATGAATAAGACGGCGAGATTCTTGAAGGACCAATTTTAGGGATGGGAGAAATAAAAAGAGTGGACTGTATTTTAGGCAATGATTTAATGCGGTGCTTATTTGGTACAAAATAATTATAAACTTTCCCGGACACACAGTTAAAATAAATAAGAGGAATATCGACCGTCGCGGTAGAGACCTTTGAAGTCATCGGGCCAAGTTGGCCGCCGCGCCGCGCCTCAGCTTGCTGATAACGCGCTGATCATGCTGCCTGCGCGTCCAGACCGCGTGCAAGGTGTTGTTGGGTTCCATTCCCAACAAGTAATTTGTGGTTTACTATTAAGTCTGCGCCCAGAATCTACGTCTTTAGGTCAACGACGACGATTGTCCACTTGAAGTTTCTTCGTGAAATAAGCTCGAGTGTACGCTCTCCGTAAGTAGGTACGTATTTCTGTGCTGTTCGCGGCGAAAACTTTATAGACGACGTCATTAGATGTTTTTTGTTTCATGCCGCTAAGACAGATACCTATGTCGGCTCCCGTGTCTTCAAGAAACCTCTCTGGGCTGTTGATGGCAATAATACAGAGTCGGTGGCTTTTCTCTTAAACATCGATGACGCCCGCCACGGTCGATGCGATTATAATGTGGAACATGGTGATTCGCATTTGCGCGCGTCTTCGCCGTACCGGCGGTACCAACAGAGCCAATTATTATTACCGGCTTTGCGAGGGGTTCCCCTCGCAAGGCCGGTAATCCTAATTGGCAACGCGTTCTTGCATTTAAACGCGAACCACTGCGGTGGTGCGAAGGGAGATGAGAACGGTGGTCCGAGTGTTGATATTTTCGCTGTTCAGCAATTACAAGCGGCTCATTTCTCGACTTGCCTTGAAAGTTGATCGACTTGTAAGATTGCTACTTGCAGTTGGGGTTGGAAACTTGATGAGCTTGATGAGATGGGTACGAACATCTTTGACGTGACTGCTGCGACCATTGCTGGCTCGAAGTGCTGCATAATCCTATCGGCCATGGCTGCTAGGATTTCGGTATTCACCAGCGGGGTCACTAATTTACCAGCTGTAGTGTGTGGCAGTAATTTTAAATAAAAATATGCTTTTTTATTGGAAACGGAATATAACTGCATGACAGAAAGGGAAAAATCTAAATCTTTATTTACCTGTTATTTACCTAATAAATGTCAGAACTAAAAAATAATATAGTTGCATAAAAATGTCAAAATACGAAATGGTTATTTACAGTCAGTACTTAACACCTTTCATTTATGCATATTATGAAAACCATGAAACTAGTATGTACTACGTAACGTAGTACATACTAGTTCCATGATGAAAACTACTTAATGTCAAACTGTGACGGAACGACACAACTATCTTTAAGGCGCAGGACACACAAGTGGCGCGGGTCATGAGCGTGGCGCGTGCGTGGCGACGGCGTGGCGCGGGCGTAGTGCCACCCGTTTCATATTTTATACAAAATGTATAGGAACGACGTGGCGTGGAACATACACAAGAGGCGTGGCGCGGGCGAGGCAACGGTGCGGGCGTGGTGTGTACATCCCGCGCCTAGGGCCCTAGTCATAGCAAGCGCCCGAGGCGCGTGTCTTTTACGTTGCGTTTTGGGCGCTCAATAAAATTGTATGAATTTCTATGTAACGAAATCTAACAAGCGCTGCCGTCAAAGGACGCGCGCATCATTCGCGCGTACGACGAGCCTCCCGGGCGCCCTTAGCACGCCCTCGACTCGTGGACGCAAGTTCTTTTTTTACTATTGTTCCTTGTCGATTTCTCTACATCAGCCATAAACATAAGAAACACAGTTATACTGAGCACGTTGAGGGTTCAAAGTTACAATAAAATGTGGAAATCTTGTTGCGTTTGACGAGCGTCCAACGCGAGCGTCAAAACGTAGTGTACTGCGCGCGCGCCCCGGGCGCTTGTTATAACTAGTCCCTTATGCTGAGGCCGCATCTGCGTCTATCGTGACGAAGCTTCGCACAGTGATACAATACATGCAGAAGTGACTAACCATTATCGGTTATCGCCTCGATAGTTCGGGCTGCGTAGCACTCATCGCCCGGGTTGGGGTGCGCTGGCGCTAGACGTACAGACTTGCCTGCGCTGGCATTGCCGGTGTTGTTTACCAGTCTTCTCTTTAAGGAAAAAAATATTTACACGGGGCCAATACCAAGCCAGCACTGGCTGCCTGTCTGACTGGCGACCAGCACTGGCTTCGTGTAATCCTGCCTTTATGTTGAAGCAATTACAAAATATATTTGAAGCGTATCCATAACTTGTTGGTTAATAGAAATGCATACTTAACAAGAAATCAGCAGATGAACTCTCTCTTTTATGTTTGAAATATTTTGACCTAGAATAGTACTGTCAACAAATAAAATGGTACTGGCAACTAAAAATCAAATTTAAAAAAATAATTTAGAATTTTTGTATTATCTTCTCTATTCAAACGCCATCAGAGGTGTTCTATAGAAGTACATTTGCCACATAGTGTAGTATAATCAAATCTCTTGCGTAAATTTTCACGCATAATAAAAAGTCTAAAAAAAAACATTGTAAATTACATTAAAAATTTATTTATTCGTCAAATAGTGACTTTCCACAATCTATTCGACCTATTTTAGGCTCTTTTTCAAGTACTCGTTAACTTCTATAGGAAAAAATGTAAGTAGACATTTTTCTTTCCTCACGCCGCATTTATGTTAGAACGCTGGTAACTGGCCCGATATGCTGCTGGTTCGGCAAAAGTATAAGCGATGACCGGCGTTGACTACCAGTGCTTGTAGGCGCGGACAAGCGCTGGCATATTGACTCCGGTTACCAGCGTTATACATGAATCGGCGAGCCTCTGTTTGAAGAGCAATACCCGGTTTTTTAAGAATGTCTGCATTCTCGTGTCAATAGTGCTTCGAAGTGTAATGTAAATTTGATTTGAGGCTTGTGGCTACAACCACACAGGTTGATCGATCGGGCTAAGCTACGCTTGCCGCAGTTGGTACCAAGGAGGTGAAGGAAACCTTGACTAATAAAAAAAGTTGCGACGGATTCTCGCTAAGAAACTGTCACTCAAGTCGGCCAGCTCGCTGTACGTATGGGGGTAAAGTATGCGAGACTATTGGCTGACCAACTGTGTGAATGTGCGCGCGCTGGCCTGCATACAGCGAGCTGGCAAGACTCGTTTCTTGCTAGTGAGAATCTGACAAGATTTTTTTTCGGTTCGTCAATGAGGAAAACAATGACATCTACCAACCCGTACTGGGCCCGCGTGGTGGATTACGGCCCACTGCCTCACAGAGGCCTATGTCCCAGCAGTCGTTATAGGCTGATTCTTGCTTATGCTAGCTTTGTCTGCTATTCCAATGCAAGCTGTGGGGTGTGGTGTTTTGTGTTCATGCTTGCTGTTCATTATGCACTTAGAATTGTCTTTTTCTTGCAGGTGCGGAGGCTGTGGTTGTTGTGGTGGTGGCTGTTGCGGTGGATGCTGCTGCCCTTGCATCACGATCTACACCTGCTGTACGAAGATTTGCTAGTGGCACAGAGTTGCGCCACTTCGCGCAGATAAGCCATGGTATCTACGTCGAAGATGGCGCAACGACATCTCGGATGTTCGTCTTTGAAGTATGCACTCCTGTGCCGTTTTGTGGAAATAAACTACTATAAATAAGCGTACTTACCAAGTTTTTTTTGCGTCCTTTCATTCACACAGGGCAGCGTCCCTCACACTGGGCAGCGTCCCTCACACTGGGCAGCGTCCCTCACACTGGGCAGCGTCCGTCACACTGGGCAGCGTCCCTCACACTGGGCAGCGTCCGTCACACTGGGCAGCGTCCCTCACACTGGGCAGCGTCCCTCACACTGGGCAGCGTCCCTCACACTGGGCAGCGTCCCTCATACTGGGCAGCGTCCCTCACACTGGGCAGCGTCCCTCACACTGGGCAGCGTCCCTCACACTGGGCAGCGTCCCTCACACTGGGCAGCGTCCCTCACACTGGGCAGCGTCCCTCACACTGGGCAGCGTCCCTCACACGGCAGCGTCCCTCACACGGCAGCGTCCAGCGTCGTTCGCTCAAGGGTAGCGTCGCGCGCTCAAGGGTAGTGTCCCTCACCACTCAAGGGTAACGCCCTCACCACTCAAGGGTAACGCCCTCACCACTCAAGGGTAACGCCCTCACCACTCAAGGGTAACGCCCTCACCCTCAGGGTAGCGTCCCTCATCACTCAAGGTAGCGTCCCTCATCACTCAGGGTAGCGTCCCTCATCACTCAGGGTAGCGTCCCTCATCACTCAGGGTAGCGTCCCTCACCACTCAAGGGTTTTTGATTTTTATAACTGCGCTTTGAGCTGTCAGTCGTAGGTTCTTAGTAGAACCTTACAGTCCCTCAAGGGTAGCGTCCCTCCTCACTCAAGGGTATGCTTGGAGCTGTCAGTCAGATTCAGATTCAGATTGTTTATTTGTTAACATAGGTTTTTACAGAGAGGTGTTACATGGTTATAATGCGCTCTATGTTTTGCCATTTGGCGTACAAATATGATCAATATTACATTTAACTATTAATTATTTACGTGCAACATAACCTATTATCAAATAAAATTATAAAAAAACAAGAAGTGAGTGAAACAGAAATATTTACAAATTGTCAACAATAAAATTTACGGAATAATAAAAATAAAAATGTCAGGAAAAAAATAAAATAATTAAAATAATAAAAAGTGTAGTAAACAATGTCAATCATAAAATTTAAAATTAATACATAAATGTCAGATTATTAAATCAAATAACTATTCCTACAATGTCAACAATAAAATCTAAGGTAGTACATTAATGTTAAATGTCAATAAAAGTATTAGAATAATGTCAATGGATTGCAATGTCGATTAGCTAAAATAAATACAGTTATGTCAAAATAGGTAACCTAATACTTATTATCTAAAGGAGGGATTATAGATCTGTCATCCAAATAGTCCTTTAGCGAGTAATAACATTTATCGATCAATATTTTCATTAATACTCTTTTGAATTCGTCCAGATTTAATGACTTTAATGACTCAGGCAGTTTGTTAAATATTTTGGTGGCCATACAGAAAGTGCTTTTATTCATTAGGGCTGTTCTGCCATGTGTGATTTCAAGCTCTAACTTATTTTTGTCCCGTAGCTTTCTATAATGACTTTTGAAAGCTACTTTGTACTCCGAGATGTGTGTTTTAACAAATATATTTGTTTCGAAGATGTACAGTGCTGGTAAGGTAAGAATATTTAGGCTTTTAAAGAACGGTTGACAACTGTCGGTGCTTTTTAGGCCACACATGGATCTAATACATCTTTTTTGAGCTCTAAATACAAAATCTCTATCGACGGAGTTGCCCCAATACATTATGCCATACCTAAGTGTTGATGCAACATAACCATGATAAGCCGTTAATAAAGATTCTAGACTGACAGTCTTTGATAGTTTGTATAAAACATATGCAAATTTATTCATTTTTTTTACAAATTTCGTCTGTTTGGGATCTCCATGTCAGATTATTATCAATTAGTATGCCAAGGAATTTGGCGACACTAGTTGATTCTACTGGACTACCTAAATATTGAATGTCGGGGATCCTACTTGGAATTCTCTGGTAGAAATGCATAATTTTAGTTTTGTCTAAATTAATTACTAGATTATTATTCTCGAACCATGATATAATTGTATTTAATGTCATATTTATTTCATTTTCATAAGTCATATAATCGTCACATTGAACTACTACTGTGCTGTCGTCAGCAAATAGTACCATAGGATGATTTATGTGCCCGGGAAGGTCATTTATATATATTAAAAACAAGGGTGGTCCAAGCACACTGCCTTGAGGTACGCCGTATTTTATTGTTCTACATTTGGATCGATATTTACTCTCATAACCGTTACTTGTGCATATTTGTGAGATTTCCACAAACTGTTTTCGATTTACCAAATAAGATTCGAGCAGTTTAAGAATATTTCCCCTGATACCATATTTCTCTAGTTTGTTTAACAGTCGTAGGTTCTACCTATTTTCACCCGAACGGTTACCTCCTCAGTGCCCCCGCGCCTATTAATACGACCCTACAAGGACGCGAGTTTTTCGCGTCCTCTCCACATTTCTGTCGTTTTATTCGGTTGTTGCTATTAATCAAATTAAACCACATGCACTATACGTTGAATAGTCGCTCAGTTATAAAAATCTAGTTAGGTATACCAAGACGGGTTATTCGCACTTCGTCCCGCGTTCGCAGTTGGTCCCATTCGCAGTACATCCCATTCGCACTTGGTCCCATCTACACTTGGTCCCGTTCGCACTTGGTCCCATTCGCACTTGGTCCCATTCGCACTTGGTCCAATTCGCACTTGGTCCCATTCGCACTTAGTCCCATACAACTAGTTTATAAGGGAAGAGGTAGGTTTGTGGACGAAAGTGTTATATAACATCACGCTACGACCAATGGGAGCGGAACATCAATGAAATGGTTGCAAAACCTTGAAAAATATTTATTTTGAGATCTTCCATTGCCTAGGCTGCGTAAACGGTTAAAGTTACGCAAAAACCATGTATAGTGGAATTGTTCCCCTTTAAAAGTTCTAAATCCCCGACAGCATACGTCTATATTTTAAGGTTGACTCACTGTAACCTTTTTTATGGTAATCTTTGTTCTAAAATAATTAATTATTTACGAAGATGTTTTTATTAACATGAACAAAACGCACAAACACAAAACAAAAACAATGGTATCCCACAATAGCTCCGTCAGTACTTAGTTGTGCGGGTCAAAAACATAGAACAACAAATGCGCTCTAAAGTTGGGTTGCATGAATAGTCGGATTCTAGGGTTCTCAGAAGTCTTACAAGAATTATTCTTGTAATTAACGTAAAACACGCTGTCTCTAAAGAGCTAGGACTTCTTTTTGTGAGGTTTTTTTGGGCTGAAACGAGGAAATTAACTGGATAGAAGAAAACAGGCTTGTTTTTAGAGAGCTAAAAAACGTAATAATGGAATTTATTTAGGATATTTTTGGATAATAAAATGACTACACTAGGACAGCTCACGGTCAAAGTATTGCCACTGACGCGCGGTCGACTGCATAATTGTTTCTAAAAAAAGTCTTATAGTCCTTTGAAAACCCTCATGACTTGAATACCTAAAATTGAAACAAACATACCGTACGTTTGAACAGATCCGCACAAGCACCGACAGTTGTGTTTCCAAAGCGTTTTACCAAAAAATGTGTTTTTTCAAACGGCCTGCCGTCCGACGTGGTACAAAACTAACATACTTACCTATTATTTCATACACGTACCGAGTGACGGAAAGATCTGAGCTTATCTAAAACTGAGGCAACAAAACGATCAAGTGTAAATGGTGCTAGTGGTAGGTAAGGATTCCGTACAACTAAGTTGGTAACATTAAAGAATAAGCCCAAATTGCACAAGCGATTTAATAACGCGTCGATTCTTTATCGCGCACTGGATTTTCACCAAACGGTGTTGAGCCGATCATTGAGAATCCAACAGAGCGCATCCCAGCGCGTCAAAAGCGACACCGTTGGATTTTCAACTCTTGGCGCTAAGCAGTATATACGCTGAAAATCCAGTCAGTGAAAAAGAATCGCCCGTGTATAGGTACGCTATTTGCAAAATACTTAATCTTGTTTTCTTTGGAGACTTCAGCAAAGCAGCTGTAATGCGGTCATTATGTGGCCTAATACGGTCTATTTTCAAAAAAATTAACGGTTTTTTCATCAGTCATTTCCAGTAGCAGCCCGGAGTTTGATTTTGTGCTGTTTTTAGGAATTGGACTTGCGACTTGCCCTTTTTTGACTTTTGACTTTTGAGATCGGTGGCGGGGATCTCTCGCGTCCGGCCCTGGTCCAGGCCATGGTACGGAGCGAGATGGCATGGGAGGCCGTCACCTCCTTCTGCGAAGAGTAATGCTCGCGAAGGAGGAGGCGGAACGCGTGAGGGAGAGGCAAATTTCGCACCCTCACGCCCCTAGCCGCCGCAGGAGGAGATGCCCTGGGCGCCGGGAATCGCAGGCCGATTCCCGGCCACCGTAGACGCGGGCTTACGGGCGGTGAGCAATGGGTAGCTCGCCGTCCGGTAAGGACCAGGTCCGGGTCGACGGCGCGTTATGTTCCACGCGCGCCTCAAAGAGATGTCAGCGAGTGAAGGGGTCCGACGGGACCATTGCCTGCCAGGGTTGTGGGAAAGTCCGAAAGGGATACCGTGGCCCCTGGTATTGCACAGGCAACAGAAGGAACAAGGGTGGGTTTTAGTCAGTAAGAGTCTGACATGCCCCCCCGCTCCACCTAGAGCGGGAGAAGTCACTTGACGATTTCCCACACATAAAAAAAAAAGGGCGACACGTAAACGTACCTAATGCCTAAACATTATTGCAGTGCTGGATTTTCAACTCCCGACGCAGAGCCGAGCGCTGAAAGTCCGACGGTGCACTTTAATTATTCGACTGCAGCGAAGCCAAAAAAGGAGGTTTAACTATGTTCCCTCATAACTACTAAACGGCTGAACCGATTTTGATGAAAGATATGTCGTTAGATTTTTCTTTATTGCACGAGTGTTACTGTATATATTAAAGTTCTACAAAATCAATATGGCGGATTCTCAACGACAAAATAAACGTTTAAAAAAAAAAACTCCCTAAACTATCGATTCTATAGACTTTTTTTTTGTTTTTATAATAACTTTTTTTAGGCAGAAAAGGGCATTACAATCCTTTGAAAACCCTTATGATCTAAATACCTACACTACAATAGACACCACCCACGTTTGAAACAAGCACAAGCACGGACAGTTGTGTTTTCCAAGCGTTTTACCGAAAAAAAAATTGTTCAAACGGTTTTTCAAACGGCCTGCCGTTCGCGGTACAAACTGACATATTTCATACACGTACCGAGCGACTGAAAATATCCGAGCATATCGAATTCTGGGTTAACGAAACAGTCAAGTGTAAATGGTATTAGTGGTAAAGGTTCCGTACAACTAAGTAAGTAGATAACATTTTAAATAATAAGTTTGAAAAATAATCTTGTATTCTTTGGAGACTTCAGCTCAGCAGGTGGATCTATGTTCTCGGTCTATTTTATATATTTTTTTAAACCGCGGTTCTGTACCAGTTCCGACAAAGTCAGGGTTTCCATCAAGCATTAGTCAGTAGCAGCCCGGAGTTTGTTTTTTTTTTGTTATTTTTAGCAATAGGTTTGCCCCTGTTCACCCGCTCGGGGAATATTGGCACGGTAATCCTGAGGCATTGGCCGCTCATGCATGTCCAAAATAATAATTATTTTAAATTTTACTAACATAGCTATAAATATCTACCTTCTAACGTAATATGGACTTGTATCAATTACTGAAATATTAATATTAATTCATTTTCATTTCATTTATTTTTATGATTTTAATCACAACACAACCATCAATCCGTAATTGTGTGGCGTTAACTTTCCTTGATCCTATTCTACTCATCGACAAGGCCCTGCCAATTAAAACCACATCACGGACCCCTAAAAGCCTACAACTGCATACAAACTTCAGTTTTTAATAAAACCGGGTAACGGAAAATAAAGGAATTGTATCAGAGCTTTCAATCTGGGTTCAGCTCTTTTATTTTTGGTAAAGAATTCTAAAACCTTTATCCGCTTTTAAAAACTATGCGCCTGTTTCACACGAGATAACAACCACACCATAGACTAATAATTACATATATGAACCACATAGCCACATTATAACGGTGTGGCTGTTATTTCGTTACCCACATGGTTATTAGTGGTTATGATTTTTAGTTCTAAAATAATACTATTTAACTAAACTAATGGGCCTTTATCTACTTATTTTCCGAACGGATAGCAGCTGTCTATCCGGTCGGAAAATAACGTCATTGTAAAACATACATAATTATCTATTATTAGGTATTTTATAGGTAGTACGGCATTTATATAAAGTAAGAAATAAACTTAACCCATGATCGCCTACTAGAAGCAGTCTCCTTGTAAGCGCCCTCTTGATTCGTATTTAAGCTGATTATATCACTACACTGGCTCATGACCACCCCAAGCTTCACAAAGCAGACACCGCTTCAGTTTCAACTGTTTCCCGCCATTCGTTGTGAACTGACAGTTGACATAAGTGACAGCGACCTCACTGCTGACGTGCATGAGATAGTTACGCATCTATTAAACAGATACACTACAATGATTATATTATTTTGTTGTGTTTTCGAGCATGCACAATCTGGACCATACTTACGACATTTGTAGGGTAGATTCGTGACGTGGCCACGTATTGGGTCCAAGTCATGTGAGGGTGTGTGTGAGACCCACATTTTTTTCAGTTGCATCATTATGGTAGAGATTCAAAGTCAAAGTCAAATAATTTATTTCAATTATGCACAAAAAAGGCACTGAACGTCAACATTTACAAAAAAAATATAATAATTGATTCTAGTCGCCCATAATTCCAAAAGGTAGTTTTCGTATGGAGAAGAATGAGAAAGAAACTCCACCGTTACTCTTTTAAAATATTTTCACAATATCTTGTATACATTAATAATATTATGTGAAGACGATGCTCCTAGAATAAGATTACTATACTACGATAGGTAAAAAGAATAAAAATGAAGGAATGACATAAATTAATTATGTGATAAATGCATGGTGCTCACATATTTACAAACACTGTAAAATTATACGATATTCCCATAGATATCCAGAGATATGCCTTCATTGCGGAATAGTAAGGAATCCTAGTGCGGACGCTTATCTCCCACCAAAATAATTACAACATTAACAAATAGTGTACTTACGACACACACTTAAAATTTGAACTCGCACACTAAGAAGAAAGCAGCTACACAAAAACAATTTCTAATAGCACACATGCATAGAATGGGCGGGGCAATCACTTGTAAACACTTGCTATTTGCGAACATTCAATGCACACGCATGCAATTAGGGAGTCGAAAGCGATGGTCGATAATTTTTATCGATATTTATTTTAGCACATTCTTTTATTATTATAACTTCGTTTAATTTTCTTTATATAATTTATTTTGTTTTTATATACCTATCCGAAAATATGGGTTATTTTTACTAAAATAAAATGAGTTTTTTTTTTTAATATTGTATTTCCGGGTAAAGGGAACCCTCTCTGTAAAATTTTATGCTATACACGAGTAACTGTATCGAAATAGCAATGTCTTTATTTGCTTCAAACAAAATTAAATTAATAACAAATTTAACTCTTATACTATACATGTAATACGAGAATATCCATTGACTTCTGTAAAAAAAGATTTGACTGCAATAATACGCATGTCGATAAAATCAGCCGCACGCACTCGATTGCACCTCTCTAAATCCAAAACGTTCGTTCCGTTCGGAAAGATTCGGGCTAGTTCGTATCGCTCCGGACGTAAGTTAGTAAATGATTTAAAAATTGATTTAAAATATTAAACAGTGACTTAAATGTTTACTTACCGGTCGTAGAACACGACATTTATCTTCAGGTTGATGGTACTAGACCTATTTTTACAAATTATTACTGCACAGCTCGGCATTTTGGTTTTTTACGCATCAATAGTACACTGTACGCAGTTGCAAAGCGACTGAATGAAGCGTACAGCCGCTGTTCGAACATAAGCCCAATTTAGCAATGTCGAGGCGCCACGTGCCACGCCTCCAAGGCATATCCCTCGATATCCGTGGATATTCCTAACATTTTAACAATACTAATAATAAGTCAGTATATGAGTTCAAGTAATCACAAAATATAAAATAAATGTTTAAAAAAATAAGATTATACAATTAAATTGGCAACCAGTTCGATTTTGTCTAGATTCTGAATTGTCCTATGGAGCAGGACCAGCATGTTTCCAAGCATTTTTATCTTGGATATAATCCTCTAATTTGTAATATGCTTGTTTACAAAGTGTACTTTTTATATGAGTTTTAAATTTTCTTTCATTTAATTCTAATATATCACAAGGTATTCTGTTGTAACATTTAACACAGTACCCCATAAAAGATGTATTTACTTTAGATAGTCTGAAAAATGGTTGATCTATTTTATCTTTATTTCTAGTATTAAAATTATGTCTATCACTTATTTTTGTTGGATATCCAGGAACACCGCAGAACAGTATTCTTTATTTTCCAACGACTGTCTGATTATGTGCACCACTCTATGTACTTGTTCTACAGTTGCGTGCTTTTCACGGAATCCAAATTGATGGTCTGGTATTATTAAATTCTCATCAAGGACTGGTTTCAATCTACATAGCAACATTTTCTCAAAAACCTTCGATATGATTGGAAGGAGACTTATGGGTCTGTATGAACTTGGTTCGGTTGGTGATTCTCCCGGCTTCGCTATCATACATATTTGTGATACCTTCCACATTTTTGGGTAGTATTGTAGTCGAAAGACAGCATTGAACAGCATTGTTAGAAAGACGAAAAATTTTCTGGGTAGATGCTTGAGTATTTCACCTGTGATGAGATCGTAACCTGGACTTTTATTGTCCTCCAGATTCTTTACTGTTCGTGTCAGTTCTCTCGGCGTGACCAGTTTGAGTAAAGGTGACAGTTATTGATCGCTATTAAGATATTTATCGACTTTCTCTTCACAAAATCAGTCATCGACGACTCATTCGGAGTGAAAACAGCAGAAAGGTGTTGTGCAAAAAACTCCGCCTTGTCGCTTGCTTTTCTGGCCCAAGATCCAGTAGGTTGCCTAAGTGGTGATACAAAACTTTCTGGTCTTTTGAAATGTTTGGTTATCTTCCACTATGAATAGTTATCCTGTTTTTGAGCTGATAATATGGAGAGATTTTCTTGAAACATGGTATTTTGGTCATCATTATTGAGCTCCTTAAGTTCTCTTGCGGCCTTATTAAAATCTCCTCTTCCGATCTACTCAAATGAAGCTGCTGATCTTCGGTTAGCCTCCAGTTTATGCCTTATCTCTAGGGGTACATTACGTTTACAGGCTGAAGTGTTCAGCGTTGGGGTAGCACGCCATGCTGCTATTTGTATAAGATTAGTTATATAGAATGTGGCAGAATCAATGTCTTCTTCAGTTTTCCCTTTAGGATTAACTTATTCTTCTAGGTAGTCCACAAATACGTCCCAGTCAGTTTTTCGATTACACAAGGTTAGTTTAAATTCTCTCTGGATTGCTGCAACACTAAATGTAGCAATGACAGGGGAGTGGTCAGAAAGTGTATCGAATGATGACTCCACACTAAAGTTGATATCTGACAGTTCCTTGACAATAAAGAAGTCCAGAAGGTCTGGTGTTCTATTGGTATCAGTTGGCCAGTAAGTTGGTTCGCCAGTCGACAGCAAGCTTTGCCTGTGGGTTTCAATACTCTTTTTCAGCTCACGTCCTCTGGTTGTTATGAGTCTAGAACCCCAGCAGGTATGTTTGCAATTCCAGTCACCGCCACTTATAGTATATCTGTGGCTGTGGTGTTGAAATATCTGTCAAACATCTCATTCTTGACCTTCTGGTTTGGTGGACAGTATATCGCACTTATGTTAAGGGGACCAATTCTCTCATCCATGGTAATTGTAGTAGCTTACAGCCAATTTTCTTTGAACTCGTTAAGTAGGTGATGTTTTATGTTATTTCTTAAAATAACAGCTGCTCCACCATGGGAGGTGTTGTCAGGGTGGTTGGTGCAGTGAATACGGATGTGTAACGTAAATAAATGAATTTGAATATGGGTTCACTTTTGGGAGACAAATAAGAAAATAAAAATAAAAGTTTTGCACATTATACAATGTGAGTATGTGACATATCAAAGGTTTATTGAGGGTCTCATGCATATTTTTTTCATAATTTTAAATCAAATGGTTTTATAAATAGTTATTTAACAATATAAATGACAATTAACCATACCCCCCATAACTCAAAAACTACACAACCTAAAATTTTGAAAAAATAAAATAAAATGTTCTATACTTACAAATTACAGGAAAACCTTAGATAAGAAGGTTATGTTTTCAAAATAACACTGTGAATCTCCCAATATTGCTTAACTTACATTTTGCAGATGGAATTTATGGGAGAACATGTTTTTCAACTACAATGTTGTTTGTTCTTAGAATAAATTCATCCCAACTACGGAACCTTCATTGTGCGTGGTCCGATACGCACTTGGCCGGTATTTTTTGATTTCATTCATTTATTTCCTTCCTTTTCTTACTGATATTCTTCATGGACTATAATATCTTATCTATGCTTCGCTTGTGAGCTTGATAAGATCGGTTTTTAGCGTAGGTATTTAGTAAGAACATTTGAAAATTTCAAGTTGCATTGTTTCTGGGATTATTTCTGACCTAGTATTGTTTCACGTGGAATTCGTAGTTGAACTTGATACGACATAAAGGTGCGCCCCCACTAGGACCAGGGGCTCCGTGAGACCAAGCCGCGTGGCACTAGTACACTACCTACCTACTCAGTGCACTATTATTGCTTTATGATTATTTTTATTATGTTAATATGTGTTTCACGAACTGTGTCCAAATAAATATTATCCTTTCTTTCTTTCTTTTTCTTTCCTAGTGGGGGTGCGACTTTAGAAACGCGACAGCTGTCAGTAAGAGTGGACGTACCGTCATCTCCACTCGACTAGATATATTATCGAGCCCTAAAATAATTTCTCTTTAGCCGCGTTGCACTTACTGATTTAATTGCCGAACTTTCCTATCGACTGTAAACTGACATCATGTATGTCGGTAGCCTAACTAGGCTACCAAGCTAGTAGCCAGCTAGTTCCAAGCTGCAGGCTAGGTAACTACCCAATCCGGTATTTCAACTTAGGTATTCCACATACCAACATAAACACACGATTTCCGCCGGGCTCCGTATTTTTTCTTGATGAGATTTGAACCATGCTCTGCGAGTGGAACTAGTTGCGGCCCACGGTTTCATCCGCATAAGTCTTGATCCCGTGGGAATATCAGCATAAAAAATATTCCAGGTCAAGGTCTACTCGTGTGCCAAATTTCATCCAAATCCGTTCAGCCGTTATAGCGTGAAAGCGTAACAAACTAACATACACACTTTCGCATTTAAAATATTTTTAAGTTAGGATAAATTAATAGGGTTAACGTTGGAATATAATTAAAAATAAGTACCTATGATGGTGAAGTGAAACCAACCACCAGCTAGGGTTCAGCGGATGCAAGAACTCGACGTGTTAAGATTATCAATTATATGCGGAACCCACTCTCGTTATTGCTCCTGCTAAGCAAGTTAATCCAGTGGTTTTTCCTGTGGCTCGTATATATAAAGTTTTTATTAGTCACAAACCTCCATTTGTGACTGTATCGCAGAGACGGTGTAGTCGTGTTTCGATCTGCAACTTCTGGCGAGAAACTCACAATGTCGGACAGTGATGTGCATTACAGCAAAATCCCCGTGCCGAACACGACGGCCTTCCGACCGCCACTCGTGTCCATTCTGGTGGAGTATCTTGTGCTCATACTCACTCTCGCCGCGTTCGTATATGGAGTGACGTCATGGTGCCTTATCAAGAAGTTTCGGCACTTCAGAAACTTTGTGTACATCAACGCCGTCGTTTCAAGTTTAATGCGCTTGACAACAGTGTCACTTATCATTCCTGGTGTTATGCAAATTATTGTGATTGATGACAAAGGTATCTTTGACATTTGCCGTTATATTTGTACATACTTTTCAGCAGTGCAGAACTATTGGATGTTGGTGATATGTTATATATTTTACGTGGATATTGTGCAAGTGTTTCGAGGTTATGTGAAGAGGAAGTATTTAAAATGTTGTCTGTTTGCTTGGGGTATACCTTTTGTAACCTTTCTGACGTATTATGTATTCCTATACATCAATGAGCGACACGCACACATTTATTTATCAGGTTCTACTATGGATTTTGTCGCTAATTCTGTGGAAGTTTTTATAATAGTTTCGCCTTTAATGATTAATTGTTGTCTTTACGGTGCGGTTCTATTTTCTCTGTGTAATTGTTTCAAACCGAAAGCAACTACATCTACTAACAACTGGCGTCGCTTCTACATAGCTACGTTGTTGTTTCTTTTGAGTGACGTCATAGTGCTGTCTTCATTCATATGGGATATAATGAGCATTTCATTTTCATTAAGAGCAGTTATGTCTAAGATGCAACAAATAGCAATTGACATATTTCTTCCTTTAGTTAGGAGTAACAGGGAACTGTGGCAGCAATATTACGCGCAAAAATTAGCCACGAACATTCCGTGATTGAGTATTGCATATTTTCGGTCAATTTATATTTGACATGAGTTACAAAATAACAGAAGGAAGGGAGTTATTTTTGACGTATATGTGTTAGTTTTTTGTAAGTACCTACCTAATGCTTGGAATGTAGCCGACATTCAGGCCATTTTGTGCTGCAGAAACGAGCTATTCGAGCAATTTATAACCTAAGTTGTAGGCATTCACTGAGGGATAAATTTAAGGAAATAAACATAATGACAGTCGCATCTCAGTATGTATTTGAGAACCTGATTTATGTAAAAAAGAATATTAATCTATATTATATTACACAGCGACATGCATAGCATAAACACTAGAAACAAAGATTTACTTATTGTGCCCAGGACTAGTATCTAAAAAAATAGTAATTTATTTAAGTGCCCAAGTATACGTTTTTACAACAAACTCCCAAGCCATGTTAAAGAACTGAGCCTCAATAAATTGAAATCATTTATGAGACATCAAAAATCATCTATGTATATCAAAAAGGTTTCTATAAAGTTAAAGATTACTTAGACGACAAAAAGGCTTGGGACTCACTCCATACTTATTTAATTGATTATTTTATTAGACTGTATGTTTTCATTTATTATTGACTTAATCTACTCATTACACTGTTGTTTTTTGTTATGAGTTGTAATGTAATATTATATGGTCAGGTCGAAAATTGATCATATTATTCTCGCCAGAGCAACCGGCAGCAAGTTCGTCATGCTCCCTTAGATGTCACTGCTTGCGGTAGCGTCGGGGGTCGGGTTGCCTCCTTCCCTTAAATATGGCGAGGGAGGTGATGACTGATCTTTGCGTTATGCTCGTGAACGGGTGCTGCTTGTGGTGACTGGTCGTCTTGCTGACCATAGTTTTAATTGTTGTTTTTAGAAATTAACTGTTTATTTATTTTTACTTCGATGGTCCTAGTTTATCATTTGTGATTTCCGAGTTACAGCTATAATAGTTATATGGCTTTCATTCGGGTATTAAGTTCTTTTTACTTTTTTGTTGGTATATTGGCGTATGCTAGGTGACATATAGAAAATTATTTAATTTAATGTTTTGTGTTGCGCGTAATGTAAATTATTTTGCATAATTACTATTGTATAGAATCTAGTTTTTCTATAATATTCAGACAGCTGTGCAGCTGGGGAGTTTGTCGCGCCACTTCTTCTTCCCAGCACTAGGAAGTGGTGAAGGGCGGGCGTTTTTGGGGGACTGTCTTATGTAATTTTGACGTTCGAAAAGTAGTTTGAATAAATGACTTTTGAATTTTGAATTTTGTAGGAAATAATCGTTCGTTGATTCATCAACATAAATAACCCAAGATTACCATAACTATATTCTGTGTGGTGAAATAATATCTAACTTTTATTAAGGTAACTCCGCAGGTATACTAATGTACATAATGGATTGAATGAACATCAAATTGTAAAAATAAAAATATTTAAACTATAAAAAACAGTGTTTATTTGCGTCATACCTCTAAGTCCAGTTTGTGTGAATGTTAATAGCGTTAAGTGCTTAAAGCGCTAACCCAAGTTACGTGGCGCCCTCATTGAATAAAAAATCATCCAAAATAGATAGCAAAAGTACTAAAAGCGGCCGTTTTTTACACTTTTGCTATCTACTTTGAACAAAACACTTTGAGTCCTGTTTTAACAATGTAAAAATACTTTATCCTCTTTGTAACAAACTACAAGTTTCAATTCTTTTATCTTTATTTTCTATGCTATGCTACGATTTTTATTCAATGAGGGCGCCACTTAGCGTGGGTTAGCGCCTTAACTTTGCAGTGAATACTACACCTGTACAACTTAATGGGGCACCGAGCTGTTCATACACAAAAACGCGTTTTGATAACGCTTGTTTGAAGTAGTAAACAATTAAATTAAAATCTCAGGAAATAAATTGGTATTATTGGGTATATATACTAGAAAATATATACAATGGAAACACGATTTGATAAAGTTGGCTCGATAGAAAAAAAACACAAAGTCATCTCTAAAAAACACAACAAACTCTTAGTACGGCGTGAATACTTCGCGGAAGATCAGTTTTTGAATACTAACAAAACTACATGTTTGATATAGCGTATACACTTTACATTTTCAAAATGTGTGATTTTTTTAACAACAAGAAGGAAATTCCTAAATTCGCGCGAGTTTCGCCCATGTTATCCAGAGCCGCCGCGCCCGCCGCGTCAAATTGATTTGAGTGGTGTCGCGGACTCTACATGTCATCAGTTTAATATTGTAAAGTTCAAATAAATTGATTTACGAGAAAAAATAAGCTAAACTAAATCTGCCCATGCGGAGGTTATATGTACAGAGTCCGATGGTGAAATAATATCGTGCTTTAAGATGGGGGACTTGCCACCTCCTCCAGGGGGCCTATTACGAACTTTTAAAAAACCAGGCAAGTTCCAGGCAATTCATTTCACTGGCTGGATATATTTCGTATTATGACATCGGTAATTCTGACCGACTTCACGCTGCCTAGTTTGTCTGTGGCTGGCTTGAAATTCTCTGCCGTAACGTTCAGAAACACAAATAAATATTTATCGGTAAGTTACGGTTTTATTTAGATCACGTATTTTATGATAAAAATAATAAATATATCTTAATATAGTTACTAAAAGTAGGTGAAAATATGAACGCAATGTTTATTGTGCTATACAATTAATTTTTATTTAATTTTTCCGTGTTTGTAAATTGTAACGCAAGATTCTCCTAACAATAACTTTTCCGAACGTATTCCACTTGATGTTCAACGGGGAATTTGACAACTTCATTCTTAGACAATGTTTATTGTTGCAATTATTAAAATAATACTATCGTAATATTTGTATAATACTCTCTATAAAAAGTACCACGAAAGTTATGCTGATAGTTTTCTTAGAATACCGCGGTGTAGTGCACAACGATTTTTTTCCAGAGGGATAAACAGTGATTAGGTGTAGAGTATTATTTAGGCATTATGAGGCGTTTGCGAGAGAATATCCGCTGAAAACAGCCCAGATGCCCAGATTTGTGGAACGACAATTCATAGATTTTGCACCATGATGATGCACCATCACACAAAGCCATCATTGTGCAAGAGTTCTTAGCCAAAAATTCAGCAAATGTCATCGACCAAGCGCCGTATTCACATGATATGGCTCCGTCTGAGTTTTTCCTGTTCCCGAGGCTAAAATTACCTCTTCGAGGAAGACGTTTCGAGTCGATTGAAGCTATCAAAGAAAATTCGCTGAAGGAGTTTTAGACCATACCTCAATCAGCTTACCAAAAATGTATGGAGGACTGGGTCAAGCGCTGGCGTAGCTGTATTGCAAGGGAAAGGGCCTACTTTGGAGCCGACAAAATAAATTTTGACGAATAAATTACTTGGTTTTATTAAACAATTCCCAGTACTTTTTACACAGAATGTATTATGTCCCTTCGCAAGAAGTAGGTACCTACTAGTTTCAGAGTATAAACAAAAATATGGATAATGAATGGTTATGGTTATGGTGGTGTGGTGTTTTTGAGTGTTTTTACTAAATATCCAGTTTTCAACATGTTATATTTACCTATAACCGTAGCCGCGATGCACACATTCCTGCTGGTATCATGCAATGCAGTTTTACACTTTTTATTTTGTATTCTTTCCTTTTATCTTATTTTTTTTTTCTCTTTCTACTTGTGTGCCTTTTAGTCTGTGCCAAATAAATGTATTTTCTTTCTTTCTTTCTATCATGGTAATATTTTGTAATTATCATGGTGCACCATTTATTAAGCTGTTAAAATTATTATAGTTCAATGGATGAGAGTTATCGCCCTCGGCTGAGCCTAAATTTTGTTTAGTTTGAAACATTGTAGGAGTTTTTCAATTTTACCGTTATTTTGGTATTTTGATCAGAAGTGCCACTTTCCGGAGTTTCCAGAAACTCGAACGGTACATATTCGTCACACGTGATATTTTCTCTGAATAATTTCGCCAAAAATATCCAAAACCATTCAATAAAAACTCCTATGAAGTAGCGGAAATTGACTGGATTGTGAGGTTACTTATTATCAGTTTTAATATGTCAAGAAATGTCAAACGAACGTTCATAATACGGTATTTCCAGCCAATAGTCGGGCAGAAGCCGGCCAGGGTGTCACGTGACCACTGACTGGCTTGTTTGACGAGTTCATAATACGAAATTGCAAGGCAGTTCTGTTTACGCCGTATACTGCCTGGAAATAAGAGTTCATAATAGGGCCCCAGGTGACCTTAGAGAGCTCGGCATTGTACAGACGTAGACGCCAGCATATCAACCTCCTACAATCTGTCAAAGAACAATGCTCAAAAATGTATGGACACCGTCCCCATCCTTGTAGCACTTTAAAACCTACGTTGATCGAAGGGCTATAGCCATCGTATTAGTTTATTGTGTGGCAGCAAAACTGAAATGTCCATACGAAAAAAGTTATATCGACACGAAGAAGCCGGAATTAGTCACAATTATACTGCCGTTTAATGTTCTTTGTTATTTAAAATATGGCAAGAAATTATCGAAGATCTGTGTTACTCCTATGTCACAGCCTAAACACAATCTTATTCACCACGCGGACGCAACAAAGATCGTTGACTTCACTTTTTTTTTTTTAAACTTACAATATAAAGAACCTTTGGTAATCGTAAGGTCTTATCATTTTATTGTAGGTATGGCTGCAAAAAAAAAAAAAAAAACTTCTCTTAATGAGAAACATATTACTGTGGGATGATTAAATACCTTCGTTCGGAGTTTTCAAACAACTCTTTGGAACCAAAATGGTGACTACTCCCGCACGAGATACAACTCCCGGGGCAGCTAAAAACAGGGTTCAATGAAGAATTCTATTGAATATCGTTTTCGTAAAGTAACGAATGACGTTTTTTTAGGATTCAAATAAAAATACCTTCTTAATTACAAAGAAAAATCTTTTACTTTTATTGAAACAAATTGTGTTTGCAGTGTCTATTACAATATTATCCGAGGCACTGGCTGGTCCAAGGAAATTCTCTAATCGCCTTCCAATCCTATAGTACCACACGGTACTGACGGCATCCGCGCAGGTACCAACCGTCCTCATAACCGTCAAACATGAGCAGTATAATATTCCTTCGCTATTCCTGAATAGCGTTTATGCCCTGAGCGGTATTCAGTAGTAAATACGTGTAATAGGTCGCATTTGACCTCTTTTTTCTCTTGGGTGGGAAATCATCAAATGACTTCTGAAGAAGAAGAGATTTGATGATTTCCCAACCAAAAAAAAAAAATCCTCCTCCTCCTTCGCGAGCATTTGACCTGTCTTGATAAAATTTGACCCTTCAGAAGAGTGCAATCTTCTGTGTCTTAGATACCATATTGATTCATATTTGGGCTTGGAGTTGTATAAACTTCTATGTTATAGACTCCGCCACGTAAAATGTTCGCTGACATAGGAAGCTGCCAGTTTTAGATGATATGTCCTGTAAACGATATCCGGCTGTCGAATGACCAAAATGTAAACGACCAGCTTATGTCGTTTGAAGGGGGCGGTTTGTTGTAAGGTTTGGCACAGTAGAAAAACCACAAGCAGCTAATGTAATAGATCCACGTATATTGCACATAAAACACACACACAATATATTTAAAATACACAACAGTAATACAGACAAAGGTTAGAGCTAGATGCAATCCGAATTTAATACTATATTTAGCACGAATTTATACCTCAAGTAGCGAGATGTTTGTAGGAACGAAGTTAAAGCTCAACTGACTAAGAATCTGAGACTTTCTAAGAGAGTACTAGGCAACTAGTACTAGGCAACTACAATTGTAAAATCAGACCCGATACCTTAAGTAGATTTTTACTATAGGGCAAGTAGCGGGTACCACTTGTGCAAACACAATAATTTGCTCCTATACAACAGGGCAGTTCGCTATTCAGGGACGCGACAGAGGGTCGGGGTATAGCTGGGTATTTCCCATTTTGCTATGACGAGGGTGTTTACACGAATGAGGGAGGCAGGGTTGCGCAGGTGCAAGTTATGACATGATAATTACTTCTAGAACAATGGATTACGTAATTATAAACACAGATAGGTATTCTCATGGTTTTAAATAGGTATTCAGGTGGGAAATAGTCTAGTCAGTGTTGTGGTCATAATCAAAACATTGTATTATGACTGACAACGGAGTTATATACCTTTTATTACATAAGGACAGGTAAACAAGAGAAAATAAGGTATTTTTAGTTACCTGTAGACACGGACAAATGTCTAACACATCTTTTAGTTAAGTCGGTGTCTATAGGTACATTGGTTATTGCTAGAGACCTGATTTTGTGTCAGGAATCTTTGATTTTACTAGACTTTCTTGTTCTAACTTGTCGGATCATTTATTCGAAACATTCTATATTAGTTGACATGTTAGAACTGGGCCAAAACTTTCCAGATTTGATGCTACCTACTGGACTTCATGTCCCGACTTGATTAATATCCACACATGATTTGACTTGATACTATTTAGACATGTGCAGATGTACTTACTAACAATAATCAGTTTATTAGGTAGGTATTTCGTGTGCTTCCTTAACATTCCACCCCCTGTAAAAGGGTTCCGCCGCATTACACATGGACGGTGGGAAGCACAATTAACTTAACAATGGGCCGACGCAGGACCCCATTCATTGTTCTTACGTCAGCTACACGGATTATCCCGTCACTTCCGTGATACACATTTTTGACTATTCCTTTAGTCCACTCACTTCGGTTTTTGGTGTTATCTACGATAACCACTACGTCGTTGACACTCACATTAGGTACGTTATTTGTCCACTTTTCTCGACGTTGTAGAGTAGGTAGGTACTCCCGTAGCCACCGACTCCAGAACATGTCGGCGAGCGCGTTCACACGCCGCCACTGACAGCGGGAGTCGACGTCCTCGATATCTCCCGGCGCGAACGGAGTGCTTCCGGACGCAGTGCCAAGGAGTAGGTGGTTCGGCGTCAGGACCACGGGCTGGTTGTGGTCATCGTAGACGTAGCTGAGAGGCCGGCTGTTTATGATGAGCTCGGCCTCTGTGAGGAGGGTGTAAAGGACCTCCTCACGTGGGGCACGCTCCCTGAGCGTACTTCGTAGTGCGTTCTTCACTGAAGCTATCATCCTGGCACAACCTTGTGAGATGGTTGTGAGCTTCTTCTTGATCACGCTGCTGTAGATCTTGTGTTGGCCGACGCTTACGACATCGGCCGACGACGATGAGTACTTGAGCCGTGACGCGTTTCCTACGCGCCCACGACGTGTAGCGCTCGTAGCTGAGTGGCGCCGCACGGTAGGCGTGCGCCGGCGTCGCTGCCGTAGAGTGAACCCGCTGAATGCGCTCCAAGTCCACTTCTGCTGACTCAGCCTCTCGATACACCGGCCTCCGCTCCTGTGGAACACATAAAAACGGGGGGCCGCACAGCCACGCCGTATGGTTCTCGGGCCAAGACGACCTGGTTGCTTTGCCCGCGGGGTCGTCCGCGGAAGGAACCCAGTGCCAGTTGCCTCGGTCCGATAGTCTAGCTAATAAGGCTGGTTGTAAGTCATGCCTTGTAATTGAGACTATCTTTTGTGGGGCTACGCGAGCCCTACCTAACATCGTCACTGATGCTAGGTTACTATCCCGGTAGCACACTGGGTACGCGACCGCTGCGCATGTTTGTTTGCTTGCGTCGCTAAACATTTGTAAATCTAGATCTAGATCCTTGTCTAGATCTAGCCCATACAACCCTGGTATTTTTGTCTGTTCCAGGCGATGCAGGTTATTAAGCCGAGCGAGATAAGTCTCGGCTTCCTTTTCTTGAAAAGGTGATAATAATAGGTCGGGTCCGGTCAAAAGGTTACCGTTATAATTGGTAGGTATTATGTTGTTATGTTTCCGTAACAAACCTACTGCCCACTGTGATTCATCTGGTACACGGTGGTTAGTTTTATCCGGTATTTCTAAGGCCCTTTCATCTAATTGGATTTTACGTACGTTCTCAGAAATACCTATCGCTTCTAGCTCGAATTGCGATTTAACTGGGTCATGCAGGTCAGGCAGGGAAACTGCCATACAGTTAATTTGTTCGCCTTTTAAATTGTTATGGTCGAGCGGACCATGTATGACCCAACCTAACTCGGTAAGGGAGGCAACTGGTTTACCGGGTTTTCCTTGACGGACGTCCCGGCCTACAACTAGCTGCCAATTGTCCTGCCCGATCAATACCAGCGGTTTGGCGCCCCTCATTTCCACGCATCCCAGGTCGCGGAGGTGGGCATTGTCGTTAAGCATTGCGGTAGACACGGTTTGAGAAGGCAAATTTAAATCACGTATAGTGCGACATTTAATGTTGTGGCACTGTCCGTTTGGCCCTTTGACCTTTACTTCAACCGCTCGCGACGTTGGGTCAGTGATCTCGTGACCGCCCGCTGTCTTCAATGAAAGGGGTATACTTGGGCCCTTCAAACCAGTAGCAATGGTCTTATCTATCAAGGAGACGGTTGCACCGCCATCCAGTAATGCGTAACAATGACTATTGTTGTCTTTGTCATGACACAATTCTATTGGGATTATTTTTAAAAGCGCAGAGGCATTCCATTCACCGATGTTCGTTACGGTTTCGGGATTATCTAACTGCTTATCGCTCGCATTGTTTTGCTTATCGGCGTGCAATAATAGGTGGTGGGAATAACCGCATTTTTTGCATTTATCGGCGCGGCAAAACCTTTTGTTGTGTTTGTTTACTATACATTTGAAACACGTGTTTAATTCTTTTACGATGTTCCATCGCTGTTGAACTGTCATTTTGTTAAAAGTATCGCATTTTTCTATAGTATGTTCGCTTTGACATACGATACATTTCTTAGGTACGGAGCTAGACTCATCACTCTGTGTATTTATCTTATGAGTCAGCTGTGGCCTACTGAATAGTTGACGCGCGGTATTCATGGGTCGTTGACCGAAGACTTGTTTCTGTTGCCTAATTGGGGTTTTAGAAGCACTGTGTTCTATTATAGATGGCTGTAAATAATACGACGTTGTACGCGCTAGTTGTATCAAAAAGTGCGACAAGTATTCTAGGTTGGGTGAGACTCTTAGATCGACGCCCTGGACATCGTCTAACCCCATGGCAAAGTCCCCGTACTGCGCGCGATGTATAGGAGTTAGCTTGTTTAATAGCTCGCTAACTAGTTGTGGGTTGTTAAGATAGCCGTCAGCTTTAATATTTTTAAGTAGGGCTACTACATTTCGCACGGTTGACGAGAACTTTCTGAGCTCGCGGCAGCTCTCCGTTATTCTAGGTAGGTCCCTAATCTTTTGTAACGCGCTTTGTAATATTAGAGTCGGGTGACCATGTTCTCGATCGAGCGCGTTCATTATGTCGTTGGGATCCGTACCTGAACTTAATAAATCCTCCACTGAGGTTCTAGCTTCGCCGTGTAAAGACGTTCTAAGCCGGGCTAAGTTCTCGTGAACTTGATAACTGTACTGCCGAGTGGTATCCCAGTACATATTTTTGTAACATATCCACTCGGATGGGTCACCACTAAAATGTGGTAATTCGTACGCCTGTCGCGGTACCGGTCGCGGTCTCCCCATACTGGTTATTGCCTCTGCCAGCCTATCTAACGCGTGTTCCTTTTCAACCGAAGACTCCCGCCGTCTTTCTTTAACATCATCTCCGTGCTTCAACTGCCGCTGTGAATCCGACTCGGGTATCGAAACGCGAGGTCCACTTGCGGCCGGAGTGGTAAAGACGGGGTTATTGGTCGGTAATCGGGACGTAACTCTCTCGGTAGGCATCGGTGTATACGTCCGTGCTTTAGGTATCGTACTCGAATACGGTACCGGCACGGTTGTACCTAGTATGTGCGACACATTATTACGGTATGTAGTCGGATCAAGCGTACTTACGGTTTGTGAATAACTCACGGTAGGGATCCGGGGCGCGGCCACATCCATGGGCCTGCGCTCCGCAGACGGGGTACACAACACTGCATCCGGTTGACACAACACTGTACTCGATTGCCGTAAAACACTAACTGGATTACGCAACACTGTTTCCTGTTGGCCAACTTGCGGCGTCGTGTCGATCCACTGCTCCACTCGCTGTGCTGTACCCACGTCTGACTTGGAGACGTCGTCGTCGCTCTCGGTAGCTGCCTCTATCTCGGCTAAGTCGGCCTCCACTCTTTTCTTGAGAAGGTTTTCCCTATCCTTAAGGAGGTTTTCCTTTTCCTTGAGGAGGTTCTCATTTAGCTGGACTCGTTCCTTGAGAAGGCTTTCATTTAGCTGGACTCGTTCCTTGAGAAGGCTTTCTCGTTCCTTGTGGGCCTCTACTCTTTCCTTGATTAGGCTTTCATTTAGGACGATTCTTTCCTTTTCGGCCTCGTATTCGATTCTTTTTCGTAAGAAATCGACACTCTTGCGGCTACTTCTGGATGACGCTCTGCTGGTCGATTTCCGGCGATCCCTTGGTGTCCGTGCTCCTAGGTGTCCCTCTGACGTGCCTAAATCGCTGTAGTCGATTATTCGGCCACCCGTCAGAGGAATGTTGAGTGCAGACGTTGATGCCATGGTCGGCGCCACAGACGGCGAACCTGGTCCCCTATCGGACTGCAACCCGGTGTCCGTTGTGATGTCATCCTTACGTGCTTCTTGCTGTTCGGCTAGCTTCCTTAGCTTGCTGCGTGTTGTGATGGAGCCCTGTTGACTCATGGTTACTTGGAACCTTATCCGGCTTTCGAAGGACCAAAATGTAAACGATATCCGGCGCTCGAAGGACCAAAATGTAAACGACCAGCTTATGTCGTTTGAAGGGGGCGGTTTGTTGTAAGGTTTGGCACAGTAGAAAAACCACAAGCAGCTAATGTAATACATCCACGTATATTGCACATAAAACACACACACAATATATTTAAAATACACAACAGTAATACAGACAAAGGTTAGAGCTAGATGCAATCCGAATTTAATACTATATTTAGCACGAATTTATACCTCAAGTAGCGAGATGTTTGTAGGAACGAAGTTAAAGCTCAACTGACTAAGAATCTGAGACTTTCTAAGAGAGTACTAGGCAACTAGTACTAGGCAACTACAATTGTAAAATCAGACCCGATACCTTAAGTAGATTTTTACTATAGGGCAAGTAGCGGGTACCACTTGTGCAAACACAATAATTTGCTCCTATACAACAGGGCAGTTCGCTATTCAGGGACGCGACAGAGGGTCGGGGTATAGCTGGGTATTTCCCATTTTGCTATGACGAGGGTGTTTACACGAATGAGGGAGGCAGGGTTGCGCAGGTGCAAGTTATGACATGATAATTACTTCTAGAACAATGGATTACGTAATTATAAACACAGATAGGTATTCTCATGGTTTTAAATAGGTATTCAGGTGGGAAATAGTCTAGTCAGTGTTGTGGTCATAATCAAAACATTGTATTATGACTGACAACGGAGTTATATACCTTTTATTACATAAGGACAGGTAAACAAGAGAAAATAAGGTATTTTTAGTTACCTGTAGACACGGACAAATGTCTAACACATCTTTTAGTTAAGTCGGTGTCTATAGGTACATTGGTTATTGCTAGAGACCTGATTTTGTGTCAGGAATCTTTGATTTTACTAGACTTTCTTGTTCTAACTTGTCGGATCATTTATTCGAAACATTCTATATTAGTTGACATGTTAGAACTGGGCCAAAACTTTCCAGATTTGATGCTACCTACTGGACTTCATGTCCCGACTTGATTAATATCCACACATGATTTGACTTGATACTATTTAGACATGTGCAGATGTACTTACTAACAATAATCAGTTTATTAGGTAGGTATTTCGTGTGCTTCCTTAACATGTCCGTTTCATTATTTCGAAAAATCACATTAAACGGCAACATAATTTTGACTAAGTCACTATTCTTCTTACCGATATAACTTTATTCGGATGGACATTTCAGTGTCGCTGTCATACAATAAAATAACAAGCTGCACGTGTATAAAGAGGCGTAGAAAGCTTTGAAAAGCGTGATTTTAACCTGATTTGAACAACGTTCAAACTGTAGCGTAGGCATAATACTTATGCATCTTTAGTCTTAGGCCATGTATGACGTAACTCGTAAGTTTACTCTAAGCACTCATACCAGCCAGCAGTCAGACACCATGGGCCAGCCAGCTAGCAAAATGACTATCGTGGCGCAGAACAGCGCAGCCGCCGGCAACAAGGCTTCGCTGCAAGACGAAACCCTTACCGTCACCCACAAAATGTCGCTAGCCGCAGTCATCCTAGTCAGCACTGCAGTACCCCTATGTATACTCGCTATTGCAAGCGCCGCATCGAAGCCGCCCCGTTGCGAAGAGGAGTATTTAACCTTGAAAGTTGACCAAAACTATTGTGTGAAATTTTTCGATTTGACATAAAATAAAAAGCAAGTTAGGGTGATAATTTTGTATTTAAAATATCATAAACACATACAATTTTACTTATAAGGTGTTTACACAAAATCGTTTTAATCGGATATGCCTTCACTAGATCCATCCTCCTCCTCATTGTCGGACTCTGTAGACGAGACGTGCGATGTCTCCGGGAGTAAGAGTTGTAATGCCTCTCTGGAAAATGGTTTACTTTTTTTCCGGGGTCTTTGCCTGGTGCTGCTCAAAAAAGGATCCGAACTTAGTAGAAGTCTGTTCAAGACATCCCTATTGCAGTCTTCACGCGAAAACTAAGCCATGTATGACGTAACTCGTAAGTTTACTCTAAGCTCTCAACCACTGTATTATATTATAGTAGTCTTTGTGTCAGTCGTTCATTAAACCTTCAACTGAGAACACGCTCTTTAATTTGCCGAACCTTCTGACCGCACACACACATAAAACCACATTAACGGCAAAAAACCTACGGGCTTATGTGCTCTCTTAGACAGTGCCCTCTACTCCCGCTCAATGTCATCATGGTCTTTCAGATCTGCTGTTACCCAGTGCCCCAAGTATTTAAATTTCGATCTACCCGTTCCAACGGTACACCATTCAAGCGAATAGAGGGTGCTTGCTTTTTTCTGCTTGAGTACCTACAGTTCTCCATATTTTTGGTTGTTATATTGGCGTGTGCTAGCTGACATTATGGCTATTAATTTATAATTTAAATTATGTTTAGTGTTGCGTTATGTTAATAATTTTGCATACTATTATATAGTTTTTTTTTTTTTCTAATTGAACAGACAGCTGTGCTGCTGGAGATTTTGTTGCGCCACTTCTTCTTCCCAGCTAAAGCACTAGGAAGTGGTGAAGGGTGGGCGTTTTGTGGGACTGTCTTATGTAATTTTGACGTTCGAAAAGTGCTGATTCTCAGCCTAGTTTGAATAAATGACTTTTGAATTTTGTTTTTTTTTTTTGCTGTGGGCATTTGGCGCCTCCCAGAAATACCATGAATTGACTTTTCGCGACATTATACAGACCATGGCTGCCCACGTACCCTCCTCACGGATATTCAGCAGCTTGCGTAATCCACAAACCGACGCGGTCAGCAGCACCATGTCATCTGCATAACTTAGATTGTTTACACAAACATCATCAATATGGCAACCCACATGCCGACTACTGAGCGCAACGATGATTGCATCCATGTAGAGATTGAAAAGTGTGGGTGAGGTTACCCCATCTTGTCTCACCCCACATTCAAGCCTGTATGGCTCCGATAATGTACCCGCCCATCTGATGTTGTTAGCCTGGTGTTCGTACCAATACTTGAAGATGTTAACAAGTTCATGCGGCATGTTTATGCCCTCAAGTTTATGCCACAACAAATTATACGAAACCAGGTCATAGGCCTTGGACAGTTCGAGGAAGCACGCGTACACTGGTGTTTTACGATCCGTGTAGTATCTGACGGCATGCTTGAGACATAGTATTGCACTCTCAGTAGATAATTTAGGTCTAAACCCAAACTGATTATCATGCAGTGACACGAGTTTATTCAACCGTGTATCAAGCAAACCGTCAAACACCTTTGCTATAACAGTAGCAAGAGAGATAGGCCTGTAGTTAGTTTTATCGGCTAGATCACCAGTTTTGTTCCTAACCACAGGCACTACTACAGTTCTCATAAAGTCGTAGGCAAGTATGAATAGCTCAGGCATAGCAAGTAGAACATAGCTAAAACCCTAAACACATGCATTTGCATACTGCAAGTGTACTTAGGCCATTATGGCCAGGAGATTTTCCTCTGGTCATATATTTTATGATTTTCCCCAACTCACTGACCAAAATCCTAGTCTCCATTACTCCCGTAAGCTCTTCAGCATTGACTTCCGCGATCCGCGTTCCCAACTGTGGCTTTACAGAAAAGTAGGACTTAAATAGACTCGCTATATCTCCCGGTTTACTAACCCCGTCGACGCTCACCGGTAGGCCAGGACCCAAGTTTACCTTATTGGTACCCTTCCAAAAACCACGAAAGTCTCCGTTCGAGTGCTTTACAGCAAGGGTATCTATTCTCAATTAGTCCTGTTGATCTTGGCACCATTTGGGCTCCAGCCGGGATTTGAATACCCTTCTGGTTTCGCACATTTCGCGATATACTTCCCCGCACCTAGGTTTGCATAATACCTTTATTTTTTAATTTTTTTTTTTTTTTTTTTCTTTTTTTTTTAGATATTGTTTACTTTTAGTTATTTTTATTTCTGCTTGAGTATAGTTCTCGATGCTTTTGGTTGGTATATTGGCGTGTGCTAGCTGTCATATGGCTATTAATTATAGCTATTTAATTTAAATTACTTTTTGCATATTGTAAATTGTCTTGCATACTGTTGTATAGAATCATTTTTTATTTTTTTCTAACTGAACAGACAGCTGTGCTGCTGGGGAGTTTGTTGCGCCACTTCTTCTTCCCAGCAAAAGCACTAGGAAGTGGTGAAGGGTGGGCGTTTTGGGGGACTGTCTTATGTAATTTTGACGTTCGAAAAGTGCTGATTCTCAGCCTAGTTTGAATAAATGACTTTTGAATTTTGAATTTGACCCGTTCAATAAACCTAGTTCTGGACACCCGATGAGCCTCTCTGACGTTATTGTTCGACCCTACTACACGCGAGCCAACCATACCCGTCCTCCCGCTATCCCGACTAGCCAAAGACGCGTCACGAAGAGCGGACACAACATCAGTACAGTCTGTCAATGGCTCGCCTGTGACGATGATCATGGCAATAAGAGTCAGCACACTGAATACACTCAGCAGGAAAGTCAACAAGTCTGAGCCTCCTGTTACACTCACTAGTATACAAGGCAATCTGTTACGCCGTACGTACACCCCACTCTACGCCCCTATTCAGCATAACACTGTGATGCAGTACCGTCTGCGGAATTAGGTTTAATTTACACTCGATAATAAGTGGGTGAGGTGATATGCCGTAACACGACCTCCTTGGCTATAAGGTGGCTTGTGCTGTCAACGACAATTCTGTTAAACATAGTGTCATGGATACATATTTAATCTCTGCCTAGCTGTAATTCTTTAGCTAAATAAAGCCACGTTCTATTTGGTATTACGCCTATAATGCTCCAATTTATTTAGCTAAAGATGCCTGGTGCGAAAAATTAGGCAAATCATCGCTATCAAGGTATCTCCGACCCGACAAGTTTGACGTCGAACCTATGTCAAACAAAAAAACACGATACTAGCTCGACATGTCCTATTCAATCGAAAAAAAAGAACGGACGAGACTATTTCCGAACATGCTAGAGCCCTTCGACTGATGGCCAATGATTGTAAATTTGAAGCAGTCACTGCGACAGAACATGAAGAACAGGCAATTCGTAGTGCTCTTATTTCCAGCCTGCTCTCAAGGAAAATCCGTGAACGACTCTTAGAAAACTTGCTAGAACGCTTGCTCTTACTGAAGCTCTTAATCAACCTTGGAAACTGCTGAGAAATATTCTCAGACAATCGGTACTTACTCTCTGCAACTAAATGCTGTACCTGAAATCTCTCGAGACAAAGAATCGGACAATCTGGCGGTAGCTTCATCGTCATAAATGCCTCAGAATGCTTCGGCCCCACCGTCCTCCTCGTCACAATCAGCCAAGCGCAGTTATGTCTGCGGCGGAAATGTTCATCCTAGAATAAGGTGCCTAGCTAGCAAAGCTACTTGTAATAAGTGTTCGAAGAAAGGCCATTTTGCTAGCGTTTGCAGGTCCGGGCATAACATAAACTCTGTGTGGAATGATGAACATCCTAGTCCCAACTCAAGCAATGATCAGTTGTATAGCGGGGCTATTTCCGCTGCTTCTCCTTCAAGTCTTTGGAGTGTGACAATCCGTATCACAATAAACAAATAAAAAGCTGATGCTCTGGTCGATACTGGAAGTTCAGTCAGTTTCATAAACAGCAAAGTCACCCGCATCACGAAGTTGCCCAAGAGACCGTGCAAACAAACGGTCAATATCGCCTCTCTTAACCAAGTCTCATTCGTTGAAGGGGTATGTTTCGCCACTATGAAAATGAATCAACATACTTATAAGCAAACACCTCTTTTAGTAGTTGAGAACCTCTGCGCAGACGTTATCATAGGTCACGACTTATTAAAGCAGCATTCAAGCATTCAAACTCAAACTCAAAGCATTTATTTCAGCTAAACCATTTACAGGCACTTTTGGATTGTTGTTGAGTTTATACAATTTAATCTGGGAGGTCCCGGCGAGCCCTTACAAATCTGTAATGTTCTACAAGCCTCAGTTCCGCCGGTCTCCGTATTCACCAATCTTTCGCCAAATATCCAACCGATTGCTATCAAAAGCAGGCGCTACACTAAAGAAGACGCTGACTTCATAAAAGAAGAAGTGACTAAGTTGCTCCAAGATGGTGTAATTGAAAAAGTATTTCCCCTTGGAGGGCCGAAGTTCACGTAGCGGGAGGAGGGGCCCATCGAAAGCGGCTCGTGATCGATTATTCAATGACAATCAATAAATTTACTGACCTAGATGCCTTCCCCTTGCCAAATATCGAAACAGTTGTGAACAACGTATCCAAAAAAGTCTTTAGTCAGATAGACTTAAAATTAGCCTATCATCAGGTCCCAATCCTGGAACATGAGAAAATATATCCAGCGTTCGAAGTCAATGGAAAACTCTATCAATCAATTCACACGCATTCCGTTCAGAGTTACTAATGGCGTAGCTGCTTTCCAACGGACTCTTGACTTCATAATATCTGAAGAAAAATTAGATGGGACGTACGCTTACTTAGATGACATTACGCCTCACCGAAGGATAAGATAGGCGGTAGACCTTTAGTTCATGTTTTATGTAATCGATCGGTATAACAAAAGAAGTAACCCAGCGCACCTGATATATTTTTTGAAGTTAAGAGGGATCAGGGCCTGCGATTCTCCATACAAATGGTTTCTTCCTGAATAATGTCTCTAGAGCAATTTTTTTTTCTTAAAAGCAACGTCTGCTGGAGACACGTCCCTGTTATTTCCTTTATTTTCATCAATTTCAATGAGGGGTTCCGTAGTTGGGATGACACATAATGATGAACATGTTTTTGAAACTGCAAATTTAATTGGTCGATTATTACTCGTTAACCTGTAAAGTCTACTTAGCTGTGATAGTTTTCCTTTTAACTTCGTTATTTATATACTACTGCTGTGAATTTTTTTTTACAAATTCAAGTACAAGCCAGCTAAATAGCTGGCAGGGGGGCTTGTACTTGGATTTGGGAGGACACGTAACACTTTTAAGCTTAATATTTCGTAAACGGATCCCTGAATTGAAAAATGGTTTTCACACACCCGCAATATTTTTGAACGACCTTTCCAACGATATCCCACACCATGGGATAGACGAGAAAAAATCATTCCCACTTTACGTGTAGTCTTGATTTTATTTTACCAATGTCTGCGTGATTAATATGTCAAATTACTGCTTTCAAGTACTAAATTAATAAATAATAATTACTATGGAAACCTAAAAAGATCTTATGCCCACTTTCAGTAATGCCTAAACATTATTGCAGACGACGACGCAGAGCCGAGCGTTGAAAGTCTAACGGTGCGTTTTTAATATCCGACTGCGGCGAAGCCAAAAGAAGGAGGTATAAGTGTTTAACCTGTAAGTATGTATTATGTGAGTCCCTATGTTCCCTCGTAACTACTAAATGACTGAACCGATTTTGGTGAAAGATATGTCGTTAGATTCTTCTTTATTGCGCGAATGTTACTGGGTATATTAAAGTTCTACAAAATCAATATGGCGGATTTTCAACGACAAAACGAACGTTAAAAAAAAAAAAACTCCCTAAACTATCGATTGGGATATCAAAATAAAGGGTTTTATAAGGTAATCACTAAAATCTATACAAATTTTATGTTTAAATATAATTTGGAATGACCAATGATAAAAAAAGAAAAGCTGAAAAAAAAAACGCGACTGTAAAAACACAACTGAAAAGAGAAAAGCAAGCATTATAAATAATTTTAATCTATAGTTTGGTATCGCAGGCGGGGACAAAAAAAAATTAACTATATTTCAGGTTATTGACTTGTCCCCCGACAAGTCAATAACCTGAAATATAGTTTAATTTATTTTGCCTGCATTAAGTACTAAATTTCAATAGACTTTTTTAGGTTTTTTAATAACTTTTTTTTGAGGCATAAGTTCATAATATTTGGGGCATTACAATCCTTTGAAAACCCTTATGATCTAAATACCTACTACAATAGACACCACCCGCGTTTGAACAGATCCGCACAAGCACGGACAGTTGTGTTTTCCAAGCGTTTTACCAAAAAAAAAAAGTTGTTCAAACGGTTTTTCAAACGGCATGCCGTTCGCAGTACAAACTGACATATTTCATACACGTACCGAGCGACTGAAAATATCTGAGCATATCGAATACTGGGTTAACGAAACGGTCAAGTGTAAATAGTGTTAGTGGTAATGGTTCCGTACAACTAAGTAAGTAGATAACATTTTAAATAATAAGTTTGAAAAATAATCTTCTAATCTTTGGACACTTCAGCGCAGCAGGTGGATAACCGTTCTCAGTATATTTTGTATTTTTTTTAAACCGCAGTTTTATTCCCAGTTCCGACAAAGTCAGGGTTTCCATCATTTGTCAGTAGCAGCCCGGTGTTTGTTTTTTTTTTAACAATAGGTTTGCCCCTGCCCACTCGCTCGGGGAATGTCGGCATGGTAATCCTGAGGCATTGGTCGCTCGTGCATGCCCAAAATAATAATTATTTTTAATTTTATTAACATAGCTATAAATATCTACATTCTAACGTAATATGGACTTGTATCAATTACTGAAATATTAATATTAATTAATTTTCATTTCATTTATTTTTATGATTATAATCACAACACAACCATCATTCCGTAATTGTGTAACGTTAACTTTCCTTGATCCTATTCTACTCATCGACAAGGCCCTGCCAATTAAAACCACACCACGGACCCCTAAAAGCCTACAACTGCATACAAACTTCATTTTTTAATAAAAACGGGTAACGAAAAATAAAGGAATTGTATCAGAGCTTTCAATCTGGGTTCAGCTCTTTTATTTTTGGTAAAGAATTCTAAAGCCTTTATCCTCTTTTAAAAACTATGCGCCTGTTTCACACGAGATAACAACCACACCATAGACTAATTACATATATGAACCACATAGCCACACTTTAACGGTGTGGCTGTTATTTCGTTACCCACATGGTTATTAGTGGTTATGATTTTTAGTTCCAAAATAATACTATTTAACTAAACTAAGGAGATAATGGGCCTTTATCTACTTATTTTCCGAATGGATAGCTGTCTATCCGGTCGGAAAATAACGTCATTGTAAAACATACATAATTATCTATTATTAGATATTTTATAGGTAGTACGGCATTTATATAAAGTAAGTAATAAACTTAACCCATGATCGCCAACTAGAAGCAGTCTCCTTGTAAGCGCTCTCTTGATCCGTATTTAAGCTGATTATATCACTACACTGGCTCCATGACCACCCCAAGCTTCACAAGGCAGACATCGCTTCACTTTCAACTGTTTCCCGCCATTCGTTGTGAACTGACAGTTGACATAAGTGACAGCGACCTCACTGCTGACGTGCATGAGATAGTGTTTACATATCTAATAAATATACACTACAATGATAATATTATTTTGTTGTCTTTTCGAGCATGCACAATCCGGACCATAGGTACTTCCGACATTTGTAGGGTAGATTTGTGACGTGGCCACATATTGGGCCCAAGTCATATGAGGGTGTGTGCGAGTCCCACATTTTTTTCAGTTACATCATTATGATAGAGATTTCAACCAGTGACCGACTGGTTGAAATTTCTATATCTTTACTCTCAAGACATTACGAGGTAAGCGGTCAATGTCGATGCTCTTATTTACTTTATTATCTTGGAGCTAATGACGCTGAAGTGTTTTTTCGCCACTGCTGCTCTACAGGGCACAATTTTGCAGTCTCTGTCGGAGAGGCGTTTAGCAGTGCTGTAGGTTAGGTCGAAGGGTACGAGCATGTGTTTTGTGAGTACAGTCCTGTAGTACGAAGAGCTGTCTAGCCATGAGAACTGAATAAAGGTCAAATGGGGGATAGCGGATTGGTTTTAGAAAGGACCTTTAGTACGACCCTCTGCGCCCTTTCTAGTCGCAGCGTGATTGTATTGTGGGCGCCACCTCACATGGTCACGGAATACCCAAGGACTTATTAAGCGAGATCAAGGTAAAAGCATAAAATAAAGTTCGTAGATAAAGTTTTATAATCATATTATTATAGTATCAAAAACAGTCGGTAACGATCTAGATGTGAAAAGGGTTATTATCTAAATAGTGCTATAAACTTAATATGTAAGTAGTCTTTGCCTAAGGCCGCGTCATATTTAAAAGAAATCGTCGCGCGAATACGCTATCCTTGTCCGATGAAGCGCCAGCCCGCGTCGCAGCTGAGCGCGTAGCTTTAAATTCCCCGTCTAATAATAATATATCCGTGATCCAGCCTGTCCCATCTTGCTGTCCCCCCCTCAGCGACGCCCTAAGCCGAGGTTCGTACCCCACAGGGGGTGCCCTTAGCGAGCGTTCGCCTAATTTTAATTTAGAATAGTTGCTCCTGGCTGGAGGCTTTGAGTGTAGTGCTTAAGGCAGCCACAGGATTGTTCGGTTGAGCAGTAAATACCTTAGTGGTATATCTGCGAGATGCCATAGGTAAAAAAAAAAATAAAAAAAAATACGCTATCGAAGCGTTCATCATGTTACGTTTTGTTCGGAAAACCGGAGAGCCGACCGGCGGCGTGGCGGCGTCGGTGCACCACACGTACAGGTTCACCAATAAAAGTGCATATTCGCGCGGCGATCGCTTCTGAGAGCTCTAAACTAACATAAAAACATAGATTCAAGAAATAATTATTTCTTATTACAAAACTACTACAAAATCGATTAGGTACTATTGCAACGCATTAACATAACATTTAATTTTCCTAGCGGCCGTATTATGACGTATTAATGCCACCATTATTCCAGTGTGAGTGAGAGACGGAGCTAAATGAGGCCGCTAGCACCATCCTTTTTTCGCAGTGGAATAATGATGGCATTAATACTTCATATTATGGCCCCTGTACCTCTAACTTATTAGAAATCATTAATCAATACCTACCTGAATGTAGTGACCTATAATACCAGTCTATTATTATCCACCACGCTTGCCCAAGACGGCTTGGCGATTTCAGACTATAAGCCCAGCGGGGTAACGCGTAACACACTAAAGGTTGCAATGTCTTTCATTTTGACAATTTGACAACACTCATTGCGTTATTACGCTATCGAGCAGACAAATTTTTCAAGCATAAGAAGGTTAGGAATTTCCTTTAAAATCCTTCGAATTATGAAAGAAACGCAATAAGGGTGCAGGTTTCCTCACGATAGTTTTCCTTCACTGATTTCAATAATGCCCAAGCAAGGTAAACTCAGAAACTAACTACTTGTAACCTTTTGAAGCACTAGGTCTTGTATATCTCATTCAGGTTTCAATGGATCTCGTTCTATGCTAGGCTGAGTTCTACCAGACCCGGCAGAATTAGACGATATTTGTATCACTCTTGATCCAACCACTGGTTGCTGCGATACGTCAGGAGCTACTGGTTGACTATAGTAACCTCTACTCGAACTAGGTTGGTTATTAGCAACATTATAAAATCTTCCTCCACGTTTGATATTTCGTAAAAGATTTATAACACCGGATTGGAATTCCAAAATTTGATCGTCATCAAGCAAAGTTAAAGTCGGATGAACGCTCTTGAAAAATGCGAAATGGCGGTCGTCATGTGTGTCACTTGGCTTCCTAATTTGTTTCACTTGGCTATTCAGGTATGCTTGCATTTTCGCGTTAAGCATTTCTTCAGATATGTTATTATCCTGTCTTTTCTCTGTATCATCTATTTCGTTTATTGTATTGTCCTGGTTCATTGCTGATAGATCAATGTCTTCCTTTGAGTCAACATTCCATTCGTTTTCACAAACCGCAGCAGAATCTGATTCACTTTCTGCAATAATCTCTTCTTCTTCTTGTTGTTGCTCTTCGTCCTCGGTGTCATCTGATTGTTCGACAGTGCGTCTACCTTTTATTTTTTTTAAAAACAACATTTGATTATGATATTTATATGGTCTCACAAATGATCCGGTCTTTTTAGAATTTTTTCTTGCATTTAAACTTCTCGCCCAACTATCCCTAGTATGAGTCCATATTTTAATGACTAACTTGTCTGTAAAAATGAAAAAAAAACATATCAATAATTAGGTCTATGGTAAAGTAGGTCTATGGGTAGGTACTAAGAGCGTAGCAGACCAAACGATCAATTTTTGTACTTACCAAAAAAAACCTAGCTACCTACTTACGAAAAAACAAACGCAGACGCAATTTTTTTTAAATTTAGTTCAGTAGTCGCAATCTAGTTCAACCAGCAAGACGACATGTCGCGTCGTGTCGTGATGTAGTAGCATGTGTCTGACGCGTTATTACGTCATTGGATGCGTTTTACATCTATTACTCCAGTATATTACCTAAAGTAATAGTATTGTATATCGACAGTGATCTTGAAATAATTACCTACGGCCGCTCGGTAGATAAACCTTCCGGTCCGTGCGTATCTGCCAAGCACCCAATACTGTTAGCTACTGATATAAACTGAGATTTCGAAGCGCGTTGTTTTAGCCGTTTTCTATGAAGATAATATTATAATACTGTTACTTATATGTATATTCTGTGCCATTACTATCGGCAAATTCGCCAGTCACGTCAAAAGTGCTGATTTTACACGTAAAAACACACCACAAAAATGTAAAGATACGTAAATTCTATGAAATCTGTTCGGTACGTCATTTTGTCAGTAGTATACTAACACATGATGTACAAAAATGGACCTAACTGCTCTACAAAACAAAGGCGATGTGAAAGTCAAATTATTACTATCACAGCTATGCAATTACGTAACAAACACAATGTTTGTGTCTCACTCTAGGTAATCGCGAGTGTGGTATAGGTACGTATGTTCTGTCCCGCTCGCGCCGCCTGCTGCGCGTCATACCGGCTCGTTCCATTCACAACAACGTACGTAATAAGCTTGCCAGATATTATCGCCGTTGAAAGATAATCACCGCAGTCGACGCTATCGTTCGCACGAACGATATTGATAATTATGTTTTAGTGGATAAAATTTTAGATAAGTAGTCGCAACTCGCAATAATGAGAAAAATCACTTACAATAATTCTGACGTTCCGTTCCATTCAAATGATTATAATCTTTCTTCAGAATTCCGCAAACTTCGTGCCACGCCGCCGTCTTCGAGAATTTGTTTTTATAGCTGTCCACAGTTCTGTCCCACAAAGCAGGTCTTTGATGCACTAACTTAATTAATAGCAACTTGTTAAAACTATGAGGAATCGACATTCTGTTTCTGAATGACATGATGAACGTCAAACGTGTGCACTTGTCTAAAAATAAACGTGTACTGAATAGTGAATAGCAAGATGGCCGACAAGAGTGAGCGAGAAGGGGCGATGGTACGCAGGCGCTTTCGAGTGAAACGACGCATCCACTACGTTTATTGATTGGAACGATAAAAAAAGGCGTAACTACACTTATTGAAGGAGCGTTACAAATGCGGTTTATGGGACACGATTATTTTGCCGTATTTACCGTTCGTGGTGAATAGTGAATACCGTTAAAAACTTAACTGTTATTACTTACGTGTACTTGCGACACCGTATAATACTTTATTATACTGTGCTCGAGATAAAGTAAATATGACGTAGTAACCTTGAATTGTAATGTTATTGTTTTGTAATCATTATAGGTATTGTTCGTGGAGGTAAAAAGCGGGGTTTATGAATGAATCATCACAACACGTTTTATAATTATTATAGAGGATTAAATAATTGCGAACCTTTATTTTTATATAACCGTTTTTGTTGTTGTTTCAGTAATTTTGTGCGCAGTAGGTACAGTCAAAAAATAATTCTTTCGTCGAAATAATTTAAAAAAAAAACGTAAATAATAATCAGTAGTTTGATATGTTTAACTAAGTAAGTACTATACTTTTATTTGAGTTGCAAACTAAAGCTTACAAATGAATGATTATAGATAGCCGTAGAAAATGTCGCGAAAAAGTGATTCCGATATACTATTTACATAATAAACAATTTCATTTAATTTCACTGCTTTTACTAGGCAATAAGTACTTACATTTATATTCCATTTAATGTAGGTAATATTAGAAAACTGCCTCGTTGGTCTAGTGGTCGCAAGCGCTACTGCTGAGCATGAGGTCCTGGGTTCGATTCCCGGGTCGGGTAAAGTGTTATTGGGTTTTTCTGTCTAGAATTTCTCAGTAGCAGCCCGGAGTCTGGATTTGTGCCCGGTTGATGGCAATAGGCTCGCCCCCTATTACATGGGACTTAAACATAACTGGCGAAATGTGGGTGTACCTACTACAGATACACCTCTGCCCAACCCTCCGGGGAAACAAGGCGTGATGTTATGTTATGTTTTATGTTAATATTAGAAAAATAACGGTTATCAGTTATCCTTATCACCTTTTTGTTATTTCTATATAAACATTATTATTTGGAAACAAACGAGCTTGAAATTTTATGAACGGCGATCTGAAATATAATTGTTAACAAAGTAGTATTCCTAATAACACCGTCTAACATCACGTTTTTTTAGGGATTAAATATTGTAAATAGTTTTAAAACATAGAATTATCCCCGTCGTTGGCAACACGTGAAATGTCACTTATATTGGAGATCCTCAAGATAAGGAACAAGCTCTGTTTTCTGTACAGAGTAGTTCCGCATACTTACATTCACTTGGTTTTTCTCAAAGGATAAGTGAATTAGGTAGACTAATTATTGCAGCTTTGGGGCTGTTAGCTAGTGGCGGGTGGGTGTATTCAGATTGCCGTTCGAATAAAATTAGAATTAAGACTTCGCTTAATAGGTAAGCTCGTTTTTTTCCCAATTTTACTTCACGGCGATCTGAAATATAATTATTAGCAAAGTATATGATTGGCTGTTTGTGTAGGTATGTGAGTTTAAATGTTTGTAAACGCACCCACAATACAGGAGAAATTCCTAGTGTGGGGCAACGCTTAAAAAAAAAGAAAAAAAGATGTTGAGTTGTCTGCAATAATTGAATTAGTTAATAAATTATCTGATTATAAATATTCTGGTTTATTTAATAGGCACTTTTATTTTCCTTCATTAGCATTGGTTATTAAGGAATAATAAGCTATTGTTAATCAGCATATAAGCATAATCAACAACAAGTAACCCCCACATTGTGTCTGTCTCGATTGATGCCAGCTCTAAGTTGAGCTGCTGTATGTGTTGTCCTGTGAAAGGAAGAATTGAATCACTCTCACTTTTATTACACTTAGTTATAAGCTTTAGGGTAACTTTAAAACAGTGGTGCCGATACTCTTGTACACCGAACTAAACTAACTAAACTATCACTAAAATTCCTTACTTTTGGCTATGAGAATCTTAAAGCTATTCTGTAGTAAAAAAAAGTTATTTTGACACAACTCAATCGAATTTGACAATTGCGACTCCACGTAGTACATACTTGTTTGCCCTACCCCGTGAATTTTTATAGAGCCGAAGGCGCGCAGCGCGGGCAGCCTCCGCGTGTTTTATATGAAATTTATCACTTTTTGTAAAGAAAAAAAAAAAATCTACGTGTTGAGTATTAGGGGTATAAGAGTTTCATAAAGGGGGTCGAAATTTTCATTATTTTTGCGATAGGACACACCATTTTCAAAGAAAAAAATCCAGTACAGTAGGTAATGTTTTTGCACCCGAAGTCGAGATGTTCGTGTGAATTTTAGTTCTTGACAACTAATAATATTCCACACCATTTTCAGTGGCGATTATTAATGGTCAGAATTAGTTAGACAATTAAAATTTTAGGTGAAAAACGTCGAATTCAGAATAGCAAAATTGTAATTTTCACTAATTTAAAATCTCAGTACAATCTTAGTGCTGTTAAACTAAAATATAGTTAAGTTGTGCCACTTTAGTCTATTTCAGAATGGGAAATCATCGTTTGACAGGAGTAAACTAAATTTTGGTGATTTTTAGTCTAGTTTAGACGCATTTGTGACAAGATAATCGGCACCAGTATTTATTTAATTAGTCGACAGAGTCGACATTAGAGCCAACTTCTTTGTTCTGTATTTTTAGTTCCATAAGTTTGTTCTGTATTTTTATTCAAGTCAGGAATATATTTGTTGGATTACATACTTTTAAAGGTTTCCATGACAGAGAATACCTAGGTGTCAGTCGTAGATGTCTCCGTAAACGTAAACGTTCACTTATTTCAGATGCAGTGTGGAACTTAATGCGTGAGTTTACGATAAGCTCATAAACTCTATAATAATTATAGAGTTTATGAGCTTATCGTAAACGTTGTGTATATAAATACCATCCATACCAGCCCATTCCTACAATTTGTAGACCGCAGCACATGGTGTCCCCAGGAGGTCACCCATCCAAGTACTGATCACGCACGATGTAGCTTAACTTCGGTGATGGGACGAGAACCGGTGTATTCAACGTAGTATGGACGTTGGCTGATTAAAAACCCATAGCTCCACATACGGAAGTCATCACAGAATCTATTTATTAGAATTTATTTATCAATTTACCTACTTAGTCAGCTGTTGCACACCTCCACGCACGGCTGCGCTTAGATGTTTTTATTATTGTACTGATTTTCTTGTTGTTCAAACTCAAACTCAAAGCATTTATTTCAATTAAACCATTTACAGGCACTTTTGAATTGTCAAGGAGTCAGTCAGTCAGAAATATGAAGCTAGTTGCCCATTCCAAAGCGTAGGTTCCTATGGAGAAGAACGGGCAAGAAACTCCACGGACACTCTTTAAAAAAAAAATATTCTTACAAAATATTGTTTACATCATTCATGTTGAAATTATACTTAATACTTTCCCATTTAATACTTAATTATTAGCAGTAAACCAATTTTGGACCTGCAGTAGGGCGTTATTTACATCGTCAAGATTTGATGCACGTCTATTTATCATTTTATCTTGTTGTTTTATAACCGACCCGTTTGTAATTCATATTTCTATCTTATTACATCTACATGTTAGACAGTCCACTCACCTTTCATTTGCTTTACTAGGACCTATCGTCGCGATCATTGGTAGCATTTTATATACCTAACGGTATATACAAAGACAATTTGGTAAGCAAAAGGATTCGTTTTTGTTTATAGTAACCGAACGTTAGTCACTAAAAGTTTTTTTTTTTAAATTTTGATTTTCTGCCTGACCGTACAAATCACTGTCATCGGGAGTGAAATATCTGGTATTATTAAATGGGTTGAGTAGACGCGGGCCGAGTTGTCTCTGACCCCATCACATCATTTATCTACGAGTACGTACAACATTCTAGGTCCACCAACCCGAATCTTAACATCGGCTATCTAATTACGCAACACATTTTCAATAAAATTCGAGTGGAATTGATATCATTTAAACTGGAAATTGAAAAATTTGACAGCTTTCGTATTACGTAACTCTAAAATTTTTGATATCAACTGCAGTCTGGATGAGACGCTAAAGAGTGAACGATACCCGTCTAAAAAGGCTATAACTGGAATTACGTAACCATTTTGACAGCGCTGAGTTGGTTTAAAATCAACGAGTAATTTGTTTCTTCTGTCAGTTAAAATAGAAGGCAATGTACCCCTCGCATTTGATTTTCTTTGTAATATTTTTGGGATTTACTCGTATAATCTCCTTAATTATTGCGAAATTATGTAAGTGAACATCGTTTTAATAAATTGTGAATGTGTTTTTGTGTAAAACCTCAATGATAAATCAATAATAGTGATATATTAAAATAATATCGAAGCGGTCGATAAATTATAATATTGTGAAAATTATCCGCCCATAGGACGACCCACTGACCAAGTTCTCTTCTGTTACAACCTACTAAAGATATATATTATGAAATTTCAGAAACGAGGTATTTTATTGAAAGACAAATTCGTACCTCGTACTGTATCCATTGTACTGAGCATAGAAGACAGTGGATTATGTAAGGACATCAATGAACATACCACACCACCATCTAAGGTACCTACATAAGTAATAACAATATTCTTTTATTTCTAAGTGTTGAACATTGAATGTGTGTTTAGCACAATTTTTTATTTATTTAAACATACATACGTGTTATGTTGGTGACTACGAAATGCACCATCAAACATAAACTTTCATACAAAGTCATTGAACCTAATAATTGTTGTATTCATTGAAGTGTTTAAGGGAGAGGCCAATTAGAATTTATTTTGTGGATGGATGTAATGGATCATGGAATATACATAATATAGAAGATTTACTTAAATTCTTTTTTTTTTTCAGGTGTCAGGCTCAACTTCATTATTGAGGAAAAGTATAAACTCTCAGCAAGAATTAGCAAGCAGTACATACATAATCCATGATGAATTCCACAGGAATACATTAAATTTCACTAATCCTTACAATATATTTTCCAATTTCTTTTTGCCCCATGTGTAAATATTTCATAAATGTGAATAAAGGCTATTGTCAGTTATTGTTTGCTTTGTTTTCCATAATTTATTTCGCTCTATTTACTGAACCTACTGAAAATACATACATAATATCACTGTTTCTCTGAAGAGTTGGGCAGAGGTTTGCCTGTACACACACATTTCACCAGTTATGTTTAAGTCCCATGTAATAGGGGACGGGCACTACTAAGAAATTCCAGGTGGAAAAACCCAATAACACTATGCCCAACCCAGGCATCGAACCCAGGACCTCATACTCAGCAGTAGCTCTTGCGACCCCTAGACCAACGAGACATAATTTTATTAATAAATTGTTGTGTTAATGAAAAACAAAACTTCAATTCTTAAATATTTCATAATAAGTTATTTTTATTTGTAGTTTACACTGTTATCATTATCAATTAACAAAATAGGAACATACATTTATATTACCGTCATTCAAGACTCAACAGTTTTCTAAAACAACAATTATATTTCAAGAACTATCTTCAGGTTCTAAGTAGCAACGCAGCAGGTGCCTTCATTCATGCTGCCTTCATGTCTTCGTAGGTGAAACTCCCCAGGAACTCTACAGTTTTAAAACAAAATCATATTATTATCTGCTCAAATAAAGTACTTAAACATTATGGGGTTTATTTATAAACGTTACTTAAAGTTAAGTAATGATTAGCAACTGTATATCCATACATTTTTGACATTTGAACGTCATTTAACTTTAAGCAATGTTTATAAATAAACCCTGTGGCAAAGTAAAGTAGGCATTCATTGGGCCCATGGCTGGACAAAAGCCATTAGCCTAGTTATTGCTGCTGTTTGTATAATTTCTTCTTTACTTAGGGCTGATTTTTCAATGTCCAGATATTTTGTAATACTAAATTATGTAAACATTAGTTAGGTATACATAAAATATAATTATGATGTAGAAAGTTCGGCCAAGGAAATAAATATTCATAATTTTATTATAAAGTAAGTTGCCTCGCTTGATTCTTAACTATGTGACTAAAAGCTTACATTTTCATTCACAGCATTTTTGCCATCTAGCCATCCAACTTCTTTGTTAGGAAATTAAGAAGATTCATGTTGGGTAGTGTTCCATTCATGTATTTTCAGCTCTAGCACCGTCTGTGAAAATATTATGAATATGTTTTGTAGTTAGGTTAGTGGTTACTATAGTTTATTTCAGCATGTAGGTACTTATGTACAAAAATATCAATTAACAATTTCAGTTAGAATGTGAGGTTGACGGACAGGGACTCACGTTATTCCTATTTATATTGGGTTACTTACTTGTAGTGATAATCTCGACGTATTTTTCGCTATTGAGCAAAACAGTATTGATTTAATGAGAGAATTTTCCAGTTCATCCGGCTTACACAAGCCACAAGAAAAATGTTCCAAAACTGCCTAACATAGGCCCACGTTTCGTATAGGATATTAAATTAAAATTTGTAAATATAATACAATTTTGTGTTGTTCTCAGTGTTGCCATTTTTTTTCCCCGAGTGCTATAAAAAGAAATAAGATGAGACATTTTTTATAATCCGTTCAACCGATTTTGACTTCTATTGCGTTGGTGACATGACAAATGGCAGCTTCAGTAAACACTTGGTATTGTAACCACTTTTTTGCTTTTAATGTTCAACCGAACACGAAACGGTTTATTTAAATGTGTAATCTTATTTCAAATAGAGTATAGTTTAGGCTCAAACATTTTTAATTTTATTTATCTGTTACTGACATTCGGTCGCTGTTTTGGAGGTCCATTTGAAAATTTGAGAATGAAAATAAAAGAAAAGGTCAAAGTATTTTTTTAAACATCATCCAACATAATCTACAATAATTAATGAAAAAGTTAGTGAAGATGTTTGAATGTTTGTTAGATCTATACATAACTTGGGCATAACGGCAGTTTTTTTTTACCCCGGTAGTATTTTCCCGTGAAATATTTTTTAGAAATGACGTCGTTTTGCGATCACTACTCGGGCGGAGCCTCTGATTATTTTCAACATATTCATCATGGTGAACAGTTTTGCCAAAACAGCGTTCGAATCTGCAGTGGTTTCGGCATTTGAAAGAAATACATCGTAAAATCACTGACACAGGTTTTAGACAAACAATAAAACATGCCATTATCTTGTTATTTTAATATTTTCTCGAGTCAGTTTTAGTAATTGATTGTATTGTTTTCTACAAATTGAATAACTAACCACTAGACAAAACCACCAGCCACTAAAAGCAACCCGCAATTTCAAGCAATTTCTTCGCCAGTAGGGGTGTCCAAACCCCCAGGTTTAGTGGAAATCCCACTAACATGACAACACTGCTTTTCTACGATTTTGTTATTGGCCACAGATTAAAAAAACCGGGGAAATGAAACGTTTTGTTACGTATTTCAATTATGGTAGTTTTTGATAGAAAGTGTTTTAAAAAATGGTTTTTAATTTTTCGGCAATCATTGTACATTTTCATTTATAAACACTATTATATCATCAGTTATAATTAAAACAAAATTAAATTAAAGCACAATAATTTGGAAATTAATCATGCCTTTAAGGTGGAACAAAACATATAAATCAAAGACGTATAGCCGTTTTTTAAGAACAACCCTATTCAATTCCGGTCGATTGGTAAAAAATGTTTATCGTAATTCCAATTATGCCATGCGATTTAAATTGGACTTGGTTTCGATTCGGAATTGATATCAAAAATAAAATGTGTTGCGCAATTAGGCTGCGGGTTTACTTACAACCGTCACTTTACTGCAGTTAGTTAAATAAAAACTGTCCGGTTAGAGCCTGAAAACGGAGGCTGTTCATGTGTGCATCTATCAGAATCGTTAGGAATTCCTACGTATTTTACACCGATACGAAAATGCCTCTTTCTAGAATGCAATGTTTTATTTCAACACATGGTCTATGCATGGGTAATTATCTAACTATTTGTCACCATGCATGCTGTAGCATGTAGCATTTGCTTGTACTTGTAATATTATTTTAAATGGATTTGGGTGTAATTAGTTTGAATTACTTAAATATTAAAAGTAGGCGAAGCTACACCTACCTATCTCTCTCAAGAATGATAGCAGTTGGCACACACGGGGGAACTTTTTATCTGGCTAGATAGGTCGTACATGAAGTAGAGATCGGTTACCATAAAACTGAACGCCCCTTCACAAAAATTTATATTCAAGCATTCGAAAAGTGTATCAACAAGTAGTAGGAGGCAGTGCAGCGCAGGGGCGTGCACATCGTGTCTCTAGCGAGCGAGTGAAGCCGCGCGCAAGAGCTACTAATAAATAAGTCATCAAAACCATAAACCCGAGGGCCAAACTATCGACTGACCGGTCGAAATTTTATGACCGGAAGTTGCGTCAATTTCCCGTTGCAGTTCCGGTTTCCGCAGACCGGCGACGGTTTTCAATTATTCCGTTATAACAGCCTCCGTTCTCAGGCTCTAACCGGACAGTTTTTATTTAACTAACTGCAGTAAAGTGACGGATGTTAAGATTTGGGTTGGTGGACCTAGAATGTTGTACGTACTCGTAGATAAATGATGTGATGGGGTCAGAGACAGCTCGGCCCGCGTCAATTCAACCCTTTTAATAATACCAGATATTTCACTCCCGATGACGGTGATTTGTACGGTCAGGCAGAAAATCAATATTATAAAAAAAAAACTTGATATCTATTTAATTATTTATGTAACCTAAGTTCATTATATTTTTAAATTGACTGGATTAAAAAAGACAAGCGTTCAAAGAAAATGAAACACATCGGATTTGAAGACAATAGAAAAGTTTTCTATCTCACATTTGACTTGAATTATTGACAATATCATCATAAAAACCATCTAAAAATTCTTGTATTCTCATCAAAACATTCTCGGGAGCCTGCAGGTGAGTTTTCAAGGGGTGTCAAGCCAAAGGAAGGTAGGTATAACAAATGTTATTTTTTTCCTCGTTCGGGTCGTTTATCAGTCTGCCTCTGCGACCGCCGACGGGTCTAAGGGTTGCCACAAGGTAAAATAATTGTTGAATAATAACATCATAATACCAGCCTGTTATTGTCCCACTGCAGGACAAAGGCCTCTTCTCATAAAGAGAAGGCACGAGCATTGATCACCACGCTTGCACAAGATGGGTCGGCGATTTTAGACTTAAATTAAGTACATGTAAGACTTAAATTAGGTATAAGTCGAGATTTCCTTCTTTCACCATGTATTAGGGGTGCGAACCTCAAACCTATTGCCATCAATCAGGCACAGATCCAAACAACGGGCTGTCCACTGAATCTCCTTATGGAAATCCAGTAAGTACTTATCCCGGGTCACGGATCGACCTCACGCTCAGCAGTAGGGCTTGTGACCGTCAGAGCAACGAGGCATTCAGGTACACAAACTCAAACTCAACTCAAACTCTCAAACTCAAAGCATTTATTTCAATTAAACCATTAACAGGAACTTTTGAATTGTCAAGGGGTCAGTCAGTCAGAAAAATGAAGCTAGTTGCCCATTCGAAACCGTAGGTTCCTATGGAGAAGAACGGGCAAGAAACTCCTTACCTTAAATATTTAAAATTTCATATACTTAACACATAATATAACATCACGCCTGTAATCCCCGAGGGGTTAGGCAGGGGTTATTTTAATTTTCAGAATCAATAAAAACTGCCTTACCTTATGAAAAAAAAAGATGTCCAGTAAGTCCTACTTTTCTTACTTTTAGCGTACCTACCAACCCTACTCAGGTGCAGAAATGATAGAAAAAAGTCTACTCTCTCTAACACCAACTAACTTCGGAAAATTGTTGTCCATTTTATCGTGACGCACAAAATGTTGAACATAACATAATTAATGTTGAAATTGTGTTGTTTTGCCGTGACAAAGGGAAAATTACAATGGTAGGTTTTTTTTTACGAGTTTGTTTGTTTGGGTGTTTGATTGCGCTAATCTCGGATTTGTGCTAGTCTGTCAAAGATCCGGACGAATCTCGGTATGTAAAGATGGTCACCTATCCACGGACCAACCACGGCAAGCGTAACTTTACCGGATGGATCGACCCGTGCGGCTGTTATTACTTAGCCACCAGCGAAAACGACGTATGGAAAACTAGTTAGGTTTAAAGATTTGTACACAAATAGGTAATAAAGTAAAATAAATAAACAAACCTTCCGCGTACCGGAAGACGAAGCTTCGATGACCTTGTGAAGGCCGCAGGAATCCACTGGATAGCACAGAAGTGATCGAAGAGGCGGTGCTTGGGGGAGACGTATGTCCATCAGCGAACGTCTTTCGAATGATAATTCAATCAATCTGCCTAGCCTTTTCCCAACTATATTGGGGTCGGCTTCCAGTCTAACCGGATGCAGCTGAATACCAGTATTTTACATGGAGCGACGGCCTATCTGACCTCCACAACCCAGTAACTGGGTAATACGATACCCCTTGGTAAGACTGGTTGTCAGACTTTCGGGCTTCTGACAACCCGTAACGACTGTCAAAGATCCACGAATGACAGCCGGGACCAACGGCTTAACGTGCTTTCCGAGGCACGGAGGAGTCTCGGTATGTAAAGATGGTCACCCATCCACAGACCAACCCCGGCAAGCGTAGCTTAACCTGACGGATCGACCCGTGCGGCAGTTACTTAGCCACGAGCTAATTATGATGCATATAAACAGTACATATAATGCATGTATAAAACCAAAAAGATTTATGTAAAAAACCAAATTACAATGAATGGCTACTCACATACGCACTGTATCTATTCCAGTTTCTACTCCATTCATGATCCTTATTATAATTTTAATGCGGTTTTCCTGTAATCCGCTCGACAAATCATTCATACTTTTATGTTTCAATTGAGAACAATGATTTGATAAGAATAAATACCTAGTTATACTAATGAAATGTAGCTACGTCTGTTATGCTGGTCATATACAGGGTGGAAGGGACATCGACGCGAAAACTGATACCATGGATTCAGCACATGATTCTGAACCCCCCTCCATTGAAACTTCACGTAGGTTATTAAAAAAAAAACAGCTGTTTCATAAAAAAGTTCAATACTTACGCGGTGAAAATGTATGGAAAAGCTGTTTTTTTTTAAACTGGCGAAAAATTTCAACCAATGGTTTCAGAATCATGTAGGTACTGAATCCATGGTATCAGTTTTCGCGCCGATGTCCCCCTTCCACCTTGTATATAATTATTATTTATTTATTAATTATAAGAATTTTAATTAGTAATTAAGTCAAATTAAGGTGTAATCTTATGTGTAACTGCATAAATACTCAGGATTATTGTTTTCCTGTAAATATATAAAGTAAATTGTGCTAGGTTACACACCGGTAACCTAAAAACAACAACAGTAACTGACGTTCGAAGTACGGATTTAAACGGGGAGTATTGCTTTACTTTTACTTTTAAATAGCACACAATCATCACTTTACACGACCTCGTCGTCTTAATATAAATATTTCGCTGATTCAGCACTGCATTGGGTCTCAGTCGCATTGTTTACATGCTAGAAACGAAACTTAGCGAATATTCTGTTATTCTCAATCTACTCTTTATTACAACAATAAAAACGTTCATGATCATTATTTTTGCATTGTCGCTATATTTTAATATCATATAATATTGTAACTAAAATGTAGGCAACCTACCCACATAACAAAAGGAAAAGTAAAATCAAAGTAATAAAAGCAAAATTTTACATTCCATTGAATAATATAGCTTTGATATTAGCTCTCCAAGCCAATACAGTAGCATACCTTATCTCACCACTAAACAACCCTAACTTTCCCCCATTTTTCCTTTCATTTCCAAATTTATTTTATCTGTCTTGTCTTACTTGTTCTCACCGTTTCCTTATTCTCATTTTAGTAAAAAATCCGGAAACCATGCCTGTGATGACCCGTAAGGCTATTGCTCAGGATATGGAGCTTAAATTGAGAACGGCCCTCCAAAAACTTGAAGCATCAAAACTCCAATGTAAGCAATTGTTGCAAGAGAATGATGAAAGTGAGGAAGAAGTTAAGAAGATAGTCAACAAAAACTCAAGCCTTAAACGGGAGCTAGTAGACCTACATCAGCAATATCTGAATGTTGTTGATGAACGCGATCAACTGAAGGTGGTCACGGATGGTTTCAGCAACTGTAGTAACTTGTATGAGGAAGCTTTAAGCAAAGTTAGGGACCTTGAAGACGAATTAATTCATGCTAATAGTCGTATTATCCAGTTAGAAAAAGAAAAAGTAAGTACTCAGGTTAAACAAACTAACCAATTATATGATGAATTGTTAAATACTAATTGTAACCCTCATTCCATAATAACTATTGACCTTACTGAAGAATCCTTGCTGAAACAGAAGTATAGTTATAAAATTAGTCATAAGAAAATGAAAAAGTATGCAAAAATGAATAGAATAATTAAAAAATTCAATCAAATTAGGAAACAACAGAAAATCTTTTCCAATAATATTCCACGGAGAAAAGAACGTGTTGATCTAATAAATAAATTAAATAATTATCAAATCAAATTAAAAGACAGAAAAAAAATCTATGAAATTGATACACAGCGCTTACAGTCTGACAGTTACTTGAGGACAGACTTAGTTCCCTTTTCGTTAAATATGTGGGTTCTCAAAACCAAATCAAAGAACACATTCTTGCTGCTAATGAGTTAGTTATGTGTCAGTGTACTTGTCAGAAGGTTTCAAACCCTGATGCTGTCCAGTCTGAGGCAACGGAGGACCCGTCCCAGACTGAGTCTCAAGACTGTATCCTCCACCAAGATGTTTTAGTACAAGATCAAGTGGTACAATCTGAGATTGGTAGTTGTCCAACTTTCAGTAGTCATGATTGTTATCATTCAGTTATGTTCTCAGATAGTATAGGAAGAGGTATAGGTAAATTAATTAGAAACAACCTGTGTTATTCTACTCTAAATTATTGTATGCCAGGGTCAACCTACAAACAAATAATGGCATCAGTAACAGGAAATGTATATAATCCTAAAACCAACATTACTGTATTTGTAGGTAATAGTTCTAAGGTAAAAAAAAGAAGAAATCACTGACTGTGTAACTGAGTTGTTAAAGTTAAATTGCAGTAAAATAATATTGTGTGCTTTCCCATATTTTGAAAGATTGACAAATAGACAAAACAATTATATTCATATGCTTAACAAGCATATGCACTTCTTAGTTAGTCATTATAGTGACAAGCTTATATTTCTTGACACCAACATTTTTGTGGAAACTTTGAAATCGACTAGGAATACTGTGTACTTGCCTGTTAGTTTTAGACACATAATAGCAAGGCTATTAGCTTTTTATATAAACTCAGACATAGGTAGTATGTCGAAGTCTTGTGTTATTAACACCACAACGGTTAGTAATAGTACTAATTATAAGGTGGTAAGCCTGAATAAATGTAGCTCAAATGCTATAAATATTATACTCACTCACTATGAGCTCACTGCCTGGTGATGACACTGAGGTCATGGGGTCAACTCCGGATAGTCATTTAAACTAGTTTGTAAGACAACAGGAGGTACAAGTAAGAATATTCTTATAACTAACAACAACAAGGTATCTTCTGGCTCTAAAATAAATATTTACCAAAAAAGAGATCAGCAGAATGCCTTGAAATTATTTCATCAAAATATTCAAGGTATTTCTGCCAAGTTATTAGAAATTGAAATGTTTTTAGAAAAAACAAAGTTTGACATTGTTTGTTTCACTGAACATTGGTTAAAGGATTACCAAATGCTAATTAATTATAAGAACTATAGTATGAGCAGTTGTTTTAACCGTAAATCTATGCTGCGTGGAGGTTCTCTAATCTTGATTAAAAATTGTTTAAAAACTAAGGCACGTAATGACATAGTTGGTTTATCAGTTGAACATTGCATCGAACTGTCCTGTGTTGAGCTGGATAAGCATGTTGTAGTGTGCGTGTACAGACCCCCTAATTATCAAAACTTTTCTTTATTTGAGTCAATAATGGAAGATGTCCTAGCGAAACTTGCATCCAGTAACAAAACCGCAATTATTTGTGGTGATTTTAATATTAATATTCTGGAAAATACTTTAAATAGCAATCGATTATTAAGTCTTTTTAAATCATTCAATTTATCTAACATTTTTACAGAACCGACTAGAGTAACTTCAACTTCCGCTACTTGTATTGATAATGTCTTCTGCGATTGTGATTATTTAGCAAAAGCCATATTAAAAAAATATTTGCCGTCTGATCATAGTGGTCAAACGGTAACTTTTAAGTTTAAAACAGCTTTGCAAAAAGGGAAAATACAATTTAGACCAATAACAAATGGCAAATTAAATAGATTCAATAGTATCCTAAATAAGGAGTTAAATGTTCTAGGCCATAATATGGATGATGCAAATAAATTGTATGACGATTTCTTTTCAGTAGTGCACACTGAATTCAATAAAACTTTTGAAAAGAAAACAAAAAATATTAGCCCTATTTTTATATTTAGTGACTGGGCAACTAGAGGTATTAGGATAAGTAGGGAAAGGCTTTTCGAGCTGTATGGCCTTAAGCCTTACATTAACACTGAAACTTTCAACAAGTATGTTGCTAAATATTCCAAAATTTTTAGAAATACCTGCAAGATAGCTAAAGCCCTGTACATTAGCAATAAGATCAAATCAGCAGAAAATAAAATAAAAACAGCTTGGAAAGTTATAAATAATGAAACTAGTAGGGAAAAAAAAACGAAACACTGATTACACATTGGAGACTTCACGTGGTGCAATAAGCTCTAACTTAGAAGTAGCTCAAGAATTTGTACATTTCTTTACTAATATACCATCTAAAACGACGGAAGCTTTAAATTCTTCACCCGATGTCTCAATTGATCTATTAAGAGCGAATGTCCCAGGGTGTCCGGTTGAATTTCAATTTAAACATATAAACCCTATGATAGTTATTAAAGCCTTTCGGCAAATTAAAATCAAACTGACCGAGGATCTATGGGGACTATCTATCAAAGTTTGTACATCCATAATCGAGACTATAGCACCATACTTACATAGCTTTAATATTTAATTTGTGTGTAGATCAAGGAGTCTTCCCGGATTTAATGAAATACAGTAAGGTTATACCACTTTTTAAATCTGGGGACAGTAAAGACACCAACAATTATAGACCAGTATCCGTGCTGCCGATATTCAGCAAAGTGTTCGAAAAGGTAATGCTAAACCAATCATTTTAACACCAACCAAATCTTACACGATCAGCAATATGGTTTCACCAAAGGTCGTTGTACAACTGACGCCGGTGTCACCTTATTAAAACACATATTTACAGCGTGGGAGGAGGCTCAAGATGCCATAGGAATCTTTTGTGACCTCTCCAAGGCATTTGACTGCGTAAATCATGAAACCTTACTCTTGAAACTTGAGCATTACGGACTAGGTAAACTTGCGCTCTGTTTAGTAAAATCTTATTTAAATGATAGACAACAGCAAGTTCAAATTAATGGTGTAAATTCACTCAGTCTAAAAGTAAAAATGGGTGTTCCTCAAAGCTCGATATTGGGTCCTTTCCTCTTTTTAGTATATATTAATGATCTACCCCATTTATTAAAAAACCAACCACAAATGGTGTTATTTGCTGACGATACTTCCCTAATTTTTAAGATAAATAGACGTGCATCAAATCTTGACGATGTAAATAACGCCCTAGTGCAGGTCCAAAATTGGTATACTGCTAATAATTTAGTATTAAATGGAAAAAAAACTAAATGCATAAAATTTGCTTTACCGAATGTTAAAAGTAGTGATTGTGATATAGTATTCAATAAGGAAAAGCTAGAATTTGTAGATGAAAACTGTTTTCCTGGGGATCACGCTCGATTCAAGGCTGCAATGGGGTCCTCATTTAACATCTCTCGCAGGACGACTAAGTTCAGCAGCATATGCTGTAAGAAAAATCCGTAAATTTACTGATATAGATACCGCAAGGCTAGTCTATTTCAGTTACTTTCATAGTATCATGTCCTACGGTATTTTACTATGGGGACGGGCTGCAGATATCGACTCTATTTTTATTCTGCAGAAAAGAGCCATTAGAGCAATATATTGCCTCCGTAGGCGCGATTCTCTAAAGGAACTGTTTAAAAATATTAACATCATGACGGTACCTTTTTTTTTTTTTTTTTTTTTGGGTGGGAAATCATCAAATGACGTCTCCCGCTCTGGGTGGAGCGGGAGGGCGTGTCAGACTCTTACTGACTAAAACCCACCCGTGTTCCTTCTGTTGCCTGTGCAATGCCAGGGGGCCACGGTATCCCTTTCGGACTTTCCCGCAACCCCGGCAGGCAATGGTCTCATCGGACCCCTTCATTCGCTGACATCTCTTTGAGGCGCGCGTGGAACACAACGCGCCGTCGACCCGGGCTTGGTCCTTACCGGACGGCGAGCTACCCATTGCTCACCGTCCGCAAGCCCGCGCCTACGGTGGCCGGGAATCGGCAACCGATTCCCGACGCCCAGGGCGTCTCCTCCTGCGGCGGCTAGGGGCGTGAGGGCGCGAAATTTGCCTCTCCCTCACGCGCTCCGCCTCCTCCTTCGCGAGCATTACTGCTTCGCAGAAGGAGGTGACGGCCTCCCATGCCCTCTCGCTCCATCCATGACGGTACCTTGTCAATATATTTATGAAAACATCATGTACGTCACGAAAAATCTTAATCTTTTCAGTAAAAGAGGTGAAAGACACAATTATAGTACTAGAAATAGGGACCAATTAGTTCAACCGGGTTTCAGACTGGCTAAAGTAGACTCATCTTTCATGGGGTACTGTTTAAAATGTTACAATAAAATACCTTCCCTTATACTACAACTAAATGAAACGAAATTTAAATCTTGTATAAAACGCACACTATGCTGCCAAGCATATTATAAGCTTGGGGATTATATCGCTGACAAAAATGCTTGGCTTAACGCTGGTCCAGCTCCACAAGGGCGCATAAACTAATTGATTAGCATTCAAAAATATTGTTGGAATTGCTGAAGATTGCAAAAACTATCTTTGAATTGTATAACTTCAATCTCTTTTTTTATTGTATAATTGCATAGCACATGTGTGAGCACTGTGACCATGTACCTTCTATAAAGCTACCATTTGCTGGGTACGTCTTTCATTGACTTGATATGCCCTGGCGGCTAAGAGTATGTCATGCTCACTCAAATGTCTCGCTGGTGGTGGCGTGTGTGTTGGATCGTTGAGCTCCCTTCAAAATGGTTGAGCTTAACGGTGCTGATCCATGCGTCATGTTCGTGAACGGGCGCCATCAGTAGGGACTGGTCATCTCTTATTTACCACGGCTTATTTTAATTTTTGAATTGTTTTTTATTTTAATTTTTTATTACGGACGCTTTTTACGTACACGTCTTTCTACATTGTTCTCACATGTATAATTTCAACATGAATGATGTAAACAATATTTTGTAAGAATATAATTTTTTTTAAAGAGTGTCCGTGGAGTTTCTTGCCCGTTCTTCTCCATAGGAACCTACGCTTTGGAATGGGCAACTAGCTTCATATTTCTGACTGACTGACTCCTTGACAATTCAAAAGTGCCTGTAAATGGTTTAATTGAAATAAATGCTTTGAGTTTGAGTTTGAGTTTATACCCAGCTGCCTATCGTCCAATCGGCACGACGATGCCAGTTCATCGTTGCTCAAACTTCAAACGTCAATAATTTCATTTAAAAGTAACAAAACTCTGTATTTGATTTTCCAAATACGAGGGGGCGTTTTTAAGTTCGCGGAATGGAGGGTGAGAAGTCAAAATAAAAATACTAAATTATTTTTCTTTTTCAATATATTCACCTGCTACCCTTATACATTTTTCGATCTTTCAATTAGCTTATGTATACCTTCATAAAAAAATGTTTTGTCTTTGTCCGAAAAATAAGCTGAAACCGCGTCCTTCACTTCTTCATCAGTTGAAAATTTCTTCCCACGAAGTTCTTTTTTCAGTTTTGGGAAGAGGTAATAATCACTGGGAGTAATAATCCAGTAACAATTCGACTTAATAGTCCATCCTTGTCTTCGTTACAGAGGTCCAAAAACGTGCGAGAACACTCCACGCGGTGTTGTTTTTGAGGCGGCGTGAGCATTCTTAACACCCATCTTGCACTGACCTTTGTCATGCCAAGATGATCGTGTAGAATTTTGAAAATTGTCGTATCCGATACTCCAATCATTTCTGCAAGCTGTTTCTTCTTTAGTCTGGCATCTTCCAATATTATTTTTTCGACTTTTTTAATGATTTCAGGAGTAGTCACCTCGATCGACCGTCCGGGCCGTGGGTCGTCTTCAAGTGAGGTCCTGCCTTGTTTAAAGAGACTGTGCCACTTGTAAACCATGGTTTTACCCGGGCAAGAGTCCCCGTAAACGGATTCCATCTCTTCCAGTATATTTTGAACTGACTTTCCTTGCTTGGTAAGGAATTTTATTACGGCACGGTACTCGATTTTTTCCATAATTCACACTTTCTTCCCGATTGAGTTGTTTGCTTGACGATAGTTCAACGACTAATGATCCAATTAAGATAAAACCTGGTATTTATACTAATATTGAGTGGCTGAAGTTGTGACCATCCCGATAATGACCTATTGTTATCCCCTCCCTCCCATTCCGCGAACTTAAAAACGCACCCTCGTACAGAGGTGTATGTCCTCTTTAGGCTTTTATTATAATATTGATGTGGTTTTCCTGTAATTGCTCGATTGTCATATTTTTCATTGTTTCGACCACATTGTGACGTCTGTTCAATCGAAAACAATGATTCGATTAGAATAAATACCTCGTTACTAATGAAATAAGTATTATCACTGTGTGTGAGTGCTCAAAAAACAGCAGTGCTATTCTGTACAAATCTCACGGTGAAAACTTAGGTGAAGTGAGCGTGTCAATAGTGTCCATCCCTAAGTAGCATCAGTGGAAGGATAGCTCACTTCACGCTCACTTCACCTGAGTTATCACGGTGAGATTTTTACAGAATAGATAGGCAGGTAAGTATAAGCAGTTTTTTGTTTAACGCGCGGGCCGGCCCAAATGACGTCATGTTATGGTAAAGCTTGTTTTATGAAAAAAAAAGTACGTGGAGGTGTGTTTTTTATAATTTATTAATATAAAATAGTGTATGTTTATGTTATAAAGATAAAAACATTTTTAAATATTTTTTTCTCTTTAATTTATCCATTTTACGGAAAGTTGGAAAACGCCCCCCTAATTTGATCTTAAGATTAACAAAATATTAGGAGGCAAAATTGATTCTAACGACATAAGTTTTATATACAGCTCCCATACCAAACTTTAGAGATATCGACATTTTAATCTCAAGTGGTCCCGTAGGATATTGGGTTACGGGACCACCGTGAACCGTGCACCTAGCTTCTGACGTTTCATAAGTGCCCATGTAGGTTTATGTGAAATTAAATATCTTGAATTTTGACCCAGAAGTGGCGCAAAGAGAAAATGGCAGAACCATGGAGGGGTTATGTAGCTGCTTTTGTTAGGCGTTGTTATCATAGGTTCTTGGGAGATTCAAGTAAACCTACCGGCTCTAGAATACATAAATAACATCACGCCTGTATTACCCGTGGGACTAGAGTACACCTCTGCCTGCCCGTACCCATGTAATAGGGGGCCGGTCTAATGCTATTAATTGAGCACAAAAGGCAGTTTCCACGCTCCAGATATACCTGTACATAATTTTTTTAGGGTAAAATAATACATAAAAATGCCTAGTCTCTTTTCTAGCTCCCAGTCTAACCGGATCCAGCTGAATACCGGTATTTTACAGGGAGGGATTGGCTATCTGAACTCCACAACCCAGTTACTGGGTAACACGATGGTAAGATTGATTGTCAGACTTTCGGACTTCTGACTACCTGTAACAACTGTCAAAGATCTACGAATCACAGCCGAGACCAAAGGCTCAAAGTGCTTTCCGAGGCAAAGAGTGACCTCGATATGTAATGACCGCGACAACCGTAGCTTAAACTTTGATCGTCTCTTGCTGTGATCATTCAGTCTGTTTTAGGATAGATACTATTCATTTTCGGTATTATTTACACTAACAAAATCAAACTTTTAATTTTGCGCAATTTTACAAACCTTACAATGTTAAATCGAGACCGAAAATACCTAATCAGTACTTAACTTTTGATTCATGTTATGCCACAGCACTATCTATGCCTTGGACATTATAATAATATAGTCCGTTCATTATAACTTGTCCCGTGACGCGATTGGCTGCACTGTTCTATTTGTCACCATTTTGAACTCTATTTGTATTGAAACTAAGCTTGACAAGCGATGGTGCCAACATGACGGCAAGGATAAGTTTATTTTTTATTAAAAAAATAATTAAATATCTGTTTTAACAATAGCATACATAAAATCTGCCAAACTGCTTAACAGTTTGTTTGCTGCATGATAGTTGTTCTCTTCTAACGATGGATTACAAATTTTGAATATAAAAAAATATTATGCTATATTAATTTTATAAAATAACATACCTACAGTCGAGAAAAAATATCTCACATTTTACAAAAAGGCATTATAGCAAATGTAAGGTTTGTTACAGACATAGCTATGGACAGTTATCTATAGTGAACGGTCTGTAGGTACCTACCAAAGATTTATCATTTGTGTGATATCAGTCATAGAAGGTTGATTAAATAGTGGTGATGGCGTTTCTTGATAAAGTTACTGCTCAGGTGGAGTAGAGATATAATTCGAACTTACCTTTCCAGAAATAGTAGCCGGGTCACAAAGTATTATTGGGTTTTTCCATTAGGAATTTCTTAGTAACAGCCTGGAGTTTACAAGATGCCCCCGGAAAGCACGTTAGGCCGTTGGCCCTGGGCCTGATCTCTCTCTGGTCGTGTCGGGATGAGAGAGTGCACCTGTGTCTGCGCACAAACTTGTGCAATAAAATATCTCCCGCGCCGAAGGTTGGTCTCCGCTGAGATTGGCCGCCATGACCGAAATTCGATCTGGAGGATCTATTCCCAGTTATGCCTGTGATTCCCAATCCAAGTCTCATGCAAAGGTAGAGTAATAAAAACAAATTAAAATATCTAAAAATATTTAATCAATAATTAATAGGGATAGGTTGAGGCACCAGTGCACAGTACATGCTTACATAAGCAATAATAATAACAACGGAAAACACACTATTAACAATGTTCGCGGATTTGGTCCAATCTTGACTAAATCGTTTGATATCAATCGTATCATCATCAACATTCCACAAAGGAAATATAAAAAACTTTCCATAATTCTCAAACACAGCATCATTCATAGATATGATATAATTTTGTGGCGTTGACTTAAACTTACATACAATTCTCAGTAAAAAAGTGAACAAGATAATCAGAACGGTTAAAACCACTGAGCCACGATAGTACAATACTAAGTTTGGTGGATCGGAACTCTGCTTCGGTATATTCGCGGCTAACTCCGTCACGAAATAATAATGGCCGAAAAGACTGAAACAAGCGACGGCCAGGCGTACGAAACGCCTTACATCTAGAAACAGAGATGTGACACTGAGAACAGTAAGGATCACCGCGGGGTACACAACAATGGCTGCTAATCCACCAGCTTCACGCTCCAAAACGAAGATCATCTTTAACTGGCGATCAGAACTATGATTCGCCTCTTGTCTATAATCAGAAATGAACCATTCAGCTTCATACTCCGCTCCTATCATGCTTATAGCACGAGAAGTAAAGTTCATTCTAAAAGGAGTCGATTTTATTGTCCACGCACCGAATTCAAGACTACATTCTTGCTGATCGTAGGGCCACTTTGTGAGTTTGATACTGCAAAACGTGTCGTATGTAACCCTGAGCACACAGCCGACGTTTCCAGTATTCTTCAAATGGCAGAGCTCGTAGTAGAATCTCTCGTAGTCATTGGAAGTGGCGCTGTTGAACAGTCGAAAGGCTGGAGTCCAAATTTGTATAGATAACATGTCCGTTTCTGTAATCCCGTAGTACTTCTCCGGGTCCCACTTCAGCCTCTCATCCTTCCAGGAGATGAACATCCAGGTTTGCATTGACAGCACTCCGAGATCACTGTTCAGATTGAACCGTTTCAACATGAATCTGACGTTGACTGTTAATGTTGAACTGTTTCCACTTGGCGGCTCGTACCGTATGTAGCCACATCGTAGGTCTTTCCTGAGCTGTTTCTCGAAGGCCATCTGTTCTGGCACATTGTTGATGACACAATCTTTGGCAAGCGTGATGTTTAGGAACGCTAGTAGCATGATATAAGTGAACAGGGCCATGGTTGGGTCGGTACTGGAGACGGATCTGGTATAGATCGCGGCTCGTCGTAAGGTAATATGATCCAGTAACGCCCACTGCGATTATTCATTGCGTTAGCGCCGCTTGTTTGTAATCAGGGAACATTTGGAGTTGCTTGGAATTTATTGATTTGTCTGCTTTAGGCATATATTGTTAATTTATCATGTTGATAAAGTAACTTGTTGTTGTGGACAGGAGCCAATTTGCGGGTTCAAAACTACTTACCCCTTCTTTGTATGTGGATAATCTTTGCCTTCTATTTCCAACAGCGTACTTAGCAAAATAGGTAATTAAAATATTTGATTTCATAATTAATTAACCGAGTTTCCTCGCTACTTGCGTCATATGACGAAAAAAATGCATGTGAGCTTTAGCATTCGCCATTCGCACGCTGGGTGCCGTAGAGAGCGCGCGACATATACATATGTGCTGGCGCACCTTCCAACTCGCCATGTCTGATAACAACACCCGTGTTCTCAACTCTACATACACAAACAGTTCTTCATCTCCTGATATCAGAAGAGTCGGTCTAGTACAATGCGTTATCTACGTTGTATTTGTGCTATCTATAATCACCTTTATCGTCGGCATATCTTCGTGGATATTAATAAAGAAGTTCAGGCATTTCAAAAACTATTTGTTCCTTAATATAATTTTCAATAATATCCTGGACATAGCGCTGAGTTATGTGATCAGTGATGTGATGAATAGTACAAGTGACGCGATAATATATGCATATGGATTGGCGTATTTATATTTTAAACTGACTGATCATTGTTGGTTGCTGTTAATGTGTTATGTGTTCTATGTTGAAGTTGTGAAAGTGCTTGGTGGTGATGTCAGGAGGAAGTACCTCAAGAGTACCTTATTCGCCTGGGGACTGCCTTTATTTTTCATAGTGTTTTATGTATTCGTAATGCCTTACATAAACAGTTCCGAAAAAATAAGTGCGAAGCTGTATAAATGGACTCTTTTGTTTCCTTTGTTGATTAATTTGTTGATTTATTTTAGAGTGTTGTACGCTTTGTTGAAGATTGAAGTTCATAATAGTAGTGATTGGTGTCGCCGTGTTCAAGTAGCTACGATCATATTTTTCATTAGTGGGACTCTGTTTCTCCTGCTGCCTTTACGGTTTTACATTACTTTTCCACATTATTTGCCAATGGTACTGGTTTTATTGCAACCTGTTGTCATGGTTGTGTACTTCTTTATGGTAAGAATGAATCGGACTGTTTGGAAAAAATACTACGACAGAAAAATTAAAAATACTTTAATACCTTTAAGAATTAAATGTCAACCCAAGTAGCATCAGTTAAGTTTATTCTAAGATAGTGTATGAAGTCATGGAAAGTGATGAGATTGCCAGTGGAGGGAGTAGGTACCAACAGTTTTAAGTAACTACCTATATCCACAGATTAAAACACATGGTCCACTCCGCAAAAACATTTAATTAAAAAGCGACTTTTGCTACGACACAATAAAATACAATTCAAGTCACACAACGCTAATTGCCTACAGTTATATTCACCTAGAAGTTGCCTCTCTATCTATCGCGTAACTGTTAGATCTTCTGACTACGGTACATTCACTAAATTATGCTTCATACCTAAAATGCGGACTGAACCATCTGTATCCATCTCTGCTGTATGCCAAAGACTACAAATGTAACGATAAAAGTTATAACAATAATGTAACAACAGAACACAACTTGTTTTATTTCTTTCTTACTCTGAGGAAATCTATGGAGAAGATTTTTCTAACTATAGAAAAAATCCGCACAGACAGACGGACAGACAGAGTTTGATGCTGGAATTACTATCATGGTGAAATTGTAGCGAACCAATACTTTTCCTCAATTCCATGTTCATTTATTTTTAATTTCTTAGAGGTAAATATTAATGACATACCAGATTAACTCATAATTACAGTACCTAATTGTCATATTTTTATATGTTTACAAAATAACAGGAAAATTAACAAAAAATCGTCTGTTTTTAAGTCGTAATATGACAGCAACAAAGGTTGAGTTTATTATTAAAATTCATGGTTTCTGCATTCTTTGATTTTTATTAAAATAATGTACCTAGGCGAACTGGACATTCTGAGAATTGGAAATTCTGCGAACCGGACACTGCGACCGCTGGACATGTTGCGGATTGGACAATCCGCGTGTTTTTTTAATTTTAATGTGATATTGGCAGCATTTACTATTCTGTTTTTTTTTTTGTTTTTGTGTGAATGTTGTGTGCCTTGACCTGAGTCAAATAAATTTATTTTCTTTCTTTCTTTCTTTATTTGTCAAATTATATGTATGTAAAGTCCGCGTCACCGCAGAAGCCCGGCGGAAATTTGTGAAACTATTTTTTTTTTTAATGCCTTTAGCAATGACATAGACACTGTCTAGCGCCGCGTCTATCGTACTTGAGTGGTGGCGTGGACTCTAGTTTAGCTGATTTTCAGAGAATAATGGTGAACAAAACAGGCAACCAACAGTGAGCTGTCAGTTTCCTTACATAATACAACAAAGTCCATCGCCGCGACTGTATGCCTGAACGCGATAAACTCAAAAACAACTGAACGGATTTTCAAACGGTTTTCACCAATGGACGGAGTGATTTGTAATGAAGGTTTTGTTGTACAATTCATCACGGTTTTGTGTAAATTGGCTGAAATATGACGATTATTGTTGTTTTACGCTGGCGTGCGCCGCGTACCTAAATCGTTAGAGAAAAATAAAAATTATGATCTACAGGATACGATACGTCTTAAAAAAATACAAAAATGTCCACCATGGCATATGTCTATCTTCTAAGGATGACCAACAAAAACCATTTTATCTAGGGCCATGGGGTCCGAGTGCCCATTTAGTTTTTCAAGACATCGCCAAGCGGCTGGTCGACTCTTCACGTGACCAGAGGGCTGGCCTATTCTTTGGCCAAAGAATCAGCATTGCCATTCAACGTGGCAATGCAGCCAGCCTTTTGGGCACTTTTCCTGTTGACAGCGATGCGGAAGAATTTTTTGATGCCCTATAATTATCCCCCCCCCACTTTTTATGTAATATATACTTGTACATATTATTAATATTATTATTTTAAGTCTGTTAGTTTTTAATTATGTATAATCTGGTGTAAAATAAAAACTTTTATCTTTCAGAATTTGGAATTTGAATTCTTTTTTTATTGGATTTGATTGAACCAATGTCAGACAGCAATTGTCGGGTATTAATGCTGAAATGAACCTTTTTGGCGCGGCCGTGAGGCACACACTATTATTGCTTTATGATTATTTTACCTTTTGTTATTGTGTTTCACGAACTGTGTCCAAATAAATATTATTCTTTCCTTCTTTCTTTATAAAAATTTTCATTGTTATTTCCGAAGCTATTTTGACCGGTATTATATTTATCCTTATCATTATAGCATTTAATTTACATCAAAATATGCCTTGATAAACGAATACTTTAAAATATATCAAAATTAAGCATAACAAAACAATTATGGTTGACGACAACGCGGGCGCAGCGATAGGAGTCAATGACCTTTTCCTCAGGAAAAAGCTAGTAAAATATAAGAACGTCAATCCATGTGCATATAATATTATCGCGTCACTTGTACTTTTCATCACTCGAGGGTATAGTGTTCAAATCCAATAAGTGCCAAAAAAACAAAATTTGTTTTATTAATCCATCTTAATGCATTTTTGATTCGCTTTCCAGTGGTCTAATCCAATAAGCAAAATTCTCAGTAGAAACAAAGTTACTTGAGGTAATAACCCAATAAAGTGACCAGGTTTAGCCGAAACTTAAAAACTAAAACACTCTATAGTGTGTTATCTTGATACATAATATTTTTATTTAACACTTAAACCACTTATAACTATTTATTTGTTTTGAGTGTTCAATGATTTGAACTAAAATTACCGAACGGTATAAAAGCAATAACCACTATTTATACCTACCTATTTATTGGGTTTTAGCTTTACATACATAGATAAGAAGACAAACAAAACCAAGAGCTAAAACAAACCAAATGTGTTTCGAGGGGTTTTCGATTATATTTCAAAAGTAACAAGTTATGTTTCGTTTTAGGGTATTTGCTCACTTCGTCAACTAACTTTCTTCAAACGTTGATTCGGAGAAGAACCCAATGAATCAAATTTCACCTATCAACTTCATCCAAACCAAATTCATCACATTTTCTATTAGCGCGACATCCCAGCCAAAAAATCATTTATCCCTCACTGCTCACACATGTCTCACACATATTACACAGAATTGTAACTGCAGTCAAATAGAGTCTCTTAACAAAATTAAATACTTGGGTGTAATTTTAGATAATACATTAAACTTTAAAGCCCACGTGGAGGCACTGACGAGTAGGGTGCGAAAATTGATATTTATTTTTAAAACTCTTAGACTTGTAGCTAACCATTTTATTATCCGCAATGTTTACTACGCTCTTTGTCAGTCAATATTATCTTACTGCATTTCCTGCTGGGGTGGTACTTCAAAAACCACGCTACTTCCTTTGGAGATTGCACACAGGGCAATACTAAAGATTGCAACATTTCGGCCAATTTTATTTTCCACCACTCAATTATATAAAAGTTGCAACGTTCTTAACGTTCGACAGTTGTTTATTTATCATGCAATCTTGTTACAACATCACTCTACTCCCTTTGTTAAACTTAAAAAACGTCGTAAAGATTTAATATGTTCCCTTCCACAGACCCGCTACTCTTTTACGAAAAATTTTTTCTTCTATCTTGGCCCTTTCTTGTATAACAAAATTAATGCAAATATCTCAATTTATCCTTTATCTGTTCAAGAATGTAAATCAGCAGTCCGCTCCTACCTACTAGACAAAACGTATGAGGAAACCGAATCCTTGTTTACTACACTATCATAAGTCCGTCTACTCGCAACATATATATTCTCAAAACATGCACACATACACACACACACTTACGTCTCACACACATACAGACACTCGCAAACACACATTCCCCACCACACCCCCACTCACATACCACACATATAAAATATATACTTATACTTTCAAGCATTTTCATTAATTATTATCTTTTTATTTTCTTTTGTTTTGCGTTACGTATAGTAGTTAATAATTAAAATATTGAATTGTACAAAAACACTAAGCAACTGATTTTCCACTCCTAGAGGGATACGGCACTGATTCTCTTTACTACAGGCTATTGTATAGCCTATCTAAGAGGACAGTACCCCCACCATTGTTGTAGCATACAAGTGTTCATTTGTAAAGTGTAACTTTTTTTTACTGTATTCACTGCAAAACCTATTGTGCAATAAAGTATTTTTCATTTTCATTTTCAACTTCTAGCGTTATTGTTGTCGATTTGCGACTATTCGCACATCGTCGTCCGCGAGTACTCGTATTGTTTTCAAAATTATTCTTCTGTTTAGCGCCAATAAGGTTGCATTAAGGTTGACCAAAATGTAAATGTTGGTTTAAGATATTTGCTATGATGGTATCATGGAAGTGGAACTGCCTTTGGAGAATCGAAAATCCTACAAGAAACAAACCGATATTTTATGACCACCTGTGCGCAATTAGTTTTTATACTGGGACCTCATTGGTGCTGTGCGTTGTCTTATGTCAATCATTGAGGTAAATTGGTGTTTATTTAATTTAACGAATAGGGCCACTTCTAGAATATAAAAACAAGGTAATGTCAAAATTTTAAGGGATATAAATACAGGTTGACAACTTTCATTAAACTTATGACCTGTCATTGATCTAAGACATCGTTTTTGGGCCCTAAATATTCTTTCCCTCTCACTGTAGTTTCCCCAAAATATGACACCGTATCTTAATAATGAAGCAACTAAACCATGATAGGCTATAACTAATGTATTTATGTTTAGTTTATTTGAGAGGTTATAGAGTACATATTGAAGAGAAGATTTACTAAGTTTTTGGCACACATTTTCAGCCCGAGATTTCCATGTAAATTTATAGTCAATCTGCACTCCTAAGAATTTAGTCACTGAAGCTGTATCTACGATTTGGCCATTATATTCAGTAATTACTTTTTTTGGCTGTAACCTCTGGTGAAAATGTATGACTTTAGTTTAATGTAAATTTATGACTAGATTATTCCTATTAAGCCAATCTATTATTGTTTTAAGTGTGCTGTTTATTTCATCTTCGTAGTTCGTCTCATTCGTACATTCGACTATAGCAGTGCTGTCATCGGCAAATAATGTCATTGGACGGATTTGACGGGGTAGGTCATTAATGTAGAGTAGAAACAGTAATGGACCGAGTACACTACCCTGTGGAACTCCGAACTCTGTTACTCTGCAACTGGATAGATATTTCAGTTCACGCTTAGTTTTAGTACAGATTCTCGATAGTTCTGTGTATTGTTTTCTATCCGTGAGATATGACTTAATTAAGTTTAGCACGTTTTCTCTTATGCCATAATCGCTAAGTTTATTTTAAGAGAGTGTCATATTTTACATAATTGAATGCCTTTGTCATGTCTGTGAATATTGCACAAACTGGGTTTTTCTTATCAACATTATTCATGATTACTTTCAAGAGATCGAATATTGCCATGTTGATATTTTTATTTTTTCGAAAGCCCTTTTGTTCTTCACATAAAATGTGATTTTTAGCTATAAAAGTGTAAATAGATTCATATATGATTTTTTCAAAGATCTTAGAGAATACTGAAATAAGAGCTACAGGTCTATAGTTTGCCATGCCTTTCTTGTCATTCTTTTTGTGCAATGGTTTAATGATCACAGTCTTTAATTCATCAGGGAATATACCTGAGCTTAAACACACATTTATTATATGGCTTAATGGTTTTGCGATAATATCAGAGACGAATTTGACTACAACGGTTGAAATGCCATCGAATCCGAAACTTTTTTAATTTTTTAAGTTTTGTATCACTCGTGTAATATCTTGGGGGCCTACCGGCTGCATAAACAAAGAATTACGGGTTTTGGTAATTGCAGCTGTATTTTCCGTACTGTAACTGTATACATCATGTATTTGGTCAACAAAAAAGTTATTAAATGATTCAGCAATCTGCCTGGGGTCTATTATTAGTTTGTTTCCTTCTATTATTTGCAAAATTGGTTCTTTAATTAAATTATTATTATTATTTATTATTTGCTATGATGATTTTGATTTGTTTATTGAGCTATTAATCAAATAATTATTTTGGGCTCTTTGAGTTAGTTTCACAATCTTTTTGAGTTTTTGTGAATAGTTTTGAAATGAATTTTTACGTTGGCGTAGGTGTGAGACGGAACACCGGGGTGGTTTTTAGTCAGTAAGAGTCTGACAGACCCCTCCGCTCGCCCCAGGCGGAGGACATCCATGAGGATTTTCCACCCTTAACAAAAAAAAAAAAAAAAAAGGTTAGGTTAGGTTAGGTTAGGTTAGGTTAGGTTACTTACTCAACTAAATAGGTTACGATCTCTACAGTACTCACTTCATTTCGAGTGACTTTTGTTTCGATCTCTTATCAAGAAATTCTCGCCATAATTCACGATTACTCTTTAGTATAATTAAATACACAGCCAATCCTATTGTATTCAAACCATCTCCTAATTCAATTATAACAGCAATGATCAATATGTTTCCAAAAAATATGTAATGTATAGCAGGTATCACCAAAAAATTACTGAGTACAAAAATCAACGTGGCTAAGTAGAAGCGACGCCATTTGTTAAAAGCAGCCCCGGCCCGCTCCAGTCTGGGAGCCAAACGTCGGAATTGCTCCACGAAGTTCCACCGACTGTCGAGGACGAGTCCCAGGTACTTCATCGTCGACTCGACGCCGATGTGAACCCCTCCTACCGTTATTTGGGAACCCGACGGTGGCGCGTTCCGAGGACCATGAAAACACATGGCCTCAGACTTGTGCAAGGCCACCTCGAGTCCCAACTGCCGGATTCTGGCCACGATTGTCGCAACCCCGTGTGTCGCTAGTTCGGCCGCCGCCTGGTGCGACCTCCCCTGCGCCAGGACCAACGTGTCGTCAGCGTAACAAACGAAGCTGACGCCATTGGGGAGGTAAGATTCCTGCCCTGAGGTAACAAAATGTTCAGTGATGCATAAAACATCTATATCTAAATTTTTATTTTTTGCGTATAGCTCTTGGATATGCAACGTCAACATATCTGTTTTATTGAGAATTCCAGCGATGTTTTGGTGCATGATGTAATGTCTGTCGCGGCTTTAACACGGTCCGTATTATAGTGGCGTAGATCGCCATTAAATGACTTAGAGATCTGTCTATTGAGCAGCCGTTATTTGTGCGCATCGTTTTCGCATCGTCGTGATAACTGCAGGATCACCTTGCACCTCTCCTCCATGAGCTGTGAAGTAGCATCAGAGAGCTTCTTGTTTCGACTTATACGACGGTTCTTGAAGATCTTAGATCCGACCGTATGAATAATTTTCATTGTGATTCATAGAATAAACGAATTTGTTAAGTACATTAAATGTTTAATTACTCTTGAGTTAAAACCCAATAAGTCGGTGACCTTTGTAAATTATATATTTTTTATAATAAAATGAACCACTCCAGAAACTTAAAAAATACTTTTAACACTAATTGAATGCATACAATTTTACCACAAATACTTATTATAACGATATTATTCGAATAACATAGGTATTTTTGTCCTTAAAACTTAAATGTTGAATATGTCGAAACATAAAATTTCATAGTTACCTATTGGGTTTGAGCACTATACCCTCGCACTGACCATGTTACTCACGCTATATTCAGGATATTATTGAAAATTAAAATTAAATGAAGGAAAAAATAGTTTTAGAAATGCCTGAACTTCTTTATTAATATCCACGATGATAGCTGACGAGGAAGGTGATTGTTGATAGCACAAAAACAGCGAAGTTAACATTGTACTGGAGATACACCGGTCTATTCTGTAATAATCACACGGTGAAAACTTAGGTGAAGTGAGCTATCATTCCACCTGCTACCTACTAGGGACTGACAGCTCACTCCGAGCTCACTTCACCTAAGTTTTCACGGTGATATGGTTACAGAATAGCACTGTGTAGAGTTGACAATACTGGTGTTGTTATCAGATATGGCGAGTACAGGAAGCTGCGCTAGCACATACGTAATTAAATATAAAAAAAAAAAAACTAAATGTGTGTTTTTTATATGTATTTCGTGCGCTCTCTACGGCACTCAGTGTGCAAATGGCGAATGCTAAAGTGACTGCCTGATTATTCTCACATGACGCAAATAAAGAGGAAACTGGTTTAACTGGTGATTAATTATGATGGCAAGTATTTTAATAACCTGTAACCTAATTGCGTAATACACGATCAATCGTTTTGAAACAAATTGCTAATACATTGCTTCATAAGTTCGAAAAAAAAATCTGCTCGACAACGTAAATAACGCAATGAATGTGGTTGAACTGTCAAAATGAAACAGATTTGTCGTAATCGTTTACGAAAATGTGTTGCGTAATAGCTAGGTTACAACAACCATCAACCATCTAGATGGCTGATGGTTGTTAGTTGTTATGTGTGATTTTGCTAATTATACTGGAGATATCTTTATTGATCACGTTCATGAGCATAGGTACTGATGATATTAACTAGACAGGTAATAATTCAACTATTGTTTCAAGCCGAGATTGAACACAGCGCACATTTGAACCTGACATTTGAAGGGGAAGCTGGATAGCCATTGGGGATGCAGGATGCTGCATGCATTCCTATTTCATTTTTCTATTGTTGTCGGTGCCTACGAAGAAGATTAGGTACAAAAAGCAGTATTATACCTAAAGAAAAAACTTGATCAGTTTGGCCTAATGACCTTGATTTACAAGAATAAAGATGGAAAGGCGCCGCGTAGATTTTAGTCTCATTCTGAGATATTCTGAAATTTACTTTTTTTTTATTATGTATTTTTTTCTTGATTTTTTCAGATTTTTCAGACTAAATCTCGATATGAAGTATATCAAAAAATCATAAATAAATAGTAACATCACCTGTGCAAGGATTTAACGGCTATTCTCTCCGTTCCGGAGATATAAGCATTAGCTCCATACTATTTTTTTTGCAAAAAAAAAAGTTGCCAGACATGCGGGCACCGCCGCGCCGGCCGGTGCTGCTCCAGCGTCATGTACAGACGCCAGCACATCAACCTACTACAATCTATCAAATATCTTTAATATATTTTCAACTTTATCACTAAAGCATAAGGTTCAAGGTTGATTGGTAAATTTGACAGTTTCGGGTAGGTTGACCTGTTGGCGTCTGTACAGGAAGCCTAAGGATAACCTTTGAGGAGGCTACACACACATTAATTCTTTTTTTTCAACTTACCAATGTAAGCAATACCTACTGAAAAAATACTATAGACCAGTTTTGCCCAAAGACCTTGACTTTACAAGAACGAACATAACGTATACATATAATAATATAGGTACGGTACGTATAGAAGAACAGTGAAACAAGTTGATTGCAAGTCTAGCACAAGAACCGGAATGGTATTTATGTGTGATCATGTCGCACATTGTCGTAGGTCAATGAACTGGCGCGTCTGGAGGCTGTCGCAGACAGGCGCAACGGTGCTACGCGATTCTGGTAAAAACATGCAAGTTTTCATAAAATAAATCTAATAGAGTCACGTCGCGCCTGACTGCGGGCCAAGCCTTGACCTTACTCAACAAGAATTCTGTAATGTAAATAAAGTGAATGTGCTAATGATTATGTCAATGAACTTTTAAATTTTTGCTTGTTGTGAGTGACATTTCAAACTTATTGTTCAAACTTATTTATCATATTTTCGTTTTACTAGATCAATAGTCTGATCCAAAAATTCTGAAACAGCTTGAAATTTGATCATAATAGGTATAGAATAGTCAATGAAATAATCAATGGGGAAACTTTGGAGTCCTTAGCGGGCCAATAAAGAAAAAGTTATTTTTAGAATAAATTGTTTTAATGACGTAGGTAGGTAGTACCTATAGGTATAACAGATGAAAGACTGGTTCTCGTAGAGACGCAATAATTTGCGGTCTCCGAGGTAAGTCGATACCTACCTAGGTAGGTAGGATATGTAGGTACTTCACAGTGTTTTGATGATTCGTAGTATTTTCCCTGTAACTACGGAAAAGATCTGGTAAAACCGATTGCACCTGTTTTTATTACTTACTCAATTATTTTTGATTTAATTAAAAACGCATGAAATCCTGGTTTCGATTCCCAGGTCGAGCAAGGTGTTCAGATTCTTCCGTCAGGAATTTCTCAGTAGCAGCCCGTAGTCTGGATTTGTGCCCGGTCGATGGCAATAGGCTCACCTCTTATAACATGAGACTTAAACATAACTGGCGAAATGTGGGTGTACCAAACCTCTGCCTAACCCTTCGGGGAAAACAGGGCATAATGTAATGTTGTGTTCGTAAAAAAATGCGTTAAGAGAGCTTACACGAGTCACGTTTGAATGACCATCCGACGTTATCAATCGAGAGGCGAAATGCCCCAAATTCGCCGACCACTCAGCCACGGAAACGGACCGATGCGATTTACCAATGTTGTCGAAGGGCATAAAACTTATAAACGTACTTACAATTTGTTTAAGCTTTGATTAGTGGTGTCTTCAAAAAAAAAGTGGGTACACGCTGGGGGTACGCCCTGTGGGCTCTGTGAGCAGTGGCGGGGCAAGATCTAAAGATGTGGGCAAGGTACATTTCACGAGGCCCTCTGGTGGCGCAACAAGACGAATTTAAAAAATAAAAAACTGCCCAAATTTTATTAATAAAAATGCTAACTAGTACATAAGTTGTTTGACTCACACTGAAGAAATTAAAAAAAAAATATATTAGAAGAACAAAAATTTCCTGCTTTTAGCCTTACTGATCGTAATTCAGCTAAGATGCCGTATCTGCTTATATAGATAACACTGTCAAAAATGAAAGCCGTTGAGAAGCGTGAACGTAACGTAAACAAACAGAATGGGAAATCCCCAGCCCTGGCTGGCGGGGATTCCCTACGATACCAACGCAACGCCAGCAAATTATGCTAGACTAAATTAAAATAAATTTGGTATGTCAACATATTTATTGTTTTATGACGAGTAAAATTGTTTCGTCGCGTAGGTGCGAGGCCCCTCGGACCGCGAGGCCGTAGGCGGTGGCCCACGTCGTTCACGCCTTACTCCGCCTCTGCCTGTGGGTGGGATACGGATATCTGCTTAGGACTTCGCTGGGGGGAGGGCAGCAACTTCCCTTCAACTGTTCCTACTAATGAGACACAATAGAATTTGTTATCGAACTGAATCAGCTTGCGTAACGGCTGACCTCTATGACTATTGCATGTAAACTTGTCACTACCTTTATCGCCTAGACTGTTCCCAACTATATTCGGGTCGGCTTCTAGCCCATTCTAACCAAATGCAGCTGAATACCAGTATTACTTATCTAAACTCCACAACCCAGTTACTGGGTAACGCAATACCCCTTGGTATGACAGGCTTTTGGGCTTCTGACTACCCTAAAGATCTACGAATGACAGCAGGGACCAACGGCTTAACATGCTTTCCGAGGCACGTAGGAGTCTCGATATGTCATGGATGGTCACCCATCCACGAACCGACCGCGGCAAACGTAGCTTAACCTTCCATCGAACTGTGCGGCTGTTAGTACTTAGCTATGAGCCCACGAATCATAGTAATATGGTGACGTGGTCCCGACCTTTGTATCCAGTTTCTCAATAAAATGATTAATTTCTAAGTAAACAGGCTCGTCAACGGATTCTCATTACTCATTGTTCAATTTGACGTACGAATCCAGTCTATTTCCATTGGATGCAACAAAATTAATAGACCTGTATAGTTCTTGCTCTTTTAATGATAGTGAGCAAGCGAATTAACGTCATAGCATACGGTATGACGTCAGTGAAGAGAATCGTGCGATGAAAATGTCGGTACCTATGCCTGATCCAATCTTATGTTAATATAAATTTAGTTGACTCCACAAGTACAATCCTAAAATGGAAAGTCAGTAAAATTCAATGACAAAAAACAAATACTTTCAAAAAAAAAAAAAACGATACTAACTTTAATTTCGGAGGCTGTGTCTTTGGTTTTGAATTTTCGTTTTTGCCACCGACTTTCGACTTCCGAGTTTAGTTGCCAAAGTTGCTACAACAATACAACCGCGTTCAGATAAATAGGATGATGGGAGTGCTACTTATCAGAAATCGTTAAACAGCCTCCTATTGTTTTTTACTGCAATTTCTTATGAACATGTTTATTTTTTAACTTCGATTCGATTCCCGTACGGAACAAATATTTGTATGACCTACAAGTAGTTCTGGGTCTGGCTGTTTGTGTATGTGAGTTTAAATGTTTGTAAACGCACCCACAACACAGGAAAAATTACTAGTGTGGGGCGTTTAAAAAAAAAATATTATGAGACATTTCCCGTGAAATCGGAAAAATGTAATGTAGATCTGAATGTAATACATTCAATTATATGATAAAAAGTAATTCACGTTAGACAAGATTCCAATCTTTCAGTTCAATTTTCATCCACTTCCCGAAATACCGAAATATGCCCACGCCCCTTCTTTGATATCTCAACGCCCCCTAATTTTCTCTGGGTCTTCTACTGAAAGTCTTAAACGCCTACGAGGGGGCGTTATCACCCACGTTGAGAACCTATGGTCATGTGTCATTACAGCTACATTCATTAGTCGTATATAATCTCAAAATTGAGGTCAATATACTTCTTAAAAAAACCTTGGATACCTCTTTTCGAGATATTTATACCTACTTTATAATGGGTTCGTTGACACACTTCACGTGACCTTGGGCTTGGTCAAAGACTAATGACCTATTGTAGAAGGCTTGGTGAAAGAGGAAATAATTTCGTGCATATTCTGTTCCAGTTTTTGGATATTATCTTTTATAGATACAGTGGAGCCCCTGGGGTTTTTGACCTTGTAGCGGTTACACCGCCACATACGAACTACGTATCAAAGACATGACGTTACACAAGTCCTGCATCGCGCAATTAAAGTTTACCGCGCGAACAACATATATAAGACTATCCGACATCAACAGTCGGGCATTCGGACCGCCAGACACAACACCCGTCTGGTTGGAGGATCCTCCCTTTTCTATGGTGGATGAGTGAACTTTACACCATGTTCCTCATGCCACTAAAAACCCAGACTTTTGTAACATTGAATGAATTTTAAAGGGCGAGGTGGGATTTTCATAATTGCAATGATTACAAAAAAAAGTTGTAAATTTGATTTTTTGCATTGATACTTTCTTGCTTTGTTTGCTTTGTTGCTTTTTCGATCGCATGGCCCCCGGTAGGGGAGACCGGGGTTGGTTGACTATAGGGGCAGGTTGACTAACAGGCAATAACTTCTCAAATATTCGTCATAATACGATGTCCATCAGAGGGTGCGTTCAAAGTGAGGCGACGCTTAGTTACTCGTATCGGCGCGCCGGAGGCGGACGCATTTTAGGAGTAACGGCGACATTTTAAAAATTCAGGTAAGAACGTAAATATTTTTATCGACATTTCTTTTGTTTTTTTGACTGCAGTGTATATTGAAAGGTTTTGTAGTCTTCACTATTGCGAAGTACGGTTATTAGACTATAGATTAATGCCTCATATTTGCTTTATTAATGTTATGAGTCGTGTCCATGAGCTCCGGTTTACAAAATGGCCGAGCGGGGATGGTAGGCTAACATGTTTACGGGGTTCCTTGACTAATGAGTCAACCAACCCCTTAAGTTTATTGTGTTGACTTTTATATTTATTTTACATAAATTGTGTTGGGCCGATTTCTAGAATATAATTGTATTCGCACTAGTTTTATTTATTTTAAGGTCATTTAGGTGTAAACTACATGAACTAGGGTAAATCAAGTAGGTATTTAATAAGGCCTTTTTTTTGTAGGACAATGAGAACGTACCTATATACGAAAATCGGATCGAGGCAAAACAATGCAAAGTGTAATGGAAACCGCTTGTGATGAAGTAATTGGAGGAAAGAAAAGTATACGCTCGGTGGCTATTGACTATGAATATGTGTATGTAATTTGATATTCTTGTGAGTTTATTGTTTAGGTGCAAAAAGAGTGCTAATGGAAGGAATACTTTACGTGTTGTTACCTACTTGTTTAATTACAAATAAATGACGTTGATTTGTGAAGTTATGTATTATTTATCAGTCATATGCAATGATTTTTTAGTATGGTCAACCTACCCCATAAAGTGTGTCAACCAACCCCGTTGTCGGGGTTGGTTGACTAGCTAGACTTGTTTTAAAAAAAACGAAAAATAATCGTCTTCTTATTTAGTAAGAAAACTCAAATTAGCTGCATTAATAATCAATAAAATACTCGATTTAGAAGTGCTCTATTTCATTTTGTATCTAATTTAGTTCTGCAGTTATTAGCTAAAATATAAAAAACTAGTCAACCAACCCCAGTCTCCCCTACCGTTGCGACCGGAGGCTAGCGTCCTCAATTAAGATAGAGAAATGAAAATGGTATCAAAAGATGCGTTACTGAAAGGGCTACAATACTACCGGCCGCTTAGCTCCTGCGCACACTGGTGGACGGCAGGGGAGAGCATCGAGGAGGATTCCTCTACACCACAGCGCACACTGACAAGAAAAATCCATTGTTACTTGCGATACCGCGAGCGTCCGTCAGCTTACCGGAGTATCCGCCGGAATGCCGCGGTAACCGCCGAGTAGCCACCGCTCGCCGGGATTTGATTTTCCCACTAGCGACTACGCAGTCGAAAAGACCCTGCCGCGCTAACCCCGCGTTCGCCGCCCGGCGAGGAAAACCGGTTTATCACGGCGCATTTAACATGAACAACATTTTTTTGGCGGCTTCCAGTCTAACCGAATGCAGCTGAATGCCAGTATTTTAGATTTCAACAAAAGTGTACTATCACTTCATACATCATCATTGGCAGTCGCCAATGATGATGATGAACCCGGAGTCTGGATTTGTGCCCGGTTGATGGCAATAGGTTCACCCCCAATTACATGGGAGTTAAACATAGTGAAAGGCTTCAGCAATCCAGGAGATAAAGAGTATTTCCTCCACACGCGTTTGTTATGCGATCTTTTGGAAGACACTAAGGAAATCTCGAGATACATACAACTGAGCTGGGTGGCATTTGGCAAGCTGGATGATGTTTTTAGGGATCAGAAAATACCAATGCCTGAAAACCAAATTGCGTGAACAATGTGCCTTGCCTACAATGACATATGGGGCCGAAACATGGACGCTCACTAAAGAGACTGCATGTGTCCTAAGTCCAAGTTGCACAAAGGGCTATGGAGCGTGCAATGTTAGACCTATCACTGAGAGTCTGTAACTCGGAGATCCGCCGTAGGACTAAGGATTATGGGTAGCGGCTTTGAAATGGAGGTGGGCAGGACGCTTGGCTAGACGTGGTGATAGCAGGTGGAACAGAGTCCTGATCCTGATCCTGAATTGTTGACGAGAAACGGTAGAATGAGCGTTGGCAGACCAATGGCCAGGTGGGTGGACAACCTACTGAGGATCGCAGGGAAGTCGATGAGACTCGCAAAGACCAGGGAAGTATGGCACAAAAAGCAGGAGGCCTATACTCAGAATTGGGTGAAACAAGACTGCTAATGATGATGATGAACCCGGAGTCTGGATTTGTGCCCGGTTGATGGCAAAAGGTTCATCCCCAATTACATGGGACTTAAACATAATGAAAGGCGAAATGTGGGTACTATAGGTACACCTCTGCTCTCTATTTCCTCGATATCTATGCTCTCTATTTTGAAAATAGAGGCGTGAAGTTATGTTTTAAGCTACCGCTATGTATTTAAAGACACCTAACGTCTTTTAGCTTTGTATTTCTTTGTAGCAGGAGAGTAGCGGTTACTACTTTCCATAAGTTCGGCTGTAGATTATAAAAGGTGTGCATTCATTTGCCTCGTTTGGTTTGTTGCCAAGTACTTCTATAGGTACTTATGTTTGTAGATACAAGAATATACGGCGTACTTATAAATCTTAGCTGCTCGCTACCCGGTATGAATATTGAGTGCTTGCACCAATGAAGCTTTTAGCAGCGCTATCAATGTTGGACAGGTTTTATATATGATTTCTACTAAATTGTACCTACGTTTCAACTCAACTAGTTTCGTTTCAACTTTTACAAATTATTGTGCAATTTTTGTATGCGTACTTAATGGTTTTCATTTTCTATTATCTTGGTCTTTTTAGGGTTCCGTATGTCCCAATGACAAAATGGAACCCTTATTGGATCACTTGTGTGTCAGCCTGTCCTACTGTCCAGCCAATTTTCTCTGAATCTCTGACCGGTTAAGTTGAAATTTGTAAACTTATATATACAAAGAAAAATAGGTTTATTTCTCACAGAAACACATGCATAAAAAAAACTACAATAGTTATAATCATATAAACATTACAAATATTCGGCAGCTGCACGTCATGTCTGTGACAAGAAGGCTTTCACTCAGCATAATGCTGTGGTATGGGGACCCACAGCACAGCGCTGATTTTCAGTGGTCACCCGAAAAACACGTACGAAAATAAATATTAATAAATCCAATGTATAAATGTTAATAAATACAGTGTGTACCTATGTTAATAAATATTTATTAAGTAAATAATATAATATAGGTAATACAATAATACAATAATATTGGGTAATATATCATATCAATTTCTAATGCCTAAACACGGACGTGTAACGTAAATAAATGAATTTTGATTAAGGGATCACTTTTGAGAGACAAATAAGAAAATAAAAATAAAAGTTTTGCACACTGTACCATGTGAGTATGTGACATATCAAAGGTTTATTGAGGGTCTCATGCATATTTTTTTAATAATTTTAAAATAAATGGTTCTATAGTTATTTTGGAAATAGATGATAGTTGACCATACTCCCCTTATCTCAGAAACTACACATTCTAAAATTTTGTAAAAAAAAATACAGAAATTTTGTTCTATACTTACAAATCACGGAAAAACCTTTAAGGTTATATTTTTAAAATAACATGGTGATTCTCCCAATATTGCTTACAAACTTACATTTTGCAGGTGGAATTTATGGGAGAACATGTTTTTCAACTACTATGTTTTGTTCTTACGATAAATTCATCCCAACTACGGAACCTTCATTGTCCGTGGTCTGATACGCACTTGGCCGGTTTTTTTTAATATTTCATTCATTTATTTCCTTCCTTTTCTTACTGATATTCTTCATGGACTATAATATCTTATCTATGCTTCGCTTGTGAGCTTGATAAGATCGGTTTTTAGCGTAGTTATTTAGTAGGATAATTTGAATATTCAAGTTGCATTGTTTCTTTCAGGGATTATTTCTCAGACCTATGATGATATTGAATTGTTGCTCCAAGCACCGTCATACCTCACACACACACACACACACACCCACACCCACACACACACACCCTCACCTAAACCCACACACATACTATTTTAGTTTATTATTATTTTTTCTTTATTTTTTATTTTCTTTTTGTTTAAATTCAATTATGTTTTGTTACACCACTTTTACCATTTTATAATTTGTCACCGAAGAGCGGGGTCTCCTAGCACAGGTGTTTCACGTAGAATTCGTAGTTGAACTTGATACGCACCCTCACTAGGACCGGAGGCTCCGTGAGGCCAAGCCGCGCGGACCTAGTGGGGATGCGCCTTTAAAAACGCGACAGCTGTCAGTAAGAGTGGACGTACCGTCTTCTCCACTCGACTAGATTTAATATTGAGCACTATAATAATTTCTCTTACCTAAGCCACGTTGCACTTACTGATTTAATTGCCGAACTTTCCCGTCGACTGTAAACTGACATCATGTATTATTGGTCGGTAGCCGAGATACCTAATCCGGTATTTCAACTTATTCCACATACCAACATACGTTGGCCTCTAATCTTGGCCTCCGTATTTTTTCTTATTGAGATTTGTTAATGCTCTCTGAGTGGAAATACTAGCTGCACCCCGCGGTTTCACCCGCATAAGGCTCGATCCCATGGGAATATCGGGATAAAAATAATTCTATGTCATATTCCAGGTCATGATCTACCCGTGTGCCAAATTTCATCCAAATCCGTTAAACCGTTATAGCGTGAAAGCGTAACAAACTAATAAACACACTTCCACATTTATAATATTATTATTAAGTACTACGTTATTAAGAATTAATGTTGGAATATAATTACAAATAAGTACCTATGATGGTGAAGTGAAACCAGCTTCAACGGATGCAAGAACTCGACGTGTTAAGATTATCAATTATATGCGGAACCCACTCTCGTTATTCCCCCTGCTAAACAAGTTAAACCAGTGGTTTTTCCTGTGGCTCGTATATATAAAGTTTTTATTCGTCACAAACCTCCATTTGTGACTGTATCGCAGAGACGGTGTAGTCGTGTTTCGATCTGCAACTTCTGGCGAGAAACTCACAATGTCGGACAGTGATGTGCATTACAGCAAAATCCCCGTGCCGAACACGACAGCCTTCCGACCACCACTCGTGTCCATTCTGGTGGAGTATCTTGTGTTCATACTCACTCTCGCCGCGTTCCTATATGGAGTGACGTCATGGTGCCTTATCAAGAAGTTTCGGCACTTCAGAAACTTTGTGTACATCAACGCCGTCGTATCAAGTTTACTGCGCTTGACAACAGTGTCACTTATCATTCCTGGTGTTATGCAAATTATTGTGATTGATGACAAAGATATCTTTGACATTTGCCGTTATATTTGTACATACTTTTCAGCAGTGCAGAACTATTGGATGTTAGTGATATGTTATATATTTTACGTGGATATTGTGCAAGTGTTTCGAGGTTATGTGAAGAGGAAGTATTTAAAATGTTGTCTATTTGCTTGGGGTATACCTTTTGTAACCTTTCTGACGTATTATGTTTTCATATACGTCAATGAGCGACACGCACACATTTATTTATCAGGTTCTACTATGGATTTTGTCGCTAATTCTGTAGAAGTTTTTATAATAGTTTCGCCTTTAATGATTAATTGTTGTCTTTATGGTGCGGTTCTATTTTCTCTGTGTAATTGTTTCAAACCGAAAGCAACTACATCTACTAACAACTGGCGTCGCTTCTACATAGCTACGTTGTTGTTTCTTCTGAGTGACGTCATAGTGCTGTCTTCATTCATATGGGACATAATGAGCATTTCATTTTCATTAAGAGCAGTTATGTCTAAGTTGCAACAAATAGCAATTGACATATTTCTTCCTTTAGTTAGGAGTAACAGGGAACTGTGGCAGCAATATTACGCGCAAAAATTAACCACGAACATTCCGTGATGAGTGAATTAATAAATATTGCATAGTTTACGTCAATTTATATTTGACATGAGTTACAAAATTCAACGAACGGAAAGAACGGAGTTCTTTTTGACGTATGTGTTTGTTTTTTGTAAGTACCTACCTAAAGCTTGGAAGGTAGGTAATAAACGTTCGTTGATTCATCGACGTAAAAAACCCAAGATTACCATAACTATATTCTGTGTCGTGAAATAATACCTAAGTTTTATTAAAGTACCTATTCGGAAACTCCGCAGGTATACTAATGTAAATAATGGGTTGAATGAACATCAAAGTGTGAAAATAAATATGTTAAAACTATAAAAAGCTGTGTTTATTTGCGTCATTCCTCTACGCCCACTTTGTGTGAATGTAAATGAATACTATAATTATCTGTTCAACTTCTTAAAGTTGTATCATTATCGCCCTCACACACTCACCCAAATATACCCTCGCACACACTCACACACGCATAGAATTAAACACATAATTGTACCCCTAAAAATAATTACTAGTTACCTGTAATCGTGTGTAATGGACGGATGGATGACCCCTGTAAAACAGGATCCACGAAGCATGAGGGTCATTGGTCAAATTTATGTGCACTTGTAAGTCCTACGCTGTAAATGCTACGTATATCTAATTTGTAGGTACATTACCCAAAAAAAAAAAGTATATTAAATAATAATAAAAATAATAATAATAAGTTCTCGGGAACTAGTATTAGTCCTCGAGAATATGTTTCCTGTGTCACAGAGCCCATCGACTTCCTGAAGCAGAAAGTTTATGCATGGGCAAACCGTATCCGTCGGTATAGGCGAAGAGTGGATCGGTACACTCAGAACCGCATGTTCCAGAGCGATGAAAGGTGGGTATACAGAGCATGGGAGCGGCCTATTCCCACTCAAAGTGTGACTGACGTGCGCCCGCCAGATAAGGATGCCACAAGTGCTTTTTGGCGAAGCATTTGGTCGGTGCCCGTCAGTCACACTGAAGGTGATTGGATGCGTGTTGTTGAGCGGCCGTGTGATTTAATACCAGACATGGAGGCCATTCTCATTAGTCCTCTGGATGTGGCCCGTGCAGTCCGTCCGTTGCCTAACTGGAAATCTCCAGGACCGGACGGACTGCACAATTTCTGGATTAAATGGCTACAAAGGTCACACGCCTGCTTAGCCTCACAATTCCAGTCATCTGTTGAGACTGGGTCACTACCACTATTCTTCACGACAGGAGTTACCCACCTGCTCCATAAATCGGGTAGTACTGCGGAACCCAAAAACTATAGACCAATAACATGTTTACCGACGGTCTATAAAGTTCTTACATCCATTCTTAGAGCAAAAATTGCACAACATATTTATAGCAACTCAATTATGTCTGTGCCTCAGAATGGATGTAAGAATGGGACCCGCGGTACTAAGGAGCTGCTCCTTATAGACATGACCATAAGCCAACAGGTTCGTAGAACCCGGAAGGATTTGTCGACATGTTGGATAGACTATAAGAAGGCCTATGACTCGGTGCCACATACATGGCTCATTAGGGTGCTGGAATTGTACAAAATAGACGTAACTCTACGCACCTTCTTGATGTCGTGTATGGGGCAGTGGAGGAACGGTCCTTCTCTATCCAGGATGTCGACAGATCCGGGGGATTAATGAACCGATCAGGATTGAACGGGGAATATTCCAGGACGATAGTTTGAGTCCGCTTTGGTTTTGCTTAGCCTTGAATCCTCTAAGCACACTTTTGGAGGATTCAGGTCTAGGCTATCGGTTGAGAAGAGATGGTCAGGTGATATCTCACCTCCTTTACATGGATTACTTGAAACTCTTTGCTCCTAACAATTTGCGACTGATGGAGCTACTGAAAGTAACAGAAACGTTCAGTAGCGCCATCAGAATGGAATTTGGTGTAGACAAATGTGCAGTCATGCATGTAAAGCAAGGGGGGATTATGGAATCCGTGGGAACCCAACTCTCTGAATCCATACACCTTAGATCCTTCTCCTCAACCGAAACCTACAAGTATTTGGGTATGTCGGAAGCATTAGGCATCAATGTTGCCGACATGAAACAATCGTTGAGGGATCGCTTCTTTGGCCGCCTGAATAAAGTGTTTAATAGTCTTTTATCAGGCGGAAACAAGGTGCGTGCCTTCAACGGCTGGGTCATGCCGGTTTTGATGTATTCTTTCGGCATACTCAAATGGACTCAGACGGAACTTGACGCTCTGGATAGGAAGGTTCGTACATTGCTGACAGCAAATCGGATGCATCACCCGCGATCATCAGTGATGAGACTGTACATCCCGCGGAAGTGTGGGGGTCGAGGTTTCTTAAATGCTAAAACCCTCCACAACCGCGAGATCTTCAGTCTCAGGGAATGTTTCCTTCAAACTGACGTGGGGATGCACCGAGATGTGGTCGCAGTGGACAAGAGCCTCACCCCGCTTTCCTTGGCGAAAGAGAACTGGCGCAAACCTGCTGTACTTGATACTAATGATCGTAAGGAAGTATGGCAAGGCAAAGAGCTTCACGGACGCTTTTTCCGGGCCCTCCATGGACCTGATCTTGACTTTTTGGCGTCTGTATCCTGGCTGCGTTTTGGCGACCTCTTTGGGAAAACCGAAGGTTTTGTCTGTGCGATTATGGATGAAGTTATCATCACGAATAATTATCGGAAATACATTGTCAAGGACGGTACGGTTGACATCTGTCGGGCATGCCACCGTCCCGGTGAATCAATCCGACATATTGTTTCCGGTTGTTCTCGTCTTGCTAACGGCGAGTACTTGCACATACACAATCTAGTGGCTAGGATTATCCACCAGCAACTTGCCTTGCAGTACAACCTTGTGGAGTCCGAAGTACCATACTACAGGTATGTGCCCGACCCATTTCTCGAGAATGGTCTTGCCACATTGTACTGGGATCGATCTATTATCACTGACAGGACTATTGTAGCCAATAAGCCTGATATTGTGGTGATAGATCGACGAGAGCGCCGTGCAATGATTGTTGATATCGCTGTTCCTCATGACGAGAATCTCGTAAAAGCTGAGAAAGATAAAAAAATCAAGTATCTTGACTTAGCACACGAGGTTGTCGACATGTGGGATGTGGACTCTGCAATCATTGTACCGATAATCGTTTCAGTTAATGGCCTAATAGCGAAGAGCCTCGATCAACACCTCAGGAGGCTCTCATTGCACGGCTGGGTCAAGGGCTTGATTTAGAAAGCAGTACTTCTGGACACGGCACGCATAGTGAGGAGATTCCTCTCTCTAGAGCCCTGACCACCGGCAGCTTGGACCCTGTTCCTGATGCCGATGGGCCACTATTTTTTATATTTTTAAATGTTTTTATATAATTTTTATATTCTAATATTTAAAAATATAATTTATATGATGTAAATTAAAATAAAGGAAAAAATAATAATATTTTTCCATCAGGAGTTTAACAATAGCAGTCCGGAGTCTGGATTTGTGATTAGGGTATACAGGTGTACTATAGATGAGGCTATACGCGGGGATCGTGCGGTCCATGGCCCTGTACGGGGCACCGGTGTGGGCGCATTCGTTGAGGCGGCGGCCTGCCCGCCAGTTGAACGCGTCCCAGAGGGTCATGGCCACCCGGCTGGTCCGGGGATACCGCACGGTCTCCGGTGAGGCGACGAGCCTCCTTGCTGGATTGCCGCCATGGGATCTGGAGGCAAAAGTCTTCGCGCATATTTGGGAGTGGCGCGGGGAGGCGAAACACCGGGGCTTGACTCCGATGCCGCGAGAAATCGCGGCACAGCGGACAGAGCTCCGACGGGATCTCATGGCGTCATGGAGAGTGCGATTGTCGCAACCCAGTACTGGGCACGCCACTATTGCGGCGATAAGTCCCCTCTTTGAGGAGTGGCTGGAGAGGCGCCACGGCGTCCTCACTTTCCGCCTGACGCAGGTCCTCACCGGACACGGCTGTTTCGGGAGGTACCTGTTTCGGATAAGGCGGGAGGAAACGCCCGGGTGTCATCACTGCGTAGATCGCCCGGAGGACACGGTGGAGCATACGGTGGAGGTATGCCCGGCTTGGGCAGAGCACCGCCGTGTCCTCGTGGAGGCGATCGGTGGCGGGGATCTCTCGCGTCCGGCCCTGGTCCAGGCCATGGTACGGAGCGAGAGGGCATGGGAGGCCGTCACCTCCTTCTGCGAAGCAGTAATGCTCGCGAAGGAGGAGGCGGAGCGCGTGAGGGAGAGGCAAATTTCGCGCCCTCACGCCCCTAGCCGCCGCAGGAGGAGACGCCCCGGGCGTCGGGAATCGATCGCGGATTCCCGGCCACCGTAGGCGCGGGCTTGCGGACGGTGAGCAATGGGTAGCTCGCCGTCAGGTAAGGACCAAGCCCGGGTCGACGGTGCGTTGAGTTCCACGCGCGCCTCAGCGTCAGTCGTCAGTCGTCCAGTGTCAGCGAGTGAAGGGGTCCTATGAGACCATTGCCTGCCGGGGTTGCGGGAAAGTCCGAAAGGGATACCGTGGCCCCCTGGCATTGCACAGGCAAGAGAAGGAACACGGGTGGGTTTTAGTCAGTAAGAGTCTGACACGCCCTCCCGCTCCACCCAGAGCGGGAGGAGTCATTTGATGATTTCCCACCCAAAAAAAAAAAAAAAAAGGTTTACTATAAATACTTAAATCCCCTTCCCCCTCAACCGATTTCTACTCCTACTCCTTCAGTGTGCACGCGGTTCGGTTGTGGAAATCACTTCCGCCTGACATTAGGGACTGCCAAACTGTTGTAGTTTTTAAAAGAAGAGTGAAAGAACACTATCTTTCCACTTCGTCATAATTGCATATTTTGTATTTATTATTATATACTTACTACATAATCAATTAAGTAAGAGTATATAATAATAGTGATCTTTATTTTAGAAGTATTATAGTATTTAAGTATATTCTCTTATTTTATGTTTTTATTTAAATGAGTGAATAGATAAGTGTTTTTATTTTATGTATTTTATTTTCTCTTCTACTCTTACACATGTTGTCTACATCTCTTTAACTACTTTACTATCGCAGGTATGCTGGAAGAGATTTCTTTAGAAATAAGCATTACCTTTGTACGTATTTTTCCGTTCCTTTTTTCTTGTCTGTTTATATGTGTGTACATTAACTGAAAATAAATTACATTGTGTAGTAGAGTGCTAAAAGAATATTTTGGCGCCTTAATGACTTTGGCAGGGGGCGTTGTTGGTTAACATTTGTGAAATGGTCAAAATTTAAAAAAAAACAAAATTCAAAAGTCATTTATTCAAACTAGGCTGAGAATCAGCACTTTTCGAACGTCAAAATTACATAAGACAGTCCCCCAAAACGCCCACCCTTCACCACTTCCTAGTGCTTTTGCTGGGAAGAAGAAGTGGTGCAACAAACTCCCCAGCAGCACAGCTGTCTGTTCAGTTAGGAAAAAAAATGATTCTATACAATAATTTATAAGATAATTTACATTACGCAAAAAAAAATTAAATTATAAATTAATAGCCATATGACAGCTAGCACACGCCAATATACCAACCAAAAACATCGAGAACTATACTAGAGCAGAAATAAAAATAACTAAACGTAAACAATATCTAAAAAAAGAAAATAAAGCCTCCAGGCATAAAGGGCGTGCCCGCTTACATAGAGCTGTAACTAGAAGTTATAATTGATAAACTAGGACCATCGAGGTAAAATAAATAATTGTCGAGGTCGCTAGCTAACCACATATTGTAATACAACTCATTAAAAAAAACATTGTAATGAGTAGATTATGTCAACAATAAATAAAAATAAAATAAATGTACATAAAAAGTAAAATTATAAACTTTTATATAAACTCATAAAACCTGTCAGTAGGTAAACTAATTCTGGAGAAAGAACATTTAAACATTGTCTTGAGTTAATCACAGCGACCAACTATTCTTATCATTTAAGTAGTCGTTGATAGAATAGTATGCCTTTGAACAAAGGTTGGACTTTACTTTAGTTTTAAACGCATTAAAAGGCAAATCTAGCAAACAAGAGGGTAGCTTGTTATAAAAGGTTATACCAAGCCCAACAAATGAGTTATGAACCTTATGAAGCCGGTGGGAGGGAGCACGTAGTTTATCCTTACTTCTAGTGTTAACATTGTGAATATCACTGTTTTTAGTGTATAAGTGTATATTCTGCCTAATATATAAGATGTTGGCGAAGATGTATTGTGATGCCACTGTGAGGATACCGATATCTTTGAAAAAATCTCTCAGAGAAACTCTGGCACCTTGCTGGTAAATTGCTCGAATAGCTCGTTTTTGGAGGACAAATATATTTTGAATATCTGCAGCTTTGCCCCAAAGCAGAATACCGTAGGACATAACGCTATGAAAATAACTAAAATACATATACTAACCGAGCTGTATCAACGTCAGTGTATTGTCTTACTTTTCTGACAGCGTAGGCGGTCGAACTGAGCCTTCCCGCTAGGCTCGATATATGTTGGCCCCACTGAAGTTTAGCATCTACTGTTATGCCCAGAAAAACTGCCGAGTTTACAGTTTTAAGCACCTCTTTATCTAAGACGATGTTGGGTCCTAGATTTCTAACATTTGGGAGGGCAAACTTTACACATTTCGTTTTCTTGGCTTTGAGAACTAGGTTATTTGTCGTAAACTAATCCGTAACCATTGACAGTGCACTGTTTACATCGTCAAAATCTTGTCTATTCCTGTCTACTTTAAAAATAAGAGAAGTATCATCTGCAAACAGTACAACTTCACAGATATCCTTTAAATATAATGGTAAGTCATTGATATACACTAAAAACAAGAATGGACCCAGTATTGAGCCTTGAGGTACACCTAACTGAACTGGTAGCCCGGAAGATTTTACACCATCAACATCTACACATTGCGACCTATTATTTAAATACGAATTTAAAACGTTGAGAGCTTCGTTTAGCACACCGTAATGACGCAGTTTACGCAAAAGCGTGTCATGGTGCACGCAATCAAAGGCTTTGGAGAGATCACAGAAAACTCCAATAGCATTTTGAGAGTTCTTCCATGCGTTAAATATGTGTTTCAGCAGAGCAACACCCGCATCTGTAGTCGAACGACCCTTTGTAAAGCCATATTGTTCATTATGAAGGAGGCTATTTAAATTAAAATGTCTTAGCAACTGCTTGAATATTAACTTTTCAAATATTTTGCTGAATGCTGGTAAAATAGAAATAGGCCTGAAATTGCCAACGTCATTTTTATTACCTGATTTAAATAATGGTATGACTTTACTACTCTTCATGAGATCAGGAAAAGTTCCTAAATCAACACATTTATTAAAAGTAACAGCAAGATGTCTATTATATTACTTAAAAGTTTAATGGAGATTCCCCAGTAATCAACAGTGTTTTTACACTTGAGTGTTTTAAAAACATTAACTACATCACGAGGCGTTACATGTTCGAAGCTAAATATGCTACTACTTTTAGACACACTACTAAGCAGAAGGTTTTCGGCTTTAGATGGGGACGAATTTAAGGAGCGAGTCGTAGTTATAGGTATGTTGGCAAAAAACTCATTAAACGCCTCAGCTACGTCAGCTGCTTTAGTAACTAGTTTACTATCGACCATAATCTCGAGTTGTTTATCTTGCTTAACCGATTTACCCGTTTCATTGTTAATAATTTTCCAAGTGGTTTTTACTTTATTATTGGAATTTTTAATTGTATCGCTTAAAAATTTAGATTTAGCTAAAACACTAACCTTTTTAAATAATTTTGAATAATTTTTGACATACTCTAGGAAAGGAGTATCAAACCTATATTTTTTCAAACCATATAACTCGTATAGTCTCGCTCTACTTTTATAAATACCCGGAGTGGCCCATTGGTTAAAGCCAACGGAGGTGCCATTAATGTTAATAGTTTTAGTCTTGAAAGTAGATTGGTACTCTTTTTGCACAACATCAAAAAGGGCTCCATACATTTCATTAGGATTCTCGTAATTACGATTAAGAAGTCTAATACTTAATGGAGTAACATCTAAAATATTAATATTAAAATCTCCACATACAATTATACTTTTATTACTTGATTTTAACCTATTGAGTGAATCCTCCATCACCGATTCAAAACTAATAAAATCACCAGAGGGGGGTCGATACACGCAAATTATAATGTATCGCTCGAGTTCAACACAAGACAACTCAATAGTGCGCTCGATGGAAAGATTAACTAAATCTAAACGTTGTTTACATTTCAACTTGTTTGAAACAAGAACTAAAGATCCACCGCGAATGGCGCTTTTTCTTACAAACGCACTTTGTACAGTAAAATTATCATCATTGATAAACACTACTTCATGATCTTTCAACCAGTGTTCAGTCAAACATAACACCTGAACATCATAGTTCTCCATAAATAAACTTAATTCTAGCTCTTTGCCGGATAGACCCTGCATATTTTGATGAACAACATTCAATATATGCGGCTCACCCGTTGTCACCGCCACCCGTTGTTGTTGTTGTCGTGGTGAGACAGTTATTGTATTCACAAAACAAGTTGGTGAGGTTAGTTCTGTTTTTAGCCACTCGCTACGATAATCTTGTAGCGTTGTGGGTAATAACATAAAAGTGTCAGTCCGGTGCATGACAGCCAAATAGTATACCCACATTTCGCCAGTTATGTTTAAGTCCCATGTAACAGGGGGCGAGCGTATTGCCATCGACCGAGCACTAATCCAGACTCCGGGCTGCAACTGACAAAGATGGTGTTATTTGCAGATGACACATCATTGATATTTAAAATAAACCGACGGTCACAAAATCTTGACGACGTGAATAGCTGTATTGTTCAGGTACAAGATTGGTTTACGGTAAATAATTTGGTACTAAATAATAAAAAAACAAAATGCATTAGATTTAAATTACCAAATGTTAGAAGCAGCGAATCTGACATCATATTGAATGGAGAAAAACTGGAATTTATTAATCAAACAGTTTTCCTAGGAATCACGCTAGACGAGAAAATACAATGGGGACCCCATATAACATCTCTCGCGGGGCGGCTAAGCTCGGCCGCTTATGGCCATTAACACACTGCCACGCACCACGCAGAGTAGCGCGTGAATGCGTGTTTTAACGTTGCTTGTAAGTATCTCCGTTTGTATAGAAAACACGCACAGTCCAACACACAGGAAATGCATTCACGCGCGTTTCATTCAGATCACAGACACGCAACATGCAGCGTGACGCGGTGCAGTGTGATAATCGCCTATGCTGTTAGAAAGATAAGACAGTTAACTGATGTAGAAACCGCGCGTTTGGTCTATGTTAGTTACTTCCACAGTATTATGTCGTATGGCATTTTACTATGGGGTCGGGCTGCTGACATTGAATCCATTTTTATTTTACAAAAGAGAGCTGTCAGAGCCATTTATAATCTAAGTCGTCGCGAATCTCTTAGGGAACTATTTAAAAAGATTAATATTATGACGGTACCTTGCCAATTCATTTATGAAAATATTATGTATGTGAGAAAAAATCTACATCTTTTTAATAAAACAAGTGATAGACATAATTTTAATACTAGAAATAAAGATAAAATAGATCAACCATTTTTCAGACTATCTAAAGTAAATACATCTTTTATGGGGTACTGTGTTAAATGTTACAACAGAATACCTTGTGCTATAATAGAATTAAATGAAAGAAAATTTAAAACTCATATAAAAAGTACACTTTGTAAACAAGCATAATTATTACAAATTAGAGGATTATATCCAAGATAAAAATGCTTGGAAACATGCTGGTCCTGCTCCATAGGACAATTTAGAATCTTGACAAAATCAAACTGGTTGCCAATTTAATTGTATAATATAATTTTTTTAAACACTAATTTTATATTCTGTGATTACTTGAACTCACACACTGACTTATTATTAGTAGTACTTGTTAAAATGTTAAGAATATCGTATAATTTTACAATGTTTGTAAATATGTGAGCACCATGCATCTATCACATAATTAATTTATGTCATTCCTTCATTTTTCATTCTTTTTACCTATCGTGGTATAGTAATCTTATTCGAGGTGCATCGTCTTCACATATAATTATATAATTAATGTATACAGGATATTGTGAAAATATTTTAAGAGTAACGGTGGAGTTTCTTGCCCATTCTTCTCCATACGAAAACGACCTTTTGGAATGGGCGACTAGAATCATTTTTTTTTTTAATGTTGACGAAAGTAGTAGAATAAGTGCTTTTTTTGTGCCTAATTGAAATAAATTATTTGACTTTGACTTTGACTTTGAAATTGCAGAAAGAAAATCCCAATGACACTTTGCCCAATAAGTTGAATGTGGAGGGACAGGCGTGTAAATAGCCGTGTTTCCTATGCGGGATGAGGACTAGAGAAAAATCTGCGTCTGGAATGCACGCAGATTCAAAATGCCTATTTGTCCGACAAATTGCAAGGTGATTGGTGACGGTCAGGTGGCGTCTGTAGTTAACCCCAGCAAATAATGCAAAGCGGTACCTGAGTGGTCTTCTTTTTCAGTCTTGATGATTCTTCAGCCGGTGGCCACCTGGCGAGCTCGTACACAATGGTCACTTGAAAGTCTAGGATTTTACACATTAATCGGACGCGGGTTGATATATTATTATTGCAAAACTATAGAATGGCAAATCCCCAAGGATTACGGGATAATACACGGTAGTATATAGTTTCAGCGGATGCGATGAATTCAGATTTAAATAAAATGCGGTTTTGCGGTGAGATCAAAAATGCGACCGATTGGCACACGCGCACTTTGACATCTGACAACCGTCATTAGTTGTCACTGGCCGCTCTAGTCTTCTGATGCCCTCTTGTCCGCGACAGCAATATATGCCTAAGGTCGGACTACAGACACCTGAACACCGCCCACAATCAAATATTATCTATGGGGCGATAACTTGCCACACCATACTCCCCGCCTTGAAAGATCCAACTTTCAAAATTTACAATCTATATGGAGCTGGCGAAGTTGGGAGGAAAAGATGATGATTATTTATTTGGCAGTCTGAAAGCATCAAGAGAAACCTAAGCAGCAGTCCGAAACACCGTCACAAGGAAACAGCGTTCGGAATGAATTATCAGATTCCAGTGAATGTAATTGCGATTTGATTAAGATAAAGTTGAACTAAGCTAAATCATAATTAAGTATGTAATGGCATACCATTGAGAAAGTACATATACTATGAATAAACTATATAGACTAAATTAAACTACGTCATAATATTGTTCTATTGGGTTGGCAAAGGATATAACTTGGTGACAGGACGTTTATATGTACCTGAAGCGGTTTTTATTGAAACTACTCGAATTACACCATCCGATCCCGGAAAAACTTCCTCTATTATGCCTAATGGCCAAGTTAATGGTGGTACGTTATCTTGACCCAAGAGAACGACAGTACCGATCTCTATAGGGCGATCTTGGGTGCACCACTTCTGGCGAACTTGCAACGTGTGCAAGTACTCAACTCGCCATTTGTTCCAGTAGGATAACACAAGTTGATCCAAAAGCCTTTTGCGGTTTGTTAAATTTATGTTTTCTTCTGTCAATTCAGAAGAAGGTAAATACGTAAGGGGACTGGACATCAAAAAATGCGCGGGCGTGAGCACGTCTGGATGAGGGTCTGATGAGAGAACACTAAGCGGTCGAGAATTTAAAAGGCACTCGATTTGTACCAATACGGTTGAGAGTTCCTCATAAGTGAGAAGCTGCCTTCCTATGACTCTATATAAGTGAGTTTTAACACTCTTAATGTTTGATTCCCAAATACCTCCGAAGTGCGGAGCTCGCGGCGGTATTCTTGTCCACTCAATGCGAGTTTTGAGAAGCTCATTTTTTATATCCGTTTGGACAGTCGAGTTTAATAAGAAAGAATAAATGTCATCAAGTTGCGCCTTAGCGCCAACAAAATTGGTACCATTGTCTGAGTACATGACAGACACTGGACCGCGGCGAGAAATAAATCTTTTAAATGCGGATAAGAAAGCCTCGGATGTGAGGTCCGATACAAGTTCTATATGTATAGCTTTAGTTACCATACATATGAACAAACATAAATAAAGTTTTTGCGAACGTTGACCTCTACGGCGAATAGGTATGTAAGCAAGAGGCCCGGCGAAATCTACTCCGGTGTGTACAAAGGCTTTGGCATCCCGGACACGGTATCCAGGAAGTTCAGCCATTTTGGGTGTTGGATGCGTAGGATTTAGACGAAAGCAAGTATTGCATTTCCGACAGCGGGAACGTATGACTGTTCGGCCATCCAATATCCAAAACCGCTGCCTTATAATAGACATCAGTAACCCAGGGCCCGTGTGGCAGTACGTATTGTGGTAGTGATCAATAATTAGATCAACTACGCGGTCACGTTTAGGTAAAAGCGCGGGATGCTTGGCTTCATACGGTAAATCGGATTTAGACAATCTGCCCCCGATACGTAAGATTCCGTGGCTATCAACAAAGACAGACAAACAGCGCAACTTCTTAGATGGAAGTTCGCCTGCTTTAATTAAATTTAAATCGTTAGCAAAATGCATATTTTGAACTATTCGAATAATGAAATTTTCGGTGGTTTGAATATTTTTAACTGAGCTATGACTTTGTAGTCTGTTCGTAAATTTAAGAATGTACATAAATACATGTAATAATTTATTCCATGAGCAAACACGGTCAACTACAGTATCTAAAATACGCGGTTCAGTATTTGATGTTTCTACAAGAAAAACTTTTGGTTTGAACTCCGGCAATGTTTCACATTCAGCAGATGAGAATTTTAAAGGCCACTCGATCATTGACAGATGGAGCCAAGTAGGGCCGTTCCACCATAACGAGTGATCAATTAAATCAGAGGGCAGCATGCCGCGAGACAGACAATCACTAGGATTCTCTTTTCCGGACACGTGGTTAAAACAAGCGGCAGGCAGGTTTTCCTGTATTTTAGCAATGCGGTTGCTGACAAAAATAGACCATCTATGGGGGGATGAGTGGATCCACGAGAGTGCTATGGTGGAGTCCGAGAAAGCGTAGACACCTGCAATAGGTATACGAGTGGAAAGCTTATCTTTGACCACGCGAACAAGTTTAGACAGAAGTAAAGCGGCGACAAGTTCTAACCGAGCTAGCGTTGTTATTTTAGCGGGGGAAACTTTGGACTTTGCACATAAAAGCCGGACGGTGATATTACCTTTAGAGTCAGTAATGTGTAGATAAATACAACAACCATAACCACTAAAGCTGGCGTCGCAGAAGGCTACGATATTCACTACAGCTTCTCTAAAGACGCCAATGTGGCGAGGAACCTTTAGAGAAGAGAGTGAGGGAAAATCGCGCGTAAAAGCGTAAAACCGATTGGTGATGGACTCCGGAGGAACTTCATCCCAGCCTATTTTAGCTAGCCATAGTTCCTTAATTAGGATTTTTGCGTACAACACAACGGGTGCTACGAGGCCAAGTACGTCGAACAAGCGGGCAACTAGCGATAAAATCGCGCGCTTCGTGCATTTATCTTCTAATGCGACTGTTGTCAAAGAAAAATAATCATCAGCGGGTTCCCAGGTTAATCCAAGGATTTTGAAATTATTGTTATCATCATCCGTGCCAGAAAAATTAACTGGTAAGCGGTGAGACTCTGGGAGAATCTCCAATAAAGCGGGTGAGTTAGTAGCCCATTTGACCAAGTCGAAGGATCCTACTTTAAATAGATCAATTAAATCGCGGGATAATTGCTTAGCAATCTGTTCATCAGGAACCGAATGAACATAGTCGTCCATATAAAACTGAGTTTCCACTAATTTAGAAGCCTCAGGAAAGCGGTCGCCATGCTCACACGCCAAGTTGCGTAGTGTGCGCATCGCTAAATAAGGACTAGGCTTTAGTCCAAAGGGAACGCGGTTAAAATGAAAGGTGCGTATATGTTCATTTTTGTTGAATCGATACAAGATTCGTAAATATTTGCGGTGGTGCTCATTTACACCGATACGTAGGAACATTTGTTTTATATCCGCTGTCATCGCGACACGGAACGTACGAAAATCGAGTAATAATAAAAACAAATCTGCTTGTAAATTAGGTCCAACATGCAGAATGTCATTGAGTGACAACCCCGAGTGTGTTTTGGCACTAGCGTCCAAAACCACTCGAATGCTGTCTTTGTCCGGTCTAATGACGGCGTGATGCGGTATGTAGTAACCCTCTTCTGTCAATTCAGAGATAGGTACCTCCGATAAATATCCCTGAGTTATATAATCGGTAATAGTTTTATTGTAATTCTCGCGTAGGGTTGGCACGCACGTGAATTTACGCTCGAGCGCCAGTAGTCGCCGGTGAGCAACACCGCGTGAGTTGCCTAACTCAGAAGGGGTGCGTGCGAAAGGTAAATCAACAAAGTATCTACCGTCTTTAAATAAGACCGAAGAATTAAAATTATTTTCACATTCTAACTCGTCCGGACTAATAAAACGTTGAGTTGGAATTTCCTCTAGCTCAAAAAACTTCTGCAAACTTGACTCGAAGTCAATGCTGGCAAGTGCGGTAAACGAAGATGTAACTTTTGTTACGTCACTACTGTGACAATCTATATCACCCATTAGCACATAACCGAAACTAGTCAGCATAGCTGGGGGTGCGCGGGGGGTGCCTGAGTCAACCCTATCTCCTAAATAAATAAAAGGAAACAGCTGTGCTCCAAGCACGACGTCGATTCCACCTGGTACATTCCAGGTCGGGTCGGCAAGCGGTAAATTATTTAAATATGACATGTTATTATTATCATTTAATCTAATAAGACTAGCGGGAAGTCTATCTGTAATGCAATCAACAACTAACGCGTGTATATAATACTTAATGTGAGGATTAATCCGAGATTCTATATTTAGATAAATAAAGCCGTGTACAGGTCGTGAGGTCATACCAACACCTTGTAAAGACGAATTGCGTAATTTAATTATGGGTATGTTCAAATGTTTACAACAGTCCACAGTAATTAAATTATTTTGCGATCCGTTATCTATTAAACACCTGATAATAAGCTTATCTCTGCCGCTGCTATTATATGCATATACCTGCGCGGTCGCTAACAAAACAGTTGTCTCAGTCGGTAAACACATCTTGGCCGCGGCACTGAGCGAAACAGAGGTAGCAGGAGGCTCGCTTGGTGAATCACTTTTTGCTTCGGAGAAATGCAACAAGGAATGATGTGTTTTCTTACAAATTTTACAAACGCTCTTTGACTTGCATTTAATCAAAGAGTGAGATAGACTTAAACAATTCACACAGCCGCGTTTCTTTTTAATAAATTCGAAACGAGCTTGCGGTGAATTAATATTTTTAAATTGGGGACAATCAAACAGTCGATGATCGACGTCATCGTTATCACACAGCGGGCAATGGTTATGCGAGGCGGGTTCGCTGCATGACACAAACGACTTAGCGGTACTTTGAGTATTTCTTGTTCGATTATGAGCTAAACTAGACTTAGCACGCGGTTCCGTCTGTGGATTATTAACGTGTGAGCGCTGGAGTACCTTAACATGGTCTTGCATAAATGTTATAAACTCCGTATAGGAAGGTAATTCTTTCCCACTCACACGGCTTTCAAATTGTTGAACAGTAGTTGCGTCAACCTTTCTTAAACCACAGTGTAATATCACAAAATCTAACAAGTCCTTAATGTCTAACTGCTTCAATGCAGCGACAGATGCTGAATATCGTTCTACAAATGCATTCAGACTAGCAGCATTGCCGGCGCATACCTTGATGTCCAGTATATTATTGAGATAATGAATACCTAAACTACGCTTATCTTGATACCTTTTGACAAGACTGTTCCACATAACACTGTAGGTATCTCCTGTGGGAACAATGCCTGCAGTTAGTTTTAAGGCATCATGCGTCAATTTACTGATCAAGTACTGCACACGTTGCGAGTCCGTCAGATCAGTATTTAAATGAACATTACTGCGGAACATTTCATAAAACATCGGCCAATTTTCAGTTCTACCATCAAATGATGGTAATTCGATCGGTGGTAATTTTATGCTACTACCTCCCTTCTGATCTGATGTTAATGTTTTGTTGTTTGAAAGTATGAGATTACGTTTGTATTTAATACTTGAATATAAGTCTTCAATAGAACATAGACACGCATAGTCTGGTGGGGTTTCATCAATTTCAAACCGCAACTCATTGATCTGGTCAATTATTGTTTCAAACTTACTGTGCAATTCACTAATAGATTCAGACTGCGCTAGGAATAACTCGTTTGAGCGTGAATCATAATTAGATATACTTTTCGAAGCATTATAAATGCGATTAACTCGCTCATAAATCATATTTTTTTTAGCATTAAGCTGAGCTAATTTAGCTTCTTGTTTATGAGTAGCCATTATAAGGCACTATCTAATATTAATTTTTGTAAGTTATCGTAAGTAAGTAGGCACTTACAATGACTTGTACTAACTGTTATTTTGTTAAAATACTTGTGACTTATTAACTGATACCTATCCAGGCTCGAATGGACCATAAAATGGAGGGACAGGCGTGTAAATAGCCGTGTTTCCTATGCGGGATGAGGACTAGAGAAAAATCTGCGTCTGGAATGCACGCAGATTCAAAATGCCTATTTGTCCGACAAATTGCAAGGTGATTGGTGACGGTCAGGTGGCGTCTGTAGTTAACCCCAGCAAATAATGCAAAGCGGTACCTGAGTGGTCTTCTTTTTCAGTCTTGATGATTCTTCAGCCGGTGGCCACCTGGCGAGCTCGTACACAATGGTCACTTGAAAGTCTAGGATTTTACACATTAATCGGACGCGGGTTGATATATTATTATTGCAAAACTATAGAATGGCAAATCCCCAAGGATTACGGGATAATACACGGTAGTATATAGTTTCAGCGGATGCGATGAATTCAGATTTAAATAAAATGCGGTTTTGCGGTGAGATCAAAAATGCGACCGATTGGCACACGCGCACTTTGACATCTGACAACCGTCATTAGTTGTCACTGGCCGCTCTAGTCTTCTGATGCCCTCTTGTCCGCGACAGCAATATATGCCTAAGGTCGGACTACAGACACCTGAACACCGCCCACAATCAAATATTATCTATGGGGCGATAACTTGCCACACCAGAATGTATTTGAACAATAAGTTAATAAGTTTTGCAAAATAAGTTAAATGTATTTGATTTTTTTTTTCATATTAAAAACAAGGAAAGAAATTTCTACCCGACTACGGCTAAGCCAAAAGGAAGGGTTATGATTTTAGAAGTCTATGTATGTATTTACGTATGTTTGTGTTTACATGTGTTCCACCAACTTATCTAAACTACTAAACCTATTTTGATGAAAAAGGTAGGTAATTGGTAATAGGTATTATGGGCTGGTATCCGCAACTCCACGTCAATCGGCAATCCTCGTGAAATTGCATCCTGAATTTTTTATCTAAGATAAATTGTTTGGGTAGCATGGCTTCGATTGCTGTAGTCGGAGTAGTCCTCATGCAGCTAGTGGTCGCCACGCAGGCTAGTCTTTGCATGCGTTGTAGTTTGTTGGAAGCTGTAACCAGCTGAGTACGGGGCGACCAGAGGACGGCCCTTTATGCGATCATGGGGCACTCACTGCTGTGTACAGCCACAGTATGATTTTGGGGGATAGGCCCCACTTCTTACCTATCATTTTCCTGCACTGCCAGAAGGTGATGCAGGCTCTGTTTAGCTTATTGTCTAAATGACTACTCCAGTTTATCTTACTGTCTTGAATTACCTCGTGTTAATTGGCTACGTTGGCCAACTGAAGTTCTGTATCAAACAGTGTGGATAGGCGGAAAGGTCCTAATGCTCATTTTTGGATAAACATGACTAGTTCGGTTTTAGTGGGGTTCACTGATAGTTCAAATTCCCTGCAACAACTTTCTACGATACGTAAGGCTTAATGAGTGAGGTTACAGATCGTACCCGTCACCTTCCTCGAGATAAGGATTGCGAGGTTATCTACATACCCTATTGCGTAATAGCGGTTGGCGTTGAGTTTGGTGCAGCACCCCTCCCTGTGGGCAGCCTCTTGCTATCATAGTCAACTGCCGCTCATCCTCAAGGCGAACATACTTAACATGTTTGTAATCCAGTCCGTTAGTACCTGTTCTACTCCATGTCTGGAGAGGGCGCTACTGATGCTGGAGAAGTAGGTTTTGTCAAAGCGACCAACCAGGTGCCTTTTTGATTAATCTGGTCCTCTATCTGACCACTATATGAAGAGCAGATTCAGTTGACTTACCTGAGCTGTATGCGTGCTGATTACCACGTAGCGGTATGGTTTTCAAATTGCTATCCTTCAGTAACCTTTCCAGATTTTTTAGTAGAAAGAGGTCATGCTGATTGGTCAGTGGTATTTGGCGTTTGTGTAGTCACCTGGTTTGGGGATATTACTTTCCTATTCCCTCTAACCTTTAGGAACGTATCTAAAGGCGAGGCACGCTCTCATTAAAGGCTCCAGTCTTATTGCGACAGAAGCTCCTCCCCCTATATTAAAGCGAGGAACATTCCATCAGGACCAGCTCAATGAACGGAAGCCCCGATGGCCCATAAGAGTTTCTCCAACGTGCTCACCCTGCGTGCGTAGTTACGCACGCAGGGTGAGCACGTTGGAGAAACTCTGATTGGAGTTCCAATCATTCTCTGATGGTGTTTGGGTTTCATCGTGCCAGTCGATTACCTGCGCGAAGACGCATCGAGGGAAGTGAGTTTCAATTAGGACGCGTCTTGTTTCTTCAGGCGACGACGTGAGTGTGTTGTCAAGTTTGTGGAGGGTTGCGGGCCCAGGTGTATTCTGTTGTGCCTGTACTTTCTTTACCCTGTTTGCTTGCTGACAAGATTCATTGTTACCACAGAATTTGATCCCGAGGTGCTCCTGAATCTGATACATTTTTTGTAGCTGGATTTGGCCACGTAGTAATTATCCCAGTCTACATCCGCACATGTGTTCATGGCTCTATTCAGAGCTGTTCTTACCTTGCTGCGCTTGCGCTCCAGATTAACGCCCCACCAGGGTTGTTGTCCCGGTATGTTGCGCGGCGTGGTCACTGGGCAGTGTGGTATTCTGCAGTGCAGAACCACATCATTGAGTCTATTTCGGTTTAAAGAAATTTATTTCTCAAAAGAACATACTACATGGTTCATTTAAATATGAGACTAAACAAAATATCTTAAGTAACAAACATAATTATTGTCGTTCGATCTATCGAGTGCATACAGTGAGTAACGATTATTTTATTATTGTTGGTTAGCCAAATACAACTTTAACACCTATTCATGAAAATGTTCACTGACCCTATTCCTAGTTTGAACGTGATCTGTGAGTGTATTTTGTTTGTTAACATTTTCTTATTAGTATGCATGTGTGGTAAGTATATAATTTTTGAAGGTTAAATAGTTTAGTCCCAGCGTAATTTTTTTTCGTAGGTGTTAAGTAATTGTAATTAAAAAGTACTTTTATTGCTTTGTTTTCCGTTACTTGTAGGTTATGAAGATGTTTAATAGCGGCCTGTCCGTATAATTGGATTAAATAGTCTAGATGCGGTTTGACTTGTGTATTTATAGATTGTGTAGCGTAAGTGAAATGGCACACATTTAGCAATATTTTGCAGAGCTCCAGTCAACGGAATCAATCTGCCTCTAACGTTATCAATATGTGGTCTGAATGTCAGTCTACTGTCCAAAATCAGGCTCAGGAATTTTGTCATGGTTTGATCTTAACAGCTGTTGACCATCTACCCTCTACCGTAAGAGAAGGGAGATCAGGAATCTTTTTGTTCTTAGGGGAAAATATTATGTATGCAGTTTTGTTAACATTAATATTCAGTAAGTTTTGCTTTAGCCACGTGTTTAGGATATTAAGGTCTTTCTGTGCTTCAGTAATAACACTAAGCATGGAGTGGCCTAAATAAAAAAGACGCGTGTCATTTACGTACAGTGAGATATGTCCCACTAACCCAACATTACTCATATAAATTACGAAATGCAGTGGTCCTAAAACTGATCCCTGCGGAACTCCGCATACAGCGAACACTTTCAAAATTATAATTTTTACTATCTGGTACCTATCTGTTTGAAAGATAAGATTTGAATATTTTGTAAGCTGAGGCAGTGATTCCAATACTTTTTAGCTTTTCTAATAGTATAGAATGACTTATTGTATCAATTTTTTTTTAAAGATTTATGAAAATACCTAGAATTAATTGCTTTTTGTTGATAATATTTTAAGTTTTACTTTCAGTTTTCCTGCTTTAAGCCTGTCTATCTTAAGGCTGTCTGGGAAAACACCTTTGTTTAGACAGTCATTAATAAAATTTGCAAGATTATTTGGGATTTGGTTTCCGATACACTTTACAAGCCTTAGTGGTTATACCGTCTATGCCATAGCTGGTATTATTATATATATAAGTTATTTATAATTCTTTTGATTTCGTTTATTGAACACTGCTGCAGTTCCGCTAGATTAGGCCCTTGACTGTCCTTAGCTTTATGGATAGGTTAATACATATATTTTAGAAATACAGCTAGGTAACGGGAAAATTCACCGAGTCACTGTTTTGTTCCGAGCACTTTCGGTAGCACGTGGAGGCCCATCAGCGATGTCTCGCGGCGGTATGCCGCAGGTTTGTCAGGCCTTCGAGATACATTAGCAGCGTGCGCAGGTAGCGCGCAGCACAGCCACGCATAAGCAGAATATAGCAGCAGATTGTTGTAATTGCACCTGCCCTCAGCCCGTACGAAGTTCCCTGGCAGCGCCATAGGGAGTGCATGTTTTTATTCTGTATATTTTAATGTGGTTTATAATATTGTCTCTTTTGTTTTTATAATTTTTGTTACTGTAATTGGTTGTAACCGTTGTAGCTAAATAAATAAATAAATGTTAGATACGGTGCAAATAGCAGCAAGCCGCATGTGAAGTGCCAGCATTTTCCCCCTTTTTAAGCCAAGGAACGGTGTGGGAAGCATTGTAGGTAAAAGCTCAGCACATCTCAGCGGTTTACAGGCAGAGGGTTTGCAAACATAGCGTGGCACATTGACAGATGCTAAAATTAGGTTAAGTATGTGAACACGTGTGCACAAAACACAAAGTAAACGTGATCAGCAGCAGATGGCTCACTAATCACTAACAATAACACAGTGAAGCACTACACCACCTCGATGTAGTAGCAATACATACATATTATAATCTCCTGTGCGTTGGATAACTTCCAACCGCGTGTCCGACATTGACACACGCGAAATCAGATCCTACATAGGTGATAAAATCAATATAGGTTATCCAGCGCAGTAGGTCTGGTATGATTACTAAACTAATGTGGAACTCATCTTAGGTCAGGGCACACAGAATTCTGAGGGTCAGGGATTATCTTTCACCAGCTCAGCAAGCGGAAACGAAATGACAGAGCGTCTCCGGAAAGTCAATGTTTGTTGTACCATGTTTTTAGTGATGTGGTTAGGAATTTACGAGTACCAATTGTGATATTCTAGCATCACTCGATTACAGTTGAGAACCCTCACAACGCTGCAAGGTATATATTGTAACGAGGAACCACTAATATGTTACTAAAAAAGTTATTAGAGTGGATTTCTTAACTATGTATATTACTACTTTACTTTAGTTGTAACCTGTGCGCTGTGTATAGTTTACACAGTACACTTAAGTGTTAAGCACTGCTTCAATAGCACTATTGAAGCTCTTTATTGTCACTCAGCTCTAAAACCAATAATCAAAGCCCAAATCCGGGTTATAAGAGAGTTAAAACGCGCTATATCACCAAATGTTATTGCCTATATACGACCTTAGGTTCTCCAAATGCTCTTAAACAGCTCATGTAGCACTTATTCGTATAACAGAAATGTTAGTTGGATCCATCACGACGCATGCATCCTATAACATAATAGCGCAAAAATGCAAATAAAAAAACAATTTTGAGGTATCAAATTATTTATTATACATAGTTAACTAGTTTAATGGACATATTTTTCAGGTTTACATACCTTTATTTCACTATTTTCTGTCGATGCGTTATAATAAAACTATTTTGTGTGAAAGATAATAATACAAATAAATAGAATATACTTTATTATGATGTTAGTGCTTGGATTCATCAAGAGCAATTTGCTGTTAATCTAATGAAATGATTGGCTATAATAATAATCATGACAAGTTCTGTTTAATCGTTTCATAAAGTACTCTTGCCATAATATCCGGACACTCTTTATTAAAGGAACAAACAAAGCCAATGCTATAATTTGTAAGCATAATGTAACAGTCCTTAATGGGAATGAAAAGTCAAATAATTCCCATATTAGTAATGTCAATACGTTGAGGTTAGTTAAAATAAACATACCCATCGCTGTACAGAAACGACGCCATTTTACTTTCACTCTTTCATTTTTAGGGACCGCACTCTTGTTTTTGTTATTACAATAAAATAAAGAATACGCAAGTTGTATAAAAATAATGAAGTTCATAATCAAAGGCAAAACAGTGTTTATGCATATAGTGCCAACTATGATTATAAATAGGATCAGTTTTTAATAATAGTACCATTACGAATTGTATCGATAAAACAAGGAAAACAGAATAGATTAGAACGCCAAGTGCACAGAATCTCGTATTGTAAGGTTCGGATTACATCTTCTTTTTTTGTTCTACCGTACGTGTTGGGGTTGTCACATCTGAATCTGTCATATGCTTTTTTTTTTCAAGGTGTACCTATAAAGTACTTAGACTGCATGCCCGCATGACCTTGTGCGAACTTTGAGCTGGCCTAGTTTCAATAGAATGAGAGGCCACGACGATTGATGCTCACAATCGCTGATTAAGATCCCAATGTTATCCTACCCTAAAAGAAGTGTTAGTGACAAACTTTGCCCACTTGTATCAAAATACTACTATTTTGGAAATTGGAAATTTTACCTATACTATGAGTGGAAGCACCAGTACATAAATAGTGGCTTTACGCCCTAGAAGGACATAAATAGTGACTTTACGCCCTAGAAGGATATAAATAGTGACTTTACGTTCTAGAAGGATATAAATAGTGACTTTATGCCCTAAAAAGACATAAATAGTGACTTTATTGGTGATGTTCTTCAGAAAGGTCAGGTGCGTAGTACTCGCAACCGCCGCATGTGTTTGGAGAACCATTTGTGTGATCGTAAATGAAGAAAAAGGTGTAAGTAAAGATCGTAGAAGGTGGCGTTCTGTAGTACCCATCTGAGAAAAGTCATTAGTTTATGTATGTGTATGTAAATATAATTAAACAATGACAAAAAGTAACGTTTGTTGGGATCTCGATTTTACAACCAGCGTCTTGCGTGGCGATTGCCGTCACACAAAAGCGGGTGCCAGCGAGTTAAGCGTCAGAACGTTGCAAATCGGACAATTTTCGGCATAGCATAACTATGGACATAGCAGAAATTACTTTTTAGGAAAAATGTACTGGTTTAACTTCTAACGTGACGATTATGTATAAATAATTAAATAAGAGATTGCTGTTATTACCAAAGACCTTAATGCCTAGGCAAACTGACATTCATCTGCAATAATTTTATTTGAGAGAGCATTAGCTCCCTTCAAAATGGTTGAGCTGTATGGTGCTGATCCATGCGTCGTGTTCCTGAACGGGTGCCGTCAGTTGGGACTGGTCATCTCTCAGCTGCCATGGCTTATTTTAATTGTTTTTCTTGTTTTATCTTCTTTTTTTTTAACGTGGATGCTTTTAATGTGCACGTTTTTCTACGTTGTTCTCACATGTACAATTTCAACATTAATGATGTAACAATATTTTTTGAAATTTTTCTTTGATTTCAAAATTCAAAAGTCATTTATTCAAAGTAGGCTGAGAATCAGCACTTTTCGAACGTCAAAATTATATAAGACAGTCCCCCAAAACGCCCACCCTTCACCACTTCCTAGTGTTTTTGCTGGGAAGAAGAAGTGGCGCAACAAACTCCCCAGATTTAAAAGAGTGTCCGTGTTGTTTCCTTGTCATTCTTCTCCATAGATACCTACTAGACTTAGGAATGGGCAACTAGCTTAATATTTCTGACTGAACGACTCTTTGACAATTCAAAAGTGCCTGTAAATGTTTTTTTAATTGAAATAAATGCTTTGAGTTTTGATTTTGATAAAGATGATGGAAAAATCAAAATTTTATGGGACTGACCGTATCGTCGTCTATCTCGTTGAAAGTCATTGTAGAAATACGAAATGCCTTGAAAGCGATTGCCATTTGTCTAGGCCCTAGACTCTAGGTTAGAAGGTGACAATCGTAGTTAATATATGACAATATAACAATAAAATCACGATAAAGTCCTTTTCAATCGATTCTTATAATACTCGTGCCACAATTCCCGGTTGCTCTTCACTAAAGGTATAAAGATGGCCATAGCTATCATTTGGATGCCTAATGTTACACCTCGTACTAAAATTGAAATAGCAAATACATCCCAAATAATAAATGTCAACACAAATACGTTGCTTAAAATAAATATAGCCGTCGCTACAGACAAACGACGCCATTTCTCTTTAATTCTGTCTTTTTTACAAACTGCACTCGTGTTTGTATCTTTACAAAAAAACAGAGAATACACCAGTCTTATAAAAATAATCAAATTTATAATCGAAGGCAAAATGTTGCACGTGATATAAATACATATGGTGACAATCATAAAAAATAATGTATCGTTGTTTTCTTCTGTTGATAGTTCAAAGATAAGAAAAACGAATGAAAAAATGATCAAAAATATCACAGACACGCCCCAAGCGAAGATGGAGCTTTTAAGGTATTTCCTTTCGATATTTTTATGAAACACTTTAACAATATCAACGTAAAACATATAACACATTATTAACAACCAATTGTTGTACACCGTCGTTAAATAAACAAAAGTTATAGACCACGGCAAAGGAATACACTTTCTCAAATCAATAGTCCTTTCCTCACAATGAATCAAAGTAAGCGAAATAACAGTTAAACGGAATATATTCACTATGGTTGCACTGATATACACGTAGTTGTTGAAATTGCGAAAATTCCTGATGAGGTACCACGAGATCATTCCGTATGTAAACGTAGCCAGGCACAAGGCGAACATACAATAGTGTCCAATCATATACACGGGAACTAATGAAGGCTCCAGGTAATCATTGCCCACTGTACAGCCTGAATTGGTACCACAACCCGCCATGGCGAGCATTTCACGTTGTACCAACACTTAGGCACTAGTCATTAGTTTTTTATCAACACTGCTATCAAAACGGTGAAGGAAAACATCGTGAGGAAACAGGTATGTATGTCCTAGAATGAAACATTCGAAGACTTGAAACATCTACCAACCCGCGACGTAGATTACAGCCCACTCACTCTCGAAGAGGGGAGGGTTGTGTCCCGCAGTTGGAACATTATCGGCTGATTTTGCTGATTATGCACTTTAGAAAACTGTATATTGTAGACAACAGATACATTTGTGACTGGGGAGTCACTGGGTAGGGGTACCCAGTAGATCGAACTTTACTATAACTTGGACAGAAACACACTGATCAATGTGATTCAAACACTTGTTTTGCCATTTAGCGTACTAATCATGTTTACCTCGCCTTATCAGTACAGTTCGTAATGGCACTGATAGTTAACAAAAGCCTATGATAAAATGGCGTAATGCATCCATTGTTTAATCTATAATAATAAAATTATGTTAATATAAAAACGTTTTACGTTTGTGTAAAAATGAACTCAAACTATCGCTTATGATCCGATTAGCGTTTTAATCATTACAAGTGTGATAATAGCGCTCCCCAGCTAGATAGGCTGACGATCTTAGGAAGTTGGCTGGGAGAGATTGGATGCAGAAGGTGGAGGAGGAGGAGGACAGGGTGTTGTGGCGCAGCCTGAGAGAGGTATATGTCCAGCAGTGGACTACGATAAGCTGAATTGATAGTTAATTGGCTGAGTGTGATAATTAGGCAGTGCAATGGTAACTTGGGTTACAGCCATGCTGACTAATAGTAACCGTGCGTGACAGTTACAATATAGTAGTATTCTCATTTCTAAGGATAATGAAATGAACCGACTCCAGCCTGGTTAAATCGAATGAACCCCAAGATTTGCACTAGCCCCTGGAGCCTCATGCTTAATTATAAATTATAAAAATTATAAATTTATTTATTGAATAAAACGTTTACAAAAAGTGTACATTTAGTCAACAGTATGATTTCTCAAACAATAATTATAATGCCTAAAAATAAACTAAAACTAAAATATGTTAAGAACAGGTGCAAGTAATCATGGTATGGAATTACAAAGTTAGGTAGCGACCCGCCCGATCTAGGTTAATTCAAACCTGTGTTTCAGGCCATCACTTTACATTTCAATTAAATTGGAACACTAAAATTTTAAGTTAAACCTATATAAAATAATCTATTAACAACTGCGAGAAAAAGCATATTGGTACATTATTATCTAAAACTAAACCTATGTAAATATACAAAAGTAAATTTACATAGGTTAATGGGGTTAATGGGTTAATAGGGCTACCGAGCTCATTGCATATCAAGGTGTAGACCGGGGGGCGCTGTAATAGTAAGGAAGATGAGCCCTTAGGATATGGAAAGAATTGTGAGTCGTACCGGATATGCATCATAGTGGAATAGTAGTGGTAGTCAATCAATGGAATAATGGAGAGACGGGTTATATTTATCTATGGGCATCTTTTTCCGACGTCACCGCACGTTGATAAAGGTCCAGCTTCACCGGTGCATCTGCTCTTTTCTGTTTCCAATGTCTTCGTATGAGTTTTCGTTGCTATGAGGTTCAGGTTCCTTGTAAATCTCGCTTGCAATCTTCTTAATCGGTCTCAGCCGTGTCTATCCAAAAAAAGGTTTCCCTGTCGAATTAAGTCATATCCTGTTTTCAGATTGACGTGATTGCAAATATTATACTTCAAAGTTATGCACACTATTCAACATAAATAATTAATAACACTAGATACCGACCAAAAAAAATACCCGACGCGGCAGGATGTCGAACGAAACCCAAAGTAAAAATTTAAAGACCTTCTCATTTCTAATTATAATGGCGACAAAACGCCTCGTAATAGTTGAAACAATTATTTATATACTTGTCATATAATCATACAATCTTATTGGAATATTTTATAACGTTGTGCACCACGTAGCGGTGCGGACGCGTGGAGACACTGCACGCGACGCTTACCATGGCTGACACCGGCACCAACGTTGAGGATCCACACGACTTCAAAGAGCTCGTTGGTCACAAAGTGATACTCATTATTGCCTGAATTTTGTTGGTGCTGACTCTGGCTGCAGTCATAAACGGAGTGATATCGTTGTGCATCATCAAGAAGTTTCAACATTTCATAAACTATGTGATTCTCAGTGCATTAATGGTGAGAATGGTGGGTGGATCGCGATGGCGCGAAGCGACTCTAACAAAACAATTTCTAAGAAAACTTCACGGCAGAGAAATTACCGGTATCGCGTCATGCCTTCGCGTCCTGTCAGTCTGCACGAGGCTTAAATCTAAATCAAATCGTTTATTTGTGATACATGGGTTACATGTAGGTGTTTATTACATAATTATATACCTACTAATAATGTTTATTCCATGATCAGTCACTAGGATATACATACATATTATTAAATAATATAATGAAAATATGAGTCTAAACTCAAACTCAACTCAAAGCATTTATTTCAATTAAACCATTTAAAGGCACTTTTGAATGGTCAAGGAGTCGGTCAGTCAGAAAGATGAACTAGTTGCCCATTCGTAGTAGGTTCCTATGGAGAAGAACGGGCAAGAAACTCCACGGATACTCTTTTAAATAAATAATATTGTTACAAAATATTGGTGGAAATATTTGTGTACATGTTGAAATTATACATGTGAAGACAACGTAGAACGTGCACGTAAAAAGCTTCCGTAATAAAAAGAAAAAAAAAACTAAAATTAAAATAAATGAAAATAAGTCGTGGCAGCTAAGAGATGACCAGTCCCTACTGACGGCATCCATTCATGAACATGACGCATGGATCAGCACCGTTTAGCTCAACCATTTTGAAGGGAACTTAACGAACCAACACACACACCACCACGAGCGAGACATTTGAGTGAGCATATAATATACAAGACGTACCCAGTAAATGGTAGCTATAAAGTAGGTACTTAGTGTAATATTTTACAATTATACAGGGTGTTTGGTGCATCGTGTGCCAAATTGAAATGGTCGACTGAAGGAGTCATCCGCTAGCCTTTCAGACCCTTTAACACCCCTCATGCTCTGTGGATATTTTTTTATCGACTTTTTATTGTTTTCCAAAAAAAAGACCCAAATTTTACATTCAAATACAGATTTAAAAAAAAAATATAAGGCGTAGACTCTGAATTTTAATTTTATTTCGATGTGTATAGTGTTGAGAAGTATTTTTGTGGATGAAAATCATAACACATATTCATTGGAAAATATTCATTAGATGTATTGACATAACATGAGTGACAGAAAAGAAAACAATAAAATATTATAAAAAGAAAAGATTAAGAGAAAACCTCCTTTAACATCCTCCCTTTCTTAATCTTTATCTTTATCGTATAAGTCCCACCATTCCTGAAATTAGTTCCAGTCTAGGTTTATGCACAGCCTTAGTCAAAATATCAGCACACTGGTATTCTGTAGGAACATACTTCACTTGAAGTTCTTTTCCAGTAACTAATTCCCTAACATAAAAATGTCTAATAGAAATGTGCTTTGTTCGACGATGTAGCTCTGGGTTATGTGAAAGCTTTATAGCAGCCTCGTTGTCAACTTGTAATGTAGGGACTTCTGTCAAAGTAGTAATTTCATTGAAAAGTCTCTTCAGCCAAACAATCTCACGAGCCGCTTCACTAGCCGCAACAAGTTCTGCTTCAGTACTTGAGATAGCTACAGAAGTCTGTTTACGACTTGCCCAAGAGATTACGCCTCCTGCATACAGGCATAAGATTCCAGAAGTAGAGCGTCCTGTATCAAAATCTCCACCATGATCAGAATCACTAAAGCATTCCAAGATACCAATTTTGTATCCTTTTTTGTATACAATTGCTGTATCTAGGGTTCCCTGAGTGTAACGAAGTATGCGTTTAACCTTGTTAACATCTTCTAAAGAGGGATTTGTAAGGTTTCTGGATACGACACTAATAGCGTATGATATGTCCGGTCTAGTTCCTGTCATTAAATAAGCTAGCGCACCAACTGCTTCACGATAAGGAAATTTAATCTCATCCTCTTTTACTGAGCTTGGTTGTGCTTCTTTGATGATTGGAGTACTAACGGCTTTACACTCACTCATTCCAAAACGTTCCAGTAGCCTTTTAGCATAATGTTTTTGAGAGACTTTGATGGAACCATCATTGTTATTGAAGATTTCTAAACCCAGAAAGTAAGAGGCTGGTTTTGTGGTTATCTTGAACTTCCGTTTCAAATCTGCCAAAAACTTTTCAGATTCCTTTGGGTTCGTTGAAGCTATTAGACCGTCATCAACATAGAGTCCAAGAATTATCTTGTTGTTTAGTCGGTTTCTAATGAACAAACATGGGTCTGTGTCACATTGTTTGAATGCTAAAACTTTCAAATAATCAACAATACATTGATTCCAACATCTAGGAGCTTGTTTAAGACCATATAAACTTCTCTTCAACTTACATACTTTAGTCGTATTATCACTGTATCCTTCTGGTTGATTCATGTAGATATCTTCATATAATGAACCATTCAAAAATGCAGTTGCTAAATCAAACTGTTTAAGGGATAGTCCTTCATTTGCAGCGATGCTAAGAATCGATCTTATTGTGGCTATTCTAGCAACAGGACTAAATGTGTCACTATAATCAACTCCTTTCTTTTGTGTGTAACCTCTAGCTACTAATCTAGCCTTATATTTGTCAAGGCTTCCATCAGCATTAGTTTTTACTTTGAACACCCACTTACAAGAAATCAGTTTTCTGTCTTTTGGTTTATCAACCAAAATCCAAGTTTTATTCTCTTGTAGAGATTTTAGTTCACTTTCCATTGCTTTTAACCATTCCGCTTTCTGAGGACTTTTTATTGCTTCTTTGTATGATTTGGGTTCTTAAAAATCACTAACAATAGTAGACATAATAAAATCTTCAAATCGTTGTGGCGGTCGCAATGTCAATCTATCTCTTAGTATCCGTGTCACAGAATTTTCATGTTCGTCATCATCATCATCTGAATGAACTTCTGATGATTCAGGCGTAATATAGGACTCATTTGATTCTTTTTCATTTCCACTAGGTTCATCAGACATTGTAGGCAACTTGGGAATTGTTTCTTCAAAACTCGCAGCATCATTCAATGTTTGAGGAACACCTGAAATAGTTGCATCTTGTAAAATATCCTCCCTTGCATCTAACATTGGATGATTCTCTCTAGTTTTAGGGAAATTAACCTCCATCTCAACCATTGGACTTTGTTGTTTTGTTTCAGAGACATCTGACTCCAATCCAATAGATCTGATGATTGACTCGTTAAATATTACGTCTCTTGACCGTATCAATGTCGGATTCGATTTATTGTCTAAGCTCAGTAACCGATAACCGTCATCACCATCATAACCAATGAGAATACATTTTTTAGCCTTTCTGGACATTTTCGTTCTCTTTTCTTTTGGAACACGAGCATAGCATTCAGTTCCAATGATTCTCAAATGTTTGATTGAGGGCTTCTTGGTAAACCATAACTCAAATGGTGATTTTCCTTCTATAGAAGTCGGTCCAGTTCTGTTTAGAACATAAGCAGCTGTGTTGACAAGCTCAGACCAACAGGAGAGTGGAAGTTCTTCATGAGCGTGCATCATAGTTCGCGCAGCTTCTACCAAAGTTCTGTTTTCTCTCTCACTACATCCGTTTTGTTCCGGCGTATAAGGCATTGTCAAACGGTGTTGGATGCCATGATCAATCAAGATCTTCTTCACAGCTTCATTTTGGAATTCTCCTCCATTATCGCTGAGAATTGTCTGTATAATATGACCAGTAGTCTTTGTCTCGTTTATCATTTCTACAAGTTTATTCTTCACTTCAGACTTATGCTTGATGAAGTAAACATGACGATACTTACTGAAATCATCTTTAAATAATACAAAATAACGAAACTTTTTGAATGAATTTGGAAATGGACCACATACATCTGTGTGAATGATCTCTCCTGGTGCTTTAGCACGCTCTCTTGTTCCAAATTTATATCTATGTGTTTTACCATATACACATCCTGTACATAATTCAGAATCGAGTTTTACTTTTATACCAAGTTCCTTTTCAATCTATCTTTTAGTATCCGTGTCACAGAATTTTCATGTTCGTCATCATCATCATCTGAATGAACTTCTGATGATTCAGGCGTAATATAGGACTATTTGAAACGGAAGTTCAAGATAACCACAAAACCAGCCTCTTACTTTCTGGGTTTAGAAATCTTCAATAACAATGATGGTTCCATCAAAGTCTCTCAAAAACATTATGCTAAAAGGCTACTGGAACGTTTTGGAATGAGTGAGTGTAAAGCCGTTAGTACTCCAATCATCAAAGAAGCACAACCAAGCTCAGTAAAAGAGGATGAGATTAAATTTCCTTATCGTGAAGCAGTTGGTGCGCTAGCTTATTTAATGACAGGAACTAGACCGGACATATCATACGCTATTAGTGTCGTATCCAGAAACCTTACAAATCCCTCTTTAGAAGATGTTAACAAGGTTAAACGCATACTTCGTTACACTCAGGGAACCCTAGATACAGCAATTGTATACAAAAAAGGATACAAAATTGGTATCTTGGAATGCTTTAGTGATTCTGATCATGGTGGAGATTTTGATACAGGTCTTTGCCCCACCTACAATACTACCGTATAAAAGAGTCCGCACGGCGGCGAAATGGCATTCTACCTTCAGGCGTTGCCCGGTGCACAGGTTGTATTGCTTTCAATTATTGTTACTCTGCCTCTCTGTACATTGTTACTATTTTGTGTAAACTAAGCTATTACTGGGTGTCATGGCTATTTGTGTCTTGAAACTGATTAAGTGTAGTTTCGTGTAAAATAAATTGATTAAATAATTTATAAGAAAATCTAAATTCTTATTATTTAAAGAACCTCTTTTATTTTACAATATATCTGATCCTGTGCTTTCATCAGAAGCGGGATCAGACCCACTCCCACCTTTATCTGGGACTGCCAGTAATTTAATACAGGAAAAAATGTAATTTTTTTCGGCTAGTATGGAATCAATTATTTAAAAAAAAAAAAAAAAATTGCAGATAGTATGACACCTAGCTACATGACACCCAGTACGCAGTCAATGCTGATTCCTTTCGATCCTGATGCACCTGAAACTGACATGATCAACTGGTGTGCGTTAAAATCAAGCCAGTTATTATTTCATGGGTTGTTGTTAAGGAAATTCTGGTCTTTAAATTTTCCAAATCCATGACAATTAAAGATCATTTTGATTTAATTATCAAAATTCAAATTGATAATAAAGTCGAGGCAGGAATGCGAATTTACCGGAAATGTACTAACCGGTTTTGGCATATCTATCCTGTCACAGTGCGATGACAAAATTTGGCCTAAACTCAATTCTGTCGTTATAAACGGTAAGAATCAACTCTTCCGCATACTGCGCAGCTTCTCATTAAAGAGAAGAATTGAAGAACCAGGTACGTCTGAATCGTACACTTAAATGCCCCGTCCGTCAACACCATTTCGGAGAAATTGCAATTCGATCGGTTCTAATAACGTTAATTGCTCACTCCAAATAAAATTCCCAACCATGGTACAAAACTGTCTTCTCAATGTTACATATCATATCATGTCTTGCCTGACAAATTTCTCAATGAAAACGTATTATGAGGTCGCGTCATTTTGGGGCAAGGATCTTAGTTCTAAATTGGAAATGCCTCTTGACATTAATTCGATTGACACAGATCTTACCGGTAAAGAAAAAGAACTTTTGATTGAAATAAATATTTCTCATATTTTATACAAAATCTTCCCATTACGCGTATTAATACCAAGGAGCTAAAGTCGATCTCATAAATCCAAATAAAACTGTACATAGGCGACCTTACCGGCTATTTAGGAACACAAGACAACACAAGTTTACACCGAGTTAGGAATAGTTAATAACAAGGTTCAAGAATTACTAGATGTTTTCATAATTCGAGAAAATTCTTCGCCTTTCGCGAGTCCCATATTATTAATTTTAAAAAAGGGACTGTAGCGATCGCATGTGTGTTGATTATCGGGAACTTTAATGATCAAATCGATAAGTTACATGGGGCCTGTTTCTTCTCTAATTTGGATATGGCCACTGGATTTCACTAATTTGCGTCCATAAGGAGTCTATAGAAAACTGCGTTTGTTATACCTTCGGGTCTATTTGAGTACCTAACCATGCCGTTTGTTTTACGAAACGCTCCACAGGTTTTTCAAAGGGCTATAAATAAATACGGCACCTACACCTCCTGAATCGGAGACCGTTCAAGAAGGGTTGGTTCGTTTAAATATATTAACTTTAATCTGGGTATCGTAATATCCTCTGGAGAGGTTGGAACAAGTCCTCATAAGGTTGAAGCCCTAAAAAATATCCCTCCTCCAAACACTGCTACTCAGGTTCATCAATTTACAGGCCTGGCCACATATTTTCGACATTAATTCCAAATTTCTAAAAATTGATGAAACCTTTGTATCCTCTAACCGCGGTCAAAAAGGTTACTATTAATTGGACCTGTGAACATAATGATGTACGTCAGAAAATAGTAAAATATGTCATTTCTGAGACAGTAAAAAAAAATGTTTTGACCCTTTACCCATCGAACTCTACACTGATGCAAAAAGGGAAGGATATGGGGTTATACTAAAAAAAAAAAAATAGTCTACCTCATGTTGTCGCTTATTTCAGTCAGAAAACCACAAGTGCTGAAAGTCGTTATCATTCGTATGAATTGGAAACATTAGCCGTAGTTAAATCTGTGGAACAACACGCGTTTTCAACATTACCTGTATAGGCGTAAATTTACGGTTTTTACGGACTGTAACGCCTTAAAGGCCTCTCATTCCAAAAAGAACATTATACCTAGAGTACACAGGTGGTGGGCAATTTTGCAGTCGTATGACTTTTTATATAATTTATAAAGAGGGAAAAAATATAGCACATACAGTCTTTCTTTCACGTAATCATGCTGACACATCTTTTATTCATAAACCAGCTAAAATTGTAAATTTGGCTGAACTAGAGAGGTGATGGTTATCTATAGAATAACGTGATTCTGAAATATCAGACATTATTTCCAAATTCTGTTCAAATTACTTGCCGTCTGAAATATCACACACATACGATATTAGACAGGGCATACTTTATCGTAAAATCTAACGTAATAAAACCACTAAATGGTTACCAATATTGCTACACTCTTTAACCTGATCAATGATTAATCATGGACACAGCGAAATAAAACACCATGGTTATGAAAAAAACGCTCGATAAATTATACGATCCTTATTGGTTCCAAAAATGTTTAAATTTAAAAAAAAAAAATGTAGATTCGTGCGTCGTTTGTAAGGTTTCCAAAGGTCCGTCCAGCAGGACCATCTATATCCAATCCCTAAATTGCCCATTCCATGGCATACAATTCATTTGGATTTAACTGGCAAACTCAGCCGAAAAAGCGAGCGTAAGGAGTATTGTTCCGTGATTATTGATGGTTTTTACAAAATTCGTCTTGTAAGAGCACACCTTAACCCAAATGCATCTGATGCTATTAAATCACTTAAAAATGCAGTGAACTTGTTTGGCGCTCCTAAAAGAATAGTTGCATATCGTGGTAGGTCATACGACAATGCTGAATTTAAGAATTTTTGTAAAGATAATCATATCATATTATAGCCACTGGTTCCAGTAGGGCAAATGGTCAGGCCCAGCGTATGCTCACTATAGTTGAAACATATTCGGACAGCTTATGGCAACTTCATGTAGGCGACATCCAATTAACTCTCAATAGTACTCGTTGTAGAGTAACAGGGTTCACGCCCTTGGAATTAATGTTTGGTATTAAGGGCAGTTCATTAAGGATATCAAGAGTATCTACTAATAATTCTAATGAAGATAGGTTAAACCTCGTAACCATTCGATCCGATGCTTCTGCTAGTATAAAAAGTTGGCTCAATATGACACAGGTCGATTTAACAAGGGTAAAGCTATAGTTAAACCTTTTTCAGTAGGTGACTCTGTCTTTGTTAAAAGCGAAGAAAGACACCAAACGAAACTAGACCGTAAATGCAAAAGCCTCTTTAAAATAACCGCTATTTTGGAAAATGATGGGTACGAATTAAAACACATTAATGGAAACAATAGAGTCTACAAATACTCTCACGAAAACTTGCGAGAAGTACCCCGTGGTCAGTCATTGTTTTTGGAAATCACAGAAAATTTTGATGAGGATGACGTGTCGGCGGATAATAACAACACAGAGGTTCTTTTTCACGAGACTAGGCAACATATTAACTTTGATGATATTTAGTCTACTAATAGTGATACTATCTCTGCCGATAATAATACCATGTCTGCCAATAGTGATACCTCTGTCAATAGTGATACCATGTCTGCTAAAAGTGACACTATATCTACCAGTTCTCATAGTAATGCATATTGCAGAAACCCTGGTTTACGTGCTGTTTCAGTAGAATCTATTGGACCTGAATCAATTAACATTGTAACAGAAGCACTTGTACATCAACCAAAGTATTGAGCTATTTGTTAATTAAGCTAAAGGAACGATACTTGTTCGGCCTAGCTAGATCCGGTCCAGTTTAACTGAAGGGATACACCTGAAGGGCAAAACTATTGCCGGACCAGGGGACTGATCTCGTAGGGTCAGAAGTTGACCGGACCAAGCCTTGTAGAGTCATAACTGACTGGACCAAGTGGTCAAATATCTGGAGGGTCAGAAGTTGACCGGACCAAGCCTTGTAGAGTCATAGCTGACTGGACCAAGTGGTTAAATATCTGAAGGGTATAAGTAGACCGGACCAGAAACAATAGCAGGATGACCAAACGGTACTTAATCAGTTTTTCATGTTCTAGATGTGGCATTGTGGGCTAAGCGTGCGAGGACGTCCGCACGTCAGCATGGCCGTGTCGGCGTCACATTGTAAACAACACGTGCATCGGGCTACGCTGTAGCACTATGGCGCTGTAGCGCGCTACGACATTCTCCCACCTCCTCGCTGCTGGGCGGAGTTAGTGATCGCTACGTCGTAGCGCGCTACGTCTTTGCCCCACCTACAATACTACCGTATAAAAGAGTCCGCACGGCGGCGAAATGGCATTCTACCTTCAGGCGTTGCCCGGTGCACAGGTTGTATTGCTTTCAATTATTGTTACTCTGCCTCTCTGTACATTGTTACTATTTTGTGTAAACTAAGCTATTACTGGGTGTCATGGCTATTTGTGTCTTGAAACTGATTAAGTGTAGTTTCGTGTAAAATAAATTGATTAAATAATTTATAAGAAAATCTAAATTCTTATTATTTAAAGAACCTCTTTTATTTTACAATATATCTGATCCTGTGCCTTCAAATATTTTCCAATGAATATGTGTTATGATTTTCATCCACAAAAATAATGAAAATCATAACACATATTCATTGGAAAATATTCATTAGATGTATTGACATAACATGAGTGACAGAAAAGAAAACAATAAAATATTATAAAAAGAAAAGATTAAGAGAAAACCTCCTTTAACATCCTCCCTTTATCGATAATCTTTATCGTATAAGTCAGTCTTTACATTTAATTTATAAAGTCCTGCATTCTTGAATCTTGTGCCAATTAAATTTATTTTTCCATCAACTATCAATTGACAAAACTCTCTTTCAGATGTGAAGACACTTTTCTCAAGTTTATCTTGAGCAGCAAGTACGGAAAATAAGTTTTTCTTTATTGCTGGAACATACCATACGTCACACAGTCTAATGTTTTGTGTTTGACCTTGAACATCAAATCAACTGTACCCTTACCAATAGCTTGAATTGTTGAGCCATTTGCAGTTGTTACTGTTTGATTATTGTTGAAATGTTGAAAGCTGGAAAATATGTCGTTTCGACAGGTGACATGACTTGTAGCACCATTGTCAACAAACCAACTGTCAAGATCTTCTTCAATAATATTTACAACCTCATTTGTATTAACTTCCATTAATGACAGAGTCAGATTAGTATTGTTAGCTTGACTTGTCAGTGGCCCAGGTGTTTTAGGAGGTTTCCCGTCCGATATCCACTTGCGACATTTTTTTAACTTTGTGTCCATATAGTCCGCAATATCCACACTTTTTCTTGTTCATATACTTATTTTGCACAACTAGAGCTTGTGCTTCAGTATTACCTTCTTTTGTCAAAAGTGAACGTTCATAAGCACATACTTGTGCTGTGAGATTGTCTATATTTCGATCTTTTCTTGACATCAACATCCAACTGGACTTGAACGAAAAGTAATTCTCGTCGGGTAAAGTTTCCAAGATCTTACAGATTAGTAACATTTCTGGAAGATCATATTTCGTTTCACCTTTTTGAAGTTCCACTTTCAATTCATGCCATATATTTTTCAGTTTGGATATATGCATTGACATGTCATGTGAGGGATCTTTTTTATAGCCAAAGAAACTGTAGCATAGTAAATAGCTTTTGTCTTCTGATGTTCCATTGAACAAAGTGTGCAATTCATCCCAAACTTGTTTGGCGGTTGAGAATCTCATGACCTTTTGTAAAGTGGCATCCGACATGTTAGCCATCAAAATAAGCATCGCCGTACTATCTATCTTATGATATGCTTCAAAAGACTTTTCATAATTTGCTTTAACGTCTGCAGTTGCTGTAATAGCTGGTTGTACAGGTTCTATAAGTTTTCCATTTATAGCGTCCAACCCGCCAGGAGTACCCCTTAGAAGCAATAGTACTTTGCAGCGCCATGTCGACCAATTTTCTTTACCTTCTAAACAACCGATATCAATTTTGCAACTCGTAGATGAAGTCGACATTTTGACAGGCCTCCGTTAGAATTTACTTGAAAAATGTATTTTATTTTGCAAATTATTTAATAAACCTTACTTGATTAATCAAACAGTCGTTTCCAATGTAACCACGGACTGCTACCATGTTGAGAAGTATTTTTGTGGATGAAAATCATAACACATATTCATTGGAAAATATTCATTAGATGTATTGACATAACATGAGTGACAGAAAAGAAACAATAAAAATATTATAAAAAGAAAAGATTAAGAAAACCTCCTTTAACATATAGGTTAAGAATACTTTTAAATACAAAATTAGTGATATTAGTCACCTAGTTCTTTTTTAATTCACTCGCAAAGGTAAAACTTAAATTAAAGCTGTACATGTTACAGCTGTTTACAAGGCTACAAAAAAAAAAAAAACAAAAGCGACCGGGATCTTCCAACTCCCTCATTAATTCTCCAGTCTATCCTCTTTCTAATGATGTGCCACATGCCATAAAAGTATTTTAACAACTTTGTGAATTCGCTAGAATTGTGAATCGAGTCACCTAAGGCTAATATCCAAAATAAATTATGATTAAAAAAAAATCTCTTAAATGATACCTGTCAAACCTATAAATCTGCTATCTCATTCTTATGGTTAGGTAAATTCGTGTCTCATATCTGTATCTTTCGTAGGATTTACTTGAAATAAAAAAACAGAATTGCATTTTTAACATTTATTTAATCATTGTTACAAATCTTGCTCAAATTGTTGGCCTCTGTTGCGAATCTGCCCGACACCTGTTTCGTATTTCAACAGTTGTTGTACGAAGTCGTATTTCCTCCTTAATAGTATTGAATGCCGCTTCTATGCGTTGGACTAATACCTCCCTAGTTGGAACCTCCGTGGCATATACCAACTCTTTGGCACGTCCCCAGACATAAAAGTCTAACGGAGTTAGATCTGGGGAACGTGGTGGCCATGGAATAGGGCCATCGCGTCCAATCCATGCATTGGGGAACACATTGTCGAGATATTCCCTCACAGTCAATCGCCAATGCGCGGGACAGCCGTCATTTTGAAATACAATGGGCACACGTTCATTAAATACGGGCACATCGGTCACTAATTCGAGCAGGTCATTTTGTAGGAATTCCAGGTAGTCTTCGCCATTGAGATTATCGGGCAGGTAATGCGGTCCAATTACCTGATTCCCAATCACTCACCTTCTTTGAGAAGATTTCTGTCTTTTAACATGTGGGTTTTGCGTTTTCGTTGTCCAGTGGTGCAAATTGTGTAAATTGAGGATCCCATCCTTGGTAAATTTGGATTCATCCGTACACAGTATTCTTTTTCAAAAATCAGGATCATCCACATCCGTGTGTAAAAGAAACCGACAAAAAGCCACTCGTCTCTCAAAGTCGCCACCCTTAAGCCCTGCAACAAACAAAAAACTCTTTTAAATTTCTCTTGGGCAATAAGTAATTGCACCCAATTGCAAAGGACCCGCTGTTCGTGCTAATAGATTCACTACCTGGAAGTGACGCCATACCATACCCATTACCTGCTAAACAAAGGCAAGGTCAAACAAAGCTTGCACGGGTTTAAAGTTAGTTTAAAATTACGTACCTTGCACCGGAGTGTAGTGGAATGGATGCTTTTTGTTTTGACGAAGTACTTTCCACACTTTCCATATTGAAATATCAAGATGTGATGCCACATTTCTAATGCTTCTTGTAGGGTCTTCTTCAAAAAGTGCCAGTATTCTCTCGTCTACTTCAACATTATGTCGCACAATATGGCCCCTTGGTTCATTAAAAGTAACACTGCCAGTCTCAGTATGCATCGGTATGTGTCTTGGAAGACTCTGCGGCCAGGTAATCGTCTACCAGGAAAGCGTTCCTGGTAAAGTCGTTGCGCTGCACGAGCGACGCCATTAGCGGCTCCGGAAGCCATCATGATGTCCGCATATTCTTCGTTAGAGAATGTCGCCATTGCAATAACAAAAAACTCAAAGTTTAACAATAACAACAAAAATTAAACAAATGTAACAAGAACCAACAAAACTCAACGATAACAAAGTAGTAAAAGAACCGCGGAGTATGGTGAACTAGCACACACGTTAGGTAGCAGAGGCAGTGATGTCTCGACTAAAACAATGGTGGGTCGGGCGGCGCGATTTGTTCAAACCGATTTAAGGTATGCAAGAAAGAGATAGAAGATAGATTTTACTGTGAAAGTGTGAGAAAACAAATTTTACCTCTTTCTCAAGTAACAGTTCCGCAATAAATATTTTTTCATTAGAATTTGGAATGTAGTTTTATGTGACTTGATTCACAATTCTAGCGAATTCACAAAGTTGTTAAAATACTTTTATGGCATGTGGCACATCATTAGAAAAAGGATAGACTGGAGAATTAATGAGGGAGTTGGAAGATCCCGGTCGCTTTTGTTTTTTTTTTTTGTAGTCTTATAAATAGCTGTAACATGTACAGCTTTAATTTAAGTTTTACCTTTGCGAGTGAATTAAAAAAAAACTAGGTGACTAATATCACTAATTTTATATTTAAAAGTATTCATAAACAATACACATCGAAATAAAATTAAAATTCAGAGTCTACGCCTTATATTTTTTTTAAAATCTGTATTTGAATGTAAAATTTGGGTCTTTTTTTTGGAAAACAATAAAAAGTCGATAAAAAAAAATCCACAGAGCATGAGGGGTGTTAAGGGGTCAGAAAGGCTAGCGGATGACCATTTCAATTTGGCACACGATGCAGCAAACACCCTGTATAATACTACTACTATACTACTTTGTGCCCGGTTGATGGCAATAGGCTCGCCCTCTATTACATGGGACTTAAACATAACTGGCGAAATGTGGGTGTACTTGCTACAGGTACACCTCTGCCCAACCCTTCGGGGAAATAAGGCGTGATGATGTTATGTTATATAATACTAAGAGATTGAATTTATACAATATAAAGATATATAGTTTTACAATCTTCAGCAGCTCCAAATGAGCAATATTTTCGAATTCTAATGACTTAGTTTATGTGCACTTGTGGAGCTAGACCAGCGTTGAGCCAAGCATTTTCGTTTCTCTCGTTGTGTGAGTTTTATACAAGATTTAAATTTAGTTTTCAAATTTATTGTAACATTTTAAGCAGTACCCCATGAAGGATTAGTCTACTTTAGCCAGTCTGAAACCCGGTTGAACTAATTGGTCCCTATTTCTAGTCCAGTTAGTCCAGTCTAGTATAATTGTGTCTATCACCTCTTTTACTGAAAAGACTTAGATTGTTTCTTACGTACATGATGTTTTCATAGATAAATTGAAAATGTACTGTCTTTTAACAGTTCCCTTAGAGAATTGCGTTCGCGGAGGTCATATATTGCTCTGATGGCTCTTTTCGGCAGAATAAAAATAGAGTCTAGTAAAATACCGTAAGACATGATACTATGAAAGTAACTGAAATAGACTAGCCTTTTTTTTTTTTTTTTTTGGGTGGGAAATCATCAAAATGACGTCTCCCGCTCTGGGTGGAGCGGGAGGGCGTGTCAGACTCTTACTGACTAAAACCCACCCGTGTTCCTTCTGTTGCCTGTGCAATGCCAGGGGGCCACGGTATCCCTTTCGGACTTTCCCGCAACCCCGGCAGGCAATGGTCTCATCGGACCCCTTCACTCGCTGACACTCTTTGAGGCGCGCGTGGAACACAACGCGCCGTCGACCCGGGCCTGGTCCTTACCGGACGGCGAGCTACCCATTGCTCACCGTCCGCAAGCCTGCGCCTACGGTGGCCGGGAATCAGCGATTGATTCCCGACGCCCAGGGCGTCTCCTCCTGCGGCGGCTAGGGGCGTGAGGGCGCGAAATTTGCCTCTCTCTCACGCGCTCCGCCTCCTCCTTCGCGAGCATTACTGCTTCGCAGAAGGAGGTGACGGCCTCCCATGCCCTCTCGCTCCGTACCATGGCCTGGACCAGGGCCGGACGCGAGAGATCCCCGCCACCGATCGCCTCCACGAGGACACGGCGGTGCTCTGCCCAAGCCGGGCATACCTCCACCGTATGCTCCACCGTGTCCTCCGGGCGATCCACGCAGTGATGACACCCGGGCGTTTCCTCCCGCCTTATCCGAAACAGGTACCTCCCGAAACAGCCGTGTCCGGTGAGGACCTGCGTCAGGCGGAAGGTGAGGACGCCGTGGCGCCTCTCCAGCCACTCCTCAAAGAGGGGACTTACCGCCGCAATAGTGGCGTGCCCAGCACTGGGTTGCGACAATCGCACTCTCCATGACGCCATGAGATCCCGTCGGAGCTCTGTCCGCTGTGCCGCGATTTCTCGCGGCATCGGAGTCAAGCCCCGGCGTTTCGCCTCCCCGCGCCACTCCCAAATATGCGCGAGGACTTTTGCCTCCAGATCCCATGGCGGCAATCCAGCAAGGAGGCTCGCCGCCTCACCGGAGACCGTGCGGTATCCCCGGACCAGCCGGGTGGCCATGACCCTCTGGGACGCGTTCAACCGGCAGGCAGGCCGCCGCCTCAACGAACGCGCCCACACCGGTGCCCCGTACAGGGCCATGGATGGACCGCACGATCCCCGCGTATAGCCTCCGGCAGGAGGCGTTTGGACCCCCTAGATTGGGCAGGAGCCGCTTCAAGGCAGCTTCGGCCCGGTCCAGTCTGGGAGCCAAACGTCGGAAATGCTCCACGAAGTTCCACCGACTGTCGAGGACGAGTCCCAGGTACTTCATCGTCGACTCGACGCCGATGTGAACCCCTCCTACCGTTATTTGGGAACCCGACGGTGGCGCGTTCCGAGGACCATGAAAACACATGGCCTCAGACTTGTGCAAGGCCACCTCGAGTCCCAACTGCCGGATTCTGGCCACGATTGTCGCAACCCCGTGTGTCGCTAGTTCGGCCGCCGCCTGGTGCGACCTCCCCTGCGCCAGGACCAACGTGTCGTCAGCGTAACAAACGACGCTGACGCCATTGGGGAGGTCGGCAAAAAATAGACTAGCCTTGCGGTATCTACATAAGTAAATTGACGGATTTTTCTCACAGCATATGCTGCTGAACTTATCCGTTCTGCAAGACATGTTAAATGAGGACCCCATTGCAGCCTTGAGTCGAGCGTGATCCCCAATAAAACAGTTTTATCGACGAATTCTAGTTTCTCCCTATTCAATACTATGTCACAATCACTACTTTTAACATTCGGTAAAGCAAATCTTATGCATTTAGTTTTTTTTTCTTTTGATACAAAATATTAGCAGTTAACCAATTTTGTACCTACAGCAGGGCGTTATTTACGTCGTCAAGATTTGATGCACGTCTATTTATCTTAAAAACTAGGGAAGTATCGTTAGCAAACAATACCATTTGCGGTTGTTTTTTTTTTAATAAATGTGGTAGATCATTAATATGTACTAAACAGAGGAAAAACCCCATATCGAGCCTTGTGGAACACCCATTTTTTTCTGTTAGAGCAAGTGAATTGTCACCATTAATTTGAACTTGCTGTTATCTATCATTTAAATAAGATTTTACTAAACTTAGTGCAAGTTTACCTAGTCTGTAATGCTCAAGTTTCTAGAGTAAGGCTTCATGATTTACGCATTCAAATGCCTTGGAGAGGTCCCAAAAGATTCTTATGGCGTCTTGGGCCTCCTCCAACACTGTAAATATGTGTTTCAATATGGTGAAAAAAATTTGTACCACTTTTTTTTCGTATTTTTTAGCATGGCACGTGTTTGTTGGTTTGCTTCACTCAATTCGTGCTGTACCTATTCTTCGAGCTTTTACACTATTCTAATTTGTTTCAAGTTAATTAAAATTGTTTGATCACTCACACTCTCACCGCTAACTCTGACGTGGTTTGCGATGGATCAGCTTCCACGATCATTTTTAATTCTTCATTGTCAACTAGTTTCTCCGCCCGTCCACGGGATTTGTTCTGTAGGTAAAAATTTCCAGAACGAAAACTTTGGAACCAAAAAGGTACCGTATTTTCTTTTACAGTAGCTTCCCTCTACACATCATTAATCCTTCGAGCTGTTTCTGCAGAACTGGTGGAACTCGTGTTCGTAAATAACGCGATATTTTAAGTTTTCCATATTGTGAACAGAACGATTTCAAAGAAAAAAAAAATGGCGCGAAAACAAATGAATCACTAAATTCGAAACACAAATACACAAGCCTAAATTAGAAATATATTTTAATTTAGTATTCCTTACCAAATGCCAGATATTTGAGATCAAAGTGGCCAGTTCAACAAAAGACCAATTACATAATTATGTAAATACCTAATACCAACTTGTATGTCTTTTTAAGTGCATCGACGGAAGATCGAAAAATAAATACCTTATTTTTACATGCATATTCCGGATAACCAATGGATAACGTAGAACATCTTATGATGCCTTACGTTATCATTGTCCCATTATTGACTACTATAGTGCTATTACGAATTGTACAAGATAAGTTAAATACAATCGATCAGTAGACCCAAAACCAGGATTAATCACGTTAGTTTGGTTTTAACCCTGTTATCGTAATGTTCGTTTGCGAAACTTTTGTTATATCGACTGCTGAGAGTCAAACCGGTATAATACATCGTCTATATTTTTGTGTTTTCAGTATATTAATCACGGAAAATTTCTTGTGCATTTGAGTGTTAGTATCACGTTCGATGTTCAACATGGCTGATCCCAGTGAAACTAACTCTACAATGAGTGTTAGTGATGACCAATACCGAAAAAACGTTTTTCTCTTTATGATCGGACATTATGTTCAATTTGCCATGAGTCTGGCTACGTTCACATATGGAGTGATATCGTGGTGCCTCATCGGAAAGTTTCGCAATTTCAACAACTACGTGTATCTCAATACCATCCTAGTGAATACATTTCGTTTAACTGTTGTGTCAATAACTGATACTTATTCCAGCGAATTTATGACGGTCAGACAGTTTATAATCTTTACGTTTTTTTCGACGGTATTTAACTATTGGTTATTAGTGATGTGTTATATGTTTTACGTTAATGTTGTAAAAGTTTTCCAGGAAGATATAAAAAGGAAGTTCTTTAAAAGTTTTATCTTAGCTTGGGGCGTGTCTCCGATTGGATGGACCATTTGTATATTGATTTTACTCATTGTTAATTTAGCACTAGAATGTGATAAACACAAACTTATTCTTCTTATTATAATCATTTGCGCCTTAGTAACGTGTGACGTTCTACCTTTGATAATAAACGTGATAGTTTTTATAAAGCTTGTTCGTTCTCTGTTTTTTTGTAAAGGAACAAACGCCAGTGTGGTTCCTGAAACAGAAAGAAAGAAAGAAAACTGGCGTCGCTTACGTACAGCGACGGGAATGTTCATGTTGACCAACGTCAACGTTTAAAAAGTTTTTGTAAAGCTTGCAAACAGCTAAGAGAGTCTGTGAAAATTACGGCTTTGTCGATATTGTGGTGAGACTCTATAAAAAGACACGCTTCCAATAAAGCCACACACTCGCCTGTAAACACAGAAGACTCTTTAGGACATTTGTATTGTAAAATAATTCTGGAGCTTTGGTAATAAACCGCAGCACCAGTGTTACTGAGGTCGTTAAATTTTGAAGCATCTGTAAAAAACCTTTGAAAGCCAATCCATCGTTCTCCCACCACCGCATTGAAAGCCGAATTCGCTGAAGGAGACTTTTTGGAAATTCCAATGTCAAAGAAAATTTTAGGAGTGAAACATAATACTTCATAGGAAAAGTTAAAAAGAGGTAATCTAGGAAACTGTTCTATTGGACAAACTAAATTTTGAATTTGGCGAAATGCTTTTACAGTTAAGGGTATTTCTTTGTTTCTCCAGAAATTTGAGCTTCTACAAATGGCATCTAGCTCGATCAATCTTGCTACAAGAGGATGAGAAGATCTAGATATTAACCTAGCCACATAACGTGAGGCCAGGTACTGCCGTCTTAGGGCTAGGGGAGGTTCAGCAAACTCAACCTGCAACGCGTTCACGGGAGAAGACTTCATACAACCAGAGATGATCCGAAGGCACTTTGACTGGATTCTATCGAGACCAGCCAAAGCACCCTTGTTGCATGGAACTAGATGGAACGTACCATAGTCTAAAACGCTACGAATTAAAGCGTTATATACCAATTTCATAGTATATGGGTGCGCACCCCACCAAACACCCGCGAGAGCTTTTAAAATTGAAATATTTTTTTCACATTTTCTAATTAATAAATTTATATGTTGTTTACCACTTAATTTAGAGTCTAGAAAAACGCCTAAAAATTTTACTTTATTAACTAACGGGATATTATGACCTAAAATGTCCAATGAGATGAAGGGGATCAGTCTTTTTCGAGAGAAAATTACTGCCGAACTTTTTGGTGCTGATAACGAAAAACCGTGGCTTAAAAGCCATTGATTCAAGGAGTCCAGAGAGAGGCATAGAGATGACGCAGCGTCTACGATGGAGATATCTGACACATACAAGACTAAGTCGTCGGCATACTGGAGGATGTGACAGTTATTATTCAGGCAGGAGCCAATGTCCACTGTATATAAGTTATAAAGAAGGGGGCTCAGTACCGAGCCTTGTGGGAGACCCTTCCAAGTCTGCCTTTCATCGAAATCCTCGCCCTGGACCCTCAGAACCAAGGAGCGAGACACAAGAAGTCCACAGATGCATTCGATCATCCTCACCGGGAGACTCAGCTGTTGCAGTTTTTGCCTGAGTACTGGAAGAAGAACGTTGTCGTATGCAGAGGAGATATCAAGAAAAGCGGCAACAACGGATTCGTTTTTGGAGAATGATAAGCGAATATCCGTAATTAAAACGCCCACACTATCCATGGTACCGAGCCCTTTCCTGAAACCCAATTGAAAGTTCGGCAGTAACTCCCTCGATTCGACTATCCATTCAAGACGATTTTTAATTAGGTGTTCCATTAGTTTGGCCAAGATAGAGGACAAAGCAATTGGTCTAAAGCCATTTGGATCATCTACATGTTTGCCTGGCTTCAATAAAGGTATAATAATCTACTAAAATAATGACTTCCACTGATCTGGAACCCAACCATGACTGTAACAGAAATTAATGATATCAAGGAAGTAGAGTTTAGCTTTATCACCAGAGTGAACAATAAAAGAATATGGCACACCGTCAATACCAGGGGCTGAGTCCCGGACATATCTGTACCACATTCAGTTCTTCTAAAGTAAATGGCACATCAAAAGGATCCTCCGAAACCGAAACATTATGCAAGGATATATTGGGACATTCAGAAGAGAGAGGAACGTATGGTGGAGCAATTTTGTCAAAAAAAAGGTCAGCTGTTTCCCTAGAGATTGGTGAAGAGACTGATGAGGAGCACCCGCGTCTAAACCTGTTGATGCTTTTCCAGACCACCGAGACTGGAGTAGAGGGAGATAAGGAGGTACAGAACCTAACCCAACCAGTACGTTTCTTCTTGCGAAGGTGACGTTTAGTTCTGGCATTAAGCCGCAAATATTTTAATAAATTTTCGGTGCTCATATCTGCATTGTAGCACTCCTCGGCCTCATCTCTATCCCTGATTGCAGAAGTGCACTCTGGATCCCACCATGGAGGTGAAGGTATTTTGCCACGAGCACTATTTTTCAGTGGAAAGCAGGCATCCGCACTGGAGGTAATGGCAGTAACAAATCCTTCATAACAGCCTTTGGCATGGCAGTGACCAGAAGGAGGAGGATCTAATAAATTTGAGTTTAAATTTGGAAGAACATCAATTTTCTCCTCCACTAATGAACCAAATTTTTACCAATTTGGTTTGGACAGGTTATAATTCAAAAGTGGAGGGGAAGTTTTCTCTAAAAAATTCTTATTAACCAAAGATATGACAATAGGATAATGGTCACTACCATGCGACAAGGTTGTACATTCCCAATGGGTTGAAGCTGCCAACTCAACCGAACAAAATGTTAGATCAACACAACTCTTTTGTTGACCGGGTGGAGATCTACGTGTTGGGCAACCATTATTCAGAATGCAGAGATCCAGATCATCCAAGATCTCAACCAAAGCTGCACCAAAGGCATCACAGCGTTCTGATCCCCACCTGTAATGGTGGCAGTTGAAGTCACCCATGACCAAAATTGGTCCATGTACATTAGATAGTAAGTTTTTTAAAATAGCAAAAAAGTCATGATGAGGGTGAGCAATGTATATTGAAAACACTGTAATGCCTTCCACACGTCCCGCTACAATACTCATGTCACCTGTGAGCGAAGGTAAAGGGAAGGGCAAAAGAGGGACCCGATTGTTGACTAGGAGAGCCGATCCTCCATAGCCATCAGATCTGTCACATCTGAGAATATTGAAGTGTGGCATACGAAAGCTAAGACTTGGGGTGAGCCAAGTCTCAGCTATGGAACAAGCCAATGGCTTGTATTTATTTAAAATAAATATGAGGTCGTGCTTTTTATGCCACACGCTCCTCACATTCCATTGAAGGAATACTTGGCGAGACGCCATTTTTAAATTGAATGAGTAGAGAAATAAGTTGATCGGCAACGTTGGACGGTGTTTGGGAATTGGAAGAAGAAGAAGAAATAACAGTAGGTAAAAGTTGTATAAGTAGATCAATAATAGAACTGGTATTATATGAAGACACATTATTGTAATTCAGAGCGCAGCCATTATGCTGTGAAGGTTGAGGAGAACTAACTATTTGCTGATGAGCAGCTTTGTCATAAGATGGGGAAAGAGGGGCATGGGTCCTGGGTTTAAGTGTCACAGTTTTGCGATATGACTGAGAGATAGGAGTCTTGGTGACATTGGCATAATTACGGGAAGCTGTAGGAATAATTTTGCTAGCCTCAATATATGGAATGCATTTTTCAGTCATTACAGTCTTAATGGCTTTCTGTCTACCATGCTCGGGGCATGACCTGCTATTAGCGAAATGATTACCCGAGCAAAGCACACAGAAGGCCTCGCCCTCAGAAATGTTGCAACCATCACCAGGGTGATCGTGGCCACATTTACTGCAGCGTGGTTTAGACCTGCAAACGTTCGCCACATGTCCAAATCTGCAACACTTGCGGCATTGAATTGTCGGGTATATGTACTGCTCAACAGGGAGGGATGTGTAACAGCAGTAAATCCTATTTGGTAGAACTTGTCCGTCAAACGTCAGAACACATGTTTCGGTGGGTTTCCACTCATTAATCCCATCTTTTTGAATTTTGCGATTAATACGTCGGACTTTCAGTATTTTACCGCAGCCTGAAGGCACAGTTAAATATGTTATGGCTTCTTCTTCCGTAATATCTGCGGGAACACCGGTAACAACACCCATCCTTGTGATATTAAAAGTAGGTATTGATGCAGAATAACTATATTTGAACAATAAATCATTAACTAAAAAAGAGTTAGCATCCTGAGGGGAAGTAAATTCTACAGATACACGGTTTCTACCAACTCTGTTAACACCACCACGGACAATGTTCGCAATGTTGTTGTTGATAAGGAACTTGCCAAAATTAACGGGATGTAGGGTGGTACCAGCATTTGGTTGAGTCTCTATACGAGAAACGTGGACAAGGTAAGGGGCCTTATCCAAAACGGAGTATTTAATACGTCCGATTTGGCTTTTTTGTTGTTTAAAGGTAGGTGTCAGGGTTTCTTCATCACTCGGACGTTTGCGTGAGATAGGCTGGGATTGTGTAACATCCATTTCCGTAACGCTACAGACAACATCTGCGAATTGAGCAAGAGGATTCGGAGAAATGGGAGTTAAGGAACTTGAAATATCTGGGGGGTCAGGATCAGGGGGTTTATTCTCATCCATCTTGGATGCTACGAGGCTTAAAAAAGGACAATCACAATACAAACCGTAACAGACACAAGAACAATACACTTAAATAGTAACAAGTCCACAAAAGTATCAACAATCACTCAAAGAAACAGCTAAAAATTCTAAACACACGTGCTATCCAAGGACACCGTGGCGAGAATCATCATTCAGTGTCATTACAGGTAGTTACATTTAGCTTTCAAACAATCGTTCTTTCGTTATTTGTTCCTTTAGTAAAGAGTAACCGGGCAACATGGTACGAGTATTATGTGAATCGAATGAATAGGAACATGTCGTGAATAGTCGTGATTATTGTTATATTATTAATCGGTAGCTTCTAGAGGATGGACAGGAGCACCTTGCTTTCTACTAATTAAAACAAGTTTTATAATAGTAGTATTTAACTATGTGATTGTATAAATAAATAATTTAAAATCTGAAAATTGTTTTTATTTCCTGCATTAGGTGGCTTGCGCCCAATCTAGGTATTATGGGTTTTGTTCGAACGACAAAAACATATCGACGCACAGACAAGCCAAGCGAAGCGCAAGGGCACCTACCTTGTTACGAAGTGCTTCGTCGTTTTTTGAAATCTCATATTTTGTGTTTGGATTATACCAGATAAACAAAATTCTCGGATTATGGTATAAAGTTTCAATTGCATAGCTCATATACTTTAGATTTTATTGATGTCTGAAAATCCCCAATTTCGTCACTGACTTACTCACTGATGATCATCAATAATCTTTCAATTCTTCCGCTGAGTGCCACTCACCATTTTCCTAACTCCACAGCTTCACTTCTCGACTTAATTTTTGTCTCTTCTCTTGATCACGTCGCTAAGCATGGCCAATGTTCAGCTGATGCTTTTTCCTATCATGAACTGATTTTGCTGTCATACAAAATTCGCCCACCTAAGGCTAAAGCTAAGATTCTAATGAAACGCAATTTTGGTGGAATGAATGTTGACAATCTTTGCAAGGATGCCAACAACATAGATTGGTCTGCTCTGTTTGCCTCTGCATCAGTCGATGAGCAAGTTAATATTTTTACAGCTAAACTTATCGAGCTTTATGATCATCATGGACCTGTTCGAGCTGTTAAGGTTAGACATTTACCGGCGCCGTGGCTCATATATGAGATTAAAACGCTTATGCAGAAAAAAGTTACGGCAAAGTCTAAATTTAAGCGTAGGGCTAATGACGCTGGGGTTGCGGGAAAGTCCGAAAGGGATACCGTGGCCCCCTGGCATTGCACAGGCAACAGAAGGAACACAGGTGGGTTTTAGTCAGTAAGAGTTTGACACGCCCTCCCGCTCCACCCAGAGTGGGAGGAGTCATTTGATGATTTCCCACCCAAAAAAAAAAAAGGGCTAATGACGCTAACAGGGAAAGATAAGTCAAAGTCAAAGTCAAATAATTTATTTCAATTAGACACAAAAAAGGCACTTTTGAACGTCAAACTTTACAAAAATAATAATAACTGATTCTAGTCACCCATTCCAAAAGGTAGTTTTCGTATGGAGAAGACTGGGCAAGAAACTCCACCGTTACTCTTTTAAAAAAAACATTATAGCTTGTATACACTAATTATACAATTATATGTGAAGACAATGCACCTAGAATAAGATTACTATAGGTAAAAAGAATGAAAAATTAAGGAATGACATAAATTAATTATGTGATAGATGCATGGTGCTCACATACTTACAAACATTGTAAAATTATACTATATTTCTAACATTATAATAAGTAATACTAATAATAAGTCAGTGTGTGAGTTCAAGTAATCACAAAAAATTAAATATGTAAAAAAAAAAAAATACAATTAAATTAGCAACCAGTTCGATTTTGTCTAGATTCTGAATTGTCCTATGGAGCAGGACCAGCATGTTTCCAAGCATTTTTATCTTGGATATAATCCTCTAATTTGTAATATGCTTGTTTACAAAGTGTACTTTTTATATGGTTTTTAAATTTTCTTTCATTTAATTCTAATATATCAACAAGGTATTACGATGTAACATTTAACACAGTACCCCTTAAAAGATGTATTTACTTTAGATAGTCTGAAAAATGGTTGATCTATTTTATATTTATTTCTAGTATTAAAATTATGTCTATCACTTATTTTATTAAAAAGATGTAGATTTTTTCTCACATACATAATATTTGCATAAATGAATTGGCAAGGTACCGTCATAATATAAATCTTTTTAAATAGTTCCCAGAGATTCGCGACGACGTAGATTATAAATGGCTCTGACAGCTTTTTTTTGTAAAACAAAGATGGATTCAGTGTCAGCAGCCCGACCCCACAGTAAAATGCCATACGACATAATACTGTGGAAGTAGCTAAAATAGACTAAACGCGCGGTTTCTACATCTGTTAACTGTCTTATCTTTCTAACAGCATAAGCGGCCGAGCTTAGCCGCCCCGCGAGAGATGTTATATGGGGTCCCCATTGTAATTTCTCATAAAGCGTGATTCCAAGGAAAACTGTTTGATTAATAAATTCCAGTTTTTCTCCATTCAATATGATGGCACATTCGCTACTTCTATCATTTGGTAATTTAAATCTAATGCATTTGGTTTTTTTAATATTTAGTACCAAATTATTTACCGTAAACCAATCTTGGACCTGAACAATAGAGCTATTCATGTCGTCAAGATTTGGTGACCGTCAGTTTATTTTAAAGATCAATGATGTGTCATCTGCAAATAACACCATCTTTGGTTGATTTAGAAATAATTGGGGTAAATCATTAATATAAACTAAAAAGAGCAATGGACCCAATATCGAACCTTGAGGAACGCCCATTACCATTTCAGACCCTAATGAGTTTGTGCCGTTGACTTGAACTTTAACCTTTCTATCTTTCAGGTATGATCTTAACAAATCATGAGCTGTATTCCTAATCCCATAGTGGTCCAGTTTCAGCAGAAGTGTCTCACGGTGTACGCAATCAAACGCCTTCGAGAGGTCGCAGAAGATTCCAATGGCATCTTGTGCTTCTTCCCAAGCGTTAAAAATGTTCTTTATTAGGGTGACACCGGCGTCAGTGGTACAGCGCCCTTTGGTGAAACCGTACTGTTGGTCATGAAAGATGGAATTTTTATTAAAGTGACGTAACATTTGATTGAGTATCAACTTTTCAAACACCTTACTGAGAACTGGCAGAATTGACACAGGCCTATAATTGTTGGGTTCCTTACTATCACCGGATTTGTACAAAGGAACTACTTTACTGTGTTTCATGAGATCCGGAAAGACACCTTGGTTTACACTAGTGTTAAATATGAAAGCTAAATAAGGCGCAATGGTTTCGATGACTGATCTACATACTTTTACAGACATTCCCCACAGATCTTCTGTTGATTTAATTTTAAGATCTTTAAAAGCTTTTACAACAGGCTGGGGGTCTGTATTCTGAAACCTAAACTCCAAAGGGCATGCCTTTACATTCTTTCTAAGTAAGGCAGCAGAAAGCGCGGGTGAGGAATTTAAAGCTTCAGTGGTTTTATGGGGAATATTAGCAAAAAAGTTTTCAAATTCCTGAGCTATTTCTACATCTGAGTTGATGGGACCATGTGTAGTCTCTAAATTAAATTCAGTATTACGCTGTTTTTTCCTACCGGTTTCATCACTAATTATTTGCCAGGTAGTTTTTATTTTATCATCAGCTGATTTTATTTTATTGCTAATGTGAAGAGCTTTAGCCATTTTGCACACACTTTTAAAAGTTTTAGAATATTTTGCAACATACTGATGAAAGCTTGTATTATTCATGTGTTGCTTTAGGCCATAAAGTTCAAAAAGTTTTTCCCTGCTTTTACGAATACCTGGAGTCGCCCAATCACTAAATAAGAATTTTGTGTAAATAGTTTTAGTCTTTAGTGGAATAGTGTCAATGAATTGTTTGTTTAATAGTGAAAAGAACTCTGCGGCGTAGAACTCATTTGGGTCACATATATTATCAAAACTCTGAATACATAATTTACTTGCCAAAACATTATTTAATTTCTCTAGATTTCTGCATGTAATTGACCTAAACCTTATTTGAATTTTTTGTAAAGGCATGTAGGAGCAAAATGTTATTGTTTGTCCACTTTGATCAGATGGCAACTTATTTACAATTTGTTTATGTAAGTAATCACAATTACAGAAAATATTATCTATACAAGTGGCAGAAGAAGCTGTCACTCGGGTTGGTTAAAACATTTGACAAGTCAAATGACCTGAAAAGACTTAATAGTCTGACAGTATTAACGTTATTTTCTAATATATTAATATTAAAATCACCACATATGATTATTGACTTACTACTACCATTTAGTTTATTTAACACATCTTCCATTACAGAATCAAACATAGATAGATTCTGGTAACTTGGAGGTCTGTATACACATACTATAACATGCTTATCTAGCTCAACACAGGACAATTCAATGGTGTGTTCAACAGACAGCCCGATTATGTCTTTTCGTTCTTTCGATTGAAAATAATTTTTTACTAATATTAATGATCCGCCATGTATCATACGTTTTCGGCTGAAATGGCTAACTACACAATAATTTTCATAGTTAATTGACATTACTTGATGATCTTTTAACCAATGTTCTGTTATACAAACAACATCAAACTTTGTATTTTCTAAAAACAATTCTATTTCCAGTAATTTGGAAGAGCAACCTTGGATATTTTGATTGAATAATTTTAAAGTATGTTTTTGCTTTTGGTTTTTTCTTATGTGTAATATTGCCAGAAGATACCTTTTTATTATTCTCTAATAATAATTGGTTATTTGAAGGGGTAACTTCTGTTGTCTTACTAACTAGTTTAAAAAGTTATCCGGAGTGACCTCCACAACTACATTGTAAGAGTCTAGAATGTCTGTATGAATTCCAGCAGGAAGAGAATACCCTATCTGACTGGTAGTGGCCTCCAACGATGTTGGTATTATAGGTGGAGTCTCCTTCGTACATGATGACTCATAATTAATCACTATGTTGTTAGTATAGCTAGACAACACAGACTCGTCACTAATACTACAATTTGTTATATTAGCTATAACCTCATCAATATTATATGCTATTAACATAGCAATCATATGTCTACATTACCAAGACAGAGATAAAGTTCTCTGAGTTAACTTAAAACCACTAACAAACTTGTTAGTGTCAAAAAACAATAATTTGTCACTATGACAACATGACAGCCTGTGAATAGTATTATTCAACTTATAAATATAATTATTTACATAAACTGATAAAGTATCAGAGTAAGGTAAAGCACACAACATTAGCTTTCCTATATTTAACTTTATGTTGTCCACACCATCCACTATGTCTTTTCTGGTAATACCAGTACTATTACCTAATAGCAAAACCATTGTAGAATAATTATCTAGGTTTGTGTTTGCAATTCTTTTAATCATTTGTTTGAAAGTTATGTTATGATAACTATGATTGGTAAAACTATGGCTAAGGTAATTGAGTAACATTTTTCCCATAGATATCCAGAGATATGCCTTCATTGCGGAATAGTAAGGAATCCTAGTGCGACCGCTTATCTCCCACCAAAATAATTACAACATTAACAAAATGTGTACTTACGACACACACTTAAAATTTGAACTCGCACACTAACAAGAAAGCAGCTACACTAAATCAATTTCTAATAGCACACATACATAGAATGGGCGGGGCTTTCACTTGTAAACACTTGCTATTTGCGAACATTCAATGCACACGCATGCAATTAGGGAGTCGAAAGCGATGGTCGATAATTTTTATCGATATTTAATTTAGCACATTCTTGTATTATTATAACTTTGTTTAATTTTAATTTATTTTGTTTTTATATACCTATCCGAAAATATGGGTTATTTTTACTAAAATCAAATGAGTTTTTTTTTTAAATATTGTATTACCGGGTAAAGGGAACCCTCTCTGTTAAATATTATGCTATGCACGAGTAACTGTATTGAAATGACAATGTCTTTATTTGCTTCAAACAAAATTAAATTAATAAGAAATTTAACTCTTATACCATACATGTAATACGAGAATATACATTGAGTTCTGTAAAAAAAGATTCGACTGCAATAATACGCATGTCGATAAAATCAGCCGCACGCACTCGACTGCACCTCTCTAAATCCAAAACGTTCGTTCCGTTCGGAAAGATTCGGGCTAGTTCGGGCTAATTCGTATCGCTTCCGGAGCGATGTGCAAGTTAGTAAATGATTTAAAATTTGATTTAAAATATTAAACAGTGACTTAAATGTTTACTTACCGGTGGTAGGACACGCCATTTGTCTTCAGGTTGATGGTACTATTGGGAGCAAGGCCTGCGCTCCACCCGCCAAGGCTAGAGGCAAACCACCTGCCACCGCCGTCACAGCCGCAACCGCCGCCACCGCCGCCATTGCCGCCTCAACAACCGTCGTCGCCGCCGCAGCCGCCGCGGCAGGGCCCTCACAGGGGGCTAAGGAGGGTGCTGCAATGGAGTGCCAATAATGGCCCCATTTCGCCTCCTCCAGGCGAACATCAACCACTGCGCCGCAGCTCAGCATCTGTTGCTCCAGAGCATGGCGCAGTGGTCGATTAACATCGCCGTGGTCACTGAGCCGTACTTTGTCCCACCCAGGGATGACTGGGTGGAGGACCTGAGCGGCTCAGTGGCCCTAATTTCGTCGGCCGCCGCCGGTACCCCGTCCCTCAAGGCTGTTAAGAGAGGACGGGGTTGCGTTGCAGCACGGTTCGGGGAGATTGTCGTGGTAGGGGCATACTTCTCCCCGAACCGAACTCTCGCCGAGTTCCACAACTCCCTTGCTGAGTTGAGAGTCGTCGTCGTCGGGTTCTGTTCCCTCCCCGTGCTCGTCCTCGGGGACTTCAATGCCAAGAATGTGGCTTGGGGTTCCCGGTATACGGACACACGGGGCAGGATGGTGGAGGACTGGGCGCTGGAAACAGGCCTGGTCGTCCTAAACCGGGGTTCTGTCCCCACGTGTGTGCGGATGCGGGGTGAATCAGTGGTGGACATCTCGTTCGCCAGCCCCGCTCTGTCGCCACGTGTCATTGACTGGCGCGTCATGGAGGGGGTGGAGACGTATTCCGATCACCGGTACATCCGGTTTGACGTCTCCGCCCAGACCTCGAGCGCGCCGGTCCGACAGGCCCCGAGTGGTCCGCGGTGGGCGCTGAAGCAGCTGGACCGGGAGCTCCTCCTGGAAGCCTCGATCGTGCAGGCCTGGGTGTCATCACCGGACAGGCCTGCCGACATCAACGACGAGGCGGAGTGGTTCCGGGAGGCCATGTCCGAAATATGTGACGTGGCAATGCCCCGGGTCCAGCCCGGACGTGCTTCGCGCCAGGTGTACTGGTGGTCGCGACAGCTGACGACACTGCGCAATGCGTGCGTTGCTGCGCGACGCCGGTACACCAGGCACCGCAGGCTCCGTATTCGACCTCCGGATACGGAAGCCATTCAGGCGGAGCTGTACGAGGGGTACAGAGCGGCGAAGACCGCCCTCCAAGCGGAGATCCTGCGGGCCAGGGCACTGGCCCGCGAGGAGTCGCTGGAGACTCTGAACAGAGACCCGTGGGGACGCCCATATAAGATGGTGCGGGAGAAACTCCGCCCATGGGCTCCCCCGCTGACGCAGAGTCTCCGGCCACAGCTTGTGGGGGACGTGGTGAGCGCTCTGTTCCCTTCGAGAGGGGAACATGCCTCCCCACCCATGGCTCCGCCTACTGCGGTGCCCGATGCGGACCACACCGCCGACGATGACGACGATGCTCCGGAGGTGACCGAGGTAGAGATGAGGGTGGCGGTACGTAGGCTGAATGCCAGAAATACCGCCCCAGGACCCGACGGCTTACCTGGGAAAGCCTGGGTCCTGGCCTCAGAGGCTCTCGGGCCTCGACTAAGGGGGCTCCTAAGCGCATGCTTGGAGAGGGGCCAGTTCCCGCTTCGTTGGAAGACGGGGAAACTGGTCCTCATCAAGAAGCCGGGGCGCCCTGCGGACTCTCCGTCCGCTTACCGGCCCATCGTGCTGCTTGACGAGGTGGGCAAGCTCTTTGAAAGAGTAATTGCAGACCGCCTCGTCGGGCGGCTGGTGCGGGTGGGGCCGGATTTGTCGGAGAGCCAGTTTGGTTTCCGCAGGGGGCGCTCCACGGTGGACGCCATCATGCGCGTGCGAGCCCTCACGACGGGGGATGCGGTGGCTCGGGGTGGGGTCATCTTGGCGGTGTCTCTAGACATCGCCAACGCCTTCAATACCCTGCCCTGGAGTTGCATCAGGGAGGCACTCCGGTATCACCGGATGCCGACCTACCTCTGTCGTGTGGTCGAGGCCTATTTGACGGACAGGGCCATCATCTACCCCGGTCACCAGGGAGAGTGGAACCGGCGAGAGATGTTGTGCGGTGTCCCACAGGGATCGGTCCTGGGTCCGCATCTGTGGGACATCGGATACGACTGGGTGCTGCGCGCCGACCTCCCCAATGGCGTCAGCGTCGTTTGTTACGCTGACGACACGTTGGTCCTGGCGCAGGGGAGGTCGCACCAGGCGGCGGTCGAACTAGCGACACACGGGGTTGCGACAATCGTGGCCAGAATCCGGCAGTTGGGACTCGAGGTGGCCTTGCACAAGTCCGAGGCCATGTGTTTTCATGGTCCTCGGAACGCACCACCGTCGGGTTCCCAAATAACGGTAGGAGGGGTTCACATCGGCGTCGAGTTGACGATGAAGTACTTGGGACTCGTCCTCGACAGTCGGTGGAACTTCGAGGAGCACTTTCGACGTTTGGCTCCCAGACTGGACCGGGCCGGGGCTGCCTTGAAGCGGCTCCTGCCCAATCTAGGGGGTCCAAACGCCTCCTGCCGGAGGCTATACGCGGGGATCGTGCGGTCCATGGCCCTGTACGGGGCACCGGTGTGGGCGCGTTCGTTGAGGCGGCGGCCTGCCCGCCGGTTGAACGCGTCCCAGAGGGTCATGGCCACCCGGCTGGTCCGGGGATACCGCACGGTCTCCGGTGAGGCGGCGAGCCTCCTTGCCGGATTGCCGCCATGGGATCTGGAGGCAAAAGTCCTCGCGCATATTTGGGAGTGGCGCGAGGAGGCGAAACGCCGGGGCTTGACTCCGATGCCGCGAGAAATCGCGGCACAGCGGACAGAGCTCCGACGGGATCTCATGGCGTCATGGAGAGTGCGATTGTCGCAACCCAGTGCTGGGCACGCCACTATTGCGGCGATAAGTCCCCTCTTTGAGGAGTGGCTGGAGAGGCGCCACGGCGTCCTCACCTTCCGCCTGACGCAGGTCTTCACCGGACACGGCTGTTTCGGGAGGTACCTGTTTCGGATAAGGCGGGAGGAAACGCCCGGGTGTCATCACTGCGTGGATCGCCCGGAGGACACGGTGGAGCATACGGTGGAGGTATGCCCGGCTTGGGCAGAGCACCGCTGTGTCCTCGTGGAGGCGATCGGTGGCGGGGATCTCTCGCGTCCGGCCCTGGTCCAGGCCATGGTACGGAGCGAGAGAGCATGGGAGGCCGTCACCTCCTTCTGCGAAGCAGTAATGCTCGCGAAGGAGGAGGCGGAGCGCGTGAGGGAGACGCAAATTTCGCGCCCTCACGCCCCTAGCCGCCGCAGGAGGAGACGCCCCGGGCGTCGGGAATCGATCGCGGATTCCCGGCCACCGTAGGCGCGGGCTTGCGGATGGTGAGCAATGGGTAGCTCGCCGTCCGGTAAGGACCAAGCCCGGGTCGACGGCGCGTTGTGTTCCCCGCGCGCCTCAAAGAGTGTCAGCGAGTGAAGGGGTCCAATGAGACCATTGCCTGCCGGGGTTGCGGGAAAGTCCGAAAGGGATACCGTGGCCCCCTGGCATTGCACAGGCAAGAGAAGGAACACGGGTGGGTTTTAGTCAGTAAGAGTCTGACACGCCCTCCCGCTCCACCCAGAGCGGGAGGAGTCATTTGATGATTTCCCACCCAAAAAAAAAAAAAAAAGGTTGATGGTACTAGACCTATTTTTACAAATTATTACTGCACACCTCGGCATTTTAGTTTTTTACGCATCAATAGTACACTGTACGCAGTTGCAAAGCGACTGAATGAAGCGTACAGCCGCCGTTCGAACATAAGTCCAATTTAGCAATGTCGAGGCGCCACGTGCCACGCCTCCAAGGCATATCCCTCGATATCCGTGATTTTTCCAAAGCCCGAACCTAATTCGTCACAGAAAAATATAGATTTATTTTTAATCTGTGTATTAACACAGGTCTCTGCTGGAAGAGCCAACACTGGACGAGGCAAGTCAGGCTGAGGCTGAGGAGGTGGTGGTTCATAGGCACAGCTGTATGAGATATTATTAGTCAAAGACTCATACCTCTCAGCATTGCACTTCACCAAATCCAGTAGTTCCCCAGCCTCAAACAAGCGCTCACTTAGTTGCAGTTGTGAATTTTCATATTTCTCAAAACTATCCTTCAGCAAGCGCTCCTTGTGTAGTATATCATTATAAAGGAGATTAGTATCAATATCATAGTTTTCCCTACATTCATCTAACTCAACAGTACAACTATTTAAACTTTTTGAAAGGATAACACGTTCCTTTCTAAGGGAAAGATTTAATTTTAAGAGATTTTGTTTTTTAATAGCCCTGTAAGCCCTGTGACCGTTTAAATTTATTTTCCTAAATTTGATGTATTTCTTTAATTTATTATGACTATAACAATAGGACACAATGCTATGGTATCGTCACCAGTCAAATCTATTGTTATAGCTGGCTCACACACTGATTTTGACTTACTGCCTACCAAATCATAAAATAGGTTATTGGTGGTAGCAACCTGTTCACTGACTTTGACAGACTCTGAGATAGATAAGGCCTTATGGGCTTCACATAACTTCTGTTTAAGTTCTGAAATATGGTTCAAAGCCAGTTCATGGGTGTCACTGCACTCTTGAAATGTTGACACTTGATTTTGTAAATGTCTGTACTGGTCGGCTAAGTTTATGTGTTCTGTGTGTAGCTCAGCCAGCTCATTTTTGAGGAAGGTGTTCTTGGCAATCATGTTCTCCACTTCTACTTCACTGTCTTCCCTTTCCTGGAGCAGTTGTTTACATTCAGCTTGAGAAGCTTCAAGATCCTTCTCATCATCTCTTTAATTGTAGCTCTGCGGGTCATCATTTTGAATAATTCGTCAGTGACCTGGAATGTGTGAAGTTATGCAACTAAATAACAGTACAAGAAAAGATGTTCTGATATGTGGATAGGTAGGGGGTAGTTGGGGGAAAAAGTAAATATAGTAATTTGTTGAGAAATAGCTGTTAGGTAATACGGGCTGGTTTCCGTAACTAGAGCAACTCGAGAAATAGCTGTTACAATTTAGATTAAGTTAATAAGAGTGAGACAGGAAAGTTAAACAGAAGAGAAATACTATAGAAAACACTGCTTTTCTTGTTATTATCACAAAACTAGATAAATTGGTACAATTATAAGTAATTGATTTTATGAGAAGTTTGTGACACATTACAGGATTAAATTATATACTTCGAAAGAGCTCGTAATGAGCTTATTTTGCATAGTAAATTATGTAGTGTTTATTGTCTGGGCGAATGTTTTCGTCGTCGATTTTGCTTCCACTATTTGTCAAGCAAAAGGAGTCATAAACTGTGCCAGTGTGTGATGGACGTAGCTCAGAGACCTGAGCAGTATTTTGTGATGTTCTGTGGTCTGTAAACTAACTACAATCACATAAATAAAACAAAATAGTTCCCGGGATCGATGATAGTTTGAAATCCGTCACCGTTGAGGCGTTGAGTTGACAGCCGGTTTTAAAATCCTTGGTACGAAGTTTTTGAGACAAAAAACACTGTATAATTACTGGATAGAATACTTAATATCTAGGTTCGATTATATTACACTAATTTAACTAAATTAAAACACTTTTAATAATTTATTAAAATAATTAACCTAGAGACCGTTTTTTTGACGACCGGCTACTTGATACTTCGCCATACGTAATCACTGTAATAAGGTGTGTAGGAATGCTAATCGTCACCACATTCATACTTCTGTCCAAAATGGGGACGCATCCAAAGTTTGGAAATTTCTTAGATCATTGGGGGTCGGTAAAACACGACAAGACACAGTTCCAAAAGACATAGACATTGATGCAATGAATACTCATTTTACTGCCTCGTCCAATTTTAATAGGACAGTAAAATTAAATACACTGAATTATCTTTCTTCACATCCGACTCCCAGTTATTCTCCATTGGTTTTTAGTCAGTACTCTCTTAACATATCTCCATCGGTAATTGACTGGTTTCGTACCTTACCTGTTCGGCCGCCGGCAACGTATTTACATTGGAGAGACCTTGTCTTCCTGGAGTAATACTTCTGCTGGTGTGCCTCAGGGTGGCGTTCTATCTCCTTTACTTTTCGCAGTTTTTATTAACTCAATCTCCGACGAACTATTTTCTTTATGCAGATGATTTACAAATTTACTCGCGAGCTCCTCTTGGAAGTCTATCCGAGGCTATCTCAATGATTAATCGTGATCTGGCCCGTATATGCGACTGGAGTAAGCGATATGGACTTATGGTCAACCTGATAAAGACGCAGGTTGTGGTGGTAGGCAGTTCTAGGACGGTCTCAAGGATCGACTGGACGACTCTTCCCCAAGTTTCTTTTGGCGATTCAGTTGTTCCCTTCAGTGAGAAAGTTAAAAACATGGGGATCTTCATCGATAAAAACTTTTCTTGGACTACCCAGCTACAGGAAGTTAGCCGCAAACTATTTGCATCTGCTGCATCTTTGAAGAGATTACGTAATTTTCTACCGACTGCCACCAAGATTGCGCTTGCACAATCGCTACTTCTTCCCATTCTTGACTATGCTGATGTCATCTATCTTGACCTTACCCAATACTAACTCGATAAACTTGAGCGGCTTCAAAATGTTTGTATGGTTCATATTCGGTTTGCGCAAATATGACGATGTTTCCGAATTTCGTGTGAAGCTCAAGTGGTTACCAATTCGCCTTTGCCGGAATGTTCATATTCTTTCCCTTTTGTATATTGTGTTTTTTTCTCCTTCCACCCCTCTCTATCTCAAGAAACGTTTCCAGTTTCTTTGCGACTCCCACACGATATTTTTATGATCATCAGATTACTTGAAGCTTAAAATGCCTATGCATTCCACAACTTTCCTCGACAAGTCCTTTACTGTCCAGGCCGCTCGTTTGTGGAATGCATTGCCAGTTCAAATAAAACGCGCGCAATTGTTACCAATGTTTAAGATACTCGTGAAGGAACATTCCTTGTCATTGTGATCTTGTTCTCGTAACTGTAATTATCTATATTCTTCATTTATTTTTGTTGTTTATATATTTAGTAAGTATGTATGTATTTATGTATCTATTATTTAGGATATGTATATATCTGTGTATCTATTCTAGTATATTGTATACTTTTTATTTGCACCAACGACAGCCCCATTTTATGCCCACGCAAATCACTGTCCATTCCAAGGTTGCCTGGAAGAGATCGCGGAAAGCGATAAGGCCGCCCATTGTATTTTTTTTTTTAAACTGGAGTGTGGGCTAACAATTGGAGACCAGAGGGGAAAACATGTCCCAGGAAACAAGTCTCCTGAATCAATGATAAGAAGAATAATGGATCATATCAACTCCTATCCCTGCTATGAGAGCCACTATTCACGCCAAAAAAGTGCGAAAAAATATTTAGGATCTGACTTAAACATTGCTACCATGTACCAACATTACAAAGAACTCATGATACAAGAAGAAACACCTGAAAACCTCATCGCAAAAGAATGGATTTACCGCAATGTTTTTAATACAAAATTTAACCTTCGTTTTAAACTACCATCAGTTGACACATGTGACGATTGTGATGCTTTTGAAAGAAATTTAAAAGAGGCTATAGATGAAACAGAAAAAATAGAAATTGAAAAAGAACGAGAAGTTCACCAGACAGCATCTAACGAAAGGTATAATTTAAAAAAAGCTGATAAAGAAGAGACACAAAATAGTTCTGGAAAGAAAAAAGTTTTAATGTTTGATTTACAGAAATATTTGGCTACACCAAATTTAACCAATACTAAATCGTTCTATTTACGTAAGCTATGGACTTTAAACTTAACTATATATGACGCAACGAGTAACGTTGCTACAAATATAATATGGTCTGAGAACGTAGGAGGGAGAGGAGGCAATGAAATAGCCTCCTGTGTCATTTGTTGGGCAGAGGAAAACAAAACAAAAATTGAAACTGTTGAAGAATTGACATTTTGGTCAGATAATTGCGCAGGCCAGAACAGAAATTTGATGATAGTAATGGCTTATATTTGGTTACTGCACAAATTTTCGAACTTAAAAGTGATAAATCACAAATATTTGCTAAAAGGCCACACTCATATGGAGGTAGACCAAATACATTAAATAATAGAAAAGAAAAAAAGCAGCTGAAGACTATGCAAATAGCCATTCCTAGGGATTGGTCCCAATTCATAAGGACATGTGGAGGAAGAAAACCTTTTGAAGTGTTTGATATGGAACTGAGGCATTTCAAAGACGTCACTGCCTTGTATAAAAAGAATGGGCCCTTAGTAACGCGAAAAAAGAACAAAGATGGCCAGGAATTCAAAATCTCAGAATGTGTTTGCCTACAGTTAAAGAAGGATCAGCCGGGCACACTGTTTTACAAAACAGTTTTTTCATCAGATTTTTTTGAGATTTCATTCGTACGGAATTTGGCTAAAGGTGTACGGTTTCCCGGTGACTTACCAAATATACGAAAAGAAGAGAAACCAATATCTTCTGCAAAATATAAAGATTTGGTTACACTTTTGGAATGGGTGCCGGTAGAATTTCACGGTTTTTATAGAAATCTGAAACAAAACGAAAATGAGCCTGATTTTCCCGAGACTGATTAGATTCATTTTATTTTTAATTATTTTTAAACTAAGTTACCAAGTTTGTCACTAAGCTCATTTTTTTATTATGTTTAATACTTTTATTATGATAAAAAATAATGTTTATTAGAAGTAAAGATTTTGATTTAATTTGAAAATTTGTTTTTTTTTCCTGTGTATAATACGTTGTCTGGTTTTCGTAGTTTTATGAGGACTTCCGTCCTTTTGCTTGAAATTAAAAGTAACAAGTATCTAAGAAGTATACAGCAATATCAACAGATCAGACTCTAGGTAATTGTTCTATATCTAAGATCATATTCCTACATTTCAATATAAAAGAAAAAGTTATTGCCTAAAATCGCAAGCATATCGACGGATGTGAACATAGGCTTGCAGTTTTAAGAACTCATCTATTATATTTCAGGCATAAAGTCTGATGTAAAGGATTAAGTAGATTAAAAAATATATTAATTTCATTTTAACAGTTAGGGTAGTGCTTGTAATTAAAATCAAGAGGTACTATTGCCTAAAAATAATACTGACTTAAATACCTAAAGTTCAATAATTATGAAGAAAAAACTTTTGACAGTTTTGTTTTTGCTCTCCTGAAAAGTTAGCATTTTACACATCCGACATGATGCTTCTCATGTCCAGATATACATATCCTAAATAATAGATACATAAATACATACATACTTACTAAATATATAAACAACAAAAATAAATGAAGTATATAGATAATTACAGATATGAGAACAATATCACAACGACAAGTAATATTCCTTCACGAGTCTCTTAAATATTGGTAACAATTGCGCGCGTTTTATTTGAACTGGCAATGCATTCCACAAACGAGCGGCCTGGACAGTAAAGGACTTGTCGAGGAAAGTTGTGGAATGCATAGGCATTTTAAGCTTCAAGTTATCGGAAGGGGAAAAAAGCATATTATACAAAAGGGAAAGAATATGAACATTCCGGCGAAGGTGAATTGGTAACCACTTGAGCTTCACACGAAATTCGGAAACATCGTCATATTTGCGCAAACCGAATATGAACCATGTAACGTTACATTTTCCTGGGAGGGGGAAAATGTAAGGTCAGCGAGGTAACTGTCACCAGAACTGGAGGAGTCCCGGCTTAAAAGAAAAAGTAAAAAAGAAAAGGTAAAATAATTTAATTTTAAATAGATAAGGCCAGGGAAACCGGGGTAGAAAATTGAAGGTCCAAGTTGTTGAAGAAAAGAGGCTCGCAGGTTGTGAAGAAAAGAGGCTCGTAGACTGTGCAGAAAAGAAGCTCGTAGATTGTGCAGAAAAGAGGCTCGTAGATTGTGCAGAAAAGGGCCTCGAGTCAGGCCTCCACGTCACCGACCTCGGAGGGGCAGGCCGTGGTAGAGAGGACCGGCAGAGGGCTGAGAGCTATCAGCGGTCGGCGTCACCGGTTTGCACGACGTTATCCCACGAACGATGTCCGGTGTACAAAGACGCGTAGACTTGAGTTTCGAGTTTGAGTTTTCTTCCAGCACAGCCCCCGCTATCAGAGGGCACAGTCCTCCCACCGAGCAATATCAACAGGACCTCCTGCCAAGGCGAGCCCAAGAGTAAAACTGGTCTGCTGGCCCCGGCTCCCTTCCTTTTCGGATCGGTTGTCATTTCAAAGTTTTAATGTGATTCTAGAACATAAAAGAATAATAATTTATAACAAGGTCTAATACGTATACAACCTAACCTACCGGCAGCTCTAGCAATAAATTAAAAATAAAACCTAGGCTTGTCATTATCTGACATTACAAAAAGTAAACAAACATTCGGAGAGCACTAGAAAATCTAAATAGCTCTGAATATAGAGGCCTAGGATTGCTTAAACTACAGACAATGGCCATGCAGATAATTGGAGAGAACATATAATATCTAATTAAAATAGCCAAAACGTAAGTAAAAAAATACGAACATTACAACCATACAAACATTTTGAAGCCGCTCAAGTTTATCGAGTTAGTATTGGGTAAGGTCAAGATAGATGACATCAGCATAGTCAAGAATGGGAAGAAGTAGCGATTGTGCAAGCGCAATCTTGGTGGCAGTCGGTAGAAAATTACGTAATCTCTTCAAAGATGCAGCAGATGCAAATAGTTTGCGGCTAACTTCCTGTAGCTGGGTAGTCCAAGAAAAGTTTTTATCGATGAAGATCCCCAAATTTTTAACTTTATCACTGACGGGAACAACTGAATCGTCAAAAGAAACTTAGGGGCGAGTCGTCCAGTCGATCCTTGAGACCGTCCTAGAACTGCCTACCACCACAACCGTCTTTATCGGGTTGACCATATCCATATCGCTTACTCCAGTCGCATATACGGGCCAGATCACGATTAATCGTTGAGATAGCCTCGGATAGACTTCCAAGAGGAGCTCGCGAGTAAATTTGTAAATCATCTGCATATAGAAAATAGTTCGTCGGAGATTGAGTTAATAAAAACTGCGAAAAGTAAAGGAGATAGAACGCCACCCTGAGGCACACCAGCAGAAGTATTACTCCAGGAAGACAAGGTCTCTCCAATGCAAATACGTTGCCGGCGGCCGAACAGGTAAGTACGAAACCAGTCAATTACCGATGGAGATATGTTAAGAGAGCATAAAATGCCAAGCAAAATATCAAAATCAACGGTATTAAAAGCAATCTAGCAAAGCTAAGACCGTTAGATTACTGTTTTCCATGGCTGACCTAATATCATCCGTAATGTTCAGAAGCACTGTGGTGGTGCTATGACTCAAACTCAAAGCATTTATTTCAATTAAACCCTTTACAGGCACTTTTGAATTGTCAAAGAGTCAGTTAGTCAGAAAGTTGAAGCTAGGTGCCCATTCCAAAACGTAGATCTCTATGGAGAAGAACGGGCAAGAAACTCCAAGGACACTCTTTTAAATATAGAAATTAAAAAATCCTGGGTACATTACTCTTGTTGATTATATATGTGAGAACAATGTAAAAAAAAATATAAAAATCAAAAACGATTAAAAATAAGCCCTGGCAGATAAGAGATGACCAACCTCAACTGACGGCGCCCGTTCACGAACATGACGCGTGGATCAGCACCATCCAGCTCAACCATTTTGTAGGGAACCGAATGATCCAACACACTCGCCACCATCAGCGAGACATTTAAGTGAGCATGACATTCTTTCAACTACCCAGCTCTTTCAAGTCAAAATACAACACAGTAAACGACTCCATGGTACTCACATTTACAAAGATTGAAAATAAAAATGCGTCTAAGTTATGCAAAACTATAGTTTGCAATGTATTTGTAACCTTTAAAGAATTTTACCACCAAAAGAAAGAAAATCAATATTATCTATTGGAGTATACAATAATTAAAATATGGCTAAATAAAAAATAAACATTATGTTCGTAGTCATAAAAAATAAAAAAAAATAAAAAGGGGAAGCAACTCTACCATTTTTTTTTAACTAGTCAGCCCAAGTGGCTGTGGAGCAGGACCAGCACTTAGCCATGCATTTTTATCTACGATATAATCATCCAACTTATAGTATGCTTGTCTACATAGTGTGCGTTTAATGCAAGTTTTAAATTTCTTCTCATTTAGTTGAAAAATATCGAGTGGTATTTTATTATAACATTTTACACAGTACCCCATAAAAGAAGTGTGTACTTTAGACAATCTGAAACGTGGTTGATCTAATTTGTTCCTATTTCTTGTGTTAAAATTATGCCTGTCACCTATCTTACTATAGAGATGTAGATTTTTTCGAACATACATAATGTTTTCATATATATACTGACAAGGTACCGTCATGATATTAATTTTCTTAAACAGGGGGTTGTAGATGGCTCTAACAGCCCTCTTTTGCAGAATAAATATAGAATCAATATCTGCGGCCCGTCCCCACAGCATAATACCGTACGTGACCAGGACGGAAGCCAGACTGGAAAGGGTTGAGGAGATTATTTTTAGAGAGGAAAGTACTTATTTGATTGTGAAATAATTATTTACACAAACAACAAAAAATACAAGAAAACTTGGAACTTTTACCCCAACTCCTTAAACTAGGGGATGCAAGTTCGTATGAGACTTCCGCTAATTTTGATGCTAGAGGTCTGAAAATTGGTATTGGTATTAGTATTGGTAGGGTATTGGTATTGGTTGGGGCTTGTTATAAATAATAAAATAATAATTTCTGGATTTTTAGTAAATCAGTCCCCACCCTTTAAATTAGGGGATGGAAGTTTGTATAGGTTTTCCCATACAAACTTATTTTCATGCTAGAAATCTGCAAAAAGGCAAAGAAGAAGTCACCTCTGATGTGCACGAAATACACCCCAAAAAAAGGAAGAAAAAATGAACAAAAAAAATATTGACTTAAGCAAATTACAAAAAGAAGTGAAATCCCACCAAAATCATTTTCATGTAAAATGTTGCCAAGACGAGACCATATATTTTGACTAAGGTGTAGAGTTTGTGAAGTTAGGGCTTGTAGAGTTAGGGTGGGTAAAGTTAGAAGTTTAGCTCTACATGAGATCTGATAACTTTTTATATGGCCTCGTCTTGGCAACATTTAACATGAAAATGTTTTTGGTGGGATTTCTTTGACTCGACAGTAGTTACATTTCAGGTGTTCAATATTCTCCTAATTTTAATGTAATTAATACCAAAACGAAATAGAAAAAGTTATATACGTATAGCTAGTGCGAGTACTTCTACTAACAAGTGGTGTCGCTTTTACATGGCTACGTTGGTATTTTTGTACTCAGTAATAACCGCTTTCCGGAACTTTTGGAAATGTCGATCTTGGTTATTGATGTAATAGTAAAGAGTATCGGGAATTATGGCGAGAATTTCTTGTGTTTCTTGTTTCTTAGACATCGAAACAAAACTCGCTCGAAATGAAGTGCACAACAACCAACCTGTGTTCAAAGGTTTAGGGGCATTCAAATTCATTTATTTGTCCGAATATGGTACATTGCATGGTCTTAAATTAATTGCATCATCATCATCATCAATTATGGTTTCATCACATTCTGCCACGTGGGGCGTGCAAATATCAGTTATGTACACAAATAAAATTATTGTAATACAAAATAAAAGATAAAATAAAAATAATAAGTTAATATTGATAAATTTAATTAATAATTAGGTACGAATTAATATTACATTAAGAGGCATGTCAGTTAAAAATATTATCTAGGTTAATGTCAAAGTATTATTCAATGTCAAACTATCTAAGAGAGATTTCAAAGTTTAAAATATTACAATTACATTCGGATACCAGTATCATTCAAAAAGTCGTTTAAATCATAAAAAAGACTTTTTACATAGCAACTCTTTAAGTTCCTTTTTAAACCCATTTAAAGAACAATGCCCACTTCCCATACATTTAAAAACCTGATAATAAACGTTTATGTATAGTTATGAGGTATAGCAGAAAGACTACCTTTAAGTTTAGAAAATAATGCCTAATAGTCATTTTTACGGTTTAAACGCTACGAAGTCCAAAAAATATGAATGTTACTTTTTAGGTTAGGATTTGCCGTTACTTACTAAATATAGAGAAATAAATGTGTTATACCTAATTATTAACACTCGAAGTATAGTCTTGAATAGGATACTTACCTGGCTATGTATATGCATCAAGCAGACGTTGCAGTTTATGTAAAGTATACGTCGACTTTTTGCTGACGACGGCATTGTCAAGAGGACGGATTTACAATGGTATGGTAAGCAAAGGTCGTCAGATGAGGAAGATATCAAGGTCCAGGGGCGGTAAATAAGGTCGTAAAAAGAACTAACACACACAAAATGGCACATTACACAACGAGACGCAAGCGCAACAACGAAGGACGGCACCGATAACCGATGCCATGCCAATCGGAGAACTGTCAAATGTCCAAAAAATCCGTTTCACTTTTGCAAACTCAATTACATACTGCATGATTAATTAATTTTATTTTTGTTATTTTTTTATTAATCTGTATTAGGAAAATACTAATATAGAAATACTTACTGATTAAATAAAACGTAAAGTAATTATAAAACTCAGAAACAGAGTTGAATAAAGTCAAGTAGCGGTATGTAAAATGGAACGCTGTAAAAACAGGGAAGTTGAGATGCGTTTAAAACATGGTATTCGTTTACTCTTACGTAGAATAAGCATAAAGAAATATTAAAAAATATTCTTTTCCTGCGTTTCTTTTAAAATTGTGATAAGCGTAATTAATATACTATTAAATTAGCTGAATTTTAAGATTTATTTCATTACTATACATAGTCAGGTGAAAAATGGACATCCTTCTTTAGCTGTTTGATTTTGTTTGGGATTTTGTTAAAAACTTGCGGGGCTATGCAGAATATGCACATTAATGCTGTTTAAGCTCTTCGTCCGCGTAACATATCATTCCGCCTGTTACGTTTAACTGTATCTGATAATTTAGGAAACAGGTGTGAATTCAGCTTAACAAATAAGGCAGTTTCATAAATATACAAAGACGGTAGTGTTAAAAATTTGTATTTTTTTTTAAATGGTCTACAACTTTCCGTTATTTTTAGTCTGAACATGGCTCTGATGGATCGCTTTTGCGCTTTAAAAGCGATTTCTCTACTTGTAGAGTTACCCCAGAATATAATACCGTAACGTAATACAGATGCTACAAGACCATGATAAGCTGTAAGTAGTGCATCTATGTTAACTGTTGGGGCAAGTTTATACAGGGCATAGGATGAAGTACTAATTTTCTTGAATAGTGCTTCAATGTGATCCTTCCAATTTACCTGCCTGTCAATTATCAAACCTAGAAATTTTGCACTATCTATATCGTGAATTTTGTTATTCTGGTATTGGACCTCTATTATTGAACTAGGTTTTTTATGGCCAAAGTGCATTATTTGAGTTTTGCCAAGATTAATTCTTAGATTATTGTTATCAAGCCAAGAGATAATTGAAGTTACCGCGTTATTAACATCAGCTTCATATGATTCTGGTTTATCATATGCAATTATTACCGTACTATCGTCAGCAAAGAGTGTTATTAAGTCTATAGCTTTGGGCAGGTCGTTAATGTAAATTAGGAACAGTAGAGGACCTAATACACTGCCCTGTGGTACACCAAAGTATATTGTGCGCTCTTTAGACAGGTATGTTACTTCATCTTTAGTCTTTAAGTTTAAGTTTGTTATAGCGGTAGACTGTTTTCTTTTTGTAAGTGCTTAATAAGTCCAGATCGTTACCTCTTATACCATAGGAGGCAAGTTTGTTTCTTAAGATAGTATGGTCAACTCAGTCAAAAGCTTGCGTCATATCACAGTACACAGCACAAACAGGTGTCTTACTATCAATATTAGACATTTTTTTTTTTTTTTGCCATGTTTATTGTCATGTTCTTTCGGAAACCTTTTTGATCGTTGCAGAGAATCTTTTGTTTTTTTAAGTGTAGTGCTCACTATAAATATATTTCTCGTATATTTTGGAAAAAATTGGCAAAAGCGCAATAGGTCTATAATTTTGCACCTTACCTTTTTTAAATATAGGCTTCACTATGGAGAATTTAAGACGATCCGGGAAAACACCGTGGCTGATACATAGGTTAAGAATATGACTCAAATGTTTAGAGATTAAGTCGGCAACATGTTTTCTAATTTTAGTAGAAATATCGTCATATCCTACGCTATTAGTGTTTTTAATACATTTTATAATGTTAAATATTTGTGTCGGTTGACATGGAGGCATGAACATTGACTTTTGTTTGTTTGTGATATACGCACTCGATCTTTTGCCTGATCCGGGTATTGGCATTATTTTTTCTATAAAATAGTCGTTGAAGTGCTGAACACTTCTGCATTTTGCTTTTATTGTCAGAAGATTTAATATTGCGGTAATTTTGTGAACGTTTAGTCAGATTAATATTTTTTTTAAATATTCATGTGTACTTCAAATATTTTTTTAAATTTATTTGAATAGGTTTAAGTCTAGACGTCCATAATAATTGACTTTTTTTAAGTAGTTTAAGTCCTCTCGAAATCCATTTAAGTTTTTGGCTTGTTGGTATTAATACGTCTACGGGGGAAGCACAGGTCATAAAATAATTTAATTTGTTCACAAAACAAGTTGAATGCATCATTTGGATCATCACTGTCGTAGATTTCAGAGAATGTTAGTTTTTCCAGGCAGGTTCTAAATTTAATAACATTCTCCGAACTAAAATCCCGTTGTGACTTATACCAGTATTTCAGAACACAGTTCAGACGTACGGGGCATTTCAGAAGTTGCGCAGTGTGATCCAATAGGGCAAGTTCTATCACCTCCGTCTTGCATTATTTCTCGAAATTGTGGGCATGAGGAACAGGGTGTAAAGTTCACTCATCCACCATAGAAAAGGGAGGATCCTCCGATCAGACGGGTGTTGTGTCTGGCGGGCCGACTGCCTGACTGTTGATATCGGATAATCTTATATAAGCGGTAAACTCTAATTGCGCGACGCAGTATTTGTGTGACGTCATGTCTTTGATGCGTAGTTCGTAACGTATATGGTAGTGTAACCGCTACAAAGGCATACTTTTCTATCAACGACTACTTAAATGATAAGAATAGTTGGTCCCTGTGATTAACTCAAGACAATGTTTAAATATTCTTTCTCCAGAATTAGCTTACTGAGAGGTTAAATGAGTTTATATCATTGTTTATAATTTTACTTTATAAGTCAATTTATTTTAATTTTATTTTAATTTATTGGTGACATCATTTAAATCTACTCATTACAATGTTTTTTTATTAGTTTTATTGCAATATGTGGTTAACTAGCGTCCTCGACAATTATTTATTTGACCTTGATGGTTCTAGTTTATCAATTATAACTTCTAGTTACAGCTATATGTAAGCGGGCACGCCCTTTAAGCTTTTTTTTTTAGATATTGTTTACGCTTAGTTATTTTTATTTCTGCTTGAGTATAGTTCTCGATGTTTTTGGTTGGTATATTGGCGTGTGCTAGCTGTCAATTGGCTTTTAATTTATAATATGTTTTGCGTAATGTAAATTATCTTGCATCTTATTTATATAGAATCATTTTTTTCTAACTGAACAGACAGCTGTGCTGCTGGGGAATTTGTTGCACCACTTCTTCTTCCCAGCAACATAACATATTGTTGAGTCAACGATTCATAATGGACATATAATTAGGGATACGTAATTTTGTTTTTACGAAATAGATCCGATACATGCAAAATTGACTAATTAGTGCGAAATGTTATGTTTTATGCTTGGCCACGAAATTTTGAAGAAAAACGTCTTATAAACGCAACAATCTCGTGACGTAGGTAACTAAAGAAGCGTGTCTCACTCGCGTCGCCACCGCCTGCATTTGTTTGACTTTATTGTGACCTTTGTTGTAGGCAGTTACAGATAGTGCAATCCACGACCACGCGCCCCACTCGAACTTAGAACTTCAAGAAAAACTAGCAACAGAAAAAACAAGTATCAGAGAATTATGTTGAGTATGAGAGAATTCAGTATCTTAAGGCCTCAATAAATAGGTTACTGCTGGGCATGCTTGCACTGACGTCGATTTCTTCATAGCTTACTATCAGGTGGTGTGGGTTATCCAAACCTTTTCCCTGAATTTCTGTAAAAACAGAAAACGGTGACCGTGTGTGTCAGCTCTTCAAATCGGGACCTACATTTCGTTCCGGGGATAGGTGATCATCTATTAAACACCGAAACCACTTCGAGCTTGGAAAGCTCGTTAAGCCGTTTGTCGCTGCTGTCATTCGTAGATCTTTGACAGTGATGGTTACGAGTAGTCAGCAACCCAAGTCTGAGAACCAGCTTTACCAAGGCGTGCCATGTTACCCAGTAATCAGGATGTGGAGGTCAGATAGATAATAGCTTTATTTTAAACACTGGTATTCTGCTGCATCCGGTTACACAGCAAGTCGACCACAACGTAGGTGGGGAAAAAAGGACAGGCAGAGTTATTGATTTTGTAGGAGCGCTACATTAGCATGTAGATTTGTTTGCGCAGCAGTGCCTAGTTATTTCTGAAATAGACGCTGTCAATGTCATATCGTTACCACGGACGTGCGGTAAATTTTACTTAAACTGTTGTCAAACCATCATGCTTCATACAAACATACAGGCAAAATGAAAACAAAAAAAAAGCTCTATAAAGATTATTTGGCGCGTGGCCGAAATTGGAACCGAATTGACCACCATCTTGTTTTTCAATATAATTTCACAAAAATAGGACGCCAAAAGATCCTTGTAGCACTTAAATTATATATATTATGTGTCATCTATAAACCCTCTGCTGTGCCTCATGTTTCCCAAACACAATACAACAATAATCACGACTGTCATATTCCACGACGTAGTCCTTTGAATCGGTTTACATAATACTCCTGTCAAATTGTGCGGTTACTCTTTAATACAGACACTCAGCACCTACAGAATGAATTGTTTGTTAGGGAATATGCTCTAAAGGATATCTTTAGTAAATATGAGGCTTCTCAACAAGACCTGAGTAAGCGCTTGCAGAAGGCCAATGAATTGGCCGACCTGGTCAAGTACAACGCAGAGAGGTATGAGTCTCTCACAAATAACCTCTCTTTTAGCTGTGCCTGCTCCCATGAGCCCCAACCACAACTCGTTACACCTACACCCTCAGTGGCTCAGCCTGTAGGTAGCTGTTTGGATGGCAAAATAAATAATAATAGTATTGATACAACCTATGTATTTTCTGATAAATTTGGTCAAGGTATTGGTAGGATATTTAATCAGTATTCACAACAATATGTAATTAATAATTGTAATACTGGCAGTATTAGCCAATTAATTAATAAAATTAATCTGACAAAAATAAACCCCAGTTCCACTGTTATATTATTATATGGGGACAGTTTAACTGTAAGAAAAAAGGACATAATTGAATGTGTCCATTTGATGTTACATCTCAATGAAACCAATAATTGTAAATTTATTTTCTGTGCCTTGCCTTATTCTCGGTATTTGTCTAATGAGACAAATAGGCACATTTATAAATTAAATATGTTAATTTATAATAGGACTTGTCGTCACAGTGACGCTATTTTATATTTTGGTTGTAATCAATTTATTACTGATTATAAACTGACAAATTATACAATGTATTTGCCACCTAGTTGTAGAAGACAAATTGCTAATCTTTTAGCATACAATATACACAGTGACACTGGTATCTGTACTGTACCATCGATTACTGTTAGTAGTGGTACTAACACTACTTTTGATACGCCTTGTAGTTTAAACTATTAGGAGCGACAACGGGTGAGCCGCATATATTGAATGTTGTTCATCAAAATATGCAGGGTCTGTCCGGCAAAGAGCTAGAATTAAGTTTATTTATGGAGAACTATGATGTTCAGGTGTTATGTTTGACTGAACACTGGTTGAAAGAACATGAAGTAGTGTTTATCAATGATGATAATTTTACTGTACAAAGTGCATTTGTAAGAAAAAGCGCCGTTCGCGGTGGATCTTTAGTTCTTGTTTCAAACAAGTTGAAATGTAAACAAAGTTTAGATTTAGTTAATCTTTCCATCGAGCGCACTATTGAGTTGAGTTGTCTTGTGTTGAACTCGAGCGATACATTATAATTTGCGTGTATCGACCCCCTATTTTATTAGTTTTGAATCGGTGATGGAGGATTCACTCAATAGGTTAAAATCAAGTAATAAAAGTATAATTTTATGTGGAGATTTTAATATTAATATTTTAGATGTTACTCCATTAAGTATTAGACTTCTTAATCTGTTTAGGTCTTATAATTTAATTAACTTGTTTTTTGAACCTACTAGGATCACGGCATCTTCTTCAACTTGTCTTGATAATATATTTAGTGATTGTGATGCCAAAAATAAATTAGTGTTAAGTGACTTAACGTCTGACCACTGTGGTTTATTAGCTAGTTTCCCCATGCCATTACATAAAAAGCCGCATAAAATAGAATGTAGGCCTTATACAGCTAGTCGTTGCAATAAATTTAAAAATAATATAGCTCATAGAATAACACCATCTATAGTAGAACACGAGAATCCTAATGAAATGTATGGAGCCCTTTTTGATGTTGTGCAAAAAGAGTACCAATCTACTTTCAAGACTAAAACTATTAACATTAATGGCACCTCCGTTGGCTTTAACCAATGGACCACTCCGGGTATTTATAAAAGTAGAGCGAGACTATACGAGTTATATGGTTTGAAAAAATATAGGTTTGATACTCCTTTATACAGGGTGTTTGGCGCATGGACCGACACAATTTTTTCAGGGATTTGGGAGGTCATTAGCTAGGTTCTACCCATATAATAATAATAGCTTTTAGTTTTTTTTATAATTAATTTAGAAGTTGTAAAATTTCATTAATTAAATACAAAAATTAACTTTGGAAGCTTGTAAGGAATTTTCTTGAAACCAGTTGTATAAAACAAAGATGTTTTTAGATTTAAAGGACTTTGGAGAATGCAACAAAATTTGTTTTGTGCCACTACACCCACAAACAAAAAAGTTATTTCAAATTAAAGGACACATTTTGGGATTTTTTTTCATTTTAAAAAAATAATCATATGTAACCAACCGTGACATTTGGGACAAAGGGTGTATGGGTAGAACCTAGCTAATGACCTCCCAAATTCCTGAAAAAATTGTGTCAGTCCATGCGCCAAACACCCTGTATATTAGTATGTCAAAAATTATTCAAAATTATTTAAAAAGGTTAGTGTTTTAGCTAAATCAAAATTTTTAAGCGATACAATTAAAAATTCCAATAATAAAGTAAAAACCACTTGGAAAATTATTAACAATGAAACGGGTAAATCGGTTAAGCAAGATAAACAACTCGAGATTAAGGTCGATAGTAAATTAGTTACTAAAGCAGCTGACGTAGCTGAGGCGTTTAATGAGTTTTTTGCCAACATACCTATAACTACGACTCGCTCCTTAAATTCGTCCCCATCTAAAGCCGAAAACCTTCTGCTTAGTAGTGTGTCTAAAAGTAGTCGCATATTTAGCTTCGAACATGTAACACCTCGTGATGTAGTTAATGTTTTTAACACACTCAAGTGTAAAAACACTGGTGATTACTGGGGAATCTCCATTAAACTTTTAAGTAATTAAATAGACATCGTAGCCCCCTATCTAGCTGTTACTTTTAATAAATGTGTTGATTTAGGAACTTTTCCTGATCTCATGAAGAGTAGTAAAGTCATACCATTATTTAAATCAGGTAATAAAAATGACGTTGGCAATTTCAAGCCTATTTCTATTTTACCAGCATTCAGCAAAATATTTGAAAAGTTAATACTCAAGCAGTTGCTAAGATATTTTAATTTAAATAGCCTCCTTCATAATGAACAATATGGCTTTACAAAGGGTCGTTCGACTACAGATGCGGGTGTTGCTCTGCTGAAACACATATTTAACGCATGGGAGAACTCTCAAAATGCTATTGGAGTTTTCTGTGATCTCTCCAAAGCCTTTGATTGCGTGCACCATGACACGCTTTTGCGTAAACTGCGTCATTACGGTGTGCTAAACGAAGCTCTAAACGTTTTAAATTCGTATTTAAATAATAGGTCGCAATGTGTATATGTTGATGGTGTAAAATCTTCCGGGCTACCAGTTCAGTTAGGTGTACCTCAAGGCTCAATACTGGGTCCATTCTTGTTTTTAGTGTATATCAATGACTTACCATTCTATTTAAAGGATATCTGTGAAGTTGTACTGTTTGCAGATGATACTTCTCTTATTTTTAAAGTAGACAGGAATAGACAAGATTTTGACGATGTAAACAGTGCACTGTCAATGGTTACGGATTGGTTTACGACAAATAACCTAGTTCTCAATGCCAAGAAAACGAAATGTGTAAAGTTTGCCCTCCCAAATGTTAGAAATCTAGGACCCAACATCGTCTTAGATAAAGAGGTGCTTGAAACTGTAAACTCAGCAGTTTTTCTGGGCATAACAGTAGATGCTAAACTTCAGTGGGGCCAACATATATTGAGCCTAGCGGGAAGGCTCAGTTCGGCCACCTACGCTGTCAGAAAAGTAAGACAATACACTGAGGTTGATACAGCTCGGTTAGTATATTTTAGTTATTTTCATAGCGTTATATCCTACGGTATTCTGCTTTGGGGCAAAGCTGTAGATATTCAAAATATATTTGTCCTCCAAAAACGAGCTATTCGAGCAATTTACCAGCTAGGTGCCAGAGTTTCTCTGAGAGATTTTTTCAAAGATGTATCCTCACAGTGGCATCACAATACATCTTCGCCAACATCTTATATATTAGGCAGAATATACACTTATACACTAAAAACAGTGATATTCACAATGTTAACACTAGAAGTAAGGATAAACTACGTGCTCCCTCCTACCGGCTTCATAAGGTTCATAACTCATTTGTTGGGCTTGGTATAACCTTTTATAACAAGCTACCCTCTTGTTTGCTAGATTTGCCTTTTAATGCGTTTAAAACTAAAGTAAAGTCCAACCTTTGTTCAAAGGCATACTATTCTATCAACGACTACTTAAATGATAAGAATAGTTGGTCGCTGTGATTAACTCAAGACAATGTTTAAATGTTCTTTCTCCAGAATTAGTTTACCTACTGACAGGTTTTATGAGTTTATATAAAAGTTTATAATTTTACTTTTTATGTACATTTATTTTATTTTTATTTATTGTTGACATAATCTACTCATTACAATGTTTTTTTTAATGAGTTGTATTACAATATGTGGTTAGCTAGCGACCTCGACAATTATTTATTTTACCTCGATGGTCTTAGTTTATCAATTATAACTTCTAGTTACAGCTCTATGTAAGCGGGCACGCCCTTTATGCCTGGAGGCTTTTTTTTTTTTTTTTTTTAGATATTGTTTACGTTTAGTTATTTTTATTTCTGCTTGAGTATAGTTCTCGATGTTTTTGGTTGGTATATTGGCGTGTGCTAGCTGTCATATGGCTATTAATTTATAATTATATTTTATTTTGCGTAATGTAAATTATGTTAAAAATTATTGTATAGAATCATTTTTTTTTTCCTAACTTAACAGACAGCTGTGCTGCTGGGGAGTTTGTTGCGCCACTTCTTCTTCCCAGCAAAAGCACTAGGAAGTGGTGAAGGGTGGGCGTTTTGGGGGACTGTCTTATGTAATTTTGACGTTCGAAAAGTGCTGATTCTCAGCCTAGTTTGAATAAATGACTTTTGAATTTTGAATTTGAATTGAATTTGAATTTTGAATAAAGGAAAAAATAAAACCAAGGCTGTCACTTGCAAGCTTTATATAATCATACGTATCAATACTGTAACTCTCTCAATATATCAAATATAACAAACGTTAACACTAAGACTTTGCTTAATACAAACATAACCGTCGCTGTACATAAACGGCGGAAACTGTCTCTCCTTCTGTCTTTTTTAGAAATGGCACTTGCATTTGAGTCTTTAAATAAACAGAGAATTCACAAGTTTTGTTAATATGATCAAGTTTATAAACGAAGGTAAAGTATTGCATATGAATAAACGGCTAAGGTACGGAAAAGTTATTCTCCTCTTTATATTTTATTGTTATAATAATAATAAGTAAACACAATGCTCATAAGATCCATACTATCGAAGGCACGGCCCAGGCAAAAATTAAGCTTTTGAAATATTTCTTTCGATATCTCTACGAAAAACTTTTACAATATCAACGTAAAACACATGACCAACTATCAGCAATTATAAACGGTCGTTAAATAAACAAAGATGATAAACTAATATAACCTAATGCATTTTCTGAAATGAATAGTTTTTTTAATTTATAGTAATTTATATAACAGTTAAACGTAATTATGTTCATTAGGATTGCACTGAGATACACGTAGTTAAAAAACGAAACTACGTTAAATTACGAAACTACGTTGTGGCATCACGATGGCACTCTGTATATGAACGTAGCCAGACACCGGCCGAACTGAGTAGGTATAGTGTCCGATCACATACACGAGAACGACTGAAGGCTATAGGTAGCAAAATAGCAATCGTTCACAGTACATATAATCTTGATATTGGCATTCAGATATTGTACTAATTTTCCATTATTGTTGTGTTGAAAACCAAAATACAGGGGACAATTCAGCTGTAACTAATAACACAGTCATTATAACTTTCAGACTAATCATTATGGTTACTAGCATAATGTATAGTCTGAAAGTTTGATCAAACCAGATAATAACCAGATAATGTGATCAAACTAGATTTTAGGCACTTAGCGATTAATACCGATTCTGATTACCTGCTTTATCTGTCGTAATGGTCAATAAAACTTATGATAACGTGGTAACATCTTCATCACTCGTGAATGATTTTATGTACGATCACCGTAGGCCTTAACTATGATGCTTTATTAACGTAAAACATATAACACATCACTAGCCAGCAATAGTTAAATACCGTCGAAAAAAAAGTAAAGATTATAAATTATCTGACCGTCATAAATTCGCCGGAATAAGTATCAGTTATTGACACAACAGTTAAGCGAAATGAAAAATTCACTAGGATGGTATTGAGATGCACGTAGTTGTTGAAATTGCGAAACTTCCTTAAGAGGCACCACAATGTCACTCCTTAAGTGAACGTAGCCAGACTCATGATAAACTGAACATAATGTCCGATCATAAAGAAAATAACGTTTGGTGGATAAAGGTCATCACTAGCACTCACTATAGAGTTGAGTTCACCGGTATCGTTATCGGCCATGTTGAACATCGAATGTGATGCTAACACTCATATTTAAAAGAGATACATTATAATGCTAACACAAAAATATAGACCACGGATACCGGCTTGACTCTCTACAGTTTCGCATCGAACATTACAATAACAGGGTGAAAAACAAACTAACGTGATAAATCCTGATTTCGGGTAATTAGTGTATCTACTAACCGATTTTATTGACTTATCTTGTACAATTCATAATGGCACTCGTCATTAATGGCCAATGATAACACAAGGTATCACACGAGGATGTTATACGTTATCCATTGGTTATCTTTAATATGTAATAGCAAATAAACACCATCCTCCCGTCGATGAACTTGAAAAAATTAATATACAACTTACGTGCGTGACAGGTATGGAGAGTAATAGTTGCGTGCTTGACATTTACGCAGAGTAGTACTAACGTGCGTGACAGAGACGGTCTATGGTGTATGGTGTAACATCTATCCCTGACATGTGGTAAAAAAAAACGTTGATTCAAATAGTTACCAACAACATTCTGGCCACCAGAGAAGGCGTTCTGACTCAGGAGTCAAAAAAAAAATTTGTAAAACAAGTACCTATTTATTTTTACTCAGCATTTGCAGTCCTTCCACCGTTATTTCTCCTCTGATTTTGGATCACAGTGATCTTAATCGTTGCTATAATAATATAAATACATATAATAAACAACTGTGAAATTACTAACTGAATGGTCAGGAACATGCACCATGCACAAATAAAAAACTTCAAAGTCAAAGTCAAATAATTTATTTCAATTAGGCACAAAAAAGGCACTTATGAACGTCAACATTTACAAAAAATATATAATAATTGATTCTAGTCGCCCATTCCAAAAGGTAGTTTTCGTATGGAGAAGAATGAGCATGAAACTCCACCGTTACTCTTTTAAAATATTTTCACAATATCTTGTATACATTAATTATATAATTATATGTGAAGACGATGCACCTAGAATAAGATTACTATACCACAATAGGTAAAAAGAATGAAAAATGAAGGAATGACACTTCGAGGTCTTAAATTCGTTTTATACAAATTAACTCTAAATTATTACAAATTATCGCATAATATCTTAACTGTCACATGGGACTTAAAACATAACTGGCGAAATGTGGGTGTACCTACTACAGGTACACCTCTGCCCAACCCTTCGGGGAAACAAGGCGTGATGTTATGTCATGTATCTTAACTGTTAAATTACTCATCTACGTTTCAATCGATCCTTGCAATACACGTGCCATAATGCCCGGTTACTCTTTAACAGAGGAACAAATAACGATAGCGCTATTATTTGTAAGCCTAAAGTTACAGCTCGTAATGAAAATGAAAATTTAAATAAATCCCACATAGTAAAATATTGAAAACAAGAGGTCTGCAAAAATAACCATGTTTATGATCAAAGGTAAAATGTTGCAAGTGACGAAAGTACAAAAGGTGATAAAAAGCAGAAGCCGTTGTTCTTTATTGCCTTCTACTACTAGCTCAATAATGAGTAAAACTACTCTACAAATGATTAATACTATCAGAGGCACACCCCAGGCAAATATAGAACTTTTAAGAAACTTCCTTTTGATATCTCTATGAAAAACTTTAACAATATCCACGTAAAACATGTAGCATATCACCAACAACCAATAGTTATACACTGTCGTTAAATATATAAAGATTAAAAGTTCAGTTAGCGAACTAAACCCTTTATCACTATGGATTAAAGTAACAGATAAAACAGTTAAACGTAATATATTCACTAGGATTGCACTGAGATACACGTAGTTGTTGAAATTACGAAACTTCCTGATGAGGCTCCACGATGTCAATCCCTATATGAACGTAGCCAGACTCATGACAAACTGAACATAGTGTCCGATCATTACATAAGGAACGACTGCTGGGTCCAGATCACTAACATTCACTATAGGGTAGGGTATATTGGTGACATTATCAGCCATGACGAGCATCAAACGGAGTGCCGACACTGCAGTAACTTTAGGTTTTTAGGCTCTTTAAATCATAAATATAGGAGACGGATTCAGATGTGACTACCCCAACACAGGTAATTATAATAAAAGTTTCCGCCTGAACCTTATGATAACATGGCCAGAGGCAAACTAATATGACTAACGCAATTTTGTGCACTTAGCGTACTAATATTGTAGATTAGTACATAGTACGCTAAGTGCACAAATTTGCCTTGTCTTATCTATATATAAAAAAAGCCTTTGATAACGCCGGGTTCACGAAAAATGATTCATCCGTCGATTCGTGCAAATATACTCGTAGTTCGCGTATAAAACAGCTATGCATTGTACTAGTCCACAGATATCCATATCCGTGTACTAGTCTGTTATGATTGAGACAGTAGCGCTGTGTAGTAATTATGTGCGTGATAGCTACACAAAAAATACGTGACAGCTACCCAGTGCGTGATAAAATTCACTATAACGTAATAATTGTCGCCATTACCGAGCGGCAACATGCGTAAGAGTATTATTTAGTCAGTTCCGCTATGAGACTAACTAAAGTAAATTGACACCCACGCTATGAGGTTTTCTTGTGTAAGTAATTGCACTAGTGTTGGCCACTAAGACCGACGTGAGCCATCGCGACTAACTCACCAAACCACTCAACTAATTTAAAAAAAAAAAAAAAAAGATGTGCAGCATCTTTCATCTCGCTTTCCTGCAATCATTGAGTGATTACATGAAACGGGACGGAAGTGTGTTACAGGAAGCCGGGGAAGCGCACGCTGTTTGATTTGACCAATGAGCGCGCGCGGTGCTAGGGTTGGCTTCAGAAACTATCTTGACGAGGCCCAACCCTTTTCGGACCACTTACGTTTAAACCCCGATTTCTGGCTACTTTACAATGAAAGCCTTATGAAACTGATAACTGTTATAATATGTCCCATATTTTAGTTATAATAAAAATTCAAAATTCAAAAGTCATTTATTCAAACTAGGCTGAGAATCAGCACTTTTCGAACGCCAAATTACATAAGACAGTCCCCCAAAACGCCCACCCTTCACCACTTCCTAATGCTTTTGCTGGGAAGAAGAAGTGGCGCAACAAACTCCCCAGCAGCACAGCTGTCTGTTCAGTTATAAAAAAAAGATTCTATTATGTTTTGCGTAATGTAAATTATCTTGCATACTATTATAATAAGCAAGATAATTTACATTACGCAAAACATAATAAAAATTATAAATAAATAGCCATATGACAGCTAGCATACCCCAATATGCCAACCAAAAACATCGAGAACTATTATACTCAAGCAGAAATAAAAACAACTGGACGTAAACAATATTTAAAAAAGAAAATAAAGCCTCCAGGCATAAAGGGCGTGCCCGCTTACATATAGCTGTAACTAGAAGTTATAATTGATAAACTAGGACCATCGAGGTAAAATAAATAATTGTCGAGGTCGCTAGCTGACCACATATTGCAATACAACTCATAAAAAAAAACATTGGAATGAGTAGATTATGTCAACAAAAAATTAGAATAAAATTAAAATAAATTGACTTATAAAGTAAAATTATAAACAATTATATAAACTCATATAACCTGTCAGTAGGTAAATTAATTCAGGAGAAAGAACATTTAAACATTGTGTTCAGTTAATCTCAGTTAATCACAGCGACCAACTATTCTTATCATTTATGTAGTCGTTGATAGAATAGTATGCCTTTGAACAAAGGTTGGACTTTACTTTAGTTTTAAACGCATTAAAATGCAAATCTAGCAAAGAAGAGGGCAGCTTGTTATAAAAGGTCATACCAAGCCCAACAAATGAGTTATGAACCTTATGAAGCCGGTGAAAGGGAGCACGTAGTTTATCCTTACTTCTAGTGTTAACATTTTTAGTGTCTATGTGTATATTTTGCCTAATACACTCGAGAGCAATGAATCCGGGTCACTTAAAGAATGTTAAAAATCTCGGAAACTAAAAATGATAGGTTAATGCAATAAATTGTATTTAATAGACAATGTAATACTCCTTAAAAAGTAAAAAAAATATGAGTCACCATACATTTTATTAACACAAAATTACATAAAGAAAAAAACTGCTGATCTCTCCTTAAAACAAAAATAGGAAACATGAAATTTTTGAACTTTATTACGATTTTCTTGAATTTTAATACTTCGTATTGCCTCCTCGTGCTTCCATTACTGCGTTTACGCGGTTTGGCATGCTGTACACCAAGTTCCTTATACGATTTTGGGGAATATTCTCCCATTCCTCTGTGAGAGCAATTTTGAGCTCACGAAGCGTGATTGGGGGAGGGTTTCGTTGTTTTACGCATCTGCCTAGCTCGTCCCAAGCATGCTCGATCGGGTTGATATCCGGGCTGCGCGCTGGCCACTCCATACGAGTAATGTTCATCTCTTGAAGGTAGTCATTCACAATCCTACCTGTATGAGGTCGGGCATTGTCATGCATAAATATAGCATCCTCACCTAAATTGACCATAAATGGACCAACGTGATCATCGAGGATTTCTTCCACATATCTTTCGCTAGTTAAAGAGCCGTTTTCTATGATCACCAGCTCTGTGCGACTTTCAGAAGAAATTCCGGCCCACACAAGTACAGACCCACCACCGTAGGCTACTTTTTCTTCGATGCATGCTTGCTTGAATCTTTCCCCTGGTCTTCGATACACTCTGTGTCTTCCATCGTGCTTGTAGAGCATAAATTTTGATTCGTCGGAGAACATAACTTTTGACCAATCTTCAATACTCCAATTTACGTGGCTCTGGGCATATCTAAGTCTTGAAATACGATGCCCACGCTCCAGTTTAGGGCCGATTGCAGGTCTAAGGGGTTTTAAGTTAGATTCAGCAAGCCGACGTCTTACTGTCCATGCACTTGGGTTACTTCCTCCGAGGCGTCGAAACTGATTTGTGAGTTCAGTTCCTGTAAGAAAGCGATTTCGAAGCATGGTGTTCACCAAGTATCGGTCTTCTCGTGCTGTGGTACACCTGGTTCTGCCCGTTCCTGGTCTTCGTAGGTTAGAACCAGTTTCTTCGTAACGTCGGAGAACTCTTTGTACTGTTGACAGCGACACACCGACAGTCCTGGCTGTATCGCGCTGACTCCGGCCGGTTTCCAGCATTGTAAGTATTCTGGTGCATTCTTCAGGCGTAAGCGACATAATTTCAGCTTGAATAATGAATATAGAGCACTATCAACATGGTTTATGTACCCACATAAATGACAGATTACAAACAAAAGCAAAACCAAATGCTGTAATTTCGTAGTTCCATCTTCGAAAGTGGCCCTTTTTCAAATTTGATTTTTTTATGATATAACTTTACAATAACTAAGAAGTTTTAATACCTTCATTTAAGGAGTATTACATTGTCTATTAAATACAATTTATTGCATTAACCTAGCATTTTTAGTTTCCGAGATTTTTAGGATTCTTTAAGTGACCCGGATTCATTGCTCTCGAGTGTATATAATATGTTGGCGATCTTTAAAAAAATCTCTCAGAGAAACTCTGGCACCTAGCTGGTAAATTGCTCGAATAGCTCGTTTTTAGAGGACAAAAAAATATTTTTTGAATATCTGCAGCTTTGCCCCACAGCAGAATACCGTAGGACACAACGCTAGGAAAATAACTAAAGTAGACTAACCGAGCTGTATCAACGTCAGTGTATTATCAGAAGTTTATTGGCTCGACTCTCCCCCAAATTGAACATAAGAGTTAATAAAAAAAATAACATGTTCAGGCCCAAGACTATTTAACATCGCAAATAAACAGTTGCTTTCTCCATGTCAAAAAGAGAGAGCAAACGGAATGTGTCACTTGGCTTCTATCACTAAACTATGATGAAACTGAAAACCTGTTTGGCGTACTTCTATAATGTCTTTGTAATATAAAAATAAAATAACGCACCCTCGAATGCACGCACCCACACTCACCAGCACAACAACTGTTTTTTAATTTTTATGTGTTTTTATTTATATGACGGAGGAACTATTCGTCTCTTTCGTTATTATCAGGCATATTTTAACTACTGTGGGTAATTTTGGTTAATGCGCAAAAGTCGCCACGACCTACACAATTTACTTTACTTCTTCCAAATCATTTTTACTTTAGTATTTCGTGCTTATATGTATGTAAGTACTCTTAAGCTCGAACTACTCGGTATTCAATGCATTTTAACACATTTTTTCAATTTTTTTTTTGCAGTTATTATATTATGTTTTCCAATAAAACCTGGCGTTATCGTAGCCACAAGATAAACATAATCGATTACTACACTAAACGACTGAAATCTGGTTATAATCACATTAGTTTGCGACTCACCATGTTACAGTGTAGTCAAATCTACATGGCTTTAATTGTTTTCAAGAGTATTAGAATGGGAAATCACAACTAAATCTAAGTGTCAGGAACAACATTGTAACTCATCATGACTGATATTGACATCAGTGTACAAAACTTAACAGTGCAAGAAAGTGACGACAGCCCATCATGTACGTCTCGGCTGATAGGACACTACGTTTTATTCACCATTACTATTGTTTCTTTCACGTACGGAGTGACATCATGGTTCCTTATAAAGAAATTCCGCAATTTCAACAACCACGTGTATTTTAGTACAGTGTGTGTGAATATATTTCGTTTAATACTTGTATCAGTTACATACGTTCCTTGCAACCAACACTTTCGCTCTCGCACTCATTACTTTTTCTTTGTATATTTTACGACTGTGTACAACTACTGGTTGCTAGTCATGTGTTATATGTTTTATGTTGATATCGTAAAGGTTTTTCATGAAGATGTAAAAAAGAAGTTTCTTAAAAGCTCCCTTTTCGCCTGGGGCATGCCTCTGATAGTAGTGATCGGTTGTAGATTAATTTTACTCATCATTGAACTAGCGTTAGAAGGAGCAGTAGAAGGAAGGAAAGAGAAATTGGTTCTTCTTGTTATTACAATTTTCACTTTCGTCACATGTAACATTTTACCTTTGATAATAAACTTCATCATTTTTGTAAAACTTGTCTATTCTTTGTTTTTTTGTAATACTACTGTGGTTACAAAAAATGAAAGAGTCAAAGAAAAATTGCATCGTTTATGTACAGCGATGGCTATGTTTATTTTAACGAATGTCAACGTATCGACATTTGCTTTATGGGAGGTTTTTAATGTTTCATTCTTATTGCGTGCTGTTACGTTGTACTTACAAATTATAGCACTTTCGTTATTTGTTCCTTTATTAAAGAGTAACCGAGCTTTATGGTGCGAATATTTTAAGAATCGTTTGAAAATAACAATGTCTTGATTACCGTTGTTTTGTTTCTCCGTAACGGCAAGAGGATGGGAGGTAGTGTCCCCAGTCTCCAAACAATAATTACCCAGGATTATCTTTTTCAACCATGTGTGATTTTTAAACATTCAGTTAAGAACTGTAAATACATTATATTATACGATAGTTAATAATATTTAGGACTATAATTGCATGAAATAAATAATATATGACCTCAAATTGGTTTTGTTTGTCAACATGTTTACCCTCAGCTTACTGTCCCATTACTCCTGACGCGTAAATCTTACAAAATTATAAAGTATTTCTTACTCTATTGATTTATTTATCTTCAATCTGCTGTAAGTATTCAAGCGATAAAATGGAAGGTTCTATTTAGCAATTACTCATTCAGAAAACCAATAGATGCGATCCCCTGCAATATCATTGGCTATTATTGTCAACGAGGGCCATTACAAACTTTACAAGATAATTTGATGTTAACAAAATCGATTAGTAGATAAGCTAAATAAGCAAAATCTGTTTAATAACATTAGTTAGGTTCTGTCGCTGTTATAGTAATGTTCGATGTAAAACTTTTGATATATGTCCTGTTGTGTGTCAAACCGTTATCTGCCGCATATATTTTTATTTTAAAGTAAACAAATAATGAAAAATGACTACATCTGAGTGTCACCACATTTTTGATGATAATTATGGCTGATAAAGATACCAGTGAACCTAACTCTACCGTGAGTGTTAGTGATGACCAAGACCCATCATTCGTTATTTACACAATAATCTTAAACTATGTTCCGTTTGCCTTGACTTTGGCTACGTTCATATACGGAGTGACATCGTGGTACCTCATCAGGAAGTTTCGCAATTTCAACAACTACGTGTATCTGAATACAATCCTAGTGAATATATTACGTTTAACTGTTGTGTCAATAACTGAGATACACTCCTACGAAGAGATTAAGTCGTTCAATCACTTCTTAATCTTTATGTTTTTTTCAACGGTGTTTAACTATTGGTTGTTGGAGATGTGCTACATGTTTTACGTTGATGTTGTAAAAGTTTTCCGTGGAAATATAAAAAGGAAGTTTCTTAAGAGTGCCCTCTTTGCTTGGGGCGTGCCTGTTATCGGATTAATCATTTGTGTAGTGATGTTCCTTATTATTCAGCTGGCAGTTGAATGTGATACAGAAAAAATAATTCTTCTTATTGTCACCATAGCCGCTATTATAACGAGCTACTTTGTGCCTTTGATAATCAACGTGATAGTTTTTATAAAGATTGTTCGTTCTCTGTTTTTTAGTAAAGATAAGAATGCCTCTGTGGTTCCTGAAAAAGAAAGAAAGAAAGAAAACTGGCGTCGTTTATTGACAGCGACAGCTATGTTTATGCTGACTAACATCAACGTTTTGATCTTTATATTGTGGGGTTTTTTTATTACTAGATTTTCATTAAGAGCTGTTACATTTAGCTGTCAAACAATCGTTCTGTCATTATTCGTTCCTTTAGTAAAGAGTAATCGGACAGTATGGTACGAGTATTATGTGAATCGAATGAATAGGACCATGTCATGATTATTATTGCGGAGTTTGTCGGTAACTATAAAAAATCTTTCTGCTAAATATAAAAAAATATGATTGTCATAATAATATTATTGTAAGTATATTGATATTATGATAGTAGCATTCTACTGATTGATTGTAATTTATACATTTTTCTTGTTTTTTTTTAAATAATTTGTATATCTTCTCAAAAAATGTTTTTGTTTGCGCTCAGCCTACATTTAAATCGCTAGGAAGTATCTCAAAAGCTCCATTTTTGCCTGGGCCGTGCCTCTGATAATATGGATGAGTTTTTTTTTTCTTTCTTTTTTTACGATGGGTTTGCTCTTGACTCTAGTCTAGGTCAGAGGTGACAGAGACAAAGTCAACGATTGAGTGAGCTTACCCAGAAGAAGCTTGTTCACTCTTCATCATCATCATCATCATTTCAGCCATGGGACGTCCACTGCTGAACATAGGCCTCCCCCAATGATTTCCAATTTGGCCGATTGGAAGCGACCTGCATCCAGCAGCTTCCTGCGACCTTTATTAGGTCGTCTGTCCACCTTGTGGGTGGACGTCCTACACTGCGCTTGCCGGTACGTGGTCTCCATTCCAGAACCTTTCTGCCCCATCGGCCGTCAGTTCTGCGCGCTATGTGCCCCGCCCACTGCCACTTCAGCTTGCTAATCCGTTGGGCTATGTCAGCGACTTTAGTTCGTTTGCGGATCTCCTCATTTCTGATTCGATCTCGCAAAGAAACACCGAGCATAGCCCTTTCCATAGCGCGCTGAGTGACCTTGAGCTTTCTTATGAGGCCCATGGTGAGAGGCCACGTTTCAGTTCCGTATGTCATCACTGGTAACACACACTGGTTGTAGACTTTCGTCTTTAGGCACTGAGGTATGTTGGACGAGAAGATGTTTTGTAGTTTCCCGAACGCTGCCCAGCCGAGTCGGATTCGACGATTGACCTCCATCTCGAAACTGGACCTACCCAACTGGATCACTTGTCCCAGGTAGACATATTTGTCAACAGTTTCGAGAGTAGAGCACCCAACCGATATTGGGTAGGGCGCAACATGGACTTTCGACATGACTTTCGTTTTGTCCATGTTCATCCGGAGCCCTACTTGTTGGGAGACTCTATTGAGGCCTTCGAGCATTGTGCCAAGGTGTTCCAGCGATTCTGCCATGACCACAACATCGTCGGCAAACCGAAGGTGAGTGATGTACTCGCCGTTAATGTTGATGCCAAATCCTTCCCATTCCAGGAGCTTGAAAGCGTCTTCCAATGCAGCGGTGAACAGTTTCGGAGAGATAACATCTCCCTGTCTTACGCCTCGCTGCAGAGGAATAGCTCTCGTGCTCTGCTCCTGTACTCGGACCGACATAGTGGCGTTTTTGTACAAATACTTCAGCACCTCGATGTACCGATAGTCAATATGGCACCGCTGGAGAGATTGTAGCACTGCCCAGGTCTCGATCGAATCAAAGGCCTTCTTATAGTCCACGAACGCCAAGCATAGTGGCAAGTTATACTCCTCGGTCTTCTGTATAACTTGCCGCAGCGTATGGATGTGGTCTATGGTACTAAAGCCTTTTCGGAAACCGGCTTGTTCGGGAGGCTGGAAGTCATCGAACCTACGTGCGAGACGATTCGTGATGACCCTCGAGAACAGCTTGTAGACATGGCTCAGAAGCGAGATGGGCCTGTAATTCTTTAAGGAGGTATTATCCCCTTTCTTAAAGAAGAGTACCACCGCACTTCTGTTCCATGCCTCTGGCGTTATTCCTTCGAGTAAGACGGAGTTGAAGAGCCTCTGAAGGACCCACTCACTCACTCACTCACTCTCACTTCACTCCACACTCACTCACTCTTACTTTCTTCACTCTTACTTTGAATATATTAGGGTTGTATGCGTTCGGAAACACAGTATACTTATGTACTCCGACGGGATCTCATGGCGTCATGGAGAGTGCGATTGTCGCAACCCAGTGCTGGGCACGCCACTATTGCGGCGATAAGTCCCCTCTTTGAGGAGTGGCTGGAGAGGCGCCACGGCGTCCTCACCTTCCGCCTGACGCAGGTCCTCACCGGACACGGCTGTTTCGGGAGGTACCTGTTTCGGATAAGGTGGGAGGAAACGCCCGGGTGTCATCACTGCGTGGATCGCCCGGAGGACACGGTGGAGCATACCGTGGAGGTATGCCTGGCTTGGGCAGAGCACCGCCGTGTCCTCGTGGAGGCGATCGGTGGCGGGGATCTCTCGCGTCCGGCCCTGGTCCAGGCCATGGTACGGAGCGAGAGGGCATGGGAGGCCGTCACCTCCTTCTGCGAAGCAGTAATGCTCGCGAAGGAGGATGCGGAGCGCGTGAGGGAGAGGCAAATTTCGCGCCCTCACGCCCCTAGCCGCCGCAGGAGGAGATGCCCCGAGCGTCGGGAATCGATCGCAGATTCCCGGCCACCGTAGGCGCGGGCTTGCGGACGGTGAGCAATGGGTAGCTCGCCGTCCGGTAAGGACCAAGCCCGGGTCGACGGCGCGTTGTGTTCCACGCGCGCCTCAAAGAGTGTCAGCAAGTGAAGGGGTCCGATAAGACCATTGCCTGCCGGGGTTGCGGGAAAGTCCGAAAGGGATACCGTGGCCCCCTGGCATTGCACAGGCAACAGAAGGAACACGGGTGGGTTTTAGTCAGTAAGAGTCTGACACGCCCTCCCGCTCCACCCAGAGCGGGAGACGTCATTTGATGATTTCCCACCCAAAAAAAAAAAAAAAAAGTATACTTATGTACAGCGACGGCTATGTTTGTGCTAAGAAACGTCTTCGTACTGAGATTTGTTATATTTGATATATTTATACTTACAAATAATCTCCATATTAGCCTTGTTTTTTCCTTTATGAAAGAGTAACCGTATACCGATTAAAAGGACTGTCGTCGATTATTGTTGTGTTGATTGTCCGAAACGTTAAGGCTCTGGACACTCCCGAATCTCGCACGGGCCGCGGGAGGAGACTGCGCGCGTGGATTGTCAAGTCACGTGGCTATTTGTATCGGGCGCGAATTACGCAAGTAAATCCCGCGCGATATTACGACTATTAAGCTCTGGCCAAGCTAAAACGAAAAAACTCATAATATTATTTACCCATAAATTACAAGCAATCACTATATCGCCAAGCGATTAGTCCTCTCTTCCCGTGAGCAGAAGGCTCGCCTGTATTTCGGCCAAATAATCAGTATTGTAATCAACGTGGCAATGTTGCCACTTTCACCTTAGACATCGGTGCGGATGATTTTTTTGACGAATATAAGCTTATTTTATAATGCACATAATAGGTCGGGGAAAAAGTTGTTTCGTACTTTATTATTTATTTATTTAAAAGTTTATGTACACACATATAAACTGACAAGAAGAAACGCACAGAAAAATACGTACAAAAGTGATGCTTATTTCTAAAGAAATCTCTTCCAGCATACCTGCGATAGGAAAGTAGTTAAAGAGTTGTAGAAAACGTGTGTAAGAGTAGAAGAGAAAATAAAATACAAAAAATAAAACACAATAGGTATAATACAAATTCAAGACAATTTTTTTTCATTTTTTTTTTTAAATTTGATTATTTTAAAAATGTGCCATTTTGATAAATTACTTGTTGCCATTTTGTAGGTAGTGGCATAATCCCATTGCTGTCGAAATTTTGGGACTTCTGATAAAAAAACTGCGACAAATAGTTTTGACAGTCCTCTCTTGACGTTAACCTAACACTACCTAAAGAAATCTGAAGAGACCGAAACAGGTGGAAATTTGAGGGTGCAAGGTCAGGACTATATGGTGGATGCATTAACACTTCCCAACCAAGCTCTCAATTTTTGCTGAGTGACTAAAGATGTGTGTGGTCTGGCGTTATCATGATGAAAGACTACACTCATCCTGTTGATCAATTCCGGCCATTTTTTCTCAATTTCTAGCTTGATTCTCATCAGTAGAGATCCAAATTGATGGTTTTGCCCGGCGGGAAAAGCTCAGAACGAACGATGCCCTTCCAATCTCACAATACACACAGCATCACCTTATTACAAGTTAATTCGAGTAAGTTTCGCCACAGTGTGTGAAGCTTGACTGCCCTTTGACCATGATCTTTTTCGCACGTTTTTGTCGTAGGTGACCCACTTTTCATCAAAGGTGATCAATCTTTTCAAAATGGTTCGGTTTCATTACGTTTCAATAGAGAGCCGCAAATGAGTAAACGAAACATTAAGTTTCTTACACTGCTTTGCCGTCACGCACGTTATCATCACACTGCATAGCTGTCACGAAATACTATTAAATTACGAAGCCAAATTCAACCATATATTCACACAAACTGTAAAAACTTTTATTTACAATGACATTATTTAAGTTAGGCAATGGATGCGATACGTATGGTGTTATCATATGCTTTTATTAACTAATAGTATAATTTACGAGCTGTACTGATAGACAAGGTAAACAGAATTATTACAATAAGTGCTCAAAAGCGGTTTAATCACATTAGTTTGTTCCAGTCCCTATTGAACTATAGTTCGATTGACTGTGTTGAGAGTCACGCTTGTATCTATCACCTACAATTTGGGTTTCATTGCTTTTGATTTTCACCATGGATGATAACATTTTAATCAAACCTGCCTCTGCTGTGAGTGTTAGCTACCTGGAGCCATCAGTCGTTTCAGTATATGCCATCGGACACTATATTCAGTTCACCCTGTGTCTGGCTACGTTCATATACGGAGTGATATCGTGGTACCTCTTAAGAAAGTTTCGCAATTTCAACAACTACGTGTATCTCAGTGTAATGCTGGTGAATATATTACGTTTAACCGTTATATCCTTTACTTTAATTCATTGCGAAACAAATGTTATTAACTTTAGACGGTGCATTAGTTTTTATTCGCTTATTACTTTCATTTATTTGACAACTGTGTACAACCATTGGTTGTTAGTGATGTGTTATATGTATTACGTTAGTATTGTTAAAGTGTTTCATAAAAATATCAAAAGGAAATATATTAAAAGCTCCTTCTTTGCCTGGGGCGTGCCTCTAATAGTATTGATCATTGGTGTATTAATTTTAATAGTTATTGAACTAGCATCAGAAGGTAATAATGGAAAACGATCTCTTATTTTTGCAATCTTATGCGCTTATCTCCCCAGCAGTATTTTGCCTTTGTTTATAAACGTAATTATTTTTATAAAAATTGTGTATTCTCTGTTTTTTTGTAAAGATACAAACACAAGTACGGTTGCTAATGAAAAAGACAGACTGAAAGAAAAATGGCGTCGTTTGTTTAAAGCGACGGCTATGTTTATTTTAAGCAACGTTGTTGTGTGTACCTTTATTATTTGGAATTTATTTGATCTTTCAATCTTAATTCGAGGTGTTACATTGAACATACAAATTATAGCCATGGTCTTCTTTATTCCCTTAGTGAAGAGTAATCGGGAATTATGGCACGATTATTATAAGAATCCATTGACAAGGAGTGCAATTACTACTACTACCTATGCAGTAAATGAGTAATTATTGTTGTGTAGACTGTCTGAATGAGGATGGAGAACAGCTTTTTCCTATTTTACTAATAATTAACGATGATAGTCATCCTCAGCTAAATGTAAGTCTCCGTATATCGCATCGAAAGAAATTGTAATTGACACAACGATTAATTATGTAAACCTGAAACATGTGTGGGATTTAGTGGCAAGTATGTTATAAGTGTCTATCTTGTTTTATTGTACAAAATAAATAATTATTTTAAATTTACAAATTTATTTTATTTGCCTACATGTTTGCGCAAGAAGGTGAGACCCAATCCGGTTCGAAAATCAAGTTAGTTGTCTTGAACTAGTTATTTCCACAGGGTGGTTAACTAACGACACATACAACCTCAAATATTTAAGCTAGTAGGTATACTTATACTCAATTAAAACTTCATTAAAGTAAGCGAAACTGCATTCATAAATTTTAGACAGGAATGCCTACTTTTTCCTTGTATAGAATGAACACGAACATAAAGATTAACATTCTGCGTATTAAAAATATGGCACTAAAACTTGAAAATATACAACTTAAACACAAATATTTTAAGAAACTCTTTCAATCCATGATGCGTTAGGTTTTATACACCCTGTATCAATGAAATATGAAAGCAGAGTCCACACTTATATTTACCGGTTTCCTTTACTACTACGCTGCGTAGCTGTCACATACGTTACTGCTACGCTGCGTAGCTGTCACGCACGTTTGTACTACGCTGCGTATCTATCGCACACGTTTCTCCTACGCTGCGTAGCTGTCACATACGTTACTACTACGCTGCGTAGCTGTCACGCACGTTTCTACTACGCTGCGTAGCTGTCACGCACGTTTCTACTACGCTGCGTATCTGTCGCACACGTTTCTACATCGCTGCGTAGCTGTCACGCACGTTACTAATACACTGAGTATCTGTCACACAAATTATTTACATTAATCTTCACTTTAATAAAATAACATATTTTATAAGCAATTTATGTTTTAATAGTTAAAAAATAAAAAAAAAAATGGGTCACAATGTGGGGTTACTTGCTGTTGATTATGCTTTTATGCTGATTAACAATAGCTTATTATTCCTTAATAACCAAGGCTAATCGGGGAAATAAAATTACCTATTCAATAAACCAGAATATTTATAATTAGATAATTTACTAACTAGCTGAATTATTGCAGACAACTCTAAACATCTACTCTGTTAATAATTATATTTCAGATCGCCATGAAATAAAATTGGGAATCAAACGAGCTTACCTGTTAAGCGAAGTCTTGATTCTAATTTTATGAATGGTGATCTGAAATATAATTACCCACCCGCCACTAGCTAACAGCCCCAAAGCTGCAATAATTAGTCTACCTAATTCACTTATCTTTTCAGGAAAACCTAGTAAATGTAAGTGTGCGGAACTACTCTGTACAGAAAACAGAGCCTGTTCCTTATCTTAAAAGGATCTCTAAAATAAGTGACATTTCATGTGTTGCCATCGACGGGGATAATTCTATTTAAAAAAATATCTGCAATATTTTATCTCTAAAAAAACGCGATGTTAGACGGTGTGTATGGGTCTGCATAAAACTTGATTTTTTGAATGACGTAATTTATTTTCACACTTAGATGTTAAATTATTATACCGATTCTTAACATTATTATCTTCTTAGTCTGCATTATCTATATTTAATAATATTGGGTCCCCTACCTATGAAATTGGCGTTTTTCTCACATATAGAGAAACTCGTCACTTCTATGATTTAAAAAAATCATCAATTGCTTGATATTATATCGAATACTGACCATCATAGACAACAGCCAATAGTAAAAAAACCTTATTACTTATAGATTTCTAAACATAAAAAATATCTTAAAAATGACTCCTCTTTTTGTTAGCAGAAATGACCACTATTTGTTTTAAAACTTAGCCAAAACTTATTTTTATCGCTTAATCTAAGTGGCATACGTTATCTTAGTTTTTAAACATTAGTGCACAAAAGTTTTAAAATATTAGTGTTCATGGTTGTTAAAAATATTAAGCTAAAAATGCAGCTTCTTTAACATTCTCCATTTCTCGTTTTGTATATTACAATAATGCAATATTACAATAATGCGTAAAAAAGTGTTAGAAATCTTATTAAATATTACGCACACTCAATATATTCTCGCTTACAAAAGAGATCTTTTAACCAATCCAATTGAAAATTAAAACATGTTTACATTTTTTTACCTAATACGTCGTATATAATAGTGGTATTTCCCCTAGAACAATTTAAAAAAATAAGACGACCTAAAATGTCGCATTTATTATTATTTATTTATTTACAACAATTTTTTTTTAGGTACATCTTATTTTGGAAGGATTTTATTTCGTTTAGCAAAATATTTCCGCCATAATTCCCTATTACCCCTTACAATGGGCAGAAAAATGACAATCGATATTTGTTGCAATTTGGACAATACTGTTTTTATTACGAATGGATCGTTTTTCATTATAATACTGTAAATGAATGAAAACAACATCAGGACGTCACTCAATACAAACAACAACGTAGCTATGTAGAAGCGACGAAAGTTAGTAGTTGATGTAGTCGTAGCTTGCCGTCTAGAACAACTACACAGCGAAAATACAACTACTAAATAAATAAAACAGTTAATGATCAAAGGCGAAACTGTAATAAAAGCTTCAAGATAATTCACTACCGTGTCCAACGAAGCATTTTTCTCTGCATAAAAATAGTTGAACAAGTAATACAACACCAACATTACAAAAGGTATCCCCCAAGCAAACAGGCAACTCTTCAAATACTTCCGATTAAAATGTCCACTAAAAACTTTCACTATATCCACGTAAAATAAATAACATATCACCAACAACCAGTAGTTTTGCGCTGTTGTGGAGTACATGCAAATATAATAACAGATTTGTAGCATTTGTTTGTCGTCAGTGTCGAAAATTTGCATCACCACATACATGATGAGTGTCACTGATACTAAGCGCAGTAAACTTGATACGATGGCGTTGATATACACAAAGTTTCTGAAGAGTCGGAACTTCTTGATGAGGAACCATGACGTCACTCCATATAAGAACGCGGCGAAAGTCAGAACGAGTACGAGATATTCCACCACTATAGACACGAGTGGTGGTCGGGAGATGGTCGTGTTGGGCACGGGGAAGCGGCTGTAGAATTCACCGTTAGACATGATGATTATCTCGTCAAAAACTCGATACACGTCCTCACCGCGACTTTGTTATAAACAGATATGATGGTACATGAATATATTAACATTTTAAAATCTGGTTTTGAAATAACCTGTCTTGGCCAACAAGCCGACTAGGGAGGCGAAATAATCGTCAATTCCAACGTCAACTGTATTAATTAGCTAGTGAACAATGAGTTTGCACTGAAAGGGGCTGATTGCCCGGGACACGCTAGATTCCTTTTCTTATTATTACTCTTGGAAGCTGAATATAAGTAGAACGTGAGAAACTACTACAGTCATTTATTTGGTCCTCAAAAACGGATTGTCATAGTAAGTTTTCCAGGAGTTTTGGAAATAAGAATTTTTTATAGGTATATTTATAGTCTTCGAATTGTTGTTTTGTCACCTTGCATGTTTGCCGCTCAAGCCGCCATATTAGAAATTCCACGTGAAGCAGACTGTTTCATCACTATGTATTGCCAGACGAGAATCTAGACGCACAGCAATCATATTTATTTTTATATAAACCAACGAAACTAATAAATTGGTGTGTAATTGCTATAATCCGGTTTGAAAATTATTTCAAAACAATTTAACTATGTATCCTTAAACAATTATTATAAAACTAAGTCCCACGACAAACTCTTAAACTACCAAACTGATTTTCAAACGGTTTTCACCAATGGACGGAATGTTTAGGTGTATAATTAATTATGGTTTAGTGTAAATAGGCTGAAATATGACGATTATATATTTCAGCCTATTTACACTAAACCATATATATATATATATGAAGATGTCGCGGACAAAGCCGTGGGCAAAAGCTACTGTATGGGTATGTCATAATCTTTGTCTGGTTGGTCCCTTGATCTCTACTGCTTCTTCTTTTTGCTCATCATCATTGTCCTGCCAATTTATGTAACTGGGTCCTTTCGAGAACATAGGCGCAGCATGACTATCCAACCATGGTTTCCCACTGAAATTCAAAATTCAAAAGTCATTTATTCAAACTAGGCTGAGAATCAGCACTTTTCGAACGTCAAAATTACATAAGACAGTCCCCCAAAACGCCCACCCTTCACCACTTCCTAGTGCTTTTGCTGGGAAGAAGAAGTGGCGCAAAAAACTCCCCAGCAGCACAGCTGTCTGTTCAGTTAGAAAAAAAAAAGATTCTGTACAATAGTATACAAGATAATTTACATTATGCAAAACACAATTTAAATTATAAATTAATAGCCATATGACAGCTAGCACACGCAATATACCAACCAAAAACATCGAGAACTATACTCAAGCAGAAATAAAAATAACTAAACGTAAACAATATCTAAAAAAGAAAATAAAGCCTCCAGGCATAAAGGGCGTGCCCGCTTACATATAGCTGTAACTAGAAGTTATAATTGACAAACTAGGACCATCGAGGTAAAATAAATAATTGTCGAGGTCGCTAGCTAACCACATATTGCAATACAACTCATAAAAAAACATTGTAATGAGTAGATTATGTCAACAATAAATAAAAATAAATTGACATAAAAAGTAAAATTATAAACAATTATATAAACTCATATAACCTGTCAGTAGGTAAACTAATTCTGGAGAAAGAACATTGAAACATTGTCTTGAGTTAATCACAGCGACCAACTATTCTTATCATTTAAGTAGTCGTTGATAGAATAGTATGCCTTTGAACAAAGGTTGGACTTTACTTTAGTTTTAAACGCATTAAAAGGCAAATCTAGCAAAGAAGAGGGTAGCTTGTTATAAAAGATTATACCAAGCCCAACAAATGAGTTATGAACCTTATGAAGCCGGTGAAAGGGAGCACGTAGTTTATCCTTACTTCTAGTGTTACCATTGTGAATATCACTCTTTTTAGTGTATAAGTGTATATTTTGCCTAATATATAAGATGTTGGCGAAGATGAATTATGAATTGTGATGCCACTGTGAGGATACCGATATCTTTGAAAAAATCTCTCAGAGAAACTCTGGCACCTAGCTGGTAAATTGCTCGAATAGCTTGTTTTTAGAGGACAAATATATTTTGAATATCTGCATCTTTGCCCCACAGCAGAATACCGTAGGACATAACGCTATGAAAATAACTAAAATAGACTAACCGAGCTGTATCAACGTCAGTTTATTGTCTTACTTTTCTGACGGCGTAGGCGGCCGAACTGAGCCTTCCCGCTAAGTTCAATATATGTTGGCCCCACTGAAGTTTACTCTACTCTACTCTACTATTATGCCCAGAAAAACTGCCGAGTTTACAGTTTAAAGCACCTCTTTATCTAAGACGATGTTGGGTCCTAGATTTCTAACATTTGGAAGGGCAAATTTTACACATTTCGTTTTCTTGGCATTGAGAACTAGGTTATTGGTCGTAAACCAATCCGTAACCATTGACAGCGCACTGTTTACATCGTCAAAATCGTGTCTATTGCTGTCTACTTTAAAAATAAGAGAAGTATCATCTGCAAACAGCACAACTTCACAGATATCCTTTAAATAGAATGGTAAGTCATTGATATACACTAAGAACAAGAATGGACCCAGTATTGAGCCTTGAGGTACACCTAACTGAACTGGTAGCCCGGAAGATTTTACACCATCAGAATTTACACATTGCGACCTATTATTTATATACGTTGAGAGCTTCGTTTATCACACCGTAATGACGCAGTTTACGCAAAAGCGTGTCATGGTGCACGCAATCAAAGGCTTTGGAGAGATCACAGAAAACTCCAATAGCATTTTGAGAGTTCTCCCATGAGTTAAATATGTGTTTCAGCAGGGAAACACCCGCATCTGTAGTCGAACGACCCTTTGTAAAGCCATATTGTTCATTATGAAGGAGGCTATTTAAATTAAAATGTCTTAGCAACTGCTTGAGTATTAACTTTTCAAATAATTTGCTGAATGCTGGTAAAATAGAAATAGGCCTGAAATTACCAACGTTATTTTTATTACCTGATTTAAATAATGATAAGACTTTACTACTCTTCATGAGGTCAGGAAAAGTTCCTAAATCAACACATTTATTAAAAAGTAACAGCTAGATAGGGGGCTACGATGTCTATTATATTACTTAAAAGTTTAATGGAGATTCCCCAGTAATCACCAGTGTTTTAGACTTCAGTGTGTTAAAACATTAACTACATCACGAGGCGTTACATGTTCGAAACTAAATAAGCGACTACTTTTAGACACACTACTAAGCAAAAGGTTTTCAGCTTTAGATGGGGACGAATTTAAGGAGCGAGTCGTACTTATAGGTATGTTGGAAAAAACTCATTAAACGCCTCAGCTACGTCAGCTGCTTTTGTAACTAATTTATTGTCGACCATAATCTCAAGTTGTTTATATTGCTTAACCGATTTACCCATTTCATTGTTAATAATTTTCCAAGTGGTTTTTACTTTATTATTGGAATTTTTAATTGTATCACTTAAACATTTAGATTTAAATAATTTTTGACATACATAGGAAAGGAGTATCAAATCTATATTTTTTCAAACCATAGAACTCGTATAGTCTCGCTCTACTTTTATAAATACCCGGAGTGGCCCATTGGTTAAAGCCAACGGAGGTGCCATTAATGTTTATTTATTTATATCACAATTATAACACCTTTACAGATTCATCCAAGGCGATGTTATAAATTACAAGGTCTGTTACACTTTATGTTAATAGTTTTAGTCTTGAAAGTAGATTGGTACTCTTTTTGCACAACATCAAAAAGGGCTCCATACTTCATTCGGATTCTCGAGTTCTATTATAGATGGTGTTATTCTATGAGCTATATTATTTTTAAATGTATTGCAACGACTAGCCGTATAAGGCCTACATTCTAATTTATGCGGCTTTTTATGTAATGGTATGGGGAAACTAGCTAATAAGTGGTCAGACGTTAAGTCACTTAACACTAATTTATTTTTGGCATCACAATCACTAAATATATTATCAAGACAAGTTGACGAAGATGCCGTGATCCTAGTAGGTTCAATAAACAAGTTATTTAAATTATAAGACCTAAACAGATTAAGAAGTCTAATACTTAATGGAGACATCTAAAATATTAATATCTCCACATAAAATTATACTTTTATTACTCGATTTTAACCTAATGAGTGAATCCTCCATCACCGATTCAAAACTAATAAAATCACCAGAGGGGGGTCGATACACGCAAATTATAATTTATCGCTCGAGTTCAACACAAGACAACTCAATAGTGCGCTCGATGGAAAGATTAATAAATCTAAACGTTGTTTACATTTCAACTTGTTTGAAACAAGAACTAAAGATCCACCGCGAATGGCGCTTTTTCTCACAAACGCACTTTTTACAGTAAAATTATCATCATTGATAAACACTACTTCATGTTCTTTCAACCAGTGTTCAGTCAAACATAACACCTGAACATCATAGTTCTCCATAAATAAAGTTAATTCTAGCTCTTTGCCGGACAGACCCTGCATATTTTGATGAACAACATTCAATATATATGCGGCTCACTCGTTGTCGCTCCTATTATAATAGTTTACACTATAAGGCGTATCAAGAGTAGTGTTAGTACCACTACTAACAGTAATCGATGGTACACTACAAGTACCAGTGTCACTGTGTAATTGCTAAAAGATTAGCAATTTGTCTTCTACTACTAGGTGGCAAATACATTGTAGAATTTGTCAGTTTGTAATCATTAATAAATTGATTACAATCAAAATATAAAATGACGTTAACACTGTGACGACATGTCCTATTTTAAATTAACATATTTAAATTATAAATGTGCCTATTTTGCTCATCAGACAAATAGTGAGAATATGGCAAGGCACAGAAAATAAATTTACAACTATTGGTCTCATTGAGATGTAACATCAGACGGACCTTTTTTCTTACACTTAAACTATCCCCACATAATAATATAACAGTTGAACTGGGGTTTATTTTAGTCAATTTAATGTTACAAATTAATTGGCTAAAACCGGCACCGGGTAAACAATTATTAATTACATATTGTTGCAAACACTGATTAAATATACTACCCATACCTTGACCAAATTTGTCAGAAAAAGCATAGGTTGTGTTAATCAAATTTTTTTTTTGCCATCCAAACAGCTACCTACAGGCTGAGCCACTGAGGGTGTAGGTGTAACCAGTTGGGGTTGGGGCTCATGGGAGCAGGCACAGCTAAAAGAGAGGTTATTTGTGAGGGACTCGTACCTCTCGGTGTTGTACTTGACAAGGTCGGCCAAACCTCTTGCAAGCGCTTACTCAGGTCTTGTTGAGAAGCCTCATATTTACTAAAGATATCCTTTAGAGCATATTATTCCCTAACAAACAATTCATCCTGTAGGTGCTGAGTGTCTGTATCATACATTGTATTACATAATTGTAGTTCACTATTACACTTCTTTAATTAAATTTAGATTTTCTTGCCTAAGTTTTATATTTAATTTCTTAACTTTTTGGCGTTTTAGTGATTTTTGAATTTTTCTAATTAATCTATTAATTTTAATATTTTTTTAAAACTTATTATGGCTAGTAAACAAATTGCATTTAGTGATAGTATCATCAGTTAAGTCTATTGTTACAATTGGCTCAACACATGTGGGTCCCGCCGACGTCCCGACTGCAGGTGATCGCAGACTCTTCACTGGCTTTGAGAGATTCCAAACAGGTTATTGTGTCGTGGGCCCTGCTTAATTCCAGTTCCAATTCAGATATCCGTCTCAAAGCCAGTTCGTGGGTGTCACTACATTGCTGGAAATTTGACACAAGTTGACGGAGGTGTTGATGCTGGTCTAGTATGTCCATATGCTGAATATGTAATTCGGCCGACTGGCTCTTAAGCTGAGAATATTTGAAGTTAAGTTTCCTAAGGTTTTGCAAATTGCAGCCCAGTTTTACGTAGTATCTACAGAGTAAAACAGCGCTGCAATTAGAATTTTTGAATTTTGCGGCCTACATTGAAGGTAAATCTAAAGTACAGTTTGAACAGTTCTCAACTTCAAATTCTCAATTCAGAAACCAATTTTTTCTATACAATAAACTTTTTGGTTAAATACGTCATTTTGTATATTCTTCCGTCGACAAAGTCCGTTTCTATTGTGGTCATGCTAAGCATGCAGTCGCATGCGATTATCGTCAGGTGTGCGGGTGCACCGTGCGTTTAGTCGTTCCGACTCTGCAACTCGACGACAAATGTGCGGAGTTTTGAACAAAATATATGAAAATCGACCGTAGCCTGTCGTTGAGTCAAGACGCCCGTCGCAATCGCATAGTGTGCGATAGACAGTCAAAGCTATGAACTCGTCGAAAAAAAAAATCGATTGACCTTAAGAATCACAAATGGCTCAAACTTGTTCCATGACGAAGTAGTAACATAAAAAACCTGTTCTTATTATTCATAGAGACCCAATCTGGCAACAAATTTGCTAAAAAAACGAAGCATTAGTCTGTCGATTTGCCGTGTCCTGAAGGACACGCGGGCCACTAGTAAAACTAATAAGTTACCAACGAAATCCTATCCTATACTATATTTGTAATCACGTTCTCGAAAACGGCTTTACCGATTTCGATAAAAGAAAATTGCACTAAAGGGGTTTAAGGGGGCCAAAAATCGATCTAGCTAGGTCGCATATCTGGGAAAATTCGTTTTCTCCATATTTTCACCCGAACTGAGCTCAGTCAGTCTAAGTTAAGAACAAGATGGCTACCTTAGATTAATGACATAGCAGCAGGGAAATATTACGAATTATCCTATACCTACTATTTTCACACGAGCAGTGACACAAAGTGAGTGGGTAATAAAACGGGGAAACCAATAAAAAAGTGCCAGAAAAATAACGACTCCTTATTGTGAAAATAACCGAACAAAACTGTTAAGTACAATGCTGTGTTTTTCTGGACTATTCCTTATCAAACAGGAAGAAAAAACACAAGAAGGTACTTAATTCGATATTTTATAGTATTTGAATAGAAATAAAAACTTTCTCCTCTACTTTTTTCAATTTTCATCAACTTTGTTACCAGAGTAATCTCCTCCCTCTAGTTATCATCTCTACGCAGATGACTTGCAGCTCTACCGACATTTCACTGTAGCTGACGCGGGTTCAACTATTGCTGCTATGAACCATGACCTGGCTTCCATCAGCGTTTGGGCTAAGTCGTTTGGTTTGCAAATTAATGCAAGTAAATCCCAGGCTATGATTATAGGCAGCAGATTCGTTCGCAATGCGGTTGATGTTGCATCTCTGATGCCTTTACATCTCGATGGTGTTCACATTGACTATACCGAAACCGCCAAAGATTTAGGGGTCATTATTGATTCCAATCTTTCGTGGCGTGCTCAGGTCAATGAGGTCAGTCGAAAGGTTCATTTCTCCTTTCATTCGTTGAAAGGCCTCCAAAGTCTCCTGCCCCTGAAGACTAAAATTTCTTTGGCACAAACACTTATTCAGCCGATCATAGATTATGCCGACTCCTGCTACCTGGATACTACTGAGGAGCTATTAAACAAGCTTGAGCTCTTGCAAAACTTGTGCATTCGCTTTGTTTTCGGACTTAGAAAATATGACCATGTTTCCCATCTTCGTAAGGAACTCAAGTGGCTCCCAATCCGCCTTCGCAGGAACACTCGGATCTTATGTCTCCTCTTTAACGTCTTACACAACCCGTCTTATCCTTCCTACCTGGGTGAGCGTTTTTCTTATGCTAGGGCTAGCGACGCACCGTGTCGATCACACCTTAGATCCCTCCTTAAATCTCATCCTCATAAAACAAGCTACTATTCCTATTCTTTCTCTGTCCATGCAGTAAGGTTGTGGAACTCACTACCGCCTAGCATTCGTGACTTAAAAACTGTTTCACAATTCAAATATCGAGTAAAAGAGCATTACCTTTCCGCTCAACTGTGAGTATTTATATACCTATAGTATGTATGTTTATATATTTAAGCTCTATGTATTTATTTAAGTATATGTTAATTTATTACGTTATACGTGTAGGTTTATTTCAATATTTTAGTTTAAGACTTCGCATATTTATAATTTTTTCTCTTCTTGTTCTCACACACTATTGTCTACATTTCTTTCTCATTTCTCCTGTCGCAGGTCTGCTGGAAGAAATTTCTTAAGAAATAAGCAGTACCTTTATACTCATAATTATGATTATGTCTTATCTGTATCTATTTTTATGTGTGTACATAAATAATAAAATAAATAAATAAAACTCAAAAGTAAAAGTCATTCCCACTTTACTTTACTGAATTAACGCCACCGATTTTCAAATAGCAGAACCAAACACAAGAAAATTGAAAACTTGGTACTTCCGCTACTCCTCACTAGAGGTCGTTACTAGTAGCTTTTGATTCCCCACAGATTTTCATATTATCTTACGAGATGGCGCCAACACCCCTTTACACAGGTTGTCAAAAAAAAATTGCCAATACGGGGAAATATGACTTATTCACTGTGCAAGTGCAAATATATTATGACATGGAATGCTCTGATATCACAAAAGATTATTATGTCAAATTGATGATTGACATAAAAAGTCGTGGAAGTGCCAGACTTGTATCTGTAAAATACCAAAGCCAGGCCATGGTACGGAGCGAGAGGGCATGGGAGGCCGTCACCTCCTTCTGCGAAGCAGTAATGCTCGCGAAGGAGGAGGCGGAACGCGTGAGGGAGAGGCAAAGTTCGCGCTCTCACGCCCCTAGCCGCCGCAGGAGGAGACGCCCGGGGCGTCGGGAATCGGTTGTCGATTCCCGGCCACCGTAGGCGCGGGTTTGCGTACGGTGAGCAATGGGTAGCTTGCCGTCCAGTAAGGACCAAGCCCGGGTCGACGGCGCGTTGTGTTCCACGCGCGCCTCAAAGAGATGTCAGCGAGTGAAAGGGTCCGATGAGACCATTGCCTGCCGGGGTTGTGGGAAAGTCCGAAAGGGATACCGTGGCCCCCTAGCATTTCACAGGCAACAGAAGGAACACGGGTGGGTTTAAGTCAGTAAGAGTCTGACACGCCACCCAGAGCGGGAGAAGTCATTTGATGACAACCCAACCAAAAAAAAAAAAAAAACTTGCTATAAGGGCCTCTCAGGGTGTGTATAGGAGTCTATACACACCCTGAGAGGCCCTTACTGCAACCAAGATTTAATTAGACCAACAGAAGTAAATAACGTCACCATACGAAAGAAAATAACAAACTCCAATAGTGAAATAGCTAGCTCAGAAGATCTGATTTTCTTAGGAGGTACTATACAAACAGAAGATGATAGTATGATTAATGTAAAAATGTTTTGCGATATGATAGAAACGATAAACACTAAATTAGAAAATTTACGAACAGAAAAGGAAACTTAAAAAAATTAATAAAAACCTACTAACACAAACATCCCGATCACCCAGCACTCTTGAGAGCAATTATAAAAAAAAAAAAACTCTATGGCCTCGCAGAATATTACAAGGAGCCTGAATGCGAACTCTTAAACAAACTATTAGACCTATTTCGGGATATTGTCAACGTCTAATTATCAGGCTATTATAAAGGACATGTATAGAGTAGGAAGAAAAGGAGAAAAGCATCGGCCGCTAGTTATTGAATTGATCAGTAAAATAATGAGCAGGCATCATAAACAACAGCCAGCATTTTCAAGGAATTAGGCTGTTTGTATCCGAATTTTTAAATACAAACGCACGAAAGGAAAAGATACAAATGCGAGAAGAATTACTCAAGGCCAGAAAAATTGCCACCATGCAATAATAAGGAACAATCAACTATATATATATATGGGAAACATGGATGGCAAAAATCTACCCCTAAATACAGCAAACCAAGCAAAGGATACTATGAAAGCCATGCATGAGTAACTCTGACCAACCTTGCCGAAAATAATACATTTCGTAAACAAAGACCGTTATAAAGTGTAATATATAAAGTTTTTCAGACCATAACGATACTATTTTCCATTTAAATTGACCCCAAGAAACAAAAGAAACCATTTGTTAAACAAAGAAAATACTTTTCAATAACACAAAAATAATAAAGGAGATTGCCACGGAGCAGGTCCCTTTTGTGGTATCGGGTGCCTGATTTTAATAATAACCAAAAAATATAACTATTTTTTTTTGTGTACAGGGTATTTTTTACACAATTTATTTCATCCTGGGAATAAAGTTAAAGTTAGTTAATAGTTAAACATTACGTCGACATCCGTTTGATTCAATGTAGTCTGTGGTTTGATTGGCATACAAAAAAAAGTTGCCAGGTATCAAAGAATTTAATAACTAGATAGATAGATAGATAGATAGAATACTCTTTATTGTACACCATAAAAGTCACAGACATAAATTTAGAAATTTTACATAGGGTGACACAATGGGCGGTCTTATCGCTTAAAGCGATCTTTTACAGACAACCTTTGGATGGATTAAAGGTAATAGAAGAGACAATACTGCAGGTAGTCAGCGGTGTACCATCTACATATACAATAAATATGTACATACATACGTAGAGCATAAACTTATTCATATAAATATATATACATAGATATACTTATAATATATATCTACTTATAAACATGAAACAAGAGCAAGGAACTAAATGTAATGATGATTTAAGGAGAGAGGAAGTGTTTTTTTACCAGAGTTTTAAAAGTGGACAAGGATTGAGCTCGCCTTATCGACACGGGCAAGGCATTCCATAACCGTACTGCTTGAACTGTAAAAGATTTGTCATAAAAGCTGGTTGAATGCATCGGCATCTCTAGTCTCAAGTTTTCCTATGATCTCAGATATCTATTATGTGTGTCATGTAGGAACTTGAATCGTTCTTTAAGATAGGAGGGAGTTATAGGATTGAACAGAATACTGTAGAGCTGAAATAAGATATGAGAATTCCGGCGAAGACATAAGGGAAGCCACTTTTTTTTTCTTTTTTTTTTTTTTTGGGTGGGAAATCATCAAATGACTCCTCCCGCTCTGGGTGGAGCGGGAGGGCGTGTCAGACTCTTACTGACTAAAACCCACCCGTGTTCCTTCTCTTGCCTGTGCAATGCCAGGGGGCCACGGTATCCCTTTCGGACTTTCCCGCAACCCCGGCAGGCAATGGTCTCATTGGACCCCTTCACTCGCTGACACTCTTTGAGGCGCGCGTGGAACACAACGCGCCGTCGACCCGGGCTTGGTCCTTACCGGACGGCGAGCTACCCATTGCTCACCATCCGCAAGCCCGCGCCTACGGTGGCCGGGAATCCGCGATCGATTCCCGACGCCCGGGGCGTCTCCTCCTGCGGCGGCTAGGGGCGTGAGGGCGCGAAATTTGCCTCTCCCTCACGCGCTCCACCTCCTCCTTCGCGAGCATTACTGCTTCGCAGAAGGAGGTGACGGCCTCCCATGCTCTCTCGCTCCGTACCATGGCCTGGATCAGGGCCGGACGCGAGAGATCCCCGCCACCGATCGCCTCCACGAGGACACGGCGGTGCTCTGCCCAAGCCGGGCATACCTCCACCGTATGCTCCACCGTGTCCTCCGGGCGATCCACGCAGTGATGACACCCGGGCGTTTCCTCCCGCCTTATCCGAAACAGGTACCTCCCGAAACAGCCGTGTCCGGTGAGGACCTGCGTCAGGCGGAAGGTGAGGACGCCGTGGCGCCTCTCCAGCCACTCCTCAAAGAGGGGACTTATCGCCGCAATAGTGGCGTGCCCAATGGGAAGCCACTTGAGCTACTAATAACTAATGCTATCTTTTAATCAATTGAGTAATCGATATTAATTAAAACGATATTAAATAATAAAAAAAACTATTATTTTTTACATCTCAATTAGATCTCATCATTTGACAACTTCAACGCTACTGTGTTAGTATTTTGTTTTAGGACGATGAGATAGAATGATGTTATCCCTGTCCTTTTATACGTATTATTGTACTATATATATCTGAAATGAACAACAATACGTGTACGCCAAATATGAGTTTATGAAAAGTATTCTTGATGACGAACACTATTGGATAAATAAACAATGCTCATTGTCGATGCGAGTAAAACCGATGGAACGATGACAATAATAGGTTGCATATACTCATAATACTCATTGATAAATAATAAATGTTCAGAAAAGTAATAGACACAAAAATAATAGCCATGTTTATTTAGATAACTCCTTAGTAGAAAAGTAGTTTTTATCGATTTATCTATAACGATTATAAAAAAAAATATCTGGCAACATTTACTTGTGCATGTCACAGAACTCGCAGACTTCGTTCTGTGCACAGACTACATAGAGATACTTACGTATGTTCTGTGGTTCGTTACGTGCGTCATTGCTTTGTTTAGATACTTTGAGTTTTGAATTCCGTAATCTTTTACTTAGTTATTATTTACGATACGTGCTTTTTCTGCTACTACCGAGTTGAGCTATTAATTTCTTGGAGTGCATTACGTTTTGTATGAGATATTTGACTCTTAATAGTGCTGTTCTTTGTGAGATATTTGACTCTTAGTGCTACAACAGAAAAGCAATGATATCTCTTGAACCAGGGTGAATAAATGAAAAATGGTTTCTGATTATGTAAATACTATGTTTTTACTATTATTTAAAATAAAAATCTTAAGGGCACAACAATTTTCCAGTGGGACCCAACTTTCCTTACAAATCGGGCAATCTCCATTCAAATCTAAATTACAAGAAATTATTTGGAAATATATAATAACAAGTGATAAAGACATTGAAAACAATTATAAAGCGCTTAACGATACACTCGTTAAAATTCTAACACAATGCAAGGCATTACAAAAAAATAATTAAATTTAAAGTTTAAAAAATATTGGCTCACTTTATGCATAAAAAAATCATGTAAAACCGAAGATTACTTAAAAACTAAAACTCCAATTCTAACACGATATTACAAAAACTATGAGAAATTATTGAAAAACTGGTAGCGACAGCAAAAAACTTACTAATTCAAATAACAAAGTTAAAATTGTGTGGGGAATAATCAATGACTGTACAAACAAGAAGATTAAAAGTGGAAAGCATAATATAACTTTTCATATTAATAATAACGAAACTTCAGAGCCCAAGGAGGTAAATAATTTATTTGCTTCTATTGGGGAAGGTAACATGAACCCAACTGGTAAAAAGAAAAGAAAGAAAACATACCAAAAGGAGCCCCTGTGTTCTCACCACCAGAGAATACAATATTACTTAGTCTAGTAAATCCTTACGAATTGAATGCAATATAAAAAAAACTTGTAAAAAAAATGTGCAGGTTAATTAACTCTACCGTTTTACTTATCAATAAACCAATATTTTGAAGAAGGCGCTTTTCCTAATTTATCCGATATACCGGTCAAAATTGCTTCGGAAATAACAATGAATTTTTTATAAAATTCTGAAACATAATAATGGATATCCAGAATGAGAGAATGGTTAGGTCATCCTTAGAAGATATACTACAGTATTCCATGATTTAAAATTAATGTATGTTAGCATTTTTGCTATAATTAAGGACTATTTGTATTTTTGTAGGCATATTCATGCTTTATTTTATTATACATACATATTTACATTATATATTATATTTCAATGTGCGTGTTCGCGTGATTTGGATAGTGTATTGACTAACCTGTCATTCACTCGAACACTTCACTCTGACATTTGTTCATTCATTCACTCGTGTACTAAAAACTGTTGCACACGCGAACACGAGCATTCTATTTTGGTGGCGAGTCGAAGAAGGTTGATTTGAAGTGTAAAACCAATGTGAATAAAAGTGATTATCCTGAAGAACTGTATTCTCATTTCCTGACCTTTCAAAGGTCAGAAGTGGGATAACACCAGAACGTGTAACAGTTTTGGTGAAAACTTAACGCCCACTTTAAAAGGTAATTGAATCTTTTGTTATTCTTTTTAAAACAGTAACTGCTAAAATGTTATTTTTAAATATTGTAATGAGGTGATAACAAAATACCATGATATTTTATTCTGAGCTATTCAATTCTTATTCTGTTCCACCCTTTTAAGCTTGTAAATCTTTCAATTTATTAAAAATGGATTTTTATACGTATTTTTCTGTTTCTTTTTTTGTACATTCAATTATTTCCATGTTTGTGGTTTCTTTCTAATTCTATATTTTTACAATAATATGGATCCTGGTTATAAATCAAACGTTAGATATTTATTCGTTCAAGGAATAAGCCACGTTTACTTGTTATTAATTTTATAGTTATGTTAAGGAACGTTTACTTGTTTTTTTGTTTATATTTGGTTCCAGCTACGTAAGAAACATGCTAAGTCATCGGTCGCGAAAACGCGTCTAAGCAGTGAGTCAGAGCCATCCCCGGCGCCGCGCATGTTCTCGAGGCAGGAAAAGAGCACAATGCGGCGTTCCCCGACCCGGCAGAACAACTGCGTGCTGGGACCAGCAGTCGGCATTGCAATAGTCAACCAAGCGCACCAGCTGCTCCCGATCGTACTACATCACCATTAGCAAGTAATTAATTTACTGTTTTAGACTAGTTTCGCGGAGGTATTTAGAAAGCTAGTTAAATCCTTTCGCACGGACAGCAGTTCAGGGCCTCAAGTCTGCTATTACAAAAGTGTCAGAATGGTCTATCATTGATTTCATAATTGTTGATTTTTACAAGTTTGGTAATCTACCAACATATTGGCGTCATTGTGACTTTCCAGTGGTCAGCCGACTGACACTCCATTGAAAGAAATGGCATCTATTGGTAATCTCGTACATAATGAAAAATGAATGAATGACTGACTTAGGCGGTAATCTGCTAAAATTTTGACAGTTCCTTTGATCATTGACCTACCATGGGAACGTCATTGTGCAGTCATTTCTTTTATTTAGTTAGGAGTATCGTGTTTGTGGAATACAATGATCATTGTATTACCAATGATCGACCATTATGAATTTACCGGATTGCGAACTTTTAGCAAAACGACAATGGGATCGTGTTGAAATGACGAATTTATAAAAATGGCAGACTTTTTTTTTTTTTTTTGGGTGGGAAATCATCTAATGACGTCTCCCGCTCTGGGTGGAGCGGGAGGGCGTGTCAGACTCTTGCTGACTAAAACCCACCCGTGTTCCTTCTCTTGCCTGTGCAATGCCAGGGGGCCACGGTATCCCTTTCGGACTTTCCCGCAACCCCGGCAGGCAATGGTCTCATCGGACCCCTTCATTCGCTGACATCTCTTTGAGGCGCGCGTGGAACACAACGCGCCGTCGACCCGGGCTTGGTCCTTACCGGACGGCGAGCTACCCATTGCTCACCGTCCGCAAGCCCGCGCCTACGGTGGCCGGGAATCCGCGATCGATTCCCGACGCCCGGGGCGTCTCTTCCTGCGGCGGCTAGGGGCGTGAGGGCGCGAAATTTGCCTCTCCCTCACGCGCTCCGCCTCCTCCTTCGCGAGCATTACTGCTTCGCAGAAGGAGGTGACGGCCTCCCATGCCCTCTCGCTCCGTACCATGGCCTGGACCAGGGCCGGACGCGAGAGATCCCCGCCACCGATCGCCTCCACGAGGACACGGCGGTGCTCTGCCCAAGCCGGGCATACCTCCACCGTATGCTCCACCGTGTCCTCCGGGCGATCCACGCAGTGATGACACCCGGGCGTTTCCTCCCGCCTTATCCAAAACAGGTACCTCCCGAAACAGCCGTGTCCGGTGAGGACCTGCGTCAGGCGGAAGGTGAGGACGCCGTGGCGCCTCTCCAGCCACTCCTCAAAGAGGACGCCGATGCGAACCCCTCCTACCGTTATTTGGGAACCCGACGGTGGCGCGTTCCGAGGACCATGAAAACACATGGCCTCGGACTTGTGCAAGGCCACCTCGAGTCCCAATTGCCGGATTCTGGCCACGATTGTCACAACCCCGTGTGTCGCTAGTTTGGCCGCCGCCTGGTGCGACCTCCCCTGCGCCAGGACCAACGTGTCGTCAGCGTAACAGACGACGCTGACGCCACTGGGGAGGTCGGCGCGCAGCACCCAGTCGTATCCGATGTCCCACAGATGCGGCCCCAGGACCGATCCCTGTGGGACACCGCACGACATCTGGCAGACTTGGGCCCCAGAATGTTATCCGAATATGAACGTTGTACCTGAATTCGACCCAACTAAGCGAAACCAGAGTATTGATGTTTGAATTATTAAATTTAACGAATGTGTGAAGATTTATAATTTGTCAGAACGACAAATTATTCACTACGCGTTACCGAAGTTAGTTGGGCTAGCTCAAAAGTGGTACCTACCAAGAATTACCTAGTTTGTTATTTACATGGACAGAATGGCAACAAAAATTGCGTTTAGCAATCCCTTGTGATGACAATTATGGTCGATTGCTGACAGAAATGCTCGCCTGTAAAACACGTTTAGGGGATAATTTAGAAGAATATTATTACGAAAAGATGATGCTAATAAATAGATGTAATATTTCTGGTAAAAATGCCATGGATATTTATATAAGTTGTTAATTCAAATTCAAATTCAAAAGTAATTTATTCAAACTAGGCTGAGAATCAGCACTTTTCGAACGTCAAAATTACATAAGACAGTCCCCCAAAACGCCCACCCTTCACCACTTCTTAGTGCTTTTGCTGGGAAGAAGTGGCGCAACAAACTCCCCAGCAGCACAGCTGTCTGTTCAGTTAGAAAAAAATAAATGATTTTATACAACAGTATGCAAGACAATTTACAATACGCAAAAAAAAAAAAAAAAATATATATATAAATTAAATAGCTTTAATTAATAGCCATATGACAGCTAGCACACGCCAATATACCAACCAAAAGCAAAGTTAGTTTATCTTCGTAATGTTATAACTATTAAAAGTAATGATAAGTCTAACGTGGCTTCGCGGCCGGGCCCTTCTGGCAGCAAATGAACGACATAATTTAAAGATACCACGGATGGGGACAATAAGGATAAGGTAGCAAAATGTTATAATTGTGGGGTAGAAGGTCACTCCTACTATAAACGTAAACACCCAATTAAAAGATGCGAACACTTTCATGAAGTAGGCCACTTGATATCAGACTGTCCCACTAAACGTAAGTCTGAAAATAATAAGACTGTCTTAAATATTTAAAAAGAACAAGATAATCTTGCAATAGTTAACGGGCAGACTGTTGGTTTTGGCACCCAAATTAAAATGCTTAAATAATCAGATGCGAAAATTTCAAATATAAGTGATTTACCGATTTTGACAGGATTCGGAAATTCTTTCATTTTATGGTTTATTATAGGTATTAGGAAAACGCGATGTAGATAGTCCTTGATCATTTTCTTTAAAGTATCAATGCTGAGAGATCAACAGTTTACTTACAGAACACAACCATGCCGTAGTTTATTTATTTATGTATTTAGGATCTGACAACGCATACGCATATATACAATAGAACTCAAAATAATACAAAAGATTATTTTAAGTCTAAAGGAGACCTAGAGTTATAGAAGATATACATATAGTTAGGTGTGAACAGGATAAATATTAAATAAATGATGAAACCAGTAAAAAAAAAAAAAGGGGGGCAAGACAGCATTCATATCATATTCATATAATATTATATTGATAGATAAGTACCCATACCAATAATTATTCCACATTTGTTGACTATCGAAGGGAGGAATACATATAGATATAATTTAGAGTTACATACCTATTGAAATATTTTGCGGTGGTTTAAATGACAAACGAATTAATTGTTAAAGGCAAAACATTGAATAAGCCTATGTATATGCGTAAAACTTTGTGAGACGGTCAAAGTCAAAGTCAAATAATTTATTTTAATTAGGCACAAAAAAGTAGATTCTTGTCGCCACTTCCAAAAGGTAGTTTTTGTATGGAGAAGAATCGGCAAGAAACTCCACCGTTACTCTTTTAAAATGTTCACAATATCTTTTATACACCAATTATATGTGAAGACCATGCAACTAGAATAAGATTACTATACCACGATAGGCAAAAATAATGAAAAATGAAGGAATGACATAAATTAATTATGTGATAGATGCATGGTGCTCACATGTTTACAAACATTGTAGGAATCCAACCCGCGACACGCAGCGCAGCAGTCAATCGCTTAACCACTGCGCCAACCGTGCCGACTATTTATTTTAACAAGTAATACTAATAATAAATCAGTGTGTGAGTTCAAGTAATCACATAATATAAAATCAATGTTAAAAAAATAATATATTATAGAATTAAATTGGCAACCAGTTAGATTTCACTGGTCACCATAGCAGGCCGCACTGAAGTGGCTGTGTACTCAGTCATCATAATAATATGACGGCGAAGTTTTGTTCGTACTTAGCCTACATTCTCTGCCTCAAAAGATGTTCGATATTATGCCTTGTATTATGTTTTTCGTTCGAGCAGAAAATAAATCCCATCGACAGGAAAAAGTAGGGAGTTAGTTCCTTAGTTTCGTGGTCCTTATCGCATTGTATTGTAGTGGTCTTTGATGACGACAGATTTAAAGTACAAGATCCACCACTTCCCCGTGAGGGTAGTAGAAACTTCACTGGTGTGTTCTCTGTTTCTAAAATTGATCAGTAGTATGTTTCTATTAAAGGCTTAATAGAAACAATGTCAGGGATAGTAATTCAGTCCCAGAAAATGTTGAGAATAGTGAATTGCTCTTTTAATTGGGTGATGATAGAACAACTAATGACGATAGAAAATAATTTAAAAGTGATTATTATTGTACTATAAGTGTAAAACAACAACAAAAAGTATGTAAATTAATTAGAATATAAAATTACTTAGAAAAGAGAATATGAACTTCATAGAAGAATTAATAGATAATAATAATTTAACCTGTAACATGCAGGGCCTACACAGTGAGGCAATTAGTTGTTGTTATGGATATGAAGACGCCATAATAACTTATAAATATCAATTTATTTACTTGGTGTGTCGTGGACATGAAGGGGCCACTGCATGCTAGAATTATCGTAAATATGTAAATTATGCTTGCAACCATGGTATTGTCGCTGGCGTGTTGTGGACATGAAGGGGCCACAACATGCTTGAGTTGCGGTGGATATGTAGAGGCCACCGTAATTCCTTCAATGCTGGTGGTGAAAGTGTAATTAGGTTAGTGGGCAAATTATGCTTGCATCTCTGGTATTGTCGCTGGCGTGTTGTGGACATGAAGGGGCCACAGCATGCTTGAGTTGCGGTGGATATGTAGAGGCCACCGTAATTCCTTCAATGCTGGTGGTGCAAGTGTAATTAGGCTAGTGGGAAAATTATGCTTGCAACTATGGTATTGTCGCTGGCGTGTTGTGGACATGAAGGAGCCACAGCATGCTTGAGTTGCGGTGGATATGTAGAGGCCACCGTAATTCCTTCAATGCTGGTGGTACAAGTGTAATTAGGCTAGTGGGAAAATTATGCTTGCAACTATGGTATTGTCGCTGGCGTGTTGTGGACATGAAGGGGCCACAGCATGCTTGAGTTGCGGTGGATATGTAGAGGCCACCGTGATTCCTTCAGTGCTGGTGGTGCAAGTGTAATTCAGTGAGAATGATGTCAGAATTTAATAACAGAATTACAAACCAAATTATAAAAATATGTTTTTATGTGGATCAATTACATTAAAATATTATGTTTTCATTAACATTACTGGCGAAATGTGATAGATAGGGACACCTCTCCCTAACCCTTCGGGGATAACAAGCGTGTTGTTATGTTATGTTGTAAATAATTATAATTAGTGCGGAAGGCCGATAAACGTTTTGAGACTTTGATTATCCAACATTTAATCTACATTTGTTCATTGAAATCATTCCTTCCACGGGACGTGTAAGTGTCAGGAAAGGCCGACTGTTAGCATTTTTGGTATAATTAAGGACTATTTGTATTTTTGTAGTCATATTCATGCTTTATTTTATTATACATACATATTTACATTATATTATATTTCAATGTGCGTGTTCGCGTGATTTGGATAGTGTATTGACTAACCTGTCATTCACTCGAACACTTCACTCTGACATTTGTTCATTCATTCACTCGTGTACTAAAAACTGTTGCACACGCGAACACGAGCATTCTATTTTGGTGGCGAGTCGAAGAAGGTTGATTTGAAGTGTAAAACCAATGTGAATAAAAGTGATTATCCTGAAGAACTGTATTCTCATTTCCTGACCTTTCAAATGTAAATCATTAAATAGCGCTCTCGCGATTTTGATGGCAAGATACCATTTTCTGCAACTTCCTCCTCATTCAAGATATTAGGTGGAGTTGATTCCTTATTAATATCGGATTCCTCGCTTGACCTCATAATAATATTTTGTTTTTAGATATCTGTCAGAAATCTTTACCAGCAGTTTTCTTTTGTAAGCAGTGATTGCCTAGTGGTGTGACCGTTAGACTGACAAGTCGTAGGTCTCGAGTTCGAACCCAAGGCACGCACCTCTGACTTTTCGGATTCATGTGCGTATTATATAATTATCACTTGCTCAAAAAAACGGTGAAGGAAAACATCGTGAGGAAACCGGCATGCCTGAGAGATATTTCTCGACGGCATATGAAGCCAAGTCAGAGGCCCGTGGGCGGCTTTAAAACTCTGACACCAGGTTAGTTTACTAACCACACGAAAAGAAGAAGTAACAATCTTTGACGTTTCTAATATGAAAATTTCGTGAATTTGCAAATGGCGCCACGTGCGCATGGTGAAAATTAGACCCTACATCTTTCGTCTCATTTTCTCTTTAGTGGCGCTATACAACGGAGTATGCTGTAAAAATATCGCGGCGGGATTTTCTCGCGCACTGAATTTTCAACTGTCGGTGTTGAGCCAAGCGTGGAGAATTCAATGCACTGGGACGCACTCTCGACCCAGAGCGTTGAAAAAACACACTGTCGGATTTCAACTCTCGGCGCTTAGTAGGGAGTTGAAAATCTAGTGCACGAATCGAAATCACCGCAGGAAAAAAACCACCCGTGCGAACCTGAGATAAGTGTATTATCGAAATTATTATAATTACTAAAACAGCAAAAAGAGGAAAACACCACACTGTAGGTACACAACGAAAGTAATTACTTAGTACTTATTTTATATTCTCATTGTATTATGGTCTTAGTTTATGTATTATTATTATTTCTTAAATTTATGTTTCGCACAAATACAGTTATTTATTTTTGTTTTTATTACTTATACTTATATAATTATGTACAATGGGCAAACCTTCCACAAGCTTACCTTTAAGGCGATAATCTTATAGCACGGCTCACGACTCAATCGCCCGATGCATGCGTTTTGACCAATAGGATGCACGAAGCGTATTTTAGGCGTGTTCGTATTAACATAATTATGCATAGAAGTGTGAGACTCACACAGGCGCGTGCTATGCTCACTTGTTTGTGAGATGTTTTTAACAATGTTGTTGTTGTTGTTTTGGGCACGGCCAGCGTGAGCTCTATAAGAAATATGGTTATTGACATGAAGTAATTACGTACTAATTACGTTCGGCTGCAGACGAGGATGCAAAGAAAACCGATGATTTACTTAAAGGATTTAATTAAAATAATTATTACAATTAGATCGGTAAAACTAAGATGCGTGACAATTGTTCGATATGAGAAACAAGAGTGATCCACCAAAACACTAAATCAATATTCGTCACCGCTATTATACAATCTTCGACGCCATCGGATTGCTGAGAACACGAATCTCACGGTGCTGAGCGCAATGCGGTAGGTATTAGTCATAAGAATGTAGGGTTCCGCAAGACATACTCACATCTTGGTTTAGAAAATGTATTATTGGTATTGCTGTATGAAGTTAGGAACTTTCCACAAAAATATAATATTGTGGAATAAGAAATTACAAACAATTAATAATAAAAATAATTAATAATTTATATATATTTTCTAACAAATTTCATATTTTCCTCCCTTCGACACGAGGCTATTCTCTGTTGGGTCTATAAATTTAGTTATTTATTAACACATTTTCACTGCCTCCCCAATTTTCACGATGTCCTATGCCATGCCACCATAAAAATCGCAGTGAACGCGTTTGGCACGTTGACCGGCTCTGCGTAAAGGTATAAAATGTTTATATTGACATTTTTTGTGTTTTATCGGCGTGAGAGGGACTTAAATTATTACATATGCAGTCAATAATCCGACTTTGAAATATTTAAAAAAAGAATCAGAAGTAATTTTGTCAGAAATGGATAACATTTGGTACTTTTTCTTTTATTGTTCTAAGTTTTGATTGAAATAGCACAATTACAGTACCTAGGTACAAATTGCGCAAAATTGTTCAACAATTGTACAATGTTATCAAAGCTTTTGTTTATTGCCGTCGCAACTTTTACAATTGTAATAAAAATAAGTTCACTATCTGAGTACCATTGTTATTTAGTAGGTATAATAAAATCCGGTTAAACAATAGGATGGCTTAAAAGAAAGCCCATAAAATACGTTCGCAATTTTTTTTTTTATACGCCTTGTACCACTAATGCATATTGTCTCTAATCGGGCAAAACCAGGAAGGGGTGTGGTAGCTGCGCTGCCGCAGAAATCCGAGCATGCGTAAAGTTTGCAGACTGTACATACTATGTTCAGCTGAATCACACATATTTCAGTGGAAAATAATACTTACCCGATTTATTACGAGTATGTCACACAGGGGGACGTCAATACGTTATTCCTTAGGTAGGTAATTGCTGAAAATCGGCGCTGTTGAGGTTAGATTCATCCAAAGTGCTGCCATGGGATCTGGAGGCAAAAGTCCTCATGCACATTTAGGAGTGACGCAGGAGGCGAAACGCTAGGGCTTAACTCCGATGCCGCGAGAAATCGTGGCACAGCGGATAGAGCTCCGGCGGGATCTCATGGCGTCATGGAGAGTGCGATTGTCGCAACCCAGTGCTGGGCACGTCACTATTGCGACGATAAGTCCCCTCTTTGAGGAGAGGCTAGAGAGGCGCCACGGCATCCTCATCTTCCGCCTGACGCAGGTCCTCACCGGACACGGTTGTTTTGAGAGGTTCCTGTTCCATATCAGGCGGGAGGAAACGTCCGGGTGTTGCCCAGAGGACATGGTGGAGCATACGGTGGAGGTCTGCCCGGCTTGGGCAGAGCACCACCATGTACTCGTGGAGGCGATCGGTGGCGGGGATCTCTCGCGTCCCGCCCTGGTCCAGGCTATGGTACAGAGCGAGAGGGAATGGGAGGCCGTCACCTCCTTCTTCTCGAGGCAAAATTTACGCCCTCACGCCCCTAACCGCCGCAGGAGAAGACGCCCTGGGCGTCGGGAATCGCAGGCTGATTCCCGGCCACCGTAGGCGCGGGCTTGCGGACAGTGAGCAATGGGTAGCTCGCCGTTCAGTAAGGACCAGGCCCGGGTCGACGGCGCGTTGTGTTCCATGCGCGCCTCAAAGAGATATCAGCGAGTGAAGGGGTCCGATAGGACTGATGCCTGTCGGGGTTGAGGGAAAGTCCGAAAGGGATACCATGGCCCCTGGCAACTTACAGAAGCAACTGAAGGAACACGGGTGGGTTTTAGTCAGTAAAAGTCTGAGACGACATTTGATGATTTCCCAACCAACAAAAAAAAAAGTTTCTTGCACAGATGTGACGCACAGCTTAATTTTTCTTATTATTTGCTACAAAACTAGTTAACTCTGCAATCGGCATTTTGTTTTTGTTGGTTTTTGCCAATTTGGTCCGTGGCCTTGACATCAACCAATGAACAACATTGTCAGTCTTTTATTGGTTGAATACGAGGCTTTTGGTTACGTTTATGTGTGTAAATATACAACTTTACTTTCTCTTCTTTTTTTTTCTTTCTTTCTTATTTCGTTGTGTTTTTCTGTTTCTATCTGTATTTTATTTCTTTTTGTGTCGATTGAGGATAAATGGTAAACATTATACATAGTTTGTTACGTAAATATCCTTATATATTTATATTTATATCCCGGTAATAATGGACTCACACGATTGTTTAGCGATAAATCTGGCAATAGCATTGTAAAGAGATCTGTCACGAAACTATTTATGCTTTTCCTGTTGACACAACTAATAGTTAACTATTAAGGCCCGATTTCACCAAAGTAGAATAAATATTACTCGAGAGTACTCGTGTAGTGATAGTTATTCCAAGGATAAGCTATTTTCACGTTTCACAAACGATTAATCTATGTATAAAATCGTTAATCTAGAGTAAATCCTTACTCCGCCGATTTCCATAGAGTTTCATGTTAACCCAAGAATAAGATTGCAATAAGGCGTCTGTTTTGTTTATAAAGCTTTGGTTTTATTGTTCTATCAGTATTGTTTATTCATTTATATCCACGAGTTTTGTTCTATTTATTACTTACAAATGGCCTCAGCAGTCCTATGTGAATGCATAGAGAATTATACCTACTCAGTAGTCATAATAACCCACTCCGCATTTTTTTGCCTCATCGTAACACCATCTGTTTTTTTACTTTCTATTAAGTATAGAAAAATGTTTTTGCACTAAATCTAATAAAATATTTTTTTCCGAAACCAGCCAGTTAGGACTTCGTTTTCTTTTTGGTTCACCGGGTTCACCCATATCATAAAATTAAAAATTATCAGAAAGCAAACAAAACAAAAAGACGAGACTATCTTAAGGTTAGAATTTTTGACATTAAAAACCTAACAAATCAAATGGTACCAAAATGACATCGTACAAGTACGGATAATGCGGTTCATTTATTTAGGTGGATTTATACATTCATTCGTTCGAACTCATTCACGTCAAAGAGTAACAATACGAGAGTAGCTTTACTCTAAAATATTGAGGTGAAAAGTGATACAGTTAACCAAGAGTTAATTACAAAAAGTAACTCTTTTCTAGGGGTAGTTACTCTCGGAAAAAAAACACGTTTGGTGAAATCGGGCCTCAGTATTGTATTAAAGTCAAAGTCAAAACGTTTATTGCGAACTAAGTATACAATGTTGGTGTTATGTTAGTATTTATGACTTAGCAGCCTTACAAGCATTGCAAATATTTGCAATGCTTGTAAATTGCATTGAATGTAATGTAATTTTCTATTTGTCACAATAAACTATTTTCTAGTTTGTATTAATGTCATCCTTTTCAGGTAGTACAAATTATAATTATAATTGTATACATATAAAGTAAATAGGATTGACTAAATCTTATTGTTTGTATAGGACAGATCGCCACTTTTGTACATATGAGAAAATCGTTATTTTAAGCAAGATTAAATATTATTTTACTGAGTAGAAACATTTTTGGATTAGGTATAGTTTTGGGTAAGTATTTGAATATCGAAGATTAAAATACCTACTGTAAAATATCGATGTTCAAAACATTGAAAATGGAAATATCGAACGATCATAAAACCGAAAATTAAAATAACGAAAGTTTATATTATCGAATGGTTAAATATCCTACGTCCAATATATCTAAAATCTAAATATCTACAAAAGTTACATCGAAAGATCCAAATATCGAAATCGAACAAATTTTGATATAAGTAGTATGTGTGGAAAAAGGTTGCTTCTGCAACGTCTCCGGCGCTACGGGAATTGCAACCCCTTCGCCCTTGCGTAACAAAGGATAGGCACCCATGTTCACCTCCGCATCTTCGGCTTGCTGGTCGCTATGTTACAGCGGGCGGGGGTTGCCCTCTCTTCGCGCCTCCGGATTTTTATATACACTCTACGGGTAACAGCCAAAAGACTACGTAAATTCGGGGTGCCCCAACTCGGTTTTGGAACAATTTCGACCTATTTTATCCATAAAAATCAGTGTCCAGTGTACAAGCATAGGTCAATTGTGAAGGTATTATTTAGGTCTTAAAATTAAAATATTTTCTTGAAAGTCAATATGTTGTGCTACTAAAGTTAGTGACAGAAACGTATCGCTGCAAAACCGACTCCACGTAGTCTTGTCTGCCCTACCCCTAGAGTGTAATTTAGAATCGCGTAGGCGTGGAGGGGCGAGGCAGCCCGCGACCTGAGGAGCAGGTGGTCTTAACACCCGCTGCCGCGGTGGTGAGCGTTTAGACCATCTGCGACGTTAAGCTCGCGTGGGACTGCCGGAGCCCTGCAGCGCCGGAGCCGTGACAGAAACCATGCTTGTTGCATGATTGCTGCATGCTTGTTTGCTAGATGGTAATCATTTACTAGGTGGGTTACCAAAAAAAACAAGGAAAAGCTCATGTAATGTACTTTAATTATTTTTACATAATAAAAACCCAAAATAAAACACACTTGTACGCTAATGTATTAAATGTTGATATTTTGAACTTAGGCATTATGTCATTCGATATTTTGAATCATTCGAAATTTTAATCACTCGGCATTTCAATCTTCGACGTTTTAAGCGTAGGTATAACAACTTTCGACATTTTGATATAATCGATATTTAAATTTTCGATGTTTTGAACATTGGTATTTTAAGCGTAGGTATTTTAATCTTCGATATTCAAATACGTACCCATAGTTTTAACCTTTATTGGAATATTATTAGTGTTTATTTTCAGTTTAAAATATGTTGGGCAAGTGATTATATATTTTTATTGCCATATAATATGGCAATAATAGTAGATTGTTTGCCTAGGAAGCAAACAACTATTTTAATCCAGAGCGGAGCGAAGGATTCTCTTCCTTCGTAGAAAGTAGAATCCTGTGCGCAGCGAGGTATTCAAAGTACGTCACTCGAGCTTAAAATATTGTTGCTCCCAAGGTGAACACTCAACTTTTCATCACACTCTATGAAAAAAAAAAGTGTGCTCTTCGACCCCCATCTCTCTATGATTTAAAACCAAAACAAAATTTTCGTAAATCTTGGATTTACGTTTTGATCTCTTTATCGGCTTTAGCTAAGCAAAAACTATCAAAACGACACCCATGACGAAAAATTTGAAAATATTCGCAACCGCCATCTTGGCTTTTCATTTTGACCAAATTGACACTCTCTCTCTCTTGCTAGCTTTTTACTTGTTTATACAGTGTTCGTGATTGATTTCTTTAATGATTGGAAATTTTACTAGCAATATCCACATTCCAAAGTCAAATCACTTTTAATCCCCAGGGATTTAGCGTTTAGGCGTTTAGCTAGGTAGGGATTAAAAAATATTTTAGTCCGTTAGGGCGTTTACGGAGAATAAATTAGGTATTTTTGAATAGATGTGATAAAAAATATATATACGCGTATACTTAACATTTTAATTCTTGAGGATGGAGCGCATAGCTTCTTTTTATGAGTGCTTACGTTGTGCGTATCTTCTACTTTATATTTTTTAAACAAATGCCAAGTACACACATCAACACGGTCTAGGGATATTTTTAAAAAAGCGAATTACTATCAATGTGTTAATTATTTATATGACATGTATATATTTAAAAGATACGTTATTTAATATTCTACCATTTTTTAATAATGGTTAAGGTACTTAGATTAAAATTTCAGGATTTTATGGAAAAAAAATGAAGCATAGACGGAAACCGTATATGAATTAACTTTTAATTTGTGAGTAAAAACTGAAAAAAATAGAAAAATCATTTAATTTGTGTTTATAAACTTGAATTTAGTAGTCTGAGAAAGCGCCCATGATGTTCATAACACATCGGCAACGATTCGGCATGCTCAGAACAAGGTTGTCAATGTCTTGCTGCGGAATATTGTCCCATGTCCTTCTGAGGTGCGCAAAAAGTTGATCTTCTGTAGCCAGATTTTCAGGAACTTCCTTCAGAGCTCTTCTTTGCAGCATATCCCACGCATGCTCAATGGGATTTAGATCTGGTGATTGAGCAGGCCAGTCTAAGGCCCTAACATTATGTGTATGTAACCAAGCTGCTACCGTTCTCGCCGTGTGTGCCCGGGCATTGTCGTGCATGAGCAGGAAATCTTGCCCCATTTGTGTTCTGTGGGGCAAGATTACGGGCCCCAGCACCTGTTGGACGTATCGTTCTGCCGTCATATTGCCCCGCACCCAAACGAGATCCGTCCGTCCTCCAAGACGAATTCCTGCCCAAACCATAATTGTTCCTCCTTGGTATGGGTGAACTTCCTGAGGGTTCTGGAGACGGCTCCATCGTCCAGGAACTCGCCAAACACGCGTCCTTCGTGAATCTGGATGGAAGCCGAACCTGGATTCATCCGTGAACAGCACATTGGACCATTGCTCACGGCCCCAGTCCACGTGGTTCCGAACCCATTCTAATCGTCGTCCACGATTGCCTCTCCGTAAAGGTGGGACCCGGAGTGGTCTACGAGAGCGTAGATTGCTTTCATGCAGTCGCCTTCTTACAGTTTGGTCACTCACAAGCACTTGGTGTTCCACTCGCAGCCTTTGGACCAATTGAGTCGCCGTTGCATTTGGTTGAGCTCGCGCAGTAATTTGCAAAAATCGGTCTTGTCTGGGGGTAGTGATGCGACTTAGCCCCCGGTGCCTCTCCGCTACTTCACCTGTGGCACGATAGCGTGTCCACAATCTTGAAATTACATTTTGATGGGTCCCTATGGCCTCAGCAACATTACGCTGAACAGATCCAGCTTCCAGCATTCCCACAGATCGTAACATCTCCGCCCTCGTCAAATGTCGGCGTTGCATGGCTACAATACCTCAATTTTAACTTTATCTTTCGTTTAAAAATGAAAAAAAACTGTAACTAAACGTAATTCGTATTGTTTTCTAAATTTCGCACAAATGAAAATTCCCTCTCCTATACATCAAGACATTTTTATGCCACCGAAACAAAAGAATTTTCAAAAATTTTAATTTGGAATTAGTCTGAGATAAATTACAAACAAATCGGTGTATAAAAGATTCCAATGCGGCCAGTACTTTTCGAGTTATTTAATTGAGTATGAAATATCCCTAGACCGTGTTGATGTGTGTATTTACATTGACAGTATTGTGTATTCAGGAGTCAGATGTTTTGACTTTAAACTGTGTCAATGTTGTACAACCTTATCATAAGACTCTGAACATAAGACGGAGTGTTGTCCGATGTCTTCCACGTCAAGTTCGCTACAATATATATAACACTCTTATAACACCTCACCTGGACTATCTAATAGAAGTATGGGGCACAGCGGCCAAAACCAATATTGAAACGCTCCAAGTAGCACAAAATAAGTTAATAAAGACACTCTTCCAATATAATTACAGTACACCAACACGAAAAATATACAATGAAACAAAGTTAATGAACATATCACAAACATACATATAATAATATAATACTTGCATCTTAATAAGAAAAGTACTTAATAAAGACATTCACACACAAATACTATTTACAAAGAAACATCAAATACACAAAATCAGGCTCAGAAATGCAAATGAAATACAATTATACTCACCACGCACCAGCTATGGCAAAAAAAAGTGATGTACGAAGGTCAAAAAAACATCAAAAATGGTAAATCGATGTCAATATTTAAGAAACACTTAAAATTATATATATTTAATAAAAATAAAGCAAGCGCACCTTAGTACATTACATACCACATCTAGTTGCGCGCGTTCCGTGTATGTTTACGTCTTATAGACCCGATTTCACCAAACGTGTTTTTTTTCGAGAGTAACTAGCCCTAGAAAAGAGTTACTCTTTGTAATTAACTCTTGGTTAACTGATTCACGTTTCACCACAATATTTTAGAGTAAAGCCTACTCTCGTATTGTTACTCTTTGACGTGAATGAGTTCGATCGAATGAATGTATAATCCACCTAAATAAATGAACCGCATTATCCGTAATTGTACTATGTCATTTTGGTAACATTTGATTTGTTAGGTTTTTAATGTCAAAAATTCTAACCTCAAGATTGTCTCGTCTTTTTGTTTTGTTTGCGTACTGTTAATTTTGAATTTTATGATATGGGTGAACCCGATGAACCAAAAAGAAAACGAAGCCCTAACTGGCGGGCATCGGAAAAACATATTTTATTAGTTTTAGTGCAAAAACATTTTTATATACCTACTTAATAGAAAATAATAAAAAAACAGATGGTGTTACGATGAGGCAAAAAATGCGGAGTGGGTACTACCATAACTACTGAGAACGAGTATAATTCACAGACTATGCATTCACATAAGACTGCTGAGGCCATTTGTAAGTAATAAATTGAGCAAAGCTCGTGGGTAAAAATAAATAAAAAACACTGATAGAACAATAAAACCAAAGCTTTATAAACAAAACAGACGCCATATTGTAATCTTATTCTTGGGTTAACATGAAACTCTACGGAAATCGGCGGAGTAAGGATTTACTCTAGATTAACGATTTTATTCATAGATTAGTCGTTTGTGAAACGTGAAAATAGCTTATCCTTGGAATAACTATCACTATACTCTCGAGTAATATTTATTCTACTTTGGTGAAATCAGGCCTTTTAATTGTGTTAAATTATTAGCGATTACCCTACACTTTTGGAATATTTTTGTGTTGTAATTTTGTTTTATTTTTTTATTTGCCGAAACTGTACGCTTATCAATAATGATTTTCAATTAGTTGAATATTTCACTTATATCAAACCTCAAACCCGACTCTACTTTGTACTATTTGGTTTTGTGTACAAATAAACTATTATTTATTTATGTATTTAACTTCTCTGCATAGATTTGTTAAACCTCATGTCAATTATGTATGTCTATCCATATTGTTATAATTTAACTTCATTGCAAATTAATAACTCTGCAGTCAAAATAATTTATGCTTGAATTTGGATAATTGGAAACGTTACATACTGCTTATCAAGTTTCATTTTCCAATATTGTGTATCCTGTTCATCATTTCAGCCGAAAGACATTCACATCTGGACATAGGCCTCCGCTAAGCATCGCCACTGCAAACGGTTCTGTGATTCCTACATGTTAGTCGCTAATAAACACCATTGAAGACGGACGCATTTGTGATTTTATAACAAGTTTCAAGTGCACACAAAAGTGCATCTAAACCAACATTGATATCTAAACTGATCCGGTAAAATAAAGATTTGTGGCGTGTTATTTTGTGGAAGCGTGTAATTGCTCATCAGCTCATCACACTGCGCCCCCGACGCTCACCATGGGCGACAACGACACCAGTATTACCAGCCCAGAAACCTTTAAAGAACTCGTTGGTGACTCTTGGTACAATATTATTAAATGGATGCTGTTCGTCCTGACTCTCTCAGCAGCCATATACGGAGTGACATCGTGGGGCTTCATCAAGAAGTGTCGTCATTTCAGAAACTATGTGCTGCTCAGTGCAATTATAGCGAAAATGTTAAGCATATTATTCTATCATATAACAGTTCTACATTTAGCGGAATCAATACAGTATCCAGAAGTGTTTGTTTTAGGAGTTTTAACCACAGATTTATTATTGTATTTTACGATGTCGAGTCATTATTGGTTACTTGTGTTGGGCTACATGTTTTATGTTGACTTTGTAAAAGTTTTTAGTCTTGACATTAATAGGAGGTACCTTAAGAGTAGTTTATTTGGGTGGTGTCTACCTGTTATATCAAACTTATTAGTTTTCGTTTCTACTTTCTTTTTTCATGACTATGTCTCGAGAGAAATAATAAAGTCTCAAATATTAACTTTTCTCGCCATTTCAATGTTATTAATACCCGTGGCGATTAGTTTTGTTTTTTATATATCAGTTTTATATTGTTTATGCTGCGGTAGTGAAACTGGTGCGAGTACATCTTTTAACAAATGGCGTCGCTTCTACTTAGCCACGTTGATTTTTGTACTCAGTAATTTTATGGTGATACCTGCTATACATTACATATTTTTTGGAAACATATTGTCCATCGCTATTGTTATTGAATTAGGAGATGGTTTGAACACAATATCATTAGCTGTGTTTTTTATTATATTAAGGAGTAATCGTGAATTATGGCGAGAATTTCTTGATAAGAGATCGAAACAAAAGTCACTCGAAATGAAGTGAGTACTGTAGAGATCGTAACCTATTTAGTTTTAATATGCAACCTTTTCTGGAAAAGGTCATTATAAGATAATGGCATACAATTATAGATAAACGCTGTTACGAATTAAGAAGTTGAATTGAAAGACCTACACTGTCCTCCTATAGCGAATAACACTGTTATTTGAAAATATTGTAAAAGCCAATTATTTTTAAAAGAGTAACCGTGGAGTTTCTATCCGGCTCTTCTCCATAGGGAACGACCAATAGGGATGATGCCTGGGTCAAAAAAAAGAAATTCTATTTAGTCCGTCAGTCAGATAATAAAAAAATATTAGACACGTATTTTTTGCTTTATCATATTATTAAAAAATGACTTAGATACAACGCATTAAAGTTGGGGAGTGGGGGTTGATACGTCACAAGTATGGATAAAATCTACATACAAGTGACGTCATGGCACATTACAACTCAATGTATCGCCGTAATCTTTTGATAACGTAAAAAAAGAAAAAATACGTGTAAGTTATTTTTTCATAATCTACATTACGGACAAAAAACATTTTTTTAGTCATCTTCCCTGGAACCGTGCACCTAGCTTCTGACGTTGACGTTCTGACCATTGACGTTCTGCCCGTGTAAGTTGATGTGAAACAAAATATTTTGAATTGAATTGAAGAAATTAGGACTGACATGGAGACGTCAGGAAAAAAGTTGTATAAAATATTTTAAATATGACAATAATATTACGATATAAATATAAACAGTCTTTCATTGATTAACGTCCCGGTACTATAATAACGACACGTTATTGGTGATATCTTATTGGGAAAAATTACAAGTTTTTTATTATAAGTATATAATGACATGAATCATTACCTTGTGAAGTATAATATATATCATTATTTCCTATATTACATTTTCATACATTATAATTACATATTAAAATATTGTATTGTAAAAAAAACGTATAAACATATTTTAAAAATTGTGGCCTAACAGGAACAAGATCCAAGATGCCGGTGGTCAGGGCTTTAGAGAGAGGAACCTCCTCACTATGCGTGCCGTGTCCAGGAGTACTACTTTCTGAATCAAGCCCTTGACCCAGCCGCGCATTGAGACCCTGCTGAGGTACAGTGAGGTGTTGGTCGAGGCTCTCCGCTATTAGGCCATTAACCGTTATACTATTATCTGTTCAATGACCATTTCAGTACTGAACGAACTAAGTTCTCTACAAGAGAACTTAGTTCGTTCATAGATACTGGAGGCGAAAAAAGATTCCTGCGCTTATAATGATTCACAATACATTTAAAGACATGGTAATCCATTCTGCTGATTTGTTAGAGATGTACACATTAAACTATTGGGTGACTTACAATAATATCACAGACATGCTTAAACCTACGAGTACAATACCCACCATCACCTGTCCAAAAAGATTATGTGATACTACAACCTTACGTAATAAATGCCTAAACTTCCTTGAAAGCCAATATACAGGGTACTATAAAAAAAATACCGACGGGTCTAAAGATAGCAATAATTTCATGGGAGTAGCATTCTTTGACCCTCAATCTGACACCTTTATAAAATTTAATATTTCTAACAACATTTCAATCATGTATTTAAAACTTTTAGCAATTAGTGAAGCATTGGCATACATATAATCCATTAAACATACTGATTTTATAATTTTGACAGACTCTATAAGTTCAGTTCAACATTTAGCTCGATGTTCCTCTGCCTTCAGACGAACACCGATAGCATACAAAATTATTGAATCCGTTATCAGATTGAGGGCCAATAAAAAAATATCATTATACAGTGGATCCCCTCCCACATGGGCTTAGTAGGTAACGAAAGGGTAGGCCAATTAGCAAGATTAGCTTCAAGCGACGGCATACCATTGCACATCCACCCATTTTATACAGATTGCATGAGATCAATACGTTAAGGGTATTACCTTACCCGTTGACCTTAAAGATTTGACCTCTGTACTAGTATTTGTTTCTTTGGCGCCACCTACCGACCAACGACCATACTAAAATAAAACGGACTGAAGATTAAAGAAGAACACAGAATATGTGTCGCAGAGTTGTCATTGTTTTTGCCTATTTTATTCGCTCTCTAAGAGATTCTAATACATATTTTTGTTCCTCTAGTTTTTATAGTCTGGTACGAGTATCTACCACATCATAATTTTATATTTATTTTGAACTACACGATGCACTGTGCCTGCTGACATAGCTTTCATTCTACTAAATGATACATTCTGAAGGTCTGATGATGACCAGGTAAGTACTTATCGGTTCTCAGTAACGGCAATAGTTAGGATGACCTAGTTTTCCACATTTATCTAATAGAGCACGGGTGCTACTACATGATACATTCTGAAGGTCTGATGATGACCAGGTAAGTACTTATCGGTTCTCGGTAACGGGAGTAGTTAGAATGATCTAGTTTTCCACATTTATCTAATTGAGCACGGGTGCTACTACATGATACATTCTGAAGGTATAATGATGACCAGGTAAGTACTTATCGGTTCTCAGTAACGGAAATAGTTAGAATGATCTAGTTTCAACATTTATCTAATTGTGCACGGGTGCTACTACATGATACATTCTGAAGGTCTGATGATGACCAGGTAAGTACTTATCGGTTCTCAGTAACGGAAATGGTTCGGATGACCTAGTCTTCAACATGTACCTAATTGAGCACGGGTGCTACTACATGATACATTCTGATGGTATGATGATGACCAGGTAAGTACTTATCGGTTCTCGGTAACGGAAATAGTTAGGATGACCTAGTTTACACATTTATCTAATAGAGCACGGGTGCTACTACATGATACATTCTGAAGGTCTGATGATGACCAGGTAAGTACTTATCGGTTCTCGGTAACGGGAGTAGTTAGAATGATCTAGTTTCAACATTTATCTAATTGTGCACGGGTGCTACTACATGATACATTCTGATGGTATGATGATGACCAGGTAAGTACTTATCGGTTCTCGGTAACGGAAATAGTTCGGATGACCTAGTCTTCAACATGTACCTAATTGAGCACGGGTGCTACTACATGATACATTCTGAAGGTATGATGATTACCAGGTAAGTACTTATCGGTTCTCAGTATTGGGAATAGTTAGGTGATTATACCCCCCTATTCTTTATTTGTAATATCATATGTATTAGGATATAGGTATGTATTGGTATATTTGTATGTGAGCCATAAACAATATTACCTCTGTGAAAACAAAATATAAAAAAAACAGCAGTTCTGTACAAAAGTGAAATAGGTACATGATCATAATATATGGGACAGCTGTTATTTTTAATATTTCTGAGTTGGTCCCATCCATGGTAAAAGTTACTCCTATTCATGAGTACTATGTTTTATAAAAGTTTGTCCGGGTATTTTGTTTACACCTTATTTACAAGATCAAATTAAATTAGCTGGCGAAACTTCACAGACGTGATGGGTATCGCCAGCTAATTAATTTGACCATTTATTTTACATCATTCCCACCAGTAATAAAGTTGGATGTCTAATATCGACTGGTATAAATAAAAAAATAATTTAAGTTTTGATTTTGTTTTTATGTTGCCATTGTGACTGTTCCTAAATTGTTTAATTAATTGTACAAAAAATCAAAAGTCATTTATTCAAACTAGGCTGAGAATCAGCACTTTTCGAACGTCAAAATTACATTTTTTTGTTGTTACATTGTTTTGTTTTGATTTCCGTCTGAAATATATCCTCAGCAATAAAATATTGGGTACGTATGAAATTGGCGTTTTTTTCTCACACATAGAGAACCTCGTTACTTCTATGATTTAAAATATTCATCAATTGCTTGATATTCCATCATAGACAACTACCAATAGTAAAAAAACCTTATTACTTATAGTTTTCTAACATATCAAATATCTTAAAAATGACTCTAATGACTATTTTGTTAGCAGAAATGGCCTCTTTTTTTTTAAACTTAGCCAAGACTTATTTTTGTCGCTTAATCTATACCACCCAATTTACCAGCTAGGTGCCAGAGTTTCTCTGAGAGATTTTTTCAAAGATGTCGGTATCCTCACAGTGGCATCACAATACATCTTCGCCAACATCTTATATATTAGGCAGAATATACACTTATACACTATAAACAGTGATATTCACAATGTTAACACTAGAAGTAAGGATAAACTACGTGCTCCCTTTCACCGGCTTCGTAAGGTTCATAACTCATTTGTTAGGCTTGGTATAACTTTTTATAACAAGCTAGCCTCTTGTTTGCTAGATTTGCCTTTAAATGCGTTTAAAACTAAAGTAAAGTCCAACCTTTGTTCAAAGGCATACTATTCTATCAACGACTACTTAAATGATAAGAATAGTTGGTCGCTGTGATTAACTCAAGACAATGTTTAAATGTTCTTTCTCCAGAATTAGTTTACCTACTGACAGGTTTGATGAGTTTATATAAAAGTTTATAATTTTACTTTTTATGTAAATTTATTTTATTTTTATTTATTGTTGACATAATCTACTCATTACAATGTTTTTTTTTAATGAGTTGTATTGCAATATGTGGTTAGCTAGCGACCTCGAAGTCAAAGTCAAAGTCAAATAATTTATTTCAATTAGGCACAAAAAAGGCACATAAGAACGTCAACATTTACAAAAAAAAAAAAAAAAAAGATTCTAGTCGCCCATTCCAAAAGGTCGTTTTCGTATGGAGAAGAATGGGCAAGAAACTCCACTGTTACTCTTTTAAAGTATTTTCACAATATTCTGTATACATTAATTATATAATTATATGTGAAGACGATGCACCTAGAATAAGATTACTATACCACGATAGGTGTCAATTATTTATTTTACCTCGATGGTCCTAGTTTATCAATTATAACTTCTAGTTACAGCTATATGTAAGCGGGCACGCCCTTTATGCCTGGAGGCTTTTTTTTTTTTAATATTGTTTACGTTTAGTTATTTTTATTTCTGCTTGAGTATAGTTCTCGATGTTTTTGGTTGGTATATTGGCGTGTGCTAGCTGTCATATGGCTATTAATTTATAATTTAAATTGTATTTTGCGTAATGTAAATTATCTTTTATATTATTGTATAGAATCTTTTTTTTTTCCTAACTGAACAGACAGCTGTGCTGCTGGGGAGTTTGTTGCGCCACTTCTTCTTCCCAGCAAAAGCACTAGGAAGTGGTGAAAGGTGGGCGTTTTGGGGGACTGTCTTATGTAATTTTGACGTTCGAAAAGTGCTGATTCTCAGCCTAGTTTGAATAAATGACTTTTGAATTTTGAATTTTATACGTTATTAATTTTTAGTTTTTAAACATTGAATAAAAGTGCATAAAAGTTTGAAGCCATTAGTGTTCATAGTTGTTACATAAATTAAGAAAATGTTATTATGAAAAAGCAACTTCTTGAAAATTCTCTATACAAAACGCCAATGGACCCAATACTTAGTTCTGAATTAAAATTATTACACACGACATATCTAATAATTGATGGACATGAAAACTAGCATTCGTTTGTATTCGGAAATGCGATGATTCCCGAGGCACATTAAGAAAATATTTAAACTGTACATTGGTTTACTTGTTTGTATGTCTACAAAGACCTTGAGCTGGATTGGTTACATACTGTTTATCAAGTTTAATTTTACAATATGTGTATACAGTTCATCATCATCATCATTTCAGCTGAAAGACGTTCACTACTGGACAAAGACCTTCTCCAGGCACCGCCATTCCGACAGGTTCCGTGCTTCCCGCATCCAGCGGTTGCGTCGTTAGCTTTATTTCGTATATATTTAAGTAACTGCGTAAGTATCATTTAGTTAGTCGGTAATAAACACCATTGAAGACAGACGCATTTGCATTTTATAACAAGTTTCAAATACACAAAAAAGTGAAACTAAAAATATCAAATTATATAAACTGATCCGGTATGTTAGAGTTTTGTGGCGTGTTATTTTGTGGAAGCGTGTAATTGCTCATCAGGCCATCAAACTGCGCCCCCGACGCTCACCATGGGCTACAACGACACCAGTATTACCAGCCCAGAAACCTTTAAAGAACTCGTTGGTGACTCTTGGTACAATATTATTAAAAGGATGCTGTTCATCCTGACTCTATCAGCAGTCATATACGGTTTGGCATCGTGGGGCTTCATCAAGAAGTTTCGTCATTTCAGAAACTATGTGCTACTCAGTGCAATTATAGCGAAAATGTTAAGCATATTATTTTATCACATAACAGTTCTACATTTAGCGGAATCAATCCAGTATCCAGAAGTGTTTGTTTTAGGAGTTTTAACTACAGATTTATTATTGTATTTTACGATGACGAGTCATTATTGGTTACTTGTGTTGGGCTACATGTTTTATGTTGACTTTGTAAAAGTTTTTAGTCTTGACATTAATAGGAGGTACCTTAAGAGTAATTTATTTGGGTGGTGTCTAGGTACCTGTTATATCAAACTTATTAGTTTTCGTTTCTACTTTCTTTTTTCATGACTATGTCTCGAGAGAAATAATAAAGTCTCAAATATTAACTTTTCTCGCCATTTCAATGTTATTAATACTCGTGGCGATTAGTTTTGTTATTTATATAACAGTTTTATATTGTTTATGCTGCGGTAGTGAAGCTGGTGCGAGTACATCTTTTAACAAAGGGCGTCGCTTCTACTTAGCCACGTTGATTTTTGTACTCAGTAATTTTTTGGTGATACCTGCTATACATTACATATTTTTTGGAAACATATTGACCATCGCTGTTATTATTGAATTAGGAGATGGTTTGAACACAATAACATTGGCTGTTTTTTATTATATTAAGGACTAATCGTGAATTATGGCGAGAATTTATTGATAAGAGATCGAAACAAAAGTCACTCGAAATGAAGTGAGTACTGTAGAGATCGTAACCTATTTAGTTTTAATATGCAACCTTTTCTGGAAAAGGTCATTATAAGATAATGGCATACAATTATAGATAAACGCTGTTACGAATTAAGAAGTTGAATTGAAAGACCTACACTATCCACCTATACCGAATAACACTGTTATTTGAAAAATTGTAAAAGCCAATTATTTTTAAAAGAGTAACCGTGGAGTTTCTATCCGGCTCTTCTCCATAGGTAACCAATTGGAACCGTGCACCTAGCTTCTGACGTTTTCTGACGTTGACGTTCTGACCCTTGACGTTCTGCCCGTGTAAGTTGATGTGAAACAAAATATTTTGAATTGAATTGAAGAAATTAGGACTGACATGGAGACGTCAGGAAAAAAGTTGGATAAAATATTTTAAATATGACAATAGTATTACGATATAAATATAAACAGTCTTTCATTGATTAACGTTCCGGTACTATAATAACGACACGTTATTAGTGATATCATAATGGGAAAAATTACAAGTTTTTTATTATAAGTATATAATGACATGAATCATTACCTTGTGAAGTATAATATATATCATTATTTCCTATATTACATTTGCATACATTATAATTACATATTTAAATATTGTATTGTAAAAAAAACGTTTAAAAATATTTTAGAAATTGTGGCCTATCAGGAACAAGATCCAAGCTGCCGGTGGTCAGGTTAGGTTAGGTTAGGTTAGAGAGAGGAACCTCCTCACTATGCGTGCCGTGTCCAGGAGTACTACTTTCTGAATCAAGCCCATGACCCAGCCGCGCATTGAGACCCTGCTGAGGTACAGTGAGGTGTTGGTCGAGGCTCTCCGCTATTAGGCCATTAACCGTTATACTATTATCGGTTCAATGACCATTTCAGTACTGAACGAACTAAGTTCTCTTGTAGATCATAGATACTGGAGGCGAAAAAAGATTCCTACGCTATAGTTATTCACAATCCATTTAAAGACATGGTAATCCATTCTGCTGATTTGTTAGAGATGTACACATTAAACTATTGGGTGACTTACAATAATATCACAGACATGCTTAAACCTACGAGTACAATACCCACCATCACCTGTCCAAAAAGATTATGTGATACTACAACCTTACGTAATAAATGCCTAAGCTTCCTTGAAAGCCAATATACAGGGTACTATAAAAAAAATACCGACGGGTCTAAAGATAGTAATAATTTCATGGGAGTAGCATTCTTTGACCCTCAATCTGACACCTTTATAAAATTTAATATTTCTAACAACATTTCAATCATGTATTTAGAACTTTTAGCAATTAGTGAAGCATTGGCATACATATAATCCATTAAACATTCTGATTTTAATTATAATTTTGACAGACTGTATAAGTTCAGTTCAACATTTAGCTCGATGTACCTCTGCCTTCAGACGAACACCGATAGCATACAAAATTATTGAATCCGTTATCAGATTGAGGGCCAATAAAAAAAAAAAACATTATACAGTGGATGGGGTCCCACATGGGCTTAGTAGGTAACGAAAGGGTAGACCAATTAGCAAGATTAGCTTCAAGCGACGGCATACCATTGCACATCCACCCATTTTATACAGATTGCATGAGATCAATAAGTTAACATTGTTTTTTAAACTGGAGGGAACACTTTGATCAGAGGTCTGTGGAGAAGGGGGTGTGGTATACAACAATACAAGGAGAACCATGGAAATCTCCATGGTTCGATTCATGTTTTTTTAGGCAGAACAGAAATTGTTACAGCTCTTAGACTTCGTTCTGGGCATATACCCTTAAATAAGCTCGCATACTTGATGAAAAAAGTTCCTTCTCCCAACTGCACAGAGTGTGGGAACGTGGACGACGTTCTTCACATTATGGTGGAGAGTGCCCGTAACGAAGATCTCAGAGCTGAGTTATTAACACACTTTGGTATTGATGTCAGAGAGGTGGGAAGATGCAATCATATTCTAGCATTCCCCTTGTCAGAAACAGCGAGGCTATATATAAACTTGTACAGATTGGTATTCGTAGAAGATAAGTTACTCATATAAAAGAACTGCGGTTAAATACATGCTTGGAGACTTTAATGGTTGGGTTGGGGTGAAGAGGAATGGGTACGAAAAAGTATTAGGGGTATTTGGGGATGATAGAGTGAATGAGAATGGGATGAATTTGCTAGGGGTATGTGTAGAGAAGAATTTGTCCGTTACGAACACTATGTTTAATCATAGAAGGGTTTACAGGTATACGTGGGAAAGGCAAGACAGTAGAAGTATGATCGACTTTGTGATTGTGGATGGAAGATTAAAGAGTAAAGTTACAGATACTAGAGCATATCGGGGTGTTAATGTAGGGACTGATCATTATCTGGTTACGTGTCGGGTGGATGGTCTGTTGAGTTCGAGTTCCTGTGACTGCTTTAGAAATAATAAAAGTAGAAAGACTGCAAGAATTGAAAGTAAAAGAGGAATATAAGAGGGAAGTAAAAGTGAAGACGGATAAAATATTTGATGATGCGATTGATTATAGTCTAGAAGAAGTATGGGATATAGTGAAAAATAGTATGGTGCAAGTGGCCACAAAAGTATGTGGTCTGGCGAAGAGGAAGTGTAGTAGTAGAACGAATGACTCTCTTGGGTAGATGGTGAAGTAAAAGAGGTTGTGAGTGTTAGCCTATAAACAGATATTATTTCGTCTTGGGGTGTTTGTGATGAGAATTTATGGCCCCAAGGCATCGTATTTAGGCGGTTTGTCAATTTTAAGCGTAGAAAGTCGAACGGATTGTTATCTGTTGACGGTGTCAATAAAAACAGTAATGAATAGCAGACCATATCGTTTTGTTACCTACAATTGTAAAAACGTAAAACGCTCCATAGATAGCATTAGGGAGCTTTGTCGTGCCTGTGATTTGGTAGCCTTGCAGGAAACTTGGCTACTTCCTGAGGACATTCCGTACTTAAGTACGATTCACAGCGAGTTTGGCTACACGGGGATTTCAGCGGTCGACACGTCCGCGGGTCTGTTGCGAGGACGGCCTTTTGGAGGCGTGGCCTTGCTGTGGAGAAGCAGCGTATTTCGGCAGGTGTCTGTGTTGCGTTGTGATAGTGAGCGTATTTGTGCCATTAAAATAATAACCAGTGACCGGCCAGTGATAGTGCTAAGCGTATATATGCCTACGAACGCGGCGGGCAATTTAGCTGAGTTCACGGATTGTCTTAGTATGGTAAGCGCAATAATTGAAGAATACGGCATTGAGTCTGTGTATATTTTAGGCGATTTTAATGCTGCACCGTATGGTTTATTTTTCAATGAGCTTGTAAGCTATTGTGATGAGCAGTATTGGTCATGCGTTGATGTGGAAATGCTAGGTATTGACTCGGATACGTTCACCTTCATTAGTGACGTGTACGGGTCGTGCAGCTGGCTGGACCACTGCTTGGTAACTCAGTCTGCAAGGCAATCTGTTACTAACGTGTATGTGGATTATGACACGGTATGGTCAGATCACTTTCCACTTATTATCGAGTGTAAATTAAACCTAATTCCGCAGACGGTACATCACAGTGTTATGCTGAATAGGGGGGTAGTGTGGGGTGTACGTACGGCGGAACAGATTGCCTTGTATACTAGTGAGTGTAACAGGAGGCTCAGATTTGTTGACTTTCCCGCTGAGTGTACTCAGTGTGCTGACTCTTATTGCCGCGACCATTGTCACAGGCGTGCCATTGACAGACTGTACTCTGATGTTGTGTCCGCACTTCGTGACGCGTCTTTGGTGGGTCGGGGTAGCGGTAGGACCGGTATGGTTGGCTCGCGTATAGTAGGGTGGAACAATAACGTCAGAGAGGCTCATCGTTTGGCGAGAGCTAGGTTTACTGAATGGGTACTATGCGGCAAACCTAGGTGCGGGGAAGTATATCGCGAAATGTGTGAAACCAGAAGGGTATTCACATCCCGGCTTAAGTGGTGCCAAGATCATCAGGACCAATTGAGAATGGATACCCTTGCTGTGAAGCACTCGAACGGTGACTTTCGTGGTTTTTGGAAGGGTACCAATAAGGTAAACTTGGGTCCTGGCCTACCGGTGAGCGTCGACGGGGTTAGTGAACCGGGAGATACAGCGAGTCTATTTAAGTCCTACTTTTCTGTAAAGTCACAGTTGGGAACGCGGAGTGCGGAGGTCAATGCTGAAGAGCTTGCGGGAGTAATGGACACTATGATTTTGGCCAGTGAGGTGGGGAAAATCATAAAATATATGACTAGGGGAAAATCTCCTGGCCATGATGACCTAAGTATTGAACACTTGCAGTGTGCCCGCATGTGTTTAGGGTTTTAGCTATGTTCTACTCGCTATGCCTGAGCCATTCATACTTGCCGTACGATTTCATGAGAACTATAGTAGTGCCTGTGGTTAAGAACAAAACTGGTGATCTAGCCGATTAAACTAACTACAGGCCTATCTCTCTTGCTACTGCTATAGCAAAGGTGTTTGACGGTTTGCTTGATACACGGTTAAATAAACTCGTGTCACTGCATGATAATCAGTTTGGGTTTAGACCTAAATTATCTACTGAGAGTGCAATACTGTGTCTCAAGCATGCCGTCAGATACTACACGGATCGTAAAACACCAGTTTACGCGTGCTTCCTCGACCTGTCTAAGGCCTATGACCTGGTTTCGTATAATCTGTTGTGGCAGAAACTGGAGGGCATAAACATGCCGCATGAACTTGTTAACATCTTCAAGTATTGGTACGAACACCAGGTTAACAATGTCAGATGGCCGGGTACATTGTCGGAGCCATACAGGCTTGAATGTGGGGTGAGACAGGGTGGGGTAACCTCACCCACACTTTTCAATCTCTACATGGATGCACTCATCGTCGCGCTCAGTAGTCGGCATGTGGGCTGCCATGTTGATGATGTTTGTGTAAACAATCTAAGTTATGCAGATGACATGGTGCTGCTGAGCGCGTCGGTATGTGGATTACGCAAGCTGCTGAATATCTGTGAGGACTACGCGGGCAGCCATGGTCTTATGTATAATGTCGCGAAAAGTCAATTCATGGTATTTCAGGGAGGCGCCAAATGCCCACAGCAAGTACCCCCTATTCACTTGAATGGTGTACCCTTGGAACGGGTGGATCAATTTAAATACTTGGGGCACTGGGTAACAGCAGATCTGAAAGACCATGTTAACATTGAGCGGGAGCGGAGGGCACTGTCTAACAGAGCAAATATGATAGCCCGTAGGTTTGCACGTTGTTCAAATCAGGTTAAAATCACGCTTTTTAAAGCTTTCTGCACCTCCTTATACACGTGCAGCCTATGGGCATCTTACTCACAAGCTGCTTACAATGCCCTTCGTGTCCAATACAACAACGCGTTCAAGGCGGTTTTGCGGCTACCCCGCTTCTGCAGTGCCTCGGACATGTTTGCGGAAGCGCGCACCGACTGTTTCCACGCCACCATGCGCAAGCGGTGCGCATCCTTGGTGCGCAGGGTGCGAGCTAGCTCCAATACTGTCCTGGCGATGGTTGCTGAGCGACTTGATTGCCCCTACGTTGGGCATTGTTGTAATAGGCATATTGCTGGTGCTTAATTTGTCATTTTATACCTACAGCTTTAATGTTTTAATGATAAATACTATAATATTTCATTTGTTTGCTTCTGACATCAACTTATTTTTTGTTAATTTAATTCATTGTTTTATTTAATTTTTATTTATATCTGACATTAATTGATCTGGTCTGACATGTAATGTTTAATGTTTTCATTATTTTTGTCAGTGAATTATTTTATTTCTTTATTAACCAATCAGTTGGCAGTAAAATGTGACCGGAGTTTTGTATTTTAATTTTATGTTTTGTATTTAATATGGGTCAATGACCTGAAATAAATGTTTTTTTTTTTTTTTATAAGGCCCAAAATAGGATGAATGAGGCAACGAATGTGACAGATGATTTGGAAAGAGTGAAGAAGAAATACTCCGAAATTAAAACGAAAGTGAAAGAGATAGTAAAAATGAAGAAGGATGAAAAGTATAACAGGAAGTTCTCTGATAACTTCAGGGCTAATGTTATGCTGTTCTGGAAACAGGTAAGATTGGCTCGCGGAGTGACAGGAACATCGAGTATGAATGTTATAAGAGCAGAAGATAGATGTCTACTAAGCGAAGAATGTAAGGTCTTGGAACGTTGGAAGGGATACTTTGAAAGTTTCTTTAGTTGTCAGGATAGTGTGCAAGGAGTGGGTAACTGGGCAGATGCCAGTTTCAAAGACCTAAACTCAGAGGTAGATGAAGAGAATGCAATAGAAATAGATGAGATTGTAAGAGCGTTGAAAGGGATGAAAGTTGGGAAAGCTGCAGGGTACGACAGAGTGTCTGCTGAAATGCTGAAGGGCGTTGCCGGAGTGGTAGCAAGCCTGTTGTGCTGGATCTTTAATATGTGTTGGAGGTATGGCCGTGTGCCGGATGATTGGTGTGAGGCTGTAATCGTACCGCTATATAAGGGAAAAGGGTCTCAACAGGAGTGTAAAAACTACCGCGGCATTAGTCTTTTGAGTGTTGTCGGCAAACTGTATGCAAAGGTATTAATAAATAGAGTGATAAGAGTGACAGATGAGAAAATATGGGATGTGCAGGCAGGATTTAGAGAGGGAATGGCTGTATGGATCAGATTTTCTCCTTAAGGTGCATAGCCGAAAAACATCTGGCAAAGCACAAAAAAATATAATGTGCTTTCATTGATTTGGAGAAGGCCTACGACAATGTGTGGAGGGAAGAACTGTGGTCAACACTATCCATGTACGGGGTGGACTGGCACTTGGTACGGGCACTGAAATCTTTATACAAGGATTCCAGTGCCTGTGTTAGGATAAACAGGGCTTACACGAAATGGTTCTGCATCTCGAGGTGTGTTAGACAGGGTTGTGTAGCGTCACCGTGGCTCTTCAACTTGTACATGGATAGTTGTCTGACAGATTTGAAAGAGGGTGAGTGCGGATTGTGGATGAATGAGTTGCCTGTCAAATGCTTTCTCTACGCAGATGATCAAGTTCTACTTGCATCGTCAGCAGAACAGTTGCAAGACATGGTGACTGTGATGGATGAAGCATATAAGAAGAAAGGGATGAATATAAATGTGAATAAGACGCAGGTCATGGTCTTTGAAAGAGGAGAGGATGTATCGGTGTGTGATATGAAAATAAATGATAAGAATGTGGAGCAAGTAAGTGAGTTTGTATACTTGGGGAGTCTGTTTACAAGGGATGGGAAGATTGATGAAGATGTGGATAGGAGAGTAAATGCGGGAAATAAAGTGAATGGTGCTATACATGCGATTGTGACCAACCAGTTGATGTCCAAAAAGGCTCGACTGGCTTTTCATAGTGGTGTGCTGGTGCCCACGCTTATGTATGGAAGTGAATGCTGGGTGTGGCAAAATAAGCATAAAAATGGAAATGCGTTCCTTGCGAAGCATGTGTGGTCCAACTATGAATGATAGGCTGAGAAATGATGTGATAAGACAACGGTGTGAGTTAAACGAAGATGTAGTGACAAAAATTGAAAAGGGTAAGCTGAGATGGTTTGGTCATGTTGAGAGGATGAATGAAAGGCGACTAACAAAATGTATTTACAAGGCAGATGTGAATGAAAACGGCGGGAGGGGACGCCCTAGGAGGACCTTATTGGTGATGTTCTTCAGAAAGGACACGTGCGTAGTACTCGCAACCGGCGTGCGTGTATGACCAGATTTATGAACGTAAACGAGGCAAAAGGAGTATGTAAGGATCGTAGCAGGTGGCATTCTGTAGTTTCTGCCTACCCCCATGAGAAGAAGGCGTGAGTTTATGTATGTATGTATGTATAAAAGAACTGTATTTTGTTTATAAAATGATGTATTTAACTATAAGAAAGTATTACGGAGCGACTTAGTCTTGTTGCCCAAGCTCCTAAAATAAAGATTTAAAAATTAAAACAATAAAAATCGTCCATACTCTTTTTTAACAGAAACAGGAAATGAATTCGATAGTTGTTCTTCTTTATTAATTTGAGTTGTCCTTAAGTAATTTTCCGAAACCTGGGACATACTCGTAAGTCCCGAAAAAATATTTTTTCGTAAGGCGACTCCACTTTGCCTCTGTTCTTTTTCGAAATTTAGGTATTTTAGCTCACCTATTTCCGATCACTGCTTGGAACCTAATGGCACAGAAGTAACAGATGTACAAATTCATGGCTTCAGTGAGCCGTCCATGAAATTTTATGCAGCCGTATTGAATCCTAATTCTAATCCTAACTAATATTATAAATGCGATAGTGAGTTTGTTTGTTTGTTACGCTTTCGCGCTAAAACATCTGAACAGATTTGGATGTAATTTGGCACATGAGTAGTCTATGACTGGAATTATACAATATTATTATAATAATATTGTAATTATATAAGATTATACAATATTATTATAATAATATTGTATAATATTAATTAATTTATAAGTATTATTATATTACAATTTTAGGTTTAAAGAATTTATTTCTCATTAGAACTATATTAGTTCACTTAGAATGAGATACAAAAGTGTAGTGTAGTACTTTTTATTCCGATATTCCTACGGGATCGATACTTTTGCGTGTGAAACCGCAGAGCGCAGCTAGTATAATAATGATAAATGCGAAAGTGAGTTTGTTTGTTGCTTTCACGCTAAAACGGCCGAACAGATTTAGATGAAATTTGGCACATGCGTAGACCATAACCTGGAGAAGGACATACTTTTTATCTTGATATTCCCACGGGATCGAGACTTATGCGGATGAAACCGCGCAGTAGGTACAGCTAGTACATAATAATCGAATCTCAAGACGGCCATATTGTAACAAAACTAATAGCAGCGAGGACAAGACTCACAACACTAAAAACTGTATCGACAGCACAACATGTTTGCATGGACGCATTCTACAATTGTTATTGTATGTCTATCTAGGGAACCACTCAGATGGAAAATGGAACTAATGAACTAATCGAGTCACAGAAATACCTGAAAATCTCAATAACACGCAATGGTACCACGTCGCATCAGAACATAATCTTACAGCCATTGCGTCGAGAGGCATGTTAATTGCTGAACTGAAACAATTAGAGCTACTGTAGAATGGTCTTAAATGATTATCTGAAAGGATAAAACAGCCTAGTTTCACTGACCTGGAACAGAAAAAGGATAAAATACAAATCAATCTGCCTAGCCTTTTCCCTACTATGTTGGGGTCAGCTTCCAGTCTAACCGGATGCTGCTGAATACCAGTATTTCACATGTAGTGACTGCCTATCTGACCGCCACAACCCAGTAATACGATACCCCTTGGTAAGAGAAAGTACAAATAAATATTACAATTTATAATGAAGATGAACATAATTTCACAGAAAAAAAGAAGCAATTTGATAACTTACAAGAATTATTAAAGGTCGACGATTTGTTAATTAGATAGGAGAATTGGATACTTACGAAAATTGCATAAGTTTTACAACAGAAGACTTACATAAATCATTGATAAAATGCATTAAGATAGTAGAAAGGGGAGAATTTACAGATTAAAAATAAATAAAAATGAGAAGAAAAATAATAACATCAAAACACTTACACCATACTTAGTATTGTTGTTTTGTTTTGATTTCCGTCTGAAATATATCCTCAGCAATAAAATATTGGGTACGTATGATATTGGCGTTTTTTTCTCACAAATAGAGAACCTCGTCACTTCTATGATTTAAAATATTCATCAATTGCTTGATATTATATCGAATAATGACCATCATAGACAACTACCAATAGTAAAAAAACCTTATTACTTATAGTTTTCTAAGCATATCAAATATCTTAAAAATGACTCTAATGACTATTTTGTTAGCAGAAATGGCCTCTTTTTTTTTAAACTTAGCCAAAACTTATTTTTGTCGCTTAATCTAAGTATACCACCCAATTTACCAGCTAGGTGCCAGAGTTTCTCTGAGAGATTTTTTCAAAGATATCGGTATCCTCACAGTGGCATCACAATACATCTTCGCCAACATCTTATATATTAGGCAGAATATACACTTATACACTAAAAACAGTGATATTCACAATGTTAACACTAGAAGTAAGGATAAACTACGTGCTCCCTTTCACCGGCTTCATAAGGTTCATAACTCATTTGTTGGGCTTGGTATAACCTTTTATAACAAGCTAGCCTCTTGTTTGCTAGATTTGCCTTTTAATGCGTTTAAAACAAAAGTAAAGTCCAACCTTTGTTCAAAGGCATACTATTCTATCAACGACTACTTAAATGATAAGAATAGTTGGTCGCTGTGATTAACTCAAGACAATGTTTAAATGTTCTTTGACCAGAATTAGTTTACCTACTGACAGGTTTTATGAGTTTATATAAAAGTTTATAATTTTACTTTTTATGTAAATTTATTTTATTTTTATTTATTGTTGACATAATCTACTCATTACAATGTTTTTTTTTAATGAGTTGTATTGCAATATGTGGTTAGCTAGCGACCTCGAAGTCAAAGTCAAAGTCAAATAATTAATTTCAATTAGGCACAAAAAAGGCACTTATGAACGTCAACATTTACAACAAAAAAAATATAATAATTGATTCTAGTCGCCCATTCCAAAAGGTCGTTTTCGTATGGAGAAGAATGGGCAAGAAACTCCACTGTTACTCTTTTAAAATATTTTCACAATATTCTGTATACATTAATTATATAATTATATGTGAAGACGATGCACCTAGAATAAGATTACTATACCACGATAGGTGTCAATTATTTATTTTACCTCGATGGTCCTAGTTTATCAATTATAACTTCTAGTTACAGCTCTATGTAAGCGGGCACGCCCTTTATGCCTGGAGGCTTTTTTTTTTATATTGTTTACGTTTAGTTATTTTTATTTCTGCTTGAGTATAGTTCTCGATGTTTTTGGTTGGTATATTTTCGTGTGCTAGCTGTCATATGGCTATTAATTTATAATTTAAATTGTATTTTGCGTAATGTAAATAATCTTTTATATTATTGTATAGAATCTTTTTTTTTTCCTTACTGAACAGACAGCTGTGCTGCTGGGGAGTTTGTTGCGCCACTTCTTCTTCCCAGCAAAAGCACTAGGAAGTGGTGAAGGGTGGGCGTTTTGGGGGACTGTCTTATGTAATTTTGACGTTCGAAAAGTGCTGATTCTCAGCCTAGTTTGAATAAATGACTTTTGAATTTTGAATTTTATACGTTATTAATTTTTAGTTTTTAAACATTGAATAAAAGTGCATAAAAGTTTGAAGCCATTAGTGTTCATAGTTGTTACATAAATTAAGAAAATGTTATTATGAAAAAGCAACTTCTTGAAAATTCTCTATACAAAACGCCAATGGACCCAATACTTAGTTCTGAATTAAAATTATTACACACGACATATCTAATAATTGATGGACATGAAAACTAGCATTCGTTTGTATTCGGAAATGCGATGATTCCCGAGGCACATTAAGAAAATAGTTAAACTGTACATTAGTTTATTTGTTTGTATGTCTACAAAGACCTTGAGCTGGATTGGTTACATACTGTTTATCAAGTTTAATTTTACAATATGTGTATACAGTTCATCATCATCATCATTTCAGCTGAAAGACGTTCACTACTGGACAAAGACCTTACCCAGGCACCGCCATTCCGACAGGTTCCGTGCTTCCCGCATCCAGCGGTTGCGTCGTTAGCTTTATTTCGTATATATTTAAGTAACTGCGTAAGTATCATTTAGTTAGTCGGTAATAAACACCATTGAAGACAGACGCATTTGTGATTTTATAACAAGTTTCAAATACACAAAAAAGTGAAGCTAAAAAACACCAAATCATATAAACTGATCCGGTATATTAGAGTTTTGTGGCGTGTTATTTTGTGGAAGCGTGTAATTGCTCATCAGGCCATCAAACTGCGCCCCCGACGCTCACCATGGGCGACAACGACACCAGTATTACCAGCCCAGAAACCTTTAAAGAACTCGTTGGTGACTCTTGGTACAATATTATTAAATGGATGCTGTTCGTCCTGACTCTATCAGCAGTCATATACGGTTTGGCATCGTGGGGCTTCATCAAGAAGTTTCGTCATTTCAGAAACTATGTGCTCCTCAGTGCAATTATAGCGAAAATGTTAAGCATATTATTTTATCACATAACAGTTCTACATTTAGCGGAATCGATCCAGTATCCAGATGTGTTTGTTTTAGGAGTTTTATTTGCAGATTTATTATTGTATTTTACGATATCGAGTCATTATTGGTTACTTGTGTTGGGTTACATGTTTTATGTTGACTTTGTTAAAGTTTTTAGTCTTGACATTAATAGGAGGTACCTTAAGAGTAGTTTATTTGGGTGGTGTCTACCTGTTATATCAAACTTAATAGTTTTCGTTTCTACTTTCTTTTTTCATGACTATGTCTCGAGAGAAATAATAAAGTCTCAAATATTAACTTTTCTCGTCATTTCAATGTTATTAATACCCGTGGCGATTAGTTTTGTTATTTATACAATAGTTTTATATTGTTTATGCCGCGTTAGTGAAGCTGGTGCGAGTACATCTTTTAACAAATGGCGTCGCTTCTACTTAGCCACGTTGATTTTTGTACTCAGTAATTTTTTGGTGATACCTGCTATACATTACATATTTTATGGACATATATTGATCATTGCTGTTATAATTGAGTTAGGAGATTATTTGAACACAATAGCATTGGCTGTGTATTTAATTATATTAAGGAGTAATCGTGAATTATGGCGAGAATTTCTTGATAAGAGATCGAAACAAAAGTCACTCGAAATGAAGTGAGTACTGTAGAGATCGTAACCTAGATATTTAGTTGTAATATGCAACCTTTTCTGGAAAAGGTAATTATAAAATCATTGGCATTAAATTATGAGATAAACGCTGATACGAATTAAGAAGAAAAAGATAAAGAAATTAGAACTGACATGGAGATGTCAGGAAAAAGGAAATTGTTTAAAATATTTTAAAGTTTGCAATAATTACAATTTGAATATAAATAGTATTTCATTGATTAACGTCCCGGTACTATAATAACGTGTCGTTATTACCTATTCCGAAGATACTGGTGATATCATCATTGAGGAAAACTAACTAGTTTAACCGCTAAGAAATCAAGTTAAAACAGCAAGTTAAGAATAATGTTTGAATCCAGTTATGTAGTCGATCGCACTTTACACTCAAGATAAAAATTAATAATATAATCAGGGTGACAGGGTCGGGTTATTAAAAAAAAATCTGCTGTTACATACATTTTGACTGCATAGGTAGGTATTGCATAGGGCATGCAAACCGGTTTAACCGAAAACCGAAAACCCGGTTCGGAGCCAAGCATTTTTGTCAGCGATGTAATATCCCAACTTATAATATGCTTGGCAGCATAGTGTGCGTTTTATGCAAGATTTAAATTTCGTTTCATACAATTGAAGTATGTGGGGAGGTATTTTATTGTAATATTTTACACAGTACCCCATGAAAGATGAGTCTACTTTGGCCAGTCTGAAACCCGGTTGAACTAATTGGTCCTTATTTCCTATAATTGTGTCTATCACCTATTTTACTGAAAATACTTAGATTTTTCCTTACGTACATGATGTTCTCATAGATATATTCACAAGGTCCCGTCATAATGTTAATATCTTTAAATATTTCCCTTAGAGAATCGCGTCTGCGGAGGCCATATATTGCTCTGATGGCTCTTTTCTGCAGAATAAAAATAGATTTGATATCTGCAGCCCGTCTCTATAGTAAAATACCGTAAGACATGATACTATGAAAGTAACTGAAATAGACTAGCCTCGCGGTATCTACATCAGTAAATTGACGGATTTTTCTCACAGCATATGCTGCTGAACTTAGCCGTCCTCCAAGAAATGTTAAATGAGGACTCCATTGCAGCCTTGAGTCGAGCGTCATCCCCAAGAAAACAGTTTTATCGACGAATTCTAGTTTCTCCCTGTTCAATACTATTTCACAAACACTACATTTAACATTCGGTAAAGCAAATCTTATACATTTAGTTTTTTTCCCATTTAATACTAAATTATGAGCAGTGAACCAATTCTGGACCTGCAGTAGGGCGTTATTTACGTTCTCATGATTTGATGCCCGTCTATTTATCTTAAAAATTAGGGAAGTATCGTCAGCAAATAACACCATTTGTGGTTTGTTTTTTAATAAATGGGGTAGATCATTAATATATACTAAAAAGAGGAAAGGACCCAATATTGAGCCTTGTGGAACACCCATTTTTACTTTTAGACCGAGTGAATTGACACCGTTAATTTGAACTTGCTGCTGTCTATCATTTAAATAAGATTTTACCAAACTTAGCGCAAGCTTACCTAGTCCGTAATGCTCAAGTTTCAAGCTAAGGTTTCGTGATTTACGCAGCCTTGGAAAGGTCACAAAATATTCCTATGGCATCTTGGGCCACCTCCCATGCTGCAAATATGTGTTTTAATAAGGCGACACCGGCGTCAGTCATACAACGTCTTTTGGTGAACCCATATTGCTGATCGTGTAAGATTTGGTTGGTGTTAAAATGATTAAGCATTTGATTGAGCATTATCTTTTCAAACACATTGCTGAATACCGGCAGCACGGATACTGGTCTTTAATTTTTGGTGTCTTTACTGTCCCCAGATTTAAAAAGTGGTATAACCTTACTGTATTTCATTAAATGTATTTTATTACAAACTTGTTTACAAAGTGTACTTTATATATGAGTTTTAAATTTTCTTTCATTTAATTCTAATATATCACAAGGTATTATGTTGTAACATTTAACACAGTACCCCATAAAAAATGTATGTACTTTAGATAGTCTGAAAAATGGTTAATCTATTTTATCATTATTTCTAATATTTAAATGATGTCTATCACTTATTTTATTAAAAAGATGTAGATTTTTACTCACATTTATACATATTATTTTACCTCGATGGTTCTAGTTTATCATTTATAAATTCCAGTTACAGCTATATATCTACATATAGCTATATGTAAGCGGGCACGCCCTTTATGACTGACTGGAGGCTTTTATTTATATATTGTTTACGTTTAGTCTTTATTTTTTTTATTTCTGCTTGAGTACAGTTCTCGATATTTTTGTTTGGTGTATTGGTGTGTGCTAGCTGACATATGGCTTTTAATTTATAATTTAAATTATGTTTAGTGTTGCGTACTGTAAATAATTTTGCATAAGTACTATTATATAGAATCATTTATTTTCCTAATTGAAAAGACAGCTGTGCTGCTGGGGAATTTGTTGCGCCACTTCTTCTTCCCAGCGAAAGCACTCGGAAGTGGTGAAGGGTGGGCGTTTAGTGGGACTGTCTTATGTAATTTTGACGTTCAAAAAGTGCTGATTCTCAGCCTAGTTTGAATAAATGACTTTTGAATTTTGAATTTTCATAAATGAACATTTACAGGCACTTTTGAATTGTCAAGGACTCGGTCAGTCAGAAATATGAAGCTGATGGCCCAGTCGAAAGCGTAGTAGACCGTACCTATGGAGAATTTAAACTACGTAAAAAAAACCTGATAGCGAAATGTTAGAATTTTTAAATAATCGTACTTATTTCCTATCAGAAATTTCTTCGATCTCAAAAATGTAAGACTTTTTAGATTTAAAGTTTTTTATTTATTTATTATCACTTTAGGCAACTCCATGCGTAATTTTTATTTTGTTATTATAAATTCAAATGAATGGTTATTTGACCAGCAAAATTTGTACGCCATCAATGGCAAAACATGTAGATCCTTTTCCCGAATGTTATTTTAAGACCATGCAAATCTATAGTATACGTTCTCATGTTTTACAAAAAATAAATATCTTATCTTAAATGTTGCACACATTTCGGATTCATGGATAAAATAATAGTTTGAGTATCATCAATAGCATCAGTAGCATCTCGAAGTCTGGAGTCATGGCATTAGACATAGTTAATCATGGCCCACTTAATATACGAATCGACGGTGTCGTCCTCAAGCAGGTGGACAAATTCAAATATTTGGGAGTACCTGACAAGTAAAGGTAACCTGAACTCGGGCTAACTGCAGAACTGGTGCTGCTTCATCTGTGCTTAGCAGACTACGGGAGAAGGTATTTCGCCCTACCTCAAACTACAAACGAAGGCCAACGTGTACATGGCCATCGTCTTGCCAAACGTCCTGTATTCCTTTGGGACGCATTGCAGGTACAGGAGACACATACGCGCATTAGACTATGATGGCCCGACACTAGACACTGATATTAGAATCTAATGGCCCGACCGTGTTAGAAACACGGATGTCCTGCGAAGAGCTAATGTCTGTGAAATTGAGGTCTATCTCATGCGTCATAAGCTACGCTGGTCTGGACACCTTCTGAGAATGCGAATGAGAGGGTAGCTAAGCGCAACTCCTTTTCTGAACTCAAGGTCAGCAAGCGGAAATAAGGTAGCCAATTCCTTAGATATAGACGTTAAAAAAAGATGTATGAAGAGATGCAAAATAGATCCCTCTCGTTGGGAAGAATTGGCAAATCTAAGGAGACTTGTTTGGAGGCGTTTGGTAAAATAAAATGTTTCTGACTTTGAAGACCAGCGGAAGAGAGATATCGACACCAGGCGAGATCAGCTCAAGAGTAAACCACCCTCCAACATACAATACCATTACCACAATGGCATTCTAACTTGTACGCACTGTGTACTTATCTTTACAGTCCGGATAGGTTACATTAAGCCACATCAGAGCACATGCCCGTAACCTATAGTCAGTAGCGGCGGTAGAGGTCGGGCGATCGCCCAGGGCGCCGGATAAAAGGGGTGCCCCTTTGTAGCCCATCGCTCATAGTTCGAGGTCCACTTACTCATAAATTCCCTAAATTAAGCGAAAAAATCATTATGTTGGCAACTCTTGAATGGACCGCACGAATCCCCAATCATAGAGAAACACATTGTCAAGAGAGATAGCGTTATTTTTAGCGAAGCGGAACAATCTTAGCTCATTCTGATTCATAAAATCGGTGCACGTACAAAACTATTATTCCAATTATTTTAAAAGAAACAGACTCGACGTAGTAATCAAACGGTCCATGCTACGTTGCGATGCTAATGTTCGTCACTTTTCGTTTCTACTACCGAGTGACATTTGATTACAAAAATTGATGAGTACAAAATGTCTGAACACGTTGATAATATCAAAAGAAAACCATCTGGGTCAAAATATAGAAAACGGAAAGCAGAAAAAGATAAGGAATTTCAAAGAACAAAAAAGTTCATGAATATAGATAAATATATCACAACAAAAAATGAAGACCTGAATATGCCATCTACATCTGGAATACAAATGAATGTATCGGTAGTGGAGCCTCTATCTGACAAGTCAGATCAGATGATTGAAGATTGTGTTGAAGATATTGTGGACAAAGTTTTCCAAAGTGGTTCCCAAAGGTGACAAGCTGTGATACAAATTACAAATGCTGCTCAGGATGACTCCATTGGTAATATACAACAAATACAAATTCTATATGTCGTTAGTACTGTTGTCCCGAATATATCGGATCCAGCCACTTGGCCAGTCACTCGAAATAGCAAAATTATTGATCATATAATTACTAGTAGCCCAGTGCAAACTCACATTGATAATTATCCACACAATGATACAGGCCGACATTTCTCTAATTCCCGTTTCACAAAAAAACTTGCAAACAATGAAACAATTCAGCGTCGTTGGTTAATTTACTCGGTTTCTAAGGATCGAGTTTATTGTTTTTGTTGTCTACTATTTGATAGTAGCTCAACGTCGAACTTAGTATCTGAAGGGAAAATTCATGAAAATAGCTCTTCTCATAGAAAGTTTTACTTTTCATGGATTGACGCTGAAATACGATTAAAAACAGGAAAAACAATAGATTGTCAAGAGCAACATTTGATTAGAAAGGAAACTACAAGATGGAATAATGTTTTGTCTAGATTGATGCATGTTACACTTTATTTAGCTGAAAACAATTGGCGTTCAGAGGTACTTGCGACAAACTATTCAAAGACTATAAAACCTCTCTGACTATCTCTATGGTGACGATATACGCCAAATAACGGGAAGTTTACAAGAACTGTATCCAAATGTATGGATAGCATTGCGAATATTATTGACTATACCTGTAACGGTTGCTAGTGGGGAGAGGAGTGTTTCAAAGCTGAAGCTGATAAAAAACTATCTTCGATCAATAATATCTCAATCTAGATTGACAAACTTGGCAACTTTGTCCATTGAAAAGAAAATTGCTGAAAACATCGCCTTTGATAACCCTATAAAAGAGTTCGCTGGTAGAAAGGCCAGAAAACTAAAATTTCAATAGTTTTTCCTAATACGGTTATTTTTTATAATAAATAATTATTTCTTTTAATAAATGTTTATTTCATTATATCCTTTCCCTTTTCCCGTATGGGTTTGAATTGCAGTTGGGGGGCGCCGTAGAAATCTCGCCCAGGGCGCTGGTAGTGTTAAAACCGGCACTGCCTATAGTTGTCGGAAACAAAAATAGTTACTGTAGCCGAAATCGCAAGTGCAAAGCAATTGAAACTGCAAGTGTAAGCATTTGCAATTGGAGAATTGACCGTGACATATACCTATCGATGAATGGGAAAACATTTTTCAGCAACAATTTGTTCTTGGGATAAATTATTCATCCCAACTACGGTCTCCTATAGTGTGAGTGTTCCGACACGCATCTGGCCGGTTTTTAACCGACTTTTAAAAAAGGAGGAGGTTCTCAATTCGGTTGTTTATATTTTTTTGTTTGTTCGCACACATCTCCGTCGCTTGCCAACCGATAAGAAAAAATCTTTTTTTGTTGGAAAGGGTATACTTTCCAAATAGTCACATGAAAATTTTATTGCAACCCGGACGAGCGGTTTTTGAAAAATCAATAAAAATGGAAAAAATAATCTACATTGTCTACATTAACGATCTTTTCGTTAAGAAAGAAAGAAAAGAAACAAAAATATTTTATTTGCGACACGCGCAGGAAATACAAACAGTAAAAATAAAAAGTAACATGTAGCCTCTGCTTTGAAAGTCTGTTTTCGCGCTGGTCAGGGTTCTCATTCGAAATCCGTTGAGCATTTCTTCCCTAATTTCTTTTAATCGTTTTCCTTTTTCATTCTCAGTTTCAGTTCGACGCCGTTTTCTCATACGAGAAGCATCTTTACTAGGCCTACCCATATTTTTATAACATCAAAAATACCTATGTCACTAAAAATTAACACATAAAATATTTTTTACAAAAAAAAAAACCTACTTCAAAAATCCCTACAAGCACTAAAAAATTAAAAATAATACTATAACCTACCTATATTGATAAACCTAACCTAACCTACGATTAACCTATAATAAAATATAACAATTTTTTGGAGTCGCCAGGGCACATTCAATTCAATGAAAGACCAGTACCTAAATGGTAGCTTTACGAGTATAGTCTGTACCATAGTACTCACACATGTGCTATGCAATTATACAAAGAAAATAAATAGTTTTTAAAATCTTCAGCAGCTCCATCGGTATTACCAAATGCTAATCAATTAGTTTGATGCGCCATTGTGGAGCAGGACCAGCGTCAGCCAAGCATTTTTATCAGCGATGTAATCCCCCAACTTATAATTATGCTTGGCTGCATAGTGTGCGTTTAATATAAGATTTAAATTGCGTTTCATCCAGTTGAAGTATGTGGGGAGGTATTTTATTGTAACATTTTAAACAGTACCCCATGAAAGATGTAAAAATGTTATTATTATTACTTGTTAAAATGTTAGGAATGTAGTATAATTTTACAATGTTTGTAAATATGTGAGCACCATGCATCTATCACATAATTAATTTATCCGTCATTCCTTTATTTTTCATTCTTTTTACCTATCTAATCTTATTCTAGGTAATTAATGTATACAAGATATTGTGAAAACATTTTAAAAGAGTAACGGTGGAGTTTCTTGTCCATTCTTCTCCTTAAGAAAACTACCTTTTGGGGCGACTAGAATCAATATTATAATTTATCTGTTGTAAATTTTGACGTTCAAAAGTGCCTTTTTTGTGCCTAATTGAAATAAATTATTTGAGTTTGACTTTGATGAGTCCACTTTAGCCAGTCTGAATCCCGGTTGAACTAATTGGTCCCTATTCCTAGTTATATAATTGTGTTTTGCATCTCTTTTACTAAAAAGATGTAGATTTTTCCTTACGTACATAATATTTTCATAGATATATTGATAAGGTACCGTCACGATGTAAATATCTTTAAACAGTGCCCTTAGAGATTCGCGCCTGCGGATGCCATTTAAGTCTCTGATGGCTCTTTTCTGCAGAATAAAAAAATAGACTCGATGGTCTGCAGCCCATCCCCATAGTAGAAAATCGTACGACTTAATACTATGAAAGTAACTAAAATAGACTAGCCTCACGGTATCTACATCAGTAAATTGACAGATTTTTCTCACAGCATATGCTGCTAAACTTAGCCGTCCTGGAAGGGATGTTAAATGAGTACCCCATTGAAGCCTTGATTTGAGCGTGATCCCCAGGTTTTTTTTTATCGACGAATTCTAGTTCTTATAATTCAATACTATCTCAAAATTACTACACTGACGGACTCATAAACTGCATCAAAGTTCAGGATTTCTTTCAAATTAATATTTTTGATAAGTATGCAAACTAAAATAATGTCAAAACTAATAAAATATTAAAGAATTTCTTAAAGAAAATCTTTTGCACTTAGTTTTTTTTTTTCCATTTAATACAAAATTATTAGCAGTGAACCCACTTTGGACCTGCTGTAGGGCGTTATTTACGTCGTCAAGATATGATGCACGTCTATTAATTTTAAAAATTAGGGATTTTTTTCTAATTAAACAGACAGCTGTGCTGCTGGGGAGTTTGTTGCGCCACTTCTTCTTCCCAGCTCAAGCACTAGGAAGTGGTGAAGGGTGGGCGTTTTGAGGTCACAAAAATCATCAGTCGTACATCGCCCCTTTTTGTAACCATACTGTTGATCATTTAAGATTTTATTGGTGTTAAAATGATTGAGTATTTGATTAAGCATTACCTTTTCAAACACCTTGCTTAAAACCGGCAACACGGATACAGGTCTATTTATAACTATTGGTGTCTTTACTGTCCCTGGATTTGAAAAGCGGTATTACCTTACTGTATTTCATTAGATTAGGGAAGACTCCTTGATCCACAAACAAATCAAATATTAAGGCTAAGTATGGCACTATTGTCTCAACAATGGAGTTACAAGCTTTGATTGACATTCCCCTTAGATCTTCGGTTAATTTGATCTTGATTTGCTTGAAAGATTTTAGTACTGTTAAAGGGTTTAAATGCTGGCATATAAATTCAATCGTGTAGGATGAACATTTGCTCTTAATAAATCAAAAGAACGCGAGGTCGAGGAATTCAAGGTTTCGGTAGTTTTAAATGGGATACTCATAAAGAAATTTACACATTCTTGAGCAACTTCTTTGTTAGTGCTTATGAGACCACTTGAAATTTTTAGTGTGAAATCATTATTGTGTTATTCCTGTTTGTTTCGTCATTGATAATTTCCCAAATCGTCTTTATTTTATTATCGGCTGATTTGATCTTGTTGCTAATGTACTAGGCTTTAGCTACCTTGCAGGTATTTTTAAAAGTTTTAGAGTAGCAACGTATTTATTAAAAGATTCAGAGTTAATATAATGATTAAAAGGCCATACAGCTCAAACAATTTTTCCCTGCTTTTCCTAGTTGTACTTAACACCCTTAGTTGCCCAGCAAAATCAGCACTTAAAACGATCTCAAGACTACTTTTATTTTCACATGATTTTCACTTATAAAAAACTTGTATTATGCTACAAAGCTGGATTTGGGCGCAGTTATTGGAGAGTTTATTTCTATAAGTATCTTATAATCAACTTATTAAATGTTACTAAGCCCTATAATATACTTGACGAAGCGCAATAGCTTCTATAATGATATGAGACTACACAATTACAAGCACAAACGCTCTTGTTAGTATACATACATACTTAGTTATTAGTTATAAGTATATTTTAATAGAGGTTTTCATTGTTGTTGCGCGGCTGGTGGTTCCGGTTGTTTTGTGGTAAATACTTAATAAAAACGTAAGTTTCTATTACTATTATTTTGTATTATTGTAGAACATTAATTAGTAAATATATATTGTAAATATAGTGTATGAACTCGTGGGGAAGTCATTTTTACTGTAAATGTGTACCGCAATTTAGTTAGTTTCACAATTCCCTCCGAGAAATAGCACATTAGTATATTGTTGTAAATAAAATATTTCATCAATTCTGATGAATATTCGCCATGTTTTGAAATTGCTCTTCATTAAGTACTTTGTAGAACCTTTGTAGGTAAATAAGTACTTGTAGCAGCTTCAGTCCAGATAACTCGTCTCCATTTTAAAACAAATTAGGGTTCCCTTGAAACATGCCTGCTAATTTTTGAATTTACTTTTTTTAGGACTTAATTAACAAGATGGTTGTATTTCTTGATGTCGACTGTTTTTTGACCAAATAATTTTGCGAAATGCTGATCAACGGTGCAAAATCGAACCAAAACGAGCTTCTACAAAAAAATGCAGAGGTAAAAAAAGCGACAAAAAGACCTTCCGAAAATCTGGTTACAAACGAAACGTCTCCTAAGCAGCCTCTTATAGAGAAACAAGCCACTGGTAACCAAATAGAAGTTGAAGATGTTACAGAAGAAATTTTTGTCTGAAATGAAAAGATTTTTTGTCAAGGTTTTTATACCAGTTTTAGTTAATTAATTCTAGGTTTCTGAATTTTTAATTTGGATCTAGTTACTAAAGATATTGTTATCTGTTTGTATTATGTGATTATGTGACTTATCTATAATAAATGGTAGAGATAAACCATTTTAAAAATGAACGCCCCTCCACTGCTTGTTGCATACACATGTCAAATTTTTGTATAGAAATTTTAGTGGAGGGGCGTGCATTTTTACAGTGGTTTATCTCTACCTACCTATGCTGAAATTATTTAACGAACAAAAATGAACTACTAAGTTAATTTTTATTAGTTTTAGTTGATTAATTTTAAAAGACTTACCATTGAGGTTACTTTTAAAATACTTTTTTCGTGACTTTTTATTGATACAATTTTTGATTTTTAACGTTCATGTGCAGTAACTGTACTGTAATCATGCTAATAGTGAGACTAAAGACTACTGTAATAGTGAGACTAAAGATAATTAATGTGTTGAAATTTGTTGATATTTTATTGTTGAAGAATTTAAGCATTTATAATAGGTTTCTAATTATCTTTATGACATAGCTACACTGAAACATTTCGTTAACTTTAGTAAAGTTTTATTTTATTTGTTTAGTAAGTTTTTTATTTTAAGTTTGTAAGTTATAAGTTATAACTTATAACGTTTATTAGTACAAGACAGCTAAGATCATTTTAGTGCTTATGAAACATAATGTAGCTGATAACTCATGAATGAGACTGATTGCCAAGACTTTACCTAATTTTGAATAAAACATAATTGTAATATAGTGTTGTTTTATTTTATGCACTTTAAACTTAAAATTCACAGCGGTAACAATGGTAAGAAAAATATCTCCGAGTTATATGTAATACTAACAAGTTTACATTTTACATTTTGAACTTTGCAAATTACCTCCGATTTTTCAATAGCAGCACAATCACATTTATAAATATTCAAAAAAGAAGATTTTAATGGTTTTTCGAAAGCGTCGTGGATATTATCAAAACGATATCCCATGATTTCTATTTCTTGCTTAATGTTGTCTTTCATCATGACGGATTTTAATTATATTACATGATTTTCGTTAGTAAGAAACCACTTGTCTTCATCCTTTGGTGATAAAATATAAGTTTCTAGATGCAAAACCAATAAACCGCTTCGCTGGTTCCTTTTTATGAAAGGATAGTGTACAATTTCTTCGTTAAGATGTTCTGTTTCGATTAACTGTTTTTCAATTATTCTTTTCGCGACTTGCTGTAATGGATTGTTTCCTTGTCTGATAGTTTTTTTGATAGCGTAGTTTATTTTCAAAAGGATAAGCATTAAACTTATGCAGAATTCCAAATTTTCTTACTTCCTCAACTATATGTATTAAATTATGCATGTTACTAGTAACGTAGTCACGTCCGTAGAAGGTCTTAAAACTTTCTGTAAAATCTTCTAACATTTTTTCAGCAATCCGCAAGAGTGGCAAATGCTTTTCGTTTGAACAAATCGTTATGGCACAAAACAAGTTTAAAAAATGATAAAATGGTTCTGGTTTGAGCACGTGTTTCAAAATTATAACACTTAGATAATTTAAAATAGATCGGTACTCAGAACCTTTCCAGTGGGCCAAAACATCTACAGATCTCATTGTTCTGTGTATTTCTTTGGGCATTTGACAATTCAGTAAAAAACTGTTGACAATATCAATATCTCGAGCACTCCATTTGGTTAGGTATTTTCCCAACTTTCCATCACGCCATCCAATCAACAATCGCTTCATCAAGCCATGGTCTATTAGGTGTAATGAGTCTGCCACAGGAAAATCCTCTATCATATCTATGCTTAAGTTCAATAATGGAGAGTCATGTTTGTGGTGTTCTTCATATTTTTTAGCACGAAAGTCTTTATCGTTTCTTTTAGGACAATCGAACTTAGGAAATGTTACAGTGTTTGATTTATGTGAATATTCGCCAATCACGGTACATTTTAGACAGCCATGCTTTCCATTAAAATTTATGACACCTGTAAAAAATTAAAATGTACATAATTATACAGGGTTATTGGAAAAACACCACAACCTTTTAAAAGGTCATTGTACTCATCATTATGAACAACGATTTATTTTTTCGCGATTTCTGGTTTGGTCCCATGTAAAAGTTTTTATAATGACATGAGTACAATGACCTCTTAAGACGTTGTTGGTGTTTTTCCAATAACCCTGTATTTTTTAATAACAGTAGTGATAGACAAACCATACCTACATTTTCATCAACGCAGTCCTAGCACTGTTTAGAAAACTATAATGAATGATCATAAAGATTATACTTTAGCAATATTAAATAACTAGCCTTCCGCTCGTGGCTGCGCCCGCGTGGACTACGTTTTATATCGTGAGGTCTGTGCCCAGCACTGCGTTCAAAAGTTATCCAGCGCCTCATCTATCTACTTTCCAAATTTTATCAAAATCTGTTCAGCCGTTGAGGCCTCAAAGCGGAACAAACTTCCATATTTTTACATTATCATAAAGAGCGTAAAAAGAGTTGTTCAATAAGGTAGGCAACGCACTATCAATTCCCCCGGTGTTGCAGGTGTCTATGGGCGGCGGTGATCACTTATCATCTGGTGGACCGTCTGCCCGTTTGATCTCCTAGTTATAAAAAAAAAAAACTAAACGCACTAGCAATTCCCCCGGTGTTGCAGGTGTCTATGGGCGGCGGTGATCACTTATCATCTGGTGGACCGTCTGCCCGTTTGATCTCCTAGTTATAAAAAAAAAAAACTAAACTTTCCTTTAATAAAAAAACTAAACTTGCCTTTAATCAAGGCCCTTGCTGGCGAATCACAAATGAAAGCTCTTATTTTGACTTTGATTTTATATTCATTTGACGCCAACGTTATAACTAATCCATCTTCTTCAAGTTCCCTCATTTCTTTCACAAAAGACCCCAAATATAATGCATTCAGATCAGATGGCTTTCCTTCACCCGCATAAATCCCTTAAAAAAAGTTTTTGTTTAGTAATATATGTATACAACTTAACTAAGCACCTACGATATTGAAATAGTGTATAATTACCAATCACAAAGGGAGGGATGTGAGATATTTCAAAGATGTTACACAAAATAGGCCAGAGTTGATATCTTGAACTTTTGTATACTGGCAACCCATCTATGTTTATATTTAATGAAATCGTATTTGTAAAACTATTCAAATCCAGCCCCTGTAGCGTATTTTCAACCGACTTCAAAAAGGAGGAGGTTCTCAATTCGGTTGTATTTTTTTTTTTGTATGTTTGTTACGCGATTACTCCGCCAATTATGATTTGATTTTGATGATTCTTTTTTTGTTTGGTAGGGCATACTTCAGAAGTGGTCCCATATAAATTTGGTCATGATCTGATGAGGGGTTTTTGAGTTAGCTTCAATAATACGTATTTTTCCCATCTAGTATATGTGGACGATATTCTAATAGTTCCTATCACTGTAATTTACATAGCAGGTAATGAGTATTCAAATTTTTGTGAGGGTTTTGTGTAGGTACCACAACTAAAAAGTGAAAAATAAAAACTTTTTCACAAAAAATAAAACCGACTTCAAAAAAAAACACTACAAAGTGAAAAATAACTTTGATTTCGGAAGTCGGTGGCAAAAAAACGAAAATAAAAAACCAAAGACACCGACTTCCGAAATCAAAGTTATTTTTCACTTTGTAGTGTTTTTTTTTGAAGTCGGTTTTATTTTTTGTGAAAAAGTTTTTATTTTTTTTAGACATTTAATCAATCCGTTGTGCCAATACTGTCCTGGATCCGAGATTGTAATATGCAACTTTTCTTTGTTGGTATTTAATAAAGTCCGTAAATCTTTAGGTAAAACATTACTTAATCTTTTGTTCAAAATAGTAGATAGTTCATTCAGGGCTAGATGAGGTATATTAAATTTTATAGCCCAGCTTTGCATATCTTTAAGCAATTCATGATTTTTTTCATAGTCAGTGGTTTGTTCGATATGTAAATCGTATTCTTCTTCCCAATTTTCAACTTCTTCACTTTCTGAGTGGTGGACTAGGGGTGAAAAAATATTTTCGGTCACAGAACCCTCATTGACTTCACCTGCGTTTGCACTTGACGCGTTTGATTTATTTCCTGATCCTGTTAATTTTATTTCTGAAGAACTTGACTTCATTAATTCTTTATACCTATTTGTCACTTTTCTCCTGTAACCACCACTCCTTTTCAATCGTTTCCAATCGGTTAAATTCATGTTCAATTTCCTCAAAACGAAGGCTGAATCTCAACAAAATGGCTGAGGTTTACTAATAAAGTTATTGATCTAGTAGCTTATAAGCTTTTTTGATTATATAGCGCTCTTATCAAGTACTAGTAGATTTAAAAGAGTCTCGAGCAAAACTATAACGGCGTAAACTTATAGTGATCTCAGCCAAGTATGTTATAATATCTTATTCTATCACAAAATGCTACTATAGGATCAAAATGTTATTCAGGATTATTTAGTTTTACTGTAAACAATTATAAGAGACTTATTCTTAAAAGTGTCTTAAAAGATAATCTTGTAGCTAACTATAAGACAGAGATATAAAAGCAAATGCTCTTGAGAATATCTACGCTTGTGAAATGCTATTACTAGTAAAAGTGTCCTATACATGTTTTATAGGTCAGTCTTGTAGCAAACTATAAGACCGAGATATAAAAACTAATGCGCTTGAGTATGTTTGGCAAATTCTGTTATAAGATAAATTGTCTACCGCATGCCTTTATAAGAACGTTATTAGTAGTGACAGACTTATAATCTTTCTTTATAGGATTACTTTGCTAGTTGGCAGTCACTGAACAAAAAAATTGGGCAAATCGTCTTATTTTTCTTTTTTAAAGTATTATTGAAGTTGGTGCGCACTACCGAAAAGAATTCCTTATATAATTATAATATGACCCGGTATACTTAACTTACTAATTAAGTTATACATTAAACCTACTTAAATTGCAGCTTGTTATTTGTCTAGATAGTATCTGAATTATTTGTAATGGTGTGTTGAACTTGAAAGCAACGCTGTGATCAGAGGGGGGGGAGTCATAAAAATACATTATAATTTGAATTCACACTTTATTTTTTATTTTTGCCATAGTAAAGCGGCCAACATTATGCATAGATATCTTTAAAGTATGTTTTTCATGGGCGAGTAAGTAAAACGCCTTTTACCTTAAGATTGCTTATCCTAAACGTTGGCAACGTCGGAAATAGCCGTCAAATATTTCGCTGTTAAGATTAATTCGGCAATATTACTGTATGGAAATATAAAATGTGGCTAATTAGTGAACTAAAATATTGATTATGAAATGCAATAATTAATATCGTGACACCGAATATTTAGTTTTAGATGTAAAAAAAGTATTTGGAATCTTTCCAAATGCCTTTTTTACAAAACGGTTACAACATGAAATTCAGTGTTACAATTGCAATTCATTAAAAATATTCTAGTTCGCTAGTTAGCCATATTTCTTATTTCCACACAGTAATATTCCCAAAATAATCAAAACAGCGAAATATTTGACAGCTATTGGCGACGTTGCCCACTTTCAGTAACAAATGCAAAGAATGTTCACGTCAAACTACGTTTCATTTTAGGGTTCTGAACACAAAGGGCGCCAACGGGACATTATTACTAAGACAGCTGTCCGTCCGTCTGTCACTGACCTGTATCTTTTGAACCGTAATTGTTAGACACTAGAAATTTTAAGAGTGTGCACCTGCAACCATGATCGCTATGATAATAAATAATAAAATAAAGTAAAAATGAAAGAGGGATTTATAAGAAACGTGCTAAAGGTAACTATTTAAAAAAAAAGGTAAATATTGTAAATATTGTCGCACACGAACATTTTTTACAGTTTAAGAGATCAACGCACATATCGAGACGTTTAGCATTTTATTTATCAAATTCCATACTGTAATGCACACTTATCAGCCGAGCCAATATGATATGCTTTACCTTAAAAAGTCAGCTGGGGACGGCTAAGCCATGCAACGGATTTAGGACATATTATATTTAGGGATTTCAATTTTATGGCATGTGATATTATGTGATATTAAGTTCGGGTTAGTTATCATTCGGACAAATGATGATTAGGACAAAAAAGTTATGGCACTTTAAATTATGGATAAAAAAGTTAGGTGACACAATAGAGAATCCTGTTTTCTCCTATAGACCCAAAGAAGTCTTTGAAAATATTCAATTACGCAATTTGCTTGGGTTCGGATATAAAAATATTATTGTGTTGTAATTGTATGTTACACTTTTCCTTTTTTGATTTTTTATTTGTTCTCTCATTTATAATGCTCCACATCGTTTTTACTTTGTTGTCTGATTTTGTTAATGTATTGTATTATTTTTTTTGCAGTGGTATCTTTTTTTTAAAATATTTGTTCATATTTTTTATTATGTTGTGTAATTATTTTGTTTTTGGTTTTAGTGGACAATAATTTTAACAATCTTTTGTTTTTGCAGGAAACTGTAATACCTGTAGTAGTACCAGTATTTTAAATAGTTAGTTTTAAGTTTCATTTTACGTATAGGAATACATTGATTTCATTTTTTTATTATGAGGCTATTGAAAGAATTAAAATTTAATTTATATTATTGTTTGTTTGTTTAATTTCGTGCCAGTTTTGTGTATTAAGTATAGATTTACTTTTTTTAAAGTTCGCTATGTTAAATATTCTTTTTTTTTTGTGTTGTAAACATATTTTTGTCGCTGAAGTTCATAAATGATCAAGACATGTTGAGGATGTTTCTGTAATAGGCACAGGTCTTTTTATATGTTGAGTGAATTTGTATTCTAGCATGAGATCCAGAAACTGGTTAGTTTTTAAGTTTTTACCTAAAATATTAATGTTAAAATCTCCACCTATAACAATGTTAAATTTATTATAGGTACTTAACATTTAAATAGTTTAGGATTTGTTTTAATTTATCAATAAATAAATCTTCCTCTCTTCTATTCCATTACATAGTAATTAATAAAAGGTTTTGTTTAGGTAACTACCTTAAAAAAACCTTTTATTCGCATTTTTCCTTTTTCAATAGCGCACACTTCCACTACATAATCTGTAGACATGTTGGAGATATCATTTATATCTGTTTACTCGATTTGTCCTTGTAAGAGGATGCATACGCCGCCTCCTCTTCGAGTTTTATCGCAGTATGACGATGCAATAATATAACCACTAATTTGGATAAGTGAAATTTTGTCTTCGGATTGCCAGGACTCAGAAATGCATATAGCTGGATAGATAGGGTTTTCTGTTAAAAATGCTACTGGTAAATCATTTTACAAGGTAGTTCTATGCTTACGAAAGGAATGACTCGTAGTGACTTCGTTGGTGGTGGGTAGGTCGCAGATACGGTCTACTTTGTAATTGTATGTGGGTCGCTTCGAGTCATTGTTTTGGGGTAATAAAGACCGTCTTTCTCTTTCATTTTGTCTTCTCTGCAGAGATTCTTTATCAAGGAAACCTGACACAGATAAGCCTAGACTTGTTAAATAACCCACGTTTTCTAGTATATATTTAAATAAATTAATAAAATAAATAAATTCTTTATTTCACCAAAAGCCATCACAGTACAAGAAATTTTATATTAAATTTGGCCATCCCTTTGCTGTTCAGTTCCACCCGTAGTGGCCGTCTAAGTCCGTTTCGTCGTATCCGATTTAGCTCTTCGATATAACCAAAGAGGTCGATATTCAACATGTCTTGAAAAGCCACATATTATCTTCCAGGTCTGTTTCTGTTTCGTTATAATATTAATTTAAGCCGTGGATAACAATTATTTTAGAAGTATCGTTCGACGCATTTTGAGAGGTATCGTTCACGTACAGATGCAATTTTTTGTTTTGTAGCTCAGTTATTTCTGTTTTATGTTTTTCGCTTTCGATCTCAAGTTTTTGAATGGAATCTTTCAAATACTGGTGTTTATTTTTGTATACTCTAGAGAAAGTTGTTCAGTTGTCTGGCATATTTATTGTTGGAGTTTTAGTACAGCTATATTAGTTTCTGATTGTATTGTGCTTTTAATTTTTGTCAAAATAGAGTGTTGTTGTAACTCTAGTTTTCGGTCTAATAAATGACTAATTGGTTCTAATGTGATTGACTCTGTATGTTTTAAGATGGGTGATATGATTGTCGAATTATCTTTAATTGTTGGTGGTACATACCTACGTCATATTTTCCTGTGTCTCCTAGTATCCTTTGATCATGTAGTATTTGGTCGTCAATGGACATAATTGTGTCGTTAAGTGTCGGTGGAGATTGTCTCCTTACAGGTGTGTCATCATTTCTTTTTTTGTAGTAGTAGTTTGGCACGACGGGCAACGCCTAGAGCTATTAGTTGTTTACATCCAGCACGATTTATTTTTGTGGCTATATGATGAAAATGTTCCGTGCAGTGATTCTCGAGTTCGTCGATTAATATGTACGTTGCTTGGTGACTCACTTCAGCGGGTTCTGCGCGAGTTGTCGTAGGTCAGGCACATAATTCATTAGTTTATTTATTTTTAAATGTTTTTATTTTTATGTTTGTTTGATGTATCGCTTTGCACTTTTCATCACTAGTTAGGTTAGTTAAATATCTGTACTTTGATATAATATAACACAAATAAACAGTAACTTTGGACCTACTTTTTGCATTAAAAACCTAAGAGCAATTTGTAACACGTCTTTATATCTCAACGACTTCCAACGACTTCAAATATGTATGTGACATCTACCAACCCGCACTGGGCCCGGTTGGTAGATTATAGCCCACTCCCTCTCGAAGAGATGAGGCCAGGATGTGTCCCAGCAGTGGGCACATTATAGGCTGATTATGTTTATTTATTCATTAAATTTATTTATTTATTTAACAGTTTATGTACACACTTATAAACAGACAAGAAGAAAGGAACAAGAAACGAAATCTCTTCCAGCATACAATATGCCATGCTATTAATCTTCAAATTGCAATTAAAAAGTTAAGCATTAATAATATCTACACTACGCGCAAAGTAGACTGTATGGTTCCAAAAATAACGTGAATCTAAATTAACTGCATACTTGTCATATATTGACAATATACCTAATGCGGTATCATAGCGCTTTGTGGCGAGTAGCTTAGTGGACGCGTGTCACTACACTCACTACTCATCAGTGCATCAGACTGCGCCCGCGACGCTCACCATGGTCAATAACGTCAACGGTACTATCAGCCCAAAAAACTTTGAAGAACTCGTTGGTGACTCTTGCTACAAAATAATTAAATGGATGCTGTTCGTGCTGACTCTCACAGCGGCTATATACGGAGTGACATCTTGGTGCATCATCAAGAAGTTTCGTCATTTCAGAAACTATGTGCTCCTCAGTGCAATTATAGCGAAAGTGTTAAGCATATTATTCTATCACATAACAGTTCTACATTTAGCGGAATCGATCCAATATCCAGAAGTGTTTGTTTTAGGAGTTTTAACTGCAGATTTTTTATTGTATTTTACGGTTTCGTTTCATTCTTGGTTACTAGTGTTGTGCTACATGTTTTATGTTGACTTTGTAAAAGTTTTTCTTCTTGACATTCGAAGGAGGTACCTTAAGAGTAGCCTATTTGCGTGGGGTTTACCTGTTATATCAAACTTATTATTTTTAATTTTGCATAACTATGTCTCGAGAGAGATAATGACAACTCATGTATTAATTAGTCTCGCCTATTCAATATTATTAACACCCGTGGTGATTAGTTTTGTTATTTATATAACAGTTTTATATTGTTTATCCCGCGTTAGTGAAGAAGTGGACGCAAGTATAACTATTAACACATGGTGTCGCTTCTACATAGCTACGATGATTTTTGTATTCAGTAATTCTTGGTTAATACTTCAATTTCATTACATATTATATGGACATATATTGATTATTGCTGTTATAAGTGAATTAGGAGATTATTTGAACACAATAGCATTGGCTGTATATTTAATTATAATAAAGAGTAATCGTAAATTATGGCAAGGATTTCTGACTAGGAGATCGAAACGAGTCAATTCGAAATTGTCCAAACGAGTGTCCAAGTCAAGTGTCGTTTGACTGCTTAGTAAAAAAGCAGTTTCGGTAAACGATTGAACTTCACGCTTCTGGATAAATATGACCCCATCAGAAATCAAGTACCAATATATTATGTGTACCAAGATCAACCACGGACCTGATGCGTAAAAGTATCTTCTCTTTAGCACCAGTTATTTACAATAAAATCCTTAAACCCATTAGACAAATGCCCACAACTATAATTAAACTATATCTAAAAAAATACTTTATAGCCAAATATGTTATTATAGTCTTACATAATTTTTAAATAATCGTACTAATATCATATCATTTTGACATTTCTTCGATCTCAAAAACGTTACATTTGTTAGTTTAAAGTTTTTATTTACTTAATATCTCAATTTTTTGTTGTTGTTGTTTTTTATAAAAAAAAAATGTTGTTGTTGTTATTTATAAATGGTTAAGTTGACCAACAAAATTTGTACACCATCAATGGCAAAACATATAGATCCTGTTCCCGTATGTTATTTTAAGACCATGCAAATCTATTGTATATGTACTCATGTCTTACAAAAAATAAATATCTAATCGTATCTTAAATGTTGCACACATTTCGGATTCATTGATAAAACAATAGTTTGAGTATCATCAATAGCAGCAATAGCATCTCAAAGTCTGAAATCATGGCATTAGACATAATGATGGCCCACTTAATATACCTACGACTCGACGGTGTCGTCCTCAAGCAGGTGGACACATTCAAATATCTGGGAGTTCCTTGACAAGTAAAGGTAGCCTGGACTCGGAAACTAACTGCAGAACTGGTGTTGCTTAGCAGTGTTTAGCAGACTACGGAAGAAGGTATTCCGCATGACCTCAACGAAGATCAACTTGTACATGGTCATCGTCTTGCCAAACGTCCTGTATTCGTCGTCCTTTAAAACGTGGTGCAGGTACAGGAAGGTCTTTGAAGACCAGCGGAAGAGAGATTTCGGCGAGATTACCAACCTCTAACATACCATTACCACAATGGCATTCTAACTTGTACGCACTAGTGCCTAGTGCCTTTACAGTACGGATAGGTTACATTAAGCCACATCAAAGCACACGACCGTAACCTATAGTTGTTGGAAACAAAAATAGTCACTCTAGCCGAAATCGGCATGGGATTTATTATTAGTAATATACAAAAAAAAAATGTAAGGCAAATGTAAGGTAAAGCATATGCTTTACCAATTACCTTGATTATCCAACGCAGTAAATTCTATTATACGAGTATATATTATTATTTTTTGCCGTTAAATCATCCACAATTATTGTTCTCTCCTTTCCTTCCTGTGTAGCTACATTCCATCAGTTCGGTTTTGGTCGTGGGTTTTCGTACCACACTAAATTCATAAGGAATGTTATTTAAGTTATTTTATTCATATCTTTTGAAATACTGAATGTGCAGGATGTTGGATTACGCCAATATTTAGTAGAATTTTCTACTTAATATTGGTGCTATTGTTATCCGATTTGATCAACTACTTTAGTAGCTAAGAAAGAAGTAACCCAACGTAGCTCTCGCCGAGCTAGTTTTCTGATTTTGCCGAAGATGAGAACTAAGTTTGGCAAAAAAAAAATACATTTAATGGAGCACAATTGTACAACAAAATACCCTCACGTATTAAAAAAGTACACTCATTCTTTGCATTCAAAACTCTATTAGCTGAATATTTGATCACAAATATCACCCTTCCTAATATCTGAATGCATTGGATGGGTGTACTTATCTAATTTATCATAATTGCTATCGTGACGTCTGTGACGAACTTTAACTATAATTTATTTTAAGCATTATTCTCATGTAAGTGACTTTGTTTTTTTTGAGAATAAATATCTTTAAACCTGAGCTACGTACTTGTATATGTTTTCTTTAGACCGTCAGGATTGAGGAGACACATAAAATGTGTCGTATTAGGTAAATTATATAGTTTTTCCATTTTATTTTTATACAACAAATTACAACACATTTACTATTAAATTATACTAAAAATATGTTCTAATTGGTTGATTAGGTACTCAAAATTCAAAAGTCATTTAATCAAACTAGGCTGAGAATCAGCACTTTTCGAACGTCAATATAACATAAGACAGTCCCCCAAAACGCCCACCCTTCACCACTTCCTAGTGCCTTAGCTGGGAAGAAGAAGTGGCGCAACAAACTCCCCACCAGCACAGCTGTCTGTTCAGTTAGAAAAAAATATTTTTCAATTCTTTCCTCAATTCAGATGTGATGTCAATTGAGGAGCCACCTTAAACGTCCTGTAACTATATATCCTATAAAATCGGCTAACTTACTACTTAATATTGGTAGTACCCGCGTTTAAAATTATGAGACATGGCTCCTCAATCCATACGGACACTACATTCCTACATTACATTTCTTCAGCGATCGGATATCACACACCCAATCAACTTTTATTGCGATTACAAACGGTGAATTCTCCAACTGCAAGTGTAAGCATTTGCAGTTGGAGAATTGAACGTGATTAAATCTATTGGTTTATGGGAAAACATTTTTTCAACTACAATTAATTTGTTCTTGGGATAAATTCATTCCAACTACGGAACCCTATAAAGTGCGTGTTCTGACACGCATTTGGCCGGTTTTTCATGATGAATAGATTGGCCGCTACAAAAGTCAGAAATCGCAAAAAACTTTTTTAAACTTTCTAAATTATTTGATGTCATAATTTTTTTTTTTCAAAATGATAGAACTCACAAGCAGATAGTATTATCATAATTCTGTTCTCAAAGCAAATAAAATTGTAACGCGTATCCGTTCGAAATTCGAAGTTAAAAAATTTGGTCATTGGAAGACTGCGTAATCGACCTCAGGACTAACTGCTTCTCACACGGACAACTGTACATCGTTTGCTTCCGCGTCACCAGTCCTTTTTTTTTTTTTTTTTTTTTTTGGGTGGGAAATCATCAAATGACTTCTCCCGCTTTGGGTGGAGCGGGAGGGCGTGTCAGACTCTTACTAACTAAAACCCACCCGTGTTCCTTCTGTTGCCTGTGCAATGCCAGGGGGCCACGGTATCCCTTTCGGACTTTCCCGCAACCCCGGCAGGCAATGGTCTCATCGGACCCCTTCACTTGCTGACACTCTTTGAGGCGCGCGTGGAACACAACGCGCCGTCGACCCGGGCCTGGTCCTTACCGGACGGCGAGCTACCCATTGCTCACCGTCCGCAAGCCCGCGCCTACGGTGGCCGGGAATCAGCGATTGATTCCCGACGCCCAGGGCGTCTCCTCCTGCGGCGGCTAGGGGCGTGAGGGCGCGAAATTTGCCTCTCCCTCACGCGCTCCGCCTCCTCCTTTGCGATCATTACTGCTTCGCAGAAGGAGGTGACGGCCTCCCATGCCCTCTCGCTCCGTACCATGGCCTGGACCAGGGCCGGACGCGAGAGATCCCCGCCACCGATCGCCTCCACGAGGACACGGCGGAGCTCTGCCCAAGCCGGGCATACCTCCACCGTATGCTCCACCGTATCCTCCGGGCGATCCACGCAGTGATGACACCCGGGCGTTTCCTCCCGCCTTATCCGAAACAGGTACCTCCCGAAACAGCCGTGTCCGGTGAGGACCTGCGTCAGGCGGAAGGTGAGGGCGCCGTGGCGCCTCTCCAGCCACTCCTCAAAGAGGGGACTTATCGCCGCAATAGTGGCGTGCCCAGCACTGGGTTGCGACGCGTCACCAGTCCTGAATCCCTAATTTTGACTGCAGAGACCAAAACTACAAACGTAGTATACAGGGAAGTTTTATAAAAATAATATAACATCACGCCTGTATTCTCCGAAGGGTTAGGCAGAGGTGTACCTATAGTACACCATAATTCCATGTAATGGGGGGCGAGCTTATTGCTAATAACCGAACACAAATCCAGCCTTCGGACTGCTGAGAGACTAGATAAGTAGACTACTGAGAAATTCCAGATGGAAAACCCAATAACACTTGGCCTGACCCCAGAAACGAACCCAAGACCGCATGCTCAACAGTAGCGCTAGCAAACACTAGAGTGAACACTCTTTAACTAGATCAACGAGGCAGTTTTTTATAAAAATAAAAATAAAAATGTGACTGTTATTTTAGTGTACATATTGTGGTGTCTTACGACTTCTATGCGAACGAAGTCGCGAGCAGAAGCTAGTGATAAATAAATGTGTTTAAATAGTGTTATTGACTTCTGCCATTCTATTTAAAGCCAAACATTCTATATAAATCATACAATTATTAGGAAAACCATTATTCTTTGCGGTTATCCCCCCATTGAAAATACGTTCAAAACAATATTTTGTTATAAATAAATTACCAATCTTCTATGGATTGGCCTAGTTTAACCCAGTTTGAACCTCCTATTTTCTTTATGTCTTGGTCCCATCTAGTAATAGGTCGTCTCTTCTTTCGTTCTTCCTTTAAGTTAACTATTTTTGCCCATCTCTTTTTCCTGAAGGCGTGCTACGTCACTACGTGTCCACCCCATTCCCATTTTGAAGTTAAGGCTGATGTAGTAGTACAACAGTAGCTTCGGTAGTTTGTCTAATTTTTGTATATCGAAGTTTCTGTATTTTTTTTAAACTCAGCTTATTACTGTCCATTGCTCTTTGGCATGTGACTATCCTGTTTTTTTATATTGTTGCTGAATTTCCATGTTTGACAATCTTATGTAACAACATTGTGTGGCAAGAATTGAAAACTTTAGTTTTGAGATGGGTAGGTAGATTGCTCTTGAATATTTATTTTAAACTCCAGTATTTATTCCATGTCAGTTGTATTCTACGGTTTACTTCCAGGTCGTTGCAATTTTAGTTTAACCCTATTTGTTTTCCAAGGTATGTATATACTTCTGTGTATTTCAGGGATTCACCTACAACCGATAATGGCATCCTGGTGCTGTTAGTGTTAGTCATTAGCATAGTTTTAGACCTGTCTAAAATTCATTTCTAAGCCTACTTTTTTGCTAGCCTCGTTTAATGATTCTATCAAGGTTCGCAGTTGAGAGCTAGTTTCCGAAATTAACACATGTCGTATGAGAATCGTAGGTGGCTTAGCTAGTCGTTTTTAATCGTATCGTAGCTAATGTGTTGATTATAGATTCTAGTGTAGCTATGAATAATTTACGGGATAAGCGGTTGCCTTGTTTCACTCTTCTTTTCACGGGAAAACAGGGGCCAGCTGTCTCTAGTTTTACGCTATTTCTATTATTCTTGTAAATATTTTTGATTATCTACAAGAACTAGTTTCTTTTAGTTTTTATCGCCTTAGAGCTTCCCATATGCTGTCATGTGAAATAGTGTCAAAGGTTTTCTGGTAATCAATGAATGCAAGATAGAGTGGTCTCTGCATTTCATTGTATTTCTCTATAAGAAGCTCTAGCGTATGAATGTGGTCATTGTCAATGGTGGAGAATCATACTTAACTATCGCAGTATTTCCCTTCTCTTTCTCTTCCCGTACCTGTTTTTGCAGTTCCATCCATTTTTCTAAAATATATTGTGGATAATCCTCTTTTAAGTAGTATGGAGTGTCAAACTCTTTTAAATAGTTTCAGTGCTCCTCTTTGTTTGTATGTATAAATCTATTTTTACTCCCAAAGTTGAAAATGTGTCACGATAATTGTCGAAGTTTTTCTCCTTTTTTCCCTATTCTCTTTGCTTTCTGAGTGTCTCTGCAATCCAATTTTATAGAGAGATGACGTTCTATGAAATTGGTTAGGTTTCTTTCCAAGTTTGAGTACAAAGTTTTGGTTTCCTATAGAGGAAACCAAAACCTTAGAAAATTGTCTTCTTTGGCATAGGCCAGAGAAGACAATTTTCTTTATTCTTGCCTGTTTCTCCAAAAATATGTATAAGTATTTTTTCTTGATTTTCCACTTTGGTTTTGAGGTTATCGAATTTTTCTTCCCAGGGATTGAACTTTTCATCCAATATTTTGTTCATGTTTTGTGTCACTTGAATCTTCAGTTTTTGTTCATCCAGTTCTTTTTGGATGTTTCAGACTGCAAACAGAACTTCTTCCATTTTTGTTTATTGGATAATGGTTGCTTGAGTTTGTTTTGGTACTGGTATCGCCCTCTCGTGGTCTTTGGTAGTATTATGTCACTGAGCGTCGAGCGCATCGAGAAATACTAGGTCGGTATGATGCGACACCTATGTCACAGAATAAATATGGACAGTATGGAAACTAGGCCTATTTGTTGACATTACCTACACTCCATTGGATCGTTAGGGTTGTCACTCTTAATTTTTGTAAAATTGAAAAGTGTTTTGAGCTGATTTGTTCCATATGAAATTTGTTCTTATGGAACAATCTAACTTAGGGAGATGTATTGGAGTAACCATTATAAATGATTACAATGTCAAAGTCGTAGGTTGTTAGTATTAAATTCACCCGCCCGGTTACCTCCTCAATGCCTCGACGCCTCTTATTACGCTATACACAACTCGTGTCGTCTCCACAGTTCTGTCATATTACTCGTTTAGTTGTTATCTTTTAAACCACATAAACTGTATTTTTTTTTTCTGTCTCCTGAGACACAGGCTAACAACCTAGTTCAGGGGGCAGTGCGCTTATGTTACTGTGTACTTTCTTTGTTTTCAATAAAGCATTATTATTATTATTATTTTCTTTGAAATTTCTCGGAACCCTAGGGTCCCGGACCTTTGGAAGGCGTACGAGGGGCCGAAGCCAACTCGCAGAGGCCCGTTAGACGTGTCTAATGAAACGAGGCACTAACCGATGATTATCCCTATACGCACTAATCTAGTGCACCCAAGGGCAACCCCCGGTTAGTGCAGGACTATTGCAAGATATGGAAACAATGATATTGGATTATGGGTGTGGGTGGCTAAGTGAACTGGTTATCTAGAACTATGGAAAGACTATGGCCCCTGCCTGACCAATATCTTATATAAAATAGACAGGTAAAATGGCAGGGGGTGACTTGCACACTCAGTAATGGGCCCCCGAAAACGGTCGCTAGCACAAAGTGTCGAAGCGAAAAGGGGGCAACATGTCCTGAGGTGCTTATAAGGAGTGGAGCGGTATTCCACGGCTATCGGGACAATCCCGGAAGTACGGTCAAGATCCCTACCAGCATCTTACTGGAATACTTCCTTCCCCCGAGCACATTTGCTCTTGCGAATCTCCACTCAAGCCGGCCAATAAAGGCAAGAAAGAGGTGGGAGCTCTATTCCTCGTCAGTGTTCACTCCAGCCGGCCAATAAAGGCAAGCCAGAGATGAGGAACAAGATTTCTCCCGGGAGATAGGGTCCGTGGGGTCGCTACTGCCCAACAGCTCGCCACATGCTGCCCTGCGGGTTTCTGTATCTCTCTTGGTCTGGCTCCTCATCCCAGACCTATTCCGGCAAAAAAAAAAAACTCTACCGGCATAGACCTGGAGTTCGGAGCGCGCAAGCCCCACCACGACGTCAACGTAGAGATACGGCGGTGGGCTTATTATTATTATTATTTAGAAACCGAGTTTAAACAGCCGTATGATACGCAATACGCTCGTGGCATTTTTAAAAAGATCACGGCGACCACTCGTCTTGACGTGGCACCTGCAACTGATAGCACCGCGATAATCACTTGGGGTCTCGTAATTGATCGCTTCTGTGTGAGTGAGCTGTTTCGAACGTTTACTTCGTAGTTTCCGTACTGTCCATATTTATACTGTACCTATGTTGTTAAGGTGTTTACTATTATCAACAGATGGCGTTATTAACGTATCGATTTTTGCATAATCCGGTCGTAATGAGGTTATTTTTTTGGGTTATTTTCACATTCTCGTTTCTTTGTCTGTTATACTTAATTAATACTTCGCGTTGTTCGTTCACTTCTCGTTGATTTTTCTCTCGAACTGAATATGAAGAGATTGACATGAACGTTTTAACTCACTCAAGTAATTTTTCATAATTTTCTGTTAATTCCTTGGGCAATTGATCGGTATTCACAATTTATCTTGCGGAGTGACAATATTTGCGCACACTTATATATGTAACATGTAGGTATGTCTGAAACAAATATTAAATTAAATTAAATAACGAAAAGAAGAAAAAAGTTCTCATAACTTTAATAGATTTCATTCCACCTGTACTGATACCTTTTACATGGACTTAATTAAAAGATAGCTCCAGAGCAGAGCTAGATTTAATTGAAGTAAACACTTAGCCCAGTCAATAACAACATCAAACATTGCAAATGCGCATGTAACTACGATTCTTTTATATGTTGTTAGGTCTCATGAGAGTAGTTTATAAACCGTGCAAACCTTGTGCTACTCCCATGGTGTTCGGAAAACTGCGAAATTCTGGCAGTTGTTTGAAACATACTCCTTAAGCACACATTTTAGATGTGTTTGCCAAGCAAGCTAAATTTGATACAATCTGAGCCCAACCTAAGCAATCTAGGTCTAGGTTGCAAAGATGGGAATTTTTTACCAAAAAAGTGAAAAAAAAATCGATTTATGGTCATTTGCCAAGACACGTACCGGCTGATCTAATGCACATCTTCTTTATGCATGCGGAGTTTTCCTGTAATTGATTGTTGCACTGTTGCATAAACACTTTCGCATGTTACCCTTGGCGTTTGCTGCGATCGAATCGAATCGAACAAAAACGAAATGATTTTAAATTAATTTGATTACTGAATTAATATTACAAAATTAAACCTATGAACGATGATTATAGTTCGAAGTAGGATAGTAGAATAATCATTTTTACAATTTATTGAACAAACAGCAACTTGCGAAATTGACGTCATAGGTAAGGTTTATTTTTATTAAGGAATGAAGCTGAGTTCCTTAGCCTCCTTATCTTTTTGTGTTTCTGTAACTTACTGATTCGGATATTTGCAATTTCAAGATTTTTGTACTTAGTAATATAACATTTTTACCTTCTATAATTATTGATTTGTTCGATTCAACTATGATTACCACATAACATAAGACAACATCACGCCTTGTTTCCCCGAAGGGTTGTGCAGAGGAGTACCTGTAGTACACCCACATTTCGCCAGTTATGTTTAAGTCCCATGTAATAGGGGGTGAGCCTATTACCATCTACCGGGCACAAATCCAGACTCACGGCTGCTACTGAAAAATTCCAGAAAGAAAAACCCAATGATACTTTTCCCGACCTGGGAATCGAACCCAGGACCTCATGTTCAGCAGTAGCGCTTGCGACCACTAGACCAACGAGGCAGTTACCAATAATGCTATAATTGAATGAGCAGGTTTCTAAAACACAATAGCGTTAATACGTGCACCAATACTGCTGAGCGTGCCCGCCTTCTGGCTGTGGGAGTCGGGCCTCTGGCTTCAGGCTACCGTCACCTACTATAGGTACTATGCTGGGCGATGCCCTATAATTATTTTTCGAACTTTCTCCATAGAAAAAATTTTTCCTGCATACGAGGTTAAAACAAAGTCACTCGAAATGACCGGAACCGGATCGACATCGCTTCCACACGAGCAATATAAAATAAAATTGTTAGTTAGTTTATTTTACTTACGTAATGACACTGTTAGGTATTATTTGTAAGTATGTTTTTTACTATTTAACACCGTACAACCACCGCATATTAACTATTTCCATAGATTACATGTTACCATTTCTATAAATAGAGTTTCGGCTCACCTTGATGGACCGTTAAAGTTCATAAAAGCTACATAAGTACTGCGTTGTATGCCCGTTGGAGGAAAACACGTTTGTAAGCATTTGAAACGACAGCGACGTGTCTTGCAACCTTTTCTGAACAGACAGTAAACTTAAACTCATTAGACATGTGCGCCGCGTGTCGGTGAGGACGTGTGCACTGTGAGGCACTGCGCATGCGACGCTCACCATGGTCGACAACGGTGTATCACGATATCCTAGTGACATTGTATACTACATTATTTACTGGATTCTGTTCATGCTGCCTCTGACGGCAGTCATTTACGGAGTGACATCGTGGTGGATAATGAAGAAGTTCCGCCATTACAGAAACTATGTGCTTCTAAGTGCTAGCATTGCGAATATGCTTTATTTGTTAGTGTGGTTCTTTATGGCTTATCCAGACAAACTTTTGAAATACTTTCCAAGTTTGAGTTTAGTAATTTTTGCTCTATTTCTGTGCTGTTTACTTTCGTACAATAGTTGGTTACTAGTGTTGTGCTATATATTTTACGTTGATTTTGTTAAAGTGTTCAACATGGATATTAGTAGAAGGTACCTTAAGAGTAGTCTATTATGCTGGGGTGTGCCTTTAGTAACATTCTTCTTGTTTTATGTTGCACCTTTGTTACTAAATGTTCATGATATAGTTGACACTGCACTTCCTGCGTTCGTTGCATTGTTTTTAGTAGTAATACTTATAATAATTATTATTATTTTAAATTTTGTTCTTTACATAAGAGTAGTATATTCTCTATACCGCGGTAATGAAAATGGTGCCAGTACATCTACTAATAAATGGCGTCGAATCTTCATATGTACTCTGGTATTTGGTTTTAGCAATGTTTTAACTCTTACCGCTTTACTGAGTATCTTTGAGGTAAAGGACTTGTATATTATTGTATTAGTAATTGTAGGACTATTTGTGAATGCGACGGCATTAAATGTGTATACAGTTCTAGGAAAGAGTAATAGGGAATTATGGCGAGAGTTTTTAAATAAAAGGAAATCTAAACAAATCATGCTTGAATTGAGGTGATGTTATTTATTTATTTTTTTAGGCAAATCAACTAAATACACACAAGGACATTCAAAGTACATATCATTAACAAATACAATAGAATTGCATGCATCTAAATTATAGGTAAGCACAGCATTTTAATTGAATTATCATTCTTGAGGAAAATAAAACTGGTTGGATCGCTTGTATATCCTGTTAAAAAATGTTAATGAATATTACATTAACAATTTACCTTACGCTACAAGACCGTATCTTTGATAGTCTTAGTAAATTATTATTGTTGTGTATTATTAGGTATCTATGAAATCAGCGTTTTTTATGGAGAATTGAAACACAAATTGAATTGAATTGGTTTGAAGTTGCATTTTTCATACTAACATTTTCTTTATTTACATTTATATATTTATTTATTTTGACGGCACGGTTGGCGCAGTGGTTAAGTAATTGACTGCTGCGCTGCATGTCGCGGGTTCGATGCCCGCACGGAACAAATATTTGTATGACCTACAATTAGTTGTTCCGGGTCTGGCTGTTTGTGTATGTGAGTTTATATGTATGTAAACGCACCCACGATACAGGAGAAATTCCTAGTGTGGGGCAACGTTTAAAAAACAATAAAAAATATTTAACAACCATGAACACTAATGTTATAAAACTTTTATGCACAATGTTTTAAAACTAAGATAACGTATGCCACTTAGATTAAGCGATAAAAATAAGTTTTGGCTAAGTTTTAAAAGAAAGTCGTGGTAATTTCTGCTAACAAAAAGAGGAGTAATTTTTAAGGTATTTTTTATGTTTAGAAAACTATAAGCAATAAGGTTTATTTGCTATTGGTGGTCTATGATGGTCATTATTCGATATAATATCAAGCAATTGATGAATATTGAGGTTCTCTATTTGTGAGAAAAAAAACGCCAATTTGGTGGGGACCCAATATTATTCGTGCTAAAGTGTTGACTTTGTTAAAACCAATAACAAAATAAACATCATTTTATCCTTATCGTAGTTATTATTTTGATTGTGTATTTCTAGAGAAAAATAAAGGACATATTATTTTCTGGTACTACCGGTTTTTTTGCTTCGGGGATAACAGGCGGGATGTTATGTTTATCTAAATTAAAGAGAAAAGATTTCATTTTTTGTATGTTTGTTTACCCTTTCACGCTAAAACGTCTGAAATAGTTTTTATCCTGATATTTATACGGGAACAAGACTTATGCGGGTTAAACCACGGGGCGATGCTAGTGTTTAATAAAAGAAAAGAAAGAAGAAAAGAAGAAGTTTATTTGCGGTACACAAGACGCAAAGAAAGAACACAAACACGAAGAGAACAAGTTGGGGGAAAATGTGCGTTACGTTCACGCGAAACGGCTATCACACAATGCTTCGACCCTATGCGAAACAGAGCCCCGGTGCTGATTTTCAACATATCAGAATCAGATGTAATCAACCTTTAATAGGCGGCAAATAAATTGCCACCAACCGGTCAATCTTGATTTATATGTAAGAAAGATCGAAATGATCGATGTAAACAAACTTTGATATAAAGTGATATCCGCCGAAATATTATGTGTGTAAAATTTCAGGAAACTGTTTTTTTTTTTTTGTAACCTCTGTACTTAAAAAAAAACACGTTTAATGTGGTACCCAAATGTTTTAACCAATTTTTTATCTTAGTTTTAAGTCGTACTGTAAAATCTGCAATCCTAAACATTACTCGTAACCAGAGGGCAGATACTGGACCTATCCTTTGTAATAGTAGATACATAAAAATAGTTATATAAAAAAAAAAACTTTAAATATACATATAATATACTTACTAACTTAAAACTTATGATTGATTTGAAAATGTGCCTGTTATAATAATAATATGTCCATAGTAGCGCCCTCCGTCGTTGAGCAGCGGAAGCAATGTAAGAGGATATCCTACTGTTTGTTCCACTCGCTGCCAGAGGGCGTCAGCGTTTATCAATGATTTACTCCTAGTATGAATAGAATATAGGATAACAGCTTACGCCTCTCGACACCAGCACGCACAGCATGACAACCATAGAAACGGGTTTTCTACGAGTTTTGTCGACGGAAGAATAGACAAAATGACAGATTGTGATTGTTTATCTGTCATTTTGTCTATTCTTCCGTCGACAAAAAACGTTTGTGGTTATGCTAAGCGGGAGGGGGACGCTGATACAAATGAGTTATTGTATAGCTGTTATAAAATGAATGTTGTAATAGATCGCTTCTCGACACTATAGGATGCATTGTAGAACAATCTGGAATGTTCTTTCTAGAAGCCGGAAGTTTTTCCGCTAGGTTTCATGTTATTCATTACAGATAGTGCAATCCACGACGACGCGTCCCACTCCGCGATGACTGTACTGTAAGCTGTACTTACGGAGCGGAGCGGAGTGGGGCGCGTCGTCGTGGATTGCACTATCTATAGTCAGTTCGCTTTCAGAAGTAACAGTGTTCACTAGTTAAAATGATACTTGTAGATAATTTGCATATTTGTATGTTAATGATACCAATACCATATCTGTTTTTTAAAGTATAATTTGGCTCTGAAAGACTTTCAGCTAAACAAATCAAAATAATAAAATGAAAAAAAAAAAACTTTATAACCCTGTGAAGCATTTATCTGTGTGGACTCGTGGCAAACTGCGCACACGACGCATTAACATGGCCAACAATACCACCACTTTATTGGAAACCAGTGTAAATGAAATCGGTTTAAACAACACGAGTGACAAATCTGTACCATATCTAGAGATTATAATCTGGATTTTGTTCGCACTGACTCTAGCTGTGTTCATAAACGGAGTGACATCGTGGTGGATACTCAAGAAGTTTCGTTATTTCAGAAACTATGTGCTTCTCAGTTCAATCGTTGCAAATGTGTTTCAATTCTTAGTGACAGTGATGTCCTATGTTATAAGACCAGAGACTATAAACCATCCTTTAGTTCGTCTTATATGTATTTATTTATTTATTAACACTTCAAGCACATAAATGTACAGAGGCGGACTTAATTCCACAGGCATTTTCTACCAGTCAACGTTTGGGTGATGCAGAGACAAACAGTGGTAGGTGCAATAGCGAGAATTGAGGAAAAAAATATTTATTTAAATATAAAGATATACATATTTACATATTAAAAACTATAAATATAATAATTACACCTAATTATAAATAAATGCCAATGGGCTCGCCCCCTATTACATGGGACTTAAACATAACTGGTGAAATGTGGGTGTACCTCCTACAGGTACACCTCTGCCCAACCCTTCGGGGAAACAAGGCGTGATGTTATGTTATACATAAATATAAGCACAAACAAGACAAACAATGGGAAAACATTACCGCTGTGATGTATTTGTGTATTATTATATAGTGTACTAGCAAATAATTTTTGGTTACTAGTGTTGTGCTATATTTTTTATGTTGATTTTTTTTAACTCTATAATTTGTCTGTACATATTATGAATAAAAGTAACTTTTCGAGTCTGTCTGTCTGACCGCGATGTTCTTCCAAACTATGCAACGGATTTTGATGTGTTTTTGTGATTTTGTTGTTTCTCCCATCATATAGATAGAAAATTTATTACGAAAGGGTTTTGTGTATAATACATTAATATTAAACTCACATATAATAAATAAATTTTGGGTTTTATCAAGTCTTAAAAGCAGTGCAATGCAAGCGCATTGCACAGTTTTTGTTATCTGTGTTACCTGTGTTTTGTTGTATGTGTTATTATAAAACAGGTATGCAATTCACCGCTATTTTTCAAACTAGTTTCCTCATTGCCAGGTAGCCTTTTAATATACAGATTGTTTTTTTTTTGAAAATATTGTATGTGGAATAACCTATAATAACAATCGGCCTAGCCTCTTCCCAACTATGCTGAATACCAGTATTTTACATGAAGCGACTGCCTATCTGACCTCCACAACCCAGTAACTGGGTATCACGATGCCCCTTCGTAAGACTGGTAGGTTTGACTTGGACTACTTGTAAGGACTCTCAAAGATCTACAAATGACAGCCGGGACCAATGGCTTAACGTGATTTCCGAGGCACTGAGGGATCCGCGACAAGCGTAGCTTATCCTTCGACCGACCTGGTGCCTATTATCATTTAGCCACGAGCCCCTCAAGTGAAAAAATCCATGCGCTTGATTTTCTTATTAAGTAAAAATACGCAAATGCTCTGTGTATTTGTATATCATACGAAGAAAGCTTTTTAATTGTATTTTTATAGAGACTTACGACTCGGATTCATAGCCAAGTGTGAGCTACGTCGTAGCATAGCACATAGCCATCGCGTAGCATACCGCTATGCAGCCGGGGGACTTTAAAGACCTACGACCCGGATTCGTAGCCAATTGTGAGCTACGTCGTAGTATGGCGCGTAGCAATCGCGTAGCATACTGCTACGCCACCGGGGGACATCAAAACGCTATTTTAATACATAAATATTGAATATAGTTGGTATGTGTTGTGCAGTGTGATATGTTGTGATTATGTATGTGCGACGAAATAAAATTCAGATTTATTTTAGTTCTATATTATTTCCTGCCTGTAAATCATTCACTATTACTTCTTTTACACATACTTTATATAATATTATATATATGAATACTCATACAATAGTGGTTCTGAACAACTAACACTATTCAGAAAACCGCCGCACTGCGGTTTAATACCAGTGAAGTTTCAGTTTTTTTTTATATTGACAATTCCTTACCTCCCTCCAGTATTACCGTCGCTAGGCAAATGTGCCTTTATGATGGTGTTACGTGGTTTTACACTCTATCATAACATCACACCTGTAATCGAGGGGCTAGGCAGAGGTGTTTACGACATTTTTCGACATTACACCCACATTTCATCAGTTATGTTTAAGTCCCATGTAATAGGGGATGAGCCTTTTGCCATCAACCGGGCACAAATCCAGACACCGGGCTGCTACTTTGAAATTCCTAATGGAAAAAGTCAATAACACTTTGTCTGACCTGGGGATCGAACCCAGGACCTCATGCTCAGCAGTACCGCTTGCAACCACTAGGCTGACGAAACGATAACGGGTGCAAAAGACGCTTAATGAGTCCTAGAGTTACAATTTCATTGTGATTTTCTTTTTTAACTGAACCTTACCTGGGAAATGGCTCATGGAGGTATGGAAGGAAAAGAAAAACATTTTGGTACAAAAACAAGTTTTATAAAAGTCCCTAATTAAAAAATAAGTTTTAAATGTTTTGGCTGAACTTCCACGTGCGTCATACTATAATTATTAACAGCGAGCGGCTTTTCACACAAAACGTAGGAATTCTTTACCATTTAAAGAATGCGTAGGTGACAGTTTGGTAATAGGTCCTTTTCAATCTGCCTAGCCTTTTTCCAACTATGGTGGGGTCGGCTTTCAGTCTAACCAGAAGCAACTGAATATTGGAGCGACTGCCTTTCTGACCTGAACCCAGTAACTGGGCAATGGTAAGACTGGTTGTCAGACTTTCGGGCTTCTGGTGACCCGACACAACTGTCAAAGATCCATGAATGACAGCCAGGATCAATGGCTTCACGTTTTTTCTGAGGTATGGAGGAGTCTCGGTATATAAATCTGGTAGTGCCAGGTCTTTAAACACCCTGTAGGTATAAACCCTCTCACCACACAAGAGAAACGTGAAACGTTATATCAACGAAAGTCTAATAGGACACAATAAAAAAGAAGGATTTTCCACATTGAGTTCATATGTATTTTTGTATATTTTTAAGGTTTTTTTTTGTATGGTGGATATACAAAAAAAAAAAAACGATTGAATTAATGAAAGCTAAAACGATTTTAAATACTGGTATTTTGGTTTTTCTGGTTTGATTCACCCCGGTAGCACAGCTCCACTGCGAAATCATAGCAGCGAAACCACAGTAGTTAAGTTCAATAGACTCACGTCATTTTTCGCTACTTGCATCCGATTCGAGTAGCGGAACATGGCGCGAGTCTATTGAATTGAACTACTGCGGTTTCTCTGCTATGGTTTCGCGGCGGAGGTATGCTACCGGCGTAACTACTGCGATTTCTCTGCTATGGTTTCGCGGCAGAGATATGCTACCGGCGTAACTACTGCGGTTTCCCTGCTATGGTTTCGCGGTGGAGATATGCTACCGGCGTAACTACTGCGGTTTCTCTGCTATGATTTCGCGGCGGAGGTGTACTACCGGGGTCAAAGGTCAACCGTCGTCGCCGTTAATATGTTATAGTCAAATGTCGGTATTTATCCTCTTGGCGGAATGATTGGTTTATCCCAGGTTTGACCAACGCCTTTGAAAAAATCCCGAAATAGTTTCTAAAGGGGTTTGAGTAACTTTGTATGGACTAGTAGCCCAATAATTTTGGGAGTTTGGTTGATTAAATCCCGTGTCTTTCTTTAACAAAACAAACATTAATAACTATAAGTGTTACATATAGACATCATTTTAAATTAACTTTTTTGGAGACAACTTTGGAAACCCGAAACATATTTTTTTACCAGAGTTCAATAAGAGATTACCTATTATTAAAAACTCAACCGAGCCTTTAAACTATTATTTAAAATATTTTATTAAACATCGGAACTTTCTTTTCAGCAGTTCTAAAGGACTGTACTGTGTCTTTAGCAACCCCCACTTTCCCAGCGTAACGGTACTTTTCTTTCGGTGTACGATGCGTTGCAACGATCGATCCATCATTCTCCTTTCTAGGCAAAACATCACCGCAATGTGGCATTTGTTTACCATCCGAGTTCATTCGCTGCCACTGTGACGTAACACCCACAGCTGTTTGTACGGGCGCCAGCGAGCGAGCCCGCGTCATAGAACTGGTTCTAGACACTGACAACGGCCGCTTCTTCTCAACAAACCTTGACTTTGTATATCGGCAATATAAACCGAGAGTTTTGCGACACTTTTTTGGTTTCTCGAACTTAACATTGCATTTTTGGAAGCCTCAAGACTTGAATTGATTCTAGTCGCCCCTTTCAAAAGGTAATTTTCGCACGGAGAAGAATGGGCAAGAAACTCCACCGTTACTCTTTTAAAATGTTTTACAATAATTTTAATATGTACATTATTGTTATATATGTCGCATCCGGCAATTGACGTTTACAACAAAACAAGGCACGCCACCTAGCGGCAACAGACAGAGTCGGGGCGTTTCCGGTCGGTTACGAGGTTGCAGAGAACGCTCCAAGTCGGAGCATTCCTTATCCTGGTGATCGAGCAGTGAAGACGCTTCGGAACTGTCCTACGTTTTTGTTGAACATTATACCAGCCTGTGATTATTTAAATTGTAACCAGCGATTAAAGTAACGTGATTATTTGCTTGAATTATTCTTGTTTATTTGCACGATACCCACATAAACCCGCCAGATGGCAGATCGTAGCTCAAACCATCCTGACGATCCGTCATCAGAAGTGGGATACAGTCGTGCAAATGAATCAGCAAGCAGTGTGAGCAACAGTGATACACAATGGCGGTTACTTTTTGAGTTACAAAACCAGCAAATGCAAGCACTGATACACGCCTTGAAGAGCCCAAGTGTGAACAACCAAGTGGTTTTACCGGAGTTCAATCCTGATAAACAAGAATCTGACGCGGCATCATGGTGTTCTACTGCAGATTTGTGCTTTGGAGAGTGTGCGATGGAAGGGAGTCAGCTTATTATGACCATCAGTAAAGCGTTAAAAGGCTCAGCATCTACATGGCTATCGCAAGTAAGTTATTCAGGCATAACATGGGCACAATTTAAGGAGTTATTTAAATCAAGATTTGTGTGCGTCGAGACATCTGCAGCTACCCTCATTAAAATTAATACCTAACGAAAAACCTAAAGATGACGAAACTTACGCTGCCTATTCGAGTCGCTTAATTACGTCTCTGTTAAATCAGTGGAAGGATTTGAGCGTTGAACAAATAGCAGTCTCAACAATTATCGCTCATTTGGCACAAATAGACACGCGCTTGCAACGGCTTGCATTCACTACAGAAATCAAGACGCGTCATCAATTGCAGCAAGAACTACAGGCGTTCTCCTACCTAAAGCGCAAAAACCCTTCAGATGGACGAGCAATGGCTGATGCAGGAAATGAAAAACGACCAAGATTTTCGTCACCGCTTCCAATAAAATGCCATGCATGTGGGAAGTTGGGACACAAGCAAGCAGAATGCCGTATGAAGATGATCAACGCGAAGAAACCATCTCCAGCACCAGTGACTACTTCGAGCCTCGGACAACGGCAGACCGGCACGCTCACGTGCTACAAGTGCGGCGCGCCGGGCCACATCGCGAGCCGCTGCACAGCCCCCGCGTCTGGAGCCGCAGTCCCCGCGGAGAAGCGAGTCGACCTATCCGTGGTCGAGCCCCCGTCGGGTATATTGGAACATTTTGGTGAGCATTTTAAATTTGATTACGATTCAGGTGCAGAGTGTTCTTTAGTAGAAGGAGCATGAGGAACAGGGTGTAAAGTTCACTCATCCACTAATTTAGAGGTATGAGGAACAGGGTGTAAAGTTCACTCATCCACTATAGAAAAGGGAGGATCCTCCAACCAGACGGGTGTTGTGTCTGGCGGGCCGACTGCCCGACTGTTGATGTCGGATAGTCTTATATATGTCGTTCGCGCGGTAAACTCTAATAGCGCGATGCAGGATTTGTGTGACGTCATGTCTTTGATGCGTAGTTCGTATGTGGCGGTGTAACCGCTACAAAAGTATTGCGGGTAAATTTAAAGGAAAGCGATTTAATAATGTGATTTCTCTTATTGGTATCAGTAATGACAAAGTTAAGAGTACCCTACAATTGTTGTCTCGAGTTCAAATGAATGATTTCACGATGGAGATATTATTTCACGTTTTGCCTGATGAGTACCTACGCAGTGATATTTTATTAGGTCGAGAGATTTTGTGTAACGGTTTTCGAGTCAGTATCACCGCAACTGAGTTTACTTTGCCAAAGGACAAGATTGTAAATGTTTGCAAATCGAATAATGGTTACCTCGTAAATAGAAATAATTTTAATTGCATTGACACTGACATTTCTTTAGACGGAAAACCCGACCTTGAAAAAATTTTACAAAAATATTCGGACTTTATCATAACCGGTTTTCCTACTAGTCGCGTGACTACTGTCGAGTTAGACATTAGGCTTAGTGATCAGAATCTTACAGTTCAGAGGCGACCATATAGGTGTTCTCCGACGGAACGTCAAATAATACGCGATAGGGTTGAAGAATTGTTACAGGCGAACATCATACGACCAAGCTGTTCTCCTTTTGCTAGTCCCGCGCTTAAAATAATAAGCGCAGTAAATAAACAAGACTGGTCACATCGTTTGTGCATAGGCTTATAGGCAAAGTTGCGCGTCCCCTTGATTTAATGGCTAATGACTTAGACGAAACCGTAAATCTTGACGAAGTTAGGCAATTAGCATCTGAAAATATTGAAAAATCCTCGCGTTATGACAAAGAACGTTTTGATCGTAATAAGGCTAACGTTTGTAATTTCTCCATCAGTGAGTTCGTTTTAATAGAAAATGAAGAGCGCAATCAAACAAAGTTAGACGCCAAGTATAGAGGACCATTTCAAATTGTAGAGATCTTAGACGGAGATCGTTACCTTTTAAAGTCGTTGATCAATAAGCGTACCTACAAGTATGCACATGATCGCGTTAGAAAAATGCCTGAGGGCCAAGTACCTATTGAGGTTGTTGAGGAAGACGAGATAGTGGAGATAGAGTCGAATTGAATTGTTTGTGTCAGATGCACTAGTTCTCGATTCGTTGGGTCGGAGACCGTACCAGAGTATCGTAGCCATAGCCCGTTAGAAATCGGCATCTACTTGGTAGACCGTGGGTACGTGGTACGCGGTAGCTCTGGGTAGTATGGTCGGGTCTAGCCTCGAAGCCAAGACCGTAGAGTCAAGGACGACTCGGCATTCCTCCGGGAAATGTGTATGTGACAAATGTGAGGGAGCTATGTTTTAGCTGTGATTGTTGACCGCGAATGAGATACCTGGTGCTTTGTTAATTGGTTAATAACTTTGTTATTCTTAAATTCTTAAATTATCAGTGTACATAATCCTCAATAGTTCTTGGACTCTGATTGATTGTTATGTTGCTTATTTAATTGTTATATCTGCCTACAATTAGACTTGTAACCTAATTGTTAAGCTATTGTTTTAAATTGATTTTGCTATTCTGGATGTTAATACAATGATGTTAGAAATGTGATGTAATTGTTAAATAAACAAACTTTACAGTCCAAATTTCTTTAATTTAAAACAAGCAGCAAGCAACATACACTTTGAATCGATGTCAGGCATAGCCGAACGTAAACTGCGCTGTTGATATATTGTTTCAGATTAACACACGAGGACGTGTGTCCTCGCAGGATGGCCGTGTCGCATCCGGCAATTGACGTTTACAACAAAACAAGGCACGCCACCTAGCGGCAACAGACAGAGTCGGGGCGTTTCCGGTCGGTTACGAGGTTGCAGAGAACGCTCCAAGTCGGAGCATTCCTTATCCTGGTGATCGAGCAGTGAAGACGCTTCGGAACTGTCCTACGTTTTTGTTGAACATTATACCAGCCTGTGATTATTTAAATTGTAACCAGCGATTAAAGTAACGTGATTATTTGCTTGAATTATTCTTGTTTATTTGCACGATACCCACATAAACCCGCCAGATGGCAGATCGTAGCTCAAACCATCCTGACGATCCGTCATATATAATAATTATATGTGAAGACAATGCACCTAGAATAAAAAATTTATACCACAATAGGTAAAAAGAATTAAAAATGTTGCAACAGAGTCAAAAAGATTCATGAGTTGACAACTAGGGAATCTTGGAGACATGTACCTACCACTTTAAATCCCGCTGATTTTGCTCCTCGAGGAGTCTATCCAGGTCATCTTCAGGGCTCAACTGTATGGTGGAATGGCCCAGATTTCTTGTTGCAAAATAAAACAAACTGGCCTCTTAATATAAATTCCATAGATTCTTCGAATTTACCTGAAACTAAAACGCCTACAAGAGATTGCATAACTATGACTAATATTGCACAGTCACCATTACTTAAGTTTAATAATTATCCTAAAATAAATAGATTAACAAGAATCATAGCTTACGTCTTACGTTTTGTTAATAATTGTAGAAATCCTAAAAATAATATAATAGGTCAGTTAAAAATAGAAGAAATAGAAATTTCATTTACTTACCTGATAAAACTTGCTCAAAGTCAAATTTAACAAGAATCATAGCTTACGTCTTACGTTTTGTTAATAATTGTAGAAATCCTAAAAATAATATAATAGGTCAGTTAAAAATAGAAGAAATAGAAATTTCATTTACTTACCTGATAAAACTTGCTCAAAGTCAAATTTACCTTTCAGAAATATCCTTCATCATCATCATCATCATTTCAGCCATGAGACGTCCACTGCTGAACATGGCCTATGTTCAGCAGTGATCCCCCAATGATTTCCAAATTGGCCGATTGGAAGCCACCTGCATCCAGCAGCTTCCTGCGACCTTTATTAGGTCGTCTGTCCACCTTGTGGGTGGACGTCCTACGCTGCGCTTGCCGGTACGTGGCCTCCATTCCAGAACCTTTCTGCCCCATCGGCCGTCAGTTCTGCGCGCTATGTGTCCCGCCCACTGCCACTTCAGCTTGCTAATCCATTGGGCTATGTCAGCGACTTTAGTTCGTTTGCGGATCTCCTCATTTCTGATTCGATCTCGCAAAGAAACACCGAGCATAGCCCTTTCCATAGCGCGCTGAGTGACGTTGAGCTTTCTTATGAGGCCCGTGGTGAGAGGCCACGTTTCAGTTCCGTATGTTATCACTGGTAACACACACTGGTTGTAGACTTTCGTCTTTAAGCACTGAGGTATGTTGGACGAGAAGATGTTATGTAGTTTCCCGAACGCTGCCCAGCCGAGTCGGATTCGACGATTGACCTCCATCTCGAAACTAAACCTAGGTACCCAACTGGATCACTTGTCCCAGGTAGACATATTTGTCAACAGTTTCGAGAGTAGAGCACCCAACCGATATTGGGTAGGGCGCAACATGGACGTTCGACATGACTTTCGTATCGTCCATGTTCATCCGGAGCCCTACTTGTTGAGTGACTCTATTGAGGCCTTCGAGCATTGTGCCAAGGTGTTCCAGCGATTCTGCCATGACCACAATATCGTCGGCAAACCGAAGGTGAGTGATGTACTCGCCGTTAATGTTGATACCAAATCCTTCCCATTCCAGGAGCTTGAAAGCGTCTTCCAATGCAGCGGTGAACAGTTTGGGAGAGATAACATCTCCCTGTCTTACGCCTCGCTGCAGAGGAATCGCTCTTGTGCTCTGCTCCTGTACTCGGACCGACATAGTGGTGTTTTTGTACAAACACTTCAGCACCTTGATGTACCGATAGTCAATATGAATAAATAATATGAATGAATAAATATCCTTACTTAAACAAAATAAAAATCTTAATCCTAAATCTTACCTGTTGCAGTTGTCACCTTTCCTTGACGGCAGTGGAGTGCTCAGAGTAGGTGGTCGTCTACAGAATGCTGATTGTAATTTTGATTAAAAAAACCCGATCCTCCTGAACGGTAAGCACTATTTTACTCGACTCTTAATGGTAGGCAAACACCTACGTCTGCTGCATACCGGCCCTCAGCTACTCCTTAGTTCTTTTCGTGAACAATTCTGGCTTATAGGAGGCAGAACTTTAGCTCGCAGCATAGGGAGAAGGTGCGTTGTTTGCACACGACTGCGAGGAAAAACTATGGAGCCGCTGGACCTTTCTTTATTTCTAGTAAGAAAGGAAGGGGTAACCGAATAATAAAATGTTATCTTAACGTTATAGTTTGTTTTTCTACTAAAAGCATACATTTAGAGATCGTTAGCACTAACGCATTTATACTTAGCTTACGTCGTTTTATTGCTAGGAGAGGTAGACCACATACCATATATTGCGACAATGGCACAAATTTCGTTGGGGCAAATAATGAGTTAGTAGGTTACTATTGTCTAGCGTAAAGTCCATTTATAACTACACCAATGCTGAAGAATGCATACTCCCCGATTTTTGGTGGAATTTGGGAGGCGGGCGTGAAGTCTGCTAAATTTCATCTCAAGCGGATTATGGGCAACGCTAGCCTCACGTACGAGGAATTGGGCACATTGTTTGCACAAATTGAAGCCATCCTCAATTCCCGTCCCCTTTCCCCTTTATCATCCAAACCTACTAACTGTTCTCCGTTGACTCCTGGCCACTTCCTTGTGGGGCGGCCCTTAATATCGCTGCCGTCTCCACCTGTCACGTTAAAGGCTCCAGACCAGTACAAGATGATAGAACCGCTGAGGCAGCATTTTGGCAGCACTGGCACCAAGAGTACCTAGCTGAACTGCAGCAGCGAACAAAATGGCGCTTGAAAGAGAGAGCGTTGACCATCTTCCCCCCCTTGAAAGCAGGAGCTAGGAGGATGAACGCGCCGCGGACCAGTCTGCGGGGCCCGAGAAGGGCGCGCGGGAGAGGGGCGCAGGCGGCGCGCGGCATCTCCCGTGAGACCACGTTATTCATTAAATAAGGCAAATATTTTTAGTTCCTATGCAGAACTAGATTAAATCTGTTTAAATGTAAGGAATCTTTTAGTAAAATCAAGAACCCGACCAGCTCAAGAGCTGCTCGTAAATATCAGCTCCGACAGTTAAACATTTCCTCGGATTTAGAGGTAGTTTGGTTGGTTAAATCTCTTTTATTTCTTTAACAAAACAAAAGTTAATATCTATAAGTATTACTATAAAGCACTGACCTCCATATAGTACGCTGGACCTATGATAAGCCGAGCCATAGTGGGGCTATTTGATTTTCGCCATTTTGGCGCTGATCGCAGAAGTGGGTGGGAACGGAACTAATAATAGGGATGGGACAGTAAGATAAAATACATCGATAAAAGGCTTTTCCGACCATCAGGTAATACTATTTCTATGTTTCCGACAGATACAGATATTTCGGCCGGGTTGTTTATTCTAATATAATAAAGCTGATGAGTTTGTTTGGTTGTACGCGCAAATTTCAGGAACTGCTAGACCGATTTCATAAGTTCTTTCACCGTTGGATTGTTACATTATCCCTGAGTGACATAGGCTATGTATGTACCACGGGAGAAGTTGGGGCAGACTGCTAGTCTTAGGATAATCCGAAGCCAGACTAAGGGACACAAATAAATAGGGAACGCTTTTTAAATAGAAATGAGGGTTTCTTGCGATGGAGTGGAATAGGTAAGGTATTTATAGAAAATAAAATGAGTTACCCAGATAGCAAGTGTGTTTGCTGCAAACTTGATTTTTCTTTGATTTTGAATTGCCACGTCAAATATGACATGGTAGGTTTGTAACAATATTGCTGCAACCTTGATAAATTCAAGGATGTTATTTCAAGTTTGTGATAATGTTGCTGCAGTTTTGTTTTTTTTTACATGTCAAACATGACGTATCAAGTTTGTCTAAAAGTTGCTACAAACTATAAGGTTTGCCGCGCCCCCACGCGCGCAGAGCTCCGCGGAACAATACCTACAAACGTACAAATTTTGAGTAGTTCTGTTTGACGTTTTGTCTCTAACGGTCGGTTAAAACTCTTGTGTCAACTGTCGGTGTCGATTTGCCTGGATTTGCCATAAATCGTAAATAAAAATGTCTGAGTTAGTAAGCCCAGAATTTGGACGCAAAATTGTGTAATAATATAATTGTATATTTTATGTGCTTTTGTTTGTGCGACATTGTGCAATAATTGTGTGACGCGTTTTGGAATTAAGGTAAGTTTCTTTTAATTTCTGGTAGACAGAACGCAAGATGTTAAGTTGCTATTACTATTCAATCGATGGTCCATGACTAAAATGTCTCTGTCTGTCTGTTGCTGAAATTTAATTACCCCTAAGACGACTCACTGACCAAAATTTGGCATGGAAATAGAGTCCTGGGAATGGACATAGTAGGCTGTAGACATGGGTCGTACTTTCAAAACCGAGTACCATGGCTACCAAGTACGTCCACCTTTAAACACCAGCGCCAAAAACCAGGGCACGAAATACTTTCAAGTATTTTATTTCTGTATCGAAAATAGATCCGTAAGTTCATACAAATAAGGAGTACAATCGCGTATGCTAAAAAAAATACTGCTAACTTCCAAGCCTTGGTGGAAGAAAAATACTTGCATGGAAAATTGATCCGTTAATGTAGGTATATAAATAAATTATATAATATTAATTTTTTTCAGATGACATTTTTGGCTGGGATTGGTGGTAGAAACATTCGAAGTCTCACAACCAATATGTTGAGAAGAATATTACTTAGTCGACCATGTGGCTGAATTTAAACTGGAAAACAAATGAAAAAATCTAATAAACAATCCTTTCCAAATACAGAAACATGTAAATTAATCTTTCGTAAGTCTATTATTTTTATTACTTACCTTTCTATTATTTTCCCGTGTCAAAGCAAAGATACTACCATAAGAAAATTATTTTAATTTTTTTTTCAGAAAAATGCAAAAAAGTCTACGATGTGACTGAAGAAAATCTCAAAGAAATAATTAGTGACTAGCTGAATCAGGCGAAAGTTAGAATTACAAGAAAGTAAGATTGAAATTACATAAGTGCTTGGTGCAGGTTTTTGTTGGATTGTGCAAAGCTGTATTCACTTAGTTATAATAATCTTATTCATTGTTTCAGAGATGAGAGACTAAAGAAAAAATATATTTATAATTGATGATGACTGTTCCTGTTCGCCGCCTCATTGCAGAAAATAAAATGTTTTTTTTTATTTTATCATTCAATATTTCAGTAAATTATCATTTAAAGTACAAAACATTTTTCTTTTAGTTTTCCTTTATTATTTATTTTAAGTACACAATTTTACACACATCATGCAAGTTTGTTATGTCAACCTTGTATATATATCTTGTAAAAACTAACATCATGCAAGCTTCCTATGTCAACCTTGTATAAACCTTGTAAACACAAACATCATGCAAGCTTGTTGCTGGGAAACTAGAAAGTTTGATTTAAACTTGCCTCAAAATTATACACTTGCCACGTCAAGTTTGGCACAAACTTTCACTCTTGATATGTCAAACTTATTGCAAGTCAGATTCAAGTTTATATTGCTATCTTATATGTTTAATAAAACAGTCATCGGAGAAGTGCTTTGAACAGATGTAATCATATTTTTTCGGACGCCAACTAGGCTTTTCAATGTTTTTCAGCCATAATTCCAGTCTTCTTTTGTCAGTCGGAAACCTGTGAATTATTTTAAAATTATATGTATTTGATAATAAAAATCGGCCATCGGCGATTTCCGTTCTTGAAAGTAAATAGATATCGTTAGGAAAAATATCGATAACTTTTATCGACAGGTTACTTTTACATCACTATTCAATTTTGTGGTTTATAAAAAACCGGTTATACAAAGACAAAATATATTGTTATTACGTATAATAAGATAAGTGACAGTTTTTAAAATGTCAAATAATAACAATAGAAGTATAATTTGTTGAATATTAGCCGTAAACTCATTTACTTGTGGAATGCAACCCCACTTCCTTTCTGGTAACGAGTTTTGCATAACAAACACTCTTTCATAGTTGACCTATGAATGACCACCACTTATTTATGTATTAACTAAATTAATACGACACAACAAAGAAGCTTAATCACGTTAAACCTCCAAAAACACGGGGACAATTCAAACGAGACAGCGGCTATTTGCAAGTTACGTCAGATTTAGTACTCTTCCCACGCATTGGGGGCGCTTCAAATAGGAACAATAAAGAACGGTCATTTCATAGGGTATCGTAAGTCCAGCGTACTTGTAATAGATGGAGGTCAGTGCTATAAAGACATCATTTTTAAGAAACAATTTTGGAGACCACTTTAAAAACCTGAAACATATTTTTTTTACCTGAGTTCAATAAGAGGTTACCTAATATTAAAAGCCTTAAAACTATTTGAAATATAAATAACTCCCACTAAGTTATCATTTTAATAAATCAACCACATTTCAAATTGCAAAGAGTGAATTAGGGTCAGTAAAATCATATCAAGTTACCATACTGTTGAACTAGAGCAGCGTTATGGTAAGCTATTTTATAAACTCATCTTAGTATCTACCTATGTATGTTTAAACCTCTACGAGTATATCACTTTCACACCTAAACCGCATACAAAAACTTATTACGTAAGTACTTCTAAAGTAAGTAGATGAAAATAAATATTCGGAAGTTTTAAAAATCGTATATTACTCTGTTTTATGAATGAACACATAATAATATAAAGTCACTGGTATTAACGCCATCTAGTAGTCAATAGTCCAACTTTAATAGATAAACCAATAAGATTACTTCCGAAACAAATATTACTCAATACTTCCGAATTCTTCCCAAATAATACGACGGGAATACTTCGGAATATTACTCTCCGGCATCGCGCGGGCCGAACGCTGGAGTGAAATTTAAAATTTGAACGATGATATTTTTATTTAGTAATGCCACTTGGAATCACCGACAAGTCAAAGTCAAATAATTTATTTCAATTAGACACAAAAAGGCACTTTTGAACGTCAAACTTTACAAAAAATAATAAAATCTGATTCTAGTCGCCCATTCCAAAAGGTAGTTTTCGTATGGAGAAGAATGGGCAAGAAACTAAACAGTTAATCTTTAAAAAAAATCATTATATCTTGTATACACTAATTGGATGCGCGAAAAGGCTTAATGATGCAACAAAATCAACTTGGTAGATGGTGAAATGGAACGTTGAAAGACCGCGTGGAGGCACAGAGTAAAATCGGTCTTTCATAAGGGTTTAAGGGGTGCACGGTACCTTTATTTCCTCGTCGGCAGCTCCTCAGCTCGATTCACAGCGGCTTCACGCACAAAACACCAAGTTTCACAAGATTTCAAGTTTTTCTAGGGAGTACAATGTTATCGACACGAAAGGCCAACGAACAAAGTCTAGTGAATGTCAATTTTAGGACGACTCACTTCCGCAGGACGTTCGCTGTCTCGTTTCCACGAGTACGATAGGTTCCGTGCAAGGAAGGGATGGAGGATAGGGATACATTACCAACCAAATAGTAATGTTGCCAAAAATCAAGTATAAGCGCAACCATCCCCCCGGGCTTGAAGCGATGCCTTCAAGAATTGAAGCTAACTTAAGAAACTAAACTAAACGAAAAACTAAGCAAAACACTAAGTACCTAATTACTAATGTTAACCTAACCTAAATTACGAAATTGCCCAATTTATTGGTTAGGTAACGGACAAAGACGAACGACGGGGCGCAAGTAAGAGCCAGTCGTCGTTTTAACCCGAACGACGCGAGTGACTCCGGTAAAGTCAGGGAAAACTTCCTCCACTACACCCAACGGCCAGTGTAGTGGAGGCGAATTATCAGTTATAAGGATCACGACCGTGCCGACAACGACCGGATCGACCGACGTGTTCCATTTGCGACGTGATTGCAAGGTGTGGAGGTAACCGGCCCTCCAGCGCTTCCAAAACGACTGTACCAGTCTGTCTAACAATTCATGTCTAGCGATAGTAGTTCTCTCGTCTTTTTCCTGGGCAGGCAAATATCTCAGAGGCGTGAGATTCAAAAAGTGCGCTGGGGTCAAAGCTAGCGGTTCTGAAGGATCACTAGAGTGTCCTGCAAAGAGGCCTAGTATTCATTACCGATTCGACTTGGGTAAGAACGGTACTTAATTCTTCGAATGAGAGAATCGTGTCACCTATGACCCGATACAAGTGCGACTTTAGACTTTTAATGTTAGCCTCCCAATTGCCCCCAAAGTGACTAGCAGTCGGGACATTGAGTGACCAATCTATGCGACTCTCAGCTAGCATGTTACCAAATTCGGTATTATGGTATTTTGAACAAAGAAATTCGTGAAGTTCCGAAAGTTTGCGTTTAGCGCCTATGTAGTTAGTCCCGTTATCCGAATAAATCCTACTCACCGGGCCACGCCTTGACAAGAACCGCTTGAAAGCGCCCATAAAATTAGCTGTGCTAAGGTCACCAACGAGTTCAATGTGCACGGCGCGTGTAGTCATGCAAACGAACAGACACACGTAGGCTTTGGTGGAACGAACACCTCGACCGCGAGACATAGTAACCCTAAACGGCCCGGCATAGTCCGTCCCCGTGTGGACAAACGGCTTAGCGGATTGGACGACACGACAAGAGCGATGATCCGCCATTTCAGGGAAACTTGACTTAAGACGAAGGCGAAAGCAGGGAATGCATTTATGGATCCTATTCCTAATTAAATTACGAGCAGAAAGTATCCAATACCTCTGACGTAAGAGTGACATCAGCAGGTCGGGACCTGCGTGACAGTTTAATTTATGATGGTATTCGACGAGCAAATCCAAAACGGGATCCTTGCTTGGAAGCAGAATGGGATATTTCCCTTCAAAACTTAAATCCGAATTTCTTAAACGGCCTCCGACTCAAATGAGTCCGTCCTTGAGAAACGGCTTTAAGTGTCGTAAAGCAGGACTACAATCCTTGCCTTCCCCGAGTCTAGAAATCTCAGTGGAGAAATAAAGGCGTTGAAGCTTAAGAAGAACAAGTAATTCAGCGAAGTCGTAATCCGACGCTGATATGCGATATCTAACAGGTAACAACCTGACAAAACGACAGACGTAAATTACTACTCGAAGTAATTTACTCCAAGACGAGATGCGATCGACTAAAGAAAGAATAGGAGATCTCTCATTTGGCACAGCGGATAGCAACGAAAGCTTCTTCTCTTCGGGTGCTTCAGGCTCTGACGAAGGGCTGAAGGGAACGACAGGCCACTGTGAGACATCCAAACGGGCCCACGGAGGACCACTGAACCAAAGCGGGTGGTCAACAATTTGAGAAGGTGAGAGACCACGTGACAGACAATCTGCGGGATTTTCCGTACCGGACACGTGATACAAATTTTGTGGCGACAAGTCGCTTTGTATTTTCGACACTCTGTTGGCCACAAAGGTGTTCCACCGATGGGGTGAAGAATGTACCCAACAGAGTGCGACTGTCGAATCCGAAAATGCGAATATGTTACGAAAAACAACGCGGTGCTGACAAGCGACTATAACATTTTTTTAAAGTTGAGCTAGCACAAGAATAGCACAAAGCTCCAGACGAGCGAGAGAAACGACTTTCTTAGGTGAGACCTTCGATTTAGCGGTTAGCAAGCAAACGATATTGCCATCACCATTTTGGACGTGGAAGTAAATCACTCCCCCGTATGCCTTCTCACTGGCATCTGCGAAAGCCAAGATGGTGACCACACTATCGGCGACGATACCAACGTGACGTGGGATTTTTATTTTACAAAGCAACGGGAGCTCTTCTTTGAAGCAAGTCCACAGCCTGACTATATCCTCAGGTGGGGTATCATCCCAGTCACAATCACGCAGCCAGAGCTGCTTGATTAGAAGTTTAGCGTACAGGACGACTGGTGCGACAAATCCCATGACGTCCCATAATTTAGCGACACACGATAATATTGTACGTTTTGTACAATTTTGCGGACTCGTCGAATTCTTTGACAGCTGCTAGCAGACGATGCGAGAGTGGAATAGAATCTAAAACGGCTTGGGAGTTACTGGTTCATTTAACCAATTCAAATTGACCAGCTTTCATGAGACCTATCATCTCCGAAGCGGTAGAGATACCGTGGTCTTCCGTGAGGACGGAATGCACGAAATCATCCATATAAAATCCTGAAGTGACGATATTTTTAGCCTGAGGGTAGGAGTCACCCTCATCCTCTGCCAGCTGTCTAATAGTTCGCAGTGCATGGAAGGGGCTGGATTTAAGCCCGAAAACAACACGATTAAATTCATAAACCTGTAAAGGTTCTTGCGGGGAAAAGCGATACAAAATGCGCTGGAAACGCCGATCAGATTCCAATGCTGAGAAACATCTGACGAATGTCTGCGGAGAGTGCAACCAAAAACAAACGAAAATCAACGATAATATTAAACAAACTCCCTTGCAGGTTTTGCCCACCGTACAAGAGGTCATTAAGCGAAATGCGGGAGGTAGTCTTGCAACTACCATCGAAAACGACACGAAGTTTGGTTGTGACCTTATCATCTCTGATCACCCCATGATGCGGAATAAAGTACGAAATTTCTGAAGAATCAGAATTTGCAGGTGATATATAACCCTTTTTTAAATATTCGAGGATGACGCTATCATAAGCGACCTTTAATTGTGGAGAAGCTTGCATCTTCCTTTCCAAGCAGTGAAACCGACGTTCACTTGCTTGACGTGAGTTACCAAGGGATTCGACATCACCCTTGAAAGGCAGAGCTACCACGTATTGACCGTCACTATTCCGAGTAGTGGTACGTGTGTAAAACTCCTCACACTCCCTGTCGTCCGAGCTGACTACAGGGGGAACATCCACCTCCTCCAATTCCCAAAATTTCCGGACAGCAGAGTCCAACGAGTCCGCGGTACAACAATAAGAAACGGTCGAGTTGCTATCAGCACGGACCGGAGCGTCACCTACTATAACATAGCCAAGGACAGTTACTAAAGCAAGCGGTGATACATATGGCGGCTGTCCTTGAACTTTATTCGACAAGAGTAAGTGTGGGTAAATCGAAGCACCGATCAATACTTGAATCGGGCCTGGAGAAAAATATGTGTCGTCTGCCAACGGCAAGTTTTTGAAGTTAGACAAGAGCGAAGAATGAACCGTGGCAGTTGGTAAATGTTCAGTAATTTTATCTACTACCAAAGAGTTGACACTATAATTTATTTATTTATTTATTTATAATTTATGTTACGGTCGAAGCGAAAATGAAATTTAAATTCTACGGAACCCTGAATTGTTTTACTTGAACCGCCTATTCCTTTCACGGCCGAACAAGTAAGTCGATTATTTATGTTCAAACCTAAGCGTTGACAACACTCACGTGTGATAAAGTTACTTTGCGAAGCGCTGTCCAACAATGCACGCACAATGTGTTTATTACCATGCGAATCCACGACAATAATACGCGCAGTTGCAATTAAAACCGTCGTGGGGCATCGAGACAAATGGTCAACCTCATTATTATTAGCTGATAACGCACACAGCGCGACGTCATCGCGAGCGGAGGCAGCGTTAGCGTCACTAGGTGCCGCATTGGCCACGGTAGCAGACGCGGCTTGCTTGCCCCCAAAGCACAATAATGTATGGTGCTTTCGGTGGCACTTTCTACATCTAGAAGTTGAATTACACACGGAAACACGATGACCACTACTTAAACAATTTATACATAAATTGTTAGACTTGACGAAGTTAAAACGCTGATCCGGGTTATAACTATTAAATATCCTACATTTATAAATGTAATCATGTTGCTCACTGCATAGACCACATGTAGTTTTCTCGGGACCAGAGGTGCTGGCGTACGCGACGGTAGACTTACGTTCGAGTGGTTTCTTGTTATTGGTGACCCTAGCAACAGATGATGAAGTACGTTCTAACATTTTTATATGGTCACGAACGAAACAATCCAAATCAGAAAAGGATGGAATTTCGAAACTATTAGATCTTAGTTGATAATTCGTTTCGAAGGCACGCACAGTATCTTGGTCGAGTTTTTTAATAGCGATATGTAACAAAATGAAATCAGCGAGGTCATTGACCTTTGTGTTTTTTAAAGCGGCTACAGACGACGAGAATTTATCGAGGAATGATTCTAAATTATTTGGTGTTCCAGTCGAAATAGATTTAAATTCAAATAATTGATCTAAGTATGAAGTTGCGGACTGACGCTTATCTTCATACCTTTTACAAAGCAAATCAAAAATAAGGGGGTAGTTGTCCGCTGATGGATTTATTCCAGCACATATTGAACGAGTCTTGCCTGTTAACTTTCCTATCAAATAATATAACCTCTCACAGTCTGACAGAGAAACATTATTATGCACTGCGTTTTTATAGCTAGCGATAAACAATGGCCAATTTCTATGGTCTCCGTTAAATTCGGGAATTTCGATAGGAGGTAGTCGAGGTGACCTTTTGACCTCATTACGAGATTGAATTAGCAGTTATTCTTCTGCTCGCTTTACACGGCCTAAAAGGTTTTCGAATGAAGAAAGCGCCTGATAGGAGACAGCGCAGTCAGGCTTTAATTTGAGCTCATGGGCTACAATTTCGTCCAATACGTTTTCGAAGTCCACACGCAATGAATCTACTGTTTTAATGTCACAGAGGAAGGACTCCTTATCGAATCCTTCTAAGTCGATTCTTTTTGCCTGGTCAGAGATGGTTTGCATGCGAGCATATATCCGATCGCGTTTAGATATTAATCTTTTTAGAGTTGCGTCCGCCATATTAGCGACTTACGACTACGAGTAACAAAATATCTACGACAAGTAGTTCTGAAAGGACTAAGAACCGATTACACTCCACAAATTACAATAAATGATTTTGTGATCGTTCGATTATGTTGTATTCAACAGGACAAATTATGAAATGTGGTTCTTTGTTTACTGAACCGGTTTTGACTGGATATTACGAACGAGATAATTACAAGTTATGCGAATGTTGAACAAATGTTGTTTTCCTGGATCATGAAACAAAATTATTTTGCCTAACGTATTTGTTAGGTTTGCGGTTGCGAAAATCTAACCTACTTGCTAGATTACGACGATACGATACGACAAGACGATACGATATTAATAAGAATGCGAATTTACTACTTTTAGCGGGGTTTACGAGAATCTACGATAATTAACCTAGCTTACCGGCACGTGCGCGCGGCGCGGTTACAATTGCGGGTTTTGCGATAAATTGACCCAGGATAGGGGAATGGTTGGCTATTCACTGATTCCAGATGGAATCCGGCTCGAAGGACCAATGGATGCGCGAAAAGGCTTAATGATGCAACAAAATCAACTTGGTAGATGGTGAAATGGGACGTTGATAGACCGCGTGGAGGCACAGAGTAAAATCGGTCTTTCATAAGGGTTTAAGGGGTGCACGGTACCTTTATTTCCTCGTCGGCAGCTCCTCAGCTCGATTCACAGCGGCTTCACGCACAAAACACCAAGTTTCAGGTTCCGTGCAAGGAAGGGATGGAGGATAGGGATACATTACCAACCAAATAGTTTTGTTGCCAAAAATCAAGTATAAGCGCAACCACTAATTATATAATTATATGTGAAGACATGCACCTAGAATAAGATTACTATACCACGATAGGTAAAAAGAATGAAAAATGAAGGAATGACATAAATTAATTATGTGATAGATGCATGGTGCTCACATACTTACAAACATTGTAAAATTATACTATATTCTTAACATTTTAACAAGTACTACTAATAATAAGTCAGTGTGTGAGTTCAAGTAATCACAGAATATAAAATTAATGTTTAAAAAAATAATATTATACAATTAAATTGGCAACCAGTTTGATTTTGTCTAGATTCTAAATTGTCCTATGGAGCAGGACCAGCATGTTTCCAAACATTTTTATCTTGGATATAATCCTCTAATTTGTAATATGCTTGTTTACAAAGTGTACTTTTTATATGATTTTTAAATTTGCTTTCATTTAATTCTAATATATCACAAGGTATTCTGTTGTAACATTTAACACAATACCCCATAAAAGATGTATTTACGTTAGATAGTCTGAAAAATGGTTGATCTATTTTATCTTTATTTCTAGTATTAAAATTATGTCTATCACTTACACATCACTTAACACACTTTTTCGCCATAGCAGAGCCCCTCCATAGGGTCGCCCAGACGTGTCAACGGCCGACGTCTCCATGCTGCGGAAGTCACCATGGATGGTGCTCAGGAACGGCAGCTCCTCAGTCAGCAGTCAAAGTCAAATAATTTATTTCATTTAGGCACAAAAAAGGCACTTATGAACGTCAACATTTACAAAAAAAAGATATAATAATTGATTCTAGTCGCCCATTCCAAAAGGTCGTTTTCGTATGGAGAAGAATGGACAAGAAACTCCACCGTTACTCTTTTAAAATATTTTCACAATATTCTGTATCCATTAATTATATAATTATACGTGAAGACGATGCACCTAGAATAAGATTACTATACCACGATAGGTAAAAAGAATGAAAAATGAAGGAATGACATAAATTAATTATGTGATAGATGCATGGTGCTCACATATTTACAAACATTGTAAAATTATACGATATTCTTAACATTTTAACAAGTACTACTAATAATAAGTCAGTGTGTGAGTTCAAGTAATCACAGAATATAAAATTAATGTTTAAAAAAATAATATTATACAATTAAATTGGCAACCAGTTTGATTTTGTCTAGATTCTAAATTGTCCTATGGAGCAGAACCAGCATGTTTCCAAGCATTTTTATCTTGGATATAATCTTCTAATTTGTAATATGCTTGTTTACAAAGTGTACTTATTATATGAGTTTTAAATTTTCTTTCATTTAATTCTAATATATCACAAGGTATTCTGTTGTAACATTTAACACAGTACCCCATAAAAGATGTATTTACTTTAGATAGTCTGAAAAATGGTTGATCTATTTTATCTTTATTTCTAGTATTAAAATTATGTCTATCACTTATTTTATTAAAAAGATGTAGATTTTTTCTCACATACATAATATTTTCATAAATGAATTGGCAAGGTACCGTCATAATATTAATCTTTTTATGAATGAATGAATGAATGAATGAATGAATGATATATTTATTTGCAAGAATATAGGTAGCTAACATAAGTTCTTAATATCTATGGGTTTCACTATATTCGGCGTTTCAGCCGTGCAAATATTTTGATTTTACATTTTGGTTAAGATATAACATGCAGTACACATTTAGTAGTTAGCAATAATATAAAAATAGTTTCATAATTTAAATGTAGATTACAGTACAATTAATAAAATTAAAATTAAATACAATTCTATTCACTAATAATAATTTACATTAAAAATAGCAATCAATAATAATGATGTCATTTCAATAAAAAATAGCCGGAATAATAAACATGTTTCAAAATTATTTAAGTAATGTCAATATGTAGATGTCATAATAATTATAATGTTAAATAAATGAAATGATAATCAATTTTACATTTTACACTCAAAATATTCATTGATGGAATAAAAACATCTCTCACACAACCAGTTATATAGCTTTCTATTAAATTCTAAATCTGTAGCACTTCTAAATTCTTTGGCAAAGTGGTTATATATTTTCACCGCCATGGTATAACAATTTTTGCTGCAAACTTTGAGTCTATTACGCGGGACTACTAGTGGCTTTTGACCTATTTTCCTCTTTGACATAGCCTTTTCATCTTTTTCAAAAAGCGACCAATTGTTTCTTACAAATTTGCAGGTTTCAAACACATATAAAGACGGGAGGGTAAGTAGCTTTTGCTTAATAAATACAGGTTTACAAGAGTCTGTCCACTTAAGATTGTAAATTGACCTTACACACTTTTTTTGGGCTATGAATGCCCTCTGGGCATCTGTCGAATTTCCCCATACAGTTATTCCATACCTTAAAACAGAACAAACATGGCTGTGGTATACTAATAAAGCTGTTTGAATGTCTGTTAAATTTTTGATCCTCCTAAGTGCAAATACGAATTTATTTATTTTCTTACATACATTATCTACTTGAGCTTTCCAATTGCAATGTCTGTCCATAACTAGTCCTAAAAATTTGATATTATTAACTTCTTCTATGTCATTATTATTGTATTTTAAACTTAATTTCATTTCATTTCCTAATTTTTTGAGGTTATTATATGGCAAAAATGTTACAAATTTAGTTTTATTTGTATTTATTTTTAAATTATTCCCATCTAGCCAATTTATTAAATCTGTCAATGCTTTATTCGTAACTATTTTACTTTTATCTAGAGTTTTCTCTTTTGTCAACACGGTAGTATCATCTGCAAACAATATAGTATATTGGTTAGTGGAGTTGGGCAGTTCGTTTATATATATTATAAACAATAAGGGGCCAAGGACACTTCCCTGTGGTACACCACAGTAGTTTTCTAAGTAAGGTGACCTAAAGGTTTTCTGGGTGTTAGTTACAAAACCCATTTTTTTAATCAATGGGAAACACAATTCATAGAATAGACAAAGTTCATCGTGCAATAATGAAAATGCTTTATTTACGTCTGTTTCCAGGTATACTTCTGAAAATGATAGCTTACTAATATAGTAATTAAATTTTTCTACATTTTCTTTACTCAGGTCCCTTTTGTATGCAAACCAATGCTTTCGAAATATATTATTTTCCGTTTTTAATTTGATTGATAATGTTTGACCGGTATTGTGATCTGATAGTCCTAATTCATGTGTTTCACCTGTTGCTTCTTTGATGTCACTTCTAATATTGTCAATGCAAGAATTTTGCCGAGTTGGTTTACTTATGTGTATTATTAAGTCATAATTGTATAGAAGATCGATAAATGTATTCTTATATTTACTATCGCTTAGAATATCTATATTAAAATCGCCACATAGTATATTTTTATATTTATCTTTGTTACATGTTTTATCTAATAATATTTGTAATTTTCTAAAGAATATATTTATATCAGAATCTGGTGTTCTATAAAGACAGAATAAGTTCAGTTTATATTGTTTTATCTTAATACCGTATATTTCAAAATGTTTTTCCATCGCAATACTATTCATCCACTCTATGTTTAAATAATTCCCTGAGAGATTCGCGACGACTTAGATTATAAATGGCTCTGACAGCTCTCTTTTGTAAAATAAAAATGGATTCAATGTCAGCAGCCCGACCCCATAGTAAAATGCCATACGACATAATACTGTAGAAGTAACTAAAATAGACCAAACGCGCGGTTTCTACATCTGTTAACTGTCTTATCTTTCTAACAGCATAAGCGGCCGAGCTTAGCCGCCCCGCGAGAGATGTTATATGGGGTCCCCATTGTAATTTCTCGTCTAGCGTGATTCCTAGGAAAACTGTTTGATTAATAAATTCCAGTTTTTCTCCATTCAATATGATGTCACATTCGCTGCTTCTAACATTTGGTAATTTAAATCTAATGCATTTTGTTTTTTTATTATTTAGTACCAAATTATTTACCGTAAACCAATCTTGGACCTGAACAATACAGCTATTCACGTCGTCAAGATTTTGTGACCGTCGGTTTATTTTAAATATCAATTATGTGTCATCTGCAAATAACACCATCTTTGGTTGATTTTGAAATAATTGGGGTAAATCATTTATATAAGCTAAAAAGAGGAATGGACCCAATATCTAACCTTGAGGAACGCCCATTACCATTTCAGACCCTAATGAGTTTGTGCCGTTGACTTGAACTTTAACCTTTCTATCTTTCAGGTATGATCTTAGTAAATTAAGAGCTGTATTCCTAATCCCATAGTGCTCCAGTTTCAGCAGAAGTGTCTCATGGTCTACGCAATCGAAAGCCTTCGAGAGGTCGCAAAAAATTCCAATGGCATCTTGTGCTTCTTCCCAGGCGTTAAAAATGTTCTTTATTAGGGCGACACCGGCGTCAGTGGTACAACGCCCTTTGGTGAAACCGTACTGTTGATCATGAAAGATGAAATTTTTATTAAAGTGCCGTAACATTTGATTGAGAATCAACTTTTCAAACACCTTACTGAGAACTGGCAGAATTGACACAAGCCTATAATTGTTGGGTTCCTTACTATCACCGGATTTCAAAGGAACTGCTTTACTATGTTTCATGAGATCCGGAAAGACGCCTTGGTCTACACTAGTGTTAAATATGAAAGTTAAATAAGGCGCAATGGTTTCGATAACAGATCTACAGACTTTTACAGACATTCCCCACAGATCTTCTGTTGATTTAATTTTAAGATCTTTAAAAGCTTTTATAACAGCCTGGGGGTTTGTATGCTGAAACCTAAACTCCAAAGGGCATGCCTTTACATTATTTCTAAGTAAGGCAGCAGAAAGCGCGGGTGAGGAATTTAAAGCTTCAGTGGTTTTGTGGGGAATATTAACAAAAAAGTTTTCAAATTCCTGAGCTATTTCTACATCTGAGTTGATGGGACCATGAGCAGTCTCTAAATTAAATTCAGTATTATGCTGTTTTTTCCTACCGGTTTCATTATTTATTATTTGCCAGGTAGTTTTTATTTTATCATCAGCTGATTTTATTTTATTGCTAATGTGAAGAGCTTTAGCTATTTTGCACACAGTCAGTACTCCTGAAGCGCTATTATACGTACGTTGCGCAAAGTTTACGAACGCCCTCAATAGAACGCTTAAAACTCTTACAATTGAAGCTGGCAACGTAACAAACTATGTTTACAGAGCCGATTTTAAGCGAGTACTCTTCCTTAGGTCTTTGACTATAATGCACAAAACGTCAGAATATTATATTTATATTAAAAATGCAGGTACTATGGATTCAGGTATAAAAAACTTGTACGCATCATAAATCAACCTTCTTTCGTAGTTACAGTTTATTCCAATTTAACTACTATACTACTATGTGGTTTATGATGTCAGCTGTACGTGAATCTTTATGCACATTCGTTGTAAACATATCGGAACTTTCTTTTCAGCAGCTTTAAAGGACCCCACTAAGTCATTTTTAGCAACCCCCACTTTCCCAGCGTAACGGTACTTTTGTTTTCGTGTACGATGCGTTGGAACCACGGAATAGAAAAAACAGTTTTTTCAATTCCGTGGTTGCAACGATCGATCCATCATTCTACTTTCTATACTACTTAGAAGATAGCTTGATCTCTGCAACATATGTCAAACTGACATTCCTAGGGTAGGAATTAATTCATTAGGTCGGCATGCCCATAAAGTATGACATTGACAGTTACTGTCTGTACTATTATGAAATTCTGGACTTCGTAGGCGTGATTTTACTGACAACTGTCGCAGAGATCAAGCATTTTTTTTTTGATGAACTATAGGCAACACGTCACCGCAATGTGGCATTTGTTTACCATCCGAGTTCATTCGCTGCGACTGTGACGTAACACCCACAGCTGTTTGTACGGGCGACGCGACGGCGAGCGAGCCCGCGTCATAGAACCGGTTCTCGACACTGACAACTGCCGCTCCTTCTCAACAAACCTACCGCTTACTTTGAGTAAGCGGACTTTGTATATCGGCAATATGAACAAAGAGTTTTGCGACACTTTCTTGATTTCTCGCACTTTGCACTGCATTTTTGGAAGCCTCAAGACTTGAACTGATTCGTCGCCCCTTCCAAAAAGTAGTTTTCACATGGAGAAGAATGGGCAAGAAACTCCGCCGTGATCTCTTTTAAAATGTTTTACAATAATTTGAATGGGTACATTAGTTTATAATTATACGTGAAGACGATGCACCTAGAACAAAATTGCTACATCACAATATAAGTAAAAATAATTTTAAAAAAATGAAGCAACAACAGATATGAAGCAATGGATTCGCAATTTGTTTCAAAACAATTCAATTTCCGATTGATCGTGTATAACGTAAATAGGTACAGGTCGCACTCCAGAGCAGCATACATTAAGCGTTCAGTCACTTCTAGCTTCTGCTAATATTAGACTGCCTAGTTGGTATTATGGTCGCAAGCGCTACGTTAATGCTGAGCATGAGGGTTCGATTCCCGGTTCAGATCCATGAATCGAACCCAGTTAAAGTTTGATTGGGTTTTTCGATCTGGTATTTCTCTGTAGCAGCCCTGAGCCTGGATTTGTGTCCGGTTGATGGCAATAGGTTCTCCCCTTATTACATAGGACTTAAACATAACTGGCGAAATGAGGTTGTACTATAGGTACACCTCTGCCTATCCCTTCGGGGAATATGGGCGTGGCAAAATATGTTTTTTATGTAAAATAGTACAGTGAAATAAAAATAATTAATAAACTCAACGTGGGAAAATTATTTTTATTGTTATTTCCGCACTGAAGGTGAATTATCAACAAGCAATGCTGATAGATACTGTTGGATAGCTGAGCTTACTTTTCTGTGTTATTATTTTTCTACCTACAACAGACATTAAGCTGCGCGAGGTGTGCTATGGGATTCTGCTCGTATTGCTGATTTTAATTTTATCTTTGTTATTTTAAATGTATGTTTTTTTTTATGGATCCTAAGGTCTGCAATAAAGATTTTTATTTATTTATTTTTTGCGTAAATGAGATAAGATGCTAAGAGCGAGCGAGATGACGATCGCGTGTAGACTTAGAAGCTTGGCTCTACATGAGAAATAAATAATTAAATGAATGAATAATTAACTATTGTATAACAGAAAAGTAATGAACAGTAAATAAATTTTACACCTTACGCCCATGTGACGGTAGCGAAACGCCTAAGCGACATATTTTGACTAAGGTGTAGAGTTTGTGAAGTTAGGGCGTGTAGACGCTTGGCTCTACATGAGATCTGATAACTTTTTGACAGTGCGAGCCATATGGTCTCGTCTTGGCAACATTTTAGATGAAAATATTTTTGATGGGATTTCACTTCTTTTTGTAAGTTGGAGTTTCTTGCCCGTTCTTCTCCATAGGAACCTACAACGCTTTGGAATGGGCAAATAGCTTCATCTTTCTGACTGACCGACCCCTTGACAATTCAAAAGTACCTGTAATTGGTTTATTTGGAATAAATGATTTGAGTTTGAGTTGCTTATGACAATATTTTTTATTTTGTTAATTTTTTCGTTCTTTTTGTGGTGTATTTCTTGCACATCAGAGGTGCCTTTTTATAGCCGACTCCCGTCAGCCCGTATGGGAAAACCCATACAAACTTCCATCCCCTAATTTAATGGGTCCCCACCCTTTAAATTATGCCTGAAATATGTATTTTATTATTTATAATATGGAGTCACATATTAATTTTCAGACCTCTAGCATCAAATTTTACGGAAGTCTCATACAAAATTCCATCTCCTAGTTTAAGGGGTTGGGGGGTAAAAGTTCCAAGTATTAGATTATTTTTGTTGTTTTTTACAATTTTTACTAATACTAGCTTACATACCAAATTTCAGCTTTCTAGGACTTCAGGAAGTACCTTAAGAATTTTGATGATCATCAGTGAAGAAATCGGGTTTTTATTAGTTATCAATAAAATCTAAAGTATAAAAGCTATGCAATTGAAACCTTATATTGGCTATGAAATTGGCGTCATAAAAGGAGAATTTTAAAGAAGTTGCAATTTTCATACTAACATTTTCTTCATTTATTTAACAACCATGAACACTAATGTTTTAAAACTTATATGCACTAATTTTTAAAAACGAATACAACGTATGACACTTAGTTTAAGCGACAAAAATTAGTTTTGGCTAAGTTTTAAAACAAATAGTGGTCATTTCTGCTACCAAAAAGAGGAGTCATTTTTAAGGTATTTTTTATGTTTAGAAAACTATAAGTAATAAGGTTTTTTTACTATTGGTAGTTGTCTATGGTCATTATTCGATATAATATCAAGCAATTGATGAATAAAGGTTCTATATTTGTGAGAAAAAAACGCCAATTTCATAGGTGGGGACCCACTATATTTAATAAGTCTACTATTGACATCATATCCCTAGAATTTTGTTTATCTGGTATGATCCAAACCCAAGTTATTCAAAAAACGACGAAGCGCTTCGAGTAAAGTTAGGTGCCCTTGCGCTTCACTTACACTTCGCTTCATATTTTATGGTGTGGTACATACTAGGAGTGATACAAAATTCGTTTTACCGGAAACGGAGCTGGAGTCGGAGATTTTAAATTTAATTGATTGGAAACGAAACCGGAGTCGGATCCGAAACCGGAGTTGGAGGCGAAAGTAGAAAAAAAATGTGTTAAGGGAAGGCTTTGAAACAATAGAAATATAATTCAGTCTCTTTATTTGGCTAATTAAAAAGACGATTCTTTAATCAGTCAAATGTTAGCGATAACAATATAATCTTAATATACCTACCTAGGGCGGCTAATTTAAATCAAGTTCAAAAGAATGTAATAAACAAATGTTTAATAAACTTATTAAATAATTGTATTAATTATAAAAAATCCGATGAAATTTTTGACTTTTGTCTGTCAAAGTCACGACAGATACAGAAATCGTGGTTTTGACAACTTTATTCTGTTTTTTAGTCGACTATTTTGATTATAATCTGTGCCGAACGCGTAATTTCTCCTCTATTTCGTTTCGCAACTAATCACTTGCTAACTAGCGTTTATAAATAAAGAAAAGTTAATCATTTATTTAGAGCTAACCATTTGCTTAGCTTAACAGTGGCTAATCAGTGATTAGCGATATTTTTATAAATAAGGCTGATAATCGTAATAAACCTAGGGAGGTGGTAATTTAAAATGCGGAAATTGAAAACCTAATTTAAATCAAATACTCTAAGTGTAAAATTGTACTTTCGACCTTCGGTATAACTCCGAATCAAAATCATCGGAACCGAAGTCGGAATCGAAGGTGTAAAATTAATCGGAAGTTCCGACCTTTCGGAATCGGAACCGTAGCTCCGTAACATCCCTGGTACAAAACACAATTGGCCGTCCCAAACATTTGGGTCAAGTAAGTATTGAAGTTTTGTATTCTAGGACAGCTGATAATTGTTTCGCGATTATGATTGGTCTCATGGAGACAGCTATTCAGTTTCACGGTTTGTACCACACCTTAAATATGACCACGACTTTCTTATAGACATAGAATAAGCAATAGACAAGTCCGAATAATAATGAGACAAGGACACACTTATTTGATCAAGTAGTAAGAGTAAAGGAGACTGAAATTGATTTTGATAGACCAAATTGGATATATAGACTCCTCCGTGTCTGTAAACTATCCCTCTGGCTCCAGGTGTTAGCCATTTGTAAGCTCCACTCCAGGACTCGACTGCTCCAACGGCCATCCGTCCTTCGACAAACATGGCCAGCCCACTGCCACTTCAGCTTGCTTACTCTGCAGGCTATGACTTGTAATTCAGTTTCATTTTCGTTTGAATAAGTGAATATGAGCAATAATTTCATACGTATATGAACTTTAAACACTTTCAGAATTAGGTTCATATTCGCATGAAGCTGTGTTTTGTAAATTAGAAGCAAAGAAAAGTGCGATCTGTGAATGTTACCCTAGGTATGCGTACGTTTTCATTCAGTATCAGGAGCCAATGTTCTATACCTACTATTCTGTGTTTCTGGTTAGTTACAAGCCGCGGTGCTTCACAAGCTTGATTTGTTTTCCCTCCCGGTCTGGCCTCTCGCGGCCGCCGTGTCCTTGACATTTGCTACTCGCCGGCGCGTTCCGAAAACGAATGAATGGCGCCACCATGTGTCTCTGTTACTGTCACATCTTTTTGTTTGTGGGAGAACGAGACAAAATCATCGTTACCATTAATTGTTTCCGATGAGTCACTCAAATAGGTGAGGCGGTCCATTGACATGAATACAAATTGATAACGGAACTAATTTATTTGAATATTATGAAGTGGAGGGTTTCGTAAAAGGCCCCTCTTTTTATTAAATTTAATTTTAAGGTAAAGCAAATACTTGTACAAAAAAGTCATAAAATAACAATAAACAGGTAGATATTTTGTTTGAACTTTATATTACTTTACATATTTTATAATTATGTATTATATTATAACTTGCCAAGTTCAAATAAAAAACGTATTTTTTTGTATTTGTACTTATTTATTTGCTTATTTGTTACAGAGTAGGTACTAGCGAACGATACACAGTTATTATCTATGGAAGAGCAATTGTATTATTATTTTATTTATCATTAGTTTAATATTTGGTGGGATCAAGTTTGTATCTTGAAGCGTACTTAAAGGTCATTCGTATAACGAAAAAGATTACGCACTTTATAAAATTATTACTAAATAATTGCACGTTTGTGGAGTTAAAGTAGTTTGACTAGATTCTTTGGTCTCCCAACATAATTCCAGACTCTGGTGCCATTCTGGTATTGAAAAAATCTCGCCATAATTTCCAATTACTTTTCAATATTACTATAAATACAATCAATGCTATTATAAGCAAATATTCCAACAACTCTCCAATGATATCAAGGACTAAAATATTTTTTTCAAATATTTCCGGGACATCGCTAAACAAAATAACATTACTGAATAAAAATATCAAAGTGGCGATAGTGAAGCGACCACATAATTTGTTCTTAGATGTACCGCAGAACAGACGGCTTACAACAGCTATGTAAGTAACTAAACTTATCGCTACAGGTATTAATAATAGTGAAATAGCGATAGGACTTACAAATATGTCCTTCGAATCATCATCAGGCATATTAATTAGAAAGGATCCTACAATCACATATAACAGCACTATTATAAAAGGCACACCCCACGCAAATAAGTTACTCAAAATATATTTTTTACGAATATCATAATGGAATACTTGTACAAAATCAACGGAGAAAACAAAGCACAACACTATTAACCAACACTGAAATGTCATTTGGAAGTACACCAATAGAGCTAATGGTATAACACGAACCGCTGGATTACTTTCCACTGCTTCTTCGGAAATTAGTCGGTCAGATATTTGAAGTATTAACATGAGTAGCATGTCCGCTATGATCGCACTGAGAAGCACATAGTTTCTGAAGGTACGAAACCTGTTGAGGACGCACCACGATATCAGTCCAAATACGGTTGCAATCACAGTCGTCACGAAGAAGATCCAGGCAATTGCGTCCGTTACAGCTTCTCCGAACAGTTCCATTAACTTTCGTGGCATTTCATGAATATCGTTATATTCTTCGTCGTCCATGTTTGTAATTGCGTGCGGCGTCTGGCGCGCGCTGTAGTGTAGTGTCGATGACTCGATGCCGGCCGCCACGCTTCTACGCCGACACGCCCCACGAGTGGGCAAAATTATACCAGTATTATTTTTATCATCACAAGACAAATATGCAGATTACTGGCCTAAACTGAGAACGTGAACGTGACTGATATAAAAGCTATAACCGATAACACATATTTTTTTACTATCGAGTGCTTTCTAAATCATTTTCTTCTTCAATCTCGTTCCGAACTTTACAACTATTTTAGTATGTCAGGGCGCGTACAGTCAACCACGCGTCAGTGGTAATGCTTGCTCTACGCAAAACCCCTCTTGATTTTGACAATGATGAACCAAATAACTGAAAGGAAGGGTTGTGAAAAGTTGATTTTCTTTTCTCAGTAAAACGTGAAACGGTTCGTACACGAAAGTCTATTAGAATCAAATCAAAAATAGTTATTTATCCAACATGTGAGGAAAGTTCGTTTTTCCTATGAGTTTTGATTTTGAGTCTTGAGCGAACGAAGGATTGAAAAATAGAATCACGAGCGCAGCGAGTGATTATAAATTTCAATCCTGAGTAAGCGAAAGACTCAACAAAACGAATAGCAAATGAACTTGCTCACAAGTTGCATACAAAACTTTTCACCACTCCCAGCAAGAAAGTATTCAGTCATCATAGGTAAATAAATTAAATAGACACAAAGCAAATCAAAATAATTCTTTATATTTTAAAAAATCTTTAAAACTTAACATGAAAAAATCAGGCAAGATTAGGTTCTGAACGGGATCATTACTTTCCTCACTGTTCAAACAGTGAGGAAAAACCAACTTTCCTCACTGTTCAAGCAGTGAGGAAAAACCAACTTTCCTCACTGTTTTCGTAGAGGAAAGACACTTCTTTCGTGCGGGAGTGGTGAAAAAGTTTTTTCTAAATTAAATAATTTATTTCAGGATTAACGCTGCAATAATTTTCTATTAAAGAGAATTTACACAACCGCACGGGTCGATTGAAGGTTAAGCTACGCTTGCTGCGGTTAGTTTGTGGATTGGTGACCATCCATTACATTTAGTGTCGAGACTCCTTGCCTCGGAAAGCACGTTAAGCCGTTGGTCCCGGCTGTCATTCATAGAACTTTGATAGTCATTACGGGTAGCCAGAAACCCAAAAGCCGAACAACCAGTCTTACCAAAGTGGGTTACCCAGTAACTGGATATTGGAAGTCCGACAGGCCGTCGCTCCATGTAAAAAAAATGGTATTCAGCTGCATCCGATTAGAATGAAAGCTGACCCCAACATAATGGGAAAAAGGCTAGGCAGATTGATTGAAGTTAGACTAGACTAACTTAGATAATCAGTTGTTTTTTTAACTAAATTCATAAGAGGTCTGATTTGAGGTTCCCTATCCATTTGCATAAAATTTTAAGACCTAATATAACTTAGCATAATTTTGTTTGGCATAATTATATTTTCGCATAATATAATTACGCATAACAGCTTACGCATAATTTTTTAAGCATAATTTCTTTAACCATAATAATGATTAAGCATAATATTCTAAAGCATAAATTTGTTAAGCATAAAGTTCTAAAGCATAACTTTCTTAAGCATAATATCCTAAAGCATAAATTTATTTACGCATAATGATATTAAAACATATTTTTATTGAACAATTTTGTAGGTTTTTTTTTCGCTGTAGGAAGAATGAAGCAAGCAAACATACAGCATGCAAGCAAGCATATGGCATGCAAGCAAGCATGCAGCAAACAAGCAAGCATGCAGCATGCAAGCAAGCATGCAGTATGCTGCATTCAAGCGAGCATGCAACATGCAGCAGGCAGGGTTTCTGTCACGGCTCCGGCGCTGCGGGCCTCCGGCGGCCCCACGCGTGCTAATCGTCACAGACGGCTTTCGCTCACCACCGCAGCTTCGGCTCGTTGGCCGGCTTCGCCGGCCAGCCTCAGACGCGGCGGCTCGCTCGCAGCCGCCTGCTCCTCAGCCCGCGGGCCGCCTTGCACCTACGCGCCTACGCGATTTTAAATTACACTCTAGGGGTAGGACAAACAAGACTACGTGGAGTCGGTTTTGCAGCAATTCGGTTCTGTCACTAACTTTTGTTGCACAACATATTAAATTTTTAACCAACAATATTATTTAATTGTTATAGAAACTATAGCAAATTGGTTTGATCAGAATTATGTATGGGGCACTACAAGTTCACCACCACCATTTCCACCCAAAGTCTGGAGTACGTATCTACTAGAAAAGGAAAATATATATATTATTATTATGCTAATAGTCATTAGGCCTACTAACGTTATGCGAATCAAATTTATGCCAAAACAAATTAGTCTTTAAGATGATTATGCCAATATAAAATGTATGCCTAAAAAAATTATGCCGAAGTATTATTATGCCAAAACAAATTGTGCCAAAATCGTTATGCCGAAGTATATTAGGACAAAGAACATTATGCGAAAAGAAGGGATCCCCTGATTTGATTCATAGTCTCCTGTGACCGACGATTTTTGTTTCGATCTTTTACTAAAAAAATCTCGCCATAATTTCCAATTACTCTTCACCACAATCATATACACATTCAATGCTATCATATTCAAGTATTCTCCTAACTCTCCTATAACATGAATGGTCAAGATATTTATATTAAATAATTCCGGTAAAGCGATTAACATTATAATATTACTGAGTACAAAAAACAACGCGAACGCGAAGCGACGCCATTTATAAATAGATGAACTCACAGCAGCTTCACTATCGCCGAACAGAGCATATTAAACTGCTATGTAAATAGCCAAACTTATCATCGAAGGTATTAATAATATTGATAGTAAGACTCGATATGTTAGCATACTTCTTGAGTAATATAGGTGAAATAGCCAGCCAGCGAGAAAATATAAGAACAGTGTTATAAAGGGTAAGCCCCACGCGAATAGTCTACTCTTGAGAAATTTCCGACGAATATTAAGATGGAACTTTTACAAAATCAACAGAAAAAGTATAGCACAATACTAGTAACCAACACTGGAACGATAGTGCACAATACAGATATATAGCTTTAAATAATTCCCGCACTATTAGATATTTGACCAAAACTTCATTAGTTACAAAAAACATGAAACAATGAAGCACTATAAAACGTAGCACATTCGCTGTGATTACACTGAGAAGCACATAGTTTCTGTATTGGCGAAACTTCTTGCTGATCCACCACGATCACCGCATATAAAACCAGCGAGACTAATCACGAACAGAATCCAGAAAATAATGTTGAATGCAGTGCCACCAACGAGTTATTGAAATGTTTGTAGGTCGTAGACACTGGCGTCTTTAAATTCACTGGTATCATTGATATTGGTGTCGTATCCACTTCTGCCATTGATACTGGTGATGTATCCACTTCTGTCATTGTTACTGGTGTCATTACTAATAGTGCCGTATTCACTGGGGTCACAATCGGCCATGGTGAGAGTCGCGTGCGCAGTTCGGCGCGCGCTAATGAGTAGTGCGACCAATATATCTAGATATACAACGCTCAATTTATAATACCGGTTTAGTTATTTTTTGGTGATTTTAGACAAGTATTCTGAATTAATTTTAATCCAACCCAAACCTGTGTATTGCGTACAAAAACCTACCTACCATTTATTTTACTAATTCACCTCTCGGTATGTTTGGGGGAAAAACTTTTATTTTTGTAGACATGGAGTTGTGTGGAATAATACGACTATCGAGAAACTTTGCTAATAAAAAGTAAAATTGTGAGAAAAAAGTTACAGTAAACTGAATCTATCTAATAATTAAATGCAATGCGTTGTTAAGCACATTACTTGAGAACGGCCGGACCGATCTGGCTATGTTTTGTTTTAAAATATTCGTAATATCCGAATTAGGTTTTTCTGGAAAGAAAGGAATATGAGGTATCTTTGAAATATAAAATTATTAAGGCTATCCAGCTTTAAGGAAAATAGTGTAGCAAAACCGGCTAACATAAAATTATGCGTTTACATTATAACAGGATAACCAAGCGAAGATTCATAATATATTATGAATCTTAGATAATCACCTTTGAGGAAAATAAAACTTGTTTGATCGCTTACTTAATTTCAAGCAAATTTTGTGTAGTAAGTACTTCTTTTAAAAAATATATTATATGCCATCGCATTTACGAATAGTCCTAGATTTACTAATATTATAATATTAGTAAACAGCACGCCAGCATCAATGGCATCATCCGTCGTACTCTTGTCACTCCTCTGCCGCCGAAATCGTTTTTTTTTTCGGGTCTTGGGCATCTCGCAGGTGACCACTAAGATCGTAGCTGCTTAACCGGACTTTTCTGTGGCTGGCTTAAGCTTCTTCACTCAAAGCCACCAGCCAGGGGCATAAACTATTCTAATTAAAGCTAGGCGAGCGCTCGCTAAGGGCACACCCTGTGGGGTACGAACCTCGGCTTAGGGCGTCGCTGGATCAAGGATAGATGCGAACCGAAATCGTAGCGTGACAGCTGTTATTTATGCCCAACACGTCAGTCGATGGCTAACAACTGGAGCCAGAGAAGTAGTTAGCAGACACGGAAGAAATCAAATCTATTTCCGTCTCGTTTACTCTTACTACAGGATCAAATAAGTGTGTCTTTGTCTGATTATTATTCTTATTAAGTCACTTTTCTATAGCTTATTCTTTGTCTACTAGGACTATAAGGCATGTATCAAAAAGGTGGTCATATTTAAGTGTGTGGTACAAACCATGATACTGAATAACTTTCTACATGACACCTACATCATAATCGTGAAATAATTATCAAACTGCTCTATAAAAAACTTCAATACCTACTCGAACCAAATGTATGGCTGATATTTTTTTCGCAAAAGTTGTTCAATTTTATGGTCTGTACACCTTTAAATATGACCATACCTTTCTAATACTTTTATTAACTGATCATCACTACCATTACAGGAATTTCCTAATTCAATAGTGTGGCCATAATTAAAGTTTTATTATTTACTATAACATGTTCTGTACATCGTGGTTTTTGTGAACTCACTCAGAGAACAAGTATAAAGATCTATGCTGTCTGCTACGTCATTAAGGGTACGCTAGTCGGTATTTTTTCCATACAAACGTAGTATAGTGATTACTTGTCTGTTCGACGGTGTACGTGCAAGACTAAAAATTATATCAATTTGTCTAGTCATTATCTAGTCATGTATAGGAATTGGAAAAAAATATTGGCTTGGAAGTTATGAGCGTCGAAACTTCCATATTTCAACACTAATTTTAACTCGTCTTTGGGCGTAAATAAATAACTTATGTAGTAAAAAAATGGCAAAATAAAAACCGTACAAGGATAGATAATTTATTCAATAGTTCAAAAGATATACAGGGCTTGTAGCTAAGTAATAATAGCCGCACAGCTCGATCGATCAGGTTAAGGTGCAACATGGAAAAATCTATATTTTACTTATAGGTATGTGGACAAACAAGAATCGCAACTTGTTATATTTATTTAAATTAACGGTTTTACGACTCAGTACACCGTAAGTGCGCGTCCTGACCGGTCTCCACACTCATCATGTTTAGCGTCCATGATGCTGATATATCCTTGATCTTTGACTGTGGTTCTCCATCTGTGGTTGTGCTGTCGCTAGCAGTGCTCTTATCTGGAGTGACGTCATGGTCTCATAAGAAAGTTTCGACACTTCAAAAACCATGTGTTCAATACTAGCAAATTTCTTAAGGATTTTTTTTTTTCTGTGATCTATCTTGTTTTCGTTCAGGCCTCGTCTCTCCTTTACAACAATGGATTTTTTTCTCTGCTGCTTTTCGTCAGCAGTGTTATTGGTGATATATTGTATATTTTACGTTGATATTGTTAAGGTTTTTAATGGAGAGACCCAAAGGAGATATCTGAAAAGTACGATCTTTACTTGGAGAGAAAAAAGGTTGTCGTCAAAGGCCTTTTTTCTCTATTTGCAATGCCTTTTTGTGGCGTTAGATATCCAAGATTGAATCAACCTTTTAATCATACCATTACCTTAAAAATTATATAGGTCTTATTTATAAACGCTACTTAAATTTTAATCAATTGCCAAGCAATTGATTAGCAAAATTCTCATTCATAAACGCTATTTAGCGCTGCCTTTTAGCCTTATTTATAAAAATCTCGCTAATCACTGATTAGCCACTGTTTAGCTAAGCAAATGGTTAGCTCTAAATAAATGGTTAACTTTTCTTTATTTATAAACGCTAGTTAGCAAGTGATTAGTTGCGAAACGAAATAGAGGAGAAATTACGCGTTCGGCACAGATTATAATCAAAATAGTCGACTAAAAAACAGAATTTTTTGAATAAAGTTGTCAAAACCACGATATCTGTATCTGTCGTGACTTTGACAGACAAAAGTCAAAAATTTCATCGGAATTTTTTATAAATATTACAAAAATTTAATAAGTTTATTTCACTGTTTTTGCGATGAAAATAAAAAGCTCCAATAATTGAAGTAAACTGGAAAAGGTATTTATCTCTAGATTTATATCTACTTACTAATGTAAACCATTATAATCTGACCAAGTGAATAACGTTGGTTTGTTCGAGCAACGATGTCTTCATCGTATCGTATATAACCACTAAGTAAAAGTATACCTAACCAGGTACAAAACTATCAATCTAGGACATGAAAATACATAGCTATTGCTTTTTCATTCACTTGGTCAGTTCTTCTCAGTCAGACCTTCTTAACATGAATAAACTACCTTAGAAATGTTTGTTTTGTAAGTGTTATTGGGTTTTTCCATCTCGAATTTCTCAGTAGCAGCCCGGGGTCTGGATTTGTGCCAGGTTGATGGCAATAGGCTCGCCCCCTATTACATGGGACTTAAACATAACTGGTGAAATGAGAGTGTACTATAGGTACACCTCTGCCTAACCCTTCGGGGAATACAGGCGTGATGTTATGTTATGTTATGTTTTGTGTTTGTTGTATGTTTTATTACTTCCTATTGCTTTTGCACCAAGGCCAGAGTTTCAGTATCTTTTAATAACAATTACTACTTATTTGACATTTCTTTACAGCAAGTTTGACTGCTGCTATGAGCCACTAGCACCTAGCACAAATATTATTCAACCTCGCAAAGATTAGAGAGGAGACCTTGCTCCATGGAAACGGCCTCACCGTTTTCATGGAGCAAGGTCTCCTCTCTAATCTTTGCGAGGTTGAATAATATTTGTGCTAGGTGCTAGTGGCTCATAGCACTAATCATCGGTCTTATTTATAAACGCTAGTTAAATTTTAATCAAATGCTAAGCAATTGATTAGCAAAATTCTCATTCATAAACGCTATTTAGCGCTAACAGGTCGCTAAGCAAATGATTAGTAGCTGTCAAAATTAAACACCACCGGTGCCCTGTTTAGAGCTTGCTAAGAGGATGTTAAACGGCAAGATGGCGGATTTTATTTGAATCAGCTGATCGATACAAGATTTTCTGTGCTCGATATTATTTTGTTCTCTAATAACGAGTTGTGCCTTAGTAAATATTGATTTCGACAATCTTTTACGGGATTTGAGAATGACGTAGAAGAATTCAATCATTTTGAAACGCTGGCGGGAACTAGACAAAGGAGAGGAAGACCTACAAAGCTCATTGAAACTAACTACCAGGATAATTACCTATTAGATAATATTCTTCATTTGAAGTACACAGATTTCGTGAGGAAGTTCAATGGAAATTGTTACAAACAAACATAACATCACGCCTGTATTCCCCGAAGGGTTAGGCGGAGGTGTACCTATAGTACACCCACATTTCGCCAGTTAATTAAGTCCCATGTAATAGGGGGCGAGTCTATTGCCATAAACCGGGCACAAATCCAGAGCCCAGGCTGGTAATGAGCAATTCCAGATGAAAAAACCCAAACACTATGCCCAACTCGGGAATCGAACCCAGGAGCTCATGCTCAGTAGTAGCGCTTGCGATCACCAGACCAACGAAAACCAACGAAATTGTTATTATCTTGTGTGTTATCCAGCCAGCTCTAAGGCCCAGAACTAAATAAAAGCTATGTTGTAGCAGTCACACACAAATAACAAGAGATATATAATAGAAAATAATTTATTTTGATAAATAATAAAGCAACATTATTGTTATAAATTCATTATTATTGATTTCCAATATTCTTGGCACTCGCATTCCTCATCGTTTTCATGGAGCAAGGTCTCCTCCCTAATCTTTGCGAGGTTGAATAATATTTGTGCTAGGTGCTAGTGGCTCATAGCAGCAACTTGCTGTAAAGAAATGTCAAATAAGTAGTAATTGTTATTAAAAGATACTGAAACTCTGGCCTTGGTGCAAAAGCAATAGGAAGTAATAAAACATACAACATACACAAAACATAACATAACATAACATCACGCCTATATTCCCCGAAGGGTTAGGCAGAGGTGTACCTATAGTACACTCTCATTTCACCAGTTATGTTTAAGTCCCATGTAATAGGGGGCGAGCCTATTGCCATCAACCTGGCACAAATCCAGACCCCGGGCTGCTACTGAGAAATTCGAGATGGAAAAACCCAATAACACTTACAAAACAAACATTTCTAAGGTAGTTTATTCATGTTAAGAAGGTCTGACTTAGAAGAACTGACCAAGTGAATAAAATAGCAATAGCTATGTATTTTCATGTCCTAGATTGATAGTTTTGTACCTGGTTAGGTATACTTTTACTTAGTGGTTATATACGATACGATGAAGACATCGTTGCTCGAACAAACCAACGTTATTCACTTGGTCAGATTATAATGGTTTACATTATAATCTGACAGAGATAAATACCTTTTCCTGTTTACTCCAATTATTGGAGCTTATTATTTTCATTGCTACCATCGCAAAAACAATGAAATAAACTTATTAAATATTTATATTATTTATAAAAAAATCCGATGAAATTATTGACTTTTCTCTGTCAAAGTCACGACAGATACAGAAAAAGTGGTTTTGACAACTTTATTCATAAAATTCTGTTTTTTAGTCGACTATTTTGATTATAATTTGTGCCGAACGCGTAATTTCTCCTCTATTTCGTTTCGCAACTAATCACTTGCTAACTAGCGTTTATAAATAAAGAAAAGTTAACCATCTATTTAGAGCTAACCATTTGCTTAGCTAAACAGTGGCTAATCAGTGATTAGCGAGATTTTTATAAATAAGGCTGCATTTGCTTAGCAACCTCTTAGCGCTAAATAGCGTTTATGAATGAGAATTTTGCTAATAAATTGCTTAGCATTTGATTAAAATTTAACTAGCGTTTATAAATAAGACCGTTACGGTCTTCAGCCTTATTTATAAAAATCTCGCTAATCACTGATTAGCCACTGTTTAGCTAAGCAAATGGTTAGCTCTAAATAGATGGTTAACTTTTCTTTATTTATAAACGCTAGTTAGCAAGTGATTAGTTGCGAAACGAAATAGAGTAGAAATTACGCGTTCGGCACAGATTATAATCAAAATAGTCGACTAAAAAACAGAATTTTATGAATAAAGTTGTCAAAACCACTATTTCTGTATCTGTCGTGACTTTGACAGACAAAAGTCAAAAATTTCATCGGATTTATTTATAAATAATATAAATACTTAATAAGTTTATTTCATTGTTTTTGCAATGGTAGCAATGAAAATAATAAGCTCCAATAATTGGAGTAAACAGGAAAAGGTATTTATCTCTGTCAGATTATAATGTAAACCATTATAATCTGACCAAGTGAATAAAAAAGAAATAGCTATGTATTTTCATGTCCTAGGCGTGGTTTGTTCGAGGAACGATGTCGTCATCGTATCGTATATAACCACTAAGTAAAACTATACCTAACCAGGTACAAAACTATCAATCAAGACATGAAAATACATAGCTATTGCTTTTTCATTCACTTGGTCAATTCTTCTCAGTCAGTCCTTCTTAACATGAATATACTACCTTAGAAATGTTTGTTTTGTAAGTGTTATTGGATTTTTCCATATCGAATTTCTCAGTAGCAGCCCGGGGTCTGGATTTGTGCCAGGTTGATGGCAATAGGCTCGCCCCCTATTACATGGGACTTAAACATAACTGGTGAAATGAGAGTGTACTATAGGTACACCTCTGCCTAACCCTTCGGGGAATACAGGCGTGATGTTATGTTATGTTATGTTTTGTGTATGTTGTATGTTTTATTTCTTCCTATTGCTTTTGCACCAAGGCCAGAGTTTCAGTATCTTTTAATAACAATTACTACTTATTTGACATTTCTTTACAGCAAGTTGCTGCTATGAGCCACTAGCACCTAGCACAAATATTATTCAACCTCGCAAAGATTAGGGAGGATACCTTGCTCCATGAAAACGATGAGGAATGCGAGTGCCATGAGAAAAGAATTACACCCGTCTTTGTAGGAAGAATATTGGAAATCAATAATAATGAATTTATAACAATGATGTTGCTTTATTATTTATCAAAATAAATTATTTTCTATTATATATCTCTTGTTATTTGTGTGTGACTGCTACAACATAGCTTTTATTTAGTTCTGGGCCTTAGAGCTGGCTGGATAACACACAAGATAATAACAATTTCGTTGGTTTTCGTTGGTCTGGTGGTCGCAAGCGCTACTACTGAGCATGAGCTCCTGGGTTCGATTCCCGAGTTGGGCATAGTGTTTGGGTTTTTTCATCTGGAATTGCTCATTACCAGCCTGGGCTCTGGATTTGTGCCCGGTTTATGGCAATAGGCTCGCCCCCTATTACATGGGACTTAATTAACTGGCGAAATGTGGGTATACTATAGGTACACCTCTGCCTTACCTTTCGGGGAATACAGGCGTGTTGTTATGTTTGTTTGTAACAATTTCCATTGAACTTCCTCACGAAATCGATTCTCTTCAAATCTCCTGAACACATTAGGTACTGAGCCCCCTCCTAATTGAACTTCACTAATTATCCTTTCATCATGACTGTGTACTTCGAATGAAGAATATTATCTAATAGGTAATTATCCTGGTAGTGAGTTTCAATGAGCATTGTAGGTCTTCCTCTCCTTTGTCTAGTTCCCGCCAGCGTTTCAAAATGATTGAATTCTTCTTTCTTCGTCAATCTCAAATCCCGTAAAAGATTGTCGAAATCAATATTTACTAAGGCACAACTCGTTCATATAGAACAAAATAATAACGAGCACAGAAAATCTTGTATCGATCAGCTGATTCAAATAAAATCCGCCATCTTGCCGCTTAACATCCTCTTAGCAAGCTCTAAACAGGGCACCGGTGGTGTTTAATTTTGACAGCTACTAATCATTTGCGTAGCGACCTGTTAGCGCTAAATAGCGTTTATGAATAAGAATTTTGCTAATCAATTGCTTAGCATTTGATTAAAATTTAACTAACGTTTATAAATAAGACCGACGCTAGTTAAAATGTCTTAGGTTCTCATTACCAAATGTACCTCAAGTGGGTCTAAATCTAAAACTTGATGGCAAAAAACTAGATGCAATAACGGAAACTATATTTTTTATGAATTATTTTGGTTACAGAATTGCAATGGGGCGCTCACATTAGAACTCTTTCAGGTAGATTAAGTTCAGCTGCATATGCAGTAAGAAAAATAAGGCAGTTGACTGATATAGCCACAGCTAGGTTATTATCATTATACTAACTGCTTATTTCCACAGTATTATGTCTTATGCCGTTCTGCTATTGGGAGTGGCAGCTGACGTAGATTCGATTAAAATTTTACAAAATAGGGCAGGGCAATCAGCGCTATCTATAAAATGGGTCCTCGCGAATCCCTTAGAAACAAATTCAAAGAAATTGATATACTGACTTTGCCTCCTCTTTATATCTCAGAAAGTATTTTGTATGTTCGCAAAAACTTTTCAAAATAAGAAGCGATTTCCATAATATAAATGCACGTACGAGTAGCAGACATGAAATTGTGATACCCAAATTTAGATTAACTAAAACAAGCAAGTCATTTCTTATAAACAGTATTCACTTTTATAACATGTTGCCTAAGTCGGTTACAGAACTTAGCGATGGGAAGTTCAAAAACCACATCAAACGTGTCCATAAGAAGAAAGCATATTATAAAATTAAAGACTACGTGGAAGACTAGGCAGTTTGGCAATAATTCCTTCATTCACGGCAAATTATGTACGAGTCTATTAACTGCTCCCAAATTACCATGTTTATATTTTTTACATTCTTCCTTGACATAATCACCAATGTGTATAGGTACAGTATATTGTTTAAAGCTTCAGAATTTATATTTATTTGACATAATATAATAATTAAAACTCACTATTCGAGGAACATAGTTGTGCCAAATATTCGTTATCAATGTGCGTTTCAGCACCGTATAAAAACGAGTCACGGATCAAATATCGATTTAATTTTCATATTGCTACTTTATTGATGAGGTTGGCTTCAAAAGATAGAGGTTTGTTTTATACATGCCTAAATAAAAATTTCTTCCCAAATGCGCTTTAATTACCTGTTGAGTTGAGCTCCTTAAGTTCTGAGTTGAGCTCCACGATTACTCAAAAGACCATTTCAGACTAATCTACATGGTCCTCATATGGCTTGACCAAGATTATGTCTGGACTTTAAACGAGACTGTGACCTTCTTCTCAGAGTAGTCAGATAGGAAACGCCGAACTCATCTAGCAATTTTTTTTTTTTTTTTAAGATGACGTGTAAAGGTGATTCCAAAATCCTATTTACAGAATAAACAATTTCATTTCATTTGTTAAATATTTGAAAGAATGAAAGGTCCTTTGAAAATCTGCGTAAGCGCAGTGAGACGTGACGCCGTAGTGGAGCGGGAGGCTAACACAGGGCAGGGCTACGCCGTAGCGTCGGGCAAGGCTACGCCGTAGCGCAGTGCGCAGCTAGCCCATCGCTAGTTGGAGGTGTGTCTGTCTGTGTATGAGTTATTGTGTATTTGTGAGTAGTGTGAATAGTAAGGTCCATGGAAGAGTAAAAACTCCATTCGTACAATGAAACAAAACATTTGCTAAAATGTATTTTCCTTTTATTTTTATATCTCTTTCTTGTACAAGTCCCTACGTAAAGCGTACTCACAGTTTTTCACTTTACAATACTTCACAGATTTTGGATCCAAAAGATAATTATTCGAACCAATCAAGTTCAATCAGATTTACTTCTTTCTTTCTTTTTCGTGGGGTTAGTGACTAACCCGGTGTTGGAGTTTTCATGCCGTCGTGGGCAGAGGCCCATGGATGGCATAAAACTACCTGACTACTAGCCGAGTCAGACGACTTGGCTTCACATGCCGTCGAGAAATATCTCTCAGGCATGCCAGCTTCCTCACGATGTTTTCCTTCACCGTTTATGAAGCAAGTGATAATTATACAATTCGCACATGAATCGGAAAGATTTAGTTAAAGATTTAGTTGAAGATTTAGTTAAAGAAACTAGACGTTACCGTGAATTCTGGGGATAAGAGTTAAATCATTTACATAGTTCATAATAAATAATGCATTTACATAGACGCAGCAATTATTTAGTAATACAGAAAAAGTATATGAACAGTTGCAAGTGAAATTCTGTAGTTTCTCCCTCCGTTTATGGAAAAAAACCGTGAATTTATGTATAGATGTTGTCTAGGAATTCACCTCATTTCTAGTGCGTTTAGTCTTGATCTCCGTTTGAAATATTCGACCCATAATTCCCGATTACTTTTCACTATAATTATATACACATCTAATGCTATCGTATTCAAAAGTTCTCCTAACATACCTATTACGGAAAACATTGCATAATTACTATTACATGATTGTAATAAATAGGATAACGATAAAATATTGCTGAGTACAAATATCAACGTAGCTATGTAGAAGCGAAACCATTTGTTAATAGATGTACTCGCAGCAGTATCATTACGGCGGAAAAGAGAATATAAAACTGTTATGTAAATAACTAGATTGACTGTCGGAGTAATAAAATAAATAACAAAGTAGATAATCCTAATAATGTTTGATATTTCTTCTAACACCATATACATACTCAAAAGCGTAAAAATAAAAGGTAATATAAGCATTAACATAAAAGGTATCCCACAGGCAAATAAAGTGCTTTTAAGGTACTTCCTACGAATATCAATATTAAAAACTTTTACAAAATCAATATAAAAAATAAAACACAACACGACCAACCAAAAATTTAACGATAGCACACATATTAAACCTAAAAACATAGATAATATTAACACTGCCTGTACTTCTTCTGTCGTCATTATGATTACATAACATAATAAACGACATGCATCAGCAAATATTGAGTTGAGAAGCACATAGTTTCTGAAATGGCGAAACTTCTTGATTATGAACCATGATGTCACTCCATATATGAACGCAGCCAGAGACAGCGCAAGCAAAACATTGAGGCAAATTATGTCATAATCATAATTTGCAGTGTCTGTAGAGTTGTTAATAATGCGGTCGTTATCACTTATGTTGTTTGCACTATAACTGTTTGCACTCATGGTGTTGTATGCACTGGTGTCGTACGCACTTCTGTTGTATGCACATCAGTGCATGGCTGCTTTGATGTTTTATATATCAGTGTCGCTTTCACGGTTCTTGAATGCACTGGTATTTTAGTCGAACTAGTTGAGCTTTGTGTGCGCAGTTCGGCGCAATGATTAGCAATGTGAGACAACTAGGCAAATCAATGGACACTAGTCCTGAATCTCGAAGTACAACTATTCGTTTCTTTTTATTTTCCTGTTATTGTGTCATAATATTAGTCACGAATGTTTGCTCCTTCATTTTCCTTGATATAAAATGTAATTATGAGGTATTTCTGAATTGCGGTCAGAAATCTGTATTGTTGAATTTTGAGCGTTACAATCACAGCCACCGATATTCATGAATTTACTGCCTCTAAACTTAACGAACCTCCTGCGAACGTCATGATGAATAACTTTCACAAATTCAACGTATATAAATAAACAATAGAATACAACACAAGTTACCAACCACAAGAAACAGTACAACGATAGAGACATGAGAATCGTCCATATTTCTGGATGTTTTAGTGCTTCCTAGCATTGTATGTTTTTCGGCTGAAATGATGAATGATGATGTTGAAGAGCCTAATAATAAATAAAAGATGATTACAATATGCACTAACAAACGCAAGGTACTCACTATGTTTGCACTTATAAGCACATAATTTCTGAAACAGTGAAACTTCTTGATGATGCACCACGATGTCCACAGCTGGAACAAAGCCTGCTAGAGTCATTGCGAACTAGATTCAGTTTATAATCTTTTTATATGGTACGGATTCACTGGTCTTGTTTGTATTAGAGTGTTATTTACACCAGTTTCATGTACACTGGATTCGAATATACTGGTGGTATTGGTGGAGCGACTGATTATCTGACCTCCACAACCCAGTTACTGGTTAATACGATACCCCCTGATAAGACGTGTAGTCAAACTTTCGGGCTTCTGACGACTCGTAAAAACGGTCAAAGATCTTTAAATGACAGTCGGACCAATGGCTTAACGTCCTTTCCGAGGGTTCCCTCTATCTGGCAGAATCTTGATGCTCCGAAATTTATTTGGCATAACACACTTGGCATAATCTTCTTTAAACGAATATTTTAAAGGCATAAAAAGTATATAATATAATGATTGTTTGGTCGAATGTTTATGTCCGAGTTTACAATGGCATACTTTTAAGATGGCAGAATTTTATTTGGAATAATTTTACTAGGCATATTGCCATTTCTGTAAAATATCATTTTAAATCTTAAATTAAACAAATATATTGTTTTAAAAAGTCAATATGTTGTGCTACAAAAGTTAGTGACAGAAACGAATCGCTGTAAAACCGCCTCCACGTAGTCTTGTCGGCCCTACCATTAGAGTGTAATTTAAGCCCGCGTAGGCGCGGAGGGCCAAGGCCAGCCGTGAGCTGAGGAGCAGTTGGTTTTATCGATCACCGCCGTGGCTGACGCTGGCTGGCGTACCGCCGCCGGCCAGCCGAAGCTGCGGTGGTGTACATGCATGGTGTATGCTTGCTTGCATATTTGCATGTTTGTGTGAACTTTCTGCGATATGATAGTTCTGCTCGTATTGTGAACATGAATTTTGCCTAAAGATGATTCTGACTTACAAAATTATGAGTTTTGAATTATGATAAATGAGTGTATGCCAAACGATGTTCTGCGAAATAAAAAATAAAGTTTATGCTATCCGCTGTTATGAAAAAAAATATTATCTATGAAATAAAAAGTTCTGCTATAAAGGGTAGACCCCTTTCTGAGGCATGGAGGGGTTTTGGTATGTAAAGATGGTCACCCATCCACGGAGAAAGCGTAGCTTAATCTAATCGCCGTCGATTAGTTCGTTAGGACCCGTGCGGCTGTTATTACTTAGCCACAAGCCTCAATCATAATTTAATGAGAATTATTTATTTTTAGGGAATACCTAATTGATTTATTGTTATTAATGGATTTTCCAATAAAACTTCCTGTTTACTGCTACTACATTTAGATGTATTAAAATTTAATACGAAAAGTTCCGAAAAATAAACTTGGCAACACTTCGTGTCCAGCCGATCTATTCTGTAACCATCTCACCGTGAAAACTTAGGTAAAGTGAGCGTGAAGTGAGCTGTCATTCCACCTGCATGTCGATTCCCGTAACCACTTCACCGTGAAAACAGGTGAAAAGAGCGTGGAGTGAGCTGTCAGTGTCATCTCACCCTGTTGGAATGACAACTCACTTCACCTAAGTTTTCACGGTGAGATGGTTACAGAATAGCACTGCTGCTGTTAGGGACTGACAGCTCACTCCGAGCTCACTTCACCTAAGTTTTCACGGTGAGATGGTTACAGAATAGCACTACAGGTTCGCAACAAGTCAATGGTCATCCTGAGGATGCCTCGTTGAGAGGTGAAACACGTGTCGATTTCTTACAGAGTTCTTTATGACTCTTTAAGAACAGTTAAGAGGGAACAGGGCCCGCGATTCTCCATACAAACGTATTCCCCATTTTTCTTCCTGAATAATGCCTCTAGAGCTGTCATTTTTTTAATATAAAATCAAGGTCTCTATAGGCATGTCCCTGTCATTTCCTTTTTTTCAGCAATTAATAAGTAAGGAAACTATGACCCTCCAAAAATTACAAAAATGCCCCATTTTTACCGCCGTGATTAGAGGACTATCAGACTAATTCGGAAAAGTTTTTAGCATAAAAGAAAATAAAAGGAGCCTAGACATACTCTTTCTTAAAATTTTAATGTAAAAATATATTAAATCGGCTTAGTTTTCGAGGAGAAAAAAGGAGAATGGTAAACGTCGTTTTCGTCAAAAATTTTGTGATATAATCGGTCTGAGCTGCAGTTGTCCCTATCGCACTTTACGGGGTTTAACTCGGTTTTTCAGGCGCAGCGCGACGGCAATAGTATCTTCAAATACCTATTTTATAAATTCCTCGCAGCCCCTGTTCCCTCTTAAGAGGGCCCTTCCCGGCCCATCTATTGACAACGCGAGCATGTTCGAAAAGCTTGTTGTTTCATCAAGCGCTAGTGAGAACTACTAACAAGCAAGTGAGAACGCGATAACATTGTACGAAAAATAGTGTGTAAAAATTTGTTTCAGGAAATAAGTGTTTTTGAGTAAGCCTTATAAGCTTTTGAAATAAATTTTTGTCATTTAGAATCTTCATTATATGTGCAAGGTTTCTATGCAGATGTTTTCTTTACTTTTACTATTTATGAGTACATTATGACCGGCCAAAGTTCGGGTGAAAACTGTGCAAAAAAGCTGATTTTTGGAGGCTTATACTGAATTGGTTTCTCAAATTTTATTTATTTTGCTTTCATAGAATCCTAGGTATAGTGCACAAGATACATATTAGTTACAAAAAATCAAATAAAGATGTGTTACAACGCCATAATCACGTACGAGCGTTTGTATGAAAAGTATGACGGGTTGGCCGCTCTTAAGAGGATTAGGTTACTAAATATACGTCGTCTATTGTATTTAATAATGGATTTCCGCAAAGTCACGCCTGAGTCAATTCAACCATAAGACAACCAATAATAAAAGTCGTTTTGCAACATATTTATTATTATCATATTTGTTATTTTTGTTCAATGTTCTTAGATGCCCCTGTTGTTCGTGTTGCAAAATTAACATAGGTATATTAAAAATATTGTACATTGACACAGTGATTCTTAACTAAACAGGTAAGTATAGTGAGTTGTGCAAATGTTAGTATTTAGGTATAGTGTTGGGGTGTGTGCGTGATGCGATGAGATATTGTCTAAACCTAAGCAATCATCTAATTTCTAGTGATATTTGTATTGATCTTTGTTTGAAATATTCTCCCCAAAATTCCAGATTATTCTTCACTATAATTATATACAAATCTAATGCTATCGTATTCAATAGTTCTCCAAATAGACCTACTTCTGAAAACAGTTTACTACGAGTATATTTGTAATTAAAAGGATAACGTTAAAATATTGCAGACCACAAATATCAGCGTAGCTATATAGAATCAACACCGTTTGCCAGTAGATGTAGGTACTTGTACCAGTCTTACTACCGCGGAATAGAAAATATAAAACTATTATGTAAATTAAACAATTTACTGTCGGAGCAATAGCATATACAGGGTGTTAAAGTAATTGCGTGCCATAGCTTAGGGGTAGGTTCAGTATCGATAAAGAAAGCCAGAAAAAAAAAACTCTTGGAATTGTACGTACCTACCTAGTTACCCGGCGTTAACGAAGTGTTCGGGCGTAGGTATTTCATTGCGTTCGATAGTATGTAGTTAACTCTAGGAAATTATGAATTAGCATTTAAACAAAATAAAAACATTATTATTGCATCGCCGTACGAAAAAAATCGAATTGTAATTTACATACCGTCGTAGCGTTAGTTCGATTCGCGATCGATAGTAGGTAAGTAGGTAATGAAAGCATTTAAACAAATAAAATAATTTTAATTCTAAACGATTGCTATTTTAAGTTAGTTTTTTTTTTTTTTTTTTTTTCTGGCTTCCTTTATCGATACTGAACCTACCCCTAAGCTATGGCATGCAATTACTTTAACACCCTGTATTTAAAGAAGAAAATTAGAAAAATGTTTGATGTGTTTTCTCCTAATACGTAAAACCACTAAAATAAAAGGTGTATTTAACACTAAAAGGCACACCCCAGGCAAATAGGCAACTTTTAAGGTACTACGAACGAATTATAATACTAAAAACCTTTACAAAATCAATGTAAAAAGTGTAACAAAAGACGAGTAATCAAAAACTGAAAGATAGCAAACTTATCAAACCTATGTAATATTAACACTATTTGTAACTCTGCCGTTAAATAAGAAAATATAATTACAAAAATAATAAACGCATTGTAGCAGCAAATATAACGTTGAGAAACACATAGTTTCTGAAATGGCGAAACTTCTTGATTATGTATAACGATGTCACTCCATAATCCTCCATCTCGTTAAAGAAAATGCAGTATGTGTTGAGTCATTATCACTGCTGCTATTTTTGTAGGAACTGTAGTGCTATTCTGTAACCATCTCACCGTGAAAACTTAGGTGAAGTGAGCTCGGAGTGAGCTGTCAGTCCCTAACAGCAGGTGGAATGACAGCTCACTTCACGCTCACTTTACCTAAGTTTTCACGGTGAGATGGTAACAGAATAGATCGGCTGGTGTTGTCTACACTGGAATTGTATGCACTGATGTTGTATGCACTGGTGTCGTTGTCGGCCATTGTCAAAAAATCAAAAGTCTTTTATTCAAATTAGGCTGAGAATCAGCACTTTTCGAACGTCAAAATGACTTGTGCTTTTGCTGGGAAGCTGTCTGTTCAGTTAGATAAAAATGATTCTATATGATAGTATGCAAGATAATTTACATTACTCAAAACACAATTTAAATTATAAATTAATAGCCATATGACAGCCAGCACACGCCAATATACCACCCAAAAACATCGAGAACTATTATACTCAAGCAGAAATAAAAATAACTGAACGTAAACAATATCTAAAAACGAAAATAAAGCCTCCAGGCATAAAGGGCTTGCCCGCTTACATATAGCTGTAACTAGAAGTTATAATTGATAAACTAGGACCATCGAGGTAAAATAAATAATTGTCTAGGTCGCTAGCTAACCACATATTGCATTACAACTCATAAAAAAATATTGTAATAAGAGTAGATTATGTCAACAATAAATTAAAATAAAATTAAAATAAATTGACTTATAAAGTAAAATTATAAACAATTATATAAAGTCATATAACCTGTCAGTAGGTAAACTAATTCTGGAGAAAGAACATTTAAACATTGTCTTGAGTTAATCACAGCGACCAACTATTCTTATCATTTGAACGTCACATGCGCAGTTCTACAAGTAAGTAAATCCCGAAATGGAGGAAAAATAAAATAATTGATTACATACCCAGGTATGTAATTAATCAATTATTTTAATTTTCCTGTGATCGTTTCATTGTTCAAACATTATGTTGTTTGTTATTTCGTTTCTGTGGATCAATAACGTAGTAATCTATTATTAATTGAGATATTTCTTATTTACTTTAGACTACCTTTTGCCCGCGTTTTCGCCTATGCACTGAAATAAGACAAGAAATAGAACTAAGTAGGTATAGCACAACTATTTTCTTAATTTCCCTCGGGAATCATTGCATTTCCAAATACAAACAGCTTTCCTCCCATTTTTTAAGTTAGTTGAAACAGTAATTAACAACTCTATATACTTCCAAGTCGATTGACAGCGTCCGGTGTGCACCAAGTGCAAAGGGCAACTGGTAACTGACGAAACACGAAGTTTGCCGAGGGATATTAAGAAAATAGTTGTACTGTACTAGCTTAGAAAGGTTCTGCCAATTTCAAACACTCCTCTTATAAAAAAATAATGTACTGTTTAATTTTGTTTTTAGTACCTATGTATTTCCTAATTATTTTCAAACTAATATGTACTATAACAGTCAGAAGTCGGCTAGCAATCTCACAAAACTATGGTATAGGAATATTAGTTGTACTTATGACCTTCTTCTATAAGATCGTTTGAAAACACTACACATTGGCAACTTGTTGGCCGCTTATGATTGTTATTACAAATTTCAATAAGTTAAGTAAGCGTTACGGTGGCCAAAATCGTTAGCACTGTGCCTGGCATGGCGAACGTTCGGGTTCGAGTCTCACATCAAACATGAAAAATGTTTTTATATGGCTGAGTCAAATAAATGTATTTTCTTTCTTTCTTTCTATAAGTAAAAGTACATCATCAGGGAGAATAGTCCTGATGCTGTCTTAGTGCTTCCTCGTAATAAATTAACACCACTATTATATGCAATAGCAAACGCAAGGCACTCGCTATTTATTTATTTATATTTATATATACTTTATTGTACATCACAAAAACACATAACAAAAATAAACAAAATTAACTCTACAAAATATACAATGGGCGGCCTTATCGCTTTCCGCGATCTCTTCCAGGCAACTTATGTTTGCACTGAGAAGCACATAGTTTCTGAAATGGCGGAACTTCTTGATAATGCACCACGATGCCACTCAGCTGCAGCCAGGGACAGCACGAACACAATCACCCATTTAAAAATAGCGATTTAATATGACGTTAAAAAGTCATCGGTTTGTGTAGCTTCGTATGCACTGGTGTCGTTGTAGGCCATGGTGAGCGTCGCGTGCGCAGGTCGCCGCACGCTGATGAGCAGTGACACGCGCCCACACCGATACACACCGCAGAGCTAGAGTTGCAACAATATAAAGAAACACCCAATATTATCGATGTGTAATAAATTATGTTTATTACACAATTAAGGTTCAAATGCTAATAAAATCCGTAAGTTAGATGCGAGTTTACGGTTTCAGTAAACTCATGTGTGAATTTTTGAAAAGCATGATCTTATCTAACTCTACAGCTATGTATTGTCAAACAGAACATGAATTAATTTTGGGAAAAATATTGTCTAAATACCTATCATTATATTTATTGGTTCCACATACCAGACTGAGAATGTAAAAGTGCTATTAATTAAATAGTTATTTGTGCAAAAGAGAGCAATGTTGTTTTTTGCTGCGAGTGTTGATTTTGAATCCCGAGTAAGCGAAGGATTCTATAATTGAATCACGAGCGTAACGAGTGATTCTAGGTTAGAATCCTGAGCGCAGCCAGGGATTCAAAGACACGAGATGCAAATAACATTGGTCTCGTGTAACACATACAATTTTTCACCTCAGCAGCGAGAACATACAACATGTAAAAAAATACCCATCCTATCCATGAAGGTGCTGATAGGTATCGTACTGTGAGTATTTTGATGTGGAAATTTTCAGGAAAAAAGAAAAAAAAATCCACATTTTTTTCAATGGTGAATTTTACCGGGATAAGACCTTGGGAGCAGGCGGCCGTCGTTTAGCGGGTGTCTAAAAGTCATAACTTATGACCCCTGTTGAAAATGTGCTAATTTTTTAAGGATTTGGGGTAATTTTGGAACTAAAAATAAGACTTTTAAATACCAATAGGCACCTAACTTTTTTACTATCAATAATAATAATAAAAAAAACTTTTTGGTAATGTTACTGCTGTACCATATGCCCTTTTAGGATCGGACAGGGTTTTTTTGATTTTTTTATATCCCTAAAGGTAAAAAACACAACATAATAAACTTCGTAGTTTTTTCTTCAACATTCTCTTTAATTGATTACAAAAAATTAAAAAATATAATTCGATTAGTTCTAAAATAAAATGTGTGCGTTCGGGGGACCCCCGTCAGGAACGAAGTTCCTTCTCACGTATGATTTAAAACAGAAACAATATTTTTGGAGCCACCATCTAGGATTTACATTTTGACCTCACTATCGACTTCAGCACCCTCAAAAACTACGAAAACGATACCAATGATGAAGAACTTTAAAATTTTCAAAGCCGCCGTCTTGGATTTATATTTTAATGTCATTATCAGCTTTAGCACCCTCAAACACTGTGAAAATGACACCCATGCTGAATTTTTTTAATATTTGCTTAGCCGCCATCTTGGATTTATATTTTGACTTCACTATCGGCTTTAGCAACCATAGAAACGATACCCATGAAGAAAAATTAAAAAAAAAACGCAGCCAGCATTTTGGATTTACATTTTGACCTCACGATCGGTTTTAGCACCATTGAAAACTATGAAAACGACACCCACGACGAAAAAAGGTGAAAATTTTCACAGCCGCTTTCTATCTCTCTCTTTCTTTCTCTTTGAATTAGAAGAAGACAGTCGCAAGCGCCTTTTCGCGTGACGATTTCTGCCAGTGCACTTTTACCGCAAGCAACCAAAAAATATAATAAAACAGCATTTAAATAAAACCTTAACAGATGCTATTTGTTTGCAATTTTACGGTTATACGTATATCCGAACGTTTTATTGTTTGTAACTTTTTTGGGCCTAGTAGGTATGGAATTTTAAGATCGAACTTCGAATCGACTTATTTCTATCTCACTTTTTTCGTATCGAAGTGAAAGTGACAGAACAAAGTGAAGTTCAAATCTTTCGAATTTTGTGAGTTTACACTTTAGCGCATCATAGTTTAGCGGCATTAAAAAAAAAGAATTAAATAGTTACTTTCTCTCTCGCAGCAAAATTGAATTTTGCTCACTGTCTATAAACAGCAAAACCTGTTTGTTTGAGGTGCTGAGGTGAACATAATATAACTATCATTTTTGATATCTAATTTATTTATTTAGATACCTAACTCCGACATAAATATCGGTGTTTCAATAACTGAGCTTCCCTAGGAGTAGTATTTCAACAAACAAGTATACAAATCTCTGTTAGGTTAGATCTAACTAGTCCCGAGACTCATCTGTGGAATGTACTTAGTATTCGTTTTATTTTTACTTTAGCTTCACTATTTTCAATGTTTTGTTATGTATTCATATCGTTTTTTTTTCCTTCCTCAAACATGATGTAAAGTAATGTAGATACTAATATTCAAAAGAGGTAAATCCTAAAGTGACTTTCTGACTATATCCGCAAAGCCTAAAGTAACTAAGTTAGAACATGAATGGTTTTGGATGAAATTGGGTAGACCCTGGGTTAGGACATAGGATACTTTTTATCCCGATATTCCCACGGGGTCGAGACTTATGCGGGTGAAACCACAAGTTTTAAACAGCTCCTAAGGATGCCCCGTGCAAGGATGAAACCAAGATCAAATATCCATTTCGTTTTCACATTGTTACCTGGATGATGACAGTGGTTGACTACAAAAAAATAGGGGTATTTTTTACTGTCCTCATTCTCTCTTCCATTTATTACTCAAAAAATTAATTCAGCCCAAATGGGCTTAAATCTTTGACAAAATGAAAGGTCCAGTTGACAACCAGCGTCAACGCAGTGCGACGCTACGCCGTAGTATAGCGGGAGGCTACGCCCATCGGCAATGCTACGCCGTAGCGCCGGGCAAGGCTACGCCGCCATAGCAGAGTGCGAAGCTTACCCAGAGCTTGTAGCGTGTGTGTATGTGAATGAGTGGATGAAACCAGCGATACAACATTTATAAATAAGATCAAGCAAATATTAATTAAAAAACATAGTACACAATAAACGAATACCTAAACGAGAAAAAACTAAAAATGATTTAACACTAACGGACACCATACACAGTTAGTCGTTTATGTACATTCATACATTGATAAATATTATAATATGACATTATGTTAAATTTTATTGACCATACCAAATAATTATTATTTACCACAACGTAAGATCTCAATTAATGTTAGAACATATATTAAAAAATTGTTGAATGTTAATTAATTGGTTTTTTGTTTTTTAATTTAATTGGTTTTTTGATACAATTTGTTTTTTAATTAAATTTATTTTTAATTTAATTTATTTTTTATATAATTAATTAATTTTATACTTTTTGCTGTGCCCTACACTACAGGGTCCGTAATTGTACCTTAGCATTAAGCCATTGTAACACCTTTATACCCACATTATGGAATGCAAATAAAGATATGAATATGAATATGAGTTAGTGTTAGAGTGATTAGTGTGAATAATTAGGTCTATGGTGGAGTTTAAACTCCATTCGTCCAATGAAACAAAACATTTGATATTATTATATTTTCCATTTATTTTTAATTCGCCTTTTTTTGTGCAAATCTTACACTTATGTAATACTATATTATTATACCTATTTTTTTTTCATTTAAGTCAGATCGCAAAGGTCAACCAGCTAGCAGAACTACTTAATTGCAGTTGCGATTTATATTTTAAACTGGCTTCATTACCGGTCTAACAAGTTTATAAAATTCACCATTAATTTGGCAGACATCACCTTATTGCAAACTTTGTTTGTATCGATCATTTCGATCTAATTTCTAAATTGTCTACATAAAAATCAAGATTGACCGGTTGATGGCAATGATGTGCTTGAGGCCTTATTACATGGGATTAAACATAGCTAAATGTGGCAGTAATATACACCTCTGGCTTACCCTTCGAGAAATACATGCGTGCTATTTTACGTCAAAAGATATACTTTTGATGGCTGCAATGTTTCAACTGTAATTTTGTAGCTTAACAATTACATAATAATCGCTTAATAACAAGCTGTACATGCATACTAAAATTAGCTACATTACACGTTATGATCTAAAAACAAATTCCTTTACGGATACAATTTTTTTTTTCTTTGACGTAATCTTTTCGTTATTTGACATAATATAACTTCAATATTCTATACTTTTTATTAAATTAGATTTGTTACAGCTGTAGTGGCATAATCATGTCATTTGGTTAAAATAGTTTTTTTTTTTTTTTTTTTGTTTTTTCTTTAATCTATATAGATTCTCTTCTTTTAGATTTTGTGAATGTGAGAACGTTGTAGGCTTAACAGACTTGTAGATATGTTGACCATTTTTCTATCTTGCTAAGTACCTGGTACTTGTTGATAGGCCTACACTGTTTTCTCATACCTATTAACACTGTAATTTGAAAAAAAAATGGTAAAACCATTTACTTTTAAAAGAGTAACCGTGTTTAATTTATATGTGAAACTGCGGGGCGCTGCAAGTATTTTTCTAATTTAGTTATTTATTATTTGGCAATCATGAGATCAAATAGCGTAGTTTAATAAAAAGGTACATACAATTAAAATATTATTTGTTGACGCAAGATAAACTTCCATGGCACTTGCAAAGAAAAACAACAAAATATTTTATTTCACATAAACCTACAAGGGCACTTATGAAACGTCAGAAGCTAGGTGCACGGTTCCAATTCGTCGTTTCCTATGGAGAAGAGCCGGCAAGAAACTCCACGGTTACTCTTTTAAAAGTAAATGGTATTTACAATGTTTACAAATTACAGTGTTAATAGGTATGAGAGGACAGTGTAGTTAGTTCTACACAACAGTGAAGTTTGGCTAGTTAAACAACTGTCCAGCTGTGAAACTAGCCTTATAGATGTAGTCAATGACATCACCTCAATTCTAACGATGTTTGTAACGTTTTATTTTTTAAATATTTTCCCCATATTACTCGATTACTTTTTCCCATAATAAAATACGTAACCAGTGCCACTGTATTCAATAATTCACCAGATTCCGTAATCGCTTCGACTATAAAATAGTTTTTAAAGAATATGAACTGAGCACCGAATAACTCTAAAAGATCGCTGAGTACAAATATCAACGAAGCTATGTAGAAGCGACGCCATTTTTTTGTAGTTATACTTGCGCCAGCTTCACTTCCGCGGAACAGAGAATATACAACCATAACATAAATAAACACATTTATTGTAACAGGTATTAGTACAAGTGACATAACTACATCAAGACTAAGTATGTCTCTCGAGATATACAAAACAAGTAACCGTCTAACAAGAATATATGAGAACACTGCTATAGAAGGTACACCCCATCCAAATAAGCTACTCTTTAGGTACCTCCTACGAATACCAAAGTTAAAAACTTTTACAAAATCAACGTAAAAAATATAGCACAACACAAGTAACCAACAATTAAAAGTAAGTGCCAAGAAAACAAATAGATAAACAAAAAACTCAAGACACCGTGTAGCATAATAACAATAAGTATCACTAAATAAAAACGGACAACAACGAAGCGCGTTCGGAAGCATTAAGTTAAGAAGCACGTAATTTCTGAAATGACGAAACTCTTTAATTAAACACCACGAAGTCACTCCATATAAGAAAGCAGCCAGACTCAACACGAGAATAATCCAAGTAAAAATAACGAGATATGCTCTAGAGTCATATGCATTATCGTCGAATGTACTGGTGTCGTATGCACTGCTGTTGTATGCATTGTCATCGTATGCATTATCTTCGTATGCATTGGTGTCGTATTCACTGGAGTCATATGCACTGATGTCATACGCACTCTTGCCGTATGCAATGGTGTTATATGCACTGGTGTCATATGCAGTGGTTTGATATGCACTAGTATCACTAATACTGTTGTTGTATACACTTATCTCTGTCATGGCGAAATTCGCTACTATTTAATGCCGCCACACGTCTACAACAATACGCGTCGCACAGCGTTTTGAACAGGTATATACATATATGCAAATTATTGTAATACTCGTAGCTGCCACTCACGACCATTTGAAAACACGTTTTCTTTATGTACATTTTGGCACTGCACACAGCAACACAATCTAGAGATTTAATTATTCCTGTGTTGAAAAGAAACTACTTAAAAAATGTTATAACATACTGATATCAAAATGCGCAGTATTTTGTACTCTAATAGGAAATTAAATAAAAATGTAACTTAAAAAAATGGCTTTTATAGTAGAAATAAAAAAAGTTAACGATGTACAAAATAACGTACTTCTGCTTTTGATGATGAAATAAAGAAATCAAATTAAATGAAACATTAAATTGATTACAAAATAAACATTAATAATCTGTTTTTTTTTTTTTTTTTGAATGTATCAAATAACTTCTCCCGCTCTGGGCTGAGCGGGAGGGCGTGTCAGACTCTTAATGACAAAAAAAAATAAGACGGGTGGGTACCCGTGTTCCTTCAGTTGCCTGTATTTTGCCACGGTCACGGTGTCCCTTTCGGACTCTTCCTGCGCGTTCTGTAAAAGCACCTCGGATGTTAATAACGCATCTGCAACGATTATTCATACTCAAAATGAGGTTATCGGTATACATTTGCAACTAGTGTGGTCGGACTATAGGTTCCAGTACCTCGTCACGGTATTTTTCATCAGTTAAGTTGCCGTGAACCCAAACGAGGTCGGTTCTCCCGCCTAGGCGTATTGCCCATACCATTATTGTTCCACCTTGGTATGGATGGACTTCCTTGGGATTTCGCAGGCGGCTCTCACGTCCAGGTGTTCGCCAAACATGTATTCTTCGTGAATCTGAATGAAAGCCGACCCGGGATTCATCAGAGAATAAGACTCTAGCCAATTGGCGATCATTCCAAGCCGAATTTTTATTTGCCCTTTGTAATCGTCTTCCGCGATTGCCTCTCCGTAGTGCTGGAATCTGAAGTGGTCTACGAGCATGAAGGTTGACTTCGTGAAACCTTGCCTATGGTTCGATTTTTAAATACTCGTATTTTAATACCCCTCATTATGCAACAGTTTCATAAACTAAGTATTATTATACTTAGTTAGTAGTTATTATTAGTCTTATTAGACCAGTACATTTAAAGTTATGATACTAAACCTGAAATATCCCTAGACAGTGTTGATATGTGTACTCGTATTATGCAACTAATTCAACATTAATTCAAACATCATTATTATTTAAAACTTTTCGTTTACCTTGGAGATGTAGGTACAGGAAAGACAAGTGCTTAAAAATACTACTTTTCTCAATCCCAGTGTTAGTGATCCAATCTCTTCTCCTTCTCTTTTTAACGAAACGTCGAGCCTAACATCTGACATCTGCAGTATCATTGTTGAAACCGACGTAATTACTAACTTGCTTCGTAAGTTGGATACATGCAAATCGGCAGGCCCCGATAATATTCCATCCAAACTTCTTGTTCGGTGTGCACCTTCGATAGCGCAACCTATTTCAATTTTATTTAGAAAATCTTTGAATACCTGTGTTGTACCGCAAATATGGAAATCTGCGTTTATAACGCCTGTTCATAAAAAAGGTGTTAAAACTGACATAGAAAATTACAGACCGATATCTAAATTATGTACCATAGCAAAAGTCTTTGAGAGGATAATATATAATCAGGTTTATTCTGCTCTGAAAAAATCATTTAGCTCGTTCCAACACGGTTTCCTAAAAGGGAGGTCTACTGCCACGAACCTGATTCTCCTTAACGAATTTATAACAGATGCCATGTGCAACGGTAAGCAGATTGACGTCGTCTATACGGACTATAGCAAAGCTTTTGATCGTATCGATCATAGCATTCTGATATCCAAGTTAAATAGCATGGGAATTCGTGGCGATCTACTCAGATGGTTTTCTTCCTACCTCGACAACAGGTCCCAAGCAGTGGTACTTAATAATTATATATCTAGCTGGGTCCCTGTTCCTAGTGGAGTCCCGCAGGGATCACTACTCGGTCCTCTGCTTTTCATAATTTACATAAACGACATCGACTCTTGCTTGATTTCATCTAAACTATTGTGTTTTGCCGATGACATGAAAATCTATGCCACAATATCCCAGATCGACTTAACGGCACTCCAGAATGACCTACGTCGCCTGGAGGACTATTGCCAAAGAAACAAGCTGGATCTTAATCCCGTGAAATGCTCGGTTATTACGTATTCTCGGAAGCGCTCAATTATTGCTACATCGTATACCTTAGGCGACCAAATTTTACCTAGATCAAATTATATCCGTGATCTGGGGGTTCATCATGATTCCAAGCTTAGTTTTGAAATACACGTTGATGCAATAGTCGCTAAGGCATCAAAATCACTGGGTTTCATAATGCGGTTATCCAAGTGCTTCACTCAAGCCAAAACTTTAAAAATACTATACTGTACTTTTGTTAGAAGCCACCTGGAATATGCGTCTGAGATATGGAACCCATGTTACCATAAATACATTGACCGCATTGAGAGCATCCAACGAAGGTTTATAAGGTATCTATGTTACCATAAAAAAATACCGTATCATTCGGAAAACTACCATAACCTAACAATATCGAGATGGCGCTAGTGCCACGCACAACATCGTCTCTGAGTATATAAATCGTAAAAAATAGTTAAATCGAATCTAAGCAAGAAATATCTTTTGAAATGTAATTTTAATAGTGTAAATAACAAGTACTATTGTTATCTGAGTTTTAAGTGGAAGTATAGTGTATAAAATACTACATAAAAATAAAGTGACACAACAGATGTTTACATCTAATAATACGAACAAATAACGTTTAAATAATACAAAAGCAGTGAAAATATAATTAAATATAAGTGAAACAATACATTGTTTACAAAATAAAGTGTGTCTGTGAGAATTAAATAAAACTGACGGTTGCGGTAAAATTATCTACATATTCAAAAGAACGTCTTAACGTCGTTTAATTTATAGAAACAGCTAAAAACACACCATTTATTTCAACGCTCTCTCCTAACTGCAAGTCGGCGCAGCGGCTACGACTGCGAACTTGTGCGCTCGACGTCTCGAGTTCCGTCCTAGCACCTAACACTTTTTGTGTTTTTTAAACTTTTTAGTCACACAATTCTCCGGACTTAGTAAAAACTCAAGAAATTGTTGTGTATACAAACAATTATAATGGGTACTAATGAGCAGCAGAATGTAACAGTCCGACGCATGAGGCGATCTCTATCATTCCACGAAATATCTAACACAACGATATTTGACTCAACAATGTTAAGTCTGCCGGACACCTCTATTGATATGCACAAATCCTGTTGTGAAGACTTGCGATCTACGGTTGAGATATTAACAAAAAATCTTGTAACTGCGACCAATGAAATAGACAACCTACATGGCGAAATTAGCAACCTAAAAAACGAATTAGCTAAGTATTTGAAAGTTGTAGAAGTGTATAAAAAAATTGATTGCTCTGATTTATCGAAAACCCTATCAAATAGAAAGAAGAAAAGGCTATCCATGCATGACAAGAACAGAGCATCCCTAATAACTTCGTCCCCTACACAAAACGTTGCAGTATCCCCAGTAACTGACAACTGTGATTTGGATACTCCTGTCAATGAGTCACCTGCTATCAATAATATGCTGACAGAAGGCACTGTAGTATCAGCAGCTATCTCGACCCCAGGAGCTGTAAATAATATGAATTCAAGTGCTAGTACTCTCCCTCAGGAATGTATATCCACTATAAAGATGACGTCAACCCACATAACCATACCTGTGAGTGTACAACAGAAGAAGGTCATTGTAATAGGTGATGACCAAGGGCAAAATATTCGATACACCTTGCAAGCCCTGCTGGGCAATGAATTTCAAGTATTATGCTTCTGGAAACCTGGTGCAAAAACAACAGATGTCTTAAACAGCTTTTATAACTTTGATTCTCTAACGAAAAATGACTTTGTTATTGTATTTTGTCAGGCACTAATGATATCCTCTGGATTTTCAAATTGACCTCGGTGTTTGGTTTAAAAGTATTAAACATGCCAACATTATGGTATCAGAAGTCCCTTACAACAATCATTTAAATGAGCGGAGCTTGAATAGTTCGCTACGCCACATATGTAATAAATATAATGGTCTATTTGTGAATATGGGTTATAGTCAGTGTGTACCACGAAGGCACCACCATCATACTGTTAATATTTGTAGGTACTTACTGAAAGAAATATTACATATTGATTTCAAAACTAAATTTTTGACATATATTGAGACAAATCGAATTCTCACCAAGGTAAAAACTGAACAATCAACTCAAACTAGTGACATTCCTGATGACAATATTATTAACTGTGACTTGTCTATGTGTATGGACAAAGTGCCTAAAGCTGGTAGTAGCAATTGTTTTCGTGTATAAATACGTAAATATCTTCCATCAAAATGTTAATGGTTTGATTGGTAAGTCGGACCTACTTACTCTCCATTTAGAAGAATTATGGGAAAAGGGACAAAATATTGACTTATTATGTATCACTGAACACAATATGCTGAATGGAGATCAGTTCCATCTATCTATCCCTAACTACGAATTAGCTACCTTTTCAATGCGGAATACTAGGCGTGGTGGTTCTTGCATCCTTATAAATCGTATGCATAAGTACAAAAATATTGATTTAAGTAAATTCTATGTAGCTAACGTCCTTGAATGCTGTGCATTAGAATTAATAATACATAATTTAATAGTGATTTGCATCTACAGACCACCCAAAAGTAAGAATGACTGCTTAGAACAATTTTTTGATAACTTGGATGGTATTCTACGAATGTGTTGCCTCAGTGATTTGAAAAAAGTGGTTATATGTGGTAATTTTAATATAGACACTTTGTCACAAACAAAACCATCTAATAATTTTCAAACTCTCCTTTTAAACTATGACTTAAAACTTGGAATTCATCAGCCTACACGATTAGCTAGTGGCAAATGCATAGACAATATCGTTCATAATATCAGAGGTAGTAAGTGTGCAGTACTTGATCTTGAAATATCTGATCATACTGCCCAAGTGATCAAATGCCCTGTGAGAAAAACTTGTTCCATTAAACATTGGTATGTTCTAAGGCGCGACTATTGCCAGGAAAACTTAACAAAATTCATTGATTCTCTTCATAGTCTCAGTTTTAGTGAAGTCTATCTACACGAGAAACCTGAGGAAGCATTTAACTGTTTCTATGACCTATTTATGCTTTTTTATGACCTCTGTTTCCCTATAAGAAAAGTAAGAATCACTCTGCGTAAAAAATCAAACTGGATTTCCAAGGGAATTAGGCTTAGTAGTAAGCGTAAAAGAGAAATTTTATGGCAATACAGGCGAGCCCCTACATCTAAAAATATTTTTTTATTAAAGCAATATACTGCTCGTTTAAAGAAAATAATAACATTGACCCAAAAATCTCAGAATAATTTTCACATAAATTCGGCCAGAAATAAATCTAAAGCGACCTGGAGCATTATCAATAAAAATAAGATTAACTATCCTAGAGAAAATATACCTGAATATGTAACAATAAATGACAATAAAATACATAAACCTGGACTAATTGTACAAGCTTTTAATGACTATTTTATAGACGAAATTCAATCGAATAATTCTACTCCTTCCTATATAAATATTGAGACTAATTGTAACTCCATATTTATTCCTCCTACAGTACCAGCAGACATAGTGGCTATAATTAGCTCTTTAAATAATACCAACAGCCATGGATATGATGGCATCATTACAAAAGTAGTCAAACATGTTGCACCATTAATAGGACCTGCTATGAGTTATATCATCAATCTTTGCATTGAACATGGCCATTTCCCGGACAAGTTAAAAATTACCGTAATTAAACCTATTCATAAAAAAGATGATAGAAATATCATGGGTAATTATAGACCGATAGCACTTATTCCTATTTTTTCCAAAATTATAGAAAAGGTGATATATAATAGCCTTTCATCGTTTTTTGAAAAACATGATCTCATAGTCAGAGAACAATTTGGATTCAGGAAAGGTAAATCCATTAATATGGCGATTTATGACGTGATCAAGAAAATTGTTTCTAGTGTTGATGCTAAAATTCCAGTGGCGGCTTTGTTTATGGATATGTCTAAAGCATTCGACCATGTAGATCATGGTATACTGCTAAACAAATTAGAGCGTTATGGGATTAGAGGAACTGCATTAAACCTATTTCAATCTTATCTCTCTAATCGCACTCAAATCACAACGCTTAATAGGCTATGTGCGAGCTCGAAAGTTGAAAGAACATACATGTCACGTCCTAGGAAAACTACTTATGGTGTTCCCCAAGGTAGCATTCTTGGCCCCCCATTATTTAACATTTACATAAATGATATGCCTAAGGTCAGTAAGCACCAGATGGTCTTATTTGCTGATGACAGCACTATTTTATTCTCTAGTAATGACATTAATATTCTTGAAAATGACATAAATGACGATCTTAAAAATATTATTAATTGGTTAGTTAATAATAATTTAAAAATAAATCTTGACAAAACTAAAATTATGACATTTAATCAAAGAACAAATAAACCGAAACTTAATATAAAATATGGTAACGTTGCAATCTCTGAAAGTGACATCACAAAATTTCTGGGCCTTTACATAGATAGTCATCTGACTTGGAAACATCATATCGACGCTTTGTCAAAGAAGCTTAGTCAATTTGCGTATGCTTTGTACAAATTATCAAAAACAGTTAACCGCATTACAGTACAAATAGCTTACAATGCTTATGTGGCTTCTGGCATTAGGTACGGAATCATTTTCTGGGGCAACTCCACTGACAGAGACATTGTATTTAAAGCTCAGAAGAAATGCTTGCGAACGTTTACAAAACTACAATCTATTGATAGTTGTAAACCATTATTTAAGGAACTTAGTTTGCTCACTCTACCGTCTATGTATATATATGAAATGGGAGTATTTGTCCGCTGTAACCTGCATTTGTTTGAAAAACTGCGCTCTCGCCGTTATCAGAATGCCATTCATGTTACCTCTCATAAAACAGCATTTTTCGGCAAAAGTGTGCTAGGTATGGCCCCAAAAATATATAAAAGTATACCAGCAGCTATTAGAAATAAACAGTGTATGGGATCCTTTAAGAGGTCCTTGTTTAAATTTCTTTTAGATAGATGTTACTACTCCATTACTGAGTTTACTACTGATAAACAGAGGTATGACGATTCCGACTTGCTAATTAAACACTTATGATTTTATTTATTGATTATGTGTAAATGTGTTTATTAACTAAAATTGTAATGACCTGTTTACCTAACTGACATATTTTAAATTTAATTATTATTATTTTTTAATGTAATCTATAGGCATGCCACCTTTGTAATTGCTTGTTTAGGTAAATTTTGTACGCCATATATTGGCAAAACATAGTGCACATATTTTAGACAATATACTATCTGTAACCATACCTATGTTTAACAAAATAAATGATTGATTGATTGATTGATCATATATTACCTTTACTCAAACGCCGCGAGATTTCTGACTGTGTGTGTTTGTTGAAATTTTTTAATAACACCATTAACTGTAGCGATATTTTGTCCAAATTTTATTTCAACGTTCCCTTGAAGTCTAAACGATACAATCCTCCTTTGTGTGTGCCATTTGCTTCAACTAATTATAGGCAAAATTCGTACATTGTGCATGCAGGCAGAAACTTAAACAAGCTTTGTAAACAGTATGGATAGGTATAGATCCATTCCAAACTAGTGTGTCGTCAGCCAGTAAGTGCTTAAGTCGAAGCTTTTTCATGTAGTTAATTTTGTTATGATGGTTCTTATGCAGTGTGAGCAACATAGTAATTATGCTGTAGTTTATAGTAACTTGGTGTGAATGTCCGTAGAATTTACTTTTTTTTTATTTTCTCTGTATTTTATAAGTGGAGACCTGTAATTAGCTTTCAGACTTTTGTACTGTCCTTGATCTGTTTGTTTTAGCTGTAAGTCTCCCATGTTATCTAAATAAATAAATAAATAAAAATAATCCTTATAGGATTAGCTAAAGAAACTACTTACCTGAATTTTAAATTTTACAATTGCGGTTACTTTTGCACCAAACAAACACTAGCTTCGATATCATCGTTCTGACCGAATGCTGGCTAAGCAAGGCCATTAACTTACCTATATTACAGCGTTTCCAAGCATATCGTACAGACATCAACTCGAACCAGAACGATGGAATCGTTATATATGCAAAACAGAGTCTGCAAGTCTCAGTGTGGGAGCCTACGTTTATGGGTGGAAACTGCCGAAGTCTGCCAAATGGATGACAAAAAAATTGCAGTAGTGGTGGTCTATCGGTCCCCATAGCACAGTTCTAGGGAAAGTTTTGATCATATAGGAACATCCTAGATAGTTTAAATAATATTTACACTAAACTTTCCACACGGCAGAACACTGCTCTAATTGGTGACTTGAATATTGATATTAACATGAGCAGTAGAAATTATCGAAGTCTAGATTACCTCATACTTAATTCATCGCATGGCCTGCTACCATCCCACCTTCTACCCACTAGGCTTGAAAATTGTCTTGACCACGCGTTCATAAAATCTAGCTTGCCTACCACCACACTAGTTCTTGAATCACACATCACAGACCATAAACCTCTTGTCCTTACCATCGCCAGCGCAACTCCCACTCGTATAAGAAGTCAATATTCTACTTCCGTAAACTATGAGGCAATTAAGTTAGAGCTAGAAAACCTCAATTTTGCGGCTATTTATCAATTGGACGATCCAAACACAATGACGGAAACTTTTATAACTTTGTTAACATCGGTGATTGCTAAAAACACCAAGTATATTAAGATTCCAAGTAAAAAAAGGACCATCAAATCCTGGATAAACCCAGGCCTGGGTTTATCCAGGATATGTTTTTTATTATATTGAGGTGTATCCAAAATCGAGACAAAATGCATATTCGATCAAATAAAGAACCAGATAATTTAATTCTTAAAAACATTTTTTTTTTTGCAATGATAAAATTGTATCACAGGGTCAGTATCCCACTAATATTAGCAGTCAGGCTCTGAATATCTGTGATAGCATCCCACTATCTCCTGCTAACTCCCTCGTGCTGCTAGATATAGACGAATCTGAGGTGGAGTCTCTTGTTTCGCAGCTACATAATGACTGTGCGCTGGGTAAGGATGGTATATTGCCTATAGTGCTAAAAATGAGCCGTCAGACTAACAAAACCTTTGACGTACATCTTTAATAGCTGTCTCCGAGCGGTTGTTTTTCCGGACGCACTTAAAAAAGCAATTATACTCTCTCCTTGTCCGAGACGGTTTAACAGTGTAGTCTACGACTTGTGCTCCGGCGTCGCCACAATATTTAAAGCTCCCATCAAAACAAAAACTCTCTTCGTATTTCCGAACGAACCTGTAATCTTCATTACGGTTTTTGTGCACGGCGCTGTCACTACGCCTCCGCAACTAAAAACAGTTTTTTTTGTGTAAATATGTAAGTTTTAGTATTAATAATGATTTTTACAGTGATTAAATTAGCCTATTCAACTTTGAATCTGTGTAAAATAGTATTCCAAAGACGAAAAAGTCGCTAAAAGTGTATTTGGTAAGTGGGTGAACGTTGTCATCATTATATCCAACAAAAACAATATTTGGGCAATTCCGGTAAGTTATTTATATATATAAAACTTGCGAAGATAAAAACTAGATAATTAGGTCTAGTCTAGAATCAGTTTATGAAACAAAGTTATGTTCATGTTTGTAGCATTGCTGTTCCTTTTCGTTCAAAATCGGAAGCGGATATAAATATAATCGCGCGTTTTTGTCTGTCAAGTGTCAAAGTAAAAACTTTTCCTTGAAATTTTCACCTCAACAGACACGTTTCGACAAGTTTCTCCTTTTTTTTCTCGCTTTGTTTCAAATAACGTTAAATCGCGTGTCAAAACTCATTTACAATGGGAAAACGGAAAAACAAAGAAGAAGAAGCTGAAAAAATCAGACGGAAACTGAAGAAATGGCAGAAACGATTTAAGAAAAACAAAGAAACAAATGAAGACGGATGCGTTACACCAACGGATTCCCCTCCTAGAGAGAGGGCCGTCTCCATGGAACCCACAACATCGAATGTGGACATGCCTTTGGCGATCTCAGGTACATAAACATACCTAATATTCAAATAGGTAGTTAGCTTCAAACGCATGGGTGGCCGAAATATGAGTATCTATTCACTACACCAAAAATATTGGCCTAAGAGCTACCACTATAGAGGGTAGACAATGTAATTTAATGTAAACTAATTATATTTAATTCCAATCTGTTAATATTTTTTTATTATATAAAGCTCATAACTACGCATGCATGCATGTTTTTATATAAATATTTGTATGTCAAAATTGACAAAACATAGCGCGCTATCTAGTTCTTAAGATCCATCTAAAATGTTAATACCTATGTTTCACAAATAAATTGATTTGATTTGATTTGATTTGACATTAATAGAGTCAAATAGTGAGCTATCACACGCAGAGGATAGACATACTATTTTGCATTATTTATTGTTACACTTCAGAGCTATCACTTAGAGGATAGACCAACGAACAAAATTGAGCGCTATCACATAGAGGATAGACAGTAGCATATTTTACTTTTCATTTTAACAAAAATACATGTACTTGGCTGGAGTCTATTTATTTTTTGGCTTACACTGCTTATTGATCTTCCAGACGATGAAGAAGTGGCTGAAGAACTTCTCCTGGCCTTGGGTCCTGAAGGTGCGGATACCAATGAGATAAGTGAGCCAATACATCCACAGTTAGCATCAAGATGGAAAAACATTATGAGAGAAGGTTTAAAAAAGGAAACCAGAGAAGAAATCTCTAAAAAGTATCCTGACCCAGAAAATTTCAATACAGCAGCACCTTCCTTAAATCCCGAAATCAAGGCAATCATGTCTGAAATCTCGATAAAAAGAGACAATAGGCTCGTAGTCAGGCAAAAGCAAACTGGGAAGGTTTTAACAGCCATAGGAAAAGCTATGACAAGTGTCATGAAGGGTAATATTAACTCGAAGCAATTAATAGAATACCTCAGTGATGCAGCAAAAATAAGTACTGACATATACCATCAAGATTTGATGTCAAGAAGGTATTTTGCACTCGCAGGCACCAGTTCACTGGTCAAAGATGCCATTAAAAATGAAAAACCAGACGAGATGCTATTTGGAAGTTCTTGTTCTGAAAAAATAAAATTGGCTCAAACAATTCAGAGAACTGGAGCTCAGATAAAAGAAAAGCAGAAAAACTTCAGAAGCCCGCTGCCGTCTCAACAAAAACCTCGCAGCGGGCAGTACCAGCACCGTCAGCCAGCAAAGCAGTACCCGAGACCATTCAAGAAGAGGCCGATACAGCAGAAGAAGTGGTCACCACCACGCAAACAGCGTCACAATTAGAGGTACATGCAGGCAAAACTAGGTTTTTTAATTTGAACTGGACAAAAATTACAAATGATCCAATTATCTTGCAATGGATTAATGGCTACGAAATACCTTTTACTTCAGTTCCACCTCCAAATGAAGCCCATGTGCAAAATTGGTCAGCAAATGATAGACTAGTTATTCAAGAAGAAATTAAGAAACTTTTGTCATTAGGTGCAATTTCTGAATGTTCATATACAAACAATCAATATGTATCCCCAATTTTTGTTGTACCAAAACCAAATGGGACATACAGGTTTATACTTAATTTAAAAGGCCTCAATAGGTACATAAACACCCAACATTTTAAATTAGAGGATTATAGAACAGCTTGCAAGCTAATTTCAAGAAATAGCTACATGACTAAAATTGATTTAAAAGATGCTTATTTCTCTATCCCTATTTCTGACCATTCCAAAAAATTTCTTAGATTTAACTTTGAAGGAAAATTATACCAATTCAATTGCTTACCCTTTGGATTATGCACTGCTCCATTAGTATTCACTAAAATTATGAAACCCATTGTTACATACTTAAGAGACAAAGATATAATAATGACATATTATTTAGATGACAGTTTGTACATTAATAATTGCAAACAAGCATGTGTTCAAAATGTTTACTCAGCATGCAAATTACTTCAGAACTTAGGATTTGCTGTAAATTATGAAAAAAGTATTTTAAATCCTAATCAAGTATGTGATTATTTAGGATTTACTCTAGATTCCAGGGATCTATCAATTTCAGTACCTAAAGAAAAACAAATTTCCATACTTAAAAAATTACACAGCTTCAAATTAAAAAGTGTTTGTAAAATCAGAGTATTTTCCCAACTTGTAGGTTCCCTAACTTCAATATGTCCTGCTGTCCCTTACGGCTGGGTATACACAAAGTTGGTAGAAAGAGAAAAGTACTTAGCATTGCAAGACTCCAATGAAAGTTATGATGAAATAATGTCTCTTAGAAAAAATATTTATCCTGAGTTACAATGGTGGATAGAAAATATAGACAAAAAGAACTTAATTAAACAGTACAAATTCCAATTGGAAATTCATACTGATGCATCTCGTACTGGCTGGGGTGCTGTTTGCGAAGGAAAAAAGGCTTCTGGGTCTTGGTCTTCCAGAGAGTTGCGGTTTCACATAAACTATTTGGAATTAAAGGCTGCTTTTCTAGGGCTTCAGTGCTTTGCTAAGGATATTCAAAATTGTGAAATATTACTCAGAGTGGATAATACAACAGCTGTAGCTTATATTAATAAGATGGGGGGTGTTCAGTTTAAACATCTTAATGATATTACTAGGGAGCTATGGCAATGGTGTGAGAAAAGAAACATTTGGATTTTCGCATCATATATTAATACTAAAGACAATTTTGAAGCAGATGCTGAGTCTAGGAAAGTAAATATTGAATGGGAGTTATCTCCGACATGTTTTGATAAAATCAGAGAAACCTTAGGAGAGCCTGAAGTTGATCTATTCGCGTCTAGAATAAATAGCAAATGTGAAAGATTTGTTTCATGGAGGAGAGACCCAGAAGCTATAGCAGTTGATGCATTCACTTTGGACTGGAATTTATTTTTCTTTTATGCTTTCCCACCTTTTTCTCTAATTTTAAAATGTGTCAATAAAATACTAACAGATAGAGCCGTAGGCATTTTAGTCTTCCCCTATTGGCCTTCTCAGCCGTGGTTTCCGCTCATTGAACCACTTCTAGTCAAAGATTTACTTATTTTCCCACCTAACAAATTTCTTTTGACTTCCCCTTACAGAGAACCCCATCCCCTGCACCAGCATCTTACCCTGGCTGCAGGGCTGTTATCAGCGAAGCATTTGTAAGGCGAGGAACTCCGAACTCTGCTCTTGAGATAATGTTAAATTCCCTTTCAAACAACACAATCAAACAATACAACTGTTCTCTTAAGTCATGGTGGAAGTTCTGTAACACCCATAACACTGAACCTTATCAAGGATCTATACCTTTTGTATTAAAATTTCTTAGTGAAAACTTTCATAAGGGAATGTCATATGGTTCGCTAAATACCACTAGATCTGCTCTCTCTATTTTAATGGGACCAAAAATTACTTCAGATGATAGATTAAAAAGGTTTTTCAAAGGTGTATTCAGGCTGAAGCCTCCCAACCCGAAATATAGTGTCACTTGGGATCCAGGTATGGTGTTGGATTATTTAGCATCCAAGTATCCAAATGAGAGTCTATCATTAGATATTTTAACAAGAAAACTAGTAACAATTCTGGCATTAACATCAGGGCATAGAGTTCAGACACTATCACTATTAAAAATTACAAATATAAAATTTTTAACCGATGGAGTACAAATAAAAGTACCTGACAATATTAAAACTTCAAGTAAAAATTCACTTCAACCCTGTTTACATTTAAAATGCTATACTAGTAAACTTGAAATTTGCCCTGTACAGACAATAAGGTCTTATTTAAATTCTACTAAAAATATTAGAAAAGAAATAGATAACCTAATAATTACATACAAAAAACCACACCATAGTGCCTCTTCCCAATCTCTAAGTAGATGGATCAAAATGACATTGAGTGAGGCAGGTTTAGATACTTCTTTATTTACTGCACACAGCACCAGGCATGCTTCTACTTCAGCGGCAAGTAGGGCTGGTCTCAGCATAGATCTCATTAGAAAGACGGCAGGATGGTCAGGGACATCCTCAACTTTCGCTAGGTTTTATAATCGACCAGTAACAGAAGACCCCCTAGATTTCAGTAATGCGGTTTGCAGTACTGTAAATAGAACCTAATACTTAATATTATTTTTGTGAGTCATGTATTCATTCTTTAGGATATTTATAATGTTTGTAATCCCAAATAATAATTATTTTTCTTTGATTACAACAGCCTTTCATTCACAACTTAACTTTAAACATCTACACTGTTAAACCGTCTCGGACAAGGAGAGAGTATAATTATGAGATTAAACGAACTTACCTGTAAGTGAAGTTCTATCTCAATTATACGAAGCTCCTTGTCCGAGACGGGACTCCCTCCCAATGTTATTTCTACCCTCCCTAGCATACCTTTGTTGTTCATGAAATGTGCTTTAAACGAAATGAAGATTACAGGTTCGTTCGGAAATACGAAGAGAGTTTTTGTTTTGATGGGAGCTTTAAATATTGTGGCGACGCCGGAGCACAAGTCGTAGACTACACTGTTAAACCGTCTCGGACAAGGAGCTTCGTATAATTGAGATAGAACTTCACTTACAGGTAAGTTCGTTTAATCTCATAATTGTACACCCAATCCACAAGGGTGGGATCAGAAGCTGTGTCAACAACTATATACCCATTTCGGTTTTGGCTGCTCTTTCCAAGGTTCTGGAAAGGATTCTTAGTAACCGGCTTAAGAACTTCTTGGATAGATATAAGATCATAGCAAATAATCAGTATGGTTACCGTTCCGGTGTCTTGACTGAGGACGCAGTACATCATTTGACGCAGTTGGTTGCCGGGAATCTCGACAGGAAAACCAAATGTCTAGGAATATTCCTAGATCTTTCGAAGGCATTGGACACAGCTTCTGTTCCCATACTTATTGCCAAATTAGAGTCACTCGGAGTTAGAGAAATAGCACTGCAAATGCAGTGCTATTTCTCTAACTGCGAACTTTCTCAACTGCGGTTGTTCAGATAATCTCTGAAGAAATCTTCAGAGATTATCTGAACAACCGCACCCAAAGAACCAAAATTGATAATAACTTCAGTGATGATGAAACCTTATCCTACGGAGTGCCCCAAGGTAGTATTTTAGGTCCTATTTTATTTCAAATATAATTATGTAAATGACTAATGCAGATTGTCCCTCCCCAACTCGACGATCTTTGTATACGCAGATGACACCGTGGTTATAGTTGACGGGTCAACATGGGATGGTGTTAAAAGTAACGCGGAATTGGCACTACATGAAATAATAAAATGGCTCAACTTAAACCTCCTTACCCTCAACTGTAACAAGACATCATATATTCCTTTCGCCATCCGTCAGAACACCGCACTGGACCAAACTTTTTCGATAATAGCGCACACTTGCACACAACTGTCATCCTCATGCCAACACTCACGCGTACAGATCACGAAAAATACCTGGGTGTTCAAATAGGTTACGCTAGAATAAACACATTGATGCCCTAACCTCGAGAACGCTGTGACTGATACATATCTTTAAGTCACTGAGAGCGTCCGCAAAGCCTGATACTCTAAAAATGGTGTTCTACGCTCTGTGTCAATCCGTTCTTGGGTACTGCATCAGTCGTGGTGCGGTTAAAACTACTTTTCTTAGAGTGGAGAGAGCTCAGAGAGCAATATTGAAAGTGATGCTACGAAAACCTTATCTTTATCCAATAACTCAACTCTACTCAGACTGTAAGGTACTAACAGTTCGACAGCTCTTCGTGTTGCAATCCATTCTCAGAAGACACTCCAGTGTCCACCATCTGATCCCACCAAACGAACCAATATTCCGCCAGGTACACGACCCAAAACCACTTTTCCCAAACACAAATTATACTCACATTAAGTTCACTGATAAACAAGAAAATTCATAAAGAATTAAATATACTGGATTGCAATAAGTTTAAATTGAAAGTTATGGTGATGAAATAGCTACTTCAACAGGACTACACACTAACTGAATCACTGCTAAAATGCATTGCCTAATATTGCCTTATTTTTGCTTTTATTGCCTCACATAGAACACCTCACACACACTACTCCCATACAAAAACTCACCACATACTCATACATATCTTAGACACATCCCCACACACATTCACCCATTCACTTAATTAAGTATTCAATTGTTACTTTTTATACAATTTTTCCTTTTTCCTTAAATATAATATGTTTATGTTCAAAAGTAATCTGATTGTTAACACGTACTATAAGATGGTAAAGTCCGCAATTTGTATAATCCCTATTTTTAAGTAACCTTACAGCTGAACACTGTCTCTTAAGATACAGGTTATCCTAGTTTGAGAGGCAGGGCTCACAATATCTGTATACAGACTTCTGCAGCGTTAGTTAGCATCATGTTAAACACTGTATACTAATGTACTCGTATGTTTCTTTGTGACAATAAACAATTTTATTATTATTTCCTTTATTTAACATTAATACATATAAATTATATTTTTAAATATTAGAATTAAAAAATATAAAAACATTAAAAAATATAAAAAATAGTTGCCCACCGGTATCGGGAGCAGGGTCCAAGCTACAGGTCTCTCTGGAGGCGGTCAGGGCTCCAGAGAGAGGAACCTCCTAACAATGCGAGCCGTGTCCAGGAGTACCGCTTTCTGGATCAAACCCTTAATCGAGCTGCCCAACGAGAGCCTCTTTAGGTGTTGGTCGAGGCTCTTGGCAATTAAGGCATTGGCAGATACGACTATCGGCACACACATATAGTCCACATCCCACATGTCGACAAACTCGCGAGCCAAGTCAAGATACTTAATTTGTCATCATCACTGCATGTATCACTGCTCTATAGGGTAGTATAATTTTGTTATATAAGTTTACATAAAAAATAAACACAATTAAAATTACACTTACGTTTGTGTGCGAGGTCTAATGATATAAAAACTTAAACCAAGTAAATGCAACAAAATGTGTAATTAACACCACACTATAATGAGTGATTCATGTATTGTGCCAATTAATTTATAAGAATATCTAAATACTGGTTTACGAGTTTATATTATGTTGTTTTCTAGAAGACTTTATATTTTTGTTTTTTTAAGATTTCGTACTTAATATAAAACGAATATTTGCACTTATTTTGTACATATGTTTCTTTTTCACAAATGAACTCTGGGGTCCGTACAGACCCCCCACTAACAGTGTGATTATTTTGGCGCAACTAGCTAAAGGTTAATTGTTGCCAAAAAGTTTATGGTCGCGAGGTCTACTGCAGAACTACTAGTAATACTCGTATTATAAATGGGAAAGTGATTTTATTTGTTACGCTTTCACGCTAAAACGGTTGAACAGATTTGGATGAAATTTGGCACATGGGTGACGAGACCACGAGACGAGGATATAATGATACCTTTTATTTTATAATACCTTTTATCTCAATATTCCCACGGCGGGATCGAGATTTATGATAAAACCGCGGGGCGCAACTAGTTTCCTTTAACTTTCACCTCAGAAATGATCACTCACTCACACGCAGACAATCAATATTGCTTTACGAGAATGGTCATAGGTTCGATTCCCAGGTCGGGCGACAGTGTAATTGGGGTTTTTCTATCAGGATTTTTTTAGTAGCAGCCCGGAGTCTGGACTTGTACCTGGTCGATGACAATAGGCTCGCGTCCTATTACCTACACGGGATTTAAGCTTATCTGGAGAAATGTGGGTGTTATAGGTACACTTCTGTCTATCCCTTACGGGTGATATTATTGTTGTTATAATGATAATAAGGTAAGGTATAATACAAGTTTCATAGCTTTTTTGTTATATCTTTGTTAAATTGTTTTCACACACCCACAGGACACCCCACGAAATGGGACAGACGAGAAAAAATAATTATGTGTAGGGTCCCTACACATAAAGTGGGGATATTTATTAATATTATTAAAATATAATATTTAAAATAATTTTATTTTACTACTTTGTCGGCGTGATTAATATGTATAGGTAGACAGACAGACAAACAGGCAGTTGGACATGGTGAAACTATATCGGTTCCTTGTTGACTACAGAACCCTAAAAACCAGAAAAATTTGTAGGCCAGCTAGAAAAAATAACTAATAGGCTTTAAAAAATAGTGAGCAATTTACTGCATTTTGAGGATCTATTCTGTTCATCATGCAAAAGAACCTCATCAGATATTCAATTATTTTTTTGTGACCTAGTTAAAGTTATTTAAAGTTAATAACAATAAAGGTTTAATTCATTCCACACAATTAAAATTATCTATAATATAAATCACAATAAATTCAACAAATAAAATTTTACATTCTTAATCAAATTATTATTTGATTTCATATTACTTACAATTATTGAATTCAATTTAAATCATGTATTAAAATAAATAAATTGATTAATTTTGATTCAAATACATTAATATTTGTGTGTGGATGTGGACCCCCTTCGGGTAAACGCCTCCTCCAAAGAATTCCACTTTTCTCTATCTGACGCGGTGACTAGCCAGTCTCTCTCTCAGCCCTGCTTTCGCAATAAACTCGCCCTGCCATCGGGCGCACGGCCGGCCTCTGATTCTGGTACCTCGTGGACCTTCCCTTTTAGTAGTCCTGATTGTCCAACGATTATCAGAATTCCTTGCTCCTTTTCTGGCTTTGCGAAAAAGTATGAGCAGTGAGAGTACCTAATTAACGTTGCTACCTTTCATATAAATAAAGAACCATCGAAATTGGATTTCATAAGGGGGAGATATCCAGTAGACCCCTTTTTGCCCCATTTTGGAGGAAGTGCGACCTGAAGAGGAGTACGTACAAACTGACACACGAAAGGAAATTTTGCCAGACTTGATGCAGAGACGCTTCACTCGCTCGGTCAACTAGCTGTTCTCCGCGACTTCGTCTGCGATCCAGGATGAAAGGAGAGGCATAGGTATATGTCCTTCTCCAGGTCAAGGTCAACCCCTGTGCCAAATTTCATCCTGATCCGTTCAGCCGTTTTAGCGTGAAATCGTAACAAACAAACTCACATTCGCATTTATAATATTAAGTTAGGATAGGTACTCCATTTCAATCTGCCTAGCCTTTTCCCAACTATATTGGGGTCGGCTTCCAGTCTAACCGGATGCAGCTGAATACCAGTATTTTACATGGAGCGACTGTATATAACCCAGTAACTGGGTAATACGATACCCTTTGGTAAGACTGGTTGTCAGACTTTCGGGCTTCTGACGACCCGTAACGACTGTCTAAGATCCACGAATGACAGCCGGGACCAACGGCTTAACGTGCTTTACGAGGCACGGAGGAGTCTCGGTATGTAAAGATGGTCACCCATCCACAGACCAACCCCGGCAAGCGTAGCTTAACCTGACGGATCGACCCGTGCGGCAGTTACTACTTAGCCACGAGCTCCTCTAGGATAGGCATATTGAAAAAGTTTGCTCTTAGTATCATTTTATTTAAAAAAATAATTCAGTCTCCTTAGTCTAGTATCTTACATATACTACGTTTAAATATTAATATGCCAGTTCATGGCGACACATGTAATAATTATCTCTATTAATGAGATCTTATGTACCATGTTTAAATGCAAATGAAAATATTCTTATTCTACATTTTTATAATCTTATTATATACACCAGCTAACAGAACTAGTATTACAATTAATTTTAAAAACAGCCGCACGGGTCGATCGCACCTACATTTCGACCGAGGTACATATCGAGACCGCTCCGTGCTTCGGAAAGCACGTTAAGCCATTTGTCCCAGCTGTCATTTGTAGATCGTTGACAGTCGTTACGAGTAGTTAGAAGCCTGAAAGTCTGACAACCAGTCTTACCAAGGGGTATCGTATTACCCAGTAACTGAGTTGTGGAGGTCAGATAGGCAGTCGCTCCATGTAAAGTACTGGTACTATGCTGCATCCGGTTAGACTGGAAGCCGAGCCCAGCATAGTTAGGAAAAGACTAAGTAGGTGATATACTCGTACTTGGGCATAATTGGACATCAAGTCATTCCATGGGATATTTTTTGAACTGATCTCTTCCATAAATATTCTTCATTTCAAACTGGCATGTTTAGTGCAACATTCTTCTTCTTCTTTTGGGGTCGGGTGTCCTCTTTTCTGCGCCAAGATACGTTACATAACGTTTAGTGCGCACTTTAAAATAAGTACTTTAATTTAAACCTGGCAGGTTGAGATTTAAGATTTCTTACTTAATAACACCTTACTTAATATTTCTTATTCCGTTATTCCTAAACAGTAGCCCGCAAAATTAAAAATTTCTTCGCAAGCTTCTGCAATTCAAAAGTAGAGTTTGACCAGTTTGAAAGAAAGAAAAGAAATAATAATTTTTATTTGGACACAGTTCGTGAAACAACAAACAAAAAACGACAGCAAACAAACAAACCACAACAAATTCAAATTCTCTATTCAGAAACCGTGTATTTGCATACAATTTGGCACACTATGTTTCAAGCTTAGCTTACAAATTATTTATTTGAAAAATGTAGTTAATTTACATTTTAGTTTTTGTTGTATTCATACTGTACATCTTTGCCTTGTGGCGTCAAGGTAAATTATACCTTCTAAAGAAACTGGTTTCAGACGATTTGCGTATTTGATATGATTCATAATCACTCTGACCAGTTTGTTTATCCTCAAAGCTGATGCCAAAGACATTAAACTTCTTGCCAGTTTAGTATCGACTTCTTATTTAAACATTTTTGCCACAATTCCCGATTACTTTTCACTATAATTAGAAATATGTCTAATGCTATTGTATTTAAATATATTCCTACCTCTCCTATAAAAACCATTATAAATATCTTCAAATCCAATATTTCTAATATAACAGTTAATTGTAAAACATTGCTGAGTACAAATATCAACGTAGCTATGTAGAAGCGACACCATTTATTACTACACGTACTCGCAGCAGTTTCACAACCACGGAACAGAGAATGCACAACTGATATATAAATTACAAAATTAATCATCACAGGAATTATTAATATTGCCTTGGTTAAAGCTCCAAACATGAATTCTGTAATTATTTCGCTTGAGTTATAAACATAACAATATAATGCAGCAACGAAGTATATGACCGATGATATCAAAGGTAATCCCCAAGCAAACAGACCATTCTTTAGGTACCTCCTACGAATTTCAACACGGAAAACTTGAACTAAATCTATATAAAAGTAGTAGCACAACACTAGTAACCAACAATTAAAAGATAGTGAGCAATACATCATTAGAGATATGGGTATAACGCGCACCACTGGATATCGTATCACCGCGTCCTCACTGACCAGAGCCATGCACAACTCAAACACTAACAAACGGATCACATTCGCTAGGATAGCACTGAGAATCACATAGTTTCTGAAGTTACGAAACTTTTTGATCATGGACCACGATGTCAGGCCGTATATGAACGCTAACAGCGTCGGCACGAACAAAATCCATCCAATAATGACGACGTTTTCTTTGGAAAATATTTGTTCGATTTGTTCGGAGTCACTGGTCTTGTATTGCTGGGTGTCAGCCATGGTGAGAGTCGCGTGCACAGGTTAGAGCGCGCTGTTGAGTACTGACTCAGTTTTTAGTGACCACATTCTCAGACACCCCCACCAGACTTGTTCACTTGGTCGTACGAGTACTGTAGCGTTATGAGGATTCACTCAACCGTAAATAGTCGAGTGATGCTAAAATATCCCAATTAGTAAGTTCCAAATCACATCACTAGGATCGGGGTACAACATTAACTTTCTTTCCGGAGACGTTCGGCCATTTCGTTTCCACCTGCAGAGCTGGTGAAAGCTATTCCCTGATCCTCAGAATTATGTGTACCCCGACCTAGGGTGAGTTCCACATTAGTTTGGTAATAATACCAGACCCTCTACGCTGGATAACCTATATTGATTTTAACACCTGAGTAGTATTTGATTTCGCGTGTGTCAATGTAGGACACGCGGCTGAGAGCTATCCAGCGCACAGGAGATTGTAATATGTATGTGCTATTGTTAGTGATTGTTGAGCCTTCTGTTATGATCACGTTAACTTTGTATTTTGTGTACGCATGCTCACATACTCAGCCTAATTTTAGCATCAGCTCTCAATGTGCCACGCTATGTTTGCACACTCTCTGCCGGTAAACCGCTGCGATGTGCTGAGCGTTTACTTAAAATGCTTCCCACACCGTTCCTTGGCTTAAAAAAAGGGGAAGAAGCTGGCACATCGCATGCGGCTTGCTGCTATTTGCACCGCATCTAACATGTGCTGGATATGGCACTTCCAGGGCTCTCCGCACGGGCTGAGGGCAGAAGCCATTGTACTATTAGTTAAAATAAAACAAGTTGCTTGAATGGTGGCTACCAGAGAACTATATTTCCGTACACTCAGTCTTACCAACTCATTCATTACACAGATTATAAAGATTCATTCATTTGATGTTTTAGTCTATTAATTTTAACACCCCCACTACATCAAATGAAACCATGATTTTTTTTTTATTTTTATAAACCAACAAGTCCCAAAGCTTCAATACATTGGTAATGCTTTGTTGCACCAAGTGCCTTGGTGAGAACATCAGCTGGCTTATCGTTAGTACATATGTATTTAATATTCATAACATTATTACTGACAGCATCTCTTAGAAAATGATAACGGATGTCTATATGTTTACTTTTTCTATTTAAAGCATGATTGCCTATAAATTTTTGAGCACTCTGACTATCATTGTATAAGGTAATAGGACATAAATCTTGGTTGGTAACTTCAGACAACAGTACTCTCAAATACATGAACTCCTTACATGCCTCTGCCATTGACATGTATTCGGCTTGCATACTCGAAAGGGCCACAGTCCTCTGCTTCCTGCTTTCCCATGGTATGACACCCTCTGACATCATAAAGCAATACCCTGTGTATGATTTCCGGTCAATACCATTATTAGCCCAGTCGGCATCAGCAAATCCCAGCAATTCTGAGTTTCCTTTTACATATCTTATACAATATTTTTTGGTCCTCTTTAAATATCTGAGAATGTGTTTAGCATAATTCCAATGAGTGCTAGTGTGACAAGAATTAAACTGACTTAAGAAACTAACACTAAAGGCTATGTCGGGCCTTGTTAACACAGGCAAATACATGAGGCTTCCTATTAACTGTTGATATGGAATATTAGTATCATTAACATTATCATTTTTATCTAAATTTAGTTTTAACTCCATATGTGTACTAGCCTCTTTACAATTTAACATGTTAAATTTAATTAACAATTGATCAATATATTGTTCCTGATCTAGGGTACAAACTTTATTCTTACTATCAATATTTACTCTCATTCCCAAGCATTGCTTTACCTGTCCAAGATCTTTAATTTGAAATTTAGAACTCAATACTGCAATTAAATTATCCGTCTCTACTTTACAATTTGAATACACAAAGAAATCGTCCACATACAAAGCAATAATAACTTTAACACTATCATGAAATTTTGTGAACACACATGGTTCTATGTCACTTCTTTTAAAGCCTAATTCTGTCAAACACTGATCAACTTTTTCATACCATGATCTTGACGACTGTTTTAGTCCGTAAATAGCTTTATTTAATTTAATAATTTTCCTGTTATTATTACTATCTAAATCAACTTGTGGATAAGCCATATAAATGTCCTCTTTCAAAATGCCATTCAAAAAAGCAGTTTTAATATCTAAGTGAGTTACATTTAAATCTAATTGTACAGAAAGTGCAAACAACAATCTTAAGGTACAGTGACGCACTACAGGTGAGAATGTCTCTTCATAGTCTATTCCTGGTTTCTGGGTGAAGCCCTTTGCCACTAGACGAGCACGATATCGAACACTGTTATCACTACCTAATTTTATTTTATATACCCATTTACACTGCACTAACGTTTTTCCCTGAGGCACCTCACTCACTACTACCCAGGCATCATTCTCTTCGAATGCCTGAAGTTCCTCTTCCATTGCAGCAATCCAGTTATGTTTGTCAGGGCCTTATAGAGCTTGTTGGACAGTAACTGGATCACTTTGATTTCCAGGATTCGACTGCATGCACAAGTTTGAGTATCCATAACGCTGTGGTGGCCTTCTGATTCTCTTTGGTTCTTGTGGGGATGGAAGATGCAGAAACGAGCGTCTACTTTCTGCATCAATATAGAGTTATTAGCCTGGTCAGTATTATCTGTCTGTTTAGTATCATTTTCAGGTTCTGTACTAGTGACTATATCCACAGGCTCATCTATTTCCCTCTTGTTGCATTTCTGATATTTCCCCCACTGAAACTGATATCTTATCATCTATATTACTCTTCAAATTTTCTTGGATTATGACATCCCTGCTCACAGTCACACACTTCTTACTTGGGTCGTAAATCCACCCCTTGACATTTGTCCCTTGACCCCTTGTCCCTTTGACATTTTCAGCATAACCAACCAGAATATGTGGTTTAGATTTAGTATCCCACTTAAGTCTTTTTTGCTTAGGAATATGCACCATGACCTAGCTCCCAAAAATCCGGATGTGACTAAGATCTGGTTTACTATTGGTCCAAAGCTCAAACGGTGTCATGTTCTGTAATCCTGATGCTGGTGACCTATTCCTAAGGTAAACGGCTGTATTTACGGCCTCAGCCCAAAAACTTTTGTCTAGTCTAGCATCAAACAACATGCAACGAGCCCTTTCCACCAAAGTTCTGTTCATGCGTTCACTAATTGCATTTTGTTCTGGGGTATATGTGTTAGTCTTTTGATGTACTATACCAGCCTCAGCCAAGTGACTATCAAACAACACATTGCAAAATTCCAGACCATTGTCAGTTCGAAATATTTTAATTTTCTTATTCTATTGATTCTCAACTAAAGCTTTGAACTCTTTAAAATATTTAAACACTTGGTTCTTGGCCTTCAAAAAATTAACAAAGGTTATGCGTGTGTGGTCATCTACAAAAATTAGAAAGTACCTGCAGCCTTCAATTGAAGTCACCTCCATGGGTCCGCACACATCTGCATGAATGATATTGAGTACTTCACTGCTCCTCGTGCTCACATGGTTGAATGGTAATTGTGACTGCTTCCCTTGACAGCACACAATACATGTACTTTTATCAATAACTGCTTTATCCTTGAAGTCTATACCCACAACTGCACCTTCTTTCATTTTATTAAGGTCACTACTATTCAAATGACCCATTCTTCGATGCCATAACTCGCTCTTCCCAATGTCAGATATCGTAAACAAACAGTTGTCTCTCTTCCACTTTAAGTTTGTAAACACCATCAACTAATCTGGCCTCTCCAACCAGTTGATTTCTACTGTTATAGATATAGCAACAATCTTTCTGAAACTTAACTCTGTTTCCATTTTGTATCAATTTACTCACTGATATCAAGTTCGTAGCAACACTAGGCACACATAACACGTCCTTTACTGTGATAGAATTTTTGTTTTTCGACGTGATCGTAAAAATATCAACATCACCCGAGCATAACACAGGCATCACTTCTCTATTAGCCACTGTAATCTCCTTGATACTCGTGTTTTCTGATGTGTTCCGAATATTGTTTATGTTTGACGTGATATGCACACTTGCACCGGAATCCAAATACCAATCATTCCTTCTGAAGTTTCCGCTTAAAAACACTGCAGAAAACGCATTCGAATTGTTTGTTTTTGTATCTTGAAGTAGTGTACATGTCGGCGTCACATTGTAAACAACACGTGCATCGGGCTACGCTGTAGCACTATGGCGCTGTAGCGCGCTACGACATTCTCCCACCTCCTCGCTGCTGGGCGGAGTTAGTGATCGCTACGTCGTAGCGTGCTACGTCTTTGCCCCACCTACAATACTACCGTATAAAAGAGTCCGCACGGCGGCGAAATGGCAAAACCCAGGTGCGTCAAGTGCCTGGGCGAGCACGGCACTTCCGAGTGCACCCGGCCAAAGGACCACTCCCTATGTCCCGACCCACCCAGCTGTGTCCTCTGCGGGCAAGTAGGTCACCCGGCTAACCTCCCTCAGCACCCCTACTAGAACCCATAATGTATAACACCATCAATACTAGGTTCAAACCCCGATCCCTCAAGTTAGGTTTTTTCAACGCCAATGGCATTAGAGGCCAACGGGATGAGATCGCGACTTTCCTTTGCGACCATCAAATTGACATCCTCCTTATCCAAGAGTCTTTTCTCAAGCCATGCAACCGCGACCCGTCAATTGCCAACTATCGCATAGTTCGCAATGACAGGACGCGATGTCACTTGGGCGGCACCCTTATTTACTATAAAAAGGATCTATATTGCATCCCAATAGACCCTCCTCCCCTCTCACGATTAGAAGTCTCAATCTGCCGCTTAGGCATGACCGGCCATCAGCCGATCTCACTAGTATCGGTCTACGTCCCTCCCCTCAATACTTCGGAGAACTTCCAACTCCTCTCAGACGACCTCTCTATCCTACTCGGCATGAATGACTCTGCTATCTTAGCGGGCGATTTCAATGCCAAGCATCCCGCCTGGAATAGTTCCAGAACCTGTACCAGAGGGCGACACTTTTTCGACCTCTCTAATTCTCTCAATTTTGACGTCATCGCCCCGATGACCCCAACTCACTTTCCCCACGTTACCCATCATAACCCCGACGTCATAGACGTGGCGCTCCTTAAGAACGTCGCTCTAAGGTTAGAATCCATAGAAACGGTGCAAGAGCTTAACTCTGACCACCGCCCAGTAGTCATAAAAATGGCCCCCCGCATAGGTCTCCCCGACCCCTCTCAACCCGCTCTCACCAAAAGGGTAACGGACTGGAAGAAAGTAAGCACCCAGCTGAAATCCAACACGTCCCCCCAATTGGACGCCATCCCCGACAAATTCGACTCTATCGCGGACACGACGGCCGCGATCGACTCACTCACGGAGCACGTACAATCAGTCCTGAGCGACTGCTCTAGGGAGGTTTCAGCGTCGGGCGACCCTCGCTAGAGCCTGCCGGACGATGTACGCGCGCTGCTGACTGAGAAGAACGCGGCCGTTCGTGCCTACAGCAATTTTCCCTGCTCCGCTAACAAAGCCCATATGCGCTATTTACAGAGAACTGTAAAGACACGCATACAGGAGCTGCGTGACACGGGCTGGGACAAGATGCTCAGCGAACTAGAGCCCACCCAACTGGCATTCTGGGAACTTCAGAGGAAACTCAAGTCCCAGCAAGTGGCCTCCATGCCCCCCCTGACCCGTCCCGACAAGACCATCGCGTTCGAGAACTTAGAAAAAGCTGAATGCCTAGCAGACAGTCTAGAAGCTCAATGCTCCCCTAGCTCCCAACCGGTAGACCAAGCTCACCTCCTAGAGGTCGACGCCGAGGTCGAACGTAGATCCTCTCTCCCTCCCGTTGAAGATCCTGATAGTCCTCTGCCTCCCGTCACTCCTGACGAAGTGCATGACATCATCAAAGGTCTGAAAACCCGCAAAGCCCCCGGCTCTGATGGAATCACCAATAGGGTGATCCAGCTATTCCCTGCCCACCTGATAATGCTATTGGCCACCATCTTCAATGGTGCCCTAAGCAATAACATCTTTCCCCAAGCATGGAAAGAAGCCACGGTCATTGGCATACCGAAGCCCGGCAAGCCCAAGACCGAGCCGTCGAGTTACCGCCCCATCAGTTTGCTCAAGGTACTCGGCAAAGTCTATGAGAGGCTTATTTATAAGCGCCTCAGAGATTATGCCGAAACCAAGGGCCTCATCCCCAACGAACAGTTTGGGTTCCGAACCCAGCACTCTAGCGTGCATCAGGCCCACCGGATTATTGAAAGCATATGCGCGGGCTTCCAGCGCGGCTTGATAACCGGTGCAATATTCTTCGATATAGCGAAAGCGTTCGACAAAGTCTGGCACAACGGCTTATTATATAAGCTCTACAAACTCTACAGTCTCGTGCTCATCTTACGGGACTTTTTGTCAAACCGCACCTTCCGCTACCGTATCGAAGGAGCGATATCCTCCCCTCGTCCTATCCGCGCAGGAGTCCCTCAAGGCTCTGTGCTCTCCCCCCTAATCTTCACGCTTTTCACCAGCGATATCCCAAAGAGTAAAAGGGCGCAGTTGGCTCTGTTCGCAGACGATACGGCCATTTACTACAAGGGTACCAGCACTGACTCGATAGCCCACACTCTCCAGACCTCAGTCGACATGCTCGGCACCTGGTTTAGAAAGTGGAGGATCGAAGTCAACCCGGATAAAAGCCAAGCGGTTCTCTTTAGGAAACCGCGAAAAAGGTTCAAACCCCCCCGACCCATCACCATGTTCGGCAAGCCTATCCCTTGGGAGAAGCGAGCCAAATACCTAGGTGTCGTCCTAGATCAGCATCTCACCTTCAGTGAGCACATAAAGCAGGTCCGCTCGCGAGCCGCTTTCGTCCTCCGTAGACTCCACTCTGTCCTGAATGCACGTAGCAAAATGTCACTTAAGTGCAAATTGCGTACGTACACGGCGTGCGTTCGTCCCATCATGACCTATGCGGGAGCCGTATTTGCACACGCAAAACCCCGCCATATTCATAGGATGCAAACGCTCCAAAATAGATTTCTCCGGAAAATCACCGGTGCCCCCTGGTACGTTAAGAACGAGATCCTCCATCTCGACCTAAAGATCCCCACAATCCACCAATTTCTCAAACGCAATTCCAAGCGTTTCTTTGAGTCCGCCGCCAAACACCGCAACCCTCTGGTTGTCGAGGCCGCCAATTATGTCACGAGTAGAATCAGTCAGACCCGCCGCCCAAGGCAAATCCTTACCGACCCAGACGACCCCATAACCCTCCTCCAGGAGAGCAATAGGGCCACAAGTACAGTGCACAAGAAACACAGACACCGACCCGCATTCCGACCTCGCCGCCGAGGTCCTCCGCGATCGCGACCCGCCCGAGTAAATAATACTCCCCACCGACCCTTGCTCGCAGAAGCGCCAGCCCGCGTTTTGCTGAGAAATGTAGTCTTAAATTCCCCGATTAATAATAATGAATCATCTTTGATCCAGCCTGTCCCAACTTGCTGTCCTCCCCCCAGCGACGCCCTAAGCCGAGGTCCGTACCCCACAGGGGGTGCCCTTAGCGAGCGTTCGCCTAGTTTTAATTTAGAATAGTTTTGCCCCTGGCTGGAGGGTTTAAGTTAGTAGCTTAAGGCAGCCGCAGGATTGACGGGTTAAGTAGTCATCACCTCAGAGGTGAGCTACGAGATGCACTAGTTAAAAAAAAAAAGCGAAATGGCATTCTACCTTCAGGCGTTGCCCGGTGCACAGGTTGTATTGCTTTCAATTATTGTTACTCTGCCTCTCTGTACATTGTTACTATTTTGTGTAAACTAAGCTATTACTGGATGTCATGGCTATTTGTGTCTTGAAACTGATTAAGTGTAGTTTCGTGTAAAATTAATTGATTAAATAATTTATAAGAAAATCTAAATTCTTATTATTTAAAGAACCTCTTTTATTTTACAATATATCTGATCCTGTGCCTTTATCAGAAGTGGGATCAGACCCACTCCCACCTTTATCTGGGACTGCCAGTAATTTAATACAGGAACAAATGTAATTTTTTTCGGCTAGTATGGAATCAATTATTAAAAAAAATAAAAAATGCAGATAGTATGACACCTAGCTACATGACACCCAGTACGCAGTCAATGCTGGTTCCTTTCAATCCTGATGCACCAGAAACTGACATGATCAACTGGTGTGCGTTAAAATCAAGCCAGATAATATTTCATGGGTTGTTGTTAAGGAAATTCTGGTCTTTAAATTTTCCAAATCCATGACAATTAAAGATCATTTTGATTTAATTATCAAAATTCAAATTGATAATAAAGTCAAGGCAGGAATGCGAATTTACCGGAAAATGTACTAACCGGTTTTGGCATATCTAGGATAGATATGTCACAGTGCGATGGCAAAATTTGGCCTAAACTCAATTATGTCATTATAAACGATAAGAATCAACTCTTCCGCATACTGCGCAGCTTCTCATTAAAGAGAAGAATTGAAGAACCAGGTACGTCTGAATCGTACACTTAAATGCCTCGTCCGTCAACACCATTTCGGAGAAATTGCAATTCGATCGGTTCTAATAACGTTAATTGCTCACTCCAAATAAATTCCCAACCATGGTACAAAACTGTCTTCTCGATGTTACATATCATATCATGTCTTGCCTGACAAATTTCTCAATGAAAACGTATTATGGGGTCACGTCATTTTGGGGCAAGGAATATCCGTTGTAGTTAGTAACGATGCCTTAACTTTTTCCAAAAATAAAATTTCAAATCTTAGCTCTAAATTGGAAATGCCTCTTGACATTAATTCGATTGACACAGATCTTACCGGTAAAGAAAAGGAACTTTTGATCAAAATAAATATTCCTCATATTTTATACAAAATCTTCCCATTACGCGTATTACCAAGGAGCTAAAATCGATCTCATAAATCCAAATAAAACTGTACATAGGCGACCTTACAGGCTATTTAGGAACACAAGACAACACAAGTTTACACCGAGTTAGGAATCGTTAATAACAAGGTTCAAGAATTACTAGATGTTTTCATAATTCGAGAAAATTCTTCGCCTTTCGCGAGTCCCATATTATTAATTTAAAAATAGGGATGGTAGCGATCGCATGTGTTTTGATTATCGGGAACTTAATAGCAATACTCGACCAGACAGCTATCCTTTACCTACCACTAATTAGTGATCAAATCGATAAGTTACATGGGGCCTGTTTCTTCTCTAATTTGGATATGGCCACTGGATTTCACTAATTTGCGTCCATAAGGAGTCTATAGAAAACTGCTTTTGTTAACTGAGTCAATTTGAGTACCTAACCATGCCGTTTGTTTTACGAAACGCTTCACAGGTTTTTCAAAGGGCTTAATACGGCACTTAAACCTCCTGAATCAGAGACCGTTCAAGAAGGGTTGGTTCGTTTAAATAGATTAACTTTAATCTGGGTATCGTAATATCCTCTGGAGAGGTTGGACCAAGTCCTCATAAGGTTGAAGCCCTAAAAAATATCCTTCCTAAAAGCACTGCTACTCAGGTTCATCAATTTACAGGCCTGGCCACATATTTTCGACAATTAATTCCAAATTTCTCAAAATTGATGAAACCTTTGTATCCTCTAACCGCGGTCAAAAAGGTTACTATTAATTGGACCTGTGAACATAATGATGTACATCAGGAAATAGTAAAATATGTCATTTCTGAGACAGTTAAAAAAAAAAAAATGACACTTTACCCATCGAACTCCACACTGATGCAAAAAGGGAAGGATATGGGGTTATACTAAAAAAATAAATAAATAATAGTCTACCTCATGTTGTCGCTTATTTTAGTCAGAAAACCACAAGTGCTGAAAGTCGTTATCATTCGTATGAATTGGAAACATTAGCCGTAGTTAAATCTGTGGAACAACACAAGTTTTCAACATTACCTGTATAGGCGTAAATTTACGGTTTTTACGGACTGTAACGCCTTAAAGGCCTCTCATTCCAAAAAGAACATTATACCTAGAGTACACACGTGGTGGGCAATTTTGCAGTCGTATGACTTTTTATATAATTTATAAAGAGGGAAAAAATATAGCACATGCAGTCTTTCTTTCACGTAATCATGCTGACACATCTTTTATTCATAAACCAGCTAAAATTGTAAATTTGGCTGAACTAGAGAGGTGGAGGTTATCTATAGAATAACCTGATTCTGAAATATCAGACATTATTTCCAAATTCTGTTCAAATTACTTGCCGTCTGAAATATCACACACATACGATATTAGACAGGGCATACTTTATCGTAAAATCTAACGTAATAAAACCACTAAATGGTTACCAATATTGCCACACTCTTTAACCTGATCAATGATTAATCATGGACACAGCGAAATAAAACACCATGGTTATGAAAAAACGCTCGATAAATTATACGATCCTTATTGGTTCCAAAAAATGTTCAAACTTAAAAAAAAAAATGTAGATTCGTGCGTCGTTTGTAAGGTTTCCAAAGGTCCGTCGGGTGCCCAGCAGGACCATCTTTATCCAATCCCTAAATTGCCCATTCCATGGCATACAATTCATTTGGATTTAACTGGCAAACTCAGCCGAAAAAGCGAGCGTAAGGAGTATTGTTCCGTGATTATTGATGGTTTTTACAAAATTCGTCTTGTAAGAGCATACCTTAACCCAAATGCATCTGATGCTATTAAATCACTTAAAAATGCAGTGAACTTGTTTGGCGCTCCTAAAAGAATAGTTGCATATCGTGGTAGGTCATACAACAATGCTGAATTTAAGAATTTTTGTAAAGATAATCATATCATATTATAGCCACTGGTTCCAGTAGGGCAAATGGTCAGTCCCAGCGTATGCTCACTATAGTTGAAACATATTCGGACAGCTTATGGCAAGATCATGTAGGCGACATCCAATTAACTCTCAATAGTACTCGTTGTAGAGTAACAGGGTTCACGCCCTTGGAATTAATGTTTGGTATTAAGGGCAGTTCATTAAGGATATCAAGAGTATCTACGAATAATCCTAATGAAGATAGGTTAAACCTCGTAACCATTCGATCCGATGCTTCTGCTAGTATAAAAAGTTGGCTCAATATGACACAGGTCGATTTAACAAGGGTAAAGCTATAGTTAAACCTTTTTCAGTAGGTGACTCTGTCTTTGTTAAAAGCGAAGAAATACACCAAACGAAACTAGACCGTAAATGCAAAGGCATCTTTAAAATAACCGCTATTTTGGAAAATGATGGGTACGAATTAAAACACATTAATGAAAACAATAGAGTCTACAAATACTCTCACGAAAACTTGCGAGAAGTACCCCGTGGTCAGTCAATGTTTTTGGAAATCACAGAAAATTTTGATGAGGATGACGTGTCGGCGGATAATAACAAAACAGAGGTACTTGTTCACGAGACTAGGCAACATAATAACTTTGATGATATTCAGTCTACTAATAGTGATACTATCTCTGCCAATAATAATACCATGTCTGCCAATAGTGATACCTCTGTCAATAGTGATACCATGACTGCTAAAAGTGACACTATATCTACCAGTTCTCATAGTAATGCATATTGTAGAAAACCTGGTTTACGTGCTGTTTCAGTAGAATCTATTGGACCTGAATCAATTAACATTGTAACAGAAGTACTTGTACATCAACCAAAGTATTGCGCTATTTGTTAATTAAGCTAAAGGAACGATACTTGTTCGGCCTAGCTAGATCCGGTCCAGTTTAACTGAAGGGATACACCTGAAGGGCAAAACTATTGCCGGACCAGGGGACTGATCTTGTAGGGTCAGAAGTTGACCGGACCAAGCCTTGTAGAGTCATAACTGACTGGACCAAGTGTTCAAATATCTGGAGGGTCAGAAGTTGACCGGACCAAGCCTTGTAGAGTCATAGCTGACTGGACCAAGTGGTTAAATATCTGAAGGGTATAAGTAGACCGGACCAGAAACAATAGCAGGATGACCAAACGGTACTTAATCAGTTTTTCATGTTCTAGATGTGGCATTGTGGGCTAAGCGTGCGAGGACGTCCGCACGTCAGCATGGCCGTGTCGGCGTCACATTGTAAACAACACGTGCATCGGGCTACGCTGTAGCACTATGGCGCTGTAGCGCGCTACAAAATTCTCCCACCTCCTCGCTGCTGGGCGGAGTTAGTGATCGCTACGTCGTAGCGCGCTACGTCTTTGCCCCACCTACAATACTACCGTATAAAAGAGTCCGCACGGCGGCGAACGAAATGGCATTCTACCTTCAGGCGTTGCCCGGTGCACAGGTTGTATTGCTTTCAATTATTGTTACTCTGCCTCTCTGTACATTGTTACTATTTTGTGTAAACTAAGCTATTACTGGGTGTCATGGCTATTTGTGTATTGAAACTGATTAAGTTTAGTTTCGTGTAAAATTAATTGATTAAATAATTTATAAGAAAATCTAAATTCTTATTATTTAAAGAACCTCTTTTATTTTACAATATATATGATCCTGTGCCTTCTTACACTTATTCTTGTAGTGCCCGATCTGTTTACAACGATAACACTTGATAACTTTGTTTCTGTTGTTGTTGACATTAGAGTTTGACGTATCGCCATCTTTGAACGAGTTCGCTGTTTTATTGAACGACTTCGATTTTTGATTGACATGCTGGCACCCTCTACTGTATAATGCTGTTTCCGTCGAATCTTCACTTCCGGACATGTCTAATAATTTCGATTTTACAACATCCGCCGTAATGGCGATCCCCGAATGTTCGATGGCCATCAGCATTGGAAAATATTTTTCGGGCAATCCCGCTAGCATTATACAGCCAATCCACTCATCATTCACCAAAAAACCAGTTCTTGATAATTTCTGCCCCGTCTCAATAATTTGAGTAATGTAACTTGTCATAGAATCAGAAGTTTTGAGACGTATTGAAATTAAAGTCCTCAATAACATAATTCTTCTCGAAAAACCGGAGTCGTCAAACATCTGTTGTAATTTCTGCCATAGTTTCTTTGTAGTAATAGCGCTCTTAATGTGGACATACAACGACGGATCAATAGTTAAGATCGACTTGGCTTTCGTCATGGCGTCCTCCGCAATGTTGGCGCCATCTCCTTCAGTCTTGAGAAAATTTAGCTTTCCTTCGAGGACTAATAGATTTTCGGCAGCAAACGCCCACTCACTATAATTTTCCCGACCTTTTAGTTTAGGCACATTTGCAATAAACGAGTTCGAAGCCATGTCTGTTGAACACACCCGCGGCGACCGGCGTTCTTTTCAACCACGTGCAACACAACAAAGTTCATACAGTGAATATAATATCCAACACACGCAATCGTCCACTGTGGCTGTGCACTTATTATTCCTACGCTAACTGAAACTAGTCTATAACTTTACAACTTTGACTGACTTTAATGGGTCTGGGCCCATAACCTATTATTAGTTAAAATAAAACAAGTTGCTTGAATGGTGGCTACCAGAGAACTATATTTCCGTACACTAGTGTTACCAACTCATTCATTACACAGATTATAAAGATTCATTCATTTGATGTTTTAGTCTATTAATTTTAACACATTGCAACAATCTGCTGCTATATTACGCAAATGCTGTGCTGCCCAAAAGTATGCGTGCATGACATTTTCGTTGACAGTTTGTGTCCATCTCTTGCGCCGCACACTTCCACCGGGAGCGGGGACCCTATCAGAGCCTGGTGGGTCTCGGAGTCCTAAGCTGGCCGGTGGTCAGCCTCTTCCACGCCGAGTTGCTGGTGGTGGTGTCGTCAGCGGCGAGAAGTATTCGTTGCTCGAGCTCGACGCAACTGCAGCGGCCGGTATCACTGGACTCGCGTCTGAAGCAGGATCCGGCAACTGCGAGGCGGAGCTGCGCGACGAACCCGAAGATGTTGTGCCCGACTTCGCGTCAGCATTTCAGTGTTCTCCGTGTATTGTTACATAGTCCATTTTCTTGCATCCAGGTCGTGTTATATATCGGTTTTGATATGGTGCGAGACCGTACGGCCACAAATAAAAACGACGGAGGAGGCGTCCTGGTGGCTGTATTGAGGGGATTGCGCTCAGTAAGAATAGTGGGTTTGCTCTAGAAGCTGACTTGGAGCACGTCCTCCTTAGATTTCCCAGCTCTACTGCTCGTAAATTGTCGGGGCGGCGCTACATACTACTAAAACACCTTATCCATTTATGTTCAATTTTTTGATCCCCTACAACCTTTAACTGGCTAGCGTAGAGCAGTTTTATCTCTTGGGCGATTACAACTTACCTAATATCGACTGGATTACCTATAATAATAATTTAATGGGTCACTATCGGGGCAAGTTTGTAGTGGAAATTCTTATATTTTTGGACATCTGAGTGTATTTATGTCTTTCCTTAATTCACATCACTACAGCACTGTCAAAAATATGAGTGGGAAATTATTAAACCTGGCCATCTACAACAATGAATGCTCTGTTTTCCCCCCCACCGACTATTTACCGCAACTTGACAATCGTCACCTGCCATTCTGTTTATTAATACCATTTAAACTCCCCCATAAAAGCATGACTTTTTCTGTGTGTACATAAATAATAATAAATAAAATGATTCAAAAGTCTTTGAAAAAGTTCAACTATTATAAAGCTAATTATGAGAAGATAAATGAGGAATTAATTGGAATTAGCAGATTGGATTGGAAAACTCCGTAGATGTAAAAGTTAATCATTTTTATAATATAATATTTAGAATAATTACGAGCCTTTTCACGTTTTCGCGCGAAATTCTAAGATTTTAGTCGCCTAATTTACCATAATACTCTGACATTGTTGAATACATGTAAAAAAAAGACCTATATTTCGCATTGACACATTTATAAAAAGTTATTTGTTTACTTTGTACTTGATTAATCTCCCACAACTAGTTTACTGAAAAATCATCGCAGAGTCAATTTCAGAGTCCTTTATCTATGATTAATATTTATAAATTTGACAAAATAAAATATATAAAGCATCAGACATATAATTTTGTCGTCACATAAACTAATAGAATATCGATTACTAATAACATTAATTAGTAAAAAAATTAAGTCTTAGGGCAATTTTTACGTTTGACATCGCTTTTTTATCGCGATTTTTTGGTTTGAATATAGCGTAAATACATTTAAAAAATATGTCAAAATAAACTATGTTCTTTAACAATACTAATTCTAAAGTTTTATTAAAATGCCTTCATTTAATTAGACGTAATACCGTTTTTAACATCACTCTAACTGGAATAAATTACAATGCAAAGCGGTCACCGATTAGTACGGCGCGAGCGCCCGTCGAGATAGGACCTGTGTCATTTTTTTCCACGTCCCAATTTTCGAGCGCTCGTATTGTTTATGCATTATTATACCGCGACCAAAACGTTTTGATTCACTGTGTGTTATTTTTGTTAAGGTAAGGACTTTGTTGAATATCAAGTTGAGTATTATTTTAGTGGTTTATAGAACAATGTAATTTGATTTCAATCGTTTTAGCAAAGGGGGCAAGAAAATTGTATACCATTGTGTAAAAAAAGGAAACGTAGTAATTCTGCAGTTTTAAACAAAGCAAAAGAAGCGAGGTAGATATTTTTTTGCATTTTATCTACAAAGTAATAAATATGGACTCCAAAACTATAAAATGTGTCATGTGTCAAAATAAAATGTAATTTAAATCAAAAACACTAAGGAGTATTGATATTAACTTCGGTGTAAATCAACCCCAAAATAACTTTCTTCCCCATTTTAACCCCCTTCTAGGCGATGAATTTCAATAAAATACGAAACAGGTCTTCCATCAATTTCTGTTATAGAATGTTTATGCAAAATCAGTCAGTCTTTCAAGGCATAGCATTTTAGGCTGAATTTTTAGTCGCCGTCGAAATCTTGATATATTAATCTTTGGCAAAAATCATTGAATACATGTTTTTTTCTTTTAGTATCACTCAATACAAACATATTAAGATATCACATCACAAAGTTATTATATACCACGCAGAGCGGATAATTCTTTCGAGAAAATGATTTAATATGAAAATTTTACGTATCAATTTTTTTTTCCAAAATTGAGTTAGTGAATCATACATAATGCCTAGAAAAAGTTTGGACGGTGACTAAAAATTCTGCCTGTATATAGAAGATTGCTAATTTGTTTGATATTGGTGCCGATTCTGTTGTTCACAAACTAAACTAAAAAGTTCAATGCACCTTTTTCTTTCTATTTCATTAAGAAAGGGACAGAAGATAAATGTTAGTTTAGTACTGTCAAATTAATCAGCGCCTGACGTAAATTGACGTAATTTTAGTGGGCAAGTTTTTAATCACGTCTAAGTATGGATTAGTATTGGGGGCTGATTAATTTGACAGGACTAAACTAAAGTGTATCTTCTGTCCTTTTCTTAATTAAATAGAAAGAAAAAGATACACTGAACTTAAATTTAGTTTAGTTTGTGAACAAGGGAATCGACACCATTATTGAATAATAATAATAACTTTTTCTTAGGTATCATAAATTACTAGCTACGTTTTCTGTTTATGATTTTAGAATGAGAAATCGCGCAATTGCATTAAAGGAGGGAAGTACTTCGGGAATAGACGCTGAAGCGGGTACTAGTGAAGAGTTAGATTCAGTAACAGAAATTGTATATTTCACGAGTCAACTTTTCGTTGAAAGTCTCTTATACTACACGGATGCTATGCAGCAGTGGTATTGTTTACACATTTTACAAGTCAATCTGTCACGCTAGTCCAGGAAAATCCCTCAAAGTATTGGAAGAAAGGAGACACTCTAAAAATATGCGTGAAGTGATGGCTCGAACAGGGAGTGCTCGCAAAATAATAAATTATAATCCTAAAGATACTCACTATGGAGTGGAATTTAAAAGACCAGATATGGACCCCGACGATTATGAACAAGGAAAATAATTATTTTTGATTAACTTAAAAGAACAGGCGTCAAAACGTCATTAAATTGAGAGGGCTACTTTGTTAAAAGCAGAAAGTTCTTTGTGGCTTGAACTCAGAAGGTGCATACTCACCGCGTCCTCCTTTGGGAAAGTTTGCAAAAGGTGAGCGAACCAAAACTCTGCCCCCCTGGTAAAATCAATTCTTTACACAATCATACAAATTGGACCACATTCCTTCAATTAAACATGGCAGGGACAATGAACCAAAGGCGTTGGCACAACTGAGTGTGCAAGAAAACATTGCTATCGCAAAATGTGGCCTTTTTATAGATGAGATACATTTTTATTTAGGTGCGACACCGGATGGATTGTATAGTGAAGGATTAGTGGAGGTGAAATGTCCCAGCTCAGCCAGCAGCAGCAGCAGCCTTCCAGAGTTAGATAGTTTTCCTGAAATGACCATGTCAGATCTAATAATATTTGGTTTAGGCACATACCAAATTAAACAAGTCAGAAGTTATTACGGCGAAAATTTGAGACAACTTGGGTCATTTCAGGTAGAAGTATCTGATCATTTGGAAGCAGTATCGAAAGCAACCTCATTCTAACAGGACACCTTATTAATTTGGGGTCGAACAAAGTCTCGCCATCATTCGGGAAGAACCTATTATACATACATATTGATGGCAGGACCCGCAGGACAAGGAATAAGTTGGGATGAAAAAATTATAAGTTATTATTGTAACTGTATCTGCGGACAGCGAACAGTAGGTTGCTGTGCGCATATAATGACCATTGTTTGGTTTCTGGGTTGGGCTCGGCATCAGGCCACTATTGCAGCACCGGCTTCATTTTTGGATGATATCTTGGTTAGAAAAGACATAGAAAATGAATAAAAAGTAATAATTAATTGTATATTATATTTAACATCACACATATAACATCACGCCTGTAATGTCAAAAGGGTTAAGCAAAGGTGTACCCATAGACTTATATACGTCTATGGGTGTACCTAATAGTACACCCACATTTCGCCAAATAAGTTTAAGTCCCATCCTGATGGAAAACCCCATTACCTCATGAATAAATGAATTATAAAACATAAATTGCTGTTTTATTTGTGTCTACATTTGTTTGTTTACATAAATTTTGATAGTTCAATCAAAAGATCGCTACATTGTTCAATGTAGCGATCTTTTGATTCAACTATCAACTGTCTGTATCTGTACCTATGTAAAAATCATTAAATGATTTTTGCTTTTTATGACATCTAGACTATACTTTATAACCTCCCGTCCGATACAAAGACTCCAGGAGATCGATAACAATTAAAATTCTATTGTCTTATTAGTAGCAGTTGAACTCATAAACAAACTACAACTAGATCTAAAATAATATTACGAAGACTGAACGAAACGTAGTGATTTGACAATTAAGACAAATAAACATGTCAAACGTCACTAATCAATCAACATGACAGCTTACCGCCATGATGGGTTTTTGTTGTGTGTTGCAATTTCAAGTGTACATTCTTGTGTTTTACTACCAAACAAAGCTGTTTTAATTTGATTGAAAACTGTTTTAATTGTGTTTCCCCATTTTTCAGTATGATGTACAAAGAAGTGGCCGGGGCTCCATACATTTTGAAACATCTCCTTTAGTCAATTTTATCAAAAATGTGTATTGCCTTAAATTATAGATCCTCGAAAGGCAAGATCTATGCTTTTAGGTTAAAACAACTACTAATAGGTTAAAAAGTTAAATGAATATTTGAATATTCATTTAACTTTTTCATTATATTATATACTTTATACAACAGTTATTAGTTTATTTTTTATTTGTGTAAAAACCTGAATTCTATTGAATAAATGAAATCACTTTTTTCATAAAGGTGCATTACGAATATAGCGACTCAAGATTGTTTAGTCCGCCTAAACACTCGCGCTACACTGCTTGTGTTTTGTAAGTGTGGATAGCTAAGCACACTTACACAATGCTGCCGTCTTTTACCTAAACTCAAGCGTCAAACTTTTGTGAAATGGCTCTTAAATCCTCCACTCGTCAATTCTAAATCCTCAAATTTTCCGATCTGGTTTTCACCGTCGCTAATACATATTTACAAAAACAAGGCAAAGGCCTGGGTTAAATTTTAGCGATCTCCTTCATACAGAGATTTGACTAATTTCCTTGGCAGCCTAGACAGTTTGCTTGGTGCTTTAACTCAATTTAAAACTGTAGCCATTATTGGTGACATTAACCTGAACATTAAACCCGGGAGCTCCGACCCAAATGTTGATGAATACCTCAATCTTGTAGCTTCGCATGCAATGCTGCAAGCCTACACTCTCCCAACTAGACTCTCGAACTGCCTTGACCATGTGATACTCCGCACTCAAAGCTCTGCTATTACACTAATGATTGATTCTCTCTTCACTTACCATTCTACTATTATTTTATTTTCTGCAAGGTTAATGTTAAAACTGAACCCCCCCTCCCCACCTCACCAGATTAAAAATTGACTGCTGAGGTGCATACGTCACAGGTATAAGTTACATCGTAAATTTAAAAAACACCCAGAGGATAGGAAAAAAGTCAAGCGTGAATATGAACGTTCTAAATTTCAGCAGGCTCGAAATAATCCAAAACTACATGGTAACTTGTCAAACAAGTACGAGTAGCAAGCTTAGCAGAGATTCAGCCTCTGAGCTGCTTAACTGCACTGCCGAACCAACGCAGTCTGTGGACAAAGTCACCAATTATTTTGCGAATGCTGGTAGACTCTTGGCGGCTAAAATCGAACACTCTGTCCTCTATAAATATCTCTCAGATAGTCGTTCCAACCTTTAAATCTCGGGTACTTCCATACCATCCGCACCACAATCAATGGCCCTTCATAGCGTGGATAGTGCTGAGCTGGAAAATATCATCCTTAGACAATTGTGCTGTTGGATTTGACGGTATATATCCACTTATGTCGTGAAGGCGACTCGTCACATTCTTATTCCGATCCTTGTTTTCATCTTCAATCTTTGCTTTTCAACAGGAACTTTTCCTGATGTTTTCAAAACAGCGATTGTCCACCCTATCTATAAGTCGGGAGATAAGGACAATATCGCTAATTACAGACCCATTTCAGTGCTGAATACCCACTCAAAGATACTTGAAATAGCTATAAACCATAGACTCACCAAATACCTAAATAAATGTAACATTCTCTACTAATCAGTATGGCTTTAGGACTGCAAAATCCACCAAAGATGCTATTGGCTATTGGGAGAATAAATATAAAACACTTGCCATCCTTTTAGACCTATCCAAAGCCTTCGACACTGTCTCAATTTCCATACTTCTGATGAAGCTAGAGCATTTTAGTATTCGCGGGACAGCCCACGATCTCTTCAGGAGTTATCTTACAGGTCGTAAACAAATAATAAAACTTGAAAACTACCTCAGCAACCAGATCCAACACACGCGCCACCATCAGCGAGACATCTGAGTGATCATGACATACTCACAGCCGCCACGGCACATTCAAGTCAATGAAATACATATTACCCGGTAAATGGTAGCTTATATAATACAAAGGAGATTGAGTTTATACAATACAAAGATGGACTTACAATCTTCAGCAGCTCCAACAGTATTTAAAAATGTTAATTAAATAGTTGTGGTTGTGGAGGACCAGCAATGAACAAAGTATTTTTGTCAGTGATGTAATCCTCCAACTTATAATAGCGCCTACATAGTGTGCGTTTTATACAAGATTTGAATTTCGTCTCATTCAGTTGAAGTATGTGGGGAGGAATTTTATTGTAACATTTTAAACAGTACCTCATGGAAGATGAGTCTACCTTAGCCAGTCTGAAACCTGGTTGTGCCAAGGTCCCTATTTCTTGTACTATAATTATGTCTATCACCTTTTTTACTAAAAATATGTAATTTTTTCCTTACGTACATGATGTTTTCATAGATATATTGACAAGGTACCGTCATGATGTTAATATCCTTAAACAAAACATTGTTACCCTTACGTGTATACCTCATAGTTCTACCAATTATAGGTAGAACAGTTATATTGCGCGTGCAAGCAATATTAAGTTATAAGTCTAAACGCGCAGAATTGTAATTGGCTTTCTGTCGACTATTGTTTCCTTATTTTGTTGTTTTTTAGCTGTAAGTCTTCCATGCTGTCATATATAATTAAATAAATGATGAAAGCTATAGGAAACAGGTACTCCATTTGCGCATTGAAACAGTTTGCTCATAGTATCAATTTATTTAAAAAAAAGGAGATCTATCTTCTTAGTAAAATCTTACGTTTAACACGTTTTATATTCGTATGCCGGGTTCATGGGAACACATGAAATATCATAATTCATTCATATTAATGAGACCTTAAGTACCATGTTTAAAAAAATGTACCATGTTTAAAATGCAAATTAAAAAAATATTATTCTACATTTATAATCTTATTCTATACACATAGCTCATAGTTACACATGATCCAAAAAAATAAAATCGTAAAGGTCAACCAGCTAACAGAACTAGTAACACAATTATTTTTGCCACACGGGTTGTCGATGGTTAAGCTACGTTGTCCGAGGTCGGTCTATGCCTGGGTGACCATTCATTACATATCGAGACTCCTCCGTGCCTCGGAAAGCACGTTGAGCCGTGGGTCCCAGCTGTCATTTGTAGATCGTTGAGTCTGGCAACCAAGGGCTATCGTATTACCCAGTAATCGGGTTGTGGATGTCAGATAAGCAGTCGCTTCATGAAAAATACTGGTGGCCAACATAGTTAGGAAAAGACTAGGCATGTACTTGGACCTTATTCGACATCAACTCATTCTAAGCGATGTTGTTTGTACCGATCTCTTCCTTGAAAAATATTCTTTTAAAACATTTAGTGCGGCATTCTTCTTCTTCTTTTTCCGTCCCTGGTCCCGTTATTTTGGGTCGGGTCTCCTCACTTTTCTGCACCAAGTTACGTAAAATTACGTTTAGTGCGACACTAAAGTACCTATTTAAAAAAACATTTATCGTTTCGAAAACCTGCCAGATTTAAATGAAAATTCTGACAGAAATAATTACTTTCATTTAAACGAAGAAGGTTGACATTTAAGATTTATTAATTAATAACACCCATATTCTGAATTGAGAACTCGTCAAACTCTACTAAGGCTTACTTACGTTATACCTGCAATGTAGCCCGCGATATTTAAAATTTCTTACGTTTTTTGTAAAGATTTTTTTTTATTTCGCGGGCCTTCATACTAAGCTATGCTAAAGAAGATTTTGATAAGTTTTCAATTTTAAATTCTCAATTCAGAATCCGGGTGTTAGCGTACAACTTGGCATACAATTTTTGAAGCTTTGATCAATATTATTTCTTAAAAAAAAAAATTGTTTACATTCAAATTTTTGTTGTATTCAAACTGTTCATCTTTGCCTTGTGGCGTCAAGGTAAACGACCTTCTAACGAAACTGGTTACAGACGTTTCTGTTTTGCATATTTGCTCTAATTAATAAGCGATCTGACCTGGGGGCCTAGACAAAATTCAAGCGTTTTCTACCCACACTTTTTCCTTTCACGCTAAGGAATTGACGTTAGCGTGAAGATAATGGTAGACAAGTTACACATGGAACGCGATACGCTTTTTGCGCAGCGTCGCACGAAACACTTTATATTTAGTCTATGGAATAGTGTTTAGCAGTTGTCAAATTTAAGAATATGGAATGCATAATATAAACAGCTGAACTGAACTGGACTGCCTCGTGGGTCTAGTGTTCGCAAGCGCTACTGCTGAGCATGAGGTCCTGGGTTCAATTCTCGGGTCGGGCAAAGTGTTATTGGGTTTTTCCATCTGGAATTGTTCATTAGCAGGCCGGAGTCTGGATTTGTGCCCGGTTAATGGCAATATGCTCAATTGCCCCTATTACATAAGACTTAAACATAACTGGTGAAATGTGGGTCTCTGCCTAACCCTAACACAGGCGTGATGTTACGTTATGTAATATAAACAAAGAACTCACAGTTCGCTTGTGGTCCTTACATTTGTTATTTTTATAAGGTACAGTAAAATTCCATAGTAAATTCAATAAATAAAAGAGTTAAGGTAAACACAGTTGTTTTAAATATATATGAAGTGTTTATTCGTGAATCATTTTAAATGAACACTTTTTCCTTCTTGTTTTGTATGATCGTAAAGGAAAATAAGTAAAAATTGTTAATGGGCCATCTTAGGTACCTAGTAGCCCAAGAAAGCCCGTTATGAATGAATTAATATTTATGTAATATGAGCACAAAATCTATGTAATATGAACAATACAATGCTACTATTTTTTTTTATGAAATTTGTTTAACATGCTGTTTTTTTATATTTTATTTATTTACATAATCAATCAAAAATTTGGCCTTGGACCTTTTTATGTCTATAGAAACTTGGAATGGCTCTAAAACAAAAAATCAACGCTTAAACTAATAATGGCACATATTTTGAGATCCATGTCCTTTGTTTGTAAACAAATAATATCCTATAGGTAGGTAATTTTCAAATGTGGGCCTTATTAGGAATATTGAAAACTATTTTTAGTAAAAAATACTAATGTAGTGTTGCGGAATTGCAAAAATAGCATTTACGTTTGTCAAAAGTGGCAATTTGATGAATATTTTTGGCGTCTATACGTCACGCTCACTTCAACGTTCCCTTCCGCATGAGGAATAATGACTTTGTCTACCAATTTACCAGCAGTCACGTGACATCGTGAAAAGGGATATTGTCTAGGCCCCCCTAGTTTATCTTCAAGCCTGACGCCAGACATTAAACTTCTTGCCAGTTTAGAAGTGATCTTCTATTTAAACATTCTTGCCACAATTCCCGATTACTTTTTACTATAATTATAAATACGTCTAATGCTATTGTATTTAAATATATTCCTAACTCTCCTATAAAAACCATTATAAATATTTTCAAATCCAATATTTCTAATATAACAGTTAATTGTAAAACATTGCTGAGTACAAATATCAATGTAGCTATGTAGAAGCGACCCCATTTGTTGCTACTGGTACTCGCAGCAGCTTCACAACCACGGAACAGAGAATGCACAACTGATATATAAATTACAAAATTAATTATCACAGGAATGATTAATATTGCCTTGGTTAAAGCCCCAAACATGAATTCTGTAATTATTTCACTTGAGTTATAAACATAACAATATAATGCAGCAACGAAGTATATGACCGATGATATCAAAGGTAATCCCCAAGCAAACAGACCACTCTTGAGGTATCTTCTACGCATTTCAATACGGAAAACTTGAACTAAATCTATATAAAAATAGTAGCACAACACTAGTAACCAACAATTAAAAGATAGTGAGCAATACATCATTAGAGATATGGGTATAACTCGCACCACTGGATATCGTATCACCGCGTCCTCACTGACCAGAGCCATGCACAACTCAAACACTAACAAACGGATCACATTCGCTAGGATAGCACTGAGAATCACATAGTTTCTGAAGTTACGAAACTTTTTGATCATGGACCACGATGTCAGGCCGTATATGAACGCTAACAGCGTCGGCACGAACAAAATCCATCCAATAATGACGACGTTTTCTTTGGAAAATATTTTTTCGATTTGTTCGGAGTCACTAGTCTTATATTGCTGGGTGTCAGCCATGGTGAGCGTCGCGTGCACAGGTTAGCGCGCGCTGTTGACTACTGATTCAGTTTGTAGTTACAATATACTCAGACAAGTATGAATGAATCACAGTTGCACCTCCACCAGACTCGTCCACGTCAGACACATTGATCGTACGCACGGATCTTTGCTAATGACGTCAGTTACATCGATACCGATGTAAAAGTTTTGCAAGATTTTCGTTTCCACATATTTTTGTATATATTATTACTAATATTATATCCACAAATTGTGTGGCCAAGGTATGGGTATGTAATGCGGAGGTATTAAGGAAATGTCGTGAGGAAAGTTTTAAGCATGAATGTAGATGAGTATGGGAAATCCAAAGAAACGACGGAAGGACCATGTGAAAGATCATATGGCTAGAAAGGGGGTCACTACGAGATGACGACTGCAGCTGCTGCCTCCTTGGTCTAGTGATCGCAAGTGTATGTTACACGGTACCCAGAAATGTAATCAGGCGTGGGACTCGCGTGGCCCGCCTTTTCCACGTGAATTTATGTAAGACCAATGCCGGGGCACGAGTACCTCTTCGACGCCTTGTGGAAACTTATAACGCACACTTCATGGACATAGACATTTTCTTTATTCTTTATAAAAAAATTAAAACTCTCGCTATAATTTCGCATCAGAATTATAAATAAGTTAACAATATTCTTAAAATAAGCTTCCGTTTTTCACTTATTTGATTAATCCGTGGACAATAGTGTGGGATAAACTCAAACTCAAACTCAAAGCATTTATTTCAATTAAACCCTTTACAGGCACTTTTGAATTGTCAAAGAGTCAGTTAGTCAGAAAGTTGAAGCTAGTTGCCCATTCCAAAACGTAGATCTCTATGGAGAAGAACGGGCAAGAAACTCCAAGGACACTCTTTTAAATATAGAAATTACAAAATCCTGGGTACATTACTCTTGTTGATTCTATATGTTAGAACAATGTAAAAAAAATATATAAAAATCAAAAGCGATTAAAAATAAGCCCTGGCAGTTAAGAGATGACCAGTCTCAACTGACGGCGCCCGTTCACGAACATGACGTGTGGATCAGCACCATCCAGCTCAACCATTTTGTAGGGAACCGAATGATCCAACACACTCGCCACCATCAGCGAGATATATGTTTATCTATTTATCTTAAGAACCTTATTGTATCGCCATAGCATGTTACTGTTTTTTTGTCCCTAATAAATAAATAAAATAAGTGCTACTACTGGGCATGAGGTCCTGGGTTCGATTCCCGGGTTAGCCAAAGTTTTATTGGGATTTCCATCTGGAATTTCTCAATACGAGTAGCAGCCCGGAGTCTGGATGTGTGCCCTATTGATGGCAATAGGCTCGCCCTCCATTACCCTCTTCGGGGAAATAGAGGCGTGATGTTATGTTAGATAATAGGTCCATGCCAATAGTATCTATACAGGAAATATCAGAATAATATTTTTTAAGAAGTAGGAAACTGGTAAGTTACATAATTATGTAAAGTGTTAAACAATTGTGTAGTGCGATGTGGGGTGACGATGTGTGAATGAGAGTCAAGATGACTGAGCTGACAGACGCAGACGTGAGTGAGCTAATTATTATTGTAAAAAAGACAAAGCTCAAATCTGCGTATGTGTTTTTTTTTAAATAAAAGTCATGGTTTTATTATATTTTTTTCTATTTAAACCACACACTGTACAATACAATTCATCAATATGTTTCATAGTACGTTTGAGATAACAGTAACAACTAACAATGTTGACAAAAAGTATCTACCTACTTTATTATACTTTTTGTCTCTAGTACCTACTGCGAACAAACGAGTCACAGATATTTGCCATTTGAATATTTTGAACATTCTCATTAAAATTTTAACCACTTTCATTTTCCTCATAGATTTCTCCAAAATGTTTACATATCAATTTATTTTTTGCGACTTTTGTATCAATCTGCAATTTAAAAAAAACTGACACGCTAATGCCCGATTACTCTTACCTTATTATACATATTATAAATACAAAACCAAAACTTTTGATGTCACTCCGTATATGAAAACAGCCAGACTTAACACAATAATAATCCATGCAAACTTTAAAAAAATATCTAACGATGAAACATCTTCGGATGGTGTAGATAAGAATTCATTATTTTCGTATGTACTGGTGTGGTATGCATTGGTGTCGTAAATACTCGTGTCGTATGCATAGGTGTCGTGTACACTAATATTGTATGTACTAATTTCGAATGTACTGTTGTCGTAAGTAGTAGTGGTATGTGCACTGATATCTTATGTACTAGTTTCGAATGAACTGTTGTCGTATGTAGTAGTGGTATGTGCAATGATATCGTATGTACTAGTTCCAAATTAACTGTTGTCGTATGTAGTGGTGTTATGTGCAATTATATCGTATGTACTAATTTCGAATGAACTGTTGTCGTATGTACTAATTTCGAATGTACTTTTGTCGTATGTAGTAGTGGTATGTGCACTGATATCTTATGTACTAGTTTCGAATGATCTGTTGTCGTATGTACTAATTTCGAATGAACTGTTGTCGTATGTAGTAGTGGTATGTGCAATGATATCGTATGTACTAGTTCCAAATTAACTGTTGTCGTATGTAGTGGTGTTATGTGCAATTATATCGTATGTACTAATTTCGAATGAACTGTTGTCGTATGTACTAATTTCGAATGTACTGTTGTCGTATGTAGTAGTGGTATGTGCACTGATATCTTATGTACTAGTTTCGAATGATCTGTTGTCGTATGTACTAATTTCGAATGAACTGTTGTCGTATGTAGTAGTGGTATGTACAATGATATCGTATGTACTAGTTCCGAATTAGCTGTTGTCGTATGTAGCGGTGGTATGTGCAATGATATCGTATGTACTAATTTCGAATGAACTGTTGTCATATGTAGTAGTGGTATGTGCACTGATATCGTATGTACTAGTTTTGAATGATCTGTTGTCGTATGTAGTAGTGGTCTGTGTACTGATTTTGTATGCACTTATCAGTGCACTTTGATTGCACTATGGTCGTTTGTATTACTATCGTTCCCGGGCACGGTGAGAGTCACGTGCGCTGTTCAGTGCGTGCTGATGAGCAGTGAACGCTTCCACAACTATTCGCGCCGTAAAGCGCCATATCAGTTTCAACAAGTATCACTCAACGTCTACTACATATTGTATCTTTTATTTTTTTGATCGTATAGAACCTTCAAAGCTATGTGTAAACGGCCTAACGATCTTTTAATGCAATTTTTCTGACCTCTAACTCAGAACTCTTTCCATCTCTTGGTATATTGTTACACATCTGTCCTAACTGGCCTATCTCCATGGAACAACCGATGAGGCGTAAGCCGGTCTTAGTTTCATGAGCGTAACATTATAAACATTTTTATCATAACAAAAACCTGTTTGATTGAAATGACAGTAGTTAAGTAGGTACTATAACAAATTTTAATCTGATGAACACATGAGCTTACATTCCTTCGGATTATAAAAACATTGTTTTCTAAAACTGACTGCGTCGTTGGTCTAGTCGTTGCAAGCGCCACTGCTGAGCATGAGGTCCTGGGTTCGATTCCCAAGTCGGGCAAAGTATTATTGGGTTTTTCCAACAGGATTTTTTCAGTAGTAGCCTTGAGCCTGGAATTGTGCCCGGTTGATGGCAATAGGCTCGCCCCCTATTACACAAGACTTAAAAACATAACTGGTGAAATGTGGGTGTACTACAGGTGCACCTCTGCCCAACCCTTCGGGGAAACAAGGTGTGATGTTATGTTATGTGTTTTCTAAAAATAAACTTGACTTTTACATTGTTGTTTTTGTTGTAATTAGAATTAGTTTCTATTTTATTTGTAAGTGTGAAGGTGACTAACTCATTATGTAGTTTTAAGTACAATTTATTCATTCATTGCCACAGGAACATGGTTCACAGAAACTCTTGGAAGTACCTACCAGGATAATTATAAAAGTATTCATTGATCTTTCCCAAGGCGTTTATTGTGTGTGCCAAATTGTATTAACCTCCGTTGCACGATTTTGGAATGAAGCTCAATCATAAAAACACACGTGCAACAACGTGCTGTTAGATTTTCAACGCTTGGCACAGCACCGAAAGTTAAAAAATCAACAACATGCTTTACTTTTAGGCGTCGCTTAAAGTTAGTGAAAATGGGCATTAGATCTTATGGCGTAAAGGTCAAATGCTTAACAAAACTTACGCAACTCATCCATTCAGGGTTTTTCAACAGCGTTCATTAGCAGTCTAGCCTGCGATGCAAGCACCATAACGATCGACATAATATTTATCAATTTAAACGTCAATGTGACATAAAATTAATGGTTGCCAATTTAATTGTATAATCTTATTTTTTTACACATTTATTTTATATTTTGTGATTACTTGAACTCACACACTGACTTATTATTAGTATTGTTAAAATGTTAGGAATATCGTATAATTTTACAGTGTTTGTAAATAAGTGAGCACCATGCATCTATCACATAATTAATTTATGTCATTCCTTAATTTTTCATTATTTTTACCTATCGTGGTATAGTAATCTTATTCTAGGTGCATCGTCTTCACATATTATTATATAATTAATGTATACAAGATATTGTGAAAATATTTTAAAAGAGTAACGGTGGAGTTTCTTGCCCATTCTTCTCCATACGAAAACTACCTTTTGGAATGGGCGACTAGAATCAATTATTATATATTTTTTTGTAAATGTTGACATTCATAAGTGCCTTTTTGTGCCTAATTGAAATAAATTATTTGACTTTGAAAAAGTTGTGTTAGAGTTCTTATTTTTGTCAGTTCTTATTAGCAAATTCGTCGAATTTGAACTAAAAATTATCGATACATTGAAGGGTATATTGAAGGCCCTTGACGGCCCTTGACGCAAAGCATTGGTGGCCACCATCTTGGAATGTAATGTTGACATCATTTCTGTTCTGACATTAGCACTCCTGAAAGAGACTCCCAGAAAAAAAGTAAAAAGACCCGTGCTTGCACCGCTGTTTTTTTATTCGCATAGATGCTATCTAAAATATCACCTCATTTCAAGCGATGTTCGTATCGTCCTCTTTTTCAAATATTCTCCATACAAAACACGATTGCTCTTTCCTAAAATGAAATACACGGTCAGTGCTACTATATTCAAGAATTCTCCGAATATCCCTATTATGTAAACATATGTATTCATTATTTCTAATACTTCTTGTAAACAGTATAGCACCATAATATTACTGAGAAAAAATATTAATGTAGTTACATAAAAGCGACGCCATTTGTTACAACTGACGCTTAATTTACTACCACAGAACAGGGAATTTACAACTAGTATGTAAATTACCAAACTTATCGCCACAGGTATAAGTAACAGTGTCATGCTAATAGGAATTGTAAGTATATCTAAAGAGAAATACAGATAAAGTAACCACCCAGCAATAAAATATGAGAACACTGTAATAAAAGGTACACCCCAGGCAAAGAGGTTACTCTTAAGGTACCTCCTACGAATATCCAAGTTAAAGACTCTTACAAAATCAACATAAAAAATATAGCACAACACGAGTAACCAAAAATTAAAAGAGAGTGCACAATACATAAATAGATAAATAGGTAAAAAACACAGTTCTCGATAATGATCACAAAACAAGAACAAATTAGAAAAAAGATACACAAAGGTACGTAGCCCATTCATTAACATTAAGTTGAGAAGCACATAGTTTCTAAAATTACGAAACTTTTTGATGAAGCACCATGATATCACTCCGTATGTGAACGCAGTCAAAGACAGTGCGAACATAATCCAGGTAATAATTTCGCAAATTTCATCAGTTAAACCATTTTCGGTTGCAGTCGATTCGTAAACTGCACTGTTGCTGTATGCACTGGTGTCGTTTACACTGGCGTCTGTTGCACTGACATCGTATATACTAGTTTCTAATGAACTGTTGTTGTATGTACTGATGGTATATGCACTGATATTGATTGCACTATCGTCGTGTATATTACTATATTTCCCGGGCATGTTGAGAGTTGCGTGCGCTGTTCAGTGCGCGCTGATGAGCAGTGAACGCTTCCACACCTATTCGCGCCGCAAACCGCCATTCCAGTTTCAATAAGTATGAAAATTACTCTTACAACGGCTACTACATAATTATTTAACCTTTATGTTGTTTACCTTGTAAGATTTTTTTCTACAGTAGGAAACTATAACTCAAATAAACAAGTTTTATTTTTCCGTTAAATAAATATTATTTGTCTGAAAATTGTAATACGGGTATGGTAACAACTACTTAGGTATACATTATAACTCAAACAATAGTAGCTCTGAAGTGTAAACTTTAAACTAAAACTGTTAAGAAAACCACAAACAAAAACTGCGGTTAGTTCTTAGTTTTGTATTTTAAGTATCCAATGTATATCTTAAAAATAAGTTGTACTAGGAAATAGGATTGAGTAGGCTACAAAAACTAGTAAGTATGCAAAGCAGGTTTGATCATTACATATTAAGTTTATTTATTCATCACAAATCGTTTTTCTCAACCGCATTATAGAACTTATAATTAATTTGTAGTTTGCTGGATTCGTTAGTGAGCAAACAAGTTTCGATTTCCTCGAAGTTTTTATAATTCTTCTCCATATAATTCCCGATTACTCTTACCTACAATTAAATTTACACAATCAATGCTATTGAATTCACTAGTTCAGTAGATGCTCCTAAGTACTGCAATAACACTGAGTTCAAATATCAATATGCAGAAGCGACGCCACTTGCTAGTAGATGTAATCATGCCAGCGTCGCTAATGCGAAACAGCGAATACACAACCATAACATAAATTACCATATTTGTCACAACAGACATTAACTCAAGTGTCATAGAGACATGAACTGTAAGTATGTCTCTTGAATCATAGAGATCAAATAACAACGCAACAGTCAAGACTACATTGATATAAAAGGTACACCCCAGCCAAATAGGCTATTTGGGGGACTGTCTTATGTAATTTTGACGTTCGAAAAGTGCTGATTCTCAGCCTAATTTGAATAAATGGCTTTTGAATTTTTGATTTTTTTTTGCTACTCGTAAGGTACCACGTCGGTGTTTTTTTTTTACAAAATCAACTTAAATTTAAAGTACAATACGAGCAACCAATAATCAAAAGTAAATAGTAAAATATAAATAGATACACGTTAAACGATACGGCAAGGAACGGCAGATACGTATGAACGAATAAAAAGAGGAAAGTTATCTAGTACGTTCGCGAGCATTACGTTGAGAAGCACATCGTTTCTGATATGACAAAACTTCTTGATGATCCACTACGATGTTACTGCGTAAATGTACGCAACCAGACTCACAATAACAATCCAGGAAAACGATTTGAAAACATCTCACATAGAATCAACTTCGGACTTTGTCGAATAGTTTGCATTGGCGTTAATGCACTGGTGTTATATAAATGTCGTGGCCAGATCTAAAAATTGATCATTTCATGAAATGCACATCGACAATACTCAACGTTTAACGATATGAACAGTTAAACGCTCAACTACTTCATGATGTGGCCAAACATTTGTGATCGTATCGTAGTTGGTAGTTTTATATTGTAATTTTGGAAGTAACGATGAGGAAGTTATTTTTGTAGTTATCTGTGGAAGTTTGTAATTGGCAAATTAGATATAAATTATTGTTATAATTATAGTTATTATACTGTAAGCTTTCCTAAAATAATATAAATAAATAAATAAAATAGTTAGATTATCCACCGGTAGAGGCGTTGATGTGGCTTTGTTTTTGTTGTGCATCATGGCGGCGGAATACAACAAATCAAACAAAGTAGAGTGACCACGCAAAAAAAAGTCGATGGACTTTTATTGGGTTTCCAAATATGATATTATGGAAAGCGATCAACTTGCAAGTAGCGATCGCCGGCCGCTGCCGCTGCGTGAAGTCCAACAGAGCACTTAAAATTAGTTTGAATAAATTAAAAGATTAGGCTTCTTATGCGGCACCCCAACCAAATGGGTTAGGTTAGGTTAGAACAGTGACAAACCACGCGCGAGCCGAGCGAGCGAAGCGAGCAGTGCCGCGGCAGCGGCCGGCTAGCGCTACTTCCAAGTTGGTCGCAGTTACTTGTCTATTTTTACTAAACCTTACACCATGGATACCATTTCTTTTTTTTTTTTTTTTGGTTGGGAAATCATCAAATGACTCCTCCCGCTCTGAGTGGAGCGGGAGGGCGTGTCAGACTCTTACTGACTAAAACCCACCCGTGTTCCTTCTGTTGCCTGTGCAATGCCAGGGGGCCACGGTATCCCTTTCGGACTTTCCCGCAACCCCGGCAGGCAATAGTCTCATCGGACCCCTTCACTTGCACGCCATAGATACCCTACATTAATGATATGGCTAAACGTCGACTGACATATCATTAAACGTTGACGTTTAAACGATATGGCCAATGTTAGCTGGCCATTTCATGTAATGATCAATCCTAAGATCTGACCACGACATATACATTAATGTTAAATGCACTGGTGTTGTATGCACTTGTGATGTATATATGTATATGATTATATATATTTATATGTATTATGTATATATGTGTATATGATTATAAACTATTGTTACTTATACGGTTGTGGTGGTCGGCCATGGTGAGGATCGCATGCGCAGTTACGTTGCGCCATGTTGAGCAGTGACACGCGTTCACTCCGACCCGCCGCGTCTCACAGGGCTATAAAACCGGTTATGTAATTGATATAATTAAGAACAATTACCTCGCAATTTGCCTAGGTAACGTTTATCTCGTACAATGGGTGTATTTTTCTAAAACGTTTAACAGGAAACAGTAACTCATCATTAGACATCGGATTTTATATCATAATATATAACTCTCCAATTACGATGTTAATGCATATTTTAGCCTTTTTCCCCAATTGTGTATATTTCGTTTAGTACGGGGCTGCGGGAGGTATGTATAGGGAGCCTACAGCAACGGCACAGGTCATACCGTGAATAAACAGATATCTGAAATGGCGCCTCAAAAAATGTCTCTCCAAAAATCTCCAAAAATGTTGTCCAATGACGTCAGTTGACGTAGAGAGGACGTTTTCGGTGTACAAATTAATACTGGGTGACAAACGTCACTGCTCTCGAAAATTTTAAAAATACTTAATTGTTTATTGACACAAAAACTATGCATAATTTAAATTTTAATAATATTTCGCTGTTTTTGTACCTTAATCATTTTTTATTTTATTTTTTTGCATTAGGCATATTTCGGCTTTTTTGAAGAGTTTTAGGTTATCCACGAAGAAGAAGAAGGTTTGAAGAGTTGTAGGTTTAAGTGTAATTTCAGGCTTTTTTTGTGCATATTTGCATGCATATTTTGGTATTAGTGCATATAATCCGATGTCTACTCATTAGTGTCATGGCATGAGTGAATGAAATATTAAAGAAACATTGTAGATGAGAGCGGTCGCCCCGTCTCAGAGTGTCTTCACCCCGTGTCGGTCCACACGAGCTCCCTTTCACCGGCTTCATAACATAACTCATTTGTTGGGCTTGGCATAATCTTTTACAACCAGCTACCCTCTTCTTTGCTAGATTTGCCTTTTTAATGCGTTTAAAACTAAAGTAAAATTCAACCTTTGTTCAAAGGCATACTATACTATCAACGACTACTTAAATGATAAGAATAGTTGGTCTCTGTGATTGTGTGTTTATGTTCTTTCTCCAGAATTAGCCTACCTATTGACAGGTTATATAATTGTTTATTTTATTTGACTTTATAAGTCAATTTATTTAAAAAAAATTGTTGACATAATTTACTCATTGGAATGATTTTCATGAATTCTATTGCATTATGTGGTTAGCTAACGACCTCGACAATTGATCATATTATTTTTTGCCTGACCAACCGGCAGCAAGTTCGTCATGCTCCCATATATATCACTGCATGCGGTAGCGTCGGGGGTCGGGTTGCCTCCTTCCCACAAATATGGCGAAGGAGGTAGTGGCTGATCTTTGCGTTATGCGCGTGAACGGGGCTGCTTGTGGTGGCTGGTCGTCTTGCTGACCATGGTGTTGTTATTGTTATTAGTAATTAACTGTTTATTTATTTTACCTCGATGGTCCTAGTTTATCATTTATAACTTCCAGTTACAGCTTAATATGCGCTCAGGCTCAGACTGCGCCCTTTATGACTGGAGGCTTTTATTTAGATATTGTTTACGTTTAGTCATTTTTTTTTCTGCTTGAGAGTTCTCGATATTTTTGGTTGGTATATTGGCGTGTGCTAGCTGACGTATTATATTCATTTATAATTTAAATTATGTTTAGTGTTGTGTAATGTAATATATTTTTTTCTAATTGATCAGACAGCTGTGCTGCTGGAGATTTTGTTGCGCCACTTCTTCTTCCCAGCTAAAGCACTAGGAAGTGGTGAAGGGTGGGCGTTTTGTGAGACTGTCATGTAATTTTGAAGTTCGAAAAGTGCTGATTCTCAGCCTAGTTTGAATTAATGACTTTTGAATGTTGAATTTTGACACATTGGGTACCACAGGGATATTGGGTCCATTCCTCTTTTTAGTATATATAAATGAATTACCTCATTTACTGAAAAACCGAACACAAATGGTGTGATTTTCTGATGAAAAATCACAGATTTTTAAGGTAAACAGACATGCACAGGTGCTTGATGACGTGAATAACGCTATGCTAAAGGTCCATATTTGGTTTACTGTAAATAATTTAGTATTTAATGAGAAGAAAACTAAATGCATAAGATTCGCGTTACCGAATGTTAGATGTTGTGAATGTCACGTTGTACTGAATAAGGAGACACTAGAATTCGAAGAAAAAATGGTTTTCCTGGGAATCACGCTTGACGAAAAACTACAGTGGGGTCCTCACTTAACATCACTTGCAGGGCGGCTAAGTTCAGCCACTTCAGCTGTTTGGAAAATCCGCCAACCAACAGACATGGATACCGCGAGAGAGAGAGATATTTTAGTTACTTTCCTATGAAAGTAACTAAAATATCTCAGATCTCGTAAGATATGTTCTCACATAAAGAAGCAACAAGACTAATGTACCCAGAATTTTGTAATTTCTATATTTAAAAAAGTGTACTTGGAGTGTCTTGCCCGTTCTTCTCCATAAAGATCTACGTTTTGGAATGGGCAACTAGCTTCAACTTTCTGACTAACTGACCGACTCTTTGACAATTCAAAAGTGCCTGTAAATGGTTTAATTGAAATAAATGCTTTCAGTTTGAGTTCGAGATTGGTCAACGCGTCTCACGCTAAGAGATTTAAGAGGGCGCCCAACGGTACACTAGCGCTACTCCTTTATAACAATATTATCTCGTGACTGAGAAGGAATTATGAATAATGGCTATTAAGGACTAAGGACCCTCGGTAAGTGTGTCTAGATTTTTTTAAATACCTTTTAAAAAGTTTCATATTGAGACACGAAGCAACAAAATATGATCTAGGGGAATGTGGCCGCTTTTCTTTAAATCGAATTTTGTTGCCGAGGGTCCTTATTAGCCGTTATTCATAATTCCATTTTGTTCAAATATTATTTTAAAGGAGTGGCGCTAGTGTACCGTTGGGGGCGCCCAACGGTACACTAGCGCCACTCCTTATAAGTTACTAAAGAGAAGCTATCATGTCTCAGTGACGCCATCTAGCATAATATAGTTAAATTAAATTACCAAGTTTGACATTTTTACCGAGATCAACCGTCAGATAGTTTGATAACTTTGAATATTATTATACTCTTTGGTGTGATATATCTAAGAAAATTAATAAAATACTTACGAAAATAGCGAAGGTGCATAAATTTTACGCTATTGCGCAAAAAGTCGGCCTCACTAATTCGCAGACTTCGAGGGAGTGGCAACGGAATCCTACTTGGATGATTGCAGACAGAACAGAATTGGCAGCTGCAATTACAACTCATCAGGTGGCATGTTACCTGATGTTTTTTTTTTTTTTTAATGTTATGTTAGTTGCATTGATTGACTGCTTCGTCGTGGCCAACAAAATATGTAAGTACAAAAATTGTCTGAATTAAACGATTTTTTTTAAATGCGTACTCTTGTATTATGCGTACGACACGACACAGCACTAAACTGAGTGAGGTTCGACCAGTAGGTAAGTAGACTTTGATGTTGTTCGCAATGTCCCGTCTGTCGTAAGTATATTTAAATGTCTTTAGTCTCGCTTTAGTTGCGAGTCATAGTTACGACATTCTCAGTATTCCGTGAGTCAATTTTCAATTCAACAGAGCAGAAGTGTTGTTTTGGACTGGAACTAAACAAGGCGAGCGAGTACCGGGACAATAAAAGGCTTATTGAGAAGTAATAAGGCACATGGGCAGGAAGATGAGTGCTTATAACGTAATTATTCCAACTAATTTATTTACATCGATAAAGGCACTATCAACTCTCCCAGCTGACTGTCTATTCTTCTTAATAAAAAATAACTTAGGACGTTCGTAAATATTAATTGACAAAGACATGCAAGCAGCTGCCACTAAGTGCAGTTGTAGAAACAGATTGTATGGTCCGTTATGGAAGAGAAATGAAACCACTGTTTATTCAACGTTTGGATGGGAACACAGCCCACACACATATAAACACATATACATAAAGTAAATTAGATAATTATAGGAAACGGGTTCCCTCTATCTGGCAGAATCTTGATGCTCCCAAATTTATTTGGCATAGTACACTTGGCATAAATCTTCTTTAAACGAATATTTTAAAGGCATACAAAATATTTAATATAATGATTCTTTGGCCGAATGTTTAGGTATATGTCCGAATTTACAATGGCATACTTTTAAGATGGCAAAATAGTATTTGGAATAATTTAATTAGGCATATTGCCATTTCTATAAAATATAATTTTAAATCTTAAATTAAACTAAAATATTGTCTTAAAAAGTCAATATGTTGTGCTACAAAAGTTAGTGACAGAAACGAATCGCTGTAAAACCGACTCCAAGTAGTCCTGTCTGCCCTACCCCTAGAGTGTAATTTAAAATCGCGTGGGCGCGGAGGGGCGAGGCGGCCCGCTATGTGAGGAGCAGGTGGTTACAGCTTCGGTTTGCTGGCCGGCTGCGGCCGACCAGCCTCAACTGCGGTGGCGAGCGTTAAACACATCTGCGACGATAAGCTCGCGTGGGACCGCCGCCGGAGCCCCGCAGCGCCGGAGCCGTGACAGAAACCATGCCTTCTGTGCACGATGCCCTAAGGTCAACTCGTACGTAGGCGCAAGTAGCGGCGCCGCCCAGTATGTAGTGTAGTGAAATCAGTGTTCATAGTGCTAAACGATAGGAAAAATACATAAAACTGTGAGTATTTACTAAATTATGTGATATTATAAAGATCTCTTAAGAGTCCTATTAGATTATAAAGATTAGCCTTGTCATGTAACTTTAAAGTCATTTTAAAGAGAAATTTAGAGAATTTTTATGTAAGAAAATATTACGTAACTTGAAAAAGTACTTTTTTATCTTTGGAGATATTTTAATTCTGTTTTTTTTAATGATTAGGTATATCCCTAAAACCATTTTTAGCGTTGGAATTACGAAAATTGGTCCATGCATTAGAAAAATATAAGCAAATGAAAATATGTGAATTAACAGTGTAATTATCTTGTAAGTTTGTCAACCTAATTAGACGTAAATAAGAGTAAATAGATTCTAATAGGTACATATAATGTTCTAATAAGAATTTAGAGCGTTTTACTAAGCTAATTTGTATAAAAATGTGAAAAATTAGAAATTAAGTTGTTGACCATTTTTAAGGTAAATAAATATTAACCCATGTTACATATATAATAGAAAACTGTAAAGTAAGATATGTTAAAGCGTATTAAAGCATTAAAACTCCTCGTTTTTCATTTGTCTTGCCTCTACGCCGTCCGCAATAGAAATAAAGTGGTGGGGCTTTTTTTTTTTTTTTTTTTTTTTTTAACTAGGGCATCTCACAGATATACCACTAAGGTAGTTACTGCTTAACCGGACTGTCCTGTGGCTGCCTTAAGCTACTACACTCAAAGCCTCCAGCCAGGGGCATAAACTATTCTAACTTATATTAAGCGAACGCTCGCTAAGGGCACCCCCTGTGGGGTACGAACCTCGGCTTAGGGCGTCGCTGAGGGGAGGGCAGCAAGGTGGGACAGGCTGGATCGAATTTATGTTTTCATTATTATTAGTCGGGGAATTTAATTCTACATTTCTCAGCGTAACGCGGGCTGGCGCTTCTGCGAGCAAGGGTCGGACGGGAGTGGTGGGGCGCGGTGCCGCGCTCTTTTATAGTACTGAGGCGGGGGGAGAGGAAACGCTTCACGTATCCTCACGCCACGGCCAAACGGGACGTCGTAGAGAGCCAAGCTATATATTATTAGATAATATAAGTCACTATGTTAAGTGTAAAATAAGTAGAAACCATGTCAAGTACATATTTAATCAAATAAAGACTAAGGAAAGTGGCGGGGGTGAGGAAGCGAGAAATGGTATAAAAGACGGGCCATTTTGTTCGTCGACACACTATTCCCCGATCAATAATAATGAAAATTTGATCCAGCCTGTCCCACCTTGCTGTCCCCCCGCCAGCGACGCCCTAAGCCGAGGTTCGTACCCCACAGGGGGTGCCCTTAGCGAGCGTTCGCTTAGTATAACATAGAATAGTTTATGCCCCTGGCTGGAGGCTTTAAGTTAGTAGCTTAAGGCATCCACAGGATAGTCATATTAACATCATGACGGTACCTTGTCAATATATTTATGAAAACATCATGTACGTCAGGAAAAATCTTAATCTTTTCAGTAAAAGAGGTATAAGACACAATTATTGTACTAGAAATAGGGACCAATTAGTTCAACCGGGTTTCAGACTGGCTAAAGTAGACTCATCTTTCATGGGGTACTGTTTAAAATGTTACAATAAAATACCTTCCCATATACTACAACTAAATGAAACGAAATTTAAATCTTGTATAAAACGCACACTATGCTGCCAAGCATATTATAAGCTTGGGGATTATATCGCTGACAAAAATGCTTGGCTTAACGCTGGTCCAGCTCCACAAGGGCGCATAAACTAATTGATTAGCATTCAAAAATATTGTTGGAATTGCTGAAGATTGCAAAAACTATCTTTGAATTGTATAGCTTCAATCTCTTTTTTTTTTATTGTATAATTGCATAGCACATGTGTGAGCACTGTGACCATGTACCTTCTATAAAGCTGCCATTTGCTGGGTACGTCTTTCATTGACTCGATATGCCCTGGCGGCTAAGAGTATGTCATGCTCACTCAAATGTCTCGCTGGTGGTGGCGTGTGTGTTGGATCGTCGAGTTCCCTTCAAAATGGTTGAGCTAAACGGTGCTGATCCATGCGTCATGTTCGTGAACGGGCGCCATCAGTAGGGACTGGTCATCTCTTATCTGCCACGGCTTATTTTAATTTTTGAATTGTTTTTTTATTTTTTATTTTTTTTACGGACGCTTTTTACGTACACGTCTTTCTACATTGTTCTCACATGTATAATTTCAACATGAATGATGTAAACAATATTTTGTAAGAATATAATTTTTTTTAAAGAGTGTCCGTGGAGTTTCTTGCCCGTTCTTCTCCATAGGAACCTACGCTTTGGAATGGGCAACTAGCTTCATATTTCTGACTGACTGACTCCTTGACAATTCAAAAGTGCCTGTAAATGGTTTAATTGAAATAAATGCTTTGAGTTTGAGTTTGAGTTTGAGTCCGGTTAAGCAGCTGCGACCTCAATCTGAGAGTCAACTGCGAGATGCCATATCAAAAAAAATAAAAAATAAAATTCGTCGACACACTCCGATCCCAGCGCTCGACAAGTGAACAAGTCAGAAGAAACAATACGAAGCTCGCCATTCCTCGCCGCCGTTTGCCTCCAGAAAAATATCCTACTTCGTGTTATTATTTTCTTCAAAAGCCTCGAGTTATCCCCAACATTATTGGTCCTTCGTCGTCGGATAACAAACCTTGCGCCTAGAAGAAAAGAAGATGGTTTTAACAAGAAGCAAGGATGGAGAACGAACCAAACGTCCACAGGAAGAGCTCAGCGCGACCGGACCCTGTCAAGAGTCTCCGCCGGTAGAACCGCCTGCGCAGGGCACGTCGGGAACCGCTACCACGAAAACGGGTACTAGTAGCGGTACCAGTACTACGACTGCTACAGAAGCAAGCACCTCTACAGAGACAGAAGAAACTAGTGACGCGTCGCATGAGCAACGGACCTCTCAACGAACATTGAAGCCCGCCAATGCACGGTCACACCGCTCCGTAACCTCCCGCAAGAAGCTCCTCGCGGAGTTGGAGGCCAAAGAGCGACTAGCCGACCTGAAGCTGAAACAGGCACAGATCCAGGCAGAAACAGAAAAACAACAGCTACAAGTACAACGTCTTCAAGCAGAAGCAGAAACCTCAGAAGATGAAGACCTTGAAGATGATCTGGCCTCAGTCCGCATCAACACCTGGTTGGAAGACACCGGGGCAGACCGACCGCAGCCGGAGAATAAAAAATCATCTCAAGAAGAGGGCAAGAAGATGCAAGAAGATAGCACGAAAACTAGCCAGCCGTTGATCGACGTGGCTACCCTAGCCGCCGCGCTCTCACAAGCGGTACGAAGCACAAGGGAACCACCGAAGTATATTCAAGAGTTGCCATTCTTTAATGGAAGCAGCACAGATTGGCTCGCTTTCAAAACAGCGTACGAAGAAACACTCAAGTACTTCACGCAGAATGAAAACATAGCACGAATACGTCGGAGCCTGCGCGGCATTGCAAAGGAAGCTGTTGGCTGTCTCTTAGTAAGCCAACCAGATCCAAGAGTCGTCATTGAAGCACTCGAAAGAAGATTCGGAAGACCAGAAGCACTCATTCACGTCGAACTAGAGAAGCTCAAGTCACTCAATCGAGTCAGCGACAACCCTCGCGATCTATGGATATTCGCTGGGCGCATCGCAAACATAGTGGGCACCGTTGAAGCATTGAAGAAGCCGCATTACCTACACAATCCTGAGATGGCGCGAATTATCATAGAAAAACTTACGCCTATATTGAAGAACAAGTGGTACGACTTCGCATCAATGAAGAAAGAAGATACCCCTGAACTAAAGAAGATATCTACCTTCTTGAACGAAGAAGCTGACAAATGTGGCGCCTATGCCCTACCAGAAGCTGCGAGCGACGAGGTCGGGGGAAGAGAACGCAAGTTCAGACGAGCAGAGCGCACATTCACCACCGAGAGGAAGACATTCTCAGACGATCAATGTCCTCTCTGCAAGCAAGAACACAAGCTACCAGACTGCAAACGATACTCCGCCCTCGACGTCAATGCAAGGTGGGAGGTCGCCAAGAAGAACCACATCTGCTACCGCTGTCTCCGAAGCAAGCATCGTCGACTTCTATGCAAAGCACCATCGTGTGGGAAACATGGGTGCATCATGAAACATCACAGACTGCTGCATCATGATAAAGAACAGAGCAGCATGAGTGAACCAGAGAAGAAAGAAACAGCAGCGCCCACAGTAGAAGTCACAGCCGCAGCGCAACCAGGCAACAACCGACGTGCCTATTTGAAGATAGCGCCCGTAATCCTGAAGGGGCCGTATTCCAGCGTTGAAACATACGCACTATTAGATGAAGGGAGTACCGTCACCTTACTTGACGCATCGATAGCCGAGGTCATTGGGGCAGACGGGCCAGAAAATACAATGTGGATTCAAGGAATCGGCAACGAGATGAGGCACGACAATAGCAAGATCGTCAGCCTCAGCATAAAAGGAAAATATGCAGAGGAAGAATACCCAATAGAAGCCGCGCGTACTGTCGACAGATTAAGCTTCACGCCAGAGACAGTATACGCCGAACACATAGAAGAATGTGAGCATCTGATCGACATCAAAGATAAGATCAGCTATCAACACGCATCACCGAAGTTGTTAATTGGTCAAGACAACTGGCATCTTATTGTATCAAGAAAACTCCGCACCGGTCGTCGTAACCAGCCAGTAGCTTCACTCACACAGCTAGGCTGGGTTCTTCACGGCTGTCACAGCTCGCTCACAGCAAAAGTAGCGTTCTGTGGTAGGCTGCAACAAAAAGAAGAAGAGCCAACGATGGAAGAGCTGATCAAGAATCACTTCAAACTCGAGTCACTATGCATCGAGCCACGAAGACCAAGAGAAGATCCCGAACAAAAGGCTCTCCAAATACTAGAAAGAACCAGCAGAAGACTGCCTGAGGGGAGATTTGAAACCGGCCTGTTGTGGAAAGAAAAGGACCGTCAGATACCAAACAACTATAAAACAGCTGAGCGGCGCCTGCACTCCTTGGAAAAGAGACTGGATAAAGAAGAAGACCTCAAAGAAAAATACGAAGAGAGGATGGAAAACCTATTCCAGTCGGGATATGCAGAGCGAGCGCCTACTCCAGCACCAGAAGGGAAAACGTGGTACCTACCACACTTTCCGGTCATCAACCCAGCGAAGCCACACAAACCCCCAAGACTGGTTCACGACGCATCAGCTCAAGCAGCCGGCACCTGCCTCAATGACATGCTATATTCGGGACCTGACCTGCTGCAATCTCTGCCCGGGGTCATCATGAGGTTCCGTCAACATGCATACGCTGTCAACGGAGACATAAAAGAAATGTTTATGCAGGTGAAAATAAGAGAAGAAGACAGAGATGCGTTGCGATTTCTATGGAGAGGCAAACGGCGGGAGGGCAAACCGGAAGAATACAGAATGACTTCGGTCATTTTTGGAGCAACTTCGTCTCCATGTACAGCGCTATTCATCAAGAATAAGAACGCAAGTGAGTTCGCGAGCGAGTACCCAGAAGCGGCCGCAGCGATACACAGAAATCATTATATGGACGATTACGTCCAGAGCTTCGCTACTATTCAAGAGGCACGTGAAACAATGCAAGCAGTCGACTCTATACATAAGAAAGCGGGCTTCGTGCTGAGTGGATGGACATCAAACGACATGAGAACAATAGAAGCGTTTGACCCACCAGAAGAAAGTGACTCAGCTACAGTAAGCCTAGGAGGAAAAGACACAGAGAAGACACTGGGCCTGCTATGGCACGTGAAAGAAGACTGCATAGGGTTCAACACAAACTCTATGAAAATACCTAAAGAGTTAGAAGAAAAACAGCGAGCTCCATCAAAAAGAGAAGCATTAAGCATCATAATGGCACTCTTCGACCCACTGGGATTAATTTCACCAATCACTACGCCAGCGAAGAGAATATTCCAAGACACCTGGCGCTACAAGACCGACTGGGATGACCCTATACCAGCTGAGCTACAGGAGAGATGGCAGAAATGGATCACGTCGCTCATCACCGTCAAACAGCTGAGAATACCGCGATGCTACGACTACAAGGAGAGCGTATCGACTCAGCTACACACCTTTGTCGACGCAAGCGAAGAAGCTTACGCCGCTGCAGTATACTGGCGAACGATACGCGAAGATGGCAGCGTGCACGTGTCCCTAGCAGCCGCTAAAAGTCGTGTCACGCCCCTCAAGCCCATATCCATGCCCAGGCTTGAGCTACAAGCAGCATTATTAGGCGCGCGACTCGCACAGACGGTGCTAGAAGAGCACGACTACAAACCAGAGAGCAAAACCTACTGGAGTGATTCACGCACAGCACTGGTGTGGATAAGGTCAGAACCACGCGTCTACAAGTCATTTGTGGCCCATCGACTGGCAGAAATAGAAGAAACCACGAAGAAAAATGAGTGGAGGTGGCTTCCCTCCAGAGATAACGCGGCCGACGACGCCACAAGAGATACGCCAGACAACTTCGCCGCCACCCATAGATGGTACCATGGACCCTCCTTCCTGAAGCTACCAGAATCTCACTGGCCACAGGATGAGAACGTGGTAAAATACGACACGGGAGAAGAGAGAGAAAAATGTCATTCGTGTCAGCAAACAGAAAACAACAAAGATCACCTGCCTAGAATCGAGAGATTCTCGAAGTGGCTTCGACTGATAAGGTCGACAGCACGAGTCTTACAATTCATAGACCTGTGCAGAATAAGAAAAAATACAGTCGCAGCCACAAGGAAAAGAAACAAGAAAATAGAAACAAGTGATCCATGTTGGCGTAATTCAAAAAAGGCGACGCCTAAGTCAGTGAAAAGGGTAGTGCCCAGTGAAACCCGTAACTACCTAAAAATACCTACTGAATACCTACTAAAAGCTGAACAGCTGTGGGTCCGCGCCAGTCAGCAAGAAAGTTACAAGACTGAGATAGAACGCATGAGGAAAAACGGCGAGCCCGGCAACAGCGACCGCCTGAGTCACCTCAGTACGTACATCGACACTGCAGACATAGTGCGCCTACGAGGAAGAGTCACCGCAGCACAAGAAATAGCAGAAGACACGTCCAACCCTCCGATATTGGACGGAAAACAGAGCTACACACAGCTGTACATATTACATGTACACGAGAGTCTACATCATGGCGGCGTGGAAATGGTCGTAAACGAGCTGAGACAGCGACTGTGGATCTCGAAAATACGCCCCGCAGTAAGAAAAATAGTGAAAAGCTGTTTGCCATGCCACATAAGAAAAATGAAGCCAGCGAACCCTCTCACAGGAGACTTACCGCCGGCACGCCTTGCACACCACGCGCGTCCATTCACCTTTACGGGCCTCGACTACTTCGGCCCCATAGAAGTGACAGTCGGACGCCACCATGAAAAGAGGTACGGAGCCCTCTTTACGTGTATGACTTCGAGAGCAATACACATCGAAGTCGCGCACTCATTAAGTGCTGACTCAGCAGTATCGGCCCTGAGAAGATTCATGGCCAGAAGAGGCTGCCCGAAGGAGCTGTGGAGCGATAACGCTACGTGCTTCAAAGCAGCTGATAAGGAGCTCGGCGCGGCGGCACTCGAAGCCCTGGAACATGAAACCACATGTCGTCACATCACCTGGAGATATATCCCTCCAGCAAGCCCATTCATGGGAGGAACGTGGGAACGTATGGTACGTTCTGTAAAAGAAGCACTAAAGGTCACGCTAAGCGAAAGATACCCTAGCGACGAGACGTTGGTGACACTGCTAACAGAGGTCGAGAACACCGTAAACTCGCGACCTCTCACCCATGTCTCGGTGGACCCGCACGAACCAGAGGCGCTGACACCGAACCATATACTCATTGGACCCAACTCGCATGTACCAGTACCAGGCCACTTCGAAGACAGCGATGTAACAGCCCGCCAGCAATGGAAGAGAGCGCAAGCTCTGGCGGACATCTTCTGGAGAAGGTGGGTTAGAGAGTACATGCCCCTACTACAACACCGGCGGGAGCCTACCAGCACCGGAGTCCAGCCCAAGATCGGTGACCTCGTCATCATCTGCGACGGCAACCTACCTCGCAACACCTGGCCACGAGGTCGCATCAGCCAGCTGTATCCAGGCGCCGACGGGGAAGTTCGAGTTGTGGACGTCACCATCAGCAGCGGCCATGTCCTGCGAAGACCTACAAAGAAGATCATCGTGCTACCAACGGAGTCGCTGCCTAGCGACGGCGGGAGAATGTGCACGATGCCCTAAGGTCAACTCGTACGTAGGCGCAAGTAGCGGCGCCGCCCAGTACGTAGTGTAGTGAAATCAGTGTTCATAGTGCTAAACGTTAGGAAAAATACATAAAACTGTGAGTATTTACTAAATTATGTAAGATTATAGTGTGATTTATGTGATATTATAAAGATCTCATAAGAGTCCTATTAGATTATAAAGATTAGCCTTGTCATGTAACGTTTAAGTCATTTTAAAGAGAAATTTAGAGAATTTTTGTGTAAGAAAATATTACGTAACTTGAAAAAGTACTTTTTATCTTTGGAGATATTTTAATTCTGTTTGTTGTAATGATTAGGTATATTCCTAAAACCATTTTTAGCGTTGGAATTACGAAAATTGGTCCATGCATTAGAAAAATATAAGCAAATGAAAATATGTGAATTAACAGTGTAATTATCTTGTAAGTTTGTCAACCTAATTAGACGTAAATAAGAGTAAATAGATTCTAATAGGTACATATAATGTTCTAATAAGAATTTAGAGCGTTTTACTAAGCTAAATTGTATAAAAATGTGAAAAATTAGAAATTAAGTTGTTGACCATTTTTAAGGTAAATAAATATTAACCCATGTTACATATATAATAGAAAACTGTAAAGTAAGATATGTTAAAGCGTATTAAAGCATTAAAACTCCTCGTTTTTCATTTGTCTTGCCTCTACGCCGTCCGCAATAGAAATAAAGTGGTGGGGCTTTTTTTTTTTTTTTTTTTTTTTTTTTTTTTTGATATGGCATCTCGCAGTTGACTCTCAGATTGAGGTCGCAGCTGCTTAACCGGACTATCCTGTGGATGCCTTAAGCTACTAACTTAAAGCCTCCAGCCAGGAGCATAAACTATTCTATGTTAAATTAAGCGAACGCTCGCTAAGGGCACCCCCTGTGGGGTACGAACCTCGGCTTAGGGCGTCGCTGGCGGGGGGGCAGCAAGGTGGGACAGGCTGGATCAAATTTTCATTATTATTGATCGGGGAAATTAAATCTACGTTTCTCAGCGTAACGCGGGCTGGCGCTTCTGCGAGCAAGGGTCGGGTGGGAGTATTATTTATTCGGGAGTGTCGCGGGCGCAATGGACCTCGTCGGCGAGGTCGGAATGCGGGTCTTTTTTTATTGTTTTGTACCGTGCTGGTGTCCCTATTGCTTTCCTGAAGGAGGGTTATAGGGTCATCTGGGTCGGAGAGAACATGCCTCGGACGGCGAATCTTACTGATTTTAGAGGGGACATAACTGGCCGCTTTAACAATCAGAGGGTTGCGGTGAAGGGCGGCTTTATCAAAGAAACGCTTTGAATTGCGTTTTAGAAATTGGGCTATAGTGGGGATTTTTAGGTCGAGATGGAGGATCTCGTTCCTAACGTACCAGGGGGCTCCCGTTGCCATTCGTAGGAAACGGTTTTGAAGGGTTTGCATTCTATGCACGTGTCGGGGTTTGGCTTGTGCCCAGGCGGCGCACGCATAGGTCATGATAGGGTGGATGCACGCTAAGTACGTTCGCAATTTGCACCTAAGTGACAGCTTGCTACGCGCATTTAGCATGTAGTGGAGTCTTCCTAGAGCGAAAGCGGCTCGCGAGCGGACCTTCTTTATGTGCTCTGAAAATGACAGTTTTTCGTCTAGGACCACACCTAGGTATTTGGCTTGCTTCTCCCAGGGGATCGGCTTGTCAAACAAGGTGATTGGTCGGGGGAGGGGGATTTTTCTTCTGAGTCTCGGTTTCCTGAAAAGGACCGCTTGACTCTTATCGGGGTTTACTTCTATTCTCCACTTCCTGAACCAGGAGCCGAGCTGGTTGGCTTCGGATTGGAGAGTGTGAGCTATCGCTATGGGGCTTTTGCCTGAATAGTAAATGGCCGTGTCGTCTGCGAACAGAGCCAACTTCGCCTTTTTACTAGAAGGGATATCGCTAGTGAATAGCGTGAAAATGAGAGGGGAGAGCACGGAGCCCTGGGGGACTCCTGCGCGGATGGGGCGGGGGGAGGAGAGCGCTCCCTCGATGCGATAGCGGAATGTGCGGTTCGACAAAAAGTCCCGTAAGATGAGTACGAGACGATCTGGCACGCCTAGTTGGTAAAGCTTATATAATAAGCCGTTGTGCCAGACTTTGTCGAATGCTTTCGCTATGTCAAAGAAGATAGCACCCGTCATCGAGCCGCGCTGGAACCCAGCACTAATGTCCTCGATGATGCGGTGGACCTGATGCACGCTACTGTGCTGGGCTCGAAAGCCGAACTGTTCGTCGGGGATAAGGCCCTTAGTCTCAGCGTAGTCTCTGAGGCGCTTATAAATAAGTCTCTCATAAACCTTGCCGAGAACTTTGAGCAAACTGATGGGGCGGTAGCTGGAGGCCTCGGATTTAGGCTTACCAAGCTTTGGGATGCCTATAACTATGGCTTCTTTCCACGATTGTGGGAAGATGTTGTTGCTAAGGGCTCCATTGAAGATGGTTGCCAGTAGCATTATTAGGTGGGCTGGGAAGAGTTGGATTACCTTATTGGTGAGTCCATCTGAACCGGGGGCTTTTCGGGTTTTAAGACCTTTGATTATATCCTGCACTTCGTCTGGAGTGACGGGAGGCAGAGGATTATCCGGGTCTTCGACTGGAGGGAGGTTAGTTCTACGTTCAACTTCCGCGTCAACCTTTGCGAGGTGAGCTTGGTCTACTGGTAGGGAACTTGGTGAGCACTGGGCTTCTAGACTGTCGGCTAGGCACTCAGCTTTTTCGTCGTCATCGAAGGCGATGGACTTATCGGGGCGTATTAAGGGAGGCATGGAAGTGACTTTCTGGGACTGGAGTTTCCTCTGGAGTTCCCAGAAGGCGAGGTGGGTAGGCTCTAGCTCGCTCAGCATCCTGTCCCAGCCCGCGTTACGCAGCTCCGCCACACGTTTCCTTACAGTTCTCTGTAAGTAGCGCATGTGGGCTTTGTTCGCGTCGCAGGGAAAGTTACTGTAGGCACGGATAGCCGCGTTCTTCTCAGTCAACAGATCGCGTACATCGTCGGGTAGCTTCCAGAGGCGGTCGCCCCTCTCTGGAACCTCCCGTGAACAATTGTTCACGACAGATTGTACGTGGTCGGTGAGTGAGTCGATCGCGGCCGTCGTGTCGGCGATAGAGTCGAACTGGTCGGGGATAGAGTCCAATTGGGGGGACGTGTTGGATTTCAGCTGGGTGCTTACTCTCTTCCAGTCCGTTACCCTCTTGGTGCAAGGAGGTTGGGAGGGGTCGGAAAGACCTATGCGCGGGGCCATTTTGATGATGATAGGACGGTGGTCAGAGTTAAGCTCATGCACCGTCTCTATTGAATCCAGTCTTAGATTGACGTTCTTTAGGAGCGCCAAGTCTAGGACGTCGGGGGTGAAATTAGGGTTGTGAGGGAAATGAGTGGGAGTCATTGGAGCAATGACGTCAAAGGTCATAGAGGTTGAGAGGTTAAACAAGTGTTGCCCTCTTGTGGAGGTTCTGGTACTGTTCCAGGCGGGGTGTTTAGCGTTGAGGTCGCCCGCTATGATAACGGAGTCACTCAGGCCGAATAGGGCAGAGAGGTCGCTTTCGAGGAGGCGGAGGTCCTCTGAGTAGCTTTGGGGCGGGAGGTAGGCCGAGATTAGGGTAATTGGCTGATGGCCGGACATACCTAGTCGGCAAATAGAGACTTCTAGTCGGGAGAGGGAGGGAGGGTCTATTGGGATGCAATAGAGTTCCTTTTTGTAATAGATAAGGGTGCCGCCCTTGTGACATCGAGTCCTATCATTGCGAACTAGTCGATAGTTTGCGATTGATGGATCTCGTTTGTGAGGTTTTAAAAAGGATTCCTGTCAGAGGAGGATGTCAATTTGATGGCCGCGGAGGAAATCCGCGATCTCATCTCGTTGACCCTCTATACCATTTGCATTGAAGATGCCTAGAGTGAGGGATCGGGGTTTAAACCTAGTAATAACGGCGTTATACATTATGGGTTTTTGTTGATGTTGCTGAGGGATGATAGGGCTTGCGTAATGTCAGGGTACGCGTTGTAAATTGCCTGGATCTTGTAGAGATCCCCGGCGGCTTGGGCGGCAACGATTTCGTTAGCCATTTGCATAGCGCGCGGGCTATGGAAGGCTATGAAAGCCGTCGAAATAACATTGAAGGCCCAGTTGGGGCCTACTGGGCGGGCTGTCGTGGTAGGGGGGCGGGCTGCCGCGGGGGCAGGTGCGGGTGTTGGGGGAGCCGCAATGCGGAGACGGGGGTCCATGAGACTGGGGATTGGGGGTTTCGCCGTTTGGGAGGGTTGTGCGGGTTGAGAGGGTTGAGAGGGTTGAGAGGGGCCCATGGATGGGAAAGCCTGTTGGTGGTGGGTGTAATTCCACGGACTAGGCCTCTGTGGGCTTAGTCGCTCAGGCAGTACCGCTGATGGTACTTTGTATGTGGAGGGGGATTCCCTCTGCTGGTGGGCGTTTGCGCGCTTCATCAGCTTGGGGGACGAAGATTTGGGGGCCTTGGGGCAGCCACGGTAGTTGGCTGGGTGACCCTCTTGCCTGCATAGCACACAGCTTGGAGGGCTGAGGCATTGAGTGCGGTCCTTGGGGCGCGGGCACTCCGCGGTGCCATGCTCGCCCAGGCACTTGACGCACCTGGGTTTTGCGTGGCAGAATTTTTGGGTATGGCCGTAGAGCTGGCAGTTGTGGCATTGGCCTACAATGCCGCTCTTTTTGGGTTTCTCGATTTCGAGACCCGTAAGGTGGCAAACTGATTTCACCTTGAATATAGGGTGGTAACCCTGAACTGGAGGGCAGACGACGAGCACCATGTCGTATGCTTCACCGCCTTTAGCGCGGTGCATACGGTGTACTTCGTCCACCGGGACGTTTTGCGACCGGAGGTCGGCAAGAATATCGGTTGTGGGGATTTCGCGTGGGATCCTTTTTATGACCACGCGGGTCTGTTTTTCCTCTGGCAGAGAGAAGGTGTGGTATGCCACACCCCTTGCTCGGAGAAGGGCGGTGAGGTCCCTATAATCACGGGACGTGGGGACTTGTATTTTAATGCCCTGTTGGGTGTTGCGGGCATTGGTGTATGCGATCTTTTGGTCGCAACACCATTTGGAGACGTCGGTCCACTTACCCTTGTCCTGAACGAACACAGGGGGTGGAGGGGGGATCTTTTTTGGTCCGGTAGTGGGTGGGGGGGGAGCATCTTGTGCGGAGGATGACGCCGTCGGACGGGGGGTAGTGGCGGTTGAAGCTACTGGCGGGCGAGTCGCGGGTGTAGCTGCGGGGGTGGAGGTTACGGGGGCAGGGGAGGGGGTAACGAGCGCGGACTCGTCTATAGCCGCGACCTTATTGGCCTGGTGGGAGGATTGCTTCTTGCATTTCCTCTTCATCCCCTTGCCTTGGACGGGGACGAAGCCCTCGTCTTCGGAGTGGGTCGAGGAGGAACAAGAGCTAAATCTAGCCTCTTCTGTACCATATGGGTATGGGGTCGTGGCGCGTATTGGAGACGCTACCTGCACGTCAGTGTCCATGGACACTGTCGGACTAAGAGGACTCTCCAGGAGAGGGGAGCCTAATAAGACATCGCTGAACTCAGTGTCAGCGACGTTGATAGAGAGGGATGTAGATCCCTTAATCTCGTTCAGCTCGGGGCCGAACTCTAATTTAAGGGCGGGGAGGCGGTCTAAAAGCCTATCAAGAAGGAGTAGGGAACGCGTAAGGCGTTCCTCTACCGACGGGAGGGCCATTTTCTAACTAGGGAGGGAGTTATTCCTCCGCTAGTAAATACCTACTTAATACCTACTTATTGTAGGTATTCTAATAGCTAAGTAGCTAACTAACGCCTAACTCCCCGGGTGGATTGACCGGGGATGAGTATACCCTCCCTGCCGGGGGTAGGCAGGGAGGTTGAGTACCTATTTATGAGCCCTAAGCTTGCTTTGGCCCGTTACCTATCTTAATGTGTAACGGGGTCCTAGTAAGTCTAGTGCGAAGGGTGTAGACACACCCAACCGACACTAGGTGTGTGGCTGAAACCAAACGGGTTATACTATCTACGTCACCAATGCCGACTAGGAGATCCCCCAAGGCCGAACAAAGGGACCGTCCAACTTACTGCCTTACCCTGAAGGGGTTAGGCGGGTGTGTGGGTCAACACCCCACTCGGTTTCGTTGGCACCGTGTGGTATCCACCGAGGTCGCCCGGAAGGGGCCAATAACGCGACGATGTACGTTTTGACTTAAACCTGATAGAAACACTTATTAACTGTGTCTTGAAAAAGACAACAGTTAACGACTGTAGCTAGTAGTAGTCCGTGCGACTACGAGACGCGACGCTCGGGGCGGCGGAATCTGGAATGAAATATCAACCAATCAGAGCAGCGTTAGCGGGGAAAAGTGGGCGGGGCTTACGGGAGCGTCCGGCCGTGAGCAGGCGACTGTCAGCGGCTGGGTGCGCGGTCCGAATCAATATGAAAGTGGTGGGGCGCGGTGCCGCGCTCTTTTATAGTACTGAGGCGGGGGGAGAGGAAACGCTTCACGTATCCTCACGCCACGGCCAAACGGGACGTCGTAGAGAGCCAAGCTATATATTATTAGATAATATAAGTCACTATGTTAAGTTTAAAATAAGTAGAAACCATGTAAAGTACATAAATTTAATCAAATAAAGACTAAGGAAAGTGGTGGGGGTGAGGAAGCGAGAAATGGTATAAAAGACGGGCCATTTTGTTCGTCGACACACAGATTCGGACCGCGCACCCAGCCGCTGACAGTCGCCTGCTCACGGCCGGACGCTCCCGTAAGCCCCGCCCACTTTTTACGCTAACGCTGCTCTGATTGGTTGTTTATCATTCCAGATTCCGTCGCCCCGAGCGACGTGTCTAGTAGTCGCACGGACTACTATTAGCTACAGTCGTTAACTGTTGTCTTTTTCAAGACACAGTTAATAAGTGTTTCTTTAAGGTTTAAGTCAAAACGTACATCGTCGCGTTATTGGCCCCTTCCGGGCGACCTCGGTGGATACCACACGGTGCCAACGAAACCGAGTGGGGTGTTGACCCACACACCCGCCTAACCCCTTCAGGGTAAGGCAGTAAGTTGGACGGTCCCTTTGTTCGGCCTTGGGGGATCTCCTAGTCGGCATTGGTGACGTAGATAGTATAACCCGCTTAATTTCAGTTACACACCTAGTGTCGGTTGGGTGTGTCTACACCCTTCGCACTAGACCTACTAGGACCCCGTTACACATTAAGATAGGTAACGGGCCAAAGCAAGCTTAGGGCTCATAAATAGGTACTCAACCTCCCTGCCTACCCCCGGCAGGGAGGGTATACTCATCCCCGGTCAATCCACCCGGGGAGTTAGGCGTTCGTCAGCTACTTAGCTATTAGAATACCTACAATAAGTAGGTATTAAGTAGGTATTGACTAGCGGAGGAATAACTCCCTCCCTAGTTAGAAAATGGCCCTCCCGTCGGTAGAGGAACGCCTTACGCGTTCCCTACTCCTTCTCGATAGGCTTTTAGACCGCCTCCCCGCCCTTAAATTACAGTTCGGCTCCGAGCTGAACGAGATTAAGGGATCTACATCCCTCCTCTCTATCAACGTCGCTGACACTGAGTTCAGCGATGTTTTATCAGGCTCCCCTCTCCTGGAGAGTCCTCTTAGTCCGGCAGTGTCCATGGACACTGACGTGCAGGTAGCGTCTCCAATACGCGCCACGACCCCATACCCATATGGTTCAGAAGAGGCTAAATTTAGCTCTTGCTCCTCCTCGACCCACTCCGAAGACGAGGGCTTCGTCCACGCAATCCTCCCACCAGGCCAATAAGGTCGCGGCTATAGACGAGTCCGCGCTTGCTACCCCCTCCCCTGCCCCCGTAACCTCCACCCCCGCAGCTACACCCGCGACTCGCCCACCAGTAGCTTCAACCGCCACTACCCCCCGTCCGACTGCGTCATCCTCCGCACAGGATGCTCTCCCCCCACCCACTACCGAACCAAAAAAGATCCCCCCTCCACCCCCTGTGTTCGTTCAGGACAAGGGTAAGTGGACTGACGTCTCCAAATGGTGTTGCGACCAAAAGATCGCATACACCAATGCCCGCAACACCCAACAGGGCATTAAAATACAAGTCCCCACGTCCCGTGATTATAGGGACCTCACCGCCCTTCTCCAAACAAGGGGTGTGGCTTACCACACCTTCTCTCTGCCAGAGGAAAAACAGACCCGCGTGGTCATAAAAAGGATCCCACGCGAAATCCCCACGACTGATATCCTTGCCGACCTCCGGTCCGTTTCCTACGAATGGCAACGGGAGCCCCCTGGTACGTTAGGAACGAGATCCTCCATCTCGACCTAAAAATCCCCACTATAGCCCAATTTCTAAAACGCAATTCATAGCGTTTCTTTGATAAAGCCGCCCTTCACCGCAACCCTCTGATTGTGAAAGCGGCCAGTTATGTCCCCTCTAAAATCAGTAAGATTCGCCGTCCGAGGCATGTTCTCTCCGACCCAGATGACCCTATAACCCTCCTTCAGGAAAGCAATAGGGACACCAGCACGGTACAAAACAATAAAAAAAGACCCGCATTCCGACCTCGCCGACGAGGTCCATTGCGCCCGCGACACTCCCGAATAAATAATACTCCCACCCGACCCTTGCTCGCAGAAGCGCCAGCCCGCGTTACGCTGAGAAAAGTAGATTTAAATTCCCCGATCAATAATAATGAAAATTTGATCCAGCCTGTCCCACCTTGCTGTCCCCCCGCCAGCGACGCCCTAAGCCGAGGTTCGTACCCCACAGGGGGTGCCCTTAGCGAGCGTTCGCTTAGTATAACATAGAATAGTTTATGCCCCTGGCTGGAGGCTTTAAGTTAGTAGCTTAAGGCATCCACAGGATAGTCCAGTTAAACAGCTGCGACCTCAATCTGAGAGTCAACTGCCAGATGCCATATCAAAAAAACAAAAAAAAAAAAAAAAAACGTCGACACACTCCGATCCCAGCGCTCGACAAGTGAACAAGTCAGAAGAAACAATACGAAGCTCGCCATTCCTCGCCGCCGTTTGCCTCCAGAAAAATATCCTACTTCGTGTTATTATTTTCTTCAAAAGCCTCGAGTTATCCCCAACACCTACTGCATGCTGCATCCTGCTCGCTTGCATGCTGCATGCTTGCTGCATGCGTGGTGTATGCTTGCTTACATGTTTGTGTGAACTTTCTGCGATATGATGGTTCTGCTTTTGAATTATTAGGAATATGAAATTTATGCCTAAAGATGATTCCGACTTACAAAATTATGAATTTTGAATTATGATAAATGAGTGTATTCCTAACGATTTTCTGCGAAATGAAGTTTATGCTATCCGCTGTTATGCAAAATAATATTATGATATAAAAAGTACTGCTTTATAGGGTAGACCCATAAGAAACCTGAATTTGTAACAACAAGTTTTGAATGAAAATCGCAAATATTTAATAACTACCTACCTATCCCGAGAGACGTCCTGTTCGTTACAAAAATCCCACAGAAAAAACGATGTTCAGTTTTTTCCCGAATTTGACATTTTCCGGGAAGATTTTTAATTTTTGTTTCCTTATAAACCTAATTCAGCGTATTACAAACATTTTAAAATAAATAATAGCCAAATCTATCCAGCCGCTCTCAAGTGATGCGCTTACCGACGAAGAGAATTCAATTTTTATTTATATAAGATGATTAAAAAAAATACCAGGACCAGGACCATCGAACTGAATTACTTTAACTATGGGACCAACAATGAAATCACGAAAAAAATAGCTGTTCATACAGTTGGACACACATAGATGGACGATGGTCTAAAAACACCGCTTAAAGTTTTTAAAGTAAATTTTTAACACCGTAATTACATAGATTGTTAGTTCTAATGCCTTCAAATTATTTATCATAATAACTTGTGTTAGGATTGAATACGTACATGTACTGGTATGCAAGGTGGGTTTTGTTACGGTATTTATTAATGTATCATTAATCAAGCCCAACCGCATAACAGAACTCATGATTGGTATTATATTTTTTGCTGGATTCATAAGCGGTTCAACAAGTTTTAATATCCTCAAAGTTGTTGTTTATGACCTCACCTCATTTCCAGAAAAACAATAGTTTAAAAACAATTTATAAAATAAAAACGCGAAGCTACGCAGCACGTTTGCTAGGATTACGTTGAAAAGCACATAGTTTCGGATATGACGAAACTTCGTGATGGCGCACCACGATATCACTCCATACTGTAACAATCCCAATGTCCTGGCAATAATTAGAAAAATATCTAGCAATGCTTCATATTCGTCTTTAGCATCGTAAGCACTGGTGTCGTAGCAATGGTGATGTATGCACCGGTGTTGTATGCACTGATGTCGTATGCACTGGTGTTGTATGAACTGATATCGTTTGCACTGGTTTTGTATTCACTGGTTTCGTAAGCACTGGTGTCGTAAGCACTGGTGTTGTATGCACTGGTGTTGTATACACTGGTGTCGTAAGCACTGGTGTTGTATGTACTGGTGTTGTATGTATATAATGAAACGGTTTATTGACACCGTTATTCTGTTAGGTAAACAAGAAGTAACTTTTCGCGGCCACGATGAAAGTTGCTCGCCACTGGCGTCCACACCAGCTGAAATTGCTCAATATTATGAAAAAGGTCAAGTTCTTGGTATAATCAAAGATGCATTACCTGTATTTTTTACGTGGAAAAACCATTACTTGCCGCGCAACCATTCCGTAGCATATTGGACTGGAGGACTTTCACCTTTTCTCTTTTTCACAAATATCTTTCCTGTTAAAAACTGGTTTTGTGGTGGCCTTCTCACTACATTGACATGAATATGACACGGGTCTAGATTTTAAATCAAGTGGCAGTGGGCTGGCTGTGTTTGTCGAAGGCCCGATGGCAGATTACTCCACAAACGAGTCCTGGACTGTCTTGGAGTTCTGGAGTCGGCAAGCGTAGCGTGGGACGGACCCCAGCTAGATGGACCGACGATCTTAAAAAGATGGCAGTGACAGACTAGATGCGGAAAGTAAAGGAAGGGAAGGTTGATGGGACGCAGCTTAGGAGAGGCCTACTTTCAGCAGAGGACTTTGATAGGCTGAGTTGATTGAGTAGTAAAAAAGTGTTTTAAAAGGTTTTTTTTTTAAATAATCTACGAGTGTAAACCGAGAATGGCCTTCCTGCACTCGTTTTCTCAATGATACTGTAGTATTTCTCCTATAAAAATCAAGAGCAATATTACAAAAGGTACACCCCAACAAAATAGGCTACTTTTAAGGTACCTCCTACGAATGTCACTGTTGAAGACTTCTACACTACTACAAAATCAACTTAAAATACATATATAGCACAACACGAGTAACCAAAAATCAAAAGTAAGGGCACAGTACAAGAAAGGATATCGAAAGAAATGAATACAGTGTAATTCAGTATCGTCTTCATCGAAGTTAACCGTTTGAAGTAACAAATATACACAGAAACTTTTAAGCAATTCAAAAACTAAAAATAGAAAGTTACATAGCATTCGGTTATTTTGTGTACTTATTATGTCTGGGTCAGGATGACTGGACCAAGAGAGATTTTTGAAGTTTGAGCAATACCAAGTTTTAATACCTATTTGGTACTATTTGGTACCAGACATCAAATAATTGGTACCTCTCTACAGAGGGAAAATTATTACGAGGAAAGTGGCCAGCCATTCTGAAGTCAGAATGGCTGGCCACTTTTCTCGTAATAAATTTCCCTCTGTAGAGAGGTACCAATTATTTGATGTCTGGTACCAAATAGTACCAAATAGGTATTAAAACTTGGTATTGCTCAAACTTCAAAAATCTCTCTTGGTCCAGTCATCCTGACCCAGACCTTATTATTGTATTTTCTCTGTAAGTGATTAATGTAATCTTTTGAGAAATAAATGTCTTAAACCGTACGTAGCACATTCGCTAGCATCACATTGACAAGGACATAGTTTCTGATATGATGAAACTTCTTGATACTGCACCACGATACCAACCCGTACATTCAACACTATACACAACCAGGCAAAAAATTTAAAAATCTCTGGCACTTTTTCAAATTCGGCTTCAGAGTCGTATTCACTGGTATCATGTGCACTGATATCGTATGGACTAATATTGTATGCACTGATGTCATATGCACTGATGTCGTATGGACTAATATTGTATGCACTGATGTCGTATGCACTGATGTCGTATGCACTGATGTCGTATGCACTGATGTCGTATGCACTGATGTCGTATGCACTGATATCGTATGGACTAATATTGTATGCACTGATGTCGTATGCACTGATGTCGTATGCATTGATGTCGTATGCACTATTATTGTTTGCACTGGAATTGTACGCACCCGTGGTGCTTATACGAGAATCGTTGTTGACCATGGTGAGCACTAACTCATCTTTCTCGACCTGCGCCGCACAGCGCTATGGTAACGATTATAATATATAAAAGAACACTTTATTTTTTATTTTATAATAATAATAAATAATAAGGATCTGTCTGAATTACTGGAATAAGCACCTCAGGACATGTTGTCATGTTGGATGACACGCAAAATCGTGAAGCGTTCCACATTTTTACCTCTGAGGTTGTAACGGCTAGGGCTGCACAGGTTAGGCTGCGCAGGCCGTTAACTGATAGGTAGTAGGTAGAATGATAATTAAAACAGTAAAAAAGGTTAATACATATATTGATAGTTAAGGTTTACACGGCTAGGTCGCGGGTAAGGTCCTAACACTGGTTCTGAGCACTTGCACACTTTAAGAGAGGTAGGTAGGGTACCGTCCTTGGCTACACGTGGCAGACGTGGGGGGCCTGACACAGGCTCGCTGCAGTGGCACGTGGCAGACGTGGCCGCGGAGGTAGCTAGCGGCGGTAGCACGTGGAAGCCGCCTGTCAGCACAGGTCAGAGGCCTATCAGCACAGGTCACAGGCCTGTCAGCACAGGCACGTGGCGGCACCGGTTGTCAGCACAACTGGTATGTAGGTGGCGTGCAGTATTGCGACGCTCAGCAGCAGGATTGTGTAAGGGGTCCTGCCCTCAGCCCGTACATGGAACCCTGGAAGTGCCATAGGGAGCGCGTGTTAGATGCGGTGCAAGATAGCAGCAAGCCGCATGCGATGTGCCAGCTTCTTCCCCTTTACCAGCCAAGGAACGGTGTGGGAAGCATAGTAAGTAGGCGCTCAGCACATCGCAGCGGTTTACAGGCAGAGAGTTTGCAAACAGCGTGGTGCATTGACAGATGCCAAGATTAGGTTAAGTATGCGAGCACGCGTGCACAAAATACAAAGTAACGTGATCCTAGCAGATGGATCACTAACAATAGCACAGCAGGGCACTACACCACCTTGATGCAGCAGCAGTACATATAAATTACCATTACCAGTGCGCTGGATAACTAGGCCGCGTGTCCGACAATGACACGCGAAATCGAATATCACTTATGTGGTAAAATCAATATAGGTTATCCAGCGCAGAGGGTCTGGTATTATTACCAAACTAATGTGGAACTCACCCTAGGTCGGGGCACACAGGATTTCGAGGAACAGGGAATAGTATTCACCAGTTCTGCAAGCGGAGACGAAATGACCGAGAGTCTCCGGAAGATTAGTGTTGTACCCCGATTTTAGTGATGTGATTAGTAGTTTACTAATTGTGATTTTTCAGCAACACTCGACTATTATTAGTTGTGAATCCTCACAACGCTACAGTACCCCGGCGTCAGAGAGAGGATTTTACCTGTATAAAATCCGCTAGAACTAACTATATTCCTGCTATTCTATCCTCTATCTGGTTCAGAAGCCAGCCAGTTAGACCTTTGGCTGGTTTCCTACCCGATAGGACTTTGATTCTTGTTAGTTCTAGTGACTCTTTCCGTAGACGTACTCATTTAGAAGTAAAAGTGTACCTCTATCGGTATGCAGTGTAGTCTCGTGTGTATTGTTAGTGTGTCAGTAGGGGTAGGTTAGATTCGGTTAGTTTAGCGTTGGTTAGTTAGTAGTGGGTTAGTGGGATAGGTTAGGTTAGTTTAGCAGTGGTAGGTTAGTGGGTTAGTGGGATAGGTTAGATTTATGTGGTTGTTTGTTGATGTTGTTGTAGTAACGAAGTTTACGGCGTCATTGTTTGGTCAATTAAGTAGGTGATAGTTTTTGTAATTGTGGCTGTTTTAGTCTGGTTGCGGTCACCGCACTTGTCGGTGCCGTCTTTACGGTGTTATTTTTTTTTAACACGACATGTAGGACAACACAACAGTTAAGGGTAGTTAACATAGAGACCTACTCTGCCAAAAATAAGTAACGCCTCTGTAGGGTCCTCAGTATTCTCTAAGGCAACGCCATATTAACGTAGTTGATTAATTATTGTTTCGTAGTAATGCTCGAATGCACCTGTGCAGTCTTAGTGCGGTCACCTTATTTGAAGGAGCCGTCTTTAAGATGTTTTAATTAAAACATGACATAAACAACACAAACACTAAGGGTAGTTACCATAGAGACCTACTCTGCTATCAAAAATTACACACCCCTCGGGATCCACAGCATCCTCTATGGCAACGCCGTTGTAACGAGCTAGATTAATTTTTGTTAGACTATTTTCAATTCCGAACCCCCTCACACGCGACCTCACGCAATCTATGTAGACAAAAACTTTAGTTTCTCTAAGTTGTCGAATAGAGAATGCGAATACAAATTAACCACTAGTTAGGTAACGGTCTCAAAGGAGCTTAGGTCCCTTGCAGCCAAAGGTAAATAGAAAAACCCCTGTAGGTGATTGACCTCCCAAGAGATGTGGTGGTCGTAGTCCCTTGGCATCGTTTGGGCCGGTGTGGGTCAAACGCTAGCTAGCTAGCTAGGCCTACGGGACTACTGTGGATTCTTCCACTTTAGATCCTTGATATGCCAGGTACCAAGTGGTTTCCCGTGTGTATCTACCAATTCGTACACCAGTGGAGACTGCTTTTTTAATACCTTACATTTTACGAACTTAGGTGCTTGTTTTTTGCTGAAGTATTTGTCCTTATCGCTCTGGTAATATGTACGTTTCCAGACTACATCTCCCACATTGTATTCTACGTCCTTTCTACGAAGGTTGTAACCACTAGTGTTCCTAGAATATGCTTTCAGCAAGGCTGACTGTACTTTATCGAAGATGCTTGATAGGACTCCCAAGTTCTCTGCATAGTAGTCCCTTGGTTGGTAAATTATTTCCTTTATATTAGTGTACTGGTAGTGAGAACCGTCAGCAATTAACTCCCTGCCGTAGACCAGAAACGCTGGTGTGTAGCCTGTGACCTCACTGGTTGAGCTGTTTAGTGCGAACTGAACCTTTGGTATATGTAAGTCCCAGGAGCGCTGGTCATCATTGATGAATGTGGATAACGCCGTGACTATAGTTTTATTGTAGCGTTCCACTGTATTTACTTGTGGTGTATATTTTGGTGTGTAGTGTACATTAGGTATGTTGTATTTTTTAAATAGGTTTTTCATTTCATTAGAAGTAAACTGTGTTCCGTTATCCAAGATCACTACCTGTGGTATGCCATGAACCAAGAATATATTGTCTTCTAACAACCGTACTATAGTAACAGCATTAGCGTTCCTTATGGGAAATAGTAGGCAGTATTTAGAGAAACAACAGGTGGCTACGAATAAGTATGAGTTTTGACGTCTAGAAAACGGCAATGGACCAACTATGTCGATACTCAGCATTTGGAAAGGTCGTGAACATTCCTTAGGCTTCCCCATTAGTCCTAGGGGGGCATGATTTGCTTGTTTGTGAGCGATACAAGTTTCGCATGCTGTTACAAACCTCACCTCGTCACCATGCATCCCTGGCCAGTAGTAGCGTAGTGATAGTCGCTTGTATGTTTTATGAATACCCAAGTGTGCTGCGGTCGGTTCGGCATGGTTGTTAGTAATTTTTTATTTGGTGCCTATCTTCCTTCGGAATTATTTCCTTCCATTCGAACTCACATAGAATTGCGAATTTGCTTTTTTCATAGCGGTACAATTTGTTATTTTTTATTATATAGTTTGGGAATGCCGTTGGGTTCTGTTGGCAACCAATGTAGATATTTTGGTACCAAGTGTCGTTTGTTTGTTTAGGCGGATCTGGCTGTTTGGTGTTTTCCTGTGTGAGAGCCGCGATCGGACATGCTCGTGACAACGCGTCTGGTAAAGTGTTATCTGCACCACGTCTATGTTGTATGTCAAAGTTAAAAGCTGATAACCGTATTCCCCAGCGCGCCAATCGTCCGGATGGGTTTTGTAGTTTGAGAAACCACTTTAGTGCGGAATGATCTGTGAACACTGTGAACTTAATGCCATTTTCTAGGTAACAGCGCCAGTGCTCCAGTGCCACTAGTACAGCCAGTGCTTCTCTCTCTGTGATACTATAGTTTTTTTCTTGTTTTGACAAGGATTTACTCATATATGCTATGGGATGTTCAACCCCGTCCCTAATCTGAGTTAGTAAACCACCAATGCCATAGTTACTGGCATCTGTGTGTACTTCAAATGGGACACTGTAGTCTGGACACGATAGTACCGGGGCAGATATTAGTATTTCCTTTAGTTTTGTGAAGGACTCTTGGCATTCCTGAGACCAGTCAAAAGGGGGAGCCTTCTTACTTGAGCTTGTTAGTCTATTTAGTGGTGCCGCTAGTGCACTAAAGTTTGGTACAAAACGTCTGTACCATGATGCCGTTCCTAAGAATCTTTTTACCTCTTTCGGATTGGTTGGTATTGGGAAGTTCTGTATTGCTTCTACTTTTTCTGGGTCTGGATGTAGTCCTCCCGAGTTTACTATGTAGCCTAGATATTTCAATTCCTCTCGGAAAAATTGACACTTATCCATGTTTATTGTTAAGTTAGCGTTAGTTAGTTTTTTGTGTACTTTAGTTAGCAAGGCTATATGGTTCTCGAAATCTGATAGCACTATGTCATCTAAGAATGCAAATACCCTATTTTCAAACTCTGGTCCGTAGAATAATTTATCTACCATCCTTTGTTGCGTAGCAGGCGCATTAGTTAGTCCGAATGGTGTAGTTTTAAATCTATATGTTCCCCGGCCCGGTATGTAGAATGCTGTTTTGTTTTTGTCAGTTTCTTTTAGTGGTAACTGCCAGAAACTTTTGTATAGATCGATACTAGTAAGGTATTTTGCATCCCTCAGGTTGTCTAATATTTCCGAGATGTATGGCAAATTGTAGGCATCTTTTTTAGTGATAGCGTTGAGTTTTCTACTGTCTAAGCAAAACCGCAACTTGCCGTCCTTTTTTGGTGTCAGTAGAACTGGGGAAGACCACGGACTTTCGCATGGTTCAACCACATCCAAATCTAGCATTTCGTCCAGTTCATTGCCGAGGACACGCTGTTTCTCTGGTGACATCCTATAGTAACGTTGTCGTATAGGGGGTGCATCACCAGTGTCTATACCGTGTGTTATTAGGTTAGTACGGCCAAGGCCTTTTTTCTTTGAGGATATGTTCTCGAATTGTGTTTTAATTTTCTCCGCTGTTACTTTTTGTTCGTCTGTTAGTTGTGCAAATGTATGTGAAGGCACAAGATCAGATATATTGTAAAATAAAAGAGGTTCTTTAAATAATAAGAATTTAGATTTTCTTATAAATTATTTAATCAATTAATTTTACACGAAACTACACTTCATCAGTTTCAAGACACAAATAGCCATGACACCCAGTAATAGCTTAGTTTACACAAAATAGTAACAATGTACAGAGAGGCAGAGTAACAATAATTGAAAGCAATACAACCTGTGCACCGGGCAACGCCTGAAGTTAGAATGCCATTTCGCCGCCGTGCGGACTCTTTTATACGGTAGTATTGTAGGTGGGGCAAAGACGTAGCGCGCTACGACGTAGCGATCACTAACTCCGCCCAGCAGCGAGGAGGTGGGAGAATGTCGTAGCGCGCTACAGCGCCATAGTGCTACAGCGTAGCCCGATGCACGTGTTGTTTACAATGTGACGCCGACACGGCCATGCTGACGTGCGGACGTCCTCGCACGCTTAGCCCACAATGCCACATCTAGAACATGAAAAACTGATTAAGTACCGTTTGGTCATCCTGCTATTGTTTCTGGTCCGGTCTACTTATACTCTTCAGATATTTAACCACTTGGTCCAGTCAGCTATGACTCTACAAGGCTTGGTCCGGTCAACTTCTGACCCTCCAGATATTTGACCACTTGGTCCAGTCAGCTATGACCCTACAAGATCAGTCCCCTGGTCCGGCAATAGTTTTGCCCTTCAGGTGTATCCCTTCAGTTAAACTGGACCGGATCTAGCTAGGCCGAACAAGTATCGTTCCTTTAGCTTAATTAACAAATAGCTCAATACTTTGGTTGATGTACAAGTGCTTCTGTTACAATGTTAATTGATTCAGGTCCAATAGATTCTACTGAAACAGCACGTAAACCAGGGTTTCTACAATCACCCGGCTGGTCCGGGGATACCGCACGGTCTCCGGTGAGGCTGCGAGCCTCCTTGCTGGATTGCCGCCATGGGATCTGGAGGCAAAAGTCCTCGCGCATATTTGGGAGTGGCGTGAGGAGGCGAAACGCCGGGGCTTGACTCCGATGCCGCGAGAAATCGCGGCACAGCGGACAGAGCTCCGACGGGATGTCATGGCGGCATGGAGAGTGCGATTGACCCAGTGCTGGGCACGCCACTATTGCGGCGATAAGTCCCCTCTTTGAGGAGTGGCTGGAGAGGCGCCACGGCGTCCTCACCTTCCGCCTGACGCAGATCCTCACCGGACACGGCTGTTTCGGGAGGTATCTGTTTCGGATAAGGCGGGAGGAAACGCCCGGGTGTCATCACTGCGTGGATCACCCGGAGGACACGGTGGAGCATACGCTGGAGGTATGCCCGGCTTGGGCAGAGCACCGCCGTGTCCTCGTGGAGGCGATCGGTGGCGGGGATCTCTCGCGTCCGGCCCTGGTCCAGGCCATGGTACGGAGCGAGAGGGCATGGGAGGCCGTCACCTCCTTCTGCGAAGCAGTAATACTCGCGAAGGAGGAGGCGGAGCGCGTGAGGGAGAGGCAAATTTCGCGCCCTCACGCCCCTAGCCGCCGCAGGAGAAGACGCTCTGGGCGTCGGGAATCCATAGCCGATTCCCGGCCACCGTAGGCGCGGGCTTGCGGACGGTGAGCTATGGGTAGCTCGCCGTCCGGTAAGGACCAAGCCCGGGTCGACGGCGCGTTGTGTTCCACGCGCGCCTCAAAGAGTGTCAGCGAGTGAAGGGGTCCGATGAGACCATTGCCTGCCGGGGTTGCGGGAAAGTCCGAAAGGGATACCGTGGCCGCCTTTTTTTTTTTTTTTTTTTTGGGTGGGAAATCATCAAATGACGTCTCCCGCTCTGGGTGGAGCGGGAGGGCGTGTCAGACTCTTACTGACTAAAACCCACCCGTGTTCCTTCTGTTGCCTGTGCAATGCCAGGGGGCCACGGTATCCCTTTCGGACTTTCCCGCAACCCCGGCAGGCAATGGTCTCATCGGACCCCTTCACTTGCTGACATCTCTTTGAGGCGCGCGTGGAACACTACGCGCCGTCGGCCCGGGCCTGGTCCTTACCGGACGGCGAGCTACCCATTGCTCACCGTCCGCAAGCCCGCGCCTACGGTGGCCGGGAATCGGCAATCGATTCCCGACGCCCAGGGCGTCTCCTCCTGCGGCGGCTAGGGGCGTGAGGGCGCGAAATTTGCCTCTCCCTCACGCGCTCCGCCTCCTCCTTCGCGAGCATTACTGCTTCGCAGAAGGAGGTGACGGCCTCCCATGCTCTCTCGCTCCGTACCATGGCCTGGACCAGGGCCGGACGCGAGAGATCCCCGCCACCGATCGCCTCCACGAGGACACGGCGGTGCTCTGCCCAAGCCGGGCATACCTCCACCGTATGCTCCACCGTGTCCTCCGGGCGATCCACGCAGTGATGACACCCGGGCGTTTCCTCCCGCCTTATCCGAAACAGGTACCTCCCGAAACAGCCGTGTCCGGTGAGGACCTGCGTCAGGCGGAAGGTGAGGATGCCGTGGCGCCTCTCCAGCCACTCCTCAAAGAGGGGACTTATCGCCGCAATAGTGGCGTGCCCAGCACTGGGTTGCGACAATCGCACTCTCCATGACGCCATGAGATCCCGTCGGAGCTCTATCCGCTGTGCCGCGATTTCTCGCGGCATCGGAGTCAAGCCCCGGCGTTTCGCCTCCTCGCGCCACTCCCAGATATGCGCGAGGACTTTTGCCTCCAGATCCCATGGCGGCAATCCGGCAAGGAGGCTCGCTGCCTCACCGGAGACCGTGCGGTATCCCCGGACCAGCCGGGTGGCCATGACCCTCTGGGACGCGTTCAACCGGCGGGCAGGCCGCCGCCTCAATGAACGCGCCCACACCGGTGCCCCGTACAGGGCCATGGACCGCACGATCCCCGCGTATAGCCTCCGGCAGGAGGCGTTTGGACCCCCTAGATTGGGCAGAAGCCGCTTCAAGGCAGCCCCGGCCCGCTCCAGTCTGGGAGCCAAACGTCGGAAATGCTCCACGAAGTTCCACCGACTGTCGAGGACGAGTCCCAGGTACTTCATCGTCGACTCGACGCCGATGTGAACCCCTCCTACCGTTATTTGGGAACCCGACGGTGGCGCGTTCCGAGGACCATGAAAACACATGGCCTCGGACTTGTGCAAGGCCACCTCGAGTCCCAACTGCCGGATTCTGGCCACGATTGTCGCAACCCCGTGTGTCGCTAGTTCGGCCGCCGCCTGGTGCGACCTCCCCTGCGCCAGGACCAACGTGTCGTCAGCGTAACAAACGACGCTGACGCCATTGGGGAGGTCTGCGCGCAGCACCCAGTCGTATCCGATGTCCCACAGATGCGGCCCCAGGACCGATCCCTGTGGGACACCGCACGACATCTCTCGCCGGTTCCACTCTCCCTGGTGACCGGGGTAGATAATGGCCCTGTCCGTCAAATAGGCCTCGACCACACGACAGAGGTAGGTCGGCATCCGGTGATACCGGAGTGCCTCCCTGATGCAACTCCAGGGCAGGGTATTGAAGGCGTTGGCGATGTCTAGAGACACCGCCAAGACGACCCCACCCCGAGCCACCGCATCCCCTGTCGTGAGGGCTCGCACGCGCATGATGGCACCCACCGTGGAGCGCCCCCTGCGGAAACCAAACTGGCTCTCCGCCAAATCCGGCCCCACCCGCACCAGCCGCCCGACGAGGCGGTCTGCAATGACTCTTTCAAAGAGCTTGCCCACCTCGTCGAGCAGCACTATGGGCCGGTAAGCGGACGGAGAGTCCGCAGGGCGCCCCGGCTTCTTGATGAGGACCAGTTTGCCCGTCTTCCAACGAAGCGGGAACTGGCCCCTCTCCAAGCATGCGCTTAGGAGCCCCCTTAGTCGAGGCCCGAGAGCCTCTGAGGCCAGGACCCAGGCTTTCCCAGGTAAGCCGTCGGGTCCTGGGGCGGTATTTCTGGCATTCAGCCTACGTACCGCCACCCTCATCTCTACCTCGGTCACCTCCAGAGCATCGTCGTCGTCGTCGGCGGTGTGGTCCGCATCAGGCACCGCAGTAGGCGGAGCCATGGGCGGGGAGGCGTGTTCCCCTCTCGAAGGGAACAGAGCGCTCACCACGTCCCCCACAAGCTGCGGCCGGAGACTCTGCGTCAGCGGGGGAGCCCATGGGCGGAGTTTCTCCCGCACCATTTTGTATGGGCGTCCCCACGGGTCTCTGTTCAGAGTCTCCAGCGACTCCTCGCGGGCCACTGCCCTGGCCCGCAGGATTTCCGCTTGGAGGGCGGTCTTCGCCGCTCTGTACCCCTCGTACAGCTCCGCCTGAATGACTTCCGTATCCGGAGGTCGAATACGGAGCCTGCGGTGCCTAGTGTACCGGCGTCGCGCAGTAACGCACGCATTGCGCAGTGTCGTCAGCTGACGCGACCACCAGTACACCTGGCGCGAAGCACGTCCGGGCTGGACCCGGGGCATTGCCACGTCGCATATCTCGGACATGGCCTCCCGGAACCACTCTGCCTCGTCATTGATGTCAGCAGGCCTGTCCGGTGATGACACCCAGGCCTGCACGATCGAGGCTTCCAGGAGGAGCTCCCGGTCCAGCTGCTTCAGCGCCCACCGCGGACCACTCGGGGCCTGTCGGACCGGCGCGCTCGAGGTCTGGGCGGAGACGTCAAACCGGATGTACCGGTGATCGGAATACGTCTCCACCCCCTCCATGACGCGCCAGTCAATGACACGCGGCGACAGAGCGGGGCTAGCGAACGAGATGTCCACCACTGATTCACCCCGCATCCGCACACACGTGGGGACAGAACCCCGGTTAAGGATGACCAGGCCTGTCTCCAGCGCCCAGTCTTCCACCATCCTGCCCCGTGTGTCCGTATACCGGGAACCCCAAGCCACATTCTTGGCATTGAAGTCCCCGAGGACGAGCACGGGGAGGGAGCAGAACCCGACGACGACGACTCTCAACTCCGCAAGGGAGTTGTGGAACTCGGCGAGAGTTCGGTTCGGGGAGAAGTATGCGCCTACCACGACAATCTCCCCGAACCGTGCTGCAACGCAACCCTGTCCTCTCTTAACAGCCTCGAGGGACGGGGTACCGGCGGCGGCCGACGAAATTAGGGCCACTGAGCCGCTCAGGTCCTCCACCCAGTCATCCCTGGGTGGGACAAAGTACGGCTCAGCGACCACGGCGATGTTAATCGACCACTGCGCCATGCTCTGAAGCAACAGATGCTGAGCTGCGGCGCAGTGGTTGATGTTCGCCTGGAGGAGGCGAAATGGGGCCATTATTGGCACTCCATGTCAGCCCCCTCCTTAGCCCCCTGTGAGGGCCCTGCCGCGGCGGCTGCGGCGGCGACGACGGCTGTTGAGGCGGCAACGGCGACGGTGGCGGCGGTTGCGGCTGTGACGGCGGTGGCAGGTGGTTTGCCTCTGTACCGTGGCCCCCTGGCATTGCACAGGCAAGAGAAGGAACAGGGGTGGGTTTTGGTCAGTAAGAGTCTGACACGCCCTCCCGCTCCACCCAGAGCTGGAGGAGTCATTTGATGATTTACCACCAAAAAAAAAAAAAAAAACCCCCTTGTCGCATCGACCTTTGTGCTAGCGACCGTTTTCGGGGGCCCATTATTGAGTGTGCAAGTCACCCCCTGCCATTTTACCTCTGTATTTTATATAAGATATTGGTCAGGCAGGGGCCATAGTATTTCCATAGTTCTATATAACCAGTTCACTTAGCCACCCAAACCCATAATCCAATATCATTGTTTCCATATCTTGCAATAGTCCTGCACTAACCGAGGGTTTTCCTTGGGTGCACTAGATCAGTGCGTACAGGGATACTCGTCGGTTAGTGCCTCGTTTTATTAGACACGTCTAAGGGGCCTCTGCGAGTTGGCTTCGGCCCCTCGTACGCCTTCCAAAGGTCCGGGACCCTAGGGTCCCGAGTCAAAGACGTAAATAAATAATAATATTAAATATATAAAATATTATTATTTAATATTATTATTTTTAAATATTATTATTATTTGTTGTATTATTTTATTTATTTATAAATAAATAATTAAATATTATATGTTTGGTTATAAGGCAAGCAGTGTTTCTAAGCCTTGATGCTGATTATTGGGGTTCCGTGATCAAACTTGAAACCCGCTATAAAAGATACTCCCCAGGCAAGTAGGTTACTCCTAGGTACCCTGATGCAAATGTTAATGTCAAGTATTATGATTATGAAGAATACACATAAAACCGGGATTTAATTATTTTAGGGCTCCGTCAAATATTTCGTTAAGTTTCCGTCGCCAAAAAAGTTTGAGAACTGCTGGTGTAGAGTAACCAGTTTGAACACCTCCATACAAGTTACTTGACAGAATGCGCACGAGCGAATTTCGTCCCGCATCTCGCGCGGTATTCGTCTCAGTTTGCCCAGAGCTTTACGCTAATCGATCGTATTACAAAAACAAGGTATTTCCTTTGACATGAATTAAACCAGTTTTTTTTTTAATAAAAACGTAATTGTGATAGAAATAACATACACACATACATTAATATACATTTAACAGTTCTATTGTGTAAAAATAAAAATAAAACTAGTATACATATTACTATACAAACTAAAATATAGCGTCGAAAAATTCATCCGCATCGCTGTCGACTGGTAGTGTACCCAAGAGACTGGCCGCATTGCCACGTTGTATGGCAATGCTTAGCCTCTGGCCAAGGTAAAAACCAGCCCTTGGGTCACGGGAAGTGTCAACCAGTCGTTTAGAGATTTCAGTGAACTGTCACGAGGTCAATGAACAATGTCAATTTAAAAAAAAATATATAATAATATTATAAATTGTTGATGTTCTCTTGACGAATTATCTGCTGCAGTGACCATATATACATTAGAATTGAACGAATAAAATCAAAATACCGTAAATTCGCGACCTGGTTAAAGCACATAAGACCAGTTTTGTACCTACAGTCTGATACTAGCTATAACTGTATAAGATCTTTGTGTTATTGTGATACCGTGTGTGGCGCCGCCGTGTAGAAAATAAGGTCTGCGTAAATAAACATCTTGACGACGCTGAGGACGCCACTGGTGGACGCGACAACAGTCCGTCTGTCACCCTGCTTCGTTTGCCAGGACTGCGTCGGAATGTATCAGAGGCGCAGCGCCGTTAATATACAGGTTTTAAAATATATGCCTAGTGGCAGCAGCGATGTTGTGAATGACAGTGGTAGTGCTTGTCAACCTTCGACATCACTGCAGAGCACCCTGGTGAGATGTCCGCTGTGTACCCAGGCACGTTTTTTTAAAGGTAAGTGGGGTCTGAATGTGCATTCTGGAGGCAAAAGTCCTCGCGCATATTTGGGAGTGGCGCGAGGAGGCGAAACGCCGGGGCTTGACTCCGATGCCGCGAGAAATCGCGGCACAGCGGACAGAGCTCCGACGGGATCTCATGGCGGCATGGAGAGCGCGATTGTCGCAACCCAGTGCTGGGCACGCCACTATTGCGGCGATAAGTCCCCTCTTTGAGGAGTGGCTGGAGAGGCGCCATGGCCTCCTCACCTTCCGCCTGACGCAGGTCCTCACCGGACACGGCTGTTTCGGGAGGTACCTGTTTCGGATAAGGCGGGAGGAAACGCCCGGGTGTCATCACTGTGTGGATCGCCCGGAGGACACGGTGGAGCATACGGTGGAGGTATGCCCGGCTTGGGCAGAGCACCGCCGTGTCCTCGTGGAGGCGATCGGTGGCGGGGATCTCTCGCTTCCGGCCCTGGTCCAGGCCATGGTACGGAGTGAGAGGGCATGGGAGGCCGTCACCTCCTTCTGCGAAGCAGTAATGCTCGCAAAGGAGGAGGCGGAATGCGTGAGGGAGAGGCAAATTTCGCGCCCTCACGCCCCTAGCCGCCGCAGGAGGAGACGCCCTGGGCGTCGGGAATCAATCGCTGATTCCCGGCCACCGTAGGCGCGGGCTTGCGGACGGTGAGCAATGGGTAGCTCGCCGTCCGGTAAGGACCAGGCCCGGGTCGACGACGCGTTGTGTTCCACGCGCGCCTCAAAGAGTGTCAGCGAGTGAAGGGGTCCGATGAGACCATTGCCTGCCGGGGTTGCGGGAAAGTCCGAAAGGGATACCGTGGCCCCCTGGCATTGCACAGGCAAGAGAAGGAACACGGGTGGGTTTTAGTCAGTAAGAGTCTGACACGCCCTCCCGCTCCACCCAGAGCGGGAGACGTCATTTGATGATTTCCCACCCAAAACAAAAAAAAAAGGGTCTGAATGTGCATATTGGAAAGGTGCACAGACCACCAAATGCACCCTTTTCAGACCCTGTCTCAACAGCTACACTAACTACACCAGTTATATCCACTTTTGACCCGTTTTTGGAAAACCCTTTCAAAATTCAAAAACTCTATTCCTGTTTTAAAGCAAGTTCCCCGTGGCGCTAGACCTTTAGTGGCACAACACCTAGCCAGTTGCGTTCGTCTTGCCGCCTGAGAGAACTCGCAAAGTGCTTGGGAACAGCTGCTCACCTTCCCTTACAGAATTCTACATGTACAGAAGAATTTGGAAACCAAAAAGACTTTAACTGCACAAATTAAAGAAATTCGGCTCTTATTTAAATTCAAAATTACCGACACGTGGGTAAGTGGGAGTCGGGCCTGCGGCTTCATGCACTACCGTCATCGAACTTAGGCACTTTGTTCAACGACACTACTTTCCGCATCGCTGCTTCCCTGCGACTAGGAGCTCCTTGTTGTTCTCCTCATCACTGTCACTGTGGCGAAGTTGTCAACAGCCTCGGACACCACGGCTTGTCTTGCAGCAGAAGTGCGGGTCGCTTAGCGCGGCACGCGAACATTAATGACATCATCCGATGAGCTCTTGTCACCGTCGGCGTTCCAGCTGTATTAGAACCTAATGGCTTGGCACGCGATGATAGCAAGAGACCGGACGGTATGTCTTTATTTCCATGGAAGGTGGGTAGGCATATGTGTGGGACGCAACACGTGTCGATACTCTTGCGCCATCCCATCTTCCTGGCTCAGCGTGCTGTGCTGGCGCTGCCGCTGCGGCTGCAGAAATCCTCAAGCGGCGAAAGTATAATAACCTTATAGGTAACTATATTTTCGAGCCGTTTGGGGTTGAAACCCTAAGGGCCGTGGAGTCCGAGTGCTCATTGCATGGTCTGTTCACTGAAATCTCTAAACGACTGGTTGACACTTTCCGTGACCCAAGGGCTGGTTTTTACCTTGGCCAGAGGCTAAGCATTGCCATACAACGTGGCAATGCGGCCAGTCTCTTGGGTACACTACCAGTCGACAGCGATGCGGATGAATTTTTCGACGCTATATTTTAGTTTGTATAATAATATATTAGCTTTTTTTTATTTTACATAATAAAACTGTTAAATGTGAAATATATAATAAAAACGGTGATTTTCCAGTCAAAAAAAATAATAACTTAGCCCGGTACTAAGTTGTCAGTCTTTGACTAACGAAGAAGGAATTTGGCCGAATAAAATTCTTGAATACTTATAACACAAAGGTATATTTTTTTAACAGTCACGTTCTTAGCAAAGTATTTTCCAAGACTAACTGTCACAATTATGTTCTTATATCTTATCTTATTTATACTTTTACAATTTTAGTCTAAATACAAATCAAGTAAATATTGGAAATTGTATACAGGGTGGCAGGGAAACGACGACTAGGTACAACCTGTTAGGTACCCGATTGAGTACATGATTCTGGACCCCCTGAAATTGAAATTTTTCGTCAGTTATCTAATCTATGGTTTCGCTGTATAATATTGAATTAACAACTATAGTAACGTAAATGTAAAATAATCGAATCAATTAAAGAGTAGGTATTTCTAAATATGAATTCTAATGTGTTACAATAATAATACATAATAATCACTGCATGATACATCATACCCGGAAGATGCCTTCAGTCGTTGCCAGCAATCTTTAACACTTGTATTAATTAGAAATACCTACTACAGTAATCTGTTCCGCGACTGAGGAATGCGCAGCGAGGAGCCAAGGGGCAGGATATAATCGCAAAAACTTGTATTTTATATGATATCACTTAAAATACTACTTTTTGCAGCTACAATTTAACAATTTTCGGATTTTTTTCTGTGTAGCTACTTATACCGTGATACCTTGCTTCTTGCCACAATTCAACATTTGAATACTGCTGGGGTTTTAAAACCTTCAAAATAGGCGACAGTAATTTGTTGTGTGCCCAGTGGTAACATCCGCGCCTTACGAATTTAGGTCGTAGATTCGAACCATCGACAGGCGCTTTACTTTATATAAACTATTTCATCACCACTGCTCTCAAAACGGTGAAGGAAAACATAGTGAGGAAACCGGCATGTCCTAGAACCAAATTTTAATGTTCGAAGACATGGCCAACCCGCACTGGGCCCGCGTAATGGATTACAGCCCACTCCCTCTCACTGAGAGGCACTGTCCCAGGAGTGGGAACATTATCAGCTGATTATGTTAAGTGAGTGTGTTAGTTGACGGGTTAAAAATTTAAACTTCTTAATCAACGCAATCAACGCAGTTATCTACATACTCGTAACGCTTGATTGCGTTGGTTAAGAAGCTTAAATTTTTAACCCGTCCAAAGGACCGCAGACCTAGTTATAAAATTAAAAAATCCGTATTATCTATATAAGTATATATAAAAGAAAGTGGTGTTAGTTACACTATTTATAACTGAAGAACGGCTGAACTGATTTGGCTGAAAAAGGGTGGGGAGGTAGCTTAGAACCAGGAGACGGACATAGGATAGTTTTTATGCCGGTAGGCTAAGAATGTAGGTAGGGTAGGTACGTAGGTTAAGTAGGTAGAAAGGTAGGTAGGGTAGGTAGGTAGGGTAAGTAGGTAGGTAGGGTAGGTAGGGTAGGTAGGGCAGGTAGTGTAGGTAGGTAGGTAGGGTGGGTAGGTATATAGGTATGGTAGGTAGGTAGGTGGGTAAGGTAGGTGGGTAGGATACGTAGGTAGGTAGGTAGGTAGGGTAGGTAGGTAGGGTAGGGTAGGGTAGGTAGAGTAGGTAGGTAGGGTAGGTAGGTAGGGTAGGTGGGGTAGGTAGGTAGGGTAGGAATGTCGGGTAGGTAGGGTAGGTGCGCCGTAGATAAGTACTTAGTGCTACCCGTGCGAAGCCCGGGCGGACAGCTAGTTATTTCTAAAGAAAGAAAACACACAAACATGTTCTGTAAAGATTTAATTATATAATGACTTATTCATTCTCAGAAACATTAAACTGCTTATATACAATTATTACTCAACTAACTATTTACACTAAATACTAAATTAAATGACTAACTATACTATAATATATACTCGTCCTCGTCTCTATTGAATGGCATTACTAATTCTTTGGTCAAAAAACGACCTAGCCACGTAAAGCGTTGGCCTGTTGCCGAGAAATTTCCTTCAAAGTCAAATTTTTTTTTTCAAAGCACTATGAAAGTCAAAAATACAAAAATATAATGATTATAGTCGTTCCAAAAAGGTACTTTTCGTATGGAGAAGAACGGGCAAAAAACTCCACCGTTACTACTTTAAAATGTATTATAATTATGTTGTATACATAATGCAACATATTTGCACTTAGAATAAAATTACTATACCACAATAGGTAAAAAGAATTAAAAACGAAGCAATGACAGATAAACTAATTATGTGATAGATACATGGTGCTCACATATTTACAAACATTGTAGAAGTATACGATATTCCTAAAATTTTAACAAGTAATACTGTTGGTTAAAGTAATCATAGAATCTAAAATCAATGTCATAAAAATAACAAATTATAATTAAATTAGCAACCAGTTTGATTTTGTCTAGTCTATTCTAGTCTAGTCTGTCTGCCTTAAAAAGGAGACGGGCACTCGGGTCCCGAACGTTTTGACTCCAAACGACTAAAAACTGTAGTTACCCATAATTCCCTATACTTAGATGTATTATGTAAGATCAACTGACTAACATTGCACACACGCACTGAGTTTATAAGCGGTCTAACCAGCTTCATTTTCCTCAAATGTATGGTACAAACAACGTTGTGGGTTCAAACCGGGGCATGTACCAATGTGACTTTTAGAATTCATAAGTACTTTCTGAGTTTATCTTGGATATTACTGACATCGGTTAAGGAAAACATCGTGAGGAAACCTGGACTTAATAGTTAATCTAAAATCTTAATAGTTAATCTGAAATCGCAAACCCGTCTTGAGCAAAGCAGGTGATCAATGCTCGAACCTTCTCTAACTGTTCATTTCAACGAGGAATTTTTCGGTGCCATATTTTACTTTGTTAATAGTTTTAATTAGGTTGGGATATTATATTTTTCTTTTAATAAACTGTTAAGTAACTCTTCTTCTTTTCGTGTGGTTAGTGACTAAACTGGAGTTTTAAAGCCGCCCATGGACCTCTGACTTGGCTTCACATGCCGACGAGAAATATCTCTCAGGCATATTATACAATACGCACATGAATCCGAAAAGTCAGAGGAACCGTTTCTTAATTTAGATGAGTTTTATATTTCCCTATGAAATTTTGGACCAGAATGCCCATGAACCAACCTGAACGTTTTTTTAACTGTTATTTTATTTGAGTAACAAGTTTTACAACTAGTTTAGTTAGGATCATCTGTCCAATATCTCTTTTTTCTTTGAACGTTATGTACGCCTGTAATTTATGAATACATTAGTACACCTAAATTCTGTTGTTGTACTTATTGAATAAATACATATGAGAAGGCCTTTTCCCAGCTGTGGGACAGTAATAAGCTGGTAGGTATGATGATACTCATCTTCATATTTGCAGAGATGATCGAATGGATCTCTTTTTAAAGTATGTTTGCCATAACTCCCGATTGCTCTTTCCTATAATTAAATACATATCCAATGCTAATATATTCATGAACTCTCCAAATACTCCTAATACATTAACATATTTATCAGATTTTTCAAATAAATCTCGTAAACAGTACAACACCATAACATTACTAATTACAAATATTAAAGTAGATATGTAAAAGCGACGCATTTTGTCAGAAGCTGTGGTCGCAGCTGCGTCACTACTGCGGAACAGAGAATATACAACCATAACATATACGACAAAACTTATTGTCACAGGTAACAACAACAGTGATATGCCGATAGGAGTTGTAAGTATTTCCATCGAGTAATACACATGAAGTAACCTGCCAGTTACAAAATATAAGAGCACTGCTATAAAAGGTACTCCCCATGCAAATATATTACTCTTAAGGTACCTCCTACGAATGTCATTGTTGAAAACTTTAACAAAATCAACGTAAAAAATATAGCACAACACGAGTAACCAGCAGTTGAAAGTAAGTGCCCAGAACTCAAATAAATACAGAAAAAACTGAACTCGTACAAGTTTCACATAATTAATAAAACAATTTGTTTCTACATAAATAAACAAACAGTAACGTATCACATTAGTTATCATCAAGTTGAGAAGCACATAGTTTCTGAAATGTCGGAACTTTTTGATTTTCCACCACGATGTGACTCCGTATATCAAACCAGCCAGACTTAGCACAACAATAATCCAGGCAATAACTACAAGATAATATGCACTGGGAACGCAGGGTGTGTCGAAAGCATCATATGCACTAATTTTGTATGTACTGGAGTTGTATGCACTAGAACTGTATGCACTGGAGTTGTATGCACTGGTGTCACTTGCACTGGTGTCACTTGCACTGGTGTTACTTGCACTGGTATCATTTAGAGTGGTGTCATTTGCGGTGATTTTATATGCACTTGTTACATATTCATTAGTGTCAAATGCACTGGTGTCGTTGTCGGCCATGGTGAGCATGATGCTCACCAGCGCAGTTCGCCACGCGTCCACTCCTGGACACGCCGCACAGCGTAATGAATCCGGTCGAGTTACTTGAACCATAATATAGTATAACAAGTACTGGTGATTCACAGTGTTGTCCTGAATCTCCATGACGTTGTTTAATCCTAACTTATATTATAAATGCAAAAATGATTTTGTTTGTTTATTTGTTTATTACAGTTTCAAGTTTCACGCTCAAACGGCTGAATGGATTTGAATGTTAGCATATGGTAAACCATGACTTGGGGCCAAAAATTATTCTTTGTTCTAAACAAAGGATGATTTTTATCCCGATAGTACAGTAGGTAGATAGGCAGTAAGTTCCCGTGGAATAATTTGCGACACCCACACGGGTGAAGCCGCTGGCAAAAGTTATAGTAACAATTTAAAGGCTTGATCGGGGAAATACTACCACTATAGATAGGTATTTCTGTTTCTGTTATGGGTGGGTAAACTCATCATGTTTGTGAATAATTTATTCGAATGTTAAATGCTTGGAAGCTGTTAGTAAAATTTTAATATTGTCTTATGATTTTTGTTTGTAATGTAGGTATGTGTTTACATTAAAAGTACACTTTGAAAGCAAGCTCTTCACCTTAATATAACCCCTTATAAATATAAAAAGAAAAATAAAGATAAAAAATATATATATCAAATTCACAACAAATCTACCATAATAAATCAATTTGTACACAACAATATCAACGACTGAACACTGTGTCCCAAAATACAAGCGATAGCTTAGTTATGGAAACAGTATCACCAACTCCTGCGATGAATGTACCTTTATAATTAGAAGTAATAATATTGTGAATGATTTTCTGGTTGCAATAAATAACTTTTTTTTTAATATTACAAATTAGATAATTACCTGAAGATAAAGATATTGGGAACCTGTTAGACCGGCTCCATAGGTCAATCCAGTTACATGAAAAGAAACTGGTTGTAAACGTATATAAGGGCTTGGCTCTACATTAGTTCTGGTAACTCTATAATAGTGAATGCGTTATGTGAGTCTTGGTAACATACTTTACATAATGTTTTTGGTGGGATTTTTATAATCAACATCATTTAAGCATGTATAGACTTTTCCTAACTATGTTGGGGGCCAAGCTAAATACCAGCATTTTACATGGAGCGACTATCAAAGTCCTATAAATTGTTTGTGGTTTAATGACCGATTCCTATATTTAACGGACCGTTATTTGCTTGTATCTTTACCAATAATGAAGTGAATACGTCATAGCTTTGCATAGTAGACCCTATGGAAGTAGCTATCACGGGTAAAATTAGCTTACTAATCTGTATATATGCCCAGCATGGCAATAAAAAAGTTACCATTGATAAGTAAAACGATTCGTTTTTGTTTATAGGAATCGAGCATAAGACATTCAAAGTCATACAAATGACCGGGACCAACAGTTTAACGCGCCGGTTCAGTCGTAGCGGCACCCGGAGGGGTCGGTTACCGCGCGCAACCGTTAGGGACCGGTGAGACGCCTCCGGCCGCGCTGGCACCCGGAGGCGCCACCCTGTCCCTAACGGTTGCGCGCGGCCCTCCGGGTGCCGCTAGGACTGAACTAGGTTCTGTAGTTTCTGCCTACTCACACTACGATAATCACAAAATATTTCTTCCTCGTCGGCTTACAAAAACTCTCGCCATAATTCCCGATTACATCTTACCAATGGAAGAAACAAATCAAGAATTATCGTTTGTAAGTTTATCAACACTGTTTGTATTGTGACTGGAATGCGCAGGAGTATGTCCCAAATAAAAGCAGATAACACAACGATATTACTCAACATAAATATCAATGAAGCTAAGTAGAAGCGACGCCATTTGTTAGTACCTGTGCTGGAACTTTCTTTAAAACAAAACAAAGAATAGACGAGCTTAACGTAAATAATCAAGTTTATAAACAAAGGTAAAACCATAATTCCAGTGCTAAGGAAAACGAAAATTCTTATTCGCAATTCAGGATTCATTGTATGCCCTTCTTTTAATATTAACAATAATGGTAATACAAATGTAGAAATAAGACTAGTTATAACGGGGAAGCCCCAAGCGAAAACGGTTGATAAGATTTTTTGTGGTCTATTTTGTAATGGTTCATCAAATACTTTAACAATATCCACGTAAACTATATAACATATAAACAGCAACCAATAATGTTGCACTGTCGTAAAATATGTACTCATAAAATCGCATATATCGTGAGTAAATTTATCGTCAATGACCTTCTCATGTAAGCTGGGAACAATAATAGACAATATAGTTAAACGCAACAAACTTGTGACGATCGCATTGAGGTAGGTGAAGTTTCTGAAGTGTCGGAACTTGTTGATGAGCCACCATGACGTCACTCCGTATATGAATGCGGCGAGGGTCAGCACAAAGACAAGGTATTCAATGATGATGGACTCGAGAGGCGGTTGGAATGCCTCGAGATTATGGACCACGCGCGTCCCATTTCTAGACATTGTAGGATTTGTAAGTAACTTGTACTGAACCAGAAAGTCTAATTGTGCTTGAGATTCTCACAAAACTTGAAACATTTACTTTTTCTACTTTGAACTCTATCTCATCCGATATTCTTGTTCGTGTTGATGGCACGACAGTGTTTCGTTGTTAGCCCGAATCTTCGCCACTTCTACAGCGTCGTCAGTTGAAGCGCAGAGGTCACTTTGGTTGCAGGTTTTGGGGCACAGAGGACAGAATAAGACACCGTGATACAGCTCCACATCCACAGCCTCCTAACGATAAAGAGCGATGATGCGGTCGACCGTCCTATGCACGTATACTTAAATGTAACCTTTACACTCGGGACTTAAAGGCTTCCAGGTTGAAGTTATCAGGAAACACAGATTCCGGCAAGGAGCTCCAATTCTTCTCAAAACTCTTACTCTGCTGGAACTCGTGCTCAAGATTCTCACTGTACGTAAAATGTCACACGTCCGTACGAATACACTCACGCACAGTCGACTAATTAATTAGAAAGAGAGAGAAATAGTAAGGAAAAAAAAAATTAAATAGGTCAATACACCGACACTGCAAACCATGTTGTTTGCCTGTTCTTATAAGTAAAGTTTTAAGACTTCACGTGACCAGAGGGCTGGCCTATTCTTTGGCCAAAGAATCAGCATCGCCATTCAACGTGGCAATGCTGCCAGCCTTTTGGGCACTTTTCCTGTTGACAGCGATGTGGATGAATTTTTTGAATCATGTAAATACGTCCATTGTTAAAATAAATATTCCTGTTAAGACTTCTGAGTATTAAAGTATGAATCAAATACATATGTAGCGTATTGTAGTCTGCTGCTAGATAAAGGGCTCTGCCAAGTTACCCTGCTACATCTGGTTTTCAGTCTGTCCCGGCTGACATGATGAAATATTTATTTGTGCAAGTAGATGTTTAGACATAAATTTTTCTGTCAATATTTTTCAACTTGACGGTACTGCCATTTCTTAGCTGACTGATCCCTGAGAACTCAAGAGGTCATGGTCTTCTTGAAATAAAAACATTATATTTTAAAAATATTATATGAGTCTTACAATGCAGGTTTGTCTGCTGGGGAGTTTGTTGCGCCACTTCTTCTTCCCAACAAAAGCACTAGGAAGTGGTGAAGGGTGGGCGTTTTGGGGGACTGTCTTATGTAATTTTGACGTTCGAAAAGTGCTGATTCTCAGCCTAGTTAGAATAAATGACTTTTGAATTTTGTTTTTTTTTTTTTTAATTTCAGGGCCATGTCTGGAAAGGACTTTTGAAAGAGCCATTGCAACTTTGGTTGACCTGTTCCGACGGGCGGAACATACATGCATCAGTCATCTTGTAGCTCAACCCTATTGTAGAAAGCTCAACAACCTGTCACACGACGCTACCAGCTCTGTAGGACATTTGCATAGCCACATAAAAAAATATTCAAAACCGCCAGACAGTTGTAAAGTCATGATTGTATTCTATCTAGCCTGCATGGTACTCATATTCACAATCAGTTTTCTCTCTCGTAGCTTGCCCATGGCCACTTCCAACTTGCAATGTAGGTTGTGATTCCGATTTACAAGAGGTCGGTACAAACCAAACGTTCGGATGTACAGTTTATCCCCTACCAAATTATTTTCTGAGCATTATTTCGTTGGTCTATCCCTACGTACTAAAATGTGAATAATATCAAGAAAAGAATGTTCTTGTTCATAAAATATGTTCTTTTGGTCTAAAGTCTAATCTAAACCAACATTAAGACTTAAGGCGCAGCATTCCGAAAACGAGGTTTTTTAAAGCAGTGTATCTCTTAAACCGTAAATAATTTTGACAAAAAAAAGAATGATATTTTCAAGTCTTATTTTAATACAGTGATGGAACTCAAATATTAATTAAATATACATTTAAAAATCTTCAAACACACCTCTTAATTATTGTCCTTAAAAGCAATTTATACCTTCACTAACAATTATAATATTATAATTAAAAATATACCATAAAATGTCTAATGCCAAGCTGCATTCAGTGATGGATTATGATGAGTAATATGAGCAATATGATGAAAAAAACAACGAAAAGCATTGAAAAAGTACAAAAGTGTGGTTATTTTCTTTACTCTTTACACTTAAAGAAAAAGACAGAGACAAAGTCAAATCGGAACCCTGCGCCTTAATTCAGCAAGGAGTATGTACGATTACGATACGATACACTGTTACTGACTGACAAATAATTTGACTTGATATTACATATCTTTTTTACTATTTGAGAGAAGAGTCAGTATACATATATTAGAAGAGTCAGTGTATTTATATAATTATCACCAACTTTGCAAAACAAATAAAACAATGTCGACATAATCTAGACAAAATCGAACTGGTTGCTAATTTAATTGTATAATTTTTTTTTTAATTTTTTTAAACATTAATTTTTTAATTTTTTGTGATTACTTGAACTCACACACTGACTTATTATTATTAGTATTACTTACTCTAATGTTAGAAATATAGTATAATTTTACAATGTTTGTAAGTATGTGAGCACCATGCATCTATCACATAATTATGTCATTCCTTCATTTTTCATTCTTTTTACCTATCGTGGTATAGTAATCTTATTCTAGGTGCATTGTATTCACATATAATTATATAATAAGTGTATACAAGATATAATGTTTTTTTTTAAAGAGTAACGGTGGAGTTTCTTGCCCATTCTTCTCCATACGAAAACTACCTTTTGGAATGGGCGACTAGAATCAGTTTTATTATTTTTTGTAAAGTTTGACGTTCAAAAGTGCCTTTTTTGTGCCTAATTGAAATAAATTATTTGACTTTGACTTTAATAAATAATTATGCATTTAATTCATGCTATGTGCGTCACTTACAGATCAAGAACAATCTGCATGACGTGTGTAAGCATATCTAAAATTAAATAAACCTCAGGTTAATAAAATTAATTATGAACCTCATTCATGATGACATACACTTTTAGCTGCTTGCTTACTTGTATGTTTTTCCTCTATTACATTCTTATTCATTAAAATACGTTTAAAACTGAGTATTTTCAACCAATCAATAAACACGGTGACTACCATGATGACTAAGAGAAAAGTCGATCGAAACTGCGAGCCGAAGGCGCCGGTGCTTCTTGTGAAATCAATTTCAAATAAAAATAGATTTTGAATACGATTTCGAAAAAAAAAAAAAAACAAAAACGCCCATTTCTACTTATCGTAGGCACTTACAATTACCTGCCAACTTACTAACTGTCAGATTGATGATCTTGTTGGTGGTTATTCGCCAATGAACTAAGCAGTTATACAAGGCTAAGCTACTACGATAAGTAACGTTTAAAATGAGGTACTTTAAAACTTTGTTTTTTTTATAAATTCTGTAAATACTTTCGAAGTATTCTCGCAAAACTCTCTAGCGACGCAAATCATGTAACATAAAGATATTTTCTGAGATAGATATGAACAATTAAACGACGAACGAACAATTATTTGACGATTAAAGCAATTGCGGCTGCACTGCGTGTTGCGGGTTCGATTCCCGCACGGAACAAATATTTTTATGACCTACACTAGGGCCATGGGGTCCGAGTGCCCACTTAGTTTTTCAAGACATCGCCAAGCGGTTGGTCGACTCTTCACGTGACCAGAGGGCTGGCCTATTCTAGAATCAGCATTGCCATTCAACGTGGCAATGCAGCCAGCCTTTTGGGCACTTTTCCTGTTGACAGCGATGCGGAAGAATTTTTTGATGCCCTATAATTACCCCCCCCCCCACTTCTTATGTAATATATACTTGTACATATTATTAATAGTATTATTTTAAGTCTGTTAGTTTTTAATTATATATATATCTATATTGTTAATATTTTTAATTGACTGTGTAAATAAAATACCTACAAGTAGTTGTTCCGGGTCTGGCTGTTTGTTTATGTGAGTTTAAATGTTTGTACACGCACCCACGATACAGGAGAAATTCCTATTGTGGGGCAGTATTTTTTTTAATTACAAATGAAATGTCTACCGTTGAATTAAATTGCGGTTTACTCCTGTGGTAGGAGCACACTCATCGCTTAGTGGGAATTATATGACGTTCGTTATTATTAGATATTTAATACGTAAAAGCAAGAAATACTGACGTATTATAACATATCATAAGTGATTTCTTGCTTTAAAAACAACGTTTTTCCACCGGGCGTTCTTGGAACTATCACATAATGTAAAACTTATCTTGAAATGTCCATGTTCTTGAATGCAGCGTGTCGTGTGTATCATTTATACTAAGCTTTTACATACACACATACATAAAGTCACGGCTTTGACTCATGGGGGTGGTTAGAAACACCTGAAAATATTAACAACTGTAATACACTGGCCTTCAAAACTAAGTACTTACTACACTTTTAACATTTCAATTTTTTTGTAAACTATAGAAATTAGAGATTTTAAATTATCAGCTTTCTTTGAAACTATAGTAAATTATAAATTAGTAACATTTTAAAATCTAAATAAAGATAAAACAATAAAAATTGTCCTTTTTAGCTTAGTGTCATAAAACTCATTTAACATTTACAAGTATGTTTTACATGTTATTTATTTTTTAATTACTGTTATTGCCTCCTCGGGATCTGCTTACAGCTTCGAGTCGATTTGGCATACTGAACACGAGGTTTTGGAGCCGATGTTGGGGAATATTCTACCATTCTTCTACCAGGGCCTCTTTTAGTGCCCTGAGGGTGGTAGGTGGTCGTCTGCGGCTTCTGACTAGCCTCCCTAGCTTATCCCAGGCGTGCTCAATCAGGTTGAGATCAGGCTTCTTGATGGCCAAGCCAACACGCTGATACCAATCTCCTGAATATACTCTTGCACGACCCGAGCAGTGTGTGCCATATTTACTAAATACAGCCCTGCATACTCATTGAGAATCTCCTGGGCATATCTTTCCCCCGTCAGAGTGCCATTTTCTATAGCCACTAACTCTGTGCGACCTTCTGAAGATATGCCAGCCCATACCATGTACACTGCCTCCACCGTACTACAAGTGTTCAAAATGCTAATGTTTTAATTTTGTCTTGTTTAAGTACTAATTAGTACTCATAGATATAGCTTGTCCACTCTGAAATGACGCGCCCCACTACCGCATTTACGCACACGGTAATGCGGATTTCTATGGCGCCCGTAGGGGGGCGCGTCATTTTAGAGTGGACAAGCTATAATACTCGTATTGTGTATTGACAATACTAAAACACTAGCGGAATGTTGAACTCTTGTACTGTAACCTCCTTACTAATAAACGTTGTATAGCGTCAGTGTAGTTACACAACGCTTTGTCTTCTTCTTTCGAAAGTCAATTACTGACGACTGAAAGAGAGAAAACGGTGTGTACCTATTGTGACTGTCATTAACATTCTCTAATTTATAACAAAATATAATATTTACTTTAAAATCGGCATACGGTTCGGGCCACTTAGAAACACATTAAATCTCCATTTTATGGTTTGACAGCTTGAAACGTTACCCTAATAAATAACAAACGATCCTATTTCTTTAAAATTGTAAAACACTATTGAAGCCCTTAGAAATCCCATCTCACGATGGAAAACATGTTGGCGAATTCTAAGAAATTAAATCAAAGCAGGGATTGTCAACATGCGGCTCTCAAAGTTAGTGGGATCAAGCGTGCTCTTGCATGAATATACTCGTAATGAAAGTAAGGTAACTAACAAATAGAAATCTAGAGTTATGCTAACTACCTAACTAGAGTGATACTTATGAGCCATTCAAAGGCATGCAAATAGTCAATGCTTCCATTGATGTAACCATCTATTGTCCTATAACTGTAGTTATACTATTGTATTGATAGTTTTATTATTCAAGCAGATAGCTAAAATACTTTAATAGGTTTAGTGCTAAAACATAATAGTATGGTTTTACAATACAATATATATATAAATTGTAACTTTTGTTTCCTACCTTACCTAAAAGGTTGATATTCTCTGAACACTCGCACATGTGTTTCTCATAAATGTTCGCTGATACCCGACCTACTCAGGCAATTTGAACCGACCCTTTTAAAACAATTGAGAATTTTTACACAAAAACTGCAATAAACCTATTCTTCCAAACTGTGGGAAGTTGGTTGTTTTAGGAATGTGGGGAACGGAGGAGACGGATATTTGAAGACAAGTGAGGCAGTTGATTTTGAATCACGAAAGGCTAAGGACGTCAGAGTCCAGGCGAGTTAAGCTAGGAGACTTGATGAATATCAAGTGATAGTCCGTAGGCTGTCGTTAGAGACCGAGCATTATTTATTAAGTTGTTAGTGGGTTTAAGACCACGTTAGGTAGCGACGACGTAGTCTAAGCTAGGCAGTGAGTTTGAAGCGCTTCGGGAGACAATCGAGACGACGACGCGAAGCCCGAGGCTAGGCTGGTAATGTGGGCAGTATCTTGTAAGTGAGTTATAATCTAATTCTCTCTAAGGAATTATTTGGTAAGTGTCAACTTTAATTAACTTTTATATTTAGTAGTAGTATGTCCATTATTCCTACTAGTTGATTTACATTGTATTTATAGGTAATAGTAAGGTGATATCGCTGACGAACGATTAATGATCGTTTATACCAGAATGGCGAAATAACTCTTATTTAGTATCCTGTTTTATAACTAATGTTATATTCTCATGTATTACCTGTCCATGACCTACCTTGACAGATTAATCACTTGCATTTGGCTTTAGGGAATGGTGAAGGCCTTCCACCATACTTGACACTGAGCACTAACGCTCGAGACTATTGACGATTGTTGACCTTGAGCTGACGCACCACATTTGGAAGGCAGAACCATAGAAACTCACAGCTCATTAAAAGGAGGCTATGAAGCCAATCTATAATTGTATTATAAACAACCAAACGTTAGTGGTGATTTCTGTATCCAAAAAGGTCTTGCCACAGAATACTTTGCGTGAGATTTGTTGGCGTATATTTCCAGGGAGCGGGGGTAGGCATCACCAAGTACCCCAAACTGAATTGGTAGTCGTTCTAAGAACGCTAGGGACCGTGTCTCATTAAAACCCCACCCGGCTGTTTGTAGGCCTATTACTGAATCGACACTATTTATTGAGACACGCTATTGGGACGCAAAGCCGCTAATAGCCGCACCGCATCCTCTAAATTGGGAAGATTAAGGAAATATGAGGTGACGAACTACCACCTCGGCGTTCACCAGATACGATCGTGATGTATTCTGCTAGAGACTGAGTCTACGGTGCGCTTGTGCTAGTCTTGTGTTAACTTAGTAAAAGGGGTTTAGGCCGCCGTAAGGGTAAGCCGCAGTCTTTAACATTAGTATGCAATTATAACTAAACTAAACTTATCTTCCTCAATAACAGTTGGACTTCGCAGTACTCTGTCTTAGGATTGTGTAAGATATTTATATTGTGATTAGGGAGCGTGTTCCGTTAGAATCGTATTAGTTCCTCAGAGGTTCTATGCGTTAGGTCTAACGGATCACGTACAATGAGGCAAACGTTAAAAAACGGTTCCCGGTCTCACTGAAGTGGGTACGTTGTAAACAGACAAATTAACGTAACTATAAATAATTATTGAAGCGCAAGCGTAACGATCCCTTCACCCCTTCACTTTATCAAAGCTGTATTGCAGATATTGGTGCTCTACTGCGAGAGGAGGAGACGTTGGCGTTTCAACATTTATAATACTATATTATATATATCATAATATATATTTCTGCGTATCCTCTTATCTTCTTAGCTTCATATTGTATTAATATTATAATACTTGTTTACTAACTGTGGATTCCCAATATTAACTTCACCTTGTTCCCCTCCCTGTCCCCTAGCTTTCTAAGTCGGGACAGGGTAGTCTAGGTTATGGGAATTCTTCTCTTTCTTACGACGGTGGAAGAGTGTCCAGTCTCGAGACGAGCTCTACAGTGCCGCACGGGGTGGGGTGCGGCACTTCCCCCACAGGGGGAACCGACCCAAACACTAACATTCACATAATTAGGAAAAACGAAAATTTTATCAGCCTAGGGTATTTTAGGTACAGTCACACTATTCATCTGATATAATACGTTTATTAGCAGTCTTCGTGGATGGTACTATCTGTACCCTTTATATTATTGTACTGTATAAAAGCTTTTGTAACAAGCTAATTATAGGACTTTATTAAATGACAGTTGTTAATATTTGCTAAAATGAATTCTTGCAAGCTAATTTTGTACAGCTTCTTCTTGGTGCACAAATTCCTCGTGAATAAATGTTATTATAATGTCAAGGAGTACTTACAAGATAAAAATATAGATACATACATAGAGTAAGAGTTATTTATTGTAACCGAATAATATGGCAATACCTACAAATCGTGTGACATGCTATAATAATTTTATATGACATCTGTATAATTTTATTTTAATCTGAACCCATACTTTAATTTAATTTATTTGATTGTTATGTCTATGACATGTGTTATTAATACATCTGACAATTTTTATTTTTATTTTGAGTACTGTAATGTCAATTTTAATTTTGTAATGTTATTTTAATAATTATTTAATTAGATTAACAATAATATAAATATTTGCACACCTCAATAGGTAATGATACGGAGTACTTTATAGTTATTTGTAACACCTGTTTTATACCTACCTGTATTAAGCAAATAAATTATTTGATTTTATTTGATTTGGTCTTCGATAACACTGAACGAAAGTGGCTTGCAACTGCAAGAAAGCAAACAATCGTGCATTCATTTTGCGAGCAATAACGGAAAAGCATAGAGGTACTATATTCAGGACAATTCAGATGGATAGTTCGTAGAAGGCTTTACCACATAGGTTTTTTACTGGGTATTTTACTACTTATATAATCTAGGTAAATAACTTACTTATTTCCAAGAAAAAGTATGTGTCAAAACAGATGCTATTAATATTTCTGTCGAAACAAGTTTAATAGTAGTCATTTTTTGGGGATTATTGTAACATTCTTGGTTGTTTATCCTATACTATTACACGAGCAATATTTGTATTTGCAACCATTTCATGAAATAGAACATCGACCGTTGGCCACGTCATGATGTGGTCCGGCCAGATCATTGAATACTCAACGTTTGACAATATGATCAGTTAAACGCACGACTACTTCATTTTGAGGCCAAACATTTGTGATCATATCGTAAAATAGTTAGATTATTCACCGGTGGAGGCGTTGATGTCGCTTTGTTTTTGTTGTGCATCATGGCAGCGGAATACAATAAATCAAACAAAGTAGAGTGACCTCGCAAAAAAAAGTCAATGAACTTTTATTGGGTTTCCAAATATGATATTATGGAAAGCGACCATAATCGCTTGGAAGTTGATCGCTCGCTGGCCGCTGCCGCTGCGTGAAGTAAAACAGAGCACTTAAAATTAGATTTAAAAAATTATAAATTACTATAAATTAGTTAATTATTATAAATGATAAAATGAGAGATTGTGCTTGTTTATCTGTCATTTCGTCTATTCTTCCGTCGACAAAAACGACAAAACCCGTTTCTATTGTAGTCATGCTAAGCGTGCAAGGCGATGCTATATGGCAGCATGGAATTAGTAAGTACCTACTATCATGGCAGCATGGAATTAAATGAGCATTCTCTATATTCACCTGAGCCCGGTCGCCCAGGTACTTCTTATTATATTATTTTTGTTGTGTTTTTTTTTGCGACGAAGTGTTGCAGTTCATTTCATAAAAATATTAGGAAATTTTGGACTTCTAAGCCAATCAATCAACTCAGTCTATCGCAGTCCACTGCTGGACATAGCCCACTCCCAAGCTGCGCCACAACACCCTGTCCTCCGCCTTTCGTATCCAGTCTATCCCAGCCACCTTTTTACTTGCCGTCCATCTAGCTGGGGGGCGTCCCACATTACGCTTGCCGACTCAAAGTGAGCGTAAAGCTATAATAATAATAAGCATAATTGGCCTCTCCAATAGCCCTTTGTTTTAAAACAACCGCGGAGGCCCTTTCGAAAACAACATAGCAATACTAATTTCTGAAAAATGCTGCATTGAAAATAATGCCAGGAGTTATCGCGACTTAATAGGTTTAAAACCATGTTATAAACGACTAGCACTTTGCCCGCGGCTTCGCTCCCGTGGTCTTTCCTGCGGGACCCGTTATTTTTCCCGGGATAAAAAGCTTTCTAATGGTAAAAGAATTTTTCAAATCGGTCCAGTAGTTTCGGAGCCTATTCAATACAAACAAACAAAGAGTCCAATCTTTCCTCTTTATAATATTAGTATAGATATAGATAAATTACATTTATTTCTGTTTTTACATTAATTATTATATTAATTACATTAATTTACAGAAATAAATGTAATATATCTATATCTATACTAATATTATAAAGAGGAAAGATTGGACTCTTTGTTTGTCTTCTTCTGATAAAGACACAATTTCCATTGGCGCACCTACTTTTTGTACCTACCTGACCTTAAAACGGCCTAAAGTGAATATTAAGCAGGCGACCGATTAAAATATAACTTGCCAAATATAGTAACGTTTAAAAATTAACATTGAAAGTAGGTTGATACAGCTGAACTTACTTCACTTATAGGCCTGTTAAACATTAACACACTCATTGCAAAAACTTTACTTAAGTATTAACAAATAGACTAAAAAGAAAACTTATACTAAATTAGCCGCGCTCCGCGGTTTCACCCGCATAAGTTTCGATCCCATAGGAATATCGGGATAAAAAGTATCCTATGTTCTAATCCAAGTCATCGTCTATCTATGCGTCAAATTTTATCCAAATCCATTAAGTCTTTTTAGCATTGAAAGCGTAAAAAACAAACTCACGTTCGTAGACAATATTAGTAAGGTAACACCTGGAATAGTGGATCCAGATCCAGCGCCCTAATTGCGAAAATATACACGATCAATCACAATCTGCATCATATTGAAACAGATTGCTAATCCATCGCTACAAAAGTTCCAAAAAAAATCCTCTCAACAACGTAAACAACGCAATGAATGTTGTTGAACTGTCAAAATCAAACAGACGAAAGTGTGTTACGCAATTAGATAGCGGATCTAATTCAGTTGAACTAAACCAATAACCTGATATGGTGTAATTTTTTATCGAATCACTCGGAATTTGAATCGTTTTGGAACAAATTGCTAATCCATTGCTTCATAAGTTCGAAAAAATAATCTGCTCAACAACGTAAATAACCCAATGAATGTTGTTGAACTGTCAAAATGAAACAAATTTGTCGTAATCGTTTACGTAAATGTGTTGCGTAGTTAGATAGCTGAAATATGTTGTAACTAATGTTTGCGATTCCAAAATTCTATATTTAATATAAACTTCGATTATAAAGCTAGTTTTTCTCTTTTCAGTTATGTGTTTTTTCAGTTGGGTTGTTTGGTTTTTTTTATTCGTTTTATTTTAATTTAGGCTTGTATTAGTTTTTCATCATGTCACATTCCAATTGTAATCACATTTTTTTTCGATAGCCTACTCGATAGGTTTGATAGTGAGGTTTTTAAACATTCAACTCGTATTTGGCGCCAAAGTCCGCCATTTTCCGGCATTTTCTGGCGAATCCGCGGGCAACAGTAAGTTAGTAAGCTAAGTAAGTAAGTTAGTAAGTAGCGGGCAATAATATGGTAGATTATTCACAAAAGGGACAAATCGGTGTCTTATGTCACGAGCACTAGATCCAAGAGCACCCATGACGATGACACCTTTAACCCCAAGAAGAATATTTTACTTTTTACACGTTCGGCGAGGTAATATTATTATAATATATATTTTTTAATTTTGTAAAAAAAATCATTCTAATGTTTAGTTGAGGTTTCCAATTCAAGTCACATTATTGACCAGCGTGCTATAATGAAACTCAGTATAATATTAATCGCTGACTGAATTCAATAGTGGCACAAGTCAAATTTGTGGCAATTTAAGTTAGTAATGAATTCTTGTTCTAAATTAGGTACTTTATTTTATGCATTATGGACGCGTTCGCCAAATTGATAGATATAGAATCAAACTACTACATTGACAAAGGTCACACACGCAAGTGTACGCACGGTTATCAGCGGCAATAGTAGTCAAGTGAACAAATTTTGATACCTTGTTTTTTTTTTTAGAATTCATTGGGACCTACAAAAATATTTCGTATTGTTGTTTATATTTTTACTAAATAATAATTAGATACAAATACTTACTTCAGTGACTGCTAGGAGGCACTGGAAGCCCTCTTCTAGTAGAAAGATGTGGGCCGTGTACTTTGGGTTAGTTTTGTTAGTATGTGTTAGTATGATGAGGCTTTACCTCCGGACTTAATGGAGTGACCTGAAGGTTTACTTCGGTGACTGCTACTGGACTTCCTCGATGAGTAGAACTAGATGTGCCAAGTTTGGGCTCGTTTTTTAGTTATGATGAGACCTTACCTCCATACTTGAAGGAGTGACCAGAAGGTGTACTTCGATGACTCGTTTGTTCATAAACTACCCGGTGGAGGTTAAGTGTCATTAGTGAATAAACGATAACGTTGCGTCTCTTTCATGCAATACAGGCTCATCGTTAATCGGCCGCATGCACTCGCGGCTATCACCCGCTTAATGTTATGCAATAGTGTATTTTTTTAGTTGTGCCAGCCTTGCACAAATATAGCGGAGTTTTCTAAATTGTGCCGGTGTAATTGATAATCGAAATGCCAAAAAAAAAAATATTATGAGTGCTGTTCCACGGTAAAAAATTATAATTAATATACGATAAATGTTTTTTTTTTCAAACCTAAAGAACGAAACTCTTAATGAAGTAACACACGACTGCTTCATCAGTAACTGACCCTGGTGTAGGAGAGGCGCGAGATGATCTTGCAGTCTTCAGACAATGCACTCAAGTACCGGCTCAATAGACGAATCTCTAAGTCCTTGCAAAGCGAACTTCACCGCTTTAGTGCTGACTGCATTAAGGACGCGATAGAGCGGAATAAAGGCTCTTAGAACTTTGCAAGAGATCTGACTATTGGGCAGACTCAGCTTGCAAAACTGAAAAGCAAACATGAGCTATTGAGAGAGATCGACAGGTTCTAGGTGGACAGTTATACACATACATATATACATACATACATAAACTCACGCATTCTCTCCATGGGAGTAGGCAGAAACTACAGAATGCCACTTGCTACGATCCTTACATACTCCTTTTGCCTCGTTTACGTTCATACATCTGGTCATACACGCACGCTGTTTGCGAGTACTACGCACCTGTCTTTTCTGAAGAACATCACCAATAAGGTCAGTATATGTCCTAGGGTGTCCCCTCCCACATCTGCCTTGTAAATACATTTTGTTAGTCGCCTTTCATTCATCCTCTCAACATGATCAAACCATCTCAGCATACCCTTTTCAATTTTTGTCACAACATCTTCTTTTAACTCACACCGTTGTCTTATCACATCATTTTTCATCCTATCATTCATAGTTAGACCACTCATGCTTCGCAAGGAACGCATTTCCACAGCATTTATCCTACTTTCAAGCTTCTTTTGCCACACCCAGCATTCACTTCCATACATAAGCGTGGGCACCAGCACATCATTGTGAACAGCTAGTCGAGCCTTTTTGGACATCAACTGGATGGTCACAATCGCATGTATAGCACCATTCACTTTATTTCCCGCATTTACTCTCCTTTCCACATCTTCATCAATCTTCCCATCCCTTGTAAACAGACTCCCAAAGTATACAAACTCACTTACTTGCTCCACATTCTTATCATTTATTTTCATATCACACACCGATACATCCTCTCCTCTTTCAAAGACCATGACCTTCGTCTTATTCACATTTATATTCATCCCTTTCCTCTTATATGCTTTATCCATCACAGTCACCATGTCTTGCAACTGTTCTGCTGACGATGCAAGTAGAACTTGATCATCTGCGTAGAGAAGGCATTTAACAGGCAACTCATTCATCCACAATCCGCACGGCATAAATGTCATGGCTAAGACTATGGAGGACGTCAGTACAATGCTCGATGACGAAAGAGTGGGTCTTAAAATAAACATGGACAAGAAAAAGGTCATTTATAGAGTATGTTTACCTAGGACAAACTGTCCAGTTAGTTATGTACAACTTGGAGAAAGAGGTCAATCATCGAATCCGACTCGGCTTGTCAGCGTTCGGGAAGCTACGCATTATCTTCTCGTCCCACATAACGGAGTGTCTCAAGACTTTCGTCGTGTTTGACCAGTTTGTGTTTGACAGTGATGACCTATAGTACTAAAACGTAGTCACTCCCAATGGGCCTTATTAGAAGGCTGAAAGTCACCCAAAGGGCAATGGAGAGGGCTATGTTTGGAGTTTCCCTACGTAATCGAATAAAAATGAAGAGATCCGCAGGAGAGCCAAGGTAACCGACATAGCACGAAGAATTATCAAAACAGGGCACATTGCTGGCAGAACTGATCAGATGTCCGATGGAGCCGAAAGGTTCTGGAGTGGCGACCGCGTACCGCAAGATGTAGCGTTGGAATGCCTCCCACAAGGTGGTCGACGACCTTGTGCAGGCTGCAAGAATCTGCTGGATACGCGAACCACAGAACTGGTCGAAGTGTCGGTGCTGCGGGAGGCCTATGTCCAGCAGTGGAAGTCTTTCGGCTGAAATCATGTTGATGATTCTCAATACGGTTTCTAGGAAATCACAGACTCAAAAGTATGCTAATAAATATTAAGTTACTAAAAATTTATGGTAGTTTTATTATTTATGATTTAGCAATTCCATTAATGAGCACATAAGTTTTTTTTTTTAAACTCTATTTAGCAAGTTTTTCGTGAAATTGTTGTATTCTTATTTTCTTAAACTTTATATGTATGATAATATCTGGCATTAGTCAAAAAAGTGAGAAAAAAAAAACAATGCAATGGTGGCACAACTCGGAGTCGCCATCTTCTGGACCTCTTATTAATCAAAATAACAAAAACTATTTCATAATTCTTACTGCCAGCAACTGAAGCTTGATCGTAGATGTGTAAAAACCAAACATGAACTATATTTATTCCATAAAGGCCAGTCAGCACGAGATAATTGTTGAATTTTGTCTTGTGCCACTATTGAATTCAGCCAGTGATTATTACCCAGTTAGAACTCAGGGCTATAATGACTTACTTTAGGTTAGGTTTACACGATTACAATGACATACTCGTATAATTTGACATTATCGATAAGGTGGTGTGAAAATGAATGAATTCTTGTGTAATGTTGTTCTCTGCATCCTGGCGAATTACCATTACCATATTACCCCTATCAATTTCAGTGCTTATTTAGAATGATGGAAGCCAATTACCCATTGTAATTAAAATATTGTACGGTGGTATGGAATCCTTCGTGTTCTAGTCCGACTCGCACTTGACAGGTTTTTTTATTCAAACGAAGTTCCTTATCGCTCTTTAAATTCTGCACACTTGGCGAATGAGAGCTAGATAGAAAAAAGTGTAACATTTCGACCGTAACGACACATTTTTTTTCCTGGGTTGCTCTGAAATGTTGTTAATTTATTTCTTTGTGCCTGTTATTTAACCCGTCGCGCGCGCAATTAGCGACACAATAGAAATTTATTGTTATTTGCACACATGGGGTGCAATCTGTGGGTGCAATCGACATTTTAAGAGTTAATACATAAAATACAGCGAAAAGAACTTTGGTCCAACCGGGTATCCCACCACACATTCTTTTCTACTTAAAAACATCAAAAAATTTAACTGCGACCCACAAATAAAGAAGATTGGACACACCTGCTCGCAAACCTCAAGAATCTAAACTAGAACCAACTTATACCAGATCCAATTCCATACTCGTTTTAACCACTTGTGCCAATAATATAAATTTTATATTTAAGTTATTATAGACCAAAACGATAATGTAAGAAAAAAGCAACAATTTTATAAAAACAAAATAATTTTGCAATTTTCAGTTCTGTATTTTTTAATTTTTAATTGTGTTACTTAAACAGTTTAAAAACAAAATCTTTCTTCTAAAATGTGTGGAGATCTATATTTTTGGAGACAGGTTCGTATTTTAAAATATATTTACTAGTATACAGGATATTTTTACCTCGACTGCGAAACAGCAAAGAACCTTGTGTTTTTCTCGCGTTTCTATGTATGGTTCTTTATTCCGTAACGGCTGGATGGATTTTAATATAATTTTGAGGTCTATCGACTCAATCTAGATCGCGCATTCCAAATTAATTTTGGTATTCGTTTATTTCATTGGATAGTGAATTATATTCTTGATCAAAGATTGTATACCTCTATTATTGATATTAATATTTTTGGTAGCCAGTTAATTATTATTTGAATATCTTTTAGCTTCGGTATTTTTGCGAACCCTTTACCTACATTCAGATATCTAAAAATATTTAAAAAATTCTTGTACCGTCAAAATTGTAGAACTAGATTTTTATATTATGCAATTTGATGCAATGACATCTGAATGACATATAGACACTAGCGGTGGCGCTTCAGTGGTAGCGCGAACTCTTTATTCAAATCACAACTGTCATTCTTTAACAGTTTTATGAATATATATTATTTTTAATGTCTGAATTTTTCTGAGAAGAAAGCATGAATGTGTTAAATAAATTATATTATGTTTAAATAGTGTTTATGGCCTCGGCCGTTCTATTTAAAATAAATAAATAAATGAAATGGCTACCTTATCACGGCAAATTGACGTAGGATGTCCAGACCAGGCACTCTAAAGACAATTCCCACGCAAACTCCGCCTCCATGGCGTGGCACTCCAATATGTGATAAACGCTAACAGATCAGTAATAAAGTTGAATATCGCGTGTGCTCTTTGATCGTGTTCGACCACTGATCAGTGGTATGGAACGCAGGAACGCAGTATGCTCAACATAAGAAAAGCACAAAAAATAAGAACGAAGAAAGAAAGAAAGAAACAGTATTTATTGGGACAAGCACAGGAGATCTCAATTAAACTAAACACAATACTCATCAAAAATAAAATACAAACAAAGTAAAATTAAAATAAAAGTTGAAAGTCCTGTGCGAGGCCTAAAGGCTCCTATCTCAACATGATGCTGCGACATTTAATAAGAAATGTCGTACCGCTGGTACTCTGATTGCGCGCAGTTGTTACATAACAAAAATTTTAAAAAATGATGTATGATATACAATAAAAAAGACACAACTGTAGTGGTTACACCGCCACATACAAACTACGCATCAAAGAAATGACGTCACGCAAATCCTGCATCGCGCAATTAGAGTTTACCGCGTGAACAACATAATATAAGACTATCCGACATCAACAGTCGGGCAGTCGGCACAACACCCGTCTGGTTGGAGGATCCTCCCTCATCCCTTTTCTATGGTGGATGAGTGAACTTTACACCCCGTTCCTCATGCCCCTACATTGGTGACCCGGAGTATGAACGTCAACGCAGCCTTCGTGCAACTACTTCAGCGTGACGTCATCATCATCATCACTCCCGCAAGCTTTCGTGAGGCGAGTCACACAGACAGCCAGCACCCTCGGCTTCAACGGGTATCCTGACCACCAGCATGCAGCGAACGCGCATTCCTGGTCATCACCCTCAGCCTCATCAGGAACCTTGGCACAGCACCTGCACTTTCGGCCGGTCTCACAAGCACTTTCTACCCTCTTCTGGTCAACGCAAGCAGTTAGCCACAACACGGCGCTATACCAAATCCGAATCACTGGATCGTGACGCAGCGCCACCCCAACTCACTGGGGAATCACCGCAGACAGTTCCGACTCACCACAAACTATGCGGCACCCGGTTCCGACTCACTGGAACCTCCACTACTACTACGTACTGTGAAGCATCGCAAGATACAAGACTCAGCCCACTATCGACCTCCGGTCTCTGGAGGAGAGTGATGTAGTGGTTACACCGCCACATACAAATTACGCATCAAAGACATGATGTCACACAAATCCTGCATCGCGCAATTAGAGTTTACTGCGTGAACAACATATGACTATCCGACATTCGGGCAGTCGGCCCGCCAGACACAACACCCGTCTGGTTGGAGGATCCTCCCTTTTCTATGGTGGATGAGTGAACTTTACACCCTGTTCCTCATGCCCCTAAACACCAAAAACAGGCACATAACGAGCGACTGCCGTTTTAAACCAAAGAACGATTACGAGATGGCAAGACGAGATCATCAAGACGGCTGATCACGCTTGGATACAGAAAGCCCAGAATAGGGAACGTTGGAAATCTTTGGAGAGGGCCTTCATCAGAGGGGTTTTAGAAAACCAACTAAGCATATTAAATAAAAAACATGAACGGGATAGAAATCGAAACCCAGCTAAGATTAAGATAAAATTTAAACTAAGAACAATGTATTAAGTCTCTTAGAGTATCCGCCGACCTAAAAACTCTTAAGATGGTGTACCTTGCACTATGCCAATCAGTGATTGGTTATTGCATAGTTACGTGGGGCGGTGCGGCTAAGACTAGATTTCTGAGGGTGGAAAGAGCACAGCGAGCTATACTTAAAGTCATGACGAAAAAGCCCTACTGGTATCCAACAACTGAACTCTTCTCTGACTGTAAAGTACTTTACGGCCCGGCAGCTTTATGTGCTTAAATCCACCCTTAGAAAGCACGCGAGCCTTCCTCCTCATATTACAAACAAACGCACGTACGTTCTACTAAATATACAACATAAGACCACTTTCGCCCAACATCAATATTGTATACTAAGTACCCATATCTATAATAACATTAACAAACATCTCAATATTATAAATTTAAACTCACACGCACTAAAATCTAAAGTAACAGAGTGGCTGCTCCTTAAGGATTACACTTACACGGAGTCTTTACTCACCTTTCTTGTATAATACACACACACCTACACCCACACCTACACACACACATACACTCACCCCTACACACACACACACACACCACTCACACACACTAACACACAACATACAATTCTACTCTTTTATACCATACAGTAGAATGAATGACACAGTCCACTTCAGATATAAGTTTTTGTTGATTATTGACCGTAAACTACCTCTTATAATACAGGTATATCCTAGCTTAAGAGGTAGGGAATATTATTCTTGTACAGATTTTGCAACATAAACTACTTATATAAAAACTGTATTTCAAACTCTGTATGTTTTTGGATAAATAAAAGATTATTTATTTATTACTTTTTTCCGTACATCCGTGCGGTTGACCGTACGTTTTAACTACTTAAAAGCTTCTTTTTTTTCTTCCAGGTGTTCATCCTAGTGTCGGGTTTGTTTTACTCTGTCAACGCGGGCATAATGCTATCATTTCCATCAGTGCTCACTCCTTCTCTGGTTTCTTCCAATAGCACCGACATTCGAGCAACTTCCAGCCAAGCTTCTTGGATAGGTGAACGTCATTTATTATTCTAGACTAGGCTGCCCGCGGCTTCGCCCGCTTGGACCCTATTTCTTTTTCTAAAATAAAAGTAGCCTAAGTTACTCCATATAACATCAGCTATCTGCCCGAGCTAGAGTTCCGTCAAAACCGGACCAGTCGTTTCGGAGATTAGCAGGAACCGATATCCGTGGCAGGAACAAACAGACAGACAAAAAGCTAATGCTAGTTTTTTTTTTATATATTTACCTTTTTTTTTCATATTATACATTTAGTAATAAGCTGTTAACATTACAAACAGAAGCGGAGCAGACACTATCAGTAATAATGGAAATATATTCAAGTAATGTAATTACTAATGATAGTGTTGTGTTTGGAATGATGATGTGAACATGGAGAACATTCAAAACATGTTTATCATCTATACCCCTACCCATGTTGGCGAAAAATAAATGAATTTGAATTTGAAAATTACTGACAGTGTCTGGTCCGCTAGACACTTCCATATTTCGATATTTCGGGTACGGTCGGCCGCTCATCGTTAGTAGTTGAGCCGACCTTACGTAGTACGGAGTTTCAAAAGAATAAAAGCCCAGCTTGTGCTGGTTTTGTTATCAATGTTATGAATATTTACTACCTCGTTGATGGTCTAGTGGTCGCAAACGATACTGCTAAGCACGGGGTTCTGGGTTCGATTCCTAAGTCGTGCAGTGTTTTTGGGTTTTTCTATCTGAAATTTCTTAGTAGCAGCCCGAAGTCTGGATTTGTGCCCGGTTAATGGCAATAGGCTCGCCCCCTATTACATGGGACTTAAACATAACTGGCGAAATGTGGGTGTACTATAGGTACTCCTCTTCCTAACCCTTCGGGGAAACAAGGCGTAATTGTTATTTTATATTATGATTAATATTTGAATTATTGTGAATATGAAGCCTATGTGGGTCATTATTTTATTTTCTCAGTTAGTTTTAATCGTGGTCTGGTAGTTTGATTAATTTATGCGGCCTAGCTAAACGTCCTTTCTTTGGTATTGTTCGTCGAATAGTTTTGCTCCGTAGGTTCTGAGTTCAGCTGCACGATTACTGACAAATGCGCACGCATTTGTCATTTGACTGGACAGGTCCACTCAATTTGTGTGGTTCTTTCCTTAAAAGACCATTTCAGACACCAATCTACATGGTCTTCATATGATCTGACCAAGAGATTATGTCAGACTCTGGGCTGATACTGAAAAATTCCTGAAGGCAAAACCCAATAACACTTTACTCGACACTGGGAATCGATCCCATTGCCTCATGGTCAGCAGTAGCGCTTGCGAACTTAGTAAGAAAATACTCTTCGTAAATCACAATTATTTCCACTCATTTTGTGTTTTATTTTCCAGCTGCCAGCAATGGGTTTGCAGGCATGTTCGGATTCCTCATCTTATCACCCATCCTACAAATGTTAGGAAGAAAAGTCGTCCATATCAGCTGCAATCTCGTAATCCTCATTGGTTGGGTGATCTTCCCGTTAGCCAATAGCATTCCGGTCTTGTTCGCCGCGAGAATCATCCAAGGCCTCGCTATTGGTGGAATCTACATTAACGCCATGATTATCTGTGAATATGTTGACTCTAAAAGGAGAGGGTGCTTCATGACAATCAAGAAAGTGTTTATAACGCTCGGTACTTTAACCTGCCATTCCATGTCAGTGTTCTGGGATTGGAGACAAATATCAACATTTGCAATTGTGCTACCTACTGTTGCTATCATCTTGACATTTTTTTGGCCAGAAAGCCCATCATACCTGGCAATGAAAGGCCGATTTGAAGACTGCGAAGAGTCATTCATATGGCTGAACGGTCGATCAAATCTTAGTGAGCTTCATCATTTAGTAACGACGCACAAGGAGAGGATCAAGAACCGTAAACCAGAAAAAAGTTATAAGTTCTTATTGAAGAAGGATTTCTTGAAACCCTTAATGATCGTCTCCCTTCTTACCCTAGTTTTAGATTTATGTGGCAGGTATTATTTTGTAGTTTACATTATTCAAATCATGGTAGAATTGATTGGAGACCAGTCTTTAGCGATATATTTTTCCTTAGGAATTGATTGTTTAAGTATAATTGCTCTTGCATGTTCTTGTTTTGTCATAGAACATTACAAAAGACGCACCTTTTTGCTTTCATCTGGTATCATTACCGTTGTCCTAATGTTGTTAATTAGTTTATTAATGTTACTCAAATCATACAACATTGGAATTAATTTAGTGTGGTTGACTCCTTCGATTGTTGTTTTACAAAGTCTTGTGGCTAATTTTGGTCTTATACCAGTTTCGTTTGCCATTATTGGAGAAGTATTTCCTCTGGAGTATAAGGGTATCTGCTCATGCATTTCTGGGATAATATTTACCTTTTTATACACTTTAACATTAAAAATCACACCAATGTTGATGGAAAGTACTGGTGTAGGAGGGACTTATGCTGTGTACGGAGTTTGTATGGCTGTGTCTATGGTTCTATTGTACTCTGTGGTACCAGAGACTAAAGATAAGACGCTGCAGCAGATAGAGGATGAGATCAAAGGTGTTAAAACACCAAAGAGTGATGTTGAAACGAATGCTTTATTATAGAGAATAATGCCCGTTTTATCTAGGTCGTAGACATTTGAATGAATGCCTAAATAAAAGCAAGCTGATGGATTTTTGAGTTTCGGCGCTGAGCCGAGCGTTGAAAATCGAACAGCGCGCTTTTATTTCGGTATTCATTAAAGTGAGTTTATTGTGTCGATAAGGTTAGTATGTAAGGTTAACGTACCTATAATGTCAGTTATAAATAATAATAATGACTAGTACTGCCATTCTATCTACAGCTCGTGGATTTTTGAGATGGAGCAGATCGGGCAGGTACCATAACCGTTGTAAATACAGGAATACGGTATTTGGAGATTGTCCTTAAGTTTTTGAGAAATTTTGAACAGGATTCACAGATAAAAAAAAAAATAAGTACAGTCAGCAGGAAAATGGCCAGTTTTCACAAAAAGCTTTTTTTGATGCCAATCGATTCTTATTCTTATAAGGATCAAAAAACTATAAGACTAATCTTAGGTTTGGGTACGAGAGGTCATAAATCGCATAAAAAACATTTATTTGGTAGAAAATGACTCCAAATCTGCTACTGGCCTCACCTAACCTTAGTGCTTCCTCTCAAAAATCCACCTGGTTTAGATGACGAATTCTTGAAACTTCTGTTACAATCCTCTTGTGAAATAGAGGTAACGGTACTCTTACACGAGCCACAAATTTCCAAGAAAATTTTAATATGATTTTTTGAATTGCCAAGAATTGCGCAATGTTGTGGCTTGTGTAAGAGCACCGTAAGAACTCTCTCTTTTATATTTATGAAGAGCGGCTGCATTTCAATAATAAGCAGTTAGTCAAATAATGTTCCTGTGTTCGTCAATTAAAAAATTACCGTACCCAAGTTATCAATAGGTAAAAAAAAAAAATACAAACAGTACCTAACACTTTTTTTTTTCCTTTAAGCAAATAAGTGATTTGATTGATTTAGATACATATGGACTTGCACATAATATATATTTTTAACTAGCTGCGGCCCGGGGCTTCACCCGCATAAGTTTAGATCCCGTGGGAATATCGGGATAAAAAGTATCCTATGTGTTAATCCAGGTTATAAAATATCTGTGTGCCAAATTTTATCCAAATCCGTTGAGTAGTTTTAGCGTGAAGAAGAGACAAACATACACACTCACAAACTTTCGCCTTTTTAATATAAGTGTGATGTTAGATTGTTTATATTGGTAGATATATTTAAGATTACCTATGTTAACACAATAAAGATTATCTACATTCATTTGAAAGAAAAGACTAACACTTAAATCTGCCTTGATTAGTTAGTTTTACCTTATCAGCAGTGCTATTCTGTAATCATCTCACCGTGAAAACTCAGGTGAAGTGAGCTGTCATTTCACCTGCTGCTCGGGACTGACAGCTCACTCCGAGCTCACTTCACCTATGTTTTCACGGTGAGATGGTTACAGAATAGCACTGCTGCATGCTGGTATCAAGTTCTCTCTTTCTGTCTTCATGGCCTTAACATAAGAACCGATTTATATAAGTTTTCAGTCACCGAGTGCAACTTTCACTCTCATTACCATAGGTTTAAATTAGAAATGTCCTGGTATTGTTCGTCGAGTTGAGCTCCACGATTACTGACAAATGCTTGCACTGACTAGACAGGTGCACTCAAATCTCTGTGGTTCTTTCCTCAAAAGACCATTTCAGACACTAATCTACATGGTCCTCTTATGGCCTGACCAAGATTATGGCTGGAATTTAAAAGAGACTGCGACCTCAGAGTTTGTTTCGGCCTTTCTTCTCAGAGTATTCAGATAGGAAACGCCACACTCATCAAGCATTTTTTTAATTTTTTATTTATGACGTGTAAAAGAGATTCCAGTATCCTATTTACAGAATAAACAATTTCATTTCATTCCAGCAATACATAAAAAATATCACGCCTGCATTCCCCAGAGCGTGAGGCAGAGATGCATCTATGAATGTACACCCACAATTCACCAGTTATGTTTAAGTCCCATAATAGAGGGGGTACCTAAGCCTATTGCCATCAACTGGGCACAAATCCAGAATCCAGGGTGCTACTGCGAAATTTCTTATTGAACTGAGGACCTCACGCTCAGCTAGCGCTTGCAACCACTAGACAAACGAAACAGTCAAAAAAATTATAATAAATTCCTACAAAAACCACTCCTACCGATTACAATCAAGTTGTAGGTACATAAACAATTGAAATGGGATGTGATTGGTTTCAACACCATTTTTTATGTTCGTTGGCTTCCTATTGGTTAACAGTAGGTACTTACCTAAGTTTATGGACCGTAAACGCATATTAAAAAGTCTGGGTATTGTAACTTGTCCTCAACCACAGTATAAATAAGTAACAGTATTCTATATTCATAGAAAACGGCCGAAAAGACGCGCTTCAAGCAGTGTCGACATAGATAGCTATCACTTTACGACCGAATTCGTTCGCAGTCATAACGATCCGGATGTAGGTAACGTTATTTGGTAGTTTCGATACTTAGACTTATCGATTGTCATCGGTATCTTATCGAACTTTGTCGCAAATTATCGATGCTTACGAATATATTTTGCGACTATTTTTGACAGCCCGCAAAGTGATTCGGTAGGATTGCTATTGATGTTGTTAGAAGTTATATCTATGAGGAAGAAATCACATAGCTACTCGTAAATTATGGCGGAAGCATATTTAGCGTGGGATTTAGTCGTGCTTCAACACAGACGCGACATTATTGAAAGACGACGAATCGGAAAAAATCGGCGCGACTGTGAAAATATAATAGATTTGGAGGATTCTGAATTTGTCTCTATATAGAATTAATAAAGAAATGTTCAATGAGCTCGCCATCGAACTTCAGCCATCTCTGCAGAGACAACGACCTTACGGATTTTCTGTGGAGTCGTCTCAAGTGAGTGTCTTTGCATATATTTTTTTTTAAATCCAAATCATATTTTTTTGTCTTGGTACTTACTTGTTTTTATTTCCTTCCAAATAGATGCTGACGGCACTCCGATTTTACGCAAGTGGCTGCTATCAGTTGTCTACTGGCTTACAGTGGGGTTGCAGCATGAGCCAAAGATCGGTTAGCCGCTGCATACCTACATGCTGTAACCGAGGCTATTAATGAGAAATTGTTAAGGAAGTTAGTGAAGTTCCCTATGACGCAGGAAGAGCGGTGTATAGCAAAGGAGAAATTTAGAAATGCTCCACACCCATTTCCAGACGCCATTGGAGCCATTGACTGCACCCGCATTAAATTTTTAGCCCCGAGGGTTCACGAGGAAGCCTATGTGAATGGTCACCACGAGGACCATTCACTGAATGTGCAAGCTGTAAGTTTACCTTCAATAGGTATTGTTTTACCAATTTATAAGCAAAAATGTATAAGTACCTACCTACTTACATACTTGAATTTTGTATTGCTATAGGTGTGTGACCCAGGCCTTCTTATATCTTTTATAAAAGAAAGTCGTGTTAGTTACACTATTTGTAACTCAAGAACGGCTGAAACGATTTTGCTAATACCTTTTTTGTTGCGTTTGTAATATAAAAAATACTCTCTATTAAAACAAATAACCTTTTAATTAAACAACATTACAAAATATATGGAAAAACTTTAAAACAAATTGTAAAAAAAGCTAAAAAAAACTACAGTAGGTATATAAATAAATTAATGAAATCTAATAATAAAGTAAAGACTATGTGGAAAATTATAAACGAACGAACGAATAAAAACGTAAAAAAGGTAAAAAAAAACATAACGCTACACGTAAATGACAATGCTATCTCGGACACGAAGCAAACAGCAAATATATTTAATAACTTCTTTGCGTCTATCGGAGAAGGATATGCGCAAACCCCCGGCAAAGAACCGCGAAACATCTCTGTGGTCCACCGCACTGAAAATACCATGTTCCTAAGTACCTACAGTAGATCCCAGTGAAATAAATTTAATATTGAAAAGCCTTAAAAACAAAAACAGTTATGGAATAGACGAAATACCACCAACCCTAGTCAAACAGTGTGCAGATGAGCTGATTGACTAGCAAGTAGAATGGAAGGGCCATTCTACTTGCTAGTCAATCAGTCTTTTGAGGAAGGAAGATTTCCGAACTACCGTAGACCGGGGTTACTTTGATCAATATTAAACTTTGAAGTTTCATATCTTTTAAATTTGTGGGTGTAAAAAAATACTAAAAAAATCTAGTTATCGGTTTTTTTATTACTCTCTAATCCTGTAATAATAAATGAAAAAAATTGGCTAGATTTTGAGAAATAGTTATTTGTTATACAAGAGTGCAAAGTTGCTTTTTAACCGCGTGTTCAATTTTGATGACCGAGCAAGCGAAGGATTCTAAAATTGAATCACGAGCGCAGCGAGTGATTCAAAATTAGAATCCTGAGCGTTAGCGAGGGAATCAAAAGAGCACGAGGTGAAAAATCTTTGCACTCGAGTGCAACACGTAACTTTTCATTCCACCTCAGCGAGGAAATGACTAAATGCAAAAAAAAAAACGTTTACAATCACAAGATAGGTACACTTTTATTTCAGTTTAGGTATTAATTACTACATTATGACAGGTAAGTATTACAGAATAATCTTTAAATTAAATCTTTAAAATGCCGCGTAAAGAACCGCGTACAAAGCAAATTGAAAAAAGAACACCAAGAAGGTTCCGAGTCTGAGTTTTTAACAAATTAAAAAAAAGTTGTATGATATATTCGGCACCATAGAGGTAGCAGTAAATAGGTTTAATGTTTTTTTTAATTCACAAACTTAGTGCACACGATGTTCTAAATTCAATTTACTTTATCCTCTAGAGAATAAAAACGGCTTTTCCACTCAGATACTGAAGATTAAAAATACTCTTTCCGAGATGGTGGGATGAAAAAAAAATTAAACTGTCTGATCAAAGTTATACGTAGGATGGGGTTACTTTGATACCCCTTATTTTATTGCGTAATTACAAAGTCATTATTGCGTAATTGAAAAGTGATTACGCAATTAAATAAACCCAATTACAATGCCAATACAATTTAAATATAATTACCCAATTATAATGCCAATACAATTTAAAAAATAAAAATCAACTAGAAAAATAAATATTGTCGCTATCAACTAGAAAATAGTTATTTGTTATACAAGAGTGCAAAGTTGCTTTTTAACCGCGTGTTCAATTTTGATGACCGAGCAAGCGAAGGATTCTAAAATTGAATCACGAGCGCAGCGAGTGATTCAAAATTAGAATCCTGAGCGTTAGCGAGGGAATCAAAAGAGCACGAGGTGAAAAATCTTTGCACTCGAGTGCAACACGTAACTTTTCATTCCACCTCAGCGAGGAAATGACTAAATGCAAAAAAAAAAACGTTTGCGCATTATTAACAGTTTCAGTCAATTCTGTTGGCGTCAAGCAAACTTTCTCGTCGCTAGAATCACTCATTTTAGTTTTTTCACTTGTTTTCAAGTTTCTTGTTTTTAATATACCTAAGGTTTAACAATGACGTGAAAAAATGCCGCGTAAAGAACCGCGTACAAAGCAAATTGAAAAAAGAACACCAAGAAGGTTCCGAGTCTGAGTTTTTAACAAATTAAAAAAAAGTTGTATGATATATTCGGCACCATAGAGGTAGCAGTAAATAGGTTTAATGTTTTTTTTAATTCACAAACTTAGTGCACACGATGTTCTAAATTCAATTTACTTTATCCTCTAGAGAATAAAAACGGCTTTTCCACTCAGATACTGAAGATTAAAAATACTCTTTCCGAGATGGTGGGATGAAAATAAATATTGTCGCATGGGGTAACTTTGATCTAACAATTGATTTGATTGTTTGAATGACAATATATTTACCTTTTTCAATTAAAATGTTTGGTGGATTCCCAGCGTGTCCTCAGGAAAGGATTAAACAGTTGTTCAGTGTTCATAACTCAGAAAAAAAAACTACCTAGTTGCGTTTCGTTTTAAGTAATTCACGATTTTATATGAAATGGAAGTTTCTATCAAAGTTACCCCGCGATTCAAAGTAACGGCCCGGTTTACCGGTAGTTCGGAAATCTTCCTTCCTCAAAAGACTGATTGACTAGCAAGTAGAATGGCCCTTCCATTCTAAAAAAAGCCATTATAAAGCCAATTCACAAAAAAAGACTCAAAAACCGACCCCTCTAATTACCGCCCTATTGCTCTTTTACCTACAGCCTCGAAAGTATTCGAGAAAGCGATGTGTAATCCCGTCTATTCGTTTTGCGAAAAATATGTATAAAATGTTTCATGAATCCCAGAATGGTTTCCGAAAAAACCACTACAGTTCTAGCAGTATATAATTTTATCCAGGAAGACATAAATATAATTGATAAGAAAAAATATGCCGTAGGTATACCTACTATTAGACATGACAAAAGCCTACGATAAAGTGCAATTCGACATTCTACTTAACAAGCTACAAGGAATAGGGATCCGCGGAAAATCTTATGAATGGTTCGAATCATATTTGAAAAATAGAGAACACCAAGTCGAAGTAGAATACTACAACGAACATGAAAAACAAATCCAATACATTCGGTCAGATAGCAAGCAAATTAACGCCTCAATCTCCCAAGGGAGTGTTATTGGATGCCTCTTATTTATCATCTATATAAATGACCTCCCTACAATACTCCCTACAATATTGTAATCTTTTAAACTTTGAAATCTCTCTTTGATAGTTTGACATTGAATAATTGTAAACGATATCCGGCTGTCGAATGACCAAAATGTAAACGACCAGCTTATGTCGTTTGAAGGGGGCGGTTTGTTGTAAGGTTTGGCACAGTAGAAAAACCACAAGCAGCTAATGTAATAGATCCACGTATATTGCACATAAAACACACACACAATATATTTAAAATACACAACAGTAATACAGACAAAGGTTAGAGCTAGATGTAATCCGAATTTAATACTATATTTAGCACGAATTTATACCTCAAGTAGCGAGATGTTTGTAGGAACGAAGTTAAAGCTCAACTGACTAAGAATCTGAGACTTTCTAAGAGAGTACTAGGCAACTAGTACTAGGCAACTAGTACTAGGCAACTACAATTGTAAAATCAGACCCGATACCTTAAGTAGATTTTTACTATAGGGCAAGTAGCGGGTACCATTTGTGCAAACACAATAATTTGCTCCTATACATCAGGGCAGTTCGCTATTCAGGGACGCGACAGAGGGTCGGGGTATAGCTGGGTATTTCCCATTTTGCTATGACGAGGGTGTTTACACGAATGAGGGAGGCAGGGTTGCGCAGGTGCAAGTTATGACATGATAATTACTTCTAGAACAATGGATTACGTAATTATAAACACAGATAGGTATTCTCATTGTTTTAAATAGGTATTCAGGTGGGAAATGGTCTAGTCAGTGTTGTAGTCATAATCAAAACATTGTATTATGACTGACAACGGAGTTATATACCTTTTATTACATAAGGACAGGTTAACAAGAGAAAATAAGGTATTTTTAGTTACCTGTAGACACGGACGAATGTCTAACACATCTTTTAGTTAAGTCGGTGTCTATAGGTACATTGGTTATGGCTAGAGACCTGATTTTGTGTCAGGAATCTTTGATTTTACTAGACTTTCTTGTTCTAACTTGTTGGATTATTTATTCGAAACATTCTATATTAGTTGACATGTTAGAACTGGACCAGAACTTTCCAGATTTGATGCTACCTACTGGACTTCATGTCCCGACTTGATTAATATCCACACATGATTCGACTTGATACTATTTTAACATGTGCAGATGTACTTATTAACAATACCTAATCAGTTTATTAGGTAGGTATTTAGTCCTCGCGCATATTTGGGAGTGGCGCGAGGAGGCGAAACGCCGGGGCTTGACTCCGATGCCGCGAGAAATCGCGGCACAGCGGACAGAGCTCCGACGGGATCTCATGGCGGCATGGAGAGTGCGATTGTCGCAACCCAGTGCTGGGCACGCCACTATTGCGGCGATAAGTCCCCTCTTTGAGGAGTGGCTGGAGAGGCGCCACGGCGTCCTCACCTTCCGCCTGACGCAGGTCCTCACCGGACACGGCTGTTTCGGGAGGTACCTGTTTCGGATAAGGCGGGAGGAAACGCCCGGGTGTCATCACTGCGTGGATCGCCCGGAGGACACGGTGGAGCATACGGTGGAGGTATGCCCGGCTTGGGCAGAGCACCGCCGTGTCCTCGTGGAGGCGATCGGTGGCGGGGATCTCTCGCGTCCGGCCCTGGTCCAGGCCATGGTACGGAGCGAGAGGGCATGGGAGGCCGTCACCTCCTTCTGCGAAGCAGTAATGCTCGCGAAGGAGGAGGCGGAGCGCGTGAGGGAGAGGCAAATTTCGCGCCCTCACGCCCCTAGCCGCCGCAGGAGGAGACGCCCTGGGCGTCGGGAATCGATTGCCGATTCCCGGCCACCGTAGGCGCGGGCTTGCGGATGGTGAGCAATGGGTAGCTCGCTGTCCGGTAAGGACCAGGCCCGGGTCGACGGCGCGTAGTGTTCCACGCGCGCCTCAAAGAGATGTCAGCAAGTGAAGGGGTCCGATGAGACCATTGCCTGCCGGGGTTGCGGGAAAGTCCGAAAGGGATACCGTGGCCCCCTGGCATTGCACAGGCAACAGAAGGAACACGGGTGGGTTTTAGTCAGTAAGAGTCTGACACGCCCTCCCGCTCCACCCAGAGCGGGAGGCGTCATTTGATGATTTCCCACCCAAAAAAAAAAAAAAAAAAAAAAAAAAAAAAAAAAAAAAAAAGGTAGGTATTTAGTGTGCTTCCTTAACATTCCACCCCCTGTAAAAGGGTTCCGCCGCATTACACATGGACGGTGGGAAGCACAATTAATTTAACAATGGGCCGACGCAGGACCCCATTCATTGTTCTTACGTCAGCTACACGGATTATCCCGTCACTTCCGTGATACACATTTTTGACTATTGGTGTTATCTACGATAACCACTACGTCGTTGACACTCACATTTGGTACGTTATTTGTCCACTTTTGTCGACGTTGTAGAGTAGGTAGGTACTCCCGTAGCCACCGATGCCAGAACATGTCGGCGAGCGCGTTCACACGCCGCCACTGACAGCGGGAGTCGACGTCCTTGATGTCTCCCGGCGCGAACGGAGTGCTCCCGGACGCAGTGCCAAGGAGTCGGTGGTTCGGCGTCAGGACTACGGGCTGGTTGTGGTCATCGTAGACGTAGCTAAGAGGCCGGCTATTTATGATGAGCTCGGCCTCTGTGAGGAGGGTGTAAAGGACCTCCTCACGTGGGGCACGCTCCCTGAGCGTACTTCGTAGTGCGTTCTTCACTGAAGCTATTATCCTGGCACAACCTTGTGAGATGGTTGTGAGCTTCCTCTTGATCGCGCTGCTGTAGTTCTTGTGTTGGCCGACGCTTACGACATCGGCCGACAAAGAGGAGTACTTGAGCCGTGACGCGTTTCCTACGCGCCCACGACGTGTAGCTCTCGTAGCTGAGAAGTGGCGCCGCACGGTAGGCGTGCGCCGGCGTCGCTGCTGTAGAGTGGACCCGCTGAATGCGCTCCAAGTCCACTTCTGCTGACTCAGCCTCTCGATACGCCGGCCTCCGCTCCTGTGGAACACATAAAAACGGGGGGCCGCACAGCCACGCCGTATGGTTCTCGGGCCAAGACGACCTGGTTGCTTTGCCCGCGGGGTCGTCCGCGGAAGGAACCCAGTGCCAGTTGCCTCGGTCCGATAGTCTAGCTAATAAGGCTGGTTGTAAATCATGCCTTGTAATTGAGACTACTTTTTGTGGGGCTACGCGAGCCCTACCTAACATCGTCACTGATGCTAGGTTACTATCCCGGTAGCCCACTGGGTACGCGACCGCTGCGCATGTTTGTTTGCTTGCGTCGCTAAACATTTGTAAATCTAGATCTAGATCTAGATCCTTGTCTAGATCTAGCCCATACAACCCTGGTATTTTTGTCTGTTCCAGGCGATGCAGGTTATTAAGCCGAGCGAAACAAGTCTCGGCTTCCTTTTCTTGAAAAGGTAATAATAATAATGGGTCGGGTCCGGTCAAAAGGTTACCGTTATAATTGGTAGGTATTAGGTTGTTATGTTTCCGTAACAAACCTACTGCCCACTGTGATTCATCTGGTACACGGTGGTTGGTTTTATCTCGTATTTCTGAGGCCCTTTCATCTGATTCGATTTTACGTACGTTCTCAGAAATACCTATCGCTTCTAGCTCGAATTGCGATTTAACTGGGTCATGCAGGTCAGGCAGGGAAACTGCCATACAGTTAATTTGTTCGCTTTTTAAATCTTTATGGTCGAACGGACCATGTATGACCCAACCTAACTCGGTAAGGGAGGCAACTGGTTTACCGGGTTTTCCTTGACGGACGTCCCGGCCTACAACTAGCTGCCAATTGTCCTGCCCGATCAATACCAGCGGTTTGGCGCCCCTCATTTCCACGCATCCCAGGTCGCGGAGGTGGGCATTGTCGTTAAGCATTGCGGTAGAGACGGTTTGAGAAGGCAAATTTAAATCACTTAGAGTGCGACATTTAATGTTGTGGCACTGTCCGTTTGGCCCTTTGACCTTTACTTCAACCGCTCGCGACGTTGGGTCAGTGATCTCGTGACCGCCCGCTGTCTTCAATGAAAGGGGTATACTTGGGCCCTTCAAACCAGTAGCAATGGTCTTATCTATCAAGGAGACGGTTGCACCGCCATCCAGTAATGCGTAACAATGACTATTGTTGTCTTTGTCATGACATAATTCTATTGGGATTATTTTTAACAATGCCGAAGCATGCCATTCACCGATGTTTGTTACGGTTTCGGGCTTATCTACCTGCTTATCGCTCGCATTGTTTTGCTTATCGGCGTGCAATAATAGGTGGTGGGAATAACCGCATTTTTTGCATTTATCGGCGCGGCAAAACCTTTTGTTGTGTTTGTTTACTATACATTTGAAACACGTGTTTAATTCTTTTACGATGTTCCATCGCTGTTGAACTGTCATTTTATTAAAGGTGTCGCATTTTTCTATAGTATGTTCACCTTGACATTATGATACATTTCTTAGGTACGGAGCTAGACTCATCACTCTGTGTATTTATTTTATGAGTCAGCTGTGGCCTACTGAATAGTTGACGCGCGGTATTCATGGGTCGTTGACCGGAGACTTGTTTCTGTTGCCTAATTGGGGTTTTAGAAGCACTGTGTTCTATTAAAGATGGCTGTAAATAATACGACGTTGTATGCGTTAATTGTATTAAAAAGTGAGATAAGTATTCTAGGTTAGGTGAGACTCTTAGGTCCACCCCCTGCACGTTATCTAACCCCATGGCAAAGTCCCCGTACCGCGCGCGTTGTATAGGAGTTAGCTTGTTTAATAGCTCGCTAACTAGTTGTGGATTGTTAAGATAGCCGTCAGCTTTAATATTTTTAAGTAGGGCTACTACATTTCGCACGGTTGACGAGAACTTTCTAAGCTCGCGGCAGCTTTCCGATATTCTAGGTAGGTCCCTAATCTTTTGTAACGCGCTTTGTAATATTAAAGTCGGGTGACCATATTCTTGATCGAGCGCGTGCATTATGTCGTTGGGATCCGTACCTGAACTTAATAAATCCTCCACTGAGATTCTAGCTTCGCCGTGTAAAGACGTTCTAAGCCGGGCTAAGTTCTCGTGAACTTTATAACTATACTCTTGAGTGGTATCCCAGTACATATTTTTGTAACATATCCACTCGGATGGATCACCACTAAAATGTGGTAATTCGTACGCCTGTCGCGGTACCGGTCGCGGTCTCCCCATACTGGTTATTGCCTCTGCCAGCCTATCTAACACAGAGTCCCTTTCAACCGAAGACTCCCGCCGTCTTTCTTTAACATCATCTCCGTACTTCAACTGCCGCTGTGAATCCGACTCGGGTATCGAAACGCGAGGTCCACTTGCGGCCGGAGTGGTAAAGACGGGGTTATTGGTCGGTAATCGGGACGTAACTCTCTCGGTAGGCATCGGTGTATACGTCCGTGCTTTAGGTATCGTACTCGAATACGGTACCGGCACGGGTGTACCTAGTATGTGCGACACATTATTACGGTATGTAGTCGGATCAAGCGTACTTACGGTTTGTGAATAACTCACGGTAGGGATCCGGGGCGCGGCCACTTCCATGGGCCTGCGCTCCGCAGACGGGGTACACAACACTGCATCCGGTTGACACAACACTGTACTCGATTGCCGTAAAACACTAACTGGATTACGCAACACTGTTTCCTGTTGGCCAACTTGCGGCGTCGTGTCGATCCACTGCTCCACTCGCTGTGCTGTACCCACGTCTGACTTGGAGACGTCGTCGTTGCTCTCGGTAGCTGCCTCTATCTCGGCAATGTCGGCCTCCACTCTTTTCTTGAGGAGGTTTTCTTTTAGCTGGACTAGTTCCTTTTCGGCCTCCACTCTTTCCTTGAGGCGGTTTTCTTTTAGCTGGACTAGTTCCTTTTCGACCTCCACTCTTTCCTTGAGGCGGTTTTCGCTTAGCTTCGATTTTAACTCGACTAGTTCCTTTTCGGCCTCGTATTCGATTCTCTTTCTTAAGAAATCGACACTCTTGCGGCTACTTCTGGATGACGCTCTGCTGGTCGATTTCCGGCGATCCATCGATGCCATGGTCGGCGCCACAGACGGCGAACCTGGTCCCCTTTCGGACTGCAACCTGGTGCCCGTTGTGCTGTCATCCTTACGTGCTTCTTTCTGTTCGGCTAGCTTCCTTAGCTTGCTGCGTGTTGTGATGGAGCCCTGCTGACTCATGATTACTTGAAACCTTATCCGGCTTTCGAAGGACCAAAATGTAAACGATATCCGGCTCGAAGGACCAAAATGTAAACGACCAGCTTATGTCGTTTGAAGGGGGCGGTTTGTTGTAAGGTTTGGCACAGTAGAAAAACCACAAGCAGCTAATGTAATAGATCCACGTATATTGCACATAAAACACACACACAATATATTTAAAATACACAACAGAAATACAGACAAAGGTTAGAGCTAGATGTAATCCGAATTTAATACTATATTTAGCACGAATTTATACCTCAAGTAGCGAGATGTTTGTAGGAACGAAGTTAAAGCTCAACTGACTAAGAATCTGAGACTTTCTAAGAGAGTACTAGGCAACTAGTACTAGGCAACTAGTACTAGGCAACTACAATTGTAAAATCAGACCCGATACCTTAAGTAGATTTTTACTATAGGGCAAGTAGCGGGTACCATTTGTGCAAACACAATAATTTGCTCCTATACATCAGGGCTGTTCGCTATTCAGGGACGCGACAGAGGGTCGGGGTATAGCTGGGTATTTCCCATTTTGCTATGACGAGGGTGTTTACACGAATGAGGGAGGCAGGGTTGCGCAGGTGCAAGTTATGACATGATAATTACTTCTAGAACAATGGATTACGTAATTATAAACACAGATAGGTATTCTCATTGTTTTAAATAGGTATTCAGGTGGGAAATGGTCTAGTCAGTGTTGTAGTCATAATCAAAACATTGTATTATGACTGACAACGGAGTTATATACCTTTTATTACATAAGGACAGGTTAACAAGAGAAAATAAGGTATTTTTAGTTACCTGTAGACACGGACGAATGTCTAACACATCTTTTAGTTAAGTCGATGTCTATAGGTACATTGGTTATGGCTAGAGACCTGATTTTGTGTCAGGAATCTTTGATTTTACTAGACTTTCTTGTTCTAACTTGTTGGATTATTTATTCGAAACATTCTATATTAGTTGACATGTTAGAACTGGACCAGAACTTTCCAGATTTGATGCTACCTACTGGACTTCATGTCCCGACTTGATTAATATCCACACATGATTCGACTTGATACTATTTTAACATGTGCAGATGTACTTATTAACAATAATCAGTTTATTAGGTAGGTATTTAGTGTGCTTCCTTAACAATAATACTTTGACATTAACCTAGATAATATTTTTAACCTCTTAATGTAATATTAATTCGTACCTAATTATTAATGCAATTCATCAATATTAACTTATTATTTTTATTTTGTATTGCAATAATTTTATTTGTATACTTATCTGAAATTTGCACGCCCCACGTGGCAGAATGTGATGAAACAATTTATTAATTTAAGACCATGCAATGTACCATATTCGGACAAATAAATGAATTTGAATTTGAATTTGAATAATAAATGAATCATGTGTTCTGTTTGCCGACGATATCTCAGTACTAACTTCTTGCCACGACAATACCAACTTAACCGAAATACTTACAAGCATACTTAATAAAATAATAACTTGGATGACAGAACACAACCTTGAATTAAACTTCAATAAAACTAAAATCATGTCCTTTCATCCACGTCAGAAAACCCCTTTAGACTTAACATTTATTTACAACGACGCAAAAATTGAAACAGTAAAAGAATTCAACCTACTCGGCTTATCCATAGATACATTTATTGGAAATCACATATTAAAAAAATCAGGTCAAAGCTATCAAAATGTTCCTATGCCCTCCGTGAAATAAAAAAATCCACAAATCTCTCCACTGCTCTGGTTACGTATTATGCCTATGCATACGCATGGTTAAACTACGGCGTAATATTATGGGGAAATCATAGACATCATCAACACTATTCATACTACAAAAACGACTGATTAGAATACTAGTTAACATAGATAACACAGACAGCTGCAAACCCCATTTCCAAGAACATAAACTTCTAACCCTACCTTGCATAAATATCTTGGAAATGTGCAAATTTGTTAGAAATAATCAAAAACTCTTTACCTACTACACGCGAAAACATACAGACTCGCTACACACTACGACACAAAAACAGACTAAACCAACCAGGTTCAAAGCTAAAAATTCACTCTACAAGCACTTTAGTAATGTCAGTTAAAATATATAAACTACTTACCTGATGAAATTAAAAATGAACAAAAATTTAATATCTTTATAAATAAATTAAAACAATTCCTAATCTGTAAATGTTATTATAATGTACATGAATATTTAAATGATAAATTTAATAAATAAACAATAATAATTTATTTATAATTACCAATGATAATAATAATATATATATTGCAATAATTTTATTTGTATACTTATCTGAAATTTGCACGCCCCACGTGGCAGAATGTGATGAAACAATTTATTAATTTAAGACCATGCAATGTACCATATTCGGACAAATAAATGAATTTGAATTTGAATTTGAATAATAAATGAATCATGTGTTCTGTTTGCCGACGATATCTCAGTACTAACTTCTTGCCACGAAAATTTAAAAAATTATTATTAATAATTATTAATAATTATTAATCATTTAAATTTTTTTTTATATTTTTAAATGTTTTTGTTTTTTTTTTTGTTTTTATAAAAATATTTAAAAATGTAAATTATATGTATTTAAATTAAATAAAGGAAATAATAATATATATGTATAATTTAAATAAATATTAATGTTTAAATCCAATATATGAGTGGTAAAAATTATATGTACACAATTAGTTATCAGCCTACCTACCTACACAAAACGAAAGAGTAGATTAATATTAAAATTGTTAACAAATAGCCCTCCTCCTAATTTTTATGTTGTTATGCCCGACAGGGCCCACAATGCTCCAAAACGAATGTATGTCTTTATGTACCTACCACCTAAGTTCACATTGTGGAATGCAATAAACGTATTGAGTATATATTATGTCAGCCTTGAAGATACAGGTAATAATTCGGTTTAAATAAATTTAAGATCCTTGACAGGACAACATTCAGTGACCTCATTTCTGTTGTAGTAATATTATGTATTAACATATGTTATAAACTCTACACTTATATAAGTACTAAGTTTGCACCATGAAAGGAACATTCCTGGCCTTCACTGATTTCAATTTTACTTTCTTTTATTGCTGTCTATTAATATTATGCTTCTAGATAGGCTGCTTCTGTCTGATTTCTTGTCTCTTTGAATTTTATGTACTTTGAATGTGTATGAATGTTTTTTTTTTTAAATGCATTATCAATAATACTTTAGCTACGTACCTACTATTTATTGTAAGTGTGCTAAGCATATGAAGGCACAGGATCAGATATATTGTAAAATAAAAGAGGTTCTTTAAATAATAAGAATTTAGATTTTCTTATAAATTATTTAATCAATTAATTTTACACGAAACTACACTTAATCAGTTTCAAGACACAAATAGCCATGACACCCAGTCATAGCTTAGTTTACACAAAATAGTAACAATGTACAGAGAGGCAGAGTAACAATAATTGAAAGCAATACAACCTGTGCACCGGGCAACGCCTGAAGGTAGAAAGCCATTTCGCCGCCGTGCGGACTCTTTTATACGGTAGTATTGTAGGTGGGGCAAAAACGTAGCGCGCTACGACGTAGCGATCACTAACTCCGCCCAGCAGCGAGGAGGTGGGAGAATGTCGTAGCGCGCTACAGCGCCATAGTGCTACAGCGTAGCCCGATGCACGTGTTGTTTACAATGTGACGCCGACACGGCCATGCTGACGTGCGGACGTCCTCGCACGCTTAGCCCACAATGCCACATCTAGAACATGAAAAAACTGATTAAGTACCGTTTGGTCATCCTGCTATTGTTTCTGGTCCGGTCTACTTATACCCTTCAGATATTTAACCACTTGGTCCAGTCAGCTATGACTCTACAAGGCTTGGTCCGGTCAACTTCTGACCCTCCAGATATTTGACCACTTGGTCCAGTCAGTTATGACTCTACAAGGCTTGGTCCGGTCAACTTCTGACCCTACAAGATCAGTCCCCTGGTCCGGCAATAGTTTTGCCCTTCAGGTGTATCCCTTCAGTTAAACTGGACCGGATCTAGCTAGGCCGAACAAGTATTGTTCCTTTAGCTTAATTAACAAATAGCTCAATACTTTGGTTGATGTACAAGTGCTTCTGTCACAATGTTAATTGATTCAGGTCCAATAGATTCTACTGAAACAGCACGTAAACCAGGGTTTCTACAATATGCATTACTATGAGAACTGGTAGATATAGTGTCACTTTTAGCAGACATGGTACTATTATCGGCAGAGATAGTATCACTATTAGTAGACTGAATATCATCAAAGTTAATATGTTGCCTAGTCTCGTGAACAAGAACCTTTGTTATTATCCGCCGACACGTCATCCCCATCAAAATTTTCTGTGATTTCCAAAAACAATGACTGACCACGGGGTACTTCTCGCAAGTTTTCGTGAGAGTATTTGTAGACTCTATTGTTTCCATTAATGTGTTTTAATTCGTACCGATCATTTTCCAAAATAGCGGTTATTTTAAAGGGACCTTTGTATTTACGGTCTAGTTTCGTTTGGTGTCTTTCTTCGCATTTAACAAAGACAGAGTCACCTACTGAAAAAGGTTTAACTATAGCTTTACCCTTGTTAAATCGACCTGTGTCATATTGAGCCAGCTTTTTTTACTAGCAGAAGCATCGGATCGAATGGTTTCGAGGTTTAACCTATCTTCATCAGGATTATTAGTCTTGATACTCTTGATATCCTTAATGAACTGCCCTTAATACCAAACATTAATTCCAAGGCCGTGAACCCTGTTACTCTACAACGAGTACTATTGAGAGTTAATTGGATGTCGCCTACATGATCTTGCCATAAGCTGTCCGAATATGTTTCAACTATAGTGAGCATACGCTCGACCTGACCATTTGCCCTACTGGAACCAGTGGCTATAATATGATATGATTATCTTTACAAAAATTCTTAAATTCAGCATTGTCGTATGACCTACCACGATATGCAGCTATTCTTTTAGGAGCGCCAAACAAGTTCACTGCATTTTTAAGTGATTTAATAGCATCAGATGCATTTGGGTTAAGGTATGCTCTAACAAGACGAATTTTATAAAACCATCAATAATCACGGAACAACATACTCCTTACGCTCGCTTTTTCGGCTGAGTTTGCCAGTTAAATCCAAATGAATTGTATGCCATGGAATGGGCAATTTAGGGATTGGATACAGATGGTCCTGCTGGGCACCCGACGGACCTTTGGAAACCTTACAAACGACGCACGAATCTATTTTTTTAATTATTTTTTTTTAATTTTGAACATTTTTTTGGAGCCAATAAGGATCGTATAATTTATAGAGCGTTTTTTTTTATAACCATGGTGTTTTATTTCGCTGTGTCCATGATTAATCATTGATCAGGTTAAAGAGTGTGGCAATATTGGTAACCATTTAGTGGTTTTATTACGTTAGATTTTACGATAAAGTATGCCCTATCTAATAATCGTATGTGTGTGATATTTCAGACGGCAAGTAATTTGAACGGAATTTGGAAATAATGTCTGATATTTCAGAATCACGTTGTTCTACAGATAACCAACACCTGTCTAGTTCAACCAAATTTACAATTTTAGCTGGTTTATGAGTAAAAGATGTGTCAGCATGATTACGTGAAAGAAAGACTGCATGTGCTATATTTTTTCCCTCTTTATAAATGATATCAAAGTCATACGACTGCAAAATTGCCCACTACCTGTGTACTCTAGGTGTAATGTCCTTTTTGGAATGAGAGGCCTTGAAGGCGTTACAGTCAGTAAAACCGTAAATTTACGCCTATACAGGTAATGTCGAAGATGTTCCACAGATTTAACTACGGCCAATGTTTCCAATTCATACGAATGATAACGATTCTGACTAAAATAAGCGACAAAATGAGGTAGACTATTTTTTTTCTTCTAGTGTAGCCCCATATCCTTCACATTTTGCATCAGTGTGGAGTTCGATGGGTAAAGGGTAAATTCTTTTTCTTAACTTGTTGAGAAATGACATATTTTACTATTTTATGATGTAAGTCATTATGTTCACAGGTCCAATTAATAGTAACCTTTTTGACCGCGGTTAGAAGATACAAAGATTTAATCAATTTTGAGAAATTTGGAATAAATTATCGAAAATATGTGTCCAGGCCTGTAAATTGATGAACCTGAGTAGCAGTGCTTGGAGGAGGGGTATTTTTTAGGGCTTGAACCTTATGAGGACTTGGTCCAACCTCTCCAGAGGATATTAAGATACCCATATATTCAATTTTTGTCTTCATAAATGAACATTTTTTTAAAGTTAATCTATTTAAACGAACCAACTCTTCTTAAACGGTCTGATTCAGGAGGTTTAAGTGCAGTATTTATAACCCTTTGAAAAACCTGTGGAGCGTTTCGTAAAACAAACGGCATGGTTAGGTACTCAAATTGACCCGAAGGTATCACAAAAGCAGTTTTCTATAGACTCCTTATGGACGCAAATTAGGGAAATCCAGTGGCCATATCCAAATTAGAGAAGAAACAGGCCCCATGTAACTTATCGATTTGATCACTAATTAGTGGTAAAGGATAGCTTATAGTCTGGTCGAGTATTGCTATTAAGTTCCCGGTAATTAACACACATACGATCGCTACCGTCCCTTTTTTTTTAATTTATAATATGGGACTCGCGAAAGGCGAAGAACTTTCTCGAATTATGTAAACATCTAGAAGACAGTTTTGTACCATGGTTGGGAATTTTATTTGGAGTGAGCAATTAACGTTATTAGAACCAATCGAATTGCAATTTCTCCGAAATTGTGTTGACGGACGGGGCATTTTCGTGTACGATTCAGACGTACCTGGTTCCGCAGTATACGGAAGAGTTGATTCTTATCGTTTATAACGACAGAATTGAGTTTAGGCCAAATTTTGTCATTGCACTGTGACATTTTATTTGGAGTGAGCAATTAACGTTATTAGAACCAATCGAATTGCAATTTCTCCGAAATTGTGTTGACGGACGGGGCATTTTCGTGTACGATTCAGACGTACCTGGTTCCGCAGTATACGGAAGAGTTGATTCTTATCGTTTATAACGACAGAATTGAGTTTAGGCCAAATTTTGTCATTGCACTGTGACAGGATAGATATGCCAAAACCGGTTAGTACATTTCCCGGTAAATTCGCATTCCTGCCTCGACTATATTATCAATTTGAAATTTGATAATTAAAGCAAAATGATCCTTCATTGTCATGGATTTGGAAAATTTAAAGACCAGTATTTCCTTAACAGCAACCCATGAAATATTATCTGGCTTGATTTTAACGCACACGATCGGAACCAGCATTGACTGCGTACTGGGTGTCATGTAGCTAGGTGTCATATTATCTGCTATTTTTTTTTTTAATAATTGATTCCATACTAGCCGAAAAAAAATTACATTTGTTCCTGTTTCTAAATTACTGGCAATCCCAGATAAAGGTGGGAGTGGGTCTGATCCCGCTTCTGATGAAGGCACAGGATCAGATATATTGTAAAATAAAAGAGGTTCTTTAAATAATAAGAATTTAGATTTTCTTATAAATTATTTAATCAATTAATTTTACACGAAACTACACTTAATCAGTTTCAAGACACAAATAGCCATGACACCCAGTCATAGCTTAGTTTACACAAAATAGTAACAATGTACAGAGAGGCAGAGTAACAATAATTGAAAGCAATACAACCTGTGCACCGGGCAACGCCTGAAGGTAGAATGCCATTTCGCCGCCGTGCGGACTCTTTTATACGGTAGTATTGTAGGTGGGGCAAAGACGTAGCGCGCTACGACGTAGCGATCACTAACTCCGCCCAGCAGCGAGGAGGTGGGAGAATGTCGTAGCGCGCTACAGCGCCATAGTGCTACAGCGTAGCCCGATGCACGTGTTGTTTACAATGTGACGCCGACACATATTAAATGCTGTTGGTATAAATAAATAAATAACACAAACATAACAACACAATAACATTATTTAGTACAAACTATGATTGTTTAGGTAATATCAAAATAATCATAAAATCCACTAGTTTTTTTTTTTTGGGTTTAGTATTAGTATCTGGCACTGGGAGAGCAGTTGCAGAAAGAATCTAAAGGCGTCTCATCAATACTAACTTGTTTTACTTAATTAATTTAATTTTACAAATAAAACCCATTTTTAAAATCAATGATTGTTTAATTAAATAAAATTGTCAAGAGTAAGTAATAATTAATAAATCACATTTTTTCACTTATTTTAATTAGGGCATCGCCAATTTTGTCCACAGTAAGTATTTGCTAGAACGAGCGATGCCTCCGCTTGCGTTTTTGCAGCTTCTGCAAGCATCTGCAATTAAAAACACGGATGGATTGAGAAATGTTTGCAAATTATCTGTAGAATGACAACATAACCTTACACCTGTTTTCCCTAATGGGCAGGGACAGGATAATTGAAATTTATGCTAAAACATACCCTCATCGATTCGGCATTCGATTCTGCAACCAGAAAATCTCGTTGTGCTGAGCTATACTGCTCATCCACGCTGCGGCGAGGATTCAGATCTGAATAACGAAGTTTAATCATACTTTATTTTATCTTAATTTATATTAATACTAGCTGTTACCCGCGACTTCGTGCGCGTGGTTTTGAAGATATCAAGTTTAATGAAGTTTAACGAAACTTGCGAGAGTGCTTAGACCTCTTTAATCCGGCCCTGTCGCAAAATCCGTTCTTAGCAAACGTCAACTAACTATTAATTACCTCCCAGCCAAATTTAAAGTTTGTAGCATTAAAAATTAAGGACTTTCATACAAACTTACGAGAGCCATTAAACTTCCTTAATCTGGCCCTGTCGCAAAATCCGTTCTTAGCGGACGTCCACTAACTATAACCTACCTTCCTAAATAATCCTAAAGGGGTGATATATAGGTTGGCACCTATATATCACCCCTTTAGGATTATGTTTGATATAAAAAGTAACCTATGTCTTACCCTAGGATGCGATTTATCTCTTTGCCAAATTTGATCGAAATCCGTTCAGTGGTTTAGGCGTGAAAAGGTAACATACAGACAGACATTCTTGTACTCAAACCTCAGTTGGCCCTATATAGTTTTTTGACCCTAGTGATAAGAAATTATAGGATCGACTGGCATCAAAAAAGCTTTTGTGAAAATTGGCCATTTTATTGCTGACTGTAATTTTTTTTACGGATTAGCAAGTTGAACTGGCAGTGGGCGGGGCACATAGCGCGCAGAACTGACGGCCGATGGGGCAGAAAGGTTCTGGAATGGAGGCCACGTACCGGCAAGCGCAGCAAAGGACGTCCACCCACAAGGTGGACAGATGACCTAATAAAGGTCGCAGGAAGCCACTGGATGCTGGTCGCTTCAATTTCAATTTGGAAATCATTGGGGGAAGCCTATGTTTAGCAGTGGACGTCCTATGGCTGAAATGATGATGATGATGACGATGTTTTTTTGTTTTATTTCAAAATCTGTGAATGCAGATCAACATGTTTCAAAAAGTTAAGGACAGTCTCCTAAGACTGTTTTCTTGTAGCGACAATGGTTAATCAGGCCATATAGATTAGTCTGAAATGGTCTTTTGAGAAAAGAACCACCACACAGATTTGAGTGGACCTGTCCTATCAGTGCAAGCATATGTCAGTAATCGTGGAGTGTATTTCACAGTTTGGTTTTAATACAGCTTTTAAATCGTTTATTGGGTATGGATATAGATTATTTATACCATTATTTAAGGTAATCAAGCCGCACAGTAAAATCCTCCGCTGTAAAAATGAATACCCCTTTTCACCCCACGAGGGGTAAATTTTCAAAAACCCCTGATTTATTTTCAGTTTTTAGTATAAATACTGAGTTTCCAGTTAATCAGACCGCGCATTAAAATTCTTCCATACAAACTTTGACAACCTCCAATCCTCCTTTAGGGGGTAGTTAGTTAGTAGGGGGGAAAAACTTTAAATGACAAAGTTTATAATTTCCATACATAAGTATTCGTGCCAAGTTTCAAGTTTATTAACTCAAGGAATATGATTTTTCATACAAATAAAATCCCCCGTTTTCTCCCCCTTAAAGGTCGAATGTCCAAAAATCCGTTCTTAGCGGACGTCAACCAACTATAAACTACCTCCCAGCCAAATTTCATCTTTACAAGTCAAGCGGTTTTCGATATTTCGTGATGAATAAGTGAGGAGAGTGACCTTTCACTTTTATGTATTTAGGTAGATAATGAGCAAATTACAATGACGAAAATTTACAACTTAATATTATTCAATGTAATGAATGAGGCTATACATTTATGTACAGGAAACCTATTTGTACAAAGTAAAGAAAGTATTGAGGTAGGAAAAGGAGTACGGAGGGACAAGAGATTACTGAGAAAAGAAGAACGGTCATATAAAGGGCCAGGAGAAAAAAAAAAGTGAAAATAATGTGATCGCCTATGTCTGTGCCACACAAACAAATGGGGTCGTCGATGACATGAAGTTTGGCAATATGGGCTAGAGAGCAAACATGACCCAGTCTCAACCAAGAATGGATGTCTCAATCTTGGCAAACTTCGCCCTGACAAACCACGGTTTTTCCGGAACGTCGGGTTGAATAAGCGAAAAATATCGGCCCTATGATTTGCTCCCGATATCCCAAGCTACCTTCCAGGTATCCCGAAGAAAAGTTATTGGTAATGTCACGAGGTCAATAGGTACTAAAGTTTGTACTTATGGTACTAAATCTGCTAATCTTGCTAATCTAGGCTGACACACTTGCCGGTGATGCGGTGCAGTGTGGGACTGCACCGCATCACCGGCAAGTGTGTCAGCCACATCATTGCCATGGATTCCAGTATGGGCCGGAATCCACGCAAATTCCAGTGTATAGAGAACCATTCGACGAGCAGTACATGATATTGACAAATCAATACTCACCCATAGGTCTTCACAGCCACTTTCCCAGCACTTAATACGTTTAGATTTAAATTGTTTCATAATGGCTATGAAAACAAATAAAAAGCAACTCAAAACTCAAGTCGTATATTTTGTTTTCATGTCAAAAAGTTGTTTTGACAGTTTTGACACCAATTAAAAAGTACTCTGTGTTTGACACCGACGTAGTGTTGCAAGGCGGCCAATTTTAATGCCCCTAGATATTAACAAGTAAATTTATTGCTACTTATTAGTTTTCATGAAAAATAATGTTTTCAAAAAAGGTCATTATACAATTTTTAAGAAAAACAATTATAAATCATGTTCTGCAATTTATCCGCTATCTATCTCGAGACTGAAGGCAGGTGCTTGTCAAAAAATGTTGATCGTCTGGGGGTCACCTTTAAGACTTTGCGACCGAATTCGGTCGTATAGCGATCGCTATCTATGTCGAGACTGCCGCCCGGTCGAATATAAGTATCGGTAAATGCTGTAAACTTTTTAGTTTTACCGACAATAACGCGGCTACACCCATGAACAGCTCTGTATACACCTCAACGAATAATAGGTGTGGTCACCCATCCACAGTTTGTCTTCGGTCAAGTGCATTAGTGCAGCATTACCTCGACGAGACGCCGACGAGACCACAGAGTACTTTTGACGAGACGATCGACCCTCACTGCGCGTTATTTCCTAGGAGAGTAGCGACACCTCTATGACACCATGAAGTACTAAATAATCAGCTAGTGTACGACGAATATTATAGATGACGCCACCACAGATGTCATACAATCTTACGCACAAGCCGATTTTTATTTATTTTTATTAAACATAATACAGCCAGTCAGTTTCATGGTTTCATCCGTCTGGGCGGGAGAAACTTCCTTTTCATTTGAGGAATACCACGGTTCATTCCTCCACCTTCACTCTGGTAATCCTGACGTAATTATCCTTCCAAGTGTAGGTAAGGGATATTGTTCAGAGTAACTACTCTGGCCAAAATCCTTCAAATAACGTTTCAGTTCACTCTCCAAATCTAAGCAAAGAGCATGATCTTCAAACCGAAAGATATTGCAAGGACCAAACCGATCTTCAGATCCCGTATCAAAGACTTTGATCCAACTTGGCATATTTCAAAGATTCTCGGGACGAAATAATTTAAGTAGTATCTTTGAGAGCTCTTTAGTTAAGACCATCTTAAATAATTTCTTCGAAGTGCGTATTTAGGTTTCTATGAGTATTTGGAAAATTCCTTCATTCCTAGAATAATTTGAAAGTTTTAAGGGTTAAGGTTAATATCCCGTTGTTAAAGTCTGTATAGTTTTGAGTACTTTCGAAACAGCTTTTGAAACTTTACAGTAAAACCAGTTTGAAATTTAATTAGCTACCTAATTACATTTACAGTGGTTGGTCGGAGAAGTAGGTATACCTATAGGCTTAAAAGATCCTCTGAACTGCACTAAATACATGAAATTCTGTGTATGAGAAACAGGGGGTCACGATTACCAATAATAATATCAGAATTATAGGTTTTGGTAAGGAAAGATGGTGATTTCTGCAAAAAAAATATTTTTATGTCTTCATTTTAACTAACCTGACCAATCAACTGAATTTAGAACAGTTTGGTCTTTGATCTGTTCCAAATACGTGCCTAAAGAAGCAACATTTACGAAAAGTCTCGCATCCTCAAGTTTGCTATTTACTTTTTATCAGGCGCTAGTATTATGATTATAATAAAATAGACGGACGCTACTAACTAATGTTGCTAATGTTATTAACTTAATATTATGTTCGTTGAGTCTGTCTTTAACCAGAAATTATTTATTAATAAACACAAAAATAAATTGCATAAAGCGCGTCGCAACGTAAACAATTACCAATTTGACAGCTTGTTTTTTTTTTAATAAATAATAAAAATAAAATAGATTCTAATCTTTTTAAAAGATGCTCATGGGTATTCCACGCAACCCAGATATTGCAGCATCACCATGGGCTAATCAAATTAACGTCACACACCTCCAACCAATTAGAAAACAGGACAAGTTACACATAAAATGGCGACAAAGTGGGATTCAATTTGGTCGGTCGCTGGCAAATTAAATAAAGAGACTCGCTGTACACTGCATTTTTCTATAAAGCCCTAATTTTGTGTACGCCGTATGAATTTTAATTTAATGCCGTTTATAACAGTTTCGAGGGAAGATAGGTACTCCCGGTTTTTTACGTGTTAAAATTTGTGTGATGGAGAAAATTACTGGAGAAACGTTTCGACTAATTCTAATTGTAATTTTAACCCTCATCTTTTTTAGAATTAGTTTCGTTTGGTACGAAAATTTATATATTTTAGGTGGACTAGCAGCATTGGTTGGCTTGTCCGAAATGCGGTGTCTTTATTCTCCTACCCATAACTATTCCAATTTATTTTGTATCGCAGCAGAATATATTTTTTTTACATTTCTTCTTGTTCCGCTGGTATCCTCCAGTTACTTCAGCTCACACAATAAACTTACCTAATCATTGACGCCTGAAACACAAGGAACGCAATAAATCGACTATCAACGAAATCAAAACTCACAATAATAACTCCCACCAACCCAAAAGCAACAAGGTGAGACATAAAAACAAAACACTGAACTCAAAACGCGAAAAAAAACCAGCAGCATGTATTCAAAATGCTTGCTCCGGGGTCCTGAAACGGAAGAGTTTGTAAAAAATTCAGACATTTCAGACCATCCGACCGTCGCCACCGCGCCGGCCGCATTTCAATTAGACGTGTTACAAAGTTCTTCGCCTCGCTAAATACGTTATCCTTGTGTTTGAACTGTAGTTCCGTTTGATTTTCATGTTGGTATTTATTTATGGGACTGTTACGGTCTAATTGAGATTTTAGATTTAACACACTGCTTTCATTGGGTACCTACTCCTCACCAGTGGATTAGTTAGTCATAAAGGGGCCCCGTATCCAAAGTGAGGGCATTTTTTACCCGACTGTGGCGAAGTTCCAAAGGATCATTTTTGGTTTACAAAATAGCGTAGGATACCTACTGACTTAGAAGGTTAAGTTTCCATTGTGCAAGAGCGAGTGAAGTGATCTAGAAAACTTCAGCACTCTGATTCGGATACCTACTACTACATAATAAGATAGCTTGATCTCTGTGACGTAAGTCACACTGTCATTCCTAGATCAGAATTCATTCACTAGATCGGCATTCCCGTAAGTATGACATTCTTCTTCTTCTTTTCGTGTGGTTAGTAAACTAACCTGGTGTCAGAGTTTTAAAGCCGCCCACGGGCCTCTGACTTGGCTTCACATGCCGTCGAGAAATATCTCTCAGGCATGCCGGTTTCCTCACGATGTTTTCCTTCACCGTTTTTTGAGCAAGTGATTACTATATAATACGCACATGAATCCGAAAACTCAGAGGTGCGTGCCTTGGGTTCGAACTCGAGACCTACGACTTGTCAGTCTGACGGTCACACCACTAGGCTATCACTGCTTATAGTATATAGTATGACATTGACAGTTACTGTCTGTTCTATTATGAAATTCAAGACTTCATAGGCGTGATTTTACTGACAGCTGTCACAGAGATCAAGCTATGTTATATGAAGTATAGATTAAGCTGTCGTAGTGATTCTACTAAGGGAATGTAAGAACGACCTAAGAAAGCTCGAAAGTTGGAGCACCCTGACTGGGGCCTCTTGTAATTATGATTTTAACAAAACATACAAGAGCGAGCGAAGAGAGCTCGATAATTGATAAGTAGGTAGTTTAGATTTTCTTTGTGAGCACAATTAGACTGTTATGTTATAATCACAACACAATACCACAACAGTAGTAGATAGTAGTATATCATACTGAAATTTTACTATTACTAGGTACATAATTTATAAAATTTGTTAGGTACAGATAGTGCAATCCACGACCATGCGCCCCACTCCGCGATTACTGTACTGTAAAGGCTCGTGCAGACCAGCGCGACGCGACTCGAACAATACAATTTCTAAGAAAACTTCACGGTCTAACAATAGCCGGTGTCGCGTCGCGCTAGTCTGAACGAAGCTTTAGCTGTACTTTAGTACGGGGCGGAGCGGAGTGGGGCGCGTCGTCGTGGATTGCACTATCTTTAAAGGAGTATCTACTGACTGTGGCTCCCCCCCGACCCTTGCCCTTTGATGCGCCAGCCCGCGTCGATGCTGAGCCAGTAGCTTTAAATTCCCCGATTAATAATAATGAATTATCTTTGATCCAGCCTGTCCCAACTTGCTGTCCTCCCCCCAGCGACGCCCTAAGCCGAGGTCCGTACCCCACAGGGGGTGCCCTTAGCGAGCGCTCGCCTAGTTTTAATTAGAATAGTTTTGCCCCTGGCTGGAGTTTAGTAGCTTAAGGCAGCCGCAGGATTGTCCGGTTAAGTAGTCATCACCTCAGAGGTGAGCTACGAGATGCCCTAGTCAAAAAAAAAAAAAAAAAAAACTGACTGTGAAAGAAAATTGTGGTCACACAAATCTACGCACGCACACGTTTATGGGTCTAACGTACGAGTACCTAATACGTACCTACTTCGTGCATTTTGGTTTGTTTTCACTGTACAGCTACAGCGGAAGTGTAATCGTAGTTTTAATTATTTTTGTGACAAAATTACCTACAATTAAAAATAACAGAAATCGATTCAGTAAATGATTCTGAACAAACTTTAGGTGCTTACTTTCATAATGTACATTAATTCAGTTACACATTGTAGATGCAAGCCTTTGTAAGCCATTTTATAAATTACCTACTTACTTTAATTTTCGTACTTATTTGCAGTACCTAGGTTTTACTCATTAGGTATGGACCCACTTACTTTAATTTTCGTATTTGCAGTAGGTATTTACTCATTATGGACCCATGAATAAGAATGTGTTGTTTTGGACAATAATTCAGAAATTTTTGCTTGCACGCCTTGCGTCGGGAACCGTAACTGATCGTAGGTACCTACTTACAGTACAGGATACTTATCTACCTACCGTCCACCACACAACAGTGGGATCTCTTGCACTTCTAAAATCACCTTTCGTTACTGCTACGACACAAAGACGCTGACAATGTTAAATAATTACCAGACGTGTGGGAAAAAATATATAATTAGGTAGGTACAGTCACGAGCACCAATATGTATATACTTAGTAACTTTTAAAAGTGATTTTCTCCTCCTGTGTTGATTGTAATTTTGTGTTATTACGAACATAGTATATTGGAACCCATACTATTATGGAATAGTCGTATTTCAAAGTTGCAATCGTAATTCCCCGAGTGAATCGCTTTTGCATTTTGCCAAGCGTTTACATATTAATTGCTCGTGACTGTACAGTCTTCCAATCCGACTGTAGGAATATATTTTACTTAATTTTGTGTACAGTAGAGGGAATAGGTAAGTAGGACTTTTGATCCGAAAAATAGATAACGAAATTACCCTACCCCATACTGATACAAATGTGTCATTAAAAAAAACACCAAATTTGAGCGAATAAATCACGTCGTTCATTTCCTCGCAAAAGTCCGCTAATACATTTACCTATTATTATTTTAAACCAATACATCAAACGGTCGAAAAATCGCATTATTTACAAATGAAAAAACGTTTTGATAAAATCACATTGGACATTTACAGGATATTCCATTTCCCTCAAAGTAAATACATTTATTTGCTTCGTATGTAGGTAGTTCACAGATATTTCGTTCGGAAATTGAAAATTTGTATTATCGTCACATCTATGCTTTGGATGAAATCTACAATTTTGTTGTTTTTTAAACGGCATTTTGAATCATGCTGGCTAGCTACGTAGGAACCGTACGGCCCTTTCCCACGGCCGTCCAGTTCTGCAGGAACGGTTTTTTGTTGTAGTTTGCATCCTGCTTTTTTGCGGTAGAGCAACGAGCGGATATTAAATTAGTCTTATAAGAAAATTCAGACGTGAGTGATGGACGTGAACATGCTTATGATATTACCTATATGTGATGTGTTGGATCATTAAGTTCCCTTCAAAATGGTTGAGCTAAATGATGCTGATCCATGCGTCATGTTCGTGAACGGGCGCCGTCAGTGGGGACTGGTCATCTCTTAGCTGCCATGGCTTATTTTAATTATTTTTGATTTTATATTTTTATTATGGTCGCTTTTAACGTGCACGTTTTACTACATTGTTCTCACATGTATAATTTCAACATGAATGATGTAACCAATGTTTTGTAACAATATTCTGATTTAAAAGAGTGTCCATGGAGTTTCTTGCCCATTCGTCTCCATAGGAACCTACTACGCTTTGGAATGGGCAACTAGCTTCATCTTTCTGACTGACCGACCCCTTGACAATTCAAAAGTACCTGTAATTGGTTTATTTGGAATAAATGATTTGAGTTTGAGTTTGAGTTTGATATTGGTATTATCTCCGCCCACCGAGCGAGCGATCCCAATGTTTATTGGGAACCCCCGCTCCCCGCAACCCATCCAGCAAAAAAATGGTAAGCAGGAAGTGGAAACACTTCCATTAAACTATACGTGTAATTAAACTGGATCCTGTTTTTACTGGACAACTGGGTCCAGTTTGTAGTGGCAAAACCGAATGTCAAATTCGAATGGATCGGTTTTTTGCAGGATACTCGTGTGACTGCTGGTATTGAAACACGAACACTAGTAAACGGGATCCTGCAAAAAAACCATACCAGCCAAAAACGGGATGTTGCCGTGGGAAAAGGCCCTATCCATGTTCTTTTTAAAATCGAAAACCTATAAATGAATCCTACCACAAAAAACTCTTCTAGCTTTCCTGAAATAAGTTTCTAGTCTCAGCTCCGACTATATAAAATAAATCAACCCAAATTACCCCTGAAAATTACCTGCTGACGTAACACATTACTCTTGAATAAATGTTTTAAAAATACCGCACACTCACCTAATGGCCGTTCTGAAGGTAATCTCTTGTTTTATCCGCCGACCCTTCCGTTAATTTCATCATTTCAACATGCCAAGCGAAAAATTAGAGAAAGAGTTCAACGTGATAAAAAGCGGGTAGGTAGATATTTTTTTTTTTCGATTTTCAAACGCAACCGATACCTTCTTTACGTTTGTGAGTTCGATTTTCAATATTCACTTGGGTTTCGAATTAAAGATCTAGGATACCTTCTATCAAATTATTAACCGTTTCCCGACGTGTAGGTACAGCTTTAAGACGTTTGCTGGAAGGAAGATAAGAATATTTTGACCTACCTACAAATGTGATATACCCTGTATATTCTTAAAAAATCAAACTAACTTTAAAGTTCTGGTGGAAACGGAAGCCAAGAGTACAGGTATAATCAATAAAAGTAGGTATCACTTTTATCTACGCAATTTATTTCAAAGTAAGGGACATAACTATCAAAATATTACAATCGACAACAGTCATAAGTTGTCAGCGAATCTTTAACAAAGTGACTTGGCCAAGTATTTCCAACAAAAGTCGTAGCTTCGAAATAACTAGAGAATAAGTTTTGACTCGTTCAACTTGTATGGAACGTTTTTTAGGGTTCCGTACCCGAAAGGTTACAAACGGAACCCTATTACTAAGGGATTGTTCCCACTGTGCCGGATCGGTGGATTTGCCAGAAACCGGCTCCCGGACAATAGTGTTCACATTACACCGGATCCCACAAGAAAACTGGACAGTCTACGTCTAGTACTCACCTCAGTTGAATTCGGACCTGTGCGCACAATGGACGACAGCGCAAACTTGTTCACATTACTCCGGTCCGGTGGTTTTACCGGAACTACGCAGTGACAAAACACTCGGTAAAAATACCCGGCTCGGTATTTTTGCCGGACCCGGGAATAGTGTGAATAGCTTCATATAAATTGTACAGCCACTTTCCCTTCCGGCAGTTTTACCGGCCCGGCAAATCTGCTGGTGCGGCGTAGTGGGAGCCCGGCCTAAGCCTCCGCTGTCCGCCCGTCCGTCAGCGGGCTGTATCTCATGAGGTACCTAGTCGGTTGAAATTTTCACAGATTGTGTATTTCTATTGTCGCTGTAACAACAAATCATAAAAATAAAGTTTCTTTTTACAACATCATACAAGATACGTGTTTTTTTTTCAGCGTTTTTCGTGTGCGAGTCCGACTTGCACTTGGCCGGTTTTTAGGGTACCGGAGGCACCTTTATAATAGCACGGAATTAGATGTCCTTCTAATCTCAAGTTTCCTTTAAATCTTAAAAATAATATGCACAACTGCAGGCATTGCGAAAGGAATTAAAAATAAATATTTATGCACCTCAACTTGAGTAATGTCCATAATTCGTATTAGTTATCGGTTATCACGAGAGGAGAATTGGGGATATGAGAACCAAGCAACCGTACATTCTTGCCCTACCCGTAATTTGGTTACTGAGAAACAAGGATTCATCTGGCTCGATTATGATTTACCTACAATCCTTCCAACATAAACCAGCCGTGGTGGACCAGTGGCAATGACCACGACTTAAGCGTTGCAGGTCGTAGGGTGGAAGTTGGAACCCAGCAAACCACCACCACCACCTTGTGCAAATTATAAATTCATAACCATTGCTCTCAAGATACCATCACGTCTACGGCGTCTCGCTAGCTGGTTTAATTTGACCCAGAGGTCTACTCCCTAGAAATCCGTAGTTTCGGCCTAAGTTACGGGCGCTTCGATCTCTGCCTAACTTACAGCATGTCAGTAGATAAGTGAGACGCCGAAAATACGTGTCGTTTGGCACAGAGTTAATCTTAAAATCTTCTTTTCGTGTGGTGAGGTGTCTAACCTGAGTTTTAAAGACTTGACTTCACATGCCGTCGAGAAATATCTCTCAGGCAAAATGGGCAAAATATAATAATAACGTACCTATCTCAGAATAATAACATATTAGTAGGTAGGTAGTATTCATAATAAAAATGCGACTTTTTATTATCCGCCAGTAACGCCATACAATTTCAGCTGGCCCCAATAACATAGCTCCCAAGGGGGTGACACTTCGGAACTGATTCCAAAGTCCATTTCAGTTTTAATGCTATTTTCCAATTGCAATAGTAGTCAGGCGCAAGTTTAGATATTGCTTTTTAGAAGTTTTGTACCGAGTTATTGGCAAAGGTTTTTTTTTGTTGGATACTTGAGACAAAATGAAATTCTTTTCCAGGACATGCGGAAGTAATTTGAACTTTTATCTTTTCCAGGGATTTACAAACATAAACAATAACCAATTCATCAATTTTGTGATGACACCCGGACGTTTCCTCCCGCCTTATACGGAACGGACACGGTTGTTTCGGGAGGTTCCTCTCCCGAAACAACCGTGTCCGGTGAGGACCTGCGTCAGGCGGAAGGTGAGGCGGCCGTGGCGCCTCTCTAGCCACTCCTCAAAGAGGGACTTAGCGCCGCAATAGTGGCGTGCCCAGCACTGGGTTGCGACAATCGCACTCTCCATGACGCCATGAAATCCCGCCGGAGCTATATCCGCTGTGCCGCGATTTTTCTCGGCAGCGGAGTTAAGCCCCGGCGTTTCGCCTCCTCGCGCCACTCCCAAATGTGCGCGAGGACTTTTGCTTTCCGATCCCATGGCGGCAATCCGGCAAGGAGGCTCGGCGCCTCACCGGAGATCGTGCGGTATGCCCGGACCAGCCGGATGGCCATGACCCTCTGGGACGGGTATAACCGGCGGACTGGCCGCCGCCGCCGCCTCAATGAACGCGCCTACACCGGTGCCAAAGTAAAGTGCCTTTGCATTACACAATACTTTTATAAAACAAACATAACATCACGCCTGTATTCCCCGAAGGGTTAGGCAGAGGTGTACCAACAGTACACCCTCAATGCGCCAGTTATGTTCAAGTCCCATGTAATAGGGGCGAGCTTATTGCCATCAACCATGCACATTAAGGCGAAATGGGTCCCAAAGACGAGGTTTTGACGCATTTCGGCTGCACGCAAAATCAATTTTTGTCCTCAAAAACTACAAATTTGCCTTATTTTTTTTCATGATTATTAAAATTGAAGATATTTTTTAGTGAATTATGAGGGCCAAAACACGATTAACATAATTTGGCTCGATACAAAAAAATCGCAAAGTTTCCAAAAAATGTAGAGTTTTTATGAGAAAAAATGGTTTTATTCGATTGTAATTAAAGCAATTTCAATAAAATTTCGTCTATACGTTCACCATAAAAGACTTTAGGGGATTATGGATTTATTTTAATGTAACAGCAAATAGAATCTTAAAATAAACCCAAATATAGTAAATCGGGCTAAATCGGCTCGCGCTCAGAGTCCTGCGGGACGTCATCGAAGGTGGACCTGTGTCAATTTTTTTTAAAATACGCTCTCTCTGCAGTTGTAAAAAAAAATCAAATAAAAGAAGAACACATTAGAATTAAAATTGCGACAACTCAGAAAAAATATTTCGTAATTTTAATATAGTTTTAATTCATAATATTGTTTTCGAAAGTGTGATTATTTATATGCGATATGATGACGTTTAACTGTCATCTTACAATAGTGTTAGACACACTACAAATTATTATCGATAAAATTATAGTCAAGTGCGAGTCTTATATAATTTTTTATCGTCGTATATGAAGAAGTTTTTTTAAAGATTTTTTTATCAGATTCATCCATGTTACTATATTTACTCTCCATCGAACTGTCTTTGCTAATATCATATTCTATATTAATAAACATATAATATACAATTGGTCCGGTTGTCGGTTGTATAAAAAATATTTAAAAAAACTTTCACTCTGGCAAGAACGATTAAAATTAGAAAAAAAATGCTGTTTCGAACAAAAGTGCTATACTAACATGACCAAATGTATAGAACACGATAAAAATCGTAATTATATTTTTCGAATAGCTGAGCCAGCAACACAGTTTTTTCTTGAATCCGTGATTGTATCGTATTGACTCAGTATGAATCATTTTCAGTTTTGAATACAAAAAGTCACTGGTTACGATATCGAATACGACACTTCTGTATACGATAAAATGTCGTTCTAAAATGTCGATGTCCTAAAATAATAGATTCGATAATTTATAGCTGTAGCAGTAGGTACGTCACTTGGCAATAAAGTACGGCAATTGTTACTTCATATAGAGCTGTCAATATTTACGAATCTTCATGAGTGGTGGGAAACATCCAAAACAAAAAAATATGGTCACAGTATAAGCGAAACAGTAAGACCATTTTTAGCCCATTCAACTTAATAAAAATCCTGAAGAAATAAAGATGAAAGTTTGTATGGTTTTTTTTCTTTCTTAAATTCACTGACATACAATACACAACCTAAACCACGCTGGGTATAGAAGCATGCAATTTTGCAGATGTTCGTTCCTTTTATAACGAACGAAATTACGACTTTGATATTTTCTATCAAAATTACATTTTGCGGGACCGTTGAGATACGCAGTAGAACCATTGCAATTTTAAACTTTCACCTTACTACCGCAAAGCCATTTTTATCTGAAACTAGTTTCTGTCCGCGTCGTCTTCATTCACGTGGCAGTCGTAAGATACCACAATATATTAAAATAACAGGCATATTTTATAAATCTTCACTGTAAGTACAATAGGTTTGTAGTTTTGGTCTCGCCCACCAAAATATACAGAGTTAGGACTGGTGACGCGACTAGCTGGCTGGCTGGACTAGCGAGAAAGCGACAGAGTTGTCCGTGTGAGAAGCAGCTCCTCCTGAGGTCTAAACGCGCAGCCTTCAGTAGAAACTTCCCATTCCTTGCGAAGTTTTTCATTTTAAGTGTATTATTAAACGCCTGCATTCCTTCATATAATACCTAATGGCACAACACTGATACACTAATGGATTCTTACAGATTATTCATGACTACCTAACTATCACTAAAAAAATCCCGTGTGCAGTTTGTACACGGGATTTCTCATTAACAGTCACCTAACCATATATATTGATTTTTATTCAAACCATAGATGACAGAAGAGGCCTAAACTTCATGTTTTTCTGTGTACCTACGTTCTACGAACTATCCCATAACACTATATCAAAAGGTAAAAATGTTGTTTCTTTAATTAATAAAATGAATTGACTGTCACAAGTTCACAACACAGCACATTAGCCGATAACGACACCGACCCGACATCGACACGATATCGGAGGTCTGATGATCGGATACGTTTAGTGCTTACCAAACGCTTTTACATTGTCTTGCTATTGTCACCTATATCGTCGCAGACAGCGACCGACACCGATATAGGTACGATATCTATCGGCGAAGACACGGTGAGAGTAGCGGCATTTTATCACTTGAACACATTTTTTTGCACTGCCGACTTCAAGACGGCGATACTTAGTAGGTAACGATCGCGATGCACCAAACAACCACATTGTTTGGTGCGTCGCGATGGTTACCAATATCATTGGGCCAATAATAATTATATCGATGTCGGTGTAATAGCTGCTGACATATTATCGGTATCGGGCTGGTGTCGTTATCTGTTAATGTGATAACGCTCATTAGGTACACAGGACATTTTAAGTAATCATTTTAGTTCACTACACCGTAACTAAGTCCCATAAAATGTAAACTTATTGAAAAAAATCGAACCTAAGAAAAACTAGTTCAGTTGGTCAACTGCAAATATTTTATGCTGTGGCATGGATTTTTCGCGAAATGATCGGCAGTGAATCGTAAATAAATACGTCTTTCTGCATTTGGGGGAGGCGGAGGTAGCGTTTCAAAGGCCCACAGGCCAGGAAAACGGCGCCTTAATCCAGACTCCGGGCTGCTACTGAGAAATTCCTGATGGAAAAACCCAATAACACTGCCCGACCTGGGAATCGAACGCAGGACCTCACGTTCAGCAGTCGGACTTCAGTTTGTAGGACACTAGACCAACGAGGCAGGCAGTGTTGTTATTGTCGATGATATTTGTTGTCATGTCTTTTTTTATATTTTTTTATTGCTTTTACAGTGAATGCATAAAATCATAACATTTTGGCTGTACCTTAGTACCTCTGAAAGGGTAGCCAGAGATCCAGTGTCCATTTGTTATGTGGCAATTCCAAAACAGCTTAAATGTTCCCACACTCAAAATATGTTTACAAGTTGATTTTGACTGTTGAAAATCCTGATGGAGCTGAATATTACTAATAGCCGATACCTATAATTTAAGGACTGCCTCGCTGGTCTAGTGGTCACAAGCGCTACTCCTGAACATGAGGTCCTGGGTTCGATTCCCAGTTTGGGCAGTGTCTTTGTGTTTTTGTTTCTGGAATTTCTCAGTAGCAGCCCGGAGTCTGGATTTGTGCCCGGTTGATGGCAAAAGGCTCGCCTCCTATACATAGATAACTGGCGAAATGTGGGTGTACTATAGGTATACCTCTGCCCAACCCTTCGGGGAAACAAGGCGTGATGTTATTTTATGTTAAGGACTGTTATTGGTTAAAATTTACAACTCTTGTATCTTTACCAATAATTAAGCAAAGGCCTCAGAGCTTTACATAGTAGGCCCTCCCATATGGAAGTAGCTATTGCAGGTGAAATAAGCATTTCATCTATTTATATGACCAGTTTGGCAATAAAAAAACAACAGGTTGCACTCCGGGAGTGCCGGCAGAAGTGAAAACTTGAATATTAACATTGTGCATTTTTGATATTTTGGAATGGTTAATAGTTTTGGCTACATAGACGGTAGAGCCATCAGCAGTCACCATCCATGGATGCGCGTGGCACGCTGTAACACAAACACACACGAACATTCGCAAGCGCCCTGTGCCGTCTAATCGAAACAGCAGGCGCAGGCATACATTTTCGCCGCACGGTAGAAGGAGAGGGGAATACTTCCTCTCCGCCTTACGAATTTTCGATCAGGTCTCGTGTCCTGACGTGAGTTTAACATTTCTTACCCATCACAAAAAAGTGCACAACGCCGCTAAAGAAGTTTTCACTTCAAAAAGTTACCAGTGGTAAGCAAAACGATCCGTTTTTGTTTATAGGAACCGAGCATAAATATTTATATCAGAGTACTATGACTATCATTTATCTAATATACTTTCCTTGAAACATCATCTATTTGGGCAGGATATTGTTTTCCAACAAAAATATATATTCAAATTCTGGCCTTGCCAAAAGCCTTATAGATGTTTGTATACCTAATAATAAAATTGGTTGTGTTAGGAACACAAAAGAAGACAAAAGAGAAGGATGGTCACTCGAATGAATCTATCCACAGAACCGTGATTTCAAAACCTAGATCAAGTCTATGACTAAATAGTAAAACTGTAAAGTAACATAATTATCTTCACTTTAAATGTGCATTTAGAAACTTGTTTATTAGTCTATCTATTAGATATTGAATCATCAATATTTAAACACATCACTCTTGTATTCCGCAAAGAGCTAGGCAGAGGTGTTTTTTTGATTTTGATTTAAAATCTAGTTGCAATCACACGTAATCGAAAATAAATGTTATCTATGCAGGTAAATGCTACAAATATTGTAACAGTGACATTATGGGAATTATCTTTCTGGTGGTGAGCAAATGCACTAAGTACTGACAAGAGCAAACCATTTAAAGTTTGAAAAGCATCTTAAAATGTCTGCTGCCCATAAAATACCATTCCTATAAAGTCACAAATGATGAACATTAACAAAATGCAGGTAACCTTTTACTATCCGTCCAGTGACTGTGTGATTTACAGTGATCGTTAAATATTATTTTGTCACAAACTTAAAGCATTTTTTTCAAATAAATCATTTACAAGCACTTATGAATCGTTAAATAGACTGTTAGTTAGATGTAGAAGAATGGGCATGAAACTGCTGGGACACTCTTTTAAACCAAGACATTACAAAAGATATTCTTGTTGCTCCGATAAATATGTGAGAACATAGATAGCTAGCATAAAGTATTTAAGATTATTATAGTATTTTACAGTAAACAATGAAACTATATACTGGGCTTATCCTTTGTGAATAAAAACTTTGTACCTATCAATTACATAATTACCTTATTGACCTGTTAAAATTTCCTAGCACCTAGAGCTGTCCTTGTGACTGCTGATAATTATGATTAACAAGCTGATCAAGGATAAACAGTCAACATGCTTCGAATATTATGATTGTTACTCTGTGCCAGACTGGACACCTTGACCTCTATCAATGTTTGTTTGGAAAAAGTTTGAAGCTAAAACAGGATATATAACTCATTGTAAAATTGGAGCCATCACATACTTTCACTTTAAAACTTTCGTGGAATATATACCGTTTAGTCGAGCGACCAATATTTACATTCATTGATACATTGCAAATTTTCATTTTCTCAGTTTGGTCGTGAAAATAGTCACGATGAAAATAACGTTTACCTGTCATACTTTTTTTTTTTTTTTTGGCTGGGAAATCATCAAATGACCTCCCGCTCTGGGTGGAGCGGGAGGGCGTGTCAGACTCTTACTGACTAAAACCCACCCGTGTTCCTTCTCTTGCCTGTGCAATGCCAGGGGACCACGGTATCCCTTTCGGACTTTCCCGCAACCCCGGCAGTGGTCTCATCGGACCCCTTCACTCGTTGACACTTTGAGGCGCGCGTGGAACACAACGCGCCGTCGACCCGGGCTTGGTCCTTACCGGACGGCGAGCTACCCATTGCTTACCGTCCGCAAGCCCGCGCCTACGGTGGCCGGGAATCCGCGATCGATTCCCGACGCCCGGGGCGTCTCCTCCTGCGGCGGCTAGGGGCGTGAGGGCGCGAAATTTGCCTGTCATACTAAGATTTAAATCTTGGAATGTTAGTTTTCGTGTAAAAAACAAAACAACTTCAGGATGCTCTTGTTTATCATCTCACGAGAATGACTTGACTTGACATTTGACAATTTCACATGATTGAATTGGTGTTGCCAACTTATAGAAGTATAAAACATACCAAAAAACACTGCCGAATTGTATCTAGGTACCCGATTTCTGAAACAAAATTAACACATTTAGCAAAAAAAAATGTGAAACGCATGTCAACTGATCTGATTGGTTCACTGAATTATCAACGGTCAATCAAACCATGAGTTAAATTAAGACGACGTTTATCTTTATAAAATAAAGTAATAGCCTCGTTATGACGTAGGTTACTTTTAGTTAAGTAGCTATAGTTTAAATCAATGCTGCCTGCACAGGACAAAAATACAAAATATTATGATTATGATCTATGGCAGGATCGTCTTCAGAAACGTACATAACACTATTAAAAAACAATACAAACCAAATACTTAAAAATCGTTTATTTTCTTTTTAAATGAGTTAGGTACGATAAATATATCATATAAAATTCAATGCACGGAAAACACATTCCGCCATGTAGTGATGGCATGCAAATATATGGCATGACATGTGAATAATAATATACTAACATAGTTATAAGTATGATTACTAACAATGTATGGAATATTTTTTTCTGAAATAATTGAATAATAATAATATAGATCAAGTAGGTACCTTTAGTAATTGTGCGTTTGCACTGGCGAAACGTTCAATAAACATGACGTTGAAATTTCTATTTACGGCTAGTAATGTCAATTATTGCGATTTCGCAATAATTTCATTAGCATGTGAATTCTTGAGTCATAGCATGCTAGTTGCTATTGCTATGCTATTTGCTAATATGACGATAATTGTTATTAATGAAGTATGCGAATTTTGTTAATACTTCTACTATTACCTCCTATTGTTTATAGGTAGATATTAAGTTCACACTATTATCTATTTGTACAATAATAAGCACAAGACGAAAGAATTTAATTACTGTATAACTAAATTAACGAATACGTAAACTAAACATTCTCACATGTATAATTTCAACATGAATGATGTAAACAATATTTTGTAAGAATATAATTTTTTTTAAAGAGTGTCCGTGGAGTTTCTTGCCCGTTCTTCTCCATAGGAACCTACGCTTTGGAATGGGCAACTAGCTTCATATTTCTGACTGACTGACTCCTTGACAATTCAAAAGTGCCTGTAAATGGTTTAATTGAAATAAATGCTTTGAGTTTGAGTTTGAGTTTGAGAAACTCTCACTATCACTTGCCTAAACGTACTGAACTTTGGCACAAAACGACGCGCGCCAAGCGCGTGTCACACCAAATATTATTAAATAATCACGAATTAATTCAATCAATACACGACCTTAAGTACGAACAAATCAAAGACAATAAGGTAATAATTGCTAAACAGCAATCTTCGCACCGCCCTGCTAAATCTGCTAATGCTAATAATTTAAATATAATAATACAATCACAAGCATTCATTCAATATACAACCCTAAGTACGCGCAAATCAAAGTTATTAAGATAACAATTGCATAACCCATTCTTAAATTCGCAGAACCTGCTAATAAATTTCACTTGCGAATTCACGAGAAACGGTCAAGTGAAACCGATAGATTTAGTATTCCCGACTTCCCGTGGGTGCGACGGAGAGCGCACGCTACCGCTGCGTGCGTCGACGCTCTGACGTATATTATTATCAAAAAATACGAAGCGATTAATTCATTTAGCATTTCACAGAATTTCGCAACTACATTTCATTTGCTATATGCTAAATGAGCAATCGCATGCTAACAATGAATGCGAATGCTAATTAATCCATCACTATTTACGGCCAACTGTCCCGAACATTGACAGAAAACAGAGATTTCAATATGTTTTTATGTGAATGTTTCGCTAGTACAAATGCACAGTTAGGTACATAAAATTATAGACAAACATAAAAACAATTCGAGTAATAAATTCGAGTTTTAGCTATACACAATAACTATATATTATGATGACATAGAATGGCAAAACATAAAAACCTATGAGTTCCTCTTCCTTTAACGAAAAATTTTACTTTTTCATGAAATTGTTTCAAATAATTATATATATTGCTAAACTACTAACTGACAAATATTTTGTATTATAACAACACTGCAACAACCAGTGTTGTAACCGAACAAAACAATAACATAACTAAAATAACGCACCGGCAAAAATAATCTATTTATGAATTTATGTACATAAAATGTGTTTTACTGACTGAAATATATTGTTTTTATTCTTAAAACGTTTTTCAGTTATATTGCTATTTAATCCAAGACACGTTGATAAAGTTTGCTTTAATAAAAACTTTTAGTTTGGTGAATCGTAACTCCCTCTAGTGAAATTAACCTCAAACTACGCGTTGGCGGAAGATGGCCGTCGCGTGTCGAGTGTTGCTCCGATTGTTTACGACGATTTTTTAAGTTTTTATAATACGAATCCTTATAATTGACCATAGAATATGTGAAAAAGTTGTATAGTTGACCTTAAAAGTGTTCCTTGGAGTGTTTTTACGGTGTTTTATGATAAATTTCTGTCAAAAAGTGCGGCATCAGTAGTGTGAGTGAAGCAACTAGTTTTGAGCCAGAGTTTTTAGGAATGTTGTGAATCCAAGTGGATTGTGTCTATATTACTGGAGTTTGGACTTGCTACAGCCACATTTAGCCGTAAAGGTAGGTTATTCTAACTTTGGAAAACTTTTAGAAACTTCAAGTTTGTTTACATCGGAAAGCGCTACCGCGCATGTTCAGTTTCATAAGCAAAGTTTCTTTGGTATAGTATTTAGTTCGAACAGAAAACTTTTTGTTCGTGTTTTTTTCATATTCTAACCTATTGTTTCGTTTAGAAGTTCTTATTGCTTGTAAGGAATTAATAAGATACTTATTTTTTGTAACCGTTGATTATGCTTCCTTGAACTTATTTCAGATAGCAGGTATAATACAAGTTTCCTATTATTCAAATTAGTTTTTTTTTACTGAATACCTAACTTTTTTACCGTCTTCTAAGATAAGATTATCAAATTGGAACCCAGTTTATTAGTAGCGCACTACCATTAAAGCATTCCTATGTAACTTTTTTTCGTGGTCATTGAACCTTCGTTCATGAAGCCGACATAAAGCCTCCATGGTTATAATTGCTCGATTTTTTTAATAAATATTGAATATTACTTACTTAAATTCAGATGTAGAAACTATGATTTATTGTGGAATTAGGTAGGTACCTAGTAGATAGCTAGGTAGTTATGTATCATGTACAACAATTACCAATGTTTTTTTTTTAACCTATATGTGTCACTGCTGAGAATAGGTCTCCATAGGTACTTTTCCAATATTCTTTGCGTTTTGTCTCCTCGGGAGTGTTTTGTTATTAATTGTTAATTGCAGTAAGTAAATAAAACATTCGTTATTAATGGGTTTCAGATAGCTAGATACGGTCTACTAGAACCTAGCTATTTGGCACTATGTCGTAATTTACGAGAAAATCACTGTAAAACGTGTTTAAAGCCCGATTTATAGCCAAGCAGTTACGTAATTAGACTATTAACATCCTGAACTAGCTTTTACTAAACGTAAACATTATTTACCTAAGTAGGTACCTACTCTATTTGCCACAGATAGAATAAACTTAACTCCAATTTGGGTAGGTATTAACTTACGTTACTGACTAGATTTCGAGATGTTTGTTTAAGAAATAAATTTAATTTAAGTGTAACATTTTAATTCCTATTTTGAAATGATACCTATTCAACGGCAGGCCTGAAAATGAATCGTAGCTTGGTTGGAAACTAATAGTGAACTAGACGAAGACGCGACAATGGTGGAACAAGTCCTATGAAAACTTCATGGTAATTGTTCTACCGGAGAAGGGTCGCGCCTGTCTGCCTTTAGATTAAAACCTTTTAGGTGTACACGGGCAGCTTGAAGCAGTCAGGATCGACTACTTCAAGCTGCGACTGCATAGTTCTAGAGTTTTCTATTTACATACATACTTACATGGAACCACTCGAGCAGTTGAGACTGCTCCGGGCGGCCAGCAGCACGGTGAAATTTCGTCGTGCGGTCAAGCAGTCACTTGTCAGTCGACAGCTCGAGATGTCAGTATAAGCCTCACTGACATCTCGAGCTGTCGACTGACAGCAGATAAAATTATGACTGCTCTAGCAGTTGAAACCGACTGCTGCCGCAGTTATCAATAGCAGCTACAAGCTGTTAACTATGACTGCACGAGCGGTCCGTGTATTTTTATCACTAGTTAACTCTGGAGCAGCCCGTGTATGCCCGCCTTTATAGGTACTTACTACCTCATGACCATGACTGAACATCGCATAAACACAACACAAACGCAAAAAAAATACTGGTCACCCACTCTTTCCAACTCTTTCCAATATTTAAATTCGGAACAAACAATTCCATCGACATCGAATCAATCAATGGCTTCTATATTAAAAAGCATCGCCAATTAATGAATACAACACAAGATTCGCTTAATTGGTTAATGTTTGCAACACCGTTCATTTAAAATGGACATTTTACTAGCAATGTTTAATTTGGATTCAGTTGTATTTAAGGCGCTCTCTTGTTCATTAAATACAATTTACGGTCGGAATGATCTTCATTAATATAATTATATTTGGCTACCTTTTGTAATGGTTGTTGGGAACATTTGAGCCGTTTTGGAATTCCCACATAACCCCACTAATGGACAACTCACCCCTTTTTAGCCTAGCCTGGATGTCTGGCTACCCTTTCAGAGGTACCCACGAAATGTTATGATTTAATGCATTCACTGTAAAAGTAAAAATAGTTTGGCAGGTCTGTACGAGTAAACTTCATAGACAACTACAACACTGCCTCGTTGGTCCAGTGGTTGCAAGCGCTACTGCTGAGTATGAGGTCCTGGGTTCGATTCCAGGGTCGGGCAAAGTGTTATTGGGTTTTTCCATCTGGAATTTCTCAGTAGCAGCCCGGAGTCTGGATTTATGCCCGGTCTATGGGAATAGGCTCACCCCCTGTTACAATAGGACTTAGGCATAACTGGCGAAATGTGGATGTACTATAGGTACACCTTGGGGAAATGCAGGCGTGATGTTATGTTATCAGTAATCTTCATAATATTATCTAATCTCATCTCAGAAAAGTCACAGAATACTTAATTCTCATGAAGGTCTCCCACTGAACTTCTTAAGAACAAGGTACTGTCGTAAATTATCTACAGCATTATATTATAAAGTATCGTTATTAAACTTTTAATAACTAGATCAGATGAGTTACAGCCTCAGATGAGCGCTTATGTGCTAAGTTATTACCTGAGATCGGTTTTCGCTATTACGGTTATGAATAAATAATATGGGACTTTTCGAGGAAAGATCTTTGTTCTACGTGTTTAAATTATTTTTGAAAACGACATTAAGCCTCGTGCTAACTGGTGCGACGCGACTCGCAACAAAACAATTTCTAAGAAAACTTCGAGGTTCAAGTCGCGCTAGTCTGGACGAGCTTTTATGCAATATGTATTATTAGGCGCTGAGCAGACGACGGGCAATTTGTCCGCGTACGCTTTAGATAATCCATACGATTCCAAATTGTCCATCTGAGGCAGTGACCTACGCCTAATTTGTTTAAATCAAGATCGACAAAACGACGATGCAACAACAAAACAAAAAACAAAAAAAGGCCTGTGTCAAATTAATTTATTTTCATTCTTTCTTTCTTTCAAAAACATCATAATCCTGCGCGCTGCTTAGGTATGCACTTTTTCACTTATTTCTGAGCTTGCAAAAGCACTCCCCTTCCCAGTAGTCTAAACTTTGCAAATAAGAGTGCTCTTTTTAAATACAAAAATTTGCGACCCGCCCCAGCTTCGCACGGTTTTTACTTCTTCACAAGACATCGACATTTTATTATTAACTTGCCGCTGTCGGCAGATTGACTTTTCTAAAATAAAAGTAGGCTTAGTTACTCCTAATAACATCAGCTATCTGCCAGTGAAAGTCCCGTCAAAATCGGTCCAGCCGCTTCGGAGATAAGCCGGCACAAACAGACAGACAAAAATGTAAAAAAAAAGTTTATTTGTTATTAAGTACTGTTTACACTTTGCGTTTAGTAAAAAGCTATTATTTTGACGTTACAAACACTTCAATTTTATTTAAGTGTTTAGATTTAAGTTTAATTTTAATGTATAATAATACATTTCACACTATCACACTAGTATTATAACGGCGAAAGTTTGTGAGTGTGTATGTTTGTCTCTTCTTCACGCTTAAACTACTGAACGGAATTGGATAAAATTTGGCACACAGATAGTTTATAACCTGGATTAACACATAGGATACTTTTTATCCCGATATTCCCCTGGGATCGAAACTTATGCGGGTGAAACCGCGGGGCGCAGCTAGTATTTAATAAACCTTAGCAGTTATTGCCTAGAGTCGAGTCTCGAGTTCGAACCCAAGACCTCTGACTTTTCGGATTCATGTGCGTATTGTATAATTATCACTTGCTTAAAAAAAGGTGAAGGAAAACATCGTGAGGAAACCGGCTTGCCCGAGAGATATTTCTCGACGGCATGTGAAAACGCGGCTTTAAAACTCTGACACCGGGTTAGGTCACACGAAAAGCAGAAGAATAAACCTTTCGGAATAAACTCTCGAAATGATAGTAAAAACTGCACGATACGTTGCGTCGTTTAGAAGAACAACGCGGTCAGACGGACGAACAGCAGCTTTGAATTTATATTATGTAGATAGCTAATAAAGGCATGACCTTCATTTTGAGTCAGGAAGGCCGAACGACACGAACATCACAGAATGGCGATAAAATAACTAAGTTAAAGGTGTTTAGAAATTGAGTTTGTTGGTTTCCTTTCCCGTGGCTTTATGCTTCCGGAAAAGGGTAAGCAGAAGAATTTAATAGAATTAAAGAAGAAAGATTCTGCACTAACGAAACGCAGTCCGTCGTTGATGAAGAAAACAGCTACTACTACGTACATACATATTTTGTTACAATATTTTGATATAAGAGTGTCCGTGGAGTTTCTTGACTGTTCTTCTCCATAGGAACCTACTACGCTTTGGAATGGGCGACTAGCTTCATCTTTCTGACTGACCATGACCCCTTGGAAATTCGAAATGTACCTACCTGTAAATGGTTTTATAAACCACGTTTTAGCATATTCGCTATGTTTACGAATGGTAAAAACAATATTCTTCTTTTAAGTCGGATAAAACCAGACCCTGAAACTATCCTTCTAATCTAAAGTATTTTATTAAAACTTTTTAACAAAGTAAAACAGACTATATAAAAAAAAAAACACTACAGTGAAAAATACCAATTTCCTTTGTTTTTTTCAAAATGTTATTTATTTTCGCTTTTAGTTGTGGTACCTACCTAGCCCACGCAAATTCGACCACTACTTGCTATGTATAACAGCGACAAAAAGTTATCATAACATCATTCATTAACATACAAAAGAATACTAATATTATTGAAGGCAACTCAAAAACTAGCCAAGCATACTTAATAAAATTCATATGGAATATGGAACCACCGCGCTTTTTCTCAACCAAAAGATTATTTTTTTTTTTAAATCGGTTCATAATTGACGAAAATACCTATACATCAAAAAAAATAAACAGACGAATTGAGAAGCTTAGTTTCCTTTTTTAAGAATTCGATTAATAACTAAATAAAACCCTCAACAGCAACAACATGTCAGTTACAAACATTCCATTTTTAAATAAAATTTCAGACTACCCACTCATGCGTCATAGTTGCATCGGCCATCAGTATTCACTGGCATATTTCATAATAATTCACCGTGCATACATTGATTGGTTAATTTTTATGCGAAACTGCACCATGACAATTGTCTTTGTTGTGTAAAAATGGTTGTTGCACAAGAGTGGAATATTAATCAGGACTTTTATTGAATTTAAATTGATTAAAAGGTTGCTATCGTTTATATTTTCTCTGCGCAGTGAATGGTAAATTCTTTTGAATGAACTTAGTCGATTAGTGGCTAATAAATGCTCTTGTTTTCATTCGAGAGGTCTACATTTTCATACAGGGTGATAAAAATTATGCCATAGTCCACATTAGTGATTAATTCTTCATTCATCATCATCATCTTCCTGCCCTTATCCCATGTTACTTGGGGTCGGCGCAACACGTTTTCTTCTTCCATTCTCCCCTGTCAACCGTCACGCAATCATCTACACCTTTTTCCTTCATATCACTCCTCACACAATCCATCCATCGTTTCTTTAGTCTTCCTCTCCCTCTCCATCCCTCAACATTTATAATCATCACTCTTTTAGTCACATGCGATTCTTCCCTCCTCATCACATGCCCATACCAAGACAGTCGATTCCTTTTCAACTTTTTTTTAAGTGGCGCAACTTTCAGACTTCTATACTCATTCCTTATTTTATCCATTCTTGTCACGCCACACATCCACCCCAACATTAATTAATTAATTCTTCATTATGAGAAAAAAACACCCGAAACAGTTTAGCTCTTATAACGAAGCAAAAACCCGTCCATCCTTTTCTCCAACGAATGTTCAATCAATCTGCTTAGCCTATTCCGAACTATGTTGGAGTCGGCTTCCAATCTAACCTTATGCAGCTGAATACCAGTTCTTTACATAGCGCGACAGCTATATGATCTCCACAAGTCCAAAACCCAGTTACTGGGTAACACGATATACAGGGTGATTGGAAGATGGGTGCAAAGCTTTAAGGCGAAGATAGTACAGACCATTTGAAACCATTTAAGCCATGGTTGTCTCAGACGAAATCTTACCATTTTTTTAACCTAATATTTGTTTTTTTTTTTCGGAAATTCCCAAAATTTTATGTAAACTGCATAATTATGGCCAAATTGAATGATATATATGAGTTCATTTTTTATTTATTTAATCAAAGTAACGTGTAAGCAATCAAGCAAAACATTTTTTAGGCTTCTGTGAAAATTAGACATTTTTTACAGACATTTAAAGTTCAGAAAATTTGTATCAATACGTTTTTTTAAACTTATTTAAAAAAATAGTTGGTAAGACTTCGTCTAAGACAACCATGGCTTAAATGGTTCTAAATTGTCTGTACTATCTTCGCCTTAAAGCTTTGCACCCATCTTCCAATCACCCTGTATATCCCTTGTAAGACTGGTTGTCAGAATTTCAGGCTTCTGGCATAACTACTGTCATAGATCTATGAATGTCAGCCGGGATCAACGGCTTCACGTGCTTTCCGAGGCACGCACGAAGGAGTTTCGTGATATGGTCACCTATCCACGAACGAACCGCGGCAAGAGTAGCTAAACTTTCGATCGACCCGTGTGTCTGTTATTATTTAGAATGTTACTTTAACGTTTATTTCCAAAACAGAAAGTCAAATATTTTCCCGTACTTAAGAGGGAACAGGGCCGACAAGGAATTTGAAAAATAGGTATTTGAAGAAACTATTGCCGTCGTCTTACCTCAAGTCTGCCTCCGCAGAGTGCGATAGGGACAGCTGCAGCTCAGACCGATTATATCACAAAAAAAAAATGACAAGATCGACGTTTCGTATTCCTCTTTTTTCTCCTCGGAAACTGAGCTTATTCAAGTATTATTTAAATTAAAATTTCAAAAAAAGAGTATGTCTAGGTTCCTATCATTTTCTTTTATTTTAAAAACTTTTCCAATTTGGCTGGAAGTCTTCTAAACACGGCGGTAAAATGGGTCATTTTTGTTATTTTTGGAAGGTCATATTGTTTTACCAATACGTTGCTGAAAAAAAGGAAATAACAGGGACGTGTCTACAGCAGACATTAATTTTATGGAAAATATGATTGCTCTAGAGGCATTATTCAGGAAAAAAAAATACATTTGTATGGAGAATCGCAGACCCTGTTCCCTCTTAAGTACATTATTATCGATTTAAAATAATCGAAGCCCAAAGTATCGATTGTCTCGACTCTCTTCGCTTGTAAGTTGTAAAACCAACCTGTTTTCCCGAGTTGTTTTTACGATGTACATGAGGCGATAAGCAATCGAATTGGGTTCCCGTGGCGCTGTGTTAAGCTTAGAATCTATCACTATTCAACAGCTATAAAATCTGATTAGATGTTGTTTTATGTGGCTACAATAACGTTGGATATCTACCGTGATAATTAAACTTCGTTACAATGTGAAACAAAGAAGCTTAAAGCGGCTGTAAAAAAAAGAGTCCAGCTTTAAGCGCTGTGGTAACATTTGTAACCCTAGACAACCTGGGTTCTCATGACCTGTTGGATCATAAATAGATAATAAAATTATGAAAAAACCATCGGCCTCGCCCGTGTGATATCTTTATAAATTACAGCCTATGTTAGTGATAATATAGCATTCTACTGGCGATAGAATGTTTAAGCAGTGATAGCCTAGTGGTGTGACCGTCAGACTGACAAGTCGTAGGTCTCGAGTTCGAACCCAAGGCACGCACCTCTGACTTTTCGGATTCATGTGCGTATTATATAATTATCACTTGCTCAAAAAACGGTGAAGGAAAACATCGTGAAGAAACCGGCATGCCTGAGAGATATTTCTCGACGGCATGTGAAGCCAAGTCAGAGGCCCGTGGGCGGCTTTAAAACTCTGACACCAGGTTAGTTTACTAACCACACGAAAAGAAGAAGAATGTTTAAAATCGGTCCTGTAGTTTTTGAGTTTATTCATTAAAACAAAAATACAAAATATCAAATCTTTTCTCTATAAAATATTAGTTTAGATGTACTTGGGTAGAAAGCAAATACAAAAAAAATAGAAATCGGCTCCAATATGCGCAAGATAAGATACCATGAAGGAATTCCCGTGTATAATACCTAATAACGTTCAAAATCGAATCGTAATCTCCTTACATCGACAATCAACGTCAAAAAATTAGGTAAATTAGAGGTATTTTTGACAGATATCGAGACATTCTCAAAAATACGGGAAATTCCCCTCTGCTCTCAATAACTACGACAGCTTAGGAATACGAGGGCAAAGGTTATGCAAGATCTTGTCAAATCCATGACAGTTCCTTCCGGCTGGTTGAGTAATATTATGTACCTACTTACTCCATTTTTAATGTTCAAAACTCTCAAGAGCGTTTATATTGAAAGTGGGCAATGTCAAATATTTCGGTGTTTTGATTAATTTGGCAACATTACTGTATGGAAATAGAAACATGGCTAACTAGTGAATTAGCCAACCAATATTTTGTAACAATATTATGATTTAAAAGAGTGTCCGTGGAGTTTCTTGCCCGTTGTTCTCCATAGGAACCTACGCTTTGGAGTGGGCAACTAGCTTCATATTTCTGACTGACTGACAATTCAAAGTGCCTGAAAATAGTTTAATTGAAATAAATGCTATGAGTTTGAGTTTAGTTTCTAGAATATTAATAACTAGCACTTTGCCCGCGGCTTCGCTCTCGTGGTCTTTCCCGCGGGACCCGTTATTTTTCCCGGGATAAAAAGTAGCCTATGTTACTCCCTGAAAACTAAGCTTTTTAATGGTAAAATATTTTTCACCACTCCCGCACGAAAGAAGTGTCTTTCCTCTACGAAAACAGTGAGGAAAGTTGGTTTTTCCTCACTGTTTAACAGTGAGGAAAGTAATGATCCCGTTCCGAAACTAACCTTGCCTGATTTTTTTTATGTTAAGTTTTAAATATTTTAAAAAATTAAGAATTATTTTGATTTGCTTTGTGTCTATTTAATTTATTTACCTATGATGACTGAATACTTTCTTGCTGGGAGTGAAAAGAAAAGTGAAAAGTTTTGTATGCAACATGTGAGCAAGTTCATTTACTATTCGTTTTGTTGAGTCTTTCGCTTACTCAGGATTGAAATTTATAATCACTCGCTGCGCTCGTGATTCTATTTTTCAATCCTTCGTTCGCTCAAGACTCAAAATCAAAACTCATAGGAAAAACGAACTTTCCTCACATGTTGGATAAATAACTATTTTCAAATCGGTCCAGTAATTTCGGAGCCTATTCAATACAAACAAACAATCAAATCTTTCCTCTTTATAATAAAATATTTTTCGTTCACTAGTTTACTATATTTCTTATTTCCATAAAGTAATATTGCCAAATTAATCAATCAAATATTTGACAGCTATTTGCGACCTTGCCCACTTTCAGTATAAACGCTCTCTTATTATGTGAAGGTTTGTATGTTTGCATGTTTATAACTCAATCACGCAAAAACGGCTGTACGGATTTGAATGAAATTTGGCACACCGATAAAACATGACCTGGTTTAGGACATAGGATACTTTTTATCCCATTTGTAGTAGGTACCATCGAAGAAGTTCATATCTATGCACCGTAAGGACTTATTATGCTTGCAGCGCTCGTGCGCTATAGAACCGGGGCGGTAACAGATGTGGTCATTGTGTTCACGGGATTTTGTTTTCAAACTGCTTACATATGAAGTTCTTCACGCCGTCGAAGCCGCGGGCAAAAGTTAATCATACATAAAAGCCGAATCCTCGATGGAGAAAAAAGGTTAGGAAAAACAAACATTCGCTAACCAAAAACCACCGTGACCTGCCGTTATCCTAAACCCCGATGCTTCACGGCTCGGTTTTTGTAGACAAAGCTATCAGGATCGCGTTACTAATCGTGGTTAGGCGGCAATTAGACAATTACCTGTAATGAATAAGGCTTGGCGTAGGGTTCTTCATCTCACGCATCACCTACGATTAAATTGGAGAACCTACCTATTTTATTTAAAGGACATTGTAAAAAATGGCCTATGAATCAACACGTATGAAACCTTTACTATAATTACTAGTTTATTTTATAATTTACATTAAAATTATTGCTATAAAACGGACACTTCATATTTTCGAAAACATTTTTAATAAGTAATCACTTCGATCTTATTCCCCAGCGCCATTATTTTTTGTTTCAATTTGACGTTTTGAATAGGCTCACTCAGCGCTTGATCTATGAATAAGGTTTTTATTTACCAACAAAATAAAGCGGCTGAAAGCGCTGTGTGAAACGAGCAACATCGACTGACAGTCGATGAATTGACAGATGACACTTTGACATTTGCTAGTAATGACAGTGTCATCACTCAGAGTACCTACATTTTTTTATTGGTCATATGTACAAATAAATTAGTGTCGAGAAATAATGGTTCGGACTCGTTCCAATGTAAATGTAAATCCAATGTATTTTCACAAATAAACGCTAGGTTTATATGTTTCTATTGACCTAATTATAACCCCAAAATCCGAAAGTGTTTTTGATTTTTTACAATTCTCTGAAGTGTCCGTGAATTTAATTTAATTTCAATCGAATATATGTGGTAGTTAGAACACAGAAACTAAATACACGTGTCTGTTGGTTCTTAGGCGAACGATGTATGGACGCCGAACAATGTCCTTTTATTTGTATGGCAGCCTAGCCTATATATAGGCAGTAAAACCACAGAATAAATAAGTAGCAGTATTATGTCTCGGCATTGACCTTGAAATAATTACCTACGGCTGCTCGGTAGATAAACCTTCCGCGTCCGTGCGTAACTGCCGCGCACTCGATACTGTTGCGTACTGATATACACTGAGATTTCGAAGCATGTCGTTTCGGCCGTTTTCTGTGAAGATAAGATAGAATACTGTGACAGAATTTCTATACTTTATTCTAAGAATTTGTTTCCCAATTCTGACTTATTTTGTCGCAAATGTACCTAACAAGCTTCTTTACACAAAGCCTTTTAAATTATAATAGACTTAATATTCCTTTCCGGTATTTACAACACAAAATGTTAATATTTACCATTCGCGTTACGAAAAGGGACAACACGGAAAATGTAACGAAAACAGAAATAATGACTCGAATGACGGACGAAAACATTTATTCCCATCGTTCATGGCTTTATTACCCACTTCATTGCGCACTTATTCGCAATGAAAACAAAATACCCTCAATTATTAGCGTAATACCCGCCAGAAGCGTTTTTCACAAATATTCTTCGATGTCAAGTAGGTACTTACCTGATTTTTGGCCATACCTAAGTGTATTTCTTTATTTGTCAATTATAACATAACATCACGCTTGTAATCCCGAAGGGCTAAGCTGAAGTGTACCTATAGTACACCCACATTTCCCCAGTTATGTTTAAGACGCAGATATAATGTCAGTGGCCTTGAGTGGTTAGCTGGCGTGTTCTGTGCTGAGCTCAGGCAACGCGTCCAGTCAGTAATAGGACTCGCCCATCAAGGAGTGCTGTCCCAAATTAGACGCATTATTAATTTATTATACGTAAAACAATTGGTATAATAATAAAACACGTATACTAAAAAATACATTATAATTAAATTATCTTTAAAATGGTGAAGGTTTCAGAAAAATACGTTTAATAGTTTTTGCGTGTTTCTGAGTTTTTTATCCGCGTTAGACATAACTTTACAAATTAGTTACACTACGTAATATTTAAACATGATCTAAAATATTCACAGATTAAGTTATTAGGAAAATGTTCTAATTTAACAAAAAAAAATCCAGATCATTAACAATATCTCGTTTAGACGTGATCTTCAGTATAAAATCATTAAAAGTCGGTTCCCCAATGTAATAGGGGGAGAGCCTATTGCCATCAACCACAAATCCAGACTCCGGGTTGCTACTGAGAAATTCCAAATGGAAAAACCCAATAACACTTGGCCCGAGCCGGGAATCGAACCCAGGACCTCATACTCATAGTAGCGCTTGCTTACTTGTCATTTGGTAAACAAATATGGCGTTACTGAGAATTGAATTAGAGAATCATAATTATGTGTGAATGGATTAAAAGCATTTTTTGATATACAGTAATTCATATCTTATGAGACTCATACGAAGGTTTAAGGCTCGTGCAGACCAGCTCTACGCGACTCGAACAATACAATATCTAAGAAAACTTCACGGTATAACAATAGCTGGTGTCGCGTCGCGCTAGTCTGCATGAGCCTTTAAGAAGTTCATACATGTGTAAACCAAGACCCGTGTGACGTTCATACCATGTCATGTCAAAATTATGCGAAAAATCGTGGTTTTCGTAGTATCATGTTTGCTTACCAAATTGGAAATGTAACAAAAAATACACTTTATGAGCATTGTTCATTCCTTGTTGACAAATCTGGAGTGGTATTTGAGTTTGTTTACAATATTTTCCATAAATCGTCGATAAAGCCTGTCATGTTTACCTTGGGCTTACGGGTCCGGGGTATGCAAATGTACTTACGGTTTCGTAATACGTCACTTTTGGATCTTTGTTGGGAGACTCGTGTTTAGCATAATGTATAACATTATGTGTTTATCAGCTACCTACTTACTTAACATGTAGAATCCTCTACTGGGCTTAATACTTTTAAAACTTATAACAGCCGCACTGGTCGATCGTACGTTAAGCTACACTTGCCATGGTCACTTCGTGTTGGGTGACTATCCATTACACATCGAGACCTTGGAAAACACGTTAAGCTGTTGGTCCCAGCTATCATTCGTAGATCTTTGAGAGTCGTTACGGGTCGTCAGAAGCCCGAAAGTTTGTCAACCAGTCTTACCAAGGGGTATTGTGTGAATCAGCTACTGGGTTGTGGAGGTCAGATAGGCAGTCGCTCCATGTAAAATACTGGTATTCAGCTGCATCGGGGAAGGGCTAGGCAGATTGATTGATTTATCAAAAGAGCGGGGGTGACAAAATAATCCAAATACTTAATGTAATAACATATTTCACAGACATTTCATCGTTGATCTATTTTATGGACCTAGAATTGTCTTTGAAAGTTCATACTCACTTGCTCTCCAGAGCCGCGTAGGTAGGAAAAACTAATTCTTATGGAATCTGGAACTATTGAGACTGGAATATGATCGGTATGATAATTCTGACTTATGGAAAGGGCATTATGTAAGCGAAACTCCTTGATTCTCTATGAATGTGAGCGTAGGAGGTAGGAGCGTATTTACTGGATATTTTTAGGGGATTCGATTTGTTTATACGTAGAAATAGGACCTAATTTGCGACTTTGATTGTGAGTAGTAAAACAAGAAATAGCAAGTTATCAAATGGTAATAATTTGAATGATTTTAGCCCCCTAGTACTGCTGTAGCATCTTTTATCTATTCCTAACTAATATTATAAATGCGAAAGTAAGATTGTTTGTTAATAATATGTTTGTTACGCTTTCACGCTAAAACGGCTGAACAGATTTGGATTACTTAAAGTACAATTTGTAGTCAACAAAATTTTGTATGGAAAGTGGCGTCTTTTATTTTTCTCGCGGCCATCAATCAAATCTTGTTTTTTTACTACAGAATAGTGTAACAAACGAAACTTATTTAACTTGCATATCTCTAAACTCAGGCCGAAAACACTTTTTTTTTTCTTCAAACGTTGCCCCACACTATGAATTTCTCCTGTATTGTGGGTGCGTTTACAAACATATTTGTATTATAAACTAACCTAACGTAGGAGCCAAAAATTGCCTACAAAGCTAATAAATACATACAAACTTCTAACTCTTATTATATCTTATTTCAGACTGAGTTTAAAGATATGCTTGTCAAATAAGTTTCGTTTGTTACACTGTTCTGTACTAGAAAAACAAGATTTCGTTGATGGCCGCGAGAAAAAAAAAAGACGCCAATTTCAGGCATTGGCTTTTAGCACACGGGTAGACCATGACCTGGATTAGGACATAGGATTTTTTTATCCCGATATTCCCACGGGATCGAGACTTAGGCCGGTGAAATCCCGGGGTGCAGTCAGTAATCCCGTAATTTAGTTGAGTGTGACTGACCAACAAACTGGCGATGGTGACCCATAGCAAAAGGCAAAAGAGGCAGAAACCTTCAACATAGATACTTTCAATTGTAAATGCTTTAGTTTTACTTCAAGCGGATTTCATCAACAACATCGTACCGAATAACTTTGCCTTGAAACATCCCACTGCAATTCCCATTCATTCCCTTTTCGCCAAAAAATAACAGTCAGTTGGTCCCACAAACATATCCAGCTCATATTTGCTGTTACAAAGTAGCTTGAAGCAGAGAACTTTAAATAAAACAGTGTAAAGACAGTCTGAACTGCATTCAGCTTGTGTTTGCGCGTCTCGTCAACATTTACTCTGGCCGGCCATTTAGTCGTGTTTGCACACAGAGTAGTAAGTAAATGGAGTGGGAATTAACATTATGCTGAGTGGAAGCCGTCTTGTCACAGTCACTCTTGACGTGCAGCTGCTGAATATTTATGTTATGTTTATTTTGTTGTTTTTTGTATGCACGTGTTTCTGTGATAAATAAACCTATTTTTCTTTCTTTCATAAACCACAGTAATTTTGTCACTAAACGCCACTATGGTTGAGAATAATCATTTCTGATTTAGAATAGTCTCAGTTTTTTGGGTATTATAATAGAGTGCCTTCAAGACGGTCATAGTATAATATGCTCACTAAAATATCACCAATCGAATCGCCAAGTCGGTATCAAGTATGGCAATAATCGTGAATAGTCCTTGAGAAATCATAATAATATGCTGAAAACTGGAACAAAATGATCGGAAATCGTTTTCGCCGTCTAACGACAGGCAATCTGTAGCCACAGACCTTAAAAACTCACTGCGCAAAAATGTAACTACCCACATGAGCACTCCATTGACTCACTTCTCCATACGCATCGGCTACGTCATTAGAACACTCTTTATGTCTAACAGACTAACAACACGTCATTTGAGTGTTTGGAAACTGATTTGGTACGAGATAAGGTTTGCTTTGCTTTGTACTTTGTACTGATTTGGTAGTTAGTTGTTTTTATTTAGATGTAGTTTGATGTACTTACCGAACAAATGAGTTGAGTAGACAATGTTGTGATGCTCGCAAGTGAGTAATCTGGTTTATTCCGATTGAATTTACAAGCTTGGAAGTTAATTGGAAATGTGTACGATAATAGTCTTCTCGAAAGTAATCGAAATGGAGTTAGTTTTTATTTTCAAGGAAGCTTTACAATTTAGCTTTCCGGTTTTCTGCGACACGTCCTAATATTCTCTGGATTTCTAGAATGTGTCATCAACATCCCCCAAAAACGTATAAAAGTTCTTAAAACTGAGTAGGTACCTACCAAAGAAAATGTTTACTTCCAAGTTCCTTCTCACAAGCCACATATAAAAGCAACGACATTATAATCTAGCGTCTGTCTGAAAGTCTGAACGTTGCCACATCATGAAAAATCCAATACAGTGGAGAATCGTGACCTGGCAGTGTAATAACACTGAATAACTGAAAGTTATTCTTCTGGCGACGCCCAAGCAGTTTGACGCCTCAAACACGACTTGCGATCAAGAAAAATTGATGCTGTCCGAATTTGAGGGTCCGTATAGAAATTGAGGGTTTCGTAATAGCTTTTTGGGGAGTATGTGTACACAGATACCTCTAGAGAGCTGTTTTTGTTCCGCTAGAAATATCGCCAGGAAAGGAAAACGTTGTCCTTTCCTGGCGATATTTCTCTCTTATGGATCTTGCGTCTTACTGGTGTGTTTAAACCTTTTCTGATCAGTTTGTTATCCATCAATTCCTAGTACATACCTACTGCTTCCTAAATCTGTAAGTCACTCATCTCTCCTTGTGATATGAAAGTACAGTCTTAGTCCTGCGTAGAGCGGGTTAGTTACACTGTGGCATGTCTGTCTAGTGTCACAGCAATATCCAAGAGGGGTCGCTTAGCTTGGATTCTACATCCCAATTAGCGACGCAGGCGGTGATTTTCAGTGGCGCCTCTGTGAGGATTAATAGCATTAATTACTTATGACGTTGGTTCCTAAACTAGGTTACTATAGTCACTGCTAGTCCTGTCATAAGAGGTTTAAATCTTATTATTATATTGCAGATAGAAGACCGGCTCTGAATTACAAAAGCTTTCTACTATATAATAATACTGATAATGCTAAGTGGATGGTGGGAGGTGCTATGGACACAATACTTGATTATAAATACTATAAGTAGCATAAGTCGTAGTTAGAACCATTAAGAGGGAACAGGGCCTGCGATTCTCCATACAAATGTATTCCCCTTTTTTCTTCCTAAATAATACCACTAGAGCATTTTTTTTTCTTAAAATCATGGTCTGCTATAGACACGTTATTTCCCTGTTATTTGTTTTTTTTTCAAACTTATTGGTAAAGAAAATGTATGACTTCCAAAATTACAAAAATTCATTTCTACCGTTTAGATTTTAACATAAAAGAAAATGATAGGATCCTAGACATACTCTTTCTTAAAATTTCAATATAAAAATAATTGAATCGGCTCAGTTTTCGAGGAAAAAGAAGGGGAATACGAAACATCGATCCTTTTTTTTGTGATATTATATCAAAAAAAAAAAACGGGATCGACGTTTTTACCGTCAATTTTTTAACATAAAAGAAAATGATAGGAACCTAGACATACTCTTTCTTAAAATTTCAATATAAAAATAATTGAATCGGCTCAGTTTTCGAGGAAAAAGAAGGGGAATACGAAACGTCGATCACGTAATTTTTTTTTGTGATATAATCTGTCTGAGCTGCAGCTGTTCCTATCGCACTCTACAGGGGCAGACTTGAGGTAAGACGACAGCAATAGTTTCTTCAAATACCTACCTATTTTTCAAATTCCTCGCAGGCCCTGTTCCCTCTTAACGACCCGTATAATATATATAGGAACCGCAGAGTACAGAAGTTTAATAAACTGACCGCGCTAATCCAGTTCACTTAACTAATGATCATTAGGGCATTAGTCATAGCACTTGCTAAGAACACAATCGGCTAAGTGAAGACAACTCGGGCTGAGAAAGACTAGGATAACAAAAGCTTCAACTACTTAGGTAATATTATGATCATTAAACTCAATTGAATGGGCCGTGTTTTATGTATCGTCAAGTGGCAACAATGAATCTCGTGTTAGCTCTGAGCTCTAAACTCTCATCAGTGTCCAATAAAAATGATATTGTGACCTGTAGAACATTGAATGGTCGGACAGGGTGGTCATCTCTCAAAACATGCTTTTACAACTACATGGATAGAATTCAACGTCTTTCTCAACAAATACTGTAAATACTCGTACTATGTCTCTATAAGCTAACTAACACCTGGACTACAAATAACAACAGTTTCGGATCTGGGCAGTGACTTTATGTGTAAAGAATGTCAGTAACCACATCATCATTAAATTGTGATCACATTTTAGATACGTGTTTATACACAACAACAATGCAACTAAGTAAAATATAGTCTGGTAAAAACATAAAACAGTAATACTTAAGTAACAAGAAACTAGAAGCTTACATTTACTTGTTCCAGACTGCCTATGTATACAGTTGCTTTAATCTTTTTTTTTTTCTTAGCACTTCTCGGGTCTGCCTAGAGAAGAACACGTATTAAAAAGTTCCATCAATAACGTCTACAAAGTTCTTTGATAAGAATTCTGCAAGGTCTCCTCAGACAATAATAAATTGCAGAACTTATAGTATTTTACCAGTCACTGTTGGAACTTGTTGAAAAAGAAGTTTCGCTACATCCTTCTTATCTGCTCTTAAAACTGGATTATTAACTTCATTAGCTGAACAGGCATTCTTAACTTTTAATTGAGCATTATTCATGATGTTTTCGCTAAGTTACTTAATTACTCATGCTTTCTCGGGGGAATATATTCAAATCCTCAAAGTCAGCCTCGAGGCTGAGTTTGTTCTGCATAACTTATAGCCCCAAATTCTGTATCCAGATATCTAAAATTTTCATAATCTCCCATCCCCAATGTTCGGTGTAAGTGTGCAATAAATATTGTATGCAATGGGGCTACAACATGTTATTTGCTAACTCACAATCCCCTGCTTCTGTGCAGGGGTTGTTTCTATTCATAATACTTACGGCCAGAAATTGCGAACAAATCATTCATAGTAAAACAAACTTTACGCCACTGTGTTTGGGCCGGAATTTGTTTCCTCAATCTCTTAAGTTTCACCGTCCTAGATTTATGTTGCTTATAACATTTTACACGCGTGAAATGAACACGTATCAAATGAAAAATGCAATTTGCAACTTTATTTTAGTTGACACAGGAACTATTTGAGAAAAAATCCCAAGCGGATAGAGCTCCTTTGTTAGATCCCTGTTGAACCCTTTTGTCGTTGAGGCCGTAAATTATCTATTTAGGTTTGCATTTGGCGATAAATTGCTTTTTATTCAACGAATCGTAAAAAGAAACATGTCAACACAGTGTTATTAAAAACGATATGTATTCAGACGTGAATGGCACATTCAAAACAGATGTGACTTCAATCAAAAGCTTGTCTAGTTGCGTTTGCTTCGACGTTAGTTCTAAAGCAACTTCAATAACATTTTCGAACTGAAATACCGATGTTATCCATAAAGTTATTAGAACACGAAGTCCTTTATCTAAGCCATCGGATGTACTGAGAGCCGTTCTGGGTACTTACCTAATCTGTACGGTTGCTATCTCGGGTCATAGGCCAGCAGATACCGTAAGTCGTACGCCAAAAGCCTTCCAGCGATACTGTTACGTATAGGTATCAAACTAAGGTTATTTTTCCAATGAGTCGATTGGAAAGCGCCGTCAGAGTTTCCAACATACCGCATTTCGTTGAAGAGTACGTTTTAAAGAACTCTCTATGCCGAGTTCGACCTATTTCCGAATGTGATTGATGATTTCAACCCCTCATTTCATCGGGATCTCACGATCATTTTGAATCTTATCTCGTTACAAATACAGTTCAGAATAATCTCGATTTTGCCATTTATTTGCAATTATTTGTTATAAAGCTGCAGCTGCAGACTTCGTGGAAGCATATTTTTGGATGGAAATTAAATGTAGCTATACACATTAAGACATGAACCAGGAAATTCTCAAGAGATAAGTAAATTTTGACCTAGTTAGCTCAATTGCTAGAGTTTGCCTCTAAAACGTGGAGTTCTTGGCTTGAATAGTAAGTGGAGTAGGTATTTCCGAGCATTCCTTATCTGTGTCCTAAGGATGTTACCAGACTTATAATCTTTTTAGTCACGATGAAAATAAATTGCCTTTGTTCACGCCAAAAGTGGAAAACTCCGTTTCGATTCATAGCACAAACATATTTATTACTGTCATGTTTCGTATGACGAACTTTATATCAAATAACGTATTATTTATTCGGCTTCATTTGGCTTCACTAAACCGTAATATTGGAAAAATAATACTCGTAAAAGCATTACCATAGCTTCCGCCATAACGTCGAGTATTTCCTTACCATTTTTTTTTGTCTGTCACATCCGTTTGTCCGGACAATTAGCTTGTTCCCTTTGCTCGGCTTTTGTCCTTCTTTGCATAATATCCCCAAGAACACGACTTAACTTCGTTAAAGACAAATATTGCTTTTTTCTTCAGCCGAAATTAAGGACGGGACGTCCCTTTTGTTACTCAAAATTTGAACGTGAAAACGAGTACGCAGAGAACGAGTAGCTTTAGTGAGTTAAAAATGGTTCTTAGACTGTGGAAATTAAAAATGAATTTACTCTGAAACTCGTCTAAAAGCACAATGGACAGAGATAAAAGAAGGAAACTTTGTAACCCGACTGTTCATTATTCGAGTCATTAAGTCCATTTTCACTCGACTTAGACGAGGAGTTAATCTTCATGATACAAGGTATGTTTTTGGTTTTTTAAGCTCACCATTTGACACATCCGTCTTGCACCGTTGAATAATGGCTCTGGTCCATTAAAATATCTACTTTGGACGCCCCTAAGCTTCTAAATATAGCATAACTGTGTCCCTTGACAGCTAAATGTTTATTTGTGGGAATTTTTTGTCGAGAAATGACGTTTTTTTGTGTGTAAAGCGTATGATACGGGATTTTACATGTTAAACTTGTGTGTCATGTTGAGCTCTCGTAATATGTTTTATTTTCTCAGTTTTTACACTGTGTTTACAGTGTTTTAGACATTGAGTACGTATAAAAGGACTTATTTCGAGCTTTTAGTATTCGTTCTACGAAGTTTATAAATTATACGAGTAACTGAACTTATTTAGGGTTGAGTACTTTATCAACGTGTCGTCGTTGAGTAAGTATTTTATGTGTTTATAAAGTTTATGATCTCAAATTTGGTTGAATTTATTCAAATTAACTTGGAAATCAGTTTTTTGTAGCCAGAGCATGATTGGTATTTATAATCTTATAGCAATGTTGAACATTCATTTAAGTAGTCTTAAAAATGCAAAACTATTGTGTAGCCACAATAAGAAAATCTCACACAAATATCTAGAAACATTTAAGTTTCGAACGAAACTACTCTTGAATATAAAGTTGAACTTAAGGCAAGTCTATTTGAAACAACGAACACTTACAAACACTTAACATTTGGAAACAAAGAGTTATTTCCCAGAGCCGATACCGACCAGTATTAGTCATAAGTTTTATTGATATTTTAAATGACCGGCGTGGTATTTTTATCTCAGTACGTTAACTTTAACTTTTATTTACTTATAGAATTCTTCCATTCCGTGTCGAACAGAACTGTGATTGTATAGCGTGTTTGTTATTTTATGGATGTGGTGGTGTTTTTTTGTTGTTTCTTTGACTTTGAAGATGGCTTTCAGCTTTATCTATCTCACTCAAGCGGAGTTTTAAAGCAAGTTTTATTTGATACACTTCCTTCACTTGAGTCGTCATCATACTATGGATTCAAAGCACATAAAAGACACTTCAGAACGTCAAAATATAGGTACAAGAAAATTTATTTTTTTCTAGTTGTCCCGTCGGTAGTTTTATATGGAGAAGAATGGGGAAGAAACTTCATAGTTATTCTTTTAAAATGTTTTATAATATTTTGTTGTAATTAATTTTAGACTTAATTACTTACTAAATATGTGAAGAATAACTTACTAAAGCAGTTTATTTGATATCTCTCTGTTAGAGATATCAAATCTCACTTAATACTTAAAACCACTACCTATATTCACTATCGTAATTCCATTTGTCAGTTCTAAAATAACCTCTTTGTATGAGATGACAATAAACTTCATACCTACCCAAAATGCAACAGAAATAAAAATGATATGATCTCGATCGTCCCTGAAAAGAGCTAGTAAAATTCAAGGAAGTCTTGTATGCGTTAAGGTAAAAGCTACAGGGTTGGAAAAATAAGAGCATAAAAAAAAACAGATGACGCAAAAATTAAAAGAAAAAACCGGCCAAGTGCGAGTCGGACTCGCGCACGAAGAGTTCCGTACCATTATCTATAAAAACGGCAAAAAATATCATGTCTGTTGTATGGGAGCCTCCCTTAAATATTTATTTAATTCTGTTTTTAGTATTTTTGTTGATAAAGAAATACAACATTTGTGAAAATTTCAACTAAGTAGGTGTCTAACTATCACGGTTCATGAGATATCTACAACCTGGTGACAGACGGACGAACGGGCAGCGAAGTCTTAGTAATAGGGTCCCTTTTTTACCTTTTGGGCATGGAACCCTAAAAACTACAACTGAAGACACAAGTAAAATTCTTCGATATAATAATATTGCGATTTGAATGTGAACGTTTTTAAAGTACGAGAATTGGCCTTCAGGTTGTATTTCTTTCGTTTGAATTTCACGGGTTGCCTCAGTGCATCCCCCTTAATAAAATTTCTACAAGCTCTCATAGATAACTAGATATTTAGTAATTATATTCAGTCTGGCTTTGCGGTGTAACCTAGTTTAAGCTGTAAATTAATTAAGAGTTTAATTTCGGCTAGTTTATAAGAGCCGTCGAGCGTGTTTACTTCTATCTGCAATTAAGTCAAGTTTTAGCTACCAAAAACTTTATCTAAGTTATAAATAAATAGGTTTATTAGGTTAGTTGTAAAGACCAATAATAGACCACGTTTTCATTAGTAGAATCTAACCATTATTAAAATACCTACCTACTTAAAATGTTCGTCGTCATTTTATTATGTAAAAGGTATAAGCTTGTTCATTCTGAAATGACGCGCCCCCCTATCGCATTACCGCAGACAGGCGCGACGCGACGGCGCTACACAACACCGGTAGAACAATTTCCGTGCAGTTTTCATAGATATTGTTTCACCAGAGTCGCGTCGCGCCTGTCTGCGGGAGCCTTTACCGTGCACGTAAAACACGGTACTCGGGCGTGTCCTTTCACAGTGGACAAGCTTATACTAGTTGTTGCCCGTGACTTCATCTGCATGTAGTTTGTATAAATTCATTATTTTTAATACCTACAAATATCCAGGATGAAAAGCAGTTCATGTCTTCCTTCAGGTCCCAGGATACCTATCCTATCTATCGAAATTCAATGGCTTCAGTAGTTTAGGAGTCAAAAGATAACCAACAGATTAGTTATTTGAAATGTATTGTTTGTTACGCTTTTACGCTAAAACTGCCGAACAGTTTTTGATGAAATTTGGCGCACGGGTAGACCATGACCTGGATTAGGGCATAGGATATTTTTTATTCCGTTAGTAAGTTCTCGTGGGATGATTTCCGACAAATTCCGGGCAAATTCCGCTTGCAAAAGCTAGTAATGTTATAAATATATGAAATATGAATGGATACTATAAATGAGGTTACCTACTTGATTTCAAGTACCTACCTACTTAAAACTGACTACAAAACTCAGAGGTCGTATCCTGGCTATGACCTCAAGTTCTAAACACATGCACAGGGGTGAAATTAAACACGTTAACGCTTGTTCAAGCATGTCTAAACAAGTGCGTGCTCTCGAATTATTTAAAAGCATAGCCTTGACCGTGTTGACCCTGGTATTATCACTCGGTAATTCATTTGTTAGTAACTAAATCATTTTATTTATCTCAGGTTTTACAGATCTGCCTAGCCTTGTCCCAACTATGGTGAGGTCGCATTCCAATCTAACTGGATGTATCTGAGTACCAGTATTTTACATGAGCGACTCATCATCATCATCATCAGCCTATAACGTTCCCACTGCAGGGACACGGCGTCCTCTCAATGAGAGGGAGTGGGCTATAATCCACCACGCGTGTAGTGCGGATTGGTAGATGTCACATGTCTTCGAATTTTTGGTTCTAGGACATGCCGGTTTCCTCACTATGTTTTCCTTCACCGTTTTGAGAGCAGTGGTGATGAAATAAATTACACAAAGTAATGCGCCTGTCTGGGTTCGAACCCACGACTTACTGTTCCTAAGTCGGGGCCGCCACCACTGGGCCACCGCTGCTCTACTGGGCCACCGCTGCTCTCATGAGCGACTGCTTATCTCAAATCCAAAATAGTTTACTATATTATATTATATTACCAAACTGTAACACCTTTTATACCATGTTTAAGGCAAATAAATACTTACTTACTTACTTTATTTCACAAAAACCTACATGGTCACTTATGAAACGTCAGAAGCTAGGTGCACGGTTCCAATTGGTCGTTTCCTATGGAGAAGAGCCGGCAAGAAACTCCACGGTTACTCTTTTAAAAAAAAATGGGTTTTACCATATTTTCAAATAACAGTGTTATTAGGTATGGGAGGACAGTGTAGGTCTTTCAACAAGTAAGTACCACAGGTATTTAACAAAATAATGATGGTCAACAGATCTACAGTCCACTAAGCCTACAGCATTCTCACATTCACAATCTGACATCGCCAACCCAGTTAATGGGTAACACGATACCCTTTGATGAGACTGGATGTCAGACTTTCGGGCTTCTGACCATCCGTTACAACTGTCAAAGATCTACAAATGACAGCCAGGACCAACGGCTTAACGTGCTTTCCGAGGCATATGGCATACGTTATGGAAGGTCACCCATCCACGGACCGACCTTGACAAGCGTCGCTTTACCTTCGATCAACCCTTGTGACTGTTAATAATTAGCCACGAACCCCTCTATCTCAGGCTTTACAACTGCAAATTTATTGTATGTGGTATAGTAGAGGCTAAAGTCAATTGACCTTCGATAAACCTCGTATGTTGTGGCCATAGAAATAGCGGGTGATTGGGTAACATTAGTTACTAAAAAATGAAATGGCAAAAATTACTGTATGAACTATAAACCACAAAAACTACTAAGTAGATAACTCAAAACTCAAATCTTCAATTTTACTTCTATTCTACTTTTACATGTGATTTTAACTTCCATTTTTCTTTTCTTTTTCCAGAATTTGAAGTTTTCATGCACGTTATGAAACACGGTGGCCATTTTTTAAATTAATTTATTAACAAAGCAACTTTCCATTCATTTACTTTAGTAATAACTAAAGTAAATGAATGGAAAGTTGCTTTGTAAATATCAACGTACAAAAGTCATTAAATCTCCTTCCTACTGTAGTTATTGAACTGTCCTCGTACCACCAGTACTTATACCTTTTGTCAACATAATATACAGTACTTATGTTAACATAGCGTCCATACATAATAAAAAAAGAAAAAATTAAAAGAAAAAAAAACAAAGGTACGTAATAGAAACACATACAGATACAGTGTTTCTTTTACGTATTAATTTCGTATATATGACTACAAAAAAAAATTGTGCTTGTATTTTATTTTGCATGTATGACGCTATACTATTGCGGGCTAGCGGGAACGCCCTTTGTTAGTTAACATTCTGTATGGATCCATATAACTAGACATACATATAAGAATGTGGAATGTATTTGTGGAGATATAAATAAACATAATTTTATAAATCTATCTCTCTTCTCATAAAACTAAAACACTGGGATGGGTCCTATAAATTATGTTATCGCTCTCGCAATAGTCTTAACATCTCTAATAATAGCGTTATCACATCGTTATTAGATCGTTTGCAAGCCATTGTTACTAAGACTCATTTAGTTTTATTGCTAAACTGGTTAAACTTAACTAGATAAAACATAAATTAAGACACCAATCTTCAACATTATTAGTAACATCAAGTAAGTAAGTAATGTTTTTCATTTAGATGATTCAAATGTTTTTATTTATCTGGGATGTCATCCACACAAACATTTGTTTACATACTTTACATCCAAAATCAAAATTTATTTATTCAAACTAGGCTGAGAGTCAGCACTTTTTGATCGTCGAAATTATTTATGACAGACTCCAAAGCGCCCGCCGCTGCTTTAGCTGGAAAGAATTAGTGGGGCAACAAACTCCCCAGGATTACAGCTCAGGAGAGAGGTTCAGTTAGATTTTAGAAGAACTTGATTCTATAAAATAGTTTTCAAAATAAATAACATTAGGTACGAAATACAAAACATTAAAGTAAATGGTTTTCGATATGTCAGCTAGCACACGCCAATATACCAGCAAACATTGAAAACTTATACTCAAGCAGAAATAAAAAAAATGTAAACTCACCTGCTTGACCCAAACTCGTCACTAAATCGAGACAAATCCAAAGTCATTTCTTTAATTACAAATTGCATTGGACACATCTTTAAAGGTATTCCGGACGTTACCTATTTTCCTACGATATCAATGCCTCGGGAAGATCAATACAAAGGCGTATGACAAGCTTTTCAAGTTACTAGGTACTTCTGTACTGATGGCCATTACTACTTCCCTAGAAATTATACTACATCCCAATATCGTTCCTTTATCTCATTTTTACCTTAAGGGGCCTGCGAAGCATGCGTTGTTCATACAAACGTAATACCAAAATAATTTGTAAATCAAACATATTCTTAAGGTAGTGTGTATTTATTCCGATTGGATTACAGAATATCTAGGCTTCCAAATATATATTTTGAATGGACACTGACATAAAGACGAGATATGAGGAATTTAAAATTTCTATAGAAAACTTATTTTTCTCATATCTCGAATTTAAATCAGTGTCCATTAAAAATACATATTTGGAAGCATAGATATTCTGTAATCCAATCGGAATAAATACACACTACCTTAAGAATATGTTTGATTTACAAATTATTTTGGTATTACGTTTGTATGAAATACGCATGCTCCGCCGGCCCGTTAAACACTTTCTGCCTATCTGTGATTATGATGTTTTTCCATCGCCATTACGTCACATGCTCATCAGTATCCATAAAGTTATACTGATTAACTAGTTTGACAGCTTTCCAGGAATGTTTAGTAGCTGTTGAGTTATCCGGCGATACGAAAATGCTGCCTTCATCTTCATTGCCTAGATACTGATTTAATTACTGTACATATTAAAACAATTTCTTTTCAATTTCTGTCACTACAAAAAGTTCCCATCAAGTTCTGGTCTTATTCTCAAATTCTAAAAGTTTACACTGTCTGTCCCAAATAGTGTCCTTATAATATGGCATGTATTTAATCGAAGTTCAAATAGTTCCCATTTCGCGTTCCTGAAAATATTACTGAACACTTTAATATTATGATTGCGCCTCTTTTTGTGAACCGCAATTAATTCCTACTTTGGGAATCAAAAATGCTGAATAGCCAAATAACTGCGACCAACTTGGATGTACGTACCGCTCGCCGGTTGGTTACACTTCTAACCTACCCTAACCCATTCGGTCGGGGTACCCTAGTTTAGTTACTGCAACCATCTGTGAGAAAAGAAATAATTATTTAAAAAAAAGTGTAATATCTAATGATGATTAGAAGCGCAAACAGTTTTAAAGGTAATTACTTAATTTTAAAAACTGCAAAAAGAAGATCAAAAAGTTTTAAGGGGATCAGTTAAATATTTCCCTTATAATATTTACAAAACACCTTGGATATAGCCGGTGTGACTAAATCCCTTGTCGTAAATCTTCAGTTTCGAGGCCCACCGTCCAATAGATTTGTTGCCTAACTTGTTTGACAGCTGTCGAGAATTTTAAGCACTTGTCCATGCGTCATACTCGTCACATTCATCATTAGTTTCCACTTCGTTAGAATTATGGGTTTTAGTTTACTCATCTTTTTGTTTTGTTTCATATTTCATGTCTTTGGTAGTCTTAGAATTAAGTAAATTTATAAAAATTATCACCTTTATTACCTTTCTTTGTCAGGACTAGCAGGAAGAAACCCAACATGATTGTGGAAGACAACGTGAATATCGCGGAGAGGAAGTTGATGAGACTTAGAATCGCCAAAAGCTCGAAAGCCTTGAAGTTGAATGAAATGTCAGCTAGATATGACCAGGATCCCATTTCATATTCTCAGAAATCTCAAGCAGCACACAATAAATAAATGCCTCTACATAATATAAAATTCTAAAATCTAACAATATTAGGTATTAAGTTATTCCGCTTTTGTAGCTTCGGAACAGTATACTGAGGTAGATATTTAGCTTCTGGAAGCAAGAGCAGTCTGTTAATACCTGGCTTTTACTTTACTTAAAGCACTTTCGGACAACTAACATTCTGCCAAAATTGTCCAGATTTAATATAGCTTCATTCGAAATTACAAATTCAACTCCCAAAGGTAAAATTTCAATAACTAGAGGGCCAGACTTGAAAACATTTTAAACTAATTTGCCGATAGACGAAGACGAAACTCCCTCACCTCAGCTTTATGTCAAATATTAGTTTCTGGCTACCTGAGTAGTTTTATGGATACTAAGAATTTCGCTATCAACTTTATTCATTCATTAAAATGGTGCTGTGCAATTCGAATCCCGTTTCGCGGGAAGTTCAAATTTTATTGCCCGTGATTAAGTACCTAAACAACGGTAGACCGCTAGAATCATAGTGCGTGTTCCAGAAACATTAAATTTTGAGGTGCGGCGTAAATTTTTGTGATGAATGATTGTTATTTGGTGCATAGTGCATAGATATGCCAATGACATAACAGCAGAAATAATAAACTTTCAATCACATTCTTATTAAGTAAAGTGTTTTCTAAATAAAGGAATTCTTGCTGGTATGATACCTACACAAGAAAGACCCTTTTAGCTTGAGAATACGTCCGTTTCATTTGCATTTATTGAAAAGGCAAAAAGGTCAAGAAAGAAAAATAAGAACATTTACTTTGTGAAAATGTCTCAAAACTTTGAACTTCAAATTGAAATAGTTAGTGTTATATGAACTTCATCACAAAAGTATTTGTCTCCAATTCCCAATTAGAACACCGCCTCCCTAAAAACGATAAGTCTACAGTTGCTTCACTATTCATGAAGACTTAGTCGCTTTCTGCTAGTGCCGTAGTTATTACTCTAAAACTACCCGCTTATTTTCACAAAGTTTTGTCAAAAGAGGAATGGTTTCCTCTTGAATGAAAATCATTTTAGATTTTGCTTTTCAACATTCTACCTGGAAATTATTAAGCTCTCGTAAAGCTTAATAATTTGTTTCTCTAGATAAAATACTGACTTTTTCTTTGGCCGGGGTTTATTTGCTTGCAATGTATTTATTCTTAGTTACAACATTGTTTAGCTGTGAACCGATTGTCATTGAAAGAAAGAAATATTTATCTTTTTGAGAAAAAAACATTATGTAAAACGTTCAACGATCCACAATGTAAAGAATGTTACCAACACTGTTAATAAAAAAAATCCCTTTCTGTGGGAACATAAAAATCTTACCACAAATGTCTCAAAAGTGGTATCAATACGTGCTCCAACAACGGCGTAAAATGAACCGAATAATGAAGAGTATCGGGCAGAAAATTACAAGGCTTGGAGAACACATGTTTCCTAATAATAGGGAGGCGGGAAGGTGAGGGGTCTCGCAAGGTATAAGGTGCTCCTTTTTTATACCCGGTGAATCGCTTATCGATCTTTTTGAAGAATGGCTATCGAGAATGTCTGAGGTTATTTTTTTTGTTGACCGAAGTGGTGTTGGGTGCCAAATTGGTTTAAATGAGACTGCGGTGTGGTACTCGAAAGGTGTATAAAATTACTTACCATATCAAAAAAACCCGCCAAGTGTATGTCGGATCACGCACAATGAAGCGTTCCGTAGTTTGGATGAATTTATCCCAAATAAAAACTTAACATTGTAGTAAATTAAAAAAAAAAAACATCCGATTGATATCTCTCCTCCTTTTAGAAGGTTAAAAAACATGTTCTCCCATACATTCCAACTGCAAATGTAAGTTTGTACGCATAATATTAAGAGATTTACCATGCTATTTTAAGACCATAGACTTCTTATAGATGTGTGAGAAAGGAACCATTCTCTGTATTTTTTTCAATTAAGGCTCAGCAGTTTAGGAGATATGGTAAATTTTCATCTATTTTCTTAAATATCTTTAAATGCATATATTTCAGAATTATTTTTAAAAAAATATTTGAGATCCTCGCAACAAAAGCTTTGATTTGGTGTCACACTGTATCTACAGTTTCCTCTTTTTTAAATTTTCTTATTTGCCCCCAAAAGTGACCCCCATATTCAAAATTCATTTATTTACGTTACTCGTCCGTGTTTGGGTCACAGAAATACAATGTGTACCGAATTTCGAAATTGGCTGTGACAGACGGACAGATAGACAGACACACGAGTGATCGTATAAGGGTTCCGTTTTTCCTTAACCCTAAAAAGACGAGTTATAAATTAAACCCCATAAAATAATAATTATCTTAAAATCGAAATTGAGACCTTCAGCTTTTAGAAACATTCAAAAAAGATGCATGTTCTATGTACGATACAAAATGTAATTATTTTCCATCCGGATTAAATCCCTTGACGAGTTAATATACCTAGCTTAGGTGGTTAGTTCATGTAACGCCATGTCCCATGATATCCGCACTAAACAAAGGCATAATTTTTCTCAGTATACCCACACTCGACGCCATCATACCTAACCATAAAAAAGTCTTTAAACGTTTAAAACCCTATAATTACTCGATAACGTATTCATTACCTACTTAAAAATGTAAACTGGAATAAGGATTTTACAACACGTGTATTTTCCCATAGAAAAATAACTCTGTTGGGAATAAACCGACATAATATGATGTATTTTTAATGTTTCAAGAAAATTTGCATGTCAAAGCTTTGTGATATGAATATTTTTACTGGTACGCGTGGTTGTGGGTTGTCGCGTTTTCAAGTAGATTTTGTGGATCACTTCCTTTGTTTGAAAGACAATATCGACGTAAGAAGATTGTATTAAACGTTTAGGCAAATGTCTCATAATATACCAATCATTTAGCTGGTGCCTGCAGTACTTTTTTCCAAAGCAGAAAAACTCCTAAGAGCCCAACCAGAAAAGGTCAACATTCGACCCTCGAAACACTCAAAACGACTTAATTTTTTAAATTCAAATGAAGACTTCAAATGAATTCAAATCTAGTACCATTTCGTTCCTTTTATGTCATCGAACGCCCACTTCTTCGACTTGATAATGTAATTATAGCCTTACTAGGGCAGTAATTAATGCCGTGTTTGACATTACACGCTCATTAATATTCGTAATTATTGAAGTGAATGACTAAATAATAATATTATATTTACTCTATCAAGCTATTCGACATTTGCTCACTTGGAATGGAAGGTAAGCAATTTATTAAAAGCATTTTAATTGGAAAGAGAAAAGTTAGGATCGATTTAATTACGTAAGAGTCAACTGTATGAGTTTCTCTGTGGTGTTTCTGAACGATAAATTGGCTAACTATTGCAATCTAATGGTTCCTGCCCTTACTTGAAAGTTCACATTGCCTTATTCGTGCATGGAGAGGATTGGATGAAGTTGGGGATCTTTAAATTGATGAAACTTTGGAAAGGGCCATGTCCGGTACTTAGTTGAATTGTAATGATAATGATAAAGGCAACGCTAAATGTTTGAAATTGAACGTTCTATTACGATCCCTTTTAATACGGTTATCCTTTAAAATCCCAAAGAAGCCGTCTTGGCTTGAATTAAGCTTCTTGTGCTCAAGGCAAAAAAAATGTATTTTGTATGCGCCTTTAGTAACTTTGCAATAAACTTTTATCAGTCCCTTTCGCACCGTGAGAATTCTGCAGGATTTTTTATTTTATTTATCACTGCCTCCGTAGAAAAAGCGATCCCTAGATAACTATACATTCAATGCACAGACAGATCCTTTTAACGTGTATATGTATTTTGATATTTGAGCGTATTATCTTCCAAAGGTCGTGGATGAAGAAAAAAGGCGAAAACCAAATATTCTGAATAATTTATGGATTCTTCTTCGAAAGTTTTTGTTCTCTCGGCTGATCTTGACCCGAAAAGTAACGTAAACTCTGTATTATACCTATTTGCATTTAGAATGTGGTTCTTTTGGACTTTTATAGGCTGAATACCTATTGATCGAATAACAGGATCAAAACTTGGAAATGTTTTTCTTTACCTACTATGTAGATTTTCTACGATTCTGCCCTACTGTACATTACTAATTAATAGGTTTATAGAGGTGTGAAGAACAGGTTGTAAAGTTCACTCATCCTCCATAGAAAAGGGAGGATCCTCCGACCGGACGGGTGTTGTGTCAGGTGGGCAACTGCCCAACGATTCATGTCAGGACGTTGTATATATGCAAGTCAAGCGGAAAACTGCTTGCGCGATGCAGGATTTTGCGTGACGTCGGTGTGATGCGTAGTTCGCATGTGCCAATGTAGATGCCGCCACAATTTTATAATAAAATAGGTTATTTGCTCTGAATATACCGACTGATGTTCCTATCCTCGACTCATAATATGCCTCACCATGTAAGTAGGCAGAAACTACAGATCTATCTATAAAGAAAACGCTTCGTGCTACGTTCCACTTCCTATTTAATTTTGTTACCATCTTTAAGTACTTGTTAAAAATGTCGGCACTCCCCGCTGCGCCATTTGGAGCGCTATGTAACATTTTTATGCTTCATGTTGATCTCTATCAGGTGGTCATCTTCTACAACAATAAACCGACGCGACGTAACAACGGTAATACGGAGAATAACTGTTATAAAGTTAAGCAATGCTGACAACTTACGCACTAATCTGATGGAAGAACCGACTGGTTTTCCCTGTACGTGACTCCTTAAAATGAGGAAGCTAAATTTTTATAATTTCGTAAGTCACGACTGCAAATAAAGTAGCCAAAACGTTTAGATTTACTCCAAGTCTACAGATTAATCGCAATGCAAAAGACAATTTTGACCGAGAAATGGAATACAGCCACTGGATCCTCCATAAAAAATTTGAGGATTTTCGTCCTTGGAAGAAATTTCTATGAAAGAAAGCAAATTGCTGGCACCTCTAACAAATAACAAATAAAATAACCATTAATAAGTAGGTACTTTCCAATTTAACAGTATTCTTGCAAAACGATCGATTAACAATACACTAACTGAATTCAAACTACAAAGTGCCCGCACTTTTATCGTCAGCAACTTAGTTTAACTGCTCAATAAAAGTTCACACTTCCTTAACCGAACGGTTAACTCTCAGATAAAAAATAAAACTATTTTTACTTTACACTGAACATTAGTTTAGACCACCGTGTGTTTTAGTTTCAAAGGGAGTTTAGGTAAGTTTTGAGGGTCAAAATAACCTAACCATGGCTTGGCGTCGGTTATTATGATAGAGGCTACTGAATTTTGACGGCACGGTTAGCGCAGTGGTTAAGCGATTGACTGCAGCGCTGCGTGTCATATATTTGTATGACGTACAATTACTTGTTCTGGGTCTGGCTGTTTGTGTATGTGAGTTTAAATGTTTGTAAACGCACCCACAATACAGGAGAAATTCCTAGTGTGGGGCAACGTATAAAAAAAAAAAAAAAAATGTTTGTAAATACCAGCCTATTAATGTCTCACTGCAGGGCGAAGGCCCTCTTGTCATACAGAGAAGGCACGAGTATAATCACCACGCTTGCTCACTACGGGTTGGCGATTACACAACGCCTTAGTACACTTAAATTAATGATCAAAACCCTAAGTTAATATCAAAGCTAATTAAATCTCTTAAGTACTACAGTGACTTTCACAATTGCTCCCCAAAGTAGGTACTAAGACACATGATATGGCATTTCAAAGTCTGAAAAATTAGAAGTCAAGCGTTGAAACTGCGACACAATTAATTTAATTGCTCTTTCATGAGTCTGATACCTTTGCAGACAAAACTTGTTAATATTTTAATGAGTTCAGTAACCTTGAGACAGTCCTTGAAGGTTTCAAATGTCGTAACTTAGCTTAAATCTTCAGAATTAAACTTTTCATAATGACGTGCCACTCCGCAAGTTTGTGTGCCGCATGTATTGTGAGGAATTATATGAGTAATAAATCAAATGTGTGTGCCCAGTGAGCAGCATAGCATAGCCCAGTGGAACGTCTAATTTATTACTAACTGCTAACCTAAACATACGAGTACTTCATAGTTATATGATGTACCTACACTACTACACTGTCGTAACTTACCATATTATCATCTGCGTAGCCTATTCCCAACTATTTTGGGGTCGGCTTCCAGTCTAACTGGGTGCAGCTGAATACCAGTATTTTTCATGGAGCGACTGCATATCTGACCGCCACAACCCAGTAACTAGGTAACACCACACCCCTTGGAAGACTTGTTTCAGATTTTCAAGTCCGTCTGGGGATCGAGCCTGCGTTCCTAAGTTAAGAAAAGCAAGTCCAGCCACTACCTAAAGCCAGATATATCTTACAGAAGATACTCGCTGTTGCTGCATTGCTACAATTTCAAAATACCCACCTTAACCTAAAAAACACAACAGGCTTAAGAGGAATCCACCCACCAACACTCGAAATATCGACAATCCCGTCGCTGACCTGGCAAAATTGGACTGTTAACGGTATCGGTACTCATAATGGCTCTTAAAGTCGTTCCAACAAAAAACCGGAGACTTCCATTCAGTAACTTGAAGTAAGTACTACTTACCTTCATGTAATAAGTGTTTTTGTTTGTCATTTCTTTGGTAAAATCATATTTTTGAGGTTCCACCCACGCCTACGGGGTACAGTAATTGTACTTTAGAAACCACATAATTAATTTTTCGTGCTATTTGAATAGTCTTGAGTTAATTAAAAAGCGTGATACCTAATTAGTTTTTTTTAGTTTTTCAGTTTATTATATTGGAACTGCTAGATTCTCATTTCTTAGGATGACTGTTCTAGTAAAGGTACTTAAATAAATTTTTATTTGACATCACCTATCAGTTCAGCCTTCAGCCTTTAAATTTACCTTTAGTAATTAATTAGATGATTATTTTAACCCCTTCTTTCATAATAACTGTAACACACTATGATAATGTACACGTAATTATTTATAATTGGTAATACAGAAATAAAAATGGCGTTTTCGAAGATTATTATTATTATAGGTAATAAATATTATGACCATTTCCACTGAGTACCTACTTAATGTAATGAAATACCACTCTATTATGTTCTTATTTGTTTCTAAAAGTTTCCTCTAAACAAGTTGGTTAAATTAAAGTAATTTTGACGATTTTAATTTTATCTTTTATGATAATCCATAGTCGTTTTTCATTTCATCCGTTCCCAGAACAGTTACTCCAACATTATTATCGTATTCCTTTTCGATGTTATTAAGAAAACGCGGAATATTTCAACTACGCTGCGGTCTCTAAGATATTTTTGGATCTTAATAATTTTAAGCTTATTTGCCATGTGGTATTTGTACGTATTTCTGCCTGTTTGTTTCACTTTAAACTATGTTGCCATCGTACTACCATACCTTACAAAAGATGTCATCATCATCATCATTCCAGCTGATGGACGTCTACTGCAGGACATAGGCCTCCCCCAGCGGATTCCTGCGGCCTTCACAAAGCGTTGGAAGGTCTCCCACAAAGTGGACCGATTCCATTTTGTGGGAGACTTTCCCACGCTTCGTTTTCTGGTACGCGGTCGCCACTCCAGAACCTTTCAGCCCCATTGGCCATCTGTTTGGCAATTCTTCGGGCTATGTCGTTTACCTTGGTTCTCCTGCGAATCTCTTCATTTCTGGTTCGATCACGTCGGATAACTAACGCATAGCCCTCTCCATTACCTTTTGGGTGACTTTTACCCTTCTAATAAGAGACAAAAGTTGTAAAACAAGGATAATTTGTTGTGCAATTGTTTTACTATTACTCGTATGTATAACTTTTAGATTAGTTCCTTGATAGGTACTCCTGTGTTTCTTCTAGTCAGCAATATTTTTATACACGCACGCATTGCAAGCGCATAAGTAATTCAACACGAGGCAAAACGACGACTCAAAGCATCTTATAAAGTCTCTATGTAGGGGGAGGAAACAGCACACAACATTTTAACTCAGACCAAATTCTGAGCATTTTATAAAGTTTAAAATAATGTTACACAAACTGTAAACTTACCATTGCTCGCAGAGTCGGGAAAAACATTCGAACTGAATGTACTATAAGTTTTATGGCCTTGAATCTTAAGAATTTGGGGAGATTTCATATCCAAAAGAAATAGTGTGGTTTTTCAGTCCCAAGAATGCGGAGCATATTATGGTGATTAAGAAAGAATAAACTTCCGATAGGATAACCAGTGTTAATACACTTTTCTCGCATACATCAGCACGAAAACTATTAGCACAAAGACCCGATAAAAGCCGACTTTCAGCTACATCGGGGAAATATGATTTTGCTGAACCTACTTTTTCGACGACATTATGCTAATGTTTCCTGCCCTACATCTCGTTTGAGAGTGGCTCTTTCACATTAATATGTGTCTTTGACTATACTTATGTAACTTTCATACATCATTTCAATCCTTTTTATCTTTTTTGTGGACAAATTGAGGTCAAATTTCTTCGTAGAATGGGGAAGGAAAACATTATTTGGAAAAATAGCCCTGATAATCCAATAGCTTTGCTCAATGACATAATAGTGAAATAATGTATCTTCTTTTTGCTTGAAGAAAATATTTTATTTATATTTTGTTGCGGATATCAATCGAGAGGTATATTATGCAGTTTTAATAGTATAATATTATTAGGTACTATGCGGTTAATAACTTCTTCCTAAAACCGGATAATATCCATAAACTATAAAAAGCTTTAAAAACTCAGAGCAAATCAATCAGTAAGACAAGTCCATAAAACCATAAACTACCCTCCTAACGTGACTTTTGAACATAACCGAATTTAGCATGTCGTGCGCCATAAACTAATTGAATTGTAGGGCAATAAAATAATTTAATTACTCGTCAAACACATTTTGAGCCAGTAATGGCCGCGCTGGCGTCTCTAAACGCAATTAAGACTGCTTTGCATAATCACGAAATATGCGTTGCGTGAATGTTAGACAGTGTTTTCATCTGAATACTCGGTAAATGAGGAAAGAGTATAATAGGGTTTATTGTCAAGGTGTTTTAATATGCCTTTCGTTTTCATTTACTCCAGAACATTGTGTCCTCGAAAGGGTCACACTCTGCAAAATGGCTGAACCAAAGAAATATTTCTGTGGGTATATAAAAAGGAGTGATATAGTAGAGTTATTGCTACTCTATTACCTATATTATTCTCCTATAAATAAACTCGATTGAAGATAATAAATTCAATTTTGGTGCCAACGATAAAGCAGATGAATGTTCTCATTTAAAAATAATATCTGATATCAATCTATTAGAATTGGATGCTGTGTGTGGTCTAGATAAAACGAATAACATCTGTTTCTAAATGCACAAATAGGTCACAGAAATAAACCAATAACTATTTATCGAGGGTCTGTTAACGTCTTGTCTTTACACAGTGCTATCTTGTGTGTGCAGACAGTGTCCATGACCATATTTGATCCAAAACTTTGGAATTCTATTTCTTCGCCATAATCATTACCTACTTGGTCTCCTGCTAAAGGAGTTTCCACAACCTCACATATGTCGTACCTCGTGTGACGGAGACGACACGACTTGCCTAATTCAACGCGAATGTTTAATTTCTAATTGTGAATCGCTGCGCGTGCTCCAATTCCGTCTGGCGCAGGGGGATTATATGTTACTGGGTTGGTCACGGCGTGCCATGTGTTCTGGTGCGCCGGTGATGAAGGAGGAGGGGCCCGTTGCGGCGGGCTGGCACCAGTCGGGGGTTGCGGAGGTTTTTTCGTTCCCGCGACCCCCGGCGTAGGTGTGAGACGGAACACCGGGGTGGTTTTTAGTCAGTAAGAGTCTGACAGACCCCTCCGCTCGCCCCAGGCGGAGGACATCCATGAGGATTTTCCACCCCGGAACAAAAAAAAAAAAAAAAGGAGATGCAGGTGATCGGTTGGGGCTGGGGGAATTCGAATTGAATCGTACAATTTAGAAATTATTATCGAATGTCTCTCAAAGATGCTTTGTTTCTATGACAGCGAATAGACCCGTTCATTCGTTAATAAAACGTCTCATTGGAATTATATAAATAATAATAAAATTTTCGTTGGATATCTCTATTACCCAGGCACCTGGCAAAGTAACTTTTAGCTGTCAGAATTTACGAACTTCTAAAAGTTTACTCCAGACGCCCTAAAAATTATAATGAACGCTGCCGATAGCACGTTTCTCCCTGCATAAAACTCATAAAAGTACTAATTTACACCAAATAAGGTATTCAAACTCAAGATCATAAGATCCTGATGCCGGAAATAACCCAGACGGCGGCTTCTCTCCTACAAAGCGAGTGTTGTGACAACGTTCTTTTGTTTACCCTGCTAATCACGGATTGAATATTTAACACGTCGGTTAAACGGTTGTCGAAAACGCGTAGCCAGCACAAACACAGCGCGCACTTTGTTTATTATTTCAGTTACAATTTCGATTTCCGTTTTGATGTGTCAGTAATTTTGAGTGTTCGTTGTGAATGTTTGTTTAATTTGGGAAGTGAAAAGTTTTTGGTGTGTTTGTTTTGACAATTCGAGGTGAACTTGAATTGTCAAAACAAATATCAAGAATTGTGTGTAAAGTAGCGACTTTTGTGCTGTGTGCGTCAATGTTTTGTTTCAATTGACTTAAGGGGACGGGGAGCTCGGCTCGAAACTGGAATTCGAGATGTGCGCAAACTTCGTTAGGAATATTGCTATCTCTGTTTGACAAAAGAAGGCGGGGCGGACACGCTGCGTAGCCGTGTGTGTTTGTGTGAGTGGATAGATACTATAGCTTTTATTAGCAGTACTTGCCGTTCATTCATAACGAGTCGACAGCGTTAGTAAGTAGGTATGTTCATTATTTGTTTTATTTTTGTTGACTTCTTTGGGGAATCGTTAGTGAATGTACAGACTAGTAATGGGTTTTTTGGAAATTTCTTTACCATGCCGATATCTCAACATAATGGGGATATCTCGACTAATCTCGAGATCTAGGATTTGTAGAGCAAACCTATCTAGTAGATACGTCATATTTTACACGTTATACGTATCGAGCGTGGCCTTGGGGGCAAATCCCGACAAACGGTGCTAGAGTTGTCACACACGTCGCGTAAATATAAATTATTGGGATATTTATTATTATTGTCTTTATTTATTTTAATCTGTTTATGTTTATTTATTTCCTTCAGGGTTGTCTCATATTTAAAAAAACTAAGGCTTTTTTGTCTTATTTCAGTAAGTACCTATTCCTTTTTACTGAACTTCAAATATTGTTATTACTAAATAATGAATACAAGTCAAATAATAAAAGTGTTATGCAAAGTACCTATTAGTAAAACACAAATATTCCAATTAGGTTTACGCAATGTCCGTAAATTCAGATAAATAACAGCGTTCCCAGCTCAGAATAATAAAAAACAAGGATTTTGAATTACCATTTATTTAGTTATATGTATGAGTCTAAACGTAATAAATTCGTGTAGGGTGACCATAATATTAGCGACCTCGTTCCAATTACAATAAATACAATTATGATAATCAGAATACATAGTGTGCACGATACACACTAAATACGCTGATTTATAAGATTTGCTTGTTACCATAGGTTATCTGCAGACTCTAAATAAAAAAAACCCACATAGTTATCACATTCACAACATAATGTACTGCGTTGTGAAATAAATAAACACACTAAATTCTGTCTCTGATAGGCAGATTTCTAGGCAAACGGGGATCTATTAATTCAGGCAATATACATTTGAAATAAAATTCTTCTAATTTTATGACTATAGAATTCCAGAATACATTATCTTTTTCAATTTTTTCATATGCCAGTCCTTTTGGCGTCATTCCTTGATAAATACAAATCCGTTTCCTAGTTACAATTCGCCATCTTAGATCTTGCCTATATTTTACCCTAATTTGGTAATACACGATCAATCGGAATTTGAATCGTTTTAAAACAAATTGCTAATCTATTGCTTCATAAGTTCGAAAAAAAAAACTGCTCAAAAACGCAAATATTTTGAGCAGATTTTTTATCTGTTCAAAAACGTAATTTAACGCAATGCAACAAAATTAATGCATTGCGTTATTTCATAGCATCGGACAGCAAAATAAAAAATGTCCTCCTGACCGATTTCTGTCACCACGGCCAATCTCAACTTAGAGTAAGTAACATGTATGGTGTGATATCATGTTCACAAAAATATTTTATATTTATTTTAATTCAGTACCTACGTGATAATAAAGTGTAAATAATTATGAGGTATTTTTATATAGGTACCTACTCTAAAATTCACAATCAGTTTTGACTACGCTCGATTACTCACCTCAAAGATCGCTTATTTTCTTTATTTTTGGTTACGTATTTCCGTCTGCGAACTGATGGCCATAAGCGTGTTTTAGTTGATCGCCGTGGCTCTGTAAATATTTATGCAGTTTATAATGAAGTTGATTTACCAGTTCTTCTTGTCGACACGAGCTGTATACGAATAGCTCCTGTCGTTTTAAAAATATTAGCCAGTTAGTTATCCAGTTATTGTTGGAGCTGCCACCCCAAGGTAACGGACACCAAAGTCCAGATAAAAATCGCATAATTATTAAATAAACTAGAACGACTTTGAACTTTTCATTGTAGTTTAATCAATGTTTTATGTAATAGGAATTTCATAAAAAATTCCGAGCAAAAACCGGACCGAGGCCATAAAGCCGCACTTGTCCATAAAAATCCGGTTGTATGGTCACCCTACCCCGAGTACGCTGGATAAACATCACAGTACAAGTGGCCTTTTCTGATTTGTCGGTGCAGCAGCGGTGCGATATTAGCATGCTGGGATACCGAAAACATACCGCGTCGCCTGCACTTACGTAGTAGGTACATGTCGGTAAAAAGTTATGCAGAGCTACTTGTGCCGTTGCATTCTGCCGAGTCACAAGTGTAACAAGCTAAAGTATCTTCATCACTCGAACTAGAAGACGACATTATTTCGCGACGGCTAAGCGACGCTGCATAATTTTTTACCGACATGTGCGTAAGTGCAGGCGACGCGGTATATTTTCGGCATCCGAACATGCTGATGTCGCACAGCTGCTGCGCCAACAAATCAGCAAAGGCCCTAGAGCAGGGATGGGGAAACTACGGCCCGCGGGCCATCTCCGGCCCGCGAAGGCTTGAAATCCGGCCCGCGACCATCAAATAAAAATCAAGAGAATATTTCTTATTGTTAGTAATTTCACTCTCATCACTAGCAAATTGGAATTTTATAAGTCCATATCTAGGACACAATACCCAAATATAGTTGCCCACGCCCAAAAAATAATGGCTATGTTTGGTACAAGCTATTTGTGCGAACAAACTTTTTCAATAATGAAATTAAGAAAAAATTGTCTTCGTAATAGACTTTCGGATGACCACCTTTATTCACTACTAAAATGTTCAGCATCACAAATTGAGCCGGTTTATGATGAAATCATGCAAAAACAAAAACAGTTCCACATGTCACATGTCCCCACAAAGACCAGCGCTCCTCAACCTTCTACTTCGCAGCAAACTTAAAAGTTTAATTTAACTACAATTTCCATTTTTTTTTTATTCCAATAGTTATTTTGTAATATTGCACAATAAATTATGGTTTCAAAAATACATATCAATATTTTTATTTCAGTAATTAACATAGCCAAAAATGAAACAACTTGGCCCGCCATATATTTCGTTAGTATTATATTGGCACGCGAAGGAAAAAGATTCCCCATCCCTGCCCTAGAGCGAGCAATGTTCTCAGTAGTGTCCTTGAGATAATTATAATTACGCCCGCTCTGTCACAAAAGTAAAGAATCGGAACAGTGACATGACAAAGCTTCATACAAGTGCGCTATGATAGGTAGGTAGAGGTACACTACTACAACCATGACGTGGCGGCTTCGTCGCGTAGGTACGTAGAGTAACTAGCTTATACCGGCTCGGCCAATACTCACGCTAAGGCTCAATTTACATTGCCACGGAACGGAATAAAAGCGAGTTTTTGTCACGAAATTGGGTCAAAGTATAATGAACTTTATGTCAATTGTATAACGTACAAACTACAAAATACTCGCTGAGGCCACAGCTGACACTCTTTAGACACATAAGTATGTAGGTACCTACTTATCGAATAATATTAGTAATGAAACGGATTACGGATATCTACTCGTTTGTCCGTAGGTATACAGATGTAAACACACTTCAATTTAGATCTAAATGTTATCTAAATATAGGTAGGTAAATACTCATTTATACAAAATATAGGTACTTAGGTACTATCGAAAAACTTCATATCTAAGCAGTTTGAAAACAAAATCCCGTGAACACAACGACTACATCTATTCTCGCCCCGGTTGTATAGCGGCCGAGCGCTGCAAGCCAAAATAGTCCTTATGGTGTATAGATATGAACTTCTTCGATGGTACCTACTAGTATAAAACTCGGGCCAAGAAAACAACGTCTTTGTTTTCTTGGGCTGGGTTTAAAATAATTTTAACAATTATTAGCTAAAAAATAGTAGATAGGTACTCGTAATTTATAAAGTTATAATATCATTGAGTAATACTTACTGTGAGATACATCCCAACGTTCAGAGTCCATGTCTTCAACCAAATCAAAATCGAACCTAAATAATATTCCAGGTCCGTAAACAAAACAAAGGTCGTAAAATGTAAGTTACTCGATACCAAATCAAAAGGCAAATCAAAATCCAAGTTCATAGCATAGGTCAATAGTGTCAGAAATATTACAATTTAGCAAACAAATAAGTACGCACGCACAGCAGTGTAAAGTAATTGTCTAACACTGACAACAACAACAAACACCTGATGAAATATCCTGAACGAACCCCACCCAACCCCCGGCGCCCGGCGCGTGTTCAAGCACGTTGCATTAGTGTGAGCACACACGGCTACCGTGAGCATAACGACCACCCATGCACACATTGACAATCGCTTGACGCGATAGCACTACTAGCCATTGAAAATGTATGATAAATTTGGATGTGTTCCGTAATACCCAAAATGATGAATGAAAACTTAATGTTTTTCCTTTTTTTTTTCGATAATTTGTAATTTGACAATATAAGCTATGCCTATGCTGAAACAATATAACAAATATTGTTGTTTATAATACAGAAAAAACAATATGAAAACATGTCATTTACGCAGTAAAAATTTGCGAAATTCAATTCACTTAAACTTCTTTTTAGGTAAGGTTTTTGAAAAAAAAAAGACGTACAAGCCTAGATAAATACTGTCTAAATCCGAATATCAATATAATATGGTAGAAATATGCTCAAATTGTAAATGATTTGGGTATTACGTTTGTATGGACAATTCATGCGTCGCCCCGCTCTTAATAAGATATTCTTGTTAAAACCTGAAGTTTTCTGTGCTTTGGTCTGCGCTTACAATGATTAACAAAACATGGTTTTTTGCAGTATATTGAAAGATTTATAAAGCTAACAGAATTAACAGCTAGTAATCCTTTCAGTCCAAACGTGCGAACTATCCGAAAGTAGTACCAAATTTTTTTTTTACTACCCTCAAAAAACAGAAACGAGAAGCTCCCTAAATTCTTAAAAGCCAACTTTAGGTAAATTTTAGTAGCAAGCTGGGCACGTTCTGTCAACTTGTCACGACATAAGTGACTCTGGCGTGCTCCAATTATGCTGGCAGACATGTCCACAGTCCTCCAGTGGCTTGAGGGGTTTACGGGAACATCGCACGTATGATTTAGTTAGCTTTGGGACCAATTTGAGACGGTTTTGAGGTCAAGATGGTGTGTGGAGTTGACTGTTTATGTTTAGTTCAAGTTTTAGCTAGATTAAATGTTTTATACGGTGCTGTTATGATTGTGGGAGTGAAGTACTTAATTAATTTTGGGAGACTTGTGAAACATGTTTTGGGGATTTTGCCGATGTGGTCACTACAAACATTAGCATAACATTATAGTTGCCATTTAGTGTAGTTACAGATCTTATGTTTGTGTAAAGAAAGGCTCACTATAGATTTTGCTGACATGGAATTCCAGACAAACTACCTCAATGGAACAATTTTCGTTTTGTTTGTGCAAAATTCTGGAAGCACATAAGTACAGAACTTCTTTGTTAAAGTGTTAAGTAAAGTAGGAAAACATTACCTATTCAATTTGACTGTACCTATAGATCATCGTAAACCCAGTGAAGTTACAAGTATATCTCCAAATACGTCACATATTTTCATTTCTCTATGTATATGTTTTCTGTAGCTCGCTTGGCTAATATCGTGATTCAGTCGACGAAGAGAATTAATTTTCACAATTTCGTATTCGCAACACGATTCGCTTTACGTACATACGTTAAGTGTTATACGATTATTTGGATCATAAAATTACTCTGTTGAAATTCAAAATATGAACGGTTTAACACTGTACAATATTTTGCTTGTAGTGTAGCAGGTAAATTTGGTTGAGAGGAATCTGAAAACAGCGCGGCATAATTAGGTCGACTAGTTCTTGTGTGGTTTGATCTTCGTTTCTCTGTATTTTCTGAAGCAATGATAATGTTTAGTGTAACATAATTCTGTCTATATTTACGAGTCTCTATCATTGTACTGTTAACACTGGGCGCGCTACCAGGGTCATCGCCATCTGCCTAGTCTTTTTCAGCTTCCAGTCTAACCGGATGCAGGTTAATACCAGTATTTTACATGGAGCGACTGCCTATTGGACCTCCACAACGCAGTAACTGGGTAATACGATACCCTTTGGTAGACTTGTTGTCAGACTTTCGGGCTTCTTACGACCCGTAACAACTGTCAAAGATCTATAAATGACACCCGGGACCAACGGCTTACCGTGCGGCTGTTATTACTTAGTCACAAGCCCCTCACGCTACCAGTAACGGGTCGAATAAATAAAATATATATTTAGTATTAAACGCGTAATTATTAAAACCAAATTAATCTTTATCGTTTTATGTCATGACGCGCACTGTCAGCTCTTCAAGCTGGTTCTCTTTTATTTTCTAATCTTATAAATTCGAAATAGTGTTCATCTCATAATAAACTACTCGTGGAGGTTGCATGGAAACGCCATGGCTAAATCCTCTACAGTAACTAAGCTTGTTGTGTTGTGGTTTTGCAAATGCTGATTATCTAAGCAAGATATCTGCCTTAAATACTAACCTTATCTACGTACGTACTCTTATTAATCAATATTTCAATAGGTATTTCCATCAATTCAGAAAGTTCTATTCTATTCTATTTTTCTTTATGGCAATGGTGCCGATGTCGACAATTCTGCCAGTGTCACATGTGTTAAGAGAAAGAAAAAAAAATGTTATTAAACAAGAAAGTTATTTTTAACAAAATATGTAAGTAAGTCGTCAAGTAACGTCACGAGGCGTGAGATAATGACAAATGACATGTCGGAAAAGACGAAGGTAGGTAAGGTACCTACTAGACGAGATATGAAATATCTTGAACATGTCCTTATTTTTATCCCTAGACTTTTATTTGAATTTCGTGAAGGATGAATAGGTAATATTTTCTAACAGCTTGAGATATGTCAAGACGGAGTTGACATCGGATTTCAAGGAATTACTTAGGTAGGTTTCACGTTCTTGTTTGTTTATATAAATGGAACAACGATGTAGTTAGGTATCTAATAATAATTCAGATCCAACTGATGCCTTCTTAGAATTACGAAAGTAGGAACATACATTATACATTTATCAGAATTGAAAAGTACGCCTGTAGTTAGTAAAAAACATGGATGCATTAGAATTTTTCGTAAAAGTGTAAGCTTTTACGAGAAATTAAAAAAAGAGGAGAAATTGTTTTTCCGAAAATGAGTAGAGAAACTTTTTCTGTCAGAATATCCCTTTGCATGATGTCTGAAATACATGAATCTTAGCAGAATATTAGCAGTTGGCTGGCGATATTCTGCTAAAATTCAAGGATTTCTAACGGATTCATACCGGCTATTAAATTAAATCGAATTAATTTTCCGGATGCACCGTTTTACATATGGTTTGACGTTTAACCATTGGGATTGGCAAGAATATGGCCGCAGGAGTGCTTACCTAAAGCGTGTAACGTGTTTAGCGTTCATCACGCAGGATTGCGTGCGTGCCTCTAAAGTTAGCTCTGAAACATGTTCCTGCGTTTAAGTACTTTTTACTTCTTAAAGTCATATTTAATTCATGTTCTTGTTGTTTTTTTTTAAATGGCTACTCACAAGGCTTAAAGTTTTATTAGTTCTTTAGTAACACGTGCACGGATTTGTAGCTAAACGATGAAATAATTTTCTTAGGTCAAGTGCGTAGTAATCGCAACTGGCGTGCGTGTAGGTATATTTTAATTGTTATTTTTATGTTCAGTTATATTCACACTCGTTTTCGAAAGAAATTTTGCTTACCCGATTTATTATTGCCACACGGGGGACGTCAATCGCATAACGATTTATGATACGCAATTTACGTCATTCGCGAGGTTTTTGCTGAAAATCAGTGCTGTTGGCGATAGGTTCGTTCGAAGTCACAGCTGAGCAATGACCTGTTCTTGCACAGATGCGACGTGTGCGACGCACAGTGTAATTGTTATTGTTGTTTGCCTGTTAAAAAAAAAAAAATCCTCTCTGCAATCGGCATTTTGACAATGTCGCAACACATTATGCAAGCAAAATTGTAAATTGTCTTTGGTTTCTGGCCCTGGCCATCACGCAATAGACAAAATTTGAGTACGAGGCTTTTGGCCAATTTATGATGTGCGTTTAGGCAGAATAAACAATTATTCTTTCTTTCTAAATAAACACCTCAATAATGAAACTGTCAACCCTGCACGGAATCTAGTTCTAATTACAACTCCAGACAAAACTGTTTTCTCTAATACTCAAATATTTAACCGATCCAATCACAGTCCCGACTGACAACCCTAACTAGTAAACTACCAATAGGCACAGCTGTCCCACCGCCCGACGAGGAAGGGACTAGTATCAAAGATTTTCTCGCTCAAGAAATGTACAAAAATAATAAGGCCCCTGTAAGTAAAAGAGATCGTATGCGATGCTGAGCTAGTACCTAGGTACCTCTTTGATAACTCTTGCCACAAACGAGAACTAACCGTGTGGACAGTCAGCGATCAATTATTAAAATATTATTTTAATACGACGCGATAGCGACGCTCGCTAGACGGGCAGAACACTCGCTGAGAGACTCACGCATGGTGCATACGCATACCAGCGAGTGATCACACGTCGCCGTCGCGCACTCGCTACTCGTTGATCGCCAACCCATTTTTAGTTGCTAGCTCTACTCGCTATTCGCCAGCGCCGGCGGCGGGCGGCGGTGGGATAGATCCCATAGGTAGGTATAGTATGTCAGTTAATCCAGTAACGGAGATATCGCGTATTCGCTCGTCCAAATAGATTCATTAGCTATACGCCCGTGAGGCCGTGACGTGTGTCTGTCATGGCTTGTCCACCGTGATCTGATATGGCTAATTAGATAGCCTTTGACCTATTGTCATGGGTTAAATCAGGTGTAAAACATGTCTTGTGTAGTTCTGGTGGGTATAGTTATTATAGGTAGGTAGCATGGTAGGCATTAATGTGAGAGCTGTAAAGCTTTATGTCAAGGTATATTTGAATAGAAGCCATGTAAATTCGTAGCGGCCGATAAGTTAAATTAAGTTTAGTTAATGAGGATAAGTTGTTATTTCATCGAGGTTTACATCGATTTTATTGTTGCCTTGAAAGCAAGTTTTTTTTTTTAAATTTTGTTAAATTCGAGAAATACTTGGTTCATCATACCTATTGCTGTCAATACCTATACATAATTTCCGTATAACGGACTTTTTAGATACATTTGATAGAACGGATAGAACAGTTAGGTTCTAATGATATTATAAGTAAAAAAACAGCCTACTTACTTCCAAAAAAAAACACTATAAAGTGAAAACTATGTAGGTAATATTAATTTCAGAAGAAGGTTTAGAATTTTCGTTATTTGCCACCGACTTACAAAATCAGTTATTTTTCACTTTGTAGTTTTTTTTTTGGAAGTCGATTGTTTATTTTTGTATAAGTTTTAATTTTCACTTTTTTGTTGTAGTACCTACTCAACACAAATCCAATACCACTACTTGCTATGAAATAACAGTGACAGGAAGTTATTATAACATCATCCACATAGACTAAGTTGCGAAAAATACGTATTATTGAAGCTAACTCAAAAACTAACGATAATAAAATCTGTATGGGACCACCGTAAAAGCTTCCTCTAGCAAATAAAAAAATAATTTTCGAAATCGGTCCACAATTGACATACAGATGAAAATAGAACCTCCTCCATTTTGGAAGTCGTTTAAAGAGAGGATACCTACCTAGTGTTTACCTACACTTTTATCTTTTTTGGGTTATTATGAGGCCAGGAAATTCATCTAAAATGTGACAAAAATTGAGAGTGCATTCATGGATGTGTGAAATTGTGTCATAATCAGAATGTTTTTCAAACTATGAAATTTTAATTGATTTGAGGAAAGATCAACGTTGATAATTAGGTCTGTTCGGAAAATGAAAGAAAGATTAATGGCGATGTAAAAATACTAAGTAAATTGAGAAAAGAAAATCAAGAAAGGTGTCAGTTTCTCCTGTTGTTTTTGCATTATCATTATATCTCCTGCTCATCCGGCCTCTGGATTAATTCCTGCTTTACGGAACGAATGTAATCCAAAGACGGGATTAAATATAAAATTCAAAAACATAACGAAAGTGATGAGAAAACAAGCTAGACTTTGTATGAAAACAGCGTATGATTACAGCAAATGGCTAAAATGAATAATAAATTATAACCTTATCCAAGTTAGTTCATTAAAAATTACGTAGAGAGGAACAATCTAAATTGTGCCTTATTGTTTAAATACAGCATTTAGCAACTGGTTGCTCAGCGCTTGCTTAACGAACCACTGGGTAATTAGCAGCAGTAGCTAGTGCTTTTATTAGGATGTAAGCTAATATCATAATTAGCCCTTTTCGCAGCTTTGCTAATTAAAATAAATTAATAACAACTAAATACTAGAACGGACATCTAATATAAAATAAAGTGACAGACAATCAAGAGTACAAGACTATCTATCTACTTACTTTAAAAAGGTCAACAATTTTCTTCAAAATGCACACTAAAATATGTCATTAGGTACACCAAACAATCCCAAATGATGTCAGTTTAAACTCACAAAAACACCAAATTTGTAAGTATCTTAGAACGGCTGCTAAGCAATCATTAAACAACCGTTATTCCCTCCATTTGTATAATGTACTCACGATACCAAACACGCTTGGGTGCCCTGAACAAAGTGCCCAGATGTATACTGGAGATACGAGTAATTATTATGTAATTTCCATGATATTTTGCTGAGAACAGCGCTTGTTGAAAGACAATTGCAATGTATACTCTTTGAACTATCAGATTTTTTTGTTGATTTCATTGCCAGAAATTTTCTTAACCTGGTGTTGACTGGCGATATTTATGAATACTCGATATCGAGCCATCTGAAAGTCTTTCACCGAGCCATCTGCGAAACCTTCATCGAGCCATCTGAGACTGAGAGCCTTTCATCGAGCCATCTGAGAGCCTTTCATCGAGCCATCTTCGAGCCTTTCATCGAGCCATCTGAGAGCCTTTCATCGAGCCCTCTGAGAGCCTTTCATCGAGCCATCTGCGAGCCTTTCATCGAGCCATCTGAGAGCCTTTCATTGAGCCATCTGAGAGTCTTTCATCGAGCCATCTGCGAGCCTTTCATCAAACCATCTGAGAGCCTTTCATCGAGCCATCTGAGAGCCTTTCATCGAGCCATCTTCGAGCCTTTCATCGAGCCATCTGAGAGCCTTTCATCGAGCCCTCTGAGAGCCTTTCATCGAGCCATCTGCGAGCCTTTCATCGAGCCATCTGAGAGCCTTTCATTGAGCCATCTGAGAGTCTTTCATCGAGCCATCTGCGAGCCTTTCATCGACCCATCTGCGAGCCTTTCATCGAGCCATCTGAGAGCCTTTCATCGAGCCATCTGAGCCTTTCACCTGGGGCCCAAGTCTGCTATTTTTTATAAATTCGTCATTCCAACACAATCCCATTGTCATTTTTGCTAAAAGTTAGTAATCTGCTATATTCATAATGGTCGATCATTGGTTGATCATTGTATTCCACAAACACGATACTCGTAACAAATTAAAAGAAATGACTGCGTATGCACAATGACGTTCTCATGGTAGGTCACTGATCAAAGGAACTGTCAAAATTTAGCAGATTACCGCCTAAGCCAGTCTTAATTTTTCATTATGTACGAGATTACCAATAGATGCCATTTCTTTCAATGGAGTGTCAGTGGCTGACTATTGGAAAGACATAATGACGCCAATATGTTAGTAGATTACCAAACTTGTCAAAATCAGCAATTATGAAATCAATGATAGACCATTCTGACACTATTGTAGCAGATTTGAGGCCCTGGACACACGTTGCTATGGCCGACTTGGAAAACTTCAGACTCTGCACTCAGGTCGGCCGCAGCAAAGAAAATCTCCACTGGTGGAGTTTCTTGGGTGGTTTCGATCCTCAATGTATATGTGGCGTATCTGCTCAACCATGGAGCACCTTCCATATTGCGTCGCATATTCCGTTTTCACATTGGACGATAACGATAACGACACGATATCGTCGGACTGGTAGTCATACAATTACTACTAAACGCATTCACACTGTATCGGTGTAGTCAATGGTATCGTCGCCGACATTGATTGTCGTGCCGATACCGGACGACATAGTGCACCTGTTCACTGCTGCCAATATTAACTCGAATACATTATTACACTTTTCGGAATCGCGTGGCGATGTAAGCTTTTGCTGGCGCAACGCGACTATTCGGGGCTGCTGTGGCTGTGGCATACCGAATGACAATAAGCTGTTGGTTACATACTGATATCGTCCCGATATCGTCGACAGAGCTGACGATATGTCGGGGTCGTTATCGTCACAGTGTCAAAACGGCCATACCCTGTCACCTGTACACGATTGGACCTGCGTCAGCGAATGGTGTTAGCGTTGCTGAGTTCCGGTTTTGGACCAACTTAATATTAGCTATCGACACGCTAAGAAAAAGACCTCATGACATTAAGTTCTCCTTTAAATAGTCCATCATTTTTCATACAAAACAAATCGTTCATCGCTAAAATAACACTCCACCTGCCGCGCAATAAAATGCAATCAATAAAAGTGCTCTTAAACCCTAATAACATTAAATGTTGTTTTAAAAAGCATGTAAAATAAACCTCGGCGAGCCACAAACCCACTCGTATCGCCAAATAACGCACATCAATACGTTCCGTGCAAATTTACTTACAGACTGTAAACTTTGGATGTAAAATCGCCTAAAATACTCCAAACCAGGCGGTGTTTGTTCGTCTGTGACTGGGAATTAGGATTTAGTAACAGTGTCGGGATTATCTTGTGACTTGCGAATATAAATAAGGAGAAATTAGATTGTGCTGGTTAGTGTACCTACCAGGGTAATTTTTTCTAGTGGCCTCTACTGCTTTTTGTTGGAAGTAACTTTATAATTTACTAGCTTCTGCCCGCGTGAAAACTTTTGTTTTATTATAAAATATCCTCCTATGACACTCGGCTATACGGTAGCTTCCCATTAGTAAAAGAAATTTCGGAATCCGGTTGTAACCTTCCTTAAGAATTGGGCTATCCAATGCAAAAAGCATTTTTCAAATCGACTGGATTTTAATTCCGGAGATTACGCCCCTCTACCATACAAACAAACAAACAAACAAATTTTACCTCTTTATAATATCAATATATTATATTATAGTACCTATAGATATTCGTTTAGAAAGGGAATATGTTGTTACTTAAATTAGAAGTAATAATTTGTAACATACTTACTTCCGTAAATCTAATAGCATGAAACCTTCTAATTTATAATTTAAAAACTATATTGGTACCTCGTAACTCTTTAAATTGTCAAGATGTCACTTAATTCAGAAACTCAAGCAACGTCACGCAATCAGTTAGTCGCGTATAAAAACGTTACGTTTTACGAGGTCACGCCACGTGTGACGACGACCGACGTCTGTAGGCGCCATGAACATTTTAGGGGAACTCTTTTAAAGCAGTTTCTGATGATACCAAACTCTTGTTGAGTACCTTACAAATTTTTGGTGAATTTCGTACTAGATATTCGCTTAACTTAGAAGCTACTCGTATTATTGACTTTCTGAGTACTTAAAACAAAGAATGAAAAAAGAAGAGATGCTGATGGATCCAAACTTAATAGCCCTCAAGACCGAATTTCGGCTATTATGGAGACCAATCTCAGCGGAGACTAGCCTTCGGCGCGGGAGATATTATAGTGCACAAGTGTGTGCGCAGACACAGGTGCACTCTCTTCCCTCACTCTCATAGTCCGATGGGACGGTAATCCGATACGTCCGGAGGAACATCAGGCGCAGAGCAAAGTTATTGTGTAGGTACTTACATAAAGTAAATTTTAATTTTAAAATAAATCTGTTCGGTTGTAATATTCAATTGTTTTTCTCTGAATACAAGTTTGCTACGTAACTACATAGTTACCCAGTCTTCTCCTTTACAGATGCAACATAATACAAATATAATAGGGTTTGAGAACTTCCTAAATGTTTTGAAATCGGTTAAAAATGGCTTGACACGAATTTCTATTTTCTGCTTGAGGAAAGGGACAAAATTTCTTACTTAAAAAAAAAATAGGGTGTACACGTGGAATCTTAACTCAATTTAGGTGCGAATTCGTAAATAAAATCAAAGTGCGTCTTTTTTCTTTTCGTCACTATTGACGGTAGGTTGGTCCCACGGTCGAACCTTAGTTAAACTGATTACGTCATTGTAAAAGCTGAAGCCTTTCCGATAGCTTTCCAAATTGCTCTTTCATTCTTGAAAGTCATCTTGGCTGAAACGGTTTTTTTTTTCTTAGAAAATCCTCTCCATTATATTTTTGGGATTGGTACCTAGGTAACAGCGTAACGTTAAATATTTTCAAGTTAAATATTGTTCTTATGACAGACTGGATGCGGAAAGTGGGCGACAGGGTGTGCAGGCGCAGCCAGGGAGAGTCCTATATCCAGCAGAGGACTGCGCTAGGCTTGATACTTACACATAAAACATCCGGAATAAATTCTCTAAATGATGCTGAAAACAGCATAAAAATCCGTTTCGGAGAAAAACAACGCGGTCACACAGACAGACAGGAAAGGCGACTTTATAATATACAACGCCACCCATGGGTGTATTTTTTTTTTTAAATATACCCAGTATTTTTCTGAATATTTATGATAAATTTGCGAAAATTAACCTTAAAAGTCTAGCTTTATTTTAAACCCCTATGATGACAAATTTTAATTAAAAAAAATAGTTAATCCGATAAAATAACTCATAAGCTTTTAGAAATAATAAACTAGAATCAAAATCGAGCCAGTAACATCGGAGATATGGCAAACGCTACTCGAAAGATAAAAAATTAAATAACATGAAAAATATTAAATATAGAATTTGTTAATTTTCGGAAAAAAAGGATATTCAGAAAAATACGGCCGGTCACATGCCCATGGGCGACATTGTGCATATAGATATAGAAGAAGTATCATGGCACTAGACTACTTACCACAGCCTCCTTGGTCCGGTAGTCACAAGTGGGACTGCTGAGCATGAAGTGCTAGGCTCGATTATCAGTTATTGGTTTGCCCACCTGAAACTTTTCAGTAGCAGCTCTGATTCTGGATCTGTGCCTGGTTGGTGGCAATAGGCTGGCCCCCTAAAAATGGGGTGTGTATGAAATGAAATGAAATTGTTTATTTTGTAAATAGGATATCGGAATCACTAGTAGTTTAGTAGTTAGACTTTTCCTATCTGATCACCCCTCAGATGAAATGGCCGAAGAAACTCAGGGGTCAGTCTCTTTTAAAGTCCTGCAGGGCTAACATGACAAGCGCGAGAAAGCTCTTTTTCTCGTTTTGTCGAAATTTGTCTTCGATTCTGACGTCATTCTAATCCCTAACATGACCGTCAACGACGAGATATCTCGAAAAAGGCACTGACACTTCTATATCTCGCGACGAGAAACCGATGTTGCAAGTTATTAAAAACAAATTATTTTTATGATAGCAACATCGGCTTGAGATTCCGTTTCATTCAATGGTGCCGATTCTCTTGTCACAAATGCCTATAAACTAGACTAAAAATCACCTAAATTTAGATTATTCTTGTCAACCGACGATTTTCCATTCTGAAATAGACTAAAGTGACACAACTTAACTATATTTTAGTTTGACGACACTGAGCTATTAATTTAGTGAAAATGGCAATTTAGTCGTTCAGAATTTGATGTTCTTCACCTAAAATTTTGATTTTCTAAGTATTTAATCGCGATATAAAAATTAACTAAAATTCACACCAACACCTTGACGGTGCAAACAATACTGACTTTTTTTCTTTTCTCTTGCTTATATCTCGAAAATGGTGCGTCCTATCGCAAAAATAATGAAAATTTCGACCCCCTTTAGGAAGCCCATAAACCCCTAACACTCAACATGTAGGTAATATTTTTTCATATTTTCCATATAAAACACGTCGTTCCAATATATATAGTAGTTTAAAACTAAGTATTTTCATTATTATTATATTGTAAAATAAAATGATGACTAAAATAAGTACAATTATGAAACTGCCATGTTATTTTGGAGTTTTTTTTTTGTATCATAATTTTGTCTACTCTTCTCGTCGTCAAAATCGCCGACGAGTAAATTCGAGTAAATGATAGAAAAATCGGAGATTATCTCGTGTTGAATTGTCAAAAATCGAGATAACTATGGTGCCATGTTAGGGTTTGTCGAGTAAACATCAATTTTGACAGAAGGAGTCGACTATTTTGTATGGAAGCACTGTCAGAAAACGAGAAAGTGACCGAAATAGACAAAAATTACTCACGCGAGAGCGAGTAATTGTCGCGTGTGTCATGTTAGGCCTGCAGACATAATCTTGGTCACATGTATAATAGGTACCATGACTAATACCTAAATCTTTCCCGAAATACGTGCAAAGCAATTCTAATGAAATCCATCGAGTATTGTCTGGACATTAAAGAACTAATTATTTCCTAATTTCTATTGAGACACGCAATCACTTTGTGTCTCCCTTGGCATGCATTTTTATCTCATGAGACCTACACCTTTTTTTTTTTTTTTTTGGTGGGAAATCATCAAATGACGTCTCCCGCTCTGGGTGGAGCGGGAGGGCGTGTCAGACTCTTACTGACTAAAACCCACCCGTGTTCCTTCTGTTGCCTGTGCAATGCCAGGGGGCCACGGTATCCCTTTCGGACTAATCCCGCAACCCCGGCAGGCAATGGTCTCATCGGACCCCTTCACTTGCTGACATCTCTTTGAGGCGCGCGTGGAACACAACGCGCCGTCGACCCGGGCCTGGTCCTTACCGGACGGCGAGCTACCCATTGCTCACCGTCCGCAAGCCCGCGCCTACGGTGGCCGGGAATCGGCAATCGATTCCCGACGCCCAGGGCGTCTCCTCCTGCGGCGGCTAGGGGCGTGAGGGCGCGAAATTTGCCTCTCCCTCACGCGTTCCGCCTCCTCCTTTGCGAGCATTACTGCTTCGCAGAAGGAGGTGACGGCCTCCCATGCCCTCTCGCTCCGTACCATGGCCTGGACCAGGGCCGGACGCGAGAGATCCCCGCCACCGATCGCCTCCACGAGGACACGGCGGTGCTCTGCCCAAGCCGGGCATACCTCCACCGTATGCTCCACCGTGTCCTCCGGGCGATCCACGCAGTGATGACACCCGGGCGTTTCCTCCCGCCTTATCCGAAACAGGTACCTCCCGAAACAGCCGTGTCCGGTGAGGACCTGCGTCAGGCGGAAGGTGAGGACGCCGTGGCGCCTCTCCAGCCACTCCTCAAAGAGGGGACTTATCGCCGCAATAGTGGCGTGCCCAGCACTGGGTTGCGACAATCGCACTCTCCATGCCGCCATGAGATCCCGTCGGAGCTCTGTCCGCTGTGCCGCGATTTCTCGCGGCATCGGAGTCAAGCCCCGGCGTTTCGCCTCCTCGCGCCACTCCCAAATATGCGCGAGGACTTTTGCCTCCAGATCCCATGGCGGCAATCCAGCAAGGAGGCTTGCCGCCTCACCGGAGACCGTGCGGTATCCCCGGACCAGCCGGGTGGCCATGACCCTCTGGGACGCGTTCAACCTGCGGGCAGGCCGCCGCCTCAACGAACGCGCCCACACCGGTGCCCCGTACAGGGCCATGGACCGCACGATCCCCGCGTATAGCCTCCGGCAGGAGGCGTTTGGACCCCCTAGATTGGGCAGGAGCCGCTTCAATGCAGCCCCGGCCCGCTCCAGTCTGGGAGCCAAACGTCGGAAATGCTCCACGAAGTTCCACCGACTGTTGAGGACGAGTCCCAGGTACTTCATCGTCGACTCGACGCCGATGTGAACCCCTCCTACCGTTATTTGGGAACCCGACGGTGGCGCGTTCCGAGGACCATGAAAACACATGGCCTCGGACTTGTGCAAGGCCACCTCGAGTCCCAACTGCCGGATTCTGGCCACGATTGTCGCAACCCCGTGTGTCGCTAGTTCGGCCGCCGCCTGGTGCGACCTCCCCTGCGCCAGGACCAACGTGTCGTCAGCGTAACAAACGACGCTGACGCCATTGGGGAGGTCTGCGCGCAGCACCCAGTCGTATCCGATGTCCCACAGATGCGGCCCCAGGACCGATCCCTGTGGGACACCGCACGACATCTCTCGCCGGTTCCACTCTCCCTGGTGACCGGGGTAGATGATGGCCCTGTCCGTCAAATAGGCCTCGACGACACGACAGAGGTAGGTCGGCATCCGGTGATACCGGAGTGCCTCCCTGATGCAACTCCAGGGCAGGGTATTGAAGGCGTTGGCGATGTCTAGAGACACCGCCAAGACGACCCCACCCCGAGCCACCGCATCCCCCGTCGTGAGGGCTCGCACGCGCATGATGGCACCCACCGTGGAGCGCCCCCTGCGGAAACCAAACTGGCTCTCCGCCAAATCCGGCCCCACCCGCACCAGCCGCCCGACAAGGCGGTCTGCAATTACTCTTTCAAAGAGCTTGCCCACCTCGTCGAGCAGCACGATGGGCCGGTAAGCGGACGGAGAGTCCGCAGGGCGCCCCGGCTTCTTGATGAGGACCAGTTTCCCCGTCTTCCAACGAAGTGGGAACTGGCCCCTCTCCATGCATGCGCTTAAGAGCCCCCTTAGTCGAGGCCCGAGAGCCTCTGAGGCCAGGACCCAGGCTTTCCCAGGTAAGCCGTTGGGTCCTGGGGCATGAGACCTACACCTGGTTTCTGAAATAAGAATTTCAAGTTAAGGGCTTGCTATTTCAGGATTAGAGGTACTAAGGTGAAAGTCCGCGATATTCAAAATGACGTTGCAAAGAACGTAAGTTTTGAATTTCTCGGGCTGCATTGAAGGAATCAATACTAAAATAGAGAATGACAAGTTCTCAATTTCAAATTCAAATTCTCAGTTCAAAAACCGAGTGTAGATCTTTTATCTTGTAAACAAAATCTTAGTATTTTTATCGGAAATATGAACTGACAATTCAGGTCATAAACCACTCAAACGCTTGTGCCATAAAATTATGAAATAGATACGAAAACTTTACAACTCATAAAATTAATGATTTTGCAGTCTGCCTAGGCAGATATTATTCTATTTTTCTGAACCAATCCAAAACCATCCTTATTATCTTAAATTAAGATCATAAGAGAGGATTGGCTATTAAATACTTTACGATCTAGTCTACCTTGATTAGATTTTAGTCTCAGATTTGGCTGAGTAATAAAACAGGCAAATTTATTTGCAGTATCAGTTTTAGAACATAGGTATGCTTAGGCGTGGATGTTTAAGCTCAAACTAAATACAGAAACTCCTTGCGAATAACAAGCATTTTTTTAAGTTAACGAAAGTTTCACCATCTGCCGAAAGACGTCCTGCTGGACATAGGCGTCCTCCAAGCATCGTCCCATCGACCGGTTCTGTGCTTCTCGCATGCAGCGGATACCTGCGGTCTTCACAAAGTCATCGGTCCACCTTGTGGGAGGCCTTCCAACGCTACGTCTTCCGGTACGCGGTTGCCACTGCAGAACCTTTTGAACCCATCGGCCATCTGTTCTGCGAGCTAAGCCCAGCCCACTGCCACTTAAGTTTACCAATTCTTCGGGCTATGACGGTAACCTTGGTTCGCCTGTGAATATCTTAATTTCTAATTCGATCACGCAGGGAAACTCCAGCCTTCGAAACGAAACTTTATATCGTAGTAAGTAAGTATTTAATTACTTCATTAAACTCGCCTACATTATTAATAACTTATAACAACCACTTCTCACACCCTTTAGCGTTAAATTAATCTTGTTATGAGGTATAAAATTACATTAGTTCCTTGTAAAATAATACACATTATAGCCTTTACCGCCGATTAAAAAAATAACATCCCACAATAAATACTTTTAATGCCGCCATCTTTAAAGTAACTTAAACGGCACTTGCAATGGCCCTCTCGTAAAACCTAAAACTATAAAACTTTGAAAAAGCATTACCATATGTGCAAAAGTAATAAAAACACTGTTATATCCACAGAAGTATAGCCATTCCGATCTGTTCCCGACAGTAAAATTATACTGATACCGGAATTTTTAAAGGATATGAAAACATCTTTTAATATTTTCGTATATTTTATTGAGTTTGTTTTACAGACGCTTTAGTTTCTGCAACTTTATTTTTAAATCGTTTAACAGGATTTTACGTCCGTTTGTCAAAAACTAAGTGGCACACTCCCAAATACTAACACAGTATTTTCAAAACAGGTACAAGATTCTGAACAAATTATACCCCATCTGATAGAGTGTGCTAAATATCCTTTCTCCTTCACCTTTGACGATCTGAACAAAGACTCTGACGCCTTAATGAATGCGTCCACCTACTGGGCCCAAACGAAAAGAAGAAGACCTACAAAAAGCTTCAGCAGAAATCGCTTATACCGTTGCTATTGATGAAAATCACACCACACTCCATCGTTGACTTTGTCTCTGTCACCTCTGACCTAGACTAGTGTCAAGAGTAATCATCATAAAATAAAAAAATCTTACTTAGATGAATTGGGATCTGTAGAAACCCATGAGGCGTGTCCAATTGGCTCGGAAGGCGATAAAAGGATGAAATCATAACTAAAATTTGTCACATATTGCTTGCATCCATTAACTTTGTCGCTGTAAAATGCTTTGTTCTTCGATATCTTAAAAATCTTACCGCAAAATAGATATTATAGTTACGAAAAACTGCAATACGCCATATTTTATGCATCAGACTCATCATCATCATTCAGACTTAATTAGAAGCATCGAAAAAAATTCATTAAATTCCTAATTCTGTTAAGTGTGAAGCAAAAAAATAATTACACCTCACATCAATATCAATTAGGATTCTCAATAAAAACATTAAAAAATACTATAGTATCATACTAATGTATGTTTCATTAGTGTTTTTAGTTAGACATCCTAAAAAACTAAGTTGGTAGGTATAATCTCTGAATTGTATCAATGCGATTGACTTGTAGGTAGTTCCGTACGTTTGCTTAATACTTACCACCTTTTAAAAAGGTGGCTCGGACAGACTGTATGTGGAGTGCGGAGGACAGGGTGTTGTGGTGCAGCCTGGTCGAAGCCTTTGTCCAGCAGTGAACTTGGATAAGCTGCGTTGATTGATTGACTTAATACTTTATTTGTCAGTTGGTGAAAATTACACATGTTAGAAGATAATTAAATTAATCAGTTAAGTAAAGTACTTATTTACCTGACTAATCTTCTTGTCATCATTAAGTAAACTCAAACTCAAAACATTTAAGTATTTCAAATAAAACAATAAGGATGATGCCTGGGTCAAAAAAAAAAGAAATTCTATTTAGTCCGTCAGGCAGATAATAAATAGTTATTTATCCAACATGTGAGGAAAGTTCGTTTTTCCTATGAGTTTTGATTTTGAGTCTTGAGCGAACGAAGGATTGAAAAATAGAATCACGAGCGCAGCGAGTGATTATAAATTTCAATCCTGAGTAAGCGAAAGACTCAACAAAACGAATAGCAAATGAACTTGCTCACAAGTTGCATACAAAACTTTTCACCACTCCCAGCAAGAAAGTATTCAGTCATCATAGGTAAATAAATTAAATAGACACAAAACAAATCAAAATAATTTCTTATATTTTAAAATATCTTTAAAACTTAACTTAAAAAAATCAGGCAAGGTTAGTTCCTGAACGGGAGCATTACTTTCCTCACTGTTCAAACAGTGAGGAAAAACCAACTTTCCTCACTGTTCAAGCAGTGAGGAAAAACCAACTTTCCTCACTGTTTTCGTAGAGGAAAGATACTTCTTTCGTGCGGGAGTGGTGAAAAAAATATTAGACACGTATTTTTTGCTTTATCATATTAATGAAAAATAACTTAGATGCAACGCATTAAAGTTGGAGAGTGGGGGTTGATACGTCACAAGTATGTATAAAATCTACATACTCGTGACGTCATGGCACATTATAACTCAATGTATCGCCGTAATCTTTTGACAACGTACGTTGTACGTTATTTTTTCATAGTCTACATGACGGACAAAAAACATTTTTTTAGTCATCATCCCTATTACAGGCATATTCTAGACATTAATGTTATATCAGAAAAGGAAAGATCACTTTGTGTTTTTATGTCCAGTACCTAACGATGATACATAAAGAAGGTGGGCTAGCAATTTATTAACAAACATACCAAGCAAAAATCTAAACTAGTGCACACGAAGTTTAACGATGTCCTAAATTCATGACGTTCCTATTTTAACTTTCTGACGGGTACCCGTGTTGGTTTAAATTGTACGACATGAGTTTATTCGTTAGAATATCAGACCACATTCTAACAAAGTTCAGAAACATTTGTTATTGAAACGAACTCGCCAGTAAAACATCAAATATGAATTTCATTTTCGATGTTCGAACCCCAAAACTTGGAACAAAGAATTAAGCAGATCTATCATTGTCATTCATAAATGCAAGCATTGTTTTTGCCTCTACTCAAATGCATGCTAATCAAATAGCACTCTTAACACTCTGTAATAAAAGTTATTATTAAGAGGGTAGTCGGAAAAACGTGTGTATTACAGAAATAGGGAGCAAATTGTGGGAAAAACACCGAGGTGTCCGAATAATAACGCTGTATGTACAAATTACTCATTCGGAATGACAGCTACCGTGAAAAATGCATAACTATGCTTTGGACGGCGTTATGCAGCCAGTTACAGCCAGGCAGTGGCGTCTTTGTTTGAGTACAGAATAAAAATTCAACTTCCGTTATTCTGCTTGAAATGTGTCAAAAGCGGACGCACTGCGATAGTTTTTCAGTATTTGTTGTAGGGCAAACTTCTTTTTGAGAAAAAGCGCGGGCCTTTTCTGTGTTCTAAATTGATGCTGCTAGGGAATATAGTTTAAGCATTTTTCTGAATACTGATGAACAGAAACGTCGCTCTAAATAAAATAGTCTTGTGCTTACCTATGGCATCCATATTATATTGGAACTTGTAATGGCACCTGCGCAATGCGTTTTTTTTAATTATTATTATTTGCAGGAGCCACGATTAACTTTCTTTAACTATTAATTAGCTGTACGAAAACTGAATTAAGAATATGAAGTTGAGAACTCTACTCTACTTAAGCATCGCGTGATAATTTTCTTACGTTTTTTTGCAATTTGCGGCAGGTTGATTCAAAATATGATTCGCGAATTCAGAATTTCTTTTCAATAAACGAAAATTATGATTTGTCAATACAGAAACCGAGTGTAAGTATTCTTTAGACTTCTTTTCTTTTTGGTAATTACCTACGAATAACTAATGTTAGATAATGGTTTGACCTCACATAAACAGCCTCTAATAATGTATTCCGACAAATCTCTCTACCGAGTGTGCCACGCTAATAACTCGAGCCGGTCCCCGAGACTAATTCAAAGCTTGATGATACCATTAGTCCGGGAGCTACTCATTTTTTCTTACATTAAAATCAAAGTTTTTGTTTATACAAACATTCGGTGTAGCGGAAGTAATATCAGAATTCTTACATGGGTTCTGTGTACGTAAGATGATTAGATGACTAAGAAAAAATGGCATTCGATTAATTTTTTCGTCTTGTACCTAGTGGTAATTGAAGATGTTATAGCTAAATAAAGATGTTAGACACGGTTGGTATAAAAAATGTAATTATCTAATAGAATCTGTTGACCTTACTTTGGTGATGCAAAAGATTTTGCTACAGGAAAGTTAGTAGGTATTGAATGCTAATTTATTGTGACACATAAACCTAATAGAATAGATACTGTCTGGTTTTAGTTTTGTAATTGTAATCATAAGTTCTATTTATATTAGGTAAATTACATTCTTGATGAAATCATCACTCAAAAAATCATAACCTAACAATGTTATCTATGTGAAAGATTATTTTCAAAATGGATTTAAAAAATTGGATAAATTAGTCATTTATTCGGTTCATATGAACATACAATATTGATATTTAAGGGTATATGTTCTGTATTAATAAGATTCTATATTTTCCTAATGGTTATCAAAACTACCTCGTTTCACAATTTTTTACTGTTTCCGAACCCAACTTGTCCGCTGATGACTTGATGTCCCGCTGAGCTTCTGGTCATCAAGCAAGAGTTAATTATGGGAAACTTAGTCATTACGCTATGTGGGCCATGGCTTGTAATTTTCTGTCTATTATACCTTGGTATGCCATGCATAGCGATCTTAAGTATAATTATTGTTGAGACCTCTCACCATTTTGCACAAAAAACTATGCACGAACAAGTAACTTAATGTGTCATTAAATGTTATGTAGGTATGTGGCACGGATTTTGAACAAAATTTGTATGAAACATACGACAAAACCAAGCAAGCTCCATTTCTGGGAAAACTGTATGGCCTACCGATAATTTTTTTCGGGTCTATGTTAGATTTGTTAACCTAAAAACGTTTCACGATACAATGGAAATTCTAGTTTGTTGCATCGGCTAATTGTCAGTGAAGTCGACTCTTTCCGACCTTTTTCTAAATTGTGATTTGAAATTGAGTACTTGCTAAACTACGTTAGCATAACAGAAGGTGGTCAAAATAGCCCGTTTTTGCAAAAAATAACTACATTAATTAAAGACTACTAATTTCAAGGAAGGGTAGGGGAAGACCAAAGAAACAATGACGAACTGTGTGAAAGATGTTATGGCTATAGATAGTGCAATACATGACGACGCGCCACACTCCGCTCCGCTCCGTAAGCTTACAGTACAGTAATCGCGGAGTGGGGCGCGTCGTCGTGGATCGAAATGTGTGTCGTCGAAATGACGACTAATAGAGAAGTATGGAAGAAAAATACATGTTACACTGACCACAATTAAAACAAAGGGCAGAACAATAAAGATTAATTTCAAGGAATCACCCTAATTAATGCTAAAGTGGAGTTTGACAAGTTCTCAATTCAGAAAATGGGTGTTTGCCCTTAGGTCTGACTCGTCCAAACAATATTGTATAAACTACTGAACAAACATAGGACTTCAATAACATTGCGCACGCGATTGACGGCATAGTCACAACTAAGCCCTTGTTTTGAAACAAATGACAGTTGTGGCGTTGATCGGAGCGTGCTCAAAGCAAAAACACTTCACTTTATGACGTCAGTTTTAATGCTTTGTGCTCAATGAGCTTCTTTCTTCTTGTCGATGGCAATTGTTTTTTGTTTGACCAGAAAACATCTTTTTAGGGTTCCGTACCTCGAAAGGAAAAAACGGAACCCTTGTAGGAACACTTCGTTGTCAGTCTGTCAAGACCCTTTTTCTCAGGGATGCGTGGAGGTATCAAGTTGAAAATAATATCAAATACGTAGGTTTATCTTCCGTTGGAGCTCTAAAAATCAAGCTTCTAAGTCGACCCAATAAAAAAATACCGCCATATAAGCGACATATTTTGATACTCGCAAATAAATCAAAACCGGGTACAGGGTACTTCCTGGTAATCATGAAATTTGACAGGAAGCAAGATCTTACAACAAATGTAAAATAAAATGTCCGAAAATAGTTAATTTGTATTATCAAAACACAAAAAAAAATTGCGGTTACAAACCTAAATTTGCAGTTGGAGAATTGACCGAAAACATGTTTTTCAATTACAATATTGACTTTGTTCTTGGGATAAATTCATCGCAACTACGGAATCTTTCATTATGCATGGTCCGGACACGCACTTGGCCAGCTTTTTTTATTACAAATTATGTGACGCCTCGTCTTCAACTCTATTCTACTGGATTGAAAACTAATATATGCTTAGTTTTAGAACAAGTTTCATCAATTTGGGCCTCAGTTATTATTGATTCACAATTCTATGGTGCTATAGCTTAGCTAAAGTGATCTCCTACTTTTGCACACAAAATAGGACAGCACGTCTATTCTTTAAAAATCCGAATAGATCGGCTGGATCATTTGAAATCATTCTCTTGATACAAGGTCCCTAATCATTTCTGGATTATTATAATAGTTAGGTCGTGGAGGGAAAAATCATACTTACTTACCAGAAATATCTGTATACTTGTGATTTTTCAAATTACTATGTTATCAATTTATTATTGATTCTGATTGATGACAATCACTTCATCGATTTTATAAGAATGATGAGTTTCCATTCCATACGCCTACGCGAAATGCCCGTTTAAATATATTGAATATTTAAACGGGCAGATCCACGTAGGTGTTTTCGATTAGCGAATTCATCGCCACATTATAACAATCTGTTAAGCTTCTAAACAATATTTAGTTTATTACGAAGGTGTCTGCATTCATTCATGTTATCTATCGTAACCATCTTTTTCATAAACAAGTTTTGCCTTAATCTATATATAATGGTTTCACATGTCTTGCTTGTAATTGCTACGGGGTAGACTTTTTCGTTCATATTTTATGGTACAGTGCATTTTGTTTGGGTTAAGTTTGAAGCGGAGGCGTTTACAGCTGGTGTTTGAGTTAGTTTGTATATTTTCAAAAACTTAATATGCAAACTTTTTATCAAAAAAATTATTAACATAATCTCTTAGCGTTTCATTTCACCTTTGACATTGTTTATTTATTAAAACTTTCATCATCATTCATCATTTGCTTAGCCTTTTCCCATCGATGTTGGGGTCGGCTTCCAGTCTAACCGGATGCAGCTGAACACCAGTATATATATATAATATTATATGGAGCGACTGCCTATCTAACCTCCACAACTCGTTACTGGGAAATAGGAGTGATTAAAACTTTATGCACTAGTAAAAAAATACTGTACAAAGGCGGACTTAATGCCTGAGGTATTTTCTACCTTATGATGATGCAGAGTCAAAACATGGCAGATGCAGCATACGAGAAAGATAGCTTGGAGAAAACTATAAAATACAAGAATAAATACTAATACACAGCTACATACATACTTACTTATTTAAAACTAAATAAACGTTGTCAGGAGACATAACGCTCGTTAGAGGAGAAAATGAAATTTCGCATTTTTTTCCTGTGTCGTTGGCACTCGTTAGCCATAAGCTAATTTTAGTAACAAACCTGACTCATCTTTTCACCAAACTGCTTGACTGTCAATGTCATTTCTCGTTTGTGTTTTTAAAGACATATTCAATTTCTCTATCTGAAATTAAACTTAATTTTATCTTTGATCATGTAGGTACATGCAATCATTATCTGCCTAGCCTTTTCCCATCTATGTTGGGGTCAGCTTCCAGTCTAACCGGATGTAGCTGAATACCGGCATTTTACATGGAGTGACTGACTATCTAACCTCCACAAAAAGTTACTGGGTAACACGATACCCCTTGGTAAGACTGGTTGTCAGACTTTCGGGCTTCTGACGACCTGTAACAACTGCTACAAATGACAGCCGGGATGTTGCAATGGCTTTACGTGTTTTCTGAGGCACGGAGGGAGATGCAATCTACTTAAAAAATAAATGTTAAGTTCCTTTAATGATTTGATATTTCTAAATAACAGATACCTACCTACTCGATACGTTTACAAGACTTCGATCATCGCTTCCTTTTATGACTTAACACAGCATGGGCGGGTCTCATCCCATGCCCGTTAGAGGGCGTGCCGTGTTGCCGGTTTTGATTAGATTTCTACAAATTAGTTTCTTTAAATTGTGTTTTTGTTATTAAATTCCTTTTTTGTGTATGACTAACGCCGTTTTTATTCGCCCAGTTTCATTTTTATTTTCAGATAGAATCTATAATTATAATAATATGGTAATGTTATGGTATTCATTAATTTGAGTTTGATTTATGTTGAAATCTGTTTTAATATCAGCATTTTGCGATATTGTTTAGGTATTCAAAGTAGAATTTGTACTAAGTTTAATTTTGTTATACATAAATATTTAATCTGTTTCCTATAGCTTTTGTCCAAACTAAGTTTAAATAAGTTATTCTTCGGGAACTGGCAACTTTGAGATGTTTGTTGAAAATATGGTTCGAAGTTTATCAGATAAACTTGGACTAATTGTATTCAGTAAGATGACAGTTCGAAGCAAAATAAAACGGTCAATACTCATTGTTTAAGTTATGTAAGTTGTTAAAGTTGTAACTTTGTAGTGTATACATACATGTGCATGATTTTCATTATATTTAACAACTTACATAACTTAAACAATGAGTAATGACCGATTTATTTTGCTTCGAACTGTTAACTTACTGAATACATTTAAAAGTCCAAGTATAGCAAAATTAGTTACCAGTGTATCTACTGGAAAAAGTACTTCTACCTTAAGGCTAAGATGTTCATTGTCATATTGAATTTGATGGTTCTTTGTTTCTTCAGTAGTAAGTACCATCAAAGAAGTTCATTTTTCCAGTTTGAAAACCAAATCCCGTGAACACGATCACGACATCTGTTACTGGCCCGGTTCTTTAGCAGCCGAGCGCTGCAATCAATAATAGTCCTTACGGTGGTTAGTTATGAACTTCTTTGATGGTACCTACTACTGAAGAAACAAAGGACCATCCAATTCAATATGACAATGAATATCTTAGGACATTTACACCCGGTGACTGGAACGAAAATATATATAGACCTGTCAAAACTAAACGGAATTCAACTGATCCGGCTGTCGATAATTAAGTCAACCAATAACATTTTATTTTTATATAATAAGTGTGTGTATGTATTTGTATGTATGTTTATTTTATATAGAATAGTTTCGTTTTAAGTTTTAATTTAAATTTTCTTGTTTCGACTTTTCTACACACTGTGTCTACATATCTAATCCTACTTTCCTCTCGCAGGTCTCCTGGACGAAATTTCTTAAGAAATAAGCAGTACCTTTGTGCTCTTTTATGTTAATATTGTGTCCTGTTTAAGTGTTTTGTGTGTACATAAATAAATAAATAGTTTACGGGTGCTTGTTGTCAAATTTTTGTCTTGATTTTGCATTACTTAGGTACTTACTTTTTTACTTAAATCAATTTTTCTAACCATTTTTTTTTCTTTTCAGGTACGTTTATCCGAAGCATCCGGTCAAGGCTTCGATCTAGACCTTTTGAACATAGGACAGCTTTATTCTTTACTTTAATAATCCTGAAATAATCATTACTGAAAGATTTTTCCAGTTATCCTGAATCGTAATCCTCTTCGGTCTTTATTTTTAAAGGTCACAAAGTAAGTTATTTAACATCAAGTCAATAATGTGCTTGAAATTTTTCATCGAAATATTCTGAGTACCTATTATGATTAGAGCCAATGCTTTCTCCTTAGGATAAAATTGATTATGCTAAGAGGTCCTTCATAGTAGGTATTCTAGTAATACCAGATGGTTCACTCCGCAAACTCATTTAAATAAAAAGCGACTATTGCTACGACACAATAAAGTGCAATTCAGGTCGCACAGCGCTAATTATAGTTCGATTCAAACTTAATGGCGGCTCGGAAGTTTGTTGCTCGCTGCGCAGTACCGCACCCTTCACCCCCGCTGACCCATGAATTTGTTACTGCGCAGCGACTCGCCTCATGTTCCGAGCAGCCATTAAGTTTGAATCGTGCTGTACCTGCTGTTATATTCACCTAGAAGTTGCCTCTCTTTCTATCGCGTAACTCTTAGATCTTCTGACTACGTTGCGCTCACTGAATTCGACAAGTCGAACCCGCCACGTACCTACTTGTAGATTCATACCTAAAATGCGGAGTGAACCATCTATCTGTGGTAATACCTAAACATTATCAATGTAATTGTTTAAGCATTCACTGAAGCGATGTATAGCTTATTGGGAGCTTGCGGTCCACACTAATTATGATATGATGACTAGGCCATGTATCTAAATTAATTGCTATTATAAATTAATTGGATCCCTGAGTAACTAGTAACTGTTCTGAATTATATCGTTTTAATGTTCATGATATAGTTATCTCTTCTAATACCAGTTGTACTCGTATTAACTATGAAAACGAGTAGCAGTGGAGTTTCTCGCCCGTTCTTCTCCACAGAACCTATTCGTTCTGTTGAACGAGCACTTTATACAACTGGCCGGATTTTTTAAAATGAAATGATATTGTTTATTCTGTAATAGGATATTGGAATCACTTTTACACGTCATCTTAAATTAAAAAAAAAAAAAAAAATCAGTTAGATGAGTTCGGCGTTTCCTATCTGAATACTCTGAGAAGAAAGGCTGAAACAAACTCAGAGGTCACAGTCTCTTTTAAAGTCCAGACATAATCTTGGTCAGGCCATATTATGAGGACCATGTAGATTAGTCTGAAATGGTCTTTTGAGAAAAGAACCACACAGGTTTGAGTGGACTGGTCCTGTCAGTGCAAGCATTTGTCAGTAATCGTGGAGCTCAACTCAGAACTTAAGGAGCTCAACTTTGACAATTCAAACCAGCATAAAGATGGCGTATTTGACATTTTAAATCAACTGAATACAGCCTAAACCACTGGGTCTAGAAGCATACAATTTTGCACAAGAGCTCCTTACATAGTGAAAGTGAGCACAAAGGAGGGATTTTTGAAAATACATCCCCAAACGAGGTTATATGGGGGATGAAAGTATGGAAGATCGTAATTTTTGCCGATGGGAAATCCCGTCATTCACATGGCTTGTTGGTTATAGTAGCATACTTAAGTTTAATGTTCCGTTGCAATTTTCCATTTTTCCGATGGGTCTGCTAACTAAAGGCTGCACTTTGAATTTAAGACACATCAATCAATCAATCAATCTGCCTAGCCTTTCCCCAATTAGTTTGAGGTCGGCTTTCTGTCAAACCGGATGCAGCTAACCAGAATTTTACATGAAGTGACTGCCTATCTGGCCTGCACAACCCAGTTACTGGGTAACACGATACCCCTTGGTAAGACTGGTTGTCAGACTGCAATGGATATGCAATGGATGGTCACCCAATAACGAACCGTCCGTGGCAAGCGTAGTCTAACCTTCGGGCGACCCGTACGAATTATCATTTAGCCGCGAACCCTCTCGAATTTAAGACACACATAGGACATAAAAATCCTAACAATTTCGTCGCTTTTCCTCAATGTTGGCCCTTTTCTCAACACAGTGGGCGTGGTCAGTGGTCACCTAGTGGTCAACGGGTCCATTTTATTGCCGTGTTCGGTCCGGCTTACAAATCGTATTAGGAAATAGGGACTAACCGTGTTTTAGACCTGTGGATTTTGTTGCAAAGTTGTGATTGTGGTTGCTGGGAATAGTTTTCAATTAGTACTTTGAAACTTTAAGAAGGCTTTTTATTGTATGTGCTTACAAACTGTTTAGGTATCTTTACCTACTTAATATTATAAAGAAGAATTTGTGAGGTGAAATCTTCGGAACTACAGATCTATCAATCTGCCTAGCCATATGCCATTTCAGATGTGGGTTCGGCTTCCAGTCTAATCATATGCAGCTGAATAACCAGTATTTTACATGCAGCGACTGCCTTTTCTTGTAGGTCATACAAATATTTGTTCCGTGCGGGAATCGAACCCGCAACAAGCAGTGCAGCAGTCAATTGCTTTAACCACTGCGCCAACCGTGCCTATCAGACCTCCACAACCCAGTAACTGCTTGTCAGACTTTCGGGCTTCTGACGACCCGTAACGACTGTCGAAAATCCATGGTCTACTACTGATCCGACTGCGAAAATTCTTTCACGTATGACCAAGTGTCATAGAATATATTTTATATATGCTTTACTATATTTTTGTTATATGCAGACGAAGTCGCGGTCATAAGTTAGTATGTACAATAATTATTTACCATTAAAGTATTTTGTTCGCTATTGTTATAGGAAACTGGTAACTGTCAAAATGATCTTTATAGCTATTATTAAATAAGGCGATAAAATTATTCAATGTATTGTTTAGTTACTAACATAAACTTCTAAACTGTTCTTTAAAGGATATAAGATGAATCCCAAAGATTCTTTTAACGATCTCTCGTTAACATTAAACGTTTTCCTTCAAAGTTTCTAAAGCTGTCCTTGATTTTTACGATAAGGTAAAATGGCCTTAATATCTTCTCCAAAATGTTGACGGATTAAGTGGCATGAATTATTATTGGAGATAACCTTCTGGGCAAAGGTCTCCCCCATAGCTTTACATTGTTCTTTGAGCCTATTGAAGATTACTTAACTAAAAATGGACCAATTTCTCTAATGTCCTAGGCTTTGACCTACTTATTTAAAATTGCTGCTTTACACATGACTACGTAAGATGTACCTACCTACATATTACATTTTTCTCAATTAAACGATTACTATCAATCAATCTTCCTAGCCTTTTCCAACTATGTTGGGGTCGGCTTCCAGTCTAACCGGATGCAGCTGATTGCTATTTTACATGTAGAGACATGCTATCTGACCTCCACAACCCTATAACACGGGTAACAGGATCTTGGTAAGACTGGTTGTCACACTTTTTGGGCTTCTGCCGACCCGTAACGACTGTCAAAGATCCACGAATGACAGCCGGGACCAACGGCTTAAAGTGCTTTCCGAGGGACAGAGGGTTCTCGGTATGTGATGGAAGTCACCCCATCCACGAACCAACTGCGACAAGCGCAGCTTAACCTTCGATCGCCATTAGCCACGAGGCACTCTCTGTGAATCTCTATCCGTAGGTTTTTTTGTGCTTTATTAAAAAGAACCAGGTCCATAATAATTAATTACAATCTAGCCTTTAAGAGTAATAAGCAATTTTAATCTAACTTAATTTTTTACATCATAATATGGTTTTTAAGAACCTGATTATTCCTCATTAAGAATTAACAATACTTCACTAACTCAGAAATTAAATTTACATAAAATGTCTATGAGCGTACAAAAACGACGTCAAAAGAAAAGTTATAAAAATAAATAGGAAGGTGGTGACAAAAAAAAGTAAATCACCAACCGAGTAAACACGAATCTAAAGTAAAAGTAGGTGTATTACTAGATGTGGGATACATGGTAGCGTACTGACTAAAATAAGGATCTTTTATTTTTATCCTCGAAATTTTAGCAGACCATCTCGAAAAGGTTTGGTTTTCTTTTGACTATTTATACATAAATAGAAGTCACTTCCTCGAGTTTATTTGCTACAGCTAGTATTTTTATATTATTATTCATACAGTATACAATACGATTTAAGTTGTTTTTTAAAACAAGACATAGGCCAAAGTTTGTGGCTCACCAAACCGCTTTGCAAAGCTTCAGAGGTGTTCAACCGACGCCCTACTTTTCTCATCTTTTATTTTCATATGTATTTTATTGTACATGCTAACTCCTTCAAATTCAATACTTACTTTTTTCCCGTAATTAATACTGTTCTGGGAGGACGTATTACTAAGTAATTGGAGTTTCGTAGTAATTTTTTTTGTATTTGATGTTTTATTGTGACATTTTGTGTTGTATGAATATCTTTATGTAATATTTTGCGTATTAGTATACCGGTGTAGTACATATATGTTTGGGATATATTCATTATTTTTGTATCTTCATATGTTTTCCGAGTTGACTTTCAAAATTTTTAGTTAAATAATATTTTGATTAATCTATTTTGTGCTGTTTGTAATATTTCTAGGTTAGTTTTAGCTGCGTTCCCCCAGATTTCTATAAAGTAGTCAATATGTGGTTTAACTAAAGGATTTGTTTTTTGAATTATGTATCGAACTTTCAGAGGACGGCATTTATAATATTTATATTGTGAAGAGCTCCTGTAAGTGATAAGGGCCGGTTTACATCAAATTTTCTATGTTCTTATGTGAGGCTTCCAACTCAGGTAGTTATCTAAAGTTAAACATAAAATTCATTCTTGTATGTGTACACATGTTTGAGCAAATAAGTATATACTTATTCTTCTTCTTAAATACTTCTCTTTAGTTTTCCTTTGGATTATTTGACCATTTATTTTAAGTTGTTTAAAGTCACTTATTTTTTATTTCTGTTTGCAATCACAACATAGTTAGTTTTTGATGTATTAATGGTAAGGACGTTAGATTGGAACCAGTGGTAACATAGCTTCGATTGAATACCCAAAGTAGAAAAGACTTGTATCATCTGCTTAAAGCGAGATGTCTCCTTTGAGGCAAATCTAAATAAATTAGGAATAACAGTGGTCCCATAATTGATCCTTGAGGTACACCGAAAGTGACAGAATGTGAACTACTTTGATATGAGGTCAATATTAAAGAAGTTCACATTTGAAAAATAACAGACTTTGATTTCGGATGTCGGTGGCAAAAAAACGAAAGCAAAAAACCAAAGACACCGACTTCCGAATTCAAAGTTATTTTTCACTTTGTAGTGTTTTTTTTTTGGTAGTCGGTTTTTTTTGTAAAAGTTTTAATATCAATATTTGCTGAGAGAATATTCGAATAAGGTTCAAATCCGTATTGTTTTAGGTTATGAAATAGTGTTTGATTTAAGAAATTATTCCAAACGGTTATACAACGTGTAACGTTAGATGCGCAAAACTTGAAAATAGTTTGATCAGAATAACGAGCAGAATCAAATGAACCACTTTTTAATATAGGTCACATTTTTCAAAAAATCTTCATTATAAACGTTGCCGTGTCTATTTATTATTAGGTCAAGCCATCACATGCGCAAACCCGCCAAAATAGGTAAACAAACACAAACTGTAGTCGACCAATTTAGGGATAATAATAGCTTTTATTTTAATGCAAATACGAATCTTCCATACAGTACCACCCCTCCCTCGATAGAGCGTCGTCGAAACGATCAGAATTGCCAGTAAAACTAAAACAGCACATAAAACCTTTACAATTTTTTTAATGTTTTTTTTTTCTCGCTTACATAAGTCAATTGAATTAAATCAGTTGGGGTGTCTGAAGTTTTGCGCATTTAAAGATTCACGTCGTATAATTATTTTTAAACTTAGAATAGTGTGGATTGCACTTTACACAATTCCGTTTCACTTTGTTTAATAAACACTTTGCACTATCATTTCTACACTAACTCAAAGAGGGCTATCTGTAGGTATTTACATATTACATTCTATCTACTTAATAAGCCAACAATTCAAATCAGTGACGCCGATCTCAAATCACTCGATGAGGTAAAGATGGCATCACAAGGGCCTGCATAAATCATACCGTTTTCAGCAATAAAATAACCATTTTCTATCGTGACCCGAATATTAAAACAAAAACCCTTATATTTTTGGCGTGTTTTTTGAGAGATCAATTGAATGAAAACACGTGATTTTCAACCGTGCTTAATAGGGTCACGTAAAAATATTTTTTATTGAATTAAATTTATTTTAACTAACTTCATTTTGCTGGTGATTTCGTTAAAAAGTTAAGTAAATATAGTTTGAAACAGTAACCTGTAATTTAGGTTTATTGAGGTTATTTTCATGCCGTAGGGTAGTCCAAGCTCAGAACTAATTTATTTGAAGCTCTCGATAGTTCGGAATCCGCTGGATGCGAGAAGCACAGAACCGGTCGAAGTGACGGTGCTTGGGGGAGGCCTTTGTCCAGCAGTGGACGCCTTTCGGCTGAAATGATGACTCGATGGTTCTATTAATGAGGTTCTTATAGTAAAACTCTAATTTTACCTACAGTTATTTATTAATTTCAACAAACTACCCGCGGCTGCGCCCGCGTGGACCCTTATTATTTTTCTAAAATAAAAGTACCTTACTATAACATCAGCTACTTGCCAGTGAAAATGGGTCATTACGAACAGAAGACAGTACAGTTTTATTTATTTGTATGCATAGATAGATTCCAAGAAATGATGAGTTATCCTGTGATCAGGTGATCACAAAATTCAAAATTACGTGTTTTACAGATTTTTTTTGTTCCTTTTTTTAATGAAACGCCTAATTTTGAACTCAATTAATTAATGAATACAGAATAAATTCTGAACTAAAACTATCTTCATAAAAAAATCTATGTAAGTAAATTCCCTTTTTTATAATGCCAATCATGGTAGTCTGTATAATATAATCAAAGATGGCCGTAGGTACCAATATTATTAGGTTTAGTTAGATAAATTGAGTTAAAAAATTTCTGCTCTTTTACCTTTCAATTTATTCAGAATTCTTCTGATATTATTTTATTTCTTTACTTAATGTTTTTTTAAAGTAATTGGACAAGAAAATCGTTTTATGCAGAGATAAAAAAAAGTTGTAACCAATTTAGACGAAAATAGAATCTTTTTAGACCAAGTTTAAGTCTTTAAGTTATCAACTAGATTAAAGCAAATTTGATAAATAATTTTGATTGCTTTATCTTTTTTATTTTCAATAAATTCCCAATATTTTGCCTTGATTTTTACTTACGGGGATGCGCTAAAGTATCCCTCGAAATCCAAATTTTCTTTCGTTTTTTGCAATTGACAGGTCAGTGTCAGGTTATATATTATGTTGATTAAAATATGATTCGCGACCGTAACAAGTAGCTTTACAGATTAAAATTGCTGATTCTTATGTTTATCTCCTTAAGTTAGCATAATCTTCAAATGTCATGATTTCATGAAATAGTCATTCAATAAGATTACAAAAACTTAGGGTGTTGAATTGACGATTTTTATGATTAGAATTCTATAAATAATCATTTGATACGATCGCGAGTCATATTTAGATCAACATACAACCTGGTAATGACCTGCAAATTGCATTAAACGTAAGAATTTTTTTAATATGCGGGCTACCCTGACGCTTTCGCCATAAATGGTTTTTCTTTACTTTTTCCTATACATATAGGTACAGTAGCTATATTAATAGTCCAGTCACCAACTGTTTAATCTGATGTTTGGCTGGTAACAAATATATTTCAATATTTTTCTTTTATGAATTGTACGTGGATGAAGCTAAACTGAAAGGCTATCTTATGCACGTTAGGATCTGGTTCCGTATTTTCCACCAAGAATCATTGAAAAAAAATATGACTAAAATATAAGTCATTAAGGGGCTTGTGGCTAAGTAGAAACCGACGCACGGGTTGATCGATCAAGTTGGTCCGTGGATGGGTGACAATCTTAACCTACCAAGAAGCCTCCGTGTCTCTGAAAGCGTGTTAAGCCGTTGGTCCCGGCTGTCAATCGTAGATCTGTGACAGTCGTTACAGGTCGTCAGAAACCTGAAAATCTGGCAGCCAGTCTTTCCAAGGCGTATCCACCCAGTAATTGGGTTGTGGAGGTTAGCAATTTATAAACATAGCCCTCCCTAACCGCCAGGCAAAAAAGAAAAGTTTTATTCATTTTTGGAATTTTGTGAAAAGTAAATTAGTACCTATATGAACCTACACATAATATCGACGACGTTTTATTTACGTTATCAGTTTAATTTAATATTTGATATAAATATATGCAACTGCATCCGGTTCGAGTGGAAGCCGACCCAACATTGGAAAAAGATTAGGCATATTGAACTGGGTCTACAAAAGTTTATGTAGTTAGCTCCATTTAATAAACCAGACGATCAAAGTCTATCCATGGACATTCACCCGTTGTCCTCACATGATGACAAATGAATAACTAATCACACGCTCAAAGCTTCCTGCCTGTCACTTTATGAGCACACTTAGGAGCTATTACTTGGAGTTGTGTATGTACATATTGTAACAGTGGTTAGGCCGTCAAAGGCTGTCTTAGGTTGTGCGCAAACAACGGAGTTATATGTGTGGCAGGTGAAGTTGGTGTGGGAATTGCGGTACCTACTTTGGTGGAAAGGCGTAGAAATATTTATTAACTAGCGGCGCCCCGCGGTTTAACCCGCGTATGTCTCGATCCCTTGGGAATATCGGGATAAAAACTATCCTATGTCCTAATCTAGGTCATGGTCTACCCATTTGCCAAATGTCATCCTAATCTGTTTAGCCGTTTTAGCGTGAAAGCGTAACAAACAACAACAAACTCACTTTCGAATTTGTAATATTATAGTGTGGATAAGTTATAAATTATAGGATATAAAAAAAAAAATGCTTCTGTGATTTCGTGTGGAATGGCTCGTGGCTAATAAAACAGCTGCAAGTATCGATTGAAGGTCAAACTACGCTTGCTACGGTCGGTTCGTGGATGGGTGACATCTGTTACATATCAAAAAGCCCTCCGTGCCTCCGAGAGCACGTTAAGCTGTTGGTCCCGGCTGTCATTCGTAGACCTTTGACAGGCGTTACAGGTCGTTACAGAACCACAAAAGTCTGACAACCAGTGTTACCAAGGGTTATAGTGTTACCCAGTTACTGGGTTGTGGAGGTCAGATAGGCAGTCGCTCTATGTAAAAAAACTGGTATTCAGTTCCCTCTCCGGTTAGACTGAAAAGCAATGTTTGCAAAAGCTAAATTCACATTCAAATACAACTAGCAAATAAAATAATAATCACAAATGCGCAGTACTCGGGTATCTTGCATACAAAACGGAGGTACATCTGAAACGTTGCACGTCGTAATTTTACGTGTGTTCACGTAAATAACGTTTCGTTGGAGAGCGAGCACAAAACAATCGTGTCATTGAGAACAAGAGTGTTGCACGAATACGGACGGTTTGTTCTACTTACGACTGAGAGTTCGTTGCAGTTTTCAGCTCATGAATTGCCTATTGGAATAAAAAGGCTTTTTTTTTTTAAGAAGTTGTTCTTTATTTAAACATATACTATAAGACGAATGCACTATATCGTTACCTACTAAAACAAATATATTTTTATAAAGAATCATAGTCACAACAACACGTCAAATAACCCGCCCCTAACTGCTCTGCATAACGCTTGCTGCATTACCACGTTGGATGGCAATGGCTAACCTTTGCACGGGAGTCAACCGGTTCTTGGCCTCAGCGCCCCAATACCATGGGGTCTTAACGGCAATGGGCACAAAAAGGTAACGGTCCGCCAACGGAGCGTACTTTACCCTCTTACAGCAGCGTCTTCAGCTGCTGCCGACGGCGAGAGGACCGTGCGACCAAGGCGGCTGGCGGCAACAGTGACGAATTATATGTAAGAAGGAAGTTTTTTAAAGTATAGCCTCCTTACTAATAAACTTTGCATAGCGTCTGTATAGTTACACAACGCTTTGTCTTCTTCTTTCGAAAGTCAAACTGCTGACGACTGAAAGAGAGAAAACGGTGTGTTACCATTCACCTGATATAATACGTTTATTAGTAAGGCAGTCAGTCTTTATAATAAAAATAAAGTGCTGTTCGTTGGTAAGTGCATCATATCAGAACACCTGGACCGATTTGGGAAAAAAAAAAAATTAAAATCATCGTAAAAGTTCGTCCGCATCGCATGGTAATATACCTACCCAAGATACTAGTGGTATTGCCACGTTGTATGGCAAAGCATAGCCAAGCACGGCCAAGGTAAAAGCCAGCCCTGGCAAAAGCAAATTGTATTCGAAGTGGGGTACTTTGATAAGAAGTCTAGATTTGTCCAACCTTCAGTTTTGATGAGTTTTTTTTATCAGAGCCTTTAAGCCTCCATTCAATACCTTTTTCGTTAGGAGACGTTTATGAATTAGATTACTACAGGGTAAAAATATTCAGACCTTTCATAAATGTTTCCTTTCAAATTTAATATGGTACTTATTCCATTAAAAGGTTAAAAGCCGCTTTCAACAATATTTATTCATCAAATATTTAGTTTGTTTGAATCCATTAATTAATTAATCATTTCAGCCAAAAAAGGCCTCTCCCAAGCACCGGCATTTTGACCGGTTCTGTGCTTTTCGCATCCAGCCGATTCCTGCAGCCTTCACAAGAAAGAAAATACGCACAAGTAAAAATAAAAAGAAATAATACAAAATAAAAAGGCTAAAGTGCGTTGTAAGATACTAGCAGGAATGTGTGCCTCGCGGCTGCTCCAAATAGGCCCAGTTCAGCAAAAATGTCAGACATCTATTGCCTGACGCTGGTTTTCAACTAGACCTGAAGTGTGAGGTGACGGATGTAAATCAGTTTTATACTGCGATGTGTGTAGGTATGTATACTTAAATAAAAATAAATTTGTGTAAGATGAATATTTCAATAGTTAGATATAGGTATTAAATAAAATTGCAAGACAACAAAACATAAACAAATGGACAAATAAATGAGACGGACGCGTGATAAATCTTGACATCATTCGAAACGAACAAAACCTGTTCATCATTTTTATTAGATCATTGGTCCACCTTGAGGAAGACCTTCCAACGCTATGTCTTCCAGTACGCGGTCGTCACTCCATTCATTGCTTAGACAATACTAGCTGCGCCTCGCGGTTTAACCCGCATAAGGTTCAATTCCGTGGGAATATCGGGATAAACAGTAACCTATGTGTTAATCCAGGCTATAAACTATCTGTGTGCCTAATTTTATCCAAATCCGTTCAGTAGTTTTAGCGTGAAGAAGAGACAAACATACACACTCACAAACTTTCGCCTTTATAATATTAGTAGGATAATTATACTGTCCAAAATTCAGTAACAATTACACACTAACCCCTAACCCGGTATCGCCCCCGCTATGAAATAAGAATCGATTGCTATGATAATCCTACATATTATTATAGTACCACTTTAGCAGCATGAGCCTGTCAGTTTCAGAATACATTCCCGTTATCTGATTTCTCAACAGAAATTAGTGATGTCAGCCTGCTCCCGACAAACAAAGGGAGCTTATAATCCGAGATTAGGGACTTCCAACTGTTCCTATATGTATTTACACCCACACTGAGTTTATCGTATGTTGTACTACAAAACCTTTGGCTGGATTAGCTTAGAGTACGGGTTGAAGAAAAAGTTTATTATGTACGTAATGGTTTCGGGTGAAAATATAGGAAAAAGTTACAAAGTTAGCTTGAGGGCTGCCGCAGAAGGCCTTCGTCTCATTTCAGGACCCTGTACTTCTCAGTACTTATGTACGTTGGCGATTCTTGACCATCATAAGTCCCGACTTCATGACGTAAAAGTCACATCTAAACTTAAAATACAATTTTAATCGAATCATAATAAGGGTACTAAAAGGAAAAAACCCTCCACAATGTCTACAATTCTAAATCCATTTTGCTTCCCATGTCTTGTAAATAAACAGACGGCGAGTTTCCGTGATGACACAGCGCGTTCGTGTCAAGATCGTGTCAGTTCGCGTTAGTTCGTAGGTACGTCTTCGGGCGTTTTGACGGGTGGGTTTGAAAATGATATGCGTAAGTGGAATGAAGCTTTTTATTGCTTTATTTTTACAGGGCTTAGTAAATAGAAGCGAAATAACTTCAGTAGATACATTAAAAACCAAAAAAATCCGACACATTAGTATGAAAAAGTATGGCGCTGTTTCAAAGATGGCGGCTGTTTCAAATGAGGTACCTGAAAAATCTTACATAACCAAACATAAATAGCTAAAACTCATACGTGACTTGTAATCACATAAAAATGAAGAGACAACAACTGCGCCCTAGTTATTGCGACAAAACAATATAATAGGGGGTTCTCGTAAAAATAACATAAAAATAAATGATTTCCTTTATTCAATACAGTTTCACCTTACGTTCCCAGAAGGATTTTATGGTAAAAATAACAGAATCCGATACTTCGATTTGTATTCCCCTTACCGCTGGGGGCTTCCGTTTTTTTTTTACTTTCTTCCTCTCCCTCTTTCTAATACGGTGGAGGGTAGTTTTAAGGTAAAGGAGAAAGCGGTAAATTAGCGGTTAGATTCATGTTTCTTTGCAACCTGAACCTCTCAGAAATAACTAATCTTGCCATGCCATAAATATTGTCACGAAGATTTTTTTTGTTACTGCTAATAATATTTATTACTTTTACAGTGTTTTAGTTTAATACATAAATATAAAATAATTTAAAATATAAATAGCTTATTCGAAGTGGTCTCCATTGGCTGCAATACAGTCCTTTAAACGTTGAGGCCAGTTATTAATAGAAGCACGTACTCTTTCCATGGGAAAATTCTTCACTGCCAATCGTATGGATTGTTTTAGGGACTTCAAATTATCATGGCGTTTAGAGCAAGCCGTACTCTCTAAAACTGACCATAAATCATAATCCAGCGGATTAAGATCGGGACTAGACGACGGCTAGTCTTCAGCTCTGATGAAGTCCGAAACGTTCACTTCCAACCAAGACTGCGTGGACCGAGCTTTATGACCCGGCGCCGAGTCTTGTTGGAAGGACTATACTTCGTTATTGAATATGGTGTTGTTAAGGAGCTTAACTACCTTCTCAAGAATGGTATCTTGATACACTTGTGCCGATGTTTTGATACCTTTTTCACAAACATATGGCTCTGTCACTCCTTCATAGCTAACATCCCACCAAACCATCACTGAAGTCGGATAATGCCCACGTTGCACTCTGTCGACTAATTGGGAAGCTTCCTTAGAGCTTTGAGCATAAATACGGTCATTTTGTTTGTAAGAATGTTGCTCAATTGTAAAGATTTTCTCATCCGTAAACAAAAAAAAATCTGTGACCTCCCTTTGCGTACCGCTTCAGTAGTTGTTTCGATTTTACCACCCTATTTATATTTAATTATCAATTAATAAATGGCCAGTGCGTCTCTTATAGGCTGCAAGTCCTAAGTCATCTTTTAAAATACGCGACATGGTTCTGGGTGCTATCTTCATCTCCCGAGATAAAATCTTTTGCTTTCGGACAGGATTTCTTTACCTTACTGCTTTGACCACCTTTTTCGTATGAACACTACGTGGACGGCCAGATCTTTTTCTGTCACAAACAGAGGAGGTCTACCTATTAATAGCCCGGTACACAAACATTTGACTAATACCAATCGTATGGAGAGTTTTAAAAATTGCATTTGGTTCCATACCAACTTTGTGTAATGCAATCACAGCGATTCGGTTCTCTTTATCACCCCACTCCATTTTAATATCGCAAAATATTGTACAATGTATTGGCGCCAAAATTAGAAAACTCAATGAACAATCGTATAAAAATGACAGATTCCAAATTCAAATGTAATATCTTTCTTATTTTTAATTGTAACAGTATTTATGACCAGACTAAGTATATTGGACTAGATTCAGTATTACTGCAATTTCGACATTCGGCTTAAAAGACATAAAGGACATTAACGAGGACATAGTGTACACACAAAGCTTTGAAGAACGTCGATTTTAGCCCACTACAAGAAGTGGGCTCCTTGTTCTCTGTGATGTCTAATCCGTTTGCCAATCATAATGATTACAGCATTATTCCTCAGGAAGCCAGGGTCCTTAATTTTTATTAAAGCCGTGAACATGAATGATCTGATCTAAAACCTACAACAACGCGTCAACCTCTCACCTTTTCAAAAATAAATGTTACTCCAATTGCGTCAATACCCGCAATACGTCGTAAACTCTATTTACAAAACGCTTACAAATCCGTACACAAAAAAATAAATTACTTCTAACCTATTCAAGATCCTTATCGTGGGTACTCCTTCTGAATCACCGAATACAATTGACTTATCAGGCTCCAATCTAACGAAAAATTTTCGCTCATAACTTGTGCCTCGGCAAGAAGTAGACCCGGTCAATATTAATAGAGGAAAAAACGTCTGAACAACGACCATCCTACCCGTAAATAAGCCGAAGCTGATCTCAATTGCAGTTCCACGTCTCCGACTGGACGTCCAACGAACTTTAGGAACATATAAACGTGTTTTGCATCGGAAATAACGGTCTCTATTGATTTATTTGTATTCCCATCTTGGATAAACAACATATTCTGATCTGTTGTACAAATGAGAATTCGGAGTCCTAAAAATTTTATGGCAGTTAGGTGTGTACGGCTTGTTGGTTGTTGCTGTTTTATTTCTTTTGGTAATTTGGGTTTGTGGATGAAATACGTATGCTTAAACATCTACGCATATATTAGGATTTCAAGATTTATACGAAACCTTAACTAACCAAGGTCTCTCGATTGAGTGCTTTGCGACTTAAGACGTTATTTCGTGATTGGTCCTGGCTGTGATTCGTGGATCATTGACAGTCGTTACGGATCGTTAGAAGCCCGAAAATCTGACAACCACTCCTACCAAGAGGTATCGTTTTATAACTCAGTATAAACACTGTAACTTGAAAAGATTGTAAATACCATTTACTTTTAAAAGAGTAACCATGGAGTTTCGACGGCCAATTGGAACCGTGCACCTAGCTTCTGACGTTTCATAAGTGCCCTTGTAGGTTTATGTGAAATAAAAAATATTTTGAATTTGAATTTTTGAGTTACTGGGTTGTGGAGATCAGATAGGCTAGGCATATGATGGTGATGATGAAGTTAGGTTGAAATTAGACCACCAAAACTATGGATATACGTTATAACATTATACAGAACGTTGTTTGCAACTAATGGCCCAACTTAAGTCGTTAAAATAGGTATTTTAACAACCAAGTTTCTTTAACCTTAGTATATGGCCCCCAAGAGTATTTGGCAGGATTCAAGCTAGCTTCCCATAAACTGCACATATAGAAGTAAATTCCATCGCCAGCTTTAATAGGTATCTGTGACAAAGACACAAGAACCGAAGCAATCTGCCACTGCCCAACAATGTTGTGGTCGGCTTCCAGTCTAACCGGATGCAGCTGAATACCAATACTTTACATGGAGCGACTGCCTATCTGACCTACACAACCAAGTTACTGGGTAGCACGATACCTCTTTGTAAGACTGGTTGTCACACTTTTTGCTGTTCTGACTACCTGTAACGCTGTCATAGATCTACGAATGACAGCCGGGACCAACGGCTTAACGTGCTTTCCGAGGCACGGAGGAGTCTCTGATATTTAATGGAAGCCGTCCACGATACGGCCGTGGCAAGCGTAGTTTGACCTTTGATCGACCCGTGCGACTGTTATTATTTAGCAACAAACCCCAGGAACGGAGCCAATACTACCACATCATAGTCAAAACTAAGTCTATATAGACGATGCTTGTATACGTATATCCCTCATCAGCGAAGCTCCTTTTATATCAAGCATTACATTAAAGAAAGCAGCTAAATTCAACCCTTTAAACTCTAGGATTTTTCTTACACCTCTTAACCACAATCTGAGATCGGGCGTTTTTTTAAACTGTCAGGAGCAATTCTAATTCAGAGCGCGCTACGAACAGGTGATGTTAGATACGAGAAACGTTTTGGGTTCGTGTCTATGTCGAGATCACACGATATGTATGTGAAGGACAATTGTGGTAGGACGATGTCGGTTTTTGGAAAGAAACCGCGAATTAAGCTTAATTTGGTTGAAAAAGTGGGGAATGGAGCTTTTGTATCGTTCTAGTTTTTGCGACCAAGCTATGATAAGCTATCATTAACTGTTCTCATTTGGCTACATAGCAACATTATTATTACTGATGGTCAAAAGATTCGTTATTGACGAGTCAACCACCAATTCTAATACAGCTTCTAGTCTCAAAGAATCGTGTTTTAATAATCATGAGTATTGTATCAAGTGGTTTGTAATACTTTTTTGCTACTTAAGTGTAAGTTCAGGTATAATCAAGTAAAAGCCTTAGTTTCTGACGTTCTTCTCAAAAGGTTTTACAAAATAATAGCTATTTATACAAACATACCATCAAAAGATAAAAACAAAACATCTTTAAAATCAACCACCCTAAAAACTTCTAAAAGCCACATTTCCCTTAGCAAAACCCAGACTACCCTCGGTTCGAGGTTAATTAAAATTAGTTTGTTAACTCTGAACTAAAACATGCCCCACTGAATACACGGCGGGCTAAACACGTGGAAATGTAGTAACCACTTGCCGAAGATACAATGAGAATAGCTTCACAAGTGTTGTTACAAATATGTTGGGTGTCGGTGTAAGTTAGAAGATTTTAGGCTGTAATTTACTACGCGGGCCCAATTAAATTGCAATTATTCAGTTGCTGTCGGATAAGAAACACATAATATCTAGCAATAGCAACACTGATTTCAGTATTATGAAATGCTGTGGTCTCCTATAAGTGGAGTACACCTACTTAATACCTAATGTTGCCCATTACTTACACGTCATGTCTTGCGATATCTTTAGTTGGAGATCCAAAAAATCACCAGTCATCTTCCGACCACCACTATCTGCTATGACCTCACATACCAACTCGGTAGCCGATTTTTTTTTCCAAAACTACCCGCTCACATCTCTTAACCCAAATCGCGGTCCAGTCCAGTGCCCCGAGGTACACGGCCGTCCCAGCGCATAATTCGATTTAGATAGATGTTACAAAGACTCCGCTAACTTAGCTACGGGTCGCAAAGGCTCCCTAACTAGTTTACCATTACACTGGAAGTGAAAAATGAATAGATAAGTTTTACTCGAGCAGAAAGTGTGGATTTCGGTTTTGCATCTTCTCTTTTGTGTCATTTTTTGTTGGTCGAGATTTTTAGTTCGTGGGTTGTCTGCAGTGGGTGAGTGATGTGATTTGTGGATTATTTTATGCTGAGATGCATCAGCACCTATGGCTTAGAGAATATTATGCACTAGTAATGCTCTGGTTACATTTCATTTTGTTGCGAGTCCATGGCTGGATTTTTAGACTTTTTAGGTGCGCTTAATGGTTTTATTATTTTCTGTCTAAAGGTATATCTCTTTATCGTCTGTATGTTCGGTTGAGTTTTATAAAGGTATAAGGAACGGTGTAAAGTTTACTCATCCTCTATAGAAAAGGGAGGAGCCTCCGACGACGGGTGTTGTCTCAGGTAAACCTTGCTTGCGCGATGCAGGATTTTGCATGACGTCAGTGTGATGCGTAGTTTGCATGTGGCGATGTAGATACAGTTCTTTTCCTAGGCCCTTCAAATTCAGATTCAGATGTTGAAAATTCCCGATTTAAAAAAAATCATTTTAATCTAACTCTACCATTTCCGTAGAGGCTTATGTTTATTTATTTAAAAAGCTCATCCTCATCACTTATGCTAGAAAACAGCTTAATAACCAAAGGACTATTACACATAACATTTAAACCAAATACCTAGCGGTCAACACAATATAATATATTACTGCTTTGAATGCAAACCTTGCCTTCCCTCGCTTTGTTTCTACGAAATACTCTGAGAAGACCTTCTGGTCTTCACTATCTACGGTGAGTAGCCTTCCTAGAAATAAAAGCCTCAAAGCTACTTTTCAAGCATTCTATCATAGTACCAGTCTATTCAAACCGATAATTTCCAACCATACCAACGTATTGTATAATTATCACTTGCTTCAAAAGCGGTGAAGGAAAACATCGTAAGGAAACCGGTAGGTATGCCTGAGAGATATTTCTCGACGGCATGTGAAGCCAAGTCAGAGGCCCATGGGCGGCATAAAAACTGACATCAGGTTGGTCAATCTTCACACGAAAAAGAAAAGAATGAAGATTTCCAACCAAAATTGATTAGATTTGCGAACTCTTTTACCGGCCTAACTCTGTTCCACTCAAATCGATCTCGGTTGATTGATGAACTCCAAACTAACTTAGTTAGGGTCGCCAAAGTCAGTAACCGGGTTATCATTACCCGTAATAGACTGTGTGTGTCGGTATTCGACATGCTTCGTTTCGTGAGAACCCTATTGATTTTGCAAATAGTATTGGCAGGTTCATTTGTGTTGTAGATGTAATGCGCGGTATTTGCGTTATGTTTTTCGCTATTTGTTCGCAAGAGCTCGTGGCTAAGTAATAACAGACGCACGGGTCGCTCCAACACGTTAAGCTACGCTTGCCGCCGGGGTTGGTCCGTAGATAGGTGATCATCTTTACATACCAAGACTCCTCCTTGCCTCGGAAAGCATGTTAAGCCGTCGGTCCTGGTTGTCATTCGTGGATCTTTGACGAGTCGTTACGGGTGGTCAGAAGCCCGAAAGTCTAACGACCAGTCTTAGCAAGGGGTATCGTAGTTACTGGGCTGTGGAGGGCAGATAGGCAGTCGCCTCATGTAAAAATCTAGTATTCTCTTCTTCTTGCGCTTGGCTCAAATATGACTTGACAAGTAACAATATCTGAGAACGAAGTGCACGTTCAGGCACTCAGCTCCACTACCAATTTTGTTCACTGTCTAATCTGCACTCCTCGACATGTTCTATGTAATTATTCGGTTATGCTGTTAAAGCTAAATTAACTGCCTCGCTGGTCTATTGGTCGCAAGCGCTACTGCTTGCTGAGCATGAGGTTCTGGGCTCGATTCCCGGATCAGACAGTGTTATTGGGTTTTTCCATCTGGAATTTCTCAGTGGCAGCCAGGAGTCTGTATTTGTGTCCGGTTGTCAATAGGCTCGCCCCCTGTTACAAGGGACTGCACATAATTAACAAAATGTGGGTGTACTATAGGTACCATCGAAGAACTTCATATCTATACACCGTAAGGACTATTTCTGTTTGCAGCGCTCGGCCGCTATAGGACCGGGGCGGTAACAGATGTGGTCATCGTGTTCACGGGATTTTGTTTTCAAACTGCTTACATATTAAGTTCTTCTGCCTTACCCTTCGAGGTTTACAGGTGTGATGGGATATAATGTTATGTTATGATAAAAGCTAAATTAAATGTTTGGTTTATTTCGAAACTAATAAGAGAAAGATAGTGTTCTGTCTTGTGTAAAATATAGCCTAGTTTTTCAAACTTAGCCTAAGCTTGGTTTTTTTTTTCAAGTCTTCGATGTCTCGTGTTCTTCCGAAAATTCTGGAAACAAAATTAAACTATCATCTGTCTAAGTTATAAGTTGACATTAAAATGTCAGTCTAATTTTTACGTCATTTGGCACTTGCTTGTTTTCTTTATACTACGTGGAGCAGGACGCTTGACATTTCTTAAAACCACGTAAAGAGTGTCATGTTTTTTACCCGTATACAAAAAATCAATCAAATCCAATGAATACTTTAGCCACAGGAAATTATTTTTCATTTTCTTATTTTTCAACATGATGTAGATCTGAGTCCGTAATAATAGGTAAACATTGTAAGGTCAAGAACCTGTGCAAAACGTACGATTCTATCCTCTACGTCTCAATATGCTTGAGAGACAGAGAAAGGTGTCATACGATTCCACTCTGACGCGCCCCGCCCAGTCCCACAAAATAATACTACAATTAGAAAGAAAAAGAAATATTACTTACGCAAATTATGCATTAGTGGTGCATAGACAATTGCGAGTGTGTGTGTGAGCGGAATTTTTTCGGCAAAAAGTCTCGGGACTCGGTCAGTGTCAGTGCAGCGGCTCCCTTTGAGGAGCGCACACCGCTACTTTGTTTATTACGAGACGAGCCGCGCGCGCATTGTCGTGATTTTGTGAAAAAAAAATAGTTTTTATTTGTGATTAAAGACGATGTAGTGTGACTTATTGTTCAGTGTTAGTTAATTAGGTATCGATGTCGCTTGTGCATAATGAACAACGGTGGAAACCTTGAAAATTTAAAAATTTGACTGTTGATGTAAATTCTGATTGTGATGTGATATTATGTGATTAATTATTCAATCAGTGATCTTTTAATTAACAACGCGCAACTTAGTGAGTTTATGCCGCTAATTTGTTGTTCTCCGACTAAACTACCTACCCACGTCCACCTACGCCCCGCACCGCAGCGCAGGCGCCGCCCCCCGCCGCGACCCGCATCGGGCCGCGCAACAGGTTAGTGACTTTTCGTAGATAAAGCGTGTTTACTTTTTATGCAGTTGATTCTGCTATTTATTTTGTTTGAAAATTGCAATTTTTAAATTTTCCATTAACTACTAATCTTCGTCTTTTAAAATGTTTCTATGGACTAGTACTGTGCTTGTTTTAATTTAATGTCGTAAGTCCAGATCCACATTGTATAAAACATGTTTTGGTGGAAGTACAAGCTTAGCTTTCTTCTTATTCATAAGCAATGTTTGATCAAACTGACATATAAAGAAAATAAAGAAAGAAAGAAAAATGCGTTTATTGGCATTACAAAAAATACACCTTAAAACTATAAAAATAGAAAACAAATTATTATAATGCCAAAAGGGCCTCATCTCAGCATAATGTCAGACGACAACACAAAGTGTACCATCTGACGCTAAACATACAAATTATATATGTTAGCTACATTCTCTACAAGCGTTGCAGAGTCCCAGATTACAATTTTAAAACATCCTACTTTTTCCCTTTAAACAAAACTTTCTTTAACATTTCCTCGATTTTACAGAAAAAAATAATTAAGGCTCACTTATTTAAAATATCGTTCCGTTTCTGACAATCGTTTGAAAATGACAGACAAAATTATGTTTTCAATAAGTTCATCGTTCAACGCCGTGGTGATTATAGCTATAGTTGTGGTCCCATCGGGCATCACAGTATGTTTGACTTGAAAAGATACTGTTAGACTGCGCTGTTAAACAGTGGTGTACCTATAGTACTATTGAAAAACTTCATATCTAAGCAGTTTGAAAACAAAATCCCGTGTACACGATGACCACATCTGTTATCGTCCGGGTTCTATAACCGCTGAGCGCTGCAAGCAGAAATAGTCCTTACGGTGTATAGAATGAAGTTCTTTATTCATCCATGTCCACATTAAACCTACTCTAAAACATATCTATGTTGCCAACTTATGCAGTTAAATCGTAACTTCAGTCGCAGACAGACGTCTTAACTCAGCGAGTGCCGCATACTGCAGATAAAACTTCTCTTTAAACTTTGTACACGATACTCTTATTTTTTTCACCTGCCAACCGGATAATGCCGAGATTTTGTAATGGAACTGAAAAGCATGGAACGGTGGAGTTAAATGTTTTAGTAAGATATGTTTTTGGTTGAAGAATGAATGAATTTTTGAATTTTTGTCTGATAATCACCCATTTGTTTTTAGTTAATCAATTACTTTTCATTACATACCTGGCGAAATGTGTGTGTTACTATAGGTACACCTGTTCCTAACCCTTCGGGGAATACAGGCGTGGGGTTATGTAAATTACCATCAACTTTGTTTCGTCGAAAATAAATGGGTTAAAAGCTCTCGCAGAAAGGCGCAACGCGATTCTGGTAGAACAATTCCATGAAGTTTTCATAGAAATTCTTCTACTGGAATCGCGTCGCGCTTTTCTGCGGGAGCCTTAAAATGGATGCTAGCTACTTTGAGATTGTAGCATACCAGTATTATCAGCTTTCTACTTTTATTGTTATTAAACAAGTTTTGTGAAAATAAATAAAATTACAAAAGCAAAAAATAGTTCGAACAATCAGTTTTTTTTTTTTTTACTTTTTATCTTTCCAGGAACTGAAAGCTTTTAATCATAATACGCCAGATGCAGTTATTAAAAAAATCTACACACAACTAGTAGTACATCTGTTCTAATCTTACAAACAATCGTACAACTTTTTGATTGCCATCATATTAACCCTATCACTACTTGTCTACGGTATTATTGACCCCTGCACAATTTTATTCGACTATCTCCAAACATATGTTAATCAAAAACCATTCTTACATCTCTGAAATAAAATATATAATTGTAGTAACATAATGGAATCAATGGAACATCTGGCATATGTAAGGAATTAAAGATATTAATTATTATTCACTGTTGATGTGGTAAGTTTAATGATTGAGATTAACATAAGAGCTACACGTTTTGTAGATAATTAGTCATTCATGTAGTATGTAACTACATATAATAACTTGTTATATTAATAGATGTTGTATGTTTTACAACGCGTGTTGAATATTTTGTGGTTGGATAAAGATTTGACGCGGGTACGGCTACTAAAACAAAGTCATTTATTCTATTTTTGTATACCCAGCTAATAAGATTTTTTTTTCTAAAATTCCTCGAAATAAAACTTCCATTTCTTCTTATTTCGTTATTCTTATGAAATATAACGCCGTCTGCCAATCCTCAGATGTCCTCTTAAAGCCAAAAATTACTTTTGTTTACTTAAAGCGCTAAGTCACTGAATTATGTAAGTTAGCACTTGGAAATCCAATGCATTAATAATATCAAAACCCACAAAAACTCATTAAAAATAACACTTGAAAGTTATAATCGTTCAAACTCGACCGCGGGCCTATTGGACCCGGGAAGTTTAAATTAAACTTGTCACCCTGTACGGCGGGTGAGGGTTACTCGGGACTTCTTGCGAAAAATCGAGGAGGGAAGCTTCCGTGGTCCTGTAGGTTAGATTCAATTTGAAATTAGTTTTGAAATGTATGCGGATTTTACGTGTCGGAGGAATTCGAGTTTAGAATGGAGAATAGGGATGATGCCTGGGTCAAAAAAAAGAACCTCTATTTAGTCCGTCAGTCAGATAATTAAAAAAATATTAGTCTCGTATTTTTTGCTTTATCATATTATTAAAAAAATACTTAGATAAAACGCATTAAAGTTGAGGAGTGGGGGTCGCTACGTCACTAGTATGTATAAAATCTACATACTCGTGACGTCATGGCACATTTTAACTAAATGTATCACCGTAATCTTTTGATAACGTAAAAAAAGAAAAAATACGTCTACGTTATTTTTTCATAATCTACTTTACGGACAAAAACATTTTTTTAGTCATCATCCCAATTGAACTGTTTACGCAAACCATTTTCAATCTATTTTTTTACCAACCTGTGTATTTGTCCCGTGCTGGACAATGGTCTTCCATTCCTATAAAGGTAGTATTGAAGTTACCATCTTCTACTTAATACACCTCCGGTTAGTTCCTTTTAAAGGCATCCCAGTGCTTTCTTGCTTAAACTGCAAAATTATTCTGTAGGTTATTATAAAGAGGTAAAATTTGTGAGTAGTACTTATCCGCTTCCGAAAATTCTTTCACATAGAAAACTACAGTATTTCCGAGTGCCATAAGATATATTTTATGGTTTAGTTGGCTACCACGCGGTTGGAATCACGTGCTTAAGCTAGTTAAGGTGGATACGCAGTGGTAGCCCGCGAAATTCAAATTTTCTAACGTTTTGTGTCAGTGTCAGGTTATATCTTGATGTAATTATGATGCGCGACAATAAAGATGTGTCCAAACATTGAGCGGTGGAGTTTGTTGCCCATTCCATCATATTATAGGGAACTGCCAGTCAATAGTTTTAAAACAGCGTTATTCAAATGACATAAAGAAAAATCATTTTATTCTGTGAATGAGTATGTACCTAAACTTTAAACACTCACACTGACATTTTACTTTAATAATTTGACAAATGATTGACATTCTTATTCTTATTAACTATACTAGCTGACCCGGCAAACGTTGTTTTGCCGTATAAATATTTTTTAAGTAAAACAAAAATAATTAAAAATAGATGTTAGTCGATTCTCAGACCTACTCAATATGCTCACAAAATTTCATGAGAATCGGTCAAGCCGTTTCGGAGGAGTACGGGAACGAACATTGTGACACGAGAATTTTATATATAAGAAGATATAATAATGATGTACATACTCGTATGTTCCAATTTTATTAGCTTCATTTAATTAATTAATGTAATGTTTGCATGCTAGTTTTAGCGAATTGTTTTAGAAACTGTTAAATAACCCGACCAACTGTAATGTACTACGATTCTTGCAAATAAATTTCATTTCATTCTTCTCCATACGAAAACTACCCTTTGGAAGGAGCGACAATTTTTTAATATTTTGACTTTCAAAAGTGCCTGGTTTGTGCCTAATTGAAATAAATTATTTGACTTTGACTTTGACGAATTTCGCTGCTACAGCTGCGGATTCACCGTAATCTAAACTATTAACTTAATATTATAAAGATAAAAGATTTGATTTTTTGTATGTTTGTTTGTTACGCTTCCACGCTAAAACGGCTATACGGATTTGGATGAAATTTGGCACATTAGTAGACCATGACCTGGGTTAGGACATAGGATACTTTTTATCCCGATATTCCCACGGGATCGAGACTTATGCGGGTCAAACCGTGGGGCACAACTAGTGATAAATAAATCGAAGGGCACGAACTAGGCTTAAGAGGGAACAGGGCCCGCGATTCTCCATACAAACGTATTCCCCGTTTTTCTTCCTGAATAATGCCTCTAGAGCTGTAATTTTTTTTTGTATAAAATCAGGGTCTCTATAGGCATGTCCCTGACATTTCCTTTTTTTCAGCAATTAATAAGTAAGGAAACTATGACCCTCCAAAAATTACAAAAATGCCCCATTTTTACCGCCGTGATTAGAGGACTACCAGACTAATTCGGAAAAGTTTTTAGCATAAAAGAAAATAATAGGAACCTAGACATACTTTTTCTTAAAATTTTAATGTCGCCGATTAAATATTTTTTTATTTTATCGGCTTAGTTTTCGAGGAAAAAAAAGGAGAATGCCAAACGTCGTTTTCGTCTAAATTTTTGTGATATAATCGGTCTGAGCTGCAGTTGTCTCTATCGCACTTTACGGGGTTTAACTCGGTTTTTCGGGCGCAGCGCGACGGCAATAGTTTCTTCAAATACCTATTTTTCAAATTCCTCGCAGCCCCTGTTCCCTCTTAAGGTTTAACAATCATAAAGCTGCTTTCTTATAATATACTTCTTTGTATTCCCAAAAGCGAAAAACCTCATTATGCATTAAAATTTTCATTGCGAAAAATAACAAGACTATTGTCACATCTTAAGAATTAAAATCATCTCGCGGTACCCAATTTTTCCTGAAATCTTGAACGTTCGCACCCCCTGATGCATACCCAAGTAGGGTTTGTCCCGCCAGTAATTCGTTTTTAAAACGCCGATGGGTCCTCCGAAATAAGGTTTTAATTGTAACGGGAAAATCGTGGTTTGATTGATGTACTCCGAACTTTTTAACATGGCTGGGGTAATTGGTTTGACAAGAATTGTCAATTTTGTGTGAGGTGTAATTTTAATAAAATTTGATGGATAGGGAATAAACAATTTTTCTTAGGGGAATTTCTTTGGACATTCTGTGTAGGTTTCTGAAGAGAATGAGAGTAACTCTTGCTCACCTCGTAAAGCCTCGTTCAGACCAGCGCGGCGCGACGGCGTGACGCGACTCGAACAATACAAATTCCAAGAAAACTTCACGGTATAACAATAGCCGGTGTCGCGTCGCGCTGTCGCGTCGCACTAGTCTGCACGAAGCTTTAAGCGTTAGCACGGGGTTACTCTTCTAAGAGGATGGGCAGTAAACCTTGATGCCTTTGATGGGTTGTTGTTATTGGGAAACTAATTGAGCAGTACCTACACGTTTACGGGCTGATGGTGGGATCAGGAGACCAAACTATGGTGTGTTCTTGAAGACGTCACGCAAACATAACCGCGTCATTTAGTAGTGGTTTAGTGAACCTATAGCAGAGCGGCTGTATGAAGCGTGCTCTCTCTTCAAAATCCTCTCGTTGACTGACAGCTTACCCAACAAAAGCGCCTCAGTAGGTACGGCATGTGAAGCCAAGTCAGAGGCCCATGGGTGGCTTTAAAACTGTGACACCAGATTAGTCAATAACCACACGAAAAGAAGAAGTAGGTATCTAAACTGCGGTTTAATCCAAAACCATCCAAAATACACCTACCCCCAATAGTAAATGAACAAATCAAATCCAAATCAAACTCCGATCTCGTTGGGCCAATTAGAACCGAATCGGCGCCGACACGGTGATCGATTGATTTATGTAACCATCCTAATTAGGACTCCCGTACTGATTAATTTATATGAACTTCGTACTTGTAAAGGGGTCAATATAAAATGGCGGTTGTAATAGATTTGATTAATATTTGAAATGGTGGTAATTTGCCGCTAATTGTCACGTGTGGGCGCGTGACGGAATCATCGTGGTTTTGTAACTGGGGTTGGGAACTTTGTGTGGACTATTGTGTAATTAAATATCGTTTTTGGTTATCGCTTCGTTCATTATCCATGATAATATCAATAGAGCTAAATCATTATCATCTGCTAGCCTTTTCCAACTGTTTAGGTTGACTTCCAGCCTAATCGGATGCAGTTGAACCTAGTCGGAGCTAGATAAATAACTCCTCATAATTTTGTCTATCACAATTGTATAGTAACGACGGACTATCAGCGAGTAACAAAGACGTATTTTTTTTTAAAAACGAGCTCCCTGCCAAAATTGCAATAATGTAACCCAAGGTATCGAAAATTTGCCCGGCTTGGGCAGAGCATCGCCGTGTCCTCGTGGAGGCGATTGATGGAGGTCTCGCGTCCCGCCCTGGTCCAGGTGGTACGGAATGAGAGAACATGGGAGGCCGTCTCCTCCTTCTACGAAGCAGTAATGCTCGCGAAGGAGGAGGCGGAACGCGTAAGGGAGAGGCAAATTTCGCGCCCTCACGCCCCTATCCGCCGCAGGAGACGCCCTGGGCGTCGGGAATCGCAGGCCGATTCCCGGCCACCGTAGGCGCGGGCTTGCGGACGGTGAGCAATGGGTAGCTGGCTGTCCGGTAAGGACCAGGCCCGGGGCGACGGCGCGTTGTGTTCCACGCGCGCCCTCAATGTCAGTAGAACTAGCGGGGTCCGTTAGGACGGATGCCTGCTGGGGTCGCGGGAAACTCTGAAAGGGATACCGTGGCCCCGGGCAACGTAGAGGCAACTGAAGGATTACGGGTGGGTTTTAGTCAGTAAACAACTCCGCCCAGAGCGGGAGAAGTTATTTGATGATTTCCCATACAAAAAAAAGGTATAAAAAAATTGCACATAAAAGTCATTATTTGGCGTTCGCTGCGAAAACTATTGGATGATACATAAAATAATCTACTACATGTTTATTATAGTACTCATCATTATCGTCATCGTCCGCGAGACTGTGTGTCAAACTATTATAGTTACGAGTAAGGCATTCGGTTGAGCTGTTGAGCTGGATGGTGCTGATCCACGCGTCATGTTTGTGAACGGGCGCCGTCAGTTGAGACTGGTCATCACTTATCTGCCAGGGCTTATTTATAATCTTATATTTTTAATCGTTTTTGATTTATATTTTTTTTACATTGTATTCACATATAGAATCAGTAAGAGTAATGTACCCAGGATTTTGTAATTTCTATATTTAAAAGAGTGTCCTTGGAGTTTCTTGCCCGTTCTTCTCCATAGAGATCTACGTTTTGGAATGGGCAACTATCTTGAACTTTCTGACTAACTGACTGACTCTTTGACAGTTCAAAAGTGCCTGTAAATGGTTTAATTGAAATAAATGCTTTGAGGTTTGAGTCACAATAATCGTTTTTTGTTCAAATTAGTCAATCAAAACACGGGTAGAATCGAAAGGTGATGATATTCGTATCAAGATATTAATCCTTATCTAACTAAATAGTTTCATTGTCAAGGTTGAAAACCATCACGCTGTGACCCTTGGGAGCTGGACAAAAGTAAAGAAGTTAGAAATAACACTAAGTGACAATGAAGTAACAGCGTTGGCGGGCGACGCGAAGGAACAAGAAATTCACGCGGCTGAAGTCGCACTCCGAAGCTAGTCTCAGATAATTATACAAGGAAAAATTAAATCTAGCAAAGTTTCAAATGTCTTTATGTGATGGAATCGATTACTGACAAATGAAAGAAAAGAAAAGAAAGAAAGAAAATATGTTTATTCTGCACAAACAAAACGCACATTAAAAGAAAAAAATACAAAAGTAGCCAAAAGCCTCGTATTCAACCGGCAAAAAAACGTTTGGAAATGTTGTTCATTGGTTGATGTCAAGGCCTCGGACCAAAGAAAATATTGCGTAATTATTACTGTTTACGCAATCTGTGGTTGCGACATTGGCAAATGACAACAAAAACATAACAAAAACAAAATGCCGATTACAGAGTTACCTAATGCTTGCACTGACTGGACAGGTTCACTCAAATCTCAAGAAATCAAAAGAACCACATGGTTCTTTTCCCAAAAGACCATTTCAGACACTAATCTACATGGTCCTTATAAGGCCTGACCAAGATTATGTCTGGACTTTAAAAGAGACTGTGACCTCTGAGTTTGTTTCGGCCTTTCTTCTCAGAGTAGTCCGATAGGGGGAATGCCGAACTCAACTAGTTTTTTTTTTTTTTTTAATTACTTGTAAAGCTGCAGAATAGCGCGACGCGACACCGTTTATTGCTATACCGTGAAGTTTTCTTAGAAATTGCATTGTTCGTGTCTCGTCGCGCTAGTCTGAACGAGGCCTAAAGTGATTACAATATCCTATTTACAGAATAAACAATTTCATTGCATTTCATCGTTCCCTCTACCTTGATTCCCTTTTTGTCGACTTTTCAGTTTTCTCGATTTAATTCCCTTTACGTCGAGCACGTGATTAATCCAACCCTGCTAGAGTAATTCCAGCGTGTTAATTACACTGCTAAATGCAAAACAAAAATATTACCCTCAAATGTAGGTCTACACGGAACAATGGGAATCGCAGCCTATCCAAATATTGACCTCATTAACTTCCCCTTTACCCAAGTGATGAAGCAATAATAAACTCCTTAAAAACACTTATATTAATTATACTAATAACTATAATTATTGAAGATAAGTATCATCAATTAGTTTAGTGTTAATTAAAAACTTTTACTGTCTTATCTTTTGATCGGGATCTTTTATCTTTTTGTTTCATCTGGGATGAAATGTAAAAGGTGGTGATGACGCTAGCTTATCTTTTGAGAGGTGCTTATACGATACGTTTCGTTTCACCCCCCAGAAGAAATGCGCATGTAATGATTATTAAATTAATTCAAAGTTACAGTATCGATGTAAATGATGAAATTCATTGTTTTTACATTAAGCAAGCTAAAGTGGCTGGCCAGGCAAATTTTTGTATAGATTCAATGAGTAGGTAATTTACCTTCTTTTATCATTTATCATGTAGGACGTATAAAAAGAAAGTTCTCTCTTACTAACAATAGGGCTGTCTAACGAACATCCTAGCAACAGTTGCATTACCATTCACTAAAAACAACAATCATTAATTTCGCCACAAGGGTGAAATTTCACTATTAAGAGGGGGTGATACGCTATCCTCGCTACCCCTTATCTATCCCTTCATCTTGTTCCGATCCCCACAAAATGATATCGTGTTATTCCTATTAATGACTTATTTCCCTTGTACTTACTTACCCCTCAAAACCCTTATCGCGTTTCGGCGATCGCATTCGCCCCTTAATAAATTATTTGAGTTATTTTTTTATTGTTAGTTTCTTGATCGAGATAAGACTTGGATTGACAGTTTTTATTAGCGACAATTGTTTGATAATGCTGGGGAAATTGGTAATCGTTGTTGTAATAATTTGTTTTATTGATTTGCCTATCGTTTTAGGGTTCTGTAGTCAATAAAGAACCCTTATAGTTTCGCCATATCCGTCTGTCCGCGGCTTAGCTCAGAGAGTCCAAGTAAAGAAAACATACACCACAACCCCACTTTACGTGTAGGGAAAGTCCTACACGTAAAGTGGGGATGTTTTCTTTTTCTTGTCTATCCCATGGTGCTAATACAGCTAAGTAGGCTCCTATAAGTTATCGAGTAATAATCGACTAACTTAGTTACATTTGCAGTTGCAAAAACATGATCTCCCATACATTCCGTATGGCAGAACATGTTTTTCAACTACAATGTTAAGTTTGGTATTCGGTTAAATTCATCCCAACTACGAAACCCTTCATTGTGCGTGGTCCGACACGCACATGGCCGGTTTTTTAATTGTTAGTTTCTTGATCGAGATAAGACTTGGATTGACAGTTTTTATTAGCGACAATTGTTTGATAATGCTAGGGAAATTGGCTATCGTTATTGGTTTTATTGAATTTTCTATCTTTTTTAAACCACAGCTTTTGATACTGCTTTTAACGGGAATGCCAATTTTATATATTTAAATGGTGCAGCATTAATGATCTGAAATTTTAAATTTCCGTTGTAATTTAGTACAATTTATAAAAGAGTCCAAAACAATAACGAATTAGGTCACTGAAGAGCTATTCTCAACGCCAAAATCCTTTTGAGTACTTACGAATGTTTGTGCATTGTAAAATGATTTGTGCTCACACACTTTCAGAGCAGCTCTGAGTGGGTTATAAATTATAAACAAGGTTCGACTGACCAACAGAAAACGTTTAAGAAAGAACTAAAAAGAATGGCTTCGCATTACACCAACTATTTCTGTGACTTTAATTAACGACATACACTTAAACGAAACAAGATAGGTAACTAATTTAAATATAAAATTAATATATCACACCTTCCCCATACAAAATTACAGTCAGACACATTTTTATTGATTTCATTTGTCATTCGTATTTATCCAATTAAACGTAAAAGCCTGACCCACCCACATTAGGAAATCAGTAAAAAATTATTCAATTTAAACTTATTACATTAATCTACGCCTACAATTTAAATCGTGCAATCAAATTAAAAATGGTGTGAATACGCTTTCAATTACAAGAGTGCATCCATTTTGTGACTAACTGCTTTGTGATTGGTCGAAATTGTTTTTTGATGTTGCCGCCGCTCAAAGGGGCAATGGGGCAATATAGTGTGTCTCTGTTTGTAACGGAAATCTGTAAGTGTTTTTTTCAGCCGTCGGATGTTCCTGTAAAGTGTTCCGGAATGATGTTTGACGCGAATGAGTTGCGTTGTTTCCTGTCGATTAATTTTAAACGAGTTTTAATGGGCAATGGAACGTGAAGTGTAGCAATTTTTTTTGGAACGATGTTCAATCCTCACGGAAGGTTTTTTAAAGATGTATCTCAAAGTAGCTTTTTTACGTGATGCGTAAACAAATAGCATGTCGAGTCTGTAAAAATCTCACCGTGAAAACTTGCGTGGAGTGAGCTGTCAGTGTCATCTCACTGATGCTAGGGATTGACCAAGCATTACATTTACAATCATATTTGAGATTTTAATTAATTTTGTATGCTTTTTCTATTGATAATTTTATATTAAGTAAATATTTTAAAGCCAGTATTGAAGTATATAAACATTGCTATCTAAGGAGGTTTTAAATAAAATAGCAAAACAGATAATTAGTCAGAAACTGAATTTTGTTTTATTATATTAAAAATGTAATTAAAATCTCGATTATGATTGTAAATGTAATGCTTGGTCATCCCTAGCATCAGATGGGCATGACACTGACAGTTCACTTCACCTAAGTTTTCACGGTGAGATGGTTACAGAATAGCACGGCAGTAGGCCTAGCAAGAACACGCGGGCTATGTAAACGTTATAGTCTGAGGTTATAGTATTTTTATCTCACGTAGCGACGCGCGCTTTAGTTGTGGTAATCAAGTGAAAAACACGCTGTAAATGCATGTGTGAAGACGAGATGCGTCAGCACATAATACACACACTTCCGTCTTCGTCCGTGTCTCGGACGGTACCGAGCATAGATATCCGTGGTACCGAGAGCTCCTCCGCTTACACACACACGCGCGTGCGCTGGTCGTGAGATAAAAATACTGTACGTAAATGTCCTTAAATATTTTGTTAATTTTAAGTTTCTTCTTTATTGATTTGACACTAATTAACCATAATTCTATAGGATTAAGGTTAGTACCTATTTACGATTACAAAATCGTTCAAAATTACTTACGCTACGTTAACGCCTCGCGTTCATACTAAGGCTAATACAACATACCTATGTAACAAAATGTTTTGTCCTCATTTCGGAAATATATTCAATACACAAATTCCGCTTTTGCCTATCTTAGATTACATTCTAATACTATTACATTCTTTATCGAATCGTTTTCAAAGTGTCTCTAGAGAAATTATGAATTTAGGGCACTCTAGAGGCCCTAGCCATTTATTATGTGCTCAGTCCTCGACGACAAGCCTAGAAAACTAAGCCGTGACGACTGAGACGCGTTCCAATTCGGAACCAGTGGCTGGCGACGTCAAACACAAAGAAATATGGGACAATGTACACAACTAGGTTGGGTTGAATGGATTACCTTACAAGATGTTGTCCTCGACTTACTTAGAACATCAAGCTTGTATTCCCTGGACGGGTGTGTGGAGACGTAGGTGTAACACACTAGCTTCTTCCCGCGATTTCGTCCGCGTGAAATTTCTTGTTCCCTCGAATCACCGCGTCGCATCGCATCGCCTGCCCGCGCTATTACTTTTTTATCGCTTAGCGTTCTTTCTGACTTTTTTTCTTTTTGCTCGGTTTTAAGGGTTTTGGCGTGATGTTAAATAGCCTAAGTATAGCCTTCCTCAAGAATTGGGCTATCAACCGCGAAAAAGAATTTTTGAAATCCCACTGCTAGTTTCAGAGATTTATTATTAGAACAGATATGTATAGATTTCGATAGAGTCTTTTGTGGTTTACGCCTTGCATTGTTTGTCAACCACAATGAGCTGGATGTAGTGAAAGGAAAGATCATGAGCTGGTTAAAGAGTAGTCATAAAGAGGATCTCATGGGAATCCACTGGTCACTGACTCACGGTGATGTTATTAAGATTGATGATAAAATTATTTGTGTCACCGGTAGGTACTGGTTAGTTTAAGACGGAACTATATACTAAAAATCACCACATATTATACAACAAAGTCTTCCCACAGCGTCTGTCTGTCTGAACGCGATAAACTCAAAAACTACCAAACGGATTTTCGTACCGTTTTTACCAATGGACGGAGTGATTCATGAGGAAGGTTTCGGTGTAAAATTCATTAAGGTGTTGTGTAAACTGGCCGAAATATGACGATTATTGTTAAAGATTTCGGAAAAAAATCATGCCGACTGGGAGCTTTACTAGCGTGCGCGATATAGGTACGGTAGTACATTCCCGTGGGATTATTTCTGACCTACACTCAGGCGAAGCCACGAGGAAAAGCTAGTGCTGGTTTTAAAGAAAAAAATAGTGTGAAAGATACACAGCAGTGATAGCCTTGTGGTGTCTCGAGTTCGAACCCAAGCACGCCTCGGACTTTTCGGATTCATGTGATACGCACATAATTAATACAAGTGTATAATTATCAAACACATATATAAGTAATTATCACTTGCTTCAAAAACGGTGAAGGAAGACATCGTGAGGAAACGCCATGCCTGAGAGATATTTCACGATGGAATATGAAGCCAAGTCAGAGGCCCATGGGCGGCATGAAAACTCTGACACCAGCAGTGCTATTCTGTAACCATCTCACCGTGAAAACTTAGGTGAAGTGAGCTCGGAGTGAGCTGTCAGTCCCTAGCAGCAGGTGGAATGACAGCTCACTTCAAGCTCACTTCATCTATGTTTTCACCGTGAAATTATTACAGAATAGACCGGCAGGTTAGTCACCAACCACGCGAACAAGATTTAAAAAAAAATGTTTTAGATTGCATGCCTAGAAAAAAATGATACTCATACATCTTTTAAGGCGACGATAACCAACTTTTAATGATTTTATACCGAAGATCACGTCTAAACGAGTAGTGTTCATGATTTGGAAAAAATGTATGTTAAATTAGAGCATTTTCTTAATCATTTAATACATGAATATTTTAGATTAGGTATGTTTATATTACATAGTGAAATTAATTTGTAAAGTTATGTCTAACGCGGATAAAAAACTGAGAATCACGCAAAATCTATCAAGCGTATTTTTCTGAAACCTTCACCATTTTAAAGATAATTTAGTTATTGATCTTTTAGTATACGTGTTTTTATTAAAATACCTTTAGTTTTATGGATAATAAATTAATAATGGGTCAAATTGGGGACGACACTCCTTGACGGGCGAGTCCTATTACTGGCTGGACGTATGACGCGTTGCGTGAGCTCAGTACAGGGGCCGTATTATGACATATTAATGCCACCATTATTCCAGTGTGAGTGAGGGACGGAGCTATACAAGGCCGCTAGCACCATCCTTTTTTTGGCAATGGAATAATGATGGCATTAATACTTCATAATAAGGCCCCTGCACTCGCAAACTAACCACTCAAGGTCTCTGGCATATATCTGCGACTTAATAGCTGACATCTCGTGACGACAAAGAAGCCTTCTGTCTACTCTGCCAGAAGGAAAGGATTCTGTTATCAGATAATTATGCATAAAGGACTAAAAGGTTACTAGTAAGGTCAATTGACCTCCAGCGGAGATAAAAGCCGTTTCGATTGAGCTTTTAATACATAATTCAGAGTGCGCAATTTGTGTTCTAAACTTCTTATACACACTGTATATTTGTTTGGAAAGCCTCTGCGATAGGATTTGTATCGAAGGAGGTCCCCGATTTCCCAAATTAGTTAGGCTACCGCGGACAGGCGCGACGTGACTCTGGTGGAACAATTTATATGAAAACTTAACAGAATTGTTCTACCGGTGTCGCGTCGCGCCTGTCTGCGGGAGCCTTTAAACAGCGTAACAGGATTCGATGCGAAATCTCTATAAGTTATTGAATTTGTTGTTTTTTTTTACGGATAACCAATTCCAATAGCTCAAATAAGGTGATCAGTATTTTGATTTGCGTCTGATCTATTTCATACTAATGTCTATGTTTTATTTTTGTTGCAGGTATGTATCAAGAAAAAAACAGTTACAATAGCTACGAAATAATGTAGTCTCGTAAGTTATTTTCACAATTTATTTTTAGATACAGCTTGATAAGAAAAGTTTGTCATACTAACAATTAGAAAACTTTCTCAGTGCATGTTGGCATTTTCAGACTATGAACATCAGCAAGGTAATTTGCCTAATACATAAGTGTATTAGGCAAATTACCTTGCTGATGTTCCTTGCATTCATTGCCTTTGTAAGCAAAGGCAATGAATGCAAGCATTTTGACACACAGGAATGATGTCATTTTTTTTGTCCGTCTTGAAGGTTTAAAAAAAATTTAGTAAGTAGGACAAGTATTTTTTCTTTTTTTACATTATCAAAAGATTACGGCAAAATTCAAAATTCAAAAGTCATTTATTCAAATTAGGCTGAGAATCAGCACTTTTCGAACGTCAAAGTTACATAAGACAGTCCCACAAAACGCCCACCCTTCTCCACTTCCTAGTGCTTTCGCTGGGAAGAAGTGGCGCAACAAACTCCCCAGCAGCACAGCTGTCTGTTCAATTAGGAAAAATAAAATGATTCTATACAATAAATACTTATGCAAAATAATTTACATAATACAACACAAAACATTAAATTATAAATTATTAGCCATATGACAGCTAGCACACGCCAATATACCACCCAAAAACATCAAGATCTATACTCAAGCAGAAATAAAAATAACTAAAAGTAAAGAATATCTAAAAAAGAAAATAAAGCCTCCAGGCATAAAGGGCGTGCCCGCTTACGTATAGCTGTAACTAGAGTTATAATTGATAAACTAGGACCATCGAGGTAAAATAAATAAACAGTTAATTACTAATAACAATAACAAAACCATGATCAGCAATACATTGAGTTAAAATGTGCCATGACGTCACGAGTATGTAGATTTTATACTTATCTACTTGTGAGCTTGTGACGTATCAACCCCCACTCCCCAACTTTAATGCGTTTTATCTGACTCATTTTTTATTAATATGATAAAGCAAAAAAAACGAGTCTAATATTTTTTTATTATCTAACTGACGGACTAGAAATAGACTTTATTTTGTATGACCCAGGCATCATCCCTAATCAACAACATTCATTGCGTCATTTACGTTGTCGAGCTGATGAACTTTTCAAACATTTGAAGCAATGGATTAGCTATCCTCCAAAAACATTCGAATTGTGATTTAAACGTAACTAGGTTGCTGGTCATGCAATCACGCCGGTTGCGAGTACTACGCATCTGACAAGTACCATTGTAGATATAACAACTTTTAACTAGGTTGCTGGTCATGCAATCACTCTGGTTGCAAGTACTACGCATCTGACAAGTACCATTGTAGATATAACAACTTTTAACTAGGTTGCTGGTCATGCAATCACGCTGGTTGCGAGTACTACGCATCTGACAAGTACCATTGTAGATACAACAACTTTTAACTAGGTTGCTGGTCATGCAATCACGCCGGTTGCGAGTGCTACGCATCTGACAAGTACCATTGTAGATATAACAACTTTTAACTAGGTTGCTGGTCATGCAATCACGGCGGTTGCGAGTACTACGCATCTGACAAGTACAATTGTAGATATAACAACTTTTAAACTTTCCACATTTAAATTCATTTGAAACTCAGTCAAGTAGACGTAACTACTAATTACGTTTGCAAAATATCTCAACCGTATGTAACTATACAAGGGTGGGTATAATGACTAGCTTCTCTTTGATATTGTTATTCATTTTCTAACGTCAAATACAAAAGGCATGAACATGAACTAACTCGACCATTTTACTCCGTTGGGTCGTAGTTAGTTTTATCTACCTAATGTTTTCTGGGTAATTATTTTCGGCATGTATTTAACGCGGCGACAAACTAATCTGACTTAGGGTTTAAAAAATAATTAAAATGGGTGCCAAAAATAATAGGCTGGCAGCTACAGTGAAGTAGCATTTTAAGTATAAAATGAGGTTGTTTATAGAATTTATTGTTAAGCGAACATTAGACACTGCCACTCGCCAGCAGCTGCCGCGGCACCGCTCGCTTCGCTCGCTCGGCTCGTGCGTTGTGTGGTCACAGTACTAACCTAACCTACTTTTCAGTCATTTTCATTTACTACTACATTTTTAGCCAAGGGGTTACGGCAACACTTAAGTTTAGCCGTCTAAAGATGAAAGAAATTAACATTAGCCTCTCCTCAAAAATAAACGCTACTAAAGTGTTTTTTATATGGAAGCCTATAGTTCCCTATAATACAACGTTTGTTATCCCACTGTTAATAGTAGTCGCCATGTCATTATTTATAGTACCTCATAGATAGTCGCCCTTTGTTGTTAGTCGCCTGCTATAGTTCGACCGAGACCGTTGTACCACGCGAATTAGGAATACACGGCAAGGCGGGGGGCAGTGTTGACAAATGAGCGGCCGCGCACTGTATCAAATCATAAGGATTAACTGCGCACTGTATACCTAAGGCGTGGTACAGCGGTGTCGGTCAAACTATAGGCCGAATGTCAATGGTAAAAAAATATTGTAAACTGACCTTTTATTCTATTGAAACTCCGTAGTAGTAGACTAGCTCACGGTATGAACGAAAACGAAGCTAAAGGATTATGAAAGGGTCGTTGCAGGTGGCGTTCTGGGGCCGTATTATGACATATTAATGCCACCATTATTCCAGTGTGAGTGAAAGACGGAGCTATACAAGGCCGCTAGCACCATCCTTTTTTCGCAGTGGAATAATGATGGCATTAATACTTCATAATAAGGCCCCTGTAGCTTCTGCCTGCTCCCATGAGAAGAAGGTGTGGGTTTATATTTGTATTCTCACGATGTTTTTAGACAAAAGAAAAAACAACACAATTTTCTAAACGGTTCTTCCTTTCATGTTTGTATCATCTGTCTGTTTATCAGTCACGAACTAGCATATAAATAATTAGAAAAACACCTGCTATTATTAGCAATAAGTTCTAAGTTAACAATCCAACACTTTCCCTCCAAGAGAGCACTTAACTCCACCTTCTCAAATACTCGCATTATTTACTCACAATTATGTTCAAACATCTCAGCTCGCGTCATACTTTAAGTGCTGGCAACTTGGCAGCGAAACGCCGTTAAAAACCCGCGCTAGGCTGGCAACCCCAGGCATAAAGAGCCGATTGCCACGTGAAAACGTATGGCAACATCAAGTTGAATATTTTATAATGTGCTTTTTACACTCCGGGACACATTTAACGACACAGTTTAACAGTATCGGAATATTTCAATTCGATAAAACTTTTCGAGCGTATTTTGTTTTGTGTTGCGTATATTTTTTTCGATGGTTGTGTGAGTTTTTGTGTTCGGTTTGAAAGTTTCGGTGTATTTTTTTGGTGAATTCGCGATTAACTGAAATACCAGCTGCGATAATTACGTTACGTTAGTTTTGATTAAAAGAAAACTGAGTGCGGATGAATGTTTTATGTAATTTAAAAGTTGCTTTTTACTTTTTCCAAAACCTAATAAAGTAACTAATTATCGTTTTATCATCATCGTCTGCCTAGTCTTATCCCAACTATGGGGTCGGCTTCAAGTCTAACCGGATGCAGGTGAATACCAGTATTTTATTAACTAATTTTCGTTTCATGAACGCTTAATCATTTCTTAAGAAAAGCTCAGCCTGACATCAAGCTTAACATATTTCAAGAACAACATAACCTAAATTTCACCACTTCTAAAAACATACTCACAAAAAGATTTCAGTCCATTTTTATTACAGCTACAAAACCCAGCTTAGAACATTCATAACATCCTCAAACACGACAATATCAACCCAGAAACATGTTTACACGTTACTTCGGCCGCCAGTGTACCCTCTTTACGACCCGAGGCGCTACATAGCGATAAGTCGTCTCGATGACGTGTGAGCTTTAGTAACCGATTACTCGATAACTCGATATCGATACCAAGTTTACATGTTTTTATTCGCATAATATAACAGTGTTTTACCGATCTTATCTGAGCTGTCAATGTGGGAAAATGGTCATGTTTTGAATTGAGTTAGCAGCGATTATGTATCGGTTCGGATGGGAATCGAATAGGTAGTTAATTAGAGTTGCGTTGTTATCGGTATTTGAAAATGTTCGTGACCGCAGTTTTTCGGGATTATCTCGGTAATCGTTTGATTAACACATTGACATTTCCTACTAGGTGAAAGTTTTAAATTATATCGAAAAAAAAGTAATAGTTACTATTAAAATAAAAACCGGCCAAGTGCGAGGCGGACTCGCGCATGAAGGGTTCCGTACCATTTTCTATAAAAACGGCAAAAAAATCATGTCTGTTGTATGGGAGCCTCCCTTAAATATTTATTTTATTCTTTTTTTAGTATTTGTTGTTATAGCGGCAACAGAAATACATCATTAAGGAAATTTTCAACTGTCTAACTATCACGGTTCATGAGGTACAGCCTGGTGACAGACGGACAGCGGAGTCTAAGTTAATAGGGTCCCGTTTGGGTAACCCTGTGGGTACGGAACCCTAGAAAGGCTGAAATATGATATAAGTAAGTATAAAAAATGATGTAAAACATATAATATAAGTTTCATAATAAAACGATCGATTCGTAAATTGAACTCATCTCCAACTACCCACCTCGTAGTAGTAAAAATTGTTAAATAAAATAGTGAGTATCGAATTTACGACTTCAAAATATTGTGAGCAGTAAACCACTTGGATACAAAACTTTCATACAAAGTTGAGAAACTTGTAGGGACTTGAAAGCGTTGCGTTTCATAGTTCCTCCATCCTAAGTTGTTAAAATCTCTATGCATATAATTTTGAGAACTAGGTATCAGACCTACCTATGTTTCTGCAAACCTGGGTAAACACCGATATCCGTGGTAAACACTAACCTTAATTGGACTTAAGTTCAAATTATGTACATTATAGAGCCTCGCTGTTGATGGTGCATTATCTAATTATCTTTTTTCAAGTGCCAGTGCTACCCGTATTACCTACTGACTGATACTACTTTTTATGGGGTCTTACTTTTCAAGTGATGTTTTTTTATCAACTTTTTAACCCTCCCTCTCCCCTGGAGAGATTTAAGACTAACCCCTCCTCCCCTACCCAAAGTCACGTGTATATTTTTGGTGCAAAGTATCTCAAATAAATACAAAACATTTTATTTTTAAATAAAAAGTAAATAAAATATTTTATTTGGGGGGCCGCTATTCGGTTTAGAAATGCGTGTTAAACGAAAAAATAAATACACGTGATATCTCACTACATCCCCCTTGTGATATTTCGTGATTTTTTTTCCGAACTTTCTCCCGCTTTCGAGCCTCACGTAATTTATGGACGACCGCCCCCCCCCCCTCTATCGACCGCAAGTAATAGCTAATTAAATGTATATTTCTATAAAAGGACTAGCCTTCGTTCCAAACAAAATATTAATAACAACAAAGAAAGAAAACTATAATTAATTCACATGGATTAGCAACAAAACCTGTAATTCTTTAGAAGAATATTAGATTCAGCATGAAAGTCAGAATGGCAGAATATAAATACAAGTCGAATTAGCGTAGCACCGTTAAGTATGATATTAAATATATCTGTATTTTATGACGACCACCAAAGCATAGCTGCTACTGAATTTAACGACAGGTTTTTAAATTCATTACGTGGATGTCTTGTCCCCATGTTTTCAAAATATGATTTTAATGATAACATATTATGAACAGTAGGACAAGGGCGGTAGATAACGGTTTTCGCCAGTTATGCTTGAAGTCCCTTATACCTAATAAAGTCGAGCGTACTGACATCCAATAGCCACAAATCCAGACTCCTGGCCTGCTACTGAAAATTTTCTGATTTAGGTAAAAACTCGTTAACACCTGGGTGGGCATCACAATTCAAAAGTTGTTTATTCAAGGCTGAGAATCAGCATTTTTCGAACGTCAAAGTTACATAAGATAGTCCCCCAAAACGCCCACCATTCACCACTTCCAAGTGCTTTAGCTGGGAAGAAGAAGTGGCGCAACAAACTCCCCAGCAGCACAGCTGTCTGTTCAGTTAGAAAAAAATGATTCTATTTAATAGTATGCAAAATAATTTATATATTACGCAACACAAAACATCATTTAAATGATAAATTAATCAAAATCAGGACCCTGAAAGTGCTCCTTAAATCACCTGTAAAACACAAAAAAAAAAAACTTTATAGTTTGACAAAGGAGATTGCTCAATAGAGTTCAAACAGCAAAACTTTTCGGGACCTTCCCAAATTGATACCAATAACCCGAACACTATTAAACAGAAATGTTTCCGTTTGGGTAACCGAGCCAAACTGTTTAATCTTAAGCTTGGGACGGTTAGCGCTAGCCCAGCCGTGACAATTAATGCCCGATGTTGTTTTAAATTGCCCAAGTATGTTGTACTGTTTTATTGTTGTTGTGTATCGGTTTTTAAGTGGATGTTTTTGGCAAGATTATGGGATTCGATTGTTTTTGATTTCTGTTCTCTTCTTAGCTTGTCGATGACAATCTAAATAGACTCGGCCCAAAATTTGGCCACTTGTTTAGCGCCATCACTAAAGTTCATCAGTTCCTGGAACGCGCGGGTGACAGGACACGCGGGACATGCTATTAAAGGTCCCATCGTTTATGGAACAGCACCACATTTACACTCCAAGGCGGAGTCGTCTATGAATCTCTACTTGAACAGGTTTTCCTTGCTTCGGCCAACCTGGGTCCAGAGTCTGTTTAAAGACTTCCAGGTTACCCAAGGCAACTCATGTCCAGGTTTGGTTTTGATAAGGAAGGACTGTCTCGCCACAGCTTCAGTCTTTTTTTTATCGTTCGCCAGTGAGTGATTTTTGAGTATCGACAGTATATCATGTGACCTCTTTTGTTTAACGTACTCCTTTAACATCAAACCCTTCAACTCTGTGTGTAGGCAAATAAATATCACATGCCTGAGATCACATACATAGTTCTCAGTCCTCAAGGACTCTTGATTTGGCCTCCAAGTCTTCAAGGCCTCCACTTTGCTGTAAAACAGGTTTCTCATTGCCAACATAACTGGTTTCTGAATTACGTATGATGTGTATTATGTTGACTACGTTTGAAGTTGGGTTTCGTATTGTTGTATGTTTTGGATAGGTAGCTGTTAATAGTTATGTAATTGCTATATGGATGGATTGTGTGAGGAATGATATGAAAGAGAAGGGAGTGAATGGTAGCGTGACGGTTGACAGGTGAGAGTGGAAGAAGATAACGTGGTGCGCCAACCCCACGTAACATGAGACAATGGCAGGAAGATGTTGAATTCTCAAGTAGTGCTCTAAGGTTTCCTAGGCTCTCGTTAGGAAAACTAAGCTGAAAGTAAACTATATATGTATTAAAAAACCTAATATAATAATATAAGATTTAGTTCAGAATATTGATAAGCTATTACTTATATATGCTTTATTGTACACCAGAAAATGCATTGCAAAAAATTAATTTAACACTACAAAACATACAATGGGTGGCCATAATCCTTTCTGCGATCTCTTCCAGACCACTTCTCTTACTATGGTATTTACCTGTTAATGTGCATCATCATTCTGCGTTATCCCAATTGCTTAGTGCATTTCTTGTGGTGGTGGGGAAGTGTAAAGTTAGTAAAAATGAATGGCGACTGCGAAAATTTTCACACAGTTTTCGGGGGTGCTAAAGCCGATAGAGAGTCAAAATGTAAGTCCAAGATGGCAGCTGCATAAAAAAAAAACATTCTTGAGAAAATTCTTCGTTCCTGACGCATACGTTTTTTTTTTTTAATACGGTAGTTTGAGGTGTCAGACTGACATAGCACAAAAGAGTGTTTCAAAATTGGAATATATTCAGCGAATATTTTTCACTTCATACGCTTGTATTTATTCGCCTATATTTCCCAAGGGGTTAGGCTTGTAGGCCGAAATGCTTATTTCGGCCTACAAGCCTAACCCCTTGGGAAATATAGGCGAATAAATTTTTTACCTAAAACTACACCCCACAGTGGAAATTAAACCTTTTAACTAACATTAATACTAGAAACGTCAAATTCAACCCTCAAACGGCGCGCCCACAACGCACCATTACACAATGGTCATTAAGGCCCCCGATTTATAGCTTCATTTTTAATGGTCAGACACACTCCAGTGCACTCCTATTGTCCAAATCACTTGGAAGTATTGTTTACTAGTTTTTGAAGTCGGGAAGTTGCTCTGGAGGTTTTGATTGGCGCCTATTTGGGTAGCGATGTTCCTTTTTGTTTAGTTTGACCCGATTTTGTTACCGTTTAGCACATAACATCTTCTCTTTACATGTTTCTCATGTTTGTAAAACTCGTGAGTCAATCAATCAATCTGCCTACCATTTTCCCAACTATATTGGGTTCGGCTTCCAGTCAAACCGGATGCAGCTGAATACCAGTATTCTACATGGAGCGACTGCCTATCTGACCTCCACATCCCAGTAACTGGGTAAAACGATACCCCTTGGTAAGACTGGTTGTCAGACTTCCGGGCGTCTTCAGCCGCGACCAACGGCTTAACGTGCTTTCCGAGGCACGTAAATCTCGTGAGTGATTCACAATATGAGCCTGCTGATCTGAAACGTATTACTAGGAATGGTAAAGGCGAGAATTTGAGGTCTTCATCCTTGGAGGTTATGTACTTCGTGCGTCATATCTATCACGATTTGGAATATTATCAAGAATGATTTACATTTTGCGAAACATTTATCTTTTATCAATCAATACTTATTACCCAAAACTTGGTTCTTAAACAGTCCTTCAAACTTATCACAAAGTCAGCCCATCACCATTTCATTATGATTAAACACAGAAACGACTCAAATATTCTATTCTCGTATTAACCATATCTAAAATACCATTCAGCAACTCACTTAATTAATTTCTATTTTAATCAACAAAGTGGTAGAATTTCTGTACGCTGCCATTACGTATTCTGTCCTTTGGTAAATGTGGGTAGATAATAAAATAATAATTGTATTAATTTTATCAAAAATCCCCGCGTGGTGTTTTCAGGGTTAAGTGTTCAAAATCTCAACCAACTGCCACAAAAATTCAAACTTAGTTTGTACTATTACCTACTAATTTATTTTTCTAATTAGTAAGCAATATTAAATTGGCACAACCAGAGTGTTTTGGTGTAGGTTACTGCTAATCACTAGTCAGCAATCAAGCTGCCTACCCTTTTCTCAACTATGTTGGGTCAGCTTCCAGTCTACCCGGATGCAGCTGAATACCAGTATTTTATGGAGCGACTGCCTATCTGACCTACAAATCCCATTAACTGGGTAATACGATACCCCTTGGTAAGACTGACAAACGGCTTAACGTACGGCACGAAGGAGTCTCGGTATGTAAAGATGGTAACCGTTAACCTGATGGATGGACCCGTGCGGCTGTTATTACTTAGCCACGAGCTCCAAAGATAGTCACTGCTACCAATTTCGGTTATTGTTTTCAGAGTTATTCCTGTGATAATCGTATTGACACGAGAGAAAAATAACTGGAGCTGCTCTAAAAATAATACCGAGAATCTTTTGCTAATAAAAATGGTACAAAGAAAATGTAATATCCGTTCAGCTCGTCCAAATAGTTACCGAAGAACATAGAGACAGCCCATCGCATTATTTTATATTCGTTAACGAAAAGACACCGAGTATCATAAAAGTTTATAGATCATTGAACACTGAGGTAAGGTGAAATTTACGGTAAATAAAATATTACGTTTGTACAAGGGTATTTTCATTAATAACTGCTTGGGTGGCCATTGTTTCATAATACGTTGGGTGTTACTGTCAGCGAGGAGCGACAGCTTTAAATTGATTACTTTATTGGTAAAGGAAATTTATATTTAGAGAGATTTTATCCTATTGGTGCCATAAGGATATTCCCATCCCATCCGATTTGTTTCCCAACTGAGACCCTGTTTGTCTTTGGAAGTTTGCTGGTTCAGATGATGCTGAATTGCCAATACCTTACCTTATACATAAATACATGTGGCAGAATCTACAGACTGCCAAGAGCTACTTTCTTGGCCTATGTTCACACCAAACGTATAGTCTATTATATCGTGTTGTTGGTTCGGTATGAACGAAATGTTGAATGTGTATGGAACAACAGTAAACTTCGTAACGCTCGGTCACAGTCGGCGGCTGACAAAAATACACCAGCCCGACATACAAATAACTTGGTATGTTTGGTCTGACCGCAGCCTCAGACACTCCTGTTGTTTCATACAAGTTTATACATTGCCGCCTTGAAGCTCGTGATGATTTTTAACTTTACTGTCTTCTAAAACGCTGACAGTGCCACCTCAACCTAATATTCAGTGTTTAATGTTGTACAGACTACATTAAAGTGGGGTTCCACCAAGTTCGGCTTAGGCTTGCCGCCGAGCCTGCCCGCCGGTTGAACGCGTCCCAGAGGGTCATGGCCACCCGGCTGGTCCGGGGATACCGCACGGTCTCCGGTGAGGCGGCGAGCCTCCTTGCCGGATTGCCGCCATGGGATCTGGAGGCAAAAGTCCTCGCGCATATCTGGGAGTGGCGCGAGGAGGCGAAACGCCGGGGCTTGACTCCGATGCCGCGAGAAATCGCGGCACAGCGGACAGAGCTCCGACGGGATCTCATGGCGTCATGGAGAGTGCGATTGTCGCAACCCAGTGCTGGGCACGCCACTATTGCGGCGATAAGTCCCCTCTTTGAGGAGTGGCTGGAGAGGCGCCACGGCGTCCTCACCTTCCGCCTGACGCAGGTCCTCACCGGACACGGCTGTTTCGGGAGGTACCTGTTTCGGATAAGGCGGGAGGAAACGCCCGGGTGTCATCACTGCGTGGATCGCCCGGAGGACACGGTGGAGCATACGGTGGAGGTATGCCCGGCTTGGGCAGAGCACCGCCGTGTCCTCGTGGAGGCGATCGGTGGCGGGGATCTCTCGCGTCCGGCCCTGGTCCAGGCCATGGTACGGAGCGAGAGAGCATGGGAGGCCGTCACCTCCTTCTGCGAAGCAGTAATGCTCGCGAAGGAGGAGGCGGAGCGCGTGAGGGAGAGGCAAATTTCGCGCCCTCACGCCCCTAGCCGCCGCAGGAGGAGACGCCCTGGGCGTCGGGAATCGATTGCCGATTCCCGGCCACCGTAGGCGCGGGCTTGCGGACGGTGAGCAATGGGTAGCTCGCCGTCCGGTAAGGACCAGGCCCGGGTCGACGGCGCGTTGTGTTCCACGCGCGCCTCAAAGAGATGTCAGCAAGTGAAGGGGTCCGATGAGACCATTGCCTGCCGGGGTTGCGGGATTAGTCCGAAAGGGATACCGTGGCCCCCTGGCATTGCACAGGCAACAGAAGGAACACGGGTGGGTTTTAGTCAGTAAGAGTCTGACACGCCCTCCCGCTCCACCCAGAGCGGGAGACGTCATTTGATGATTTCCCACCCAAAAAAAAAAAAAAAAAAAGGCTTGCCGCCGAATACATTAACTTTATTTTTGCAAAAAAAACTTTCGCGGATTACCTTTCGGTTTGATGTTAATTCTGATGTTGCCGTGTCGGGGCGTATTTATTTAATTAGATTAAGGTTCTGCTTCATTAGCGTTGATTTTTATGTTGATGATCCTTTGCTTATGACCGAAATAAAAGGGCTTACTCGTTATAATTGAAGAATGGTGATGATTTCAACGTGCATGTAAAAAACTTTACGCATGATAGATAGATAGATCGTTTATTTGGTGCACACAAAAGACATAACACAACATACTAAAGCACGATTAAATTATAACTAATCCTCATGAATATTATTAGGAAATAGCTACAAAACGCCAATATACAAAAAAAAAAAAAAAACAAAAGAAATTCTGTGTCTTGCTAAGCCAAGCTAAGCTTTAGTCGATATCACGGGAGTCAGCCGAGCTATTAAGGGCCAAGCATAACTATACGTTCAATAGCTGTCAGTGTCAATATTCCCTAAGAATTTTATTATGACAGTGACAGCTCTTGAACGCGGTTTAGATGTTCTCATCGCGTTCAGTTTCATTGGTGAAATTGACTCTAAACTAAATAGGCAACCAGTCAGGTTGGTGATACCAACCAGCTGACTGGTTAATATTAAGCATGTTGTTGTTTCGGCATAATATATTCTCGTGAATTTCCTGGAGACACGAAAGAAAAAGTAGAAGAGTGTCTCAACTATATATGTGCTGTCTTAGGTAATCTTAAACACTACTTATGGCTCGACTAACGCAGAAAAAATACGCGGTGATCAAAGCACGCCGTTTGCTTTTTCCTCATACCTCATACCAATGATATTAGAAGTAAAAAAACGTAGATAGGTTACCTACCTAACATTCTATCTTCAAAAACGGCACTATGTCACACTATTATATGACACGTGGAAGTAGGAGGGCATTTCGTAATTATTGGGAGCGAAAAAGAGACAAAACGAAGAAAATGTGGCTAGTTAGCCAACTTTTGACGTGCCACTTGCGGAACGTTTATAACCTATCTACCTCTTTTTACATATAATATCATTGCCTCATACTGGTCAGCACCCCAACTGACATACGACCAATCATAATCTGAATCATTTTGAAGAATATTGCTAATCCATTGCTTCATATGTTTGAAAAATTTGTCTGCTCAACAACGTAAATAACGCAATGAATATTGTTGAACTGTCAACATCTAACAGATTGTGAGTGATCGTGTGTGTAATTAGAGTGCAGGAATTATAAGCGCAGAATTCTTGGTCTTGAGAAAAACCATTAGGTCTGTAATGGAACAATACTGTGGCCTTAAATTTTCGTAATGTCTTCTATTAAAATAAAACGGTCCACGCAGACAAACCCCTACAAAAAGGCCAGTATATGTAGAAATAGCGTATTAAGAAATACAATTAAGCCGAGGTCATTGTTTTTAATGTTAATTGGAACGTAGGTTAAATACTAATGAAATTCCCTTAGGTTCAGAGGTCTAGAATGTATTGAATTTTAAGGAGAGAGTATTTTAAGGCGACGTAACACCTAATTAAGGTTAGGGTGATATGGTTTTATTTTCTCTTGTTTTAATTTGCTTTAATATTTGGGATAGTTCGTAGACATTTAGTACACATTTTATATATATATATATACGGTATAGGAAACCTTGTCCAATTTTTACGTATAACGTCAAGGCTCGCGCAGACTGGCGCGACTGACGCCGGTAATTGTTCTTCCGTGAAGTTTTCTTAGAAATTGTTTTATTAGAGTCGCGTCGCGCCTAATTATGGGAGCTTTTAGGATCTTGTATTTTGCCTACTAACACGCTATTGTCAAAATGCTTATAGTTAAGTATTGATTTTAGGTGTACCTACTTAATAATAATAGTCCTCCAGAACGAATTTCGGCCTTGGCGACCAATCTCAACGGGCGCGGAATTTATTAAAGTGCACAAGTGTGTGCGCGTACACAGGTTTCACTGACTCTCAAGCCTCATGCAGACTTGCGCGACGCGATGGCGCGATTAGATTTGAACAATACAATTTCTAAGAAAACTTCACGGTAGAACAATTACCGGTGTAGCGTCGATCGTCGCGTCGCGCTATTTCGCACGACGTTTCATAGTCCGATGGGACGGCAATCCGACACGACCGGAGAGAGATCAGGCGCAGGACCAACGACTTAACGTGCTTTCCGAGGCACGGGGGTGTCACACCGCCAACTTACAAACCTCGGGCTGTTACAAAGAAATTCCTAATGGAAAAACCCAATAACACTACACCAGACCCGGAAATTTAACCCAGGACCCCACGCTCAGCAGTCGCTCAGCAACGGGGCAGTCAGTATTTTAGGTAAAGTTAGGTATGCACACACACATTCGGTGTTTAATTTTGGATGTAAAGGAATGTAATAACTTTGTTCATACCTGTATTTCTCCGCCATAATGGCTCTCTAACGGAGGAATATGTTGGTTATAACAGCTGGAGACCGCTATATTACCTAGAACTACAAGTAACATATTTTAATTTCGTAGTCTCAACAGCAACGGTTAGTGAGAACAAGGATTAAATAGGAATAAATATATAAAAAAATTAAAGTTTTTGATTTTATTTTTTTAATACAGCGCCATCTAGTATATATAAGTTTTTTATAATAAAATTTTATATATACTAGATGGCGCTGTATAAAACTATTGACAGTTGAAGCTGACTTATCGGACAAAACGCTTTTTCGTTACGTCACGATTTCTACTTCTACCAGTTAACTACTACCGCAAGCCGCGTAAAGAACTTCTTTCCAAAAATCCCAATTAGGGGTACCTAGCGACTCAAAAGATTAAACAATACATTCTATAATAACTATCTTCTCTTATTAACAATCCCCAATACGCTAAAACGTTCACAAAATTACCAGTGATTGCTCTTACAAATTACTTGAAATAGTAAAGTGATAGTAATAAAATGATTCTCAGCTACTAACTCACAAGTTTGCGTTAGTCACAAGTTAGTTATTCAGTATTCTGAGACGTTATACATTTGTCATAAAAGATCTCAGGGCGAAGCGTTGAGATGGGCGTGCTCTTGTGTGGAGCTGCGAAGACAGCGGTGGAGTAAAAGCGGTTGTAGCGACACATACAGATTTCCCCAGAAAAGAATTAGATTCGGGTATCATCGTCTATCTTCGGAAATACGAAAGCGCGGTGATGAGATCTAATATAGAGCTGTTACTACCACGAAATACTTTGCCAATATTTTATTTAGATTAACAACTCTATACAATTCCAAAAGAGTTTTTGAAACTTTTGAGTGTCGTCAAGATAACCCGACAGGGAGGAAACTTCATACAAACGCGCTATGATAGCTGTGCACTACGACGAAGCGCGGCAATAAAAAACTTAAAAGCTTTGCTCCTGTGTTAGTTACTGTTTTTAGCGACGACGTTCGTACTAATTCGGAAACACGAAGATTGCCGAAGCACCTACCTTTTCTAGTTTAATAGAAGTTAGGTGCATACAAGGTAAACATTGTTGCTTGCTTCAGGTAAACACGTACGTTTACCCAGTATGTTCAGATTCAGACCTGATGATCATGACGACCCCGTGTCTTGAAGCAGCAGCCAATCACACTGCCAAAGCGCATTTTATTGTTTTTATTTTTTTAACCACAACTGGGTAGCTCTTGGCGTGCATGCTCTCCTCACCTGATGGTAAGGGATGATCAACCACAGAGGAACTGGCGAGCGAGCTGATGAATTAAATTTAATTAATAAAAAAAATATTATGATCATTCTTGGATGTTTCCTTACGTAGTTGTTGTTAGGGTTAAAGGTTGGACACCAAAGGAAAGACTGTTCTAAGGATTTCAATAATACGTTTATTATCCTTTTCTTTATATATAAGAAGGTGTGTTTTACTAGTATTATATCACACGAGGCTAAAAGTATAGTACAGTCACTATGAGATAGTAAGGATTTCATCAAGTGGTTAAGGGCGGGCTCGGATAAAAAATAATAATAATTATGAGTTAGAAAGAGAAGACGATAGTGTTGAAGTAGGATTGATTTGTTTTGCTATACTCCAACAGTTGTCATTTCCAATTGGGTACCTTATCGTCCATAGACGGAACTCCCACACTCAACTTTTGGGGGTGATTTACTCCCATTTAATCAGCTAAATCCACCATCATTGCCATCAAACGAATTTAGGACCTCAAAATCCCCAAACCCGAACTTCGGAGCCGCTCCAAAAACGTAATGTAATGACTCCACGGCGCCCTTTATAGGGCAAGTTTCTTACGATAACAAATCGCCAAGAATTTGTCCCACTTCACTTTTATATTATACTTAAAACTTTTGAGCTCGTCTGAACAGACATCTCGAGTACATTATCTTTTTACTGAACATAAAAAAAAGGTTGGGGTACCTACTCAAGTCGTCATTTCATAACATAAAAATTATATTAGAAGAAAGATTCTGAAGATTTCGTGGATAGCAGTAATTCGGTTTTAAGATTAAACTTAGTAGGTAACCTAATGCTATTATGCTGTATAGCTTATGGTATGATGAAAATATGTATTAGTCTGCAACTATAAATCCGGCGAGAACCAAAGTTATCGACACAGAATAAGCACGCTGAAGTGGTAATGGGCCAGCCATATAAGCTTTAGAACCGGTGACCGTTGAGGTAGACTTAGTAGAGGTGTTCTTGAGTGGAGACCGTGAATCGGCAAACGAAGGAAAAACGGCGGTTCTAGCGGAGGAAGGACGCCTTCAGTCTAGGTGGAGCGAAGATCTTCGCAGGGTGGCTGGTAGCAGCTGGATGAGAGTTGCTGAGAATCGAGCTGAATGGCGTGCAGTTGGAGAGGCTTATGTCCAGCAGTGGACTGCTGTAAGCTGATGATGATGAACTAGAAATCCAAGTAGTGTTTCACTTCAGCAACTTATACCTCAAAGCGCAAGCGACTATCGCGCACATGATAGAAGTCAATGTGCAGCCAGCTTTATATTTACTGATCACAGAAAAAAACATAAGCAGTGATGGGGACTGCCGACAATATAGTGCAAACTTAAAACTCTGAAATAATGTTGCACTATACGTCACCGTTATAGCTACAGATATACTGCTGTTATAGCATGTCGGTGACGCGAACCCATAAAATTTTCCCCTACCAAAAATCGCTCAGTTAACTTCAAAAACCCAGATGTGGGACCCGACCGCTACCCCAAAAGCCAAAGGCGAAACAGCACACAATCACCATGGTTTACAACGGATTAGTGGATGCAACTTGTTAACAGATACAAACTCCATAAGTGCTGCCCATCCTCTCAACGTCAACCTTCGGGTTTCACGACAAATGGTTGCTGGATTTGTGACTTTCGGCGTTGAGCTGAGCGTTAAAAATTCAACAGCACGCTTTTATTCATTTAGGTGTCGCCTAGTCAAAACGTGCAAAAGACTAACAAGGCTTAATATTGTCGGAAACTACGCGAAACACCGCAGTATCGGCTTTGTTACGTGAAAACACAATTGCTACCAGATTTCCTAGAGAGAACAATACAGATTTGCTAATTAAGTGCCAATCACCAGTTAACACAAGGCTTCATGTATTTACGTTACTGCTTTGGTTGTTTATGTAAGTAGATTGCTTCAATATTGGAGCTCATAGTACCAACATCTTGGGGGTAGACGTATCAGTTTAATCCGATGTTTAATACGTAGAAATAATCTGTGATAAAATATGCATAAGATTTTGAGAGATTTAGGATGTGACCTGGGCTCCCACAATACACCATGATTGGATCACTCTTATGCTGGGGTATATTGTCGCGTTATCGCGAATTAAACTTCACGCACTCTCTCTCGTGCACCGCTCCACGTCTCGCTTAGCAACAGCGAGCGCGCGAAGTAAAGTTCGCTATAACGCAACAATGTAGCAACTCACTCATATTCTCCATAGGGGTTGGCAAAAACTACAGAACGCCACCTGCACCTCCCCCTCGCCCTCCACCCTCCAACCTACCTTTTAAGATAGGCAATGATAATAATTTACTAGAAAATACTGAAAAGGTAAAGCAATATTCCGTTCCTATTTTGTCGAAATAATATTATAGAATTAACACCGACAACAACCCAATTCCTATTCCACTTTTAGAACCAAACGCACAGCGGTATTTTCAAAAAATCCTAAACTCTAACAGCGTTTGCGTGTCAATCGCCTTTTAAGAGCGTTACATAAATAACGTGCGGCCCCGGCGGAGGTCGCCGTCCGACTGAACGTGATTTGTTTGTTTTGACTAGTAGCGCCATCTCGCGTGATCTACGGGCTTTTAGCGACATTACTTTGCTGCGTGCTGAATGACGTATGGCGCTGCCTGACGCTGTAAATTGAGGGGCCAGGAATGAGTTAATTAAATTAAAAGGGGTATAGATTTATACTTGGAAAGTTTGAATTAGATTTTATGGCTTTTTTAGGGCTTCAATTGAAATAGACGTGATTTCAATTTAACTAATTTAAAAAGGCATTATTAATTTTTAAATAACAGACGATTTTGAAGAAGACTTGAAAATACTACTAATAATAATACCTTGAGCATTTCATCGTCTAGCAAAACCTATAAGTGCCTTTTCACACGCCTCCGTTGCCGGCTAGCCGGTTCCGGGTAGCATGGGCATTGACGTTATCCTTCGCCGTTACGTGTGAAATATAACGAACATGCCCTTATACTTACCCACCGGCTACCCGGCACTTGCTACCCGGCAACCTGGACGTGTGAAAAGGCACTAAACAACAATTGATAAATTTGATCAAAAGAAACAAAATAATTAATTAAAAAATCACATCACTGAAAAGAGAAAAACTAGCATTATAATCTATAGAATTTTATGGTATTGCAGGCGGACAAACTAAAGTTACACCACCAGTTACAGTGTTAACGATAACTTAACTGTCGAAATCCAGCCAGCCGTTTGGAAGATACGAGGTAATAAAGAAATTTATAAATATACATGTCGTGTCCAGATCTTAGAATTGGCATGAAATGGCAAGCTCACATTGGTCATATCAATTAAACGTCAACGTTTAATGATATGTCAGTCGACGTTTGGCCATATCATTATTTAATGTAGGGTATCCATGGTGTAAGGTGTAGTAAAATAGCCAAGTAACTGCGATGAATTTTGAAGTAGCGTTCGCCAGCCTCTACCGCGGCACCGCTCGCTTCGCTCGTTCGGCTCGCGCCCCGTTTGGTCACAGTTCTAACCAAACCTAACCCATTTGGTCGGGGTGCCACATAAGCGCCGTAAATTTTTAATGATTTAAAACATATTTTAAGTGCTATGTTGTATTTCCGCAGCGGCAGCGGACGGCGAGCGCTACTTCCAACTTGATCACTTTCCATATTGTCATATTTGGAAACCCAATCGACTTTATTTGCGTGGTCACCCTACTTTGTTTGAGTTGTTGTATCCCGCCGCCATGATACTATATCTTGGTCAACCGATGTGTATATAACCTTATTTACCAAACCAGACTACGTCTGGTTTGGTAAAGTGCTTGTATGGACGTCGAATTTATTACGGCGAATCGCAAATCACATTCACAAACGCTGTTTAGTCCGTCTCACGAAAGAAGCCCCACGGCAATAAGTATAACTAATAATTATTAGAATAGTTAGCATCATTCGTATAACAACCCCTACCACAGACACCTTTCCTATTTAAGATTGTCCATTGTATTATGATGTTTAGAACAAAATAGTAAATAAAGATTTATTATTCTGCGAGGCTTTCGTGTGACGGACTTTATCTGCTTACTTGACAGTTGCAGAATCCTTCTTGTCACAGTCATAGCGTGCAGCTGCCGAATATTTCTGTTATGTTTATATTGTTGTATTTTTGTATGCACGTGTTTCTGTGACAAATAAACCTATTTTTATTTCTTTCTTTACTATGGTACCCTAAAAAGAATATCAACAAATTATATCTAGCCCACTTATTCATAGTGTAAACTAGGCACTATGACCTCCAAGTATCCTTGTATCATTATTACATCCGAGTCTCCCACGGGAAGGCAGATTTCATCCTGCCTCTAATTTATTGCCGGAACAGGGCGACGGAATGATAATTTCATATTAGTATGTGTGGTGGTATCTCTTGTTTTGATATTTTCTTGTTAATTATTATGGTTGCTGTTTGTGGGTTTTTTATTTATTTATTTAATACTTTAAGCACAAAAATGTACAGAGGCGGAATTAATGTGTTTTTTTTGGGATACCAACACCTGATATTTTGTCCTATGTCAGCATTTTATGGAGCTGATGGAACTGGATGGCTTCCTAATGTTAAGCGGTTTCTCACCATCTCAGGAATCAACTTCAGTAAGAACCTATATCATCATCACCCTACAGCAGTCCGCTGAACTTAGACCTCTACAATTGGACACCATTCAGATCGATTTTGGGGAGCTAACTAGCCTGGGGGCGTCCAACCTAACGTAAAGAACCTCTATAACCACTACTATTTCTCTTAAAGTCAAAAAGTCTCACCTGCCTGTTACTCCAACGGCTCAAACACCCAAAATAGCCCAAAAACAATGTATCCGTGCTCTTTGTGATGTGCCACCATTGACTTCATGTAAACCTCTTTTTAAAGATTTAAAAATATTAACTATTCCCGTTAAGTACATATTTGAATGTTGTAAATTTGTTAAAATACACTCCGAATTATTTCAACGTCTTGGAGACAACACAAGGTATCCTGATAGACTAATGATTCCTCCAATGAAAAGCTACTTATATCACAGAAGTTGCTTTCCAATGGTTATAAGGATATATAATAAATTACCAAAATCATCATAACTGCCAATTAATGGTTTTAAAACAGCGTTATTCAAATGGCTTATAGAAAAATCATTTTATTCTGTGAATGAGTTCCTAAACTTTAAACACTCACACTGACATTTTACTTTAATAATTTGACAAATGATTGACATTCGTATTCTTAATATACTTTATAAGATGTATTTCCAATTTTATTAGCTTCATTTAATTAATTCATGTAATGTTTGCATGCTAGTTTTAGCGAATTACCTACAATTCTTGCAAATAAATTTCATTTAAAAAAATCATTGATATGCCCAGGACTAACTCTTTAGCCTGAAGTTCTGCTGGTACCAAACAGTCTATCCCCCTCATAGTGACTTTCTCCTTGCACTTGACACAAGCAGCAGGTGTTTGGTATGTAGCCAGATAGGAACTAATTACTTAAGTAATACCCCAGCCAATTGCTTGTAGGTTGGTAGAGGATTATCACTTAAGAAAATCGATCCTACCCTACATTTGGGTCTTTAAAAATTCACGAATACCCACTTCCATCGGCCTTGAATTCACTTCGTTAGTAAACAGCGTATTAATTATTTCAGGCTATTAGCTAGGTATGTGTAGCTACTAGTAATTAAGTTAATTAAGATATCTTGACTCATTTCAGTTAAAATTTTAGAAGTTTGACCTATATTAGTTTTGAGGGCCAATTTGTTGCTCTGTTCTACAATTTCAGGTCTGGATTATTAATTAAATAGAAATTTTAATTAGACCAACGTTGTTTGATGTGTTTTAATTAAAATTCAATGTGTATATTACTTTTTATGTCGCTGTGAATGGCACTAGTTTTGAAAATGGAATCAAATGTGGTAACAAAATGGTCGCCGTGGCGGTATACCTATATATAAAGTTATTTTATGTCGTTTTATTAAAATAGAAAAATCAATTTAACTCGTTTTCTGCTGAAAATGTAGACAGATTTGCGTAGTCTCTGTGGGTAGCATTTTCTGTGACGGGATAACAGAAAATAAAAAAGAGACTGTGTGGCACATTAAAGTGAGAACTTAAGAGGGCTTATCCTAAAAGTTGGCAACATTGCAAATAGCAGTCAAATATTTACCTGTTTAGATTAAGTTAGCCACATTTCATAATTCCATACAGTTGTATGGAATTATGAAATGTGGCTAACTAGTGAACTAAAATATTCATTTTATAATGCCAAATTAATCAAAACAGCGAAATATTTGACATCTATTTGCGACGTGGCCCACTTTCAGAATAAACACTCTTATGACTCGAGTCGAGTATACGCGATTCAGTGCCGAGTATACGCGATTCAGTGCCGAGTATAAGCGATTCAGTGCCGTGTATACGCGATTCAGTACCGAGTATACGCGATTCAGTGCCGAGTATACGCGGCTCAGCGTCACCGTCCGACTGGGACCGAGTATATTCGATTGTAAAATTGACTGTAAACCGTCACGATTGGGTCAGCGTCACTGACCTAAAAGTGACGGTATACAGTTTCGTCCACTGTTAAAAAAAAACTCAAATTGGTCTAAAGAAGTTTTCATTTCAATAAAGACTACAGTAAACGCAAAGTTCTGCTTCGTCCCATAAAAATATAAATAATAAAACGGCATATTTCAGTACCCTTTACGACTCACCAATGACTGCCAAGACCCATGAACGAAGCCATATCTAGTTTCCCAAATTCTTTGATTTAAAAATTTTCTTCATAATATTTTTGATGTTCCTCCATAACTGGCCCGATTTCCCTGTCACTTCACAGTTTCAAGTTACAAAAGGAACGACGATTATAAAAGTTATGAGCGTACTACAGTTAAATTTAATCTCCGTTGAACGAGTAAAAAGATTGGGTTAACTGCGGGCTACCCTAGGCAAGTTTATATTGGTTAACGGGCCTCTTTGTGGACTCAAAAGAGAGTAAAAAGAAGTGGAGTGGATGCGGCCTTTAGCTGAAAATGGTAGATGGGAAAAATGGTTGACGAAGTCACGACTAGCTCGAATATATAGCGAAATAGTTAACGTTAGCGTGTTGCTGTTGACTTTTGTATGAAAATTGTAACAGCACCATTTGTGTGAGTGTATTTAAAATGATATAAGGATCGAAGCGAATGTTCCTTGGCCAGAGCTTAACCATTGCCATACAACGTGGTAATGCCGCCAGTCTCTTGGGTACATTACCAGTCGACCGCGATGCGGATGAATAAAGCTTCGTGCAGACTAGCGCGACGCAACGTAATAATAAACGTATTTTCTTTCTTTCTTTCTTTCTTTTTCAACAGCGCGACGCGACACCGGCTATGGTTACACCGTGCAGTTTTCTTAGAAATTGTATTGTTTGACTCGCGTCGCGACGTCGCGTTGCGTCGCGCTGGTCTGCACGAGCCTTTATTCGACGGCATATTTCGATACGGAGATTTGTGACTGACATTAATTGGAATTTGACTCTGTGTATGTGTGTGTTTTTGTCTAAGTTTTTTAGAACTTAACTACAGACTTTCATGATCATCCATCACACAGATTTAAAAACTTAATTTATAAGTCTATTCTGGCAATTAATTTCTCACCGAAAGTTTCTTCAGAAGGCAATTTAGCCTGTAATCCGTGAAGGGTTAGGCAGAGGTGTACCTATAGTATACCCACATTTAGCCAGTTATGTTTAAGTCCCATGTAATAGGGTCGCCCCCTATTACATGGGACTTAATGGCCTATTGCCGTCAACCGGGCACAAATCCTGACTCCAGGCTGCTACTGAGAAATTCCAAATGGAAAACTCAACAACACTGCCCGACCAGGGGGCCAACCACGATCTCTTTAAGCAGTATTATTTTGATGTTACTTCATTGCGAGAAAGAAATGGAGCTATACAAAACGTCGTCATGGGCGTGCCTCAAGGTTCAATTCTTGGCCCTTTTTTATTTCTAGTCTATATAAATGACCTTCCTTATATGATGGCTAACTTATCGGATATAATTCTATTTGCTGACGATACTTCTCTAATTTTTAAAATAGATAGAAAAGATACAGATGTTTTACATGTCAACGATAGTCTAGCTGTTCTTTCGAAATGGTTCGCAGCTAATAATCTTTTACTGAATGCGAACAAAACTAAATGTATTAGATTCTCATTACCAAATGTACCTCAAGTTGGTCTAAATCTAAAACTTGATGGCAAACAACTAGATGCAATAACGGAAACTATATTTTTGGGAATTACTTTAGATTCAAAATTGCAATGGGGCGCCCACATTAGAACTCTTTCAGGTAGATTAAGTTCAGCTGCATATGCAGTAAGAAAAATAAGGCAGTTGACTGATATAGCCACAGCTAGGTTAGTATACTTTGCTTATTTCCACAGTATTATGTCTTATGCCATTCTGCTGTGGGGATCGGCAGCTGACGTAGATTCAATTTTCATCTTACAAAAGAGAGCAATCCGCGCTATCTATAAAATGGGTCCTCGCGAATCCCTTCGAAACAAATTCAAAGAAATAGATATACTGACTCTGCCTTCTCTTTATATCTTAGAAAGTATTTTGTATGTTCGCAAAAACTTAGGACTTTTCAAAATAAGAAGCGATTTCCATAATATAAATACACGTAGTAGACATGAAATTTTGATACCCAAATTTAGATTAACTAAAACAAGCAAGTCATTTCTTATAAACAGTATCCGCTTTTATAACAAGTTGCCTAAGTCGGTTACAGAACTTAGCGATGGGAAGTTCAAAACCCACATTAAACGCGTTCTTATCAAGAATGCATATTATAAAATTAAAGACTACGTTGAAGACAAGGAAGTTTGGCAATAATTCCTTCTGCACATGTGGCTTCCCTGGTAGCTCATTAACGGCAAATTGTATAAGTCTATTAACTGCTCCCAAATTACCATGTTTATATATATATATATTTTTACATTTTTATTTTTACATTCTTCCTTGACATTTAAATCACGCTATTATTTGACATTATAATATACCTACAATTTAACTTTAAATCTTTATTAGTGGCTTTTGTGATCATGATAATTATTCAGAATTGTAATATCAATCACGTCATTTCGTTTTTAATACTTTTTTATTTTTAATAATTTATTTATTTTTATATAGATTATTTTCTATTTTGTGAATGTGAGAACGCTGTAGGCTTAGTGGATTTGCTGACCATAATTATTTTGTTAAGTACCTGGTACCTGTTGAAAGACCTACACTGTCCTCCCATACCTAATAACACTGTTATTTGAAAATATTGTAAAAACCAATTATTTTTAAAAGAGTAACCGTGGAGTTTCTTGCCGGCTCTTCTCCATAGGAAACGACCAATTGGAACCGTGCACCTAGCTTCTGACGTTTCATAAGTGCCCATGTAGGTTTATGTGAAATAAAATATTTTGAATTTGAATTTGAATTTGTCTAGCTCATTCCCACGCTCAAGTAAGATTACAATAATACTGCTAAAAGAGGTGGTGGTAGGGCCCCAGGGAATCGAACCTAGAACCTCATGCTCAGCAGTAGTGTATGCGACCACTAGACCAAAGAGTCACTCAATTATAAAATTAATCTAAAATTGAATTGTTAAATATTATTTATTTTAAAGCAATTTCAGCAGTTTTCGAAGCAATCTTATTACTTTTTACGAGCTGGCAAATATCATTGCTATATGAGTCTACTTTTTATGTTATAATAACTTAACAAGTTAAATGAAAACTTACCTTATGATGGTCTGACTTTTATGAAGTTATAAATTTTTTAGTGATGCGACATTCTGCAGACTTTGTTGTTATATTAGATTTGGGTAAGTGTGTTTTGTATTTGTATGTTTTCTTTTATGAAAAAGTAAAAGTTATTGTTGAGTAGTGAATACATAAGTGACTAGGTATTATTTTTTTGTAGCCGTGCATGCAATTGTCTGAAGGGTCCTACCATTTATGTGCTTACTTAATTGAAACATATCGATATCGACATTCGTTTTTTAATCGATTGGTTTGAAATAATTAAGCATAAAATCCCACATGTCTCTCTCTTCTTTAAATGCTAGAAACATTCCAGTAGCAGCCGTAACTCGTGTTAGGAAATAAAAAACTTCTTTATAAAAAGTAGAATAGATTTATTTTCTTCAACTTTTACTATTCTCATACTCGTAATGAACAGCACAGGACTAACTATTGTGTTTATTTGATTTTTATCTTATTTTATTATTTCTCTTCATGCTGCCGGATGACGTCATCACGTCAACGCCGGCTGTCGCTGAAAACCAGCGCTGTGGCTGTCTCGCATAGGGTCCCAGCATTATGCTGAGCGATGGCCGTTTTGCGTGGATGTGACACATATATTTGTCCCCAAATTGTGATTTTCGTGTTTTGTTCTTTCCCTGCGTCAGCTCATTTGCTTTCTTTTTTTTAGGTATGGTCCACTCCCTTTCACAGAATGAGGAGGCCTGTATCCCAGCACCATCATAATTCTCCTGTTTTATCCCAGTTTATTTGTGGTCTGCGCAACATGTCTTTTCCTTCCATACTTCTCCAATCAGTCGTCATCTCGGTAGTCCCCCCCTTTCTAGCCATATCATCTTTGACACAGTCCATCCATCGTTTCTTTGGTGTTCCCCTACTCTTATAGCCATCGACATTCACACTCAAAACTTTCCTCACGACAGTTTCCTCATTCCTCCGCATCACATGCCCATACCATGACAACTGTAAAAGAGTAACCGTGGAGTTTCTTGCCGGCTCTTCTCCATAGGAAACGACCAATTGGAACCGTGCACCTAGCTTCTGACGTTTCATAAGTGCCCTTGTAGGTTATGTTTTTTTTTTTTTTTTACCCGTTTTCGAGTGGGAACAATACCTATAGGCTGATTGTGTTGTAGCCATGTTCTGTTATGAACGGCCATGTCCAATTTATTAAAAGAACTATTTCCATAACTTTTCCCATTCACAATACGAATACGAAGTCCAATAATATTAATTACAATTTTCTCTTCTTTTTCAGGTAAAAATTGAAGCGGCCGTAGAAATTCGCGAAGAGGTCAGAAGGCGGAGTTTTTAATGAGGTTCCGGGATTAGGGCCGACAGGATAATTTGTCGTAGAACTTTAATAAGATGTTCAAGTGTTCCAGAACGGACGAAAGGAAATTTTCTTATTAACTTTCAAGTTTTACATGGAATATTTTTTCCAACTTTATCTTTTTTTGCGTATTATTTGTACTTCGGATGTGTTTTCCGGTGCAAATGCTATATAGCTACTCTTCTTCGTTGTGTCAATGGCACGACATAGTGTATTAAATCTTGTTGGCCCTAAACTTCGCCACTTCCACAGCATCATCGGTGGCAGCGCTGAAGTTGCTATGACTGCATTTTTTGGGGCACTGCGGGCAGGATAGGAGGAGTGAATGATCCGGATTTAGTTATTTATATCTACACATGTTTAATTACTTACCATTCTTGGGTGATTAAATCGTGGTCGCAGTATCTTTAGTATGTTTTAATTAGCAACTGTCCTCTTGACGCCTTCAAGACCCTATTCAATAATATCCACAGGTGAATAGAGGTTGGTCTATTCTTTGCTGAGGCACCAGCTAAACATGTTCACTTATATTTTGTTTAATTACTACACACTCATGGTTTTATTTTATTGAAATAACTAGCTGACCCGAAAGACGTTTTGTTTGGTCCAAATTTCAATAATTCATGCAAAAAATCAATAAAAAGATACTTTTAGTTTTTCCCGAATTTCACAATTATCCAGGAAACATTTCCAGATTTTCTTTCCCTGAAAACCTTATTCGGACTACCTTAACTTACAACGAAAATTTTTACAACACTTTTATAGAAATAAAATAATAGGTAAGTATGGAATCTTTTTGGTTCTTCAGAAAAAAGAACGTAGTTTTTATTCACTAGTCGTGAGTAGGTAAGTTCCTTTCTTGTGTATAAATAAGTGAGCTACAATAGGTTATATTTTTTTGTAACTTATTCATGAGGTAGTGGCTGTCATCTTGTATTATCATATCAGTCATTAAACGTCAGAGAGAACCACCGCAATATAATATAAATCTACACAATGAACTAAAAAATATGATCCTTAATTTATTTTTATCTGTCAATCACAGATATAATAATGGAATTACCATGGTATACTCATTACAATAAAAAAAAGACATAAAAAAATTACAAACACAATTTTGGCTGTCACAATGACAGTAATGACAGTTTTGATTGATAAAAAAATCAACAATGGTTCTTTAATTATTTTATCCGGTAACTATCATGCAAATGTTAGTGGATTTGTGAGTCACGAATGCAATTTGAATTAATTAGAAGTAGCTTGACTAAAAGTACATTTAAATCCGGATTCATAGGCTTCGATTACGTTAGTGAAGCATTTTCTTACAATTAGTTTCCTAAAAAAAATTGTTCCTTCATTTCACTGATTGATTCACATTTGAATTGAATTCACTTCAATCATTAATTACTAAATGAAACAAGATGTTAATTATATTGGAAAATGTAATTCTTTAAAAGGAATCCCGAACGACCTAAAAACACCACGAACGCTACCAGAAATAGCTCAGTTACAAAAAAGTCATAAAAGATGGCTTAATTGATACAAACCCTAGTAGCGAGAAATTACACAAATCTTACATAGGTATGTACACGTTTAAGTAAACCTATTCTACTAGTAAATACAATGGAGCCAAACACAATAAAGCGACAAGAGTGAAATGATAAAAGAAGGTTTGTCTTTAAAAAAAAATGCCATATCGATATAAATATAGTTTGTGGTAGCGGAAAAAATATTATATGTTAATCTTATACATCTGTTAAAAAAAAAAAGTGTCATTATAATTTTTAAAGTGTCATTTTATTTTTTTTTCACAGTGGTTTGACAAGCCCGATCAGTGTTGCCAACCCTAATTATGAACTTGGTTGTTACCAAAAATGGGTTTTGAAAAAAAAAACTCGATGCAAATTAACTGTAGGTACCTTGAGTTCCAATCAAAAATATCTGTATTAAATATAAACGTTGCACGTTGGTATTTAACTAATAACAAAAACGTCTTATTTGAATGCAGAACTTGGTTGTTTTTTTTCTATAACTCAACAAATTTTTCGGCAAATAGATAATTGCTTAATATTTTGCAATAAATTACAAGCGTTGTGTCATCGCGATTCTCTATGCAGTCCGTCTATGAGTGATCGCTGTTTAGCTTCACCGTCTATGAGTGCCCCAGTAAGATAGTCACACACAACTACACTATATCTACAATTCTACAGCCAAGACAAAGCTATTAGAAGACGATGTTGACATTCGATTTCCCTGGCTTACCGATGTGATGTAGTTACGTGTTCATGTAGGTAATGGTACGAAAACAGTGTGTACCTACTGAGTGATTGTAATCGGTAGTTTGATTGGTATTGATTTGGTTTGGGGTGAGCAGAGATTTAAGGTGCTAATGAAAATAATGTGTTTATAACTAACTTGTTTTAACATAAAATATATCCTATGACAATCGGCAATACTGCCGTTAAGTGAAAGAATTTTCGGAATTGGATCAGTATTTCCGAAGATTTCCCCTTACATACAAACTCTCAATTTTTTAAGCGAGCTATTTTTTTTGTTTATTTTTATGTGAACTTGTGGCTAAGTAATAACTGCCGCACGGGTCGATCCATCAGGTTAAGCTACGCTTGCCGGGGTTGGTCTGTGGATGGGTGACCATCTTTACATACCGAGACTCCTCCGTGCCTCCGAAAGCACGTTAAGCCGTTGGTCCCGGCTGTCATTCGTGGATCTTTGACAGTCGTTATGGGTCGTCAGAAGCCAGAAAGTCTGACAACCAGTCTTACCAAGGGGTATCGTATTACCCAGTTACTGGGTTGTGGAGGTCAGATAGGCAGTCGCTTCATGTAAATTACTGGTATGCAGCTGCATCCGGTTAGACTGGAAGCCGACCCCAATATAGTTGGGAAAAGGCTAGGCACATTGATTGATACAAACTCACAATTTTTTATTAGTAGGTATATATGTCGCAGCCATCAGGTTAAATTAACCAGCTAATTGGACGCCTAGGCTATTCATTAGACTCCGGCATCCAATTAAATAACTGAAGTGATCGTGAATATGATCAGATGCCTGACACAAAACAAAAAATAGCATTTCAACTTAAAACTGACAGTACCTACCTATATATATAGCAGATTTTAATTTTGACGAAATAATGCCATTAAAAGTATGCGTATAATCAAAACAAAGAAATTATAGTTTGATGCAACCAATGACCAGCCAGCTGTATGAGTTTTTTCATTTAAAATTATTTTTTATTTAATTTGCTTTTCATTACAATATAAAATCTAAAATATTGCCTACGGTGGATTCGTACCTACTTAACTGTGAACCTAGTTTAAAATTTTCAATTTCTTTCTCATTTTTACTTAAGAGAAAAGTTAGTCAAAGTTTCTAGCGAATAGGTATTTTTTATTGGAATGAAATGAGTTAGTTAGAAATTAATTTTACGTTTTATGATTTTTCTTTTAGTTTGATATTCAAACTAAAATATACTTTCTTAAAACTTGCACAGTCATCAAAATCGATTAAAAAATCACCCTAAATTAATTTGACAAATAAAATCCCCAGTGCTCCATCTTACGATTTATGTGGACGAAATTATCGCGTCTGTTTTTCGCATTTAGGTCGAAATTTATCTTTTAACTTATTAGTTAATTGCATTCGCAATAGCATTAAAGGAATTCCCTTATTTGCATAGAATATAAATGCACGCCAAAGCCCGGGGTATTTACCTCGGGAACTGTACGAAGCACCGTTGTGTTTTGCTATAGGTATTTTGGTATGTTTTTTTATGTAAAATTACACAGGTGAATGTACACAACTAAAATTATACGGTATCAAAAATTAAACTAACTATAAGAATGTTTAAATGAAAATGCTATCGTAACGTCCGTCGTATGACGTCTAACGTAAAAGAACAAATATAAAAACAGAAAAAATACGTTGCCACCTATTTTTATAGTCCCCTACAAGAAAAACAAAAGACATTTGTTTACTTTTCGTAATAAAATGCAACGCTAATTTGTATGCGATCGCATTATTTAAATGTCAAGGGAGGGATTTATGTAATAACTCACAGGGGATTCCGGGGGTTTTAATTAACGATTATAACTCGAAAAGTTTGAGCAACCGTGTTTTCCCCTGTAATTTATATATTTTTTTGTTCCCCAAAAATAGGGTAGGTATGCAAATGTTCTGCTTTATACATCGCGTTGTTAAACTTTTCAACAAATAAATTATTACGGCTCAATACAAATACAAATTGGGGAGTTAGATGGATTGTAGGCAAATGGCTTCCGATGCCCGACTTGTTAAGGAATATAAATTATATGGTAAAAATGAAAAACACCAAAACAGGGACGAAAAACATGGAAGGATAAAAAATATCTACATAATATCTATTTTTAAGAACAATTTATTTTTATTTGCTCCGATTTGTAGGCTAAAACAATAGGTCGGAAGCGCAAAAAAAAAAAAAAAATTGCAACTGTGATCCTTTAGTTTTAATAGGATGCCATCAGATTCGACAATCATCCTACTTACAAAAAGACTATCGTCTGTGCACTATCTTATAAAATACGGTGACAGCGTACCGATGATAAAACATATTTTAGAATTTCTCGGTCTTTTCATGCTAAACATAAAGCTGACTTTTAGTAGCTAAATTCAATATTGCTGTGCAAATTGCAAGTTATGAGCAAGTACCTAATCCATTTATTTATAGGATATTAGGATTCAATGTTTGCGGAAGCCGTTCCACTGTGCAGTATGTGTTTTAAAGCAAAATTAAACTTTATTTTAGAATTCTGATTTTATGTTATTGTACATTTTCTTAAAAGCAATTATTGTTATTTTAGGTCCAAATTGAAGCGATTTCTCACATATTTTTCACAGATATTATCTAAATAAAAACCAGTTTCTTATTTATTACTTACTGCAAATAAAAACCACAGATAAGTAAACCTCTTTACATTTTTCCGCTCGGAGTGCAACAGAATAAGCAGTGGCAACGAAGCGTGGAAATTTATTTATTTAAATGTTCTATCTTTTTCCTGCGACGTTGCTCGCGTAGAAATATTTCGATTAAATGCGTTTTTTTTTAGTACTGTGGTGATTATTGCATGAATTTGTAGATTTTTTTCAAGCTTAGCTATATAGCTAAAAGAGTCCATGCCGGCCGGCTTTAAAAGCTTTTTGATTTTTGTTTCATACTTTAATTTGTTATAATGCCATTAATTATTGAGCCATGATTGAGTTTTGAACTTTTCTTTAAACTTAAGGCAATTTTACTATAAGACATGGGTTGGATTCATGAAGGCCTTTGTCTACATTAATATTATTAGGAAAAAAGATTTAGGAGGTTTTTTAGGAGCTCGTGGCTAAGTAGTAACTGCCGCACGGGTCGATCCGTCAGGTTAAGCTACGCTTGCCGGGGTTGGTCTGTGGATGGGTGACCATCTTTACATACCGAGACTCCTCCGTGCCTCGGAAAGCACGTTAAGCCGTTGGTCCCGGTTGTCATTCGTGGATCTTTGACAGTCGTTACGGGTCGTCAGAAGCCCGAAAGTCTGATAACCAGTCTTACCAAAGGGTATCGTATTACCCAGTTACTGGGTTGTGGAGGTCAGATAGGCAGTCGCTCCATGTAAAATACTGGTAATCAGCTGCATCCGGTTAGACTGGAAGCCGACCCCAATATAGTTGGGAAAAGGCTAGGCAGATTGAGATTGAGGAAAAAAGATTTGTATTTTTGTTTGTAAAGATAAAACTCAAAAACTAGTGGACCGATTTAAAGAATTATTTCACCAGTATAATGCTATGTTAACACTGAGTAACATAGGCTTCAATTTATAAAGATACTAGCTGCGCCCTTCGGTTTCACCCGCATAACTTTTGATCCGGTGGGCTTAACGGGATAAAAAGTGTCCTATGTGTTAATCCAGGTTATAAACTATCTGTGTGCCAAATTTTATCTAAATCCGTTCAGTAGTTTTAGCGTGAAGAAGAGACAAACAGACACACTCACAAACTTTCGCCTTTATAATAGATAGTGTGAGTATATCACGCGGGCGAAGACGATGGCAGACGTATCTTTTATCTAGATGATCTTGTCTTACGATTGCAACAAGGTTATGACAGGTTATGGGATTAATTCTTAGTTCGTAGTAACTAGGAAGACAGCTAATCACCAATGAAATTGAACGTGAACCGAAACGAACGGGCTGTCAGTGTCAAATATTCCACAACAATAATGACACTGACAGCTCTTGAACGCGGTTTAGATGTGTTGATCGAGTTTCATTGGTGAAATTCACCCTAAGTAGTAACTTAGTTTTATCAATACAGCCCCTTTTAACATTCCCAATACACACAACTACGCCATAATTTCCTAATATTAGAAATTAAGAAACAGAGTGCTTACTTAAGGGTGGCTATTCTCCCCCATAGTACTTAATAAGGATGGCCATTCACTCCCCCACTTGTCACATAACTTACGGCGTTAATGAAAAGCTGTCCATTCAATACCGTACTGTGTTGAAGTGGCATTGATTTAATTTATGGCAACACTATGTAATTGTGTTAATCATACTGTTCTTGTTGTATAAATAAAGTTGGGTTAGGCTGGTCAGTTTTGTTAGGGAATATTTATTTAATATTGGTTTTCATAGCCTTGTTGGTCTAGTGGTTTCAAACGTTACTGCCGAGCTGGGTTCGATTCACAGGTCAGGCAAAGTCATATTGAGGTTTTACTCTAGGTATTACATGGGACTTAAACATAACTGACGAAATGTGGGTGTACTATAATAGGTACACCTCTGCCTAACCCTTCGGGGAATACCGGCGTGGTATTTATGTATTTAACATATTTCTGTTGTAAATATACCTCTGAAGTGAACCTGTAGTTTTCTATTTGTCTTAAACAGCGACAGTACCAATGATTTTCAAGGAAAATTATGGTTCTTCGATATTAGTTTCGTTAACAATTTTCATTTCTAAGTACGATTATTACAGTTTAAATTTAGTACAATTATTTAAGCTGAACTTTCTAGACTTTAACAAGTACCTACTGCGTAGTATTTACCAAATTCTCAGGTTACTAAGCTCTTTAAATAGGGCACCCTAAACATCGGGCAGTCACCGAATTAAATCCAAAGTTTCCACAAGTCTAAACCCTACCAATATTAAACCAATGACTTAACTTTAACGAATAAAACTTTCTTATTAATATTACGTCGTGTCACTACCAAATATTATTAAAATTAATATTAATGTGACTGGTTGAACTTGACATTTAGAATTTGTTGCACGATTATTACAACTTTGCCCAATTCTTGAAATGACTTGTACAATGAAACAATAGTATTTATAATGAAAATAGCTTTTATTTTTATATTTGGCAATAATCAGTTTTTTATTACCAAATATTATTATTCCAACCCAGGCCACAGTCCATTTTAAGGTTTCTTTATAATTATGTAAATTTAATATTATTGTATAATATATGTAAACCTTCCGGAATAAATTGCGTAAATAAATGATAGTGAAAATCGCATGAAAATCTGTTGCGTACTTTAGAACAAAAACGCGGTCACACAGACAAACTTCAATTTATATTTTTTTAAAAAATGTAACACTTATAACCCGGTTTTTATAACTATGCGCCTGTCAACGTCAAATTTTACAGTGTATGTGGTTTAAATAATAATAATAACAAATTAACGTATAATTAGACAGAACTGTGGAAACGACACGAGTTGTAGACCGTATTAAGAGGTAACACTGAGGAGGTAGCCGGGCGGGTGAATTCAGTACTAACAACGCTTTTTGACAGCTCCAAGAGCAGTTATAAAAGCCGAGTAATATAACCTCAAAATGCGGCGGGAGCCCGCCATTTCTAATAAACCATTTTTCTCAATCAATAAATCACCTTAGCCACGTTTTTTCCGTTGTCCTATTTTCCCCTCAATAGTTGATCAAAATTTATCGTCATAATTTTAGTCTTACAAGCAAATATCTTTTTTTACGAGTTTTCAAAGTGTTGGGGTGGCTGGTCGTTGCCGCGTTGTTTAGATAACTTTTTTTTACACGGGCAACCCCGCTTACGGTTGACAACAATTTTAATTTTGTTCCTGAACATTTTTGTTTCATAATTGTGTAAAATATTTTTAATTTCACTTTGAGGATAGGGCTGTCTGGTTTTTATCGATATTTTTTTTCTTTTATTTTTCTGCTTTTTTTGTTGGGCGTCTAGTTTTTTGAAATTGTTTGTTTTTTTTTTCAAATTTAGAACGTGGGATTCTGCTCCGTTGTTAAAATATTCATAGCTAGATAGGCAGTGGCTTAATTTAAAACACGGAAGCCGACCCCAACATAGTTGGGGAAAGGTTAGGCAGATTGATTGAGTTAAAATAGTTCAAAGGCTTTGAAATTTTGCCAGAATAGGATCTAGCCTTTTACACCAAAGTTTAGTCTATTGTGCAGCTTTTTGGCATAGATACAGTATAGTCAAGTTTAAGAACTTCATGGGCTTTTCAAATCTCATCATCATTCTCCTCCCCAATTTATTTGGGGTCGACGTAACGTCTCTTCCTCCATACTTCTCTATTGGTGGAGTTCCGCATTTCAATCACTTGCAATAGAGATGATGCCTGGGTCAAAAAAAAGAAATTCTATTTAGTCCATAAGTCAGATAAACAAAAAATATTAGACCCGTGTTTTTTGTTTATCATTATTAATAAAAACGCATTAAAGTTGGGGAGTGGGGATCGCTATATATGTGTACCTACGTTATTTTTTCACAATAAATGAAACAAAATTTTTTTTTTTTTGTTTTCTTCCATATTATAGGTAACGTGTTTTTTTTTACATATTTATCTGGCGAAATGTCGGAGTAGTACAGAAAGGACAGGCGTATATTTTTCTGTATTCAGCACACAACATGACGCCATGTTAACAACACACACACACAATACTATTTTAAGATTTTTTTTGTGTGAATATTGTGTACCTGAGCCAAATAAATTATTTTCTTTCTTTACCATAAAAAAATAGAACACATACAAAACTTATTATTATTAGGCAAGAAGAAAATAACAGAAAATACGTACCTACAAAGGCAATGCTGATTTAAAAAAAAAAAAAAAACCAGTTTACCTGCGATAGAAAAGAAGATAAAAAGAGATAAAGACACCGTGTGTAAGAGTAGAAGAGAAAATAATATACATAAAATAAAAATAAACAATTCACAAATACCTATTTCAATATTATGAGAATATACCTACTTTTATACTTAACCCTTCAAAAAGCACCGTAAATCGTGACTCCACCCTAAAACTGACGTCACAAAAACAAATTTTAAACACCATACTTAATTACCTCTAGCCGCGCCCAATCACACGCCTTAAACAATTAATTATTTATAACATAAACATTGTAGAACTAATTACAGGAGCTTGTATTATACCAAATTAATAGCGATGTGGGATTCGTTGTAACTGGTACAAAGTGATCCCTTGTGAGTACATACCTACTTGTTAGAGATGAATGTAGTTATTGGAATAGGCGTAATCTAACTAATTAATTCCCACATTAATTAGTTAGTTCAAATAATATAGGAAACTTGGTAGCTGCAGTTTCTCGATCAAAAACGAATGCCCATTTTCACTTAATCCACAAATTAATGCCTAAGTAAAAGCGCGCTGTTGGATTTTCAACTTACGGCGCTAACCCGTGGGTTGAAAATCCAACAGCGCACTTTTATTTAGACATTCATTTATAGTGAACTAGCTGCCCGCCCCGGCTTCACACGGGTAGCACCCATAATGGCGCACCTACCTACCCTACCTACCCTACCTACCCTACCTACCCTACCTACCCTACCTACCCTACCTACCCTACCTACCCTACCTACCCTACCTACCCTACCTACCCTACCTACCCTACCTATCCTACCTACCCTACCTATCCTACCTACCCTACCTACCCTACCTAAAACCTCCTGACAATGACAATGACAAATAGAACAAAAAAAGAATTAGCGAAATCGGTCCAGCCGTTCTTCAGTTATAAATAGTGTTTCTTTTATACATGTAGATATGGGCACAACCTGTTACCATGGATTCAGTACCTACATGATTCTGGAGATTTTTTATAAACAATCTGCTGTTTCCTACAAAAGTGCAATAGCAACAAACCTAACGCGGTCAAAATGTACGGGTCAAATAATCGACAAAAAATTTCAGACCGGTCTAAAATCATGTACTGAATCCATGGTAGGTTGTGCGTCGATGTCCTTGCCACCTTGTATTTTTGTATAGCTGATCTAGCCACCGTAGGTACTCGTGTTTGAATTAAATATCCTCCTGTTCAAATTCAAAACCATCGTAGTACAAGATGGTTAAATATTGATACTATATAAGTAGGTACACTGTTTTACACCTTTGATGAATACTTCATACCACCATCATCATTCTATCCTATTCCTGACCTGTTGGTGTCGGCTGCCAGTCTTACCGGAAGCAGCTAAATACCAGTATTTTACATGTAGCGACTGCCTATCTGATCTCCAAAACTCAGTTACTGGGTAACATGATACCTCTTGGTAAGACTGGTTGTTGGGGTTCTAACTACCCATATAGACTGTCAAAGATGTAACAATGACAGTTGGAACCAACGGCTTAACGTGCTTTCCGAGGCACGGAGGGGTCTTGATATGTCATGGATCCACGAACCGACCGCTGTAAGTGGAGCTGAATCCTCGATCTACCCGCGCGGCTGTTATCATTTTGCCACGAGCCCACGATTATTGATGAATTCTTTGTGCAATAATTAAAAAAACTAACATTATCATAATATACATTATCGCACATTTAAAACAACAACCAACATTCTCCGATGTTGCACACTACCAAAACTACCAGGCACCCAACAACCACTAATTGTGTCTCCCGTGGCAAACTAAGCGAACATGGCCCGATTTGCATGAACATGTCTCCGTAATGTACATACCTAATGTTAGTTGCTACATGTGTGATTTGTATTAATTAATACATGCTATAGATGGAGAGGTAGGTACCTACCTACATTCCTGACTGTAAGTGCCGTAAATTAAGACAGGGTTTCCTATTTTGGGGAATTTAAATTACAATCATACTAGCGCCTCGTCCTCGAGATTAGTAATTACACATGTAGTTACGCTAAGTTGTCACCACTCATGCACTTAGTTGAGAAGAAACAATATTATATTCTATTTTTCTTTATCTATGGCAATTCAATTTGACATACCCACAAATATGTTTTTTTTTTTTTATTGTGTGGGTATTTCATCCTGTTCCGCTCTCAGACGATATCGCCAATCATTCGCATTCTAGTGCTCAACCACTCAACATTTATTTCGCGTCTTCGCACAGTTTGTTATAAAAATGCCGAAACGTAAGAATTCTAGATCTCGTGAAGAAGACATTAACCATTTCAAAAATAAAATAAGAAAGTTAGAACGTAAAATTCGTGATAGACAAATAAGTGCTTCGGAAAGTGTATCAGACTTGGAGGACACTATTGTTCTACACGATGTGGATATTGGAGCAGGTATTTACCTCATTTCTAAAGTGATAACTTTTTTCTTACCAACCCTCTTTACGTATCTACGTTATTTTAATGCAACCTGAACAGTCACTGGGGCTGTTTCAACGCATTTAAAATACGGTTGGCGTTCCTTGCGCTGGGGATTGTAACCTACCCTTAAAATTATTATGACTATGTATCACAAACAATAATGATGTATCTACTTAGCTGAAATTTCTGTTCTTTGTATAAAGATAAAAGATTACGATATTAATAAGAAGAAATAGTCATGGACTTATTTAAGTCCACTTTTTTATGTTTTGTAAGTTATTTAACTTACGTTTTAAAATTATCATATCTATGATAATTTTCAGATACCCCCGCATTGCGACCAGATGATTGGTTATTAGAATGGCCACCTGAAGATGAAATAGTTCAGGACTCGAATCAAACCCGTGAACCGCAGCCAGGCCCTAGTACTTCTACGGATGTACCCCCCGAAGAGCCTATTGTTCATGATGATAATGTTCCTGATCTGGATACGGAAATTCTAGAAATTTTAGGCGATGATCCAACTAATACTGACAAATACGGGCCTGAAATACGCAACGAACTTGCAAATCGTTTATTACACATTGTTAAAGATGGTCTGAATAAGGAAAATCGTAAAAAACTTATCTCAAAATATCTATTAAGTACCTAAAAATTGTATTCAACTAGATGCCCCTCAAATAAATCTGGAAATTAAGGCGGCAATTGCTGATACCGCAGTTAAACGCGATAAGGGCATAGAAAACAAACAAAAACAAATGTCTAGTGCAATTGCTTGTTTGGCCGACATCATAAATACCCAATTAAACTCAAAAACAATGACCAATGACGTGCTGCAAAAATTAATGGATATATGCAGAATTTTATGCGATTTACAACATGCAGATTCCATCACACGTAGAAATTTCATTTTATTTGCCCTCAAAAATGATATGAAGGAACACCTTAAAAACACCAAGATAGACAAGTGTCTATTTGGTGAAAATTTAGCAGAGACATTAAAATCAGCAAAGGCTGTAAATAAATCTGGGATCGAACTGAAAGCCGAATCTAGCAGCAAGACTGCGAATACCAATTATAAAGGACCAGCATCGAGAGCTTTAAACCACAGAGCTCCCCCCCAGGCGCGCAGGCCGCCCGCGGGGCCGGCGCCAGCGCCGAGGAGCCGAGAGCCTGCCGCACCGCGCGCACAGTATCCCCCGCTGCATACGCAGTACATGCCACCGCACGCGCACTCATCGAAGACGTCATCGCGGGGCCATCAGTCGACGTATCCCCGTCGCCGCTTCTAGATGCAGTTAAGTACGCAGGCCGCTTATCTAAATTCTATCAAAAATGGGCTGCGATTACGAACGATCAGACTATACTATCCTGGATAAGAGGTTATAAAATACCATTTATATCACCCGTTGTACAACATACACTCCCTGCTAGACCAACTCTCTCGGCTAATGAAAGACCGCATTATTTAGAAGCGATAAATAACCTACTCAAAATAGGCGCAATATCAAAATGTTTTCCATGTGAAAATCAATTTGTCTCAAGTATTTTCATGGTACCCAAACCAAATGGCAAGATGCACCTTATTTTAAACTTAAAAAACCTTAATAAATTCGTTAAAACAGATCATTTTAAGTTAGAGGATTTAAGAACGGCATTAAAAATGGTATCGTATAATTGTCAAATGGCGTCAATCGACCTGAAAGACGCATATTTTTTAATTAAAATGCATAAAGAATCTCGAAAATATTTAAGATTCTGTTTTGAGGGTAGATTGTTCGAATTTAATGTTTTGCCATTTGGGTTAAGCACAGCCCCATACGTTTTCACAAAAATATGTAAACCTATAGCTAAATTACTGCGCTCCGCAGGCCTTCTGTCTACGGTTTATTTAGACGATTGGTTATTGTTTGGATATTCCCACCTGGAATGCCTAACTAACGTAAGCCTAACTAAAAGATTATTAACTACACTTGGCTTCATTATTAATGTTGAAAAAAGCGCACTTTTTCCTTCGACCAAATGCAGATTCTTAGGTATGATTATAGATTCACACGAGTTTCAGATTAGTTTACCAACAGATAAAAGGTTACGAATAAAAGCGCAACTTCTAATGTTTTCAAAATTAAAGCGTTGTAAAATTAGGACTTTTGCTCAATTAATAGGTTTATTAGTTTCTTCTTGTCCAGCGATCGAATACGGATGGCTGCACACTAAAGAAATGGAAAGATGTAAATATCTCAACTTGAAAGGTCATGATGATTTTAACAAATTTATGATTTTACCTGAATCACTAAAACCTGACTTTTACTGGTGGCTAAATAAAATAGAACATTCTGTCCATCGAATAAAAATTGATGTTTACCAAGTTGAGATATTTTCTGACGCCTCAACAACGGGGTGGGGGGCCGCCTGTGAAGGAAAGTCTGCGAGCGGGCAGTGGTCAAATACTGAAAGAGAACGACACATAAATTATTTAGAACTGCTTGCCGCATTTATTCCCTTAAAAGTTTTTGCTAAAAACCTTTTTAATTGCCAAATATTACTACGCGTTGATAATTCAACAGCAGTAGCATATATAAATAAAATGGGGGGTATACGATACCCTCACCTCACACAAATAACTCGTGATATCTGGAACTGGTGCGAAAGCAAAAAACTTTTCGTCTTTGCCTCGTACATAAAATCGAGTGATAATATTATTGCAGATTACGAATCACGAAGAACTCATCCGGACATAGAATGGGAACTGTCCGATTGCGCCTTTGACAGTCTCACCCGCGCATTCGGTCATCCAAAAATTGATTTATTTGCTAGTCGCATAAATAACAAATGTGCCACATACATATCCTGGCACCGAGACCCAGACGCAATCGCGATAGACTCGTTTACGGTTTCTTGGGCAAATTATGATTTCTATGCATTCCCGCCATTTTCAGTCATACTTAAAGCTCTTAGAAAAATAATAACAGACAAGGCACGGGGTATCATGGTCGTACCTTTATGGCCAACACAGCCATGGTACCCCGTGTTTAAATACCTCCTTATTTCAGAAACTGTTACATTTCCACCTAAAAGCCATGCCTTACTATCTCATTCCAGCTCCCGTCAGATACACGAGTCGATTACCCTGGTGGCAGGTATATTATCCGGGAGGCATTTTCAAGGAGAAACATACCAGAATCATCACTTGATATAATGTTAGCATCATTAGCACTTAATTCTATAAAACAATACGACGTTTACTTGAAGAAATGGTGGGACTTCTGTAAAATTAATTCGTTAAATGTTTATGACGCCTCTGTACCCACAGTAATTTCCTTTTTTTACCGAACTTTTTAATGACGGTTGCCAATATGGTACCCTCAATTCATGCAGATCTGCTCTTTCCCTGGTGCTGAGCCCGGTACTAATTAGCGACGATAGAATAAAAATATTCCTCAAAGGGGTTTTTAGACTAAAGCCACCAAAACCCAAATATGAAGTTACCTGGGATACCAACCTAGTATTAGATAAATTGGCTTCATGGCATCCTAATGAGGAATTAACCTTAGATAAGCTTACAAATAAAGCCATTACTTTACTGGCTCTGTCAACGGCACAAAGAGTTCAAACTCTCTCGAAGATAAAACTTTACAACATTCATAGCCTTTCTCATCGTATCACAATTAAAATCTCCGATATTATAAAGACTTCTAGACCGGGATTTCAACAACCTATTATTCATTTACCCTTCTTTAACGAAAAAACAGCTATATGCCCAGCCACTACATTACTGTGTTACATAGAACGCACCTCATTATTAAGAACATCTGACGATTTATTTGTTGGAATTAGGAAACCTCATATACCAGTGGGAACGCAAACGCTTAGCCGCTGGATAAAGCGAACACTCAGTGAGTGTGGGGTCGACACGAGCGTGTTCAGTGCACACAGCACGAGACATGCAGCATCATCGCGCGCACACTCACTGGGCGTTAGCCTAGATACTATCCGTAAGACGGCAGGCTGGAGTAGGAATTCCACAACTTTTGCAAAATTCTATCAGAGAGTTATTATTGATGATGATAGTACTACCTTAGCAGAATCAATAATCAACCAACATTCATTATAATTTATTCGATTAACTAGTTAAAAGCTGGCACAGAACAGATTTTCATACATTCATAATTAGTTTATTGAAATAAATACATAATTGTCTACAGCTAACTATGATAGCTATTATAAGAATAATTATTCTTTAGTTAGTTAATTACAATATTAATTTGTTTGTGATTTATTTTACCCTTTGTGTAACTACTCAAAGAAACCGCCTAATTACTATTAATTGTTATGTCTGTTTCAACAATAAAATATTTTGATTTACAAACATTCATTCATTCATTTCATTGATGATTTTCCCAAAATACTTACTCTCAAAGTCTACATGTGTAATTACTAATCTCGAGGACGAGGCGCTAGTATAATTAATGATTAAACGAACTTACCTGTACGTGAAGTTCTATCATAATTATACGAGCGCCGAGTCCGAAGAGATTAGTAATCCCACCCTCCCAGTGCTGTAAATACACACCCCAAAATATCTACCATACATCGGAAATACATCAATGAACCACAGGATATTTTACTCTAAACTAAATGATTGGCGGTATCGTCTGAGAGCGGAACAGGATGAAATACCCACACAATAAAAAAAAAAAACATATTTGTGGGTATGTCAAATTGAATTGCCATAGATAAAGAAAAATAGAATATAATATTGTTTCTTCTCAACTAAGTGCATGAGTGGTGACAACTTAGCGTAACTACATGTGTAATTACTAATCTCTTCGGACTCGGCGCTCGTATAATTATGATAGAACTTCACGTACAGGTAAGTTCGTTTAATCATTAATTATCAGGTGAATGTAATTTATGTAATCATCTAGTTTTAATAAAAGTTTTACTTGCACATTTTTTACCTATTTTTGGCCGAAGAATCAGCATTGCCATACAACGTGCGCACGAATTTTTTGATGCCCTATGATTATTTCTCCTCCTTTTATACAGAAAAAAACAAAAAAAAAACCTACTAACTTAGTATTATGAATATGAACTACTTATATAAAAACTGTATTTCAAACTCTGTCCGTCTTATTACAAAAAACTAAATAAACCTGGCTTTAAACCTGTCTTATCAAGTCCAGGCTTATCTGCAGAACCATGGTCTAAATTTGTCCATATTACAAAACTTAAAAAAACCGTGATCTTCTTAGTACCGTCATTTGAACTGTTGTCTTTATAACAACCACAGATTAATACAAATATTACTCGTTCACCATGATATCATTCAATTGCAACGTTCCGTATGCTCAGAAAAGAATATAAGCTAATGATTATTATGATGTTTAGGAGTGTTAAAAATATTGAGATTATTATTTTGTATGGAACATTAGTTATTTCGTCGATTGCAGTTTTGTTTAGGTTTAAGCACATTACTTAATGTCGTATTAATTACTAAAAATACATCTTAGTACGTGTAACGAAACGTAACATTCTCGCGCGATATATGAAACCATAACATTAAACAAAACCATCGCAAGTAGAACAAAGTTCATTTAGCTTTGGAATTTTTAAGTTATCGAAGTCTCTAATAGAACAATTGTCTCTTTGTTGATAGTATGTATGTAGTGTTCTCTATTTTAATATTATAATGTGATGTAAGTACCAACAAAAGAAAAAACGATCTGAGAATTGGAGTACCGAGGAAAAAGTAAGTAATCATAAATTAGGTACTTCGATGAACTTGAAATCCGTCTTTAATTGATTTATAACCAAAATTTTAAATGTTTTATGATATACTACGTGAGATGATTGCACAATCACGCCACATTATATCCTCAATATCATTGAAATTGACCATGTCAATATCCATTTTTGGGTAAAAACAACACAACACAATGAAAAAGATGCTTTAACTTAAAAGAGAAACTTTGACAAATACGATTTAGACCACTGTTTGATCATTTAAACTAGGGGCCGCCGAGGTTTAGGGTTAGACCATGAAATGGTCTATGGTTTTTCGAAAAAACACGTTTTGTAATATCATTTTTGTTTAAACCGTAGTTTATAGAGGTTTAAACTTGGGTTTTTAGTTAAACCGCTTTTTGTAATAAGACGGTGTATGTTTTTGGATAAATAAAAGATTATTTATTTAATTATTTATTTATTAGCCCTTAGTATTCGGACGCGAGAAGTGAAGGACAAAATGGCAACGCGTTCGATAAGTAGTAGGTAAGTAATTAAAGCATTTAAACAAATAAAATAATTTTAATTCCAGTAAGAACTAAATTAGGTTGAACTTGTTTTTTTTTTCTGTTTTTCTTTATCGATACTGAACCTACCCCTAAGCTATGGCACGCAAATACTTTAACACCCTGTATATAGGTATATTTAAATATTATCTTGAAAAAAGTAAATAAATCCTAGCCATAAAAAAAAACTGATAAATATTTTTTTTTAATTTTTTATTATGTCATTTATTCCTAAAGCTATTGAACGAACTACTTAAGTCCAACCAAGCACATATTATAAGTAACATATATTCAAGTTCACGCTTTTCCCGACACTACAAGAAGAAACGAAATAATTAGTTCTTAGCCTTGAATATGTATATTATTTTTTAAATTAAATACTGTATTTAATGTCAAAGCCGTGCAAGCTGTGACAGGGTTGAAAAGTTGACACCTCATTAATTTTAACCCATTTCTACTTCGTCTGATATTATTAATAACATAGCGTTTTTACACGCGTCAGTTTACGGTTATGTGGCGAAATAAGGAACCCATAGTATTACGTGGGGGCGTGATTGTGAATCATAACTTCCTATGATTACAAAATTGACCTTATCTCTGAAATGTAAGGCAAAAAATTGTTATTTATTATTATAAGCCATTATTTTGTGTTTCACTATAGGGCCTCCCTTCCCAACTTCCATTTATTGCTATTTGTGGCTATCTTTTAGAAAATACTTAGTTTTCAATAAACTTACAATCATAGTAGTGTTCTATCCTAATTTTTGTCAGTGAAAACTTGTACTTGGCCTTCTTTTACTAACCACACATGCATTATGTTCATATATGCATAACCTAGCTGTAAGTTTCCGTGAAGACTCGGAAACCTTTTATAAACCCACTCTCATCAAACTAAATGGGCAACTTGTTATTGTAACATAGTAACAAAAATACTAATTTTATTTTACTTTTCAAATAAATACTAGCAAGTACTGTTCGTCGTCGTATTTTCTTCACGCAAATGCTGCTAATTAGTTTAATTTTAATGCTGCTTGTAAGTTGTGGTACAAGTTACAGAAATAATAAATTAACTAATTATTAAAATCCGGAGCTTGGATTTGTGCCCGGTGGCAATAGGCTTGCCTCCTATTACATAGGACTTAAACCTAACTGGCGAAATGTGGGTACAACTAACCTAACGCTAGAGGCATGATGTTATGTTGTAAAATTTAGTAATTATGCCTACTTGTTTTTTCCTGTTTATTTCGCGGCAACGAAGGGTTAACGTTGGTTTTGAAAATGTTCAAAGTAAAAAAGTTACCTAATATTTTATAAATACATTCATTGAAATTGAATGTATTTATAAGACTAATTGATTTGTCCATAAATTGTTGGTTACAAAGGTCATAAAACTGTTCGTTATCTATACTAATACATATTATAAAGATGAAAGATTTTGATTGTTTGTTTGTTTGTATGAATAGGCTCCGAAACTACTGGACCGATTTGAAAAATTCTTTTACCATTAGAAAGCTTAGTTTTCAGGGAGTAACATAAGCATTTTACAAAAAAAAAATGGGACCGCGGGAAAGACCACAGGAGCGAAGTCGCGGGCAAAGTGCTAGTCATTTATAAAATTCAAAATACATCATAGCTTCATAGCTTTATTCTAATTATTGACTAAACAATGTCGTTTGACATGATCTACTATCAGAGTGCATTTTACCATTAAAATCTAAACCTAGGAACTAAAACTCCAGCAGTGGTCGAGATTTACTGAATTGCCAGAATAATAATTATGATATACAATAGGTACTAATCAATTTGTATAACGCTGAAGAATTTGTTTGTTTGTTTGAACGCCAAATTCATGAGGACGGTTATAAGCATCACGTATCCAAAAAATAAAAAGTCAGACAGAACGCTGAGCGAAAACGAAGAAACAGCGTGGGCGGGCGATGCGATGCGACGCGATGGGTTGGGGGCCGAGAGAGTTTTATAATAATGTGCCTGTCATTTTAGTATATTGTTGAGCAGCCACGACCTTAGTGGTCAAGTGCGACACGCTCAAGTTGTCATGGGTTAAAGTTAGTGTTTTAATCAAATGAAATCGCTGTTCACTCCTAAATTAGACTTCTAAAAAGAAACACCTGCAGACTACAGCAGTAATAATAATTGTTGAACACCCGAGCTACAGCGCCATTTTCTTCTACCACTATACGGTATACGGGGTGCTCTGTCCTCTGTCATGCTGAATGATATTTATGATAACTCCCTGTTATTAATGTACCTAAGGAAATTATAAGAGAACCTCTTTTCTGTTTACAATCTGCTAGCCGACTTCAAAAAGAGGGGCTTGTGTATACAATGTGTTACAAAACCCTGTCAGATCGACTAAGTAATAAAAAACTTATTATTATTGAAAATAAAAAAGTTATTGCTATTTATAATTCACGTTTTTAGTACCAAAATTATTCCAATTCCATTAAAAAATCGTAAATTTTCAACAGGGGTCATAATCATAACTTATGTCTTGTAGACACACGCTTAACGACGGCCGCCCGCGCCCCATGTAAAACCCGTTAAAATTCCCCATTGAAAACAAGCGTTTTTTTTTTTAACTTTTACCAGAAAATAACTTTCAGTATGATTCTTACAACACCCTCAGGTCAGCGTTTAAGGTTGAAGTTGCTGTGTTTAGGGAGGGCGGGAGGCTTATGAACAGCAGTGGACATCTTTCGACTGAAATGATGAAGATGATCATGATGATCTTCCGCACCCGATACAGGACGTGTCTCCTGAATATTTATCAGGGTGTCGGGACGCAGCTGTGCCCCGACAATTGAAATTGTGACGAATTCTGTTATTTTGATACTTGATACCCCTTTGGTGTTTTGATCTAATAAGCTGGCTTAAGGAGGAGAGTTTGTTGGTAAGACCCTCTGTAGTGATAGGATTTCTCTGGAAATCTCGGTTGCTAAATGGTGATGGTGGTCAAACTTCAGTCGTGAATCAAAAGATCCGAAATTCTCTTGGCTCGTGCATTTGATGTCAGTATTGCCCTAGATTAACTCAGAAAGTAGGTAGGTACATATGAATTGAAATTTCACATTTCATCCCATTTTTATTTTCCTTCCACCCCCATTAAAGGCGTATCTTCTATAAACAAAGTAATTATTCTAACACCGTACAGAGCTCTGAACAGACACACGAATGCTTTTAGCCCGCCTTGTTCCGTCTGATTCGTGAGCTAGTTAATAAAATACGAGTAAATAGTTACAACACCTTAAGAATTGAAGTCGTGGGGAATAAGAATTGGAGTTAAGTGAATCTGATTCTTTTTTAACCGACTTCTAAAACAGGAAGGAGGTTATCAATTCGGATGTTTATATATATTTTTTTATGTATGTTCGGATATGTCTCCGTCGTATACACGGATTTCCAAATTTTGTTTTTGTTTGAAAGGTAGTCATATAAATTTTATTAACTTTGTTTTGGGTACTTTTTGAGTTAGCTTCAATCGATATCCGTGGCTTCAATAATACGTATTTTTTCTAACTTCCTGTCACTTTAATTTCCATAGCAGGTAGTGGTATTTGAATTAATGTGTGTGTGGAGTTTCTTGCCCGTTCTTCTCCATAGGTACGTATACTACGCTATGGAATGGGCAAGTAGCTTCATATTTTTGACTGACCGACCCCTTGACAATTCAAAAGTGCCTGTAAATGGTTTAATTGAAATAAATGCTTTGAGTTTGAGTTTGAATGTGGGGTAAGTACCACTACTGAAAAGTGAAAACTTTTTTAAATAAAAAAAATAAATGAAACCTTCAATAAAAAAACACTAAAAAGTGAAAAATAACTTTATTTCGGAAATCGTTGGCAAAAACGAAAATTCAAAACCGGACAACGACTTCCGAAATAAAATTATTTTTCACTTTTTAGTGTTTTTTTTTTTTTTTTTGGTAGTCGTTTTTTTTTTGTTACATGAAAAAAGACAGTTTCACATAGCTCCAATTCTTTGCCCTTTTTAGCACTTAGAGAGAGAAAGTTGTATGATATAAACGTTACCTTTTTTATCTCCTTAAGGACACTTGTATGATTTTCATGTAGAACTACATATCATACTAAATATCATCATCATTCCCTGCCTTTCTTTCATGCTTATCTCGGTAGTCACCCTCTTTCTAGCCATATCATCTTTCACACAGTCCATCCATCGTTTCTTTGGTCTTCCGCTACTCTTATAGCCATAGACATTCAAACTCAAAACGTTTCATGTCGACCTAACTAAATTAACCTTCATCATTTTCTATCAAAATAAAATGAAAAACTCATAATATTCATGCAAATGTTCTATGAAGCGATCAATCATACCGATATTATGCAACTATGCATAATGTATGTGCACTTAAAAATCGAAACTTACTCGTAGCTCATCGTTAAAAACTTTGCAAGCAAAATATTACCATTAGATTTAACTTTTTTTACTAATCATCCTTTATTGGAAGATATACCAAGAAGGTTTGAACTATCAATTTTATGACAGCAAAGAACAGCCATTTTAAAAAAAGAAAAAGAAATAGTGATTTCATATTTCGAATTGAATGTCATAACTTTTTCTCTTTGCAACATCTCAAGTTGTCAGCAAACGCACGGTTGCCATCAAACAAAAAAATAAAGTTAATTTTGAATCCATAAACAATTTATTCGAATACAATTCCGCTCAATCAACCCTTCAACTGCGGCGGGGTCACAACGAACAACTTAAATAAAAAAATACTCTCGTCAATTAACATATCAACATTGAAATTTTAATTTCGGATACGACACCGCTCGGCGGTCAGATGTTGCTGCCACGATTTACAGATAATTAACCCTTGCCGGTCGAAAGCACCGAACGATGATATATTTAAAAAACGTGTCGAATGCAGTTGATTGATTAATTTCGTGTGGTTTCGTTGTTTGGTTTAATTTATTATCTCGTGATGAAGCGCTAAAGAATAGGCGGATGTTTTTGTGATGGTTATATTAAAAGGTTGTTTCATTATCTGATAACAGTGGTTGTCAATCAAAGCCAATAATTTAACGGGAACATTCTCATTGTTTGTTTAAACACATTCATGTTTTTTTGACGGTAGGTCAAAAAAACATGAATGTGTAATATGTATGTGTAATGTGTTTATGCTTTGTTAAAAACAAAACCAATTGGCTCCCGGTTTTGAATTAATATATTCACAGCATATTTATTTAAAACGGTTTTACAAAGTTATTTAAACACGTAAAACAAAACGCCCTGCAAAATATTACAAGCAAAATGTTCCGGGAGCGAGTGCATTAACCAAATTCGTCGGCAATATCTCGCTAAGTGGCCTATCTATCCGAATATCCGCATAGAAGCTTGCCGTGCTGCGCTCATAATAACCTTTAGTAGGGATAACCGCCCGCTTCCAGTGCGGTCCACGCGATGAATGAGAGTGCGGATATTAGAGATTTTCGGTGACCAAATTGTTGGTAAATTGAATGAGGTATTAACGATATTTGAAAGGAAATTATTTAAATAAATTGTTGGTGTTTCTAGTATGGGGTTGTGGTTCTTGTTGAAACATACGCGCCCTATTATGAGATAAATTAATAAGAGACGATGTATATTTGTTTTAAATTACCTTAAAGCCAAAAATTTATGAAAAAGGGAAAAGGGAAGCAGCACCGTACCCAAATAAATGGGCTAAAAGTTAAAGGGTTGTGTGTTAATGATGAACAAAATTTGAATGTTTCTTGGAGTCACCCCAAGAAACATTCAAATTTTGTTAGTACAAGTGTAATAAGCTAACTTATTGATTAGCTTCATCTGCCCAGAAAAACGCTAACCCAAATACCAAACAAGCAGATGTTTAATTAAAACTACCCTCGCAATTTAAACAACCCTTTATCCGCTCGTCTCAAAACCAAACACCTATTTTTCCCGAACAGCCAACAGACTCGTCGGACTACCGCGGCATGTTTCACGCCCGCACGCTTTCAATTTGCATTAAGGGTTTATCAGTTTTAATGTGAACACTAAAAGTTGTGCGCCGTCACCGCTAGGGGCCGACTCGACCGCTGTTCGCATTTACGGGTTGAAAATTTTAAGTTGCTTTGAGAACGCCTTTTAAAGAAGATGGATTGCTCTTGGCATTAAGATTTTTATGTAAATAGTTTATGTTACAGGGAATTTGTGGTTATATGGTTTTAATGGTTTGGCGTTTTAGTTTCAGATGTCTTGATAGTTTTGGAATTAAGTGGAAAATAATGGTGATTTTGTAATGGTAATGTGATTTGGGGTTTCTTCATATTCTTTGTGTGCTATGAATTGACGAACTACTATAAAATGTTCGAACAACACGCATGTAGGTACCTATAGATTATCGGTTACCAAAACTGTACAACCTACCAAATTAAACACAAAGCAGTAAAAAGTAATTATATTCAAAACTGTGAATAAGCAAAACTTATTCATGAAACAGCCGGCATTCTGCGAAAATTATATTGCGTTACAATTGCATTACTGTTGGTACCCGCCACCCGAGTGGCGCCCAACGTGGGACCATTTTAATTGCACTTTTTGCCTTCCCCGGGTAATTACACACCTCGGAAACCCCGGGAAGTGTATGACGATGTTAATGTGCCGCCTGGTAACCCGACTACAGTGAACAATAAACATAACACCGTTTTGGGACTTTTATACCCACTGTTGCAGTTGGGTGGTTATGTTTGAAACTTTGAATTCGTTAGTAGTTTTTGGAATGTGGTGTTAGCTTTTGGGAGTTAGAGAGTGTGTTTTGGATCGGTTGGGTCGTAGTTTTGGGAGATTTTTGCTTTCATTGCTTCCGATCTTGACAAATGGAAAGTTTTTCTTTTGCCTTGCTACATTTTGATAGTTGCTGAACCGGCCAAAATTGTAGTAATATTAACATATTATTATTATGATTGTGGTCGGTTCACAAGACATTTCTTCACAAAAATAATAATTCATATTTACAAATTACTCTGTGTATTTTCTGTAAAAAAATATGTCTCTTATAATAGCAAAATATGTTGAATGCCCAATTACTATTCTGAAACCAGCTGAACCTATTTATTTTTCTTGTCATAACAAGAAACAGTACTTTCCAGACCATTATTATTTACGAATAATGTTTACACATACATACTAAGGGCTTCTTTAAAAAACACACACAGGCGCCCTGCTTATCTGACCTCCACAAACCAGTTACAGTCAAACTTGATAAAGTGAGAACTGGGTAAGCGAGAAAACTCTATAAAATGAGAGTAATTGCCAGGTCCCATCATTTAAACCCTCGAAAACCTTTATAAGTGAACTCAAACTCAAAGCAGGCACAGGCACTCTTGGATAGTCAAGAGGTCAGTCAGTCAGAAATATGAAGCTAGTTGCCCATTCCAAAGCATAGGTTCCCATGGACAAAAACGGGCAAGAAACTCCATGGACATTCTTTTAAATCATAATATTGTTACAAAATATTGGTTACATTATTAATGTTGAAATTATATATAAAATATGTGAGAACAATGTAGAAAGACGTGTACGTAAAAAGCGTCCGTAATAAAAATATAAAAACAATTCAAATAAATTAAAATAAGCCGTGGCAGCTAAGAGATGACCAGTCCCTATTGACGGCGCCCGTTCACGAACTTGACGCATGGATCAGCACATTCAGCACCGTTTAGCTCAACCATTTTAAAGGGAACTTAACGATCCAACACACACGCCACCACCAGCGAGTGATTTGAGTGAGCATGACATACTCTCAGCCGCCAGGGCACATTCAAGCCAATGAAAGACGTATGTGAACATATAATTGGCCAAGCTCATACCCTTAACCTTTTATTAATAAGTCATTGAACCGTCTTCTTTCATAAAAAAAACCGCCCAAGAGCGAGTCGGACTCGCATACGAAGGGTCCCGTATCACCGCACAATATTTAGGAAAAAAAAAAACGAAAAAAACACGTTTCTTTTATGGGATCCCCTTTATTTTTCCCCACAGACAGACAGACGGACAGCGGTGGCTTAGTAATGGGGTTCCGTTTAGCACACTTCAGGTACGGAACCCTAAAAAACTTCAATACAACATGATTACATAGTAACATTATTTAACCGAAAAAACATTTTCCTACTCCATAGGACATATTTCTACCAAAAAGCTTGTATCAGACAAATTGATCATTATTTTAGGTAATAACTCACTGAGACCATACCGACTACATTATTTTGCGGCGGATAGGTAAATACTATTTTTGTTTACCTAAGTACCCTGTTTAGAGACATTGTGTGTTTTTCTTGTGAATCTCATTGTGTTCTTTGTATCATTTTATTGTATGTAAACTGTCCGTGGATATGGGATTGGTGGAAGAGACTCGTCAAACATCTAACTTTTAAAGGCGGAATATCTAAGTACTGCATGTAGTGTATGCGTTTGGAGGGTTAAGTACAGATAACTTTTTTTCATTGATGTTCATATTCAAATTTACCATTTCAGCCGAAAGACGTCCACTGCTGGACATGGACCTTAAGCATCGCCACTTCGTCCGGTTCTGTGCTTCCCTCATTCAGCGGATTCCTGCGGCCTTCACAGTCTTTCTGGTACGCCGTCGCTACTCGAGAACTTTCTCGACCCCATCGGCCTTCTGTTCTGCGAGCAAAGTGCCCCGCCCATTGCCACTTAAGTTTGGCAATTCTTCGACTCACATCTTTTCAGGATCAGCAGCCGTTGTATTGCCGTTTTCGATCAAAATTAAATCTAAAACTTTGTCTTATGGTCTCTCCTTTTCGAAATCACGTTTTAGCATACTTACATACATCTGCAGCGTTCTTACTGAAAAAAAAAACAATCCAGTATCTCTAGATCTGAGTTCTCAGAGAATGTGTCGGGTATTACGTTAGAATGTTCAGCGGTTTTATGTTATTGTGGAAGCAAATCCTTTGCTGTGTCCCGCCTGTAAGCCTGTACACACAATAGATACTTTACTTCTGAAACTTTGTGAAAGGCGCATGTGTGCGACTTTGAGTCGCACCGATATAGTCGCACGGTTTTGAAACTGCGTTTGTACTGTATTAAGGCATGCATACATTTAGGGGTATGAGGAACAGGGTGTAAAGTTCACTCATCCACCATAGAAAAGGGAGGATCCTCCGACCAGACGGGTCGGATAGTCTTATCGGACAGTCGTATTATATATGTCGTTCGCGCGGTAAACTCTAATTGCGCGATGCAGGATTTGTGTGACGTCATGTCTTTGATGCGTAGTTCGTATGTGGCGGTGTAACCGCTACATCGATAGTCGATAGTGGGCGGAGTCTTGTATCTTGCGATGCTTCACAGTGCCAAGCTAAGGTTCCAGTGAGTCGGAACCGGGTGCCGCACAGTTCACGGTGAGTCGGAACTGCCTGCGGTGATTGCGGCGATTGCGGTGATTGTGGTGATTGAGGTGATTGTGGTGATTGAGGTGATTGCGGTGTTTGAGGTGATTGCGATGATTCCCCAGTGAGTCGGGGTGATGAGGCTGAGGTTGATGACCAGGAATGCGCGTTCGCTGCATGCTGGTGGTCAGGATACCCGTTGAAGCCGTGGGTGCTGGCTGGCGGTGTGACTCGCCTCACGAAAGCTTGCGGGAGTGATGATGATGCTGATGTCACGCTGAAGTAGTTGCACGAAGGCTGCGTTGACGTTTATACTCGGGGTTACCAATTTAGGAGTATAGGAGTATGAGGAACAGGGTGTAAAGTTCACCGATCCACCATAGAAAAGGGAGGATCCTCCGACCAGACGGGTGTTGTGTCAGGCGGGCCGACTGCCCGACTGTTGATATGTCGTTCGCGCGGTAAACTCTAATTGCGCGATGCAGGATTTCTGTGACGTCATGTCTTTGATGCGTAGTTCGTATGTGGCGGTGTAACCGCTACAACAGACATTTGGAGGCTAGTTACAATCAGGGAAATTAATTGCTAAACAAATTTAAACAAAAATGGAGAGAAAGAAAAGTATTTATCGGGACTCGCACAGGAAAAAAAACCCGCGAAACAAAAATTACACCCTACTTCAATTTGCCGTGTTTATGTAATTTCATACAACCGTCAAGTAATTACAGTTGTGATTTTTACGCGAGTATGTATGAAAGAGCCAAGCTTTGAAAGAGCCATTGCGATTATCTCCCACTTAACAGAATCCTACCATAATTCAATTGTACTCTTTGTATGGCAACACTGGACAGCTGCCACCCACAGACATTTGACAGTTCTAGGAAATCAAATGGCGCCGTAGGACTGAATTGAAAATTTTGAAGGCAAAATATAAGTATTTTTGGGTTTACTTAAGTTTTTTGACCAGAAGTGTAAAGCATAAGTTGACAAAACGAATATGTTGTATTGTTATGCATATAGTTGGCATTATTTTACACAAATATTATTGATATGTTTTTATGGTAAATTGGCTGTAATTGGAGGTTATATTTTTTAATACAAAATGTTTTGAAAGAGCCATTGTCAATGTCTATGAAAGAGCCGGCTCTTTCATGACACGAAAACTGGCTCTTTCAATATACTACTAGCTTTTAGTTTCATCAAAACTAGCATTTATCCTTTGAATTCTAATACATTTTCTGATGATGATTTTCTTGCATCATACGTGACCGACAGACCTAATCCAGTTTCTCGTGATGATTCTACGCCGGAAAACGTGAGACCAAGAACCCCAGAGTGCAGCACTTTTCATATTATGAACACTTCAGAAGCTCCTAGAATTCCAAATGTCGGATCCATACCTACCCACAGATAGTTTGATTGACAACATCCCATTGCAATTGCCAGAAAGTTTACAGCCATCAACATCAGTATGACAACAAATTGCAAGTCCTGAAGTTGTAAGACCTTTCCTAAAATCAGGACCTAGAAAAAACGCTAAGCCTAACAATCGTAAAATGTGTTCAGCTATAATCACAGATACTCCTGAATAAAAAAAATAGAAGAAAAAGAAGGTAAAGCCAAATCTAGAATGTTTTGTTTTATCCGTTTTATAAAAGTATTAGTAATGATTAAGATTATTGTAAGATGATTATTTGAGACTAATCAAAAGCTGTGATTTTTACTTACGTTTAATTTTGATTATATTTTTGAGTATTTTAAGAGATATTAAAATTGTTAAAAACTGTTTGTACAAAGTGGAATCTGGCTCTTTCATAGCACACGGTAGCTCTTTCATTGACAGGCTGTTTTGAAAGAGACAATTTTCCATTTTTTTTAAATTAGCTATATTTCAGATTTCTTACATTGTTACCTAGTTTTTTTTTATTTCAGTATCATAACTAATAGACTGATCATTGAAATAAAGTATTTTTGTTTAAAAACAATGAGCCTAAAATGTTTTTTTTTAATACTTTTTAAAACTGGCTCTTTCATGCACACTCCCCTACTATACCAACTTAAACTGTCCGTATAACAGTTTAAGTTGGTATAGTACTCGCGTTATGAACTGAGTCGTCGGGTCATAAATGTTTGCGTCTTATTGATAGTTTGCTTCATGCTCCATAAGCTCCATAAGTGCGAGCGAGATAGACTTATAACAATTTGGCAAGAAGACTCAGTTCTTAACGCGGAGACTAAATCAATTTGCTTAAAAGTTAATTTCCCTGAACAACTAGGGTTGGTTTTTTGGCTGACGATCTTCATCATCTATCACCTTATATTTAATTGCGTAATACAGGAGCAATCACAATCTGGATCATTGTGAAAGAAATTGCTAATCCATTGCTTCATAAGTTAGAAAAAAATACTGCTGAACAACGTAAATAACACAATGAATGTTTTTGAACCGTCAAAATGAAACAGTTTTTGATTAATGATTAGTTAATAGTTTACGAAAATGTGTTACGAAATTAGAAAACCGGTCAGAATTGGGTTTTCCGCTTCACCAACTCATGCTCATGCTAAGGGCTTCGGTCAGGCTCGGAACTATTCGCGAAGTGCCGATAAATACAGACCTAAATATTAAATTAGCGGAAAATACTCCTGAATGTGAACTTTAATTAGTTAGTGTCGCCAATACGAGCCCCTGTGACAAAACCGACAGTTGCCTAAGCTATCACGAATGTAAACCTTGAAGGGTTAGGCAGAGCAGTACCTGTAATACACCTACATTTCAACAGTTATGTTTATCCCCATGTAATAGGGGGCGAGCCTATTGACTCAACCGGGCACTAATCCAGACTCCGGGCAGCTACTGAGAAATTCCTGATCGAAAAACCCATTAACAGTTTGCCCGACCTGGGAATCGAATCCAGGACTTATGCTCAGAAGTTGTTCTTGCGACCAACGAGCCATCTAAAAGCACCTACACATCTTTTTTTACCGTATTGTGTGCGCCTATTCTAAGGCCGTTTGTCCACCGCCACGTCAACGTCAACCAAAAGGAGATGAACAGCGCCGAAGTAGCGATACAAACATTTACTATGACCGCGTGCGCACCGCACGTCCGTCAATGAGACGTCTCATTCGGTTCGAATAATCTCGTTTCTCGTTGACGTCCCCATTGACGGTGGCGGTGTAAAAACGCTTTTGGAGGGGTTTTATGACTATAATATTTTGTTTGTGATAGAATGCGCTCGGATTTGTACTGTGTTATGGATTAACTGATGCTCTGTGGTTTAGGCTGTGTCGTCTTTTTGTTGTACCGGATGGTTATTATCGTAGGCTGTGGCGGTGGATGCAACGGTGTGCTTTTAAGCTTTTAATCCCGAATTAAGAGTTCACTGTGGTTTTCCTAGGTATAAAAATTTTTCTTTGTTAAAACTCATCATTTGTGTTGATAGATGTAAATGCTGTAAGTGTCTTTTAACCATGGTCGGCTCTCAAAACGGTGAGGAAAAAAAAAAGAGGAAACAGGAATGAAAATTCGAAGACATCTATCAACCCGCACAGTGGGCCCGCGTAGTATATTACAGCCCACTCGAAGAGGGAGGTCCCAGCTGCAGTGGGAACATTATAGACTGATTATGCATTAGGTGATTACTATGAATTAATATTGTCCACATTATCTGATACTATTCTCAGGGACATGCAGGTACCATAATAGTAATGTCAGTTGTACAGCCCGATTCAAACTTAATGGCGGCTCGGAACATGAGGCGAGTCGCTGCGCAGTAACCAATTCATGGGTCAGCGGGGGTGGGGGGTGCGGTACTGCGCAGCGAGCAGCTAACTTCCGAGACGCCATTAACTTTGAATCGAACTATACGAGTAATTATAATGATGTAAACATGTTTTCCAATGGCGGTATATCATCCAATTCCAATACTCTGATACAATTCCGAATTCCCCGACCAATGACAGTTTCCTAGTAAAATAACAATATTAATAGGAGGTTCTACCTATTCCTGAATTCACAGAAAAAATAATAACAACCACAACTTCTGATATCAAAGGGATTTTCCCAGTACTAGTACTAATACAGGCATTCAGTAACAAAACATTTGTAAATCGAGTTTGTATTGACAATATCAATATTAATAACAATTCACTGTTACAACAGGGTTTCCAAAGACTATTATATTCTATTTTATTACTGCCTTGTTGGCCTAGTGGTCGCAAGCGCTACTGCTGACCAAGAGGTCTTGGGTTCGATTCCCGGGTCGAACAAAGTGTTTATTGTCTTCTATCTGGAATTTCTTTGTCGCAGCCCGGAGTCTGGATTTGTGTCCGGGTGATGGCAATAGGCTCGCCCCCTATTACAAGGGACTTTAACATAACTGGCTAAATGTGGATGTACTAAAGCTACACTTCTGCCAAACCCTTCGGGGAATACAGGCGTGATGTTGTTGATTGTTTTGATTGATTAACGCCTTATCATTTATAAAAAACCCAAGTGCGAGTTTGACTCGCATACGAAATGTTCCGTACTATTAAGATCGAGCAAAATACGCCGCAAAAAAAGTTTATATACAAGAAACGTGTTTTTTCTTCCCTTTCATTATTAACTTTATATAATTTAGATGCGTTGTTACAGCGGCAATAGAAATACACAATCTGTGAAAATTTCAACGTTCTACCTTTTACGGTTCATGAGATACAGCCCGCTGACAGACAGACGAACGGACGGACAGCGGAGACTTATTAATAGGGTTCCGTTTGGCACCCTTGGGGTACAGAATCCTAAAAAGGTCCATCTGAGTTCTCTTGATAGGTGTCAGCCTTGGATTATGGCTTTGATCTAGGTGGTTTTAATCCGTCTTCTGCATAAGTATCACTTTCATCAACCTCATCACCATTTACGTGCATTGTATACTTAATTAATGTAAGTATATCAATATCGTCATTACCGCTGCTCTTTAGCTTAACGCTGTTAAAGCTGCTTAGGGTACTATTTTAGTGCTTAAGCGAGCGAGAAAGGTGAACAATTTTTTCGTTCCAGAAATACATTATTTTCGAACAACATCCGATATTCTGGTCATCATCTAGTTTTTCTCTAAAATCCACTGCAGGGACTGTTACAGAAAAATTGCGTTATATCGTGGAGTCTAATTCAAATACTGCCGTCTAAAATCACTCGCACTATATTTGTCAAATAAATTTTTGACAGTTCACTGCTGGATTTGGACCTTTCCCAAGTTGAACTAAAACCAGATACTTCACCTTCCGGAATCTAATCAGCTCTCGCCTCTATTAGGTCATCAGTCCATCTAGATAGGTAAATACTTATTTTCGTATAGAACCTCTCAAAGTAGCATACAACATAGATCTATCCACTAAATCCGTTCTTTCCCCCGCTCCCCGCTTCCACCATGTCCTCACATCGCCAATCCCCATGCGCTGGCGATAAATAATCCCCGACTCGCCCATTACACACGGCTGTACATCGCTTCCCGATAATTTATACTCCAAGAGTTACCTTAATATGCTGCTCCAAAGGTTTTATTTTACTTGCCGAAGTATCGTTAGGAAGGTCTTTAAGTAGATTCTTCGGGACATTATTGGAGCGGTGTTTTAGAGTGTTTTGCAACCTAGTCACCTTCAATCTATATCTTAAATTTTTATGGATTCAATTACTCACAAGTTTCGTGATAACCTGTCTACTTTCGGAATCAAACGGGGCCCTGATCCCTAGTCGTAGCGTATCCCTGGTTTGAAGTTGGTGCATCTGCTTAAAACAGCGTGGTTTAGGTCTAAAACCTGCCTGTGAAGCTGATGGTTGTGGTACTCCAACGAACTATCATTAGTATAACATTCATTTGGAGGACCTTGCCTAAGAACTTTTCTAATTTACTGAAGACCTTATATCCTTATGACCTTAGATACTACTTCGTCTGGTCGCCGAGAACTACGTTGTTACCAAGTTGCATCTTAATCCTCTTCATGTGTACTGTACAAACAAAGGAGGTGCTTGGCTAAATCAGTTGCTAAGCGAGATGTGCATTACGAAGCTAAGTAGACTAATATCGCTGAACTTTAGCTTGATATCCTGTTTTAAGCAGTATTTAAATGGTTGGTCTGCAATCTGTGTAGCTACTCGTAGTTTAGTAGGACTAAACCAAATAATTGGCAAGGATAACAGATGCCATCAACGACTCGTTTGCTCAATATCCTTGGCCATTGACATAGATGGGATAGGCAATCAACGTGTGCAATACTTTGCGATGACCCATCACCCATCGCACACGTATTGCACACGATTGCCTGTGTCATCTTCGCTATTGAATGGGCGTTGTAAATCTGTATGTTGTAAGTCTGGAAGCATGAAATTTTGCACAAGAGTTCCTCAATAACGAAGGTAAGCACTACGAAATCATTTTTGAAAATGTATGCTTTATAGGGGTAAAGTAGGGGAGGAAGTTCGTCATTTTTGCCAATGGGAAATTCCATGCGCCACACGGCTTGTCTGAGAGAACTTACAATGGCATATAGGTCGGTGTTTTCCAAAGCTGGTTATTTAGTAGCTTCAAGGATGCTCATAGTCTGCATTGGTTACAAAGAGATTTTTATCAAGTTTTCTTTTATTCCGCGTGTGAGAAAGATCGTTTGTTATGGCAGGGATCTTCATCATCATGATTTCAGCCGAAAGACCACTCCACTGCTGGACATAGGCCCCAAGCACCAAGCACTTCGACCGGATCCGTGCTTCCCGCATCCAGCAGATTCCTGCGGCCTTCACAAGTTCATCGGTCCACCTTGTAAGACCTTCCTATGCTAGGACTTCCGGTACGCGGTCGCCACTCCAGAACCTTTCGACCCTGCGAGCGATGCCACTTAAGTTTGGCAATTCTTCGGGCTATATCGGTTACCTTGGTTCTCCTGCGGATCTCTTCAATGATCTAACAAGAGGATTAATTAATACCTTGTTTACACATATTATCGTCTTTTCATGTAATGTAGGTGACACACTGGCGAAGATACACAGTTGAAGGTTGTCATGACAACCATTCTATAGTCTGAAAACTTGAAGGTCTCCGTAATGTTCTAGGCTTATAAAAAATTCTATACTATATTCCTTTTACTCGGCAAAGAACAAAAGCCAGCCTTCAAATCCAGGTCAAACATGTATGATGCCTGGATATGACTTGGCAAAAAACTTTCAAACGAGCTATTAGCAAAATTCGGTACGTACACATACCCGTCAAAGCGACGATAAAATTCAGCTCTGAACTCATTACCCGCCTTGTGTAAACTTAATATGCTGTATTTCATCCTGAAAACCGGTTTTGGGTACATCATTTTAGGATGAAACTATTTTTAGGACATAATTTCGGGGGATATGGGATTTAATCTCATGGAGTTAGCCTTTTAGCAGGGTTTTAAGTTCGTTTGATCAAAGTTGGGAATATTGAAACTAGAGAAAAATTATTGGATATTGCAGAACGATGTTTAGACCTTATTTTACAAACTTGTAACGTCAGAGCACTAATTAGTCGTTATTTTATACCATCCTTTGTTTTTCGGCATGTTCAGCATAATCAGCTATTTAATGTTCCCACTGCAGGATCACAGGCTTCCTCTAAGTGAGACCGTGCGTAATCCACCACGCGGGCCCAGTGCGGGTTGGTGGTGCCACATGGCTTCGAATTTTTGGTTCTAGGACATACTGGTTTCCTCACGATGTTTTCTTTCACCGTTTTGAAAGCAGTGGTGGTTAAATAATTTACACAAGGTAGCCTGTCAGGGTTCGAACCTTCGACCTACAAATCGTAAGTCGCGGCCGTTACCTGGGCCATCACTGATCTTCGTCTACCTATGGTCTAAACCCGTTTAAATTGAAAATTCTTATCTAGTCTTGAGAGCCGCAGCAACATCTTAAAATTCGTCGATCCAAAATCAACTTTTAAAAGAAAAATTAGGATCGTTTATTCTGAAAGTGGGCAACGTCGCAAATAGCTGTCAAATATTTTGTTTTGATTAATTTGGCAATATTACTGTATGGAAATAAGATTTGTGGCTAACTAGCGAACTAGAATACTAATAATGAATTGCAATTATAACATTGAATTTGATGTTGTAACCGTTTTAGGTGTAATAAGGGCATTTGGAAAGTTTCCAAATACTTGTTTTACATCTAAAACTAAATATTCGGGTGTCGATATTAATTGAAATCTCTAAACGACTGGTTGACACTTCCCGTGACCCAAGGGCTGGTTTTTTACCTTGGCCAGAGGCTAAGCATTGCGATACAACGTGGCAATGCGGCCAGTCTCTTGGGCACACTACCAGTCGACAGCGATGCGGATGAATTTTTCGACGCTATATTTTAGTTTGTATAATAATATATTATTTTTAATTTTTTTATATATATTAAACATACATGTCGATATTAATGATTATTGCATTTCATAATAAATATTTTAGTACTTTAGCCACATTTCATATTTCCAGACCAACACAAAAATTTAAAACATAGAATTATACTTTAAAAAAAACTATTATGTAACTGCCATGTGATCCCAAAAAACCTTACTGATCAACGCCGTGTGACGGGGCCTCAAAACCAAAATAAAAAAGCCACGATATCTATAAACATGCCTATCAAACTCGACCAAACAAAATTAGTATTCCTCATGCTTCAAAAAGATACATATATAAACATATCTAATTGCATCTGTATCTTGCATGCATAATGTTAATCCTATTTGATAATTCTGTGAGCGGTAGTTACTACGGCTCATATAATGACTTTTTACATTGACAACGGATAATGGTTGTAAATTGTCATAGATTATGGAGGTGTACAGATGGCAGATGCAGCTTAACTCGTGAATTTTATCTTGACTACTAAAGCCCTACTACTTGAAGTGGTAAAAATATCAAGAACTAATTTTACTTTTTAGCCGACTGTCCAAGGGCAATAAATGTTTTTAAGTATATATCATAACTTTCTCCAAAAATTTATGTTTTTCTGTTGCTACAACTTACCTACTTTATTTTGTACCATAATTTCGTCAATACGCGAAAGGGGAAAGAACGAAATCGATTGCTGGGCAATGTCTCAAATGGCAATAATTTGAAGTTGACTTGAAGGAACAAGTTTCTTTGTTGTGTTTGAGTAATTACTCTAGTTAATAGCTACTTTTCTTCGGAGCATTTCTTCCAGCTCCGAAAGTTCTGCCACCTCTGTGTCCCACCTATTCTTTGCCCACATTCATCTGGCTATCGGCTGAGGCTATTTGAATTAGAAACGACGCCACATCCTTGTGGAGGGTGTTAATACCGCATTGCTAAGTAACTGTGGGCGAGCCACGACTTATGTGTCATGACGTGTCATGGACCATAGTGAGGGTAGATAAAGCAAGTTCCACTGTGTTGTGACGGCAGATAGTCGTTCTGTTCATTTGAATGGAGCTTTTCATATAATAACGGTACAAATAATGTCGAGTAACTGGCGAAATGTGCGTCTACTATCACCTAACCCTTCGGGGAATACAGGCGTCATGTTATGTTGTTGTTATGTGTTAAATAATGTCGTATGCGATATATTTATACGGTGCGATTAGTGGGTGGTTTTTAGGGTTCCGCAGTCAACAAGGAACCCTTATAGTTTTTCCATGTCCGTCTGTCGGTCTGTCCGTCTGCCCGTGGCTTTTATTTTCCTCATCTATCCCACGGTGTGGAGTGTCGTTGAAAGAGTCGTTAAAAATATTGCGAGTTTTTTAAAACAATGTTTGGTTTCAGCGATCCGTTTGCGAAATATTAAGCTTTCAAATGTCATAAGTGACATTTTTGTCAAGTATTAGAATTTTGATTATTTGTCTTCATTGTCGGATACTATAAGACGCGTATCACACGGCCACCGCGAAACTGTAGCAGCGAAACCACAGTAGCTCAATTAAATTAACTCCCGTCATGCTATGGTTTCGCGCGGAAGTGTGCTACCGGCGTAAAATAAAACGAAAAAAAAACAGGCTGATAAGATTAAAATTTAAAAAAAATAAACTTCCCAAAATTTTCTTTAGTTGACATTTTTAATAGACTTACTTCCCCCGTCAATAACCCAAGGGCTTTGTTAATTTGCAGTACCTAACACTTCAGAGAGGTTGTTTTTACAACTTTATTCAGTTTCTTTTATAAATACTTATTATTTTATAAGTCAGTGGCAACTGGCACAACAAAGGAAAAATAAAAACTTTTTAAAAAAATGCCTTTCGAAAAACCGACCTACAAAGTGAAAAATAACTTTAATTACAGTACATTACATAATATATTACAAAAAACTAAAAACTAGTGTTTTATTTTGGAAGCAATCACCAGCTGGAGCAGTGGTATAGGCCCCGAGCCCGACTAAAGCCTCGTGCAGACTAGCGCGATGCGACACCGGGACGCAACACCGGCTATTGTTATACCGTGAAGTTTTCATGGAAATTGTATTATTCGAGACGCGTCGCGCTGGTCTGCACGAGCCTTTACGAGTTGTAGGTCGTAGGTTCGAACCGGCAGGCACTTTATGTATTCAATTTCATTACCACTGCTCTCAAAACGGTGAAGGAAAACATTGTGAGGAAACCGGCATGTCCTAGAACCAAAAATTCAAAGACATATGACTTCTACCAACCCGCACTAGGCCCGCGTGGTGGATTACGGCCCACTCCCTCTCATATAGAGGAGGCCTGTGTCCCAGCGGTGGGCAACATTACAGGCTGAATCTGCTAAGCATTATCCAAAAACAGGTTGAAATTGAATACCTGTTCAAACTATTATTTAGCTATACAGCTCATTGTTTATATCCACAATGCACAGCATAAGCCCGCTATTATTAATACAATTTATTTTACCGTTACGTTACGATATCTATAAGAACAATCAGATAATCTCGGCGGCATCGGGAATGCGGCGAGGCCTGCGCGCGCGCATGAACTTGTAATACGTTTTGATTTGAAGATTTGTTTTTTAAAGAAATTGTTAGGAATCTTATATAAACTTTTACGGAGAACGGTTTGTTTCAAGTTCAATAACATCTAGTGTAGTATATACATTATGTAAAATAACACCTGTTCGATCCGAAAGGGGCACATAGGTATACTGCAATAATATTTCCTAACAGTAATAAAAATATTGAAAATAAAGAAATAAAGACGGTTTGTTTGTTTTTTTTTTTTTAATAAGTAAAAAGTATTTATTGGGACAAGCACAGGAGATCTCAATTAAGCTAAAAAAACAGTCATTACAAATAAATATAAAAATAAAAAATTAATTAAAATATAGCAGAAAGTCCTGTACGAGGCTAAAAGGCTCCTATCTCAGCATGATGCTGTGACATTTAATAATAAATGTCACAGCGCTAGTATTCTGATAGGGCCCGCAGTGACGTCACGGAAAGATACAGAAATAAATACTAAATAAAAATAAATAGTAAATTTAATAGATGTATGAAATATAATAAAACATATTTAGTCCGCGTGTCTGCATCCGACGTAACATCAGTTAGGTACTTGTCTATGCCTTTAGTGTGTGTAAAGAAGTTATTAGTAATCACATTTACCAAAATTACCCCAAATCCATTATAAATTTGCAAATTCTCAACAGGGGTCATAAGTTATGACCTGTAGACATCCGCTAAACGACGGCCGCCCGCGCCCCAGGTAATAAACCCGGTAAAATCCTTGATTCTTCTGATGCTGACTAGTAACAGTAAAAAAAAAATTTATTACTGTTTGTATTTCCTGTGCGTGTCCCAAATAAAATATTTTCTCTCTTTCTTTCTTTCTAACATTTATTTGTAATGTATCTTTCGCGACAAGCTTGGTTACAATACGGTGATACACAAGACGCGGCGAACGCTCACTTTGTGCACCGTGAAATTTTCGTTTCTCATAATTCCCTTTCAAAGGAGTTCACGAAATAGCCGGCAGTCGAGTGGATAATCCGGCGCTCGCACTGACTACTGTGACGCGTTACAAAAATGTTACAACTCAGTTTCCGCCTTAACAATAAAGATAGACAGCAACACTTAAACCTCTTCTTCATAAACTCAATTGTTTCAAAAAGATATCCCGATCAAACCTTCCAATATCAACCACAGAAATATTAAATATGACACATCCCCCTAGGTGAAGTAGGCATCACGAGCGAAGGTTCACGTTCGAGGCCCGTTTGATGCTCCAGGCTGTACGATAATCTTGGGTAGCGGTATCCGGGAAACTGGTTGTTAGATACCTTGTCCGAAGAACAATGGATAGACGGCTTTTGTTTTCTGGGAGTTAAAGCAGCGTGTTTAGGAAGGGGAGAGAAATTCTGGATTATTTTAATGTGTAGGTAATGATCTTGTAGTATTGTTGGTTCTGTATTCATTGATAGTGATTAATAATGGTCATATTGAAGACAAAAATAGAGAAATCCTTCAAAATGCGAACCTTGATTCATTTACTTAAGGTCGATTCTGACCAAACGAGCGAATGTGCATTCTATCCGGGGCCTCTACCAAATTCTTTTTGTGTAAACTGGAATAGAAAATTTCTTCGTTGGTCGATCTCAACTATCAAATATCAACAAAAGAATAAATGTTGCTTACAATAGGGATGATGCCTGGGTCAAAAAAATTAAATTCTATTTAGTCCGTCAGTCAGATAATGAAAAAATATTAGACACGTATTTTTTGCTTTATCATATTAATAATAAATGACTTAGATACAACGCATTAAAGTTGGGGAGTGGGGGTTGATACGTCACAAGTATGTATAAAATCTACATACAAGTGACGTCATGGCACATTATAACTCAATGTATCGCCGTAATCTTTTGACAAAGTAAAAAAAGAAAAAATACGTGTACGTTATTTTTTCATAATCTACATTACGGACAAAAAACATTTTTTTAGTCATCATCCCTATTAAGACAAGCTGAAACCCATGTCCAAGTTAAACTCAGAAAACGGGTCGCTCGTAAAGTGAAGTATAAAGTCATCAACAGATTACGCAGTTAACTATGATTTCAAGCTATGATTGGACTATAAGAAATTGCGAACATTTACTACGAAATAGTAATCGATTGCAATTCGCAGAGCTCGGGAAAATTGGTGCTATTTGTCACTTTTTTATCGCAACACTCGCAGCAGTAATTGCAAATGCATCGATTTGTGGGAAGTCAAACTGTATTGCAGAAGCTTTGGGAAGTAATAACGATTTGGTCATCTGTGATTGCTTAGGTACAAACATAATCGTAGGTTCCATTAGGCGCATTACTTTGGACAAATTATTTCATCACCACTGCTCTCAAAACGGTGAAGGAAAACATCGTGAGGAAACCGGCATGTCCTAGAACCAAAAATTCGAAGACATGTGACATCTACCAACCCGCACTGGGCCCGCGTGGTGGATTACAGCCCACTCCCTCTCACCGAGTGGAGGTCTGTGTCCAACATTATAGGCTGATTATGTTATAGTTGATTATTTTCTCGAGTTTGAACTTTACTTTTGATAGGAAACCACTTCAATTATAGCCCATAGATTACACGACATGCATTTTTCATCAAGTCTTGCTTGTTTACCCCGTAGGTCTCGTCGTCGCAAAGGCGACTGCTGAGCGTGGGGTCCTGGTTTCAATTGCCGGGTCAGTCAAACTGTTATGGGTTTTTTCATTACGAATGATGGTGTGATACCCCGTGCCTCAGAAAGCACGTTAAGCCGTTGGCCTAACTCCTGATCTCTCTCCGGACATGTCGGATTGCCGTCCCATCGGACTATGAGAGTGAGGGACGAGAGAGTGCACCTGTGTCTGCGCACACACTTGTGCACTATAATATCTCCCGCGCCGAAGGTTGGTCTCCGCTTAGATTGGCCGCCTGGCCGAAATTTGGTCTGGAGGACTATATATCTATCGACTCTATAGGCAAACATAATTATGTATTGCACTATCTATAAGTACCTAGTACCTACTGTGCATCTATCCTACTAAGAAAGTTTTTAAACATGCTCGTTATTCATAAATGGCTGAACGGATTTGGTTGAGCAGAGCACACAGATCGAGTCCTGAATTAGCTCGTAGCATACGTTTTGCGTGCGACTCGCATAGACCAGCTTTCTAATTACGCAACATATTTTCGTAAACGATAAAGACAAATCTGTTTCATTTTGACAGTTCAACAACATTCATTGCGTCATTTACGTTGCTCTGCAGTTTTTTTTTTCGAACTTACGGAGCAATGGATTAGCAATCTGTTTCAAAACGATTCAGATTCGCATTGATTTTGCATTACGTAATTAGGGTACAGGAAAGCTTGGCACAAAAGGGAGGAGACTTATACTCAGGAGTGGGTGGAACAAGGGTGCCAATGATGTTGATACGTTTTATCCAGAAACTAACATCACACCTGAGTTACTCGAAGGGTTAGGCAGAAGTGTACCTAAATCCTAACCTAACTTCCTAAATTTATAATTTTGCCCGCTCCTGCTTCGCATGGTTTTTACAATTTGACAAAACATGGAGATTTCTTTGTTATATGTAACTTAAATATTAACGTTTTGTACACAAACCTTCCGGAATTAATTCTCTAAATTCTCACTTTATAGAGCTTGACATATTTTCTCTTTCCAAAGATCGATAAGGCAAAAGCAATAGAGTGACTTAATTCATAAGTGGGTATATATATATTTTTTTTTTTTTTTCCCTTTCTTCTTACTAGTACTTTACGATGTACATTGTTCGTCTGTTTTCTTTTAACTGTTTTTTTTTTTGTTGTGATATCGTGGACAATGTTGTGGGTTACATGTGTAGTAACATAAATATGGAATAGATTGTATAAATGTATTTCTTACTATTGTGCTAATTTAAGAGTCTCTAGTTAAGCTTGGCATGTAACTGTTTTTTGTCCCTAACAAATAAAATAAAAAAATAAAATAAACGATGGTGAAAATCTCATCAAAATCTGTTGCGTGGTTTAGTAGAACAACGCGGTCATACAGACGAACACGAAAAGCGAAAAAATTATAATATGTATAAAGATGCGAAAGTGAGTTTGTTAGTTTCTTACGCTTTCACACTAAAATGGCTGAACGGATTTGAATAAAATTTGGTACATGGGTAGACCATGAACTGGGTTAGGATAGTTTCCAGTCTCAACACGGGCGAAGCCGCGGGCAGTAGCTGGTAGTCTTAAAATGATTTTAAAATTCTCTTCAATTTTAAATCATTACGCCAATCCACTAACTGTTAGTTTTCCTAAAATGTTTGATGAATGTTTTACTTTTAATAATATTTACGGTTCATCTAGCTAACTAAAATCTAAGAACATAAAAGTATTGTAGACGTGATCTAGTGAGGTTGTATCTGAAGCACGGACGGACGAAGGCTGCGCGCGCGCCGTGTCACTGACACCGCCGCCGGCGTTTGGTAGCGGACATGTTGGTGAGCGGGAGCGGGCTGTTGTTACATAATTAAAATACTAATTATTTATGTAAACACAACGGGCGAAGGAAACAAGAGTAAAAGGAAAAAGAAGATAGATTCGTATGCTTTTTGGGATTTTTAGATTGCAACGTCTACTTTGTATAATTGCAGAGATCGTGGATTTACTGTAGTTAATGGACTTTTTTTAAATGTCGAAGCATAGCAGCATTAGACGGTCTTTCATACGTTAAATAATTTTGAAGTCTGATACAGTCCGTTGACAGACAAATAGATTTAGACGCATTCTAGTCTAGTCTTACTGAAATTCATTAATTTATTTCGCTCGGTTCAAAATAAAAAAAAGTAAATCTTCAAAGGCCGTTGCGTACAACAAAATAATTAAAAAAAAACCACCTAATCGCGAGTCGGACTCGCACACAAATGGTTCCCTACCGTATGAAGCCTCGCGCAGACTGGCGCGACGCGACTGCAGGACGCGACAATTGTTCTACCGTGAAGTTTTCTTACACTTGTTTTATTAGAGTCGCGTCGGTCTAAACGAGGCTTTATATGAACGATAAAAAAACTCAGAAAAAACACGTTTCTAGTATAGAAAATATAGCTAAGTAATAACAGTCGTACGGGTCGATCCATCAGGTTAAGCTTACGCTTGCCGGGGTTGGTCCGTGGATAGGTGACCATCTTTACATACTGAGACCCCTCCGTGCCACGGAAAGCACGTTAAGCCTTTGGTCCCGGCTGTCATTCGTGGACATTTGACAGTCGAATCGTTACGGGTCAGAAGCCCAAAAGTCTGACAACCAGTCTTACCAAGTGTTATCGTATTACACAGTTACTGGGTTGTGAAGGTCAGATAGGCAATCGCTCCATGTAAAATACTGGTATCCAGCTGCATCCGGTTAGACTGGAAGCCGACCCCAACATAGTGTGGAAAAAGGCTAGGCAGATTAACTACAAAATATCCTATTTTCACCCACATTTATAAAACCGCTATCTGCTCACCAACATAACCGCAGCCTTAGTATCCCAGCAGACGTCTCCCCGAGCGGGTTCCTCCAACCGGTTTGAACACACCTTTAACTCATTTGTTGTGTTATGATTTATGTTAATCGCTGATGTTGACTCTTCTGTCACTCCTAGAGGAACCGAGGTTCCTAGATAAACCGAAAAACAAAAAAAGAAAATTAAAGTAGGTATTATTTAAGAAAGTCGTGATGGCGTTATGAGGAGCTCGTGGCTAAGTAATAACTGCCACACGGGTCGATCCATCAGGTTAAGCTACGCTTGCCGGGGTTGGTCTGTGGATGGGTGACCATCTTTACATACCGAGACTCCTCCGTGCCTCGGAAAGCACTTTTAACCGTTGGTCCCGGCTGTCATTCGTGGATCTTTGACAGTCGTTACGGGTCGTCAGAAGCCCGAAAGTCTGACAACCAGTCTTGCCAAGGGGTATCGTATTACCCAGTTACTGGGCTGTGGAGGTCAGATAGGCAGTCGCTTCATGTAAAATACTGGTATTCAGCTGCATCCGGTTAGACTGGAAGCCGACCCCCATATAGTTGGGAAAAGGCTAGGCAGATTGATTTGTAAGAAAGTCGTGATAGCCTAGTGCGTAAGTCCTCCCATGGACGATATTGTTTAAATCCGTTAAAGTATCAATATAACCACCACGAAACCACCAAGATCACATCTGGAAGCAATTCATATATTGAGTAACTTTTTCCATTCATATGTACAGCTGGCATCGGTGAAGAAAAAAAAAACCGGCCTAGGCCATTATTTATAAAACGGCAAAAAAATCACTGACTGCCTCGTTGGTCTAGTGGTCGCAAGCGCTACTGCTGAGCATGAGGTCCTGGGTTCGATTCCCGGGTCGGGCAAAGTGTTATTGGGTTTTTCTCATCTGGAATTTCTCAGTAGCAGCCCGGAGTCTGGATTTGTGCCCGGTTGATGCAATAGGCTCGCCCTAGGGGGCGAGGGGGGGGGGGTTATGTTTAAGTCCCATGTAATAGGTTACATGGGACTTAAACATAACTGGCGAAATGTGGGTGTACCTTCTACAGGTACACCTATGCCCAACCCTCCGGGGAAGCAAGGCGTGATGTTATGTTATGTTGATTCGTTGTTATACCGGCAACAGAAATGCATCATCTGTGAAAATTTCAACTGTCAACTATCACGTTTCATGAGATACAGCCTGGTGACAGACGGACATCGGAGTCTTAGTAATAGGGTTCCGTTTTACCCTTTGGGTACGGAACCCTAAAAACATCGTGACTAAACCTGGACTTATGTAATTACTAGCTGTGCCCCGCGGTTACACCCGCATAAGTCTTGATCCCGTGGCAATATTGGGATCAAATGTAACTTCTGTCCTAACCCAGATCATGGTCTACCCATGTGTCAAATTTCATTCAAATCTGTTTAGCCATTTAAGCGTGAAAGCGTAATAAACAAACATACAAAAAATCTAATCTTTCGCCAAGCGGCTGGTCGACTCTGAACATGACCAGAGGGCTGGCCTATTCCTTGGCCAAAGAATCAGCATCGCCATTCAACGTGGCAATGCAGCCAGCCTTTTGGGCACTTTTCCTGTTGACAGCGATGCGGACGAATTTTTTGATGCCCTATTATTATTCCCCTTTATATATACTTGTACATCTTATTTTAAGTCTGTTTGTTTTTAATCATGTAAATACGTGTGTTAATAAAAATCTTTTGTCTGATATACTAAGTCTGAAATCACCAACTCGTTTTGAGCAAGCATCTTAATAATAATAATCTTCGGCAAAAGAAAAAAGTACTTAGGCGGGTACCTACCTTAATGAATGCCGATGTAAAGCCTTCCCCGTCGGTCCTAAAACCGGTTCTTAGGCTCACCATCCTATGTATTTGTTGTACCATGAGTTATGGTAATCAGTGCTGTTGACTTTGATGTCGCGTGGGTGTGGTGTTAGGATCCTGTCAACATTAGGAGAGGCGGAATAACTTGGGTATTTATTTGTAAACAGTATGATTGTGGCGCCACTATAATAATACAACAGCCAGGAAGGCAATGGCCTCTGCTCATACATAAAACGAACCAAAGATTAAAGAACGTTTCTTCAGGAAGTGGGCAACGTCGCAAATAGATGTCAATATTTCACTGTTTTGCTTAATTTTTCAATATCACTGTATGGAAATATGAAATTTGGCTAAATAGCGAACTAGAATATTAACACTTAGGTAATTGCAATTATAAAACAGAATTTGATGGTGTAACCGTTCTTAGGTGTAAAAAAAGGCATTTAGAACTTTTTTAACATCTAAAACGAATTATTCGATGTTACGATTTAATTATTGCATTTCATAATCAATATTTTAGTTCACTTGTTAGCCACGTTTCATATTTTCATACAGTAACATAACATAACATCACGCCTTGTTTGCCCGAAGGGTTGGGCAGAGGTGTACCTGTAGTAGGTACGGTACACCCACATTTCGCCAGTTATGTTTAAGTCCCATGAAATAGGGGGCGACCCTATTGCCATCAACCGGGCACAAATCCAGACTCCGGGCTGCTACTGAGAAATTCCAGATAGAAAAACCCAATAACACTCTGGCCGACCCGGGAATCGAACCCAGGACCTCATGCTCAGCAGTAGCGCTTGTGACTAATAGACCAACGAGACAGTTTTCATACAGTAATATTACCAAATTAACCAAAACAGGTAAATATTTGACTGTGGCAATTTGCGACGTTGCCAACTTTTAGGATAAGCGCTTTAAAACGTCAGATTCACCCTACCGCGTCAAAAGATGGTCGCATTTCTGTTTTGTTCCTCCTTTCGTTACCTCTGACACACAATGACGCAGTGACTTAACTTGATTTTAATGGAAACGCTTGTTAATAATGTGTGAGTTCACTCTCCTTTAAAAGACCATAAAGATTTCAATCGCTAGATTTGCCTTGTGTGAGATAGTGTCCATCTTAGTATGATCACTTTTCCTGTGCGATTTAAATCTTCAAAAAGAGCCAGCATTATTCACCACGCTTGCTCACTCATTATGAACAATTTCAAACTATAGACCCACCACTCGCGATGTTTGTCTTCACCACACGTCAGTGATGTATAAACTCAAATAATTTCTTACGTAGGTATCGACACCTTTAATTCGGAACCCCTTAAGCAAACAAATTACCTTAGCAAAGGGAGTTAACAAACGATGAAAGCATTGGTATAGAATAGTACTACAATATTTGCAAATAAATTAATCCATGACATAGGAAGTCAAGACAGAGCGTGTCCGAATTTCATCGGACTATCAATATTAATAAATAGCAAATACCATAGTATTCAGACATTAGATTAACAGCCGGTTTTCAGTCATAATCAGTCAATAATGTACCCACTGCTGACAAAGGCCTCTCTGTAAGAGACGACTGGGCCATAATCCACCACGCGGACCCAGTGCGGGTTGGTAGATGTCAGATGAATTTTTGGTTCTAAGACATGCCGGTTTCCTCACGATGTTTTCCTTCACCGTTTTGAGAGCAGTGGTGATGAAATAATTTATACAAAGTAAAACGCCTGTATGGCTTCGAACCATAACTACAACTCCACTGGATCATCACTTTTCAATTGTAACCAGAGGGTGTTGAAACAGATCAAATAACTACTGACCCTGACCAAAAAAAGACGCTTTCTTTTCAAGCACCACAGTCAACAATCACTCATCTTTCCATATAAAGCTTACCTCTTTACCTGTCATCAATGTCGCAATAGATATCCATCCGAAGGTCAGTCATGATGGATAGCATTCAATACAACTTGTATGCCATTCATGTAATGACAGGAGGCGTATCTTCAAACATCATCACATATGTTTTATTGATGGCATGTTTTTATATGTCCTTGACATTTTCAATTGGCTTTGATTGTGGGAAAAAATGTTAGGTACTACATTATTGTGGCAACATTATGATTACAATCTTTAAGGGTTACTGCGTTGGTCTTGTGGTCGCAAGCTCTACTGCTGAGCATGAGGTTCTGAGTTTGATTCCTAGGTCGGGCAAAGTGTTGGCTTCTCCATCTTGGATTTCTCAGTCGCGGCCCGGAGTCCAAATGGCAATAGGCTTGCCGCCTGTAACATGGGACTGAAACATAACTAGCGAAATGTGGGTGTACTATTGGTATGGTGGCATTCAAACTATGCTGAGAATCAGCACTTTTCGAACGTCAAAGTTACTTAAGACAGTCCCACAAAACGCCCACCCTTCACCACTTCCTAGTGCTTTAGCTGGGAAGAAGAAGTGGCGCAACAAACTCCCCAGCAGCACAGCTTTCAGTTCAATAATAAAAAAAAAAGATTCTATATAACAGTATGCAAAATTATTTACATTACGCAACACTAAACATAATTTAAATTATAAATTAATAGCCATATGTCAGCTCTGTCTAATCCGTCGGGGAACACAGGCGTTATGTTATGTTCTTTAGCGTTCTTGATCGCTCATATCGATACGAAATATACAGGAAAAGCTCATCATCCTTTGCACAGCCTTTTTCCAACTATGTTGGGGTCGGTTTCCAGTCTAACCGATTACAGCTAAATACCAGTATTTTACATGGAGCGACCAGTATTTTACTGGGTTGTGAAGGTCATGTAGGCAACATGACCTTCACAACCCAGTTACTGGATAACACGATACAACTTGGTAAGACTGGTGGTCAGACTTCTGGGCTTTTGAGAATAGTTATGCCATGGTAAACCTGTAGTCAGTCAACAAGGTGGTGGTGGGCTTGAATGCCCAAGCTTCGTTAAACGTAAATATCGGTGTCAGCTGTTGACGTCATTACGTCAACACCCGGCTGTCGCTCATAACCAGTGCTGCGGTTCTGTCTCGCCATTTTGCGTGAATATGACGTAACTTGTTCTTTTAGTGTTTGTTTATTTTTGCGTCATGTCTTGCTTTAAATAAGAATAAGAATATTTTTTAAGAAATTACATTTGAATGCGTTGATTCCTGGAACTCACACCAGGAATTCCTGTGTCGTGAGAACCAGGCTCCTTCGTTCCGTTTACATTTATTGTTATTCGTGTAAAAGATATATGGGTCATTCTAAGTTAAGAGGTACTTTCGATGGCCAGGACAAAAAAAAATACTTTTTTTAATATTAACTTCATAATTAACCTATTCATTACTTAAAACTAAGTGCTTTCTACGTGGTCACTCAAATTTATTACATAAATGTACGTAGTTTAGTCACAACAAGCTCTAATATAAGAAAAATGTCTCTCCCCTGGTCTGTCCCCCAACCGACTTTATTTGTAAACCAGTAATTATGAATGTATTAAAATTCAAAAATTACTTTAGCATCGTTAAATTTATACAGAAGGATAACTTAGTAACAGTATATTACAAGTAAAATTGCTTATATTTTAATTTTTCATAAAAAATATCAACGTCGAAATTTGTCCTCCGTGTTTCGTGTCTCGTCCCCTGGCTTTTTGTTTTCGTTTAAAAATCAGTTTTGTTTTGCTAATCTGTGGAAGTTGTGACCTAGAGTACATAGGATGTAACGTGAAGTAAGCAGCAAGCGACGCAAAAGCCGACTGTGTAGCCATTATATCGGTCATTTTAGTCACGCCACTCGCTGGTTGCAGGAGTGTTGAGTGAATGCAGTCTTTCCTCTGGTAAGTTTTATTTAGCAATTATTTGTTAAAATACTAATATATACTCAAATATTCACTATGAATAATGCATACATTGTTACGTTTGGTTGTGAAATGCGTACGAGAAACACTTTTACAGCTATTTTAGATATCAATCGAAAATGTATCTCCCCTGGCGTATTTCCCCTGGCTCTCTTGATGGCAGGGGAGATACTTAATGTCCAGGGGAGATACATTTGTACGTGTTTTCGTTAATACCTCTACCGTGTTCTCTGAAACTTTACTTGGCATTATGTCTATCTTAGCTTTACAATGTAATATGACTTTTTTACAGAAAGTTCACATGGAATTTTCCTGAAGCAGGTCAAGGCAAGGGAGCTCCCGTTTGAGTGGGTGCTACTTGCAAGAGAACTGTAGATAGATTAGTTCCGAGTGGCACCGATATTTCATCAATAGATGATTTTGCTAAAGCCCTTGAGAAAACCTGCCCGATTATTAAAATTTTCACCGTAGATGATGTAGACATATCTGAAAAAGCAGCAAAAATGGGATCTGCTGAAGGTATAAAGACTTTTTCAGGCACCCTAAAGGTACGGAGCGAGAGGGCATGGGAGGCCGTCACCTCCTTCCGTGAAGCAGTAATGCTCGCGAAGGAGGAGGCGGAACGCGTGAGGGAGAGCCAAAATTCGCGCCCTCACGCCTCTTGCCGCCGCAGGAGGAGACGCCCTGGGTGTCGGGAATCGCAGGCCGATTCCCGGCCACCCTAGGCGCGGGCTTGCGGACGGTGAGCAATGGGTAGCTCGCCATCGCTAAGGACCAGGCCCAGGTCGACGGCGCGTTGTGTTCCACTCGTGCCTCAAAGAGATGTCAGCAACTGAAGGGGTTCGATGGGACCGGTGCCTGCCGGGGTTGCGGGAAAGTCCGAAAGGGATACCGTCGCCCCAGGCAACGTAAAGGCAACCGTAAAAAAGGCACCCTAAAGGTTCACCAAGTTACCATAGTTTAAGTACAGACGCCAGCACATCAACCTACCCGAAACTCAAATTTTCTCAATCATCTTTGAACCTTATACTTTAGTGATAAAGTTGAAAATGGTAGTAGGTTGATGCGCTGGCGTCTGTACAAGCAAAGTTTAATACTATTATTTAAAAGAGATGCTTTTGTTTATTTTTATTTCATTAATGTCTATTGATAGTAAAGTTATTTTTTTGTTTTGATGGAAAGGAAAAGTTAGAACCTTTTCATGTTTTGTATGTAGCGCTTAAGAAACATTTAATTTTATAAACAAAAACTGCTAAGATATGAAAAGCCTGATTATAAAATAATTCATAATTAAAAATATAAATTAATAAATAAAGTTGATTCTTTAAAATAACCCTATTTTTATTATGTCGTATCTCTTCCCTGTTCATAAAGTATCTTCCCCTGTGTATCTTGTCTCTCCCCTGTACTGAGTATTTCCCCTGGTCACTTATAAAACGAGATAAAACCAACAAATTGACTGGCCACTTTGTAAACATTTTTAACTTAAAAGTTTCTATAAAAAAATGTATTCATAAATAAAAATATTTAAAAAAAATGCCGTGCCGTGGCTTCATACAACGTATTACCTCTTATCCGTCGGGGAACACAGGTGTTATGTTATGTTCTTTAGCGTTCTTGATCGCTCATATCGATACGAAATATACGGAAAAAGCTCATCATCCTTTGCACAGCCTTTTTCCAACTATGTTGGGGTCGGTTTCCAGTCTAACCGATTACAGCTAAATACCAGTATTTTACATGGAGCGACCAGTATTTTACTGGGTTGTGAAGGTCATGTAGGCAACATGACCTTCACAACCCAGTTACTGGATAACACGATACAACTTGGTAAGACTGGTGGTCAGACTTCTGGGCTTTTGAGAATAGTTATGCCATGGTAAACCTGTAGTCAGTCAACAAGGTGGTGGTGGGCTTGAATGCCCAAGCTTCGTTAAACGTAAATATCGGTGTCAGCTGTTGACGTCATTACGTCAACACCCGGCTGTCGCTCATAACCAGTGCTGCGGTTCTGTCTCGCCATTTTGCGTGAATATGACGTAACTTGTTCTTTTAGTGTTTGTTTATTTTTGCGTCATGTCTTGCTTTAAATAAGAATAAGAATATTTTTTAAGAAATTACATTTGAATGCGTTGATTCCTGGAACTCACACCAGGAATTCCTGTGTCGTGAGAACCAGGCTCCTTCGTTCCGTTTACATTTATTGTTATTCGTGTAAAAGATATATGTGTTACAATACATTTCTTAATTTCATAGAATCTACTCGTTATCTACTAGAAAATGAATATACAATAAAAAAGATACACACAGAAAAATAATACACAAAGGAAACAGCTCTAGATAACCAAGTGTGTATGTGTGTTGTGTGTGATTATGATGGTGTGTCTTAAGTGTGTTATGGTGTGTTTTTGTGAGTGTATGAATTAAACGTAGTTTTTGACTGTCTTTATTTCTTTATCGTTGAAACTATTTTAGGATTGGGCATAGGTCAATAAAGGTAGACATTATTGTGTACTTAGTGTGAAAGTATTCAACAATACCAAATCCTTGAACCAGCGAACTGAGCGGGTATTAGGTATAACCACTTCACTGATTTTAAGCCCCTTGGAATACGGAGCTTGCCGCTTGTCATTTACCGGACACCAGGCAAGCACTGATTATTTTATCGAAATTAAATACAGCTTTAAATAGTGAGACTGCCTCGTTGGTCTAGTGGTCGCAAGCGCTTCAGCTGAACAGGAGGTCTTGGGTTCGATTCGCAGGTAGGGCAGTGTTATTAAGTTTTTCCATCTAGAATTGCTCAGTATTAGCCCGGAGTCTGAATTTGTGCCCGGTTGATGGCAATTGGCTCGCCTCCTATTACATGGGACTTAAACATAACTGACGAAATGTGGGTGTAGGTACTATGGGTACCTACACCTCTACCTAACCCTTCAGGGAAATAAAAAATATAATACAACAACTACTACAATTAATTAGATGTAAGCACTTTTGTGTCTCATTTTATGTGAACTGTTAAGGCTCGTGCAGACCAGCGCGACGCGACGGCGCGACGCGACTCGAACAATATAATTTCTAAGAAAAATTCACGGTATAACAATAGCCGGTGTCGCGTCGCGCTGTCGCGTCGTGCTAGTCTGAACGAAGCTTTAAGGCTCGTGCAGACCAGCGCGACGCGACTCGAACAACACAATTTCTAAGAAAACTTCACGGTATAACAATAGTCGGTGTCGCGTCGCGCTAGTCTGAACGAAGCTTGATAGTTCTTATGAGATTTTTTTTTTTAAACCTAAACCTAAATACAGGCGTGATTTTATGTTTTGCTATGTTAAATAGTTGTTAGGTAGTAAACATTAGAACACCCTCACTGATAATGTGTTTACTAGTGAGATTAAATACTTCACTTATCAAAACCTCATGGGTTGGGTTAACATCCAACAACTTAGGTAAGGATTAACACCTTTACCCTACAGTGTTGGAAACGCTTTAAAAGGTAACCCTTATAAGGATACCATTTTAAAAGCTTTTAAATTTTCAAAGGACTTTAAGCAGTGGCTGCAATTAATATCGACCTAAAATAAAAATACCTCAAACTTAACTCAAAGCATTTATTTTAATTAAAACAATTACAGGCACTTTTCAAATTTTCAAGCGGTTGGTCAGTCAGAAATATGAATCTCCAAGGCGTAGTAGGTTCCTACGGAGAAGAACGGGCAAGAAACTCCACGGATACACTTTTAAATCAAAATACTGTTATAAAATATTGGTTACATGATTCATGTTGAAATTATGTATGTGAAAACGATGCAAAAAGACTTAGAATACAAACCCAAGACCTCAACACTTTGCAGACACATCTACCACTAAACCAATTGACCGTTCTCAATTCTTCGCTATTCCAACCGATACTTCAAAGAGCTTTCCCGGACGAGCCATTTTGTTTTGCTAATGTGACCAGTGCCTTTTGTATGTAAAACTGTGTTTTCTTGAGCCAGTGTGCACACTCAACATACCTCTAGAATCCTAGTAATAATGACATTTACGGCAAGAATTCGTCCGAAATTAGGGGATGACTTTTGAAATGGTTTTATTATGTATTTATATTTACACAGCTTACAGACTTTGTAGTAACAAGGACTAGAAGTAGAATACCATTTAGGGGGCGTTTCTGTTTCTGGTTTCTGCGGTCGTTGCCATAGCGACCTGTACCCAAATTACGTAATACACGATCACTCACAATCTGTTTCAATTTGACAGCTCAACAACATTCATTGCATTATTTACGTTGTTGAGAAGACAAATTTTCGAACATATGAAGCAATGGATTAACAATATCCTTCAAAATTATTCAGATTATGATTGGTCATGTGGTACGTAATTAGGGTGCTGAGAAGTTCCTTAAACGGGCGTTCCGTTTAAATAAATTTTGTATTTAGAACTTTATTTAAACGGAAAAAAAATGTTTGAAATTAAAATAAATTTCCGATAGTTTGAACCTGGGTCTAAAGATAAACCATGATTCGTAGTGAGACTGTTCATGTTTTTTTAACAAGAGAAACAATACTTGAATAAAATAACAAACAATACTTGAACTGAATTGTTCTCTGGTATCAAATATCGACAAATATATTGGGTAATAAAACACGTAGATTCCAATAAAATTGTATTGAAATACATGTAAATTGTCTCATAAAAATAAAAATATTACAAGTATTGGAATAGCTTCGTCTGATATTAGAATAAAAGAGACATGACAACTGATAAGAATCATTTTCTTTGTTAAAGTGTGTCGTTAATATAAAATATAGAAGCTAACACTAAAAAATATAATTATACTAGTATTATGTACCTAGGTACATAAATAAAAAAATTGAAGAGCTCAAAAATATATCTGCCTAGCGTTTTAGCAACTATGTTGGGTCGGCGTCCAGTCTAACCGGATGCAGCTGAATACCTATATTTTACATGGAGCGACTGCCTATCTGACCTCCACAACCTCCTAGGTAATTTGAACACCTCGGTAAGACTGGTTGTCAGGCTTCTGACTACCCGTAACGGCTGTCAAAGATCTACGAATGACAGCCGGGACCAACAGCTTAATGTAATTTCCGAGGCACGGAGTGACCTCGTTATGTTGTAGTGGATAGTCGGGTGACTATCCACTATGATGACTTATGGATGGGTATCCATGAACCGACTGCGGTAAGCGTAGCTTAACCTGCGATCGACCCGTGCGGCTGTTATTACTTAGCCACGAGCACCACGAGTTATAAGACGTTTATGGTTATTACAGAAAAAAAAGTGCGTGACGGACCACGCACAAGGAAGGTCCGTAGTTGGGATGAATTTATCCCAAGAACAAACTTAACGTTCTAGTTGAAAAACATGTTCCCCATGCATTCCAACTGCAAATATAAGTTTGTGAGCACAATTTTATATTGAGTGTTCTTATTTTAAGACCATAGACTTCTTATACTTTGGCTTTATTGCTTGTTGCATAGAACTATGCACAGTATGTTTTTTCAAAATTTTTGGGTAGTAGCAGTAGTTTCGGAGTTTAGGGGAGGTAATGGTCAATTTTCATCTATTTTCGTAATTATCTTAAAATTATTTATTTAAAAATTATAAAAAATAATGTTTTTGAGATCGCAATAAGCACTTTCATTTATTTTTATATATGACACGGTAAACTTATTTTTTTAATTTTGTTTTGCCCCTCAAAAGTGACCCCCATATTCAAAATTAATTTATTTACGTTACACGTCCGTGTTTGGGTCACAGAAATACATATGTGTGATTCGGAGCAAATTGGCTGTGACAGACAGAGAGACAAACAGACACACGACCACGACTGATCCTATTATATAAGAGTTCCACTTTTTTCCTTTTGTTGTGCGGAACCCTAAAAAGATTCCAATATAAGTCGTGATCTCGGTAAAAAATCCGATGGTATATGCAATGGATGGCATCGCACGTTTCAAATTGTTGCTACTAATCTGAAAGCTACTGCTGAAGCAGGAATTGATCGATCATGTAATTTTCAAGTCAGTAATTGCAGATGATACTTGACGATCAGATACAATCAGAATTGATAGTACAGAATCAAAATAAAAAAATCATTTATGATCAGAATCAGAAAGTCTGTGAAACTGTATATTTGCTTTGATTTTTAACCGACGAAAAAAGGAGGGTCCCATACTGCTAAACTATGCAGCCGATCGAATCTTGGAAAAAGAAAGAAATAAAAATAGTTGGGACATTTTCTCACCCATTTTTTATACGAAACAGGATACCCACTTTAATTCACAATGCAAACAAAACAAATAGCCCAAAAAATACATGAGTAGGTACGTCACTATTACGTATCCCAAGACACTACTTCGAAATCATATCCCATAAGGGTGGAGTTTCCCCTAAATTCTTCTATTGACAAACATCTTAATTTAATTGAAAACCCCCATTTCATAATTGACTTTCCCCCTTCGATAATTTAGCTTGAATTGTGAAGGCGAGCGACACGTTCGGTGTAGGGCTGCCACTCGTTTAATGTAATTGTCATTGATCGTCATGGAATTAGTATTTTGGTACTACGAGTATTTTTGATCGTCGATCGAACTGTCAAGTTCTTTGAATATTATCCGATGGAGTAGTGACGCTTTTCTGCACTGAAGGGATGATCTATTAGGTTTAGGACATTGATTTTAGGACCTGTTTTGCTTCCGAAATTCTAAATAGTGGTTAAAAAACAGAATTTGTATGAAATATTCTACCTACTTATTAGGAACTCAGTATTTACATAGGTAAGTACTACAAATATATTGCAAACTTAAATCGTAACACTTAAAGTGTAGCACGGTGGTTCAAATGGCAACTAATTCTTGACTAAAATCTGCCCAACAAATTTACAAAACCAAACATCCAAACTCGCAAATAATCATTCACCCTCATCGGGTTTGGATAACAACCGCAACCAGACCAAGGAACGTCTTGGATGATCTGTCAAGAGCTTCCGTGCACGAGGAAACAGTAATCTATCTCAATTCACGAGTGTCGGGCGTGCTATTGAATAATTTCCTTAGATATTAGGCGACGCATAGTTTGTCCACGGTGCCGGTGGTGCGGAGGCTAATTGTGTGACGTACCTCATTTCTGTGTGATTTATTGTTTGTTATTGTCGTAGGTAGATAATTATGCAGTTATTAAGGCAGGGTGCATGTGTGCAATATTGAGAATTTGCCAAATCTTGAATAGTTTGAAACCCTCGCTCACTTTCGACACGGAAAAGTAACCATTGTGTATGTTACCAGCATTCCGTCTAACTATATACTTCTTTATGTGTACCTACGTGAATAATTAATGTAGTTTAAGATTCATCGAAGTCATTACTTCGAATATTTTTGAGTAACTCCGAAATTCAATAGTGGCTAAGCATAGTGTATGTATAGAAATAGCCCCAGCCATCTTTTCATAATATCTCGTTGTACGACCTATGAACTCATGAAGGAAATTTTAATGAATCCTACTAAGAACTGCATCCACCAATGTCCCGCTTATGAGGCTAGAGAATATAAGAAAAAATACAAATTTCTTCCTAAAAACTGTAAAGGCTCCTACAAACAGGCGCGACGCGACACCGATATAACAATTTCCGACAAGTTTTCATAGAAATTGTTACACTATCACGTCGCGCTGTCGTGTCGCGCCTGTCTGCGGAAGCCTTAACCCAACTATTAAAAACGCACACAACAATATCTCATCCCCTCTTCACATAGTATATGTATATGGTTCCATATCAGACTATAGTAGTGTTAATGCGATCCCACGGGATTCGAACCCCGTTACAACGTTAATGACATATTCACTGGGTACGGGGATGCATAGCAATTTAGATTACGGCTGTAGAACATGCGGTCACTAAAGAGAAAATACAGAAGGCTCAAAAGTTTTAGTTGGATATATATTTATAGATAGATAGAATACTCTTTATTGTACACCATAAAAATTACAGACAAATTATTATTATTTATTTTATAAAAAAAAAAAAAAAAAAAGTTGGATATAGATTATAATATACTACTATTGCTATACAGGATGGCCCATTTATACTGGTCTAATTTTATTTTTTTGTGTCTAGGCCATGCCATGAATTTATCTAAACGCAACATATGTTCCGAGAAAATCAGTAGTTTAGACATTTTGATTTTGATTCGATTTAGTGCAATCACTTTCAATCTAGAGAGGTTTGATTTTAAGACAATAAATATAAAAATCCGAACTTCTAAACTACTGATTTTCGCGGAACATGAGATGATGATGAATTCATGGCATGTCCTAGACACAAAAAAAAAAAAATGAACCAATAAAAATGTGCCGTCCCGTATAATCGAAATCTAAATTCGTTTATTCAGAATCTGCACATTTTGAACGTCAAAATAACAAAAGACATGCCCCCAAACCGCCCGTCCTTCATCATGTCCTAGTGTTTTAGCTGGGAAGATGAAGTGGCGCAACCAACTCCCCAGCAATATATCTGTAATACAATTTACAATTTCTCAATTGGAGGCTACTACGCTGGGAATAGGGAGTCCAAATCCTAGAGATGAAGGTAACCTACCTCCATTTCTAGGACTCCTCGCAACTTACTTACAATTTTCTTATTGTTTTTAGATAGACAATGCATTCAATTCGCTTGATATTTCTGGTACTGTGTTGTGTGCCAGTGGCAGGTCTGTACTTCCTCTGTATTTCTAGATTAGTAAAAAGTTTTATTGAACTTGCCTCTGAATTAAAACTCCTTTTTTTTGGACACTGAAGTGGGATTGACAGTGACGTTTCACTGGATAATCAAAGAAGTTGACAGAGTGTATTATCTATGGTTGACAGTTTGTTATATAGTGTTTCGCTTTACTGACAGAATACATTCATCCTAAAAACATCCAATTTACTTTGAAGAATAATTTAGTCGCCAATGCAGCGTGAGAAAGAATACAATGAACTAAAACTTCTGCAATATATCTAAGTAGTGACCATACGTGCAAGTTGAGTGATTTCGCTGGTGGTGTCGATGCAAACGGATCGTCTGAAAATGGTGCGGAATCATGTTTTAGTTATTGTATGAATTTGTGTGGAAGTGTCGGCTAAAGGGAAGTGTCGTTTAGGAGGTTAGGTGAAAAGCAATTTATTTAAAGTTATCTGGTTCAGCAGAGTTGAATAATGTATTTTAAATAAGGCGTATTTTAAAGCTACTTGGAAGATTAATGCCTCATTGATATAGTGTTTGCAAACGCGGTTGCTGATATTAGATTTGATTTGTAACAAGATTCCATGATCGTTTGAAGTAGAGAATTCCGTGAGATCTTGAATGTCGGTGAACCCAGTGTCGTCAGCTTTAAGTTACTTGACTATAATGCCTAGTTTATACCATGGCAGTGACTCGGAAGTTCCGAGTCAGTCAGTGGGTTCATGTAGACGAGATCGGCAGTAAGTCAGGCGGGGAAGCTACTGGACCCAAAAACTGACCGTACTGAGTTGAGGGCGCGAAGTCAGCACTGGACTGAGTTGAAACTAGTGACTACACGAGCCCAGTTGCAAGTCAGCGCTGGACTGACTTACTGTACTGTCACATTACTGGGTTCGTTTATACCTGCCTTAACAAAACAATCAATTTAATCGTTATGAATTATTACCGCTTATCGGATTCTGTTCATAATGGCCCATAATTTTTGGTACCTACTGTTTATGTATCAGTACCAAACCATGATTGAAACTACCTAACTGCCACAACAGAACTATAACTCACCCCATCACACTCCCAGACTGAACTCAAAAGTGAATTCGAAGGGACTCCCACTCGCAACACGCTTGCAAATTGAATTTGAAATACTTGAACGATAAATACATCTATTTACGTCGTCTATCCCCCTTTTCTCCCCCTTTAATCCCCAGTAACTGGTGTTAGCGATAATGCGATCCCCCGAGGATAAAAAGACGTCGTTTTTGATATTTTGCACCTGACTTAAAAGGGGTGAGATTTTGTTAGGATATGTTGGGTGTACTGTAGTGTAACGTTTATTGGTTTAATTTTATTTGGGTAAGCTTTTACCATTACCTTGCCCTTAATACAATTTATTGGGGGTTGGTGCAACATGTTTTTTTCCTCCATACCTCTCTATCAGCCGTCATCTCGGTAGTCACCCCCTTTCTAGCCATATCATCTTTCACACAGTCCATCCATTGTTTTTTTGGTCTTCCCCTACTCTTAGAGCGATCAACATTAGTGCTTTGTTTTTTATTAAAATTTGGGGCTAATCAATGGGTGAGGTGGGTATACCCATAGTATAATAATATACTTCGCCAGGTGTAGCCCATGGGTGTAGCATTCCGAGACACAGTGGTCACGTGGGAGACACAAGTCTACGTCATCACATCTGTGTTACCAGTAGTGTGTAATAATAACTCCCCAACCACCTTTATTACCTGTGCGAATCTGATAAAACAATAAAGTTTTAATTAACAATTACTTTGGTATATGTTTAAATTGAATTGTTTCATTTCATTAGACAAACGAAACGACAATTTAAATGCTTTGTATATATTTTTTAACAGAATGGTGACTGAAAATCTTTCCTTAATTCGTATTTTGTTGCAATAAAATGGCAACTGGATAGTGACGTCAGCATGTGTCACTCCCGGAATGCCAGACCTTGTTTTTTTATACCATGGGTATTCCCTACCTATATTTCAGTGAGCTAGCTTTTATGAGAAGTATCATGGCTTTGATTCTCGCATCATCGATGCGAGAATCAAAGCCACATACTTGCATATGCAATGCATCATATGCATTGCATATGCAAGTATGTAAGACTATGGTAATACGTATTTTATTTCGTTGTACTATTTAATACTAATGTTTTATATTTTCTTTTTGTTGCAGGTATGTATCCAGAGAAAAACAGTTACAATATCTACGAAATATATAGTCTCGTAAGTTATTTTCACAACTTATCTTTAGATACAACTTGATAAGAAAATTTTGCGAGCCAATTGCCTAACACACTTACAATTGAGGCCATGAGGTTAGTTAGGCCATTCTGGATGAGTTGCCTAGCTGTCATTTTTTGAGACCCAGAGTGGCCTAACTGTCATTTTTTTAATACTGATTTTATGAGACCCAGTGGCCTAACTGTCATTTTTTAATACTGATTTTATGAGACCCAGTGGCCTAACTGTCATTTTTTAATACTGATTTTATGAGACCCAGTGGCCTAACAGTCATTTTTTCAATACTGATTTTATGAGACCCAGAGTGGCCTAACTGTTATTGGAGACCCTCAATGGCCTCAATTGCACTGCCTTTACAATTGACAGTTTGAAAACATTCATTGCGTTATTTACGTTGTCGAACAGACGATTTTTCGAACTAATGGAATATTCTTCAAAATCCCTCAGAATGTGAAGAAAGTCATTGTGTGTCATACGCAATTGGGATATAGATTTCCTCAAAATGTCTCACAATACAACACATACCTATTTGTAGTTCCTGCCCAGTACCCAGGTTTTAACTGGGGTGTTCAGGGCCATAAACTTCCGGGTAATCATGATAAGTCCGAGATACAAACCCAAGTGCATTTTAGTGACGTATCTCAAGCTCGCCAGTGTTGGCAATTAACACGGTTCATAAACTTTACTACCAAGACAGAGTCCCGGAAAAACCTTTGTCATTGCACTTACTGTTGCCCGATTCTTTATAAAATAACATACCTATAGGTTACCACTCCCCAAAAATTGGTAAATGTTGATCTCAGTCCTCTAGTTTTCTTAGGTTTTTGCGGGCGCGACTACTGAGTGAAGTCGTGAGTATCGACCCCTGGAGCCGTATTATGAGGTATTAATGCCACCTTTATTCCAGTGTGAGTGAGAGACGGAGCTATACAAGGCAACTGGCACCACCCTTGTTTCGCAGTGGAATAATGATGGCATTAATACTTCATAATAAGGCCCCTGATCGGGCAGTGTCGGTTTTGTCATTAGGGTATGGATTTGTACTCGGTTAGTGGCAAAAGGCTCGCTTTCTTGTACATAAGACCCACAACATAACGAACAAAATGTGTGTCCCAACGGGTAATACATTACTACATTGTATGTTTATTTTGTGCAGTCAGTGAGGTCTGAACTTGTGACCTGTAGCTCGCCGATCACCCATATCATTTGAGTGTGTGGTCGAAGTAGATGTACTAAAATAAACCAGCTTCATCTTCATCAAACAAACGTAAGATAATAGTTAATTGACGTCAATATGCGTGACAGCAGACAGATAACGTCGGCGTCGATATTAAATCCAAAACTTTTAATACAAGTGTTGCCATTGCACCTTTGTACAACCCGATTCAAATTTAATGGCGGCTCGGAACATGAGGCGAGTCGCTGCGCAGTAACGAATTCATGGGTCAGCGGGTGTGAGGGGTGGGGTACTGCGCAGCGAGTACCTAACTTCTGAGCCGCCATTAAGTTTGAATCGAACTATTTATATTCATTTCTTTACCTATACCTACAGTTGCCTTACTATATAGCACATCCATTACCTGCATGTATATTTCAATACTAGTTAGTATATAATGCAATGTAGAGACGACAATACGAAAATTATTTAAGATTCACGACTCCGGCCGATCGTGGCCGTCTAGTGGTATTGTATGGTCTGCGGCTAGTACGATTCGTATCGGTTTCTACAGTTTACCTGGTCGCTGTGACTGGTTGTGGTCGTGTCCGTCTAGTTCGCGAGATAACTTAAACTTCGTTTAACTGATGACGTTCTCATAGCAGTCAGCATACAATTTTAGTTGCCATAGCTAGTCGGTTGATCAGCAAAACTCATTGTTAGTCCATCACAATTATCATATGAGTAAAGAGTGCTACTATTTATAGTCTGTTTTTTTTCTTAATTTTATGTTTTATTTCAGTTTCAAAATAGGTACTCTTAAATACTAATATTGCCAGTGTTTTCATTTATGTTGTACTGTTGTCTCCCCATTTTTTCTAGGCATTAGGTATGATTCACTAACTCCATTTTTGAAAAAAAATCGATACGTAAATTTCTCGAAAGAATTATCCGCTCTGCGTGGTATATACTATAACTTTGTGATGTGATATCTCAATATTTTTGTATTGAGCGATACTAAAAGAAAAAACACGTATTCAATGATTTTCGTCAAAGAGTAATATATCAAAATTTGGATGGTGACTAAAAATTCAGCCTGTATATACCTACCTACTATTCTACAGATTTCACGAAACACATAAATCGTGTATCAACCCAGTGTCAGAGATCAGTGTCACCATCGATAATCCTGAGGGCAGGCAGAGTTAATGCTGATGGATGAATAGGGTTGCACCACTGTCACGTGACCCTGGTAGGTCAGTAGGTCACTTGGATATTCACAAAACAAAGGACTGTTGAAATGATTAGGATTAGCGGTGGTGTTTCTGAATCTGAAAATCTATTGGCAATCCGGAGGTGAATCTTAACTCTTTGAAAACCTTGAAGTACCTATTTAATTTTTGGATAATTTTAATAACGAGGCATGTACTTGATAGGGATGGTGTTTTAGTATACCCACATTTTGCCTGTTAGGTATGTTTCCCACTATCCAGACTATATTGACTGTTTCTGAGAATTTTCTAATGGCAAAACCCATAACACTTACTCAAGCCCCACTCACTCACTTACGGCACGGTTGGCGCAGTAGTTAAGCGATTGACTGCTGCGCTGCGTGTCGCGGGTTCGATTCCCGCACGGAACAAATATTTGTATGACCTATAAGTAATTGTTCCGGGTCTGGCTGTTTGTGTATGTGAGTTTAACTGTTTGTAAATGCACCCACAATACAGGAGAAATTCCTAGTGTGGGACAAAGCTTAAAAAAAAAAGAAGAAGCTGGCGCTCGATCCCGGGACCCCGATATTCAGCAGTAACGTTTGCGACCACTTGACTAACTAGCCATTCATGTTGTAATTTGGGGAAATGCACATAAGCTAGCGGGCAACTCACAGTGAGGAGGCCTTTGTCCCAGCAGGTGGGACATTATAGGCTGATTATGTTCATGCTAAGTGGGCAACCAAAATGTTAGTCATCTCCAAAAAATATACCTGTGTATAAATAATGCATGACAACGGAACTTCTCAAGCCTCTTAAAGTCCCCCACACAGACCGTCTCGTGTCCAAGTATGTTTGTTGTGGCGTGACCTTTACACCGCGATATCCCGGGATTATGGGATCATCCCAAACTTGTGGACGAGTTCAGTCGTCTGTCCGTCTATGTATAGAACTTATAGTTTATGGATGTAAAAAGTATGCGGTTAGGTATGACTGGTGACGTCACGGGTGTGTTCTCCTGCAGGTTTAGTGTACTTAGCAATGACTGATTGACTTTAGTACCTCATGATACTGTGATCACTATAGTGTCCTAGTTTTCAGCTGGACATAATCTGCGTTCGCAATTTATGTGCCAAACATGTAAACAAACACGAGTTTTCCAGTTAGACAAACATCAACTTTATGTTAGTGTAAATAAAGTCGATTTTAGACTGTAAGTAGGCATTACAGTTGTTTTTCCTAAAACTCGTGTTTGTTTACATATTTGGCAAATGAATTGTGGACGCAGATTAGGTATTCTGGTCCTATTCGTAATCCTATAGGTATAGATCTATATAGGGTGGATTTTTGAGATGGGGCAGGAAGGGCAGGTACCTACCTTAACCGTTGCAGCTACAGGAAAACGCTCTTAGGAGCTGACCTTATTTTGATGATAAATTTTCATCCCAATTCACAGATTTGGAAAAAAAAATGGTCAGTACGAAAATGGGCTATTTTCACAAAAACTCTTTTTGTGTGAAACTTTTTTTGATACCAATCGATCCTGTTTCTTTTAAGGATCAAAAACTAATAATATTACTAGTCTCATTTCCTACTAAATGTATGGGAAAAGTTTTTTGCGATTTCTTACTTTACTTGGTCCAATAGAGTTTTTGAACAAATAGGATCGATAGGCATCAAAAAAAGTTTCACTCCAAACTTTTAGGCATTCCACTTTGGACCCAGCCAACCCACTAATAGGGATGATGACTAAAAAAATGTTTTTGGTCCGTAATGTAGAATATTATGAAAAAATAACGTACCTAAGTACCTAATCGTTTTTTTCTTTTTTTACTTTATCAAAAGATTACGGCAATACATTGAGTTATAATGTGCCATGACGTCACTTGAATGTAGATTTTATACATACTTGTGACGTACCAACCCCCACTCCCCAACTTTAATGCGTTGTATCTAAGTCATTTTTTATTAATATGATAAAGCAAAAAATACGTGTCTAATATTTTTTTATTATCTGACTGACGGACTAAATAGAATTTCTTTTTTTTGACCCAGGCATCATCCCTATTTGATTTTCATAAATATTTCTTAGTACAATATTAAATCGCGTGAGTATGTTTAGTAGTTTTGGTTCGACTATCAGTCTGAGAACTGTTTACCATGTACAAGAAGATTGTCATAAAGTTTCCTACTAGTTGCTACACACACTGTCTGCACATTTCGTTTACCTCTCCTGCATATTGTATGCGCATCGTGTGCGGTGACTCTGGCAAAGTAATAATTCTGTCAGCGCTCGTAACGTACGAACCGCTTTATTTAGTTTATAGCTAACACTGATGTTTGTAATAGGGTAGAAGTTGAGTAAGCAGAGGCACAGGTGATGGGTAGGTATGGTTTTTTAAATTAAACATAATGGTTGTAATTAATTGCCTCGAATCGTAGTTGAAGTAGTTGCTAGCGCGTCTGCTGAGTATATAACAGGGTTATTGGTAATGAAGAGATGTCATATGCAACCAAGTGACCCCTTATGACTCCTATGCAAATGTCAATCATTTTCGAGTTATTTGACATTTTATATTTTGAAATGTATGTTTTAATGTATGTTTATAAAAATAAATTGAGTATATTTGTTACGTTTTCACGCTAAAACGGCTAAACGGATTTGGATGAAATTTGGCACATGGGTAGACCATGACCTGGGTTAGGACATAGGATACTTTTTGTCCCGATATTTCCTAAAGATCGAGACTTATACGGTTGAAACCGCGAGGTGCCGCCAGTAAAAATATAAAATTAAACTATAATCAAATGAACATTACACATAACTACTAATTTGTTGTTTTAGGTATTGAATACACGAGTAGGTAAGCAACATATCAACAACATTGTGCTAACTTGAACAAACTTAGCTCCTGCTTTGACAAGCGCTTATTAGCTTATAACACGCTTAACTTAGTTTACAACTTAGAACTTAGCAGAAATGGTAATGGTAATTAAATATGTACAAATTGTGCTGTACATTAGTTGTGTGTGTTTTGAAGTTAGGCAGCTGGATCGGAGGAAAATGCTCGGTTATTCGGTGATGACGCATAGAACAGCTAAGGCGACGATAGCCGACTTTTAATGATTATATACTGAAGATCACGTCTAAACGAGTAGTGTTAATTATTAGGAAAAAATATATGTTAAATAAGAGCATTTTCTTAATAACTTTATCTGTGAATATTTTAGATTATGTGTATATAACATAGTGTAATTAATTTGTAAAGTTTATGTCTAACGCGCATAAAAAACTAAGATTCACGCAAAATTTATCAAACGTATTTTTCTGAAACATTTACCATTTTAAAGATAATTTAATTATTGATCTTTTAGTATACGTGTTTTATTATAACACCAATATTTTTACGTATAATAAATAAATAATGCGTCTAATTTGGGACAGCGCTCCTTGATGGGCGAGTCCTATTACCTACTGGCTGGACGTGCGACGCGTTGCGTCAGCTCAGTACAGAACACGCAAGCTAACTCAATATCAAAGGTTTCAAAATCAAATAAAAAGGTCATATATCTGCGTCTTAATTGACGTTTTCATTTTAAATATTGTTTGTAATCGAATTCGGCTTGAATGTTCATTAGACACACACATTTCACTCATTTCATTTTGTTTAATTAATCATTTTTCTACTGATAACTGCCATTTTAAAATAAGATTTAAAAAAACCTACTGTTAAAAAGCAAACAAAATAAAAATAACGAAAGGAGCAGAAAAATAAACAAAAAACAAGATAAGACAAACGACGCTCTCTTAATAACTCCGAAACTTTGCTAATTTTATGACTAAACAAATGCTATTCCACCTAATTTGATTGCACATTTTATCTGATGTATCTTCTCGACTAAATTACTTGCAATCTTTTGCTGAAATAAAAGTAAGTAGAAAACATTCTCGCTTCTTTTTGTTTTGTGTGATTTGGGCATTCATATTGGCAACTACGTTATACTATGACATTCCAACGTGACACTGGGTTTTTTAAATGTATGAAATGATCCAGTGTGATAGCTAGAGATCGGATATTCGGATGCATATTTACCTAAAGTTAATTTTTGGCTAAGAAATTATGGCAGTGGCTTCTTAATTTATTTTTTCTTATCTTAAATCCCGGAATTCAATAAAATCCGGGAATGCAAAACTACTCGAATACATGGTATGGAAACGACTTATCAGCCCTCTTGTGAAGGTTACTTTTGGGATGTTAACATAAAAAATTATATACCTAAACATTTTTTAATGAAACTCAAGGCACCAAGTTGTTTGTCACTGTGTGCTGTGCCAATTTGGCAACCTACTTTACAACTGTAGCTAGCATTTTTATAGTCAAAAAGTAAAAAAATATCATTTCCGGAATCGCGAGATTTTTGCGATCGATACAAAACTGTACATGAACATTCCATAACTGCCAACACCTGAACGTAAGTAAATATACATTCAATTCTATAATCAGAACTCTAAATCTGTCGATCCCGGAATCCCGGGATTTTTTCGATACAAAAGTGCTTTCCATAATAGCCAACACCTCAACTTTAGGTAAATATGCATCCGAATATCCGATCTCTAGTGATAGCATAGTTAATGGGTATTTGACGTATTTTTATGTTTAAAAAATACATAAACAAAAAAAAAATTGCTATACCAAACTATTGTCCATGCTTTTCTGTATTTACAAATCAATATAACCTAAAACTCACGCAGATTCTACCGAACGCCACCTGCTACGATCCTGACAGACTCCTTTTCCTTCGTTTAGTGCTCATTTAAGCGAGAGGCACGTTGACGCATTGACGGCAGCCGCCGAAGAATTGACAACGTGGCGTTCGTACGAGCACTTACGTTCTGGTCATAAACACCGGCAAAAAATCTCAGGTTGACTGTCATGTCTTCAAACAACCTTTTGTCACCTGCATATAAAACAATTTATTCATATCACTTAACGCGCAAAAACCTATTACCAATACGGTCTATATTTACGGACGATTATCAATGCTAATCCTCAAAAACTCACCTCACAGGCGAAAAAGCCCTACCTATAATACCAAACGCAAATATTTTCGTCAACCAAGATAAACTCGCCAAGATTTAAATTTGAAAGTGTCTGATATTAAAGAAATGGCTCAATAAGGAGTCGGCAGGCTCTTTATTGCGAGCGTTTTCATAAAACTTATGCAAACAGCGCACTGAAATAATAAAGTAGGTATAGTTGTTCCAAGACTTGGAATAGAGAGGGGAGGAATGGAAAAACAAAGGAATGGAGGGCCGAAATGAGCTATGGTAATTGTGTATGGTAATGCGACACCGATGAGGTTAATAATGATTTGGTTGGAATAAAAAGTTAAATAAGTAATTCAGAAATTGTATTTTCGGAATCGAATATATCATACGTTTATGCAGTTTTTTAAGATTTCTGTAAAATCTTTTTCGGAGAAATAACTTTGAATTTTTTCGATTATAAATATAACAGACGTCAATTTTATTGCACGGATAAGAGATAAAATTGACGTTGGTAGTCACTAATTACTGCTCGACACTGTCAAGTTATCATACAAAAACAAATTAAAATAAAATATATATATCCAACGTTTTTCTATTCCTGTTCAGCCTACTCTAAGCTAAAGACAATGGAAGCTGAAAAGCGTTTACACTGTAGAGAGAAATTCATTTCGTTGTACAATACGGGAAATACTTGTCTTAATGAGGGTAGTTCAACTCCCTTTTGTTGGACCCTTCCTACCGTCAAATCGATTGCTTTTCAATCGATTTTATTTCACTTTTATTGCAGTTTATTGTTTTAAGATTTTGATACTGAATTAATGAATGTTTTAGTAAAAATCTAGGCATGATAAAGTGGATAGTAATGCTGCTAAGTTCATTATGAACCAACCTATTTATGTAGGTAGGTATTATGAAAAGAGTTGCAATGCAATGCAAATCATTATTTTTCACCACTCCCGCACGAAAAAAGTGTCTTTCCTCTACGAAAACAGTGAGGAAAGTTGGTTTTTCCTCACTGTTTAACAGTGAGGAAAGTAATGATCCTGTTCCGAAACTAACCTTGCCTGATTTTTTTTTGTTAAGTTTTAAAAATATTTAAAAAAATAAAGAATTATTTTGATTTGCTTTGTGTCTATTTAATTTATTTACCTATGATGACTGAATACTTTCTTGCTGGGAGTGGTGAAAAGTTTTGTATGCAACATGTGAGCAAGTTCATTTACTCACTCACTTTCGCTTACTCAGGATTGAAATTTATAATCTTTAGATTTAGATTCTATTTTTCAATCCTTCGTTCGCTCAAGACTCAAAATCAAAACTCATAGGAAAAACGAACTTTCCTCACATGTTGGATAAATAACTATTCCTCCATCCTGCCCTTATCCCAATTTATTTAGGGTCGGGGGCAAAATGTATTTTTCTTCCATACTTCTCTATTAGTCGATATCTCGGTGGTTACTCCCTTTCTACCCATATCATCTTTAACAGAGTCCATATATCGTTTCTTTGGTCTTCCCCTACTGTTTTTGCCATCGACATTCACACTCAAAACTTTCCTCACGACATTTTCTTGATTCCTCCGCATCACATTTTGCATAAACCATGACAATCGATTTTCATACAATGAAAGAAAAAAATATTCTATTTTTTTGCCAACCAGAGTTCTTTTAAGGTGTTTGTTATTTTTATTTCGCTCATAGAGATCACTCTCAATTTATTTATTCTACGTGTGAACTATATTTAATTTCAGCCTTTCACGCTCCATTTTGTTTGCAAAGAAACCCTTTCTTACATTTATTCGAAACTATTCACCAGCACACGTAATAACTAGAAGAAAATTCACTTTATATCCAAATACGTAGTTCTTACTGAAATTGAAGGAACCCTCGTAAATGCCTTTCAGCTGTCAGCTACTAATTTATTTTTAAGAAATAACTGCGCTTACATAGTGTTCAATTTACTTTGACGTTTCTAACAGCTTCTAGTTTTTCACAGTTTCTAACAGTTTGACAGCAGCTGTCAAAAAAAAACTTTTATTAAATTATGTTTGGCTAGAAAGACTAGCACTTTATTACTGCCAGGTTTACTTATTTCAAATATCGAATACGATGCTTTTTCTTTTGATGAATTAAATAAAAATAGATGTTTAATAATTACAGTAGGTAACTCTTTTGTTTTAGCTTTTTCATGTGGGGCCAGATTCTATATTTTATTTTATTTTAAGAGCGCTTGTCCTAAAAGATGGCAACGTCGCAAATGGCTGTCAAATATTTACCGTTTTGTTTTGATTAATTTGGCAATATCCGATTCTGATTTTTTTTTCAGTAATGGAAATGTCATAGGATACTTATATTTAATTTTCAAACATGAAACTTCACGCAAACGAAGTGGCGGGCAGAATCTAGTCAGTTATATAAAGCATAACCAATGTTAGTAGTACGAAAAAAAAATAGTTTTCATAAAACCACATCAAATATTTACCAAGAACTGAAGCTATAATAAACATGATTACTCTGCAACAAAGGCAAAAGAAACTGAGAACAATATGGTGGTGTTTGCTGTAGCAGTAATGTAATCAATCTGTTTACAACGGATACTCCTAATCAAAAAGTCCAACGCGAATCAGTTGAGTTGCGAATTTGTTGCTCAGATTCGGAATTTATTTGTATTTGTTGTGGTGCAAGTGAAGGAATTGTAGCGTGTGTATTATTACATACTAGTTTGACTGCGATCGCTGTACCGCGCTATAGGTATATAGCTCATTTGTCAATGCTCACGGCGTTCGTGACGGGATGAGCTGGACTCCTTTAACAAAGATTGTTTCCTTGCAGCTGTGGACAGACAGAGGTGGAAGGAGAGTAGGAAGTCCTTTTCCCTAGCCGTTAGAAAATAACGATTAAGATTTCACAAAGGAGGACATAATAATATTATAGTGACCTAATTGGCGATGTTCTTCGGAAAGGTGTATAACGAGATGTATGAACGTAAACGAAAAAAAGGAGCGTAGCAGGTGGCTCCCATGGGAAGAATAAACAACTTTCTCCATGAAACCAACATCATAAACGCGAAAAAATAATTAGCTGTTCCATAAAAAACTTCAGTATAAATTATTATACTAAATCCAAATGTTCGCGATTACGATGTTGGTCCCATCGAATAAATTGTTCGCACACACTTAAATGTGACCACGCATTTCTGATACTTACACGCTATACATCACAATAAAATCGCCGAAATTCTATGTCTTCCACCAAACGGCAACTGTATCTTAACAGTGTTCTCGGACACCCAGGCCGAATTCGACAACAACCCTTAAAACATATCTTCGGTCTTCCGTACCCGACCGTTGTTCCGCGGCCATCTTTGATCCTAAATATAATTGTTTCACTGTAAATATTGGATTTGAGCATTAATATTGAGTTTGGCTTATTATAAATCATCTAAATTTATTTGAATTCCCTGATTTGTTAAGCTTGAGTTATTATAGGAAGCTGTGTTTGTTTAATGAGAAATATTATACTTCTTGTTTCCGAGGCAGTCAATATTTCCTCGGTATGAGAAATACTTGACTGAATATGCGTCATTGCTCTTAAAAACATAAAATGGAATATAGAGTATCTGTTTCTTCTAAGTATGTTAAGTTCTAGCACAGTATAATAAAGTTATTTATACTGTGGTTCTAGGAAAAAAAACCCAATTAATAATATGTAAATGCAAAAGTGAGTTTGTTTATTTGTTTGTTTCATTGTTACGCTTTCACGCTAAAACAGCTGAACGGATTTAAATGAAAATTGGCAAATGGGTAGAGTGTCCGCGTATGAGAGACCTGGAGAAGGACATAGGATATTTTATCTCGATATTACCACGGGATCGAAACTTATGCGGTGGTGTATAATGTGTGTGTATAATGTTAGAAATATAGTACTTATAATTTTACAATGTTTGTAAGTATGTGAGCACCATGCATCTATCACATAATTAATTTATGTCATTCCTTCATTTTTCATTTTTTTTTACCTATCGTGGTATAGTAATCTTATTCTAGGTGCATTGTCTTCACATATAATTATATAATTAGTGTATACAAGATATAATGATTTTTTTAAAAGAGAACGGTGGAGTTTCTTGCCCATTCTTCTCCATACGAAAACTACCTTTTGGAATGGGCGACTAGAATCAGTTTTTATAATTTTTTGTAAAGTTTGACGTTCAAAAGTGCCTTTTTTGTGCCTAATTGAAATAAATTATTTGATTTTGACTTTGACTTTGGTGAAACAGCGGGGCGCAGCTAGTATATTATGTATTATAAATGCGAAAGTGAGTTTTTTTATTTGTTTGTTACTCTTTGACGTCTTACTGCCAGGGTACAGAAAAGGAAACAGAGTAAACTTCACCTAGAAAAAAAAATTATTCCCGAGAGATAGAAAAATGTTTGATAAAATCAACATTAACTCGAGCGAAACCGTGGGCAAAGGCTAGGAAATAATAAATAAGTTTTTATTTAAAATAGGTCCTATTATAAGTTTCTCTCGTCCAAAGAGGACTTAGGACCACTTTCTGGATTTAGGACAACTTTGTGGGCAATTACTCTAAGGTTATTCATAAGTACCTACCTACTCGAAATCTGGCCTGTAGGTGGGTAACATAAAAAGTTTCACCAGATATAACATACCATCACGCCTTGTTCCCCCGAAGGGTGAGGCAGAGGTGTACCAATGTACACCCACATTTCGCCAGTTATGTTTAAGTCCCATGTAATAGGGGGCTAGCCTATTTCCATCAAACGGACACAAATCCAGACTCCAGGCTTCTACGTCCCTCAATAACACTGCCCGACCTGGGAATCTAACCCAAAACCTTACGCTCAGCAGTAGCGCTTGCTCACCACTAGACCATCGAGGCAGTCTCAACAGATATCCCCAATCAAATTCAACCCTCTATATGAAACCATTGGACTCATAGTTATACCCAAGAATACCTTCAAAGAAAACAGACAAAATCCGTTACTTTTTTACCAGTAACAGGTGTACAGATAGAGGGTAATCACCGACCGTTGTCCTCATTCCTTAACAAATAAACTTGAGCCCAAATTAAAGGATGGCTGATGTCATTCGTAAAACAAATCTTCCGTATAAAAAAAACCAGTAAAAAAGGCAACGAAGAAATAATTAAAAGCCTCGCAGGCGGTCCGATGTACCCCACACCCACAGCCGCGGTGAATTTTTTTAATTAGGTTTTTTAATGATTACGGCGAAATGCTTGTGAAGTTGAATTTTTGATCGTAAAAATGGTATGTTATGAAATACTTAGGCTGTGATATTAAATTTCTGTGGTAGCTTCACAACCGGTGGATTCGTGGGTTGTGGAATGAAATGTGGAAGAGTGCGTTCATATGGGAGTTTAACTTTTTTTTGTTAATATCTCTTACCACGTGCTTAATTCGGGAAGCATTGTCCGCAGCATTTCAATGTTGTCATAACAATAATTAGGTCAATCAATCAATCTGCCTAGCCTTTTTCCAAATATGATGGGGTCGGCTTCCAGTCTAACTGGATGCAGCTGAATACCAGAATTTTACATGGAGTGACTGCCTATCTGACCTCCACAACTATGTAACTGGGTAATACGATACTCCTTGGTAATGTGGGTTGTCGAACTTTCGAGCTTCTGACGACCCGTAATGACTGTCAAAGATCCACGAATGGCAGCCGGGACCAACGGCTTAAAGTGCTTTCCGAGGCACGGAAGAGTCAATCAATCTGCCTAGCCTTTTCCCAACTATATTGGGGTCGGCTTCCAGTCTAACCGGATGCAGCTGAATACCAGTATTTTACATGGAGCGACTGCCTATCTGACCTCCACAACCCAGTAACTGGGTAATACGATACCCCTTGGTAAGACTGGTTGTCAGACTTTCGGGCTTCTGACGACCCGTAACGACTGTCAAAGATCCACGAATGACAACCGGGACCAACGGCTTAACGTGCTTTCCGAGGCACGGAAGAGTCTCGGTATATTAAGATGGTCACCCATCCACAGACCAACCCCGGCAACAATAATTAGGTCAATATTGTTCCAATTATTTTTTTGGATTTTTTTAAAGACTTATACACGGTGTTTACATCTCTTTTTATCTACTTTCCTATCGCAGGTATGCTGAAATAGATTTCTTTAGTAATTAGCATCACCTTTGCAATGCTTACGGCACTTTAGCGGGGTTGTGGCAGCGCCACTATTATGCCGCTAGCGCCACTAGTCTATACCTATCGGAAAAAGTCGGGCACTGCCATAAAACAATTGCAAAACATTTAAATGCAATAAACAAAAAACAAACACGCCACTTAAACATAGAACGTAATTGAAACGTAAGTATTTATTAACAAAACAGAAGTATTTACTACTAACAGCAAAGAAAAATAATTAATAAAAATAAAAGCAACACGATTGTTTCCACACTAGATACTTACAAGTTACAACATTTATAACTTTTATGAGCCATAACTTTGTTGGTAGAACCCGTAAAGTGTAAGTAATTGGCTGTAATTGGTACAATCATGGCATTATGACCATGCGACCCGCCATTATTTTGACGTTAAACGAGATTCTGCTTTAACAATATAAGTTTTTTATATAACTTCATTGTTGTCAGAAAAGGTAACACCAACCACGTTTATTGTCTATTTATTGATATATGTATATGTACTTTGTTGTACACCAGAAAAATACATAACAAAAAATAATCAAATATTACAATAAATAGAGGGTTAAAGTCACGTCAAGTCCTTCAAGTTCTCTTTTATGTTTTTAATAAAAGAACATCAAATATTAATTTCGGCCATTAAATAAAAGAGAGGCAAACCGTTAACTTTTTAATTTGTAAAAGATGCCTCTCTTTTACTCAAGAATATAGGCCTAACTCTTCAAAGACTTCAAAAGATTTCAACCTGAATTGATACTCTGACCGTGTTACTTTGAAAACTCTTTGAAGCTGCACTATTAAAATACGCTAACGTGGAAAGCGAAGGACTCTTGAATGAGACGAAAGTACAGCCATTAGGTCGATTACTATAAAGTTCAATTATTTGTGATACTCGTATCCAGTGTATCCAGGATTGTCGTTTGGGAGGGGCTTGGTAGGTACCAAAGTAAACACTTAAAAAGCACACAACATTTTACAAGCTTCCTCCGATTACTAAATTCCTCAACGACTTCATTAGGTTATAGACTATCAGAGATGTCTCGATGAATATATGGCGGCCAAAGCGGGCAGCGTGAGGGGAAAATTCGTCACGTAAACAAAACATCATCTGGGCCTATTTGGCGCAGCCGTGAGGCACACGGTACTTATTCTAAGTATTTTTTTTTCTGTTTTTTGTTTTTGTTTTTGTGTGAATATTGTTGCCTTGACCTGAGTAAATTTATTTTCTTTCTTTTTTTCTTTCATAGAAAATAACTTGAAAACGTACTATGTACTTATTAAGTTAAGGATATTTATGACATATGACATAAATATGACATGATTTATTATATAATTGATGACAATTATACATTAGGTAGTGTAATACTTGCTCACAATGTTAATTAAAATAATATCAAGTACACTTTTAGATTGATCACGGAAGAACTCAGACGCTTGAGCCCCCCAGCCCCTCCCCTGGATCCGCTACTGGTTATATCGAATCAATGTTTAATAAATGAATGTTATCTCGGTGTTTTAATGGCCCTGGGTTCGGTTCCCGGGTCTGACAAAGTGTAATTGGGTTTTTCCATCTGAAAGTTAGTAGTCTGGATTTGTGCCCGGTTGATGGCAATAGGCTCGGCATTACATGGGACTCAAACATAACTGGCGATATGTGGGTTTACTCATAGGTATGTAGCGGTTACACCGCCACATACGAACTACGTATCAAAGACATGACGTCACACAAATCCTGCATCGCGCAATTAGAGTTTACCGCGCGAACGACATATATAAGACTATCCGACATCAACAGTCGGGCAGTCGGCCCGCCAGACACAACACCCGTCTGGTCGGAGGATCCTCCCTTTTCTATGATTGATGGGTGAACTTTACACCCTGTTCCTCATGCCTCTAAAGGTACACCTCTACCTAACCCTTCGGGGAATACCCTTGTGGGCGTATGGGTAGTGTTGGTTATTGCAATAGAAAAACCTTTTCAGTTCAGATCAAATTAATTTACAATCCCATTAATCACACTAGCAATACACACACTGTAGGTACACGACACAACTTTTCGGAAAGCACGATAGTTTCTAAACGTGTTCACTGCTGAGCTAGGGCCGGTTATAGTGTAATGTTGTAGACTCTGTCAAGCGCCACTAGGCGGCGCTGGCGTCCCGATTAGTCAATTCAGTAACGTATTTCCGATATATATGTGTTATGTGAATGTATGAATCCATGACCCACTAGGCAATAGGCCAACTATTCACTACAATTACAATGTATAAAGCAATAGTAGCTAAGGCGGTGATGAAACCAAGTAACTAGAAAATTTTAAGAATATTATATAGAACGACATTTCACCAGCAGACAGCAAGTGTAAAAAGAAAAGAAAGAATAAAAATGTCACATAGGTGGCTCACAAACTAGGCTGAGAATGAGCACTTTTCGGACGTCAAAATTACATAAGACAGTCCCCCAAAATGCCCACCCTTCACCGCTTCCTAGTGCTTTAGCTGGGAAGAAGAACTGGCGCAACAAACTCCACAGAAACTAGCATCATCATCAATTCTCCTTCAGTGGTCCTTAGAGTTACAATGACTGGCTCTTAAGCTATGCCCTACCATGTGGTTCTTAGGCTACATATACCTTAAAAGCTCTTGGTAAATATTTATTTGAATTCTCAAAGAAAATAATAACAACCTACCCACTAAAAAAACAGAACACCAATAAAATATTCACAAAATTAACAAACTTAGAAAACAAAAATATAGGACTTGGAGTTCATAAATCGCTGGGGTCGCCAGTACAACCCACGCACCGTACTTTGAATTCAGCGTCAGTATTTCTAGGCGACATTGATTCGAATTTATTCCAGCTTGAATTAAATTTATGAATCATTTGGAAACTGGACTGGATGCAAAAAGTACAGGATCAACTTTGAGCACGAATCGAAACTGGAGATGCGACGGAATAACAATGGCTTGAATTTGTTCCTGAGTTATTTCTATTGCTGGCCCTAGAATTCTAGATTTATCTGTTTTGTGACTTTTAAAGCTATGGGCAATAGAATGGCGATGCCCTTTTTTGCCTCTTTTAACTCTTCGGGGAATACCGGTCTTATTTTATAACATAACATAACACACTGTTTCCCCGAAGGGTTGGGTAGAGGTGTACCTGTAGTAGGTAGGTACACCCACATTTCGCCAGTTATGTGTAAGTCCCATGTAATAGGGGGCGAGCCTATTGCCATCAACCGGGCACAAATCCAGACTCCGGGCTGCTACTGAGAAATTCCAGATATAAAAACCCAATAACACTTTGCCCGACCCGGGAATCGAACCCAAGACCTCATGCTCAGCAGTAGCGCTTGCAACCACTAGACCAACGAGGCAGTCTTATTTTATGTTATGTCCTTTTCCAGTAAGTGTCAATTTGCTTGAGATGATAAAAACGTTTTATGTGTTTCTTACCTACAAGGTACTTTACAATTATAGAGAAGTGTCTTCTGTATTTCTGGAATTGAAATTCCATATTTGTAGTCAGTCTATCAGTCTCAGACGATTTTCTCTGAAACTATTACGAAAGTCGTCACAAATTAATTAATCAATGTTGTAGATATTGTACTGAAAAGTGTTTCAGTGGATATAAATTATTGTATATAAAGGGCCTAAAAATTACTACATCAACGAACCATTATCTGTAATAGTAACGCGTAACAGGTCCTCTAGTAGGAGTTTCACTAAAAAAGAAATTTGAAAAAGGTCGAGCGAACACACTGATTTATGAAGATGAGATTAAATATATGCTCTTTCGGGGTTCATGTTCTCGCTCAAGAACCACGCACATTAGGCCTTCTACAATATTGCTAGGGTGAATAAAAGATAAGTAATATTTTGAACTTGGAACATTTTAGAGTTTGAAGGATAAATATGGCCGTTACAGTGGTAGACGACGATACACTTGACGTTTTGAGTGTGACCCTCGGTGAAGCAAAAGTTTTATTAGTTTCTTTACGACAGTATGTTACATGTCTTCAACTTTAACTTGTGCTGTCTGTCCATCTATCTCTTCTATAATTATTTTTGCTCATTTAAACCCCGACTGACTGCAACACTAATGAGATTTTCCAAAAAATGAAAATATCATTAACCGTCTCTCGTAATATTACTGCAGATTCACTCGCCATAATAACTTAAGCTCCTTTTACGGCCCTCACAGATAGGTAGTCTTTAACAACCTCAGTTAAAACCTTTACTGCAGTAAAATTCTTCGTAAGTGTATCTAAACAACACTACTTTAAAGGTGTATCGGAAAGTGCTTTGAGCTCTTAGTGCAGTACGTTTGGGCCATCAAAAGATAATGTGCAAATACTGAGTGCACACCATTTGAAGAATCGTTTTCTTATATAAAGTATTCGTTACTGATTCCCTTGCATAATATTTGGTCCGTACAAAACGATCGGGGTTGTGGGTAAAGGTATGGACGGAGGCGGAGGCTCTAGCATTTAAATACATTGTAATGTTTTGCATGTCAAATGTCTGACTTTGTATTAGGAACTTACTATTGACTATAACACCAACACTGCAATACTTATTGCAAATAAAAAATGATTATGAATGATTATGATTAAGTTTGCAAAATATTGCTGGAATTGATAGTAAAACTTTTTTTTTCCGTTAAAAATCCAGTTTTCGATTCTTCGCTAGACTTTGAAGCACATATCTTGTACATTGTAGATATTAACTGCAGAATCAAAGGAACATTAAATAAAGATTTGAGAACCAAAAGACCTTTTTTATGTAAACGTGAAATACAAGAAAAGCTTAGCTATAAAACGCAATACTGTAAATCGCCAGATAGTCTTTAAACAACATCGTCAAAAATGTTAGTTTTGAAAGTTGCCTTGTATAAAGACCGTTGAATTCAACTCCGTAATTTCAACCCGCTGTATTTCGCCCCTTCAGCCATCCTTTCAAAAGTTCAGTAAAGTGGCTTAGTCAAATGGTCGGTGCACTAGTCCCTGTGTTTTCAACTACAGCTCCATTTCAGTGTCTCCCGAGCACATCTACTTCGCAGAATGTTTTATAAAACCATTCAGATTTTACAGTAAAGACGGTATTTTTGAACGAATTGGGAATACTAATTCTGTCCTCGGTTTTATGGAAGGTTGAAGGTCGGGAGATATTTATTTATTTTTTTGACATTTCTTTTTGCTGGAGAAAATGGATGTTGAAATGTTGGATGGCTTCTTGGGGCATTGTTAAGGTGAAGATAAAGTTCTGAACATATTCTTCTGCATTTGTGTTTATGTATTCTTCGTGACACGCGACGATTATTGTTTTCAAAAAATTTCGCCACATCCACGGCGTCGTCGGTGGCAGCGAAGTCGCTACGGCTGCATTTTAAGGGTTCAATTAGGGCAGGATAGGAGGTCTTTGTTTTTATATGAAAATGTATGAGAACTGACTGACAATATTAGTTCATTCAAAGGTCATCTCATATCAATATTTACTCAGTAAATAAAAATATCCGTATCAAAAGATAACCCTGTTATGTAATATACCTTTTATTTGATTCGGGAATGCGCAACTATTATTAAAGTGTTGGAAATTCAGACTCTAGTATTCAACCACAGTTACATATATGATCGGGATTCTGGATTTCCTTAAAATATCACTCACAATAGTTAACTAACTAACTGTATTATAAAACGATAAAGCATATAAACACACCATTTGTACATCCAGAAAAACCAACAAGATAGGTTATTAAGCATTTAGGGGCATGAGGAACAGGGTGTAAAGTTCACTCATCCACCATAGAAAAGGGAGGATCCTCCAACCAGACGGGTGTTGTGTCTGGCGGGCCGACTGCCCAACTGTTGATTTCAGATAGTCTGATCTATGTCGTTCGCGCGGTATACTCTAATTGCGCGATGCAGGATTTGTGTGACGTCATGTCTTTGATGCGTAGTTAGAGTATGTGGCGGTGTAACCGCTACAAGCATGTTATAACTAACTTCAAAAACGGGATCACCATTCTAGACGATACTGCCAAAGATGGCTGTTCTGGGAAAATCCTCCTTATCTATAGACAAATTCAGTCTAATATGCAGTTTGGTAGTATTTTTTAATCTTTTCCCTTGGTCTATTCCCTCAGTTATGAGGTTTTCAAGATTAGAAGTCACAAACATGTTTGTAGGATTTCACTTTAAAACATGAATGGTGTACTCATGTTGGGTTTTTAATATTCTTTGATGTGTGTTTACTTAGTGTCGCAATCATAGGTAGAGAGAGAAAATTTGTTTATTTATGCGAGTGAGTCAATTTCTTTTTTATTTTTTTTAGAGACGAGTTGCTGTGTTGACTCTTTAGGTGACGTATTTGAAACTGTAATTTTATATGCAATGGCATTTTAATGAAGAGTAAGGAGCTCCTTGGGTTTTTGATTATGAGGTTATAAAATAAAAATCAAGATATTTTATTTCACATACCGACATGGGCACTTTTGAAACATGAGAAGCTAGAACCGTGCACGGTTCTAATTGGTCGTTTCGTATGTAGAAGAGCCGGCAAGATATTCCACGGTTACTCTTTAAAAGATTTTTTTTTCTTAAATATGTACATCTTTTTCATCATCATCATCGTCATTTGGCAGCCTTGTTTCACCAACTGCTGAGTATATAGGCCTCCACTCTTTTATGCTATGTTTTCCTGATATTTGCGAGTCTCGTCCAGGTCTTCCTGCGATTTTCCGTAAGCCCATCTGGCTGTTGTTCTGCCAAAGCACTTACCGTCTCTCGGCAACCATTCTGGTATAGATATTTGTATGGTCATCAATTTGACCAGAAGCCCAACAGTGGGCCAGGCTCAGCGATCCCAACACGAGACAAATACTGAGTATTATGTATCTTCAGTCTGGGGCGAAGATTAAATAAAAATATACGCGTCGAATTGAGAATCACGTCGCCTTTTCGTCGGCTAAAAGTATGTAGAGATTTAAACAATACATACACTTCTAGCTAATTATCTTACTCTACACAGTACAAATCTAAACTAAATAAATAGTAATTATAACGTGGTATAGAATGTTTACGTCAAACCGCTGTTTGAAGCGAGCGCCGCGCTGGGATAAAGAGAATAAAGTAGAGAGCTATTAAGTCTAGCCCTTGTTTCCGACTGATATACCACTACCATTGAGGAGCTTGCTTGTGAGAAGAGGGAGAGTTTGATGAAATTTCCGAGTTTGTAGCAATTTTTGAAATGTTTTATTCTATTTGTGAGGCTTTTATGTAGAATCCCTGCTGTCTAAACGTGCTTACTAGATATGGATTTATTTTAATAATACTACGAGTGGGGCTCGAACTCACAACCTGTTGCCATTTCAACACCATCGTGCAATTAGTGCTCCTGGCTAAGTAATAACAGACGCACGGGTCGATCCATCAGATTAAACTACGCTTGCCGGGGTTGGTCCGTGGATGTGTGACCATCTTTACATACCGAGACTCTTCCGTGCCTCGGAAAGCACGTTAAGCCGTTGGTCTCGGCTGTCATTTGTGGATCTTTGCCAGGCGTTACGGGCCGTCAGAAGCCCGAATTTCTGACAACCAGCCTTACCAGTCTTACCAGTATTACCCAGTCACTAGGTTCTGGAGGTCAGATAGGCCAGTCGCTCCATGTAAAATACTGCAGTATTCAGATGCATCCGGTTAGATTGGAAGCCGACCCCAACATAGTTGGGAAAAGGCTAGGCAGATTGATCGTGCTAATTTCAATCTACACAAGAGATAATTAGTAGGACTATTTCAAATTAATAACTGAATTGATCAGCCCATGAATGGTTGTGGTAAAGACATTCAAAACGCTATTTTCATTTACGGAACTTTCGAGCGGATTTGTCAGCGAAGCACATAACGTTGCTAGAGAAAAACAGATATAAAAAATATAGACTCAGATTTTATAATACATATCATTTGAATGCAGTTTGAGTCTATGGCCTGGCGGATATTCTCGTCCACTAAATCAGTCAAAACCAAAAATATTCACAGAAAACATTATAAAAAAGTTTGAAAGTGGCGTTTCACACAGCTCAAAACTTCGGTCGCGTGTTGCCAGTATACTATAATGAATTGCTTGTTACTTCATTGAATTCATTATCGGGTACTTCTAGCTTCTTTAGCGTATGCTAAGGATTTTTCGTATTTCTTAAGTTGTCTGTTTGTTGTTTTTAACCACTAGTAGGGGGGTACCAAGTGAAATAATTATGATCTCGCTCCGCAGCGTGAAGTATACTTAATGGGATTGGCTGAATCTTACGTAACTAAAGTATCTTATTTTCTGTTCAAAATAAGATACTCTCTTCTAGTTTGTCCCCGCACTGCGCTACGAAACTACTTTATAATTGTGTTGTTTCTTGCTTATTGTTTATTTTACGACTGCTAACATATGCAGCTGCAAATCATGATGGCGGCTCATATTCAAATCTTGGGTCAGCCCAAATAAAAGTAATTAGGTTTACATCGTCATTCTCCTCCCCAATTTATTTGGAGTCGACGCATTATGTCTTATTGTCCATCCATTAAATATGTTACGTGTCCACTGTATATGTTGTTGTATTGTCGTATTGTTAATGTCATATTGTTCTATAAGCCGTCATTTCAGTAGTACCTTCTACTAGGTACTGGTTTTCTGTCAGGAAATAATTCTCAGTAGCAGCCCGGAATTAGGAACGTGGTGAAGTGATATCCCCTTGTCTCGCAGAGCCGGTAAAGCTATAAAGTCGGTCCTACGCCTGATCTCCCTCCGGTCTTTCATCACTGCTCTGAAAATTATACGGAATGTAGGTGACCCCAGAATTGCACAACATACTATGCACATTTTGTGTCACCTAAGCCACCGGTCGGTCTAACCGCCGCCGGCACAGACTATTCGCGACTGCACAGCAGTGCCGCACGGTGTCACGTGCGCACTCCCCGCTGTGTCGCATGAGCAGCGCAATCAATGCCCTTATTTTTGACCTACCCGATTGTGACGTGTTGACCGACAGATTCAACCAAATCATGTTATTGTGCTCGAGATTTCGTGAAAGACATTGTATATGAACAATTGCATGTCCTAATAATATGTAACCTTTTTTTTTTTTTTTTGGGTTGGAAATCATCAAATGACGTCTCCCGCTCTGGGTGGAGCGGGAGGGCGTGTCAGACTCTTACTGACTAAAACCCACCCTTGTTCCTTCTGTTGTCTGTGCAATGCCAGGGGGGCACGGTATCCCTTTCGGACTTTCCCGCAACCCCGGCAGAATAATATGTAACCTAATGAAATGTATTTTTTATTTTATTTAATATTAACGCTGTACCTACCAACATTAAGTGACACTTAATTGAATCCCTAAATAAATGTACACTGTTGGATTTTCAACACTAGGCTCAGCTCTGTAAATTGAAAATCCAACAGTGCAATTTTATTTAGGGTTTCATATATGTTTCACTTAGTTATCGGTGAAAACGGGCATTATATAATAATATAAATGACTCTTTACCGACCCAGCCACGTAAGCCCAGCCCGTAAGTTAAGCATTCACAATCAATAGATGAACTCTACATTTAATTTGCGCATTTGTTAGTTAATAAATCACTCTCATCTGCCTAGCCTATTCCCAACTATTCTGGGGTCTGCTTCCAGTCTAACCGGATGCAGCTGAACATCAGTATTTCACATGCATAACAACCCAGTTACTGGGTACTCACATAAACACTCTCTCTTTTATACGCCTTCTCTGGTTACTCACACACACACACACGCGCGGGTCATTCCATTAACTTTTTGTACTTTATGTTTTCTTTTATATTTTGTTTGTTAAAACCTTAGTTAAGTATAGGTATCTTCTGCATTGTTCTGACGGCCCAAATCACAAGCATATAGCCTAGAGGGCCCTGGTGACCTGTAATACAGGGTTTTATGTAAACCTACTTCAGGCACCAGTCTCTCACAAAGTTAGCTCCTTGTATATTGTTATAAAATATTAGCATTGAGTACTTTGTGTAGAGAAATAAACGTTTTATATATTTTTTATACTGTTTAACACGATACCCCTTGGTAAGACTGGTTGTCAGACTTTCGGACTTCTGACGACCCGTAACAACTGTCAAATATCTACGAATGACAGCCGGGACCAACGGCTTAACGTGCTTTCCGAGGCACGGAGGGGTCTTGGTATGTAAAGATGTCACCCATTTACGGACAAACTGTGTCAAACATAGCTTATCTAACCTGATCGATTGAACCATGCGGCTGTTAATAGGTACTTAGCCAGAAGCCCCTTAGTTAATAAATCACTCTCCGGCAAATTATTGACAAATGTAGCAGGTCGAATTTGTCAACCTTTTGATTATAAATCATGTTGATTTATTTGTCGTTCAGGTCAGAAGTCCTGTCTGAACTCCACTGTTTTGAGCGGCTTTCAGGAAATAATTCCGGGGTAAGTGAGGACTTCGATCCAATCAGCTGTGTCTTTTACATACACCATATGATGTTATGTTAAGTTCATCCATCACGCCTGTACAGATAGTGCAATCCACGACGACGCGCCCCACTCCGCGATTACTGTACTGTAAGCTGGACTTTAGTACGGAGTGGGCCGCGTCTCAGTGGATTGCACTATCTATATTCCCCGAAGAGTTAGGCAGAGCTGTATCTACCTATAGTTCACCCACATTTAGTTAGTTCATGTTTAAGTCCCCTGGAGGTAATAGGGGGCGAGCCTATTGCCATCCACCCGGCATAACTCCAGATTCCGGGCTGCTACTTTGAAATTCCAGATGGAAAAATCCTAACACTTTGCCCGACTCGGGAATCGAACCCAGGAGCTAATGCACTCAGCCAAAGATGCAGTCATTATTAATTTAAGTTTACATCTTCTTCTTTTCGTGTGGTTAGTGACTAACCTGGTGTCAGAGTTTTAAAGCCGCCCATTTCTCTGACTTGGCTTCACATGCCGTTGAGAAATATCTCTCAGGCATGCCGGTTTCCTCACGATGTTTTCCTTCACCGTTGTTGAAGCAAGTGATAACTATACAATACGCACATGAATTCGAAAAGTCAGAGGTGCGTGCCTTGGGTTCGAACTCGAGACCTATGACTTGGTAGTCTGACGGTCACACCACTAGGCTATTGCTGCTGTATAAGTTTATATGTAATAAGTAAATAAAACAAATTGAATTCCCAAGCCTTTATTGTCAGAAAACTGGGTTAGTTTACTACCCTACTATAGCAATGACCATTGCAGTTAAAATTATAAGTTATTTCTTTAGTTTACGACTACTTAACGTAAACGTCAAATAAAAAACCTGCGTGTGCGCATACAATAACGCATAAAGTGCACGGAACCATGTTTCATAAATATATTATATTGAATGTGTGCAGGGACGCACTCAAGGGTGTATATTAAATAATATTGCAAAAAAAAAATGTCTCATCAGTTACCTACTCTTTTTTCAACTATGTTGGAGTCGGCTTCCAGGCCTACCGGATGCAACTGAATCCCTGTATTGTACACGGAGCGACTGCCTATCTGACCTCCACAACCCAGGTATTGGGTAATACGATACCCCTTGGTAAGACTGGTTGTCAGACTTTCGGGCTTCTGACGACCCGCAACGACTATTAGTCTGCTAATGATAAATGTTTTTTTAAATTGTTTCTATTCTTCAGTAGGTAGTCGATATTATATATAGCTCAAATGATTAAATCTTACTAACTGTTTGTAATAGTGAATTCGTTGTAACTTCTTATTAAGTTTAATTAAGTAATCGAATCAATTCATAGAGCTGGACTTATCAAGGAAACTCTAAGAACATTCATGTAAGGATGATGACCAAAAAAAATTATTTTTTTACCAATCAGGTAGATTAAAAAAAAAAAACACGGACACATATCTTTTCTTCCTTTACATTGAGTTAGAATGGGGCTTGACGTCACGCACGCCTATGTAGATTTTATACTGAGTTGTGACGTAGCGCGCCCCCACTCCCCAACTTTAATGCGTTTTATCTAAGTATTTTTTTATTAATATGATTAAGCAAAAAATATATGTGTCTAATATTTTTTTATTAATTGACTGACGGACTAAATAGTTTTTTTTTTTTACCAAGGCATCATCCCTATTAATTTATTAAAATTCTGCTCCAAACCGATATTCAAATAACCTCACAACATTCAGTCACAATATGAAATACCAAATTCAGAGAAATACAGAAACAGTTGAAAAAACCGTCTTGTTACAGAAAACCTCTACATTAATTAACTTCAAGCAAAGAGTTGTTTAATTAAGTCTTAGAACTGTCTGGAAACTTGTTTGTAACGTCAGATTAATTAATTTGTCTAAAAAGTTCTTAAAATAAATTATGCACAGACGCCAGCACATCAACCTACTAGAATCTGTCAAATTTCTTTAATAGATTTTCAACTTTATTACTAAAGCTTAAGGTTCAAAGTTGATTGGGAAAATTTGACAGTTTCGGGTAGGTTGACCTGCTGGTGGCGTCTGTACTTAACTTTTTTGAGCATGTTACGTAATTTTGACTGGAAAGAAAAAAAATGATTTCAAATTCTTCTGCACTTTTTTAAGGGTAAAATACGTTGATTTGCGGTAAACGGTCATATTCCTGCCCTGCCCTAAGACTGTGTCTAGGATCTCGATTAATATTCACGGTGATTTTTAATTCACTCAATCTGTCCAGCCTTTTCCCTACTAATTGGGGTCAGCTTCTAGTCTAATCGGATGCAGCTGAATACCAGGGCAGTAGGCGCTAGGGAATCCGACACGTCCAATAGTCCGGCGGGTCATAGGTCTCCTATTCTGTAATCCGGCAGGTTTAATACAAAAGTTACAGAGCGCGCGCATTCTTCGCTGTCGTTCTGCAGTCTGGTCCGGTTCTACGAGTAATATTATTACTTAAACTAATACTACTTACATAAACGTAGATTTTTTATTTTGCAAATCTGTCTTATCATTATTTTGTACTTGCTAGCTGACATTTCCTATAGAAATGCAATAATCGGCGTACACATTTTATCATTTTTTGTTCTGTGTATTTTGTATGAAAAATGACAAGAAATAAAGTACCTATAGTGAACTAGTGATAGTGCCTTTTGTCCATACTTTATAAATAATCCAAAATCCTAATATAAATGCGAAAGTGAGTTTTTTTGTTTGTTTCACTTTCACGCTACAATGGCTGAACAGATTTGGATGAAATTTGGGACATGGGTAGACCATTACCTGCAGTAGGACATAGGATACTTTTCATCCCGATTTTCCCACGGGATCGAGACTTATGCGGGTAAAACCGCGGGGTGCAGCTAGTAATAATTTTATAAAGAAGTAAAATTTGTGAGTTTGTGTGTAGGGGTAATCTTTGGAACTACTGACCTGATTTCGAAAATTATTTCGCTAATAGGAAGCTATAGTACTGCCAAGTGTCACATTAACGTCGCGGGCAGGATCTAGTTTTAAAAGAAGTCTAAGGGTGGATTCAACCAAACTTTAATAAGTTTAATAAAATGACAAGAAATAAAGTACCTATAGTGAACTAGTGATAGTGCCTTTTGACCATACTTTATAAATAATCCTAAATCCTAATATAAATGCGAAAGTGAGTTTTTTTGTTTGTTTCACTTTCACGCTACAATGGCTGAACAGATTTGGATGAAATTTGGGACATGGGTAGACCATTACCTGCAGTAGGGCAAAGGATACTTATCATCCCGATTTTCCTACGGGATCGAGACTTATGCGGGTTAAACTGCGGGGCAGAGCTAATAATAATATTATAAGGAAGTAAAATTAGTGTGTAGGGAGGGGTAGGTAATCTTCGGAACTACTGACCCGATTTCAAAAATTCTTTCGCTAATATAGGAAGCTACAGTACTGCCGTAAGTGTCACATTCACGTCGCGAGCAGGATCTAGTTTTAAAAGAAGTCTAAGGGTGGATTCGACCAAACTTTAATTTATCCGTATCCCACTAATAAAAAGTGCAAATCACTTTTAACTCGAGAATTATTCTAGCTAGAGTCTAGAAGACCTAAACCGAAAATCCTAGTTAAAAGAATCATTTGTTTCGCGCAAGAATCGAATCTTCGAGTCACATTTCCAAACCCCAATACCGGCCACAAACCAATTCATTGACTTAAGCACATCCTCACGAAATTCCAGAAAAAAGGACAAAAATATCTTCCACCAAATCCGGCCCTTAAATACGTAAGATACGCAATCGGCCGATATAAATAAAGTTAGGACAAAACAAAAGGGACACTTGATACGATTAATGTTGCCGATTCGAGTCCCGGCTGCGTTTAAATACAATATACCGTATATTGTGGGTAGTTGTGTATAAAAATATGTGGCGTACAATTTTATTGGTCTTTTATTTCCGCACCGAAGAAAAGAAGAATTGGTTAAGGTGGAAACGCAGTTGTAGCCCTCAAATTCAAATATTCTTACGTTTTTTGCAATTTTGTCGGGTCTAAGATAGATTTGTTCATAATGAACAAATCTCTTATGAAAAAGTTAATAAGGAACAAATCTAACTTAGAGAGATGTATTAATGATTCTAATGATCATAATTCTGTAAATACATAATATATGTTATAGTCGCGAATCATCTTTTGATCAAAATACAACTTGACACTGAGCTAAAAATTGCAAAAAACGTTAGAACATTTGAATTTCGTGGGCTACAACGGCGGGTCCACCTTAGTGGATTAAACTATAAAGTGTGTTAGGTATAATGGCGCAGGATCGCCTTTACCAGAAGTGGTCATCGTGTTAGTGGTTCAGCAGCTTGATTATCATCAGGATTGTGCCGGAATATACCAGTTCGTCGTGGAGGTAGAACAACCGTGGCTCCCCCTGACATCATCTCTGTCGTCAGAAGACAGTCGCCATGCAACTATCGATGCGACACTCCGCTAGAGTGACAGTAATCAGCCAGTGGTGCCGATTCTCTTGTCACAAATGACTCTAAACTAGACTAAAAATCACCAAAATTTAGTTTACTCCTGTCAAACGATGATTTCCCATTCTGAAATGGACTAAAGTGGCACAACTTAACTATATTTTAGTTTGACAGAACTAAGATGGTACTGAGATTTTAATTTAGTGAAAATGACAATTTTGCTATTCTGTATTTGACGTTTTTCACCTAAAATTTTATTGGTCTAACTAAATCTGACCATTTTTTATCGCGATTAAAAATGGTGTGGAGTAATATTAGTTGTCATGAACTAAAATTCACACGAACAACTCGTCTTCGGGTACAAAAACAGTACTGTAGGTACTGGTTTTTTTTCTTTTCTATGGCTTATATCTCGAAAATGGTGTGTCCTATCGCAAAAATAATGAAAATTTCGACCCCTTATAAAACCCTAATACTCATCTCGTAGGTATTTTTATTTTTTTCCATACAAAAAGTGAAAAATTCCATATAAAACACGCCGCGGCTGCCCCCGCAGCGCCTGCGGCTCTAAAAAAATTCACGGGGTAGGGCAAACAAGTATGTACCACGAGGAGTCGCAATTGTCAAATTCGATTTAGTTGTGACAAAATATTTTTTAAATTTGGAGACTACCTACTGCAGAATAGCTTTAATATTCTCATAGCCAAAAGTAAGCAATTTTAGTGATAGTTTAGTTCGGTGTACAAGAGAATCGGCACCAGTGTTACTCTTATCCGACCTTATCGGTGATTCCAGTAACTTCGTAACAAAACAAGACGGTGTCATGTATACAAAATATTGTACAATATTATGAAAGAGATTCTTTCCATTCTTCAACATACGAAACTACCTTTTGAAAGGGGTAAAAAGAATCAATTAAATTTTCTTGTAAATGACGTTCAAAACTGTTGATTGAAATAAATGATTTATATGAGGTTTTTCATTGATTTATTTTACGTCTGGCTTGTTGACAGAAAGTCTTTTTCATTTTAATTTAGGTATATATCTACTACTGTTTATCGGAGAAACATCAGATCGAGCTGCAATCTTTCTTAATAATAATTAATAATACCTATTATTGTCCTATTATTATTACTGTTTGTATTTTCTGTGCGTGTTCCAAATAAAATATTTTTCTTTCTTTCTTTCCCACTGCAAAGCAAAGCCCTCTTCTCATACACAGAAGGCACGAGCACTGATTACCACGATTGCTCAAGACGGGTTGGCGATTTGAGACTTGCATTAACTATAAGTCCAGGTTTCCTCACGATGTTTTCCTTCACCGATGTCAGTAATGTCCAATATAAACTCAGAAAGTACATATATGAATTAAAAAAGTTAAATTGGTTTTTGCCCGGATTTTAACCCACAACACTGGGCTATTACGACATCAGACTTTCTTAATTTCTCTTTTTATTTTTACCTTTATCTCATTCAGAATCGATTGTTACTCAACATAAATCGATCACGTAGATCAAAACCCTTTCCAATAATTCCCCTTAATTACTAAACTCCGGATCACATCCGAGATGTATCGACATCGGTCAATTTTCGAGATCCGATCTTGTTCACCGTAAATTATTAAAGAAAAAAAAGGTCTTGGTAATTTTTGAGACAATCGATGCGAATTCTGCATTGCGTTAGTTAATCGATTCTCGATGCGATGAACGGATCGAGATTAAGAATCGAGTTCCGTCATCGTGTGGATAATGTTACACCGTAGCGTGTGAACTCATGACTTATAAGTTTGTGTGTATATGTTTTCTTGCCCAATTGACGGCAAAACAAGGTGAATTATGAAATAAATGTAACTATTAATTACGCATGTTTACAAGGGGCATGCGTAGTTCATACAAACGTAATACCAATCTTTAAATCAGTGTCCATTTTAAATATATATTCGGGAGCCTAGATATTCTGTAATCCAGTCGGAATAAATACACACTACCATAAGAATATGTTTGATTTACAGATTATTTTAGTATTACGTTTGTATGAACATCGCAGGCTCCGCCGCCGGCCCATTAAAGCACCAATTTACAACAAAACTACAATCTTTCTTAGCGTTTCGATGGCAATCTAATTAAAGTCCAGAATTGGGCTACGATTTTTTCACCTTAAGTAGCGTCTATAGTTTCTGTAACGTGCAGACAACAGGACACGATTTTAAAAGTACCCCATTGTTTGTGGAACAGCACCACAATTAGAGATCTCGCACACTAGACGCCCACAACCACGACGAGTGGTCGCAGCGACCAGGTAAACTATAGAAACCGATACGAATCGCGCACTTGGTCGCAACGGCCAACTAGCCGCAGCCCATACAATACGACTAGACGGCCACGACCTGCCGGAGTTGTGGCCGTCTAGGGCGCCACATCCCTTAAACTCCAAGGTGGAGTCATCTGTGAATCTCCACCTGGGCATGTTTTCTTTACTGCGGCCTACCTTGGTTCGAAGTCATAATTATTTAAAGTAATTAAACGTACGTACTTAAATAAAACTAAACCTTACCTACTGTTAAATTACTACTTTCTGACGGTAATTTTAATTTATTATTGCAAATTTCTAAACTTGTAAAAGTCAAGAAAATTATATTTTACATTGAATTTACGGTATAGTAAAATTAACTATAAATGTAATGAGTTAAATAATTAGTATAAAATAACAATAAACATTAAACGTAAGTGTACTATCCAATACACTTTGTGAAATAACCAAAGATTTACGACTGAAATAATAGTTATGAGAGGGCACTTGAGGTACAGTTCATTTAATTTTAATCATAATATGAAAGGGGAATACGCTATAATAGAATTAGCCAAAGCTTTTAAAAAATATTTTAATAATTGAGAAAGTTTTAAGTAACCTTTTATTTTCTATATTATATCGAAAATATTATGAGCTCAATGTTATTGGCTCATTATTATGTAGGTATTTAAGCTCAATTAATGAGCTTCCATACTTAAATAAAATTAAATACGCTTTTCCTGACTGTTGTGTGGCCGCGTTGTTCTTCGAAACTACGCAATGGAATTGGATGCGGTTTTCACGATAATTTAGAGAATTTGTTCCTTTATAATATATTAATTCAATCTGTATATATTGTCCTAAAATTCGTGCGAGGCAGGGGCGGGTCGCCCATAAAACAAAAAAATTGTGTTAAAAAGAGGGCGTGTGCTTATGACCACACGAATACACGATAGAAGTGAAAACTTACGAATGGAGCCGAGTATACACGATTCAGCTTCGCCGACCGACTGGAGCCGAGTAGATCGCGTCACCGACCCGAACGTGACGGTTCAGAAAGAGCGAAAAGTTTACTTCAAAAATCCACAAAAATACCGGCCAAATTCATAACGGTGTAACTGCCAACCAATAGGCATCAACGCTCTATCAAGTTTTCGCTTGTTTTATTCTGATCCTGACTTGTAAGGCGTTCCGTTTTTAATTCGCGATGGTCGTTACCGATGTTAAGTTTCCGATGAAATTGCATTCGTCCCGATATTTTCGTGAAGTTGTTTGCATATTCATCGATTACTCGGTACTCGGCAATTATTGGGCGCATCGTGTTCGGGAATCGGTAAAAGTTTTCGGGAAATTATCGTGATTTTATTGTGATCGCGTGAGGGTTGGTAGTTTTTAATTTTGAAGATCTGTGCTCTCAGATTGATTTTTTTAAGGTGCTCACTGCGCCTGCTCAATATCGAATCTGAAATGTTACATTACAGGCGAATGTTCCCGGTGATAGCATCTTTATGCGTACGTTGTTACTGGAATCGTCTTGATTTTAGATACGATATACGAAGGCTGCCTGCAAAACTGATAGTTTATTATGTTTTGGGAACTGATTTCAGAATCCTTAAATAATGTTAAAAGTAGTGTACCTAAGGAGGTAGAGACTAAAGAATTGATACCGTTTATTTGAACAGCAAGTTCAAATAAACGGTATCTTCTCACGGTATGTCATGCTCACTCAGATGTCTCGCTGATGGTGGCGCGTGTGTTGGATCATTTAGCTCCCTTCAAAATGGTTGAGCTGAATGGTGCTGATCCATGCGTCATGTTCGTGAACGGGCGCCGTCAGTTGGGACTGGTCATCTCTTAGCTGCTATGGCTTATTTTTTTTTCTTTTTATTACGGACGCTGTTAACGTGCACGTCTTTCTACATTGTTCTCACTTGTATAATTTCAACATGAATGGTGTAACTAATATTTGGTATCAAAATTTTGATTTAAAAGAGTGTCCGTGGATTTTCTTGCCCGTTCTTCTCCATAGGTACCTACTACGCTTTGGAATGGGCAACTAGATTCATATTTCTGACTGACCGACTTCTTGACAGTTCAAAAGTGCCTGTAAATGGCTTAATTGAAATAAATGCTTTGAGTTTGAGTTTGACTCCAAAAATAAAGGCGATCTTTACATACACCTTTTTCTTCAATGATATTCATAGACCAACGGACCTTCATAGACGAAACGACCAATTGGAACCGTGTACCTAGCTTCTGACGTTTCATAAGTGCCCTTGTAGCTGTAAATTATGCAATATTTTCTATGGTCCGAGGCCTTGACATTTTAGGGGCATGAGGAACAGGGTGTAAAGTTCACTCATCCACCATAGAAAAGGGAGGATCCTCCAACCAGACGGGTGTTGTGTCTGGTGGGCCGACTGCCCAACTGTTGATTTCGGATAGTCTTATCTATGTCGTTCGCGCGGTAAACTCTAATTGCGCGATGCAGGATTTGTGTGACGTCATGTCTTTGATGCGTAGTTAGTATGTGGCGGTGTAACCGCTACATCACTCCCCTCCGGAGACCGGAGGTCGATAGTGGGCTGAATCTTGTATCTTGCGATGCTTCACAGTGCCAGCTAAGGTTCCAGTGAGTCGGAACCGGGTGCCGCATAGTTCACGGTGAGTCGGAACTGTCTGCGGTGATTCCCCAGTGAGTCGGGGTGGCGCTGCGTCACGATCCAGTGAGTCGGATGTGGTATAGCACCGGGTTGTGGCTGACTGCTAGCGTCGACCAGGAGAGGGTAGAATGGGCTCTGCTTGTGAGACCGGCCGAAGGTGCAGGTGCTGTGCCAAGGTTGCTGATGAGGCTGAGGGTGATGACCAGGAATGCGCGTCGCTGCATGCTGGGGGTCAGGATACCCGTTGAAGCCGTGGGTGCTGGCTGTCTGTGTGACTCGCCTCACGAAAGCTTGCGGGAGTGATGATGATGATGACGTCACGCTGAAGTAGTTGCACGAAGGCTGCGTTGACGTTCATACTCGGGGTCACCAATTTAGGGGGGTGAGGAACAGGGTGTAAAGTTCACTCATCCACCATAGAAAAGGGAGGATCCTCCAACCAGACGGGTGTTGTGTCTGGTGGGCCGACTGCCCAACTGTTGATTTCGGAAAGTCTTATCTATGTCGTTCGCGCGGTAAACTCTAATTGCGCGATGCAGGATTTGTGTGACGTCATGTCTTTGATGCGTAGTTAGTATGTGGCGGTGTAACCGCTACAACATCAACCAATGAACAACGTTTCCAAACGTTTTTTGTTGGTTGAATACGAGGCTTTTGGCTACTTTTGTAGTTTAGTATGTTTTTTCTGCTACTTTTGTATTTTTGTGTGTTTTGTTTGTGCAAAATAAACATATTTTCTTTTCTTTTCTTCTTTCTTTAGCTTTATGTGAAATAAAATATTTTGAACGGCAACGTGCCTTATTCATTCCAATTAATAGTAACATCTATTATTATCGATTGTCATGGCATGTGATGGTATTCAGCTGCATCCGGTTAGACTGGAAGCTGACCCCAACATAGTTGGGAAAAGGCTAATACGCTGATTGATGGTACGGGCATGTAATCTTGAGGAATGAGAGAAACGTCGTGAGGAATATTTGAGTATGAATGTCGATGGCTATAAGAGTAGGGGAAGACCAAAGAAACGATGGATGGACTGTGTGAAAGATGATATGGCTAGAAAGGGGTGACTACCGAGATGGCGACTGATAGAGAGGTATGGAGGAAAAAAACATGTTGCGCAGACCACGAATAAACTGAGATAAGGATAGTAGAATGATTAAATTAAATTAACCTTATAATTTTTGTTTCAGGTACATCTTCAATTTCTCCTAGTACTAAGTCCTATTTCGTAAGTAAATACAATTTTCCTCGAAACTAAACAGTTTACCGTTAAACCATTTAATTAAACTACTTTTAATAATGAGAGATCAGAACTTCACAACTTACCTTTATTAGATTTCTGAGGTGAACCCTAAAATATCTTTAGTAAAAGTAATCTCCTCTGGATTATTAGTTTGTAAAGGCGTTGGTCCAACGAGCCGTCACCGAAAAACGAGATTATTCGAACCGAATATGACGCCCCGATGACGGCGATAGGGTGTCCAACACGACCGAACTCGGCATGATAGACTGTGTGTGGATGAACAAACGTATTTTGTTTTGCCGGCACATCAGTCCGTCACAATCTCGGGCTGAGTTCTAGCGGTTGCGGCGAACTACTCCAAAAGGATGTGTGTGGATACGCCACCATAGTAAATGTATGTATCGCTACTTCGGTTCCGTAATCTCGTTCTCGGTGACGGCCCGGTGACGGTGGCGGAGGACAAACGCCCTAAGAGTAACTTAGTATTATTACGACTCAAAATAATACCTAGAACTACTAAGGGTATTTACTACTTTAACTAACATATTAAGACCTTACAGATTGCTTTTTCAGTGTACAGGATTGGAAGCAATCAAGTGTCGGTCCGTTGTATCATAGACGATTTTCTCTGAAACAATTTTACAGATAGATATGAAATTATTCACTTCGTTATTACTCAGAAATATGGAGGGATAATTAAATTAGGATGAGTGCAAGATAATGATGGTGAATTGAAAGCAAAATTCTATGGAAATATCGTTGTTCACACGGCTACACATCAAGCTATACATTTCCAGTGTATGCTGATCTCGCATTGTATAAGATTTCCTTATAAAACGAGGTCAGCTTATACTGGAAATGTATAGCTTGATGTGTAGCCGAGTTACGCATAGTGAAATTCCAGGATCCACTCGAGGGATAAAAAGTAACTTGCTTTGGATAGGTAGGTATATTCTTTCTAGAAAATGTATTTTATTGCCTCGTTGGTCTAGTGGCCGCAAAAACTAATGTGAGCATAAGGTCCTGGGTGCGATTTCCAGGTCGGGCTAAGTGTTATTGGGTTTTTCTATGAATAATTTCTCAGTAACAGCCCGGATACTGGATTTGAGGCCTATTGATGGCTGTACGAGGATAAGCTCGTCCCTATTTACATGGAACTAGGCAAAATGTGAGTGTGCTGTAAATTTGGTTAAACAGAGGTGTTCACCTCTGCCTAACCCTTCGAGGAAAATAGACGTGATGTCATTTTGGTACATTATTTGATACTAGCTCTGGCCCGCGGTTTTACCCACATAAGTCTCGATCCCATGGGCATATCGGGAAAATAAAATAAAGTAAATGTACTATCTCAGGTCATGGCCAACCCGTGTGCCAAATTTCATCCAAATCCGTTCAGCTGTTTTAACGTGAAAGCGTAACTTGAACCAACATACAAAAAATCAAATCTATGGTCTTTATAATATCTATTAGTTTAGAAAAAAAATGCAAGAGAATTATAAAGCAAAGCTTTGTTCAATGAAAATTATCCATTAGCTGCAGTAGTTAGTGCCTTCAAAAGCGGAGTAGTTTCGAAAAGTGAGAAAATGCAACTTGGGATTGTTATGAAACTCTGTTTGACCGTTTTGCGGTGGAAATATAGGGTTTGGTAGTTTGAGCTGTATTCATTTTGTTGTCAAAGCTGCATGTGCTAAGTTTTTTGTATTTGTATTGTATTCTAGCTTCACGCTCCAATAACTCAAGACTGTAATGATATTATTATAACGTTTATTCTGAAAGTTGGCAACGAAGCAGTCGCAAATAGATGTCAATATTTCCTGCTTTTTTTTTTTTTTTTTCAGGAAATATGTAGTAATGTGGCTAACTAGCGAACTAGAATATTAATAATGAATGAAATCAAACAAGTTTAATCAATCAATCTGCCTAGCCTTTTTCCAACTATGTTGGGGTCGGCTTCCAGTCTAACCGGATGCAGCTGAATATCAGTATTTAACATGGAGCGACTGCCTATCTGACCTCCACAACCCAGTAACTGGGTAATACGATACCCCTTGGTAAGACTGGTTGTCAGACTTTCGGGCTTCTGACGACCCGTAACGACTGACAAAGATCTACGAATGACAGCCGGGACCAACGGCTTAAGCAAACTAATGAAGACAATGAATTTTTTTTTTCTTTTTTTGCACAAAAAATAAGGGTCCATTTAGAACTTCACCTATAAGTAATTTTGGCACGGTTTTTTGTAATCTACTTGTATTGTTCTAAAGAAGTTTTTTTGCTACTTGATTATTTTACTAATCTTTTTTAGATGTAAACCGCTACACTTAATCCTTCCCGTATGTTTCCTACCCTCGAGATAGAATACTAATTATGAATTTCAGTGTTTTGCGAGTAAATAATTATGCACTGAAAAGTTTCAGGTTCTATGCTCACCGGCGGTTAGTTACTATAACTACTAACTGGAGATAAATTCTGCTAAAACTCAGATTCATTAGTAGTACCGAGAATATGGTAAATGTTGTCAAGATTGTTTCATAGAAGTTTTTTTTTTTGTAGATTTGTTTTTAATTTTTTTAGCTTCATCTTTTCGTGTGGTTAGGCTTTAGATATATAGTCCTTTTTTTGTTTAAATAGAAATTGTAAACGCAAATTGATGATATAATTTACCTAAGTAAAATAAAAGAATAAATAAAATTACTGTGACTATGGGAGTGGATCAGTTTAGTGTTTCGTGTCAATTTCTGTTCATTGTTTTCACTTTACATTTTGTTATTTGTATTTTGTGTTTCACGAACTGTGTCCAAATAAACGTAAACAAATATTTCTTTCTTTTCTTTATATTCGGGCAGTCATCGAATAATCATCGCAATTAGCGCGCGTAAACTACTGTGATTGGTTGAATGATATATAACCAGCCAATCAAAGCAGCAGTTTACGCGCGCTTGTCAATTTGTCACATTCATTTTGCCGCTAAGCGAGCGTTGCTGAGCCAGTACCTACTCATTTTGATAGCTCTTGTCGCTGCCACAAAGTCAAAGTCAAATCATTTATTTCAAATATCCCTTGTAAGGCACTCTTGAACGAAAAAAAAAAAAGATTCTTGTTACCCGTTCCAAAAGGTAGTTTTCGTATGGAGAAGAATGGGCAAGAAACTCCACCGTCGCAGCCACAAACGAGTACTTAAACGAACAGTCAGTGATCAACTATATCTCCTTACCTCCGTCTCTTGAGCGAGAAAAATCGTTGATAGCTCCTGGTGGTGGGACAGGTGCAGTACGTTATCGACAGAGGCACTGAAAATGAACACGTGAACAAAATACATACATACCTTTATAAAAAACTCAAACTCCCAACAGTTTCACTGTAAATTGCTTGAAGTTTAAACTCGTTCCATATTTATGGTGGTGGTGTTATATTTCAGTTTTAGACCGTTCATATACGGACAGTCTGTATTATCTAGAGAGCTTATGTTGTGTGTGTCTAGCTTAGCACTCCGGGTTGTGGACCTAAGTGTAGTCTAGGTTTTAGATGTATTTTAGTACTAACTTTTAAAGCGTCCTTGCGTCCATTGTTGATCTTTTTGTGACCCATTTTAGTTTTAAAAAGCGTTTTAATAAGACAGGGTCGTGGCTATAAAATAACAACCGCACGGGTTGATCAAAGGTTAAGCTACGCTCGCCGAGGTCGGTCCGTAGATGGGTGACCATCCATTACATATCGAAATCCCTCCGTGTCTCGCAAAGTACCCGTTGGTTGTTTTTCGCAGGTCTTTGACAGTCGTTACGGGTAGTCGGAAGCCCAAAAGTCTGACAACCAGTCTTAACAAGGATTATCGTGTTGCCCAGTAACTGGGTTTTGGACGTCAGATAGGCAGTGATCCTTATAAAATACTAGTATTAGAAAAGGCTAGGCAGATTGCTGTATTCAATGTGTAAAATAAACACTCGGTAAACCAAGAATATCTGCATATTTATAAATGTGCCTTTCCCCATTATGTTCAATATCATTCTCATCCAAATTGGCGTTACATTTTCTGAGAATCGATTTGAGATCACGTTTGATGATATCAAGATACATTGAGCTCAGTTCTAGGAAACAACATTTTGATATTTCTGTTTTATCGTGAGTGTGTAATATGTAGGTATAATGCACGTGCATATCTGTTGTGCATAATATACATATTATAAATTGAAGTCGGTGTTCGTGTCTGTCTGTGTGACCGCGTTGTTCTCCTGAACTGCGCAACGGATTTTGATGAGATTTCCACCATCATTTAGAGAATTTTTTCCGGAAAGTTTATGTGTATAATACATTGATATTAAACTTACTTGTTATAAAGAAATCTCGATATTTTTCAAGTCGTAAAAACCGTGCGAAGAAAAAAGAAGTAAGTATTTTTTTTAAACACATATAAAATGAAAATGAAGGCAGAAAGTCTTGTACGAGGCCAAAAGGCTCCTATCTGAGCATGATCCAGTGACATATACAAATAAATGTCGCAGCGCTGGTATTCTGATAGGGCAAAGCAGGGCGATGCAGAGATAGGTCACTGGTTTAGTTTCTGCCTACTCCTATGAGAAGAAGGAGTGAGTTTATGTATGTACTAGCTGTGCCCCGGGGTTTCACCCACATAAGTCTCGATCCCGTGAAAATTTCGGGATAAAAAGTATCCTATGTCCTAACCCAGGTCATGGTCTACCCATGTGCCAAATTTCATCCAAATGTGTTCAACCGTTTTAGCGTGAAAGTGTAACAAACAAACAAACTCACTTTCACATTTATAATATTAGCTGTTAGGTTGTATAGCTTTGTCAGCAAAAAATATTCACATTGCCAAACACTTCAATGTCAAGAGATCAAGGTAGGTATATCATTGTTCAAGAAACGTTACAAAAATATCCCGGTATCTCATAGGGATGTGCCAGCTTATCCCGGGATCACGGGACCCAGTCCAAGTGTGCCAGTCGGCCCAGTTATTAAAGCTCTTAGCCCGTCTGCTTGCGACTCAGAATTCTACATAATATTGCTGGATTTACTGTTCCTAGTTTTGAGTCTAGAATTTCTGGGAATATAACTAATTTCATTCAGACATTAAATTCGGGAGTGGTTCCGTTTCTTTGTCAGATGTTGGAAGTGGCCTATATCCTACATTTTGCATGAGCGAGTGGTAGCGAATTTCCGGAGAGCAACCATATGTAGGACAAATGTGATTAATATTTGAGTATTTGGCGCAAAAAATGTGAATATTTAGTAATAATAGAGAAAGCTAGCCTTTGTCAGTTTGACACTCAAAATGAGATAATAACAATAATTCGTCCAAATCATTTAACGATATATTTAACAGACAACGCCAAACAAAAAATGCCACAGAACAACTGGATAAAAATTAATTCTAACTAAAATCGAATTCAGCAAAGTCGATACAACACTATCGCATAATATAAGTATAAATATGGTAAACATGACTGTACGCACAATCCCGGTAAGACCACGATTACCATCTGTCCGAAATCCTGTGGAAATCGCCGAAAAAAGCCAAAGTATTCCGAAAAAAGCCGGAGTATTCCGAAACAATAATCCTGTCCGATTGAATTGGTCATAAGTTGGTAATACTTTATTCGGGAGATCGGTGGGGGTTATACTATGCGAATGTATCGGTGGTACTATTATTTCTATTTGGTGGAACTCGATCGCAACTTACGCTCGGAATAGGACTGTGTTTCGAGTGTGAGTAATTGCGATCGAGATTTTTAAGTTCGTATGTTGTTGGGGTTATATGGAATTATAGGGAGATAGATTAAAGTCTAATTAATTAATTACTATCTACTCACCACCCTACATTAGTCAGTAATTTTACACGTAAAAAGTTTAAATAAATAAACTTCATTCACCGTGCCTTCGATAAACGTTCAACGTTACGTGGGATTCATTGAAACTAAGCAACTGAAAGCACGAACTCCCTTGACAAACATTTCGTATCTATAGAATTAGAAAATCTATACTTCCATCTGATAAATTAATAGGGATCAACAAACAGATGCTAGGTAAAGTAACTTCAAAAGTTATACGGGATCTCATCGATTCCGTATAACTTTTTAAATAATTTTTGTAAATTACCTATATTTGCCAGTACAATCTTATCCCAATTTTTCGATATTTCCTTTTTAAGTTCTCCTCGTCTGTAGGTTTGCTAGGAAACTTAAATAAACCAGGCCGGAGAGCCTCTAACTAAAGTATAGGTATAAAACGGTATCAAACACTTATGTTAATATTTAGAGGAGTTGCTGTCACTTAACGTTCGTATGACTTTGTTCTGATAGGTGCAGTCAAAGAATGAGAATTATACGTTGGCGGCAGTGCTCTTCTAGGAAACCGTGGCTTTACTGGCTGAAGTGACTTATCATCGAGTCTCAATCTAGATTCGAATTCCAACAGTTACACCCTGTAATCTAATAGTTCTATGCCCGGCTTCGGTGAAATTTGATATTTTTACCGGAATATCGTTCCTGATCAGTATCCTTTTACTTATTGTGTAAAGTCAATGTATTGTATTAGATAACAAGTATGTATTATGTACCGAAAAAGAAGGAAAAATATCTCAGAATATCGTGTTTACTATTATATAAGTTTGTATGACGGATATGTACCTTTAATTATATTGTTCTGTTTTATGGGGGAAGAAAAATTGATGAGTACATTAGTACAGTCAGAGAGATTTAATAAATTGGCACATACAGATGGTTCACTCCGCAAAATCATTTAAGTAAATTAAAGTGCACTTCATGTCACACAGCGCTAGTTACCTAAAGTTGCCCCTATCGCGTAAAGCTTCGTGCAGACTAGCGCGACGCAACACCGGTTATTGTTATACCGTAAGGTTTTCTTAGAAAATGCCCCTTTAATTATCAACTTTATTTATTTTGTATAATTTGTTGTTACAACGGCAATAGAAATACTGTGAAAATTCCAACTGTCTACCTATTACAATTCATTAGATACAGCCCGCTGACAGACGGATGAACGAACATCGAAGGCTTAGTAATAGGGTTTCGTTTGGCACCCTTCGGGTTCAGAACCCTAAAAATGGATAAAAGATAAATCCATAAAGTTTTTTTCTTAAAAACAAACATTAAAAAGCTGTTTGTGTATGTGAGTTTAAATGTTTGTAAACGCACCCACGATTCCGGAGAAAAACCTAATGTGTGGGGCAACGTTTTATGAAAATATAAAAATATGATCAACGAAGTTCAACCTCATTAATAAGTAAGATCATTTTTCTCACAATATATCACAAAATATCAATTCATACATGAGCCAACTCAAACTTGGCCAATGTTTGTTCATTTGCGGGCCATACAGATGACTGCGCAGGATTGGGGGATGTACGCTCACGGAATATTAAACAGCCTCTTATTGTTAGTTAACTTGCACTAGTTATAAGACCGGAGTTTCGGCAATCGATTCATTTCTAAAGATATTGATAGAGATGCGAAAAGATCCGTTGGTAGATTTGCCGCCATATGGTTCGCTATATAAGCGAATGCAAGAAAGACAACAGTAAAGGCAAAGCATTTCCTTTTTTTTCTTATACATAAATATGCCATCATTTTCCTGCCCTTATTCCAAAAGGGATGATACCTGGGTCAAAAAAAAAACACTGTAGTAAGTCATTCTCTGCAGTAACCTAGTCCGTAAGTCAGATAGTAAAAAAATATTAGACACGTATTTTTTTGACGTATTAAAAAATGACTTAGATACAACGCATTAAAGTTGGGGAGTGGGGGTTGCTACGTCACAAGTAAGTATAAAATCTACATACTGGCTGGAGGCTTTGAGTTTAGTAGCTTAAGGCAGCCGCAGGATTGTCCGGTTAAGTAGTCATCACCTCAGAGGTGAGCTACGAGATGCCCTAGTCAAAAAAAAAAAAAAAAAACCTCATGGCACATTTTAACTAAATGTATCGCCTTAATCTTTTGATAAAAAGTGATAAAACGCCAGGAAGTGCCTGAGCCTTGGCTTTTTTAATTAAGATTTGTATGTTTAGGTTTTTATTGTTTTTATTCTTGTAAATGTGAATTTGTTTTAAGTTTGAATGTCATACTGTTTTTTTTTCTCTACTCTTTTTTGGTAGCTGTGTTGTGCTGTTCACACTCTTTCTTTCTAGTCTGTTTCTCAAATTCAAATTCAAATTCAAATCTTTATTGCATATCACATGTGTTTACAAGGTCTTGATAATAATAAAATAGTTCACATGGACCCTGTCGGGCACAACAATAACATAAAATATGAGTAGTAGCATGATAATAAATGCAGTAAATAGAAATATAAAAAAATTATCGTAAAAAAAAAAAACTAATAAAATTATATTACATATAATATCACATAATTTGTGATATACTCGTACGTCTTTGAAAATATTACCTCTAGCAATCATTAAAAAGTATCAATATTAATTTCAAGTAAATTAGATCACACACAAATGGAATGTAATAATTCATATCACAAATATAATTCATAAAAATAAAGTAAAATAATTAGGAAGATTCAGTGTTAAATTCATTTGAAATTAATAATGTCACAGATTTAATTATAAAAAGTCAGATATAGTATTAAAAAATTCAATTGAATTACAAGAGATTCGAATAATGTCAAAAAGTCAATTAATATAAACAAATAATGTCACAGATTAAAATAGTATCATAAGTTCAAATATAAGTCAAATAAAGTATAATAAAAATCAATGTCTAAAACTGGGTAAATGTTGGAAGTCATTTGATGTCATCATTAAAAAAATCATTTAGTGAATAATAGCATTTATCCACTAGTAATTTTCTGAGCCGTTTACGTTCTAGAAGTGGTGACTTTTAATTGGCTGTCAGTGCCACATGCAATTTTTTTTTATTCTGTTCATTTTAGCTGTAAGTCTTCCATAGTTAATAAATAAATAAATTACGTAAAAACAGAAAAAATATGTGTAGGTACGTTATTTTTTCATAATCTACATGACAGACAAAAAACATTTTTTTTATTATCATCCCTTGCAACATTTTCCTTCCACACTTCTCTATCAGTCGTCATCTCGGTAGTCACCCCTTTCTAGCCATATCATCTTTCACACAGGCCATCCATCGTTTCTTTGGTCTTCCCCTACTGTTATAGCCATTCATACCCAAAGCGTTCCTCACGACATTTCCCTCATTCCTCCGCATCACATAGATAAATAGGTAGGTACCCACACTATTCAGGATTACTTGTAATTTGATGTATTCCTTCCAAGACAAGATAGTTTGCAACAATTAAGCACCCCCATAAAGCCTAGGCGAAAATTCATGGGATTCGAGAAAATTCAAATTTAATCATGTTTAGGTTTCCGTACCCAAAGGGTAAAAACGGAACCCTATTACTAAGACTTCGCTGTCCGTCCGTCCGTCCGTCTGTCTGTATCTCATGAACCGTGATAGTTAGACAGTTGAAATTTTCACAGATGATGTATTGCTGTTGCCGGTATATCAACAAATACTAAAAACAGAATAAAATAAGTATTTAAGGGGGGCTCCCATACAACAGACATGATTTTTTGCCGGGTTTATAGATAATGGCACGGAACCCTCCCTGAATATCACTGTACTCTAACTTTCAAATTGAATGTCTTTCATTGGTATTCCATTGGGTACTTAAGTAATACTTTTGATAAGGACTTAATTGTTTTTTACGAGTCAACCTGTATATTATTATTCTCATATACATTTAGTACAAAGCTGTTATTTTGACATTACAAACAGACACTTCAATTTTATTTATTACTAGTACCAGTATGTATATTGTATATGACTAAGTATATGTATTAGCGAATTCGGGGTTGCGGGAAAGTCCGAAAGGGATACCGTGGCCCCCTGGCATTGTACAGGCAACTGAAGGAACACGGGTGGGTTTTAGTCAGTAAGAGTCGGAAAATGGGAGCGGGAGGGCTCCCGCTCCCATTTTCCAACCAAAAAAAAAGGGTTGTTACCACGAATTTTAAATATGAGTGAACCACTCTGCTGTTCTTAATAAAAGCGAGAAATACAATGGAATTTAAACTACTTATGACACACGAAGTATTTATATGTAATTTAGAAATAAGACAATACTACTTAATACTTACCATAATTTTCTTAGGTAGACAGGATCTAATAAAAATAAAAAACAGTTAAACATCAACTAAAAAAAACCCAAGTGCGTACAGTCGCGCACAACGTGTGTAAGATTCTTTTCATTATTTTTTTATTTTATTATTTCGAAGACGCCTTGCAAGCTAACCGTATGGTGTAATGTTACCAGTCCAATAAATAATGAAAGGAATTTAAGGGTCGATCGTTAAAAGTGATAATTTATTGTGTGCATGACTGTGTGTTTGTCCGTTGATTATCATTAAAACTAAGGACGGAGACTAATTGACGGGATTCATGTTTGTCATGTAAGGTTTTAATTGAAAATGTAAGAATAAATGTTTAAGTTATTGTTCTTGTCGTCTAGGGCCATATAATTTAGTGTCTTGTTTAAAAATAGTTCATATATTTTTCTATAACAAAAATATTACCTTTCATTTTTTTCTTTTTTTTTGCCACGTAATTTTAAACCTAGTGATCGAGAAGCGGGACACTTTAAAAACTTCATTAAAAGGGAATGGACGAGTCTAATTTGATACCGAAAAAGGAAATCTATTATATCGAATCAATGTTCACGCCTCCCCCTTAAGACATAGGCCAAATATTTTTTGAAATTCGGATAACTCATACCTAAAAATCAAAATAAAAAATTACATTAATAGATAGATAGATAGATAGATAGATAGATAGATAATCCGCATTGGTAAATATATATTTTAATAGTCGATCCATTAAATTAAAACATGCATAATAAGACTGTAATGTAACACAGTCCTCCTCTATATGAGAGGGAGTGGGCCGTAATCCACCACGCGGGCCCAGTGCGGGTTGGTAGATGTCACATGACTTCGAATTTTGCTGTTTTCCCCACGATGTTTTCCTTCACCGTTTTGAGAGCAGTGGTGATGAAATTATTTACATCAAGTGAAGCGCCTGTCTGTGTACGAGCCTACGATCTTTAACTCGTAAGTCGCGGCCGTAACCCGAAACAGTAAAATTTTCCCAATCAAATTTGAACCTTATGCTTCAGCGATAAAGTTGAAAATCTATAAAAGAAATTTGACAGGTTGTAGTAGGATGACGTGCTGGCGTCTGTACCTACATGATTAAATATAACAACGCCATAAATCACCAACAAAGCACACATTATGTTTTACACTAAGATAATAATCATTTACTAATTAGGACACAGTGTGAGTGTATTTTGATAATTAAATTTAATTACTTTTAAAGTAATTTATTTTTAAGTGTACATTTAGTTTCAGTAATTAGCTGGGTCAAACGGTCAAAATAAGGTTCTAATTACATGTAGGCTTGCAAATGATACCTTTAGCAACGTATAATTAGGTTAATTTGGGCTCGTGGCTAAATGACAACAGACGCACGGGTCGATCTTCAAGGTTAAGCAACGCTTGCCGAGGTCGGTCTGTGGATGGGTGACCATCCATTACACTTTAAAACGAGGAAAGCACGTTAAGGCGCTGGTCCCGGCTGTCGTTCGTCCCAAAAGCCTAACAACCAGTCTTGCCAAGGGGTATCGTATTACCCAGTAACTGGGTTGGGGAGGTCAGATAGGCAGTCGCTCCATGTAAAAACTGGTATTCAGCTGCATCCGGTTAGACTAGAAGCCGACCCCAACATATAGTTAGGAAAAGACTAGACAGATTGATTACTCTTTACTTTTATTACAACAAATCTAGACAGTTGGACTCGTTGCCATGAAATAAGCAATCCTCAAATTAAAATCCTCCATCAAATCCTAATATTATAAATGCAAAAGTGACTTTGTTTGTTTGTTACGCTTTCACGTTAAAACGGCTGAACAGAATTGGATGAAATTTGGCACATGGGTAGACCATGACCTGGATTAGGATATAAGATACTTTTTATCCCGACATTCCCACAGCTTCGAGACTTATCCAGGTGAAACCGTGGGACGCCGCTAATAAGCAATATGTCCAAAATCGGATATAATGATATAACAAGACGCTAAATCTAAATTCTATTTCAAAAGAACGTAGGTATTTTATAAAAAGGTCGTCATGTTTCATTTCAAATAAGTATGTAATCATAAGCTCTATTTGAGAAGAAAATTTCCAAAATTGATTGAACCCAATCTCCCCATTTGAGGGGTGTTGTAAACAGGATATTTTCTTACATTCCTTTGGGAACGATGTGTGGAGATGGTACAGATTTTAAATTGGTATCTAGCTTCCATCGCCCCTTTCATCTACTCTTTGTCAAATACGTTTTTAACCGACTTCAAAAGGACGAGGTTCTCAATTCGATAGTATGTTTTTTTTTGTATGTTTGTAACGCGATTACTCCTCCAAAGATGGAATGATTTTGATGATTTAACTTTGCTTGGGTAGTTTTTGAGTTAGCTACACACTTATACACAATACCTATTAATTATTAGGCATTTTTCTTAGTCTATATGGATGATGTTATAAGTTCCTGTCACTGTTATTTACATAGCAGGTAGTGGTATTCGAATTTGTGTGGGGTAGGTACCACAGTTAAAAGAGAAAAATTAAAATATTTTTACAAAAAAAAAAAAAAACGATTAAAAAAAATACTGCGAAATAACTTTAATTTCGGAAGTCGGTGGCAAAAAACGAAAATACAAAACCAAAGACCGACTAAAGTCGTTTCAATATTTTGGTAAAATGTTTTATTACACTTATATATAGGATAAACTTCTGCCTTCCATCTGTTTCTTTTGCTTCTGTTTCTGCTTTCCATGGGGGTGGAAACCAGAAACTACAGAACGCCACCTGCTACGATCTATTACATACTTCTTTTGCTTCGTTTACGTTCATACATCTTCATCCTAATTACGTAATACACGATCATCGAATCATTTTGAAAGAGATGGTTAATCCATAGCATCATACGTTCGAAAAACAAAAATCTGCTCGACAAAGTACATAACGCAATGAATGTTGTTGAACTGTCAAAATGAAACAGATCGAAATGTGTGTGAGAACAGTGGTCGAGCAGTGGTAATGTCCCCGTTTTACGAGTTGTAGATCGTGTGCTCGGATCCAGCTTTACTTTGAGTACCAATATAATTTCATCACCACTGCTCTCAAATGGTGAAGGAAAACATCGTGAGGAAACCGGCATGTCCTAGAACCAAAAATTCGAAGACATGTGACATCTACCAACCCGTTCTGGGCTCGCGTGGTGGATGGCAGCCCACTACCTCTCGAGGAGTGGAGGCCTCTGTCCCAGTAGTGGGAACATTAGGCTGATTGTGTTATGCATAAATGTATAGTTATATATATGGGTGAGGTACAGACCATTAATCTGAACAACTTTCTCCATGGCACATGAACCTACTACATTCTGATTTTCAACTTTATCACTAAAGTATAAGGTTCAAAGTTGATTGGGAAAATTTGACAGTTTCGGGTAGGTTGATGTGCTGGAGTCTATACCTACCAACATCGTAATCCCAAATGTCCCATTCAAAACTTCAAACCTCCACGACCCAAATGTATGGGACAGCTGATAATTTATTCGCGTTTAGGAAGTTCTTCAGTTTGACCACACCCTTAATTAATATGACCACACATTTCTAGTACACGCTGTATATTATGTAGGAGGTATTATAATACATACATATTTACACATTCGGCCTTTTTCGAGGAATAATTTAAATTCCCCAACAAGCCAGCGACATAGCTCCCAGTTCCTACTTTCCCAGTTTCCAGTGCGTTAGGGCTGTCACAAACCTCACTTGCAAATCGCGTGTGGAGTAATAAGGTCCTCGCTTAGCAGCGCGCGTGCTTTGAGTTGTAATGCGCAACGCCCCTAGCTTTCGGGGGTTGGTTTTGCTGATGAGCGGAGCGGGCGTGTGAGTGATTTTTGTGTGTATATTGTTCCATCTTCTGGTAGGCTAAGGAGTTATTCATAAACAGGATAAGCAGAAGATTCGCAATATATTGAAAAAAAAAATGTAATAACTATGGCCGTTTGCCAATCGTCATGAAATTGCTAGGTATTTAAACTGTTTTTAATGTCACTTTATGATCTTGAAGACCAGTAATAGATTATATAATTATCTGAATCCAATCCATGGGTGAAAGTACAATGTCAAACTTTAGTTTCGCTTGCACAAATCACTAAATGCTTTTGAAGGTTCACATATTTTTAAAAGAGAGAACTTAGGAAAGGTATTGCTACTAATATGCATACACAAATTATAGGCGAACAGAACATTTAAAGAGAAAAGACATTCGACAGAAGCTGCGTATAGAAAGTGCCTTAGACAAGTCTAGATTGTCAATTTGTCAGTAGCGCACAGTTTCTGTACGTTTTACCTACAATCTTTTTTGGCACACGGCTTAGCCACGGTAATAGTATCATACAGTATGGTAACTCAGCCGTATCTTGGAAATAAATGCCTACAGCCGCGCGGTACCTAAACATGCGATAGGGCTGCCCGCCTCCAGCATTTTAAATTTGCCTACTTTGTGTGTCTATTTAGTTTTGTGATTGTAAATATACTTTTTTATATAAACAAATAAAATACTTTGTGAATTGAATAGGAAGTGTTAAATAAAAATGCGTGTTGTTTTTTGATTGGAAGATTTAATTAAAAAAACATGTTTATGTTTGAATAACAAATCAGTCTTATAAATTTGCGACCGAAAAATATTTGCGCCTCGACTGAGACGTACGAAATGCTTTCAGAATCAGAATCAGAACTTTTTTTTTTTTTTTTTTTTTTTTTTTTTGAGCTTTATTATTAAAGATATTAATCTGAGAAAATTTCAACTATCTAGTGACTGACAGACGGTCAAATTTATTTTTTCTAGTATTATTCATACACACAGTACAATAAACAACTATTATTAATAGTAAAATACCACGTCTTTACTTTGAATTATACAAACTAACAAAACAAAACACACATGCTTCGAGGTTTTAACACAAGCGTACCTACCGTATCATGATTCATGCTCCGCCTATAACTAACTATTTCACTCGTGTCAATCACTTTCCTTTTCTCTATTCACTTTATTTATTAATGCAAACATCTTTTTTTTCGGGAGATAAAAGGAAATACTAATCCATTAAAAAGACACATTATGTACCTACCTACTAGTAAGTAACATTATTTTATAGTCTTACCTTTCAGTTTCCAGGTAACCTAAAACAAGGTTATCTCTGGATGCGTTATTGACGAATTCATGCAACCAAAAACAGCACAATATATCCTACTCGTCATATTAAATATGTAGTTGAGCTTATTTTTAGTGAAAAAATCGCGCGGTTATTGTTAAAAAAACAACACACCGTCCGTTCGTCACTGCGGCACAGTCGCGAGTGTCTGCATGCCGCACGGATGCCATGATCGAGGCGCGTAGGCATAGCTCGCGCTTCGTCCGTTTGTATGAAGTTGGAATACTGTATGATAATATTACCGTGGCTTAGCCTTTATTAAGCACTAACTTCCGCCAGCAGCTTCGCCCGCGTGATAACTTAATAAATTGTAGCCTATGTTACTCAGTGATAAATGATAATATAGCATTATACTGTGAAAGAATTTCTAAAATCGGTCCAGTATTTTTTGAGTTTATTAATTACAAACTGATATACAAAAATCAAATCTTTTCTCTTTATAATAATAGTCAATTAATCAAGATAGTCTATGTTACTCTGTGATATTATAGCATTGAACCGTGAAATATTTTTTTTAATCTGTCCAATAGTTTTTGAGTTTATCCATTACAAACAAATATACAAATATTTTTTCTTCTTTATAAAAAATAGTGTAGACAACTCCCCGCTAATCGCTACCGCTCGTACCCTATGTCTTCACTCGTCTCTAGCGAATTTACTCCACGCAGTGAACGTATGTCATCACACGGGTTCTGATACCAGCTTTGCGTGGTCCTAACACTTTATGTATGTGAAGTGTTAAACTTGCATTATGTACACTCAGCGACACAAGACGCTTACACACAAGACAGCTTAACGTACTTTCCGAGGCACGGTCCCCTCCGTGCCTCGGAAAGTACGTTAAGCTGTTGGTCCCGGCTATCATTCGTGGATCTTTGACAGGCGATACGGGTCGTCAGAAGCACGACAAGCAGTCATACCAAGGGGTGTCGTATTACCTAGTAACTGGGTTATTGAGGTCAGAGAGGCTGCAGTTGCTCCATGCAAATTACTGGTATGCAGCTGCATCTGGTTAGACTGGAACATAGTTGGGAAACGACTGGGCAGATAATGATGAGTCAGTTACACAAGAAACTGGTCAATAACATTTGTGCACATGTGTAATAATCGGAGTCTGGAATCGTGCCCCGTTGATGGCCATAGGCTCGCGCCCTATTACATGGGACTCAAACATAACTGGCGAAATGTGGGTGTACTATAGGTACACAAATACAAAATGGTCAAATTTCACTGTATAATTGCAACTGTATATGCATGTTGTATATGCATATATCTATATGTTGTTATGTTTATGCATTGTGTATGTTGTATTGTAGCAGAGATAGCCTAGTGGTGTGACTGGCAGGCTGCCAAGTCATAGGTCTCGAGTTCGAACCCAAGGCTGAATAATGAAGGAAGGATGTATAATTATCAGTTGTTTGAAAAACGGTGAAGGAAAACATCGTGAGGAAACTGGCATGCCTGAGGGATATTTCTCGACGGCATGTGGAGCCAGGTCAGAGGCCCATGGACGGCTTTAAAACTCTGACACCAGGTTAGTCACTAACCACACGAAAAGAAGAGATTGCAAATTAAAGTTGAATTAAATTGAACAGTGAAGAGTTGTTTTGTTTAAGAAAAGCATAGGTTGAGGATATTATATCAACCATAAGGAGTTCTTCACGTAACCATAGAGCTGGCCAATTTCTTGGCCAAATAATCTGCCAGCCTTTAGGGCACTGTTTCTGATGACAGCGATGCGGCCGAATTTTTTGATGTCCTAAGTATGTTTTTTTCCCTCCCTTTTTAATATACCTACTTGTAAATATTATTTTCATTATTTTAAGACTACGTTACGTTAGCTTTTAAATTATGAAAATTACCCAGAAATAAACAAGAAATGGTTTTACCATAAGGATAAGTTAGTAAGCAACATTGATGAAAGAATTGTAACAATGACAAATATTGATAAATTTATGCTGTTGACTGTACCTACTGTATACATGTATATGTAGGTAGGTATATGTTGTTGTAATAATCACGTTTGTATTGCTTATGACTTCCACAGTTACTAACTAACTTATCTGCCTGCAGTTCAGAGTTTGCCAAGAACAACTAATTTATAGAGGATTTTCGATATTTGAACCTACTTGGAATTAAAATAGAAATTGGTTGAAAACATTATCAATTCGGCTGCACACTGTACAGTACTTTTCTCAAATAATGCGCGGAAATTCAAACTAAGTAAATTTATTTTTAATTCCAGAATCAATAACGAATAATGATAACTGTTCACGCGCCATTATGTTCATTTGTTTCTTTTTTAACAGCTCTATTTGCAATACGATTCGAAATTTAAATAAAATCTTTATTAATTTACCTCGTTGTGTGCCATGTGTCGAAGTAAAAAGTTCGTTCTATTTTTAAATTTAACGACAGATAAGAGTTTTCATAGTAATTTATTCGGCCGCTAAACACGACAGATATGGATTTTCATACAAACATTGCCGGCCGGGCGCTCGCATGTTTTCGGCCAGTACAGAAATTTTGATATATCTCAAAGAAGGTTGTCAAAATAATGCTCGAATTTCAAAGCATGTTTGAGAAAAGGTTATTAATTTTCATATGAGTAAAAGTGAAAGCACTTAGTTGTGCTTGACCTTTAGATGAACAATACTTTTTTGGACAAATTAAGTATACATTACCAGTTGCTTATGATCGCCTAGTTCCCAGTTTTCTCACTTATTGTTTTTTCCCAAACTAACTTCATTCTTTGATACTTCTTTGATATAGTTACTCGTGCGTAGGTAGACATGTCGATATTCGAAACACGTGCGGCCCGTAATACTTTCTTTACTCTTTTCTGCAATATCTTTGAAAACTTGTAATAACTGGGCCATTTATTACTGTGATCTTTGTTCAGTTAAGGTTGGGAACGTGTTTCCGATTTGCTTGTCCGATAAATCGGATGGTGACATTAGTATGAATGAGTTGCTTTGGCTTACCTGCAAGTCTTTAAATAGACTCCGGACGCAGGTTGGCCGAAGCAAGTTAAGCCTGCTCAGATGGAGATTCGCAGATGACTCCGCCCTGGTGCTGTTCTACAAACAATGAGGTACTAAATATCCAGTCCAGGGAGTTGTTGTTGTTGTTGTTGCATGCACGTTACAGGAACTGAGGGACGCTACTGAAGTGGTCCATTTCGAACCAAATTCTGAGCCTAGATATCTAAATTGCATTCGGCACGCTACAATGAAGTAGTATGCAAGTGTTAACAAAAAATATTGATTGTTTTTGGCTTTTATGATAACCATATCTGATTTCAATTTAAAGTTTGTTTCATTTTGACAGTTCAACAACATTCATTGCGTTATTTACGTTCTTGAGCAGATTTTTTTTCGTACTTATGAAGCAATGGATTAGCAATTTGTTTCAAAACTATTCAAATTGTGATTGATCGTGTATTATGCAATAAGGGTACTGATTAGTCGAGATGTGCATAAATTCAATTTCATATAGGTACTGTTTGTTATTTCTTAACGTATTATTAATCCATCAATCTACCTAGCCTCTTCCCTACGATATTGGGGTAGGCTTCCAGTCTAACTGGATGCAGTATTTTACAAGGAGCGACTGCCTATCTGCCCTCCACAACCCAGTTACTGGGTAACACGATGCGCCTTGGTAAGACAGGTTGTTAGATTTTTGGGTTTTTGACCGTAACATTAACTGTCTAAGATCTACAAATGACAGCCGGGACCAACGGCTTAACGTGCTTCCCGAGGCACGGAGGGGTCCTGATATGAACAACCCTCTTAATGTGGTTCCTAATATGTTAATGTTATTCTATTTCTGTGGATGATCTAAAATACATCTAATCAATCAATTTCTGACGTGAAAACACGTCAGTAAAAAATGATCTTGCAATAAAAATCCTATCGTTATTCTGTCATCGCTTTCAAACAACACACACCACAATAAATTCAAATATAATAAAAATATCGAACATTTCATGTCTAAAACCCCATAGCCAAAGCAAATAGGAGGGTTGGCACAAACCCCTGATCGTCAAACCACGTCACACAATACCATATAATAGGGGTGTACCCAAAATTCTATAGAATATCATATTTTTATGATGAGCCCTTATTAATCATGGTCTCTTTAAGGGTTCGATTACAAATATAATAATTTTGAAATACAAATAATTTTGAATCGTAATGTAAAAGAAATAAGGTGGGTTGTGTCTGCAAATTCATGGTTAATCATGGTTCTCCATGAGGTTTCGATTACAAACATAATTATTATAAAATTCAAATAATTTTGAATCTTATCCCGATTAAAATAAGGTTGGTGGTGAACGCAAATCAGGGTTGTCAAAAAGTATTTGTTTAAGCTTATTTTTGGAGCTAAATACCCTTTATTAGTTTTGGTTTTTATAATATGAAAAGGTTCAAACGCAGATGGTTTGAAATTGAAAGAAAAGAGGATATTTGATGTGGTTTTGTGCTTGCCCCCTTTGTGGGGTAGCGTAATAATATCGATTGCTCTAGTTATATTGTTTGCAGAAAATATTATATTCTATACTATTCAATGAGCAATATTTGTATATAATAGGTATATTTGTAATCACGTTCTCGAAAACGGCTCTAACGATTTCGATTAAAGTTGCAATATAGGGGTTTACGGGGGCGAAAAATTGATCTAGGTCTTATATCTGGAAAAAATCGTTTTCTCCGTATTTTCACCCGAGCAGAGGTCGGTCGCCCAATGTTTAGAACAAGATGGCTACCTTAGAATAATGACATGGCGGCATGGAATTAGTATTTACTATTCTATACTATTAAATAAGCATTATCTATTTTAACCAGAGCATAGCTCGGTCGCCCAGGTTCTGAATATTAACCACATCGACTACCTCACTGGTCTTGTGGTTGAGACCACAACAGCTAAGCGTGGAGTCTTGATTGGATCCTAGGTTTGATCCCCGGTTTAGGCATAGTGTCATTGATTTTTCCCATTAGAAAACTCACAGTCAAAGTCTGAACTAATGCCTGGTTAGTGTTAATAGGTTTGCCCCATATCAAATGGCGTAACCTAGGTACTATAGGTATTTAACTGCCTCATTGACCTAGTGGTCGCAAGCGCTTCTGCTGAGCATGAGGTCCTGGGTTCGATTCCTGGGTTGGGAAAAGTTGTGTTGGGTTTTTCTATATGGATTTTTTCGGTAGCAGCCCGGAGTCTGGATTTGTGCCCGGTTGATGGTAATAGGCTCGCCCCCTATTACATAGGACTTAAAAATAACTGGCGAAATGTGGGTGTACTATAGGTACACGTCTGCGCAACCCTTCTGGAAAACAAGGTGAGATCTTATGTACCATAGATATCAATCTAATAAGCACACCTCTACAAATATTCAGTTTCTACAAAAAAAAAAGCTGCAATTTAACTTCGTATATTCAAAACAAACTTCAGTTCCAAAAGCTTCATTAGTTTAATTAATTAATTCGCACTCCAACATAAATTCTCTGCCGTTATATTTTTCAGACACGCAAATATGAATTAATTCGTACGCGTGCCTTTAAAAATGAAACTAATTCGTGGCTCCATTGTGGTTTACATTTTGCTGGGAATAGCTCCCTCTTGGCTCTGAGTTCAATTAACGTCGTTTGTTATGCTATATTGTATGAACCGTATAGGAATTACGTAGATACAATATTCATTTAAAAAATCCGGCCAAGTGCGAGTCGGACTCGCCCATGAAGGATTCCGGCGGACCATTATCTAGGTATAAAAACGGCAGCTCGCCGTCCGGTAAGGACCAGCCCGGGTCGACGGCGCGTTGTGTTCCACGCGCGCCTCAAAGAGTGTCAGCGAGTGAAGGGGTCCGATGAGACCATTGCCTGCCGGGGTTGCGGGAAAGTCCGAAAGGGATACCGTGGCCCCCTGGCATTGCACAGGCAACAGAAGGAACACGGGTGGGTTTTAGTCAGTAAGAGTCTGACACGCCCTCCCGCTCCACCCAGAGCGGGAGAAGTCATTTGATGATTTCCCACCCCAAAAAAAAAAAAAAGGTATAAACCGGCAAAAAAATCATGTCTGCTGTATGGGAGCCCCCATTTAATATTAATTTTTAGTATTTTTGTTATAGCGGCAACATAAATAAGTACATAATCTATGAAAATTTCAACTGTCTAACTGTAACGGTTCATGAGATATAGCCTGGTGACAGACGGACAGCAGAGTCTTAGTAATAGGGTCCCGTTTCACCCTTTGGACCCGTACGAAACCCTATAAGAGGTGGTGGTGGTGGTAGGCACCCAGTTCTTGCATCGCTCCTCAAAGCGTTATATCATGTGAACTGTGAAGACTACAATCCTTACTAATAAATGCGAAAGTGAGTATGTTTGTTACGCTTTCACGCTAAAACGGCTGAACAGATTTGGACAAAATATGGTACACGGGTAGACCATGACCTGGATTAGGACATAGGATACTTTTTATCCCGGTAGTACGTTCCCGTGGGATAATCTGGGGCCCTTCCACCACCTCTTTTAGCAGTATTATTTTTATCTTACTTGAGCCTGGGAAAGAGATGGAGCTAGACGTCCTGTATAGCTCCACTTCATTTTCGCACTGAATTAACATCAAAATAATACTGCTTAAAGAGGTCGTGGTTGGCCCCTTGGCCTTCACGCGGGCGAATTCGCTGTCAAAAGCTAGTAAGACAGTAAATTTAAATACTGTCAACACTAAGGCATAGGAGTATTTTGAAACTATTACTTTAATAAATCCTAGCATCGAAATTGAAAACATGATTTTTTCAAACAAACTAAATAGTAGTGATAAATCACGGCTACACAGCAAGCTGTACATTTCCAGCTTACGCTGACCTCGCATTGTACGGAAATCCTACACAATGCGAGATCAGCATATAATGGAAATGTACAGCTTGATGTGTAGCCGTGTTTACGATCAGGGAAATTAATTGTTTATCAAATTGACACACTACGTCAATTTGCCGTGTTATAGCCATTTCATACACCAGACAAAGAATGACAATTGTGATTTAAATATACGGATATTTTTTTCTTTGATTAGCAACTAATTAGCCCGGACTTTATGCAGTACTTATTCTGTAAGATTCATTTAAGCAGATTCCAAAAAAAAAATTGTCGCGCCATAACTAAAAATGTAAATCCACGCCCCACCAATTGAACGCATAATCAACATAATTGCCACCTCACAAATATTAGTACAAAACCGAAAAGGGAATTGACAAATGCAATTACAAGTTAGAAACTGCATATTCATGTGTTGAACAAGCTAACTTGACTAAACAAGCCGTCATAACGATGTCTGTGAAGGCACGAACAATTAAAACCAGAAACGACCAGCCTGCTGCGAAAATGTGGAGAAAAAAGAGAAGTATTGACTGTTTCTTTCACACGTTTTGAGTTGAATAGACTGTTGAGTTTTAAGTCGAAGAAGAATTGCGTGCTCTTTCGCTCACCAACTTTAATTTGAGTGCATTTTGTTAAACTCTATCCAACTCTTAGCCCAAGTTCGTACGGATTTTATCGCGCACTCGATTTTCAACTCGTCGAAAAAAAAATCGCTGCGATTTCTTACGTCCGTGCGATTTTTTTTCGCGTAATGCATTTTCGACGCTCTGCTTAGCGCCGAGAGTTGAATATACAACAGTGTGTTTTCTTGACGCGCCGGGATACGCGCTGGGCAAGAGTTAACCCCAACACTCAATCTGCCTATCCTTTTCCCAACTATGTTAGGGTCAGCTTCCAGTTTAACCGGATGAGCTGAATACCAGTATTTTACATGGGGCGACTGCCTATCTGACCTCCACAACCCAGTTACTGGGTAACAGGATACCCCTTGGTAAGACTGGTTGTCAGACTTTCGGGCTTTTGATTACCCGTAACGAGTGTCAGAGATCTACGAATGCCAACCAACGGCTTAACGTGCATTCCAAAGCACCGAGGGGTCTCGGTATGTAATAGATAGTCACCCATCTACGTACCGACCTCGGCAAGCGTTGCTTAACCTTGAAGATCGACCCTTGTCTGTTACTACTAGCCAAGAGCTCCTCCTATAGTATCAACATAAATTAAAGCAGACTTATGTGTGTCTACGTCAGAAAACATCTGTCACTATGACTAAGGTCTAGCTCACAAAAATTGCGACACGGTGTTTTAAATAGGTATAAAAAAGTCTTATTAAGGGGTATCGTATCACCCAGTTACTGGGTTGTGGAGGTCTGACAGGCAGTCGCTCCATGGAAAATACCGGTATTCAGCTGCATCCGGTTAGACTGGAAGCTGACCCCAACATAGTTTGGAAAAGGTTAGGCAGCAGACGATTAAAAATATTCCTCATTTGTACAATTGCCAGGTCTTGCAAACCGATAGTGGGATTTCTGCAAGTCAAGTCAGCTGAAGTTAGGACAATTGTAAATGGCATTCGATCCCGTTTCTGATAGTGTATTCAATCTGTTGTCAAATAACTTGTCAAGTTTGATCGGTTATTGTTATTTCGATCGACCAATCACAACAGTTCAGATCCTAGATAAAGCTTTCAGAAACAGGAAAATGAAACGAAAAAAAGAAATTGCGCATGCAGCCCCGTACACGTGATATAAAAATTATTCTTAAAAAATTAAGAATATGAATTTAGTTTGAGAAACAGAGAGAGAGTTATATTTTTCTGCTCTTTCATCTAACGAAATGTTCCTAAACGTGACGCGTTCTTAAAAATTCATTCGGAATTCTCAATTCTCGTCCAATTAACGAATCGCCTCTTCAAAAACTACTGTCACAGAAACAGGTGCATTATAAAAAGAGAAGTTAGCACACGCGTTAGTTGTGCAGCTACTTCATCTACCATTTAACACAAGATAGGCAATATAATCCAAACACAGTGTTTATGTAGTTGGAAAACGGGAAAGCAACACGGGTCCCGGACGTGCCAATTAAAAACCTCTGGTCTTTCTTTTGTCATTCGCTTCGTTTGTGCCAATTGCTCTGGACATGAATGAAGCCGTAAAAGTTAGCTTTTACTGCCAATCTTGATACTTTATTTCTATTTGAGGGGAGGATAAAGTTTTGATGAAGCATTTAGTTGAGGGTTTATTGGCACCTGCAATTATTGGACTGTTGTGGGGGAAGAGAAACCACTCTGCGACGATTTTTTGCGGTAGTATATGTTCCGTGTTTTAGTTGCTGTTATTCTCATTTGTATGAGCAAGATTTTTGGGTCGCACGGGTCGATCCATCAGGTTAAGCTACGCTTGCCGGAGTTGGTCCGTGGATGGGTGACCATCTTTAAATACAGAGACTCCTCTGTGCTTCGGAAAACACGCTAAGCCGTTGGTCCCAGCTGTCATTCGTGGATTTTTGACAGTCGTTACGGGTCGTCAGAAGCCCGAAAGTCTGACAACCAGTCTTACATGGTATATCGTATTACCCAGTTACTGAGTTGCGGAGGTCAGATAGGCAGTCGCTCCATGTAAAATACTGGTATTCAGCTGCATCCGGTTAGACTGGAAGCCGACCTAACATAGTTGGGTAAAGGCTAGGTAGATTTTTTACATAACTATATTAATTTAGACAGCTCAATTCATAGTCCTATTTATAGATACCGACACCTGATACCATTCATCGATAGAAAAGGGATAATCAACAATTCAACGTCCACTACTAACTTTAGAGTACCAATATCTAATCATTAATTTTCCAGTAAAAAAAATCCTCTCTGTTTACAGGGTAGCTTGAGTAGAAACACTAATTCCCCGTGAATGAGGGTTTTCGTGACAATTCACGCCACCGGTAGGCGCCGCTTTGACAATTAGTCTTCCATTTCGACAATGAATATAAAATATATGATGACGATCACCATTCGTTCATCATTGAGTCACGACTAAAGAATAAAGGTGCTTTGACACTTTTGACAGGTGCCCAGACCTGACCTCTCAGTGCTGCCACCTAACGGCATTTCAGAAAACCCTCATCGTTGTCATCATTGAGTAAAAACTTAAAAATGCAGTAATTTACAATAAAAACAGGGCCATTTTAAAACGTGACACTAACAGCCGCATCATTCTTTAACTACCTTTTAAATTCTCATGATTATTTCTGAAGAATATTAAGTCACTCACTGGTTGCCAATGTGATTCATTCTTCAGGAAAGGAGGCTTAATCAAAGTGTTTTCACAGTCTTTTTGTTCGTCAATGATTCAGTAACACGCGGTGACATTTTTCAATAAATACAATGAATCATGGGGATTACAACATGGCGGAATTTAACGCCATATTGTTTTTATTAGAAGGGACCGTGTCGATTAGCATACAGACTAAGCTAATTACACCTAAAACTAACTTTATCTCTATAAACATCGTAGAGAGAACAGGATCATCGTTCCATCATAGACCTCATACATCGCTTTCCATGTGGGGAGATCGGCGTCAAGAGCAGGCCCATAGTGTTGTGGCGGCACCTACATCGCCACACAACTACGCATCACACTGACGTCATGCGAAATCCTGCATCGCACAAGCAGAGTTTTCCGCGCCATCAACATTATATATAACCTCCCGACATCAATCGTCGGGCAGTTGCCCACCAGACACGACAACCGTCTGGTCGGAGGATCCTACCTTTTCTATAATATAATAATAATAATATTTATTCAAAAAATTACAAGGCATAATAATTAGTACAGTTTTGCTTAAATGTAAATTATATTCCTAAGACTTACGTGCCTGAACTAGGTAATCCTGTGTTTCAGGCGGGAAGAGCTTAAATAGACTTATAAAATAAATAAATAATCAAAAGGTTGACAATAGATCACTAATATTATAAGTTGAGTAGTATAACTCTTAGTTTCTGAATTTGATAAATACTTAACATAGGTGAAATTTATACATATATTCACTGCAGCACAGTTAGTAAATTCTCTGTATCTTCGTAAGACATACTTTGGAGAGCATCCTTGAGAATTCTCTTACAATTTGTGTAGTTCAGGGAATAAATGTTTGCTTTCGAGATTAGTCTTATAGAGAGGAGGACCGAGGTACAGGTAAAATTTGGATACAAAAGCATGTTTTGTTGTATTTTGTGGACAAACTATACCTTTACGTCTTTTATTAGTATATGCCGTGCTGTAGGGTAGAGCTGTGTGTTGTTTTAATACAATACCCATTATAAATAGCTGTCTAACTGTTAATACTTCACAAGATTTGTATAGGAGGTTTGTAGGAAAAAGGAAAGGGCGGAAAGTAGACACTTTGAGGATCGCCCGATCTATAGAGAATGAGTGAACTTTACATAAACAAAGATCTTTTTGATAAGAGCTTTGGACCCTGGTTTCGATGCTCGGGTCAGCTAAGGTGTCTTTCAATAAAATAAGCAGACGGAGAATGCATTTTTGCCTGGTTAAGGACATTGCGTTTGCCCTATATTATCTAGGACTCCAACAACTGGTGAAATGTGGGTAGTGGCTCTGCCTACTCCTTCCGGGAATACCGGCGTGCGGTGGGATGGTTTCTTATGCTATTATTCAAATACTACTGTTATTAATAATAAATAACTCTGTACGTATGAGGAGTTGATGGACGCACATCAGTCGCCTGCAAGCTGCAAGCTACAGCGTGTTCCAGCTCCGTTTGCGGATAAGCTTCGTACATGAATATTAAAGTGAGGCGTTACTGTGGGGGCCTGTTAAACCGACGCGAATGGAGGGTTGGTTTCTTGAAGGATATTTTGTGATGGTTGAGCAAGGCTGAGCCAAAGAGTTCAAGTAATCGTATTGACCTGTAGGCGTCATCTGAGTATAGGCCTTTTAATAGGGTAAATAATATACTAACTGCTCCTCTAAAAACTTATCGTCTTTTTTAAAAATAATTTAAAGAGGATGAGGGAACTTTACACCCTGTTCCTCATACCTCTATACTGACGGCATCCGTAATGCCACATGCTAATTACGCATTACACTGTCCTCATGCAAAATCCTGCATCGCGCAATCAGAGTTTACCTCACGACAAGTATATATACAAAGTCCTGACATCAATCGTTGGGCAGTTGCCCACCAGACACAACACCGTGTTCCTCATACGTCTATAATAATTGAGACTCTAAAAACTTTGGGCTTCTACTGATGCACGCTTTTTGAATATTTGTTTTTAAATTTCTAGCTGTTCTCAGTTGGTCGCAGTAACTATGCTAGGATACCCCGACCTGAGCCCGAAATGGGTTAGGTTAGATTAGAACTGTGAGCAACCGCATACGAGGCGAGCGAGCGAAGTGAGCGGTACCGTGTCCGCGGCCGGCAAGCTATACATCCAAGCTGGTCGCAGTTACTTGGCTATTTCGTATTTTTAGGACAACAAAACAGGAATTATTAGAGGTTTACAAAAAGAAGCGTATTCATTACATAAAAGTATTTCAATAAAAAATTTAGGGGATTGTTTCAAAATGGGAATGATTTGAAGTTCGTTTAAATACAAGCCTATTAATAGCCTCTAGACTGATTAGTGAATCCTACGCATATCGCTAGGTGGTTTATTCTTGACATAGCGTCATCTTTAAGTCTCCCTTTTTGGACATCCACGCATGTTAAGCAAGTCAAGCAAGTCCAAGGATGACTATAACGGCAGCAGAAAAGTTAATTTATCCTGGGCATGTTTTATTTTGACCGGTTCTGTGCTTCCTGCATCCAACGGAGCCCTGCGGCCTTCACGAGGTCATCGGTTTACCTTGTGAGAAGCCTTCCAACGCTACGTACATGCGAAGTTGTGGTGCTTGGGGAGGCCTAGAGGTCCAGCAGTGGACGTCTTTCGGCTGAAATGATGTTGATAATATTATTATTCTTCATCATACTCTTTGGTTTCAGAGAGAAATTATGAAGCAGCTGTTTTTTTTTTTTCTTTATTGGAGTGGCAGATTCCTTGTCGATTACAGTATTCATGAAAATTCACGTCACCATTTGGCGCCACTTTGACAAGAGGCTTTTCGACAATGAATGTAAAATATATGAATACGTTCATCATTCGGTCACGAATAAAGAAAATATTGCCGCTTAATGCCCGTCATTTCAGAAAACCATCATTGTTACACTACGGTGTAACAGAATCCGGTTTTAAAGCATCACGAGCATGCATCAAATGCAGAACAACACTTTGCATACGCGCGCCCTATGTTTGACTAACATGCCTTTCCAAATGGACCATATTTATGGAAACATTTATTTACTTAAAAATACAAAATACAGGAATGAAGGAAGCTAATGTATTTTTTTATTCAGCTAAGCTGGCAACAGATCATAATTATGAAACCTTTTCTTTGATATATTTTCAGTGTCGCCCATTACTAGCTAATGGTATGTTACGGGTAAGTGATACCTATGGGTGAGAGCAGGGGTGGCCCAGAGGTAACGGCGGGACTTAAAGAGTTGTAGGTCGTAGGTTCGAACCCCGACAGTCGCTTTACTTTGTGTAAATTATTTCATCACCAGTGCTCTCAAAACAGCGAAGGAAATCGTGAAGAAACCAGCATTTCCGAGAACCAAAAACCTCGAAGACATGTGTCGAAAAATCGATAATTGCAACTTTCATCGAAATCGTTAAGCAGTTTTCGAAAACGTGATTATAAATACAAATATTGCTCATTTAATAGTATAAGATATGGTATGGGTGCCTTCGACATCTTGTAGGACAGATCTTTGACACGAGTTTTAATGTGTTATCAGCTCCGATAAGGCACAAGTATCGCCATGTATCTCCCAGTACAACTGCGGACGTTATGTGGCGACCACCGCCATCTTAGGAAACCCTAGCTTAACACACAAGTTGATACATTTCGGTTTCATCACTTCAGCTGTTTTCTGTGTCAATCTGAATAAGGTTCTCTTAGCATACCTCTTTATAAAAACGTCTAGGTGCTTACGTTTCGTTTCTCCAAACGTAGAAAGTCGTATCTATTTGCACAGGTTTTAATTCAATTTACTTAGTCTTACCATCTTCGCATCTGGTGTATTGACGCATAAAATTGCATCAACAAGTCCCCATCTTTGACAAGTAATTACTCCAAGCACTCCCTGAGTTCCTGGTACTCTCTGTTAGGCTTCACTGCTCGGTAATTCGCAGAACTATGGGATAGTCTTTGTGAAATGCAGTGGCTTCTTGGAAACGCATGCATCGGTTAGTTTGGACATACTGTATTATAATATGTAGATTGATATGCCCAGCAATACCAATACCAACCTACCCTACATTTACCTATGCCAATTATGCTAAAAAGGGTAGCCGTGGAATTTCTTGCCGGCTCTTCTCCATAAGAAACAACCAATTGAAACCGTGCACCTAGCTTCTGACGTTTCATTATGTGCCCATGTAGGTTTATGTGAAATAAAATATATGGAATTAAAATAAAAAATTGGATTTTTTAGAATAACGTGGCTTTAGGACCAATGCCTTGTTTTGCTTTAGAGTGCGTCAAATACAGACGCTATTTCAGTGAAGAAAACTTTAATAAACAACCAATCATTGATCACTATGCTATTCTGCTTCTTTTTACTGTATGTTGGTGATCACATCGAGAATTTTATGAAGCATTTCCTCGCGAAGATTATGCTCAAAATTAAAATAAAATCAAATGTCATTTATTCAAACTAGTCTGAGAATCAGCGCTTTCCGAACGTCAAAATTACATAAAACAGTCCCCTGAAACGCCCACTGCTGCTTTAACTGGGAAGAAGAAGTGGCACAATAAACTCCCCAGCAGCAGACTGCAGTTAGAAAAACTTGATTCGATACAATAGTATGCAAAATAATTTACTTTACGCAACATGCTAGACTCATCATCATCCTCCTGCCCTTATCCCATGTTACTTGGGGTCGGCGCAACACGTTTTCTTCTTCCATTCTCCCCTGTCAACCGTCACGCAATCATCTACACCTTTTTCCTTCATATCACTCCTCACACAATCCATCCATCGTTTCTTTGGTCTTCCTCTCCCTCTCCATCCCTCAACATTTATATTCATCACTCTTTTAGTCACATGCGATTCTTCCCTCCTCATCACATGCCCATACCAAGACAGTCGATTTCGAGTCCCTTTCAACTATTCTGTAAGTGGCGCAACTTTCAGACTTCCTCTAATATACTCATTCCTTATTTTATCCATTCTTGTCACACGACACATCCACCTCAACATTCTCATCTCCGCTACATGCAATCTTTTTTCGTCCATCTTCTTCACAGCCCAGCATTCCGACTATATATAAATAATAAAAATAAAATAAAATAAAAAGCCTTTTATTTCCTGTTACAAATATAGGTTTACAATTAAAAAGAAATAAAATAAAAATAAAAAAATAAACATCGAAACAGTTTGCATGCATTAATTAATTAGGTGCTTTATTTCTTTTAGGTGCTTTATAATTTATAGGTACAAGAACCCCTCTCAACGGAGGGTAAAGGCCTCCTCCAAAGATGACCATTTTTCTCTGTCTTCAGCTTCTCGCATCCAGTGTGTGCCTGCTATTTTTATAACATCGTCTATCCAGCGCGTATTTGGCCTACCTCTTTTCCTCTGGCCCGATGGTCCTAGCCATGACGTTGTCGTTTTGGTCCAGCGATTATCATTGAGTCTGGCTACGTGTCCAGCCCATCGCCATTTTAGCTTCTGTGAGTAACTGAGTGCGTCGATAACTTTAGTTTTCTGTCTTATGGCGGTATGGCGGATTTTTTGAATCTTCTTGATTTTCAGGATGCTTCTCTCCATACTTCTTTGACTGGTTATGATCTTATTCTTTAGTTTACTTGTGAATTTCCACGTTTGACAAGCGTAAGTTAGTGATGGGAGCAGGCAGGTGTTCATGACTCTACTTTTCAAATTTATGGACATGTCGCTTTTTAGGATTTCTTTGAGGTTCCAAAATTTCTTCCAGGTGATGTTGACCCTTCTCTCTACTTCTAGTTCGTTGTTGCGTGGATTAAATGAGATATGTTTTCCCAGGTAAATATAAGTATCAGCATACGATAGCGGTCGATTTCTGAGATAAATAGGTATTTTAGTATGATTCGTCATGACGTTTGTTTTATCTAAATTGATTTCCAAGCCTACTTTACGACTTTCTTCATGTAAAGAGTTTATCATCAGTTGTAGTTGGGTTGTACTTTCTGATAGCAGGACTATATCATCCGCAAATCTGAGATGGCTCAGGTAGCGTCCGTTTATGTTTATGCCCTTTTTTTCCCAGTTTAGTTTGCCGATGATATACTCCAGCACCGCTATGAAGATTGCTGGAGAGATTGGGTCTCCTTGCCTCACACCTCTTTTTATTTGTATGGGTGGTCCAGTGGTTTCCAACTTCACTCTGCTGATGTTATTGTCGTAGATGTTTTTTAGGACTTGTATGTATTCCAAAGGTACTTCTTGTGATATTAGAGCTTCCCAGATCGATGAGTGGAGTAAAGTATCGAAAGCTTTTTGGTAGTCAATAAAAACTATATAGAGTGGTTTGTTGAACTCTAGGAATTTTTCTATAAGCATCTCTAGCGAGTGTATGTGATCGACTGTGGAGAAGCCTCGACGAAAGCCCGCCTGTTCAATGGGTTGAAATTTTTCTGTTGTTACTTTTAACCTTTTTTCTAGTAATGACGAGAAAAGTTTATATAATGATGGTAGTAGGCTTATCGGTCTGTAATTACTTATGTTATCTGGATCTCCTTTTTTGTAGAGCAGAATGATTTCAGATTCAGACCATTGGCGTGGAGAGTTCGTACTGGTCAGTATCATGTTGAATAGTCGTGTAAGAGGTGTAACAAGACACGTCGATCCTGCTTTTATGACTTCGTTGGTGATCCTGTCAGGCCCTGGGCTTTTGTCTGATTTCAGTGTTTTAATTCCTTTGGCTATTTCCTCTTCGGTGAAGGTAACCATCGCTCTTTCTGTATTACGACTCGGTAGCTTGTATGTTGACTGATTTGGTGAGCTGTATAGGTCTTTGTAGAAATCTGTTGCTATTTTGAGTATTTCCGATCTATTTTGTGTAATTTTAGTTCTGTTTTTTAACTCTTCAATCCATGATTTATGTGTTTTTAATTCTTTGTATGCTTTCTTGGCACTGCCTGTGGCTTGAAGATGTTTTTTGATCGTTTGTGTACGATGTACCTTATAGTCGTGGTTGATTCGTTTACTTATGAGTTTGTAAAGAGCTTTTAGCTCATTTTTCATAGCCCTTGATTTCGGTTTAGTCTTATGTATTTCTTGTCTTCTGCTGATTAGTGCCCTAGTGCGTGCTGATATAATTTGCTTTGTCTCTGTGTTTGTGTTACTTGTTAGCCCTTGTATTCTTGTTAGGCCGATGTCGATTGCATTAGTTATTTTATCGTAGCAAACCTGAACGGCGTCTCTATCATTCCAGTGGTCTAGCATGTCTGCTGACAAGCTGTTCAACGATTTAATATAGGTTTGCACTTCTTTTTCGTTCTTTATCTGAGGCTTAGGACATCGACCGAACTTACTGCGATCTTTTGTTTTTGGAAGTATATTGAAAGCTGCCCTCACGGGTCTGTGGTCCGAAGGGTATGTGATATTCAGAACCTGTATATTGTATACGTTTCTCGATAGGTTAGTTAGGATGTAATCTAATTCGTTTTTTGTATTGCCGTCAGGTGCTTTCCAAGTCCATCTCTGCTTGTTGTTCTTTTTAAAAAAAGTGTTCATTATGGCCAGGTTGTTCTCATATGCAAAGTCAATGAGTCTATTTCCTCTACAATTTCTGATACCGTAGCCGTAGTTTCCAGTGATGGTTTCATTTGGTTTGGGTTGACCAATTTTGGCGTTAAAATCGCCTATGACTACTATGTTGTTTCCTGAGAGTCTTATGGCTTTGTCAACAGTACTGTAGAAAAGCTCTAGTTCCTCTTCTTTCGCGTTTTCTGTTGGGGCGTATACTTGAATGATGCTTAAGTCTAAACTGTTGATTTGTAATCTGAGTAGCGCTACTCTTTCCGACAGTCCGTTGAAACATTTTATGTAATTTTTCAGGTGTTTTTTAACAATAAAGCCCACTCCATATAATCCTGGCGTTTCGCCAATGTAGTACAAAATGAACTCCTCGTGTTCCTCTATTTTGTTGCCGTGTTTTCTGACTTCTGAGAGACCGATAATATCGTACTTTATGTTTCTTAAGGATTCTGTTAGTTCCAGTAGACGTGAGTAAGTAGAAAGAGTTCTAACATTATAAGTCGCTATGTATAAAGTGTTGTGGAAATTGTTGTATATGTTATTTGAAAAGAGTTTTGTTTCCTTTGGAGGGTTTTGGTCTTGATCTTCCACGGAGACCAACCGGCTTGGAAGATGTGGTTTGGTAGTTTTCGTTTCTAATATGTTTTCCGTGAGAGAGGGGGTAGTTGCTATTGTTTATTATTTTCATTTGTTTGGTCGTTCCGACTATATGCTAGACTATAAATCTTTATTTATCTCAACATCATATTACAGGCACTGGTTAATAAAAAGCACAGTCCTAAATAGAGAAAGGTGTCTGAGGTAGGAATAGCGATGATATGTATCAGCGATGTCAAAGGATGAAAGAAATGAAGTAAAACAATGTATATAATTGAAGTAATCAAATACGGTGTAATGCTTTGGACCCGCATCCAATTGTGAAACGGTCATCTGACCTTATAGGATCATCACAACAGATTCCTCATCAAATTACTTAGCTGTAGGTTATGTTCATAACGAACTGTAGGTACAGGTTACCATAATAAATAACATCAATAATAAGTAAAGATACATGATAAATTAATTAACGATTAACTCTACATTAAATATGAAGCGAAAATCATGGTAAACGCCAATAATATGAGCAGGGTAAGCAGAATGAATAGTTAATTGAAATCGGCCATAAGTGGTGGGCGCTGGCTATGGACAATTAAATACAGAAACACTGAATAGCCGACGTTAATTTAATTATAGACGGTAAAATTCAATGGCTGTGCATGTTTTGTATTGGTTGGTTAGGGTTAATCAGGTGTGGTTTTTCAGGGATAATGGGAAGTATGGAGTACCTAGTAGGTTTTGCTGGGATACCTGAAGCATATTTTACTGGGCTAAAAATGAATCCTATGTGCTGTTCCAGGATTTATTTGATTTTTGTGCCAAATTGTATCCGATTCGCTTCCACAGAATCGAGGAAAAACCTTTCGAATTTTTTTGCAAACTTTTGGTTGTTGGAAGAATCAGGGGCCGTATTAATGCCACCATTATTCTAGTGTGAGTGAGAGACGGAGCTATATGAGGCCGCTAGCACCATCCTTTTTTCGCAGTGGAATAATGATGGCATTAATACTTCATAATAAGGCCCCTGGTCTTTTTAGGGTACCGTACCCGAAGGGTGCCAAATAGAACCCTATTACTAAGCCTCCGCTGTCCGTGCGTCCGTCCGTCTGTCAGCGGGCTCTATCTCATGAACTGTAACAGGTAGACAGTTTAAATTTCCACTGTTTGTGTATTTCTATTGCCGCTATTACAACAAATGTGAATATGAATTCAAATTCAAAATATTTTATTTCACATAAACCTACATGGGCACTTATGAAACGTCAGAAGCTAGGTGCACGATGAAAACGTAGGATTAACAGACTGTAGATCTGTCGACCATTTTCTGTTGTACTTGTTGATAGTTATGAGTGTTAATACGAGAAGGTATTAACACTGTAATTTGAAAACATTGTATACCATTTACTTTTAAAAGAGTAACCATGGAGTTTCTTGCCGGCTCTTCTCCATAGGAAACGACCAATTGGAACCGTGCACCTAGCTTTTGACCTTTCATAAGTGCCCTTGTAGGTTTATGTGAAATAAAATATGTTGTTTTTTTTTTAATAATATAAATTAAACTGCGTTAATAATTAATGGCGGCGCCATAAAAGAAACGTGTTTTTGCTCAATCTTAATACTGTACGGAACCCTTAGTGTGCGAGTCCTATTCGCACTTGGCCGGTTTATTATAACATTAATTGTTAAAAAGGCCAGATAAGACAAGATGCATTGCATTGGTGCAGTTTTACACTTTTTATTTTGTATTCTTTCCTTTTTCTTTTTTTTTTTCCTACTTGTGTGCCTTTTAGTCTGTGCCAAATAAATGTATTTTCTTTTTTTCTTTATTTCACAGACATAGGGGCGGCTGGGCTTCTACAACCAACACACTTAACACAAAACTTTAACTGAACTAAACCGATAACCTAATGTTAGACCGATTGTCTAACTTTCTACCTTCCAAATTTACCAGAGTCCTGCTATGAACTCTTAAATAATTATTATCCTTAAATTCATGCTATTTTCAGCTGTCCTATTCCCAAATATTCGCATAGAAAGTATCCACTAACATTTGAACACGAAAATCTACATATTTGACCACCTAAATTCTAGTGTGCCTCGTTGGTTTAGTTGTCGCAAGCGCTTCTGCTGAGTATGAGGTCCTGGATTCGATTTCCAGGTCGGGCAAAGTGCTATTGGGTTTTCTCATCAGGAATTTCTCAGTAGCTGCTCGGAGTCTGGATTTGTGACCGGTTGATGGCAATAGGCTCGCCCCCTATTACATGGGACTTGAACATAACTGGTGAAATGTGGGTGTACTTATATTAAATATACTTACCTCTGCCTTACCCTTCGAGGATTATAAGCTGGATGTTATGTATTAAAATTCTAGTCCAGCATTTACTTTGTACTTAGGTACTATTTATCTAGAAAGAGCCCAAACATTTTACTAAAATGAAGGTCGTAGTTAAGTCGTTTATCTCCGGATTTCTAATTAAAAGCATCGTAATTGATTATAGTTGGTCATGTCATCATGTGATTACTGGGGTATAAATAATGAAGGTTACATTCCTTTTAGGATCGTTCTACTGAGTTAATACTGTTCAGTAGACAGTAGGCACCTACTATGTAATATTGTTACAAAATGTTTGGAATCAGTCTCGATTCTTTCGCGTATGTAACTAAAACAATGTTAGTTTGAAGGAACCATTTTTTTTTTCTAATATTTATTTTTCTTCTTCTTTTCGTTTCGACGGTAAATTTATGGTTCCTGTATTGTTTTTTTTTCTAATAATATTTTTTTTTTATATAAAAATCATAATTATTATAAGAAAATTCCCCGTTGTGGTATATTTTAATTTTAACTCAAAGGAAAATAATATAACCCGATTGTTTTCTGTTTTCAGGTAAATCATCTCAACATAACTGCACAAAGAGGATACGTAAGGTTTTACTTACTATGACATAACATGACGCCTTGTTTCCCCGAAGGGTTGGGCAGAGGTGTACCTTTAGTACATCCATATTTAGCCAGTTATATTTAAGTCCCATGTAAAAAGGGGCGAACCTTTTGCCACCATCCGGGCACAAGATTTGACATCAATACATTAATATTTCAAGATTTGAAGTCAAAAACCATGGGCATTATTTTCTAATCGCCAAAAAAGATTATTAGAAACTACAAAGTGTACCAGAATTAGAGATCATCCGATCTATTTTGCAAAAGTCCTATCGTGAAAACTTGGTGAAGTGAGCTGTCACTAGTTTAAATACTCGCCAGGTGGAATGACAGCTGACTTCATCTAAGTTTTCACAGTTTTCTAGCTATCTGTCGTTGTAACACGAGCAAAAATTACCGCCAAGTCGAGCAAAACAAACACAAAGGCACAGGCGTACCATCTTTTCTCGCCGCCATTGAGGCCTTCTTTGACCCCCTCTTACTTCGTTGAGGATAAAGCTAGAAGCCCGAATTTTCATTGACCAAGAGGGCTTAGTAATACATTCGATTTGAATCTGTAATTTAAGAACTATTACAGGTCAAAGTTCCTCAATTTTGACACTCACACTGACATACTCACTCACTCACCGATCATCAGAATTCTAAAGTACTTCTAGCAGGCACACAATTTTGAACACAATTAGTATTTAGCATGTAAAGCAAAGACAATTATAATATACTGCTATTTCAGTCCCGTTTTCTAGATATGTGAACTGCTTAAGTAACTTTGTAATCATATATTATTTATAAGCCGTTCGTCGCGGCTGTCATTCGTAGATTTTTTTCCCTTTCTCTCTTTGACAATCATCTGAAGCACCAGGTCTGACAACCAGTCTTACCAATGGGTATAGAGGTAATTCTATTTATTAAAGAAATAAAGATGAATAGATAGGTAGTTAATAAATTAACAGATTGGTTTTACATTAGATCTCACATCTTTTTGCGGTTTAACATGATATGTTTTTGATGGGATTCTAACCATTTCTCTGTCGTTGTAACACGAGGACAAGTTATACAGTTTTCTCTCAACACCACACATGGCTCATTTGCGACAAAACCCTAAAAATACACCCACAAAAGTACTCAAACTAACTAAAAACACAATTTTATACTTACCTCATAATATAAAAGTCCTGATGGTGAGTTTATTTTAGAACTACAAAGGTTTTCGAGCTGAAAACCATTTGAATACACATTACCTGAGCTAGATCGTGCTTAGCTCGGCCTGAGAAAAACAAGTAAAAAGTCTTGACCGCCTGTTGCGACGATGTTATTCTTATTTTAGTCGTGTGCTGACGGCTAGGGATGGGAAAAGAGGTTGGTATCGATAATTAATGTTTAATTAATTTTGTTTTACGTTATTGAAAATATTATGGGTCTTCAGAAGCCCGAAAGACTGACAACCAATCTTACCAAGGGGTATTCTCAGTAACTGGGTTGTGGAGGTAAGATAGGCTGTCGCTCCATCAATATCTATACTTATATTATAAACAGGAAAGATTTGATTGTTTGTTTGTATTGAAAAGGCTCCGAAACTACTGGGCCGATTTGAAAAATTCTTTTACCATTAGAAAGCTTAGTTTTCAGGGAGTAACATAGGCTACTTTCTATCCCGGGAAAAATAACGGGTCCCGCGGGAAATAGCACGGGAGCGAAGCCGCGGGCAAAGTGCTAGTGTATAATACTGGTATTTAGCTGCTATCCGGTTGGGCTGACTCTAACATAGTTGGCAAATGGCTAGGTAGATGTTATTGAAAAAAACTAAATACAAAAATATTTTCGAATGCAATGTAATTTTTTGACATATTAATTTTTGATGTTTATCTCACCTTATCAATTTATCAAATTTTATAGTTAGAAAAACCTCTACTAGTGTTCCAAAATAATCATCTGACTAACATTATAATTAAAATGTTGTAGAGTTATCTGGGTCGGACTATCAGTCCTCATGATACATATATTTTAATTTGTTCACACAGCTAAAACGGGTTTAAAACTTAGAAATATGTCTTATAATGTTACATATGTAGCTTCTGCAGAAGAAAAAAGTAATATCTGTCAAGTAAAGATACGTGACCACATATTTTTGTAAATAACCCGAAACTTATCAAAAATTCATCGAACATGTATCGACAACCACGACATCCCTAAAAAATGCATCTACTCGTGTGCACTTCATGACACGAGGATATCGTTCAAGATTCTTAGGAGACTGCTCGCTTTGTCTACCTGCCACATAATCGATAATTTAAATGCACGTCACTAGAAAATACGACGACCAGGCGTGTTCACAACGTCGCCGATTTTATATTATCGACTACAATATCGATATAGCAAGCTCTAATAATTTTAGTTTGTTCGATGCTGTATTAATAGATTGTGGTAGCTTAGTTTTTGTTTTCAGTCTTGTAGTTGTTGTGTTAAATAAAGTTATAATAAAGCGTGTATTGTGTGTGTTGAAAGGAAAAGTTTCTAAAGTAAATAACTTAGTATGAACATCTTATTTTCTGTTAAAGTTTAAGTTAGGTACGTTGTAACGTTGGTAGAACATTTTAAATTTTAATGTAACTGTCTCGCTTATTTTCTCTGTGCGCTAAGGTAGAGGTGTAGTTATTTACTGTTAAAATAATATTCTGTCAGTTTTTTGGTGGAAGAAGTATTTGTTTCGTAAATCGCATACTGAAATAGATAACAATCTTAAGGCTCCAGTCAACGTGACGCGACGGTGCCACGCGATTTTGGTAGTAGAATTTCTATGAGGTTTTCATAGTTCTACTAGAGTCGCGTCGCGCGCTGTCGCGTTGCGCCTGACTGCGAGAGCCCTTAAAAAGTAATTTAAGCTGAATATAACAAAACACAACTGGCAAAATGTGGGTGTACACAGGTACACCTCTGTCCAACCCTTCGGGGAAAAAAGGCGTGATTTTTATGTATGTTTATGTATAACAAAACAATTTCTAATTCCCTAGGCGAATTACAAAAAAAAAAATAATAGCATCCATATTCCAATGCAATCAACTTCGTCATAATTTATTCAATTAAATATAAGTAAATTAATAAGGACTAATTACCGCATCCCCTAATTAATATTAACTTTATTCATCGACCTAAGCACATCCCTATTCGAGCTCCGCGTGTTTGCGACACTACCAGCGTGGCACCTTATTGTTTAACTTGGCTAATTAGTCGCTCGCGTGCAAACAGGACTGATAAAACAATCCTGTGCTTGCCTTTCCTATTGTCAATACTATTTACTTTAGGAGGCATAAATGTAGAAACGAGGATTGGCTTACGAAGCCACTATGTTCAAAATTTTATGTATAGATAAAAAATTTAGAAATAAAGAGGAATTTTATACAATTACCGACAAACAACCTTATTTAAAATGGTTACCACCGCCTAACTACCATCACCTAACTTGCGTCTAATTTTGTTGCACAAAAAGCATTTTATAGTAGTCGCTCTAAAATGCTTTTTGTTCTAAAATCACTGCTCGCATATCCTCTATTACCGGAGCACCATTATTTTTAAACTATATTAATATCTACAAAGAAAATCGATGAATACATTGTTGCGGAGTTTAACTTACAGCTTCTTGCTACTCGAGTCTCATAAAATGTGAAAAAATTAGTTAAAAAACTATGGAATCCAAGCAGAAAAATGTGAATCCAATTCGCGAAATTTCAACACCGAAATAGGTACTTGTCGTTAAGACTCAAGCAGATCACAACAATCGAGATTCGAAACTATGTAGTAACACAATACTTAGTAATATCAAACTTCACTTCTCCTCGACGATACAACCGCAGTTTATCGATAACCGTTTCCCGTATCACGGTACACCACTAATCGTGTGCACGACACTACTCAAGGCGTATTGTTTGACTCCAGTAATTAGTTCCTCGCGTGCTGCCTCTGATAAATCAATCGTACGAGTATATCCATGGATCAAAATTATATGCCAGTTTGATATGTAGATTAGGTTCGAGTACTATATTGCTTATTACATATATTGATTTATATTGAAAAACTTGCCTGTGTTCGCGGGAACGTACTGCCGGGATATATGTCATGGTCTACGTGTGTGCCTTGCATTTCATCAAACTCCGTTCAGCCGCTAAGGGGTGAAAATGTAACAGACAGAGTTACTTTCGAATTTATAATATTACTGGCTATCCACTCCTGTTTCGCACGATTTCTTTATTATATGAAAGTTAAATAAAAATGTTCTTGAATAAATTCTCTAAATAATTATGAGAACATCATCAAAATCCATCGCGCAGTTTAGAAGAACAACGCGGTAACACTGACAGACACGACTTTAATTTATAATAGTAGGTATAGATCTGATATTATAGTAAGGATACAGCAGTGATAGCCTAGTTGTGTGACCGACGGACTGCCAAGTCATAGGTCTCGAGTTCGAACCCAAGACACGCACACACCTCTGAGTTTTCGGATTCATGTGCGTATTGTATAATTATCACTTGCTTCAAAAACGGTGAAGGAAAACATCGTGAGGAAACCGACTTGTCTGAGAGATATTTCTCGACGGCATGTGAAGCCAAGTCAGAGGCCCATGGGTGGCTTTGAAACTCTGACAACAGGTTAGTCACTAACCACACCAAAATAATATAGTAATATGGAAATTTGAGTTTCTAAGAGCTGTTATGATCGTCATCACCTAAACTACTAAAACTTTAGACTACGAAACCAAAATGTTACCCAATCATTTTTGGGTATAAGTATTAAGGTTATTGGCAATAACCAATAACGGTTACGGTACAGGGGATGGAATAGTGATAAGAGGTTCTAAATTTGAACTCCACCTGTTGCATTATCTATTGCCGAAGAGCCACTCTTTGTACCCACCCACACAGACTCGAATAGCTTAATGGAGGGATAAATAGGAACACTACAAATAAGTAACCAAAATTGCTGTAAGATAAATTACGCTTAACCTAAACTGGTGGCCCATTTGTAATGACCGCAACTTACAAGTAGTAGGCAGGCGCTTTATTTTGTGTTTTTAATTAAAAAAATTATTCCATCACCACTGCTCTCAAAACGGTGAAGGAAAACATCGTGAGGGAACCGGCATGTCCTGGAACCAAAAATTCGAAGACGTGTGACATCTACCAACCCGCACTGGGTCCGCGTGGTGGATTACGGCCCACTCCCTCTAACGAGAGGAGGCCTGTGTGCCAGCAATAATGGGAACATCCATCCGGCCACTTGACCGGTTCTGTGTTTCCCGCATCCAGCAGATTCTTGCGGCCTGCACAAGGTCATTCGGTCCACCTTGAGGCCTTCTAACGCTACGTCTTTCCGTACGCGGTTGCAGAACCTTTCGGCCTCATCGGTCATCTGTTCTGCAAGCAATGTGCCCTATCCACTGCCAATCAAGTTTGGCAATTCTTCGGGCTATGTCGGTTACTTTGGTTCTCCTGCGGATCTCTTCATTTCTAATTGATCGATCTCGTAGGGAAACTCCAAGCATAGCCCTCGCCATTGCCCTCTCGGTTACTTTCAGCCTTCTAATGAGGCCCATTGTGACCGACCACGTTTCAGTACCATAGGTCATCACTGACAACACGCACTCGTCAAAAACTTTCGTCTTGAGACACTGTTAGTATATGAGACGAGAAGATTGTACGCAGCTTCCCGGACGCCGCCCAGCCGAGTCGGATTCGACGATTGACCTGACCTCTTTCTGACTACTAATTTTCGTTACAGATAGTAAAAGATTGAATATGGGCAAAGCTTAGGTAGTTAAAAGTAAATAAACAGCTTGTTACTGCACATTTAACGACTCCAAATTAACGCAACTATCCAAACAAATAAACGAACTAAACCACGACAGTGACTCAACTGAAATCTGAATTCGTAACTGACCGATCGATTTTTTTTACCATCGAAAATTTAAAGCGTTCAAACGACCGTCCATATGTTTACAAAGCTTCGTAATGTAGGTTAATCGATGTGCATCGTATGTGATACTATTGAGTCCATGAATGTTTACTGAATGGACATTCGATATAGTTGATGTGTTGGTAGTTTTGTAAGGATATCGTTTGGCAGTTGACAAAGGCAATTTTCTACGTGTGAGCTAGGTCGATAGATTCAGGATAATATTGGGAGTAGCAGTCTTTTCAGATACGGTTTTGTTTCAATTAGATCCTGAATTTTCAAGGAGATCAGTTAGTCGTAGTCAGATAGTTAATTGCCATTTCCAGAATGCAGATTTTTTTGCAAATGGTCTGAAATTGCTAACACATAGTGAGCAAACGTTCTTCTGAATGAAAGTTTATTATTTATTTATTTATTAACACTTCAAGCACATAAATGTATAGAGGCGGACTTAATGCCACAGGCATTTTCTACCAGTCAACCTTTGGGTGATGCAGAGACAAACTGTGGTAGGTGCAATAGCGAGAATTGAGGAAAAAAATATTTATTTAAATATAAAGATATACATATAAACCTATTAAAAACTATAAATATAATAAATACACCTAATTATATATAAATATAAGCACAAATAAGACAAACAATGGGAAAACATTACCGTTGTGATGATACTGCCAGCTTCTTGCGAATGTGCTCGCGAACTTTAATTTTAAAAGATAGTCGGTTCTTTTCCCTCAGCCTTCTAATGAGGCCCATTGTGACCGACCACGTTTCAGTACCATAGGTCATCACTGACAACACGCACTCGTCAAAAACTTTCGTCTTGAGACACTGTTGGTATATGAGACGAGAAGATAGTACGCTTTTCCCTCTTTTCTTTCCAGCAGGGGCATTTCGTAATAGGTACAAATACAATACCAATTGATAGCAAATCCTTTCATTTTGACAGTTCAGCGACGTTCATTACGTTATTTACGTTGTTAACCAGAAGATTTAAAAAAAATGTTTTTAATGCCGCATAAATTCCTCAAAGTGCCAGACCATGAATAAAAGTAACAGAGAAAAAAATAGAAGATTAGGTGCAGTGATTTGGACTTACGCCTTTGGGTATACGTCTCTAAATAGCTGCTTAGCTTAAAGAATGACGAAGTTAATCTTAACTCCTTCCCGTAACAAACATTATGCAGCAACACCAACAATGAATTATAAATTAACTACGAGTTATATGAAAGACGTTTATCTTCAATATATCATTATTACACGGTGTATCGGTTCGGGTGGAGCAAACTGAGCGTGCGTCGTGACGGCGAGTGGAGAAGCCATGTGTCATATTTATTGCGTAGTTTTTTAGTATGCGCTGAGCTGGAGTAGGGTTTTAGGTGGGAAAATATGTCGTTGTTAGGATTGTGGTATGCTTTTAACTTAGCTTAACCCTGTTTTCTCGTGACCTAAAATATATCATTTTTTATTGAATAAACGTTTCGTTGGAAGAACTCATTTGTCTGTGTGTTATCACAAGAAGGGTTCTTAACTCCTGGGCTATTACATCCCCGAGCTATGCTTATAGGTATATGCCCTTATAAGTTATTCGGCCGAAGATCCATTCCGAGCCTACATTAAGCAAAAGGCTACTAAAGCTAGACAAGCGTTTATGTCTTTATAAAATCCTCACAAAACCAGGCCCGCGGTATGAATATCAAGGGATTTATTTTTGTTGAACAAATTAGTTCATGTTTCTGGAAACGTAATTGTGTAATTTAGAACGACACAAATTCTACCATTCTCGCATCTCGCTATATACAATGAAAATGTGACGACAATATTTTTGTGACACAGAGAATGCATTCGAACTCCATGCTCCAGAAATACGCGACCGCCTCGCTTCGCCTTATTAACCACGATGAATGATTTATAGTAATATAAGACTTATGGCGTTGGAAATAACGACGAGCCTGTAATTTAGTTAAAAGGGTTATTTTAGCGTGTCAATTAAGTACTAAAGCCAAGCTATATTTGGATTCGTCTTGTGCCGCCATATTGCATTATGGTCCTTAAAATATTTGAAATTATTTAACGATATGTTTATTGGAGTTTGTGGGTGTTTTTTAATGTTTATTTATGAAATTATTGTGGCTGTTTGCGTCTGTGGACTTTACTGCGTCTCTTAGCATTTATTGTAGTTATTACGCTTTTTAATGTCGAGAGGTTGGGCAGAAGTATCCTTATGTCATTGTATGACGACGATATTTATCAGAGATTAGGGGAAGGCCTTATTAGAATGCTAAAAATCACCCAAAGGGCACTAGAGAGGGCTATGCTTGGAGTTTCCCTACGAGATCGAATCAGAAACGAAGAGGGCCGCAGGAGAACCAAGGTAACCGACATAGCCTGAAGAATTGCCAAACTTAAGTGGCAGTGAACAGAGCACATTGCTCGCAGAACAGATGGCTGACGGGGCGAAAGGTTCTGGAGTGGCGACCGCGTGCCGGGAGACGTAGCGTTGGAAGGCCTCCCACAAGATGGACCGATGACCTTGTGAAGGCTGCAGGAATCCGCTGGATGCGGGAGGCACTGAATCGGTCGAAGTGGCGGTGCTTAGGGGAGGCCTATGTCCAGCAGTGGACATCTTTCGGCTGAAATGATGATGAATGAACCTAAATTCTCGTTGGTATTGTTGTTATAATACATATAGTCTTTATATCATCTCATCATAAGAAATTTTTCATTACTAACTGCGCCCCGCGGTTTCACTCGCATAATTCTCGATCCCGTAGGAATATCGAGATAAAAAGTTTCCTATGTCCTTATCTAGGTCATGGTCTACCCATGTGCATAATTTCATCTAAATCTGTGGAGCCGTTTTAGCGTGAAAGCGTTACAAACAAACAAACTCACTTTCGCATTTATAATAAGTTACCACTTTGGAAAAAAATTTAACACAGGGTAGTTTCAGTGGTTTGTGAAGATCCAGCTAGGTATTAATAGCAGAGTTTGAACATAGGAAGCAACCAAACACAAAATTCACACCACGCCGTTGATAAAATATACGACACTCTTAACAGATTTGAATACCTTTAATCAGTATTTTTCATTAAAATGCCATTAATATTTATACGAGTATTGACTTCCCAATGTTTATATTTACGAATCAACTCATACAGCGTGTATCAGGAATGTCGTGGTCATATAAATCAAATCAAAACATTTTGTTTCACATAAACCTACATGGGCACTTATGAAACGTCAGAAGCTAGGTGCACGGTTCCAATTGGTCGTTTCCTATGGAGAAGAGCCGGCAAGAAACTCCTGCGGTTACTCATTTAAAAATAATTGACTATTACAATGGTTTCAAATAACAGTGTTAATAGGTATGGGAGGACAGTGTAGGCTTTTCAACAAGCACCAGGCCTTCAACTTTATCACATTCACAAAATATAACCACGCATTTCTGATACAAGCTCGTAGCTAAGTAATAATAGCCGCATGGATCGATTTATCAGGTTAAGCTACGCTTGGGGTTGGTCTGTGGATGGGTGACCACACACCGAGTGGGTCTTAAGACACACCGAGACTCCTCCGTGCCTCGGAAAGCACGTTAAGCCTGTGGTCCCGACTGTTATTCGTGGATCTTTGACAGTCGTTACGGGTCGTCAGAAGCCCGAAAGTCTGACAACCAGTCTTACCAAGAGGTATCGTATAACCTAGTCATTAGGTTGTGGAGGTCAGATAGGAAGCCGACCCTAACATAGTTGGGAAAAGGCTAGGCAGATTGGTTTATTACTGATACACGCTGTATTTTCGAATCAACTCATATAAATGCAAATTAATGTTTGATAAACCGAAGAGCCCTTTCCCAACAGTGGGAATTTTATGGTCTGTTAATATGTTTTTATTGTTTATTGAATGTTAATGTTAACAAACAAATCAGTTCTGTTTAAATTAGTTACCGAAACCAATAAAATTAAACTTAATTGTTGAATAAACATTACCTGTGCCTCGATGCCCGTTGAAATAGTTAATTATTATTAGAATTAAACCGGTTTTAAGCGGTTATAAGTAGTCTTAACTGGTTATAACTAGAATATTTTTATTCGGTGCATGGGATGTGGTGTTTAAAAATAAAAGTTATGTAAATATGACAAGAATGTCGTTATGTAAAATGTGTGGGTTCCTTATGTTTAAGGTAATTGGATTATCGTGTGTTCTGTCTAATTTTGAATTGTGTTCATAAATATTGATGTTACACCTATCTATTGAAGGTGGCTGAATAATAAATCGGTTTATTTATTCTGATTGAATACTTCGTTTAAATGCTGCTCATTTAATGAACGCGTCGTTTTTATTTATGTCATGGTTTTTCTTTTTGGCGTAAGTACTTGAATTTTCAGTCAGCATTTATGGGTAAAGATTTAGTAAATTTAAGCCTCTGTTCTGCCCAGCTGTGGACGGTTCTGAACCGCGTGAATTGGGAAAATGATGCTATAAATACTTAAACATATTGTTTTCTTAGTTTTACTATCAGTTTAGCGTTCCTATTTACCGATAGGTACTTCTAATTGAAACAGGAATTTCTCAGTAGCAGCCCGGCGGGCGGCGTCTGGATTTGTGCCCGGTTAATGGCAAAAAGCTCGCTTCCTATTACATGGGAATTAAGGATACTTGCGAAATGTGGGGTATATTGTAGGTACCTACCCCTCTGCCTAACCGAAGTACTGACGTGATGTTATGTTACAACTTACAGAAAAACAATGTCGCATACCTCAAAAAAGTTTTTCAACCCGTTTTATTTTTAACGGACCCCTAAAAATTGAAATCCCACTAAGCGAACGGATGTGAACGTAATTTTAGTCGTAAAATCGGGCAAGCACCACGGGCCTGCGGTCGGGCATACGCGTGTGGTCCACCCTTAACGGACATTTTACGATGCCCGAAGCGATGTCGGTGACCCTTTTATGCTTTTACACTTGATTAACTTTTTTAGTTTAATTGTTCGTATTAGTATTTTACTGTCTTGTGTTTTTTTTTTTGTGAATTTGAGTGACGGCGATAATTGATTTGGTTTAAAATTCTCTATGACTATATAATTCTGCTTATCTGGTTATTTGTGGTTTTGCTTGATCACAATGAATAGTTATTAGATTATCTACGTAATTCTGCCAGAATGTTATTGACTCGTTAGCTAAATTATATAAATAAAATATAGCAATGATAGCCTAGTGGTGTGACCGTCGGACTGCCAAGTCATAGGTCTCGAGTTCGAACCCAAGGCACGCACCTCTGACTTTTCGGATTCACGTGCATATTGTATAATTATTATCACTTGCTTCAACAACGGTGAAGGAAAACATCGTGAGGAAATCATGTCTGAGAGATATTTCTCGACGACATGTGAAGCCAAGTCAAAAGCCCATGGGTGGCATAAAAACTCTGATACCAGGTTAGCCACTAACCACACGAAAAAGAAAAGAACTTGTTCCTACTCACCCAAAAAACGTAACCAAGAACCAATTTTAAAAATTGACTTAAAATGTAACTACATGTTTATACTATAAATTATCTGCACACAATACATGTCAACATTCAGTAGGTAAGCTAAGCGTTCCGCAGACAGGCGCAACGCGACGGTGCGACGTGATTCTGGTAGAACAATAACAATTTCCATGAAGCCTTTATAGATATTTTTCTACTAGAGTCGCATCGGTGTCCGGGAGCCTTAAACCATTCCCGTCTTATTACAAAAAAACTAAATAAACCTGGCATTAAACCTGACTTATCAAGTCCAGGCTTATCTGCAGAACCATGGTCTAAATTTGTCCGTATTACAAAACTTTAAAAAACCGTGGTCTTCTTAGTACCGTCATTTGAACCGTTGTTTTTATATCAACCACAGATTAATACAAATATTACTCGTTCACCATGATATCATTCAATTGCAACGTTCCGTATGCTCAGAAAAGAAAACTTTTAGTTAATATAAGCTAATGTTTAGGAGTGTTAAAAATATTGAGATTATTATTTTGTATGGAACATTAGTTATTTCGTCGATTGCAGTTTTGTTTAGGTTTAAGTACATTACTTAATGTCGTATTAATTACTAATAAAACATCTTAGTACGTGTAACGAAACGTAAGATTCTCGCGCGATATATGAAACCATAACATTAAACAAAACCATCGCAAGTTGAACAAAGTTCCTTTAGCTTTGGAATTTTTAAGTTATCGAAGTCTCTAATAGAACAATTTTCTCTTTGTTGATAGTATGTATGTAGTGTTCTTTAGTAATTTTAATATTATATTGTGATGTACCAACAAAATAAAAACGAACTGAGAATTGGAGTTCCGAGGAAAAAGTAAGTAATCATAAATTAGGTACTCCGATGAACTTGAAATCCGTCTTTAATTGATTTATAACCCAAATTTGAAATGTTTTATGATATACTACGCGAGATGATTGCATAATCTCGCCACATTATATCCTCAATATCAATGAAATCGACCATGTTAATATCCATTTTTGGGTAAAAACAACACAACACAATGAAAAAGATGCTTTAACTTAAAAATTAAACTTGGACAGATACGACTTAGACCACTGTTTGATCGTTTAAACTAGGGGCCGCCGAGGTTTAGGGTTAGACCATGAAATGGTTTGTGGTTTTTCGAAAAACCACGTTTTGTAATATCATTTTTGTTTAAACCGTAGTTTATAGAAGTTTAAACCGGGGTTTTTAGTTAAACCGCTTTTTGTAATAAGACGGCTAATGTTTATCTCGTTAAACCTCTCAATCGAATAAATATTAACACCAAGACTACACATACTTATTAACTCGAACTATAACACCCCTATAGATTGTTAATTACAACACTAATAACCCGATACCAATGATGGGGATATTCATTCCGTGACGTCACAGCCGGTACCCTATCATGGCTAATAACGTTCAACAAACAGATCGTAATGACACTGTAGGAAAAGGCTGCAGTAAGGCAAGTTTTTACAGAACAACTAGCGCTGAAAATAAAACATTGTAAGGAGCTGAGCATCGTCACAAAGATTTGAACAGAAACCCTCGGGTCACCCAGATCTATCACAGATATTCTGAACTGATCAGGAAATTTAATAAACTTCTGGAGGGAGGTGGGCTGTTGGAATAACCCCCGCCATGGCCCACGCAAAATGGTCCACCTGAAGGAGTAAGTACGGAAACCAAACCGTGTAACATAGAACATAGGGCACGTGCTGAACGAAATAAAGGGTTCACAAAACATATCATGAGGCCTGTCTTCCCTGAAAACAGAACGGGTTGCAGAGAGATGCATTCACATTTTATTGGTCACGTTAACAGCAACATCAGTGCTGTTCATGATTTCCTCAAAATGCAAGTGTTGGACACTTGGGACAGTCGTTCGGGTCTATAATACCCCTAGTTGTGTTTGCAACGGCCTAATAGTACCGGGAGTCAACTGTTCTTTAAAATGCATTCTGAATATCTGAGTATTGTCTCAAATTGACACAAGCGTAACTTAAATGGCTCACAAAGAAGTCACAGGATAGCCAATCATCAAAACTTGGTTCAATAAAGTTTTCTTCTTTGAAGAAAAGAGCTTTCTGGAGTAATGGACCTTCTGAACCTTCTATGTGTCGTGTTAATTTAATGCTGAGCGAATACAGGCCGTATTCTTTTATGAGTATATGCTGATTTGGATACAATATTGAATGTATGTGCTTCAGTTTTACGCGATGTATCAAGGCCCTTCTCTTACTGGGTTGGTTGAATTTTGACTGGATTAGGGATATATTTTTAGAAGGTGGATTCAATTTAACTTTGGAAGAAGATATTTTTATCCGCATAAACATACGAGTACCTAAATAAACTTACCCCTTCTTACCGTGGGGATAACCAGAAACTATAATATACAACGCTACCTGCTACGATCCTGGCATAGGTACTCCTTTTGCTTCGTTAACGTTTATACATGAACATGTTGTCGTGTTGTTCGTTCATGTTTGTATGGAAGATACAAATTAAGATGTCGGTAATTTTTTTTATCCTACTCAGGGCGTTTCCCTAAAAAAAGAACGATGAAAACATTTATTTGGCAGCAGTTCATGAAAAACGAAAAACAAATGAAAAATGAAATGCGTTAAAAACATAGTGGCTCACTAAAGCAGGCTTTTTGAATAACGGCCGTAATCTGTGTTTTGTAACGTCTGAGAGATATTTCTCGACGGCATGTGAAGCCAAGTCAGAGGCCCATGGGTGGCTTTAAAACTCTGATACCAGGTTAGTCACTAACCACAGTTTTTTATGTGGTTAGTGACTGACCTGGTATCAGAGTTTTTATGAGAGTAAAAGACGAGCGCAGTGTGGAGTTGCGAATATGGTCTCTTAATTTGACGCCTAGAATACTTCATCCCACGTTGGGAAACCTTGAGTTAGGGCTTTTGAATGTTTGTCAAAGACCAAGTCTGGGATAGGTCAAAATGGAAAGAAAGCACATACCCATAACTTTTCGATCTAATGACAACATTACTCGAACTAAACTAAATACAGTAGCAACATGTTTATGGTCTCAATTTGCCAGATAATGACAGATCGCGCCGGTACATCGCCTGAGGGCGCCACGCGTCCACTCAGCTCCTTCCGGTTAGTGAGTTAACGAAGAGCAGTATTTAATAGTAATGAATGACTTAATATATTATGTTTTCAAGATCGTTATTGTAATGTGTAAATGGTTAAGTGAGGAGCTCGTGGCTAAGTAATAACAGCCGTTATACAGGTCGATCCATCAGGTTAAGCTAACGCTTGCCGGGGTCGGTCCGTGGATGGGTGACCATCTTTACATACCGAGACTCCTCCGTTCCTCGGAAAGCACGTTAAACCGTTGGTCCTGGCTGTCATTCGTGGATCTTTGACAGTCATTACGTGTAGTCAGAAGCCCGAGAGTCTGACAACCAGTCTTACCATGGGGTATCGTATTACTCAGTTACTGGGTTGTGAAGGCACTGTAAAATACTGGTATTCAGCTGCATGCGGTTAGACTGGAAGCCGACCCCAACATAGTTGGGAAAAGGCTAGGCAGATTGAAATGGTTAAGTAGGTAATTTTTTTTAATTGTTTTCTGTAAGTATGATGAGGCAAGCAGTGTGTCCGATGCAAAAATGACGAACTGCCATACAAACTTTAAGAAAGAAAGAAAAATATCTTATTTGGGACACGCACAGGAAATACAAACAATGATAATAGGTACTTAAAAAAAAAATATACTATACCTACAAAAATAAAATAAAAAAGGAGCATTTCAAAACTAACAAAATAATAATGACCTGTGCGAGGCAAAAAGGCCATATCTCAGTATAAGACGGCGATATTTAAATAAAAAAACCACCGCCCTGGTATTCTGTGTAAGTTAAAAAATCCTTCCTCAGTGCTCACTTTTGCTACTTAGGGAACTCTAGTACAAAATTTCATGCTTCTAAAGTTCGTTTTTTAATGCGGTAGACTAATTTGACAAATGCAAAATGTCAAACTCCAAATAGAAAAAAAACAACAATAATTAGGAATGTTAATTAAATTACAGGAATAAAAAACGAACTTTAGACCCAGCGGTTTAGGTTGTGCGTTGTCTTTCAGTGCATAAGAAGTTGATAAACTTGTAGCGGTTACACCGCCATATACGAACTACGCATCAAAGACATGACGTCACACAAATCCTGCATCGCGCAATTAGAGTTTACCGCGCGAACGACATTTAAAAGACTATCCGACATCAACAGTCGGGCAGTCGGCCCGCCAGACACAACACCCGTCTGGTCGGAGGATCCTCCCTTTTCTATGTTGGACGAGTGAACTTTACACCCTGTTCCTCATACCCCTAAAAACTACTTATTTTCTTTAGTATCGATACCTAATAGGTATTCACTGATAACAGTGGAATCGCTTGAACGCCCTTGCCTTAGGCCGCGTCTTAATAGAAGGCAATCGTCGCGCGAAACCGCGAGCATAATATGTCAGTTTTTGTTCAGTGAACCAGAACGCGCGGTCGCGCCGATAGTCAAAGTCAAAGTCAAATAATTTATTTCAATTAGGCACAAAAAAGGCACTTTTGAACGTCAAACTTTACAAAAAATAATAAAACTGATTCTAGTCGCCCATTCCAAAAGGTAGTTTTCGTATGGAGAAGAATGGGCAAGAAACACCACCGTTACTCTTTTAAAAAAAAAAACATTATATCTTGTATACACTTATTATATAATTATATGTGAAGACAATGCACCTAGAATAAGATTACTATACCACGATAGGTAAAAAGAATGAAAAATGAAGTAATGACATAATTATGTGATAGATGCATGGTGCTCACATACTTACAAACATTGTAAAATTATACTATATTTCTAACATTATAATAAGTAATACTAATAATAATAAGTCAGTGTGTGAGTTCAAATAATCACAAAAAATAAAATAAAATAAATGTTTAAAAAAATAAAAATAATAATTATACAATTAAATTAGCAACCAGTTCGATTTTGTCTAGATAGAGGGCGCCTTCCGGTTTTCCGAACAAAAATGCGACCATCGCTTTTTCTTCATGTGACGATCGCTTTTTAATAGGACGTGGAGTTTGGACGTACTTCGATTGTGGGTGATGGGATCGTGTGTCACGAATTCACGATGGAAGGTCAGGATTCCGTGCGTAGTACTTAAATTTTTACCGACTTCATAAAAGGTGGTAATGAAGTCTCTTAAAAAACGGACGAAGAGAAAAGACTATGTAAGAATCGAACCATGTACTATGTCTCGTTTAAGTGTTCTGTAGATTCTGCTTACCCCATAGGGAATACGCGTGTTTTTATGTCTATGTATGTTTTATTCATGAACTTTAAAAAAAAACTGCCTAGGTTACCAGTCTTACAGCCTATCCCAAGGGGGTGACATTGGGAAAAACATTTCTTTCTCCAAAAAAATAAGCCTTAGATTTTATTTTTAAAGTAATACCAACCTTATAGGCATTTCTTAGTTCTTATTTTCGAATATGGACATGCAAGGAAAAATTAGGAACATGGACATGAAAGGAAAAGTTAAGCACCCGAAACGACAAATAATTATGACTTTTAATTGGATAAATATTTGTTGTTTTAGCGGCAAATATGATGGGTAAACATCATATACCGAGACCCCTCCGTGCCTCGGAAAGCACGTTAAGCCGTTGGTCCCGGCTGTCATTCGTGCATCTTTGACAGTCGTTACGGGTCGTCAGAAGCCCGAAAGTTTTACAACCAGTCTTACCAAGGGGTATCATATTACCCAGTAACTGGGTTTTGGAGGTCAGATAGGCAGTAACTCTACATCAAAAATGTAAGGTTAACCAGGCGTTAATCATCACTTTACTTTAAGGAGCGTTTACGTACACTCAGCTACATATCAGTACACCCAATATTCGTCAATTATGTTTAAGTCCCATGTACTTAGGTACTAAGGAATTATAAAACAAATTCACCATTTCAATCTCTAATAATATTTTTAAATAATAAACCCCATTATTAACTTTAAAAGATAAATCCGCATTTAACCAATTGCATATTCCCAATCCCGCTGCTTTCAATAAATAAATACACAGTAGTTTTAATCATGTAAATTAAAACGCACCCAAAAAACAGCAGACATCGAAATACTGACAATTTGGCCTGACCGTGTTCCGTTTGCCATTCCGCCAATTTTCACCTCAAATAACGACATTACTGAAACGTAATAAAGTTTATTTTTGGTTGTGCCTGTTTTCCGCACCTGTTGTTATGCGTCATCATTAATTTGTTCAAGAACGCAATGGGATCGTCTCAAGTTGCTGGGTTCTCGATATTCCTTAGTAACAAGGGAGGTAGGTATTTTATGTTTGTTTATTTCAAGAAACGCCGGTAATAGATAATAGTTTTGGCAAGTTGTATAAATAGGTAAAACGAGATTTTTGGGAATATTGGTTTTAAGTTACAAAACTGAATTGTGTATTAAACTTTTTTTTTTTTGTTTAAAAATCGATTGAATTGGAATACTTATACACTTTTTAAATATGTTGATGAATATGTAATATTATATGTACTTAGCTACCTGCCTTCGTCAATAATAAATACTGATTTATCATTTAAAGTTTTCATTTAATTCGTTGTAATTGATCTAAGACGTTATAGAATGTGTAAAAAAACATGCCCGATCCGTGAGGTTGTTGTTAATTATCGTACTAAGTTTATTTATGTGATTCAGGAAAAAAGGAAAAAAAAACATTTTCATAGGGAGATTTTACATGGGGCGCGGGCGGCCGTCGTTTAGCGGGTGTCTACAAGTCATAACTTATTACCCCTGTTGAAAATTAGCAATTTTTTTTATGGAATTGGGATAATTTTGGCCCTAAAAACGTGAATAATATTTTTAATTACTTTCGGTAATGATATTTCAGTATCGGACAGGGTTTTATTACACATTGTATAATAATTATGTAAGTACCATAATTCATATATAATATAATTAGTATTCCTTATGAAATGTGATTGGCTACTATGCTATTTCAAAATATCGAAAATTCATTAACTTTTACGGTTGACTGTATCTACTACTAACCTAAGTATGGGCGAAATTGCTTTGTTTCAGTAGTTTGCTTAGATTATGTGATGATTATAGACGTAGTTTTCTTATCTCATGTGTCTTGAGCTTATACGATTATAGCTCATGTCGATACTAGTTAGCAAGGATGTAACCGGTGTTAACGGCTCATGATTATTGTTTCGATGTAATTATACTAAATTAAGAAAATATTAGCTTACTTGAGTATTTTTTCATCACCATAATAAAACTCGCGTGAAAGTTTTATCGCTAATTTGAAACACATGGGTATCTTAAGTATCTACACGCATTGGCGAAACGTACCTCCTCCGTACACTGAATATAAATCGCGCGGTGAGATTTCGCAGTGCGTACTAGGCCTTATATTTTTGTGGTTACCAATTTGCAATAAAGTTATGTTATATTATTTATTTATTTTTTCTCTTTCTACTTGTGTGCCTTTTAGTCTGTGCCAAATAAATGTATTTTCTTTCTTTCTTTCCTTAAATAGGGGAATGAAAACCATTTATGATGATTTCGATGAGATGAGTCGAGCCGTGATGGCGCAGTGGTTAAGACATCACCTATCATGCATAAGGTTATGAGTTCAGATTCGGGCAAGTACCAATGTGACTTTTTCAATGCATATCCTTTCTGAGTTTATCTTGGACATTACTGACATCGGTGAAGGAAAAACACTTATCAAAACTTCTAAACTAATTTATAAAGAGAAAACATTTGATTTTGTGTATGTTTGTTTGTTAGGCGATTAACACACGGCACCGCTCGACCGCGCGGTAGGAGCAGTTTGCGGTAGAAACGAGCACCGCTCGACCGCGCGGTCGGGCGGTGTACGTGTGTTAGGCATCTACGGATTTATTAGAGGCCAATGCGACATGAGATCCGCTTCACCGCCTACCACGGCGGTGCGCGGTGCCGTGTGTTAATCGCCTTACGCTTTCACGCTAAAACGGCTGAACAGATTTGGATGAAATTTGGCACATGGGTAGACCATGAACTGGGTTAGGTTAGGTACTTTTACGGGTAAAACCGCGGGGCAAAGCTCGTTATTAATAAAGTTATGACAGGACAAAAAACGATTTATAATAATGTAGACTTGTTATCAGCGTACCCTATCTAATCTTCTAATATAAATAAGATTGAACGATTAAGTATATCAGTTTCAACTTGACTTCCAAGGCATTTATTCCCACCAATCAAACATTTTAAAAGCAAAAACCGAGCCAACCACAAAAATAATACATAACAAAAAAACAAGAACCAATTTCAATACGTTTACAATTAAAAAGAATACATTTACATATTACCTTGCCCGGGCATTGAATCCCCCTCGCGTGCATTGAAATAATAAGTTCGCTGTCAGTTTAATTGACAAGCCTGATGTCAGTCCTTGTGTCCTGACAAGCTGTTGACGTGAAGCCAGCCTTATGTATGGGTACATTGTAATGGAATGAAGTGGATACTAAGTTTTGTCGGCGGGTGGAAGGAATCAAGGTTATGTCACAGATTTAATACAGATGGTTATCTCCGCAAAATCATTTAAATAAAAAACTACCCTTGTTACGACGCAATAAAGTGCAATTTATATCGTACAGCGCTAATTACCAGCAGTACTTTAAATTCACCTAGAAGTTGCCTCTCTTTCTATCGCGTAACTCTGACTACGAGTGAATTGGCCCGACAAGTCGAGCCTGCCGCGTACGGTCTACTTGTTTCATACCTAAAATGCGGAGTGAACCATCTGTATAAAGCCTCGTACAGACTGGCGTGACGCGACACCAGTAATTGTTCTACCGTCCATTTTTGTTAGAAATTGTTTTGTTAGAGTCGCGTTGCGCCAGTCAGCAAGAGGTTTTACTCTTTATTTATTTACACACAAAACACTTAAACAGGACACAATATTAACATAAAAGAGCACAAAGGTACTGCTTATTTCTTAAGAAATTTCTTCCAGCAGACCTGCGAGAGGAAAGTAGGATTAGATAATGTAGACACAGTGTGTAGAAAAGTCGAAACAAGAAAATTTAAATTAAAACTTAAAACAAAACTATTCTATATAAAATAAACATACATACAAATACATAAACACATATATAAAAAAAATACTAGTATAGTAAATATTTACTTATAATATACATCATATATATGTAGAATATTACTGTATAGAAGAAAGGTAATGCTCTTTGACTTGCTTTTTGAAGAGAAATAAAGTTTTAGAATAATTCACACAGATCAGATTTTCAGATTTAGTGTTTGTTTTAGTTTTAGAATCTTTGGTTGTGTTGCCATAATTTATGTTTGTTATAAGCTGATTTTGCTTAAGTTTCACTCGCATCTCTCTCTTGAACTTGATAAAATGTATGGCATGCAGGTAGGTACCTATGTGATTATGGCCTATCAGTCTGAAGAAATCCTGTAACTGTTTACAGACACACACAAATCGAACATGTACAAACACTTTTTAGACTCTCAATCTACTTATACCAATAATGTTTTCTGTGCATGTAACAGGGCCTCAATATGTCAGAATGGTCTGCTATTACAATAGTGTCAGAATGGTCTATCATTGATTTCATAATTGTTGATTTTGACAAGTTTGGTAATCTACTAACATATCGGCGTCATTATGACTTTCCAATGGTCAGCCACTGACACTCCATTGAAAGAAATGACATCTATTGGTAGTCCCGTACATAATGAAAAATGAATGACTGACTTAGGCGGTAATCTGCTAAAATTTTGACAGTTCCTTTGATCAGTGACCTACCATGAGAACGTCATTGTGCAGTCATTCCTTTTAATTCGTTACGAGTATCGTGTTTGTGGAATACAATGATCAACCAATGATCGACCATTATGAATTTAGCAGATTACGAACTTTTAGCAAAATGACAATGGGATCGTGTTGGAATGACTAATTTATAAAAATAGCAGACTTGGGCCCCAGGAATGGACCTGCGAACCGTAGCGCAGAAGCCAATCGCTTCGCTTAGCCATCATATTATTATACGAGTAATGTACCATCGAAGAAGTTCATATCTAGGAAGTTCATTCCTATCCACCGTAAGGACTATTTCTGCTTGCAGCGCTCGGCGTCTATAGAACGTGGGCGATTACAGATGTGGTCATTGTGTTCACGTGACTTGGTTTTCAAACTGCTACGATATGAAGTTCTTCTATAATACATTAGATGGTTGTTTAGAACTGATGACAAGCCTAACAACAAACTTTTAAGTAGTAACACATTGTATCTGAAATGTAGCCAAAACACATGAAGATCAGCAACTAAAAGACTACCAACAAAAACTTTCCCGATAAACAAATTAACATAATTTACAAAACACATAATAATTTAAAACCCCACTCAATTTAAAAGTTAAAACAATAACGTATCTCTTTCGTTTACAAACAAATTAAGGAAATAAGAAGAAAACCGTTTGCCTTATAAATTATCTTGCTTTTAAAGGTTGCTTCACACTCAAGCGTATCCTTGAATGTTTTTTTGAAACAAAGGGACACCAATTTATGCAGCATACCCAAACGTCCTTTCTTTTTTTTTCGTCGAATCTTTGAGCTCCTTAAGGTCTAGTGTGGTTCTTTCCTCAAAAAAACCATTTCAGACACCAATCTATATTGTCTTCACATGATCTGACCAAGATTATGTCTGCACTTTAAAAGAGACTGTGGTGACCTCTGAGTTTGTTTCGGCCTTTCTTCTCAGAGTAGTTAGATAGGAAACGCCGACTATACTTATAGAAATAGAATCATTTATCAATGTAACATTCTTGTGAATGTTATAATCAATCAACCAACTCGGCCTATCACAGTCCTCTGCTGGAAATCCAGTCTGACCCAGCCACCTTTTTAAGGTCTTCGGTTCATCTAGCTGGGGGGCGTCCCACGCTACGCTTGCAGATACGCGGTCTCCACTCCAGGACTCGTCTGCTCCACCGGCCATCATCGGTCCTTCGACAAACATGGCCAGCCCACTGCCACTTCAGCTTGCTTACTCTGCAGGCTATGTCGGTAACTCCTGTTATTTTCCAGATAATTGAATTCCCGATTTTATGGTTTCTTTCATAGGAACTCCGAGCATAGTCAGCAACGCATGTCATAACGGGCAGGACTGAATGTCTGGTGTATCGAGCACTCACTACGTTGATAAGTTACACATTGAAATGGGTCCAAGTGCTGTAACAAGTAATTGCTTTAATGTGTCCTTACCTTTATAAATTCCCTCGCTTGAAATACGCGTCATGTGGTTAATGAAAAATTGTCCGTCTGTCTGTTTGTTTTTAACAAATTTGTGAGCTTATGCCGTATATATATCATGTTTAAACGTTTATTTTTTATGCGTAAAAATGTTTGTGTGAATGTTACTGAAATTTTGATTAATGGTTTTGGTTTTCATAATACTGTTACGCATGTTTGATGGCTGATTTAATATTTTATTCAATGTAGCCGTTAGTTTTGGTTGGTAATTGCACTAGGATTAGTTGTCAGTAACTAACATGCAGAAGCTTTAATTAACTGGAACCTGCAATAAAAGCGTCGTGCAGATCGGCGCGACGCGACTCTAACAAAACAATTTCTAAGAAAACTTCACGGTAGAACAATTACCGCTGTCGTGTCGCGCGACAGCCGCGCTAGGCTGCACGAGCCTAAACAGTTAGCAACTCGACAATAATTCGGTGTGACTGGCTCATTAGTGTACTGGTCGCAAACGCAACTGTTAAGCTTGAGGTCCTGGTTTCAATTCTCGGGTGGAGCAAAGTGTTATTGGGGTTTTCCTTCTGGAATTTCTCAGTAGCAGCCCGAAGTCTGGATTTGTGTGCGGTTGGTGGCAATAGGCTCGCCCTCTAGTACAAGGGACTTAAACATAACTGGCGAAATGTGGGTGTAATATAGGTACACCATTTCCCAACCAACCATTTCCTTGGGGAAATACAGCAGTGAAGTTATGTTAACCTTCTACTAACCGCTCATCCCATTTACAGTTTCATCGACAAAAAAAACGTGCAAGCCTTACAGTATCCGCTTATGATGTGTGACATCACATGGCTTATTTTTATTTATTTTAAGTTTTTGAATGTTTTTTTTTTTTTTTTTTTTATTACGGACGCTTTTACGAACGTGCACGTCTTTCTACATTGTTCTCACATGCATAAATTCAAAAAGAATGATGTAACCAATATTTTGTATCATTTTTTTTTATTTAAAAGAGTGTCCGTGGAGTTTCTTGCCCGTTCTTCTCCATAGGTACCTACTACGCTTTGGAATGGGCAACTAGCTTCATATTTTTGACTGACCGACCCCTTGACAGTTCAAAAGTGCCTGTAAATGGTTTAATTGAAATAAATGCTTTGAGTTTGACATCTGACATCTCACCTTGGTAATATGCAACAAGGTAATGAGCAACATTAAATGGGCGGGGCCTGGTCAACGTCGTTTCAGACAGCCAACTCTAGCACCGTGCGCGGTCATTGGTCAAATCGCCCGCGCTTCCCTGGCTTCCTGTGACACACTCCGTCGATTTTCACGAAATCACTACCACAGATTTGATTAATATTTATCTAGATATTTTTTAGACTTAGATAGCAGGAAAACGATGTCCAAACTTTTAAACTTTATTTGTAACGAATTCAAGGGATTGCTTTCCTACGTAGCAAAGATGCAACTATTAAATTTTCAAACAACATCCTTCAATATGTAAAACGTAAGAACCAGGAATCCTTAGAACCAAAAATTCTTTCCGTCTTTTCCTCTTTCTTTCCTTACATAAATCCCCATCAAACTCCCATCCATGTATCGGCCGCAGACTTCCTTATACCGTTACATTAGGAGCCTTCCATTTGGCTCCCGTCCAGCCAGAGGGGCAGCCGTACGACCTATTTAGATTTTATCGTCATACGGATGGAATTAAAGCGATCTGGTTCAAAAGGTATGTTTTCGTCAGTTTGGTAACGTTGCTGCAGTATTTGATAAGGATTTTAAAAGAAATATCTCATACATACATAAACTCAGGCCTTTTTCCTATGGCGGTAGGCAAAAACGACAGAACGCCACCTGCTACGATCCTTACATACTCCTTTTGCTTCGTTTTCGTTCATAGATCTGCTATCTAATAACGCAACACATTTTCGTAAACGATTACGACTAATCTGTTTCGGTAATTCTTATAGATACTAATCCCCAAATGAATCTTAAAGTCGTTACCCCAATATCATAATCCAAAACTGTTTAATAAAATTACATATTTGCAATATTTCAGGGATAAGGAAAATAATATGAAACACTAAGATATTTTGTCATTCATTTATATTTCTTTGTCAACATCAATTTCGATATTTTACACCATACCATCACATCTCCTGATTCTCCACATAATATCACTATTTATTTAATATTCGAATATTTACAATAAAACGAATAGGTTACCTTAATTTACAGTAGATCTCCAACCATCTTATGTCAATCTATCTTTTTAAACCAACACAGCACGTCGGTCGTACCCTCGTGAGCGCCCGACCCAGAAGGCCGTTCTTGCGTCATTTTAACATTTCGAATATTTCCGTGTTGCCAGTATAATAAATTGAAACTTAACAGTTGCATGCTTCATTGCGTTATTTATGTTGTTGAGCAGATTTTTGTTTACTACTTACGATACGAGCAATGGATTAGCAATATGTTTCAAAACGATTCAGATTCTGATTGATCGTGTATTAGGGTACTGGACATACACGCACGCCGGTTGCGAGAACTAAGCACCTGACCTTTCTGAAGAAAAAGAGAAAATAACATTTTTATCTCTTAGTTTCCTTGTGAAAGAAAGAAAAGAAATAAATAAAGAAATATGTTTATTCTGCACAAACAAAACGCACATTAAAAGAAAAAATACAAAAGTAGCCAGAAGCCTCGTATTCAACCAACAAAAAAACGTTAGGAAATGTTGTTGTGGTTATTATTACCACACATATTTTGATGAAATCTAGGCATAGGCTTGTGACTAAGTAATAAAAGCCTCACGGCTCGATCGATCAGGTTAAACTACGCTTGCCGCGGTTGATCCGAGGATGGGTGACCTTCTTTACATACCAAGACCCCTCTATGTCTCGGAAAGCACGGTAAGCCGTTGGTCCCGGCTGTCATTTGACAGTTGTTACGAGTCGTCACAAGCCCGAAAGTCTGACAACCAGTCTTACCGTGATACCCAGTAACTGGGTTGTCACATAGTTGGGAAAAGCTAGGCAGATGATATTTTGATGAAATCAGGCAGAGATTTTGCAAGGAACGTAAAAACATAGGTCAAACAGTTAATGACTTACATTAGCCTCAATAATATTAGTGTCACGTCAAACCTCACAATGAAAACCAACCCTAATGAGCTAACCCGTGAAACCTAACTCTCATAAGCTACACTCCGGGATAATCAATCACTACAGCTTCCATTCGCTGTCTAATGAAATCCGATACCAGGCTTGCGGAGCAAACTCATGTTCAAAAGGTCGCCTCAAATTGGATCGGCAGACATATTTGTGACCTCAATGGCACCACATTTGGTTTAACAGCTGTTTTAGTGTTATTAGCTGGAGTATGGTAGAAATGAACATGATGAGGTTGAGGATTGACTTGTTTCAAGTGTAACCATAACCATAATCAGCCTATATTAAGCCCACTGCTGGGAAACAGCCGTCCTCTTGCTGTGAGGGAGTGGGCTGTAATTCACCACGCAGGCCCAGTGTGGTTTAGGAGATGTCACATGACTTCGAATTTTTGGTTTTAGGACATGCCGGTTTCCTCGCGATGCTTGTCTTCAAGTGTCGAAAAATATGACGAGGAGCTTAGGAAAGGAGGAGAAGTAGCAGCGTTCTTATGTCTGCTTATGATCATTCTGCAATTGGAACAGTGCAGGTGCTGTTCTAGTGGAATACCTCCCCAATTCGTCAGCCGTGGTGATCGTGGCTATCTCCATCTTTTTTATTTATTCATTCATTCACTACTGTATAACCGATCATTGTAGTTATAATTTGATGAAGACAAAGTACCAGGACACAAAACGAGAAAACTAAACTCCACTAAAACTACCAACGAAAAGGTTTTGTTTTTAAAAAGATAGCGCCACAAGATCTTCCTGTCTGTTTGATGAAGAAATCAGGCATATATTTAGCTTAGTTAACATATGGAGAAAGTTAAATCTGTCACAATCTGTGAAAATTTCAACTGTCTACCTATTACGGTTCATGAGATGCCCGCTGACAGACGGACGGACGGAGGGATGGATGGACAGCCAAGGTTGAGTAATAAGGTTCCGTTTGGGTACAGAACTCCAAAAACTAGTCCATATTAGTTCTACAGGCAAATTGTCTTACCTTTCTCAACCACATCTAACTAAAGCAACATCAATGGTCCAACCTATTCCTAATCAAACCCTAATCTCAGATGATTACCCGCCAGACTCGCAGGACCAAAACAAAGACACATTACGTATCACAGACTATCAAGGTGGAACAATGGAATCTGTTCACAATACCTATAATTGTGATCTGGACAGTTTGGCGGGAGTCCAGGAGTTGACAGCCACTCCTGGGAACCCATTAAGATGTTATCGTCATGTGGCAGGGAATATGTAGAAGTTTAGTTGTAGCAAATTTTATAGGAGATAGATAAATACGGTACGAGACGATTACGATTGTATAATTTGACAATGAGAGCAGTGGTGGTCGTAAATTTGAGCCAAGACAAGCGCGTTATTAATTTCATCACCACTGTTCTCAAAACGGTGAAGGAAAACATACTTAGAAAACTGGCCTGTCCTAGAACACAAACATTTTTTTTATATGTCATTCACCAACCCGCACTGAGTCCCGTGCGTGGTGGATTACGGTCCACTTCTTCTAGCAGAAAATAGACAGACACTACTGAAAATGTCGGTATTCCTAAGATATAAGTTGCACAAAAAAGAATCCTCCTGTCTTCTTTTCTACAAATAAATTGCATGACATGATGTGCCGACCCAAATAAATTTGGAGAGGGGAGAATAGCGAAGATGATGAATCCCAAAGGAATGGCAGTATTATGATATATATGATAATCGCGCTGGCAATACTGGTGAATGGTCGCAGAAAAACGACCTCTTAGTGAAATTATTTGTGTTTGTTTTATTAGTGTAAAATCTATTCTTTACCTTAGTATCTAAGTAAAAAGTGTCACACTCAGTGGCTGTGCCGTGTTTTTGTTGAAGTCAATCTACCGGCTGTCAATGTTTGGATTGGATTGCGAATTCGAATTCTATCTATATACCTACTCGTACTTTAACGGACATCTACTTATTCAATCATGATCTTGAGCCATAATTTTCTTCGACTAGCTTGTTTTCAAGAATCGTTTCGAGTTAAACTTCTCTGCTTATTCCCTAATTGCGGCTGCTATCTCAGACGCGGTTAGATTATTTATCAACCAGATTCCCTTCGGTATTAGAAAATGTATGCCGTAATGAAAGAAAAGCAGTAACATTGCCTTAGAGAGGTCGTCATTTGTACAGAGTTCTGAGTTAAACTGATATAATTGGCCATTTGCTTTGTACGTGTACACAGCTACGCTTATAACAAAGATGGCGGGACAAGCTTGATTCGAAATAAATGATTGGCCCGCATTAAGGCTCGTGCAGACTAGCGCGACGCGACGGCGGCGCGACGCAAAACACCGGTAAATGTTCCATCGTGAAGTTTTCTTGGAAATTGTATTGTTCAAGTCTTGTCGCGCCCTCGCGTCACGCTAGTCGGCTCTGCTTTAGCAGAGAACAGAAGTGTGTGGAAAAGTGAGAAAGAACAGAGGTGTATTTGGCCTGCAGTGGGACATTTGTTTTTTTTATAAACAGACTAGCTTTTGTCCGCGTGAAGGTCGGAAATTATGCCACAGGAACTACTAAGATAAAAGTATCTTATGTAAATCAGTTCATGGTCTATCGTCTATCCATGTGCCTTTCATCCAAATCAATTCAGCCGTTGTGCAAAAGGTAACAGACATAAACAGAATTACTTCAATTATGGATTATCAGAGTATGTCATAATGGCCAGTGCATAAGGTTGTGGGTTCAAATCCGAGCAAGTATGTACCAATGTGACTTTTTCAATTTATATGTACTTTCTGAGTTAATCTTGGACATTATTGACATCGGTGAAGGAAAACATCGTGAGGGAACATGTATTTATAGTTAATATAAGTCTGAAATCGCCAACCCGTCTTGAGCAACCGTGGTGATTAGTGCTCGTGCCTTCTGTGTATGAGAAGAGGTCTTTGCCCAGCAGTGGGACAGTAACAGGCTGGTATTATTATGGATGTATCGTAAGTTCAAATCATAGGTCCATTAAGGACTAATTAGGTATATTTGGTAATGCCAAGAAATCACATGAAGTTGGTTCATTGATCTTCCCAGTACGTTCTTTATTAGTCGTATTGAAATTTCAATAATAGGAAACTTAATACTTTATTAATTCTTTTGTATTCACAGAGAGCAATAGACTTTCAAGTGACCCTTGTTATTTGTGTATTGTATGGAGCTCGAAACGCAGCCACATTAAAATATAGTACCAAACAGTATTATAACTCGGTAGTGACCTTGAAATAATTACCGACGGCCGCTCAATAGATAAACCTCCCGCGTCCGTGCGTAACTGCCGCGCACTCGAGAGTGTTGCGTAGGTACTGGTCTACACTGAGATTTCCAAGCGCGTCGATTCGGCCGTTTTCTGTGAAGACATAATACTGTTACTTATATATACTGTGACGCAGACAAGTCATGAAACTTTAAATAAATTGCTGTATAACCAATCTATGAGCGAGAAGTGTAGAGTTTTCTATTTCAGTTAAACCCATAATACAATATAACCTTTATTCCACGAGAGTATAATGTAAGGATATATCCACAGAGTTTAAATTAGCTTCCTATAACTTGAAAGATACGTGAAAGAAGGTCTGCAGACTAGCCTAACCCCATTTCATCATCATCCTTATCACTTCAGCCGAAAGACTTTCACTGTTACGCTGTTTGTCCACCGCCGCTTTCCACAACGGAACGTAAACGGGGAACGAGATTTTTCGAAACAAACGTGGCGTCCCGTTGGCGGGCGTGCAGTGGGGCCCATGCGGCCATGGAATAAAGTAAAGAAAAAAGTACACTAACTTTACTGCATAAAAATTCAAAATGTGCCAAATGCCTAATATGTATTTCTGGATTTGTCAATTCGCCCACAAATAAATTAACTTCGTACAAATCGCCAAGATAATAATAATATTATTTAACAGTGTCGATTAGCCCGTTTCGGGCGAGTAAACTCGTGCGAATCAACCAATAAGCCGCGGCTATTGTAAATGTATGTATCGCTACTTCGGCGCCCTCATCTCGTCCTCGTAGACGTGGCAGTGGACAAACGGCCTTAGGCATAGGCCTCGTCCGAGCGTCGTCACAACGACCGGACCAGTGCTTTTCGCATCCAGCAGATTCCTGCGGCCTTCACAGGGTCATCGTTCCACATCATAGGAGGCCTACCAACGCTGCGCCTTCCGCCACGCGATCGCCACTGCAGAACATTCTGGCCCTATTTAGCACAGTAGGTACTCTTCGAACAGCTTAATTGATAATGTTATTGTTGTTTGCTGCTTACAAAAATATTATTTTTCCACTCTGCAATCGGAATTTTGTTTATGTTTTGATTGTTTGTTTGTTTTCATTTGTCAATGGCGCAACTCATTGTCTTTGGTCTATGGCCCTGACATCAAGCAATAGACAAAACTTGTCAAACTTTTATTCATTTTGAATATTGAATACGAGGCTTTTGGCTAATTTGTAATGTGCGTTTAGTTTGTGAAGGATAAACAATTTTCATTTCTTTCTTTTTTTGTTCGAATCAAATGAATAAGTAACGTCATAAATATTCTCAATCAAACACATCAACCACAGTTCACTGACTTACAGATCTTTTAAAACGATAATCATGAGTCATTGTGATCAATGTATTGCATTCGATAATGTATCGTCGGCGTTTCTTATACCGGAAAGGACCGGAACCGGTTGTTTTTGATGGTAGGTACATGCTTGGAATTGTTTATTAATTGTTATGTGGTACACACGGCTACACATCAAGCTGTACATTTCCAGTTTATGCTGATCTCGCATTGTATAGGATTTCCGTACAATGCGAGGTCAGCATAGACTGGAAATGTATTGCTTGGTGTGTAACCGTATGTAATTGCATTTCCTTCCTTTGATAGGTACTTCCTTTAGTGTATTAATTTAAAGGTGTACTCTTATCTAGAGATGTTCGATCGCTGTCACGTAAAGCTGACGGTTCCGCTCGTCATTTCAACACTATGATGTGGGTAGTCAAAAGACCAAAAGTGAGTCAATTAGCATAATATTATGAATACAATATAGAGAGTAACTGGAAAAACATACGAACGAAGCAAGTTTATTTATTTATTGACACACCAACGACTCATTCACTAAAACATAACATTACATATGTTCTAATTCAACAGCTTTGCGGTGACTGGTACTTAAAGGTGTGCACAGCACTTGTATAATCAATAATAAAAATTGAAATGGAGATATAATAATTATGATACTAACAAAATTAAAATTTACAAAGTTTACATAGAATCTAAAATGACACATTATAATTAAAAAAAAAAAACAATTAAATTGGATCATAAAAACAATTATAAATAAATTAAAACTATTAAAATAACAAATAAATTAGGACATAAAATTATTACATTATTTATAATAAATCAAAAGATTAAAAGAAGTTAATAAATATAACGCTTGTAAAAATTATTGTGGTTGTTTATTTAACTTGTCTCATTGATATTATTACAGGGTATCTTGGGATATTTTCATCCCTGGAAATATAACAAGAGGCGAAGTTTTAACCAGTTTAGGATAGTTTAGTTCGATATTATTCCAGCGTGCTCCAGTCCAGCGGTAAACTACTAATCTGATATTCTGATTTGGTTGTTGAGCAACCACTTGTCGGCGGCAATACTTATACTTAGGAAATTATCCCTTGAAAATAGCATAACATCACGCCTTGTTTCCCCGAAGGGTTAGGCAGAGGTGTACTTATAGTACATCCACATTTCACAAGTTATGTTTAAGTCCCATGTAATAGGGGGCGAGCCTATTGCCACTAACCGGGCACAGAAAGAAAAACCCAATGACACTTTGCCCGACCTGGGAAGCGAACCCAGGACCTCATGTTTAAGTTGCAGTAGCAGTAGCGCTTGCGACCACTAGATCAACGAGGGAGAAAATGTATCCTAAAATAAACACTAACTTCACTCACTAGGTGTTAACCAAATGCATCATCAACTAACCCGTAACTCAAAAAGCGGTTAAAAACGATCACCGCATTGCAATATCGGTCATCACAGACAGCACACAGCTCGATGTAAACAGTAATTTGCGTACGCCACTCTTGCCAAATGTACTTGGCAAAGTGCCAACTAGAGCAGTTTCGGCTTTCGGCTTTCAGCTTAGCCGGACAAACCTAATAACCGAGAAATTAAAAATTTTGCGCCCATAATGGTCGGGTTTTTTGTTAAAGTTTCCCGTTTCGCTTTTGTTTGTGAATTTATTGGTTTTGTTGGGCTTGTTTAGTAGAGTATTTTAGTTTGGTACTACTTTCGATTGGAAGTTCCTTGATTAAGTCACAGACGTATTTCTTTCTGGTTCAAATTACTTAAGCCTGTTCCCCCTACTTTGCACTGTTTTTACGATTTGACAAAACACGGAGATTTCTTTATTATGTGTAAGTTTAATATTAATGTGTTATACACATAAACTTTCCGAAATAATTCTATTAATGATGGTGAATCCTTTGCAGACAGACACAAAAGCGACTGTAATTTATATCTCCAGAATTAGCTTACCTTCTCACAGGTTTTAAGAGTTATATAATTGTTTATGTTGACATAATCTACTCATTACAATGATTTTTTTATGAGTTGTATTGCAATATGTGGTTAGCTAGCGACCTCGACAATTGATCATATTTATTATTCTTGCCTAACTGTTTATTTGTTTTTAATTCGATGGTCCTAATTTATCATAATATATGTGACTTCAGCTTTATTAGCTATATGTAAGCGGGCACGCCCTTTATGCCTTTTTTTTTTTTTTTTTTTTTTTTGGGTGGGAAATCATCAAATGACGTCTCCCGCTCTGGGTGGAGCGGGAGGGCGTGTCAGACTCTTACTGACTAAAACCCACCCGTGTTCCTTCTCTTGCCTGTGCAATGCCAGGGGGCCACGGTATCCCTTTCGGACTTTCCCGCAACCCCGGCAGGCAATGGTCTCATCGGACCCCTTCACTCGCTGACACTCTTTGAGGCGCGCGTGGAACACAACGCGCCGTCGACCCGGGCTTGGTCCTTACCGGACGGCGAGCTACCCATTGCTCACCGTCCGCAAGCCCGCGCCTACGGTGGCCGGGAATCCGCAATCGATTCCCGACGCCCGGGGCGTCTCCTCCTGCGGCGGCTAGGGGCGTGAGGGCGCGAAATTTGCCTCTCCCTCACGCGCTCCGCCTCCTCCTTCGCGAGCATTACTGCTTCGCAGAAGGAGGTGACGGCCTCCCATGCCCTCTCGCTCCGTACCATGGCCTGGACCAGGGCCGGACGCGAGAGATCCCCGCTACCGATCGCCTCCACGAGGACACGGCGGTGCTCTGCCCAAGCCGGGCATACCTCCACCGTATGCTCCACCGTGTCCTCCGGGCGATCCACGCAGTGATGACACCCGGGCGTTTCCTCCCGCCTTATCCGAAACAGGTACCTGCCGTGTCCGGTGAGGACCTGCGTCAGGCGGAAGGTGAGGACGCCGTGGCGCCTCTCCAGCCACTCCTCAAAAAGGGGACTTATCGCCGCAATAGTGGCGTGCCCAGCACTGGGTTGCGACAATCGCACTCTCCATGCCGCCATGAGATCCCGTCGGAGCTCTGTCCGCTGTGCCGCGATTTCTCGCGGCATCGGAGTCAAGCCCCGGCGTTTCGCCTCCTCGCGCCACTCCCAAATATGCGCGAGGACTTTTGCCTCCAGATCCCATGGCGGTAATCCGGCAAGAAGGCTCGCCGCCTCACCGGAGACCGTGCGGTATCCCCGGACCAGCCGGGTGGCCATGACCCTCTGGGACGCGTTCAACCTGCGGGCAGGCCGCCGCCTCAACGAACGCGCCCACACCGGTGCCCCGTACAGGGCCATGGACCGCACGATCCCCGCGTATAGCCTCCGGCAGGAGGCGTTTGGACCCCCTAGATCGGGCAGGAGCCGCTTCAAGGCAGCCCCGGCCCGGTCCAGTCTGGGAGCCAAACGTCGAAAGTGCTCCTCGAAGTTCCACCGACTGTCGAGGACGAGTCCCAAGTACTTCATCGTCGACTCGACGCCGATGTGAACCCCTCCTACCGTTATTTGGGAACCCGACGGTGGCGCGTTCCGAGGACCATGAAAACACATGGCCTCGGACTTGTGCAACGCCACCTCGAGTCCCAACTGCCGGATTCTGGCCACGATTGTCGCAACCCCGTGTGTCGCTAGTTCGACCGCCGCCTGGTGCGACCTCCCCTGCGCCAGGACCAACGTGTCGTCAGCGTAACAAACGACGCTGACGCCATTGGGGAGGTCGGCGCGCAGCACCCAGTCGTATCCGATGTCCCACAGATGCGGCCCCAGGACCGATCCCTGTGGGACACCGCACGACATCTCTCGCCGGTTCCACTCTCCCTGGTGACCGGGGTAGATGATGGCCCTGTCCGTCAAATAGGCCTCGACCACACGACAGACGTAGGTCGGCATCCGGTGATACCGGAGTGCCTCCCTGATGCAACTCCAGGGCAGGGTATTGAAGGCGTTGGCGATGTCTAGAGACACCGCCAAGACGACCCCACCCCGAGCCACCACATCCCCCGTCGTGAGGGCTCGCACGCGCATGATGGCGTCCACCGTGGAGCGCCCCCTGCGGAAACCAAACTGGCTCTCCGACAAATCCGGCCCCACCCGCACCAGCCGCCCGACGAGGCGGTCTGCAATTACTCTTTCAAAGAGCTTGCCCACCTCGTCAAGCAGCACGATGGGCCGGTAAGCGGACGGAGAGTCCGCAGGGCGCCCCGGCTTCTTGATGAGGACCAGTTTCCCCGTCTTCCAACGAAGCGGGAACTGGCCCCTCTCCAAGCATGCGCTTAGGAGCCCCCTTAGTCGAGGCCCGAGAGCCTCTGAGGCCAGGACCCAGGCTTTCCCAGGTAAGCCGTCGGGTCCTGGGGCGGTATTTCTGGCATTCAGCCTACGTACCGCCACCCTCATCTCTACCTCGGTCACCTCCGGAGCATCGTCGTCGTCGTCGGCGGTGTGGTCCGCATCGGGCACCGCAGTAGGCGGAGCCATGGGTGGGGAGGCATGTTCCCCTCTCGAAGGGAACAGAGCGCTCACCACGTCCCCCACAAGCTGTGGCCGGAGACTCTGCGTCAGCGGGGGAGCCCATGGGCGGAGTTTCTCCCGCACCATCTTGTATGGGCGTCCCCACGGGTCTCTGTTCAGAGTCTCCAGCGACTCCTCGCGGGCCAGTGCCCTGGCCCGCAGGATCTCCGCTTGGAGGGCGGTCTTCGCCGCTCTGTACCCCTCGTACAGCTCCGCCTGAATGGCTTCCGTATCCGGAGGTCGAATACGGAGCCTGCGGTGCCTGGTGTACCGGCGTCGCGCAGCAACGCACGCATTGCGCAGTGTCGTCAGCTGTCGCGACCACCAGTACACCTGGCGCGAAGCACGTCCGGGCTGGACCCGGGGCATTGCCACGTCACATATTTCGGACATGGCCTCCCGGAACCACTCCGCCTCGTCGTTGATGTCGGCAGGCCTGTCCGGTGATGACACCCAGGCCTGCACGATCGAGGCTTCCAGGAGGAGCTCCCGGTCCAGCTGCTTCAGCGCCCACCGCGGACCACTCGGGGCCTGTCGGACCGGCGCGCTCGAGGTCTGGGCGGAGACGTCAAACCGGATGTACCGGTGATCGGAATACGTCTCCACCCCCTCCATGACGCGCCAGTCAATGACACGTGGCGACAGAGCGGGGCTGGCGAACGAGATGTCCACCACTGATTCACCCCGCATCCGCACACACGTGGGGACAGAACCCCGGTTTAGGACGACCAGGCCTGTTTCCAGCGCCCAGTCCTCCACCATCCTGCCCCGTGTGTCCGTATACCGGGAACCCCAAGCCACATTCTTGGCATTGAAGTCCCCGAGGACGAGCACGGGGAGGGAACAGAACCCGACGACGACGACTCTCAACTCAGCAAGGGAGTTGTGGAACTCGGCGAGAGTTCGGTTCGGGGAGAAGTATGCCCCTACCACGACAATCTCCCCGAACCGTGCTGCAACGCAACCCCGTCCTCTCTTAACAGCCTCGAGGGACGGGGTACCGGCGGCGGCCGACGAAATTAGGGCCACTGAGCCGCTCAGGTCCTCCACCCAGTCATCCCTGGGTGGGACAAAGTACGGCTCAGCGACCACGGCGATGTTAATCGACCACTGCGCCATGCTCTGGAGCAACAGATGCTGAGCTGCGGCGCAGTGGTTGATGTTCGCCTGGAGGAGGCGAAATGGGGCCATTATTGGCACTCCATTGCAGCACCCTCCTTAGCCCCCTGTGAGGGCCCTGCCGCGGCGGCTGCGGCGGCGACGACGGCTGTTGAGGCGGCAATGGCGGCGGTGGCGGCGGTTGCGGCTGTGACGGCGGTGGCAGGTGGTTTGCCTCTAGCCTTGGCGGGTGGAGCGCAGGCCTTGCTCCCAATCCGGTGGCCGGCTGGCTTGCCAGCCACCGCACATACGACGCAATGCGGCGTGGCTTCGCACGAGCCGGCCTTGTGACCGGGCTGACCACAGCGGTAACAATGACTGCTGCGGTCCACCTCCGAGGTGCATTTAGCTCCCACGTGGTTACCCACATGGCAGCGGAAACACCTCAGAGGTCTGGGTTCCAGCAGTTTTACCTGCGCCGAAACCCAGCCCACCAATAGCCTTTGGCCTTCCCCGGCAATTTTTTTGGCCGCCGACACGGGGCAGCTCACCGTAACGGCTCGCATCCCCGTGAAGTCAGGACGGATGGCGCCTGCCCTAACCTGCTCGGCAGAGCACCCCCCAGTCCTAACGACAGCGGCCACCACCTGTCCCTCCGTCACTGAGTCGTCCAAGCCCAAAATACGCATGTCAGCGCATTTGGTAGGCCTGGACACTCGTGCCTCGTCCGCATTTAGGGACGCCCTAAGCCGTTCGGCCAGAGCGTCAGCGGCCGGGCCGCTTGCCGCACCGGGGACCTCCAGCATCCGGGCCCCAGTCGCAGTGACCCTCACCCGGATGCCCTCAGTGGCACCGATCTCGTTGAGGTCCACCGCCGCCCCCACCTTGGCGAGCACGTCACGGTAGGACACGCCCCTCTTCTCCGCCTCTGGCTGTAGTGTAATCACTACAGCTGCGGACTTCGGGGCGCGGAGCCTAGCCGCGACGCTTTGCTCCTTGCGTCGCTGCCGCCTCGCCTTTCTTTGGGCCGTCCTGTTCTTCTTCCCCGCCTTCCTCTTCTCCCCGGCTACTTGCCATTCGGCGTCAGCCGGTGTAGCTTTATGAGGAGGCGGGGGCGGCTCTTTCGCCGCTAGGGCCGCGGCCTTTGCCGCTAGGGCTGGGGCCTTCGCCGCTAGGGCCGAGGCCCCCGCCGCTAGGGCTGGGGCCTTCGCCGTCAGGGCTGGGGCCCTCGCCGCCTGAGTAGCCGCCCCGCTCTTGGTCTGCCCCAAGGAACCTGGGTTGGCTGAGGCAGCCGCTGTGACAGCATATGATGCCGCCTTCCGCTGGCCAGAGACCGGTGGCGTGCTCGCCGCCAGAGGAGGGCGCAGGACGATGGCTTCTAGTGCAGAGAAACGAGACCGCAAAGAAGCCATCTCCTGCCTCACCAGGGTCAAAACCCGGTCCTCCGCAGGCACGGGCCGTCCCTGCCCATGCTGCTCCCTCCCCTGTGGCACCTCGCGGGGGCCGGCTCCACGGATTCGGCCAGGTCCGCTCGGAGCTCCTCATTCTCCTTTCGGAGAAGCTCCATTGCGGCTGTCAAGCGGGCGACCTCCGCCCGCATCTCGGACATGCCGTCCGACGGAGGCCTGAGGTGATAGGCCTCCGCTGCCGCCAAAATAGAGGCCATGGCCGCGGGCATGGCTTTGTCTTTAGAGGACTGAGTCCTCTTCAAAACCAATGCCTTGATTGCGGCAGCCACGGCCTCAGCAAACCTGGCCGCTCGCTCCGAATTGGAGCCGCCAGCGGCGTCCGGCTCACCACCTGCCGACTCTGTATGGGCCGCCACAGTGTTCGTCCCTACAGGCTGGTGTTCCTCCTCTGTAGAGGGCCTCTCCACCTCAGCTGGGCTGGCCGGACTCGGCTCGCCTGCCTCCCTGGTGGTGAGCCCTCTACCCACACCTTTTCCCCGGGCCGCACCCCGCCGACTGGAGTGTATCTTCCTTTTGCCTGAGACCACCTCGTCGGACGACCCCTGACCATCCCCCGGTTTGGAGCGCTTGCGGAGGAACTTTCGGTTCCTCACGGTCGCTCCCACCACCACTTCGCGCTCTGAGCTCTGACCCGAGCTCCTCGCGCCAGACGCAGCGTCGGACTCCGACCCCGCATCACTCCCCTCTCCTTGGTTTTTGTTTTTTTTATTTATTTCCATAGTAGTTCCCACGAGTAAAAACATGTTTTATTGACTCAAAATAGTGGTTCGCACTAGCGACTAATTATCTAATAGCTACCCATTAGTCAAGCTTACAACCTCCCTCACGGTGCGCCGCCGCTTGGAGGTTTGGGGTAATTTTTTATAGAGGATTTCTTCCTCGCGGTCCGGGCGGTTAAGCCAAGACCCTCGACCCCGTCAAGTGCCAGAGACATGACCTTGACACTCTTCGGGGCTACGAGACCAACGGTGGCAGAAGAAAAGGCTTCCTCCTGCCTGCCCGACGGCAGTGTTAGTGCACGCCGAGCCCGTGCTCCAACGCTGCTCAACGTGTGCTCTCTCCGAGTACACGTTAGAGCGTTCCTCCGACAGGATATTGGCATGCAGACAATGGGACCCCTTAGGCACAGAGTACCTAATGGGGAGACATTGCCCGCATCCCAGGGTGCACCGTCCTGAAGACTGGCCTTCCCCCCGGACGCATCCGAAGGGAATTCCAGCCCACAGGCACACGGGGAGGTTTCCTGTCCAAGCACCCCACGCCCTTTATGCCTGGAGGCTTTTATTCGGTTATTAAGTTGTTTTTACGTTTTTAGTTTTTATTCTAGCTTGAGTATATATTTCGATGTTTTTGTTGGTATATTGGCGTGTCCTAGCTATCATTATGGCAAATCATTTTATTTAATGTTTTATGTTGAGTAATGTAAATTATTTAGCATACTATTGTATAGAATCAAGTATTTTTTTCTAACTGGAGAGACAGCAGTGCTGCTGGGGAGCTGCTAAAGCACTAGGAAGTAGTGAAGGGCGGTTGAATTTTAACATGTAGATTTTTGTATACATATAGATACAATAAATTATACAGGCTGAATTTTTAGTCACCGTCCAAATTTTTTCTAGGCATTAGGTATGATCCTCTAACTCCATTTAGAAAAAAAAAAAACGATACGTAAAATGTTCATATTAAATCATTTTCTCGAAAGAATTATCCGCTCTGCGTGGTATATAATAACTTTGTGATGTGATATCTCAATATTTTTGTATTGAGTGATACTAAAAGAAAAAACACGTATTCAATGATTTTCGCCAAAGATTAATATATTAAAACTTGGACGGTAACAAAATATTCAGGCCGTATTAATAAATGGACTTCTAAAAACAAACTAGAATCACCAATAATTATGCTAAATTTGGCGATTATAATGTTTATGGAGCAGTGGTGGTGGTTTTACGGCCCCTCTCATAGAGATGAGTCGTTTATCCCAGCGGTGGGAACATTATAGACTGATTATACTATGGCGATTATGGCGACCGGTCCTCATTGTGAGGTTTGTGATTGACATCAGTCATCATCCTCTTGCCCGTATGTCAATGCATTAAGAGTCGAAATAGCATGTCTTATTCCTCAATACATATCTATTAGCTGCTGCATAGAGTTCACTTTCTTCCTCATCATCTGCCTAGACTATTCCCAACTATTCTGGGGTCGGCTTCCAGTCTAACCGGCTGCAGCTGAATACCAGTTTTTACATGGAGTGACTGCCTTTCACAACCCAGTTACTGGGTAACACGATACCCCGTGATAACGACCCGTAATGACGAAATATATTCCATTCAGAGCACTTGACCGAACTGCACCTGAGCACTTCCACTAACAGCTCTGAAAAAAATTTTAGATAAGTGCGTTTTGGTGGAACAGTTTGTTAATATTAATTTCAGTCCCCGAACGGCACCTATGTTTTTTTTTTTGTGGTGGATTACGAATGACAGCCGGGACCAACAGCACAGGGCCTCAAGTCTGCTATTATAATAGTGTCAGAATGGTCTATCATTGATTTCATAATTGCAGATTTTTTAACAAGTTTGGTAATCTACTAATATATTGGCGTCATTATGACTTTCCAATGGTCAGCCACTGAAACTGCATTGAAAGAAATGGCATCTATTGGTAATCTCGTACATAATGAAAAATGAATGACTGACTTAGGCGGTAATCTGCTAAAATTTTGACAGTTCCTTTGATCAGTGACCTACCATGAGAACGTCATTGTGCAGTCATTTCTTTTAATTCGTTACGAGTATCGTGCTTGTGGAATACAATGATCAACCAATGATCGACCATTATGAATTTAGCAGATTACGAACTTTTAGCAAAATGACAATGCGATCGTGTTGGAATGACGAATTTATAAAAATAGCAGACTTGGTCCCCTGATTACTAAATAGAGCTTGAAGTGCTTTTCGAGGCACGGAGGGGCCTCGATTTATGTAATGGATGGTCGCCCATCCACGAGCTGATGACGGCAAGCGTAGCTTCATCCTTGATCGACCCATGCGGTTGTTATTATTTTTAACCATGAGCTTCTCCTATCATCATTGAAAAAGCTAAATTAAATAATTATGCAGACAAGTTTTATACATTATAATTCTAGAAACACACTAATATATAGTATATTATGTAACTAAATACAAACAATTAATAATATCTGTACGAACTAACATTTTGATCGAACGGAGAACCGAAGTCCCGCGACTTTGATCGATGATCGCTTTTGACTTCGCCGTATGGCGCTACCAAGATAAAAATAAACTACTCAAAACAATCTTACTCGAATCTCAACCTTAACTTTTAAGCAATAAGGATCTTTTAAAAACAGCTGGTCGATTCCCGTAACCACCTCACCGTGAAAACATGTGAAGTGAGCGTGGAGTGAGCTGTCAGTGTCATCTCACTGCTGCTAGAGATTGACCAAGCAGTACATTTACAATCATAATCGAGATTTTAATTACATTTTTTTATGCTAATTCTGTTGATTATTTTATATTAAGTATTTTAAAGGCAGTATTTAATTGTCTAACTAAACATTGCTATTTTTAGGGAGGTTTTAAATAAAATAGCAAAACAGATAATCAGTCAGAAACTCAATTTTGTTTTATTCTATTTTGTTCCTAGACTTAATAAAGAGGCCTGCGCGAGCTGGTTACGCACGTGGGTACCTACCTACCTATAATAAATAAAATAAAACATACTAATATCTACAAGTTTAAGCTGCTACTTACTAAAGAATATGCGCATTGAATAGTTTGTTATTATGAACCCATTGTTATCTGATTATGTACCTACACGCAAGCGAGTGCTAATAGTGTGTAATTTAACCCCACACAAACTATGTGGGGACCTACCTAAACGATATAGTAATTTAAAAAAAAAGCCGTGCGGATTTTATGTAGGTACCTACCTACCTAATATTTAATATAGTAGGTAAGTATAATATACGCGTTGCCAATAATACTTCAAATAATATTAATGAAATCATTACAAAATTCAACAGTTCAACAGCTGCAGCGCGCGCACCGGCTCACTTCACCCCGTTGAAGCGGTTAGAATCGCGCTTGCGCGCTAGGCAGTCACTATCACATTGAGGTTTTTTTTACTTACTAGGGTGCCCTACTTATTTAAGTTGTTACTCGTCACGTATGCGCACTCACTAAATACCAACGTCCATTATGTAACTACAATGTTTTATTGTAGATATATAGTTACCTACCTCAATATCAAAACGTTGCCAATAATAAATAATATTCATCAAATCTTAAACATCATCTACTATTATTAAGTAAAACTGACACTTGTAGCGGCGCACAGGCGTTCACTCAGTGTTTCCACTTACGTTTTTGGTTTTTCCCCAGTTGCTTAATGAATTATCCCTAAAATGCCCCAAAAAAAAATCCTTGATTTAGGTAGCAATATGATAATAAATTATAACAAATCATTACACATATTTAATAGCATTAAATACCTAAAAAATATTCGCTAATAGACGAGATTACAAAACATGAATAATTATTAGTCGAGTGAGACGAAACAAACTGTAGGTAAATGTGATTTAGTTACGATGTCGTCTTCAGCCACGGTAATACTACAATTAACATGATAAACTAAAATTAGACCGATTACATTCATTAAGAGTTTGAGGGAATCATCTTAATAATTCGGTGATGCCAGTGTAAAGTAATAAATTGGGTGCTGGCTACTATAAACAATAGGATTATCAACTCAAGTTCAATTTTAATCAAAATTCCCTAAATCCCTGTCAAAATAAAATATCCCTATACCATGCATAATATTGGTAATTTTCCCCAAAAAAGGGAGAAATCCCTAAAAGTGGAAACACTGACTTCATTTCAGCTCGGCGAAGTGCTGTTGCCATGGAAACCACCGCGTGATCACCGCAACCACGCATTTTTTTTTTAATTTTCCCTCATTGACGGCCATGTCCTTATCCCTATTCGTATTCAGAGACAATAATTAGTACATTAAATATTTCAATGTTTTTAGATAATTTAATGTCTAAATCATATCGTTTTTGTACATTTAAAAAGTCAGTTTATTGCCTACATTTTGTTTTCAATCATTAAATCCTTTTTTTAAATTACCTAGATACCTACTCACTTAGGTAGGTACTACCTTTTTAACCAGTAGGTATGTAACACGTCACGTACCTATGCGCATGGGTACTTACATTGTTTGTTTTATTAAAGAACATATTGACAGCTGATGACTTGCATGCAATCAGACACCTAACATGGTGAGATGAACTTCTTCTACCTATCAATACGATTTGTATATTTATCAAATCTTATACAAAGATGTTCGGATTAATAAGTACCTAATCTTTTATTGTACCTCCATATCTAAACGTTGCCAATAATAAAATAATATTCATCAAATTAATCATTATCATATATTATTATTAAATTCAACTGACACTTCAGCACGCGCGTGGTGTTGTCATAGCAACAAGATTTCCGTGGGGTGGTTTTGATCACTTCACGCATGCGCGCTAACGTCAAATAGCTAGGTGAAGTGTTGTTGCCTAGACGACAGTATTCCATGGGTGATTTTGATCACGCGCCTGCGCGCTAGACACCTAAACCCAAGTGAGTGCTGTTACCGTGGCAACGCGATTCTTTCACGCCGCGCTTGCGCGCTAGTCGCTGTCATAGAAATCAGTGTTTTTTTTCATTGGTTGCTATGTCCATATGCCTATTCGTTTTCACAGACAATAATAATTAGTACCTACCCATTTATTTCAATGCTTTTAGATATTTTAATGTGTAAATCCAAACGTTTTTATATATTTAAAAACTCAGTTAAGTGCCTACATTTTGTTTTCAACAAATGGATTTGGAGATTGAGCAACTTCATAAAATTTGTGCTAAGCAAGTACCTATTCAGTGATTGGTGTATTGTTCGTTTACCAAAATACATAGTACGTAAAAAGCACATAGGTAGTAATATCCCATCATCTAGATTGTTAGATAGACCACAGTACAAGGTACAAACCTTGTAACATAAATATTACATAGGTAATTATTATCGTTAAAATTAAATAAAATAAAATTGAAATTAATATATTTACTTCTATAATAAGTGTAAGTTTATTAAAAGCTGATAAAATTATGTGTTTAGGTTGCTGTAGTCTAATACTTTAAGTTTTCCTGTATAGGTACTGTTTTACACACTGTCTCATAGATGTAATTCAATGCTCTATATGTCATTCAACTCTACTGTAGCAGGTTTGATGGAAAAAATGTCTAATGATAAATCTTTACCTAGGTATGTAAGTATTTTACTTTATTGAGTGTTGTGTGTACATAAATAAATAAATAGATTTTATTCATTTGCATCACATCAAAACATTTTACTAATACATTTTTGCTACATTTTTTCTTGATGCCAGGAACGGAGGGGCGTCAGATGTGTGTGGACTGCATACCACCTCTGCTGGAAATAATGGTAAGCATTTATTACTATTTGATTTATTTCATTCCTATTAATAACCACTTTTGTCATTATCAATGTAGTACTTTAATTAAGTATGTTTATTACTCATTTTAATCACCTATTTTGAGTACAATGAGTTGCAACATTCCTTAATTCCATGCTACAATATATTATGTACCTATGTTTATCAAAAATAGTTTGTGTATTATTGAATACTTACCAGGATTGACGTGATCAAATCAAGTAGAGACGGTGTTCCTTTTCTTGTCTTCACTTCCTTTAATGCTTTTGCAATGCTGGGTCGAATGGGCTCATCTGCTGAGAGGTAGAATATTTATCAGATTAGTAATATGCACTTGTTTTGAATGTGTGGTATCCTATTCTTTTTTCATAGTTAACATAATTTTGTTTTACTGCTGGGCAAAGGTTCCAGTTTTCCATAAATTACGCCTTCGCCAGCCAATCGCTCAGGAACTAGTCCAAATCGCCACGTCGGCGTTTCTTAGGCTTGCCTCGGTGACGACGGATCCATCTTCGGGCACCCGTTGTGTGACGATCGTGGCCTATACTTTTAACTTAATTAAAACTATTAGTATCACCAAGTTAACTAGATACTAGGCATACTTACCTGACTGACCGTTCTCTACTCGTTCTTGCAAAGCTAACCATCAGACTGATGATCTATTTCATATCCTCATCATCATTTTTCCCCATGCCAGGCCACGGCGGCGGCCCAACCCGCGCCAAAATTTAGCTTTGAACAATAATTTTAGAAAAACTTTTACCAGTGCATTACATGTCAACACTATGTCATAATACTTTAATAATCACGATTACACAGAACACTGACAAACTAGATCAAAGTATGTAGGTACGAAATTCCATCTTTCATTTGTTTATTTGTGTTGAGATTTTGGATATTTGGAACTCTAAAAAATTAATCTAAAGTTTTTCTGTAGCGGCCTAGCGGGTCATCCCACCATAGACACCACAGACTAATTAGTAAAGTTTACCATTGCTAAAGACACACAAAAATTTCAACCACAGATGATAAAGTACATCTTTAAACATGGATGATGAATGAAAATACTATTTTTTTAATTTATTAATTACTAATTTATTGTGCAAACAACGGCGTTTAACAGATGAAATTTATTTACAATAATTAATAAGAATTAATTAATCACATTCATTACATCACATGTTATACGTCTAACAATATTTTGCTCCGGAAATATGCCGATTATTTTATCCGCGGTTCTAATTTAGAAAGCGGCCTTATTGTCTGTGTCGCCGCGAAAGCGTCTACACTCTACCTGTAAAGATTATAACATAATCTTACGTACGTAACTATTTATTATAATATTATTCACCATAATGTCGTTGATCCTGCCCTCTATGGGTTACTGTGGAATACTGTTACAACTATTCGCATGCATCTGTGAATGCTATCGATTTCTTTGAGATCCAGCGCCATCTATCGCCCAACTTGTGAACTCAGTCAATATACTTTTATAATATTAATTTCGATGTTGGAGCTAAAACTATAGTTAAAATTAAAAGGGAACATTATTTAATGATTTTTGGGTTCTTAGTCATATTTAACAAGTGGTCATGTCACATAGTAAATTTGTTTATGACCAAGCGCTACCTAAGGTCGGAAAGATGGCGCGATTTGCGAATATTTAGATCAATAACTGAATGTAATAATTTAATACGAGAGGTAAATAAGTTTCATTAATAGAAAACCAACTATAAGGAAATAAGATTATTATACACTTCAATTTACTAATGAATATCTATTGTTTGATTAAATTCTTTGAACCACAGGAAGTGTTGTCTTGTCAAACAAAATAGTAATAGTGAAACTGATTGTAGAAAGGAATGAAGATAAGAAGCTCCTAATTCAACTTTTATCTACGTGGTATTTGTGAATATTAGCATTGTTTAATTATAAAAGAATTAACTGATAAGCATTTTAGCATTGTTTGAAAGTTTTATTGAACAAACTAAGTAATAAGATATTGTACTTGACTATGAGAAAAGTTTGCACCAAATGTCGTGTGTGAGTAATAAACATGAAAAGAAAAGTTGTGTTACAAAGAATTGAGATTGTTTGTTTTTCAAATGAAAAGTGTCCATGGAGTTTCTTGCCCGTTCTCCTCCATCAAGAACCTACTTCGTTTGGAATGGATGGACTACTAGCTTCACAAAATAACTCAATGACCCCTTGCTACGTGATAAATCAAGTGCCTGTAAATGTTATAATTGAAATAAATGCTCCGCGTCTGTGTGATTAAAAACCAACTACCTTTAACCACCATCAACGAAGAATTACGGTACAGGGTAGATACCCTGTCGTGTCTTAGATGTTTCCTGTTATGGAGATCGGACACAAAAAGTAGTCCTGAGCATTAACAGTAATTAAGAACTCAAGATTTTCACTACCTATGTGTGTGCCAGAAACACTGAAAATGGTACATAAATGAGAAGTACCTATTGACTCGAAGTTGGTCTAATCCTTCATTGTTTTCGGCTGAAGAAATTACCACAGGAATAGTCACAAAATTTTACTTACGAAGGTTCGTACGTTATCAATACTACTTGCTAATCTTATATTATTATGTTTAATTCCAATCCACTCAAGTTTTCCTTGCCAACATTGCTTTTTATCTGAGCTTCTAACAGGCTGTCCAACTTTACTTTAAGGTATGAGATTTGGAAAATTTGACTAGGTTGACTACAACCCTCAAAATTAAATGGCAAACATTATTGATCACTACTCTATCACCCCATACATAAATGTACAACAAGCCTTTCAACATACTTTAAAAATATACTAATTTAAAACATGTCTTTTTCAGATGTATATCGGAATTATGGTTATAACTATTCTTGGAAAATTAAACATGAAGACCATACTTATGCCAGTCTGCCGGGTAAGACTAATATTTTATTTTATTATTTACAATATAAACACATTCATGTGATTGTTTCCTGCTGATGATTATTATAAAATAAAAATAAACACTTTTTGTTGATTTTGCATTTTAGGACATAATTTAAAATAAAATAATATACTTATTTAAAAAAAAACTTGTTTTTCAGACCACACTTGCAGTCCCTTTGTTATAAGAAAATTGTACTCGATTGTAACCACTCTAGACATCTCAGTTTTGTAAGTATTTGTGTGATATTAGTAGTACAATAATAGTTTTTTTTTTTTATGTTATTCCCAGTTCATTTAAAATAGAAATGAAAATGTTGTCATTTACTAGCATTTAGACAACCAGTAACCATAAATCAAGTAATAATTGTTTTTATTTATTTATTTATTCCAGTCATTAATCTCATTGTTGTCATTTTAATATTTCTGATAAATGTATTTTCTGAAACTATCAAAGTCAAATCACTTTTTTCAATTAACTTACTATAAAGTACACCAAGTTTAATTTGAGTGTCATTTGTTCCAGCTCAATATGCTGATGGGAGAGCAGTTAGCGCCACCCTCAACGAAAATACTGCTGAAAGTGCTGAAACAGTATAATTGTTTTACCATCATTGTCTGACTCAATGAATGATGAATAGCAAGAGGGAAACATTTACACGCATCCTGTTCATCCGATTCACCACACCAACGGTATTGGCCATACAAAAATATAAAAACTTTACTATTTATTTGTTGATGTTAAAGGTAGGGAACAGTGCCTTCATTAAAAAATAGGATTGTAACCAAGGGCGTCGCCAGCCGATGTCCCAGGGGGGGTTGGCAAATTGATACATGGAGGATGGGAAAAGTAAGCTTTGCACATGTAGTGCGCCGTAGAGGAAAGACTCGCGTCTTTATTCTACGGCGCACAATGGGGCCAAAATCGACGCTGATGGACATTATATTTTTCACAAATCAGTTTCAAATCTGTAGCCAATACAAACTGAGAAAATAATAATTTCCATTTTCAATGTTTGGTTTGAAATGGACCTTTCAGGTTGTTTTTCCCAAAACTATTAAGAACTGTTGAGCTGAAACCTAATAGGTATTATGACTGACTTTAGACCCTGTTTAGGACATTTATGGAAATTTAAAAAACCAAATAAACAAATTTGGCTTTATAGATTCTTTACATGAAATAGATTCTTTACATGAAATAGATACTTTACATGAAATTTGATTATTTTTTTCTCTAGGGGGTAGCAGCTGCCCCTTTTGCCTCCCCTCGGCGACGCCATTTATTGTCGCCCTTCAAGCCTAAGTACTAATTTGACTTCTTATAATGTGAAACACACAGAATAGAAATTTTCAACTGATCTTGAGATGTATTCAAATTAATAGGAAAATTTCTTCCGAGAATGCAAAATAAAACATACATTAAAATTAAAACTTAATTAAAAAATAAAAATCTTAGTAAGTATTTGTTGTTTTATTTAAATATTTCATACTAATTCCCTGGAGTTACGTTACCTATGATTTCCTCTATCAACTCATCAAAAAGTTTGCGGTAAAAAAAAAAATAGCTATCCTATTGTTCCAACTCATTGACAAACTACTTTATATTTGGCAGTTCTTCGTTTAATAATACGTAACTACATAATTAGTGTGGAAACATTGGCGTATAACTGATAAAATGTATTTTAAATAATAAGATCCAATAAACCAACTATCTAATATGTGTACCAGCACGAACATGGACCGTCGATTAAGAATGCAAAAAGGCAGCGCCAGTTTTTTTTTTTTTTTTTAAAGTACCTACTGCTAAACGGCAGCCCTTCACATTTTCTTACGTTTGTGTATTGTATTGATAATTTGACTACCTACCTAATGTTATTCTGTTTATACGAAACATATCAAATAACTGGCCGTTTAAAATTAATGCATTATGTATCTATGGTAATTTTGTTTTTCAAAATTCGAATTAACCACGATACAAAAAACCCAAACACATTATTTCAATTGAATCTTATTCGGTTACATAGCGAGTCAGTTTTGTAAAAACCTCGTTAGTAAAATATGGCTCGTTCTTACGTTTTGCTCTCGGCTTTGGTAGAGGCGAATAATGCCGATAATGAAGTATGCCGTCGGCAGGCTCAATTTATAAGAAGAAATGTTTTCGACGTGAGAGCCGATCGTTTTATTTTGTCCTATCGCCTTACTGAAGACCTGATAGGACAACTTGAGGCTGATTTAAGTCCGTACATAAAAGACTCTTCGAGAGGTCTTTCAAGGCAAGTGAAGGTAGGGAAATTAGCATTTTGATTTTCAACAATTATATCTAGCAATTTGTGCGCACTATCGTTTTTGGCCCACGGCACATACCAGAGGGCTGTGGGACAACAATCCACAACTTGTCTGTCACAGGCATCGGTATCGCGTTCATTACAGGAATTTTTGAACGCTATAACACGACCGTGTTTAGTAAAAAAATACATTAGATTTCCTCAAAACAGAGAAGAAAGAAATATTTTAAAAACACGGTGAGAAATAGCCAATGTAGCCAATCCGATTTAACAGGTAACATAGATAAATTTGATTTATTTAATAGCAAGTGATGTTGCTACGATTTATATTTTTTCCCGCCTTTGCCTCCACGGTTAGGTTTAAATATAGGTATACAACAGAAATATCTACTTTAGCAGATTTAATGAAAAATTTAAAATGCCAGAGTGCCTAGGATGCATCGATGGCACATATGTAGCCATGATTCGCCCCTCAGATAACGAGGAAAGATATTTTTGCCGTAAAGGGTATCATGCCAGAAATGTCCAGCTGGTAGGTAAGTCTCATTTACATAATTATCACTTATTACATGCACCTATGAGAGCAGTGGTGATCCAATGATGTCGGCCTCGATTTACCTACTTGTAGGTCGTGGTTATGAACCCAAGCAGACACTTTATTTCCTAACCACTGCTCTCAAAACGGTGAAAGAAAACATTGTGAGTAAACCGGCATGTCCTAGAACCAAAGATTCGATTAATTATGTACTTAAATGTGTCATCCACCAACCCGCACTGGGCCCGCGTGGTGGATGACGGTTCACTCCCTCTCGCAGAGAAGAGGTTGTGTCCCAGCAATAGAAACGTTATAAGTTGACTAGACTTATGCATAAGCACCACCTGCGTAGTAATCATAGACTAAACAGACGTATGTATAAGAGTACTGATAAACTTGAAAACCACACAGCTCGATATATCGCTGATAAGTTTAGTGCAGATAATTAAAAAATATTAATATGATGCAAATACCTCGTAGTCTACGGGTTGTAAGATTACATTGATGTTTTTACTTAAGTTTCATTTTAAAACATATTTTTACAGGTAACAGACGCTGATCTCAATATTTTACATGTAGATGCCTCCTATGGTGGGGCATCTCATGATAATTTTATTTTCCACCACTCCGAATTGAGGGAACATTTGGAGGGATTGGGACAGTCCGATGAAAGGACCTACTTGCTTGGTATGCTTTATTTCCAAAAGACTTATTATTGCCCACTTAGTGCCAGCCAAATTATTTACACAGTTATCTGAATTGCAGGTGATTCTGGATACGCTCAGCGTGCTTATTTAATGACGCCTGTAGCAGATGCCGAAGAACGAACACCTGAAGCGCACTTCAACAAACTCCACAGCACGGCTCGCAATAGCGTAGAGCGTGCAATCGGGTTGTTGAAGGGTCGCTTCAGATGTTTGTTGGTTCATAGGGTGCTGCATTACAATCCAGACACGGTTGGGAAGATTGTGATAGCATGTTGCGTGCTTCACAATCTTTGCAATCGTGCTGGATGGCCGGCCCCTGTGATAAGTGGACGAGGCAACGATAGTCATACCAATCTTCCTGTTGACCCAGCAGAGGAGGATCCTCTTGGGATGGGGCGAAATGCCCGGAGTGCCCTCATAAACAGACTGTGGAGTTTACGCTAATATTGTTTTTTAAGTGCAAACTTCATTAGCGGCGTTGTGCACTTTTTTTGTGATGAATAAAAATTAAACTCGCGTCAGGACACGTGACGATGAAGACGGAAAAATGTGCAACGTTAATATTCAAGTTTTCACTTCTGCCGGCACTGCCGGAGTGCAACCCGTTTTTTTTTACTGTAGGATTTTATTTCTACATTTAAACTTTTTTATTATTATTATATATTTATAAACAGCTATCATTTTTTTATTTCTACCGTACCGTACTGTAGCGCTCTTGAAGCCACTAACTACCAGAAAGGGATGTGGCGATGTATCCAAATTAATTGCTATGCTAAATTTTATCTATTTTATCGACTAAAACAATTGTCTTACAATTCTGATTTTGTAACATTTTAAAAATCGGTGAGTAGGTACCTACCTACATGAAAATACCAAGTATTACAAGACACTCTGAAAGCACTGTTTTACTACGTTTTAAATTATTATTACGGTTTCAAACTTAGTGTTCTTTAGCGCAAACGTAATGCCAGTGACCCTCCTGGAGGGTCCACTAGCAATATGTATGGCGCCATGGTATGAGCTCTATGAAAAGACGGTGGACGCGAATGCGGCTGTCAAGCGATTGTTTAATGGTTCCCGTGTCGTATCTATCTAGAGTTCAAAAAAGTTTCTTCGTGTGGCCTCTATTTACTGTACGGCGTCGAAGATACTTTTTTCGGGTTATTAGGGGATTTATAAAAAAAAACAATAGGCATGATAAGTTAGTTAAATTTAATTAAATTAAAATAGGGTTGGTAAACTTGAAAAAAAATATAAAATAAGAACAAAATGATAAAAAAAATTATTGTAAATAAATTTCATCTGTTAAACGCCGTGGTTTGCACAATAAATTAGTAATTAATAAATAAAAAAAATAGTATTTTCATTCATCATCCATGTTTAAATATGTACTTTATCATCTGTGGTTGAAAATTTTGTGTGTCTTTAGCAATGGTAGACTTTACTTAGTCTGTGGTGTCTATGGTGGGATGACCCGCTACAGAAAAACTTTAGATTAATTTTTTAGAGTTCCAAATATCCAAAATCTCAACACAAATAAACAAATGAAAGATGGAATTTCGTACCTACATACTTTGAATTAGTTTGTCAGTGTTCTGTGTAATCGTGATTAAAGTATTATGACATAGTGTTGACATGTAATGCACTGGTAAAAGTTTTTCTAAAATTATTGTTCAAAGCTAAATTTTGGCGCGGGTTGGGCTGCCGCCGTGGCCTGGCATGGGGAAAAATGATGATGAGGATATGAAATAGATCATCAGTCTGATGGTTAGCTTTGCAAGAACGAGTAGAGAACGGTCAGTCAGGTAAGTATGCCTAGTATCTAGTTAACTTGGTGATACTAATAGTTTTAATTAAGTTAAAAGTATAGGCCACGATCGTCACACAACGGGTGCCCGAAGATGGATCCGTCGTCACCGAGGCAAGCCTAAGAAACGCCGACGTGGCGATTTGGACTAGTTCCTGAGCGATTGGCTGGCGAAGGCGTAATTTATGGAAAACTGGAACCTTTGCCCAGCAGTAAAACAAAATTATGTTAACTATGAAAAAAGAATAGGATACCACACATTCAAAACAAGTGCATATTACTAATCTGATAAATATTCTACCTCTCAGCAGATGAGCCCATTCGACCCAGCATTGCAAAAGCATTAAAGGAAGTGAAGACAAGAAAAGGAACACCGTCTCTACTTGATTTGATCACGTCAATCCTGGTAAGTATTCAATAATACACAAACTATTTTTGATAAACATAGGTACATAATATATTGTAGCATGGAATTAAGGAATGTTGCAACTCATTGTACTCAAAATAGGTGATTAAAATGAGTAATAAACATACTTAATTAAAGTACTACATTGATAATGACAAAAGTGGTTATTAATAGGAATGAAATAAATCAAATAGTAATAAATGCTTACCATTATTTCCAGCAGAGGTGGTATGCAGTCCACACACATCTGACGCCCCTCCGTTCCTGGCATCAAGAAAAAATGTAGCAAAAATGTATTAGTAAAATGTTTTGATGTGATGCAAATGAATAAAATCTATTTATTTATTTATGTACACACAACACTCAATAAAGTAAAATACTTACATACCTAGGTAAAGATTTATCATTAGACATTTTTTCCATCAAACCTGCTACAGTAGAGTTGAATGACATATAGAGCATTGAATTACATCTATGAGACAGTGTGTAAAACAGTACCTATACAGGAAAACTTAAAGTATTAGACTACAGCAACCTAAACACATAATTTTATCAGCTTTTAATAAACTTACACTTATTATAGAAGTAAATATATTAATTTCAATTTTATTTTATTTAATTTTAACGATAATAATTACCTATGTAATATTTATGTTACAAGGTTTGTACCTTGTACTGTGGTCTATCTAACAATCTAGATGATGGGATATTACTACCTATGTGCTTTTTACGTACTATGTATTTTGGTAAACGAACAATACACCAATCACTGAATAGGTACTTGCTTAGCACAAATTTTATGAAGTTGCTCAATCTCCAAATCCATTTGTTGAAAACAAAATGTAGGCACTTAACTGAGTTTTTAAATATATAAAAACGTTTGGATTTACACATTAAAATATCTAAAAGCATTGAAATAAATGGGTAGGTACTAATTATTATTGTCTGTGAAAACGAATAGGCATATGGACATAGCAACCAATGAAAAAAAACACTGATTTCTATGACAGCGACTAGCGCGCAAGCGCGGCGTGAAAGAATCGCGTTGCCACGGTAACAGCACTCACTTGGGTTTAGGTGTCTAGCGCGCAGGCGCGTGATCAAAATCACCCATGGAATACTGTCGTCTAGGCAACAACACTTCACCTAGCTATTTGACGTTAGCGCGCATGCGTGAAGTGATCAAAACCACCCCACGGAAATCTTGTTGCTATGACAACACCACGCGCGTGCTGAAGTGTCAGTTGAATTTAATAATAATATATGATAATGATTAATTTGATGAATATTATTTTATTATTGGCAACGTTTAGATATGGAGGTACAATAAAAGATTAGGTACTTATTAATCCGAACATCTTTGTATAAGATTTGATAAATATACAAATCGTATTGATAGGTAGAAGAAGTTCATCTCACCATGTTAGGTGTCTGATTGCATGCAAGTCATCAGCTGTCAATATGTTCTTTAATAAAACAAACAATGTAAGTACCCATGCGCATAGGTACGTGACGCGTTACATACCTACTGGTTAAAAAGGTAGTACCTACCTAAGTGAGTAGGTATCTAGGTAATTTAAAAAAAGGATTTAATGATTGAAAACAAAATGTAGGCAATAAACTGACTTTTTAAATGTACAAAAACGATATGATTTAGACATTAAATTATCTAAAAACATTGAAATATTTAATGTACTAATTATTGTCTCTGAATACGAATAGGGATAAGGACATGGCCGTCAATGAGGGAAAATTAAAAAAAAAATGCGTGGTTGCGGTGATCACGCGGTGGTTTCCATGGCAACAGCACTTCGCCGAGCTGAAATGAAGTCAGTGTTTCCACTTTTAGGGATTTCTCCCTTTTTTGGGGAAAATTACCAATATTATGCATGGTATAGGGATATTTTATTTTGACAGGGATTTAGGGAATTTTGATTAAAATTGAACTTGAGTTGATAATCCTATTGTTTATAGTAGCCAGCACCCAATTTATTACTTTACACTGGCATCACCGAATTATTAAGATGATTCCCTCAAACTCTTAATGAATGTAATCGGTCTAATTTTAGTTTATCATGTTAATTGTAGTATTACCGTGGCTGAAGACGACATCGTAACTAAGTCACATTTACCTACAGTTTGTTTCGTCTCACTCGACTAATAATTATTCATGTTTTGTAATCTCGTCTATTAGTGAATATTTTTTAGGTATTTAATGCTATTAAATATGTGTAATGATTTGTTATAATTTATTATCATATTGCTACCTAAATCAAGGATTTTTTTTTTGGGGCATTTTAGGGATAATTCATTAAGCAACTGGGGAAAAACCAAAAACGTAAGTGGAAACACTGAGTGAACGCATGTGCGCCGCTACAAGTGTCAGTTTTACTTAATAATAGTAGATGATGTTTAAGATTTGATGAATATTATTTATTATTGGCAACGTTTTGATATTGAGGTAGGTAACTATATATCTACAATAAAACATTGTAGTTACATAATGGACGTTGGTATTTAGTGAGTGCGCATACGTGACGAGTTACAACTTAAATAAGTAGGGCACCCTAGTAAGTAAAAAAAACCTCAATGTGATAGTGACTGCCTAGCGCGCAAGCGCGATTCTAACCGCTTCAACGGGGTGAAGTGAGCCGGTGCGCGCGCTGCAGCTGTTGAACTGTTGAATTTTGTAATGATTTCATTAATATTATTTGAAGTATTATTGGCAACGCGTATATTATACTTACCTACTATATTAAATATTAGGTAGGTAGGTAGGTACCTACATAAAATCCGCACGGCTTTTTTTTTTAATTACTAAGTATATCGTTTAGGTAGGTCCCCACATAGTTTGTGTGGGGTTAAATTACACACTATTAGCACTCGCTTGCGTGTAGGTACATAATCAGATAACAATGGGTTCTTAATAACAAACTATTCGATGCGCATATTCTTTAGTAAGTAGCAGCTTAAACTTGTAGATATTAGTATGTTTTATTTTATTTATTATAGGTAGGTAGGTACCCACGTGCGTAACCAGCTCGCGCAGGCCTCTTTATTAAGTCTAGGAACAAAATAGAATAAAACAAAATTGAGTTTCTGACTGATTATCTGTTTTGCTATTTTATTTAAAACCTCCCTAAAAATAGCAATGTTTAGTTAGACAATTAATGCCTTTAAAATACCTACTTAAATAAAATAATCAACAGAATTAGCATAGAAAAATGTAATTAAAATCTCGATTATGATTGTAAATGTACTGCTTGGTCCATCCCTAGCATCAGTGAGATGACACTGACAGCTCACTCCACGCTCACTTCACCTAAGTTTTCACGGTGAGATGGTTACAGAATAGCACAGCAGGTGTAGTTGATGAAATTGATATTGGAAATGAAATCTTATTGCTTAAGAAATAAGGTTGAGCAATTAGTGTCAGGTGTTATAGTAAACGTAAAAAACAAGATGGTGAATATGTGAATGTAATCAGTGTAAGAAGTGTTTTTTTTTTTAAATTCATGCTTGTGTGAATAAGTTATTAAGAGTAAGTTTTTATTATTAAAGCTATAGATTATGATGTAGGCTTCTTGCAAATGCCTTAAAGGATGTTGACCTCAGTTCACTTCACAGCCAAAGCTGTTCATTTTTAAACCTAAAAACTGTATATACAGGGTTGACAATATACAGGGTTAATGGTTGATGGTATATGTCGGCAATCTGTTAAGGTCACGCCTTGTTTCCCCGAAGGGTTGGGCAGAAGTGTACTATCGAAGAACTTCATATGTAAGCAGTTTTAAAACAAAATCCCGTGAACACGATGACCCCATTTGTTACCGCCCCGGTTCTATAGCGGCCGAGCGCTGCAAGCTGAAATAGTCCTTGCGGTGTATAGATATGAACTTTTTCGATGGTACCTATAGTACACCCACATTTCGTCAGTTATGTTTAAGTCCCATGTAAAAGGGAGCGAGAATATTGCCATTTATCTTGCACAAATCCAGACTCCGGGCTGCTTCTGAGATACCTATTCCAGATGGAAAAACTCAATTACACTTTGCCCGACCCGGCAATCGAACCTAGAACCTTATGCTAAGCTGTATCACTTTGCGACCACTAGACCAACGAGACAGTACAATTGTAATATAATGATATTAAATCATATTATATTATAATATATTCTTTAAAAATTTAATCTGTTTAGGGACTCAATAAGTATCATCTAATAAAGCTTTCGAAGTAAAAACGCCACATCAATATTTTGCGACCCAATTCAGACCTGCACATTTTTAACAATCGATCAAATTGCTGTTTGACCTAAAATCGATCATGTGCGCAAGGCCTTTAATCATTTGATTAATTACACTAGGCGTGTGTGTTTTGACGCGGAGCTAAGGACCAGTACTGGATGGGGCATCAGGTACCGCGTCTTTTCTATGTTATATTACAGTATCTAATATTCAACGTAAAAGTTACAAAACCAATAAATACCTAAACCATAGGGTCGAAAAACTGTTTGTTTACGTAATATGAAACTTGTTTGGATGGTTTTACCTGATCAAATGATTGCCTTTTACAGCATTTTTCCCATATTTTTCATCATCTCGTCTCGATCTTAAGTTAGGCTATAGTACGTAAAAATTTCGTCGTTCAACCGTTGTATTTTTCTACTCTGCCGGCTCTCATTTCTACGGAGATAAAGTTCCTTTTCCGTCACGGCATACACCAGAACATTCAAAGATTAGTGTAGGCCCTTCCAGCTGCAACCAAATCCCCGTTTCCTAAGTTGTGCGGTTAGAACTTCGCTAAGTTAAAGTCCGTTAAGGTGAACTTCTCACTTGAAACTAGCTCCGTCGCGTCTCGCCTGCTCGCCACTTTTGTTGTGCTCACTTTAAATTAACTTCTTGCAAGTTAATTTAAAGATTAAGTGCGTTTAGGGAGTTGTATGTATACAGCTTGACAGATTGGTTATATTCTTCTCTGAGATTTCCTTGGTGAATTATGTCAAGAGTAACGTCTTCCTGTTTACGCAACGATGAAATGCTTTTTAAGAGGGAACAGGGGCAGCGATGAATTTGAAAAATAGGTATTTGAAGAAACTATTGCCGTCGCGCTGCGCCCGAAAAACCGAGTTAAACCCCGTAAAGTGCAAATCACAAAATTTTTGACGAAAACGACGTTTGGCATTCTCCTTTTTTCTCCTCGAAAACTAAGCCGATTTAATATTTTTTTACATAAAAATTTTAAGAAAGAGTATGTCTAGGTTCCTATAATTTTCTTTTATGCTAAAAACTTTTCCGAATTAGTCTGGTAGTCCTCTAATCACGGCGGTAAAAATGGGGCATTTTTGTAATTTTTGGAGGGTCATAGTTTCTTTACTTATTAATTGCTGAAAAAAAGAAAATGACAGGGACATGCCTATAGAGACCCTGATTAAAAAAAAAAATGACAGTTCTAGAGGCATTATTCAGGAAGAAAAACGGGGAATACGTTTGTATGGAGAATCGCGGGCCCTGTTCCCTCTTAAGACTTATCGAGCATTAAGAGGTCAGTACGCGCTGCATAACAATCATAGAAATTCGGCTTCTACGGGTTTTGTCGACGGGAGAATAGACTAAATGACAGATTGTGATTGTTTATCTGTCATTTTGTCTATTCTTTCGTCGACAAAACCCGTAGAAACCCCGGGTTTCTGTAGTTTCTGCCTACCCCCTATGGGAAAGGGCGTGAGTTTGTTTACGAATGTAGTTGGCCCTTGTCCAGGGTTGGATTAGCAATGCCTTTCATTTTGACAGCTCAACAACATTCATTGCGTTATTTACGTTAAAACAGACACATTTTTCGAACATAATGAAGCAGTGGATTAGCGATATCCTTCAAAATGATGCAGATTGTGAGTCATAGTGTTATAAGTAATTAGGTTGCAGGATAATCAACGTTTAGATAGTCATGAACACGTTCAGTATCTTCATCCAGACAGCTAGATTTTTTACCAAGATCTTTTCAGAATACTGGTACTTAACTCCGATGCTATATTAATTGAAGATTCTAAAACTTTGCATGTAATGACTATTATCTATCCCAGTCCAAGTAAACCACACCCGACAAAAGGGTTAACTTCTTTCTAATCATGTTTCTCTTCTCAGCTGTGTTCTGTTCAGCTGCTTCTACAATATCAACAGAAACTGACTATTTCCTATGAGAATCCGCAACAACACATCACCATATACATACATACCTAAACCATGGCAGAACATGAAAAACCCAGCTGTCCCCAAAAAACCGGCCAAGTGCGTGTCGGACTACGCACAATGAAGGATTCCGTAGTTGGGATGAATTTATCCCAAGAACAAACTTAACATTGTAGTTGAAAAACATGTTTAACTATCCATTCCGACTGCAAATGTAAGTTTGTACGATACAATCTTGGAAGATTTACGATTTTGTTTTAAGACCCAAGTCTTTTTATATTCCTGTAATCTACAGGGTGTTTGGCAGAACGTTGAACATACGAAAATGGTGGATAGGTGGGGTCATCTGCTACTTACTCAACCCATTTTTTTTTTTTTTTAATGCAAGTTGAAATTTAGTTTCAAGTATTTTTTTACATATTTCTGTAAGTTTGAGGACTTATAACTTTTTTTCTAGCTAACATCTGAATAAAGCAGTAGTTTTATAAGAATCTACCAACATTAACGATAAAAAAAAAAATGCCTGTTTTATCCATTTGTGATAAAAAATACACTCTAAAGTTAAGAAAGTGGTGAAACTAGAAGAAAGCAAAAAAAAATTTTTTTTAATATCCTGGGGTCCAGGGCCAATTAAATTAGGGCTGAGTAAGTAGCAGATGACCCAATCTATCCACCATTTTCGTATGTTCAACGTTCTGCCAAACATCCTGTATAAGTACTTATAGAACAATTTTCTGTATATTTTTCAAATTTTTTAGTAGTTTGAGGCTCAGTAGTTTCGGAGATAAGGGCGTCAATTTTCATCAATTTTCTTAAATATCTTTAAAAGTATTTATTTAAAAATTATAAACAAAAGATTGAGCTTCTCACAGCCCTTTCATTTGATATGTCACATGGTACCTATAGTTTGCAAAACTTTTTTTTCTAATTTTCCAATTTGCCACCGAAACACCCACACATCAAAATACATTTATTTACGTTACACATCCGTGTTTGAGTCATAGAAACACATAAATGTGTACGAAATTTCAACTTAATCGGTCCATTAAAATCGGAGCTAATCGGCTGTGACAGACAGACAGACAGGTAACCACTCAGACAGACACGAGTGATCTTAAAAGGGTTTCGGTTTTTCATATGGACGTACGGAACCCTAGAAATAACATAACTACCGCCATGCACATACAGAAGGGAAGCTTTTCTAAAATTCAGTTAATAGCATATCATATACATAATGCAAGGTTACCGTCACCAAATCAAAATTTGGTCCGGTCCGACTCCGCACCCGATACAGGACGTGTCTCCTGAATATTTATCAGGGTGTCGGGACGCAGCTGTGCCCCGACAATTGAAATTGTGACGAATTCTGTTATTTTGATGCTTGATACCCCTTCGGTGTTTTGATCTAATAAGCTGGCTTAAGGAGGAGAGTTTGTTGGTAAGTCCCTCTGTAGTGATAGGATTTCTCTGGAAATCTCGGTTGTTAAATGGTGATGGTGGTCAAAGTTCAGTCGTGAATCAAAAGATCCGAAATTCTCTTGGCTCGTGCATTTGATAGCTGGAGCATAAATCAGCCAGGGGTACCATTGTTGATGGATTGTTTTATTATTACAGATAGTGCAATCCACGACGACGCGCCCCACTCCGCGATGACTGTACTGTAAGCTGTACTTTAGTGCGGAGCGGAGCGGAGTGGGGCGCGTCTCAGTGGATTGCACTATCTATATTTATTTATTATATTTCTTATACTAGCTACCCGCGGCTTCCTGCGCCCTAATTCTTGATCTAAAATAAGAGCCTAAGTTACTCCTTATAACATAAGCTGTCTGTCAGTGAAAGTTCCGTCAAAATCGGTCCAGCCGTTCCGGAGATTTGCCGGAACGAACAGGCAGATTTTATTTCACATAAACCTACAATACAAAGGGCACTTATGAAACGTCAGAAGCTAGGTGCACGATTCCAATTGGTCGTTTTCTATGGAGAAGAGCCGGCAAGAAACTCCACGGTTACTCTTTTAAAAATAATTGGCTTTTACAATATTTTCAAATAACGTGTTATTAGGTATGGGAGGACAGTGTAGGTCCTGTCTTTCAACAAGTTCCAGGTACTTAACAGAATAATGATGGTCAACAAATCTACAGTCCACTAAGCCTACAGCGTTCTCACATTCACAAACTAGAAAAGTGTCTAAAGTTCAATAAATTAATAAAAATAAAAACGTATTTTAAACTGGACAAATTCGATATTCAGCTTAGCGAGTAAAATCTCATTAGAAGAAGGTAGCTGGACAACCCTAGATACTGTACTAATGGAAGTGACAGTCACTTCAGTGAATTAAATGACGGGTCTATAATTATAAAGTAATAATGTGCGGTCAAGCTGTAAAGCGTTAAATGCAATATCTAATTTTATAACTTTAGGTCACGAATTTATTTCTCAGATTCTTCAGTTCATTTAAAATGAAATACAAAGTGCTTACATCTAAGTAGGTAATTATAATTATCATATTAGTCTCTGGGGTGTTGGCGACGTTACAGATTCGTTTTACGGTAATTTTTATGAGAGGTCATAGTACAGACGCCAGCACATCATCCTACTACAATCTGTCAAATTTATTTTCAACTTTATTACAAAGAAATAAGGTTCAAAGTTGATTGGGGAAATTTGACAGTTTCGGGTAGGTTGACCTGCTGGCGCCTGTACATATAATTATCAATCAATAAAAAATAACGATTATACCCATTATTATCAACAAACCACAATCTTGAAAAGGTAAGTTGCACCATTTATTACAATTACACATTGTGTAAGTATAAGGTGAATAATTTTTCTTAAGATATCGAGAGTCTAATATTCCACCAAGTCATTTTCATTCATTCAGTCCAAGCCAGTGTTAGGTCACGATAAAAGACAAAACATATTCTTTCGAAACAAGAATTCAAATCTGGCGCGGTGCTGAAAACAGTAGGAATTCCTTGAAATTAAGAATAGAATCCATTACATTTAATATAAAAAAAAGTATTGCCAGTTCCAGCCTTTCACACACTATTGTAACGTACTATCCAATTTGTCTACCGTCTAGGTCTAACTAAAGTTTAGGCGACAAATTAAGCCCATGTTTTGCAGCTTTGTACACTAATCTATACTAGAAAATTAGTGGTTTCGCCCCAAGTCTAGACTTAGTCTAACTACACGTTAAGTTTGCTTGTAGAATCGGTTTTAGGGTTATCGTATCATGTTTGTGTTATGCCTGGATTCGTGTCAGCCATTTTGTGTAATAGGGTATTTAGTATTAAGGGGTTTTCGGTAAGGACTGCTCTGGTTAAAGATGGGTATCAAAATAAGGTGGGTGAGATGCTGGTTGAATAATATTGGTCCTAGATTCGGGCAAGGAGTTCTTTAATGGATGGATAGGGATGTTGACTGGGAAAAAAAATAATTAGACACCTATTTTTTGCTTTATCATATTTAGTCAGATATAATTTAGCTAGCTTTTTAGCCCATGCAATTCCTATTGAACCAGTTTTTTTTTTTTTGTTAATATTCAAGTGTCAGGAATTGATTCAAATAAAATTTATAGGTAATTAGAGGGAGCCAGGATGCCAAAAAAATGGTAACAATGGTAAAATCCAGTTTTTTGCTTCTAGAGCAAAAACTACAGCTCGGACGGAAAAAAGTTAAATGTAACAGATGTGCGCATCAATTCCTGACACTTGAATCTTCACAAAAAAAAACCGGTCCAATAGGAATTAATTGCATGGACTTTTCAAGATTTTTTCGCTAATTCTATCCGACTAATTAATAAAAAATGGTTAAGATAAAACGCATTAAAGTTGGGTAGTAGGGGCTCTATCTACCGGGGAGTGACGTCATGCCACAGTTTAATTTAACGTATTACATACTCAATGTATTGCCGTAATCTTTTGATTACATAAAAAAAGAAAATATTTTTTAATAATCTACCTTACGGTTTTTTTTTTTTTTGTCAACATCCCTATTCCATAGCCGACCGCAAGTAGCAACAGCAGGCGACGTGACATAGAAACCAGTCGTGTCGCGGCGACACGTCGGCAGCAGTTGCGACCTGCGATCGGCTACAGAATCTACCTACCTACCTTTACACAAATGTGGGATGCACTGAGCTACCAATAACTACTAAAGTAAAAAAAAGAGTCTAGTTAATTTTGAGACAAACCCTCGATTTTTTATGATCAAGATCCAATCATCTATGACTAGGATTACTTTGAGAACTATTTACCTTCTAAGTGTGCACAATTCTTGAGGCCCAAGAGATTCTGATCTGTCTAAAAATGATACGTTAACGGTATCAAAAGCTCTTAGAATTCTGCCCTCAAATGCATCCCGGCAACAAGGTAATGAATCACTCAGTTGCCTTTTACGAATCGTGCACTAAATAAATAGCCCTTTTAAACAAGCACAAACTACTCAAATATACAAATAAATATTTTCATTTACCTAAACACACGTTGCTTGTATGTCAAGTGCACAGAGCTATATTGAGAACGGCGTTTTAAAGTGGTTTCGCGTTCGCTCATACGAAACTGTAACACTCTGTTGTAACGTTTAAACGTGGGTAGGCTATTTCCTGTGGGGCGCCTGTTACACCGAAGTGTAATTGTAGTTACGTGTATGGCCTAAATTGAACGCCTCTTGCTGAAATCGAGAAGTGGAATTGATGCAGAGATTTTGGAGTTTTGCTTTCATATTTTTGCACTACAAATATAGTTTAATAACTACTCAAAGTTTTGTATTACAAAAAAGGGATATACGATACAATTTAAACAAACAATTCAGTCAACAAAGTCGAATCGGATCGACTAGTGGAATATTATTGTGTTATTAGTGGATCGACTATTGAATTTAACTACAGCGGTTTCGCTGCTATGGTTTCGCAGCGGAGGTGTGCTACCGGGGTAAAGGCCGGCCCTCACTAGGCGGCACGTCGCGGCATGGCACGGCAAAGCATTAACATTTATATGGCCCGCGAAGCATTCCGCGAAATACCGCAGCATCCCGAGATAGGCCAAGTCCGCTTGTGACGATATCAACGAAATGTGAGTGTAAGGATATGAAAATAACTTCAAAATCATGTCCGCTTACGAAAATCCTTTGCCATGCCATGCCGCGCCGCCGCCGTGCCGCCTGGTGAGCTTATCCCTTGATGTTAACTTATTTATCACAATCATAACCTTTGAACATAGCCATTGCTGAAGAGACTCATATTTACATAATAATACCAGCCTGTTAATGTTCCACTGCAGGACAAAGGCCTCTTCTCATACACAGAAGGCACGAGCACTGATCACCACGCTTGCTCAAGACGGGTTGGTGATTTCAGACTTATATTAACTATAAGTACAGGTTTCCTCGCGATGTTTTTTCTTCACCGATGTCAGTAATGTCCAAGATGAACTCAGAAAGTACATAATATGAATTGAAAAAGTCAAACTGGTATTCACCTGGATTTGAAACTACAACCTTGTGCATGAGACAGGCCTTAGCCAATGGGCCATAGAGACATAATAATATCAAAGAACAAACATCAAATTGCTAACAAGTTTAGAATGGTGAACAGTTCGCTTTGAAGAAATTACGCTTCGGTGTAACGCTCATCCATGTTTACAGTACATAGAGTAAGGATTAAGAAGTTGCTTTTTCGAGTACCTTGCAAACAGGGGCCCACTCCAATGCAAATGTACCACCGGGTCGCCTGAATTTGACAGTCAAATAGGGGCCCAAGTACGTCTATAATGGAAATCTACTGTATTTGCTTATCATAAGTGCTTGATTAGATTTAGGGAGTATTGTACTGGGGAAGTTTTAATGGTTCGTTGGCTGTGTGGGTGTGGTAGGTGGATTTTGTTGGAAGTTCGCCAGTGCGGCTTTGTTTGGAGTTCTCCAGTTTTTTTTTTAAACTCCAATCTCTGTTCAGTAGACAAAGAACCGGTTTTTTCTATAATTTGATTTAACCTTTATAATACTGGTGTCTCATATTGGAGACAGATAACAATAAAATTCTATTGTGTCTGCTAATTGCGCGCGCGACAGATTAAACATAACATTTCACAACAATAACAACATGATTCTGTACGAATTGTTTTTAAATACATACCATAACTGAGTAATTATTTTTTACTATTTCGTGGTTGTTACTAAGTATCGAATATTTAAATACGAGAACTATCAATGAATACCTGTATATAATTTTACCGAGTTCTCAAAACAAAATATTATAATCTGGGTTAAAAGATGAGAATACTTATCTTAATCCGATTACTCGGAACCAACTGGAACAATAGATAGCAGTTGTCCTGAGTAATAAAAAAAAACCGACCAAGTGCGAGTCGGACTCGCACACGAAATGTTACGTAAAATATTTAGCAAAAAACGCCAAAATAATTCTCTAAAAATCTGTGAGTTTCAACTGTCTACCTATTACGGTTCATGAGATACAGCCCACTGGCAGATAGGTGGACTGACGGACTGCGGAGGTTTAGTATGGGGGCTCAAACTCAAGTTTTACTTATAACTAGTTTCAACCAATCAAAAGGCTTTAAACGAGTTTTAAGTAATGCTTGAGTTTAAGAGACGATCCCAAGAACTTGCGAGCCTTACGGGCCTTAGTCGCCTTTTATGACACCTACAGACTATGTAGGGAAGCTATCCATAATGGATGCGTACAAACTGAGCGCATTTACCCACTCCCTCTAGTTATACTAACCGTAATTACGTCTCCAACAATAGTAAGCAGGTACCAGTTAAACCTATTAAATTGGCAACACGTACAAAATTGCAATATCATGACATGTAGTTTGCCTCGAACACGGATTACAGTACTCTATTAAAGTTCGTCGTGTGACCCCCCGGTTTCGATAACTCAGGGGTGGCACGGGGTTACAGTTAGAATTTTGTGGCATTAGGTGGTTAAGGTGGTTATTAGCCGGTGGACGGCTCGTAGTTAAGAGGTGGTTGAGTGATTTGGGAGATAAAGGGTACGTGGTTTGGTTGATCTTTCGTAAGATGGAGGTCTTTTCAGTGTGTCAAGAAATGCTTAGTTGAAGTAAGAAAACTATAAATACACCTAATTATACATAACATTAACAACACTAATTAACATCCATCATTTTTCCTAATTTTGACATTGAATCCTACCACGATTAAATCTGCACTTGTATATTCAGAATCGGCCTTATCTTCCTAACTACTGGGTACTTGGGCTGCAGTGTCTTTCAGAAGCTCTTCCTCGACGTTGTTCACTGTCCACTTCTTCTTGAGGTTAGTTCCTTCCATGGAGAGCCAATGAGATGTTACTAAGAAACCATGTTCTATTTCATTTATGTATCGTTTTTGCTCCTGCCATCCCTGTCAACTTTAGAAATACATTGTTGGTATATTGTTAAGTGAGTTACGGGCATCGTTTTTGCTCGGATTCGGTTAGTTTTGAACTAACAATTTGTTTATTTGCACATACATTGTTTGGTGAACCAATCAGTTTCAATTCAGGCTAATAGACTATGTGATCGGTGCCTGGTTTAGGAATTTTAACTAGATTTTGTGTGTTAAGCGTGTGAGGAGTTAAATTTGTTGATATGTGGGATTGAATCTGAACTTGATATCAATGTATTTTCATCTTCACCGCATATATATTTGTTGTTATTTATAGAATGACCTAATTTATGAAAACATGCACTGTACAACTTACGAGTGGTAGGACCTGACAGGTGTTTTACTTTGTGTAAATAATTTCATCGCCACAGCTCCCAAAACGGTGAAGGAAAACTTCGTGAGGAAACCGGCATGTCCTAGAACCAAAAATTCGAAGACATGTGACATCTACCAACCCGCACTGGGCCCGCGTGGTGGATTACAGCCCACTCCCTCTCGAAGAGAGGAGGCCTCTGTCCCAGGCAGCGGTTGGAACGTCTATCGTGAAGTCTTGAATTTGAACGTTTTTAAAATCGAGAATTGTTTAATAGAAATCTGTAGATGGTCAATGATGCTAAACACGTTGGCAAAGACAATAAATGTGAAAAAAAATGTGAATAAATGTGAATGTGAATGTGAAATGTGAACATTCTATGTTGAGAGTTGAGACTATTCGATTCCCAACAGTCATCAATGGTATGTTCAAAGATGGAAGAAGTGGCCTCTATCGATACTTTTTGTTGACTTTGAATGCCTTTCTTTGAGCCTTGTATCAAAGGACCAATATTGGCAGGACATTGGTTTACTTTACTGTGGTATTTTTGAACATACATTTAAAATCCTTGCGTATTCATATTTTGCGGTAAACGATGAAGTCGTGCCAATGTTGGGCATACATATGTGACCCCCGATGGGCCACAAACAGGACCATTCATAAAACAGAACATATTGACTTAATCGCAAATGATCAGTTTACAACAAACTTGGACCTTCTTCCCGTTCCATTAAAATGTTAATTTTATTACATTTATTTATTATTTCTTTCAATAACAGGACTTTTAGTCATCAATAAAGTGAATCATTGGAATCTTGCCCCCAACTGTATTTGTTGATTGATTTCCTAAAAACTGCATAGAAAGAACCTTCTTCGTTCCTTGCAATATCGAGCCAACTTACTTTTACCTTTCTACCATGCAATTGTCGACTTTCATAAAAGGTGTTTAAGGTGCTGTTGTAATATTAATGATATCTTTGTGAAGTTCCCACATATGGCCAACAAAAAAAGGGTCCGATCGCAGGTAGAAATGAATACAAAAGATAGCGCGCGTCGTCGTTCCTTCTACAAACATGCTTTTTATTTTAAACTAACGTATTTCCTGCTGTATTCTTTAGAATGTAAGGTCGATTTTTCTTTGCATTTTTGTAGTGCGTTTGTGTAATTGCTCCAAAGTCCGAGTTTCCTTTGAAATCGTTTATTGGCGGTCAAATTTTTATGTTCCGATGAACGAGCGAGAGAATTTTAGGTTAGTTTACTTTAGTTTGGCGGAGGCGCGATGCGTTTAACAGCGTTTTTAATTTAAATTAATAGTTTTTAATGCGTTCTGTACATAATACGCGTATCGAATAAGTGTTTTTGTTTTGTTTTAAGTTATAGTGTTGTGTTTTTAGTTTTAAACTTGTGTTGTGTTCGATTTTTGGATTGCACTGTTTTGGATATTGTGTTCACGTGTTAAGGTTGGTACCTATATTACTATTGAAAAATGTTTTTGTTCATTTATCTCTAACTAAAATGGAAATTATAGTGACTTTACTTAGAAAAATATGAGTGAAATAATGACGTGGGTTTATTGTTCATGATCAACGTTGGTTTTTATTGTGATTCAGTCCATGTTTAGAGCTAAACAAGTTAATATCTTATAGTTTATATATCGAAAGAATGTGTAGGTGTCTATATTTCCTGTAAAATGTTTGTTTACGAAGCTTTATAGGTTAAATTCTACCGCATGTTATTAAGTTGAAGGGATAACGGACTTGATATAAACATTAAAGGAAAACTAATACTGAAATTAATTAGACTTTATTGAATTCACGTTGTACTGACAATATAGTCGTGTATATTTTTTTTTATTTTATTTATTAGGTCTACCAACAATTGTTTACACTTATTACAAACAAAAATAAAACATGCGTTTAAACTCTACACAGTGCAACAATTACTTAAAGGTAAACACCACATGAACAAAGAAGAAAACAATATTATGAAGTTATTCTGTAAGCTACATCTATGCAATATTAATATTTCAGTATCTAGCACACATGTTACTGAAAATAACCAATAACATTTATATGTCAAACATCAAAAGTATTTCTTCTTTATAGGTTAAGTACACAGTTCAAAAGAAAAAAAAAAAAACTTACAACAAAACTGATATACACTTGAGAAATTTACATTTCTGCTTATTGAGCGAATCAAAGTGAAAATCAACCACATCACTGCAACCATAGATATAATAAAGAAGTTGTGTCATGTCATGTTTTTAATATTTCTGTGACTGCAACTATTCAAAACCCTACAGAACCTAGCACATGGAGAGTTTGATCCTAACACCGTTCTTCTCATTGGAGGACAAAGTGGAGTAATAGGTTTGCGCGGAATCCTCGACGGAGCACGAAAGTTAATGAGTGCGAGCAGCGGCGGTGAGTCGATATATCCCTTCAAGATTTTGCTAGCAAACATTGCGTCATTCAAACATCTTCGTTCTTCCAAGGTGTGCATGTTGAAAAATATAGTTATATGTCGTTGTAGTTGTGTATGTCGTGTCTAGTTTAAGGCCAAGGCATGAATAGTACTTTTCTGAAATAATGCGCAGACATTCAAACTAAGTAAATTAATTATAAATTCCAGAATCAATGACGAGCAACGATAATTTTTCACGCACCAATATGTTCATTTGTTTCTCATTTAAACAGCTCTATTTGCAAACAAAATCGAAATTTAAATAAAATCTTTGATAAGTTACATCCTTGATTGCCATGTGTAAAACTAAAAACCTCGTTCTATTTTTAAATTACACGACAGATATGAGTTTTCATAGTAATTTATTTGGCCGCCTACTCGCTTGTATTTTGACCAGTACAGCATTTTCGATTTATTTCGAAGATGGTTGTCAAAATAATGCTCGAATTTCCAAGCATGTTTGAGAAAAAATACTCTGATCTGAAGGAAGGGCTCGACCTACACCTAAAAACATCAACATAATTATGACGTTATATTTCCTAAACAAGAATTTTACTCTTTTATTTTGTTACTACAACTGATTTCCAGTTTCTTTAACAACTAGCTTTGTTTTCCACTACTTTTGCATAACAAAGAATCTTGATGAGCGTGTTAATGATACCAGAACACGATTAACTTAGGTATGTTAATGAGATACGTGTTGAAACATCTGTTACTTTCCCTGTGAATGTAGGTAATGTTTATATTCAGCCTGTTCCATCAATTGTTAGTCCGGTATTGTGACTGCTTAAAATTGGGTCAGTGACAACTCAACCCGAATCTAACTCTTCCAGGTAGGTACCTTATTCTACAGCGCCTCGAACCAACCCTTATACTGGGCATCCAGGTCCCGCACCATATCCGTTATCAAGGCAGTTTTGTGCAGGGCATCCTGACATTTATTATAGTTTTACATACATGGTTAAAATAGCTTGATACTCCAATAATTTCCGACTTGTTAAGACGCAGATATTATATGCCAGTGAGCTTGCGTGTTCTGTACTGAGCTCACGCAATGCGTCGTATGTCCAGCCAGTAATAGGACTTGCTCATCAAGGAGCGCTGTCCCAAACTAGACGCACTATTAATGATTAAATAATCTTTAAAATAGTGAAGGTTTCAGAAAAATACGCTATATAAATATTGCGTAAATCTCCATTTTTTATCCGCGTTAGACATAACTTTACTAATTAATTTCATTATGTAATATAAAAATAATCTAAAATATTCATAAATCAAGTTATTAAGAAAATGCTCTAATATAACATATATGTTTTTCAAATCATTAACACTACTCGTTTAGACGTTATCTTCAGTATAAAATCATTAAAAGTTGGTTATGGTCACCTTAACACGTTTTAGTCAAATATTGCTACAACAGGACATCGCGAAGACACTGTCCATCTTCAGGCACCCATTGCGTTGACAGTGGCGTTTGCTTTCATCGATCAATTTTTTAACAGCTCTCCTATTGATCTTTAATGGACGTGCCCTACATGAGAATACATGTCATTGTTGCGTAATGTTCCAGTCATCAAGAGGCAAAGTGAAGTGGCCTAGATTTGTTTCTTGAATTTGGTCACACACATTGATCATCTTCCACAAGACATGTGTACCTTCCTACTAAGGTTTCGGACAGATAATAAATTTGTTTTAATCAAATTAATTAAAAGGAATTAGGCAATAAATAATATACTTACCGTATCGTATGCTTGAAAATAAATTGAACTATCGTAAGAACTTCTGCACCACCAAAACTACAATATTATTACAAGATTTTATAGTTTATCTACTTTTTATTATTAGTCTGTATAAAAAAAAACAAAAATTAATACTGAAACCTTATAAAAATACTGTCGGTAGCACCAATGCCTTATAAAAATAACTAAACCGTATTCTATGAAATTCATATATTCAGAGAACAATCCTTCTACTTTGAAACTTCTTTTAAGTACTCTTCAACGTAAAAAAGATAACTTTGCAAAAAAGATAGCTTTTATAAAAGAAAAAGCTAACAAAGTCGCAACAAAGCGCCGACGTGTGAGAACTTGGCTTTAGAAGTTACGGCTTCCAAAGTTTGAAGTCGGTGCATCCATTCGTTGGAGTTTATACATTTATAATGCTATTTCGAGATTCGAGTTGTTAATCAAGAATTTTTTGAAAGTTTAACTGGTAACCGAGAAACATAGACTGGAGGGTTTCTTCTTAACAGCTTTTTGTTTAACTTAAAATCTAAATTCTAGCCTTTCTGTAATGTTATCCATTTTTCCTGTCCTTGAAGCTTCTTGTCCGTTCTGCTTCATAGAGAAATATTCTAACTATACTATAATGCTGTCCTAGTAGGTACCTACTTACTTTTTGGAAATATTTCAATCTGAGATTTGATGCCACCAACTGCACCAGACTGCTTTAAAAGTGATCATGTTTATAACTTTATAGTAGCAGTTGATTTTTTGTTTTTTTTTTTTTTTTTCCACATCATAGTGAAGTTATAATTTTAATGCATATAACCAACCGAGTCAATAGACCACCTACAAATCTGCCCAACCATTCGGGGAAACAAGGCGTGATTTTATGTTATGTGGGAGTCAATTCGTGTATTAAAAACCATCGAGCCATGATGATATCATGCTTCGAAGGTATAAAAAATCCCACATGCAAAGATTCAAAGCTGTTGACGTCGCGCAGTCGGATAAAAATACAACATGGTTAACTTTTAAACTTATTTCTACTCACATAAACTTAATACGAATTCAGGTTTCCAGCTTCCACACCACTGGAACAAGCTAGATCTCTTATTGAAATCGTTTAAAGTTAAACGTATTACCTTTGTAATAAAACATACGTCAGCTAACATACGTTCCAATATCATGTTATTTAAACTTGAATATAAATTTTCTCTGCGTCGTGATGCACGGTTTTAGAAGTTGCTTTTCGAGTAGGGTTTAGAGTTCAGAGCCTGCCTAAAGGACTTTTGTGTACCTACTTAAGAGGTTAATTTAGAACACTTGAGCTACGGTGAAGTAAGAGGGCTTGTGTCTAAGTAATAACAGCCGCTCGGGTCCATCGATCAGGTCAAGCTAGACTTGCCGCGGCGCGGTTGGTCTGTAAATAGGATCTTTACATAGCAAGACCCGCTCCGTGCCTCGGAAAGCACGTTAAGCTGTTGGTCCCGGCTGTGTGATGATGATGAGCTACGTTTAAGTACGACGTGATATCTGATATACAACGTGAATCGTGATAAACGTAAAGCCATAGTTTTGTGTAAGCTGTATTACCAATTATTTTTATTTATGTTTAATAATGCACAATATTTTTTGTACGGTCTCTGGTCTGGTTTTTCCATCTGGAATTTCTCAGTAGCAGTCCGGAATCTATATTTGTGTCGGTTGGTAGCAATTGATTTGCCCCTCGATCTATAAAAGAAACAGTAACCCTTTCCATTGTGCTGACATCTCTTTGAGGCGCGCGTGGAACACAACGCGCCGTCGGCCCTGGCCTGGTCCTTACCGGACGGCGACAGAAAGTTTTTTTTGAGTTGAGAAATTAGTTACAACAATAATTACCCTACAAGTTTAGACACGTCGGAACATGTAAACTAGTTTGACAAGTCTTATGCTGCGGTCCCACAGCCCGCTTTCTCACAGGCCAGGCCAGGCCGACAGGCCGTGGGAACCGTCGCCTCCGATGATTCCTGCAGTGGCCTGTCGTCGCCCGTCCGATCCGTCGGGTCTAAAGAGAGTAAGTATTGAGAATAAAACCACAGCGGCTGCACACGCACCCATGCGGTCCATCATTTGACATATTGGAATAGTGGCCAACAGTCCGCACCAGGCCGACACACGTCGTGGAAATACTCGACACGGGCCGCGACAGGCGTGGTGACGCCTGGCGCGGCCTGTCCGTTAACGGGCCGTGGGACCGCTGCTTTAGCTACAACCTTTTAATATAATAGACCAAAATTAACGCCATTATCCCTTTCTATCCTTGACCTAAATTATAAAATAACCCATAGTAACAGGAAATTTGGTCCTTCTGGTCCTACGGGCCAAATAAATAATTAAATTACAGAACTCTGAAGCGATAATTAAATAAAGATGAAAACGATATCAAAGCGGATTTTGTTAACATTTTAACATTAATAAGGCATGTTTAGCCGTTCGCGAGATATTTTCGTATTAATTGGACCGTCTAATTAGTTAAATTACCAGATTACGACGGTGTTTTTACATGTAAATGGATTTTGTTTTTGTTTATGGGTTTTGTATGTGTGTGTGTGTGTTTAGGGAGGCTTATGCTTGTGATAAAGTTGACTTTTGTAATGTGTGATGGTTCAAGCTATTTGATAATACCGTGGATTGGTACTTCGTCTGTAAAAGACGATGGGTTAACTAGTTATGTTAGATTTTATCGACTAAAGGGCCTTATCACACTGGCGATTTGCATTGATTTGATTTGAATATGTTTTTCAGTCTGCACATGTTTTTTTATGAATTCGTCAGATTCAAATGTAAAAACTTTATTCCTTAAACTACTAAAATCTGAGAAAAATAAACACGGGAAACAATACGTTTTTTTGTAATTTACAACTGCCAGCCAACCATTGATATTTACCGTAAAGGGAAACATTTAAATGTTTGAAAAAACCATCACGTCGTTTGTAATTTATAGTCATATCAAATCAAATCAAAAGTCATTTATTCAAATTAGGCTGAGAATCAGCACTTTTCGAGAATCAGCATATCTGGGCGAGCACGGCTTGTTTTATTTTTCAATAACCTTAAAAAGCATGTTTGCTCACAAAGCAAATAATCACACAATAATCTACAAGCCGCCATCCTAATCCTACTGATCCCACTAATTACCTTTGAAATCTACTCTAAATAAGTAATTTTAACTTATTAAACTATCTCCTTACTCCAAATACCTAATTACAACGTACTTTTCTTTCACTAAACACATAACACATAAACACTATCTTAATCACTGTTCCATAACAATAATAAACTTATTAATTCAATTTATACGGGGCGAACAAAATGCAAATTAACTACTTAATTTTTACAAATTGTATGGTTCTAATGCGATTACGTCAAAAAACTACCACACATTGTCAATCGAATGATGAATGTTATGATGTCCAAACTCCGAGCCGAACGTATTACGAAATTCAACGACAACAACCGACTCGTTTCACGACGCGCATGCGTATTCTATCGTAACTCGGTACAGAGCGGGTTACCCGGCTGCTAAGAAACCGCGGTGTCACGTGACCGAAGTGACGTCAAGACGGACTTTATTTTCTATAATTGAATTCACGATAAGCCGGACGCGCCTACGATTTATTTTAGAGTGAAATGTTTTATTGTTGGGACATGAAGGCAAAAAATTTAATGTAGGCGTTATGTAATATTTTATATTGTGATTATTCAATGACGATAGAGTAGTTGTGTTCCGAATTTTCGAAGGGAAGCCGGTACGAATCGGCTTGTTTGAAGCCATCGCCCCTGCTCTCTATAAGAGTTGAGAGAAGTTGTTTGAGCGTTGATTGATATCCATCACAGGCTAAACTGAGCCCACGTGGTAAACTACGATCACAACCTCTCTACAGCAGTGCTATTCTGTAACCATCTCACCGTGAAAACTTAGGTGAAGTGAGTTGTCATTCCAACAGAACAGGGTGAGATGACACTGACAGCTCACTCCACGCTCACTTCACATGTTTTCACGGTGAAGTGATTACGGGAATCGACATGCAGGTCTGTGTCCCAGCAATGGGGAACTTGTGTTGTGTTGCGAATTTTCATTACGCAACACAAAACATTAAATTAAAATGTTTAGAGTTCTAATCACCTGTTTCAGTACACGGTACTGAATTAGCATACAATCATCTGGCAATACAACCGAAAAATATGCGTAGGAGTCGAAACAGGCCATACATGTAAATGTGTTGTGGACTGTCAATAAATATTTATTGACAAGTCAATTTATGAAATTAACTAATTGGTTCTTTTGTTCCAGATGTCACAAAATATGTAGCAGCTGGATCCGACCCTATACCACCGATGGGATCAATCCGCTTTGAGATGGGCAAGCAAGATTCCAGCTGGCGGAGAGTGCAGGGGTTGAGTGCTAGTGTAGTGCGGTGTCTAGTGATAGTGACAGTGTTCGGGCAGTGCGCTGGAGGCAAGCCCATGAGTGAGACGCTGCAGAGGGCGCTGTCGGCAGTCCGGGGCCCTAGTCCTGGTGCGAAGAAGCTGCTTAATATTCCTGAGGATGGAGGTGAGTCGCTTATATTTTTAAGTTAGCTATCTTTAATTAAACTTGTAGACCGGGGAATAAAACAATCCGTTCCATCACTAAAATAACTGATGTCACTTGGAATGCTGTCACGCTTAAATGGAGTTTGACTGGAGGCATCTGCCGCTTGTCAGACGATCAATGGGCCAAACTTACGACCTAGTGGGTCCCGCTGGATGGCAAACGACATCGCGTCAAGCCCAAACGGAGACGGTGGAAAGAGCTGGACTCCTTTAATAAAAATTGGTTCTTGGCAGCTCCAGACAGAGAGAGGTGGAAAGAGAGTACGGAGGCTTTTGCCCAGCAGTGGGATAATAATGGCTATAAAAAATTAAAAAATAAAAATAAAACTATCCTTGATTAGTAGGCGAAAGTGTGTTTGGATGTTCCTCTTTCACGTTACCACGGAGCAACGGAATCGACATGATTTTTCGCATAGAGATAGTTTCTGGGCCGAAGAGTTTTCGTTTTGGTTTCTGTAGGATAGACCACGGAGCGAATCCGCGAGTAAAAGCTATTGAAATATGAAGCACGTCGCCCTGGTGAGACTTATTTTACGTAGAAGGTTTATACTTACTTCGTTTATTAAGATGGGAGACCACTCCAGTTGGTACATTTCGAGTTTTAGTCGCCCGACTAAAACTCGAAATTTACCAACTGGAGTGACACAGTATTAGGCTCTTTGTACACACACTTTTTTCTTACAGTGAAAAACTACGGTTTATTCGCCGTGTGTTGGCATGGTCGCAGTGTTGCATGGATAACTATGAAAGCTTGTTGACAGGCATGTGTTTTCTACGGCGCGGTTTATGCGCCGTACCGTAAAGAAACCGTGCCGTGTAAAAATGGCCTTACTTACTGAGAAACTAAGAATATGAGGTTAACTACAGGTGAACACCTTTCGTGCTCCCAATGACACCGAGAGGTCGTAAAAGTAATTGCTTTATTGTATAGGTAATTCATATTTAACTGACAGAAGGACTAAGTAGTTATAATTACAAAAATAATTATGTTTTAATTAAAATACACATGCATGAGTAATTGTGTACAATTTAATTAATAGATGACAAGATCGCATGACAGGTCGGGCCCATCCATTAACTTAGTAAACTTGACAACATGTACTGTATAATATTATCAAGTAATATTAGAAAGATAATATTGATAATTTAAGTATATTTGACTTCGGTTTCAATTAGGTCACCTTAACTATAACATAACTTTTCCAGACGAAGGCTTTTAATAAAGAAAGAAAAAAAGAAAAATGATTTTATTGGCTTTAGATACAGCAGAAAAATACACCTTAAAACTATAAAAACAGAAAACAATGATTATAATACTGAAAGGGCCTCAGCTCAGCATAATGTCAGATGACAACACAAAGAAAAAAAATGTATCATCAGACATGTAACATCTACCAACCCGCACTGGGCCCGCGTGGTAGATTACAGCCAACTCCCTCATGAAGAGCTGCTGTCCACTGCTGGGACTCCCAACTGGGGACTGGGACTGCAAGTCCCAGCAGTGGGAAAAATAGGCTAATTATGCTATTTATTGTTATTATTTAGTTATGGTTGAATAAGACCAACTCAATCTGCCTAGCCTTTTCCCAACTATATTGGGGTCGGCTTCCAGTCTAACCGGATGCAGCTGAATACCAGTATTTTACATGGAGCGACTGCCTATCTGACCTCAACAACCCAGTAACTGGGTAATACGATACCCCTTGACAAGACTGGTTGTCAGTTTTTCGGGCTTCTGACGACCCGTAACGACTATCAAAGATCCCCGAATGAAAGCCGGGACCAACGGCTTAACGTGCTTTCCGAAGCACGGAGGAGTCTCGGTATGTATAGATGGTCACCCATCCACTGACCAACCCCGGCAAGCGTAGCTTAACCTGATGGATCGACCCGTGCGGCAGTTATTACTTAGCCACGAGCTCCTCCATAAGACTAACTGCTGATCTTATAACCACCATCCATCTGCTTGGGTAGGCATAAAAATAATTATTTAATTAAAATCAGCAGTAAGTTAAATTTGTACAGTAACGCTTAAAGTGCATGTACTGCTATAAACATCTCAGTTCTTGTTGTGTTTTCAAAGACATAATGGGAAACCAGTTTTCTGATGCAAAAATGGTAAGGATCAAAGACTGTTCTGCCTCTCTCTTCCCCGAGCCTGGCCTTTCTTGTCTAGACTAAAACTCAAAGCATTTATTTCAACTAAACCATTTACAGGCACTTTTGAACTGTCAAGGGGTCAGTCCGTCAGAAATATGAAGCTAGTTGCCCATTGCAAAACGTAGGTTCTTATGGAGAAGAAAGAGCAAGAAACTCCACGGACACTCTTTTAATTCATAATATTGTTACAAAATATTGGTTACATCATTCATGTTGAAATTAAACATGTGAGAACAATGTAAAAAGACGTGCATGTAAAAAGTGTCCGTAATAAAAAGATTAATACAGTTCAAAAATTAAAATAAGCCGTATCAGATATGAGATGACCAGTCCCTACTGACGGCGCCTGTTCACGAACATGACGCATGGATCAGCACCGTTTAGTTCAATCATTTTGAAGGGAACTTAACGATCCAACACACGCCACCACCATCGAGATATTTGAGTGAGCATGATAGGATCAAATTAGTCTAAGACTATAATTTTTTATTATGTTATATATTATGTTTCCTTTTTACAACTTTGCAACAGTCGACGGTACTTCAGAAAAGGATATTCCATAATTACTAACCCAATTGTCATTGAAGATTCAAACTGCCGAAAGGGATCAACTGTAATTACTCAAAAACTTTTAACTTATGTCCTTACAAAGACTTTTGGATCCCAGTAATCCCAGTCGGCGATGTCCTACCGTCTTTTGCACAAATTAGGGTTATCAGAAAAAGTTCATCAATATTTTAACGAAGAAGATTTGTATTTGTTTTATTGGTAGATTCTGCTGAAAGACGAACTTCAGGCTATCTCTTATCGTTGCTGTCCTTTGCGTGACTTTATTTGGATTTAAAAAACCATTTGGTATTTTTTTTTGGATTTTACTTCCTTGATAAACCATTTTTTTAAGATCTAACTATTCATTCAAATTATTAAAAGGATAAATTTAAGAAATTACTTTCTGTAACGGGCAAAAATAATCAATTCCTGTTTCTCTTGTATTTGACATTCAAAAGTGCTTTTAATAGTCTGATTGAAATAAACTTTATGGTGATTTTCTTCATTTTCCATTATCTGATAGAAGATATAAAACTTGGGATAATAAAGGTCTATAGCAGATTTTGACTTGATCAGATGATCGAGTCAAAATCTGCTATAGAAGAAAACGAGGACAGGAAGATTCCTGTCCTCGTTTTCTTCTTCCACTCTCTCCTTCAACCGTTCCGCTATCATTCAACTCCCTTCTCTTTCATATCATTCCTCTCCCTCTCCATCCATCATTCACATTTACATTCATCACTCTTTTAGTCACATGCGTTTCCTCCCTCCTCATCACATGCCCCATACCAGGGCAAACGATTATTATTATTTAGACATAAGGCTTCAAAAATCTTAATGATACCTGTTCAATCAACTTTTTGTCCCGCTTTAAAACAGCGTGGTAGCCCTGCCCGAGTCTAAAACTTCAAGTTTTAAAAGTTTGAAGAACCTTATTAATTAACGGACTCCTGCAATTACTGGCTTCAGGTGGTCTTATGAAGGCGTAAAAAGGACAAAAAGTTTTGATCGTCGGTGTCGAATTTTCCCTGTTTTTGATGAAATTCTTTAAAAAGGACCAAACAAAGAGCTTTTCACGAAAGCGTTGATAATGATGGCGGAATTAACTTGGCCTTTTTGGGGGGTAAAGTGGGGTGAATTACGTTTTATGTTAAGTTTTTGACCGTATTTTGACACTTCGATTAGGTAAAGTTGATGAAACATCTTACCCTGGCTTAGCCCACCACCGACTCCTGCTAAGTTTAGAGACCAAGGAAGCTTGGCGCAAAAAGGAGGTCCTTGGTCTCTGCGAGTCTCATCTAGGTCTTCCCTTGACCAGTTTATCTACGAAACCCCACTGCTGCAGTACATGGATTGAAAATAAAGCTTGTAATATAAGGTAGTAGGGATGTCATGCCATGCAAAAAAATAAACGAAAAAGGCAACTTAGTACACACGGCTACACACCAGCTATACATTTCCAGTTTATGCTGATCTCGTATTGTATAGGATTTCCGTACAAATGCTAGGTCAGCTTATACTGTAAATGTATAGCTTGATGTGTACATACCATGATGGGGATGCTGCTAATGTCATTTTATGTATCTAAACTAATATTATAAAGAGAAAAAAGAGAGATTAGATTTTTTCTATGTTTGTATATTTGTATGTTTGTTTGTAATGGATATTAAAAAAATATTTAACCGATTTAAAAAAAAAACACATATAGAAAGCTACATTATCAGCGAGTAACATGGACAAATTTTATTTTTCAAAAAAAAATTAGATCCCTGTGAAATTTTCATTACTGTACCCCAAGGTATCAACAATTTCACCGTAGGCGCGGGCTTGCGGACGGTGAGCAATGGGTAGCTCGCCGTCCGGTAAGGACGGTGTTCCACGCGCGCCTAAAAGAGATGTCAGCAATTGAAGGGGTCCGTTGGGACCGATGCCTGCCGGGGTTGCGGGAAAGTCCGAAAGGGATACCGTGGCCCCCTGGCATTGCACAGGTAACAGAAGGAACACGGGTGGGTTTTAGTCAGTAAGAGTCTGACACGCCCTCCCGCTCCACCCAGAGCGGGAGACGTCATTTGATGATTTCCCAACCAAAAAAAAAAAAAAAAAAGGGCCCGTCATTATTTGGTGTGCGCTGCGAAAACGATTGATGATGTAATAAAATAATATACTACATGTTTATAGTACTCATCATTACCCACAAAAAAGTCCACGAGGCTATCCCTCTTATTCATAACCGTTGCTTAAAGATAAGAGACTTTTAAACGTCAAAAATGTATGGTTAAACAGTCGCTAATCATTACTTAACTTTAAGGGTACACTAGTCGACGGCTCGAACTCGATGGTGAGCGTAACTAATACCTATGCATGCTAGTCTTAACTATTTTTTTATTTTGTATTTATTTATTTATTCATTTACTTAGTGAAATAGACAATGATTTATAACGAAAACGAGCGCGTTAAATTTCATGAACAGCCTTTTGGGCGTATAGATATTATGGAAAAACTACTGGATGTATTTACTCAAAATATAATTATTTGAACTATTGAATAAATTATCTAGCCCTGTACGGTTTCTATTTTGCCATTTTCTTACTACATAAGTTTTATTGTACGACCAAACACGAGATAAAATTAACGTTGAAATATGGAAGTTTCGACGCTCATAACATTTTTTCTTCCAATTCTGCTTCCATACAGGACTAGATAATGACAAGACAAATTGATATAATTTTTAGTTTTGAACGTACATCGTCAAACAGGCGATTAATCACCATACTACGTTTGTATGGAAAAATGACAGACTAGCGTACCCTTAAGCAGTGTTTATGAATAAGGGCGTATATGTCTAAATATTATAGTTAAGTCACAACAACCGTTATGTGTTCAAATTCAAACCAAACACGGGTGAAATCGAAAGGTGATGATATTCGTATCATGATATTAATCCTAAAATCAAGGTTGCTTATCATCACGCTATAACCCTTAGGAGCTGAACAAAAGTAAAAAAGTTAGAAAAACCGTTAAGCGACAACGCAAACTAACAAGAAATTTACGCGGACAAATTCTTGGAAAGAGTCTTATAATAAAGTCTGTATTCATGTCGTTCAATCCCTAGTTATCGAAGAACAAACTTAAATAACACTAATTTTGATGACACTTGAACCAACTCCGTTAACCGTCTCATTTATCCTCTACAAACTCCAAAATTAACTGTAGCGTCATAATTCTAACTTGCCAACTCCAAAACTTTGCAGCATCAATCGTTTTATCTAAAACATTAACTAACGTAGCATAGTCAATCTTTTGGACAAGGGAAGGAAAAAATCCTTGAGTAATTCCGGGCAATCAGTCTCCGGCCGATAAAAAGGCTTTTATGCCGACTTCCAAAGTCGCTTTGACACGTACCCCTAATTAGTCCTCAGAAATGGATGTTCAGACAAAATAATTTTTGGCGTTCTGGCAGATGTTTTCCTGGGTTTAGTGAAGCTTTGTTGGAGTTATGTAATGTAAGATTGGTTATATTAATTGGTGTTTGTGTCAGTTAGCGGTTTTCGCTTACCAGGAGTAAGCCTTGGCTTGGCAAATGGATGTTATAGTTCTGTAAAAGCTCAAAATGGATTTATACGTAAACGCACGACGCTTTGTACTGCAGCTATAAATCTATTATCTGAGCCAGACTAAAGATATAATTGAACTCTTCTCTTCTTTTGTTGTGAGATAATTTCGCACAAACCTATAAATTGTTTGTAATTTGTCCCAAACTTGATAGTAGGTACTTCTTCAAAACCTGGAATACAAAATCTCCAATTCTTTAAAATTCTTGCTTTTATTTACCCTCTTTACGCATTCTATATTTAGGCAGATATCGTCTGCAAGTACCAGGACTACATAACACTGCAGTTAGTTGATAATATATGGAGCAGCACGTTATGATGTTACCAACATTTACATATCCTCAGCAACTTGTCTTACATAAACTGCTTGTGAGATATCTGTGATGGAGGAAGCTGTTTCGTATTAAGACAATGTCTACTGTATTGTTATTTTTGTTTGTGTTTGAATATTCGATATAACGGAATGGGAAAATATTTTACTAACATAATGGAGTAGCCGCCAAGTAATTCTTTAGAATTTTAGGAGCCAGTGTATCTGACTAACCTTTTCCTAACAACGCTGAGGTCGGCTTCCAGTCTAACCGGATGCAGCTGAATATTAGTATTTTACTTGGAGCGATTGCCTATATTATCTCCAAAACCCAGTTATGGGGTAACACGGTAACCCCTGGGTAACAATAAGAATAAATTTATTTCACAAGTGGCTTGAGTTCCTAGACCTCACACTAGGATTCCCTGTGTTGTGAGATCCAGGCTCCTTCGTTTACAATTTAATATAGAAAGGTACACTTTAAAACTTAAAATAGGTACTCGTATAAAAAGAGTGTATTTGTAGCGGTTACACCGCCACATACGAACTATGCATCACAGACATGACGTCACACAAATCCTGCATCGCGCAATTAGAGTTTACCGCGCGAACGACATGTAAAAGACTATCCGAAATCAACCGCTGGGCAGTCGGCCCGCCAGACACAACACCCGTCTGGTTGGAGGATCCTCCCTTTTCTATAGTGGATGAGTGAACTTTACACTGTTCCTCATGCCTCTAAATATTGTATAGTGTAAGAGGATATGTGTCAGTAAGTGTGTGTATGGTGTACGTATGTTGGTGAGTGCACGTGTGTTCATGGGTTGTCAGACTTTCGGGCTCTTGAATAAATGAAGTACTTAAATTCGGCAGTCCACGTACACAACGAAAAACACGTCCTAAAAAGATTACCGAAAAAAGTTCTTGAGCTTAGATATAATGCTAAAATCACTGTGACGGTGTCGACGTACTTACCTATTAGTGATCGTAGTACGGTACGAAGTTATAACGTTAGGAAGCTTGTTTCTGTATAAGGTTACGGATACGGTTGCATAGTCGTACCAACTGTCTATACAGGTTGGAGATAGAGTGACCTATTAAAGCCGCGTTGTACTTAATCCCTTTAAGCTTCAAAGCCTCCACAATCAATTGAAAACAACTGAAAATCAGAATAAAACCACAGTACACATTTATACAACCTAAAAATCGATCAACTCAGCCCATCGCAGTCCCCAACTGGACATAGGCCTCTAGTCAGGCTGCGTCACAACACCTTGTTCTCCGACTTCTGCACCCAGTCTGTCCCAGACACTTTCTTAAGGTTGTCGGTCCATCTAGATGGGGGGCGTCCCACGCTACGCATGCCATACGGTCTCCATCCAGGACTCGTCTGTGCTGTCGTCTGCCATCGATCCTTCGACAAAACGACCTTTTTTTTTGGGTGGGAAATCATTAAATGACTTCTCCCGCTCCGGGTGGAGCGGGAAGGCGTGTCAGACTCTTACTGACTAAAATCCACCCGTGTTCCTTCTGTTGCCTGTGCAATGCCAGGAGGCCACGGTATCCCTTTCGGACTTTCCCGCAACCCCGGCAGGCAATGGTCGCATCGGACCCCTTCACTTGCTGCCGTCTCTTAGAGGCGCGCGTGGAACACAACGCGCCGTCGACCCGGGCTTGGTCCTTACCGGACGGCGAGCTACCCATTGCACACCGTCCGCAAGCCGGCAATCGATTCCCGATGCCCAGGGCGTCTCCTCCTGCGGCGGCTAGGGGCGTGAGGGCGCGAAATTTGCCACTCCCTCACGCGCTCCGCCTCCTCCTTCGCGAGCATTACTGCTTCGCAGAAGGAGGTGATGGCCTCCCATGCCCTCTCGCTCCGTACCATGGCCTGGACCCCCGTGTCCTCCCGCCTTAAGCTTCGTGCAGACTAGCGCAACGCGACAGCGGCTATTGTTATACCGTGAAGTTTTCTTGGTATTTGTATTGTTCGAGTCGCGTCGCGCTGGTCTGAACGAGGCTTTATCCGAACCAGGTACCTCCCGAAACAGCCGTGTCCGGTGAGGACCTGCGTCAGGCGGAAGGACAAAATGACCTAAAAGACAGTCTGCCATAAACAGACCAACACGCTTGCATAGACACACAGCCACCAAGGTTGGACCTAGTGACCTATTCTGGAAGCCGCATTGTAGTACGTCCCCTTAAGCCTCAAAGCCTCTACGATCAACTGAAAACTACTGAAATAAAAAAACCCACACAACACAGCCCAAAAGTCACAAACTGCCAAAAACACTCCTCAGCCTACATACAAAGTTCACACGAGGAGCGTAACAACAGCTAGCTAACAGTAAAATAGGTGCCACAGAGTAAAAGGGACGGGTATCAAACAATGCGTCGCTCACGGAGCGCGGCCGAGCAGAATAATTTGCAAGTTATTTAAATGTGCGAGCTGCTAACTATGCCCGGACTTTGGCGGTGCACCGATTTTCGTTGGGACATACGGCTAGACATGATAGAGAGCGAAGGGAGTATGTGTTGGCGAGTTTGTTGGGATAAAGGAGTAAGCTGTGATAACGTTTATGTCTTTGCGTTTGAAATGGAGAGGCACTTATAACTAGCACCTCTTAAGGTCAACACACACACACACAAGAGCGGGTCGGGAGCGGGAGCCGCGCACGCGTTTCGTGTGCTGACAATCCATATACACAATATATACAAGCCCGCCTTACTGCCGTCCCGACCAACGCCCGACACGCACCCGCCTTGTGTGTGTGTGTTGAGCTTTAAGGAAGCCAAATTTTTTTAAATTGTAAAAGTGCACTAAAGTAACCGAATCACACCGCTGTCACTCGTCACCTCTGCAAAATCTCGCATCAGAGTCACGTCGAAACTCAAAGCTAATTCTTTGACCCAAACCCAAGCTAGTCCTTTGGTGCGTAAAGTGCTCAACTGCCCGGTCCTTTACAACGCCTTTGAAATAGGGATTAGGGACTACAAAAGGATTTGAAACCATATTTATGACGTCTGGCTTTGGAGACACTTTATAAATGAGTCGCCCTGGTATTCTGAAGGAGTATGTTGAACTTGATGCACGGAAAGCGCCCTGAGTTTATTTACGTATTAATAATAAAATAAGTCTTTAGTTTACTTTGTTACTAAGTTTATCCCACTTCTTCGTGTGCACTATCGCTCACCCGATGTCCAGGTCTAATGAATATATTATGGTAATCCCCCATATCTCCCCATATCTCACCATATCAATATTTTATGTAGGTAGGTACTAGTGTAGCGGTTACACCGCCACATACGAACTACGCATCAAAGACATGACGTCACACAAATCCTGCATCGCGCAATCAGAGTTTACCGCGCGAACGACATATAAAGACTATCCGACTGTTGATGACAGTCGGGCATTCGGCCCGCCAGACACAACACCCGTCTGGTTGGAGGATCCTCCCTTTTCTATGGTGGATGAGTGAACTTTACACCCTGTTCCTCTTGCCCCTAAACTAGTTACCTCATTGACCTCGATCGTTACGCTATTCATCGGCACAGAAAATTGATTCACCTAGCAGGCTTAGGCTAGTGCCTGTTGGGAGTTAAATATTGAACATAAATTCCTATCTTCCACACGATATCACTAAATAAATTCAAACAGCAAAGACACGTAACTAATAGTTAATTCAGCCAAATCACCGCTAGCTGAACTCAACGACCGTATGTCTCACAACTTACAACACCAAACACCTGGATTATTTAACGTAACTTTAGATCCAGCATTATACATTGCGCGTCTTCTTCGCCTTCTAAACGAACGCAGCGAAGTAAACCGGTAATGTATGCCACGCGAATGCGTAAGCAACTGAAATTTACATGTAAAATGGTAGTTCCATTGCCGCCGTATCGTTCGCGTTTAAAGTTATGCAGATTCGTAGGAAATCCCATGGAAATGAAATCGTCTAAGTTACTGGGAAATGTTAGAAATATTTCTCTGCTTAGATTGTTAGAATGCGTCTGGGTAGTTTGAGTCTAGACTTAAATTATTTATGTTGAGTCTAACTGGGCTATTGTTTAGGGTACCATTTAAGTCATTTGTGTTGCTTTTACTGTACTGCTTTCGTTCGTCCACTTTCAGTCCAAAATGCTGCGATTGAAGTTCGGACAGCAACGTGTCTGTTTGCCTGTTTTATGCTATTATGCAACGTCTGAACGCAGCGCACAGCGTCGGCGGTCAGCACGTCCGCAGTGGACGACGACGCTTCAGTAATTCTTTCCCAACATTGGTGTTCATAGATATTATTTTTATGATCATTGTCGCTATTGTCGTAAGTTTTCCCTGATTCTGTCAATAGTTCGTCATTTTCTTTATTAAATCTCGCCACTTTCACTTTACACGACCAGTACCCTTATTACGTAATGCAAAATCAATCCGAATCTGAATCGTTTTGACACAGATTGCTAATCCATTGCTCCGTCAGTTCGAAAAAAAAAAACTGCAGAGCAACGTAAATAACGCAATTAATGTTGTTGAACTGTCAAAATGAAACAGATTTGTCTTTATCGTTTACGAAAATATGTTGCGTAATTAGAAAGCTGGTCCTGACGGTGCAATGGTTCGAAATAACTGGAGACGCGACGCAAAGCGTTTGAATGCTGCGTACGACGTCAAGACGTTGACGTCGACGTGTGTAAAAGAAAACAACAGTACTTACATTTCTTTAGTAAGCTTCGTGACGTGGCATGCGTGACACAGTAAGCGGCGTTTATAGGAGACAACAGTCTAACTGAAGTAACGGTAAGATTTTAAAACTCTAGTCATAATCTCATATTTAATCGTTACCGTAATACCAACCTATTTCTGTTCCACTGCCTGGCAAAGGCCTCTTCTCATACACAGAAGGCACGAGCACTGATCACCACGCTTGCTCAAGACGGGTTGGTGATTTCAGACTTGTATTAACTATTACGTTCAGTTTTCTTCACGATATCTTCTACTACTTGACCATAGATGGAGTTAAATTAAGATGGAGTTAAATTAAGAAAAGTTTATAGACTTACATTTTTGAGGTAATAAATTTTAATGTTATCTTAAGTTTATGACAACTGAACTTCGGCTTCTCTCTAATGGAAGTTGTAGCTTCGCTTCTGATGACTCCCTTACTTTGACATTTTCTCGTAAGCAAGATTTAAATTGATAAGGCTTTTCGATCAATACTGATCGAAGCGAAAACTAGACGCATTTAACGTAGATACAGAAAGTTTCAGTTTCTTGTCTGTTTTCAATTAAAAATCGAATCAGCCAGACTAACTACAAACCTCGCAGCAAGATTACCACAGATATTTCTATCACAACAAATAAATTACTGCCACAACCTACACCAGTTACTATCCGCACTCTAGATAGTCCAGGAGCGCGTTAACTATCTGATAGTCAATTGATTGCGGTAAATACTTGGCACCGGTCGCGTCGCAATGCAGTCTGACAACTGATGTGGTGGACAGTTGAGCAAATCATTGTCAGTTTATGTTGATAATATGTGATTATGTGCCTAGCTTTGTGCCTGTTATGATATTAGTTGGTAGATACTAGAATTTAATAGATGGATAGAGGTAGGCATAAGTGGCTTAATGTTTGCCTCGTTGGTCTAGTGGTCGCAAGAGCTACTACTGAGCATGAGGTCCTGGGTTCGAATCCCAGGTCGGTCAGTGTTGTTTTGTTTTTATATCTGGAATTTCTCGGTAGCAGCCCGGATTCGATTTGTGCCCGGTTGATGGTGGCTCGCCCCCTCTTACATGGGACTTAAACATGACTGACGAAATGTGAGCCTCTGCCTAACCCTTCACTCGACAAAAAGGTAAGGAATAATTAAGATTGTAGAAGTCAAATCCATCTGTTTAGACTTTAGCCAACTATGTTGGGGTCGGCTTCCAGTCTAACCGGATGCAGCTGAATTGCTGGTTGCTAGTATTCTACATGGAGCGACTGCCTATCTGACCTCCACAACCCAGTTACTGGGTAATACGATACCCCTTTGGTAAGACTGGTTGTCACACTTTCGGGCTTCTGACGACCCGTAACGACTGTCAAAGATTCACGAATGACAGCCGAGCAGACCAACGGCTTAACGTGCTTTCCGAGGCACGGAGGGTTCTCGGTACGGAAATATGGTCACCCATCCACGGACCCACCCCGGCAAGCGTAGCTTAACCTGATGGATGGACCCGTGCGGTTATAATTTAGCCACAAGCTCCTTTAAGATTTTAGAAGTATATCTAAGTAAATCATAATGCGATGCTTCAGAAATATTGTTGTTCGGAGACAAACTAAATAAAAAAGAAACGCCCATCGACCTTCAAATATACTTTGATACCCATAACACAGTATAAATAAGTAACAGTATTATCTTCATAGAAAACTGCCGAAGCGACTCGCTTAGAAATCTCAGTGTATATCAGTACGCAACAGTATCGAGTGCTCGGCAGTTACGCACGGACGCGAAAGGTTTATATACTCAGCGGCTGTAGGTAATGATGTCAAGGTCACTGCCGAGTCATAATACTGTTACCTTATTATACTGTACCCATAATGAAATAAAAACCATCTAAAACAAATAAGCCTGAATATATATTTTCGTTCCCACGATAGATTGAATGAAAACATTCATTACATTCATTGGCTGGTTCGTTACGGTCGCAGGTTCGATTCCCGTTAGATGTCGTAATCACTTTGTTGTTTTACGATTAGTCATAGTGGGAAATTGTTTGAATGATTCTCTGAGCTTTTTGTTTATATTAGTGTTGGTTGAAGGTCTGTTCAGTCTTCAAGAAAAATAAAAGTATTTTTAATTAGGTATTGATCATTAACTGGAACTCACCATGTTAAAAGTATAACTGTCGTTCCTCAAATAAGGGTTTTTGTCACATACCCGTGGTTATAAGAACAGTGGTGGCAGTGGTAACGCCCCGAATTAGAGCTCGTGTAGAAGGTACCGCAGCTGCTCCGACACCGCTTTGCGTAACCATGTAGACTGAAGTCAGAAGAAAGTTGCATATACGTAGCTTAGAGGCGCGGCGGGCGGCGTCGCTTAGCACTTACGAGCTGTAAGTTCGTGGGTACTTTTTGTAAATAATTTCATCACCACTGCTCTCAAAACGGTGAAGGAAAACATATCGTGAGAAAACCGGCATTTCCTAGAACCAATATTAGAAGACATGTGATCTACCAACCCGCCCTGGGCTCGCGTGGTGGATTACAGCTCACTCCCTCTCACCAAGCATTGGGATCATCATAGACATGCTATTGATTGCATGTTATTGATTATTCTATGTGGTTAAGTATAAAGAGAAGAAGAAATGGCGTTAAAACCTTTCCAGCAAAAATTGTAGTTCGTTTCTGGCCACGCTCCTACTAATTTTTCTAAATTTGACGAGTTAACAAGATTTTAACTAGAAAAATTCAAATCTGCAACAGACATTGATACTTAGTCTAGTTATTCTGTTTTACTTTAGGTCACCATTGGACATACAATTCTCTTGTGCAGGGTACGTTTAATTCCAGAATAGAAAACAATGTGATCTACTAAGTCAACGAAACATAATGTTACAGATAGTGCAATCCACGACGACGCGCCCCACTCCGCGATTACTGTTCTGTAAGCTGTACTTTAGTACGGAGCGGAGCGGAGTGGGGTGCGTCGTTGTGGATTGCACTATCTATAGCTTTTCAACATATACATTCCATGACCATTCCTCTCAATGTCAAAACAGAACTAACAGCCTTGACTCCCTCCCTTACTCATCACTGCATCGCTTAACAGTTAGACATTAAACATAAACATTTACACCAACTATAGTCCGTTACAAAAATATCGGTTAAAAGTGTAAACAAACCCTGTTCAGGTTAAATTGTTACGCAATCACTCACTAATGAAAATTAGTAACACATTCATCTGTATTTAGAAGGTTTTTAAACACCAATCCAACACCAATTGTTTGAAAAACATTATTAAATTGTAATTGAAAAATCATCGTCGTAAATTGAGGCTATAAAATTAACTTTGTCAGTTGTCAAGTACACCGTTTTTCAGGGGATTGGAAATAAAAAAATTAAACAATTTCCAAGTGGTACTACAAACTGGCATCCACACATAGGTATGTTTTCTTATCCGTTTGTTTACATTTTCGTCAAATACTTTTAGAACAGACTATATAAACCGACGAATGAGTATAAACATTAAACAGTGTCTTTGAAAAGAAAACGAAGGATGTAAACAGACTTGCGATTTAGACGCGCGTCTGTCATACTGATGTGTTTACTGCTTTAAGTTGTTTGATTCTAGTGTTGAAATGGTTGGGTGTCTGTGTGTATATTTAGAAATATCGAATCCATGTTTTATATTGCAGTGTAATTTTTGGCAGGGATAGGAACTTTAATTCTGTTAGCGTCATTAATTAGGCCTATACGATCAAAAAAAAAAAGCATTCCTTCATTATGTCTAGTTTATAATCTGTTGGTATTATTTCCGCAATAATAATTAAGTAATAGTAATAATAGCTCAAGGTGCGTTACGTCGAAAAAAAACTGTACCTATATGGTTTGTTGCTGTTCAGAATTATTTTTCGACAGTTTATAACCTAACCTTGGGAGACCGACAAATTGTGGACTGGTATCAAAATTACTTGCTAGATAACGCACCTTGCTCTAATACTAAGTACCCTGCCGAACAACTTGGAAGTAGCTCTGGTCGCTGCTGCTGCGGCACCGCTCGCTTCGCTCGCTCGGCTCGCGCGCGTTTGGTTACAGTTCTAACCTAACCTAACTCAGTTCAGTTTATGATCTGACGGAAATAATACCGATAGATTATAAATTAACGATTCTTACAATCTTACGGTGAGATCGCCATCCATCTGTAAGCCGGCTAATTGTTAAGGTTTTGTTTGACTTAAATGCAAAGAGGCTATAGGTTGGCAAACAAACTGAAAAATTACCTAATGTAAAGTGTTTACCTATACCTAGAACACTAAGCTTTTTTGGCTGGCCTTAGATATAAACTTAAAAAATTTCATTTGCTTGTTAACCAGTTCCATGATCTCCTAACATCGAAGCTTTCCGAAAATTAATAAATTAAAATAAAAAATCTTTCTTTCAAATCCGCACGACCTCATTAAAAAAACATCTCATTATTATCACAGCTGGTGTCACACACTATAAAACAGTCCATCTGTCCGTCTATTTGTCACTCTGAACTAGTAACGTGCCCCAGTTTCGTTCTAACAATAACCGTTTTATTATCGTTTCGTAAGAATCGGGGCGACGCGAACAGTTCATTGAAAGAGATGAGTAAATAAATACGAGGTGTTAAATGATAGCTTTTTACTGATTTTCTGATTGATATAGGTAGTGAAACACTTCCATCATCATCATTTCAGCCGAAAGACGTCCACTGCTGGTCATAGGCCTCCCCAAGCACCGCCACTTATGTGCTTCTCGCATCCAGCGGATTCCTGCAGCCTTCACCAGGTCATCGGTCCACCTTGTGGGAGGCCTTCTAACGCTACGTCTTCCGGTACGCGGTTGTCACTCCAGAACCTTTCGGCCCCATTGGCCATCTGTTCTGCGAGCATTTTGCCTTCCCCACTTCAGTTTCGATTTTTGTCATTAGCCTTGGTTCTCCTAAGGATCTCTCCATCACACACACTTATGTTAAATATATGTATCAGTCAGGATAAATGCGTCTTCTTCTTCGACAAGTTTTATTTCAGAATTATTAAAATCCATTGAATAGAGTACAGTTAAACTTATGAATCAGTAAAGTGATGTACTTAGTTAACAAAAAAAAATAAGGTCGTCAAAGACCTGCTAATAAATCATCAAACAGCGAAACGTAGGGTCCAGAAAAACGTTGTTCATTGCGACATTGAGAATCATTAGAGATATTGTCGTCATGAATGTTGGTTAGTCAAAAGTGCCGCGTTGAGAAAGACCAAAAATAAAAATGCCGAGCCTCCTGCCATTCTTAGTTATTTGGGGAGACATAAGAAGATGCAAAACGTCACATAATGTTAAACAACAAGTTGTACTAACGTATAAATTCTACAGGCACTCACTTTCCACATCTTGCACAGTAATTAAATTAAAACAATTAACAACCCTGGTGAATAAATAACTAAAAAACACTAAGCCGAAAGCACTTTAACTCCGCAAAGGGAAAAATTCAAAGGAAATGAAGATTCAGAATAACGGAAAATTAACTCAAATATTACGTTTGAACTTAGTAAAAGTTAAAGTCATACATTATGGCTCACTTGCTCTGTCTGAAATTCACGAAAACATTGTTTTGAGCGTGGTTCATGCCAAAAATACAAACGCTTTCGCCTCTCGAGTGGAAACAAACAAGTTTTCAAAGCCGAGCTCCTGGTGTTTTAGGTTGGGGTCATAGGAGGGAGCGATTATTGAGCAAATTAATGGCGTAAGCCTGAGTGAAGATCCAGAAAAAAAGGAAAATGCTAAAATTGAAGATGATAATTTACTAAATGCAACGCAAGGACCACTTTTCTGCGAGACCATCTAAACTTAATCATAAGCTAATTGATTTGCTTGCTGCTTAAGCAGACCAAAAGACCTTCTCAAAACCAAGTAATTTCAGGGTCCAATCTGTAATTTCAACCAATTTTTTGACCGCTGTATTTTGCATGACCAATTTATGTAGGACATCTGCACTGAGGTACCTAGTAGTTAAATGTCCATAGTAACAATGATTAACGATTTTTTATGGTCATATTAATAAGCGCCACCTTTCATGTCTCAAAAATTCTACCCGCTCTTCGACCACCACCGTGTCCTTATCCCTTCAATAAGTTGAGCACTCCCGTCATTTGTCTCATTTAAATACGCGTTTGTGACACCTAATGCGCCGCTACATCTCCCCGGCAACATTTTTCAGGTCCGTCACAATCCCTGTTTGATGTGCTTGAGATATTGCTGAAGTTAGTGAGTCTTAGAGCTGGGAAGATATGTTTATGGTTTAGAGATGATGGGCTTATAGGCTATATCTATGCTAACTAGGCTATTTGTGTTATGTTGGCAAATATACCAATGAAAAGTGGTGGCCTGTGATTGTAGATAGTGAATTGTAGATTAGTAGGTATCTATCCGAATTCAGAGTAAGCCTTTTTTTTTGGGTGGGATATTGTCAAATAACTTCGCCAGGAGGGCGTGTCAGACTCTTACTGACTAAAACCCACCCGTGTTCCTTCAGTTGCCTGTACGTTGCCAGGGGCCACGGTATCCCTTTCGGACTTTCCCGTAACCCAGGCTGGCATCGGTCCTATCGGACCCCTTCAAGATCTTGATCCGAATTCAGAGAGTAACCCTTCGTTCGCACGGACATAACAAAATCGCGGCAATTTTTTTTCGTGCACTGGATTTTCAACACTGCTTAGCGCCAAAAGTTGAAAATCCAACAGTGTGTCTTTTCAACGCGCCTGGGACGAGAGTGCGTCCCAATGCGTTGGATTCTCAACGCTCGGCTCAACACCGAGAATTGAAAATCCAGTGCGCGATAAAATCCCGCCGCGATATTTTCAACGTGGGCTAAGTTGATTAGCCCCAGGTCATTAGTATGAAACATAAATACCGTTTTTCGCCCGATATAATGGCCATAATATGTGAGTTTAGGTCAATAACCTATAATTATTGACAGCCTTTTATTTACTGGTTAAACGCGTTATTAAACGCGGAAGAGTTATTAGGCAGTTCTTAATTCCGGGTCTAATGGATTTCAAACTTATTTAAAAAGCTTACGCCTCTGAGTGAAAAAAAATGTGTGAGGTCGGGGGACCCCCGTTAGGAACGAAGTTCCTTACGCAATACTCGCACGCACACACACGCTTGTATACAAGGTGTTTTTTTATATCCCATAACTCTAGGGTATGAATGAGACCATATCAAAGAATCAACGGGCATGTTTTTTTTTTCTTTTTTCATTTAGTATAATTCGTCAGTCACGATTATTTATATAAAAAACCCTTATGTGAAAATGAAAAATAAAAACATTTAATTCAGACTATTTTTGTTCGTAATAAGAAAATATGACATCGTCGCATTATCTTAGCTTTTTTATCATGTTACAAGCTTTTAATAATTATGAATGATTGTTTTGAATGACAATGATTTGATGACTCGTACTTATCAAGTCTAATGGTAGTTCTACCAGAATCGCGTCGCACCGTCGTTCGGGGCGCGCCTGGTTGGGTTTCTTTTAACTCCATTTCAACATGTAGAACAATTTAATTCAAAGTGGAACAACGAATAATCAGAACAGAACTTCCCAAAAAGTACAAAAATATCGCTTTTGTATTGTTTAGTGTGCGGAAAGGATTCAAAACAAAGTAAAATGCAATACGCAATGGTATTTGGAAAACTCGTTGGTATTTCATTTCGGATAGCTGAATTGAAATTCACATACGTTCACACATTTTTGCTAGACTTAAATGTATGGAGTACTCGTAACTGGCTAAGAGCTGAGATTTCTAGAATTTTCTCTTGCTCATGATTTTTATGGTGCAAATTTTGTTAAGTAGCTTGCCAGAGTTGGTCCGTAGATGGGTGACCATCTTTACATACCGAGACTCCTCCATGCCTCGGAAAGCACGTTAAGTGTCAGTTCACAGCGAGACGTGACGCGAAGCGACGCTGTGCGCACTTTTTATTAAGATAGTGATACAAAATATAACTTTATTTATTACTGAAAAAGATGCACATTTATTTGAGATAATTCGAAAATGCCTCGCGGCGGCGTCGCGCTGTGCCTCGAGATGCCTCGCGGCGTAGCGCGACGCATCACGAAGCAGCGAGGCGTGTGGGGCTGCCAGCGACTTCACGATGCGTCTCACGACGTCGCGCTGCGTCTCGGTATGAACTGACTCTAAGCCATTAGCCCCGGCTGTCATTAGTTTATCTTTGACAGTCGTTACGGGTCGTCAGAAGCCCGAAAATCTGAGAACCAGTCTTACCAAGGGGTATCGTATTACTGGGTTGTGGAGGTCGGATAGGCAGTCGCTCTATTATGTAAAATACTGGTATTCAGCTACATCCGGTTAGACTGAAAGCTGACCCCAACATAGTTGCGAAAAGACTAGGCAGAAAGATTTTTTGAGTGAAATAGAGGAAGAAAAAGAAACGATGGATAGATTGGATGACAGGTAGGCTATGGTCCGAAAGGATACTGAGGACAGCTGATGTAAATGAATGGAAGAAGCCGCGCCGACTCCAGCTACATGGTTTGGGATAAGGGGATCTACGTACTCCCCGAAATACGTAGTTCACCGACTAACTTATGGTGAGTCTATAAGGGAGACAGAGTATCCTTTGTTATTACATAAGCATTGCATCGTAACATTCAATGCGCCATGTCATAATTATTACGTAATCAGTACTTTAAAAGTCAAAACATCAAACAAATCGTTTTTATGACAGCTGCGCGCACATATTAAGTCTGCGGCGCGTGAGTCGCTGACGATACGAAATGTTGCCATTTTAAATATTATATTTTACATATTTTAGATTAACTATGGTGTTTATTTTATTTTATTTTTGTCTTATTTTACGAGTATGATTTCTGTTAATGCTGCACCGGTTCGACGTCATCACGTCAACGCTGGCTGTCACTGAAAACCAGCGCTGGGGCTCTGTCTCGCATAGGGTCCCAGCATTATGCTGAGTGATGGCTGTTTTGCGTGGATGTGACGCATATTTTCCCTCAAATTTGTTTTTAGTGTTTGTTCCTTTGCTTGCGTCATATTATTATGTACCGCAAATAAACGTATTTTCTTTCTTTTTTTTTCTTTCTTTAGTATGAAGCACCCGTTACTACGGACTTTGCTTACGTAGTTGGCCCCAAGGGCAGAAGAATAATGATGAGTTTAGTGAATCGTAATCTGACCTGCGGGGTAAATGCGTACCACACTTACAGTAGCAATGAATTTTATTTTGACAGTTCAACAACATTCATTGCGTTATTTAAGCGGACCCCAGACGATCATGCGACATGGCATGCGTTTGTTACGTGAATTATCATGCTGCATGAACGACCGCCGGGAAATTCTATGCCGTCTAGGAAATTCTATGGAATTGTCAGTCATCTGCCAGCACATAGTTTGCATATCATTCGCATCAATCAATACAATAGGGATCATGACTGGGTAAAAAAAAGCAATTCTATTTAGTCCGTCAGTCAGATAATAAAAAACTATTAAGCTTCGTGCAGACTAACGCGACGCGACAGCGCGACACCACACCGGTTATTGGTATACAGAGAAGTTTTCTTAGAAATTGTATTGTTCGAGTCGCGTCGCGTCGTGGCGTCGCGCTGGTCTGCACGAGTCTTTAGACGTATTTTTTGCTTTAACATATTAATAAAAAATGACTTAGATAAAACGCATTAAAGTTGGGGAGTGGGGGTTGCTGCGTCGGTACGCAAGTATGTATAAAATCTACATACAAGTGACGTCATTATCGCCGTAATCTTTTGATAAAGTAAAAAAATAAAAAATACGTGTCCAATATTTTTTAATAATACAACTGACGGACAAAACAAATATTTTTAGTCATCATCCCTATTAAACGGTCATGTTACATGGCATCACAGCACGTAGCGCATGCGCATGTCATGCTGCATGATCGTCTAGGTTCCGCTTTACATTGTTGAGCAGACAATATTTTCGAAAATATGAAGCAATGGATTAGCAATATCCTTTAAAAACAAAAAAGACATTCAGATTGTGATTAAAAGTTTGTTACGTAATTAGGGTGTTGAAGAGCGTGGTCGAAATTAAAAAAAAAAGCAATGGGTATTCAAAATATTTTATTCCACTTAAACCATGGGCATTTATGAAACGTCAGAAGCTAGGTGCACGGTTCCAATTGGTCGTCCCCTATGGAGAAGAGCCGGCAAGAAACTCCACGGTTACTCTTTTAAAAGTAAATGGTTTTTACAATGTTTTCAAATTACGAGTTAAAGTTTAATATAAGGTATGAGAAAACAGTGTAGGCCTATCAACAAGTACCAGGTACTTAGCAAAATAGAAAATGGTCGACATATCTACAGTCTGTTAAGCCTACAACGTTCTCACATTCACAAAATCTGAAAGAAAAGAATTTATTTAAAAGATAAATAAAACAATAAAAATTAAGATAGGTATATAATAATAAAAAATAAAAGTTTATTTTCTCCACAATATCACTCTTAATTATTACCTTATTTCTACGGTGACATACAGGAGGGGCATTATATTGTGGGAGACTGGTGCCAAAACTAGGCTCAGGGCCTGTATTTCAGGTCACCAGAACTCCTCCATTTAAGTTTGACAAATTATGTTATGTACTCGTACAAACGGTTTGCAGTTAGAACATGTTAACATTTATTTTTATTTTAAGCTTCTAAGAACGATATGATTGTCACTACAGCTGTAACAAATCTAATATATAAAAAAAAAAATAGAATCGAAACCCTCATCACAATCTTAAAGGGACTGACAATAATTACAAAAAATGTGTTTGAAAAAAAGGCCATAAATAAAAACAAAGCAAAAGTAAATCTAAAATCTCCAAGGTCAATTAATTCCAGAGTAGGTTGCTATGTCACCCATCTGTCAGTCGGTCGGGTGTCGACGAAACAACCTGAATAAAGGATTCGTCGATAAATCTAAGTCGGTCCACCAATCGTCGATATATGAGTGGGTTCCAAGCATTTCTTTTCAGGCGATACAATAGATTTGGGGAACAATTACGTATGACAATAGCAAGAGAATTTTCCAAAAAGTACAAAAAATATCGCTTATCTATTGTATAGTGTGTAGAAAGGATTAAAAACAAAGTAAAATGCAACGCAATGGTATTTGGATTTGCTAATATCAGCGGAGACCACCCATCGACGCAGGAGATATTATTGTGCACAACTGCACAAGTGTGTGTGCAGACTAGACACAGGAGAACTCTCTCTTCCGTCACACTCATAGTCCGATGGGACGGCAATCCGACACGACCGGAGAGAGATCAGGCGCAGGGCCAACGGCTTAACGTGCTTAACGAAACAGGGGGTATCATACCGCCAACTTCTAAACTCCGGGCTGTTACTATGAAATTGTGCCCTTCCTAGGAATCGAACCCAGGAGCCACGCTCAGCAGTCGGGTTTTCGACCACTAGACCAATGGGGCATCAAAAGGCAATGTAAAGCTATTACAATAAATATGTCTGAAATACCATTAAGTTTCCTGTTTCTTATTTGGTTTCCTTTTTACAGCAGTAATTAGGGAAAATCATGGAAGTCTATGTTTGCGGGTAGACAATAAATTAGGGGAGACACCAGAAGGATCACAACAGCGATTTTTTTTCATTTATATATAATTATTAATACGCGAAGCAAAAACTTTGTAGGTATAACTCGATTAAAGTTAAAGTACCTTCAAAAATAAACAATACGTCCTTTTCAAAGGAGTTTGCAAATTCCATGCTCAATTCTTGTACCTATAAAATAAGCAACACGTAATAAAACCGCAACTTCTTTCCCATTTGACCTCATACGTGACAGGGAAGCATGGTACCGATTAATTCTCCTCCTAAGTGCACACTGGACATGAGTTCTGATTACCCCACTGGAGCTAAGTGGCTTGATATTAATTTAGCACCGACTTTTATCCAAGGAAAGTATATTCTTGTGGCGATAATTCTTGGTTATCGAGAAACAGTAGCTTCGTATTGAATAGTCGGTTTTTTTAAACAATTTTTATTTATTTATTTATACAGGGTGTTGCGTGCCATAGCTTAGGGGTAGGTTCAGTATCGATAAAGGAAGCCAGCAAAAAAAAAAAAAAAAAAAACATGTTCAACCTAATTTAGTACCTACTAACTTAAAATAGCAATCGTTTAGAAGAAGTGAAGGACAAAATGACAACGCGTTCGATAGTAGGTAAGTAGATTAGTAGTTAGTAGGTGCTAATATAGGTTGATCTTTTTTCTTTTCTTTTTTTTCCGGCTTCCTTTATTGATACTGAACCTACCCTTAAGCTATGGCACGCAATTACTTTAACGCCCTGTATATATATACTTTATTGTACACCATAAAAACACATAACAAAAAAAAAAAAAAACACTACAAAATATATAATGGGCGGCCTCATCGCTTTCCGCGATCTTGGAATGGACAGTGATTTGCGTGGACATCAAATGGGGCTGTCGTTGGTGCAAATAAAAAGTATACAATATACTAGCATAGATACACAGATATAAACATATCCTAATAAATAACATAAATACATACATACTTACTAAATATATAAACAACAATAATAAATGAAGACTAGTGATCTTGTGTAATGTTCCTTCACGAGTCTCTTAAATATTGGTAACGATTGCGCGCGTTTTATTTAAACTGGCAATGCATTCCACAAACGAGCGGCCTGGACAGTAAAGGACTTGTCGAAGAAAGTTGTGGAATGCATAGGCATTTTAAGCTTCAAGTAATTTTTGGCAGTGTCCCGGTTCTTTCTTTTGTAACTTCAGTCGAAAGATCCTTACTATCTGGCTAGTTTTTTGCAACTATTTTGAGGTCGCCTTCCAGTCTAACCAGAACCAGCCGGATACCAGTATTTTACATGGAGCGGCTGCCTATCTGACCCAGTTACTAGGTAACATGATACCCCTTGGCAGGACTGGTTGTCAGACTTTCGGTCTTCTGACCTTTTTGTCAGAAACAAGTCATACTTTAAAATGTACCTTTGTCACTTCATTGATTAACCATAGAACTAACTGTGTCAATTCAATGAAATTAGAATACACATGAAAAGAAAAACAAATACGCAGGAGGTCCGAAGGGTTCGATTCCCAGGTCGGGCAAAGTGTTATTGATTTTTTCCATCGGGAATTTCTCAGTAGCAGCCGGGAGTCTGGATTTGTGCCGTTGATGGCAATAAGCTCGCCCCCTATTACATAGGACTTAAAACACAACTGACGAAATGTGGGTGTACTATAGGTACACCTCTGCCTAACCCTTCAGGAATAACAGGCGTGATGTTATGTTATCTATGAAAAGGAAATTTTAATATCGGAAAAAAAAACCTTTATAAATCACAAGCATTTGTCAATAATTGGGGTTACTAGAACTCACATTGACAATTTTCAGTTACAATGAAAAATTACCACCAGTTCACATTATAACTTCCCTACATTTTCAGTATCACGTTCCGGAACTAATTGCTCGATATCAATCTAAACTGCCAATTTAAAATTACAAAACAAATATCGCTTTTATTGTCCCGTAGGCCGGGCCTACGATTATATTACGGGTTCGGAACCCATAATGATCGCTGCGAGAACAATAGCGTTGACCATAGATGTTATGGAGTTATAAACCTTTTCAATTCTTAGCTCATTTACAATTGCTAATGTTTTTTATTGTGTGCCTTTGATATTTGAGGCATTTTCTGTGCAAAGGTTCGGTATAGTTTTGTTCGTTGAGGAGTTTTCTTTCGAATCAGATAAAAATTAAGCCTTTCGTGAAGAAAAAAATATCAGCCTATCGAAGTCCACTGCTGAACCACAACACCCTGATACGCGGTCTCCACTCCGGGACTCGTCTGCTACTGTAATAATGTCCTTCTAAAAGGACAAGTGAACATCATCATGGGACAGTGCAGTATGTCTTCTTCTTACATTTATATCAACTGTCATGTCAGTTTTATTCCCTTTGTGTAGCCATGCAATCCATCCCTCTTTCTTTGGTCCTCCCCTAATCTCATGACTGCTAGCTTCATAGCTATCTTCACTCATAATCGATGGTGGAAATAGTCGTCCTCATTCCTTAAAAAAACAAAAAAAAATAGTCAATTTTGAACATACTTTTGTCTCACGTCTCCATCATTATTAGGGATATTGACTAACATATTTTGTTTGTCCGTCAGGTAGATTATTTAAAAATATTGGACATATATTTTTTCTTTTTTTACGTAATCAAAAGATTACATTGATTGAGTAGGCAATACGTTAAAATTTGGCATGTTATTTATTTATTTCAATTTCCAAGATAATTCGGACAATTCTATTCAACACTAAATTAAAAACTAACTAAGTATACAAATAAGAAAATAAAATTAAAAGAAGAGCTCATTGGGCATCAAAAAAATCGTCCGCTTCGCTGTCAGCGGAAAAGTGTTAATAGGAAAAGTATATCTAAATCATTTTTTATGAATATGATACAGCAAAAAATACGTGTCTAATATTTATTTATTATCTGACTGACGGACTAAATAGTATTTTTCTCCAGTCAACATCCCTATTAAAAACTGGAAAAAGAATTCTAGTAAGCAATAACTCAAAAACATTACGTTAAATCTCCCTCAACCTACGACGAAGGCTTATAAATTGTAAAGCGGACCTCTAAAATCTAATTAAGCTCGTATTGCAAGTGTTTATTGCCGTACAATTATCGCGGACCATAAATTCAGCTCGGAGGACCAATAAAATGGCGGAAGAAAAGAGCGCGAAACGCACGGACGCCATTACAAAAACGCGGGAATTGGCGCGAATTCAACTTGAAATAACTATTAGTTGTTTAATAGTTATTAGGTTTTTAATGGAAGTTTTTTTTAATTAGTTGTTTTAAACGTGTGTTTTATTACTTATTGTAATCAATCTTCATTGGCTGTTAAATCTAAAAATACCTTCTTGTTATTTTCAAAATTTGTCAATGGACTATTCTTCTCAGTAGGTATATGATAAGAAATATCTAATAACAAATACATGTTCACAGAATATACAGTCGGCAATTATACGCATTTATACATAAAAAAAAACAGGAAGGTAGCCGATGCAATTTACTATGTGAAACCTTATCTAAATTATAAATAACGATGCCTTTTTTTTTTTTTTTTTGGGTGGGAAATCATCAAATGACGTCTCCCGCTCTGGGTGGAGCGGGAGGCGTAACTAGTTAACTTAGAGCAATCAATAATTATTTTTTAGTAAATTCAGCATAGATATAACTTATTAGAATGATTAATTGTGTGCATAATAGAGAACAAAATGTTGAAAACACTTTTCTAATAACGCCAATTTCACGCAGACTCCTGTTGGTTTCGTATTTATGCTTGGTGTGGTAATGAGCCAGTATAGTCACTGGCTTTTACATTTCAATTGCAACGCTCTCCCGCTATTCGTGGTGACTGACAGATGTCATTAGTGACAGCAGCTTCCTCAGCACTTGTGAGAATGACAAAGTGTTTATATATCTATTAAATAGATACACTACACCAATCAATTTCCAATCGATTGTAACGCCATCTGTCACCCAAATTCAATACCGAATATGTTCCGTATCATCCATCTATTAGGAGGACCCAAGTCACGATCTTTAGGTGATTTATATCCAAACTTGTCGTGTGCGCCCGTCCTTATAACATTTTCCATTTCGCTTGTCTATGTCTAGCGAGCGATTTTACGCGCGGATACACATGGCGGTACCTACTGTCTGTCGTTTGAGAGAATCGGATATTTTCGGATATTGTGATTTAAAAAGGACGATGTAAAAATTTGGAGAAAAGACACTTCCAGAAAAAGTAAAGGATAGATAGATAGATACACATATTACTCAAACTTACGCTTTATTCCCATAGGGGTAGGTAGGAACTACAGAGGTTACGTGCTACGATCCCTTCATACTCCTTTTGCTTTGTTTACGTTCATACATCAGCCGGTCTATTCTGTAATAATCTCACGGTGAAAACTTAGGTGAAGTGAGCTGTCATACCACCTGCATGTCGATTCTCGTAACCACTTCACCGTGAAACCATGTGAAGTGAGCGTGGAGTGAGCTGTCAGTGTCATCTCACCCTGTTGGAATGACAACTCACTTCACCTAAGTTTTCACGGTGAGATGGTTACAGAATAGCACTGCTGCTGCTAGGGACTGACAGCTCACTCCGAGCTCAGTTCACCTAAGTTTTCACGGTGAGATGGTTACAGAATAGCACTGCTGGGGCCCAAGTCTGCTATTTTTATAAATTCGTCATTCCAACACGATCCCATTGTCATTTTGCAAAAAAATCGTAATCTGCTAAATTCATAATGGTCGATCATTGGTTGATCATTGTATTTCACAAACACGATACTCGTGACGAATTAAAAGAAATGATTGCACAATGAAGTTCTCATGGTAGGTCACTAATCAAAGGAACTGTCAAAAATTTTCCAGATTACCGCCTAAGTCAGTCATTCATTTGTCATTATGTACGAGATTACCAGTAGATTCCATTTCTTTCAATGGAGTGTCAGTGGCTGACCATTGGAAAGTCATAATGACGCAAATATGTTAGTAGATTACCAAACTTGTCAAAATCAACAATTATGAAATCAATGATAGACCATTCTGACACTATTGTAATAGCAGACTTGAGGCCCTGGTCATAAACGCACGCCTTTTAGATTTTTCTTAAACTGTTCCATTTGTTGACACATAAATTGTTCGAAACAAAAATCTATGGATTAGGTGATTTTTTTTCATCTGTAATTTTAAATGTAAGTAATCAAATTATGAATATTATTTCTATGTAACTTATTATTTTCATTTCCGAGTAATTTATATTACTAAACTTAGGTATAGGAAACCGTTTACAAATTTTGCTTAATGATTTCGTGGAAAAGACTACGTGAACTTGTTTCAAACGAGAAGAAGGGGCGTCTATTACAGAGTACAAACCACTAATTGACGAAAATACGATATTCTCAGAATCAATCAGTAATTTTTGGTTCATTTTACCCACAAAACAGATAGGTACAGAAGTATAAGCTATAGCAGTGGCTGTTATTCACCACGCGGGCTCAGTTCGGCTGTGATGTCAATACGATGTTTTCTTTCTTTATTTATTTATTTATTTATATATACTTAAATCTTAAAAAAAAAAAAACTTTCACCCTTTTGAAAGCAGTGATCATGAAATAATTTACAAAAAGTAAAGCGCTTGTCTGTGGACCTACTACTCGTAAATTGCGGCCGATTACAATGGACCAACCACAACTGCTCAGCGCACGTGCGGCAATCTCAAACAAATGCCAGTCGCGAGTGCACTTGCACTCGCTGTACAGATCGCGGCGTGTAAGTTGAACCAAAATGGCGGTCCGAAAATGTGTTACAGATCGCGGGACCGTAAGTTAAACTATGACCTTAAATGCGCAGAAAAACATATTCTGATCGCAATCGAAGTCATACTTTTACCTGCGCGGACGACCGCCATTTTGGTTCAACTTATGTGCCGCGATCTGTACGTGAAGCGTGTCTATGTTTGCGTACGTTTGTACTCGTTGCATGGAACTGTCCTTCTGTATCTTTACTATCCTATCCTATCTATGTAATAATTGTGAAGTAAAAACTATTTGATACTCAATCACGTATTAACGGCTGAAATAATTCCTAGAAAGCGAGTGAAACTGCTCTTATAAAACAAACTTAAAAAAAACACACGTAGCTAAACTTTTTCGTACGAATCATGAACTTACACCTCTTCGCATCCGTATTATAAGACGACATCGAAAAACTCATTTCTAACTTCTCAACAGGGAGACCCAACTCTCAAGTGATGGCGCACGTCTAACTGCGTCTAGGAATTAAAATGAAGGAATGGCTATGACAATAAGTTCTGAGTTGAGCTACACGATTACTGACAATAGCTAGCACTGACTGGACAGGTCCACTCGAATCTGCGTGGTTTTTTCCTCAAAAGACCGTTTCAGACACAAATTTACATGGTCCTCACATGAACTGACCAAAATAATATCTAGACTTTTAAAGAGATTTGTAGCCCTTAGTTTGTTTCGACATTTCTTGTCAGGGGTCTATAAGAAATGTAGACTCCAACAAGCTTATTTTTTTAATGTGACGTGTAAAAGTGATTCTGTTATGCTATTTACAGAATTTAAAAAAAATACATGCGCATTCTTTGGGGACTGCCAATAGAAGTGAAAACAGTATACATATAGCACATGGGAAGCGTTCGGTGACGATGACGCGAGTTCCATGATTTTTGTTCACCCAAGAAGTGCTCAACGCGCCGAAAGAAGTTTTCACTTCAATAATTTCATTACACTTACGCTCTAAACTTAACATTGGTCACCCCGACCAAAGTTAATAACTTGTACTTTATAAAGGCCGTTTGTGTGATGACGGCTTTACGGCGAAACTTATACTGAACGTTTTTTTAGGGTCATGAGGAACAGGGTGTAAAGTTCACTTATTCACCATAAAAAAGGGAGGATCCTCCGACCAGACGGGTGTTGTGTCTGGCGGGTAACTGCCCAAGTGTTGATGTCGGATAGTCTTATATTTATGTCGTTCGCGCGGTAAACTCTAATTGCGCGATGCAGGATTTGTGTGACGTCATGTCTTTGATGCGTAGTTCGTATGTGGCGGTGTAACCGCTACAGTTTTATTACGGTTCTGAATAATGAACTGGTACTAAATATTACATTTATTTTATTTTATTGTGACCCAATAACACTGCTTGACCCAGCAATCGAACCGAGGACCAACCAGTAGACCAACAAGGCTCACAAGGATCACAGTTTGTTATTATTACTACATATTCATCTTTTATGACAAGACGCCTTGTCTTTGCCTGAAATCCAAAGACAAAACACAAGAAAATTTCGTAAAAGACCGTAGAAGTCCATTTCAAAACAGAAACTAAAGTACTCAACCAAACCAAAGCCTATTTCATACAATTGTAGGAATCAAAATGCGAGCTGGCACTGGAAACGAAATTTTATCAACATCGTGTCCGCATCTCGAAACTCTGTTACCGAGTTACGTGACACGCGGCTTTATGTACGATTTACACCGACCGTCGCGTGTCCGGCCGCATCGGAGCGCATTTTACAATGTGTTAAGATGGGAACAGGGCCTGCGAATCTCCATACAAATGTATTACTCTTTTTTCTTCCTGATTAATGCCTTTAGAGCAATTTTTTTTTTTTATAAAATCATGTTCTGCTGTAGACACGTCCCTGTTATTTCCTTTTTTTCAGCATCTTATTGGTAAATAAAATATGGCCCTCCAAGTATTACAAAAATGCCCCATTTATTCCACCGTGATTAAAGGACTACCAGACAAATTCGGAAAGTTTATTACATAAAAGAAAATGACAGAAACCTAAACATACTCTTTCTTAAAATTTGAATGTAACATATAATTGAATCGGCTCAGTTTTCGAGGAGAAAAAAGAGGAATACAAAACGTCGATCTCTTAAAAAATAATTGTGATATAATCGGTCTGAGCTGTAGCTGTCCTTATCGCACTCTGCGGGGGCAGACTTGAAGTAATACGACAGCAATAGTTTCTTCAAATACCTATTTTTCAAATTCCTTGCAGGCCCTGTTCCCTCTTAAGAGGGCTTATCCTAAAAGTTGGCAACGTCGCAAATAGCTGTCAAATATTTACCTGTTTTGATTAATTTGGAAATAATGCTGTATGGTATGAAATGTGGCTAACTAGTGAATTAAAATATTTATTATGAAATGCAATTAATATCGTAACACCGAATATTTAGTTTTAGATGTAAAAAAATTTTTTGGAAACAATAGTTATTTATCCAACATCTGAGGTAAGTTCGTTTTTGCAGCAAGCAAATGAACTTGCTCACAAGTTGCATACAAAACTTTTCGCAAGAAAGTATTCAGTCATCATAGGTAAATAAATTAAATAGACACAAAGCAAATCAAAATAATTCTTTATATTTTAAAATATCTTTAAAACTTAACATAAAAAAATCAGGCAAGGTTAGTTCCTGAACGGGAGCATTACTTTCCTCACTGTTCAAACAGTGAGGAAAAACCAACTTTCCTCACTGTTCAAGCAGTGAGGAAAAACCAACTTTCCTCACTGTTTTCGTAGAGGAAAGACACTTCTTTCGTGCGGGAGTGGTGAAAATGCCTTTTTACACCTAAAACGGTTACAACATCAAATTCAGTGTTATAATTGCAATTCATTATTAATATTTTAGTTCGCTAGTTAGCGACATTTCTTATTTCCATACAGTAATATTCCCAAATTAATCAAAACAGCGAAATATTTGACAGCTATGTATAAGCGACGTTGCCCACTTTCATAATAAACGCTCTTCAAGGAAATTCAAGTGTTTATGAACTATTTAAATGTCATATTTGCATGGAATTTACTCAGCATGGAACCCAGTCGTATCCGCGCGCATGCGGCGGTAGCCAGTCTGCTCCTCGCGTACGCGGATGTCTGCGTTTGGCTACCGTTGCGTTTGGTCGGCTCCGTTGGGCCACGGCCGCGTGCGCTCGGTTGTTGTCGGCAAGTTGAATAATTAAAATCGCTATTGGTTATATATCGCGCGTATCATTTGCACGCACGCGCCCGGTTCCTGCGGAATTCAACAGTCGGGCGGACGCAGTCGGTAATCTGCTACGACGTGCTCCGGCGCGTCCCAGCTAGTGAAAATCGTACTTTAGGCTACGACCAGCCAATTCGTTGGTGTGGACTGCAGGCCGAGTTTCATATAAGTGGAGTTTTGTCAACTTGTGTCCGGCATCGTGACTTCATTAACGAGTTACCGACACACTGCCTTTGTGGATTGGTAGCACATTTGTTGAATTTATAGTGCAAGTTTAAATATACTAAAGTTACACATCTGTCTAATCCTTTTGGGAAATAAAGCCTTGATGTTATGTTATGTATGTTAATTTGCATGTTTATTAAGTTTGAATGAAAGGCGAGTAAATTGAAGGACTCATTTTAGTGGAAACGTTGGAAGTGGACATACACTTACACAGACCTTTTTGGTTATGTCCTTCAAAAGGGTCAGTTGCGTTACAAAGTACCTACGTAACCGGCGCGTTGTGTGACCGCATGTGTGAACGTGGACGAAGCAGAATGAGTATGAAAGAATCATAGCAGGCGGTGTTCTGTAGTTTCTACTTGCCTCCATGGGAAAAAGGCTAGAGTTTATGTACGTATGGATTGTATTTATTTGTAGGGCAATTTTATTATCGATGTTGTTGATTGTGAACGAGTTAACCCGATACTGGCTTTATTCCGTCTATTAGAACATGTTAAAGCATTAGACCTATCATAGCCAATAAAAGTCGGATATAAATTTAGTGATGTCATGATCATTAGCTTTGCGTTTGTCGCAGTAAAAGGGTTAACGAATTGAGCTCACTTGATTTTTTATTTTGTTAACAGTTTTCGAAGTAAATCGAATGCAAACGGGACATTGTGTGTCGCTGTTCGAAATTAAACGACGAGGATAAATGAAATATATTTAATTATTCAATGAATTTTATTAATGGGATTTCTTTCAAGTTTTATCTTTAAATAATGATCTAGGAATTGTCCACTTAAGGTTTTCTGAAATAAACCTGGTTGTTTTGAGATTGCACAGATAACTAAAACTTCCGAACGAACCATAATAGCCGAAAAAAATTAGTTACACAGAGTATTGTAAGTGTAGCGGTTACACCGCCACATACGAATTACGCATCAAAGATATGACGTCACACAAATCCTGCATCGCGCAATTAGAGTTTACCGTGCGAATGACATATATAAGACTATCCGACATCAACAGTCAAGCAGTTGCCCGCCAGACACAACACCCATCTGGTCGGAAGATCCTCCCTTTTCTATGGTGGATGAGTGAACTTTTACCCTGTTCCTCATGCCACTAAATAAGTATAGATGGCATAACAAGTCCTAAGTTTAGAAATGACTATACTTAGCTAACTTTTCTACGGGTCATCAAAATGAGTACTTTCCTGACAAATCAATTCAAATAATGATTTACAAATTTGCTGTCTTCTTCAACCAGCAATAAGTACACTGCATAACAAATTGAGGCTTCCCCAATGGAACAAATCCTTTAAACGAAGCTTAACCCTTTAGATTTTAGTATTAATTAATCAACCAATTACAAGTTAGCAGTTTAAAATCTTTAACGAGTTGAATACTGTTCAATTTAGCGGAACCAAGCGATTTGGGTCTCATTCGGCAGTTGTATTGTGTTCGTCTTTATCTGAAAATGTGGTATTTTGTTTATGAGCATAGTTCCTGTGTAGTTGTGACTTTACAGGAAGCCTACCAGTACAGTTTTTAATTATGCTCATAGACAAAATAGTTATTTTTTACATTTAATTTTTTTAATGTAGGTATAAAAAAAACACACACCCACACACACACACACACACACACACTTTTTATTTTGTATTCTTTCCTTTTATATTTTTTTTTTTTTTTTTTCTCTTTCTACTTGTGTGCCTTTGCTTGTTGTGCCAAATAAATGTATTTTCTTTCTTTTTTTTCTTTCTTTCTTTCATTAAATACAGACTGTCCATTAAAAAAAATACAACAACGTCGCATTTTCTTAGCTTTAAATATTATATTTCTTAGGTTTGAATGAAAATTATTTACTCGTAATTATCAATTAAACTTAGATACATGCGTCGCGCCAGTCTGCACGAGGCTTAATACTTAGAAATCATTTTGGTACCAAAAAATTTAATTTTCATATTCCATACGAGACGAGAAGAATCACATCCAAACATCACAATATCACGCCCACAGCGGTCAAACGGTTAAACAGGGGGTGTAACCCTCGTGACAAAGAATGTGAAGTAAACGAAATGGACACAAAAGGGTGCATATCACCCCTGTGATTAATTAAACGATTTATAGCACGGACGGTGAGTATATAACGTCTAGGGACGATTTACAAGGACGTGTAGTAACCATATTGGTAGGTATTATATCTTTTATAAAGGACAGGTGTGTGAAAGTGGGATCAGCGAGATTTTTTATTGTATACCTCGGAAAGCACGTTAAGCCGTTGATCCCGGTTGTCATTCGTGGATCTTTGACAGTCGTTACGGGTCGTCAGAAGCCCGAAAGTCAAACCACCAGTTTTACCAGAAGGTACTTATCGTGGTTACTTTGTGTAATTTATTTCATCACCGCTGCTCTCAAAAAGGTGAAGGAAAACATAGTGAGGAAACCGGCATGTCCTAGAACCAAAAATTCGAAGTCATGTGACATCTACCAATCCGGGCACGCGTGGTGGATTATAGCCCACTCCCTCTCATTGAGAGGAGGCCGTGTCCGTGCAGTGGGAACGTTATAGGCTGATGATGATGATGACTTATCGTATTACCCAATAACAGGGCTGTGGAGGTCAGATAGACATCCGCGAACCCACCGTGACAAGCGTAGTTGAATCTTCGATCGAATATGTAGTATTTCATTGACTTGAATGTGCCCTGGCGGCTGTGAGTATGTCATGCTCACTCAAATGTCTCGCTGATGGTGGCGCGTGTGTTGGATCATTTAGCTCCCTTCAAAATGGTTGAGCTGAATGGTGCTGATCCATGCGTCATGTTCGTGAACGGGCGCCGTCAGTTGGGACTGGTCATCTCTTAGCTGCCATGGCTTATTTTAAATTATTTTAAGTTTTTGTATAGTTTCTTTATTTTTTTCTTTTTATTACGGACGCTTTTACGAACGTGCACGTCTTTCTACATGCATAATTTCAAAATGAATGATGTAACCAATATTTTGTATCATTTTTTTTATTTAAAAGAGTGTCCGTGGAGTTTCTTGCCCGTTCTTCTCCATAGGTACTTACTACGCTTTGGAATGGGCAACTAGCTTCATATTTTTGACTGACCGACCCCTTGACAGTTCAAAAGTGCCTGTAAATGGTTTAATTGAAATAAATGCTTTGAGTTTGAGTTTGATCGATCCGTACGGCTGTTGCTATTTAGCCACGAAAATGTAGAGCCTAAAATATTTTATTTTCTATTGCTACCTAATCAATTTTCCCATTTTCATTGTACCACAACCTCTAACAACTCAATAAATTGAATTAACGAAATTGTTCTTCGAAATTCATAAACAAGCCACTTAAAAACTTTGAAGACAAGACTTGCGTAATTCAATTATAAGGTTATATCAGAATTAATCAATTAAGTAAATCGTTCGTGAAACTTCTACGGTAAAGATCAGTTGAAGCATCCAAATTCCGTAAATGCTTTATTGGAAACTAGCTGCGTCCCTCGGTTTCATCCGCATGAGTCTCGATCCCGTGGGAATATCGGGATGAAAAGTATCCTATGTGTTAATCCAGGTTATAAACTATCTGTGGGCCAAATTTCATCCAAATCCGTTCAGTAGTTTTTACGTGAAAGAGTAACAAACAAACATAAAACATAATAAAAGTTAGGATTTAGGCATAAAATTAGTTCAGACTTTTAGAATTAATTGTTGAATTAGGGTTAAAATTAGTTCAGACTTTTAGAATTAATTGTTGAATTAGGGTTGCACGCAGTCCCTATAATTCTTTGTTTCATATGAAGTCTTAGTCGATTTTTGGTTAAGCTAAGTATGACTTGGATTGGAGATAGGAAACATTCCCATAGAGTGGATTTAGTTTGGGACTGTGTCCGATCTTTGACAATAAGCTTACCCCATTAATACCATTGTTATCTTATCTCAAAGATCGGTTATCCAAAGGCTATGGAAGAAGGGAATTAGTATTTGTTCTGCAGTGAGATCATCGAGTTCTTCTAACTAAACTTTGTTGTGGTGAAGTGTTGAAGGGCGAGTGTTTTTGGGGGACTGTCTTATGTAATTATTACGTTTAAATAGTGGTGATTCTCAACCTAGTTTAAGTAAATAAATCAATAATAGTGAATCAATCACACGGTTTAATTGTAATGTAACCTGTTAAGCCTTCGTTCAATGAACAGTTAACTTGCATCTGTTTAATGAAATATCCAGAAGTTACACTGAACTTTACTTAATTGGTTGATTCGACAGAATTCGCCCTTTGCCCTGAGTATTGGTTTTAAATAATTAAATTGAAATCCTACTATAAAATATTATAAACGTGAAAGTTTGTTAGGATGGATGGATGTTTGTTAGTCTTTCACGCAAAAACTCCTGAATGGATTTGGATGAAATTTGGCACACAGATAGTTTATAACCTGGATTGCCACATAGGATAATTTTCATCTCGATATTCCCACGGTATCGAGACTTACGCGGGTGAAACCGCGGAGCGCTGCTAGTCTACGAATAATTAAATCGTGTGAGGAAGCTTGAAGTGATAAACTTTTATAGGTTTTTTAATTGTTTTTATCAGCTTTTTGTTTTTATTGCCGTTAATTGAATTAAACCGCGGAGTTATTAAGAGTATATTTTATTACTAAAGTTAATTGGTTCTTTGCTGACCCTTTTCATGTTAAATGTTCGTTAAAACTTAGGAAGGCAACATGCTTATTATATTCATATTTAAAATAAGTAGAGGCCTATTATAATCCCACTTGTGGGAGTGGGGTACGAGCCTTGGTTACCATGCTTGCTCACTGTTGAGAGATATTTTTAATCACACGTGTTGGGGGATTTTTGATTATTCTCTAAGTCCAGGGTTATTTTTATCGAAGGAAGGAAAGAATCGAAGATCGAAGAAGGAGGAATCGATCGCGGATTCCCGGCCACCGTAGGCGCGGGCTTGCGGACGGTGAGCAATGGGTAGCTCGCCGTCCGGTAAGGACCAAGCCCGGGTCGACGGCGCGTTGTGTTCCACGCGCGCCTCAAAGAGTGTCAGCGAGTGAAGGGGTCCTATGAGACCATTGCCTGCCGGGGTTGCGGAAAAGTCCGAAAGGGATACCGTGACCCCCTGGCATTGCACAGGCAAGAGAAGGAACACGGGTGGGTTTTAGTCAGTAAGAATCTGACACGCCCTCTCCCGCTCCACCCAGAGCGGGAGGAGTCATTTGATGATTTCCCACCCATAAAAAAAAATAAATAAAAAAAAAAAGGGTTATTTTTATTCGGTTGGGTTCTCCAACAAAAGATACACAGATACAATAGAAATCATAATAAAGTCGACTCTAGTAGAACAATGTCTATGAAAACTTCATGGAAATTGTTCTACCTGAATCGCGTCGCCTCGTTGCGTCGCGCCTGTCTGCGGGAGACTTAATAAAAAAGGTTATTTTACGTGTGCTCCTCCAATTATTACAGGGGACCACAGCATGCACATAAAGCTAGAAGTAAACAGGAAAAAAGAAAGAAAATAAAATGTTTAATTTTGAGTCCTACTCATTCATATTTGTTAAGTTTATTAACGATGTTTTCTTTTACCGTAAGTAAGACGGTTTATAGATTTTATAATAACGGATAAATTACATTATTAGATATGTCAAAAACCAGCAAGGACCAATTTTTATGAATCGCGCTCCTTAGGACCGATGTACACGAGACACGAAGGACCAAATTCCGAAACTAATGTCCAAATAAAAGTATATATCTACAATGTCAAGTTAGGAACTTGTTTCGTATCACGATAGCCAATAGCTATAAGTTTGCCAACATGTTTTGTTCCAGTTTCAATTTGAAGTGAACAGTCCGTGGCGCAGATGTGCCAAGTCTTGGGAACTTGGCCATGCTTCTGAAAAAGTCTCCACGTCTTTGAGTTTGAGACTTGGCCTGATTTGGGACTTTTCGTTCCGTTATTAAACATTTTATATTGATGGTTGGATTTGTGGGGTTCTAAAACTGTGAAGTATTTATAAGCCACGCTAAACTTTACTTTTATCATTCAAACATTCTGTCATTATTTAAATTGCGGGTATACGTACGTAATTTCATTCCGCACATTTTCACAACACCAATTATTCGCATATTTATTATCTCATGTGCTCGACGTCCGTATGTCACTGCAGGGATCCAGCAGAATATCAGCGTCAGGTATATTTGCCTGGCACATGCTGAGCTGGACTCCCAATTGGAGCAACCTTGAGACGCACACCGCACTTTGTATGTTTCATTATTTTAAAGTGTCTTATATTTTAGCCAAGCATCACAATGTCTTGTTTTCTTCATTTTTTTTATATTGGGACCTTGTTGCTATATTCATGTATTTATTTATTATTTTTGTATTTATTTATCATAAGCACACCAACAGTACAGTCACTTACAATTCAAATTAAAAATCAACTAAAATTAACATTTTAGTAACCATGCAAATGACAGGTATGCATGGCATTCACATATGAAATTTAAAGACAAAAAGAACAAAATTAAGTGTGTCTAGTAGACATAAATCTACAACACTGCAAAAACAAACCACTTTGAGCTAGATAGACGGACGCTCATCACACTGTTTAAATAGGGAGCGTCTTTATGAAGCGAAAGTCATGGAGAAAATATCAATAATCCGTCAAGTAGGACCTTTCATTATATTGCCTTGCCATACGTGTAAGGGGGCTATGAAATGTAGTATTCAAGGTGGATGTAAGTAATTCAAAAATACGATAATGACGCTTACTACGTTGGCTAGGTCTAAAGTTAAAATTGTTTATTAATTGCGCATCAATGGAACCGTTTATAATTTTATAAAGTATTAGTAAGTCCGAATGGATACGCCTTTCATTTAAGCTGGTCATATTAAAGTGCCTTAACCTGTCATTATAATCAGGTATAGATTTTCGTATCACATTCTTCACACATAAATACCGAACAAAACGGGCCTGAACAGATTCAACGTTAATAGTAGGTATAAGTTGAGTAATATGGAGACCAAATAGCATTGTATTGGCACCTTGTAGCCTATATTCATGTTTTTACTTATTATTTTATCGTGTTTTGTATGTTGTGCTATGTCTTTTGTGTGGGCCAAATAAACGATCTATCTATTTATTATGATTCTTTGAGCAATTCCTTACACACACTTTTTGTATTGGGCTTCATAATTACAGTTTCGGTCAATGCGGTGGTGTGTGCAAGCTTCAATCGTGTGGTTTTATCTCAATAAGTAGGTATTTTTAATTAGTATTGAATGTATGATCAGATACTGTAACAATATGCCTACCTTTTGCCCAACTAAACTATGCTGGGGTCTAGGGGTCTACTCCTTAAGCGATGTCCGTACGCTATTACGGCCGAAGTTACGGATGCTAAGGGCTCCGTCTGACTCACGGACGTACGGTAAGTGAGACGGAGCGCGAAGCGTCCGTAACTTCGCCCGAAAGTAAGTTTTCTATTAGGTAGTAGACTTGCAGGTTCCCGTCTAACTGGATGCAGCTGGATACCAGTATTTTACATGGAGCGACTGCCTATCTGACCTACACAAACCAGTTGCTTGCTAGGTAACTCGAGCAATATTGGTGGTCAGACTTTCAGACTTCTGACTACCCGTAACGAGTGTCACAGATCTACGAATGAATGACAGTCGGTATCAACTAAATAACATGCGTTCAGAGACACGGAGAAGTCTCGGTCTGTTATGGATGGTCCCCTATCCTCGGATCGTCCTCGGCAAGCGTTGCTTAACCTTGAAGATCGACCCGTTTGGCAGTTATTATTTAGCCGCGAGCCCCTCAAATTTCAATTATTATTTAATTATAAAGAGCTAACAGTATTCTTGTACCTACTTTGAGCTTCTTAAATTAAAACCAGCGCTGGGGCTATGTCTCGCATAAAGGCTTGTGCAGACCAGCGCGACGAGACGGCGCGACGCGGCTCGAACAATACAATTTATTAGAAAACTTCACGGTATAACAATACCGGTGTCGCGTCGCGCTAGTCTGAACGAAGCTTGATAGTCGCAGCATTATGTTGAGCGATGGCCCTTTAGCGTGGATGTGACGCATATTTTCCCCCAAATTGTGCTTTCTAAATTGCTATTATTATTGAAAACGACACGTATTTGTTACTCCTTTAGATTCTATAGAATTTTGATTAAGTTCAAAAATAAATACCTTACGTTATCAAAACATCATCTAACATATTAACAAAATCCACAAGACATATTAAAAAACCTTGGAGTCGCAAAAACAAGAAGGAAACAATACACTCAACCCTCTTAATACCGGTAGCGAATAATCCGGAGATTTCGGAACAGCGGCGAAATTCCGAATAAATTAGACATATTTGATATATGGCCCATTGTTTCGGGTATCTGACTGTCTCGGCATGGGATGGAGATTACCTACCATGAGATATTATGGGGCGATGGTTGGAGGACGTGATTATGTAATTTGTGCTGAGTTGGCGATTTTTTTTAGGGGTATAATTATCTTGCGTTGCGATTTTTGTGAAACGGTAGATTCTATGTTAATAAGAAACGTATTTTTTTGTTGTTGGTTATAGCAAAAACGATGGCATATGGTTTTATTCTGATATCTCTTAGCTCAATCATCTTAAGTCTGTCCTTCTATGGAATTTAGTTGGCTTTTTATACTTAGAAATTTATATAGGATGAAACCGAATGACGTTTCAGCATTATTTCGAACTTCTGTAAATCGAGCTATGATAGGTGATAATAACATCATCTAGGGGTAAAGAGTCTCCTTTCTCAGGCTTAAGAGGGAATATCAAATATCTATTTAGATATTTAATAGATATTTTTAATAGATATTTGAAGAAACTATTGCCGTCGTCTTACCTCAAGTCTGCCCCCGTAGAGTGCGACAGGGATAACTACAGCTCAGACCAATTATATCACGAAACAAATTGACGAAATCGACGTTTCGTATTCTCCTTTTTTCTCCTCGAAAACTGAACCGATTAAATTATTTTTTACATAACATTTTAGAGAAAGAGTATGTTTAGGTTCCTATCATTTTCTTTTATTTTAAAAACGTTCTCGAGTTTGTCTGGTACTCCTGCTCACGGCGGTAAAAATGCGGCATTTTTGTAATTTTTGGAGGGTCATATTTACTTTACCGATAATTTGCTGAAAAAAAGGCAATAACAGGGAACAGGGACGTGTCTAAAGCAGAACATGAATTTAAGAAAAAAAAAATGATTACTCTAGAGGAAGAAAAAACTCATATTCAGGAAGAAAAAAGGGGAATACATTTGTATGGAGATTCGCAGGCTCTGTTCCCTCTTAATAGTAGATTTTACAACAAGTGCACAAAACGAACCATTTTTATCCGTTACTTTTAGCAGCCCGAGACGAAGGCGAGGGCTGATAGTAATGTCGAGGATAAAATGGTTTTGTGGACGAGTTATAAACTCTGCTTTTCACTTCGATTGCGAGGAAATAATACAGTAGTATAACATAACATTTCTTTAATTAAAATTCAAAGTAAAATAAGTAAAAGTAAGTACAGTTTTAAATACTGAAGGAAATTGTTTTATGTCTTATAAAACACTTATGGCAAATAAATGAAAGTAAATATTATAAAATAAAAAATTCTATCTATGAACTTTTTAGTGTGTTTGGCTGTATGGCTCATTTTATTTGCCTTGATATAGATACATTTATAAGTAGATGCGTTAATGCACTTGTGCACAAAATTCGATTTTGTGCAGCCTATATCCTGCACAAATAAGCACTTTCAGAGCATTAGAAGTGAAAATGTTAATTAAACCACTCAGATATTCATACTGCATAGTGTATAGATCCCTCTGCCTAATGCTATAGGTAGACCTCTGCCTATCCCAGCTAAGAAAACAGCCGTGGTTTTCTGTTTTAGGGGCATGAGGAAAAGGGTGTAAAGTTCACTCATCCGCCATAGAAAAGGGAGGATCCTCCGACCAGACGGGTATAGTGTCTGGCGGGCTGACTGCCCGACTGTTGATGTCGGATAGTCTTATCTATGTCGTTCGCGCGGTAAACTAATTGAGCGATGCGGGATTTGTGTGACGTCATGTCTTTGATGCGTAGTTAGTATGTGGCGGTGTAACCGCTACACTGTTATGTGTAATGTTACACATCTTTTTAATTTCACCTCATCTTATACAATACCTGAGTAACGACCAAGGTACATACCTCTCCATAAATACCGCAACAATTCCCAGGTACCTACTGGCAGTCTCTACACCATAACTTACATCATGGTTATTTATTTCCCTTTGTGGACTTTAGGTACTTGTGCGGGTAGATACGCAGCTGGCTGTAGTTTTCTAGAAAAAAAAAGGATCTGCTGTTTTCATCTTGAATTTTCCAGTGAAAGAGATAATACTACAGGAAAACAATTTAAAATATGACTGGTAATCTTAGAATAACATAAGTACAGTACAGTAGTAAAACCTTATTTAAATATTCATGTAAAATACATCTTCCAGAATAACTTAGCTTAATTATTTATTTATTTATAGGAGAACCAACAGCAATAACAAATGGATAACAGTTGATTAAGAAACATAAAGCCAATTACAGGTTCTCACGGGTAAAAACAGAAAAATTAGTAGAAATCTTAGGATCACTAACACTAACAAGCACGATAAAAAAGATTAAATATATATATATATATATAAGGTACAATAAGTATCATACACTATGCACTTGTAAAAAAGTCAGCGTTTAGCCGAGCGCGTGCAGAATAGGTTTTGGTGGTAAATGGGTCAAATGAGAACTCTTTACAAATAATATTAAAGTCTTTACTCGCTCGCACCATGTATGAGTTTTGCCTGTTTTGCATTTATGGTGATAATCGAATTAAAATCCATTGTGTATTAAACTAAGCGGTCACACAAAGAGATACGAAAACCGACTTTGTTTTATAGTATTAATTAGATAAACGCAGAGAAACAAATGACACGAATCATGTTTATAATTAAGGGTCAGTTCACACCAAGACGTGACGATGCTTGAAGAGACCAGTGGTTTTGCGCTGCGCAGCGCGACGCCGCGAGACGTAGCGCGACGTCGCACGGTGGATCGAAAATGGGCTGTAGAAGACATAGGATCTCGATTTCTTAAATGTTATTTTTTTTGCTGGAAATGACTTCTGCTGATCATTACTGTTCTATAAAATGTCATATGAAGTAAATGTGTGCACAAATGGAAGAGTTATAATTTTTATAAGAAAAAAATGTATGGAGCTAGTATGAAAAATCGAATTATCTCCTAAACGGCATGTTTAACCGTACCATCCTTGGAGGTGGTCATAGTGCTAATTATTTATAATTTTTTGGTTGCGGATTTGACGAAAAATTTCATGCCGTTTTTTTTTAAAAAATCGTCAAAATATTTTTATTTGTTTTTTCATATGAAACTATTCATTTTAGTGTTTATGTTGAAGAACACGGACTTTTAACTACACGTAACATAAAATAGCATCACTCCTATATTTCCGAAGGAGTTGGCAGAGGTTTATAGTACACCCACACGTAGACAACTATGTTTGAGCTAGATATTTATCAACACATCATGAGTTTTAAAACCTTTCATACAACCAAATTACCAATTGTTTACTCTTCTAATGAGTCCGAAAAGAAGTGATTAAGTAACTACACTGATTAGGTCTTCTAATGAGTCTTTATAGGTGATTTAATGATTTTCAATATCTCACGACAATGCCAACTATGGATTACATTCAACTTTTCTTGATAAGTAAGCTAATTTGTTAATTAGCAGTGCTATGAGTTCTAAGAATAGTTAGTGACAATTATAAATTTTCATTAGCTAATGAGAAGATAACGAATGAGGGTAGTTACCTAATTATTGGCGTTTTGCAATAAAAGGGCTAAAGTTTTGTTTTATAATTTAGTTTGTTCACAACTGTGTAACTGCTAACACTAAATCTGCGACTATAAAATCTTAGAATGGAAAGTTTAACCACGAATTTAGACTTGTTTGTTCTTCTACGAAGTGAGAGTACTTCATTTGATCATGAAGTATTGTTCAGTGCAGTTGTATCCCGCATAGGCGATTGCCTGTCTGACGAAGATCGTGTTGTTCTCAAAGAATTTTGTCGGAGATTTACGCGAGCCGCTTTACAAAGGTGGCAGAAATCCAACCGATTCCTTGATAATTTCAGGAGAAAGTACGAGAATTGGTTGGGAGCAAATATTGATTGGCCGAGTTTTGTGCAAACTTTAGTTAATCAAGAACCAAGTGTTGATGAGATACCAAGAGCGCCCTCAGTCTCTCCAGAACCGTTGACATCAACGTCCATTGGAACAATGACGAAAAGATCCCGTAAACCATTCGAAGATCTGGGAAGTAAACAAAAAAAGAGAAGATCTGATGAACACACAGGCGAAGATTCCAGTGAATTGGCATATGCAGCTGCAGCACGTTTAAAAGAAGAAGGGCATGGAGATATCGCCTCTGTCATCGAATACATGATGAAAAATCCTGAAGCAGCCGCTAAATTAAATGAAACGCTTAAGAAACCAGCGAAAACAATCATATTTACGTCAGAAAAGGCGCTTGGATTGCTTCTTTCGCTAAAACTCTCAAAGTGGCAATATATTACGTTGCGAGAGGCTGCCATTCGGGAAGGTGCTAAGGATATTTATCCATCTTACTATAAAGTGCAACAAACTAAGCTTGATTGCTACCCTCCGAAGCAATCAGTGACAGTTACTGATTCATCGGCTAGGATTACACTTCAAGCTTTACTTGATATCACAGTTACAAGAATCCTTCAAAGCCTTTCTAAGGAAGAGCATAACAAGCAGTTGAAGCTGATATCCAAGTGGGGATTTGATGGTGCTTCTAACCAAAGCCGATACAAGCAGAAAATGGAGGGTGAGGAAGATGACTCGAGCATTTTTATGACCTCCTTGGTGCCACTTAAACTGACAGATGGAGACAACATCTTATGGACGAACCCAAAACCATGCTCAGTTTTGTATTGTCGTCCAGTTCAGTTTACTTTTGTAAAGGAGAGTGAAGCAGTTGTCCTTGAGCTGAAAAAACAAATGGATGAAGAAATTGAGGCCCTTATCCCCACAGAGTGCAATAATAATAATAGGGTGACTCATGAACTAATGATGACGATGATCGACGCTAAAGTTTGCACTTACCTTTCTGAAGCTAGATCAAATGCATCGTGCTACCTGTGCTTAGCAAAGCCTACAGAAATGAACCGCTTAGATGCTGTAACATCAAAAATTGTGTGTTCTGACCTTTATGAATTAGGCTTGTCATCCCTACACGCCCGTATAAATTGTATGGAATGTCTGTTACACATTGCATACAGGCTCGACTTCAAACGGTGGGCAGCGAGAAGTGATGAGCACAAAGAAATGCTACAGACAAGGAAGAAAATAATTCAAAATAAATTCAAAGATGAACTCAATCTGTTGATTGATATAGTAAAACAAGGCTCGGGAACCACCAATGACGGGAATACTGCAAGAAAATTCTTTGAGTTTCCTAATAAAACCGCAGCTATAACCGGTTTGGATGAAGACCTCATCAAAAGATTTGCTGTAATTTTACAAGCAATTACATCTGGAGAGCAGGTCGATATAATAAAATTTAGAGATTATGCCCGCAAAACAGCAGAAAAGTACGTATTATTATACGACTGGTACTACATGTCGTCAACCGTTCATAAATTATTAATCCATGGGGCTGACATAATCGAGAAAAATAATATTGTGCCGATTGGGACTCTCTCGGAAGAAGCCTCAGAGTCTCGAAACAAAGATTTTAGGAGGTTTCGAGAACATCATTCGCGGAAAAGAAGCAGGCAGGATTCCAATCAAGACATTTTAAATATGCTTGTTGTTTCTTCGGATCCTTTGCTAAGTGCACAAAGGCCTAAGTTAGATGCCAAGAAAAAGCAGAGCTTTTTTGCTGAAACTCTCGACTTAATTCAATTTCAGGAAACTGAGTTCGAGTTTTTGGACATATCCAATCTGGATGCTGACTCAGAATTGGAGTCTGACAACGAGAGTGATAAGGAAAATTTGTAAAAAAATTATACATTTGTAAATTTGTATTTGAGTCTGTTTGGTTTTTTTTTTTGTAATATTTAATGATATTTTGTCTTTTTTTTTATTTATTTTACTTTATTTTACAAATGCTTAGTATTAATTCCTTCAATTAAATTATTTTGTGTATAATATAACTTTATATGTTACTTAAATAAGAGTTTGGTAATCTTTTTTTATTTAAATTAATAAAAATGTGTCAAAAAACAGCAATTTTTTTATTTAATTTTTCTTGTTTTGTGTGTTCTTAATATTTGGGTTAATAACATATCGAACTTTTTAACTTGGACACTAAAAGGGATCGTTTTACATGTAAAAATAAATAAAAATATTTTGACGATTTTTTTTAAAAAAACGGCATTAAATTTTTCGTCAAATCCGCAACCAAAAAATTATAAATAATTAGCACTATGACCACCTCCAGGGATGGTACGGTTAAACATGCCGTTTAGGAGATAATTCGATTTTTCATACTAGCTCCATACATTTTTTTCTTATAAAAATTATAACTCTTCCATTTGTGCACACATTTACTTCATATGACATTTTATAGAACAGTAATGATCAGCAGAAGTCATTTCCAGCAAAAAAAATAACATTTAAGAAATCGAGATCCTATGTCTTCTACAGCCCATTTTCGATCCACCGTGCGTCGCGAGGCGCATCGTGAAGTTGGCAGCCCCACGCATCGCTGCTTCGTGATACGTCGCGCTACGCCGCGAGGCATCTCGAGGCGCAGCGCGACGCTGCGAGGCATTTTCGAGTTATCTCAATTAAATGTGTATTTTTTTTAGCAGTAAAGTTATATTTTGTATCACTGTCATTTCGCGTCACGTCTCTGTGTTAACTGACCCTACGGTGAACAAATGAATTAAAAGTACTAGTTAAATGTGCACTTCATTTTGTATAAAAAAATATGTTCCTATTAAAATGAATCACAGTTGTCTCGAAGTGTCGTTTGGTCACGTTTCGTAACAAAACAAAACATATAAAACCGGCCAAGTGCGTGTCAGACCACGCACAATGAAGGGTTCCGTAGATGGGAAGAATTTATCACAAGAAAAAACTTAACATTGTAGTTAAAGAACATGATTCTTCAACTTATAATGAAAGTTGGTCGATTTATTACTCTTTAACTCGTAAAGCTTCGTGCAGACTAACGCGACGCGACAGCGCGACGCGAGACCAGCTAATGTTATACCGTAAAGTTTTTTTTTGAAATTGTATTGTTCGAGTCGCGTCGCGCCGTCGCGTCGCGATGGTCTGCACGAGCCTTAAAGCCTACTTAGCTATGATAGTTTTCCTTATAATTTCGTTAAATATAGGTAGGTACTACTGCTGTGAATTTTTCCACATACTCGTAGAACCATGAATCCGTGAAATCCGTGAATCCAAAAATAGTATTCACAAACACATTTTTGAACGAACTTTCAAAAACATTTTTTTTTCTAGATTTTATTTTACCACCATTTTATTTTAATATGTATAACATGCCAAATTACAACTTTCTAGTACTTACTAAGTCTCTGAGCTAAGCCTCGGTAAGATAGACGGACATGGCGAAACTACAAGGGTTCCTTGTTGCCTACGGAACCCTAAAAATGAACTCATTATGTTCAAGAAACTTATTTCAAACTAGTTTCTGGCCCAGGACTTCCGTCCGCTTTACCACAAAATATAATTATCCTGTGACACTCGGGAATTAGTGTAGCTTTCTATCTATCTGTGAAAGAATTTTTGTAATCGGTACAGTAATTCCAAAGATTATTACTATATACAACAACAAAAAAAAAACAATTTACCTACTTTCAGATTCATAATTTTTTTGTGCAGACGCCAGCACGTCAACAACAAATTTATTTAATAAGTTTTCAACTTTATTAGGTACTAAAGCATAAGGTTCAAAGTTGATTGGGAAAATTTGACAGTTTCGGGTAGGTTGATGTGCTTGGCGTCTATACCTACTTATGTATTTCAAAAAGTACTTCTATCAGCAATTAGAACAACTTCAGTATACTCGAAAGTACCAACGAAACAATTTCGGTGGTACGTGGCACTAAATTATTTGGAAGATAATTCTGTCGGCGCATGAAATATCGGGCTCGAGTTCAACATGATATATAGGGTGTTGACACAGTATTCTTGGAGAAATTATAGTGACGATGCTTTTTAGGGTTATAAGGAAAGAGAAAGTATTCTTTGGTAAAGCTTTTTTAGTGAGCACGTGTAATATTTAGCAGGAATTATTTTTGTTACTAGCTTCCGTCCGCTACTTCGCCAGTACGTTAAAAGTAGCCTTTGTCCTTCCTCAAAGATCAAAATATTCCCATACAAAATTTCAATTTCATCAAAATCGGTTCAGCCGTTTAGCCGTGAAAGCGTAACAAACAAACTCACATTCGACTTTATAATATTACTAGCTGTTGCCCGTGACTTTGTCTGCGATCTAGGTTGAAAGATAATCTATGTCCATCTTCAGGTGATGGTCCCCCATGTGCCCAATTTCATCAAAATTCGTTTTAGCGTGAAATCGAAACAAATAAACTAACTCACTTTTGCATTTATAATATTAGTTAGGATATCTAATCCTTATTTAATTCAAGCTTAACTTTACATCGAGATACGAGGAATAGATTATTATTATAAAAGCTTTCAATTTTGTATCAAAAGTTCAGAACAAAGTTATCTAAACACTGCCGAAATAAACCACGCTAGAATGGCTCTTTTAAACTTATAATGTATTTCCTCGATCAATATTTACTCAGTTATCTTTCATCTATCTATGTACTTACAATTAGCCCACGTTGGGACGGACGAAATAAAATCGCGGCGATTTTTTTATCGCGCACTGGATTTTCAACGCTCTGCTTAGCGCCGAGAGTTGAAAATCCAACAGTGTGTGTTTTTCAACGCGCTGGGACTAGAGTGCGTCCCAATGCGTTGGATTCTTAACGCTCGATTCAACACCGAGAGTTGAAAATCCAGTGCGCGATTAAATCCTGCCGCGATATTTTTGAGTCGGTGCGCGCGTGCGCTTAAGCTGAAGAGTTTGTCTTTTTGTTTATTTATTTGTACGCGCTTGTCTCTGGAACTACCAGACGGATTTAAAAAAATCTTTTTGGGATGAATTTATCACACGGACAAACTTAACTAAGTAGGTAGTTGTTGAAATAATTATGTTCTTCCATACATCGATATACAGGTACGTCACGGTCAATTCTCCAACTGCAAATGTAAGTTTGTAATGGGTTTTTTTTTTTTTTTTTGTTTGTTAATAAAGGTATCCCGTTTCTGACTTGTTCCTTTACATGTGCTGTGAGGCCTTGCTTCCTGAAAATTTCGTGATTCTAGGTCAACGGGAAGAACCCTGTAGGTTTTGATTTATTTGCGAGTATTAAAATATATCGCCCCGCGGTTTCACCCGCATAAGTTTCGATCCCGTGGGAATATCGGGATGAAAAGTATCCTATGTGTTAATCCAGGTTATAAACTATCTGTGTGCCCAATTTTATTTAAATCCGTTCAGTAGTTTTAGCGTGAAGAAGAGACAAACATACACACTCACAAACTTTCGCCTTTATAATATTAGTGTGATAAATGGCCGGCTTGTTTTTTTTAGAACAGAGATCTACGTATTTGAAAACTTGATACCTTCACGCGTTCCTGAGAAAATAGGTCTTGACAGACTGACGGACGGACAACGAAGTGATCCTATAATAAGTCTTCCGTTTTTTCCTTTTGAGGTACGGAACCCTAAAAACAGAAAGAAAATTAAGCGAAAAAGAAGTAGGTAATAGTACGGGCGGGCGATGCGATGCAACGAGGTGGGACGGGGGAACAGAAGCTAGTCTTTAATAACTTTTCAATACAACAAATAATGTCAACAATCAATTTTATCATCATGGTCGATAGATGCTGGGGGAATCATATTGACAGGGGACAAAACTTGCCACATTATCATGCATTATCAGCCCGTAATGTTCTCACTGCAGCACACGTTGCATGATTAACATAGAAAAAGGGGTTTTGTCCACGGAATAATAGACAAAATGAAATATTGTGATAAAATGGTTAAGCTAAACGGTGCTGATCCATGCGTCATGTTCGTGAACGGGCGCCGTCAGTAGGGACTGGTCATCTCTTATCTGCCACGGTTTATTTTTATTTATGAATTGGTAATAGGTTACATCCTATATTTTGTAACAATACTATGATTTCAAAGAGTGTCCGCGGAGTTTCATGCCCGTTCTTCTCCATAGGAACCTACGCTTTGGAATGGGCAACTAGCTTCATATTTCTGACTGACTGACCCCTTGACAATTCAAAAGTCAGGCATTTTTGAATTGTCAAGGGGTCAGTCAGTACCTAAATGGTTTAATTGAAATAAATGGTTTGAGTTAGATACGCGTGCTCACACGCGCGTACACAGGCCTCCTCTCGAAGGGAGTGGGGAATCCACCATGCGGGCCTAGTGCAGGTTGGTGGATGACATGATTGTGTCGTAAATTTTTGGCTCTAGGACATGCCATTTTCCAAAAATCAGAGGAGACGAAATAATTTAGACAAAGTAAAGTACTTTCCTGCGACCTTTATTAGGTCGCTTCCAACCGGCCAATTTGGAAGTCATTGGGGAGGCCTTATATTTTCAGCAGTGGACGTCCTATGGCTGAAATGATGATGATGATGAAAGTAGGTACTTTACACTGGGCTGGAGTTATGTGAAAAAGAAGACAGACAGTTTGTCAAACCACTTAAATTTTGCAGGTCATGTCTCCCTACTAAATCAACAAGCCAACACGAGAAATCGTCCCAAACAAATTTACCTATCAACAAAAAAGCTACAAAACGAGTAATTTTTGAACATTCTGAGCACTTAAGGCTCTTTCAGACCTTTTCGATTCGCCCACAAAAGGTCCCGGTCCCCGGACGAACAGAAATTATTTCCCCAATAGAATTTTCTCACATTGAATGAAAGAAAGCGTTAAGGGATTCATAGCCACTGGTTTTTCTGAAAAAGCAACTCAAACGGGTGGTATTCAACATGGGCCAGCATGGCCATGGATGGACGACCATCGCCTGTTAGTCTCATGTGACATATTTGCATTTAGTTTGAGTTAAATTCGGTGTTGCATAATTTTTGGTTTTTTATTTAAGATGGCCTAGTAACGTATTTATAAAGGCTCCCGAAGATAGGCGCTACGGGACTCTGATGGAACAATTTTTTTGAAAACATCACGAAATTTGTTTAACAGGTGTCGTATCGCGCTGTCGCGTCGCGCCTGTCTCTGGAACCATTAATTGTTAAATTGAACGCTGACATACTAACCTATAGAGCTGATTTAATTTAAATAATATAGTGATAACTTACTTATTTTTACATAACATAACACAACAGCTCGCCTTGTTTCCCCGAAGGGTTGGGCAGAGGTGTACCTATAGTATAACCACATTCATTCAGTCCCATGTACTAGGGGGCGAGCCCATTGCCATCAACCGGGCACAAATCCAGACTCCGGGCTGCTAATGAGAAATTCCAGAAAGAAAAACCCAATAACACTTTGCCCGACCTGGGAATCGAACCCAGGACCTCATGTTCAGCAGTAGCGCTTGCGACCACTAGACTATCGAGGCAGTCAAAGTAGTTATTTATAATTCTAATAAATTCACAGTGGTTATTAAGTAAAGGGCATTTTTTTTTGTTCTTACGTAGGTAGTATTAAACAATAACTACCCGTGCATGCATGTTAACTCACCATCTAGTGGAAACGTTATGGCGGCAGTGTATTCTATTAGTAGCAGTATCCGTAAAATAAAAAATCAAAGTAAAAATCGTCCAATTATATCACCATTCGTGACCATCCTTGTAACCGCTGTGTCACCAAAAGGGTTCAAGATATCCTTTTTTGTGGAATTAGATTGCCCCCGTCCCATGTCGGGGACCCTTTACTTTTATACCGTTTCATCCCTATTCAACCCTGAATAGTGTCGCTGGACTTATTGTGTCAGTAATTAAGTTTGCCATTTGCCAAACAATGTAAATTGATTATCTCTGGAGAATTTCGAGGCTATTCAAAGGCTATTTCAAAGCAATTTTGCTTGGTGACTTCCACGATGTGTTGATTTGGGTTCAATGTCTTTTTGTGCGTAATAAGTAGCGTTTCATTTAATTTTCTGTATGTCTGATTTAGATCTTGGACATTACTGACATCGGTGAAGGAAAACATCGTGAGGAAACCTGGACTTATAGTTAATATAAAACTGAAATCACCAACCCGTCTTGAGCAAGCGTGGTGATCAGTGCTCGTGCCTTCTCTGTATGAGAAGACGAAGAAGAATAAATAGACTGGTACTATACTATGTCTGATTTAGCAGAATGTTAAAAGAGAAAGCCCACTACTTATTATTCCTACTGACGAAACACTAATCCTAACTAAAGAAGGAAATGATAATATTTATTTGTACACAGTTCGTAAAACACTAATAATAAAATAAAAAGTGAAATAATCGTATAGCAATAGTGTGTGCCTCGCAGCTGCGCCAAAAAGGTTCATTTCAGCATTAATGCCAGACAAATGCTGTCTGACACTAGTTTTCTAATGAACCCCTTTGGACAAGTGACGAGGAGTAGATACCAACAGTTTCAACATACCTATTACATAATTTGTATACCTCTTAAGTCTTAATAAATAAATAAACTATGAATTAAAAACAAGAAAAAAACAAAAACAATCCGAAATCGATGCGATGCGTGTCGGTCGGCGGGATAAGAAATTTCACTCGAACGAAATTGCGGGCAAAATAAAGCCACAGAAGTAGGTATAGTATATTCCAGATTTACAAAAATAATCCGCTGTGTCCAGTACTTATTTCGAAAAGCCTTGAATGGATTCCTTTTACATGTTTTCACCAGATTTTTTCTGAGAAATATCGTTTTATTTTTAATGATCCACGCGTGTGGGCCAACTGGCAGGTCAAAAGTTCTTCATGAAAGATTCTTTTGTATTTTATTTTTGAATATTCAATACAACTTTTAAGTATTCAGTTTATATGACGTAAAAATACTGTGAAGTTTTAAATGAATTTCTCATTATTATTTATATTGTTAGTCATTAATGTTTGTTTTGGTTCTTGGTCTTGGACTTAAAAAAAACTTTTTTATAAAAAGATTGTTTGTGGACCATCACAACCCAGTTACTGGGTAATATGATAACCCTTTGTTTGTCAGGCTTTCGGGCTTCTGACGACGCGTAACGACTGTCAAAGATTCACAAAGATTCCGAGGCACTGAGGGTTTAGGAGTATGAGGAATAGGGTGTAAAGTTCACTCATCCACCATAGAAAAGGGAGGATCCTCCGACCAGACGGGTGTTGTGTCTGGCGGGCCGACTGCCCGACTGTAATGTTGATGTCGGATAGTCTTATATATGTCGTTCGCACGGTAAACTCTAATTGCGCGATGCAGGATTTGTGTGACGTCATGTCTTTGATGCGTAGTTCGTATATGGCGGTGTTACCGCTACAAGGGGTCTCGGTATGTACAGATGGTCCGTCACCCATCCACGAAACAATCACGGCTTCAACTCCTATACATACTCGTGAGTAAAAAGGTAAACATGAAAATGCCTCACAATATCTTGATTGAAGTACAACCTTTCTAAATAACATCAATTGGCACAGCATCCTCTTACAAATGGACCCTGATCCCGCCACCTTCCGCTCCTAGGAATAGGAGTTTATATCACAATGGACCGCTAGCAATATGATACTTCCTAAAATGATTCTTATTCACAAAACGTGCTGCAGATCCAATATATTGGAGTTAGGAGCACTAGGTTTGCGAGGACGGAATTTGGGACTGTTTTTGGATTGATTTAAAAAGTTTCACGGTTTTGTAGAATGTTGGTATTGCGTCGGTGTTTAATTACATACATACATAAACTCACGCCTTCTTCCCATGGGGGTAGGCAGAAACTACAGAATGCCACCTGCTACGATCCTTACATACTCCTTTTGCCTCGTTTACGTTCATACATCTGGTCATACACGCACGCCGGTTGCGAGTACTACGCACCTGTCCTTTCTGCAGAACATCACCAATAAGGTCAGTATATGTCCTCCTAGGGCGTCCCCTCCCGGCGTTTCCATTCACATCTGCCTTGTAAATACATGTGTGTGGTGTTTAATTATTTGTATTTATAAGGTTTTGGTGCAAATTTTTTAGATAAAATGCTTTTTTAATTGTAGCTCTCAAAGCGACGAAGGAAAACAAAAAAAAAACGAAGACATGTTACATCTACCAACCCGCACTGGGCCCGCGTGGTAGATCACAGCCCACTCCCTCGCTGATTATGCTTTTTTAATTCAAACTCCAAAATAAATAATATAATAGAAACTCCACGGTTACCCTAAATGCTACTGAAATGGTTACTGAAAATAGCCTGCATGAAATGGAAAATTTTACTTATTTCTTCAGTAACCCTGCATCACACACAGACACTGCATTTCCATATATTTAAGGCAGTGTTTGGAGTGCCGTTAGCGGCACTCTATCCATATCGGATAAAGTGCCGTTAGTGGCATACTAGTGGCACTGCCTCGGCTCGGATAAAGTGCCGTCAGATTTTCATTGTCATTGTCAGTATCACTGAGTCACCGTCACTTGTTATTTTGTTTGATTGTTGAGGTAAGGTCGCTGTAAAACACCACATTTCCAAAACATTACGTTCTCTTGTGGCTAAACTGACCTAACCTATCTTATCTTTCAGCTATTTTAATTTGCTACTTCATTTTTCGTAAATTCAGTCAATGTAGTGACTTCTGATATATATCTGTACCTATATACAGGGTGTTTGGCAGAACGTTGAACATACGAAATTGGTGGATAGATTGGGTCATCTGCTACTTACTCAGCCCTAATTTAATTGGCCCTGGACCCCAGGATATTAAAAAAAAAATTTTTTTGCTTTCTTCTAGTTTCACCACTTTCTTAACTTTAGAGTGTATTTTTTATCACAAATAGATAAAACAGGCATTTTTTTTTTATCGTTAATGTTGGTAGATTCTTATAAAACTATTGCTTTATTCAGATGTTAGCTAGAAAAAAAGTTATAAGTCCTCAAACTTACAGAAATATGTAAAAAAATACTTGAAACTAAATTTCAACTTGAATTTAAAAAAAAAAAAATGGGTTAAGTAGCAGATGACCCCACCTATCCACCATTTTCGTATGTTCAACGTTCTGCCAAACACCCTGTATATATATGTTTTAATTTTTTTATTATCAAAATTATAAATTATCTAAAACAAATACGATCAATTAATACAAAGGGCCTAAAACCTTAAAAATCAAACAAAATAACAAGTGACACTGTCAATGATAATGCAATACTTACGGCACTTTAGCCGGGCCGAGGCAGTGCCACTAGTATGCCGCAAATTGCGGCACTTTATCCGATACGGATAAAGTGCCGCCAGCGGGCACTCTATACACTTCCTATATTTAATATACCTATTAATTTTAAACTCAGTAAACAGAAATATCGGAAACCGAAAAATGATATCACCGAACTGTAATTCGACAATAATGCCAACAATATAAATATTCAACCAGCCGGTCAAATTAATACCGGACCACAACCAATAAAAAAGTTCCTGGAACGATCTGAAATATGTCAGTTCCGAGAAAAGAGGTCCCGAGTTCCGCGGTCACTTTGTCACAGCATGACATGTATTTTATTGAAAATTCGTGACATTTGTGTGTCATAGGGCTTTCTGATCCATCAATCTGTTACTCAGTGATTTTGTCTAAATAACTATTTTTATCTATGTAAACTATAATAATATTGTAAAGAGAAATATTTGATTGTTTGTATGTTTGTTACGCTTTCACGCTACAACTGCTGAACAGATTTGGATGAAATTTGCCACATCGGTAGACTATGACCTGGATTAGGACATAGCATACTTTTTATCCCGGTATTCTTTCGGGATCGAGACTTATGCAGGTGTAACCGCGAGGCGCAGCTAGTTAAAATAAAAAGAGAAAAGATTTGATTTGTGTTACGTTTTCACGCTGAAACGGCAGAACCGATTTGGATGAAATTTAGTACATTGGTAGACCATGACCTGGGTTAGGACAAAGGATACTTTATATCTCGATATTCCCACGGGATCGAGACTTATGTGGGTGAAACCGCGGAGAGTACCTAGTACTATTATAAATAGATAAAATTGTGTGTGTAGGGGTCAATCTTCGGAACCACTGATCTGATTTCGAAAATTCATCCACTAATGAGAAGCTACAGTATTTCCGAGTACCATAGGCTATGTTATGTTAAAACACGCGGACCAAGTCGTTGTCGTACAGAACCTAGTGTTTTATGTTAAGAGCTTTATTTACGAGTACCTATTCTGCAAGCTGATTATATCGCAAACAGACTGTCAAATAACTGTTAAAATATTGATTGTTGCAACCATATACAAACCGTGCCTAACTTAAGGCTATATCATATTCATACTTACCTCGATGGCGAGTCCTCTTGCCTTGCTGCGAAATGGGTTGGTAGGTATTTTGTATATTTTCGTGAAAAATATCCGTCATCTTTTTTGTGCATTTCCATGAAAACTGAGTACTTAGTTCAAAAGGACTGGTCCTACGTTCCGCTTTGACAGGCCCACAGTAGTTGCAGCTATTCCATTGAAAATTCAAGTCTTTCGTAGATATAAGGGGCATTCCGCCGGGACGCTTGTGTCGGCCCATTTCAGAGTTCTCTCCATGCTTTGTGATACAATTGTAGGGTAGATGTCTATTTTATTGGTTATATGGTTTTTCTAAGGATATTATTGACAGCACTTATGTACAGTTAAGTACAACTTTACGTTGCGTTTAGTAATAAGGGGAATACCTAGTATCTGAAGGCCTAACAAACAAACTCACATTCGCATTTATAATGTAGCGCATTTACGAGTATATCACCACATGTGAACTACGCATCAAAGACTTGACGTCACAAAAATCCTACATCGCGTAGTTAGAGTTTACCGCGCGTTTACATAATTATATAAGACTAACCGACATCAATCGTTGGGCAGTTGCCCGCCAGTCACGGCACCCGTCTGGTCGGAGGATCCTCCCTTTTCTATAGAGGATGAGTGAACTTCACACCCTGTTCCTTATATCTCTAAAACAATATTAGGTAGGATTTGGAGTTTTTAATTGTTATATATCTTTATTTTTAAATAAATATTTATTCCTCAATTCTCGCTATTGCACCTATTACTGTTTGTCTCTGCTTCACCCAAAGTTTGAAAATGCCTATGGAATTAAGTTCGCCTATTATGTCCTTAAATTATTAAAAATATATATTATAAACTTCATGACTTTCTGCCATTGCTGATAATGAGTATAATTTTATATCTAACAAAATATATAATAATTATTTATTTTTCTATTTCAGGTAAGACACGTTACTTAATAGCTGCACAAACTGCGGTACCAGGCTCAAAGTACAAGCAAGTATTAAAAAAATATTTTATAAAAAAAAAAGAATATTCGACGTTTTCAACCCAGTTATGCGATAACCAATCTAAAACGTTCACTCATTAATTCTCTATTTACTTTTAGAATATATAACGTACTACGAACAACTGGCCTATTTCTTTAATTCAAAGTAAATAAGCTCATAAAAAATAAAACTAGTATAAAGGAAAAAATACAAAGTCCGTGGAACAGTTCCGACTGGTAAAATACGTCACTGTAGCAGTATGAAATACCTCATCTTTTCAATCATCTGGCTAGTCTTTTCCCAACTATGTTGGGGTCGGCTTCCAGTCTTACCGGATGCAGCTGAATACCAGTATTTTACATGGAGCGCCTACCTATCTGACCTCCACAGCCAGTTACTGGGTAACACGATATATCCGTTTGTAAGACTGGTTGCCCGACTTTTGGGCATCTCTGTTTATCTGGAACTAACTGTCAAAGATCTTCATCTCTTTTCAACAATTCCGAATTCAAAGAGTCATATAAGTGATTTGTAATTGGCAACTCTACTTCGCACGACGAACTATTGCGATTCCGAGTGCGACTTTTTTGTCGAAAGACTTTCCTAGAAGTTAGCGCTGCACTTCTTGTGAACAATGTGGCGATTTCGTATCCGACAAGCTTGCCAATGTGACTTTTTCAAATGAAATATTATGAACCTACCACAAATCACAAGTCACCAACCCGCATCGAGCATGCGTGGTGTTTAATGCCCGTTCCTTCTCTGAATGAAAACGCCTATGCACCATAATTTAAAGAGGACAAGCGATATTATAATATTATACAACACTAGGTTTTCCCGCGGCTTCGCCTGCGTGGAGGTTGGAAATTATACCACGGAAATGTACCACCGTAACGCGCACGCGCACGCCAGTAAAGCTCTTATACTGTTTGCGGTGTAGCATGGTGGGGGTGACAGGTGACAGAAAGGGTAAAATATATTATAATTAACTTGTTTTTACTGATTCTGCGTTTTACTATGATCCGTACCTACATACAGATTGTGTACATAATACGGACTCAGTAATAACTGTAGTAAATTAAATAAATTTACCCTTTCGGTCACCCGCACCATGCTACACCGCAAACTGTATAGTCGGCATGATTTTTTCCGACATCATCAACAATCATCGTCATATTTCAGCCAATTTATACAACACCTTAATGAATTGTATACCTTAACTTTCCTCATGTATCACTCCGTCCATTGGTGAAAACCGTTTGAATATCCGTTCGGTAGTTTTTGAGTTTATCGCGTTCGGACAGACAGACGCGACGGGGGGAGTTTGTTTTATGATTACCTATGTAGTGATTATGCAGGGCCGTTAAATATTCGCACAGTGTGCGCCTGTACTTATTATACATGGTGTTCGTTTTACGGCACGATGCGCTTCATAAACTATGCGACTGAAAGTACAGGACGTTGTTTTATAGAGGAATTCTGCTTATTTCAACGAACTATTCCTGAATTTCTGAGATTTCGCTGAAAAAGCGGTCGCGTTGAAACATTCTATTCATTTGATTGAATATCTCGGTTAATGCTTTTAACTACCCGTTCTGAAGCGCCGTTGTATAATAAATAACTTTACAAAGTTAATTAGGTGGTAGTAATAAATTATTATTTCGAATTTTAACAGCAGGAGCAGGGTTATTTTATCCATTATAGTAAAAAAATCCTTGCCAACCAGATTATCCAAGAAAGGAACTTTACAATCAACATTTCACAACCAACTTTATTTCTGCGTAGAAAGTTTCCGTATTATTATTTTTCTCCAAAATCAAAATATATACCATGACCTACTTTTCTGCCTACCCTCGAGGCCCATGCATCAAGAAACTGTATGCAACCTAAGAATATAAAAAATAACTTTTTCCCATTTAAGTCTACGTGTTAAAAACCTTTCAAAGATCTTTTAACAGACTGAGTTTGGGAACTTTGGGACCCGATAAGATATCAGAGTTCAATTAAACCTGTCAACAGGGTTGAAAGGGGGACTTCGGGGGTGATATTCCTCCAAGGGAATTGGTTGAAAGGCAAACTTTTTGAGAAGTAATGTTAAGCGAATTTTGGGGGTGAAAGGCGATAATATGAATTGGTTAATAGATTGTTAAGATATAATTACATTCTTTGGTTAGGCGATTAGCACACGGCACCGCTCGACCGCGCGGTAGGAGCAGTTTGCGGTAGAAACGAGCACCGCTCGACCGCGCGGTCGGGCGGTGTACGTGTGTTAGGCATCTACGGATTTATTAGAGGCCAATGCGACATGAGATCCGCTTCACCGCCTACCGCGGCGGTGCGCGGTGCCGTGTGTTAATCGCCTAAATCTGAGAATACTCCCACCGAACTCTCGAACACAACGACAGCTGTCCTTGTCAGTAATGTCACTTTAAGCACATTATAAATATGGACAGTATTGAAACTTGGCCTATTTGTTGAAATAATTACCGACGCTCTGTTTTTAAAAAAGAGTGACAGTCGGCCAGTCGTCTCAACACATCTTCTGACAGCTCTGCGACCGTACCGTTTCGAATGTTTACTACGTAGTTTCTGTACTGTCCATATTTATACTGTGCTTTAAGGTATAGCTATTGTGTGTAGCGACAGAAAGACTTTTAATACATGAATCGCTTTACATTTACTGAAAATATGGGTAGCCTCTTCTCAAACAACTAACCAACTGCGTCAGCTAATGGTAATAGCGTTGCAGACTTCATGAACAAACAGGAAATTTAAATTGCCATCGACACGAGCAGCCGTAGCCCAGTGGTGGCGGCCCCGACTTACGAACAGGTGGGTTCGAACCCAGACAGGCGCATTACTTTGTGTTAATTATTTCATCACAACGGTGACGGAAAACATCGTGAGGAAACCGGCATGTCCTAGAACCAAAAATTCAAAGACATGTGACATGTACCAACCCGGCCGCGTGGTGATTACGGCCCACTCTCGTTCACCTAGAGGAGGCCTGTGCCCTAGCAAAGGAAACATTATGATCTGGTTATGTTGTATGCCATCGACACCTTAAGAAGAAGCCAACTACACTCGGCGTCACAAAAATCGCACCTCTTTAAGAATTCCCTTCAAAGTAATTTTAACCCCATTAATCAATGGTATACATATGACTATAAGGTATCATTGGAAAGGCAATTTATTTAAATTTCAGAATAAATCAATAAATTTTGGTTTTTTGTTTGCCAGGGAATAAAAAAAACACGCTAATGCAAATGATTAAAAACTTAAATTTTATTTTATCAGTAAAAAATTTAAAAAAGTCCATAAAATCAACTTAAAACCTAGTGTTACCCCCCCTAGCTCTGATGACAGCTTCCATGCGTTCTCTCATGGACCTAATTAATGTGACAACAGTCTCTTGAGGAATGTTGTCCCATTCTGCAACGACGGTCTTGGAGAGTGGTAGGGGTAGGATCACGTGCCCGTACTCGCCGTTTCAGTTCATCCCAAAGGTGCTCGATAGGGTTCAGGTCTGGACTTCGCGCCGGCCAGCGCATAACAGGGATCCCAACTTCTTGCAGGTAGTCTCTTACAATTAATGCGGTGTGACAGCGGGCGTTATCGTGCATTAACGTGAACCCACTGCCAACAAAACCCGCATAAGGGACAACCTGCTCCTCTAAGATCTCTGTTATGTACCGAGGAGCAGTCAGCGACCCTTGCCCGCGAGCACTTCAAGTCCGAGAAACACACACAAGGTTCGTTTTGCCTTCGATTGACATGCCGCCCCAGAACATGCACGAGCCACCCCCGTATTCCACTGTCTCTTGAATACAGGCTTGTGCGAATCGTTCCCCTTGCCTCCTGTACACTCTTCTACGCCTGTCGTTGCAGAAAAGACACACCCTCGTCTCATCCGAGAAGAGTACAGCCCTCCATTGGTCTATTGTCCAATCCACATGGTCACGGGCAAATTGCAACCGGTCTCTCCTATGCTGTGCAGTCAATTTTGGCCCTGTAGCAGCCCTGTGAGCTGCAATTTTCTTCTCCTTCATTCTTCTTCTAATCGTGGAGACGCTGACAGAAGTTCTGCGAGCTGATCGCAGTTGTTGTTGCAGCTCAACAGCATTGGAGAACCGATTACGTAAAGACGTTGAAACAATGAAGCGATCGTCTCTTTCGGATGTGCACCGTTGTCTTCCAGATCCACGTCTTCGGATATAGCCACCAGTCTCTTGGAAGCGTTGGAACACTCGTCGAACGGAAAAACGACTCAAGTTCAGTTGCCGAGCAACATCACATTGCCGCATCCCTGATTGCAGTAGTGCAATGACTTGAGCGGCTTCATCTGCAGTGGTATCCATCTTCTGGGGTATTTTTCTTGCTGCAGCTGTTCACGTGTGTTCACTTCAAAGGTTGGATAGCGAATGACTTAGGGATGTGAAAAAATAATCGATTATAGAAAAAATCGATTATAAATCGATTTTTTATAAATAATCATCGATTTTTATAATCGATTTACACATATCAAAAAATCGATTAATAAAAAATCGATTTCTTTTTCACTGTCGATTTTTTTCACCCGCAACGGCCGTAACACTTAGTTTTTTAGTCAGGATCGCGAAGTCACAATGCCGCGAACCACGAAGTTCGTCAATTAGCGTGTAGGCACCTTCTGGTTCCGGCTTCTTCGGCTCCAGCGGAAAGATTATTTTCGAAAGCTGGTGCCATACTAACAAAGACCTGGAGCCGAATACTATCATCAAAACGTTTACCAAAACTTTGAATAGTTTTTAACTTACATTGCCCACAGACTCATTCATTTATTTTAGACGGGCGAAATGAAATAAAATCTTTTTGCCACTTTATAACTTGTTGATTATTAAATTAATAAAACAGAGCTTTATTGCTGTGATAGTGTGATTATCGATAACACACGTGTTTAATTTAATCTGTCAACAAAAAATAACGGAAAAAATCGATTATTATGAATACAAAAATCGATTATTTTTTAATCGATTTTTTTACTAGTGAAAACAATCGATTAATTACTAATCGATTTTTTATGTACAAACGGGCGACCCGGGTCAAATGTGAGTCATTCAATTACTCACATTTGACCCGGGTCGCCCGTTTTATACCCTTGTAGGGAGGTGCAATTAGTGGCCGTTGTAATGCGTATTTTGACAACATTTTCTTTAACGTTACGCGCTAATGAGAAGCTGAAGCTGTTGTGTTTAGGAATTCTAACTGTTGTTAATTTAAAGGTCGTTAAACATACTTTCAATTGATACCAATATTAATAGGGTTTAATGTATACGTTGATGGCGGGACTTGCTTGAAACTTATTTTCGGAGAGGTGCGATTTTTGTGACGCTGAGTGTATGAGTAATAAAGTAGAGTAATACAAATATTTTCTTCATCTGCATCCCACATTCATATTTTTGTTAGACGGACACTGCACGAACTCCGACAAAAAAACCGCGTCTGTGTGAAGTCACCACAAATAGAACTCGCTTTTGGCGACACAAATATGGTTACGGTGGGGACCCACATTTATGGACCCACATTTTTATTTATGTACAATTTAAATGTAGTGGAATAAAAGTGTAAAAAGTTAACTATTTACAGGTAGGTACTTTTGAATTGACAATAGATTCAAAGTAAAAAAAGATCGTGCCTTAAAACCGTTGCTCTTTAGATGGAAGCCCACGGCTGTCAAAGAGTTATTGTCGTTTAATGAATTGATCGGGTTATCAGCGTAAACTTAAACAACAATCTCAAAAAAAACACACTGGAATCATTTATCAAAATTTAGTTAATAATTCAAAATTGAAAAACGCGTCCATTTTATACAACCAGTTATTTTATATATTTATCTTACCTACAGTTTACACATAAAGGAACAGAAAAAACGTATAAAGGTGATGCTTATTTCTAAAGAAATCTATTCCAGCATACCTGTGATAGGAAAGAGTCAACGTGTGTTATATTAAATAATATGTATAGTTTCCACAATCAACAATTAACACAGTCTATAACAACTACTGTTGGATATAAGCGTCTCCCAGACAGCTCAAACTCAAACTCAAAGCATTTATTTCAATTAAACCATTTACAGGCACTTTTGAATTATCAAAGAGTCAGTTAGTCAGAAAGTTGAAGCTAGTTGCCCATTCCAAAACGTAGATCTCTATGGAGAAGAACGGGCAAGAAACTCCAAGGACACTCTTTTAAATATAGAAATTACAAAATCCTGAGTACATTATTCTTATTGCTTCTATATGTGAGTACAATGTACAAAAATTAATCAAAACAATTCAAAATATAAGATTAAAAATAAGCTCTGGCAGATAAAAGATGACCAGTCTCAACTGACGACGCCCGTTCACGAACATGACGCGTTGATCAGCACCATCAACCTAATGATCCACACACTCGCCATCATCAGCGAGACATTTAAGTGAGCATGACATACTCTCAACTGCCAAGCTCTTTCAAGTCGACAAACATCTTAATCTATACTTATTACTTATATTACTTATTAATATTATAAAGCTGAAGAGTTTGTTTGTTTGTTTGTTTGTTTGAACGCGCTAATCTCGGGAACTACTGAATGCAATTGAAAAATTATTTTTGTGTTAGATAGTCCATTTATCGAGGAAGGTTATAGGCTATATAACATCACGCTACGACCAATAGGAGCGGAGCATAAATGAAAAATGTTACAAAAACGGGAAAAAATATTCCTTTTTGACAGCTTCCGTTGCGTGCGCTGCGTTAACGGTTTAAGTTACGCAAATATCATGTATGACGGAATTATTCCTCTTTAAAAGTTCTAAAAAAAAGTCCGCGACGGTATATGTCTATCTTTTAAGATTGACTCACTATAACCTTTTTTATCGTAATCAAATTTGTTCGAAATTAATGCATTATTTGCGAAGGAGTTTTATCAACATAATATTAATCCACAGCCAAATAAATATGTAATTAATCACAAGTATTTAAATGTAAACAAAATTGTCGTTGACATCACTTGATTTCAATGAACATCTTAGGAGATATAATAATTTTAAAAGAACTCCGCAACAAAATAAGTATGTATGTTCGGGTTCACGTGCGTATGACGCGGCGGGTGAGGGGGAGGGACGCTGGCCGGCGGGTGAGGGGAAGGGGCGCTGGCCTGCCGCCGCCGGTAGCTCTGCGAGTTGCAAATGTTGCAATAGATAGTTTTGACTGGTCCAGCAGTTGGTCAAACAGTGCTAATACCTCGCATCCCAATGATTCCCAATGACAACCTTTTAATTTTAAAAGAATTCAATTTCCCGTTAAGGTATCTTTTGCCGTAACAATTAATAAAGCAGAGACAAACATTTAAACACGTACAACATTTACACGAATCGATTTACGTCAAGACTGCCCCCAGTACTTTTTTTTACCCAACGTTCCTTTATTATTCCTGTTCCCGTGCCATTTTTTACTATAGTTCCATTTTTTTTTAGGTTTTTTCCACAAAACGCTGGTACAGCTATGTTATAACAGTTTTTGAAGTAACTCTGTCTGTCGGTCTATCTGTAACGTTTTCACGGCTAAACTACTGAGCCGATTTTGACGAAGATCGAAGGACATAGTAATATTATGTATCCAACCACGATAATGATATTCACGCGGACGAAGTCGTGGGCAACGCTATGACCATTATGATGATATAGGAGCGGAGCATCAATGAAAAATGTTGCGAAAAGATGGGAAAATTCATTACTTTTAAACCACTCTGTGACGCAGACGAAGTTGCGCGGCTCAGCTAGTAACATAATAAACGGTTCCATGGTACCTGCTCGCATTTACAAAAAATTAAAAAAAATGCTAACAAAAAATGTTACTACCAAAAAGAAAGAAAATCATTATTATCTATTGGAGTATTCAACAATTAAAACTTGGTTAAATAAACAAAAAAGTGCCACAACACACTATCCTCGGCCTTTCACATCCAGACTGTCCCAGCCACCTTTTTAAAAGGTCGTCGGTCCCTCTATCCAGTTTAGTGTAAATATAAAAAATATATTCACTACGGAACCTTGAAACCACTCCTGATACGCGCTGAAGATTTTTTTTTAATCCATATGAAAAGTTTCGCAATCAACGTTCGTCGGTGTTTGCTGTACAAAAATAACTAACTGTCGCTCCACTGTATTTGTTTGCAATAAGGCCTCGTACCACCGGGCGGTGGTTTCTAAAACGACGAGTTAGAATTAAGCCTATTTTTTGGGAGGATCTTTATTGAAATGTTTGTGGCACTGGGTATCATTGCAATACAACCATGAAGTACGGTTTGTTTTTTTTTGGTTTCAGTTTTAGTAAACCATATCAATCTGCCTAGCCTTTTCCCAACTATGTTGGGGTCGGCTTTCAGTGTACAGTATTTTACATAGCGACTGCCTATCTGACCTCCACAACCCAGTTACTGGGTAATACGAATCACGATAGCCCTTGGTAAGTAAGTTACTGGTTGGTAGACTTTTGGGCTTCGATTACCCGTAATGACTGTGAAAGATCTACGAATGATAACGAGCTTTTCGAGGCTCGGTCTCGATATGTCTCGATGGTCACCCATCCACGAACGACAAGTATATAAGTCTGATATCGCTAACCCTACTTGAGTTAGCGTGACGTGCCTTCTCAAACAAGACAATAACTAATACAACAATAAAAAGACTCGCGTCATGTTCCGCTACTCGAATCGGATGAGTGACGCGAGTCTATTGAATTTAACTACAGCGGTTTCGCTGCTACGGTTTCGCGGCGGAGGTGTGCTACTGGGGTAAATAATAGGTTAGTACTTTTTATGATGTTCAACCAATATCGTCATTGGTTGAAATTACCCTTTCATCCGAATTCTCCAACGACATGAAATTTTTAGACGTTCTTAAGAAACTTTGAACAAGGGGTGAAACTTCCCTTACTTCAATCAACTTACCATTATCATTCATAAACAAAGCAATCAATAAAAATATTACCCAATACTTCCGGAGATTAATCTCACAAACGTCGGGCACAGACTTTCTCTCATCCCTGTATAGGTAATTCACCCCCTGCTTATGACAGACGCTTTGACTAAACTTCAACAATAGTTCTTCAGAGGGGTGAGTGGCACGTCAATTTCAACCTGTTTCATCCCCTTTCATCCCTATTTACTGAGAATCCTTGTTTTGATAATGACAGGCGTTATGTTATTAACGATGCTATCAATGAATCAAATCAGTGTATCAAAGTCCTTCAAACGATGTACCTGGTTTCACCCCTGTTTCCGGAAGCCTGATTTTTAATTATCTCATGTTAGCTCCTGTGATTGGTTGACCAAAATAGCAATCGGAATGAAAAGGCTATGGTCTATCCGTGTGCCGAATTCCAGCGAAATCCGTTCAGCCGTGGCCGGTGGTAACGACCGCAAGGAGTTGTAAGTCGTAGGTTCGAACCCCGACAGTCGCTTTACTTTTATAAAATTATTTCATCACCACAGCTCTCAAAACGGTGAAGGAAAACATCGTGAGGAAACCGGCATGTCCTAGAACCAAAAACTCGAAGACATGTGACATCTACCAACCCGCACTGGGCCCGCGTGGGGGATTACGGCCCACTCCTTCTCGAAGAGAGAAGGTCCAGCCGTGGGATCACCATAGGTTGATTATGCCTATGCTTTCATACATTTTCAACTATGTACTTCTCGTAGCCGTCAACTATCCAACCCGAATCAAACAGTCTACAACCAAACGCCCAGTTATCGGTTCACAAACATTTACTAAGCGATAAGTACTATCGAAGAACTTCATATCTAAGCCATTTGAATTCCGTGAACACGATGACCACATCTGTTACCGCCCCGGTTCTATAGCGGCCGAGCGCAGCAAGCTGAAATAGTCCTTACGGTGTATAGATATGAACTTCTTCGATGGTACGTGTTATGTTGTCTGTCAGTCCTCGCCCACACCATTCTCGGAAACTATTTTGTTATGTCAATAATGTCAAACATGTTATCGTATTGGTAAATACAAGATATTGGGACGGTATCGATGTTATGAAATTTGTCAGTGTATGTTTATGTCATATTTTGATTTGTTTAGTGATAAGTGTCAATGACTTAATGCAGTTGGTACTATTCATTAAAAATATTTAAAAACTAGATTCTTTCCGCGACTTCGTTATTGTAGAACCAACCACACTATACTAAAATAACAGCACATTTTTTGACCACGCTATCTCGTTATATCGGCACCGCTTCGACACGGCAAATAACTTGTCATTCAAGTTAGGATTTTAAATCAAATGCATTAAAGTCTATTTAATCTACACGAAACACAACGATCTGGTTTTAGTGAATTCAGTAAACATTTCCTGATCCTTTGCTTATGTAACTCAGTCACTCTGCCTAGCCTATTGCCAACAATATTAGGGTCGGCTTCCAGTCTAGTCAGTATTTTACATGGAGCAAATGCTCCACAAGCCGATGGCAAGAAAATCGCAATCGGCTATAGGCATTCTTCTTCTGTTTCGTTATTTTAATAAAAAAACCATTGCGCTCAAATAGACTGTAATTAATCAAAGTACTTAATAATTAAACGCACGACACTACAACCGCACACATCAAAGACGCACTACAAAAACAAAGGAAAAAAAAAACAACATGGCGGCTTCTCCTGCCGAAACCTGCAACACTTTCGTTCACGTTACCCTAACATTACGCGACGTCGCCGATCTATACATAATGAAGTCGGCCTGTCTGTCTGGCCGTCACAATAGGCCCTTCAGGGAGGGCCCCTAGTCACTTCCAGGTGGAAAGATGGCTGAATACTTAAACGACCCTCATGCTGAGTAGGTTATGGTGCAAGTTGGAAGGGATCCACTATTTTTTTTGGGTATCAGGTTTATTAAACCATATCAATTTGCCTAGCCTTTTCGCAACTATGTAGGGGTCGGCTTTCAGTCTAACTAGTTTTTTACATAGAGAGACTGCCTATCTGACCTCCATAACTCAGTAACACGTTAGCCCTTGGTAAGTAAGTTACTGGTTGGCAGTCTTTTGGTCTTCGATTACCCGTAACGACTGTGAAAGATCTACGAATAATACCGAGCTTTTCGAGGCCCGGACGGGTCTGGATATGTCTCGATGGTCACCCATCCACGGACCGACTGCGGCAAGCGTAGCTTAACCTTCGATCATGTACGATACACATACACAGTGCGTGTATGACCAGCAAAGTAATTGCGTGACACACGATCAATCACATTCTGTTTAATTTTGACAGATCATCAACATTTTTCTGCTCAACACGTAAATTACGCAATGTTATTTACGTTATTGAGCGGTCAAATTTTTCGAATATAATGAAGGATATGGATGAGCAATATCCTTCAAAATTATAAGAAAGCGTGGGTTTATGTTTGTATGTATGTATGGACAATGACCACTAGCGTATTAAATGTGTATGTTATCCTTATCATTCATTCAAAAGTTTAATATTATATAACCTTAGTAAGTGAAATAAGCAACAATGCACACATGCATGTGACTACATCATAAGCATGACTTAAAAAGTTCCAAACATTGTAATAATTCATTCATCATTTTTTTTAAATTATCTTTTTCTTTCATCATTTTTTTATTTTATTAATCTTTATTATGTATTTGTTTCTGACTAACATAGATCGTGTATAGGCCTACATATTCATAAACATAAAAATTACTTCGCTGTCATTATCGCTACATTTCAAACGAAATCACTACAATACCCTCCATCTATCTATAATTTGGACCACACCCTAAAAAGACCCCAGTACTGCACACGTAGGGTGAAAGGAGTTGTTGACGTCCTGAAAGATTAATCTTACATTGAAATTGTTTTCTATATTTTTTTACTTACTTGTGTCTGACACTGGCGCATGGCGGTAACATTTAAAAGCGCATTTTAAATATTTAAAAGTTTATCAGAAATGTTGCTTTTCTGCGGGTGGCGGATATAGTTTGTTGAGTTATTTTTCATAGAAAAAAGGACTGTTGTTGTTGGCAAAAGCGTTATTAAATGTGGTGTTACGAGTTGTTAAATGTTTGTGGTGCTCGCTTTATAAACATAACATCGCTGCTTTCCCCTAAGAGTCAGGCAGAGGTGGTTTCATAATTAGTATTCCGTAGGTACCTCAAAAGGAAAAAACGGAACCCCTAGTAGAGGATCACTGTTTGACTGGCTGGCGGGGTGTGTGTCCGTCTGTCACAGCCAATTTGCTACGAATCTACTGGACAATTTTGTTGAAATTCGGTACATAATTATAATATGAATTTCTGTGACCCAAACACGGATGTATAAATAAATGTATATTGATTATGGAGTCACTTTTGGGGGGAAAATAAGAAAAATAAAAGTTTTGCAAACTGTACTGTTTGACATATCAAATCCCTTTCATTTGATATGTCAAACAGTAAAGTTTGCAAAACTTTTATTTTTGTGTTATTTTCGTGTTGTCAGGATCTTAATTTTTTATTCTTTAAATAAATACTTTTAAGAAAATAGTTGAAAATTTACCATTAACCATACCACACACCTCTTAAAATGTTGAAAAAAAAAATACAGAGAATGGTTCTTTACTCATAGATTACAGGAAAACTTATAGGTAAGAAGTCTATGATCTTACAATAACATAGTAGATCTCTCAATATTGTGCTTACAAACTTACTTTTGCAGTTGGAATGTATGGGAGAACATGTTTTTCAACTACAATGTTAAGTTTGTTCTTGGGATAAATTCATCGCAACTACGGAATCCTTCATTGTGCGTGGTGCGACACGCACTTGGCCGGTTTTTTTTAGTCCCATGTAGGTAATAGAGGGCTTGCCTATTGCAATCAACTGGGCACAAATCTAGACTCCGGGATGCTACAGAAATTCCAGATGGAAAAACCCAATAACACTGCCCGACCTGGGAATCGAACCCAGGACCTCATGCTCAACAGTAGAGCTTACGACCACTGCCGACGAGGCAGTTAGTGCTTGCTTCATAATGCGTTGGAAACTTATCGTAAGGAAAAACTGCCCTTGCTCTAAAATAACTAATTTAATACCGAATATAATTATTTAACCTCTAAATAATTACTAATCCCCAAATGGATCTTAAAGTCGTTACCCCCATATCATAATCCAAAACTGTCCAATAAAACTACTTAATTACAACATTTCAGGGGTAAGGGAAATTATATGAAACACCAAGATATTTTGTCATTCATTTATATTTCTTTGGCAACATGAAATTCAATATTCTAGACCATCACATCTCGTAATTCCCCACATAATATCACAATTTATTTGATATCCGAATATTTACAATAAAACTAATAGGTTACCTTAATTTACAGTAGATCTCCAACCATTCTATGCCAGTCTATATTTTTAGACTGACACAGCACGTCGGGGCCCTATTATGAACTCTTATTTCCAGGCAGTTTACGGCGTAAACAGAACTGCCTTGCAATTTCGTATTATGAACTCGTCAAACAAACCAGTCACTGGTCACGTGACACCCTGGCCGGCTTCTGCCCGACTATTGGCTGGAAATGACGTATTATGAACGTTCGTTTGACATTTTTTGACATATTAAAACTATGATAACTATGATAATTAATGACCTCACAATCCATTCAATTTACGCTGCTTCAGAGGAGCTTTTATTTAATTGTTTTGGATTTATTTGCGAAATTATTCGAGCGTTATCCGATTTACATAGGAAAATATCACGTGTGACGAATATTTACCGTTTGAGTTTCTGGAAACTCTGGAAAGTGGCACTTCTGACCGAAATAACGGTAAAATAAAAAAACTCCCACAATGTTTCCCACTAAACATAAGTTAGGCACCGCCCAGGGCGATAACCCTCATCCACTGAACTATAATAATTACAACTGCCTATTGAATGGTGCACCATGATAATTATTATCATGTTGAAAAATGGATGTTTAGTAAAAAAAAAACACTGAAAAACACCACTCCACCATATCCATACATTATCCATATTTTTGTTTGTACTCTGAAACTAGTACTTACTTGCGAAGAAAAAATATACATTCTGTGTAAAAAGTACTGGGAATTGTTCAATAACACCAAAAAGTAATTTATTCGTCAAAATTTATTTTGTCGCCTTCAAAGTAGGCCTTGCAATACAGCTACGCCAGCGCTTAACCCAGTCCTCCATACATTTTTAGTAATGAGGTATGGTCTTCAACCCCTTCACCGAATTTTCTTTTATAGCTTCAATTGACTCGAAACGTCTTCCTCGAAGAGGTAATTTTAGCCTCGGGAACAGGAAAAAGTCAGACGGAGACATATCAGGTACGGCGCTTGGTCGATGTCATTTGCTGAGTGTTGGCTAAGAACTCTTGCACAATGATGGGTTTGTGCGATGGTGCATCATCATGGTGCAAAATCTATTAATTGTCGTTCCACAAATATGGGCCTGGGCCTGGGTTTTAGCGGATAATCTCTCACAAATGCCTCATGTCACCTAAATAATACTCTATAATCACTGTTTGTCCCTCTGGAAGAAATTCGTAGTGAACTACACCGCGGTAAGTAATCGAAGAAAATTATCAGCATAACTTTCGCGGTACTTTTTACAGAGAGTATTAATATACAAATAATACGATAGTATTATTTTATTAGTTACAAATACAATATGTCCATGAATGAAGTTGTCAAATTCCATGTTGAAGTGGAATACGTTTGGAAACGTAAGAGAATCTCGCGTTACAATTTACAAACACGAGTAAATTTAATTAAAATTAATTATTTAGCACAAATACATTGTGTTCATATTTTCACCTACTTTTAGTAACTAAAGATATATTTATTATTTTTATCATAAAACCGTAACTTACCGATAAATATTTATTTGTGTTTCTGAATGTTACGGCAGAGAATTACAAGCCAGCCATAGACATACTAGCCAGGGTGAAGTCGGTCAGAATTACGGCTGTCATAATGCGAAATTTAACCAGCCAGTGAAATGAATTGCCTGGAACTTGCCTGGTTTTTTTAAAGTTCGTAATAGGCCCCCAGAACAAAAGGAAAAAAAATAGCTGCTGTCATATTCCTGTAATCAAAATGGCGTTCATCCTCAAAATATGCACACAATTTAAGCCACAGACACACCAACCGCAGCAATCAATGCTATTGTAATAAAATATAACAAATTATAAATTACATGTGAATTAACAAGTCACATTAATTATTCATGTGTCATTTTAAATTAACTGGAAACCATTCAATCATAAGCTTTTCAATTTATTCATCTATACATATTAAAAATTAAATTCTCTTTTCGTGTCTGTCTGTGTGACCGCGTTGTTCTTCTAAACTACCCAACAGATTTTGATGCGGTTTTCAACATCATTTAGAAAATGTATTGCGGAAGGTTTATGTGTACAATACATTGATATTAAACTTATGTATAAGAAATAAATCTCTATGTTTTGTCAAGTCGTAAAAACCGTGCGGAGCAGGAGCGAGTCGCTACTATGCAATTGACGCCATTCATTTAATTTTAACATAATTTATTTATGTTTTTGACAGCTGTCAATTTGTGCTTTTACTATATCAATTTTGGTACTTTTTTTTTTTTTTTTTGAGCTTGAAATATTAATAAACTTGGCAGCCTTAGTAAGTAAGTTAGTAACATAACATCACGCCTGTATTCCCCGAAGGGTTAGGCAGAAGTATACCTATAGTACACCCACATTTCGCCAGTTATTTTCCCATGTAATAGGGGGCGAGCCTATTGCCATCAACCGGGCACAATTCCAGACATTGGGCTGTTACTACTGTCGATCGAAGGTTAACCGAGGTCAGTCCGTGGATGGGTGGCCACCCTTTGACTCCTCCGTGCCTTGGAAAGAACGTATAACTGTCGGTCTCGGCTGTCATTCATAAATAGATCTTTGACAGTCGTTAGGTGTCGTCAGAAGCCCGAAAGTCTGGTACCTTGTGTCTTATCATTAGGTATCGTGTTACCTATTAACTAGTTTGTGGACGTTAGATTTTCGGGGTATGAGGAACAAGGTGTAAAGTTCACTCATCCAACATAGAAAAGGGAGGATCCCCCAACCAGACGGGTGTGGTGTCTGGCGGGCAACTGCCCGGGTGTTGATGTCGGAATAGTCCTTTTACATGTCGTTCGCGCGGTAAACTCTAATTGCGCGATGCAGGATTTGTGTGACGTCATGTCTGTGATGCGTAGTTCGTATGTGGCGGTGTAACCGCTACAAGATCAGTTGCTGGTGTCTAATACTGGTATTCAGCTGCATCCGGTTAGACTGGAAGTCGACCTCAACATTGTTGGGAAAAGACTATGCAAATCATGAGTTCTGGGAGTTTATTGGTATAAAACTACAAAGGTAATTTTTGCGCCTAGAATAACATATTGCCCGACGGTGCAGACAAATATTCTTTATTTAAGTACTTACTTAGGTACCTAAATATTTTGAAACCGAATCGGAGCACCAGAAAACACTCTGTGTTTAGTGTAGCGAGTACCAAAACCGTTATAATTAAATGGGGTTACACACCCCTGACTTTCAATTAAGGATGTTAAGCTAGGGGTAAGCAACCATTTTAAAATTTCAATAAAATTTTAAAGCCACGTTTTTACATATTATTTTAAACCCAAACATTTTATTCTGGTCCAAACTGCGTACCATACCACAAGGGGAAATAACTCGAACGATACATGCAATTTATTGATGCAACAGCAATTAACCCAAATACCACATTTTTTTAAACTCAATTCCATGATATTTTCGTGGTGGTATCGTAAATTTTTGTAACTCGTCGGTTGGGCCATAACTGCATCCGATCGTCGTTTGTGACCGCCCTTATAATTGTGAATGGATATGGTATGCGGGTGGTACGTCATAGTGTATTGAAGTTTTGTGTTTTTAATCGAAAATCGGTCATTATTCACGTACAGCGTGCAGGCAATGTATTTTTAACCGACTTTAAAAATAAAGGAGGTTATGCATTTGGCCTCGTTTTTGTTCACGTGACAATTTTTGACATTACTCCTTTCTGTCAACGTCTACTTGAAGTTAGTATGTTTAATTTAATTTTATAAGTAAAACTAAATTCAACTGAGAGATGCAGAGAATACCTTGGCCCAGCGTAAGACAATACAGATTAATCAAATAAATTAACTTCAAAGAAAGAAATTTTGGTATGTCCAAAAAAAGGAAAAAAAATGTTGCTACAAAAATAAAAACACATTTAGAGATACAAAAGATCGTTTCCATTTTTACTTATAACGCATTTCGAAGTGAACGATACTTCTCGCTTTTAGGATAAAAAAAACAGCTAAAAGCCATTATTTATTTGTAAAACAATGTTCGGTACAGTCAGCAACTATTTAATTATATCCCAGAAAATACCTACAAAAAACAACTCAATATCAATGAAAATAAGGATCAAATTTGGTTGGTCGCGCTACACATTGGTACCGAAAAGATAGGGTTGGCACGCTTCCAATTTTAGGGAGAGAGTTTTAATTGATTTCGTCTATGTTTAGGAAAATATTCCATATAGGTACCTATTATTCAATTGGGACCATTAGAGCTAGATGTATTTGTACTTGATAAGTAACGAACTTACATTTTGATATATGCGTTTAATTAAGTGCTGTTTCGTTTACAATGGAAGAGATTCTGGGTCAACACTGGTAATTATCAAATTACTCTTAAGCGAATCGTCTACCGCCAGCTAAACTAAGTAAATCGCGTAATCAATCTCCTTAAGGCGATAATTTGAAGACATAGCGTGACTATCGCCGCGATTCTTATCCGTGGAGATGGCGCCTAAGCTATCTAGCATAGTTATAGTGGACGCACATGTATGAAAAACTGGCTCAACTTTGCGAGATAACTTAGCTTAGCTGGTGGTGGGCGATTTGCTGTAGGGCTAATTGTTTAGATGCATTATACCTATCACAGATCGAGGTATTTGATATCAAACATAATTCCTGAACAATTGTATTATGGTCAACAAACTGAGGTGAAAATTTTCTTATAATTGATCTAAACTACTATTATAAAGAGAAAAGATTTGATTATTTGTATGTTTGTTTGTAATGAATAAACTCAAAAACTACTGAACCGATTTAAAAAATTCTGAATGCTATTTATCAATTTATCACTGAGTATAATTTATAAAGATATCAAGCGGGCGAAGCCGCTGGCGGATGCTTGTCTTTTAATAAACTGCTACTGCTGAATATGAGGTCCTGGGTTCGGTTCCCAGGTCGGGCAAAATGTTATTGGGTTTTACCATTAGGAATTTCTCAGTAGCAGCTCGGAGTCTGGATTTGTGCCCGGTTGATGGCAATAGGCTCGCCCACTATTACATGGGACTTAAACATAACTGGTGAAATGTGGGTGTACCTACTATGAGTACTCCTCTGCTAACCCTTTGGGGAAATAAGGCATGATGTTATGTAATCTCTTAATTTTGAAAATGTTTTTTTATTTAAACTTCCCGATTCTATCTTAACCGTTGTCGACAACATTAACAAGCCAACAACATTTTAACCTATAAATAACAAATTCCTAGCCCCAACTCAAGTATCAAGAATTTCCGTCCTACGCACCACAAAAGACTTTTAATAAATTTCTCCCGAACAATGACTTATATGAAAGAACAGTGATCCTGTTCACAATAGGCCCCATCTATAAACTCTATTAGTTCTCCAAATGGAAAATTTTCTAACAATAAAACTAGGAAATTGCATTTTATTATAGAAAGCCCCCGGTGAGCAGGTTGGTAATTCATTTAAGTGTTTTGATGCTTGAAGTTCATAAGCATTTTGGTATAGTCGGCGCCTGAAGTATGAGGAGCGGAGCGGTGAGACGAGGGAGGCCGCCATTGACAAAATTACTTACATTTTATACAGACTGAGTTAGCTTGGTATTTGGCTACCTCCCCCTTCTCACCGCTCACATACCTCAGGGGGTGACTAACAGTCGCGCAGGGACTATACTATTTGTTCGGGAAATGCAGAGCCTCGTTGATAAACAATAACGGTTGCACGGGTCAATCAAAGGTTAAGCTACACTTTCCGTGGTCGCTTCGTGGATGGAGGAAAATCCATTACATAGCTAGACCCCTCCGTGCCTCGGAAAGCACGTAAGCCGTTGGTCCCGGCTGTCATTGAAACTCTTCCAAAGAAGCCCAAAAGTCTGACAACCAGTCTTTCCAAGAGGGTATCGTGTTACCCAGTAACTGGATTGTGGAGGTCAGATAGGCAGCCGCAACATGTAAAATATAGCGGCATTCAGTTAGACTGGAAGCCAACCCCAACATAGTTGGGAACAGATTAGGTAGATGATGACAAAACGATAACTGTCCTATCTAGCAATTGAAATTTTTCCAGGGTAACAGTTTTTCAGTCGGGCGCTACAATCATGTTACTGTCGTTGCGTTAGCTGTGGCTATATTAATGAATGAATAACTTTTATTATATTTTTCCCTAAAGCCCTAAGGTCATAAAACTTTTTTTCCAAAAGTTATAAGCACATAGGTAATGTCTCTGTAGATACGTCGGTTTGTGAGATACAACAGTTAGCGGGGAGGGTGACGAAAATTTCTAATCAGACAAAATTACAAAAGCGGGTGTTGTGGCGTATTTTGGGACAGCCAGCCTATATCCAATAGTAAGTTGCGATATATGTCCCTACTGATAATCAAATAGGGCGGGTAACATTTAATCACGGTTCAACTTAACAACCTATTATTTAATTTTAAAACACCACATTCTACACCGAAATTTATCTAAAAAAGTTCCAATTTCACCCCTCACACCCATGAATCGTCCCCGCCCGGTGATGCGTGTCGGGCGCGGTCGCAAATCATTCCGTGTGCATCGGCCCGATAAATTAGATACGCCTAAGTACTGGGAATGCTTATTTCGCAAAACAATATCTCGTTTTGTGATAGTTACCCGATTATTGTTGTATAACTGGTAAGTTGGCTGAAGAGGTGTTTGAATTTTTATGAAGCAAAAGGCATGATGGCACAGTGTTTAAGACCTCTAATGCACGAGTTAATTTGTTTTGTTAATTCATATGGACATACCTTCTAGATTGTTTTGGACATCACTGATATCCAAAATAATCTACAAGGTATGACTATATACATAGATATACTTATATAAAATTATAAACATGAAACAAGATCAAGGACCTATACAGGGTGTCCAGTAAATAGCACGACATACTGCAGGGGGTGATTGTTAGGGTCACTACCTATCAATACAACACAATATATGTTCAGCAAAATCTTACGGATTTACAGTTTTACAAAATTGAAAGAAAAAAATTGTTCTGTGAAAATTTTAACAGAAAAAACTATTTCTTCAAAACATTCTTGTTTTTGATAAAAAAAAAACTTATAATGAGTAGAGTAACTATTCACGAATAATTTGATGTAAAAAAAGTTCTAGAAAAAGATTTTTTCATTACGAGATGCTTAAAAATCTGTTTCAAGGTAGAGATTTTTTGATATTTCGGAAAATTTTGTAAAACAGTAAATCCGTAAGATTTTGCTGAACATTATACTGTGTTGTATTGATAGGTAGTGACCCAAGCTATCACCCCCTGCAGTATGTCGTGCTATTTACTGGACACCCTGTATATCTAATGATGATGTTTAAGAGTTCAACTGCTACTAATGAGACACAATAGAATTTTAATTGTTATCGATCTCCTGGAGTCTTTGTAACGGACGGGAGGTTAAGGAGAGGAAGTGTTTCTTTACAAGTCAGTAGACATTAGTGGTCGAACTATTATGAATCATAATACAACATAACATCATGCCTGTAATCCTAGAAGGGTTAGGCAGAGGTGTAGGTACCTGTTGTACACCCACATTTTGCCATTTATGTTTTTTTAAGTCCCATGTAATAGGAGCCGGCCTGTTGCCATCAGCCGGGCACAAATCCAGACTCCGGGCTGCTACTGAGAAATTCCAGAAAGAAAAACCCAGTGACAATTTGCCCGACCTGGGAATCGAACCCAGGACCTTCATGCTCAGCAGTAGCACTTGCGACCACTGGACCTTAGAGGCAGTTTAATATGAATCGTGGTTTCAAAATTGATCGTCTAGGTTAGCAGAAACTGCTGCCTATCAACCGTATATGACCCACTTCTCGCCTTTAAGACGCGGTCTATAAGGCCACGATAAAAGAAGTGCTACCTGTACTTATTTATACCATGACCTCACATTTTTCACGGCGTACCCCCAATTTGTTACGATTGCCCTGTACCTGTATATTTTTAGATATACCCCTTACCCGCGTCTTCACTCGCGTTTCAGTTTTTTTGCCAATTCGGGAAATATAGGTAGTATGTTTTGTAATGTTGTGTCGTGTAAGGCTGTGTGTGATGTAGACTAAAGGACCTCGTTAAAATTAGCAGCTGTGTCTTCCTATTCCTACATAACTTAATCAGCACATAACAAACAACATAACATAACTATTGGGTCCCCACCTATGAAATTGGCGTTTTTTTCTCACAAATAGAGAACCTCGTCACTTCTATAGATTTAAAATATTCATCAATTGCTTGATAATAATTATATCGAATAATGACCATCATAGACAACTACCAATAGTAAAAAAAAAACCTTATTACTTAAAGTTTTCTAAACATAAAAAATACCTTAAAAATGATTCTTCTTTTTGTTATCAGAAATTACCACTATTTGTTTTAAAACGAAGCCAAAACTTATTTTTGTCGCTTAAGTGGAGCGAAGCGTGGAGTGGAGTGTGGCTTTTGTGGTTTCGTTATCTTAGTTTTTAAACATTAGTGCATAAAAGTTTTAAAACATTATTTGTTCATGGTTGTTAAATAAATTAAGAAAATGTTAGTATGAAGCGGAGTGGGGCGCGTCTCAGTGGATTGCACTATCTATATGTACGTATTTATTGTACTTATATGTAAATGGTACACCGCTGACTGCCTGCAGTATTGTCTCTCCTGTTACCTTTAATACATCCAAAGGTTGCCTGTAAGAGATCGCTTTAAGTTTAAGCGATAAGACCGCCCATTGTGTCACCCTATGCAAATTTCTAAATTTATGTCTGTAATTTTTATGGTGTACATTATAGAGTATTCTATCCATGTATTTATCAGCCTATAATGTTACCACCTGGCCACCACTGCTCTCATCTCTCCATAATCAATACCTCTACCGTTTTTAGGGTCCCGTAGCCAAATGGTAAAAAACTGAACCCTTATAGATTCTCTGTCTGTCTGTCCGTCCGTATGTCACAGCCACTTTGTTCCGAAACCATAAGAACTATACTGTTGAATCTTGGTAAGTAGATGTATTCTGTGAACCGCATTAAGATTTTCACACAAAAATAGAAAAAAAAACAGTAAATTGTGGGGGTTCCCCATACTTAGAACTGAAACTCAAATATTTTTTTCATCAAACCCGTGTGGATTATCTATGGATAGGTCTTCAAAAATTATATTGATGTTTCTACTTTTTTTTTTCTTAACAGAATAGTTTGCTACTAAAAAAAATATATGATGTACATTACCATGTAAACTTCCACCGAAAATTAGTTTGAACGAGGTCTAGTTAGTAGTTTTTTTAATACGTCATAAATCGTAAACCGCAATATAACTTAATTAAAAAAAAAAAAAACACTATGTTTAAAACATCGATCAAAGTTACAACGAACTACAAGAACTTTTATATTATGATACTTGCTGCTACGGAACCCTTCATGGGAGAGTCCGGCTCGCACTTGGCCGCTTTTTTTAATAACTACAGACGACTGTTGTCCCTGCCACGACATCATCATACAAAGCTTCGACCTCCTCAGGGATTGCCCCAGATTCGCCATGGATCGCTTGCAATTTGAGGTAAACTGAGAGGTATCACGACATAATGACATCGGGATGGAAACGCGAAAAGAAGGGGTCTTACACGCCTATATCAAATATACTACTAAAATTCTAAGCCAGCTGTAGAACTTCAACGGCATAATGAAAGACCGCCATTTATATTATACTACCTGCACCCCGCGGTTTCACCCGCATAAGTTTCGATCCCGTGGGAATATCGGAATATAAAGTATCCTATGTATTAATCCAGGTTATAAACTATCTGTGTGCCAAATTTTATCCAAATCTGTTCAGGAGTTTAGCGTGAAGAAGAGACAAACATACACACTCACAAACTTTCGCCTTTATAATTTGCGTGATTATATTTATTTATCATTTCTAACAATAGTAAATATATATATCACTTTATTTATAAAAACACCATCACGAATAAACTATAAAAAAATATAAAAATGGCCGGCCCATTGCCACTTCAGCTTGTTTATTCTGTGAACAATGTGTAAAAGTGGCCTACTAGGCCTCTATCTGATCCTATTCTGGATTTTCCTTCATAAGTATCTTTAAAAAAATATATACATAACATTGTTATGATAAGTATATATTTTTTTGCCACGCCTGTTATTCCCGAAGGGTTCGGCAGAGGTGTACCTATCTATAGTACACAAGCAGTATAAGCTGACCTCTCATTGCACCGAAATCCTATACAATGCGAGATCAGATTATTTTGGGAATGTATAGCTTAATAAATGTAGCCGTGTGTACACCCTCAAAAAAAATAGACGTTCTCCAAAAATCCCATAAAAGAATAAACACAAATCTCCAAAAACAAGCTAACAGTCTTAGATTAAAAATTACCATGCAAAAAGAAGGGCTAAACGGCTAAACCAGAATCCTGTTACAAACGCAATTGACGTCAGAATTGGCTATTAGGGATGCGTGGTAAATCAGTGGAGGCCTCGACGGAACCCATCTAAGCGTTTAAGGCGATGTTGCACGCAAGTCTAGTATCAAATTTTCGTTCACACGTCATAATAAAACGAATTAAGGGAGGCGCGTGTTACACCGAAGCGTTGCAAATTGATTTAAATTACAGCAGAATTTTTACTTTTGTAAGGTTATATGGATTGTTTGTAAGGTAAAATGGTTTATGTTTTCTTTAAAGGGAATTTGTTATCTTCTGCTTCTTTTGAGTTGCAATGAATTTCCGCGTAAACGGTTTGAGAATGAAAGGTAAAATGCAGGTTAGAAGCGTTTTTCTTAAGAACTTTATCTTGTTGTGATCGCAAAGGCTTCAAGATAGTGTTTAGTTAAAAGAAAGATGAATTATATGCTGCTGCGGAGAAAACTAGTAGTTTAATATATTTTAGTATTTTATCATAATATTTTAAGAAGAGAAACTTACTGAATCACGTACTTAATACTAATTTACTAAATAGTATCCTGATAACGTCAGACATTTATAATTAATACATGACTGCCTCGATGGTCTAGTGGTCGCAAGCGCTACTGCTGAACATGAGGTCATGGGGACGATTCCCAGGTTGGGCAAAGTTTCATTGGGTTTTTCTTTCTGGAATTTCTCAGTAGCAGCCTGGAGTCTGAATTTGTGCCCGGTTGATGGCAATAGGCTCGCCCCCTATTACATGGGACTTAAACATAAGTGGCGAAATGTGGGTGTACTATAGGTACATCTCTACCCAACCCTTCGGGGACACAAGGCGTGATGTTATGTTTTGTTTATTTATAAATAGTTTCATCAAGTTCATGTATAGTTTTGTGAAAATTACTCTTGCAGCCTTCTTTCTTTTTCGTGGGGTTAGTGACTAACCTGGAGTCACAATTTGTATGCCGCCCATGGGCCTCTGACTTGGCTTCACATGCCGTTGAGAAATATCGATCCTCACGATGTTTTCATTGTTTCTGAAGCAAGTGATAATTATACACACGTATTGTATGTATTGCAGTAAGATGGTTATCGCCGTGATGAGTTTACCGCGCGAACGACATATAAGACTATCCGATATCAACAGTCGCGCTGTCGGCCCGCCAGACACAACACCCGTCTGGTCGGAGGATCCTCCCTTTTCTATGGTGGATGAGTGAACGTTACACCCTGTTCCTCATGCCCCTAAAACAGTTCTAGCCTAACCTATTTGCCCGGAGTGCCCTAGATCGTGCCCGTATCATAGTTATATTCCCAGTAAGACGGTTATGAACCGCATTCAGATAACTATATGACGGTATATAGCTATATCCCTAGATATATAACTATATCACGGCTATCTTACTGCGACATATGTACATACATAAATCTGAAAATTCGCAGGTGGCTTGAGTTCGAACTCGAGCACTCTCCTCTCGGTCACAGCACTGCTGATTAAAGCTTCGTGCAGACTAGCGGGACGCGACACCGGCTATTGTTATACCGTGAAGTTTTCTTAGAAATTGTATTGTTCGAGTCGAGCGTACGAGGCACGAGCCTTAAACCGGCTGCACTAAATAAACAGGAACATTCGCAAATCTTTTCTACTTCGGTGTAACACGACGCCGTCTCACAAACCACGATACACACATATCAAACCAATCTCTCTTCAATTTTACACGCGTTTGCACGTAATACGATCGCTTGATGGAATCTTGGGAAACCTTGCATCACATACTTGTACATTGCGCGGTTAGTATGAACAATTTCACGAGTAATTCATGTTTAGCGCTCAATGAATGACGAAGTATGTGAAACATAGTTGTGTTTCGTAAGTTAAATGCGTACTATATACAGGGTGTTTGGCGCATGGACCGACACAATTTTTTCAGGGATTTGGGAGGTCATTAGCTAGGTTCTACCCATACACCCTTTGTCCCAAATGTCACGGTTGGTTACATATGATTATTTTTTTAAAATGAAAAATATTCCCAAAATGTGTCCTTTAATTTGAAATAACTTTTTTGTTTGTGGGTGTAGTGGCACAAAACAAATTTTGTTGCATTCTCCAAAGTCCTTTAAATCTAAAAACATCTTTGTTTTATACAACTGGTTTCAAGAAAATTCCTTACAAGCTTCCAAAGTTAATTTTTGTATTTAATGAATGAAATTTTACAACTTCTAAATTAATTATAAAAAAAACTAAAAGCTATTTTGAACTTAGCTAGAACCTAGCTAATGACCTCCCAATTCCCTGAAAAAATTGTGTCGGTCCATGCGCCAAACACTCTATATGAGGCGTCTTGGAATTCGTAATAACTCTAATGATATCATTTGTCAGTGTAATGTATTGATTCTGACGGCTTCGTCTGTCCTAGGTTCTCTGATTTAGTGAACAGGGACCGGTATCCTTGTCGAGCTGTCAGAGTCTAGCATATCAGCTTACCTAATTCTACAATTTCTGAATATCAGTTGACTGAAAGCAAAAAGACTGCCTCGTTGGTTAAGTGTCGAAGCCCTCATGAATGTCTTGGGTTCGGGTCGGGCAGTGTTATTCGGTTTTTTAATCAGGAATTTCTCAGTAGCTGCCCAAAATCTGGTTTTGTGCCCGGTTGATGGCAATAGGCTCGCCCCCTATTACATGGGACTTAAGCATAATTAGCGAAATGTGAGTGTACTATAGGTACACCTCTGCCTAACCCTTTGGGAATAACAGGTGTAATGTTATGTACAGATATTTCAATCCATGACGACGCGCCCCACTCCACGATGACTGTACTGTAAGCTGTACTTTAGTACGGAGCGGAGTGGAGTGGGGCGCGTCTCAGTGGATTGCACTATCTGTAGGTATGTATGAAAGCAAGAATGACCTTAATTTTATTAAACTCTTAAAATACATGTCAATATTTTTTGTCCTTACCTACTTACTTTAGACTCGTAGTTAACCGAACCTCAAAATAATTCCAATTTTGCTTTCTCTTTCAATTTTTTTGTTTACTAACTAGTGAATGGTTTTTTTTTCTGAGAACCTCTAATAATTCCTCTTTAGGGGTCCTAAAAATAATGAATAGCCAAGTAACTACGACCAACTTGGATGTAGGGTTCGTCATCCAGTACCGGGGCAACGGGGTATTCTAGCTCAGTTATCAACCATGAGAAAAGAGCTCAAATTTTAAACAGGCCCCATTACTTAAAAAGTTGCATCAGGTGAAACCCAAAATTTTTTAGAGGTTCATTAATTTAAAAAAGTGTTCATCATAAGAAGGTCATAAGACTACTTAAATATTTCTTCATAGTTTATGTTTTCATGATCTTCGTATCAAAGGACCACATCTTAAAACAATGCCTACAAACGTAAAGCACAGTTTAATCCATTATCTGATAGTACATTCATCTGCCACTATCAGTTATCCGGCTGCGGGTCAAAATGTCGACATGCTGGTGTTGATGCTATCATACAATTACAATAAAGCCGGGGAATTTAATTACTGAGCTGACCAAATGAGTTGGCAAACCAGTGAAAGCTAAAATGTGTAGATGGGTATGGATTTGTTAGCTTGTGGATTATTAAAAAATATTGGACAAGTATATTTTTCTTTTTTTACGTAATCAAAAGACCACGGTGATATATTGAGGCATGACGTCACTCCCCGGTAGATTTTATACTGACTTGTGACGTAGCGAACACCACCACCACTCCCCAACTTCAATGCGTTTTATCTAAACCATATTTTATTAATATGATAATGCAAAAAATACGTGTCTAATATTTTTTTATTATCTGACTGACGGACTAAACAGTTTTTTTTTCCCAGTCAACATCCCTATTGTGGGTTAAGGCATTTTTCCCACAGCTGACGAGGAAGCGACTAGCTATAAACGATTTTCTTGCTCAAGAAACGCATAAAGCTTCGTGCAGACTAGCGCGACGCGACAGCGCGACGTGACACCGGTTATTGTTATACCGTGAAGTTTTCTTGGAAATTGTATTGTTCGAGTCGCGTCGCGCCCGTCGCGTCGCCCTGGTCTGAACGAGGCTTAAAGGATGATTGTGAGTGTAATGTAACCCATGTAAGTAGATACGAGTGTAGATATTAATAGTTGATCGCTAAATACAGTCCTCCAGACCGTATTTTGTCCAAGGCGGCCAATCTCAACGGAGAATAGACTTCGGCGCGGGTGATATTATAGTGCACAAGTGAGTGCGCAGACACAGGTGCACTCTCTGTTTCCTCACTCTCATAGTCCGATGGGACGGCAATCCGACACGACCGGAGAGAGATCAGCCGCAGGGCCAATGGACCTGCTTTCCGAGGCACGGGGGTATCACACCGCCAACTTAAAAAAAAAAACTCATTAAAAGTTTACCCAATAACTAAATGAACAGTCAGTTAATGGAGAGAGAGTTCTCACCATGCGATCCGCCAAGGACTCTCTCCACTGACACTAGTTTGTCGCAGCGAAAAGAGCTACCAAAGAAAATACTCGCTCAGCGACGCTCGCTTGGCGGGCAGAACACTAACTAAGAAACTCACGCTTGGTACCTACGCATATCAGCGAGATATCGCTTGTCACCATCGCGCACTCGCTTCTCGTTCGTCGCCAACTTTGGTTTTTAAGGTTCCGTACCCAAAGGGTACTAAGACCCTATTACTAAGACTCCGCTATCCGTCTGTCACCAGGCTGTATCTCATGAACCGTGATAGTTAGACAGTTGAAATTTTCACAGATGATGTATTTCTGTTGCCACTATAACAACAAATAATAACTATCTGAGCGGACTGCCTATCTGACCTCCAAAACCCAGTAACTGGGTAATACGATACCCCTTGGTAAGATTGGTTGTCAGACTTTCAGGCTTCTGACGACCCGTAACGACTGTCAAAGATCCACGAATGACAGCCGGGACCAACGGCTTATCGAGCTTTCCGAGGCACGGAGGAGTCTCGGTATGTAAAGATGGTCACCAATCCACGGACCAACCCCGGCAAGCGTAGATTAACCTGATGGATCGAGCCGTGCGGCTGTTATTACTTAGCCATAAGCTCCTCCATAAAGTAAAGAAAGTATGGATGCATAAAAATTATTTATCAGTATAGAATTAAATTATTGAAAATTTCAAAATGATTGAAATTTCAAAAAGCTTTATAAACAATTAGCCGTTTTAGATTACCAATCCACGGACCCGAAGGCAGGGTAACTGTCCGGCACGTCCGGAAATAGAAAACCAAAGAGAAAAAAAAACCGGCCAAGTACGAGTCGGACTCGAGCACGAAGGGTTCCGTACCATTAACGTTGGATGCAGACACGCGGACTAATGTTTTATTTTTTTATTATATTTCATACATCTTTCTCTATTTATTTTTATTTTCTAGGTATTTATTTCTGTATCTTTCCGTGACATCACTGCGGGCCAGTATCAGAATACCAGCGCTGCGTCATTTATTATTAAATGTCGACAGACAGACGGACAGCGGAGTCTTAGTAATAGGGTCCCGTTTCAACCTTTGGGTACGGAACCCTAAAAATAATCCTTCGATAAAAATTCGCATGAGTTTTTATGCTGAAATATTTCTACTAAAATAGCCACAGGCGTGTTCGTGGCAGTTCTACGAGTATTTTAGAAATATTTAATCGCTTCCGATGATCGCTCTCATAGCTTTATATGTACACGTACCTTTACTGTAAAGCTAGCATCCTATCATGAATTTTAGAATGTCATCAATTAATTAAATTGAATTTCAGCCAAAAATTATATATCACAGTTGATTAATTTGAAATAATAATTAAGGCTGCGATCACATTTTGTGGCTTTCGATTGGATTGCTCAGTAAACACCTGTATTTAGTATTTATTGACTTTGGTCCATGACGATTAAATATGGATAATAGTTTACGTAATACATTTGCATATTAATTTATTAAAACTTTATTCACAAGTAAAAAAGTCCAATGTTATAGCGGGCGAGCCTATTGTCTTTAACCGAGCACAAATCCAAACTACGGAACTGCTTCTGAGAAATTCCAGTTGGAAAAACCCAATAACACTTTGCCCGATCCGGGAATCGAACCCAGGACCTCATGCTCAGCAGTAGCGCTTGCGACCACTAGACCACCGATTATCCTAATCCATACTAAATATTATAAATTCGAAAGTAACCCTCTCTGTTTGTCTGTATGTTACCTTTTCACGGCTAAACCACTGAACGGATTTTGATAAAATTTGGCAAGGAGATAGATGACATTCTGGAGAAGGGTACTTTTTGTCTCAAAAATAATCCTAAAGGGGGTGATATATTATAGGGGATGAAAGTTTGTATGGAAAATCCAGCACTTTTTAAGTTAGGGATATGAAATTTATGCTTTTGGTAAAAAATAAAGAATTACACATTTCAGCATTTTTTCTAAAATCATCCCCCAAAGGGGTAAAATAGGGGATGATTCTAAAATTCACATGTACCTAATATTGTTTTTTTTGTGTCTTCTTTTTAAGAGATTTAAGGGATTGGAAATATAGTCATAGTCCGTATCTTGAATTAACATTAAGTATTTATTTCATTAAAATCGGTCAAAAGTTATTACAAGGTAAAGTCATAAACTAAACTTTCTAACATACACTCGGCGTCACAAAAATCGCACCTCTTTAAGAATTCCCTTCAAAGTCATTTTAACCCCATTAATCAATGGTACACATATGACTATAAGGTATCATTGGAAAGGCAATTTATTTAAATTTCAGAATAAATCAATAAATTTGGTTTTTTGTTTGCCAGGGAATAAAAATAAAACACGCTAATGCAAATGATTAAAAACTTAAATTTTATTTTATCAGTGAAAATTTTAAAAAAGTCCATAAAATCAACTTAAAACCTAGTGTTACCCCCCCTAGCTCTGATGACAGCTTCCATGCGTTCTCTCATGGACCTAATTAATGTGTGTGTGTGTGTTAGTCTCTTGAGGAATGTTGTCCCATTCTGCAACGAACATCTTGGAGGTATTGGAGAGTGGTAGGGGTAGGATCACGTGCCCGTACTCGCCGTTTCAGTTCATCCCAAAGGTGCTCGATAGGGTTCAGGTCTGGACTTCGCGCCGGCCAGCGCATAACAGGGATCCCAACTTCTTGCAGGTAGTCTCTTACAATTAATGCGGTGTGACAGCGGGTGTTATCGCGCATTAACGTGAACCCACTGCCAACAAAACCCGCATAAGGGACAACCTGCTCCTCTAAGATCTCTGTTATGTACCGAGGAGCAGTCAGCGACCCTTGCCCGCGAGCACTTCCAGTCCGAGAAACACATACACAAGGTTCGTTTTGCCTTCGATTGATATGCCGCCCCAGAACATGCACGAGCCACCCCCGTATTCCACTGTCTCTTGAATACAGGCTTGTGCGAATCGTTCCCCTTGCCTCCTGTACACTCTTCTACGCCTTTCGTTGCAGAAAAGACACACCCTCGTCTCATCCGAGAAGAGTACAGCCCTCCATTGGTCTATTGTCCAATCCACATGGTCACGGGCAAATTGCAACCGGTCTCTCCTATGCTGTGCAGTCAATTTTGGCCCTGTAGCAGCCCTGTGAGCTGCAATTTTCTTCTCCTTCATTCTTCTTCTAATCGTGGAGACGCTGACAGAAGTTCTGCGAGCTGATCGCAGTTGTTGTTGCAGCTCAACAGCATTGGAGAACCGATTACGTAAAGACGTTGAAACAATGAAGCGATCGTCTCTGTCGGATGTGCACCGTTGTCTTCCAGATCCACGTCTTCGGATATAGCCACCAGTCTCTTGGAAGCGTTGGAACACTCGTCGAACGGAAAAACGACTCAAGTTCAGTTGCCGAGCAACATCACATTGCCGCATCCCTGATTGCAGTAGTGCAATGACTTGAGCGGCTTCATCTGCAGTGGTATTCATCTTCTGGGGTATTTTTCTTGCTGCAGCTGTTCACGTGTGTTCACTTCAAAGGTTGGATAGCGAATGACTCACATTTGACCCGGGTCGCCCGTTTTATACCCTTGTAGGGAGGTGCAATTAGTGGCCGTTGTAATGCGTATTTTGACAACATTTTCTTTAACGTTACGCGCTAATGAGATGTTGTGTTTAGGAATTCTAACTGTTGTTAATTTAAAGTTCGTTAAACATACTTTCAATTGATACCAATATTAATAGGGTTTAATGTATACGTTGATGGCGGGACTTGCTTGAAACTTATTTTCGGAGAGGTGCGATTTTTGTGACGCTGAGTGTATTATTATTATTTCTAACGTATTATTTATGTTCAATGGCGGCACTAGAATAGGTATTAAATTAATGGTTATAATAATATTTAAAGAATAATTCGTTTTTCAAGTAAGGCATTTAGAATCATATAAATCCGTATTATATATTATTTTAACCTGACAAGTCTGTGTAGGACTTTAGCCCTGAGGGTTCCGTCTCAACGCTATGCTTGCTCGGCTGCCTGAATCCCCAAATCTGGATTTATTGAAGGGCAAACTTAACTGTTCAATTGAAAAAGAACTTTTAATAGAGTAATTCATTGACTTGAATGTACCCTGGCGGTATGTCTCGCTGATGGTGGCGCCTGTGTTGGATCATTTAGCTCCCGTCAAAATTGTGAAGCGGAATGATGCGGCATGTTCGTGAACGGGCGCCGTCAGTTGGGACTGGTCATCTCTTAGCTGCCATGGCTTATTTTAATTTTTCAAATTCAAATTCATTTATTTCGTGAACACAGGGTACATACAGAAGGTGTTACATTACATAAGATCGAAGCTGTGTCCCGCCAAAAGGCATACAAAATATCAAACGATTTTTTTTTAAACAAATAGGTACCTACATTTTAACTCGGTACAATCACTAAAAATGTCAAATTAAATAAAGAATAAAGAAAACATTTTAATGGTTCTTTATCTTTATCTTTTATTACGTCTTTCTACATTGTTCTCACATGTATAATTTCAACACGAATGATGTAACCAATATTTTGTAACAATTTTTTGATTTTAAAGAGTGTCCGTGGAGTTTCTTGCCCGTTCTTCTCCATAGGTACCTACCTACTACGCTTTGGAATGGGCAATTAATTCATATTTCTGACTGATCGACTCCTTGACAGTTCATAAGTGCCTGTAAATGGTTTAATTGAAATAAATGCTTTGAGTTTGAATTTAATGAAATACAGACTAAATGTTACTTCGAGTCACGGTCTATGAATTTTTGATCCCAGGCTGAAGAACAAACTTAAAAAAAGAAATGAGGAAAAAATAAGATAAAATAAGGAATGAGTATATTAGAGGAAGTCTGAAAGTTGCGCCACTTACAGAATAGTTGAAAGGGAATTGACTGTCTTGGTATGGGCATGTGATGAGGAGGGAAGAATCGCATGTGACTAAAGAAACGATGGATGGATTGTGTGAGGAGTGATATGAAGGAAAAAGGTGTAGATGATTGCGTGACGGTTGACAGGGGAGAATGGAAGAAGAAAACGTGTTGCGCCGACCCCAAGTAACATGGGATAAGGGCAGGAAGATGATGACTGAAGAACAAACTTAACTTTGCAGTTCATATATAACTATAAATGACCATGATACTGAAGATACTTCTCGCCAAACTTCACGCTGCTGGGCCAACGGGAAGTAGACAAATAGATTGGTTTATTTGCGAGTGTCAAAACATGAACGGGCGTATTTTTCATTTCGTTGACTTGGAAGTTTGATTTTCATTACAGCTCTCAAGAGACCGTAGAATTAAGTTCGTCAATATTTTCACAAAACAAAACAAATTCACTCTTTCACTACTCCTGAATTTCGAAAGCCGCTGAAGTTTAACACATAGGTATAGTACCAAAGTGCGGTGTTAACAAACATTCGAAGGAAAGTTCAGAAATAATTTAATTTGTAAGTGTACTTGTTTATGTCGAATGTGCTTTACGACTGTGGTTGGATCCGGGCCTGATCGTAAAATGCGTTTATTTTTTTTCGTAAATCCACGATTTAGTCACACCGTTGGGTATTATGTGAATGTTAAAATTCTTGGTATCGTTAAAGATAATCCGATATCGGTACAATCCGGTTTATTGGAATAAGCACTGAGTGAAAAATGAGAACCTCAACGAAGATTGCAACTGATTCCGGTCAAAAACAAGAAAATATTCATATTTACAAAACACACTAGCCATCTCTGTTTTCATGAAGATATAACATTTTACTTTTTTGACTACATCTTTAAACATCACCCTAATTTCGCAACACGATCAATCATGATCTGAATCATTTTGAAGGATATTTATTGCTAATCCATTGCTATATTCGAAAAATTTGTCCGCTCAACAACGTAAATAACGCAATTAATGTTGTTGAACTGTCAAAATGAAACAGATTGTGAGTGATCGTGTTTTACGCAATTAGGTTGCAGAATCATAAAAGATAACGTTGAATTACTAGAAAAATTTATAGACAGTAGTACTTACTTATGGCAAAATCCTTTTACAACTTACTTACAGTAAGTACAGGTTCGCATGGACGTGTTTTTATCGCGGCGTTTTTTTTTCGAACACTACATTTTCAACTCTCGGTTTTGAGCCGAGCGTTCAGAATCCAACGCGTTGGGACACACTCTCGTCCCAGCGCGATGAAAAAACACACTGTTGGATTTTCAACTCTCGGCACCAAGCAAAGCGTTGAAAATACAGTGCACGAAATAAAACACACTCATTTCGGATAGTGATCGGTTTTACGAATTTCGCCGATGCTACATCTAAGTTGTGTCGTACTGTACCTATTCTGAATTATTACAAGCTCCATCTCGTCATTAAACCAGCCACAAATCAGCATTGTCCTACCTAAGACATAAATAATACCACAAACATAGAGTTGTCGTGAACTGTGACATTTGTTTGACATCTGTCAGCCTACACTACTGGCTTGTCAGTTGCTTGAGAGTACGCTTAATCAACGTAGTTTCATCAACAGTTACGTCTGGTTGACGTTTTGGTATGTAATCTATGTTCGTCGTTCATCAAATCGTGTATGATGTTGGACGGGATGCTGGCAGTACATGAAATAATACGGTAATTATTGGTGTTTTTGTCTGTGCGACTGGATGGAAAAGTTATTATTGGCAATTTGTTCAAAATGATTCAAATTCCGATTGATCGTATATTACTTAATTAGGGTACTGGACTTATAGTTAATATAATTCTGAAATCACCAAGCCGTTTTGAGTTAGCGTGGTGAACAATGCGCCTGATCATAGGTTTGTTATTATTTATTATTACTAAGAATATCTTTGACGGCAAGTTTGAGGATATTGGCGAACATAAAAAAGAGAGAAATTCTAGTTACGCGTCGGTGTAACAGAATTCGTTAATTGCAGTCATTCAAGTTTTATATTTTTATAATTAGGTTTATTATTGCAGTTGACTCGGCTTTAAAAAAACTTTACGTGCGGTTTCTATTTTTTCTTAACGATCAACGTTTTTTTACGAAACGCCTGTAAAAATAAATGTTTTAGCAAATGGCATAATAAAAAACGATCATCTGTTTTATGTTGTGAAGTAAGCGACCACCCCCATCGGTGTTCGTGAATGGAATGAGTTTTTTTTTACACTATAATTGTTTGATATAAGTATTAACGTTCAGCCTTGTCTCAGATGTTTTTACTGTTTTGCTAGTTAACCTCTTTTTTCATAAAACTTCACATACAGTTGTTGAATAATCTTAGGTACACAGCCGATACCTACATTTCTAGTTTATGCTGTTCTCACATTGTACCATAGAAGAAGTTCATATCTATACACCGTAATAACTATTTTGGCTTGCAGCGCTCGGCCGCTATAGAACCGGGGCGGTAACAGATGTGGTCATCGAGTTCACGGGATTTGGTTTTCAAACTGCTTAGATATGAAGTTCTTCGATAGTACCTATAAGAATTCCGTACAACGCGATGCCAGCTTATACTGGAAATGTTTAGCTTGTTGTGTAGCCGTGTGTACTTGTATTTTATTATTATTTGTGCACGATGCCCTAAGGTCAACTCGTACGTAGGCGCAAGTAGCGGCGCCGCCCAGTACGTAGTGTAGTGAAATCAGTGTTCATAGTGCTAAACGTTAGGAAAAATACATAAAAACTGTGAGTATTTACTTAATTATGTAAGATTATAGTGTGATTTATGTGATATTATAAAGATCTCATAAGAGTCCTATTAGATTATAAAGATTAGCCTTGTCATGTAACGTTAAAGTCATTTTAAAGAGAAATTTAGAGAATTTTTGTGTAAGAAAATATTACGTAACTTGAAAAAGTACTTTTTTATCTTTGAAGATATTTTAATTCTGTTTGTTGTAATGATTAGGTATATCCCTAAAACCATTTTTAGCGTTGGAATTACGAAAATTGGTCTATGCATTAGAAAAATATAAGCAAATGAAAATATGTGAATTAACAGTGTAATTATCTTGTAAGTTTGTCAACCTAATTAGACGTAAATAAGGGTAAATAGATTCTAATAGGTACATATAATGTTCTAATAAGAATTTAGAGCGTTTTACTAAGCTAAACTGTAAAAAAATGTGAAAAAATTAGAAATTAAGTTGTTGACCATTTTTAAGGTAAATAAATATTAACCCATGTTACATTTATAATAGAAAGCTGTAAAGTAAGATATGTTGAAGCGTATTAAAGCATTAAAACTCCTTGTTTTTCATTTGTCTTGCCTCTACGCCGTCCGCAATAGAAATAAAGTGGTGGGGCGCGGTGCCGCGCTCTTTTATAGTACTGAGGCGGGGGGAGAGGAAACGCTGCACGTATCCTCACGCCACGGCCAAACGGGACGTCGTAGAGAGCCAAGCTATATGTTATTAGTTAACATAAGTCACTAGGTTACATATAAAATAAGTAGAAACCCTGTAAAATGTATATTTATTAAAATAAAGACTAAGGAAAGTGGCGGGGGTGAGGAAGCGAGAAATAGTATAAAACACGGGCCATTTTGTTCGTCGACACACTCCGATCCCAGCGCTCGACAAGTGAACAAGTCAGAAGAAACAATAAGAAGCTCGCCATTCCTCGCCGCCGTTTACCTCCAGAAAAATATCCTACTTCGTGTTATTATTTTCTTCAAAAGCCTCGAGTTATCCCCAACATTATTGGTCCTTCGTCGTCGGATAAGAAAACTTGCGCCTAGAAGAAAAGAAGATGGTTTTAACAAGAAGCAAGGATGGAGAACGAACAAAACGTCCACAGGAAGAGCTCAGCGCGACCGGACCCTGTCAAGAGTCTCCGCCGGTAGAACCGCCTGCGCAGGGCACGTCGGGAACCGCTACCACGAAAACGGGTACTAGTAGCGGTACCAGTACTACGACTGCTACAGAAGCAAGCACCTCTACAGAGACAGAAGAAACTAGTGACGCGTCGCATGAGCAACGGACCTCTCAACGAACATTGAAGCCCGCCAATGCACGGTCACACCGCTCCGTAACCTCCCGCAAGAAGCTCCTCGCGGAGTTAGAGGCCAAAGAGCGACTAGCCGACCTGAAGCTGAAACAGGCACAGATCCAGGCAGAAACAGAAAAACAACAGCTACAAGTACAACGTCTTCAAGCAGAAGCAGAAACCTCAGAAGATGAAGACCTTGAAGATGATCTGGCCTCAGTCCGCATCAACACCTGGTTGGAAGACACCGGGGCAGACCGACCGCAGCCAGAGAATAAAAAATCATCTCAAGAAGAGGGCAAGAAGACGCAAGAAGATAGCACAAAAACTAGCCAGCCGTTGATCGACGTGGCTACCCTAGCCGCCGCGCTCTCACAAGCGGTACGAAGCACAAGGGAACCACCGAAGTATATTCAAGAGTTGCCACTCTTTAATGGAAGCAGCACAGATTGGCTCGCTTTCAAAACAGCGTACGAAGAAACACTAAAGTACTTCACGCAGAATGAAAACATAGCACGAATACGTCGGAGCCTGCGCGGCACTGCAAAGGAAGCTGTTGGCTGTCTCTTAGTAAGCCAACCAGATCCAAGAGTCGTCATTGAAGCACTCGAAAGAAGATTCGGAAGACCAGAAGCACTCATTCACGTCGAACTAGAGAAGCTCAAGTCACTCAATCGAGTCAGCGACAACCCTCGCGATCTATGCATATTCGCTGGGCGCATCGCAAACATAGTGGGCACCGTTGAAGCATTAAAGAAGCCGCATTACCTACACAATCCTGAGATGGCGCGAATTATTATAGAAAAACTTACGCCTATATTGAAGAACAAGTGGTACGACTTCGCATCAATGAAGAAAGAAGATACTCCTGAATTAAAGAAGATATCCACCTTCTTGAACGAAGAAGCTGACAAATGTGGCGCCTATGCCCTACCAGAAGCTGCGAGCGACGAGGTCGGGGGAAGAGAACGCAAGTTCAGACGAGCAGAGCGCACATTCACCACCGAGAGGAAGACATTCTCAGACGATCAATGTCCTCTCTGCAAGCAAGAACACAAGCTACCAGACTGCAAACGATACTCCGCCCTCGACGTCAATGCAAGGTGGGAGGTCGCCAAGAAGAACCACATCTGCTACCGCTGTCTCCGAAGCAAGCATCGTCGACTTCTATGCAAAGCACCATCGTGTGGGAAACATGGGTGCATCATGAAACATCACAGACTGCTGCATCATGATAAAGAACAGAGCAGCATGAGTGAACCAGAGAAGAAAGAAACAGCAGCGCCCACAGTAGAAGTCACAACCGCAGCGCAACCAGGCAACAACCGACGTGCCTATTTGAAGATAGCGCCCGTAATCCTGAAGGGGCCGTATTCCAGCGTTGAAACATACGCACTATTAGATGAAGGGAGTACCGTCACCTTACTTGACGCATCGATAGCCGAGGTCATTGGGGCAGACGGGCCAGAAAATACAATGTGGATTCAAGGAATCGGCAACGAGATGAGGCACGACAATAGCAAGATCGTCAGCCTCAGCATAAAAGGAAAATATGCAGAAGAAGAATACCCAATAGAAGCCGCGCGTACTGTCGACAGATTAAGCTTCACACCAGAGACAGTATACGCCGAACACATAGAAGAATGTGAGCATCTGATCGACATCAAAGATAAGATCAGCTATCAACACGCATCACCGAAGTTGTTAATTGGTCAAGACAACTGGCATCTTATTGTATCAAGAAAACTCCGCACCGGTCGTCGTAACCAGCCAGTAGCTTCACTCACACAGCTAGGCTGGGTTCTTCACGGCTGTCACAGCTCGCTCACAGCAAAGGTAGCGTTCTGTGGTAGGCTGCAACAAAAAGAAGAAGAGCCAACGATGGAAGAGCTGATCAAGAATCACTTCAAACTCGAGTCACTATGCATCGAGCCACGAAGACCTAGAGAAGATCCCGAACAAAAGGCTCTCCAAATACTAGAAAGAACCAGCAGAAGACTGCCTGAAGGGAGATTTGAAACCGGCCTGTTGTGGAAAGAAAAGGACCGTCAGATACCAAACAACTATAAAACAGCTGAGCGGCGCCTGCACTCCTTGGAAAAGAGACTGGATAAAGAAGAAGACCTCAAAGAAAAATACGAAGAGAGGATGGAAAACCTATTCCAGTCGGGATATGCAGAGCGAGCGCCTACTCCAGCACCAGAAGGGAAAACGTGGTACCTACCACACTTTCCGGTCATCAACCCAGCGAAGCCGCACAAACCCCCAAGACTGGTTCACGACGCATCAGCTCAAGCAGCCGGCACCTGCCTCAATGACATGCTATATTCGGGACCTGACCTGCTGCAATCTCTGCCCGGGGTCATCATGAGGTTCCGTCAACACGCATACGCTGTCAACGGAGACATAAAAGAAATGTTTATGCAGGTGAAAATAAGAGAAGAAGACAGAGATGCGTTGCGATTTCTATGGAGAGGCAAACGGCGGGAGGGCAAACCGGAAGAATACAGAATGACTTCGGTCATTTTTGGAGCAACTTCGTCTCCATGTACAGCGCTATTCATCAAGAATAAGAACGCAAGTGAGTTCGCGAGCGAGTACCCAGAAGCGGCCGCAGCGATACACAGAAATCATTATATGGACGATTACGTCCAGAGCTTCGCTACTATTCAAGAGGCACGTGAAACAACGCAAGCAGTCGACTCTATACATAAGAAAGCGGGCTTCGTGCTGAGTGGATGGACATCAAACGACATGAGAACAATAGAAGCGTTTGACCCACCAGAAGAAAGTAACTCAGCTACAGTAAGCCTAGGAGGAAAAGACACAGAGAAGACACTGGGCCTGCTATGGCACGTGAAAGAAGACTGCATAGGGTTCAACACAAACTCTATGAAAATACCTAAAGAGTTAGAAGAAAAACAGCGAGCTCCATCAAAAAGAGAAGCATTAAGCATCATAATGGCACTCTTCGACCCACTGGGATTAATTTCACCAATCACTACGCCAGCGAAGAGAATATTCCAAGACACCTGGCGCTACAAGACCGACTGGGATGACCCTATACCAGCTGAGCTACAGGAGAGATGGCAGAAATGGATCACGTCGCTCATCACCGTCAAACAGCTGAGGATACCGCGATGCTACGACTACAAGGAGAGCATATCGACTCAGCTACACACCTTTGTCGACGCGAGCGAAGAAGCTTACGCCGCTGCAGTATACTGGCGAACGATACGCGAAGATGGCAGCGTGCACGTGTCCCTAGCAGCCGCTAAAAGTCGTGTCACGCCCCTCAAGCCCATATCTATGCCCAGGCTTGAACTACAAGCAGCATTATTAGGCGCACGACTCGCACAGACGGTGCTAGAAGAGCACGACTACAAACCAGAGAGCAAAACCTACTGGAGTGATTCACGCACAGCACTGGTGTGGATAAGGTCAGAACCACGCGTCTACAAGTCATTTGTGGCCCATCGTCTGGCAGAAATAGAAGAAACCACGAAGAAAAATGAGTGGAGGTGGCTTCCCTCCAGAGATAACGCGGCCGACGACGCCACAAGAGATACGCCAGACAACTTCACCGCCACCCATAGATGGTACCATGGACCCTCCTTCCTGAAGCTACCAGAATCTCACTGGCCACAAGATGAGAACGTGGTAAAATACGACACGGGAGAAGAAAGGGAAAAATGTCATTCGTGTCAGCAAACAGAAAACAACAGAGATCACCTGCCTAGAATCGAGAGATTCTCGAAGTGGCTTCGACTAATAAGGTCGACAGCACGAGTCTTACAATTCATAGACCTGTGCAGAATAAGAAAAAATACAGTCGCAGCCACCAGGAAAAGAAACAAGAAAATAGAAACAAGTGATCCATGTTGGCGTAATTCAAAAAAGGCGACGCCTAAGTCGGTGAAAAGGGTAGTGCCCAGTGAAACCCGTAACTACCTAGAAATACCTACTGAATACCTACTAAGAGCTGAACAGCTGTGGGTCCGCGCCAGTCAGCAAGAAAGTTACAAGACTGAGATAGAACGTATGAAGAAAAACGGCGAGCCCAGCAACAGCGACCGCCTGAGTCATCTCAGTACGTACCTCGACACTGCAGACATAGTGCGCCTGCGAGGAAGAGTCACCGCAGCACAAGAAATAGCAGAAGACACGTCCAACCCTCCAATATTGGACGGAAAACAGAGCTACACACAGCTGTACATATTACATGTACACGAGAGTCTACATCATGGCGGCGTGGAAATGGTCGTAAACGAGCTAAGACAGCGACTGTGGATCTCGAAAATACGCCCCGCAGTAAGAAAAATAGTGAAAAGCTGTTTGCCATGCCGCATAAGAAAAATGAAGCCAGCGAACCCTCTCACAGGAGACTTACCGCCGGCACGCCTTGCACACCACGCGCGTCCATTCACCTTTACGGGCCTCGACTACTTCGGCCCCATAGAAGTGACAGTCGGACGCCACCATGAAAAGAGGTACGGAGCCCTCTTTACGTGTATGACTTCGAGAGCAATACACATCGAAGTCGCGCACTCATTAAGTGCTGACTCAGCAGTATCGGCCCTGAGAAGATTCATGGCCAGAAGAGGCTGCCCGAAGGAGCTGTGGAGCGACAACGCTACGTGTTTCAAAGCAGCTGATAAGGAGCTCGGCGCGGCGGCACTCGAAGCCCTGGAACATGAAACCACATGTCGTCACATCACCTGGAGATATATCCCTCCAGCAAGCCCATTCATGGGAGGAACGTGGGAACGTATGGTACGTTCTGTAAAAGAAGCACTAAAGGTCACGCTAAGCGAAAGATACCCTAGCGACGAGACGTTGGTGACACTGCTAACAGAGGTCGAGAACACCGTAAACTCGCGACCTCTCACCCATGTCTCGGTGGACCCGCACGAACCAGAGGCGCTGACACCGAACCATATACTCATTGGACCCAACTCGCATGTACCAGTACCAGGCCACTTCGAAGACAGCGATGTAACAGCCCGCCAGCAATGGAAGAGAGCGCAAGCTCTGGCGGACATCTTCTGGAGAAGGTGGGTTAGAGAGTACATGCCCCTACTACAACACCGGCGGGAGCCTACCAGCACCGGAGTCCAGCCCAAGGTCGGTGATCTCGTCATCATCTGCGACGGCAACCTACCTCGCAACACCTGGCCACGAGGTCGCATCAGCCAGCTGTATCCAGGCGCCGACGGGGAAGTTCGAGTTGTGGACGTCACCATCAGCAGCGGCCATGTCCTGCGAAGACCTACAAAGAAGATCATCGTGCTACCAACGGAGTCGCTGCCTAGCGACGGCGGGAGAATGTGCACGATGCCCTAAGGTCAACTCGTACGTAGGCGCAAGTAGCGGCGCCGCCCAGTACGTAGTGTAGTGAAATCAGTGTTCATAGTGCTAAACGTTAGGAAAAATACATAAAAACTGTGAGTATTTACTTAATTATGTAAGATTATAGTGTGATTTATGTGATATTATAAAGATCTCATAAGAGTCCTATTAGATTATAAAGATTAGCCTTGTCATGTAACGTTAAAGTCATTTTAAAGAGAAATTTAGAGAATTTTTGTGTAAGAAAATATTACGTAACTTGAAAAAGTACTTTTTTATCTTTGAAGATATTTTAATTCTGTTTGTTGTAATGATTAGGTATATCCCTAAAACCATTTTTAGCGTTGGAATTACGAAAATTGGTCTATGCATTAGAAAAATATAAGCAAATGAAAATATGTGAATTAACAGTGTAATTATCTTGTAAGTTTGTCAACCTAATTAGACGTAAATAAGGGTAAATAGATTCTAATAGGTACATATAATGTTCTAATAAGAATTTAGAGCGTTTTACTAAGCTAAACTGTAAAAAAATGTGAAAAAATTAGAAATTAAGTTGTTGACCATTTTTAAGGTAAATAAATATTAACCCATGTTACATTTATAATAGAAAGCTGTAAAGTAAGATATGTTGAAGCGTATTAAAGCATTAAAACTCCTTGTTTTTCATTTGTCTTGCCTCTACGCCGTCCGCAATAGAAATAAAGTGGTGGGGCGCGGTGCCGCGCTCTTTTATAGTACTGAGGCGGGGGGAGAGGAAACGCTGCACGTATCCTCACGCCACGGCCAAACGGGACGTCGTAGAGAGCCAAGCTATATGTTATTAGTTAACATAAGTCACTAGGTTACATATAAAATAAGTAGAAACCCTGTAAAATGTATATTTATTAAAATAAAGACTAAGGAAAGTGGCGGGGGTGAGGAAGCGAGAAATAGTATAAAACACGGGCCATTTTGTTCGTCGACACACTCCGATCCCAGCGCTCGACAAGTGAACAAGTCAGAAGAAACAATAAGAAGCTCGCCATTCCTCGCCGCCGTTTACCTCCAGAAAAATATCCTACTTCGTGTTATTATTTTCTTCAAAAGCCTCGAGTTATCCCCAACATTATTATTACAGAGTCAATAAGCTGAGAGGTGGTACTATTATCCTAGCAGAATCGGATAGGGAATACGAGGAGCTGACCATTGGCAAAAAATTATATAAAATGAATAGTTTCGAAATATGCTGTGTCAAAGATGTTTCAACTGGCCTGTATGTGTGTTGCTGTTATCGTACACCTTATGATAAAAACTTGGACACTTTTATGGTTAGACTTGAAAAACTACTGGAACATTTGTTTAACAAGAACTGTGTTATCTGCGGTGATTTTAATATTGACTTATTAACTGACAATAAAAAAAGAAATGACTTATTAAATCTTTTGACATGTTACAACTTTAGACCTTTAGTTAGTTCGACTACATTTATTCGGAATGACTCACGATCTTGTATAGACAATATCTTCACCAATATGTCAGATGATTGTGTTATAAGTTGCGATGTTGACCATAACGGCTTGGCAGATGGACATGCAGCACTGCTTTGCAATACAGCATTCAGAAGTAACAAAATATGTAGAAAGGTAAAAACCAGTAGTTTTCAAATTACCAAACGGATTTTCAATGCAAATACAAGAAGAAACTTTAGAAATTTACTATTATATCACGACTGGAGTGATTTCGGAATAAACTCATTCTTAAAACAATTCGAGGAAATGTTCACACGCTGTTTTAAGAAAAGGAAACTGCAGGTACACTTAACGCGTAACACGCAGCTGCGCTGGGTCACTAAGGGTGTAAAGGTTTCTAGCAAAATGAAACGATTTCTATTTGCTGGTAAAGGAAATAGACAAAACGACTCTGTAATGGACTATAGGCAAAAATACATCGCTCTATACAGAAAAGTAATAAATATGGCCAAAAAATTAGCAGTACAATCTGAATTAGCAAAATCAACAAACATCTCAAAAGATGTTTGGAAAGTTGTAAATAAACATAGAAATAAGAGTGTCAAAACCAATAAAAAACTAATTTTGAAATCAAATAATAAGATTACGTCAGAACCGTCAGATATTGTGAATATCCTTGCCCAGCAGTTCCAACTAATTTCATCAACTATTACATGCACAGAGGCAGCCATGGATATTCTACGTAAAGGTACAAAAAGAGTAACGAAGGACCTTGTCTTGGACCCTGTCACTCCCTTTGAGATATTCAAAATAGTGAAAAAAATGGACGACAAAAAATCTTGTGGCTATGATGACATAAATATATCTGTAATAAAAGACAACATTGATGTACTGGCGGAACCTTTGAGCATTTTCTATAACAAGTGTTTCGATGAAGGAATTTTTCCAGATCAACTGAAGATAGCCAAAATAATATCTGTACACAAAAAAGGTTCTAAAACAGATCCAAAGATGTACAGACCAATCTCATTACTACCTATTCACTCAAAAATTCTTGAGAAACTAATTAAAATTAGATTGCTCAGACATTTCAACCAAAATAGAGTGTTAAGTAGAAGACAATTTGGCTATCAGAAAAACGTCGGGACACAAGACGCAATATCGACTCTAATTAAGGACGTAGTGAGCAGATTGGATGACGAACAGAAAGTAGCTGGGCTTTTCTTAGATTTAAGTTCAGCATTTGACACGGTAGACCATAAACTACTGCTTGAAAAACTTGAGCACTACGGTGTCCGGGGTAAAGTATTGGCACTTCTCACGTCATACTTAAAAAACAGAAAGATGTTTGTGGAGATCAAAGCAGTGATGTCACGGACAAATACTTCAGGCAAAAATTGTCCAACAGAAGAAACATACAGGTCCCAATTGTCTCCTGTCTACACTGGCGTACCACAAGGCTCCATACTGGGTCCGATATTTTTTATCGCGTTTGTAAATGACCTCATACAATACATGATGGATAAAGCTGCGGGATCTATCCAGCTTGTGGTATTTGCCGATGATACCAATGCTGTCGTTTCGGCTGACAATATACACGCACTCAATTCTATAGTCAACCAAGCCTTCGAAATCTTCCACAGCTGGTTTGCTGTTAACGGTCTTAAAGTGAATGCCAGTAAAACTAATGTAATGCCTTTTCGTTCCACTCCCAATAATAAAGGTACTATTAACTGCGTCATAAATGGAGAAACAGTGAACGTGGTCCAAGTAGTTAAGTTTCTGGGAGTTTATATCGATAGCCAGTTAAAGTGGAAGCAAGAGGTAGCTCACCTAGAAAAAGCCATCAGCTCTGCCTGTTACGTACTAAGAAGTCTAAGAAACGAGGTAACCATAAAACACTTGAAAATGGTCTATTACGCATTAGTTGAATCAAAACTGAGATACAGCATACTTTTCTGGGGAGGAAGTTATGACTACAATACTCAGAAAGCTTTTGTAATTCAGAAAAGAGCTATCAGAACCATAACTAGAATTCAACAGCAAGAATCATGCAAGCCTCACTTTGTTGACTTAAACATTTTGACGGTCCCAAGCTTGTACATTATGGTCCTACTTAGTCACTTAGCAAAGTACATCTTTGAATATGAGACTGAAGATGAAAGGCAAAAAAGGGAGAATACAAGAAGAAAAGATCTCCAGTTAAAACAAGTGTGTTACCTTAATGTTGCAAAGCATAGTGCCTACCACAAGTCGATTAAAGTGTTCAATAAACTGCCGACAGAAATAAAGGGTTTGGTATATAAAAGTGAGTTTCAGAGCAAGCTTAAACTGTTCTTGTTAAACAAGTGTCTATATTCTGCTGATGAATTATAATTTAATAGAAATGGACATTTTATTGTATTTTATGAATTGACATTTGAAAATAATTTTATGACTTTCTTAATTTGTTTTGTTTTTGTTGTTTTTTGTATTTTATTCGTATTTAAATTTTTCTGATTTTAATTTGATTTCGAGCATTTTGATGCTTTAAATATGAGTCGACATTCAATTTGTTATGTATAATGGTTTATTGTGATGATTTAAATATGGATTGCATGTATGATTTTAGTGTATTTTAGTTATAGAAATTCAGACACAATGTAAATTGTTAGTGAATAAATGAATTGAATTGAATTGAATTTGAATTACTAAATGAAAAGGTCATAAGAATACAATTTATATATTTATATGAATAAGTTTATGCTTTATGTATGTATGTACATATTTATTGTATATGTAGATGGTACACCGCTGACTACCTGCAGTATTGTCTCTCCTATTACCTTTAATCCATCCAAAGGTTGTCTGTAAAAGATCGCTTTAAGCGATAAGACCGCCCATTGTGTCACCCTATGTAAAATTTCTAAATTATGTCTGTGATTTTTATGGTGTACAATAAAGAGTATTCTATCTATCTATCTATCTAGAAGTGACACATTTACTTGAAGCTGATGCAGCATTCTATATTTTGGCGTCTCTTGTCTCGCGAGGTAGTTTTGGTGTACCTTCGATGTTACATATTTGTGCTGCCACTTGTATATCCCTTCCACAAAATTGATCACATTTATTTGCCGCTTTCTTGACGATAAGACATTAAATGTTCGAATCATGCAATCTGATATTATTGTCGAGTTTTCTATAGAATATATTTATTCTCGTGGCTTTATGCGCAGTAAAATACGCAGAGAAACAATAATATCGAACTTTTGAGCTATCTCATCTTAACTTATATTAGAATAAAAAAGATTTGATTTTTTGTGTTTGTTTGATACGCTTTCACGCTCAAACAGCTGAACGAATTTGGATGAAATTTGACAAATAGATATACCATGGTTAGGATAGGACATAAAATACTTTTTATCCCGATATTTTCACACGGGATCAAGACTTATGCGGGTGAAACCGCGAGGTGCAGCTAATTTATTTTATCTAAAAGTTGGAAACAATATTTTAATAATTAATCAAGAAACAGTAAAACTCTAACTGTAGGTCGATGACACATTTTCTTTAAAAAACGCTGCCAAACTCAATGTTACTCCTCTCCACACTGGTCAATTTTTAATCCCGTGGATATATTTAGTGAAGGCCGAATGCTGATAATAAATAACGTTTTATTACATCGTGGACACAATTCGTACACACGGTGACCTATGAAGCTTTAAATACGTTCCAGTATAACCAGACCTCTCATTGTACGGATAGCCTATAACGGGTGTAGAAAGACGAAGCCGAGGGCCACTTATACTCTCCGTCATTGTTATAATTTGTTGGTACTCGACCTTATCTGGGAACCTTCTGGTTACGGAGATATTGAAGGTCAAAGTACCAACTTTTTTATTTTTTTCACGAAAACAAGTTTAAAATTGTATAACTTAACTTTAAATACCCCCAAAACTCCTGTTAGTACCATGTGATGGGTCTTTTTATGGTTAAAGAAACTAATTTCTAAGTAACAAATTAAGTACAAGAATTTCAGTTATTTGAGAACATTTTCTAAACTTTGACATCAACTAACTAGGTATTTAACAAATCATTTAGTTAAATAACATTAGCGAACACAGAACTAAAACGTTTTACAGCCTGGACCCTACGAGGTCAGCTTATACTGGATATGCCTAGCTGGCTATGTCGCTGAGTGTATGCCTGTACGGCTACCGAATGTTGACAACACTGATGATATCGGGCGATTCCAATAATGGCCGCTCTTTTGTTTTCTTTTATATCGATGGCCGTTTTATTTTATGGCTCTCCCTCACTTGGATGAAATTATAGCCGTTAATAGCCGGTGGATGCGATGCGTTTGAGTTTCTTGAAAATAGTAGCAGTAGAGTTACAATAACTAATTGTGAGCTCCAAATCGTTGCACTATTGACAGGCCTACCTCAAGAAAAATAATTTAGCTTAGTTACAGAGGTACTGAAATACAAGCGAAAACAACATGATGTTGCTTAAATTTTTGGTAACCTATAAAAAAATATTACATGACGCCAAAGATATACATATTTCTAGATAGACTGTCAAAGCTGTAAATTCGAAAAAAAACCAGTCCGAAAAAATACAGTCCAACCGTTGGCCGCTAAATGCACGCACACTAGAAAAGCATAATGACAGCACAATGACGTGACGCGAGTGTAAGACGGACCTGTCACGCTCACCAGCATAACAACATTGGCTTGTTTGTTTTAGTCCTTTTGCAGCGTGACACTATCTAGCTAGTCATATAAATAATCAAAGCATGAGACTGTTACTGTATTGTTTTGTATTTGTTTATAAAACAATTCCTATTTAAACTTTATATTATTCTAACATTGTTTGACACGTTCTTCCATAAGTAGCAAGTTAATCCTATCTAATATCTAATCTGACATGTGTCTAATGACAGCTGTCAAGACATTGTCACAATGACAGCTCTCAAACTTTTGGTAACGTTCCGTTACTACACCATCCCCTTTTATTATATTTATTTTTTCCTTTTAATGAGCACTATGCCGTAATTTCTACTTGTCGTGTGATCCCCAATAAAGTGTTCATTTATGCTATATCTCTTAAAGATATGATTCGCGACCATCATTATACATCTAAGTTAGGTCCACCTTTTGGGAGGTCTTCCAATGCTATGGTACGCGGTCGCGACTGCAGAAATGTATGGCCTCATCGGCCATCAGCTGTTCCGCGAGCAAGGTGTCCTGCCTACTGCCACTTAAGTTTCCCAATTCTTCGGGCTATGTCGTCTCTCATACATTAAAACCCAAGCCATAAAGCACTTAATTAATATGTTATTTTTTTGTTTCAGGTATGTTTCCTTTATTCCAAAAAATCTAAGCTTAGAAGACTTCCCCAAGCCACCGCAGTGAGTAATCAAATAGATATCTAACCAAGAATGATTTTGAAGAATGCTGTTGTCATTGATATAAATTGATGGTCATTATGATAGTCTGATTCATCTGTGAATCATTTTAATAGTGGGATCTAGGAATAAGTATAGTATGCTGTTAAAAGGTCGTTTTGAATGGATGTTTATGTCAATTCTATGTAGGTTCAGGTATATGGTGGATTCGGCGTAGTCTAAAGTAATACTAACATAGCTAATGCGACAATGCGACAATACTTCGCAATATTTTGCTTAAAGTATGAAATAATTAAAGAAAGAAATAAAATACGTTTATTTACGGTACATAAGACGCAAGCAAAGGAAAAAACGGCCATCGCTCAGCATAATGCTGCGACCCTATGCAAGACAGAGCCCCAGCGCTGGTTTTCAGCGACAGCCGGCGTTGACGTGATGACGTCAACTTGTGCAGCTTATAATTCATTATTCATCGCACCCAAAGGAGAATTTCCACCGCATATGGGTAGCACAAAGGGCCATGGAGCGAGCCATGCTTTTATAGACCAAGTGCGTAACACCGAAATCCGTCGTCGGTCGAAAGTCTAGGACGTCGGGGACAGGGTGATGCGCCTCAAGTGGAGTTCGGCAGGACATAGACGCGTAGATAACCGATGGAGTAAAACTGTGACCGAATGGTGGCCAGGGTTAGGCAAAAGAAACCAGCGCGTTGGGTTGATGATGTCCTCAAAGTTGTGGGAAACACCTGGATGAGAGACGAACCGGGAAGTATGGCAGAAAAAAGGGGAGGCCTACTCGTCTAAGGGCCAAAGTGCAGGCCTAAGTGTGTCATAGCCAATAGTGTCATCACAATGTCTTCAATTCAATTCAATATTTTTTATTGTGGATCATAGGTAGGTACAATACAGTTCTTAAATAGTTAGAGATTTTGATCAGCTATGTCCCGCCCGTAGGGCATACAATATCAATCAATCAATCTGCCTAGCCTTTTCCCAACTATATTGGGGTCGGCTTCCAGTCTAACCGGATGCAGCTGAATACCAGTATTTTACATGGAGCGACTGCCTATCTGACCTCCACAACCCAGTAACTGGGTAATACGATACCCCTTGGTAAGACTGGTTGTCAGACTTTCGGGCTTCTGACGATGTAACGACTGTCAAAGATCCACGAATGACAGCCGGGACCAACGGCTTAGCGTGCTTTCCGAGGCACAGAGGAGTCTCGTTATGTAAAGATGGTCACCCATCCACAGACCAACCCCGGCAAGCGTAGCTTAACCTGATGGACCGACCCGTGCGGCAGTTATTACTTAGCCACGAGCTCCTCGTAGGGTATACAATAATTACATATAAATTAGCTATTCAATAAAGTTAAGTAACAATATTACGAATTAAATTTCAAAAAATTAAAAGATACAGTCAAACATAAAAAATTAAGAGATAGGTAGGTACATGTCAAACTATACACATAAAATAAAAAAAAAGATATAATTAATCTTAACAAATTGAAATGTCAACTTTAAAAATCATACATAAAATTTTAAAAAATCGTCTTGTTAAAATAGTCTTGTTTTCTTCCTTTTTGATTTGTTTGTATATTGGCACCTTGCAGCTATTTCCGAATAGCTAATTAGTAATTATTTAATCGTGCGTTTGTATGTTGAGCTGTTTTTTGTGTGCACTAAATAAAGATTTATCTATCTATCTATACCCACAGTGGGTGATTTCGGACTGAACTGGTGATGAAATCATTGGCTATCCTTATACAAGTTTTCAAATGTGGCCTCTTTACAGTCTAGGTGTTTTTTTCCCAGACACACAGGGTTATTTTCTTGTGTCCGGACGCGATTACACGAAGCAATAAAATTATCATACATAGCACATAACATTACGCCTGTAATCCTCGAAGGGTTAGACAGAGGTGTACCTATAGTACACCCATATTTCGCCAGTTATGTTTTAGTTCCATGCAATAGGGGCGAGCCTATTGCCATCAATCGGGCACAAATCCAGACTCCAGTCTGATAATGCGAAATTCCAGATGGAAAACAAAATAACACTTGCCTACCCGGAATCGAACCCGGCACCTCATGCTCAGCAGTAGCACTTGCGACCACTAGACCAACGAGCCAGTCAAAATAACATTGTCATATTAAAAAAACCATTACTCATCTTTTAAATTCACTCCATAACATTCCTCATAAGTCATACCTATACACATAACTGACCACCATGAATTCTCGCTTTCCAACATAAAAATGAGTTGGTAATAAAAATGTTTCGGCCGTAGGGACTCGTTGCGGTAGTCCAGTATTTTTAAGGCCATACTTGGACTCAGGCGCGGCATATTGCATGTCATCATTTGTCCTGGGACGTGAAATTTTTGCTGTGGACTTACTCATAAGCGAATAGCGTTTTAAGGGTATATTTTTGTCGAGCAATAAATCTGCGCATCGAAGGACCAATATCGAAATCAGTGTCGCCTCTAGTTATAATCGTCCTGCATGATAATCTACCCAGCCGCACTTGTCTCGCGTGGTGGATTACGGCCCTTTCCAGTCCCATCACTAGGAACATTATATGCGGCTTATGAATTAAAATAAAACCTCAATAGTTAGTTTTCAGCATGCGTTTAGCGCTATACTTATTTAAATCATCATTCTGTCTCTATAATCTTCAAACGATTAATGGGAACAGAAAGATGTTTTAAAATTCGTGTAGTGCTAAACGTATTTAGTTACTAGTTTCGGCCACCGACCCACCGCGTCGCATCGCATCGTTCACCCGCGCTAATACTTCGTTTTCGTTTAGCGTTTTTATCTTTTTGCTCGGCCCCTAAGTAACGTGATGTTAGTGGGTTATAAACTTCTCAAGTATTGGGCTATCCAAAGCAAAAACAATTTTTCAAATCCTACTGGTACTTCCGGAGATTACCCCTACATACAACCTTACAAACAAACAAATACCTCTTTATAGATATGTGGCGCAAGTGAGATTAAGTGTCATATTGCCATCGATCTTTCCCCAAATTATTTATTTGATTTACATGGCTTGGGAAACCAATTACAAAAATAAAAGTATGTATAATAAGTACAAACATAACACTTAACGAATAATTTTTTTTTTTTTTTTTTTTTTAACTATGGCATCTCGCAGGTATACCACTAAGGTATTTACTGCTTAACCGAACAATCCTGTGGCTGCCTTAAGCACTACACTCAAAGCCTCCAGCCAGGAGCAACTATTCTACATTAAGATTAGGCGAACGCTCGCTAAGGGCACCCCCTGTGGGGTACGAACCTCGGCTTAGGGCGTCGCTGAGGGGGGGACAGCAAGATGGGACAGGCTGGATCACTGATATATTATTATTAGACGGGGAATTTAAAGCTACGCGCTCAGCTGCGGCGCGGGCTGGCGCTTCATCGGACAAGACTTAACGAATAACAACAATTAAATACTTTTATCCTCACAAAAATGTAGGCACATAAACATTAAATTGGCGAATTTATTATCGAACAGATCGCAGTCCGGATTTGCTTCCACGAGCTTATTTAGAGTGGTAGGGAGACGCAGCACGGGCTGCTGTCCGACACGAAGGCACGCTTAGCAGTTGATGTTTTCTGCCACGGAGATAATTATTCGGTGTGTAGAGTCGAATCAGCTCATTATGGATGTCATGCGCATCCGTCATTCCCTTCCACACTTTGAGCATAACGCCTACCTGGCCACATGCCCTCCTGGCCTCCAGCGTATGACTATATCAGCAACTCCATCATCTGGATTACACTTAAAACTCATTCACTAGGAAAATCTCATCAAACTTTCACCTAACGAAATTGGGTTTGAAAAATCCTGTTGCACTTTTCAGGGGCTGTAAAATGAGCTTAGGACTTCAAAGTTCACCGCCTATAAGCCAATGACAGTTGTAATAAACTTTAGGGAGAAAAGAAAGCTTTTTAAAAGGGACAGACTAGTGTTAAAAATGTAAACGTAAAGTTGGTTTACTTGCACATTTGGATAACCACCGAAATTAATTTGAGTTTCAATTAGATGGTGTAGTGCTTTCATACTTGTTTATTGAATCATTTTCATCCCGCGGCAGAGTTATAGGAACAACGATATAGCTTTAAAATGTGGGAAGTTATCTATATGATAACACAACAACACAAATATACTTAACTATAGGTACACCCTCTGCCTTACCCTTCGGAGAATATACAGGCGTGATGTTTTGGAAGGTTATCTGATGAAAAGCGAATATCACCGTAGCTAAATACCAATATACAGGGTGATTGGAAGCTGGGTGCAAAGCTATAAGGCGAAGATAGTACAGACAATTTAGAACCATTTAAGCCATGGTTGTCTTAGACGAAGTCTTACCAATTTTTTTTTTTAATAAGGTTTAAAAAACGTATTGATAGAAATTTTCTGAACTTTAAATGTCTGTAAAAAATGTCTAATGTTCACAGAAGCCTAAAAAATGTTTTGCTTGATTGCTTACACATTACTTTGAATAAATAAATAAAAAATGAACTCATATATCATTCAATTTGGCCATAATTATGCAGTTTACATACAATTTTGGGAATTTCCGAAAAAAATATCAAATAATAGGTTAAAAAAATTGATAAGACTTCGTCTGAGACAACCATGGCTTAAATGGTTCCAAATGGTCTGTACTATCTTTGCCTTAAAGCTTTGCACCCATCTTCCAATCACCCTGTATATATCCTGATGTCTTGCCAGCTTTATGTAGAAAAAAAGTTAAAACTGTCTAATTTTTTTTTCTGTAATTTCTCCAGTTTTGCCTTTAAAAGTGCTGCTTCGAGTGAGTAGATTCTGCTAAAATTAAAAATACCCCATTATTTATTCAAAGTCATGTGTATTAATTAGTCCTTTAGTTATTAAGATCGTTGCTAGCATTAATGCAATTTAAATGATGTGGCTGTGCTTTTTTTTATTTATCCAAAATAAAAACTTACATTAGTCGCATATGATGTGTAACATCTGACATCTTGGCTGACAGTACCAACCTCTCGGAAAATGAGTTGGTACCATCCGATGGCCAACTCTAGCAACGAGCGTGGTTCCCCGGCTTCCTGTTACACATTTCCGTCCCTTTTCACGAAATCACTCCACAGATTGCAGGAAAGCGAGGGGAAAGTGAGATGAAAGATGTTAAACATCAAAAAATTAACTCGCTCATCTCTTATCCCATACACCGGCTCCATTGCGTAGAGGTTGATTAATGGGCGTCGCCTCTCGGTAACTCTACTAATGCGATTATCTTGTTACTAAAACAATGTGTGGCAGGCAGGCTTACGATTTTTATTTTATGACACACGATTATTAGAAAGCAGAAAAGTGCAGTTTCCTCATCGTAAAATATGTCTAATAATTTCTACCGTTGAACCGTTGTAGATTCACAATGACTATTTAAAAAAGAATTTGCCTTAATCTCTCCACTGCCTTAATCTCTACACTTTGCCTTAATCTCTACACTTTGCCTTAATCTCTACACTTTGCCTTAATCTTTACACTTTGCCCTAATCTCTACACTTTACCAATCCGTCATCATTATCGTCCTGCTCTTGTCCCAGTTTATTTGTCGTCGACACAGCATATCGCAGCAGTCTTGGCGCAAGGAGCACTGGTGGCGCAAGAAGCAGTGGTGGCGCAAAGAGCAGTGGTAGTGCAGGGAGCAGTGGTGACCCAGGGAGGAGTAGTGGTGCAGTGGTAACGGCCCCGAATTACGAGTATTAGGTCGTGGGTTCAAACCCAGGCAGGTGCTTAACTTTGAGTAAATAATTTAATTACCATTGCTCTGAAAACGGTGAAGGAAAACATCGTGAGAAAACCAGCATATCCTAGAACAAAAAATTTTAAGACATTTCATCACCCAATAGAAGATATTTCTACTGACAAGACCATATAAAACTTAATCGGTTTTCCGACACGTGGGTAATCAACCTGTCAGAACTAGTGTGTGTATACCTTTTTTTGCTCCGTTGCAATAGTGAAGGGAAAAGCGTGACCAATCACACTAATATTATAAAGGCGAAAGTTTGTGAGTATGTATATTTCTCTTCTTCACGCTAGAACTAATGAACGGATTTGGATAAAATTTGGCACACAGATAGTTTATAACCTGGATTAAAACATAGGATACTTTTTATCCCGATATTCCCACGAGATCGAAACTTATGCGGGTGAAACCGCGGGTCGCAGCTAGTATATTATAAACATGTAGTACATTACATGAAGTAACCGATTTCTTACGATATGTGTTCACACTTTGAGGCTTGTCGACATAGAAATTATAAACAACGACATACATCCTATGACCAAACGATCTAAGCATGTTCTTTTCAATTTTTGTCACAGCTGAACCCCCCATCAGTTCCAATTCGCTTGATTGTATTTGGGCACCTTTTCATTTACCATGATAGTCATTTTCTTCAGTAAACCACAGAGTCTAACATCGAGCGAGTAAGCGAGAGGATCCGATTCCTGCTCAGCATTCGAGTTAGCTCGGAAGTCTAATAGAAATAGTCTACCATACAATTTACATACTGTTTAGTATATTGACTCCAGGTTTTAATTAAATAGAGCTGAATACGATTACTATTTTTGTTTTATTATTAATACTTGGTACAATGGCTGACTTACATTTCACAAGCAGGCAGAGAATAATGAAAAGGAAAAACGCCTCCAGTGGAACAGATAATAACTACGTTACTACTAAGTTATGAGTAAGTCAAAGGTAACATTATACAACACGCCAATTTATTATTTGACATAGTATAGGTACTTCGTTACCCAACCTACTGGCTTTATTTTAATAGATATTCTCTCAAAATCCAACAATTGAACTAATGCCAACACAACAATTGGTACATACTTCAGCACTCAGTCACGACACTCAGCAACTGACACTGACGTTTCTAACTGTCAGTTTGACAGCTGAGAACCTGTTAGGCTTATCTATCCATCTGTGGAGGCTGTGATCTCAGGAACTTAGTCGTTAATCAGTCGTGTTGTCTGTCTGCGTATCATGGGACCGTTGACCATTAGTCATGCGGGTTTTGTAACTTTTGTGCCTTTTATTTTTTTGAGGAACGGTATCTTTTCGGTTGACTTGCGAAAGGTTGTGTTCTTTTTGGGTTTATGTAATTCCGGTGTAACTTTAGAATTATTAATGAATGCCATTTTCGGCATGGCCTGGATGGTAGTAAGTAACTTACCAACATATACCTAATTGGTTAAAGTATCATAATAAAATAAGGAACAAAACAGATTTCGATATGCACCGACGAAATCTCAGAAGAAAAAAAAATGGACGGTGTCTCTTATTTGATAATTCTATCTTAAACAGTTCTCAGTATTAGGCAGTTAATCTTTTACGGTGTAAGCATAATAGTCATACTTCCTGTCAAACAAACGATCGACACTTTGTAGGCCATAAAAGTTACAAACAAAACTATGTAGACCAGCGGGGTATTTGCGTAACATACATAAAATGACAATTGGGTTTCATTTAAGAAGTTCTCCCACATTGATTTCGCTATAATACGTTGGTGAGCAGACGAATTTTTCACACCTGTGTAGCAATGGATTATCAATATCCTTCAAAATTCTCGGATTGTAATTGAAAGTATTTTACCTGATTAGGGATACACCCTAATAGGGATGATGCCTGGGTCAAAAAAAAGAAATTCTATTTAGTCCGTCAGTCAGATAATAAAAAAATATTAGACACGTATTTTGTGCTTTATCATATTAATAAAAAAGGACTTATATTATACAACGCATTAAAGTTGGGGAGTCTACATTACGGACAAAAAACATTTTTTAGTCATCATCCCTATTGGATGTATTATAATTATAAATCATAAATACATATATTTCAGAAATAACACTCATAAAAGGTTCACAAAAAACTAATCTTAAAGTAAAATATTAACGTTACGAAAAAAGTATATCGTTGGTGCCTGTCAAAAATCACTGCATCACAGACACCAGCGCCTTCCAAACCAGGTGACATAAAAAAAAAACAAGTATGTGTCAGTAATTATGCGCTTGCATGTGTGTGATGCCGAAGAATCCCCTATTCCCCTGACGTGCCCTGCCGCCAGTGGGTGCAGGCCCTTAGACACATAATGGTCCTTGTGTACCTCTTAAGATAAACCTATAACTATAGGTAGAAATTCAAAGAACCGACGATCGTTTATCAGAATCGAACATCACTTACTTGAAAAAGGGTATTTGGGCTACGTACACACGATCAACAAATAACTATAAAACCGTACACACTACGCCGCCCTTAGGTCACGTACCGACCGTTTTTTCCTTGCATAACCGACTATATGGTTCCAATTAATTAAAGTTTGAGTGTAGACCGTGCCTTATCTTAAGTGTGGTGTGTGCTTTAGTTTTCGCTAGTGTGGGGACTGCAATAAAAGCTGATACATATTTTAGCGGGATATATCGGGATGGTCCGTGATGTATTATCGATTTTTAGTTTTGAAAAGTTTTATTTTCAATAATGTTTCTTTTAAATTTGAAGAGTCGCTTTGTATAAAACCAATAAATCAGTACTTTTCAGGCAAAGTTTGTTTCAATGAGATGAAAATGTTAGCAAAACAGCATTGTTCAAAATAGTTTATCGATAAAGGTGAATGACATCTACATCTTATTATTCTACAATACAATTTATTGTTAAGCACGAAAACTCATTTTACTGTTGCATTTTTAGCCTTTTCTCTTTTCTATTATATCTTTCCCAGATTTTCACACAATACCTAGACTTTATTTATGAATCCCTAGTCCCCAGTATGAATGTACTAAAAAACGTCCTCCCATGTTTAATGCTAAACCCTTAATAAAAACAATATTCTATGAAAATAGTTCCCAAAGTGACTTGAAACTGAATAATAAAAAGTTTATTGCATTTTCAAAGGCAAACTAAATTTGTTTCTTCATAAACACATTTGGGTAGTTTGCGAGACACGATCGCAACTCCGACGGGACGTGTAGGTGCAGTCTGTAGTCTAGGAGACGAGTTGCGAAAACTATATTTCATCTTGAAATCTTGAGTAGGTTTTATGTTGAAATTTTTATGTTAGGAATTGTTTAATTTACGATTTGTGAATTTTGATATAGGGTAAGTAGATAAGAAGTAGTATCGAAGACATTTGATATACCTAACAATAACATATAACAAAGCATCACGCCTGTCCTGTATTTCCCAAAGGGTTAGCCAGATGTGCATCTTTAGTATATTTCGCCAAAACACACGATTTGCACATAATTTATCTGCAGCTTTCACCGACAACATAAATAAAAAATGATATAAAAAACTAAGGTAAGTACTGATGTTAGTTTTTGTGCTTATTATAACAAAAAACAATCACTCTTAGACAGACTTTATTACTTTTAATAGCAGTAGCGTCTTAAGTTCAAGAGTTCAAATCGTGCATAACGATTTGCCTTCTGTCTGCTTGCAATAATAAAATTAATTTATATGATAGGATTGAACATAGGAAACGTTATGATATTTATTCCAATAAATAATGAAATAAATACACCAACCAGCTTAAGGACAAATTAATGTGCTCTTTAATGAACCTAAAATATTAGTTATTTTGAAATGTACCCATGTCTTAGTTTACGATAGTGATAAGTGGAAAGAGGAAGGACAAGAGAACAATTTGCCAAGTTGTGGGGCGCTTAAGGACATTAAAAGTTGTATACAAAATTGTCTTTTTTTAAAATATAGTTTCCACTTACGATTTTAGAAAAAATACTCCACTCAAAAGAAAAAATGAACTCTTCTATACATATTATGAAACAAAGTTGCTTTTCGCGTTTGTCTGTATGTCCGTGTTATTCTTCTAAGTCACGCAACAGATTTTGATGAGGTTTTCACCATCGCTTAGAGAATTTATTCCGAAAGGTTTATGTTACGTTTACCTAAGAAATCTCGATGTTTTGTCAAGTCGTAAAAACCTTACGAAGCAGGAGCAGAAATCTATAAAATACCTCGCTCGCTAGCTCCCAGCCTACCCGCTAGGGATGTTTGTCAGATTGTCAGCGCGCGTGTAAGCGCCACTTGCTCCCACCTGCAACTTCCCGAACTTTGCTGTCGAACCGATAGTTCCGTGACGTCATTCGGCACATCTGAGACCGTACCAATTGTTTCGGTGGTAATGATCGCTTGCTCCCGTTAATTGTAGTTAGCTTTGTTAGTGCTGTGCTAATGTTGGAGCTGGACTTTCGGAAGTTAGAGTGTGTTTTGTAGAGGTGTTATTATTTTTAGGTTATTGTTTGTGTTTTAATGAGTTGAATAATTTTGCATACGTCACGCTGTGTCTGGCAATCTTCTGTCAAGGAAATATTTAACATATGTCAAAAAAGAATAATAAGTATTTAACTATCATACCAAGATTTTTACCCGAGTATCCTACCTTCATAACCTCAGTACCAAAGGACCATTGTTATTGGACATACGAAATAACTAGTTTTTAGGAAACAAAACACTGCCTAAATGATTATTATTAGCCGGATTCTCCTCGTTAAAATACAAACTAACTTAACTTTAAAAACACACAATTAAATCAGTGACAGCCGGCTAGACTTTAAATTAAATCATTCAACAATGGACCAATTTAAAACTCCATTTCCATCCATCTGCCAAGCTTCAGTAGACTCGAAAATAAAAATAGACGTCCAACATAACAGAGCCATCCCTGGGACATTTTCACATTAACAATGTATATTTAAAACCACATAATAAAAGTACTGCGTCCATTTTAAAATACATTTTTTAATTTGCAGCTGAAAATGTACTAAATATTCAACGCGTTTACTGATATCTAAATTTAGTTTCCGGTTGTCCCGGGACTATGAATAAATCATTGCACCTCACTATTTAGCGTTGACAGTGCATTAGGCTGTGGACATACAGGCTCTCTCTAGCGGGTTTTAGTGTCGGTGATAGATTGTTCTAGAATCCGTTCAGCCGATTTAGCGTTAAAGCGTAACAAACAAATAAACTCACTTGCGCATTTTTAATATTATTTAGGATTATAATATGCCCGTGTAAATATAATTTGTGGAAAATTTTATGACATTACAGGAAATGTGTTTTAAAAGTATCTAAATAATAAAAATCGTTCGTTATTTTTTTGTAATAAATTACCTACTATATCGAGAACTTGAAACTATACACGTTTAGGCGGTGTAGGTAACTATAACTAGTATCAGTTTCACGTGTAAAATCTCTCGACACGTTTTTTGAATCGCTGTATATTTTAATGGATTTTCTACGGGCTTGATACCTTGAATGTATTGAAAAGAGTTTACTTCCAACGATTGGATTCTGATTAATACCAATATAGATTTATTTCCACGTATCAAAGGAAACATACCTACCCTAGACAATTCCAATAATAACTCCTCTTTCAATATTCTAGAGGGATATCAAATACGTGTACATCTCAAACTCGAAACCAACATGGATTCTCGCGAGTCTATTTTCCATTTATAAACCATTTCGTGCGCGCCACAAAATAATTCAATTTAGTCACGTCCACTAAAATAGAGACATTGCCATTCATGTACACTGCCCTTTAATGCATTTATAGTCGCGTACATCCGCGCACGAAAGTGCTAAATGCGTATTTAGCGGTAAAGCGCGAAACCTACCTTTTTGTTGTTGTCTGTACGGCGTAATGAGTTCCAACAGGATCGGATTCGATGGAAATTAACTGAAATAAACGGTGAGGAATAAATGCATATGGTTATAACGTGCAGCGTACACTTGATACTTTTGGTATCGACGACTAACAACTAACGTTAGTCGTCAATAAAAAGTATCAAGTGTATGCATACTGTTGTTGCATCGTGTATTTTTAAATCACACTGATATAATCGCGCATTTCCAAGAGTTTACGCTGGTCGTAAGGTGATAAACTTATTGGTGAATCGATTTACTTAATGCTTGGGATTAATGGCAAGAAATAATAGGAAAGCATAAAGCTTCGTTCAGACTAGCGCGACGCGACACCGGCTATTGTTATACCGTGAAGTTTTCTTAGAAATTGTATTGTTCGAGTCGCGTCACGACGTCGCGTCGCGCTGGTCTGCACGAGCCTTAAGATTACGGTCTTATATCGGCTTGCTAAACGCACTCGCTAATATTTACAATAGCTATACTATTGGAAGCTCTTGGCTAGATACTAGCCAGGTGTCATCATCATCATCTTTTTCTCACCCTTCATTATCATTTACTCCTTTTTTAGACTGCGTTTCGACAAGTTATGGGCGAGGATGCGTAGCGAGGGATGTGTGTGAAACTAACCAATAACACCGCTAGCTTAGCTCAAGCAATGACAGTGAAGCGATGTTATTGGTTAGTTTCACACACATCCCTCGCTACACATCCTCGCTCATCTCTGGTGGAAAGGCAGCCTTAGGGTTCCGTTTCCGAAGGGTGTTAAACGGAACCCTTTTACTAAGCCTCCGCTGTCCGTCCGTCCGTATGTCTGTAATTTCGGGCTGTATCTCACGAACTTTAATAGGTAGACAGTAGAATTTTTTACAGATTGTGTGTTTCTATTGCCGCTATAACAACAAATAATAAAATTAAAGGAGGTCCCTATACAAGGAACTTGTTTTTCTCGCTATTTTTTTGTTAAATGTTGTGCGGTGGTACGGTAGCCTTCGTGTTCGGGTCTGACTCGCAATTTACCTCTTTTCTTTCTTACCATATCTCACACGATCAATCCATCTATCTTTGGTCTTCTTCTCCCTCTCCATACATCAACATTTGTATTCATCAATCTTTTAGTTACATGCGTTTCTTTTCCTATATCTACCTCTTAACTTATTTTAATTAGTTTTTATATTCCAGGGACGCCGTATTTTTTTTCATAAATTACTTTGTTAAACTGTGCCTTGGAGTTTAAATGTGGTGCTGTTCGACAAACGATTGGACACTTATTATCATGTCCAGCGTGTTAGATCCTGTAACGTGCGGCTGCACGTTACAGGATCTGATGGACGCTAGTGATAGCGTCAAACACGTCGCCGAATTCTGGGCCGAGTCCATTTATATTGCCTTCTATATAATTGTGACGATTCTGGTGACCAAATTTAGTCGACGTCGAAAGTATTAAGTCTGTGCCTACCATTAGCTACGTGTGCACGCGAGTGTACTTGACAGAATTATTTATGGGTTTTATTATAGACTAATTTGTGGATGATTTTACAATGTTGATGTTGCGTGTGGATGGAGCTTTCAGTATGGTGTATCATTATTTACGATATGTCCCTGTATGTGTTTGATATCAAGCCTGTAATTGTTTCATTGTGGAGCAAAGTTCTCTTCCACAAATGCATGCATGCATTGACTACCCACAAATTGCTTACTGCGAGTTGATGACGTCAAAACATTTTGTCCAGGGTTTCTTCACGATGGTTCCCTTTTAAATACAGTAGTCATGTCCATGATTTTGGAAACTATCTAAATACCGTATGTCTGTGTGTGTATGTATCTAGAAATCCAATGACCACATTTTGAACTTACTTTACTTTTGTCTCTTGTCAACGTTATTGACTTTTATCATTCGTCATTTAACCACCATTTTTTCTAGGCTACTCAAATACCTCCTTTGTTTTATGACTCACTTCTGAAAGCTAAGTTTCTTGGACTTTTCAACATGCCTAGAAGTATTTGTCATGAATCATACGACAAACTTAAATATTTACTTAAGTCGAATCATTTAAGAAAGTTTTTTTGCACTTTGCTGGAATCGACAATTACTCATTTTAAATTTCACTACATTATTAAGAAAAATGAACGTTTTGTTGTAATTTCAATGATTGAGAGTTCAGTCAACGTGTTTATTTAGGCTTTAGAGTGTTTAAGTTTTTTCTTAAGAACTTGAGTGTTTGTATTAATAGCGTTAGTCATTCCAAGTCCGTCTTGAGTAGTGACAGTGTTTTTTCGAGTATTTGTGGATATTTCTCTTATTTTGGTGAAGTAAAACATCGTGAGGAAACCGGCATGTCCTAGAACTAAAAAATTAAAGATAATATGTGACAGCTACCAACCCGCACTGGGCCCGCGTGGTGGATGACGGCCCACTCCCACTCACTGAGAAGAGGCCTGTGCTGTGTGAGAGTCCCAGCAGTGGGAATATTAAAGGCTGCTTATGCTTATGTACTTATTTTAGACGCTGAAAATGCATAAGTACATTTTCTATGATTTCTTAGGAAACGCAAGAGGAAATAAAATATGCTAGTTTCCTTGCATGAATAGATTTATATTTGGGATATGATAAGGCACAATGTTACCCAACTGTTTTTTTTTTTGAGAAATAGTAGATTTTACAACAAGTGCACAAAAGGAACCATTTTCCTCGACATTACTATCATGCTAAAAGTCTCGGATAAAATGGTTTTGTGGACGAGTTATAAACTCTGCTTTTCACTTCGATTGCGAGGAAATAAAACAGTAGTATAACATAACATTTCTTTAATTAAAATTCAATGTAAAATTAGTACAGTTTTGAATACTGAAGGAAATTGTTTTTACGTCTTAAAAAACACATATGGCAAATAAATTCAAAATCAAAATCAAAATCAAAAGTCATTTATTCAAATTAGGCTGAGAATCAGCACTTTTCGAACGTCAAAATTACATAAGACAGTCCCCCAAAAAAAATTAAAAAGTAAATATGAGAAAATAACAAATTCTATCTATGAACTTCATATTGTGTTTATCTGTATGTCTCATTTTCTTTGTCTTAATATAGATACATTTATGAGTAGATACGCTAATGCACTTGTGCACAAAATTCGATTTTGTGCAGCCTATGTCCTGCACAAATAAGCACTTTCAGAGCATGAGAAGTGAAAATGTTATTTAAATTCAATGAAAATAATATAAAGACGAGTACCTACCTACTTTATTTATTTCTATAAAACCATATTATTTAACCCAAAAATTCATCTGTGATATCCACCCTACTTTGCGGTCAACAGTTTATTACGAACATTTACAGTGAATTATGCAAAAATATGCATTGTAGTCAATGCTTGCATAAAACATCAGATGGATAGCTGGCAGCTCATACTAATGCAATGATATCATCAGTTTCGTAGATATTATTCACGCTGGCGCACGATTGAGTAGTAAATGGAGTGCTAATGCAAGCGAATGGCGCTATCGATATTCGCATAAGTGATAGACTACTCTGGTTATGATAGAAGGTCATCTATGTCATAGGCGTTGCATATTAAGTGTTAGTTGAGGCACATAACAGATCTAAACTTTGCTTTTACTTAGATATTAATTTTGTTGCGGAACGCAGCAATGAATATTGAGTCGTTAAAGTCCGTCTTTATTACAAAACGAGTTCTAACTTTATTCCAAGCTCAAACCCTCGAGCCAGTTTTTGTATTTCGAACGAAGTGAAGTTCTTAATACAAAATTGACAACTTAAACTTGGTTTTTACGTCGTCAACCTTTGTGGGAATACCTGTCCTGAAGATAATTCTTGTTTTGTAATGAGACCGAATGAGTTTATTAATCTGACTTAACCCGATTTCATTTTGTTTATCTTTGTAGAAGACCATGTTTGACAAAGCACAGTCATAGACAATCATAAACCTAAAAGGTCAATTCATTCATTTGGCAACCGTGAGTTCTATCAATAGAGTATAATAAGACTCCATTAACTCAATACTCCGTGTTCAATCGTGATCATAAATTAACATGAAGTTTAACTTTTAGGTTGAAACGGTTTATTTTGGAAGCGTAAGCGCAACATGAATCGTGATTGAGTTGCGCATGATTTTACTTTCGTTTCTTACTTTTTGCATAATTTTCTAGTTTTTATTGTGTAGTCGAGACTTACGTTTAGGGATTTAATTTCTCTCGACTTGTATCTACATTGTCTGTATTCTATGTTAAGTAATATTGGTCTCACTTCTGAGAAAATCAATGTTCTAAGCTAAGCTATTATTTTTACTAATACAATACGAGTAAATACCCTCAAATCAGCTGTAAACAAGACAAAACACCAAACCAATTGAAAAAGGAATCAAGTCACTTCCATAATTTTTCAAATCAGGAACCATAAAATTGGATACGTCGTGCGAACCAGCACGAAGCTCGAAGGCGCGACACTGTTCGGCCAGATTTTTATTACATACACACGTATTCGGGACACGTCGCGAGCCCCGAGTGGAGCCGAAGCCACGCGGAGGCAATCCAATAGGGCTGGTGACTGTGATTTCGAACTTCGAACGCACGGATTTTTTTTATTGCTTTGCAGAATGTTGATCGACATTTTAAATCTTTTATGCTTTTGCTGTTCTAAAGTGCAGTGTTCTAGTTAAAGTTAACCGAGGGAAGCGGTTTATTATAGTGTTTGTAGATAATGGCCGAGTCTGTGGAACATTACCCGTTTAAACGTAAACGTTAGTGTTGTATGTCGGTCGTGCATCACTCCAAGGTTTCTTATTAAGTTTCCTTTCTGATTCTAACGAGTAACCTACATACACTGTACACTAATAATTGTACATAGTTAGTTACTACTCAAATTGCTGCATAAAAAAACAATGTGGAGAGCAACCGTGGTGATACATTACAGTGGGACATTTACCTAATATTACTGTTATTATTTCTGATACCGTTCCATTTCCAATAGACCAACTTTACCAACAATTCAAACACAAATTTCCAACAAAATACGAATATGCATGTATCATATCCCATATTGAAACCCCACGCAAATATTTCTGGGAAAAATAAATTGCCAATATTACAACCCTATATCGAACGCATCACATTTTTTTTCTAAATTCGAAATTTGAACTGCGATTCCTTTTAGCTGTCATGATTTATAGGAGGTGCTCATTTGAGCGGGAATTTTGAATCTTATTTAAAATTCGATATGACTGTCGCTTGGGGCTGCATAAATATGATTCGTTGTGTGCATATTTAAAAATATTTTGCGGAGCAGTGCTTATGGTAGTTTTTTGTGGATCCTGGCAAGGAAAAGGCGCATTAAACTAGAGTTTTATGAGTGTTGTCATAAAACAGTGAAGGGGAAATGTCAAACAGGGAAGATTAGGTCAAGGAAAATGGAGGTTTATGCAGGAATGAAAATTCGTAATAACAAAACAAACTACGTTCGACCAATCCATTGTCATGATCTGATAATTAAGAAAAGTGTATTTGTAATCATATCTTTCTAATTAAGTATGCTAGTTTTAACGGTTATAAAAATATGACAGTGACGTGTCATTGACGTTCAATGTCATAGTCCACAGGTAATAAAAACAAAACAATACATTTCTAATGTTACCAGTTTCTAGTCAATAAGCACATCTTTTTACTTTGTACTAAAAAAAAACGGTATTCCGTAGCTCTGATAAAATTGTGGGACGAATTTAATGTTGCAAGATAACTGTATGTAAGTATGTACGTGTCAAAATTTCTCGAAAACAAACTCTTTGTATGCACCGCTGGCGGTGTAGGCACTTAATACCTAGTCTGGTTTTCTTATCTATGTAGAACGATTTTTGATGGAATAATAAAAACATGTGAATCATACGGTTTTGAGAAGTTTTTTTTATCGTGAATCCGTGTCACCTCGTGGTGAGGAATTACTGTGCCGTGCATGAATATTTGCAACACCAGGCTACATAGATTCCCGGCCACCGTAGGCGCGGGCTTGCGGATGGTGAGCAATGGGTAGCTCGCCGTCCGGTAAGGACCAAGCCCGGGTCGACGGCGCGTTGTGTTCCACGCGCGCCTCAAAGAGTGTCAGCGAGTGAAGGGGTCCAATGAGACCATTGCCTGCCGGGGTTGCGGGAAAGTCCGAAAGGGATACCGTGGCCCCCTGGCATTGCACAGGCAAGAGAAGGAACACGGGTGGGTTTTAGTCAGTAAGAGTCTGACACGCCCTCCCGCTCCACCCAGAGCGGGAGGAGTCATTTGATGATTTCCCACCCATAAAAAAAAAAAAAAAAAAAAGGCTAAGTACATAGTTGCTTATGTCTTAGATGACCAAATAGCAGAGTTTTGTAGACAAGAACAGGCTTTTGCTTGGAATAACATACCAGGTGATAACTATAAGAAACTAAAACCACAAGTTTCCGTCATTATGACAACGTCTTGACCTACAGTTGGTCAAACAAAAGGTCTGCTACGACGGCTTGGACAGCGCGAACCTTGCCAGCATTTATCTAACCTCCAAATTTGACAAAACTATACTTGCTGGTACTGCTGTTCTTACAACTAAGACACTCCGTGACACTATCCTCCCTACAGAATTCCGGCCACGGCGGCCAATTTCAACGGAGATTAGCAAAGTACAATACGGCCGATATAACTTGGCAGTTCCGAACTTCGCGCAGGAGGCTACGCAGTAACATTTTTTAGGAACCAAATGGTGATATCAGGCGAGTGGGAATGAGAGAACATGCGCGGAAGTTCGAAGAGCCTATATTATATCGGACGTATTACAATACGCTGGTGATGTTATAGTGTACAAGTATAATGCGCATATACAGGAGCACTTTTTATTCCGTTACTCTCATAGTTCGATGGGACGGCAATCCGACACGACCAGGGAGTGATCTGGCGCAGGACCAACGCCTTTACGTACTTTCCGCAATGATATTATATGTAAAAAGAGGTAGATAGGTTATAAACGTTTCGCAAGTCGTCAGCCGTCAAAAGTTGGCTAACTAGCCACATTTTCTTCGTTTTGTCTCTTTTCCGCTCCCGATAATTACGACATGCCCTCCTACTTCCACGTGTCATATAATAGTGTGAAATAGTGCCGTTTTTGAAGATAGAATGTTAGGTAGGTAACCTATCTACGTCTTTTTACTTCTAATATCATTGACTTTCCGACACAACACAAACATTACAACAACCTTAAGAGCGGCCAACCCGTCATACTTTTCATACAAACGCTCGTACGTGATTATGGCGTTGTAACACATCTTTATTTAATTTTTTGTAACTAATATGTATATTGTGGACTATACCTAGGATTCTATGAAAGCAAAATATAGAAAATTTGAGAAACAAATTCAGTATAAGCCTCCGAAAATCTGCTTTTTTGCACAGATTTCACCTGAACTTTGGCTGGTCATAATGTGCTCATAAATAGTAAAAGTAAAGAAAACATCTGCATAGGAACCTTGCACATGTAATGAAGAGGCTTACTCAAAAACTCGTATTTCCTGAAACAAATTTCTACACACTATTTTTCGTACAATGTTATCGCGTTCTCACCTGCTTGTTAGTAGTTCTCACTTGCGCTTGATGAAACAACAAGCTTTTCGAACATGCTCGCGTTGTCGATAGACGTGCCGGGAAGGGCCCTCTTAACACAAGCCGAAGCGTCTGACGACTGGCGATCTCAAAAAGGCGGCTGGGACAGGCTGAATGCAGGAGGAGGATAACTGGGTGTTGTGGTGCACTTGGGGGGAGGCCGATGTCCAGCAGTAGTTAGATATTGCCCAGGAATGGAAACCGAAAGCTAAAGGTAATATCACCATTCCCCGATCGATTTACGAGATCGACGTTTCGTATTCCCCTTTTGTCTCCTCGAAAACTGAGCCGATTCAATTATTTTGTTCATTAAATTTTAAAGAAACAATATGTCTAGGTTCCTATAATTTTCTTTAAGTTAAAATCTTTTGGAATTTGTCTGGTAGTCCTATAATCACGGCGGTTAAAATGGGGCATTTTTGTAAGTTTTGGAAAGTCATTTTTTCTTTACTAATAAGTTGCTGATAAAAATGATTTTCGGAAAAAAAAAATTGCTCTAGGGAAAAATGATTGCTCTAATCGGGAAGAAAATTGGGGAACACATTTGTATGGAGAATCGCAGGCCCAGTTCCCTCTTAAAGAGTGGATTCTAGAACATTACAACAAACTTAACAACAATAACACAAGCCTTATGGTACAAGTTTCCCACATTGTCGTAAGGCCAGTCCATCAATGACTTGCTTGTATTGCGCTGATGTTATCGCCGACCTCAAATTATGAAGTTGAGTTTCGTTATTAAAAGGTCAGCTGCATTAACAGAATGGGTGCTGAGAGTGTGGACTTAAGACATTTTTTTAAATACCTACGAAATACATTTCGCCTTTTTATTGTGTTATATTTTAAAGCAACAAATAGGTAAAACTAATCACGCCTGTATTCACTGAAGGGTTGGGCAGGGTGTACGGAAATTCTATACAATGCAAGATCAAGTTATACTGGAAATGTATAGCTTGATATGTAGCCGTGTGTACCTATAGTACACCCACATTTCGCCACTTATTTTTAAGTCCCATGTAATAGGGGGGCAAACCTATTGCCATCAACCGAACACGAATCCAAACTCCGGGTTGATACTGAGAAGTTCCAGTTGGAAAAACCCTGAATGACACTTTAACCAACCCGGGAATCGAACCTCAGGCTCAGCAGTAGCGCTTAAAGAAACTTGACATACAATTCGAATGTTTGTTGTCATATTATGGAAATTTATGGGAAAAAATAAATTACCTAGGGAGGAAAATAATTAAATAAATTTATTAAACCAGATTTTAGTTCACAATTTCCGTCTAGAGACGACGTTTCAAAAGATTACTTTCTTCCCAAAGAATTACATAATTTATGATGTCCCAAATACCTCAGTGCGAAGTATCGAACTTTTAAGCTTAAGATCGTGAGTTCAACTATTTGGCACAAACATTTAAATCTCTCAGACACCTCTTTCTTTCGAGTCTGAGCGATAATTATGATATTTGATTCGGGCACAGGCCCGGTGAAAATATATATTCCCTCCAGGCCCGCATTCCTCCAATAAGCTCTATCAAAAGTGTTATATCTCAAGATTCACAACTAAAATTCATTTGCCGACTCACAATACACTTTAAAAAAATCAATTGACAGATGAGGAAGAAAAAATAAATATAAATATAATAGAAAGAAGAAATAAATATAATATTTGTTTACTTTTTTCTCAAAATTAAAATGTTCCCCCAGTCCACAGTCTGCCTACTCAATCTCTACAACTCGTAATATTCATAGCACAAAACAATACACGATTGATTGTGCGCGAGCGCAAGTGAAACGCAAGGTCTACGCCCAAGCCACAGATAATAATAATAATACTTACGCCCAAGCTTATCTGCGAGCTTACATCATGTGTGTAGTCACTTTCAATTCGTAACTATTGGATAAACATGTCTGGATTGTTTGTCTGTCAGTAAGTATGAGTGGATTGATGTTTAGTCTAAACGTACATAACAGCATCTCGCTTTTATTCTTTGAAGGGGTAGGTAAATATGTATAAGTGCACCCACAATTCCACAGTTAACCTGGACGACCAAACTCTGCTCTGGTGAAAATAAAGAATGCTCATTTAATAGTACAGGTAAGTTCATACTAATTCCATGCTGCCATGATAGTAGGTACTTACTAATTCCATGGTGCCATGGTCTTTATACTAAGTTGTTATTGTTCTTGTTTTAAACTTTGGGCAACCGACCTCTGCTCGTTGCTGCGGGTGAAAATGTGGAGAAAACGAATTTTCCCAGATATGAGACCTAGCTAGATTGATTTTTCGCCCCCGTAAACCCCTATATTGCAACTTTAGCCGTTAGCCGATTTCACAAATATTGCTCGTTTAATAGTATAGGGTAACATCACGCCTTGTTTCCTCGTAGGGTTAGGCAAAGGTGTACTTACCTATAGTACACCCACATTTCGCCAGTTATGTTAAAGTTCCATGTACAGATAGTGCAATCCACGACGACGCGCCCCACTCCGCGATGACTGTACTGTAAGCTGTACTTTAGTGCGGAGCGGAGCGGAGTGGGGCGCGTCGTCGTGGATTGCACTGTCTATAATAGGGGCGAGCCTATTGCCATCAACCGGGCACAAATGCAGACTCCGGTTTGCTGCTGAGAAATTCCAGATAGAAAAACCGAATAACACTTTGCTCGTCCTGGGAATTGAACCCAGAACTATAGTTATTTTATAAGTCCCATGTAATAAAGGGTGAGTCTATGGCCATAATAACTAATATAAAGAAATGTAACTGGAAACAGTTAACTCGCGGATGTAACCCAGGGCCGTAAGCATTTTTTTTAAATTGTTACCTGTTTGTTTATATCATTACTGGTAGCCAGAAGCCCAAAAGTCTGACAACCAGTCTTACCAAGGGGTATCGTGTTACCCAGTAACTGGGTTGTGGAGGTCAGATAGGCAGTCGCTCCATCTTAAATACAGCTATTCAGCTGCATTCGGTTAAAGTGGAAGCCGACCCCAACATATTTGAGAAAAGGGTAGGCTATATTGATTTATAGGTTTGTCCTTGTCATCCATAAGCAACGTAGTGACGTAGGCCGCAAAAAACTTCATGTTCATACACTAGTCCAAAATAATGAACTATACATAAAGCAATAGACATTTCGAAATAGTTGGTACGAGTGTGTCGTGATGATTGGAAGAATTATAGTGACAACAATGTAGTAAATCAGTTGTCACTGCATCAATAGCATACAATTTATTAACAATTTGCATCGGCAGTTTTGTAATATGTGCTGCAATATGTTTTGCTTTTGTACCTATCTTTTGAGGACTTGGATGGCGCAGTGGGTCAGCTCAGCTTTTTACGCCTAAAGTTGAATTTACAATAACTTACTATAAGTAATAACTGCCGCACGGATCGATCCATCATGTTAAGCTACGCTTGCCGGGGTTGGTCTGTGGATGGGTGACCATCTTTACATACCGAGACTCCTCCGTGCCTCGGAAAGCACGTTAAGCCGTTGGTCCCGGCTGTCATTCGTGGATCTATGATCTACGGGTCGTCAGAAGCCCGAAAATCTGACAACCAGTCTTACCAAGGGGTATCGTATTACCCAGTTACTGGGTTGTGGAGGTCAGATAGGCAGTCGCTCCATGTAAAATAATGGTATTCAGCTGCATCCGGGTAGACTGGAAGCCGATCCCAATATAGTTGGGAAAAGGCTAGGCAGACGATGAAGGTAATGTTGGTCATCTGCAAAGGCTTTTCCCAACTATGTTGGGGTCGGCTTCTGTCTATCATGCTGCAGCTGAATTTTACATGGAGCGACTACCTACCGAACCTCAAGGTAACAAACAAACGCTGTTGTGAACTTATATCATTCAAGATTTTCTGGGCCATATCGTAACTAAATAAACATAGTTTATTTAGACGTTACTTTCCGGGTCGGCGTTTTTCTTGCATAGATTATTCGTGTCTATAACCGGGTATCGTATTACCCAGTTACTGGGTTGTGGAGGTCAGATAGGCAGTCGCTCCATGTAAAATACTGGTATTCAGCTGCATCCGGTTAGACTGGAAGCCGACCCCAATATAGTTGGGAAAAGGCTAGGCAGATGATGAGATTATTCGTGTCTATAAACGCTTCAAGCTAAATCCTAGTTCAAAAGAGTTTGAAAGAAAATAGCCAGTAACTGACGGACTCATATTGCCCGAGTTTACTTAAAGATGACAATTTTTTTAGACCGACTGAACGAACTGAACAACTTTCTTAATGGCACCAACATCGTATTAGCAAAAAAATTATTAGTCGTCTCATACAATTGGGTCGAGTAGGTATTGGAGATCTGTACCACACCCTTTATTTTGACCATACCTTTCTGATGTATCCTGTATGTATGGGTCCTGATCAGATTGAGATATTTCAGGAAACAAGTCAAGATCATTTTCGTAAAATCTGATCATTTGACGAAATAAAGCCCACATGGCTCGGATGACATCACAACACACTGATTCCAGAAGATAATATGAGTCATATAGGTAATATTGGATGTGAATTTAATAACAGGGGACATGGAGATTACCCCAAAGCTAATATAGACGGTACTCGGGCTAACAATAACCTTGTGATCGGTATTAGAAATAGGAATTAGATGGATGAGGCAGTTGAAGTAGACTTGGGGAATTCTTATGACGCTCATGATTAAGATATTTCTTATTTTCGCAAACATCCACATAGGATTTAAGAGGATTTTTTGTGCATTTCAAAACTTTAGCAAGGATTTAAAATTAAAATAGGCCATTTTGTGGAGAATTGTTTTTATACCTCTCTTTTGCTACTCTATTTTTGAACCTTTATCTGATCTTCTCAATGGTGAGTTTAAGTCATTGGGGCTGTCGATCTTTCTTAATTTGAACCTTATTTATGAGTTATAAGGTTGCATATGTCAATTTCCAAGTAACTATCGGTAGCACTTTTTCCTGATCACTATGCTACAAGTAAACATAGTATACACAGCTTTCAAAGAAAAACTGACATACAATAAGTGCTTATTTTAAAACAAAACATTGCCACATCACTCACCCTCCACCTACATTCCGACATCCCGTCATCCATGCATCAGAATAGTAGCATCAGTAACGCTTTGTCATACCTCGTAGATATTAAATTTCTTGGCCAACATATTGGTGCACCTTTTGTGAACAACAAAATGGTGCATTATCGGAAATAGTATGACAATGAAGGGGGTGAAGCCGCTGCATAGGACAAAGGATATGCTGTGTAGCTCAGGGGTTTTAGGAAGCCTTGATTGTCCCTTTTGATGTGCTTGGTACTATTGGTATGAGTAGCGTTTGCAGGTATTCTGAAATTGAGATACATTTTGTTCATGGGAATATCAATGTATCTTTCAATGTATATATACTCCTTTTACTTCGTTTACGTTCAAAGATCAGCTATATAATTGCGTAACACATTTTCGTAAATGATTAAGACTAATCTGTTTCATTTTGACAGCTCAACAACATTCATAGCGTTATTCACGTTTTTGAGCAGATTTTTTTTCGAACTTATGAAGCAATGGATTAGCAATCTGTTTCAAAATGATTCAGATTGTGATTGATTGCGTATTACGTAATAAGGGTGCTGGTCATCACGCAGGCCGGTTGCAAGTACTACGCACTTGACCTTTCCGAACAACATCACCAATAAGGCCACTATATGTCCTTCTAGGGAGTTTCCACTCACAACTGCCTTGAAAATACCTTTTCTGGGCGCCTTTCCTTTTTTTATGCTCTCAATATGACCAAACCATCTAAGCATACTCGTTTCAATTAAAAACTAAGTATTTAGTTTAGTTTAGTAGGATACCTTTGGATCATCGCTAGGCGTACCATAGGTACATCTCTGCCTAACTCTTCGGGGAATTGAATATCAAAGTCAATAATTCACGCATCAGTTCGTGTGTTCTATTACATTCGAAAGCGTAATTACAATTTCAAATCGCACTTATATGAGGTAATCGTTAAGGCACGTAATCGTGTAATACTTACCTTTAGATAAAGCTATATTGGAAGAAGGGAAAGTGAGCTTTTGCAGTTAAAAGATTCTTGCTTATTGTATGGGAAGATAAGAATCAAATTCTTAGGTTTTTGTTAAAGATGTTTCTTTGTTAATAATCCGTTAAATCTTTGTCACAAGTAGACTATTGTTTATTAGTACTTTATGCAACTTTTAAGCTTGCTACGTTTTATTATAAGTAAGACAATTAACTATAGAATCTTGATGAATGCATAACCTCCTCTTTTTGCTGTTACCAATGATTTAAATCGCAAGATTTGCCCTCACTGTACCTAGTTACGCAAAAAATTGTGAGTGCGAATACACTCAAGTCAAGTCACTGCGTCATTGCGTGTCAGAGGTGTCAAATCGAAATAGAAACGCGACTATCTTTTGACGCGGTAGAGCGAATCTAACGATTTAAATCTTTGGCTGTTACTGAGATATAGGCTTATGACATACATAATTACAAAGTATGCGTAATAGGGTCCCGTTGGCACCCTTTCAGTATCAACTGAACCTTTAGCTTGAAGTGTAAAAGTTATCGCCTAAAAACATAACATCACGACTTGTTTCCACGAAGGGTTGGGCAGAGATATACTTATAGTACACCCACATTTCACCAGTTATGTTTAAGTACCATGTAATACCCTTCAAAAGGGCACAAATCCAGCCTTCTGGCTACTACTGAGAAATTCCAAATAGAAAACCCAATAAAATCCGAGCCGGGAATCGAACCCAGAACCTCATGCTCAGCAGAGTAGCGCTTGCAACCACTAGCCAACGACCAACGAGGCAGTAAAAACATTTAAAACAGATACTTATCTCAAATCTTTATACTCAGATGCGCAAATTGATAACAGCTAATATTAATAAACGTTTCAAAAAGCTTTTATACGTAATAAACAAATCACTCAATCAATCGAGATAACCTTTTCTAATACTTCTTAATAAACTAAAAGAATTCATTCGTTTAATAAGTCGAGAGCATTGCTATGTATTGCGTATTTTCTGTTACTTTAAATTAGTGTAATTGAATTATTTGCAAAATGACTAGTTATAAACACACATACGCCTTCTGCCTGTGGGGCTCGTGGCTAAGCAATAACAGCTACACGGGTGATAGATCAGTTTAAGCTACGCTTGACGCGGTTGGTCTGTGGATGGGTGACCATCTTTACATACCAAGACACCTCCGTGCCTCGGAAAGCACGTTAGGCCGTTGGTCCCGGCTGTCATTAGTAGATCTTTGACAGTCGTTACGGGTCGTCAGAAGCCCGAAAATCTGACAACCAGTCTTACCAGTTATTGGGTTGTGGAGTCATATAGTCAGTCGAAAATCTGACAACCAGTCTTACCAGTTATTGGGTTGTGGAGTCATATAGTCAGTCGCTCCGTGTAAAATACTGGTATCTAGCTGCATCCGGTTAGACTGGAAGCTGACCCTAACATACTTGGAAAAAAGCTAGGCAGGTGCTGATAAACTCATCAGATGCAGAAACTACAGAACGCCACCTGCTACGATCCTTACATACTCCTTTTGTCTCGTTTACGTTCATATATCTGGTCATACACGCACTCCGGTTGCGAGTACTACGCACCTGACCTTTCTGAAGAACATCACCAATAAGGACAATATATGTCCTCCTAGGGCGTTCCCTCCCGGCGTTTCCACTCAAATCTGTCTTGTAAATACGTTTTGTTAGTCGCCTTTCATTCATCCTCTCTACTACTTCTTCTTTTAAACGGTGCGGACCGTTGCCTTATCATATTTTTTACCTATATACTCACAAAAGGAACGACTATTTATGTGTTCGTTAGCTATGTAAGTACCCATATTAAACGAAGGTAAAGAGGTATAGCTACTTTACGATATTTCTAAGTGGTAAATCTGGCGGTCCTTGGACTATCTAGTCAGTAAGATAGCTATCTAGTTAGTAACAGGGCCTTCTGACCTGTAACTTTCTGACTAGATAATCATTTTACATTGATTTAATGTATGGTCAACTTAATAGATCCTCTACATTCTACATGAGAGAGAAACAAAGTTATTTTAGCAAAGATTTATTTGATTAAACCTGAAAGAATAGCCAATCAGCTTTCTAAGTGTAGTCACGTAAACTTTTCCAAAAAGTCATAATGTGCAAAATATCGACTCTGGAACCATCTGTATTAATTTTGTCTTAAAATACGTCTGACTGACGTCACTGTATTACCTGCAGTTAGACAAAAAAATATTAAGGTCCTTCACAAAACGAGGTTTCATTAGCAATTCCTCGACTCCACCAATTTCGCACTTCGCCGGCAACTGATACAAATCGCTAAGCTTCATTGCAAGATTGACCCTCTGAACTCGATGTATCGATTTCGTAACATTTCGTGAGAAACATGACCGGCTGGCTATTGCACTGTCTTCTCGACATACTAGAGATAAGTGTCGTATTCTTTAAGTCACAGTTCAATACATAATACTTTGGAGGTATTGCTAATTATACTCTTTCAAAGAAGTTAGTGTCATTATAGCCTAGACATTTTTGACTGATATTTTCCCCTCCATGAGGTCTTGGGTTCGATTCTCGGGGTTTTTTTCATTAGGAATTTCTCAGTAGCAACCCGGTTTAGATTTTGTGCCCGGTTGATGGCAATAGATTCGCCCCCTAGTACATGGGACCTAAATATAACTTGCGAAATTTGGGTGTACCTACCTCATAAGGTCTGACCAAGATTATGTCTGGACTTTAAAAGAGACTGTGACCTCTGAGTTTGTTTCGGATTTTCTTCTCAGAGTAGTCATATAGGAAACGCCGAACTCATCTAGCCTATATTAATTATTTTTTTAATATGACGTGATAAAGTGATTCTGATATCCTGTTTACAGAATAAACAATTTCATTTCTTGCTACAGGTACACCCTACCATAGGTACATTTCTGCCAACCCTCCGGGGAAAAAAAGGCGTGATTTTATGTAATGCTACAAAAAAATTAAGAAAATAAATTTGCTATACTTAAATCGCGGTCGAGAACAAAGATGAAAAGTATCGTTCGCACAGACAGACAGACAAATTGTACATAATTGGACAGCCATGAAGAATGCCTAGTCCTATGTGGTTACGTCGTAATTATAGTCATTGTTCGCTTAATGTGTTGTGAGAGGGTATTATTTTGATGTAAATATATCGATGTTATATGAGTTATGTATGAGCTTTATTCAATTGGTTATGAAGATCTTTTTGTTCTTTACTTTGACTTCAACGATATTTTGATTGTGTACTTACCTACCGACTTAGCAGAAATAAGAATATCGATATACTATTACGAATACTCTGAGCAAGAAAGTACTTAAGCTTATTGTTAAAAGCTTTCAAACTAATTTACGTGTAGCTATTGTATTTATTTTTAAACGACTTCAAAATGGAGGAGGTTCTCAATTACTCCGCCAATTATGAAATTGTTTTGATGATTTTTCGATTGTTTGCTAGATCATACTTCAGAAATTTTCTCATAGAAATTTGAATTACTTTGCTTGGGTAGTTATTGAGTTAGCTTCAATAATACGTATTTTTCCCGCTTAGTCTATTGATCGATGATCGTCTTTACATATAGCAGGAAGTGGTCATTCGAATGTGTGTGGGGTAGGTACCACAACTAAAAACTGAAAAAAATACAAAAAAATTGAATCGACTTAAAAAAAAAAACACTAAAAAGTACAAAATAACTTCAATTTTGAAAGGTGCTGTCTTTGGTTTTGTATTTTTGTTTTTTGTCACCGTTTAAATGTTTTTTTTTTTAGCTTTTGCTAACGGCTTCACCATCGTGGATGTCGAATTTATGCCACGGAAACCTATTATCGGAATAAAAGGTAACCTGTGTCCTAACCCAGCTCATGCAGCATAACTCAACCCATTTGCCAAGTTTCATCCAAATCCGTTCCGCCATTTTAGTGTGAAAGCTTAACAAACTAACTCACTTTCGCTTTAAAATATTAGTTAAGGATTAAAGTTAGGTTGAACTTCAAATTTCTGTTTATATGTATATTTGTAATCACGTTCTCGAAAACGGCTCTGTTTCGATGAAAGTTGCAATATAGGGGGCGAAAAATTGATCTAGTTAGGTCTCATATCTGGGAAAATTCGTTTTCTGTGTATGTTCATCCGAGCAGTGCTCGGTCGCCCTAAGTTAAAAAAACAAGATGGCTACCTTAGAAAAATGACATGGCAGCATGAATTTAGTAAGTACCTACTATCATGGCAGCATGGATTTAGTAAGTACTTACTATCATGGCAGCATGGAATTAGTAATATGTACTATACATGGAATTAGTATGAACTATCATATTCTTTATTTTCACCCGAGCAGAGTTCGGTCGTCCAGGTACTTTATGTAATACCTACTTCAAGCCCACAAATGTAAAGAGGCAGACATAATGCCATAGGTATTTTCTACCAGTCCTCCTAGATGATGCAGAGACAAACAGTGGTGGGTGCAATTTCGCAAATTTAGTATTGCTTCGTCTCTTTCTATTTTTTTTTTCCTATAATATAATACAGTTTAAGAGCGGAGTGCTGGACATAATGCTGCTAATAATAAGATTTGAAGTTAATCTTATGGCGCGACCCCAGCTTCTCGACTCTCAAGGTGAACTTGGTCTTCATCCTGACATACTCCACGACCTCCTCTACCTTCGTGGTGTAATGATGCTGTCATTAGCAGCATTATGTCCAGCACTATGCTGCTGATCATAGGCCTCTCCAACTCTCATCCAGCCGTTACAAGCCACCCTGCGAAGATCGTCGCTCCACCTAGCCTGAGGGCGTCCTACTTTACGTTTGCAGATTCGCGGTCTCCACTCAAGAACACGTCTACCCCAACGGTCATCGGTTCTACAGATAATATGGCCGGCCCATTGCCACTTCAGCTTGCTTATTCTGTGACATATGTCGACAACTTTGGTTCTCTGCCGGATCACCTCGTTCCGGAACGATTTTTAAGTGTATCGTAAGTTTATTATAACATAATATTCGATTGTGTGAACGGTATGATGGACTTGGGAGGAAAGGATTATAATACTATGCGCATACACATAAATTATACCACTTCGGGTACCAATGCAGTTCTTGATACAACTTTCACTGAATAACCGGCGTAGGCGCAATGCTCGCTATGCATAACGAAGATAGATGGTACCTACTCGATCCTAGAATTATAGTATCAAAAACTTCACACTACGGTTGAGATGTGATTTGACTATTATTTTATTATTGTCAGTGTTATTGGGTTTTTCCACCAGGAATTTTCCAGTAGCAGCCCGGAGTCTGGATTTGTGCCCGGTTGATGGCAATAGGCTCGCCTCTATTAAATGGGACTTAATCGTACTATACTTACACTTCTGCTTAACCCTTCGGGGGTTACAGGCGCGATGTTATGTTATATGTATTTGTTATGATGTCCCTAAAGTCTTGCATACAATAAGTCATTGAAAATACAAGTTGATGTTTAAGCCAATATCGATATCTAATGACTAGTATTTTTAGGTTTCCGTACCTGAAAGGTGCCAAACAGATCCCTATTACTAAGCCCCCGCTGTCCGTCTGTCTGTCAGCGAGCTGTATCTCATGAACAGTAATTTTCACAGGTTGTATACTTGTATTTCCGCTGTAACAGCAAATTAAATAAATGAGAACCGAACTCGATGAGTTCTAGACGCCTTTTTAGAAACTAAAGGGTCCTCCTTTAATTTCTAAAAGGTGACTGGAACTCATCGAGTACAGGACAAAAATGTAACACACGTTGAAACAAAATTCTAGTACATCATGCATAACATATTTCCTTTCATGGATCACAAATCGCCACATCCATTCTTCTCTAATCGGTACTCGTAGTGTTGAGTACTCGGTGATGAAGTGCGCGAGGTCGCAGGGTCGAGTCCCGACCCGGTCCTTTCACTTCTCTTATGTAAGCGGCCATGTTATAACGCTAATGTTTTGTATATGTCTGTGCATTTGTGTTTATAGTTGTTTGTGAGTTTTGCTTGGGTTTTGGTTTTAATTTAAATTTCTGGTATAGAAAATGACGGTATCCACTCTATAATCTAGGTTGAGTAGTATCCCTTGCCGTCATATTGGCATCATTGCTTGTCAAGCTTATTTACAATAATAATAGAGTTCAAAATGGCGACCGACAGAACATTACTACCAACCACAAATGACTGCAAAATTCAGTGCTAGCAATCGCGTCACGGGTCAAGTTATAATGAACGCACTGTACAGATGAAATTGAATAGCATTTCAGCATGTAGAGGCTTTTGCTGTGCAGTCAGAGAGGCCATGATTTCTTCTTCTTCTCATGCTAATGAATATGACTGGTATATATATAGTACACGGAGATATACAGGCCTGCGCAATAAATCAATGCAGTGGCATATAGCATTTACTCGTACAATTTAGAGACTATTGTGTCAGAATTTTATCAAATAAATTTGTATAACAACGACAACAGTTCATGAATTTATTATCTTTGATCTGCGAATGATATATTGGGTTGTAGTAGTTTTATTATCATTCAATTTGTCTGATGAAAAATTAATGGTAATGATGATAAATATCGAATGAGTTGGTTATGCATGCTCCAAAATAACGAATGTGTTTGTTATACATACTAAACTCTAAGCCCTCTAAGGTAATCCTATATTAGCCTGTGGGGTGATTAAAGGTATCATCATCTATTCTTATAGTTAAATTCTGAGGAAGGTTCGTACTATCGAAGAACTTCATATCTAAGCAGTTTGAAAACAAAATCACGTGAACACGATGACCACATCTGTTACCACCGGGTTCTATAGCGGCCGAGCGCTGCAAGCATTAATTGTCCTTACGGTGTATAGATATGAACTTCTTAGATGGTACATGGGGTAGACCACAGAAAGGTTGGCTTTATCAAGGTTTTATGGTACTCGAGTCAAGACTAAGACCAGCTGACATGCCATCAACGCGCACTGCTCCCGCCCCACTCTTTCTCATATTCAGGAGGCTTGTGCTGCCGCGCTAGCGATAAGTGCAGTAAGTACGTATTGCATAGTTTCGAGTAATTGACGCTCCAAGTTTTTCGTCACATTTTTACCTTTTCTGACTTGTTTTACTAACATATTTAAATTCAGATTTTTTTAATATGTAGCCTAAGTAAAGTATTAGGTATTTCATTGTATAATCATTAAATATGTATTTCTATTACAATACTTTTAAATTACAAAAACAATTTTATATCTAGTACGACTTTAATAACTTTAGCATCAATTGCTTAATATAACCGCAGTAAGTAAGTATGAAGTTACTACTGATATGCTAAGAAAAACGTATCATAGAATCGACTTACTGCCGTTATCCTTATTGAAATTTAAAGGTTCCCGTTGTCAAACCATATTGTATTTATTTTAATCACTTTTAGTTAGAGTAAGTAAGATTATGCAAATTTAGTATCTGTTTTCTAACTAGATGGCGTTGGCGTCTAGTTAGATCTCGATATGGTTTCGTTACCGATGAAAGTATAAGTAGCTTAGAATTTTTTGGTTTTTTGTGTTGAAATTCTGTATTCTGATAAAACTTTATTATACTGTGTTATAGTGCTATATGTGAGTTTTATTGAAGACCTTGGGTTGAAGTTTAACATGGTCCTTCGAAACCAGATCAGTGCGTAATATTTCGCACCGAGTTTTTGTGTACCAGCATAGAAAGCAGTGGTGGATCGCCACTGAAGTGCTTTAGCGTCGCCTGCAGAGGGCGCGACCGTAGAGACCGAGTGTTTCGAGGACGTCGCCTGCAGAGGGCGCCACCGCAGCAAGTTCTGTGGGCTTCCGGACATCCCGAGTGTGGACAACTGGATCTAGAATAAGGCGAAGTGGCATCCAAGTAGCTGAGCACCAAAGCTGAAAACGTACTGCGCGCCCCCTAGCGGGCGTTATCAACAAATAAATCGGAGAAGTATAGTGAGTGACGTGTTTGTGGACTTAGAAAATAAAACCGTGAGTACAATTTTATTTGTGAAGTTATCAAGATTTGGAACTTTAAATTTAACGTAATAATCAAGACTTAGAATAATTTATGTAGTTTATTTAGACTTAGATTATTTAAGAATAAAGTGAACCGACGGGGAACCTATGCCCGATTTTCTAAAAAGTTTAAAGTAAAAAACACTTGTAAAATTTTCTGTTTTCGTCATAGACTTAGAATAATTTAATCAGTTTTATACTTGTAAAATTTCTGTTCTTGTGCAACTTGTTTTTGTTTTTGTGAATTAATCTAACAGTTTTTAGTCATGGATTCATTAATTAACTTGCAACTAGATAACAAGAGAAATATTGAAAAAGGTAGAATAAATTATAAAAAATCTCCTAAAGAACGGATAACATTGTCTTATTTAGAAACCAGGTTGGAAGCATTAGAACAACTGTGGGCTAATTTCATAAAAACGCACAGGAACATAGTAGAAAAACTAGACTTGAAACATAATTACTTTACGTCAGAGACATATGACAATACTGAGGATGTTTACATAACTTATAAATCCGAGTTGAAAGAGTCTATTAAACAACTAACACCTAAAAAAGCAAGTGTAGATAAAGAGTCATCGTCAAATACGTATACGAATGTGAAATTACCTAAGGTTGTTATTCCTACTTTCTCTGGCAAGTATACGGAGTGGACTTCTTTCCGTGATTTGTTTTTATCACTTATCCACAAAAATGATTCAATTGACGATGTACAAAAACTGCATTACCTGAAAGGTCATTTATCAGGTGAACCAGAACAATTGTTGCGTCACACCCCTGTGACAGCCGCAAATTATCAGGAATGTTGGCAAATGTTAAATAAACGCTATAATAATAAACGCTATTTGTCTAATTCTATGTTGAAACGATTGATAAATCAATCAAATGTAACAGAGTCATCAACTGCAGTTAAAGAATTATTGGATACCACTGTGGACTGTTTGCATGGCTTAAGTACTCTCGGAATTGATGTCAAATCATGGGACGCTATAGTTATCTATATAATAAGCGCTAAGCTAGATAGTGAATCGCGAAAGTTGTGGGAATTGAAAATTAGTGCAGATGAACAATTACCAACTTTAAAAGAATTTAAAACGTTTTTAGAGTCAAGGTTTCGCTCTTTGGAGTACTTAGACACATCCAAGTCAAAGCAGAAGTCCACAGATGGTAAACCAAAGGTTTTTCACGTTGTCAAATCAAATAGTAACAACTCTGTACAAATCATATGTCCATTCTGTAAACAAGATCATTATATAGGTCATTGTAAACAGTTTAGTAAAGAAGGTTACCAAACTCGAAGTGAGTTTGTCCGAACTCACAATTTATGTTACAATTGTTTAGGCGCGAATCATTCAATTAAGTATTGTCGCGCTAAAACATCATGTCACATTTGCAAGCGTAGACACCACTCATTATTACACCCCAAGGCTTCTTCAAGATCATCGTCACCCAATAGCCATCCGGTAGAGGCAGTAGCTGTCAAATCAGCAGTGTCCACACTGCAAACTGCTTCCGGTACGGCAAAAGAATCAGAGTCTTCCACCATAGCAACACACTTTTCTACAAAGGTTGTGCCAAATCGAGTTTTATTAGCGACCGCTCTCGTCGAAGCACTGACTCAGAATGGTCGTAAACAATTGCTGAGGGCGTTATTGGATCAAGGATCCCAGGCCTCTTTCATAACCGAGTCAGCAGTCCAATTGCTCGGACTGAAGAAAATACCAAATAACAGTATTGTCTCAGGCATAGGAGGTGACGAAGGCGCTTTTGCCTCTAGATTCATGGTTTGCGTAACCATTCATTCACGTCACGATCCAAATGCAATTATTCAAGTTCGAGCATATGTGTTAAGTAAAATTACAACGTTGATTCCTTCAACTAGACTATGTATACCAACTTGGCCTCAACTAGAAGATATAACTCTGGCGGATCCAGAGTACCATACTCCAAACAAAATCGACGTCTTGTTTGGAGCAGAAGTTTACAGCCAAGTTCTTAAAGAGGGTTTAGTCAAACACTCTCCAGGGCCCATAATTGCTCAGAACACAACCCTGGGGTGGATTTTGTCAGGACTAACACCCACAGATTGCGATCTCAATTCAGCAAATTGTCACAAGGTTATAGTTAGTATGCATTCACACCTCAGTGACAATGATATGCTCAAACAGTTTTGGGAGATCGAATCTGATGTTACTAATAAGAAAAAGATACTTACCCAAGAAGAACAGCTGTGCGAAGAATTCTTCACTCGTACTACTCGACGAGACGCTACCGGGCGATATGTAGTCAAGCTTCCATTCCACGAATCAGATCCACGAAGTAAAATCGGATACACCAAAGAGATCGCACTGAAACGATTTCATCATCTTGAACAGCGTTTCAAGAGAAATCATGAGATCAAAAGAAAATACACCGAAGTAATTCAAGAATACCTTGACCTTGGACACATGAAAATGGTGTCTCGCGAAGCTGATACTAAGCAGTCAGAAGCAGTCTATCTGCCTCACCACGCAGTGGTTCGCGAGGATAAGACCTCCACTAAGGTCAGAGTTGTGTTCGACGCTTCTTCTAAAGGTTCTAATGGTGGATCCCTTAATGATATGTTGATGGTAGGTCCTACCATACAACCGGAATTACGTCACATCATCATGAGATGGCGTACGTATCCAATTGTATTATGTGCAGATATAGTAAAAATGTATCGGCAAATCAAGGTCGCTCCTGAAGACACACACTTCCAGCGACTACTTTGGCGGAGTGAACCTGCGTCTGAAATAAAAGAGTATGAGTTGCTGAGAGTTACCTTTGGCACTGCATCCGCACCTTACCTGGCTGTGAAGTCGTTGCAGCAGCTGGCACACGATGAGGGAGCTGAGTTTCCGCTGGTATCTGAAACATTAAAAAGCGAATTTTATGTAGATGATTATATGTCAGGATGTCAAACTGTAGAGGATGGAAAAAGGATTCACAGGGAAATGGAAAAACTACTGGAAAAGGGTGGGTTTCCGTTACAGAAGTGGATGACAAACAACAAGGAGTTAGCAGAGGAAATATCGGGAGAAGGTACAAATCAGAAAGGATTAGTAGAGATAAAATTGAACGAGGTAGTGAAAATACTAGGACTTTCTTGGGATAGAGAATCTGACAGTTTCAGATATTCAATAATATTTCCGCAACCTGCATCTGTAACAAAACGAAAAGTAATATCAGATATATCACGACTGTTCGACCCCTTAGGGTGGGCAGCGCCGTGTGTTATACCGGCGAAAATAATGATTCAAAAGATATGGCTTGCCGGGATCGATTGGGATGATCAATTACCCGAAGACTTATTAAAAGAATGGTTAACATATCAAAAGGAACTACTAAATTTACCTGAGTTTCATGTACCCAGATGGGTTGAATCCAGAGAAAACGATGCAGTTGTAGAACTACATGGTTTTTGTGACGCGTCTAATGTAGCGTATGCAGCTGTTACGTATTTAAGGATAATGGACGCTGATGGGAATATTAAAATTAATTTAATATCGGCAAAAACTAAGGTTGCTCCGATAAAGCAACTGTCAATTCCTCGTCTCGAGTTGATGGGTGCTGTTCTGTTGGCCAAATTGATTGTGGAGGTAGCCGATATACTAGCAATACCTAAAGACCGTATACACTGTTGGACAGACTCAACTGTTGTTCTGGCTTGGCTCAGTAGTCATCCCAGCCGCTGGACAACATTTGTTGGTAATAGGGTGTCTGAAATTCTGAGTTGTTTGGATAATCACCAATGGGGACATGTGAGATCTACTCACAATCCTGCAGATATCGCGTCAAGAGGTATGACACCTTCAGCACTCTCACAGTCATCTCTGTGGAAGCACGGTCCGTTGTGGTTAAAGAAAGAACCAATTGACTACGTCAAACCAGACTCGATGTCAACTAAACTCGAAGAAAGATCATCCAAAGGTGTTAAAGTACATGTGACAACAAATGTAGAGGATGGGCTGTGGACAAAATATTCATCATCTCAAAAATTGATCAGAGTAGTTGCATATTGTAGACGATTCTTAAGATTTAAGCAATATAAAGAAACTTACCTGACAAGTGAGGAATTAAAAGCTGCTCTGGAAATCTGTATAAAAAAATGCCAAGAACAAGAATTTAAGGAAGACATAGAAAACATTAAGAAGACAGGAAGTGTAAGTAAGAAGAGCCAATTACGACCTTTATGTCCTATATTGGATGAGCAAGGAATTTTAAGAGTAGGAGGAAGAATTGAAAAGTCTCAACTGTCAGTAAGCATGAGGCATCCTATTATAATTCCACAGCGCCATCACTTCACTACTCTGCTCGTAAGTGAAGCTCACAAAACCACTCTTCACGGAGGCCCAACATTAATGTTGAACTATTTGCGCACACAATATTGGATACTATCTGCAAAAAACATAGTAAAGGCTTACGTACGTAAGTGTGTAGTATGTGTTCGGCATTCAGCAACGTTTAAAAATCAACTCATGGGTCAGCTGCCGACCTGTAGAGTGTCTCCAGCCAGGCCGTTTTTGCATACAGGTGTTGATTTCGCAGGTCCGATTAATATTAGGGTATCTAAAGGTCGTGGCAATAAGGCTTACAAGGGGTACATCTGCCTATTTGTGTGCATGGTCACTCGAGCAGTGCACATTGAGGCCATTAGTGACCTTACCTCTGAAGGTTTTATAGCCGGTTACAAGAGATTTGTCGCTAGAAGAGGCCATTGCAGTGACATTTGGAGCGACAATGGAAAAAACTTTGTAGGCGCAGCTAAGGAACTGCAGATATTAGTCGCTGCTGAACAGTCAGCGATCGCTAACGAAATTAGGAGTTGGCTCAGTTGTAAAGGTGTCAAGTGGCATTTTATCCCTCCTCATGCCCCAAATTTTGGTGGACTTTGGGAAGCCGGCATCAAGTCAACAAAATTCCACATGAAGCGCGTCATTGGTGATTCCACTCTTACCTACGAGGAAATGGCCACGTTACTTGTGCAAATTGAGGCTTGCCTCAATTCAAGACCGATTTCATATATTCCCCAAGCCCCTGATGATCCACTGCCGCTTACACCGGGTCATTTTTTAATCGGAGAACCTCTGGTTCTTGTGCCGGAACGTAATTACGAGCATAGCTCTGTGGGCACGTTGAGGCGATGGCAACTTTTGCAAAAAATGACCCAAGATTTCTGGCGACGATGGTCTAGAGAATTTTTAACATCGATGCTACAGCGTTATAAATGGTCGCAAAAAGAAATAGAGCCAAATATTGGCGACATTGTCCTTGTAAAAGAGGATAATCTACCTCCAGGCAAATGGTTACTAGGTAGGATTTTAGAGAAACATCCTGGTTCGGACGGACTCACGCGAGTGGTGACCATAAAGTGCAATGATTCCGTATTAAAAAGACCAATTTGTAAACTCTGTGTATTGCCAACCAGTGATTGATATGGTTTTTTTTTGTCATCTAATTTTATTTTTCTTTGTTAGTTTAGAGCCCCCTTGACCTCATGGTGGGCGGCTTTAATTTAAAGGACAACTCATTCGAGCATGTCCTTGGTGGGCGGAATGTCAAACCATATTGTATTTATTTTAATCACTTTTAGTTAGAGTAAGTAAGATTATGCAAATTTAGTATCTGTTTTCTAACTAGATGGCGTTGGCGTCTAGTTAGATCTCGATATGGTTTCGTTACCGATGAAAGTATAAGTAGCTTAGAATTTTTTGGTTTTTTGTGTTGAAATTCTGTATTCTGATAAAACTTTATTATACTGTGTTATAGTGCTATATGTGAGTTTTATTGAAGACCTTGGGTTGAAGTTTAACACCCGTTAATATATTAAAATGGCAGTCAGATCAAATTGTACAGCTCATTGCGCTGATTCCGAATATATGTTTAACTCAATTTGGACAAAAATTATACTTATTGCTGTTATCGCAATCACAGCAGTGTGGACATTATAGACCTCAGAAAGAAATGAAACAACACCAATAACATGGCACAAGGGCAGAACAAAAGATGGTTAACCATGTCGCGATAAGAATAATAAACCTAGCAGATGGAAACAAGGGTGCGCCGGACGTGCATACCTGCACGAATAGAATACCACAAGTCTAATATTTTAGCTGCTATTTCACAATAAACGCAAATAGGTATTAACGAACATAATTAGAGAACATTAACCTCACTGACATCACCCAGGTGTGGCTCACTAATTAATATTTATCACATTAGCTTGTAGTCGAAACCCGTAAGACGCCTTGTGGCTGTGAGTTGACAATAGGTCACTGAATCCTAGAACTAATTGTGACTACACATAGGTCCCCATCGCATACCGTAACCCCATTCTTGAAACTCAAACTCAAACTCAATGCATTTATTTCAATTAAAGCTTCGTTCAGACTAGCGCAACGCGACACCGGCTATTGTTATACCGTGAAGTTTTCTTAGAAATTGTATTTATTTATTTATTGACACACCAACGACTTATTCACTAAATAATTACATTAAATATATTCTATTTTAACAGTTTTGCGGTGAATTGTATTGTTCGAGTCGCGTCGCGCCGTCGCGTCGCGCTGGTCTGCACGAGCCTTAAACCATTTACAGGCCCTTTTGAACTGTCAAAGAGTCGGTCAGTTAGTCAGACAGTTGAAGCTAGTTGCCATTCCAAAATGTAGGTCTCTATGGAGAAGAACGGGCAAGAAACTCCAAAGACACTCTTTTAAAATTAGAAATTACAAAATCCTGGGTAAATTGTTCTTGTAGCTTCTATATGAGAGAATAATGTAAAAAAAAAAGGATTAAAAATAAGCCCTGAATACAGGCCTTCTCAGTGAGAGGAAGTGGGCTGTAATCCACCACGTGGGCCCAGTGTGGATCGGCCACTCGTGAATTAATGGACCATAAAAAAACGCATATGATGTGTAACATCTGACATCTTGACTGACAGTACCAATCATCATCTTCATCGTCATCATTATCATCATCCTGTTTAGTTACAACCCCTCGGAAAATGTGTTGGTACTATCTGAGAGACAACTCTAAAACCGCGCGCGCTCATTGGTCAAATCAAATAGCGCGCGCTTCCCCGGCTTATTGTTACACACTTCCGTCCCTATTCAAGAAATCACTCCCACACATTGCAGGAAAGCGAGAGGAATCAATCAATTTGGGGACATGACTTCTTTCCCATGAGGTAATTAAATTCATTGGTTGCCATCTCTAGCTTTAGAATCAGTAGGTTTCTTTGGTGTGATCAGTAAGAAAGTCACGTGACTGAATTAAATGTGTCTCTAAGTGTGGCAAGGCATAATCAATCCCCTTCGGTGTTGCCGCCTTGCAGGTCTATAAGACGTCACTACATTATGTACACATGTTTCTTAGTACGAGGGGGCGTTTTTAAGTTCGCGGAATGGAGGGTGAGAAGTGAAAAAAAAAAAACTAAATTATTTTTCTTTTTCAATATATTCACCTGCTACCCTTATACATTTTTCAGGTCTTTCAATTAGCTTATGTATACCTTCATAAAAAAATGTTTTGTCTTTTAAGTCTTTTTTTAGGATTTAAACTTCTTGGGTGGTGGTGTGCCTTTTTTGTGCCACTGCATAGAGTCCTGTTTCGACTCAGGTTCATAATGATGAACCCAAGTTTCATCTCCAGTAACAATTCGACTTGATAGTCCATCCTTATCTTCCGTTACAGAGGTCCAAAAACGTACGAGAACACTCCACGCGGTGTTGTTTTTGAGGCGGCGTGAGCATTCTTGGCACCCATCTTTCACTGACCTTTGTCATGCCAAGATGATCGTGTAGAATTTTGAAAATTGTCGTATCCGATACTCCAACCATTTCTGCAAGCTTTTTCTTCTTTAGTCTGGCATCTTCCAATATGATTTTTTCGACTTTTTTAATGGTTTCCGGAGTAGTCACCTCGATCGACCGTTCGAGCCGTGGGTCGTCTTCAAGTGAGGTCCTGCCTTGTTTAAAGAGACTGTGCCACTTGTAAACCATGGTTTTACCCGGGCAAGAGTCCCCATAAACGGATTCCATCTCTTCCAGTATATTTTGAACTGGCTTTTCTTGCTTGGTAAGGAACTTTATTACGGCACGGTACTCGATTTTTTCCATAATTCACATTTTCTTCCCGATTGAGTTGTTTACTTGACGATAGTTCAAAGACTAATGATCCAATTAAGATAAAACCTGGTATTTATACTAATATTGAGTGGCTGAAGTTGTGGCCATCCCGATAATGACCTATTGTTATCCCCTCCCCCCCATTCCGCGAACTTAAAAACGCACCCTCGTATATGGAATGGTGATCACTTTCTATTAGCAGAAACATGGTACAATGTAAACACACCCGCAACTGACAGCACCGCGACAATCGCTTGGGGTCACGTCAATGAGCGCGTCTGTGTGAGTGTTCCGTTTCGAACGTTTACTACGTAGATTCTGTACTGTAAATTTGTATACTGTGACCAACGGCCTGTGAACTTTATTACATCAAGAATACTTAATTATGTCCTTTCGTCTTCCTGTTTGGGGCCAACTAAAGTCAAGCATCCACACATAAATAAGGACTATTTTACCTCAGTGACATCACTGAGGAGCGGCTTTCTCGTTAATATTTAACTAACAGATAAATCTGCATCGCCTAGCTTATGTGACTGGGTTGCGAAGTAACTTGCATAACATTCCGACCGACTAGTAAACATGAGACACGGCGAAAGAAGGAACTAAACTGAACCTGACAGGACAGATATACTTAATTCCAAATAAATTTGATGTAAATGTAAACAAATGGATCAGAAAACGGATGCCAATTTGCAGTGCCACTTACAAATTGAGTAATTTGATTTGATTATTTCAAAACCTAAACACGACATTTTAAATTCAAATCAATAATGGATTGTCAATTGACAATTGAGGTTATTTTTATACCTTTATCTTCTTACAATTTAATCATGTTAACAATATCAGTTGGTGCGATACAAAGATGAAACCTTATAATTACAGATGAATGTGTTACTAATTACCTTAAGTGAGTGATTGCGTAAGAATTTAACCTGAACATAATTGCTTACACTTCCATTAAAAAGTTTTGGGACAGATTATAGGCAAGTGGCGCCTCCATAATAGGTCAACATTATATTGGACACCATGGTGTGAATACTTAGGAATTCAGAATAGTTGATATTCAAGGAAGTGTATAGTTAGATCAGGAATTCTTGTAAGTTTGTTTACGATAATTTTGTAGCAATGAAATACATCGTGTTAGCTTTAGATTTGAGGTAATATACACAATCTAGCGGGGTAATTACGCCTTTCATTTTGACAGTTGAGCCACGTTCATTGCGTTATTTACGTAGTTAAGCAGACGAATTTATTAAACTTATGAAGCAATGGATTAGAAATATCCTTCAAAAGTCCCGTATTGTGATTGAAACTGTGTTACACAATTAGGGTGTGTATTAGCAGATCTTTATTATTAAATATATTATTATATATTTTTTATTAAATTAGATTTGTTACAGCTTTAGTGGCAGTCATGTCATTTGGTTTAAATAGGTTTTTAATTTGTTTTTTTTTTATAGAGATTCTCCTCTTTTATATTTTGTGAATGTGAGAACGTTGTAGGCCTAACAGACTTTTAGATCTGTCGATCATTTTCTATCTTGCTAAGTACCTGGTACTTGTTGATAGACCTACAGTGTCCTCTCATACCTATAAACACTGTAACTTGAAAAGATTGTAAATACCATTTACTTTTAAAAGAGTAACCGTGGAGTTTTTTGCCGGCTCTTCTCCATAGGAAACGACCAATTGGTACCGTGCACCTAGCTTCTGACGTTTCATAAGTGCCCTTGTAGGTTTATGTGAAATAAAATATTTTGAATTTGAATGTTGAATTTTAAAACGCGAATTAATAAAAAATGGTGGATCACTCGTTTTCCTATTTTGATACTTTTGGAACCTGATGCATTTTTGTGCTTGTAAGCTCAGACCACATAAAAAACCAAGACAGAGCGCTGTCAACAGTGAAGTGAAGCCGATTTTGTAAACATGTATACAGTTTGTGTGGTGTAGTTTGATTGTAATTTCATTGTAAAAGGTTGTTGTGGTATGCGTGTGAGCGTGTATGCACAGAGCGATGGGTGTAGTTTTGGCATGCTTCACTGTATTGTTCTCAGCACTGTCTTGATTTTTTATTTGGTCTGAGGCTTGTAAGCAATAAATATTGATGTTAAACTCATATTTCATGCCTTTCAACATAAAATGTATTGCAATTACAGTACTTCTATTCAATATACAAAAGTATTTCTCACGCTAGATTCATACCTCGTGCAATAAAGAGAAATAACAAACATAGTGTGCCACGCAGCCACGCCCGTAGGCTGGGTGTATCGTGGCATCTGCCATTTTGTTACCGGTCTCGCAAGAGGCGAAAAGGTTCACGTTAGGCCGCTACAGCATTGTAAATAAATAAATCATTATACTGGTTATTATTGGTAACATGTCGGCAATTTTATAAATATAAAATGTGAAATTACTCGAAAATGGTTGACATTTGCATAGGAGTCTTATGGGGGCATTTGGTTGTAAATGACCTGTATACTGACTAATAGTAAAATAATCTATATAACATTAAATAAATAAAAACTATCTGTTTTAAAAACGAACTTAACACTCACATACCTGCTCCATTTTAAATAATTCCATAGAAACTTTTTGCTCGAATTTCCAAATTGAATATTTGTATCCTTCATTCTGAAACACGATTTCAGAATTATATTGTTTTCATATTATATGTACGAGTATAACTGAAAAATTCAGCATGAACAGCGAAAATTGCTGGAACAAGGCAACTGAAACTTTTCGTAAAAACCAAGATATGTACGATGGACAGGACTCATTACACAATAACACATTATGTGACAAACTTATATACTTACTTACAAAATATAATGTCGTACTGACGTCATTTGTGGAGATCCAATCCAAAATATATGTATTATTAAATACGAGTATCAACGTACAGTACAACAATTTTCTTAATGTCCCTCGGAAAACTTCGTGTTTCGTCAGTTGTTAGATTTCTATCAGTTTCTTGGACGCTCTCAATCGACATGGAAGTATATAGTCTGTAACTCTATATACTTCCATGTCGATTGAGGGACATTATGAAAATAGTTGTAGTGTACGATGGTATTTAATTAATAAACAAGAAAGTCTCATTTTAATGCAGTACTAGGTTGTTTTTAGGGTTCCGTACCCAAAGGGTGAAACGGAACCCTATTACTAAGACTCCGCTGTCCGTCTGTCACCAGGCTGTATCTCATGAACCGTGATAGTTAGACACTTGAAATTTTCACAGATGATGTATTTCTATTACCGCTATAACAACAAATACTAAAAACAGAATAAAATAAATATTTAAGGGTGGCTCCCATACAATAGACATGTTTTTACGGAACCCTTCGTGTGCGAGTCCGACTTGTACTTGGCCGGTTTTTATTTTCGATTACTCAACTCAATTAGCTCTTGTCAGCGTCTTTACCAACGCACACTTCAAGCTGGCCGCACCGCACTTTTTTGTATGAAAATGCGTGCGCTGCGGTCCGTTGCGCCTATAATGTGCTTAAGGCCCATGGCAGAGGCCACAACGCTACTGAAAAGTATAACGTGTAAAAAACTAAATACACCTATGACAATGAGATCATCTTTATTAATGTGCGTATTGTATAATTATCATTAGCTTCAAAAACGGTGACGGAAAACATACCTAGTGAGAAAACAGATATAGGCATGACTGAGAGATATTTCTCGACGGCATGTGAAGCCAAGTCAGAGACCCATGGGCGGCATACCACTGGAACTGTAACACCAGGTTAGTCACTAACCATACGAAAAAGAAGAAAACCAACGAGTAGGTGATTTTAAGTTTACCAAAAAGCCATATTTTTTTTACCAAACAGCAACTTTTACTGTAAAAGAATTGTAAAGAAAGTAAATACACTTCTGCTCTCAGTATTACTTTAATGTCATTATTAGTTACCTAACAACAATAGGTTGAATATGGACAAAGAAAAGATGACCAATGTATTGAAATCATAGAAAGAAACATTTAGGGGTTCAACATGGTCAGGGGTAAAGATTGTGGGGGTAGAACATGGACTAAACTATTTTAACTGGTTACTTTTGAGAAACGTCGTGGAAGATGGGCCTTATTCACGCCTGATTTCCCTCGCTTCCATTCACGATAGTATTAGTCAACTGAACGGCTTTTCGTTTAAAAGCATCACTAATTGCTTAAAGGCATCCTTTAATTTCCAATTTAATCATACTTACCGAATTGTTGGCCAATATTCCAGTCTCCACAGTTTTGTTTAATTTCTCATTCTCATAACTGATCTTTTAACATTTCTCTAATTTCGTTACTGTTCCGGAAACACTCGAGTTTGCTATTTGTCTGTCAAGTAATTTACACAGATTTTGTAGATGTAAAGGAAAGTTAACTTTGTGTTGGTAATTTTAAAGCATATTTTGCTTTGTCGAGAGTGAATCCCCATTGATGAATTCTTGGCCCCATCTGTGTCGTGCAATTAACAATGCTAAGTCTCGGGGGTTATTCTAAAAATTGGTAGAAAATTATATTTAACCTTTAATAAATAATATATATATTTAGCCTTTTTGTCAGAACAAAAAGTGCAGTCGATAACTAAATAACAAATATTTTACACGAAAATACCTCAATTTATCTCACATATTATTTTAAGTTAAAGTTTTTCTCAGCTTATGCAGCGGAAATATTATTGTGCAGATTTACAAATTCTTTTGGAAGTAAATACAATAACTTTACTAGGCCAAATAAAAAATAAAACGCGTTGCACTCCGGGAGTGCCGGCAGAAGTGACAACTTGAATATTAACGTTGTGCATTTTTGATATTTTGGAATGGTTAGGGAATAATTTTGCACCGGTCTACTCTGCCTCCGTCTTACGAATTTTCGATCAGGTCACGTGTCCTGACGCGAGTTTAACATTTTTTACCCATCACAAAAAAGTGCACAACGTCGCTAAAGAAGTTTTCACTTCAATATTTACGTACTACCGGAGTGTTGTTTTTTTTAATAAAAATTGTTCATTCTTCTTAACACCACTAAAGGTAGCTTAAGTTCAGTCAGCTAGACTATACTCGTACAATACCTTTAAAACCATTCAACTAGACACCAACGGATACATTAACGAGTCCTGCCTTCATAGGGCCCCAAGAAAGTAACGCCTGTACAATAGTGTGTAATTTTTCGAACCATTTGCTCCGCCGGCCATTGTTGTTCCGAACTGCAATTAGGAGACAGAAGGGGGAACTTAATGCTCCTCTGATCGGCTGTTAATAATTATTATTCCTGTAATTACTTACGGTTTGTTACCATACTCTTGTTTAGGTCACGAAATCAGTTTTTATTATTTTACGCGCAATGTGCTCGACAATTTTCCGTTCCGAAAGTTTTCGAGCGGTTTAGAGAATAGGGTCCGCCATTTTTTGGCAAAATAATGGTTTGTTGTTGTCAGCCTTATATTAAAAGGGTTTTAAAATATTTTGAGTGGAAGTTAAGTGGTACTTAACTTTCCAAAAATAGACGGACTTAGTGGAAAGTGAAAACGATTTTTCTTCATAAAAAACTGTTAAAATATTTTTAAAAGCTGTTGCTTCTTTGAGCTGCTAACCATAAAATCCTGTTGACAACAGCGGGTTTCACCATCAAAGAAAATTCTCGTTTAAAAAGAATTTCCAAAAATGAAAGCCTACTTTCAGAGGAACAAGTAGGTAAAAGAACAAGAAAATTATGTCAAATTGCCCATGAAAGTACTCGCAAAACTTTAAAACAGCCCCTTTTAGCTCCATAAAACACATTCTGACAAATATTACGACCGATCCGATGCGGTATGTCAGTATGAATAAAGATAGACCCCATATCTCATTCCTTAAGACATTTTACTTATGACGGTAGTTGTAAATTTGGTATTCAACGACCCTATTCTTATCAAAGCAATTTGAGCCGTATAGCTCACAAATTAAAGTTGATTTTGTGTTGTGGTTTTCGGTAATAAATTGGAATTAATATCTAAGGTTATATCGCCAATATCTCAGGTTTTGAAAAGTGGTTTAATGATTTTCAATGTTTTAGCCCGTTTTATGTTATTTGTGCATTCTGGTTCGATGTGATAACAGGATTACATCTTCCCTGTATCCCGTGATTCTGTGATCTTTCTCGTTTAATCAGGATTTTCTTGCTTTAAAGGACTGATTGACGCTCATTATCAAGCCTGCTTTCCTTAGGTAAGGATTTGGGCGATTACAATCGATTTTATAGCTTGCCAAGGTATTCGAGATATAAGATTCTTATAAGTAAATAATTAGAAAGACTGTACTTTACAAATCTAGATATTATATGATATCCACACAGAAATACCTAAGGAATCTTTCCTGATAATTTCTGTCACATTATATTATTATTTCTCCTCTAGATTAGAACTAATTATGTAAGAGCTTACCAAGGTATCGTGTTATCCAGTAACTGGGTTGTCGAGGTCAGATAGGCCATCACTCCATGTAAAATACTGGTATTCAGCTGCATCCGGTTAGACTGGAAGCTGACCCCAACATATTTGAGGAAAATGCTAGGCAAAAGATGAAGAGAACTTCATATCTAAGCAATTAGAAAACAAAATCCCGTTTACACGATGACCACATCTGTTACCGCCCCGGTTCTATAGCGGCCGAGCGCTGCAAGCAGAAATAGTCCTTACGGTGTATAGATATGAACTAATTCGACGGTACCTATTTTATATGTAAAAATTCAAAAATTCAAAAGTCATTTATTCAAATTAGGCTGAGAATCAGCACTTTTCGAACGTCAAAACTGCTGTAACTGTATTTGAGGAGATCGGTCACCTTTCCCAGATCTGCCAAGAACTCGACAACTAAATAAACCTTTTGCTGATTGAATTATGATATTAGCTTTCACAAGACAAACAACTAACTTCGTTGTCATTTCATATCAAAAACTTCGTTCGCACTAGTTTTCTGTTTGACTTATAAATTCGCAGTGATCCCAATTGGTCTGTTCATTGGCTCTGAAACCTCGGTTTTGATTTGTTTTGATTATAATTATACCTACGAGTACTTTTGTTTTGAGTCGCGAAGTTTCGTATTCGTATTTATTGCTAGAGATTTGGGAGGCAATATTTTATACAGGGTATATTTTTCTTTGTTCAACTATGAGCTCATAAAAAAAAGTTTAATTAATCCATTGAAGCTACAGTTTCCTAGAAGAGCGGTGGACGCTTTATAACGGCCGTAGTGACGGCTGTCATGAAAATTATGGCAGCGGCAAAGGGTAGCGTGGTTTGTGTTTACGGTCTCAGAAACGTTCTCTAGAAAAACATACCAACTTACTTTCTTAAAGAACGTTTTAGTATCATCATTCGCCGTCCGTAAATTGCAGACGCTATGCCTTCGGACATATTATTCGTTCACCTAAGCATGGTCCGGAAAGGCTTATGGTACTGGGCTGGATATATTGAACACGCCCTTAAGGCCGGCAAGATGGTCAGACGCAATTAAAAAAATTCAAAAGTCATTTATTCGAACGTCAAAATTACATGACACTACCCAAAAACGCCCAAGCCCGCGATCAAGAGGGCTGTTGAAGGCATTTACCAAACGGTTCACACTGCAGAAGACAGCATAGCTTGGAGTCGCGTTGTATGTGGTCGCGATCCTTTGCATTGAGGAAACGACAAGGAAGAGATGAGGCGAACACCGTTATTCTAGGAAATCGTAGCTAAACAGACAATTTTGTAAAGGAATACGAGTAACTACAACGTTCAAAACTGAAAACGAAAACTCGAAGCGTCTATTAAACACAGCGTCTGCTAATAATTTAGTATTAAATGGGAAAAAAACTAAATGCATAAGATTTGCTTTACCGAATGTTAAAAGTAGTGATTGTGATATAGTATTGAATAAGGAGAAGCTAGAATTTGTAGATAAAACTGTTTTCCTGGGGATCACGCTCGATTCAAGGCTGCAATGGGGTCCTCATTTAACATCTCTTGCAGGACGGCTAAGTTCAGCAGCATACGCTGTCAGAAAAATCCGTCAATTTACTGATGTAGATACCGCGAGGCTAGTCTATTTCAGTTATTTTCATAGTATCATGTCTTACGGTATTTTACTTTGGGGACGGGCTGCAGATATCGACTCTATTTTTATTCTGCAGAAAAGAGCCATTAGAGCAATATATTGCCTCCGTAGGCGCGATTCTCTAAGGGAACTGTTTAAAAATATTAACATCATGACGGTACCTTGTCAATATATTTATGAAAACATCATGCACGTCAGGAAAAATCTTAATCTTTTCAGTAAAAGAGGTGAAAGACACAATTAGTTCAACCGGGTTTCAGACTGGCTAAAGTAGACTCATCTTTCATGGGGTACTGTTTAAAATGTTACAATAAAATACCTTCCCATATACTACAACTAAATGAAACGAAATTTAAATCTTGTATAAAACGCACACTATGCTGCCAAGCATATTATAAGCTTGGGGATTATATCGCTGACAAAAATGCTTGGCTTAACGCTGGTCCAGCTCCACAAGGGCGCATAAACTAATTGATTAGCATTCAAAAATATTGTTGGAATTGCTGAAGATTGCAAAAACTATCTTTGAATTGTATAACTTCAATCTCTTTTTTTTATTGTATAATTGCATAGCACATGTGTGAGCACTGTGACCATGTACCTTCTATAAAGCTACCATTTACTGGGTACGTCTTTCATTGACTCGATATGCCCTGGCGGCTAAGAGTATGTATGTCATGCTCACTCAAATGTCTCGCTGGTGGTGGCGTGTGTGTTGGATCGTCGAGTTCCCTTCAAAATGGTTGAGCTAAACGGTGCTGATCCATGCGTCATGTTCGTGAACGGGCGCCATCAGTAGGGACTGGTCATCTCTTATCTGCCACGGCTTATTTTAATTTTTGAATTGTTTTTTTATTTTTTATTACGGACGCTTTTTACGTACACGTCTTTCTACATTGTTCTCACATGTATAATTTCAACATGAATGATGTAAACAATATTTTGTAAGAGTATAATTTTTTTAAAAGAGTGTCCGTGGAGTTTCTTGCCCATTCTTCTCCATAGGAACCTACGCTTTGGAATGGGCAACTAGCTTCATATTTCTGACTGACTGACTCCTTGACAATTCAAAAGTGCCTGTAAATGGTTTAATTGAAATAAATGCTTTGAGTTTGAGTTTTGAGTTTGAAACACAGTACACTAGTCATGTCAATTAAAATATATAATAAATTACCAGAATTAATAAAAAATGAACAAAAATTTAATACATTTATAAACAAATTAAAACTATTCCTATTATCTAAATGCTATTATGATATCAATGATTATTTAAATGACAAATTTTAATTAACGAGTTTTATAAAATAATTACAATAATAGGTACTAACTAAGTTAACAAAATTAAAAGCCCTCTTCCTCTCTCCTACTTTTGCTGTGCCCGACAGGGTCCACAATGATCATATTATTTTGTTAAACCTACCACCTAAGTTCACATGTGGAAGCAATAAATATATTGAGTATTGAGTAAACCATTTCCAGGCTCTCAATCTGTCAAAGAGTCAGTCAGTTAGAAAGTTGCAAGTAGTTAAATTGTCCAAAGGGTTCAGAGGATCACTGTCATCAAATTTCAAAACACATCTACGATCTGGGTAAGGCGGGGTAAGGCCAATAACCCCCTCTTACCCTTACCTGAAACTAAGAAGAGATACATTAATGTGTGTTTGTTTGTCACTAAACAAACATGGCTAGAAGCCGTTTGTCAATACGTGAAAATGCGTTTCAACGTCGTGCGTATTTGCTTCTTTTAGATTGTTATTGGAAGTTAAAAAGTTGGGGAACAGGGAGGAAAGAAAGAAAATATATTTTACTAGATTTTCCTGCGGCTTCGTCCGGGTGGAGTTGATCGATAGATAGAATACTCTTTATTGTACACCAAAAAAATTACAGACATTTTAGAAATTTACCTACATAGGGTGACACAATGGGCGGTCTTATCGGTTAAAGCGATCTTTTACAGACAACCTTTGGATGGATTAAAGGTAACAGGAGAGACAATACTGCAGGCAGTCAGCGGTGTACCATCTACATATACAATAAATACATAAAGCATAAACTCATTCGTATAAATATATATAATATATACATGGATATATAAGATTATAAACATGAAACAAGAGCAAGGAACTATATGTTATACCGGGATAAAAAGTATTCCATGTCCTTACCTAGACGATGGTCTACCCTTGTGCCAAATATCATCCATATCTGTTCAGCCGTTTTTGCGTTAAAGTGTACCTAACAAACAAACTCACTTTCGCATTTATAATATTAGTTCGAATTATGGTTTTGTCTGGTGTCGTGTCGGAAATAGGTCAACTTAGTTTGTGAATGAAATAATAAATCGATAACTTTACTATTTGGTGACATAAAAACTACGATATTTACTGCAAGAACTATATTCTTATTGATCGATCGCATTTTTTTTTTTTTTTTTAAACGCAACACTATTAATTTCTCCTGTATTGTGGGTGCGTTTACAAACATTTAAACTCACATACATTTAAACTCACATACACAAACGGCAAATTTACTGGCATCCAGGGATAGCTTGTTCATGTATTCGGATAAAAATTATCTTATGTACTAATCCATGACCTTGCGTCAATATAATTATGTACTGTATCTCATAATCCTTTCAGCTGTTTACTAGTGACTAACGTTTTCAAAAACTTTGTCATCATCGTTGGGTACCTACAATAGTCTACTGCTTTTATCGATCTTTGAATCAAGATGAAGTGTGACTCACAATCGTTCTTTTCAGCTTTGCCGGCAGTCTGGTACAAATTAACCTAATCTGCATTTGCAATTTATTTGCCAAACATATAAACAAACACTAGTTTTAGGAAAAACAACTGTAATGCCTACACATAAGGTTCAGTTTGCGCTACAGCTTCATATTCTTTTATGATGTTTCCAACAGTACTAGTCAGTCTAAAATCAACTTTATTTACACTACCTTAAAGTTGATGTTTGTTTAAGTGGAAATAACATCAAAATTTGGAAACAAGGATTTGAAAAGACCATAGATCAATATTACCAACCTACATTTCTATTTCCCTCAAACCAAATACACCTCGCGATCTTACGATCTAATATAATATTCTCAATTTCATAACACAACGCAAGAATCAAATATAACAAAAAACAGTCTGTGAAAAGAACGACGAATTCGTATGCGTACTTCGTAGGCTCTCGGGGGCTCTCGTGTGTTTCCGTGGCCTTAGGGAATAAAGGGGGCGGAAAGGGGGGAGAAAGGTTATCTACCAATATTGGATTGTTTCATATCAGCCAGTTATTGGAAGAGTGATTGACATGACTTTTTGTTTTGTTTTTTAGAAAAAACTTTAGTGTAAAAGCTGATAACTTGTTGGTGATTTCATTTATTTTCATTTCATGATATCTCATCCTGTATAATTGCTGAGTTTGATCACCATTTCCCTTTGCCAAATACGGTGATTACTGCAATAGCTTTTTTTGTCAAAGATACTGAAATTCGACCTGCACGTTTGTAAATATTTTACAGCTAGTAACTTTTACAACCCAAGCAATGGTCAACACCTATGTTCTCTAGTTAAACGATTGTGGTCAGACTTTCAGGGTTCTGAATATTTGTAACGACTGTCATAGATATTCATATGGCAACCGGGCCTAACAGCTAAACGTGCTATGTCCTATTCGAAGCTCAGAGTATGTAGTCTTGACATGTAAGCAATTTTACCCATCCGTGGCCAAACCTCGGCTATAGCAGCTTTACCTCATCTACTTCAGTGAACATTTAAATAAGTACAACTGATATTGTGAAGGTTTTAATTCAATGGAGAAATACGAACTGACAACTCTACGTGACAATGTTTGTAATGGCACGGCCACATACTCAAACCGTCTTATTTAACACGACCAGCCATTTTTTGAATTAAGTACAATCTTTATTCGTAAAGTTCTTAATTCAAAAGTACCTACTAACAACTGACAATACCTATTATTGTCAGTTTTGAATAAAATACTGTATTTCAATCTTAGCTAGGTTCTTATTACAAAAACTGATGGCTCGATGGTTTAGACTGTGTCAAAGGAAGAAGCTCGTTTATTATGAAGCATTTATTCCAATTAAACCAATTTCAGGCACTTTTGAATAGCCAAGGAGTCAGTTAGTCAGAGATGAAGTTCTGCTAGTTGCCAATTCCAAAGCGTAGTAGGTTCTTATGGAGAAGGAGGGGCAAGAATCTCCATGGACAATTGGACACACCGCGAGCATTCGTCGGGTCGATGGCACAATTAGTTTTTTTGGCCCAAAGCTTCGCTACTTCTACAGAATCGTCGGTGGTAGCGCAGAGGAGTCTCACTTCCTCCAAAAAGTATGGGAAAAGTTTTTTGCGATTTCTGACTTTTTTAGTACTCAAACCTCAATTAGTCCAATAGTGTTTTGGTCCTTAGAAAAAATAGGATCGATTAGCATCAAAAAAAGTTTTTGTGAAAACTGCCCATTTGCTTGCTAACTGCAATGAAAATCAAAACGTCTGAAAAAGTGAAGGACAGTCTTAAGCCAGTTTTCCTACATCTTTACTGCCCCGTCTCAAAAATCGATCCTGTAACCTTACCCTTCGGGCTTCCGACGACCCGTGACGACTGTCAAAGATCCACGAATGACAGCCGGGACCAACGGCTTAACGTGCTTTCCGAGGCAAGGAATCACCAATCCACGGACCAACCCCGGCAAGCGTAGCTTAACCCCATGGATCGACCCGTGAGGCTGTTATTACTTAGCCACGAGCTCGTCATAAAAGATAAATAGAGGTGGGAGTGAGTGAGTGTCAAAAATGAGTATTCACTAGCGTAGGAGGTGAAAATTTCAACCCATTGCTCAGCTGCACGTACCCAAACTGTCATTACACGAATTCTCCTATAGACGCACCTTTAAACCAATTCAAGTTTCTTATCTTGATTAGTGAAACAGAGCTTGCCTTCAACATGTCGGCAAGTTATCTCTCTTTCGTGCAAATTGTACGAAATGTAAGTTCTAATTGAACGGGACTTATCAGGAAATGTTACCTCAAACACTTATTAGTTCTTGTCACCAAGTGCTAGATTTAGACGTGAATTGATTGCGAATTAATTATTTAGACGGAGCACAGACATAAGTTGCCATGTTATCTAGTTTTCGAGAAAAGTTACCATGTTTAGTAATATCTAGAAAGAAGAAAGAAAGAAAGAAAATACGTTTATTTGCGGTACATAAATGACGCAAGCAAAGGAACAAACACTAAAAACAAATATGAGGGAAAATATGCGTCACATCCACGCAAAACGGCCATCACTCAGCATAATGCTGGGACCCTATGCGAGACAGAGCCCCAGCGCTGGTTTTCAGTGACAGCCGGCGTTGACGTGTTGACGTCGAACTCTCGTGCACTAGACGGCTTCGACAACGGTCAGTTGTGGCTATCTAGTGGTATTGTATAGTCTGCGGGTAGTTGGCCGTTACGACCAAGTGCGCTCGTATCGGTTACTATAGTTAACCTGGTCGCTGCGACCACTGCTCGTGGTCGTGGCCGTGGCCGTCTAGGGTGCGAGATCCCAAAAGGTTTCATTTCAACTTTTTAGATTTGGAACTCCAATAAAATTATTTTTTGTTTTTGTTGGCCAAAAAGCTAAAAGTTTTGCCTAAAATATGCACTTTGACTGCTGAAAGCCTATTAAAATGCTACCTAATACCAGACTTCAGCATTAATAGCGTTATTAAAATGACCTTATTAAGCCGACAGCCGACGAAAATGTTTTTGCCGATACATTGATGATTTAATTATTAAAATCACGAGCTGAAATCCGCATTAATAGCCAGAAGGGGATAAATTATAAACCCACGCATTAACGGGTTTAGGGTTCCGTTGTAAAAATAAAAAGCCGTTGTGATTAAAACAGCGTCCCTAAATTTTTGTCCATCAATCTCGTTAATCTCCAAACCTTTCTAATGTGATCATGATTATTGATAAATATGGGTATGTCATTGGTGAAGGAAAAGCATCGTGACAAAACGTGAACTTATATTTTATACTACCCTGATCCGACAGATGTCCTGTTTTTTCAATAATTCTTACAAAAATCCCATAGAAAAAGGTCCTACAGTTTTTCCAATCTCATTAATTTCCAAACCTTTCTAATCTGATCATGATTATTGAGAAATATGGGTATGTCATTGGTGAAGGAAAAATGACGAAACCTGTTGTCTAATTACGCAACACATTTTCGTAAACGATTACGACATTTGTTTCATTTTGACAGTTCAACAACGTTCATTGCGTTATATTTACGTTATTGAGCACATTTTTTTTCGAACTTATGAAGCAATGGATTAGCAATTGGTTTCAAAACGATTCAAATTCCGATTGATCGTGTATTACGTAATTAGGGTACAGGACTATAATCCCATGGAAAAACGATGTTCAGTTTTTCCCGAATTAAACATTTTCGGGGAAACTATTCCAATTTTTCGTAATTTTAGTGCAAAAAGATAGTTTAATTAGAATTATCACTACGGAACCTTCAACTGATTCGACATTTTAGTGATATTTTTGTTGCACTTATAATCGCGATTTAAAATAATTGTGGTGCGTGCTAGACCGAACCAGACTGGGGGGCTCACAGAAAGGGGGCTGACTGAAGGGTGGCTGTTCGAAAGAAAGTGAGTGCTTTTGAGTGCATTAGTACAAGTGCGTGGTGTGAACTATGCTTCACACCACGCACTTGTTTGTGAATAAAAATGCTAAGAAAAGTTGCCACCTGCGGTCGGCTACGGAATGGTACCTTAAGTAAGGGAGTACTTAAGGTACCATTCCGTAGCCAACCTTATAGAACAATACGTAGATGTCAGTTATCATTTTACCACCATTAAAATTAAAACCTCATCAAAACAGTTAAGTACATCAATTATCATACCTTTTCACTGTCACTTATTCACAGTATTACTGAGTATTACGTCTATATGTGCCTGAAAACCCCTTTTAATACATATTTCCGACCTTTTGACTCCTTTTACCTTGACCTTTCGCCCTTCATTCTCAAAAATCAACCTTATTTTCAAAGAAATAAGGTTACTTTTGGAATGGTTTACAAAAGGGAGTTGGGGATTCGAATTTCAATACCAATATCAGAAAGTTATTGAAGAACTGTCAGGTATTGGATTCAATTTGATTTTTTTTTTATATTAGAAGGCAAAGGAAACATGGAAATGTCGGAATGGCTCTTATGGGATCGACTTCTTAAGTGCGAGATTACTGGTTTGAAACCAGGCACGTGAACTTGTGAATTTTGAACATAAACCCGAAAAAAAAAACGAATTTAAAAAGAGGAGGTTATGTTTTCAACGCATTTTTCTAACTAGTGTGTACTTTTTAAATTAATCGTAGAATAAAATACTCCTACAAGAAAATCATAGTACCTATTTATTAATATAAATGTAGAAATTTTACATAGGGTGGTACAATAGGACACGACTTGGAAGTAGCATCGGCAAAATTCGTAAAATCGAAAATTTGTAACCACTTTTTACTTTTAATGCCATCCTTATGCCTACGGTATAGAAGTCAGAATCGGTTGAACGGACTGTAAAAAAGATTTGTTTAAATGTCTAATATTATTTCAAATGGAGTATAAGTTGTGTGGTACTTGTAACAAGGTGGTGGGGGCTCAGAATATTTTTCTTCAGGATTAAAAAAGGGAAACCCAAAACAAACAAACAAAGTCTGAAATCACCACAATGAACAAAAAACGTAGGGAGGTAATGATCAACACTTAAAGAGGCATGTTTTATTACTTACAACATGATTACTCCTACCAAGAAATATAATCCGATCTAAACGTACTTTTTATGGCCCCACTCAACCGTCCCACGCGATGTGTGTTTAATTCTACTATTTTATTACAGCTCGCGTTCATTCCGTTCACTCGTTCATTCTGTTCACTCACTCGATCTCAATCACAAACGGGACTCGTGTCGCTGTAAATGCAGTTTCTTATAAAGGACGTTTCAATTTTATAGACTAGTAAAGCCTTATTGGGTTTAATTGTGACATGAAATGAATGTTTTAATTCAAGAGTCACACTGTTTTTTTTGTGTTGTTTAGTAAAAACTTTTTAAAGCCAAGAGCATTGAATTACATAGAACATAAATAATATAAGGAATCATAGTGCTTGCTTAAGTAAATAAAGTCTGCCAGTAAAAAAATATTGCTCTCAATTAGGGGTGCTTGGGCTCAATTAGAATTGAATGAATTCATTTTAGTTCAATTTTAAAGATAAGAAGTAGAAAAGGGAGTAAGATTTACAAATGCCCGTTTTCACCTTCACTATACTTAAATAAATGCCTAAATAAAAGCGAACTTTTGAATTTTCAACGATCGGCTCAGCGCCGAGAGTAGATAGAGGAGCTCGTGGCTAAGTAGTAACTGCCGCACGGGTCGATCCGTCAGGTTAAGCTACGCTTGCCGGGGTTGGTCTGTGGATGGGTGACCATCTTTACATACCGATACTCCTCCGTGCCTCGGAAAGCACGTTAAGCCGTTGGTCCCGGTTGTCATTCGTGGATCTTTGACAGTCGTTACGGGTCGTCAGAAGCCCGAAAGTCTGACAACCAGTCTTACCAAGGGGTATCGTATTACCCAGTTACTGGGTTGTGGAGGTCAGATAGGCCGTCGTTACATGTAAAATACTGGTATTCAGCTGCATCCGGTTAGACTGGAAGCCGACCCCAATATAGTTGGGAAAAGGCTAGGCAGATTGATCGGCTCAGCGCCGAAAGTTAGTGTATACGTGCATGAGATCCCTTCCCTTACTTTAATCAAATCCTTAACATCGTAGCAGCTAACAAATCTTGAACTTCAAACCTGCTGCAGCCCTTATTATGATAGCAATCAATCAAATAAATTATATCACCACTGCTCTCAAAACGGTGACGGAAAACATCGTAAGGAAGCATGTCCTAGAACTAAAAAGTCGGGCCTGCAGGCCTGTGTCCTAGCAATGGTGACAATATAGGCTGATTATATGCTTATTATTATGTAATTCTTGTTGATACCCATATAATAATACATACCTACATAAACTCACGCCTTCGACCCTTTTTGGTAGGCAGAAACTACAGAACGCCACCTGCTACGATCCTTACATACTCCTTTTGCCTCGTTTACGTTCATACATCTGGTCATACACGCATGCCGGTTGCGAGTACTACGCACCTGTCCTTTCTGAAGAACATCACCAATAAGTTCACTTTTATGACATATCTAATATCTGTTTGCGCAACTGTCATCTAAAACCGTAGCCAGAGCCGGATCCCCAGTCTATCGCACTTTAAAGATGCTAAATGCCCTTCTGACTACCAACCCTGAGTGTGTATATGTCTGATGTTCTGTGAGAGAAAGTATACAGGGAGTCTATTGTTCCATGTTAGTTTTAAATAAAATTACGAGTATTGTCAACGCTATAATTGTTTCTATGTTAATTAATGTAATTTTGGTGTTGTACCTTCTGTTCTAATTAACTATAAATAAATAGGTAAATATGTCTGGTGGTTCAGTCGTTTCCACTTACATCTGCCTTATGTTAGTTGCCAATGATAATTCTTTTATTAGTTCTAACCACACTCAAAATCGCCAGTTCCCTAGCCCAACGACCCAACCCTCCCCCGCCGCGGGCAGTTCATTCTTCGACGCTGCTCACTTTCTTGCTCCATATAGAACTGTTTGCTGAACACACATGGAAGGTTTTGCACCTTTTTTGCCCAGTGCACCCGCGACACTAGTTTTTGTACCACTGTGCCCTGATACGGGCAAATTGAGCCGTACACTTTTGTAGGGTTAATGTAAGTTTGTTTGATGTGGAGTTATTGTTATATGTTGTGCTGTTTTTCATCGATGAGACTGTATCATATAACATTGCACAAAAACGCAGCTTTGCAATAAGAATCTCAAAACAATGTAACAATATACACGTCTTGTATTAATTCTTCTTGTTTATTCCATGCTCTTAATTAACATTTTCATAAATATAGATAGATAGAATACTCTTTATTGTACACCATAAAAATTACAGACATAAATTTAGAAATTTTACATAGGGTGACACAATGGGCGGTCTTATCGCTTAAAGCGATCTTTTACAGACAACCTTTGGATGGATTAAAGGTAACAGGAGAGACAATACTGCAGGTAGTCATCGGTGTACCATCTACATATACAATAATTATCACAGTTATCAATTGTTTTCTATCGCAATATTGAAACTTATGGATGACAGTTTCAAACAGGATATTCTGGGATTACTAGAGAAAGAGGTCGGCAGTAGACTGAAGGTGTGCTTCCGAACCTCGTGGTGAGGTTTGGAAGGATACCTTCAGTCTACTGCTACAGTGCTGCTATCCGTGGCGATTCTGAGAACTTGCTGTTCATGTTGTTTCGCTGTTTTGTTGTTAACATCCATGTGTTATCTCTATGATGAACGCCACGCTACGGTCTGTCGTGGCGGCAGGGCAGCACTGCCGTCGACCCAGGCTTGGTCCTTACCGGACGGCGAGCTGCTCTCGCGTCCGGCCCTGGTCCAGGCCATGGTACGGAGCGAGAGGGCATGGGAGGCCGTTACCTCCTTCTGCGAAGCAGTAATTCTATAGACGCCCTGGGCGTCGGGAATCAATTGCTGATTCCCGGCCACCGTAGACTAGTCACGCGCGCCTCAAAGAGATGTCAGCGAATGAAGGGGTCCGATGAGACCATTGCCTGCCGGGGTTGCGGGAAAGTCCGAAAGGGATACCGTGGCCCCCTGGCATTGCACAGGCAAGAGAAGGAACACGGGTGGGTTTTAGTCAGTAAGAGTCTGACACGCTCTCCCGCTCCACCCAGAGCGGGAGACGTCATTTGATGATATCCCACCCAAAAAAAAAAAAAAAAAAAAGGGCAGCACTGCCGCACAGCAGTCATGCCTTGGTGGCCTCGCTCAGTAGTTACTGGGTCTATGTTCATTATTAGTATTTCTGTTTTTGTTATGACGCCAAACTTCGCCACCAAAACAACAGTGCTAAGATCCCGTTTTCTTAGTACATCAACGGCTTTTGTAAATAAAATACATTAAAGAGAAGTCGTTTACTCAGAACTTTGACTCCAATCCTTGCGTGGGCAGACCACGTTAACAGACCTTGTTTAGATAACGTAAACTAAGTGTAACTTGATTTTTAGTTTTATTATTGTGTTGCACGATTATCTGGGTTATAAAGTCTGGGATTTTTGTAGTGGTAGGTATACTATCGCACCCGTTCCGCCAAGTGCGAGCTTCTGTAAAGGGCTTCAATTGTTTTCCTTCTTCAAACTCCACATCCCTCACACGCCTTATTTCCCCGAAGGGTTGGGCAGAAGTGTACCTACCTATAGTACACCCACATTTAGCCAGTTATGTCTAAGGCCCATGTAATAGGGGCTATTGCCATCAACCATACCCATGTCCAGACTCCGGGCTTCTACTGAGAAATTCTAGATAGAATAACCCAATAACACTGCCCGACCCGGGAATCGAATCCAGGACCTCGTGCTCCGCAGTAGCGCTTGCGACCACTAGACCAATGTGGCGACAGTCTCGATTCATAGTTATCATCTAACGAATCCAAAGATTCTGTTTGTTTATAAAATTACTAATAGTTTTTTTTTTTTTGTTTCAGGTAAATTAATATAATAATGGTCATTCATTCACATTTTATGACACTACTGGACACAGTATTTTTGAATAACTTGGTAAGTCTTTTAATTATTATTTATTATAGTTATATTCATATCTTTATTTACATCTTATTATGTTATGATCAGTGCTAACATAAAATTATTCATTTAATTATAATATAACATATTTCATTTGCATCATTCAATTGAGGGAGCTTCCATTTGGTTATTTTTCACGACATAATGTCTTTTCTCTATTTTCTTGGTTCGTCCATCTGTAGTCGTCTGAAAAATCCAGAAGTTGATTATTTTCCTTTTCCTAGAAGTACAAGTGGTGCCATTAAAGTTGAGACTTAATCCCGCCTCCCGCCGCTCTTTCCCCCGCTCCGATGACACACCGGCGGGCGGGGGACCTCATACCGCCAAAGAGATCCATAAATCGTCTACTGCGCAAGTCAAACTACGTGGTACGTCAAGTCTCAACTTGAATGGTACGACCTGAACATCGGTACATTTTTTAAATACTATGTAACTTGGACATAATGATTGAATATTCCATTTAGAGGCAGTCCCATCATCGTCTTCTGCCTAACCTTTACCTTACTATGTTGGGGTCAGCTTCTAGACTAACTGGAAGCATGTTGGGATCAGTTTCTAGACTAACTTGAAGCATGTACGGGGTCAGCTTCCAGTTTAACTGGAAGCAGTTGCATACCAGTATGTTTCATGTCGCAACTCTACTACCCAGGTAAAACAAAATATAAAATACATAATTTTATGTTTCTTACCGAAATCATCCTGTCAGCATAAAATTCTCGAACGTATTTGATTGTCTTCTCATATTCCCAATTTTTTACTGACTGGATATGAGTCATTATGTTATCCTTGAATGTTATTAACGTTATCATCTGTAAGTTAAAATTCCTGAATTAAATATGAAACATTTTTAAGCCTCCCGCAGAAACGCGTGACGCGACGGCGAATCGCGACTCTGGTGAAACATTCTCTATGAAAACTTCATGGAAATTGTTTTACCGGGGTCGCGTCGCGCCTGTCTGCGCGAGTCTTTAAGCGGGACCTACAAACGGTGTATGTTTAGGTATAAAACAACCAAATTTTGCCAGTTATGTTAAAATTCAGACATAATATCAGGCGAGGCTATTTTCATTAACCGGGAATTAATCCAATTTCCAGGGGTTAATGAGCAATTTGCCCGACCCGGGTATCGAACACTGGACCTCATGATTACCCGTCGCAATTGCCACTACTAGATCAACGAAGTTGTCTAAAAGAAATAAATGTATTCTTTCAAGTGATTTACTTTTAATCCATCAGCATTTTCAAGTTCGAACTCCACACCCGGTGTAAAAGTGATGACGCTAGTAGCCACTGGGCATATAAACTGAAAGTTGTACGTCCCATCATGGTTGCGAGTTAAAATATGCGTCTGAGTTAGATCCAGTGCTATTTTACCAGGTTTGTAGCCAGCATCTGGAGAGAGATATACAGGGTGTTTGGCGCATGGACCGACACATTTTTTTCAGGGATTTGGGAGGTCATTAGCTAGGTTCTACCCATACACCCTTTGTCCCAAATGTCACGGTTGGTTACATATGATTATTTTTTTTAAATGAAAAAAATTCCCAAAATGTGTCCTTTAATTTGAAATAACTTTTTTGTTTGTGGGTATAGTGGCACAAAACAAATTTTGTTGCATTCTCCAAAGTCCTTTAAATCTAAAAACATCTTTGTTTTATACAACTGGTTTCAAGAAAATTCCTTACAAGCTTCCAAAGTTAATTTTTGTATTTAATGAATGAAATTTTACAACTTCTAAATTAATTATAAAAAAAACTAAAAGCTATTTTGAACTTAGCTAGAACCTAGCTAATGACCTCCCAAATCCCTGAAAAAATTGTGTCGGTCCATGCGCCAAACACCCTGTATATATTTTTTAAATATTTTGAGTGTAATTTGGTGGCATACAAGTGCAGCTCACCTGCACGCCTAAGCATGACCATCATACGGTTATGTCGACGGGAGAATAGACAAAATGACTGATTGTGAGTGCGTATCTGTCATTTTGTCTATTCTTCCGTCGACAAAACCCGTTTTTATGGTGGTCATGCTACACGCGCTGATAGGAATTCACCGCCATCTTTGAGCATCTGCAATACCAAAAGCATCATACAAGCAAAACACCATAAAAGTATTAAACATATATAACATAACATCACGCCTGTATTCCCCGAATGGTTAGGCAGAGGTGTACGGTGTACAGTACACCCACATATCGCCAGTTAAGGGCCTCAGCATAATGTCAGATGGCAACGCTTGGCACTATGGAAGGACTAGCAGTAGCAGTTTGAAAACAAAATCCCGTGAACACGATGACCACATCTGTTACCGCCCCGGTTCTATAGCGGCTAAGCGGTGCAAGCAGAAATAGTCCTTACGGTGTACAGATATGAATTTCTTCGATGCTACGTGTAGTTTCAGGATAGATAAATGGATAAATAAATCATTTATTTGGTGCAACAGAGAAGAAAAAACAACACATTATTGCACAATTAAATGACAGTATAGTATTTTCACATTTTCCACCACAACACCTACGTTTCAGTTCACCTTTTTCAGGTAGACAAAATAATCCTCAATCTTTTCTGGGTTTGTTAAAACGTAATGTTTGCCCAAAAACTTGTCCATTTCTGACGCGCCGTCAACACGGTATGACACTTCAAATAATATCAGTAATTGATAAATTATCATTTTGCTATTCATATCATTATCTGTCATGTATGTAATTCACATAAATGTACATACTTGTGCACGTATGCATAACTGACGTAATTTCGGTGTACACAACTCTGCCTTTTATGGAATACAAGTATGAAAATTATATATGTTATATTCGTATGTACTCGTATACCTATATATGTATAGTCCTCCTGACCGTATTTCGGCCACGGCGGCCAATCTCAACGGAGTCTAGTCTTCGGCGCGGGAGATATTATAGTGCACATGTGTGTGCGCAGACACAGGGGCACTATCTCTTCCCTCACTTTCATAGTCCGATGGGTCAGCAATCCGACACGACCGGAGAGAGATCAGGCGCACGACCAACGGCTTAACGTGCTTTCTGAGGCACAGAATATCACACCGCCAACTTCCAAACTCCGGGCTGTTAATAAGAAATTCCTAATGGAAAAACCCAATGACACTTTGCCCGACCCGGGAATCGACCCCACGCTTAGCAGTCGCGCTTGCGATCACGAGACCAACGGGGCAAAGATGCTCAAAGACATTAGGAAAGTAAAAAAAGGAGAAAATTTCTGTCTGAATCGGCCCAAAATGCACAGAAATCGGAAAATGACAACATATAGGTATATATATAATCGATTATTTACCTTCTTCGAGTTACCAATAGTACCGATTATGAAATTTTATTGCTTTCAACAAAACCCTATCGATGAGAAACAATACATTTAACTCTAATATCCGCTCGTATATGTAATATGGGGGCTATATTAAATATAACATCAAAAATAACAATAAGTTAAAATGAAAGATGGCAACATTCATACACACACACGTCACTAAACACAATTTAGGGGAAACTGGGCCAATATAGGACACGACGCTCACTCGACTAAAGTAATAAATCAATAAGACGATATTAAATAAAATTCTCCACCGTATATCATAGGCGTTCGCATTGTGTACAAAAACGACCATTTTGTCTTGACACGTCAGTTCTTAGTAGGACATAATACATTTCAAGTGAAAGTTGTAGGCCTAAGAGGTCTAGTAATGGTGGTCGGTCTATCTGTCAAAGACTAACGCTTATTTCATGCGGGAACTTATTGCTCTTATTAGGCGTCGATTGTAAACGATTTAGCACGGTTATTTATTGGTTTGATTGTAATTTTATGCTCTATTATTATGTACTTAGTTTAGGTACTTTAGAAAACTATTTGCATTTTTACACTGACAATTACCTTAGTATAAAATAAAAGTGGAAAGGTAGGTATTAGAAAATAGTCATCACGTAAAAAGCAAACAGTTGTTGTTATATAATAGTTGTTGTTACTTTGAAAATAACATTTTATTTATGAATACGTTCTATCTAAAATACAATACATAATAGATTTGCTCGGTATATCATCCGCATATTTTTAGAACACAAAAATAAACATTTACCCGAAAACGAAATACAAAAATATTTTAACAATACCCCAGCAATATCGAAGACGACATAAATAAACAAGTTGACGAATCGACATACATGTTTGCCAACCGTTTTCAGTCAACAAACAAAATGTGCTCCCGATTTTAAGTAATAGATGCAATATGTAATCTCGATCTCGATCTTTTGAGAAAAGGTGAGAAAATTTGGCCCTATTGTGGGCTCTCCGCCCTAATACGGCGACAGAGGGTCGCGTTTGTAACCCAATATTGTTGTAAAGACGTGCTATTTATCAAGTGTCCATTTTGGCCCTACCTCCCATATAGATTTGTGATACACAGCACATTTGGCTTATTGGTAGCTCAATTTACTATTTTTACTGAAGATCTCTCAATAAAATGAAATAAACATCTCAAGGTCCGTATTTTAAAACGATGTAGCACGATGAACGATGAAGCTCGCTGAAAACCAGCGCTGGGGCTTTGTCTCGCATAGGGTCCCAGCATTATGCTGAGCGATGGCCGTTTTGCGTGGATGTGACGCATATTTTCCTCCAATTTGTTATTTTCTAGTGTGCGTGCATTTAGCGGCCAACAGTTTGACGCTATTTTTTCAACGAGTTTACAGCGTTGACTGTCTATTTAGACATCTTTATATCTTTTGACTATAATATCAAATTAAAATTCAAATTCAAATATGTTTATTGTTTGTTACATGTAGAAAAAGATCTTATAGTAATTATAATAGTAGCACTGTAACATACCTATAAGGTGTACAATATTCTATTACGTTATTATTTTGTAAACATTCTTAATTTTGGTCTAGTCACTCTTTGCATTAATCAAATTATACCTTAAAAATATTATAAAATTAGTATGCTTTAGTCAAATTATACATTAAAAATATTTATACATTAGTCAAATTACACATTAAAATTAAAACATACATTCCATGGTCATACATTATCAATTAAACGAAAACACTAAACCAAGTGTTTGTCATTAAAAAAATCATTTATTGTGTAGTACGCTTTACCTATCAAGAATTCCTTGAGCTTAATTTCAAAGATATTCATAGCTGAAATATCTTTAATACAATTTGGTAGTTTGTTATAAATTTTTACTCCCATTCCAAATATACTAGATTTAAATTTAACTGTTCTACACCTAATTCCGCATAGCTCATTTTTATGTCGTGCACTTCGAAATGTTTCATATTTTCTTATATCGCTTTTTATCATTCTTGCCGCTTCATAAATATATAATGAAGGCAGAGTTAAAAATTTTAACCTTCTAAACATTTCTTTGCATGAGTCAGTCTGTTTAAGTCCGGTTATACTTCTCACACATCTTTTTTGGGCTTTAAGAGCATTTTCTCTATCAGGAGAATTACCCCAAAACAGAATGCCATATTTTAGCGTGGAGCCCACATATGCATGGTAAGCGTTTAATAATGCACTGTCGTATATACTCACCAGGGCCTGTCCCCCGTGCACAAAACGAGCCCTTTTCTACTGAGGGTGGAACATTGACGACGATGATAGTTTTATAGTCCTCCAGACCGTATTTCGTCCACGGTGGCCAATCTTAACGGAGACTAGCCTTCGGCGCGGGAGATATTATAGTACACAAGTGTGTGCGCAGACACAGGTGCACTCTCTCTTCCCTCACTCTCATAGTCCGATGGAACGGCAATCCGACACGACCGGAGAGAGATCAAGCGCAGGACCAACGGCTTAACCTGCTTTCCGAGGCACGGGGGTATCACGCCACCATCTTCGGGCTGTTATTAAGAAATTCCTAATGGAAAAGTCAATAACACTGGCCGACCCGGGTATCGAACCCAGGACCCCACGCTCAGCAGTCGCGCTTGCAATCGCAAGAACAACGGGACACACCAAAGCTTGTTAATTACTTACCATAACAATACAACATGGACCGTATTTAGGATCTCCTTATAATAACGCCCTTGACCCAACAGAGCTCAATGAACGGTAAAAGGAGCGTAGGGAGCCCAACTGCGTGATAGATCGCCGATATTAGGACAAAACGATATTAGGTCAATATATTATGTATGGAGCCCAACTCGTTGGTATACCGGGTTATGTATGTAATATTCCCTTTACTTTGTCGATTGTGTGTTCCTTCCTTAATTATACCTAATTATTTATCTTGGATTGGTTAATCATAAAGATACACATAATGTCACGCCTATATCTCCCGTGTTGTAGCCATGTCACACAACTGTCATTCTTTGACAGGTGTGTGACATTGCTTTTACACGGCAAATTGACTTAGGGTGTCAATTTACTTTATAATTAAGTACCTTCTGGCCGCGACTTCGTTCGAGTGAAATTGCGGGCCTCCGACTCTCCGCATCGCATCGCATCGCCCGCCCGCGATATTACTTTGTTTTCACTTAGCGTTATTTCTGACTTTTTTTATTTTTGCTCGGCTCCTTAGAGTCGCAGCGTGATGTTACATTTCCTTCAAAATCCTTCGGACTGTTGTAGAAAGTGTTTACGCGTTGAGCTTCGAGAAAATGCAATTAAATCTAATCTTTGCATATTAATTAACAGACTTAACGAAGCGACAGCCTAGTGCCAAGTTTTCACATCGCTGACCTTTTCTTTTCCTTTATCCTAGAGTTTCCCTGGACGGGTGCCAGGGTCCGCATTCTTTATGAACTTGTTGTAAACTTAAGAAAGAGGAACATTCATTCCTTAATATTTGAAACCAACGTGCCTACTAAGTCTTGTCTCAACTTCTTGATGCGCTATAGCAGCCCGCGAAATTCAAAATTTCTTTCGTTTTTTTGCAATTTACAGATCAGTGTCAGGATATAACTTGATTAAAACTATGATTCATGACCGTAAAAAATATGGCTTTAGAGAATTATAATCATTAGAATCAGCAATACAACTCCTTAAGTTAGTATAATCCACAAGATTTCATGAAATAGTCATTCAATAGGATTACATGACTCTAGAGAGTTTTATGATGATTTCTATGATTATAATTCTTTGAATTAACATTTTTTTACGGTCGCGAATCATATTTAGATCAACATACAACCTGATAATAACCTAAATATTGCAATAACTTAAGAAAAATTAAATTTCGCGGGCTACCCAGACTCTTTCACCCTAACCTTGTCATGACTAAAATTCATAAATGATTTTATTTCTGTAAGTAGGTTTGAACAAATACTTTTACACGTCAATCATATCTAAAAACTAGATGAGTTCGGCGTTTCCTATCTGACTACTCTGAGAAGAAAGGCCGAAACAAACTCAGAGGTCACAGTCTCTTTTAAAGTCATAATCAGACATAATCTTCGCCAGATATGTGAAGTCATGTCTTTTGAGGAAAGAACCACACAGATTGACTGGACCTGACCAGTCAGTGCACGCATTTGTCAGTAAACCTAGCTCAACTCAGAACTTACGGAGCTCAACGATTCGACGAGCAATACCAAAGAAACAGACATTTGGGTAGGCCGCGAAAATTACTCAAACTGCCAGACCATGATCAAAATTAACTGAAAAAAAAAAAAACGACCCACAGATACTTCACATTCACAATAATCAAAATAATACAATACTTGACTATTCTTTGCATAATTCACTCCATACGGATGACAATGTTTAGTAGAGTAGTACCTATGTCTTTGACTATTCTAGGACTTATATCTGGTTGTATAGTTGACCTCGTAATTGCTGTATCACCCTTACACCATTTGTCCACCGCCACCGTCAAGGAGACGTCAATGAAAAACGAGACTATTCGAACCGAACGTGACGTCCTGTTGACGGACGTGCGGCGGACACGCTTCCAAAGTAAATGTATGCATGCATCGCTACATCGCACACTGGGACCCGTCCATACAACGTAATGCTCAAAACTCTAATTTTAAAATGAGGGTATTTAAAAAAATATACTATGTAAGGGTAGACTTAAGAATGTGTCACATCATTTCTACAAATACTGTATCAGTAACTGCTATCTGCTGTCCAGTGCATCAGCTCAAAGTTTACTTTATACCCACATCATTAATTATCCGATAGCATTCGTGAGTTTGTAGAGAATATTAAAACATTTATTTCTGCAAGCAATCGTCATATTTAATTACGAGGTAACATATTTTAGTGCAAGGTATGGAAAGTTCTATTTTTGTAATATTTTTTACAATATCTACGAGGTGTTGATTAGCAATAGAACTTTGCGCAAAAATGAAAAAATTAGAAATGTTTGATTCAGCACATAAAAAACCATACTATTACTTAGAATTAGTAATTAATCCAATCAGTCACCAATCGTTAAAAGTTCATAAAAACAATATTAGAATATTATGTTGAATATGTTGTTGTTGTTGGTATGTTTTTATTTTTCATATTTATAATTATTGATTTAAAACTTAAAAAAAAAATATAATTTGAATTTTATAATTTTTAATTCTATTTATATTATCTATTTATTATGATTGGAATTTAATTTAATTTTAATTTATTTTTTTACTGTCAAATGTTTTGAATAATGATCTTTTTAAGGATCGAAATAAATGATTATTGATTGATTGATTGATTGAATAAACCTTGGTACTTGACTTTTGCACGTAGAACGTTTTCAATCTCAAAGATTCGGAAATCCAAGAAAACGTTTGCTTCGCCTAATAACTTTTCTTTTAGGAACCTGTACTCGCAAAAAACTTACACGTATTATCTAGACACACACACATTTGTAACATTACACACACAGATGTGTAAGACTAACTTATACACGAGACTTTGTCCACGTGAAATTACATATCGCCCACCCGCGCCCCTATTACTCTTAGTCTTCGCCTAGCGTTCTGTCCGACTTTTTTTTCTTTTTGCCCGGCTCCTAAAAGTCATAGCGTGATGATAAATAGCCTTATAACCTTTCTCAATAATTAGGCCATCAAATGCAAAGATTTTTTCAAATCAGACTGGTAGTTCCAGATCCAGAGATTAGCGATTATATTAGGGGCTCGTAGCTAAATAATGATAGCCACACGGCTCGATGGAAGGTTAAGCTACCCTTGCCGAGGTCAGTCCGTGGATGGGTGACCATCTATTACATATCGAGACCCCTCCATGCACGTTAAGCCGTTGATCCCGGCTGTCATTTGTAGATCGTATTACGGGTAGTCGGATGATTGAAAGTCTGACAACCAGACTCAATATGGGGATAATATATCGTATTACCCAGTAAGTGGGTTGTAGAGGTCAGGTAGGCAGTCGCTCCATGTAAAATACTGGTATTCAGCTGCTTCTGGTAAGACTGAAAGACGACCCCGACATAGTTGAGAAAAGGCTTGGCAAATGATGAGTTCCAGAGAGTAGCGCGTTCAAACATCAATCTGCCTAGCCTTTTCCCAACTATATTGGGGTCGGCTTCCAGTCTAACCGGATGCAGCTGAATACCAGTATTTTACATGGAGCGACTGCCTATCTGACCTCCACAACCCAGTAACTGGGTAATACGATACCCCTTGGTAAGACGGGTTGTCAGATTTGTTCGGGCGTCTGACGACCCGTAACGACTGTCAAAGATCCACGAATGACAGCCGGGACCAACGGCTTAACGTGCTTTCCGAGGCACGGAGGAGTCTTGTTATGTAAAGATGGTAACCCATCCACAGACCAACCCCGGCAAGCGTAGCTTAACCTGATGGATCGACCCGTGCGGCAGTTATTACTTAGCCACGAGCTCCGCCGAGAACATACAAACTCTAAATATTCGTATAGATTACACACATATGTGCAACGTTACACACATACACAATAAAAGATGTGTCTGACAAAAGGAGACACCCGCTGGTCTGTTACAAGATTTATTAGAAATTCTGTTAGAGGGCGTGAACTGTGTGGCGCTAAGAAATCTGCGATTCGTTAACGCTTGTACATACTGGCGGAATTGAAAGGTTAAAAAATTGAAATTGGTGAAAATTGTTTAGTTAGGCTCGGGTGTCGCCAGCCGATGGCCCAGAGGGGGGCGAGTTGATATATAGTGAATGAGAAAAGTATGATTTTTAGGCACAGTCAAGTGAAGACCACATGAAGCTTAACACTTGTGGTGCGAGTCTTACCTCCTCCTCTATGGCGCACAAAGGGCCCAGAATCGACTCTGGTGGACATTTGATATGTGAAAAATCACTTTCAGCTTGGTAGTCCCGATAGTAAATGACTCCGGATTAGAACCCGTTTAGGAGATATGGAACTTAAAAAACCAAATAAAAGCCCGTCCGGAATATCACTTCTATCGCAGATGGTGAATTTAATTTATTGCACGATGTCAGTAATGTGTTCATGTCTTTAAAAGACGTGTTTTCAAAGTAAGAATTTAATTTAACACTGCAGTAGTGAGCTTCTGAAAATAAGCTTGATATACTATGCTTTTCTTTATCTTTTTTTCTTTGAATATGTGGTAAGTAAACAATCTTACCGAGTTATTCTACTGTCAGGAAATATTTTCACCTGCCTCCCAGTCTTACCAGATACTCTTGGTTCACACTATCAGTATTTTATATGAAACAATTGAGCAATTTTTGACAATGCAAGCCATTTTAACAGATTGTATGTTTGCTGTTACTGATTTGTAAAACATCTGTGTATTTTTTACCCTATTTTCACATTATTAATAAATTGAAATGAATTGTCGTTACATATTACAAACAACTTAACTGGAAATACCTAGGTGGATTAATATTTTCCACATGGCTTCATACAGACGCTCTATTCAAACAGTGTGATGAGTGCGTCTATCTAGCTCAAAGTGGTTTGTTTTTGCAGTGTTGTAGGTTTATGTCTACTAGACACACTTTATTCTGTTCTTCTTTATCTCTAAATTTCATATGTGAATGTCATGCATACCTGTCATTTGCATGGTTACTGAAATGCTAATAAGAACCATCCTTGCTCTAAAATATCTACTTTAATTCCGAATATAGTTATTTAACCTCAAAATAGATACTAATCCCCAAATGAATCTTAAAGTCGCTACCCCAATATCATAATCCAAGACTGTTTAATAAAATTACATATTTACAATATTTCAGGGATAAGGAAAATAATATGAAACAACAAGATATTTTGTCATTCATTTATATTTCTTTGCCAACATCAAATTCGATATTCTACACCATACTCCTATTCCCCTATTCCCCACATAATATCACCATTTTATCAGTGTTCTAATATTTACCATAGAACCAATGGGTTACCTTAATTACAGTACATCACCAACACCCACAGCCACTAAGCACGTCTTACTCTCACGAGCGCTCGACCCAGAAGCCCGTTGTTCCGCCATTATGACGTATCGAATTTTTCGGTGTTGCCAGTACAGTATCCAACAATTATGTATTAATAAATTGAAACCTAACAAGATGTTATTTAATTTGAATTTATTGTAAGTGATTGTGCTGTTGGTGTGCTTTTATGATAAATAAATAAATAATTAGGAAAACACACCAACTTACTGTCATAAATTACGTTTCAGTGACGACATTCTGAATTCTGGACACTGGCAGCTGCCGCTCTTTTAGGACACTGGAACTTAACAGGCTATGGGTTTTTAAAAGCCTGATTATGGTTTTGATTTTTAGGGTTCCGTAGCCAAATGGCTAAAAACGGAACCCTTATGGATTCTTCATGTCTGTCTGTCTGTCCACTTTTTTCCGAAACTATAAGAACTTATGTTGTTGAAACTTGGTAAGTAGATGTATTCTGTGAACCGCATTAAGATTTTCACACAAAAATAGAAAAAAAAAAACAATTAATTTCGGGGTTCCCCATACTTAGAACTGAAACTAAAAAAATCTAAACTATCTATGGATAGGTCTTCAAAAATGATATTAAGATTTATAATATCATTTTCACTTTGCGCGAGAGACACTTCCAAAGTGGTAAAATGTGTGTCCCCCCCTGTAACTTCTAAAATAAGAGAATGATAAAACTAAAAAAAAATATATCATGTACTACCATGTAAACTTCCACCGAAAATTGGTTTGAACGAGATCTAGTAAGTAGTTTTTTTTGAATACGTCATAAATTACTTGCTGCTACGGAACCCTTCATGGGCGAGTCCGACTCGCACTTTGCCGCTATTTTTTTGTCTAGGGCCTTTTGTAGCTGACTTCTGAGGTCATGACTACTTAACCGGCCTTTCCTGTGGCTGCCTTAAGCTACTACACTCACAGCCTCCAACCAGAAGCAAAAACTATTCTAATTAAAACTAGGCGAGCGCTCGCTAAGGGCACCCCCTGTGGGGTACGAACCTTGGCTTAGGGCGTCGCTGGGGGGAGGACAGCAAGATCGGACAGGCTGGATCAGAGATAGTTCATTATTGTTAGTCGAGGAATTTAAAGCTACTGGCTCAGCATCGACGTGGGCTGGCGCATCAACGAGCAAGGGTCGGGGGTATGGTTTTGATGACCAGTTTTATGCTTTTGTTGTTTTGTAGCGGTTACACCGCCACATACGAACTACTCATCAAAGACATGACGTCACACAAATCCTGCATCGCGCAATTAGAGTTTACCGCGCGAACGACATAATATATCTATAAGACTATCCGACATCAACAGTCGGGCAGTCGGCCCGCCAGACAACACCCGTCTGGTTGGAGGATCCTCCCTTTTCTATGGTGGATGAGTGAACTTTACACCCTGTTCCTCATGCCCCTAAAGTTTTAAAATCGTCATCCATCCTTGTTGAAATCTTACAAATTTTACTTACGTTCCTGAACACCAAATTCAAATAAACATTTACAACCTATCACTACAATTTATACCTCCTGCCTACGTACATTGAGCTGTAAATATTAATGTACAATTAGACCTCCCGGCACAGTCAGCCGCATATTCATACCAGCTATTTAGTTAGTAATAACTCTTCTTACGTCGATGTAAGAAACGTGCGTCAGTAATTTAATGTCAATCGGATTTATGTTCACTTCATTCATTCATTCGTTCAATCGGTCTTTGGTTAATTTATATTTCCTTGTGTGGTCTCGTTGGTGAATGTTGGTGGTTTGTAATAAAAGTACGTAATATAAGTGGGATTTATATTGCCTGAATAAATTTGAGGTAGGATTTGTGTAAAGGACGTTCTAATCTCGTTGGTCTAGTGGTTGCAAGCGCTACTGTGGAGCATGAGGTCCTGGGGTCGATGCCCGGGTCGGACAAAATATTTTTGGGATTTCCACATCTGGAATTTCTCAGTAGTAGGCCGGAGTCTTGATTTGTGCCAGGTTAGTACTGAGAAATTCCAGATAGAAAACCAAGGTTTTTCCCGACCCGAGTATCGACCTTTTTTTTTTTTGGGTGGGAAATCTTCAAACGACTTCTCCCGCTCTGGATGGAGCGGGAGAAGTCGTACTCTTACTGACTAAAACCCACCCTTGTTCCTTCTGTTGCCTGTGCAATGCCAGGGGGCCACGGTATCCCTTTCGGACTTTCCCGCAACCCCGGCAGGCAATGGTCTCATCGGACCCCTTCACTTGCTGACATCTCTTTGAGGCACGCGTGGAACACAACGCGCCGTCGACCCGGGCTTGGTCCTTACCGGACGGCGAGCTACCCATTGCTCACCGTCCGCAAGCCCGCGCCTACGGTGGCCCCGGGAATTGACCTGGGAGTTTGTTTATAAGGGACTATTATAGACTGATAGTGTTATGATAGCTAGGCAAGCTTCTAGTATTTTTTGCAACTAAATAGAAAAGTAATCAAGTTTTTCCAACCATCTAACAGCTTGAAACAAAGATTCGTCGAATTCTTCTGAGAAATCATATTGCCTTACGTATTCCCACATACATAATTCATACCTCCATGTTACTTACACAAACATTGCTACAATTGTAGGCCAATAATAATTAATTCTATGATTTATATGGTTCAAAGGGACTCCGTGTGCTATTGTTGGGTAGTCGGGATCCGTTTTGGGCTGCGATCTGTTTGGCCCGGGTTCCGTTTTGCCCTGAAGGTCGGTATTAAAACAATTAGGGACGTTTACGTTTGAAATTGAGGTGTAATGTTTTGAGAGCACTTTGAGTGTAGGAAGGGTATTTATTGGTACATAGTTTTGGGTCGATTTTGAGGATTCACGTTCTACGTTATTCTATAAGGTCACCCTATACATGTTAAATATTCCTTACAGAAAATGAGCTAGTGTTTATTCCCTTACTTACTCACTGCATTTCTTCACCGTCCATCCGTGTTGTGCCACAGACCATAAAGTCAAATAAGGGTTTACGGATTCTTTTTTTCTTTAGTCCCTAAAACTTAGAACAGTCAGTCCCCACTACTGGGACACAGGCCTCCTCACTTCGAGAGGGAGTGGGCTGTAATCCTCCACGCGAGCCCAGTGCGGGTTGGTAGATGTCACATGTCTTCGAATTTTTGGTTCTAGGACATGCCGGTTTCCTCACGATGTTTTCCTTCACCGTTTTGAGAGGTGATGAAATAATTTGCACAAAGTGCCTGCCCGAGTTCGAACCTACGACTTATAACTCGTAAGTCGCGGCCGTTTCTATTGGGTTACTACTAAAACTTAATTAACAAAAAAAACGAGAGTAGTACCACAATTACAATTCACGAAGATAAATGCGAAATCCCTTATCATTTTAATGCTTAAACCCTGTTTTGAACCACAGCGATAAGACAGCGATAACACACTCTTTAGCCCTTGTAGCGATGAGATTATCTCAATTTATTGTAACGTTATCTCGAAAGAATAAACTTAAATAATAACGTTTTATCTTTGAGATCAAAAGAAGGAAAAAACTGTATAAGGAATGGAGTTTCTTTGTGTATGCTAAATATAGGAGGTAAATTGTTCTGGAGATCTTGGGTGTACTATAAATAGCTGCCTTTTTTGCTTTTTTTGTTCATTCATATTTAGTAGGGATCCCGTCGTTGGTTGGAACAAGCGTTGGTGGTAGTACAAGCATTTTTATTAATAAATGACTAACTTTTTTTACTTTGATGATTCTTGTCCTTGATTTGAATAATGTCAACAGTAGAATACAATAATAATAACAATCAATCAATGTGCCTAGCCTAGGAGCTCGTGGCTAAGTAATAACTGTACTTAGTAAAGTCTGACTACCCGTAACAACTGTCAAAGATCTACGGATGACAGCCGGGACCAACGGCTTAGCGTGCTTTCCGTAGAAGAATACAATAATAATATATTCTATGTTATATTTTAGCCAGGACGCTCTGTTATTAGCTCTGTTCTGGATTGCCTGATTACGTCATGATTGGCATCTTAATCCTCTTATCAGCTGACAACAAAACAAAGGCAAACGTATCCTTAAATCGTAGATGAAATTGCGCTAACCAACTTGGATGTAGCTGTCGTCGACCGCTTCCGCGGAACCACTCGCTTCGCTCGCTCGGCTTGCGCGCGTTTGGTTCACACACCACAGTTCAGACCCAACCTAACCCATTTGGTCGGAGTGCTCTAGCTTAGTTACTAATTATACGACCGTGAGAAAAGGCAAGAAAGTTAGAAATACGCGTCAGTTATTTAAAAAAGTGCGCATAATTAGAAGGTCAATATGATTTTAGAGGCTTTGTAAAATATTTTAGTAGCCTTAAACCTAATATCGAATCATCACGGAACAGCAACATCAATAAATAATTTAACAATACAACTAAAGAAGGAGACCTCACGCATAGTGATTTATTTTAATTAATGGGCAATAACAATAATTGCCTGGCAGTAGATTTGTTTCATGCAAATCAATCGGCTCTTATTAGCATAGTGTAGAGGACGATAGTGATGTGACGTTATCGATGATAGCTGTCGATATTTGTTACGTAACAATTTGATTTATCTCAACTTTAAACGAATGTTATGAAGAGGTAAAATTTGTGAGTTTTTATGTAAGGGGTAATCTTCACTAATTGGAAGAATTTCAGTTTTGCAGAATGTCGTAGGTTATATTTAATGTTAAAACAAGAAAGAAAGAAAATTCACGCGAATGAAGTTGCGGGCAGATTCCTATTATAAAAAGGTAAAATAATTTGTTTGTTTGTAAAAGGAAGTGTTTGTAATCTCTGGAAGCACTGATCCCATTACAAATTTCTATCACTGATAGAATGCTACTCTATTGTTGCGTGCCATGGGATATGATTTTTGGTAACACGGAAAACAGTTCAGTTCTTTGACATAAAAACCAGAAAATCTGACTAGCTCCATATTTCTGACTGATCGTCCTTGACAATTCAAAAGTGCCTATAAATGGTTTAATTGAAATAAATGCTTTGAGTTTTCACAACTTCAAAACTTAATCTACAACAAAATTTTCCAAAAAATATTTTCCTACTAACATAAATAAATCAATTAAGGCAGTTTTAAAAAGAAAAAAACTGTACCTAGTCTTTGGCAGAAAAATAATTCGTCGTCCCAGTTTTTAAATAGATGACGTTTCATGTCACTGTTAGGTACATCAATTAGTACATAAATGACATTAATTAATAACACAGCAAGTAAATCAACCATGAGTGGTTGACATATGTATAATTAACTAAATTAATTTGTTATTAAAATTAATTAATCTTACATATTAATCAAGCACAGTGTCACTATGGTCACGAAATAGGCACAGAAGGGGTTGGCTCCAGCGAAAACTAGTGCATGGATACATAGAATCAAACAAGCATTTATCTGTATTTCTATACTTAATATTATAAAGACGTCAAATTTGTTTTTTTGTTTGTAAGTGGACTCTCCGGAACTTACCAGTCGGATTTGATAAAATATTTTTGCATTGGATAGCCCAATTCATGAGGAAGGTTATAAGCTTGGACGAAGACGGGCAGAACCTAGTTTTAAATAAACCAATTACAGGGATTTTTGAATTGTCAAGGGGTCGAAACGATGAAGCTGGTTGCCCTTTCCAAAGCGTATTAAGTACCAATGAAGAAGTCCATGTTGCTGTATGTAGCCGACCTTCTTTACCATATATTTTGTTTGTCCAGCAGTGGACTTATATCGGCTGAAATGATGATGATGATAATTAATGATAGGTGCGGTGTATTTTCTACTATGGTAACGAAGCCTTTTTTTACTAATTAGAGTCAATTATAGGATAGTTAAATCTCATTATAATTGTTAATGTGATCTCTATGTGGTTAAGTTGTTCCGGAATTTTGTGGGAGTCCAGTTTTGTACCATAAATTTATGGATATTTTCAATATTGTTTCGGTATGGTATTTAATTTTTAATATTTATTAGGAGGAGCTCGTGGCTAAGTAATAACTGCCACACGGGTCGATCCTTCAGGTTAAGCTACACTGGCCGCGGTTGGTCTGTGGATGGGTGACCATCTTTTCATACCGAGACTCCTCCGTGCCTCGGAAAGCACGTTAAGCCGTTGGTCCCGGCTGTCATTAGTGGATCTTTGACAGTCGTTACGGGTCGTCAGAAGCTCGAAAGTCTGACAACCAGTCTTACCAAGGCGTATCGTATTACCCAGTTACTGGGTTGTGGAGGTCAGATTGGCAGTCGCTCCTTGTATAATACTGGTATTCAGCTGCATCCGGTTAGACTGGAAGCCGACCCTAATATAGCTGGGAAAAGGCTAGGCAGATTGATTGATTTAATTTTTAATATATTATGTTCGAAATTTCAACAAAATTATTTAAAAAACCAAGTTAGAATGTAAAAGCTGTGGCAACGTATTTTTATCCCAATTCCAGGCTAAATGGGTCAAGAATGGACATACAAAAACGAAAAAACAACCTTTTTAGTAATACATTTTTAATTTCAATTTTGAATAGGCGAATAATTATATTTACGGAACCCGCGGCCGTTCGCATGTTGACACCCCACTTTAATTTGAATGTCAAATTCTCGTATAATTTTAAAACTGCTTGAAATTTTTTGCATATTTTTGTATGCGTAACGCGTATATCCCCAAAACTGCTTTTTTTGTTCCGTATTTGCAAAACCTTTTTGGTTTTAATTGAATAACATATACTGGACCTCTCGACTTAACACGTTTTCGCACTTTTTGCTTTTTTTTTACAATTTTAATTAAAAAACGCTACTCGGTGGGTCCCAACTGGGAGGTCCTTTAATATAAAAAATGCCTGCAATTTGCTCAGGAGTTGATTTAGTTTAGCATGAAGAAGCAATCAAAACATAATTTCTGTTTTATTCATATCATAGATAAATCTGCGTAAAAACAAAAACACAACAAGTTATTAAATAACAGTTATGGACATAATATTATGACATAAACTTTCTGCACTAAACCTTAAACGTTCATAATTTAAATATATTTCAGAAAGCTTATTTAAACAAAGAAACAAAACTATCAAAACTTTCCAAGTCACAAAAAAACGATATCGATAAAAATAGCAGCTTCCACATAATTATGAATATTTATTAAATTGGCATTAAGTATAATACAATCGACAGATGTGTCCCAACTCAAGAAATAAAAAGTCGAAAAGCAACTCATATTTCATTGCCTTTTTTATTTTATATGAAAACTAGCGACCCAGCCTGCTTCGCACGGTTTTTACGACTTGACAAAACATCGAGATTTCTCTATTATATGCAAGTTAAGCATTAAGGCCCCTCGCCCACGGCGACTTTTTGTAGCGATGCAGTCGCGCGTTTAGCAAACGCACGACAGCATCTCTTCTAACGCGTGTTAGCGCATTTGCAACGCGCTATTAACGCGCTAGTGCATCGCGATTGTATCGATACAAACGCGCGACCGCGTCGGATGACATCGGTAGAGAGAACGGAGGCGGGAGGGAGTGAGGCGCGGCGCGTGAGTGGGAACCGGCATCAGTGCAACACAGACAGGTCCAGAGTGCGTGCTGTTGTCCGTTACAGGCGCAAAATGGAGTCATTTGACACTGAAACGTTTATTACGGCAATTCAGGAGCGTCCTGTAATATGGGACTCACGTCTTCCTGAGTATTCGAATAAGACTGCAAGGTATTTTTGTGTCGTAACTGCATCACGACCGAATCGCGTTTGCGTCGCGACCGAATCGCGTTTGCATCGCGACCGAATCGCGTTTGCATCGCGACTGAATCTGGTCCCGTGGGCGCGGGCACACAGCTAGCGACTGCTTCGCGTCTGTATCGATGCTACGCGCGAGAGCATCGCGACTGCATCGCTACAAAAAGTCGCCCGTGGGCGAGGGCCCTAAATATTGTATGCAATAACCTTCTGGATTAAATTTTCCAAATAATGTTGAAAACCGCTTCAAAAACCGTTGTGAAGTTTAGAAGAACAACGCGGTCACAGACAGACACGTTAAGCGACTTCAATTTATGTTATGTTTATAGAAGATTAATATGTTAAAAAAGCGGTTTTTCCATTGTGACATTTTAGTATGAAATTGATTGCAGTATATTTTATTGATGGGTTTTTATGTGGCGATTGATTTTTTTACATAGTAAATTATTATTAGTTACTGTGGAATGGGGAGAATTTATTTTTATTTGAAGACTAATGATTAGTAGTGATAAGTTATTTAAGGTGAATCTGCTGCTGTAGCCGCGAAATTCAAATGTTCTTACGTTTTTTGGAAAAGTTTTCCATAAGAATTTTTTTCTTATGGAACGAATCTAACTTAGAGAGATGTATTAAGAGGGAACAGGGCCTGCGATTCTCCATACAATTGTATTCCCCTTTTTTCTTCCTGAATAATGCCTCTAGACCAATCTTATTTTTCATAAAATCAAGGTCAGCTGTAGACACGTCCCTGTTATTTCCTTTTTTTCAGCAACTTATTGGTAAAGAAAATGTGACCCTCCAAAAATTGCAAAAAATGCCCCATTTTTACCGCCGTGATTAGAGGACTGCCCGAAAAATTTGAAAAGTTTTTAACATAAAAGAAAATGATAGGAACCTAGACATACTCTTTCTTAAAATTTTAATGTAAAAAATAATTTAATCGACTCCGTTTTCGAGGAGAAAAAAGGGGAATACGAAACGTCGATGTCGTCAATTTTTTATTGTGATTTAATCGGTCTGAGCTGCAGCTGTCCCTATCGCACTCTACGGAGGTAGTTTTGAGGGAAGACGACGGCAATAGTTTCTCCAAACACCTATTTTACAAATTCCTCGCAGCCTCTGTTCCCTCTTAATGATTCCAATGATTGTAATTCTGTAAACACATATCTGTTATGGTCGCGCATTTTATATTTAGATCAAGATACAACCTGACCAGACCTGCAAAATAGCAAAAAAAAAAAAACGAAAGAATAAAAATATTAATAAATTGCAATTATACCACTGAATTTGATGTTGTAACCGTTTTTGGTGGCAAAGATCATTCGGAAATTTTTCCAAATACTTTTTTTTACATCTAAAACTGAATATTCGGTATAACGATATTAATTATAGTTATAAGTTAATTAGATAATAAGTTAGGATAAGAGTTAGATAAGTACGCTATCGCAATAGGTTACCCTGTAATGATAGATGTAAGTTGGAAATAAATAAATAAGAATTATTGCATTTCATTATCTATATATTTTAGTTCACTAATTAGCGGTATTTCATATTCCCATACAGTATTATTGCCAAATTAGTAAAAACAGTGAAATATATGACAGCTGCGACGTTGCTCCCTTTCAAAATCTTAATAATAAAATAATATCATATCGATCATATTTCTCGACGGCATGTGAAGCCAAGTCAGAGCCCCATGTGCGGCATAAAAACTCTGACACCGTTAGTTATTCACTAACCACACGAAAATAAGAAGATTAAGTAGGTACGTCAAATTAAGCTCAGAGCTGAACATAGGTTACGTTAGGTACTTAGGGCGACTAGAATCAGTTATTATTATTTTTTGTAAAGTTTGACGTTCAAAAGTGCCTTTTTTGTGCCTAATTGAAATAAATTATTTGACTTTGACTTTGACTTAGCAACTGTGTTGTAGAGGTCAGATAGCCAGTCGCTTCCGGTTAGACTAGAAGCCAACCCCAATATAGTTGAGAAAAGGGTAAGCAGCTGATAATAACTGATCAAACCTTAGCCATTCTAATTGGCTCTCCAATTATGGCAAATAGTAGGTATAGCCAAAGTTAATGTATTTCATAAAACAAAATAAGTTTCAAATCGTTGCGAAACCCAAGCACTTATCCCCCCACTCCCAATCCATTGTTAAAAATAAAACAATAATCTCAATATTTCAAGTAAAACACTTAACGAAAAACTCGAAGTCATTAATAACGACCACCATAATAATACGGGTCACTGACCCCTCCTACGCAATAGAAAGCCATAATCCAAGGCTTTTAATGTCCCATAAACTATGTCTCATATTAATTACAGTACTCTGTATTAATGGCGTGTGATTAGAAAAATAACAATACATAAAGGGGAATTGATTTGGTATGTGTTGAGTTGGTATTTTTACCAATATTATTTTTGTTTCTTTTGTTTTTTTATTGAAAACAACTAAGTCCATAATACTCAAATGCTCAAATGCACTCCTTATCTCGCTCGCGGACTGAATGAGAGCGAAACTAAGCGGCCGGCGGGTTCCAAGGCGCCAATAGTTTGGGTAGTTTATTTTTACGCCGAAAATAATGGTAGATGGTAATCAAAAAAAAAAAAAACATTGTATCTGCTTTAGTTCAGTTAGTATGCAAAGTTTCATGATCTAATTTGAAGTATTTTTTGAATACCAGCGGTTTATGGTTCGATTTCGAGGCAAGCTTTTCTATAGAAAACATTTTATGGAATCGTGTTTTCGTCAAACATACTATTAAACATTCATCCTCAACTCTACCATATATTTATTTTAAAATTAATACTGCTGCATGTGCGATATAACAGACGACCAAGCCAAAAAAAATGATGTAAGTAAAGTTCATCATTTATATATTTTTTTTTTTTTTTTTTAATTTGATGTCTGATATTATTGTATTTAATTAATCTTATTAATTTGGCTATGGGTGTTATTTACCTGAAAATAAATGAATTATTATTATTATTATATCATCACCCCTGCTCATAAATCGGTGTAAGGAAACATAGTGAGAAAAGTTGCATGACTAGAACCAAAAATTCGAAGACATGGGCCATACCCTGCACCTCTTCTTCTCACAGAGTAGGGTGTGTCCCAGTAGTAGGAAAATTAGGTAGGTTGATTATTCTAAAATCATAGCTCGCTAGAACAGGCACAAATAACACTTTAGCGGCAAAAGTCCAACGGTTATGGCAATAATTTATTGGCGTCCGTATTATTTCTCCATGTCATTATAATAAGTTTATACTTTAACCTTGCTATTCAGAGGCCTAAATCGAAAACTAGTTTCAACTATGATCTAACCTGTTTTTTATAGCAGACTGTTGAACTAGTTTTCGCCCACAACTTTGATGGCAGATTTTAAAATCTACCGAAACAATGGATCTGCATTAAATTTTGTGTTATCGCCAAATTGATAATGTCAAATCTGATGCCCTATACGAACCGCAACATAAACCTAACGTAAATTCGAACATTTTTTAAATCGAAATTCAACTATCCTTTAGCATTTTGATTAAAATTTTTGAGGCACGGGTTTTAGCAAGCATTATAGGTATTTATTCATAATTAAAAAATATAATTTATCATATTAATCAACCCGTCACCCAAGTCTGTGACCGCGTTGTTCTTCTAAACTACACAACAGAATTTGATGCGATTTTTACCATCATTTAGAGAATTTATTCAGAAACGTTTATGTGTATATCAAATTAATATTTATATAAAAAATGACACAGCCATCTCGATGTTTTGTCAAGTCGTAAAAACCGTGTTAAACGGAGACGGGTATCACAATAAATCATTGCTTTACATCATGTAACACTATTAAACAACATGTTTAACACTATAAATAAGTGTTACATTTATCGATGGTCCCACAGCAGGCAGACGAACTCGGTTGATTAGTTGTGACGAGGCGACATGGCGACAATTCTGTTCAATCACGGCGCTTACACCGTTTGAGGTCTAGGGAGTGGTGCTCAAAGATTTTCGATGTTTTTTGGTGTTTTATTTAGTTTTGCTGCATTTACAAAAGCAAGATAATTTCGTACACATTCTGCTCCATTGTTAATTTAGCTAAAATATCCACCATAAGTGACGTTGCGATTCAGAAATACTGGTAAAAATAGACTTATTAGGTTGTCGCTTAGTCAATAGAACCAAACGGTAGTTTGGTTCTATTGAAAAAGCGGTCGTTAACTGATTAAATTAACATGACCATCCTAACTAATATTATAAATGCGAAAGTGAGTTTGTTTGCTTGTTTGTTACGCTTTCACGCTAAAACGGCTAAACGGGTTTGGGTGAAATTTGGCACATAGGTAGACTTATACTTTTTATCCCTATATTTCCACGGGATCGAAATTACGATTATATTATTCAATCATCTTCTTCTTTTTGTGTGGTTATTAACTAAACTTTTGTCAGTTTTTTTAAGCCGCAATGATCCTCTAACTTGGCTTCACATGCCGTCGAGAAATATCTCTCAGGCAGGCCGGTATTCAATAATTAAGCTAGGTATTTACTTACTGACCAAATTCCAAGGACTTATTACATGATATTGTACTGATTGTACAACAGGTAATATTAACCTTTATTTACTTATTCCTCGTAGGCACTGCTCTAGTAATAAATTGATTGGTACCATCGAATAACTTCATATCTAAGCAGTTTGAAAACATAATCCCTTGAAAACGATGACCACATCTGTTACTGCCCTGGTTCTATCATCATTCGTTTCGTATTTCGCATTTATTGAGTTTACAGGTTAGACATATTGGTTTGGTTGACATATTGGTATTTGCGAGATCGAATCAGAAATGAGGAGATCCGCAAACAAACTAAAGTCGCTGACATAGCCCAACGGATTAGCAAGCTGAAGTGGCAGTGGGCGGGGCACAAAGCGCGCAGAACTGACGGCCGATGGGGCAGAAAGGTTCTGGAATGGAGGCCACGTACCGGCAAGCGCAGCAAAGGACGTCCACCCACAAGGTGGACAGATGACCTAATAAAGGTCGCAGGAAGCCGCTGGATGCAGGTCGCTTCTAACCGGCCGATTTGGAAATCATTGGGGGAGGCCTATGTTCAGCAGTGGACGTCCTATGGTTGAAATTATGAGTTTACAGGTGATTAAACTAGGATTGTTGCCGTCAAAGGGGATCATAGTAAAGATTTATGAAACCTAACATTAATAATAATAACATCTCCACACAATGGGAGCTTGAAGATGTACGGTGCCGCCGAGGCCGGCCCAGAGAGAGAGGGCGGGACGACCTGGACGCGTACTGCGAGGGCTTGTTCTTGGTGACACGGGAAAATAAGTCCTGGTAAGACTTAGGCCTCCCCTAAGTCTTACCAGGAATTCTTGTCCTGTGTTCCTTTGCCCACCAGTGGGACTGTATAGGCTGAACAAAAAAAAAATACATCATTTGCCTCCTAGCCTTTGCAACGCTATTGGAGTCAAATGAATACCAATATTTTACATAAAGCGACTTCCTCTCCAATTGAAAGCCACTGAACTAAAACTTCGGCCACTCTCATCCATCCATTACAACCCGCGAAGATGGCCGCTCCAAAAATCTCGCGCGCCAAGTAAAATGTACGAAAATGAAAAATACAATTCTAAAACTTTGATATCCATATACCAAGACGTCCAATTGCCAAGCGCATTCTGTCGCATCAGTTCAACAATTGTCACTTGTGACTCCTATTGGCTGAGCGACGTTTTTATGACCAGCCGATTGATTTGAATCGATGTACTTATATTTTCCTATTGATCGAAGTTGATTGATTGTCGTTTGTTCATTTTTGAATGTTTGTTCGGACTTTAACTATGGCATCTCGCAGGTATACCACTAAGGTATTTACTGCTCATCCGAACAATCCTGTGGCTGCCTTAAGCACTACACTCAAAGCCTCCAGCCAGGAGCAAAACTATTCTAAATTAAAATTAGGCGAACGCTCGCTAAGGGCACCCCCTGTGGGGTACGAACCTCGGCTTAGGGCGTCGCTGAGGGGAGGACAGCAAGATGGGACAGGCTGGATCAAGGATATATCATTATTATTATGCGGAGAATTTAAAGCTACGCGCTCAGCTGCGGCGCGGGCTGGCGCTTCATCGGACAAGGTTCGGACTAGTGCAGTATTTGTTGTTCTTAAGACCGTTTATTCTGAAAGTGAGCAAGCAGCGTCGCAAATAGATGTCAAATATTTCGCTGTTTTAATTAATTTGGCAATATTACTGTGTGGAAATAAGAAATGTGGCTAACTAGCGAACTTGAATATTAATAAAGAATTGCAATTTTTTGAAAGCGGCATTAAATTAACTATTCTCTAAATCTTTCGATGATGATGAATTATCCATAGTAATATTATAAATGCGAAAATAACATTGTCTGTCTGTTTTTGACCTTTGAATTATTGAACGGATTTCGATGAATTATTTTATACCGGTACGTACCCGTGGGATAATTTCCGACCTCCACGCAGGCAAAAGCTGGTAGGAAATAAAACAATAACATAAAAGAGTTACTTAACTCTCTCTTTGCCCCAAAAAATCAACGCCCACGGTAACTTATCCCCGAAAATCCCGGTTCCATAAAACTCAAAACTAGGCATATCTCAACTTCAACATTTTACTCAAACTTAAAACACTTAAGTTTGTTCCTCCATCTTAAAGTGTCAACATCTTTAGAAGGGCGTTTTAAGCGCTTAGTTATTAACTTAAACTTGGTTAAGTAATAACTTAACTAAGTTACTGCTATCAGGAGTTGTCAGAAGCGATTATTTTACGGTTAAGCTTTTGTAAGTCGATTAAGGGATAAAGGTTGTGGGATATGGGAATTTTTGACAATATGTTTGACCCTTAAGGTGGATCCGCAGTGGTAGCCCGCGAAATACAAATTTTCTTACTGTTTTTGCAATTAACCAGAACATTTCCATAAAATAATTGATGTTATGGTTCAAATCTAACTTACAGAGATGTATTAACGATTCTAAAGATTATAATTCTGTAAATAAATATTATTTTGATCAAGGTACAACCTGGCACTGACCTATAAATTGCAAAAAACGCAAGAAAATTTGAATTTCGCGGGCTGCCACTACGGATCCGCCTTAAGTTGAATGGTGTTATCGGTCTTTTTATTCCATTGATTGGTCCATTTGTACTTATTATCGTCATCTATATAGTGTCTAATTAAACTATCCATTGAAACTCCGCAAACTAAATAATTTATGTTTTTTTGTTTTTTTTTTTTAGAACAACGACCAATTTTGCTGTTGCTACTTGAAGTATGAGTTGAGAAAATCCGTTTATTTTTGTTTCCTCGTGTTTAGATATTGAAACCGATCACATCTGTGAAGGTTACATTAAAAAAAAAACTGATATTTCAAGTACTACCTGCGGTGATCCCATAAAAGTTGTCAACCCCTCAAGGGTTGAAAACTTTTTCGGAGGATTTAAACAGGGGATTAAATTTTATTTACAAACGAAGCCACTTTCAACAATACTGTCTAGGCTGTTCAAAAAGTAATTATAATCGGTTCATATTTTCTACACTAATAATAAGGCTGAAGAGTTTTTTTTGTATGTTTGAACGTGCTAATCTCTGGAACTGCCAGCCGGATTTGAAAAAATCATTTTTCATTTGACAGCCCAATTCTTGAGGAAGGCTACATGCTATTTAACATCACGCTAGGACCCACAGACGCCGAGCAAAAAGACAAGTAACCGATTAACATTACTTTTTGAACAGCTTAGTAAGTCTAATCTAAACTAATATTTTAAAGAAAATATATTTTATTTTTCTGTATGTTTGTAATGAATAAACTCAAAAACTACTGAACCGATTAAAAAAAAAACACCAGTAATAGAATGCCTATATTATCACTGAGTAACAGAATATAATTTATAAAGAAATCACCCGGGCGAAGCCGCTGGGGAAGCTAGTATACCATGAACCTACTTAATTATTCATCTAACAAGTATACTGTACCTCCACTTTTAATATTAATTGACACAGAATATTAAATTATGAATTCCCACTCATCATTCAATGGATTTCAAAATGGCACCAAATTAAAATTCATCTCTATTAAATTTCAAACAATATGATTTTCATATGAATATGCTGTATGTTTGTGACATCTAACAGAATAGTTATTTTTGGAACTTTGAATTCTGATACGCATATAATTCTCATTAGTTTTGTAAAATATGTAAGCGGGTACTAACGTGTTATAATTTATAATTAAATTTGGTTTAGGTAAAGATTATATTAAAAAAAAAACCGGCCAAGTGCGTGTTGTACCACGCACTATGAAACCCTTCATTGTGCGTGGTCCAACACGCACTAGGGACCGTAGTTGGGATGAATTTATCACAAGAACAAACTTAACATTGTAGTTAAAAATAATATTCCCCCATACATTCCAACTGCAAATATAAGTTTGTACGCACAGTATAAATTGAGTGATTTACCATGTTATTTTAAGACCATAGACTTCTAATAGGTTTTCCTGTACCTAATCTATAAGCATAGAACTATTATCTGTATTTTTTTTTTGGCTCTGTAGTTTCGGAGATGAGGGGTAATTTTCATCTATTTTCTTTAAAATCCTTAAAAAAAATATTTGAATAAGTATTAAAAACAAATGCATTTCATATCCTCGCAATATGCTCTTTTATTTGGTATGTCACACAGTACAGTTTGTAAAAAAATTTTTTTTTCTTCTTTGCCCTTCAAAAGTGACCATATTCACAATTCATTTATTTACGTTACACGTCCGTGTTTGGGTCACAGAAATACACATGTTTACCAAATGTCAACTTAATCGGCCCATTCGATTTGGAGTTGGCTGTGACAGACGGACAGACAGACATACACAAGAGTGATCCTAAAAGGGTTCCTTTTTTCTTTTGAGGTACGGAACCCTGATTAGCAGTAATAGTTATTCTGTAAAGTCCACTCCGAACCGCACTCAGGTCACTGGTCAGGTTTTACCTGACCTCGACAAACCAGTTACTGGGTAACACGATACCCTTGGTAAGACTGATTGTCAGACTTTTGGCCTTCTGACGACCTGTAAAGACTGTCAAAGATCTACAATTGACAGCCGTGACTTAACGTACTTTACGAGGCACGGCGGGGTCTCGATTAGTAAGCTCACTCTATTGACGTCACTAAATTCGAAAACGAAGTCATTTGTTTTAAAAACAAAATCAGCGCGGATTCAAACTTAGACATTCGAATTTCAAAGTGGTGTTGCTGGAATAAGGTCGAGATGACGTCACAATGACCATTCCCCTTTTGAAAATCACTTTGAGCACCACATTCTCTATAAAAATGGGCGGAACCGCGCTATAACGGTAGTTACAGTAACGAGGTCAGCCAAGTTCTAGGGCCTTCGAACAAAGTTCTGAAGCAAATTTACGAGTCTTCCAAGTCCTCAGATAAATTGGATTATTGTCTACTAAATGTAGAATGACGCTGAGTTCCGGTGGTTTAAAGCAAAGATGAAAGCGGGTATCAAAATAGACGTGATAATAAACGTCATAGCCTAAATAGTATAGCGTGTTTTTGAGACTATAAGGCCCTTTGTACACGGCACGGTTTCATTCCGGTACGGCGATAAACCGCGCCGTAGAAAAACGGTGCCTGTCAACAAGCCTCCATCGTGATCCATACAACAATGATGACCGTGCCACGGCGAATAAACCGTAGTTTTTCAAGGCATAAAAAACGTGTTTGTTCAAAGTGCCTAACCGTGCGTATGCATTGACGGACATCACAACAAAACATGTTGAAATCTCTAGTTCCTGTCAAACATTGTTTGGAACATTAATCAACATGTTTTATTGTGAATGTAGACTACGATGACGAAAACTAACAACAACGGACTAAGAACGCCTCTGCTCCCACAAAATAAAATAATGTCTTATGTCGGTGATAACGATAATGCATAGATTATTCACCATTCATTTGTCATCTGCTCGTTGACTTTTCACCTTAGCAAACATACCTATTGTTACATCCTTGTTAATACGGCTATGAGAGAATGCTACATACAATCCGTTGAATTGTTTGTGTACCTAATCCTTGCTAACTTGCATTGAGAAATGTTATAATTACTGTTTAGGAGCAGCTCCTTGTTTTCCTGGAAAGTACCGTTAATAGCATTCCTTTGCTCCAGAATATAGAAGAAGTCACTTAAGACATTTCAATGTTAGACTTAAAAGTTGTCAACTGATCGGAGTGATCCATTGTTCGTAAAAAAACCGGCCATTTATTTGGTTTTTGGGATGAATTTATCCCAAGAACGAACTCAACATTGTAGTTAAAAACATGTTTTCCCACACATTACCCAACTGCAAAATATGTAAGTTTGTACGCACAATATTGGGAGATTTACCGTTTTATTTGAAAACCATAGACTTATTCAAAATTCATTTATTTACGTAGGTAAACGTCATTCCGTGTTTGGGTCACAGAAGTTCAAATGTATACCAAATTTTAACATAATCGGTCTATTAGATTCGGAGCAAATTGGCTGTGACAGACGGACAGACGATTGATCCTATAAATGTTCCGTTTTTTTCATTCGGACATACGGAACCCTAAAAAGGTTATGACAATGCTTGTGCCTTGTACCACACTCAACAAGGGATTTTGATCCGGAGGCATCTCCAGCAATCTTTATAGGATTTGGGGCTAATCTTATTTAGATGTAACAAGCGTTACCGATTCCATAGAGCGTTCAAATGTTATTGTATGTGTGATTGTTTAAATTTAACCGCTTTTTCTCTGTTAATACGCAGCGTAAAGTTTCTGTTACGAAATTGGGTTCGGTTATATTATTTTAAGGGAAATGGGAAATTCAATGTGTTTTCTTTTGATCAATCAATCTGCCTAGCCTTTTCCCAACTATATTGGTGTCGGCTTCCAGTCTGCCAATCTGACCTCCACAACCTAGTAACTAGGTAATATGATATCCCTTGGTAAGACTGGTTGTCAGACTTTCGGGCTTCTGACGACCCGTAACGACTGTCAAAGATCCACGAATGACAGCCGGGGCCAACGGCTTATCGTGTTTTCCAAAGCAATGGTCACCCATCCACAGATCAACCCTGCGTGACCGTTCACCGATTACTTAGAAAACCAAAAAATAACAGTTAGTTTCTGCCTGATTATTTGATAAACGCTAATTGCGATTTCGTTTTGAGAACTTAAGTCCAGTACCCTAATTGTGTAATACACGAACAATCGGAATCTGAATAGTTTTGAAACAAATTGCTAATCCATTGCTTCATAAGTTCGAAAAAATATTCTGCCCAACAAAGTAATAACGCAATGAATGTTGTTGAACTGTCAAAATGAAACAAATTTGTCTTCATTGTTTACGAAAATGGGTTGCGTAATTCTATAGCTGGTTTTCAGGTAGCTGTTGAGATAAGATTATAGATGACCACGGAAAAACAATACTGATTAATCATTGTTGCGACTTGCATAGAAGAATAAAACTTAATTAACAAATCAGAATAAATGACTCTGCTACTGTCAAAGAAATCTTTAAAGAGTCCCTCATTAAGCTTGAAATATTTTCCAAGAAAATAAATCTTCATTAATTCATTCACAATTAAACATTTATGCAACGGATAAAAATAATGAAAAGAACAAAAAAAACCTGTTAAAATGCAAATCATTCTATGTTCATTCATTTAAAGCTCGCACTGTGTAATTAGATTAAGTGAGTGAATGAATGAACGGGTCGAATCGGCAAGTCATTCATTTGTTCGAACAATTTATTAATAAAAATTGTTCTTTGTTCTGCATTTTTAGAGACGTGATTTTTTATTATTTCATCATTAATTTTACTTTAGCTAGAAAACGAATTAAATGCATTTGATAAACTGGTTACCGTTCTATGCAAGTTATAAAATATAAATTCTACAAAAGATAAAGTTGTTGAAATAGCTGTATTACCTATAATTATGTCGTAGGTAGGTATATCTATGTTGTATGGCTCGTGACTTAATAATAACAGTCGCACAGGTCGACCGACGGATAAGCTACGCTTGTCGCGGTCGGTTCACGGATGGGTAACCATTTTTTACATTATTGAGACCCCTTCGTGCCTCGGAAAGTACTTTAAGCTGTTCGTCCCGGCTGTCATTTGTAGATCTTTGACAGTCGTTACGTGTAGTCAGAAGCCCAAAATTCTGAGAACAGTCTCATCAAGGGGTATCGTGTTACCCAGTAACTGGGTTGTGGAGGTCAGATAGGCGGTCGCAGCATTTAAAAGACAGTAAAAAAAAACATGCGGGGCAGACTGCCGATAGAAGTGAAAGCGTTCGGTGAAGATGTCGCGAGTTTCACGCTTTTTGTTCACCCAAAAAGTACACATACGAGTATATAAACAGTATACATATATAACTCATGGAAAGCGTTCGGTGACGATGACGCAAGTTCCATGATTTTTGTTCACCCAAAAAGTGCTCAACGCGCCTAAAGAAGTTTACATTTAAAAAAAAAACATATACCTATCATATCACTAAGTTAATAACAAAGATAAGGAAACGAGATAAAAGAAAATTGTGGGTCAGGCTTTGGGGACTGCCGAAAGAAGTGAAAACAGTATACATATAGCTCATGAGAAGCGTGCGGTGACGATGACGCGAGTTCCACGCTTTTTGTTCACCCAAAAAGTGCTCAACGCGCCTAAAGAAGTTTTCACTTCAATAATACAAATATGAAGTAAAACACAGATTTAATTTTAGTCTTCCTGATAAAACAGAAATTATTTAAATGGGTTATTTGATCTTGGCCAGTCTTATAGACTATGAGAATCTAAGCTATTACGACCATGTGGCGTTTATAAGAACGTTTAGCAGTTTTAATATATCCGAACGATTCTATCTTAGGTCTTTAAATGTTCTGGATATAAACGACAGAGCTTACTGAGGAATAAAATGATGTCAGTAGGTTAGTTATTCAAATAATGCCATCAGGAAAGTTTTGAGTTTGAATGTGGATCGTTATACGATTAGGGAAAGACCAAAGAAACGATGGATGGACTGTGTGAAGGATGATATGGCTAGAAAGGGGGTGCCTACCGAGATGACGACTGATAGAGAGGTATGGAGGAAAAAGACATGAAGTGCAGACCTCAAATAATTTGAGATAAGGGGAGGAGAATGATAAGTAGTTTAGTTAGTTCCATAATAAGATTGGAAATGTAGACAGGTAATAAAGTTGTGACAGCTGATTTTCTTTCGACTGATAGTTTTAAAAATAATATTTTTAAATTCGGATGAATAAAAAACGATGAAAACTGCTTAGATATGATTATGAGGTAAATTAAGATAAAATATGATAAACTTTATTCTTTAATATATCAATCTGCCTAGCCTTTTCCCAACTATATTGGGGTCGGCTTCCAGTCTAACCGGATGCAGCTGAATACCAATATTTTACATGGAGCGACTGCCTATCTGACCTCCACAACCCAGTAACTGGGTAATACGATACCCCTTGGTAAGACTGGTTGTCAGACTTTCGGGCTTCTGACGGCCCGTAACGACTGTCAAAGATCCACGAATGACAACGGGGACCAACGGCTTAACGTGCTTTCCGAGGCACGGAGGAGTCTCGTTATGTAAAGATGGTCACCCATCCACAGACCAACCCCGGCAAGCGTAGCTTAACCTGACGGATCGACCCGTACGGCAGTTACTACTTAGCCACGAGCTCCTCTTTAATACGAGCTTATTCTTTAATATAATAACTCACTAATTACCTGTATTTTTTGCAAATCAACAAAAAAATAATAAACACTGTCAGTCAAATGCGGAAAAAGTCTAGTTCTAGTGGTGATTTTGGAAATAGCTTCTAAAAAAACAAAGAGCATTGAGGGTGCTGTCTGATAAACGGCGTCTTGTGTCAGTCGCTATGTGCCCAGCAGCCTCTCTGATTCAACACTGGTTGGCACCAGCGTGAGTAAACAATTATAAGCGAACTGTAAAAACCTACCCCTTGTTCCTCCTCACTCATATAGATCCTTCTCTTTCTTTATGAGTCACTCTAACCCCCCAGGCCCGCGGGCCACCATGTGACCCGACAACGCATTTGAATTGGCCCTCCAAAAGCTATCAGCTGGCGATAGTCTCTCAAATAGCTCAAATATTTTTCTTTATGTGAAATTTCTGAATGTTTTTCTTATTCGCAATCAGCCAACAATAAAACATTTTCACACTTGATTTTATCATCGACCAAGGAATTGTCGCCAAATACATATTAATAGGTTGATAGCATAAAAACCTCTTGTTAGATACCAGTTAAGTTTTTTTTTTAGATTATCCAAACTATGAGTAACTCTAGGTTGTGTTTAATTTTAATAGCTAGGTATCCACCTGAACTGTAGGCAAGTTTTATTTACTAGGTGGCCCGCCGGCTGACACGGAATCAAAATTATAGCCCGCCTTCAAAATGGGTTGGGCAGTCTTGCTCTAACCTATCTATCTCGTGTGTAGCGAGATCTCTCTCGCTACACACGAGTCATATTATGCTTCGGGATTGATTTCGAAAAATGACACGAGATCTCGCGAGGTTGAAATCCCGCGAGATCGGGATTCCGTTCCCTAATTACGACACGATATCGTCAGACTGGTAGTTTCATACTATTAACATAACATAACATCACGCTTGTATTCCCCGAAGGGTTAGGCAGAGGTGTACCTATAGTACACCCTGCAATGCCAGCCAGCTGCCATGGCAGCATGCCAGCTGCCATGGCTTATTTTAAGTTTTTGAATGATTCTTTATTTTTTTCTTTTAATTACGGACGCTTTTACGAACGTGCACGTCTTTCTACATTGTTCTCACATGCATAATTTCAAAATGAATGATGTAACCAATATTTTGTATCATTATTTTTATTTAAAAGAGTGTCCGTTGTGTTTCTTGCCCGTTCTTCTCCATAGGTACCTACTACGCTTTGGAATGGGCAACTAGCTTCATATTTTTGACTGACCGACCTCTTTGACAATTCAAAAGTGCCTGTAAATGGTTTAATTGAAATAAATGCTATGAGTTTGACCCAAATTTCGCCAGTTATGTTTGAGTCCTATGTAATAGGGGCGAGCCTATGGCCATCAACCACTAAAATGCAATTACTACCTACTAAACGCTGACACACTGTGTCGGTGTAGTCAACGGTATCGTCGCCGATATTGATTGTCGTGTCGATATCGGCGGACGACACAGTGCACTTGTTCACTGCTGCCATTATTACTTCGAATACACTATTAAACTTTTGTAATCACGCGACGTTGGAAGCTTTAACTCGCGCAACGCGACTATTTGAGGTTGCAGTGGCATACCGCATGTCAATAAGCTGTTGGTTATATCTTGTCACATACCGATACTTATTTATTTATTTATAACAATCTTACCTACACTATCATTACAGATCTATGATTCAATGCGACAGAGTGGCCTTACTAACTTAATCCTAAATCTACACCTTATACCTAGTTAAAACATATCTTAATCCAAATAACTTATTACATTATATAGTGTAACTTTTGCGAATTCACTCAAGTTGCACCACAATACATCAACCTTCCCGTCCCGATATTGTCGGCCGATATCGTTGTCGTCCGAGTTGACGATATGTCGGTGTCGTTATCGTCGGACTGTGAAAACGGCCATTGGATTGGGTTTTCCTAGGGCGATGTGACACCTAAACAAATTAAGTAACAATCATAAAAGCTATATCCTAATGCTGGGGCCGTATCTGCGTCTATCGTGACGAAGCTTCGCGCAGTGATGCGCTACACGCGGATGTGACCAACCATTATCGGTCATCACCGTGATAGTTCGGGCTGCGTAGCACTTATTGCCGGGGTGGCGGTACATATAAAAACGTGGCGAAGCCGCTAATGTGACCACCGCATTATTGCGATAACTATTTAGCGAGCAAAACATACGAAGCTTCGGCACGCATTGTTTTGTCACGATAGACGCAGATGCGTCCGCAGCATATGAAAATGTAGAGGTACCATCGAAGAAGTTCATATCTATACACCGTAAGGACTACTTCGGCCGCTATAGAACCGGGGCGGTAACAGATGTGGTCATCGTGTTCACGGGATTTTGTTTTCAAACTGCTTAGATATGAAGTTCTTCGATAGTACATTGAATAGGGATTTCACGATAATTAACCCCTGAAAGACTGCAAGGCCGCGTTCAGTGACTATTTTAAACGTATTGGAAAGGTTCCCTATACTCGTTCACTTGGCACTCATTTAGGTGTAAGTCATAATATCATTATTATCATCGGCAACCTTGTTCCATCCCCTACTGGAAGTTTAGGCCTCCTCCCTTTTGTGCCATGCTTCCCTGGTCTGTGCGAGTCTCATCCAGGTGTTCCCCGCGATCTTCTATTGGGTTTTTACCACATTAAAATTTCAATAAATCGACTACCTAATTTACGATCAAAGTACGAACCTGCTTTTAACCCTCTCACTGCTGTTGCCAGTCATCAGTATTTCCTACTATATTACATCAGGCCACATTTGGGCCTATTTAGATAACATAACGTTTATTTTGCGTCGCTTCCATTTGAACTCTCCGGTCGAAAGTCGGTACGTGTACGTACGGTTGTATTAGGATGGGTGATTTTGAACTGAAATTCTAGGCCTAATGGAAATTTAAGGTAATGGGAATTTAAGGCCTTTTGGAAAATGTGTTGTTGAGAAGTTAGGAAGCAGGTCTATTTGATTTTCATTGTAGTCAGCCAGTATTGTGTTAGGGATGGTATGACTTTGGTACGTCTACTAGACTTTTGAGGACGTCTGGTTACCCGGCATTGTCCGCTCCATTGAATATTTATTTCACAAAAGGGAACAAAGGCACCTAAAATTGACTCGAAATATCTAAAGTGGAACATAAAATCAAACAAAACTTGGCCTGGAAATTGCACGCACTAATTTAAGACTTTAAGCTGGGCAAAGGTCTCAACTTCTTCGTCGAATTTGTGTATAAAACTTTTGTATTTAAATAACCCACCACTGTGACTAAGTGGACCAGCAGTCATTAATGTTGTTACCAAAGAAAACAACGCAATACGTACAAACTCCGAACTCGAAAACTTAATTAAACTGTTATCGCGACTCAAGGCGGGTCCCGAGGACCCCGTGGGGTTAAAAGCCGGATGGCCGAAATAACCGGGCTATTTAACACTGTCTCCGACAGTCGCAATCTACAGTGAAAAAGCTTCAGTTTAATTTGTGCTAATATTGTATGTCATCAGTGTAAGTGATGGGGTCTGAGAGACCCCCATTTGTGTTTCGACGCACGCGGTTTTTTGCGCGGTAATTTAGGGTTGGATATTTTTGCTGTATATAAATGCATACACAGCAAAAATATCCGATTTGTTTAATAAATGCATAGGTTTTTTCTCCATTGGTAATTGTCGGGATGCGGGAGGCACAGAATCGGTCGAAGTGGCGGTGCTTGGGGGCCTATGTCCAGCAGTGGACGTATTTCGGCTGAAATGATGATGATGATGAATTGCGAACATACCTATAGATAGTGCAATCCACGACGACGCGCCTCACTCCGCTCCGCTCCGTACTAAAGTACAGCTTACAGTACAGTAATCGCGGAGTGGGGCGCGTCGTCGTGGATTGCACTAGGTATCTGTACCTGATGTATTATCTTTTCTGTTCACGAGGATTGGTGTACCAAACAAGTGCGGTATTCTGTAATTCTATCTCGAGCAAAAATATTTTGTATTAGTCATAAGATGATCACGCATTTATTGCTCGATGGATTGAGCAGAGGTGTACCTATAGTACACCCACATTTCACCAGTTATGTTTAAGTCCCATTTAATTGAGGGCGAGCCTATTGCCATCACCTGGGCACACATTCAGACTCCAGGCTGCTACTAACGAGTTCCTGGTGGAAAAAACCAGTAACACTTAGCCCGACCCGGGAATAAAACCCTCTATGACCTCATGCTCAGCTTTGCGACATCTAAACCAACGAGGCAATCAGTATTATTCAATATTCAACAAATTGCGTCTAAGGAAGCAGCAGGCTGTCGTGTCGTTCTATTTGTTTATGTTTTTTTTATTAAAATAAGAAATCTTTGACAAAACTTTTTTTTTTCGTCTGGTTAATGTTTAACCTGGTGTCAGAGTTTTTATGCCGCCCATGGGCCTCTGACTTGGCTTCACATGCCGTCGAAAAGTATATCTCAGGCATGCCACGTTTCATGCATTCATTCATGTTTACCCACGATGAAAAAAAAAAAAAACAAGTCATTTATTCAAACTAGGTTGAGAATCAGCACTTTACGAACGACGAAATTACATAAGACAGTCCCCCAAAACGCCCACCCTTAACCACTTCCTAGTGCTTTAGCTGGGAAGAAGAAGTGGCGCAAGAAACTCCCCAGCAGCACAGCTGTCTGTTCAGTTAGAAAAAAAAAGATTCTATATAATAGTATGCGAGATAATTTACGTTACGCAAAACATAATTTATATTATAAATTAATATCCTTAAGACATTTAGCATACGCCAATATACCAACCAAAAACATCGACAACTATACTCAGGCAGAAATAAAAATAACTAAACGTAACAATATTTAAAAAAAAGCCTCCAGGCATAAAGGGCGTGCCCGCTTACATATAGCTGTAACTAGAAGTTATAATTGATAAACTAGGACCATCGAGGTAAAATAAATAATTGTCGAGGTCACTAGCTATACACATATTGCAATACAACTCATAAAAAAAAACATTGTAATGAGTAGTTTATGTCAACAATAAATTAAAATTGAATTAAACTATGAGATGTTTTCCTTCTCCGTTTTTGAATTGCCGTGATAATTATACAATACGTACATGAATCCGAAAAGGAAGTGCGTGCCTTGGGTTTGAACTCGAAACCTATGACTTGACAGTCCGAAGGTCACACCACTAGGCTATGACTGCTGTTAATATCAACTAATAGTACATAATGTAGGGTCCATCCATTTCTTCAAGGAACTTTTTCAGTGCAAAAATAAAAACGCACAACCTTATGTAAGTCAAACTATTAATTTATTCTACTCTCATTAAAAATAATGCGTGCTTTCTAGCACAGAAAATAAAACAAAAATACTCAACATACAAACCAAGGAACAGTATAAATAATTTACAGTATTATATCTTAAGAGAAAACGTACGCAACAGTATTGAGTGCGCTTCAGTTACGTACGGACGTGAAAGGTTTATCTACCGAGTGCCTTAGGTAATTATTTCAAGGTCACTGTCGATATATAATACTGCTACTTTATTGTACTGTGACCATGGTAAGCAGCAAAATGCTATTGAAATGATTCAAGCTTACCCATCTGTGTTCATGCTCTGACACAAACCCACTTACAACTGAATTTTGTTTTATGTGAGGCTAAAACTGTACAAAACAAAAGTGGATGTTTTTAAATAAATGTTCTGCCTGAGTTTTCTGTTGTTTTGCAGCCATCTTGGAACGTAGTCGGGGAGTTAGGGTGTTTCATTTAAGTGAAAATTTTCGTTCGACATTTGTCTAGCGTTTTCCCTACTATGTTAAGGTTGCCTTCCAGTCTAACCGGATGAAGCTTAATACCAGAATTTTAGATGGAACGAATGCCTATCTGACCACCACAACCCATTTACTTACTGGTTAATACGATAAAATTGGTTGACAGAGTTTTAGGCTTCTAACGACCCGTAACAACTGTCAAAGTTCCACGAATGACAGCCGAGACCTTGTTACTGTAATACTCTTGGTATGTAAAAATGGTCACCCATCCACGTACCAACCGCGGCATGCGAAGCTTAACCTGATCGGTCGACCCGTGCGGCTGTTGTTACTTAGCCACCCCCCAGCACCAGTAAATTTTATTAAATTATATATAATAGATACTTAGGTACATTCATTTATCTTTTTATTCTCATAGTCATAACACAAAATACTATATATATTCCCCGAAGAAGACATTACATCAGACCCAACACAAAGAGACAATAGAATAAGCAGGTAGAAATTCAGACTCTAGGCTGTTACTGAAGAATTTCTAATGGAAAAACAGAATAATACTTTGCTTCATTTTTCTAATCTCTCTTTTCTTTGGAAACACGACAACTATCTGCAGGCGTTCTAAATAATTGTTCTATGAGGGATCCAACTCATGTCACACGCCATCGTTTAATTACTACGCAATTATAAATTATATATTAATTTCAACATTTAATTAAGTGTCTCATATTTCAAATATTCTGCTAATGAATTAATTCTATATCCAGTTTCACGAAACTTAATAAATGTAAAGCAACATTATAATCTATTTGTAAAATAGAGAGGGACTTAAATTACTTATGAGGGCAGAGTAATTAAAATTTTGCAAGTACTCAAAGGCGAAAACATAGTGAGCGTCATAACGCAATAATCTGCGGTCCGACGCAACGCATGAATAGTGGTTGCGTTTCCCAACCACGATTCTGAAGTCAAAGTCAAGGTCAAATAATTTATTTCAATTAGGCACAAAAAAGGCACTTTTGAACCTCAAAATTTACAAAAAATAATAATAACTGATTCTAGTCACCCATTCCAAAGGGTAGTTTTCGTATGGAGAAGAATGAGCAAGAAACTCCACCGTTACTCTTTAAAAAAAAACATTATATCTTGTATACACGAATTATATAATTATATGTGAAGACAATGCACCTAGAATAAGATTACTATACCACGATAGGTAAAAATAATGAAAAATGAAGGAATAACATAAATTAATTATGTGATAGATGCATGATGCTCACATACTGTTACAAACATTGTAAAATTATACTATATTCCTAACATTATACTTATCAAGTAATACTAAAGTATTATGGTATCACGGTAAAATGAAAGAATAAGCTAAGCTAACAACACACTCATTCTGATTTCACCGTATCACAAAAATATGCGACACAAACGCAAAACACTAAGGCCCGTATTACAGAACCTCACTCAACACTCAAGCATTACTTAAAACTAGTTTCAACCAATCAAAAGGCTTTAAACGAGTTTTAAGTAATGCTTGAGTTTTGAGTGACGTTCTGTAATACGGGCCTAAGACCAAGATAATACATTTCCATCTCTATCTTGCACTTGTAGTTAGACACTTGTGGAACAGGAATAATGCTAAGCTAAAACATGTGTTCATTAATCATGGCCTGAAGGTCGCTGCTTTCAACTACGACTGTATTGCGGCTCATCAACGCATAAAAAACGCATGACTATATAAGGAAAAAACGCATGACTATATAAGGGTGAACGCAACGCAAAGTTGCGTTCACCCTTAAACAACAAGGTTCAATTTACAAACACATCTCCCGGCCTATGCCGAGAGCAGCTCATAAAACTTTATGTTTTAATGCTATAAAAATGTTCCTTATGTAAATTCTTATTTCGCTGTTATAACGTTTCGTCTTGGTCTAATTTTTTCGCTCATTTGCGTACCCCTAATGTAATGCAATCTGCGCCTTCGTTTACTTGATGATTGTTATGAAAATCCTCAGGGTAGCAGCCTTGGTGATATATGGCATGTGCTTATTATCTATGTACTTCGCCAGCAAGATGAACGTTACTTTGTAAAAAAATTGGTTCTGACTTTAGCCAGCCTAAATTATCAAGATTTCTAATATTTTATGAGCTTGCTGTGTGATACTTCAGCCGCACAGACTTCTGTTCTTTTTGTATAAACAAAATGGCTACATATACACGGTAAATTTTATTTCATTGTTAACCAATCAGGAGCTGAAAGTACTCATGATTATAAATAACTTTCAGTATGAGACCAAATACGAAATAGCAAAAAAAAAAAAAAACATCTATTACATTCGTAATTTAAAATTTGTCATTGCAATCTGTATGAAATTGCTAATATTTTTATCGATATTTCAGAGTTACTCTAATGGTGAAAGTTGCCCATAATCATGAGTTTCTTCACACCCTGTAAGGTTAACAGTGAATTAAAAATCAGCGTATATATCTAGGTTGTACAGAAACATTTGACTCATTGATCCTTTCTGCGTTTATTGGGCCTCAAACTTCATGATTAAGTTATTATGTGCGTAGGAATCACAAACATGTATATAAGTTATTAGTGTATGAACGTAGCCGAATCAAAAACAGTATTTTCATTCACAAAAGATAATAATGTATTATTTTGGAATTGACATCTTCAATGTCAGACAAAAATTGTCTGACATTGAAGATGTCAATTCCGAAATACATTATTTTCGTGAACAAAACAATGATTTCTTTTATACATTTAAGTGTACGAATCGAGATATCGCCAACCTTTTTTAAGAAGTCGTTCGGCTCCGGATAAAGGCCTAATCAGTTCTTTTAGCCACTTCTGTCGTATTCACAGGGATGTAGAGTGGGTTGAAGTGGCAACAGGCATTCTGAAATGACATTTAGGAAGACATTATGTTTGGAAAGTGCTTTGTCAAATATTTTTGACGTTTTATCTACTTTTGGTTGACGTGTGTAGAGTACTTTTTACTGTGCAGTATTTTTTTGTAAACTATAGTTTACTTTGAGCTATCTTGTTGGTCTCTATTTGACAAACTGAGGATGGACTGTAGTACCTAATAAATACAGCCTATGGTGCTTAGCTAGATGTACTATGTTATGTTAAGTACCAATAAAACAACACAGAATATGTAAGAATATACGACTTGACGACTTAGAGACTGCGAGCCGTCTATTGTTCTAGTCACCATATTATTTATCAAGTGGCCATAAAGAGCAAAGTTTCCTTGTCCATAGTAGTTATGTTTATCAGAAATTGCTAATTCTTAATTGATACTTTCTTTACTTCAAAATTTATGCTCAGTAATGGAACTGTCCAATTTTTTTGAAATATGCATTAAAAATTAAAACATTTTATTTCTTTACCGTCCCTTCCAGTCATATTTAAATCAATAAGTCTTTAAACCAGGGGGCTTACCAGACGGGCAACATAAAAATCTTGGCGAAAAAACTCCACAAATAAATCACGCTGCCCTTCCAACTCCTGATGAGGGAAAGAGAAGGAAGATTAATGATGTTTTGTCTCGACCTTTTTAGATTTTTGTGCAATTCATTTAAGATATGTTTTCTTTCGAGTTCGATGGTCGGCTAAGTGCTTTTTTTAAAGGGGGATTGTTGTGATTCATTTGTTTATTTTTTTCTTAAGCAGGCGTTTGTAGTTGTTTTGTAGTTAGTAGTAAGTGCCGAACAGGTCTATCGCAGATTAAGCTATACTTGCCGAGGTCGGTCCGTGGATGGGTGACCATCCATTACATATCGAGACTCCTCTGTGCCTCGGAAAGCACGTTAAGGCGTCGCTCCATGTAAAAAACTGGTATTCAGCTGCATCCGGTTAGACTGGAAGCCGACCCCGACATAGTGGGGAAAAGAATTGATTTTGTTCTTAATTTTTGAAGTGAAAACTTCTTTAGGCGTGGTGAGCGATTTTTGGTGTGGGGAAATTCTAATGGGTTTGCGTCACCGACATGCTAATGTTAGCAGTTTCTCAGTAGCTAAAAGGGTGATCACAGTTATTTGAAAGAAAGAAAAAAAGACATTTGACTCAGGTTAAGGCACACGATTCACACAACAAACAAAAAAAAACAGAAAAAATAAATGAAAAATAGTATTGTGTGCCTCACGGCTGCGCCAAATAGGGCCAGTTCAGCATAAATGTCAGACAACTAGTGCCTGACGCTGGTTTTCAACTGGACCTTATGTTACGAGGACGTCTTACGGATGTAAATCAGTTTTATAGTGTGTGTTTTTTAATTAAACAAAAATAGATAGATGTGTAGAAAAAAATATTAAACTCGATTAGATATTTGTTTAAATAATAATTATAGATAATTATATAATGCTGTCTAAGGACATAAATAAAATGGTATGGTTGCACAAGAAACGATGGGCGGTCGTTAATAAATAAACTAAATAATATAAAAATAAATAATAAATAACTATTTCATATTTTTTTGTTTTCACTGCTGTCGGCAGTTCCCATAACTACCTAGTTTTTATAATAATCAGGGCCCAAGTATGCTATTTTTACAAATTCGTCATTCCAACATGATCCCTTTGTCATTTTGCTAAAAGTACGTAATCTGCTAAATTCATAATGGTCGATCATTGGTTGATCATTGTATTCCACAAACACGATACTCGTAACGAATTAAAAGAAATGACTGCACAATGACGTTCTCATGGTAGGTCACTGATCAAAGGAACTGTCAAAATTTTAGCAGATTACCGCCTAAGTCAGTCATTCATTTTTCATTATTACGAGATTACCAATAGATGCCATTTCTTTCAATGGAATGACGCCAATATGTTAGTAGATTACCAAACATGTCAAAATCAACAATTATGAAATCAATGATAGACCATTCTGACACTATTGTAATAGCAGACTTGAGGCCCAGTTCCGACGTAATTTAAATCAAGAAATATTTTCGGATTCATCTTACTTATTTCCCCAATAAAAAGTCGAGTTTCCTCAAATTTCCGGAGCTTTCCTACAACTTTCCTGTAAAAATAAATTAACATGCTGAGATTGGATTGTCAAGGAGTCCATTGAAAGTCTGACTTCCCGACTTATTCTAATTTGGACGCCCAAGTTTTTTTCCGAACTTGTTAATAAAACAACATTTGCTTACGTATATTTTTCAGTACACTTTGGAAACTGAAATTAGGCTGAAATAGGAAAAAAGTTTTTCTCCTAATTGTTTACGTTATCATTAATACGTGGCAGGTTAAAAAAAAACTATGTACAGATTAATTGTCTAAAAATGAAAACGACAAATGAAAATGTTTAGTAATACTGCTGAGCATGAAGTTCTGGATTTCTCTCTTTTCTCAGTAGCAGCCCGGAGTCTGGATTCGTGCCCAGTAGATGGCAATAGACTCGCCCCCTATTACATGGGACTTAAACATAACAGGCGAAATGTCGATGTACTAGATATAACGACACATCTGCCAAACCACTCGGGGATTAAAGGCGTCATGATAAGGGTCCACGAAACGATCAATTGTAATTTACTGACATTTTTTACGTGATTGATACACATTGATGCGCAAATTGATCGTTTACCAAATGCAATTGAAGCGATTGATAGTATTAATATAATACAAATTGATGGCAATTGTTCGTTTTACCCCCAATTTTTAAAGAAAGTCCGTTTGTAAATTAGTTTAGGCATAAAAGTCTTTGACGCTACAAGCTTATCAAACATATTGCAGATAATATAATAGGGATTTTGCCTGGGTCAAAAAAAAGAAATTCTAATTAGTCCGTCAGACAGATAATAAAAAAATATTAGACACGTATTTTGTGCTTTATCATATTAATAAAAAATGACTTAGATACAACGCATTAAAGTTGGGGAGTGGGGGTTGATACGTCACAAGTATGTATAAAATCTACATACTCTTGACGTCATGGCACATTTGAACTCAATGTATCGCCGTAATCTTTTGATAACGTAAAAAAATTCAAAATATGTGTACGTTATTTCACATGACGGACCAAAAACATTTTTATAGTCATCATCCCTATTATATTATAGCGCTTAAAAACCATTTAAGGTAAAATATACATAATATAATTATATTAAATAATTTTTCTTCTAGCATTTTTTAAATTTTTTATTGTGGGCTTTTCTGTCTGTGTTAAATAAATTGTGTTTTCTTTCTTTCTTTCTTTTTATATAGAAAAGAAAGAAAGAAAGAAAATATGTTTATTTTGCACAAACAAAACACACAAAAATACAAAAGTAGCCAAAAGCCTCGTATTCAACCAACAAAAAACGTCTGGAAATGTTGTTCATTGGTTGATGTCAAGGCCTCGGACCATAGAAAATATTGCGTAATTTACTCAGTGTTGCGACATTACCATAGACTAATATATATACTATCTTCAAGGTGTGTGACGTCCTTTAGGATGTCAAGTATATCATGAGACATCAACCACCGAGGGTTTGGATTCGACTCTCAATAATTTGGCAAAGAACAATCAACCCCCAAACGGCGTGTTAATTTAACGAAGGTAGTGGAAAAACTATATTGTGTACCAAATTAATGGATGTAGGGTTAACTATCTGTTCGTTAAGGCTGGGGGTACAGTGAGAGCAAACATATTTTTTTTTTTTGTCAGATACAACTATTTTTGTAGGTATATAGCTAGATATTTTAATTCGATTTGTGTTACATTTCTAAACAGAGAATCGGAGCACGATTCCTTATATTTAAATTTGTGGTGATGATTATTTTCATCAATAAGGACGTTTGTAAGTATCAAAATAGTTTTGTAAAAACAAAGTGACTACCAGCACATAATATGCTACATGAGCCTGAGATTATCATGACTCTTATCATGCATGGAAACTGCCTGTTTTTAAATAAATTAGAATCTAACAGACACAAGTATAACCTAAGTGATTGGTATAAAAGTTGTTAATATAAGTGTTCTAGCTTACGTAAGATCCGATCAGCCTTGCATCCTATGACATTTATTTTTCACAAAGCCTATAATCTTTAACATCACCAAGATTGCAGTACTCTACTAATCAAAACCCTCTAAACATCACAAATTCTAATAGTTACCGTTGTACACTCAACCCGTTCGAAGCAGGCGTGCCAAGATTGAGGTTTGCAATTCTATCGGTGATCGGTAACCCTAAATTACGGTACGAAACCCATTATCGTGTTCCGTTTGTACGCTGCCGATTGATATTCGAGGGTTAAAGGCATTTGTGTTCGCTAACATGACTAATAAAGTATGTTTATGGTAAATTTGGGTTAGGTTGGTCCGAAAGACCGGAGTTTGGGTTGGAAGGACGCGTAGGTGCACAAGGGTGTTGGTGTGTCTGTGTCTTAATATGGTGAGACAGAAGTTTTCTATTACCTAGATACTTACATAAACTCTCGCCATCTTCCCATGGGGGTAGGCAGAAACTACAGAACGCCACCAGGTACAGGTATATAAAATAATCTAAAACATGCAAGTAAATTTTGCAGACAAAATAATACATAAATAATAGATAAGCGAAATATTTAGTATCTTATTCCTGACTTTGATTATAATATGTAAGTTAAAACTTGTTCCCACAAAAATAACTTAATTATCTCGTAAAACAGGACTTCCTCTGTCCAACCCTTTTGCTGTGTCCATAATGATATAAATTATATGTATAGTTATCACCTTTTTTTTTTTTTTTTTTTTTGGGTGGGAAATCATCAAATGACGTCTCCCGCTCTGGGTGAAGCGGGAGGGCGTGTCAGACTCTTACTGACTAAAACCCACCCGTGTTACTTCTGTTGCCTGTGTAATGCCAGGGGGCCACGGTATCCCTTTCGGACTTTCCCGCAAAATATATATAGTTATCACCTAAGTACACATTATGGTAAAGCAATAAAGATATTGAGTATTGCTACGATACCTACTTACAGACTCCTTTTGCTTCATTTACGTTCGCACATCTGCTCATACACGTATGCTGATTGCGAGTACTATGCACCTGACCTTTCTGAGGTTGTGTTGTTTTATAATTACAATGATGTCGAGAGCACCTGGTTGGTCTAGTTGTCACAAGTGCCGATTGCTTAGCGAGGGCTCCTGAATTCGAGTGCCAGGTCGAGAAAAGTATCGGAATTTCTCAGTAGCGACCGGAGTTTGGATTTGTGTCCTTAGTGAAATGAAATGAAATTGTTTATTCTGTAAATTGGATATTAGAAACACTTTTACACGTCATCTTAAAAAAAAATATAAAAAATTAGCTAGACGAGTTCGGCGTTTCCTATCTGACTACTCTGAGAAGAAAGTCAGAGGTAAGAGTCTCTTTTAAAGTCCAGACGTAATCTTGGTCAGGCCATATGAGGACCATGTAGATTATTCCGAAATCCTTTTGAGAAAAGAACCACACAAATTTGAGTAGACCTGTCCTGTCAGTGCAAGCATTTGTCAGTAATCGAGGAGCTCAACTCGACGAACAATACCAAATAATAGACATTTGGTGTGTAGATAAGCTCGCCCCCCCTATACCATCGAACGTAAACATTAGTGGTCAAGGTATCTTAACAGTCTTACCTTTAGTTCGCTAAGATACTTGGCTATTGAGTCTGTTATGCTGTTCAGCAGCATCATTTTACACTTTACAGTTACATAAAGAATGTAAAATGATGCCCTTACTTTCAGACACGTGCAACACAACGAAAAGTAGGTAAACGTTTCAAGTGCCCTTCCCATAATGACTGGCCGGAGGCTGAAATATTTATCATGAAAAACCTTTTCCACGTCCATCAAAACATGTTTTAATATAAATATTATTGTTTCAGGTATGTACTTACTATTTGCAAAAAGTTGATCAAGAGAAGTACGAGTTATCACATGAAGTAAGTTTAGTTGTAACATAATTTATAGGATACTTGCCCGTCTGTCCTTAAACTAAGATTATTATTTACTCAATATAATACAAAGCTATTTATCATCAAGGAACCTACCTACTTAATAGCATTATTCTCAATTAATCCACAACTGAAGCAAAGCCACTAAATCTAATCAGTTAATCAATATCTATAACCATTGAAATGTATTACTTGATATCAATGATATCAAGTAATACATATATTATGTATGATTTTAGCAGTCTATGTATCTATTTGCTTATACGTGTGTTCCACCGTAGCGCCTAAACTGATTGCGCCTAACTTGATGAATGAGGTATCAATAGGTTGGTAATAATGGTCCTAACATTAAATATAATAATAACATTATTATGGTATAATTATATGCACGTAAATTTCTGACCGATAAAAAAAAAATATTGAGATAATAATGCCATGAGATATAATTGGTTTTACAAGAAAAGTCTTAACGAGCAAATTACAATTATGTATATATATCATATTTTTTAAGGATATAAATATGTTTAAATTAATTAAAATCAAGAAAAAGCGAGACTGCGCTACGTGCGGCTGTTAAATTAATGCCCAATACACAATACAAAGCATGATTCAAATGATACTAACGCAAATCAAATCTTATTAATATCAAGCGCAAAACGGAAAAGAATAAAATAAAAAAATAAGTTTAAAAAACCGTAACCCAACTACGAAATAATTAAAAGTGATCTAAAAAGTACGAAACAAGAAAATATTTCAGACATAAATCAAGACATAGCACCTGCACTGACAGCACCGCGACAATCGCTTTGGGTGACGTCAATGAGCGCGTCTGTTGTATGAGTGTGCCGTTTCGAACGTTTACTACGTAGTTTCTCTACTGTCCATATTTATACTGTGTTCTAGTACATAAAGTAAATAAATCTTTCCTGAATGGTATATAGTAACACACTAGACATGTATTATTTTAATCGAATTCCTACAATATTTTTGCACAAAATCTTCAGCGAAAAACAAAGAAAATAACAATTTCTTTCAGCCCTATTCCTGTCTATTATAACTTACAGACAGTCGAAGTATCTTTCCAAATAATACAAGACATAGGTACCGTAAACAGGTCCCGTCAAAGCCTTTCAAATCAGGCCTCGGAACTATACGTGGCCCTTACGCACGAATTGCTGAAGACCCTCCAGCTAGTGATGTGCGCTGTCCCGGAGTTGGTGCGGAATTAATGGGTTAATTTGGGTCGGAAAAAGTTGGTGGAATAAGTGAAATGATTAAGGTTTTTATTGTGTGTTGGCATTGCATTAAGATGTATTCTTGTTCTCTTCATTACTTCTTGTATTTATAAAAATATCTACAGACAAAGCTATCGCTAAGGTTCTTAATTTTTTAAACAAGTATAATAAAAACCTTCATTAAGCTAATTCTAATTCGTTCTCAAATCGTAATCCTAGAGAAGCTTAAACCGTGATATAACACAAATCTCGCCTGTTTTCCTCGAAGGGTTTCGCAGAGGTACAATTCCTATCTATTACCTATACCAACCCTGTTTCTCTACTAAGGCAATGATCTATCGAAAGTGACTTAACTTACCTACTTAACTCATTTATTATCATCTAAAAAACCCACTCCCTATTTCAACTCTGCAAAAATAATCCCGTACCAGTCTCCTCACTAGCTCACCTTTCCCCATCCAATACACCAGCACTATTCCTCTGATCGGGAGGGCTCGGAGGGCCCTCAACACGTCTGAGGAGGTTCGCATTGTGTCAAATGAAACACATGTAGCATCTTCAGGGTTACAAATGGGCACTTTTGGCTATATTGTTCATGGTACACTTGTTTTTGGGTTGTGCATTGTTTTTTTTTACGGGTTATGTAGATGTGTTATGACGCAGATTTTTTGTCTGTTCTCTAAGTGCGATGTATTAAAATCATTTTATTATACGGTGCCAATATTTATGACAAAAATGGAGTAAAATACAAAGTCTGAAAAGTCAATTAATTGAAAGTAGGCTCGCCCTCTGTTACATGGGACTTAAACAAATGTGGGTGAACTATAGGTACACCGGTGCCCAACCTTATGTTGTTGTAATATCAAACTCAAAGCATTTATTTCAATTAAACCATTTACAGGCACTTTTGAATTGTCAAAGAGTCGGTCAGTTAGTCAGAAAGTTGAAGCTAGTTGCCCATTCCAAAACGTAGATCTCTATGGAGAAGAACGGGCAAGAAACTCCAAGGACACTCTTTTAAATATAGAAATTACAAAATTGACAAGTACCTAATCAGTTTTAATGTGTCGAAGCTCAAAGTATATTGATACATTGATTAGGTACTTTTATCTTTACAATTTGGGTGTATTCGGTATATGGCCTCTATGGCCATCCACGATTTACAATGCATATCTACTTAACAAACTTAGATCATGTCGTGGAAAATATTAGCTCAAGAGACATTTGTAACTAAGCTGCCTACCAGGATGCAACGGATGTACCTACTCCATATACTTAAGTATCATCACTTGTGTACTCTTGTAATGCACCCTATTTGAGGGTGTTTCTTTCTGTAAGTAAGGGGGCATAAATTACAGCTTTTTCGTCATAAAAATTTAAAAACATGACTCATTCTTCACTTCTAACGTGAGACTTAAACATCAACAGCTACACTTGCTATCTCTGATTCATCAAGATTTATTAACAAGATGCAAGTATCTTGTCTGTGGCATACAATAAAATTGAAGTATTCAATGACTTCAGTTAGATCGTCATCGTCTTTGCAAGTTGCATCATGATTGTCGTTGCAAGTTGCATCGTCATCCTCGTTGCAAGCTGCATCGTCATCGTCGATGCAAGTAGCATCGTGATTGTCGTTACAATTTGCATCATCATCGTCGTTGCAAGTTGCATCGTCATCATCGTTGCAAGCTGCATCGTCATCTTCGATGCAAGTAGCATCGTGATCGCCGTTGCAATTTGCATCGCCATCGTCGTTGCAAGCTGCATCGTCATCATCGTTGCAAGCTGCATCGTCATCTTCGATGCAAGTAGCATCGTGATCGCCGTTGCAATTTGCATCGCCATCGTCGTTGCAAGCTGCATCGTGATCATCGTTGCAAGTTGCATCGTCTAAACACTGTATAGACGATGCAACTTTTAATTGTTGCTTTAATTTATGGCGTACTACAGTCATCAAATTGCTCCGTGTTTCTCAGTAGCAGCCCGGAGTCTGGATTTGTGCCAGGTTGATTGCAATAGGCTCGCTCCCTATTACATGGGACTTAAATATACATGGCGAAATGTGGGTGTACTATAGGTACACCTCTGCCTAAGCCTTCGGGGAATACGAGCTATGTGTTATGGGTGTCAATCAGGTTTTAGGGTGTGTCAACATATTACCACGCAAATTGAATTAATTTAAGTACCATTCATTTTTATTATCTTCACTAATATCAAGGCTGTACATGTTATCGAAAGCTTATCTCGTATTGCATATCGTAAAATGATAATAGGAAAGCATTTATAACACTATGTTCCATTGTCAAAAGGTCTAAGGCCATAGGAAGGCCATCCGATCACTACATAAACCAATTTGTTAATCTTTTAAAAGGTTTAAAAGCGTTTCGAAGCAGATTTTGATTATTATCTTTTCTTTTGAATATTGAGTGTACCTACTATAGGTCACTTCTACCCAACCTCTTAGGGAAAACAGGCGTGATGTTTTTTTTTTAAGTAAAACTTTTTTAGCCGCGTTGAGCACTTTTTGGGTGAGCAAAAATCATGAAACTCGCGTCAACGTCACCGAACGATTTCCATGAGCTGTAAGTATACTATGTATACATGTGTCGTGGCTAGATTTTAAAATTTATCATTTCATGAAATGACCATCGACCACTGGTCACATCATGAAGTGGCCTGGCTAGATCATTGAATACTCAACGTTTAACGATATGAACAGTTAAACGCATGACTACTTCATGATTTGGCCAAACATTAGTGATTATATTGTAAAATAGTTAGATTATCCACCGGTAGAGGCGTTGATGACGCTCTGTTTTTGTTGTGCATCATGGCCGCCGGTATACAACAAATCAAACAAAGAAGGGTGACCACGCAAAAAAATGTTGTTAATAAGTGTGCTCTTCATTCTGCTGACGCTTTTACCAAGAATTGGTACTTTGAGGAGAGCATAACATCACGCCTTGTTCCCGAAGGGTTATGCAGAGGTGTACCCAAAGTAAGTACACCCACATTTCGACAGTTAGTTATGTTTAAGTTCCATGTAATAGGGGGCGAGCCTATTGCCATCAACGGGGCACAAATCCGAACTCCGAGCTGCTACTGAGAAATTCCTGATGGAAAAATCCAATAATGCTTCGGATTCTTAAGTCCATGTACTCTCGTTCAGTTCTGCGTTACAGACATAAATGTCCATAAATGTCCATAAATTAAATTTATGCCTTTGAATTTATGAAATCCTCTACATGATACTTATAATCAAAATGGTATACGATCTAAGTCTGACTCATCCCAAAGCCACTTGACTGAGATCGACAGAACATTTGCCACTATTCGAACGATCCAAAAACTGTCTATTAACACCACATAAATCACGCTACTCCGCCTACTCTAACGATCGTTAAACTAACTAAAGTATTGAATTAATCTGACGGTAGTTGTACACATGAGTAGATAATTCGACAGAGACTGAGCCTCTTATAGAACGCAATAATATCTCATAAGAGGATCATCATCATTTCAGTCCAGGATTACCTACTGTATAATTTAAATTATGTTTTGTGTTGCGTAATGTAAATTATTTGGCATAACTATTATATAGAATCAATGTTTTCTAACTGAACAGACAGCTGTACTGCTGGGGAGTTTGTTGCGCCACTTCTTCTTCCAGCTAAAGCACTAGGAAGTGGTGAAGGGTAGCCGTTTTGGGGGACTGTTTTATGTAACTTTGACGTTCGAAAAGTGCTGATTCTCAACCTATTTTGAATTTTATAGGTTTCCTTTCCTGCACTTTTCCAGCATCAGTGTCGTCAGCTTAACTCCCTTTTGGAAGACCCAGGTTTCTGTGGCCTGTCTTTGGCTACCTCCCGGTCAAAACCTTAATCCATCGGACATTGCCACTACTTTCCAAATGTCCTGACCTCTTGAATAACCGATTATAGAATTTTAAAAAATCACGTTCGTCTAGTGGAGCATGAGATACTGTGTTCAATTTCCGTGTCAGGTGACTTGCTATTGGGTTTTCCGTCTGGAATTTCTCAGTAGCAGCACGGAGTCTGGATTTGTGCCTATTTGATGGCCATAGGCTTGCACTATTACATGGGACTTAAATATAACTGGCGAAATTTAGGTGTACTATAGATACACCTCTGCAAAACTCTTCGGGGAATACGATATTATGTTAAGGATTTGTTTTGCTAAACCCGTTTGCATGCGGCTCAGTCTCTGTCCTCTTACCTACTCTATGTTACTCACACTTCTCGGGCATTCGCACTTCTCTATAAAGAGGCACGCGATACGTACATTACTCTATGGTGTGTAGATTAGATCGAAGATTATGTTTCTCAGAATATGTTTATTGTTTCACTTGAAGTTGGAACTTTGTAATAATTATTGGTATAAGCAGAATTTTGTTGAGGTTTTGCAATGTTAAAGTTGTCTTTCTTGATTGCTTCAGTTACATTGTTAATTACCCTATGTTACTATGACACTGTCTTACATTGAACCCTGCCTAAACTTATGGGCCCATGGTTTACTTAAATAGCCCGGCCACAATGTAAGCAGCACGTCCTCTGAATTCCACTTATTTTACTTGACACCTATGAGGAAAACCCTCTATTAATAAAAAAGTGTATTTTATGCTACACGTGATTAAAAAATATATTGGAGATCATACCGTAGCCTTAGCTCATCTCTTTGGCCACAAACCGTCCAAAATCAGTGTATAATACCAGCCTATTACTGTCCCACTGCAGGACAAAGGCCTCTTCTCATACACAGAAGGCACGAGCATTGATCACCACGGTTGCTCAAGACGGGTTGGTGAATTCAGACTTCCATTAACTACAAGTCCAGCAATGCTATTCTGTAACCATCTCACCGTGAAAACTTAGGTGAAGTGAGCTCGGAGTGAGCTGTCAGTCCCTAGCAGCAGGTGGAATGACGGCTCACTTCAAGCTCACTTCACCTATGTTTTCACCGTGAGATTATTACAGAATAGACCGGCTGGTATCCTCACGATGTCTTTCCTTCACCAATGTCAGTAATTTACAAGATAATCTCAGAAAGTACATTTAAATTTAAAAAAAAAAAACACTCAAGTAAATTCCCAAAAAAGCAAAAGATCCCATCCATACTTATCACAAGCAAATATCAATATAAAATAAACACTTAATTCCATTTTACAACTTTTCCCCAAAAAAGCCTCTGTTCCACACATTACTCTGTACAATGGACGTGTACACCTAAAATAGGCGGTTGACGTGTTGCGACCGCGACATTTGCGACTATAAATCGCAGTCGCGCTCCGTCGTTCATTATTTATACGATTCCGACGTTTTATTTATTGCCCCTCTTTTGTTTTGTGTTTTGTATTGGAAGATGAGGATTGATTACGTGTAGGCAATCATACAACGTGTTGATATGTATATGTTACCGTAAGATTGTGAGAGCCGCTTATAATCTATTAGTATTAGGTATTTTCGTTAGATTAATAATTTCGGAAAAATTGTGAACTGCAACAGACCATTTACAATTTAACAAATAACCTGCCTAGCTGCGAGCAACTTAGAAGTAGCGCCCGCCGGCCGCTGCCGCGAAACCGTTCGCTTCGCTTGCTCGGCTCGCGCGCGGTTGTTTACAGTTCTAACCTAACCTTATCCATTTCACCAACATTTCGGAAGAACTTAATATGGCGCACTATCATTTGCCTCGTTGGTTTAGCGGTCGCAAGTGTTCCTGGGTTTGATTCTGGGAATCTGTCTGTGGTCTGGCAAAGGGTTATGCGATTTTTACGAGGCATTCCTCAATAACAGCCTGAATCTAGACTAGGCACTTAACTTGTAACTCACGCACTATGTGTGTAATCAACACTTCTGCTCAACCCTTTGGATACAAGCGTGATATTTTGTTTATCAATTGGAGGATATCTTCAATTATCCCAAATATCAATTAAACAATTACAGTATCCAGAAACAAGCTAACCAAACTCCATCGCATCAATCGAAGCCGCTGCTACCGTCTTGAACAAACCGCACTCGATCTGTTATGCGGAACACTGTTCACGTTTCATTGGGTTCCGTACAGTTAAACTAATAGCATCTAAATATATTGGACAGAGTTTAGAGCATGTATTTAGTGTGTGTTTGTCAATGTCTATAGTATTTTAACGAGATAATTTGTTACATAGAGCACTTGAAACAAAAGGAGTACTCGTATAAAAATATCGTAGCTGGTGGCGTTCTGTAGTTTTTGTCTACCAGTATGTAATAGAAGATAAACTTATATTGCCATTTACCTGCTCAGAAGGAGATTCACAGTTGACTCCGCCGTGGAGTGTAAATGAGGTGAGGTCCCACAGACAATGGGGCACTTAACATCGTGTCCAGCGTCAAACGAGCTGATGGAAGCTACTGAAGATGTCAAACTCTAGTCTGACTCAATATAAATTACCATCAACACGCTGAGAAGAAGAAGCTTATTGCTATTAATCGGGCACTAATCCAGAGACTCCTGACTGCTCCTAAGTTCCATAATGGAAAAACTCGATAACACTTAGTTCGACTTGAAAGCGAACCCGGGACCCTAATAAGACTGTCATTACGGATCACTTGACCTGTTCAATGAGCTCCTTAAAGGCTCGGGAAAACAGGCGCGACGCGACGCGACAGCGCAACGCGACTTCACGGTAGAAAAATTACCAGTAGGGTTGATCTACCTGATGTCTAATACATGCATGCCATCTGTCGGGACAGGTCAACTAAAAGCTGCTAGGTATAGCTATTTCTTCGAAGGCCCTTCCAGACATGGCCCTGAATTGTAAGACTCACATAAAATCCTAATATTATAATGTTTGGACTTTAAAAGAGACCGTGACTTCTGAGTTTGTTTTGGCATTTCTTCTCAGGGATCCGTTAGCTAGGAAATGCTGGCAATATCTAGTTAAAATATTGACCAACAAATTTACGTGTAAAATCTACTTATAAACATCATTTCAAGTCATTTAATTCAATGTGTTCTATTCTTAAATAAAATTGAAGGACTAACTCAACGTGGCAACGCTGCTAACCTTTTCTCATTGACAGCGATTCGGACAAATTTGTTGATGCCCAATGAGCTCTTCCGTATATTTTTTCCTTTATAAAAAGATTCTTGATTTTTTTAATCCAAAGACATAAATCTAACTGGTTTAAAAAAAAAGGATCTTACCTACAAAACATGTTTCTATCCACAGATATATGTACTTAGGAATACCACTTTAAACATTTCTTTATTGTAAAAAAAGATATTTTCTTTTCAACGGTGCTTGACCTTTTCATGGTACGACAAGCATTATACCCTTATTTTTATAACATACAATTTTTGGATTAAGTATATAAGATTTTTGATCCCCGATTTCTGGGGACCCGTTCAATGTTGTTGTTAAATCAAATATCAAATCTGTAAGGTTTCTTGTTGCTATTTTGGTAAACTAGTCAAAATAACCATGAAGAGATTCATCATCATATATATGCCTAGCCTTCTCCCAACTATTTTGTGGTCGGCTTCCAGTCTAACCGGCTGCAGCTGAACTCCAGTTTTTCTCTCCAATTGTAAGCCACTACCCTGGATCCTCGGCCACACTCACATCCAGTCACCTCGCGAAGATGGCCGCTCAAAAGAATGTACGAAAATGAAAAAAGTTACAGAATTAATCTCCAAAAAAATATCTATACAATGGTATATAAATTAAGTTGGTTCTGTGTACTAGCAGAAGCGTAACACTAACAACAGTTGAGAAAGGAGGCACTCTCTAATGCGTCGCATTATGAGTTGTGCAATACAATTCTAAAACTTTGACATCCATATCAAGACGTCCAATTGCCAAGACATTACATGGAGCGACTGCCTATCTGACCTCCACAACCCAGTTACCCGGTCTTATAAGAGGGATAATACTTCATAATATACTTAAGTAAATAATCTCACTCGTTATCCTATTGGGGTAGGCAGAAACTGCAGAAGGCCGCCTGCTACGATCCTTACATACTCCTTTTGCTTCATCCACTTTCATACATCTGGTCATACACGCACGCCGCTGCCGGTTCGAGTACTGTCACACTTAACGTTTTTGAAGAACATCACTAATAAGGTCAGTGTATATGTTTGTATGTCCTTTAAAGTTTAAGGGCGCCCCCTGTCCCGGATTTTCCACTTACATCCATCTTAAATATGGATTCCTTTTGTTAATCACCTTTTATTCTTCCTCTCAAAATTACCAAACCAAAGCATATTCTTTGCAATTTTTGTCACTGCAAACTTCAATATTTTCCCATTATCTGAAAATACATTTTCCAACAAAACAGCTCGATTACAAGCTATACATTATTTTTATATATTTTTCACACCGTTCGCAAAACAGCGAGTTTATTCGAAACAAATGTGCCCTATAAGTTAAAAGCACAATAACAAGTAGTCCACGTTTCTTTATTTACGAGAAAACCCGATACAAACTAGTGTACGGGATATTTTTATTTATTTTAAAAGCGTGAATAATGTGCGCCGTATCAGCACGTGGAACTGGGCTAGTGGTGGGATGTGTTCCGAGTTTGTTTCTGATTCGAACTGTGGGCAAGAAAGAAGGGGAGAAACAAGTTGTTCTGTCACTAAAATTGTTGTGTATATTCACTTTTGAATCTATGCAGTTGCAGGTAAGATTTATTGGCAATTCGTCTCATGATTGATATAAAAATATGGTTCCTTCACAGCTTTGTGATCGTTGGTCGTTGTACCGTAGGCAAGTAAAGTAGGTAGTTTCAGTAGAAATTAATAAGTAGAAGACTAGGTTTCCCCGCCAAGTTATTAGTTTACCGCGTCTTCTTTGTGATGGTTCGCGTTTAATTTACCTAGTTAATTTCCAAAGTTTTAGACAACAACTAATCAAGAACTTGATTTTAGATTCAGACAGCAAATAATCTAAACTGCCTTTTAGAAATCGGGAATCAAATACAATGTACTGGCAAAATAGACATTTAGCAACTCCTCAGTATGGCTAGATTTTTAAAACATTGTAGGTGTCTAGTATCTGCCCACGTTTCAAAGGAAACTAGCTGCATCTTAAGCAAGAATAAGGTATCTTTTTCAAAAACAGAAACAAAACAGGAACGGTAACTTCACTAGTTGTAAATTGCTTACCGATGTTTCAGACCGAAGCGATATTTGTTACGACTGTTGTTAAAACGTATTCCCTGGGTTTGGCTGTGTTGCCACGGGTCAGTCATAAAGGTTGATCATTAGAGGTTGTATAACGACTCCTGGAAGTTTTTGGGTCAGCAGGAATGTTTGGAAACGGTAACCGAACCGAACTGAAACGGTAACGGTAATTAATGAATGTTATATATCCATTGACATGAATATTTACTTTAAAGTATTATATTATTTTAATTATTGTGAATGTGAAGACTATGCAGATATTCCCTTTTGTTTTGTTTTAATTTTTTTTTTTTTTTTTTTTTTGTCAATTAGTTTTTATCATGGTCTGGCAGTTTGAGTAATTTATGTGGCCTACCCAAACGTCCTTTCTTTGGTATTGTTCGTCGAATCGTTGAGCTCCTTAAATTCTGAGTTGAGCTGCACGATAACTGACAAATGCGTGCACTGACTGGACAGGTCTTCTCAATCTGAATGGTTATTTCCTCAAAAGACCATTTCAGACTTCAATCTACATCGTCTTCACATGATCTGACCGAGATTATGTCTGGACTTTAAAAGAGACTGTGACCTCTGAGTTTGTTTCGGCCTTTCTTCTCAGAGTAGTCAGTTAGGAAACGCCGACCTCATCTAGTTTTTAAAATATGATTGACGTGTAAAAGTGTTTGTACAAACCTACTTGCAGAAATAAATCATTTATCATTTATCATTTATCATTTAACCTAATTTATTTTTATACGAAATGGAGTTATTTTGATATAGGTTAGTTTGAACTGTCTTCGGCTAGTAACTTCCATTCCTATATAACTTATAATTGTTGACGAGTTAATAAATAGATCGCCATCCATCATACATACGATTTTTCTTCATCCACGATCATAGATCTCTTATAAGGTGTTGTGAGTACACCACACCTTTTTGGAAGAAATTACCAGGCTGATATCTCTGTTTCTGTTATCAGTGTTTGTCCTTATCAGGGCCCTGTATCAACTCTAAAAGAGAAACCATGGTTTTGGTTTTCCGTTCTTCTCTAAAGGAATAATATATACCCTCCAAACCGGGCAATGAGTGACTTTTTATAATTCAAAGTCAATCTGCCTAGCTTTTTTCCCAGCTATGTTGGGGTCGGCTTCCAGTCTATCCGGATGCAGCTGAACACCAGTATTTTACATGAAGCAACTGCTTATCTGACCGTATAGATCTCAGTAACTGGGTAATATGTGATACCCCTTGGTAAGACTGACTGTCAGAATTTCCAGCTTCTGACGATCCGCGTTCTGAGGCACGGAGGGGTCTCGGTATGTAAAGATGGTCACTCATGGACGAACCCTGGCAATTCAAAGCATACCTGTAAAAAAGTAGACATAAGGAAAAAATCAAAGAAACCCTATTCAACCAATTACCATGTTTCACGGTTACGGCGCAATTTCTAACGAATCTCGTTCACTAGACTATTGACAGAGCCGAGAGAACAATAAAGCTTGCCATTCACTGCGCTGCCAACTTTCGAAAGTGGAACTGTCGCATATCACACGCCTTTTGTTTGCAGTGCCGTTCTGATGTGAATTACGGTTATGTTATGCTATTAATGTTGGTATTATTGTACTATAAATTGATGATGAAACTTTGTAGCTGTTTGTTTGTGTCCGCGGAATGGTGCGGACTTCGGAAAATGTTGAGAGTTTTTAAATTTAAATGCAGTGTTCCAAGAATTGCTTTCCAGTATGTGTTGGTGCAAATCTTAACCGTGGCCATTTTATATATTTCTTCAGGCGTTACAGGCTAAAACTAATCATAGGAGTGAAATCATCAATCTTTTGGACCATTATTACCTTCGGCAGTACAATCAGTGTAACATTTCAGAGGGGCAATTCCTTTTTTTTAAGAACGTTCGCATTCACAGTCTTTATAGTCAGAAAAACCTCTGATTTATCTCTTTGACAGGTTTTTGACATTGATTATCGCTGGTATGTGAGATTGCTACCCGAATTTTAAAGTTTTTTAAGTACACAATTAGCCTTCAGTTCTTTCACTATGCAGAGTTCATTTATACTTTATGTGTCACTTCTTCTCCTAACGACTTATTTGAGCTGTAAAGTGAAGTAAGACAAAATCGTCTATAATACAAGGTCAGTTTCAGTTCAGTCTAGATTGAAATGAAATCATTCAAATACACATTACGCAAGAAAATCATGGCTGCGACTAAAATTGGCAAAAAATAAATCGCAACGATTATTCGTCTCACGAACAGCTCACCTTACCTGAAGAAGACTCCTAAGTCGCAGGTAGAATGCTCCACGTTCCCACTTCAGCTATAATCCGATCTTTCAAGTACCTGCCCACTGGACCGTATAAGTTTCAGTCACTGAAAATTCTCTAAGATATATTCTTTGCCCCTTTCTTCAGGAGTTTCAATTAGAGTCGATTTTTATAATGAAGATCTAGCATTCTTTGTTTAAAGGATGTTGTTGTTGTGTTTCTTTTGTTTTTTCGTTGGCTTTGTTTATAATTGAAAGATTGTTTATTCATTGTTACCGCCATACTGGTATCTGCTTGTAGTTCGTTTTTTTTTTTTTATAACGGCATTTTTTTTAGATCGCTGTTGGAATATAACTGTAGCGGTTACACCGCCACATACGAACTACGCATCAAAGACATGATGTCACACAAATCCTGCATCGCGCAATTAGAGTTTACCGCGCGAACGACATATATAAGACTATCCGACATCAACAGTCGGGCATCCCACCCGACCCTTGCTCGCAGAAGCGCCAGCCCGCGTTACGCTGAGAAAAGTAGATTTAATTTCCCCGATCAATAATAATGAAAATTTGATCCAGCCTGTCCCACCTTGCTGTCCCCCCGCCAGCGACGCCCTAAGCCGAGGTTCGTACCCCACAGGGGGTGCCCTTAGCGAGCGTTCGCTTAGTATAATATAGAATAGTTTATGCCCCTGGCTGGAGGCTTTAAGTTAGTAGCTTAAGGCATCCACAGGATAGTCCGGTTAAGCAGCTGCGACCTCAATCTGAGAGTCAATTGCGAGATGCCATATCAAAAAAAAAAAAAAAAAAAAAAAAAAAAAAACAGTCGGGCAGTCGGCCCGCCAGACGCAACACCCGTCTGGTCGGAGGATCCTCCCTTTTCTATGGTGGATGAGTGAACTTTACAGCCTGTTCCTCATACCCCCAAATAACCAAATGCTTTTTATGGTCCTGTACCCGAAGTAGGGTGCCGAATGGAACCCTATTACTAAGCTTCCGCTGTCCGTCCGTCCGTCCGTCTGTCAGAGGGCTGTAATCTCATGAACCGTAATAGGTAGACAGTTGAAATGTTCACATAATATTGCGTATTTCTATTGCCGCTACTTTTTCCAATTTTATTATCCATAGAAGAAACGTGTTTTTTTCGAACTTTGTTGCTCGATCTTAAAGCCTCGTGCAGAATGGCGATGCGACACCGATAATTGTTTTACCGAAAAGTTTTTTTTAGAAATTGTTGTGTTAGAGTCGCGTCGCGCTGTCGCATTGCGCCAGTCTGCACGAGGCTTAATACGGTGTGGAACTCTTCGTGTGCAAGTCCGACTCGCACTTGTCCGGTTTTTACTAATTAAGAGTGGTGGAAGCAGTACGCATTTAATATCAGCAGACAGGATAAGGCTGGTTACTCGTATAGTAGTAATCGAATTTGCGACTCCAAAGGATGTGAAAACCCCTCACCGGAATAGGCCTTTGACAAGCAAACGGTACTTTATTAAGTTAGTTCAAAGATAAAATGATAAAATTTCAAAGATAAGATAAAAAAACAATTTCCTTGTCCCAAATGTAATGCCTACGCTTTTAGACTCTATGTATCAGACTTTGAACACTGCGTTTGAATTGGTATAGACGAGCAGTTCAAAGTCCTGGTCTTGATGGAGAGATCTTGGTGGATCTGAACCTGAAATGTAGTCCTATACTAGTCTTTTTACTACCACGACGTTTTCAACCATAAATCTATTTATTTGCTGTCTGCTCACCATCTCATCTTCTTCAAATGACTGCACTTTTACACGTCAATCATATTTTAAAAACTAGATGAGGTCGGCGTTTCCTATCTGAGTAGTCTGAGAAGAAAGGCCGAAATAAACTCAGAGATCACAGTCGGTTTTAGAGTTCAGACATAATCCTAGTCAAATCATATTGTGAAAACACAACTCAGAACTTAAGGAGCTCACCGATTCGATGAACAATACTAAAAAAAGGACATTTATGCGGCCTACATAATTTACTGGAAACTGCCAGACCACGATTAAAATTAACTGAGAAAAAAAATCAATGTCTCACATAGTCTTCACATTCACAATACTTAATTAAAATAATGTATTACTTACTTTTCAACGTAAATATTCATGTCATCTAAACTAATCTAATCTAATATTATAAAGAGAAAAGATTTGATTTTTGGCATGTTTGTATGTTTGTTTGTAATGAATGAACTCAAAAACTACTGAACCGATTTTAAATATTAATTCGCCAGTAGAATACTATATTATCACTGAGTAACATAGGCTATAATTTATTAAGATATCACGCGGGCGAAGCCGCTGGCGGAAGCTATAAAGAGATATTATAATAAAGAGAAAAGGCTGAACCGATTTTGATGAAATTTGGTACGGGAATACTTTGAACTATGGGAAAGCACATAAGCTACTTTTTATCGACATAACACGCGGGCGTAGCCGCGGCCGGAAGCTAGTTGTATGTACATTCAAATTCCATACATCGTCACCATATCATATTTAAAGAAATAAAGAAAGAATTTCACATAACCCATTTTTTTTTGGTCTTGCCCTACTCTGACAGCCCATACTGTCCACACTTTAATGTGAAAGTACTCTGTCTGTCTCTTTGTCAATTACATTTCACGCCTTTTAACGGCTGAACGGATTTAGATGAAATGTATGTGCAAATAAATATTATTCTTTCTTTTCTTTCTTTTCTTTCTTTTCTTTCTTTTCTTTCTTTTCTTTCTTTTCTTTCTTTTCTTTCTTTTCTTTCTTTTCTTTCTTTTCTTTTCTTTCTTTTTTTCTTTTCTTTCTTTGTCCTTTGGCCTTATAGCCCTATGAAACATGAGGCTTCTTAGGCTAGTGCAAGTCTTGGGGTTCATTTTATTTATCGAGTCTGGTTAAACCACGCTGGGATCGGTGCCTTTCATTCATTCATTCATTCATTTCTTTCTTTCTTTGTCATACAAGTATAGGTACTGACCTAGGTTAGGACATAGGATACCTAGATTTATCCCCTCTTTGTTCCCTTGGGATGATTTCCGAACTCCATGAGGTTGAGGTCGCTGACAAAAGCTAGTAGTACTCGTAGCTTTATATCTTTAAATAAATAGTAATAGTAATGCTGAAAAGTTTGTTGTTTGTTTGTTTGAACGCGCTAATCTCTGAAACTTCCAGCCGGATTTGAACAATTCTTTATGCATTTGATAGCCCAATTCTCGAGGAAGGTAAAAGACTATTTAACATCACGCTACGACCCTCAGGAGCCGATCAAAACGTTTAAAAGTCAGAAATAATGTTAAGCGAAAACGATGGCAAAACGAAGGCGGGCAGGCGAGGCAATGCGTGGATAGTCGGCGGCCGAAATTGAAGCTACTATGTCCATATATTCCTATCTCAGTGTTCCCGAGGGTAGTAACTATAGTTACCGTCTAGTATAAAACGTCTACCCAAGCATGAAATATGCAAGAGAGCAACGGTTTGTTAAAGCATTTAAGTTTGTATGTTTCGCCTTTTCATTAGCGGACTATGTACCTGAAATTTCACGTTATATTTTTTTGAAATATTGCATAGTATAATACTTATTTGAGAGAATGGAGATGGTATTGAATTTGCTTACCTACTGCATTAATGGTTGGTTGGTAGAATGTTAAAGAAACTAGCTGTGTATATGAGAATAATATCTTCTCACTCTATAATCTATACTTCTACTTCGTTCCAAAACACAAATAGCGGACGCTAGCCGCACAGTTACTGGACTAAAGTGGAACTGGGCTGGACATATCTGTCGAATGTCGGAGCAGCAATATGCAAAAATCACCACTCAGTGGATCCCAAATAGCGGGAAACGACTACGTGACAGGCCCAGAAAGAGATGACGAGATGAGCTGGACTCCTTAAAGGATTGACCCGCCATCGCAGTAGACCGGGAGAAGTGGAAAGATGGAATGGAGGCCTTTGCTCAGCACTGGGACAATACAAGCTTATAATAATAATAATAACCAGGTTAGTCACTAACCATACAAAAAGAAGACTAAGCGAAAGTACCTTTTTTTGTTTGTTTATGTATAAATCGTTTGTTTTATTGTTTTTATTTCACCATTGGCATATGGCAACATCATACCATTACGTGCCAAATTCTGTGACATCGACAGTCCTGCAAATATTTCAATACCCAGCATACCTACCCACATTTATAAACTCACTGGAGAGGGTTCCAACGAGAGTTGCAAGCAATTGTCGAATTTTATGCTTAATTTAACACAAGCCATACTTCACACGAGTGCAGGTTTGTGAAAAATGTCTCTGCATTCGAGAACAGGACTAGAATTGTGGAGAAATTTGTTCAGAAGGACCAATCACCTTTACGAAAAAGGCCTGTGTACCTATTACTGTATCGTGATCAACGCAGCCAGTAGGAAATATGTGTGTATTTGGGATTGCTTTGGATGATCTAGTTGACATTATTATCGACACACCCATGATAATCTTTATAACACTAAAATGGTAGGTATATTATCTTTTTTTAAACTTCGAAGCTTGAAGTCGTTGCAATTTTGATGGCATTTCGATGATGCAATTGTATTTTAAAACTTCCAGAACGATTCGTGTTCACGGTATCCGAGAGCCCTGTAGTTCAATTTCATCATCCATCTATATTTCTGACCCATAGACTGGATCCGAACATTAGTGACAGTGGCTTCTTTTGTTCATTTGTAGGATTAATCATTATTTCGTCATCCTCCCCGCTAACTGTCCTATCTAGCAATTATTTTGATATTTTTCCAGGCCAACGGTTTTTCAGTCGCTCGCTACAATCATGTTACTGTCGTTGCGTTAGCTGTGGCTATATTAATGAATGAATAACTTTTATTATATTTTGCCCTAAAGCCTAAGGTCATAAAACTTTTTTTCCAAAAGTTATGAACACATAGGTAATGTCTCTGTAGATACGTCAGTTTGTGAGATACAACAGTTAGCCGGGAGGGTGGCAATTTATGTGTTGTTCTGAGTAGCTTTTCTACCTTTTCCTATATAATGTGACAAAGACAAGCTATAACATGTCTCTGTGAATACTTTACTAGTGTGTCTAGTAGAAGCGAGTTAGTTTGAACATGTCGGTACGTTTCGGTATAAAGACAGACAATGAGTCGGTTTGTACCTGGCGGTGTTAGCTGTAAATCGGCTATTGACATGTGGACAGCCCTAGTTCGTTCAGTTTTTGAATTTCGAAAGAAAAAGTAGGTATTACGTATTCGTTTGTTTCATAATTTCAGCCGAAAGACGTCCACTGCCGGACATAGGCCTCTAACAGGCATGGCTACTTCGACCGGTTCTGTGCTTCTCACATCGCTAGCCCTCTCCATTGCCCTTTGGTTGATTCTCAGCCGCATCTGTTTACCTAAGCTTATATCCACTTAAGTTTACCACGCGGCATAATCTAACAGCTTTATGTTAAAAAATCATCATCATCATCAGCCTATAACGTTCCCACTGCAGGGAAACGGCCTCCTCTCAATGAGAGGGAGTGGGCGTGATCCACCACACATGCCCAGTGCGGATTGGTAGATGTCACATGTCTTCGAATTGTTGGTTCTAGGACATGCCGGTTTCCTCACGATGTTTTCCTTCACCGTTTTGAGAGCAGTGGTGATGAAATAAATTACACAAAGTAACGCGCCTGTCTGGGTTCGAACCCACGACTTACTGTTCGTAAGTCGGGGCCGCCACCACTGGGCCACCGCTGCTCTCAAATAAAATGGTCTGTTTTTTTTTTAAATTTATGCTATTTATGTTAAAAAATAAAAAGCATAAATTTAAAAAAAACCAGCCAAGTGCGAGTCGGACTCGCGCACGAAGGGTTCCGTACCATTATCTTAAAAAACGGCAATAAAATCATGTCTGTTGTATGGTAGCCCGCCTTAAATATTGATTTTATTCTGTTTTTAGTATTTGTTGTTATAGCGGCAACAGAAATACATCATCTGTGAAAATTTCAACTGTCTAACTATCACGGTTCATGAGATACAGCCTGGTGACAGACGGGTAGACAGTCAGACAGACGGACAGCGGAGTCTTAGTAATAGGGTCCCGTTTCACCCTTTGTGTATGGAACCCTAAAAAGGCATAACACATCAAACTTCTGCCGACTTCTAGGTTTCTTTTAATAAAGTATTTTAAAGTTTTTGGACACCGCACCATAGAAAGTCTAATTTAACAAGTCCAGTGAAGCGGGTAAACTGAAAACGCTGGAATATTCAGCCCAATGATTAATATCTAAGTAAACTTTGAGAGGGGTCACATGAAATGCAGTAATACTGAAACAGAAGTGACTGAAATACCATGAATATTTGAGGTGAGGACAAAGAGACGTGGAATTTCCTAGTTTTCGGTCCAAGAGCACAGAATAATAAGTAAAGAAGGTCAGGGGACCAACCTCTTTAAGCAGTATTATTTTGATGTTAATTCAGTGCGAGAAAGAAGTGGAGCTATACAGGACGTCTAGCTCCATCTCTTTCTCATGCTGAAGTATGATTAAAATAATACTGCTAAAAGAGGTGGTGGTAGGGCCCCAAATCCATCCAGACACGCTTCACGTACAGCGAGCGCAAGCAAACTCGCGACCGGCATTTGTTTGAGATCGCCCTACGTACGCATACAGGGTGAAATTTAATTCATAGGCATCTTTTTAAGGGGTCATTGTACTCATCATTATGAACAACTTTCACTATGGACCCAACCCTGAAATCGCGAAAAAAATCTTCTGTTCCCTATATTTTTACGAGCTATGCAATATTTATTCTGTAAATAAGATAACGGAATAACTTTTACGTCACCTTAAAAACAAATAATTGCTAGATGAGTTCGGCGTTTCTTATCTAACTACTCGGAGAAGAAAGGCAGAAACAAACTCAGAGATCACAGTCTCTTTTAAAGTCCAGACATAATCTTGGTCAGGCCATATGAGGACCATGTAGATTAGTATCTGAAATGGTCTTTTGAGAAAATAACCACACAGATTTGAGTGGACCTGTCCTGTCAGTGCAAGCATTTTTCATTATTCGTGGAGCTCAACTCAGAACTTAAGGAGCTCAACTCGACGAACAATACCAAAGAAAGGACATTTGGGTAGGCCGCATAAACTACTCAAAACTGCCAGACCATCAATAAAACTAACTGAGATAGTTTTTTTTTTGTGAAAGTGAAAGTTGTTCATAATGATCAATACAATGACCACTGAAGAGGATGCCCATGAATTAAATATCACGCTGTATATGTGCTTGCTCCTGTTTTCGGACATTGTATGGAGCAGAACTTCTGTACCTATCTATTATATGCCAAGAGTATTTGACTGGAAACGTGCACATACATAAATTATAGCGGCTCGAATTGAAATCGTAGTCGGCTTAAATGAGATGTTTTGAAGGCTTTAGTACGTGGAATGATGTTGTTCGTGTGTTAAATCATGAGGGTTAGACGTTGCCTTTGCACCATTATTATTTAAACCAACAATGGCAAGTACAGTAAGTTTCCTGTGTGCGTATGACGGGCTATCCATCAGTTTTCTAAGATCGTTGACTTTCACAGATATCCTCGGTCGATCAGCCTCGTTGGTCTAGTGGTTGCAAGCGCTACTGCTGAGCTTTTGGGTTCAACTCCCAGTTCGGCCAGTCTTATTGGGTTTTTCTATCTGGATCTGGATCTGAGTCTGGATTTGTGCCCGGTTGACGGCAATATGCTCGCCCCCTATTACATGAGACTTAAACATAACTGGCGAAATGTGGGTGTACCTACCAACTATAGGTACAGCTCTGCACACCCCTTCGGGCAAAAATAGTTGTGATTTGTTATCACAGATATTCGCAGTCCCATATAATTGCATTTTTGTCATGGTTTTATTACGGTGTTGTCCTGCTTTTGGTCACGATCTCGTCTGATGGAAAGCAAATGCAAAATATATTTTTGCAAATTGTTTTTAGTGGACAGGAGCTCGTGGCTAAGTAATAGCTGCCGCACTGGTCGATCCGTCAGGTTAAGCTACGCTTACCGGGGTTGGTCTTGGGATGGGTGACCATCTTTACGTACCGAGACTCCTCCGTGCCTCGGAAAGCACGTTAAACCGTTGGTCCCGGCTGTCATTCGTGAATCTTTGATAGTCGTTACGGGTCGTCAGAAGCCCGAAAGTCTGACAACCAGTCTTACCAAGGGGTATCGTATCACCCAATTACTGGGTTGTGGAGGTCAGATAGGCAGTAGCTCCATATAAAATACTGGTATTCAGCTGCATCCGGTTAGACTGGAAGTTGACCCCAATATAGTTGGGAAAAGGCTAGGCAGATGATGATGTTTTAGTGGACAGGAAGATGCCGATACTTTCTTGACATAATCCCTTAGCTACCATAAGCGACAGATGGCGAAGACTACGCCTGTCTTCTTCTTGTTAACCAACCTTCAAAATCCACTTCTTCCATCGTGTGGGTACTTAATGAATAGCACATAGTCATGTATTAACTTAGCAATGATGGCCCAGCGGTGGCCCAATCCAGGACCACGACTTCCTAGTTGTAGGTTGTACGATCGAACCCACACAGGCGCTTTACCTTGTGTAAATAATTTCATCACCACTACTCTCAAAACGGTGAAGGAAAACATCGTGAGGAAACCGGTATGTCCTAGAAACGAAAAAAATCGAATACATGTGTCATGTACCCGCACGGGGCCGCGTGATGGATTATGGTCCACTCCCTAGAGCACTCAGAGGAGGCCTGTGTCCTACCAGTGGCAACATTATACGCTGATTATGCAATGTATGAACTTGACTAACCGTGCAGACTAATAATGCACGGAAGGAGTCCAGTTCATCATTTAAAGCCTTCAATCTCTTCGGCAATTTTCTCCAAATCTCCCCCAAAAAGAAGCAACCTTACGACACCATAAATGGACTTCCAACAAACTTTATAATATAAAATATTCAAAAATGAAACAACAATTGAAGATTTAAGAAAACTACAGTGTGGCGGTGCCAAGTCGAATTGTCAGTATTTACACTCAACCGCGCTCGTCGGCTGGCGGCGGACGAAATATGAATAGTAATTCTTGTCTCGACTACAGTTTAGGGTTGATTGTATTGAGGTGAGCAGAAAGACTGCTCCATGAAGTAGTAGGGTTTTATTGGAAGTTGGTGTTTTGTTTGAAGAGAAAGAAGTTTTTGTATCGCATTTTTGAAATTAGAAACTTGAAAGGATCGTCACAGTGTCTCAAAAAATCCGAGCTATCTGCAAATACTGTTATGATTGTGAGAAATTAAAACTGTAGGCTTTAGAGGGTGATTTTTTAAATACATAGATTTGGATAGTCAAGCCTAAAACTATGAGCTTTAAACCAGGTAAGAACTATTGTAAGACGTTCAAAGGATTCACAATGATTAAACAGACAACTGTGTCATTGATTTTTAACAGTCGGCTTATTTCTACAGTTTAAATTTTGGTCATCCATAACCAAAACCACCAGGTATTTTAACGGACTCAAAGTTTGTTAACCTTTTTACAACGACTATACTTTTCAAACAAATGAGTCACTAGCATTCAAACACAAACTCGAAACCAATCGTATTCTATTAAAACAACAAGAAACATTCCCTATCATATTTCTTACCAAGACAATCCATACTAAAATTGGCGTTGATAATAACAGCAGGTATGAACGTATAAAGCATGTTATCTTATACATCTAATGAGAAGCCCACAATGAGCTTGTGTAGTGTTGCAACATCCATTACTGGTCGGATCGAATTCACTTCTTAGAGCAAGATGCGGGAGGTGAATGGAGGTGGCATTTTTATTAGCACTACTTCTACTGGTTTTCGTATTGCGTATTGGTAACTTTGCAATTAGGTTTAATATGCTTCAAAAACGGTGAAGTAAAACATCGTGAGGAAACGGCATGCCTTTTTTTTTTTTTTGGGTGGAAAATCTTCAAATGACGTCTCCCGCTCTGGGTGGAGCGGGCGGGCGTGTCAGACTCTTACTGACTAAAACCCACCCGTGTTCCTTCTGTTGCCTGTGCAATGCCAGGAGGCCACGGTATCCCTTTCGGACTTTCCCGCAACCCCGGCAGGCAATGGTCCCATCGGACCCCTTCAGTCGCTGACATCTCTTTGAGGCGCGCGTGGAACACATGGCATGCCGGAGAAATATTTCTCGACGGCATGTGAAGCCAAGTCCGAGGCCCATGGGCGGCATAAAAACTCTGAATCCTGGTTGGTTACTAACCACACGAAAAAGATAGAAGAAGAAGAATGAGGAAGAGGAAGATTTAAACGAGTTATTTCTTATGAAGTGTTCACTTGTATTGCGAATATTTTATGTGATAAGTATCTTATGCCCATTTCTAATATTGCTAAGAAGTACTGATATATTTCTAGCTTCTTCTCGTATAAAAACAAACAATGCGAGAATAATACATATTAAAAAAGAAATTGAGTCTGTTAAAAATACGTAGTAAAGTTAGTCGTGAATCTGATACAGAAAGCTCTTTTAGTAGGTACAGTACACCGCACATCAGTAATAACACTTGTACTATGATAATCGCCCAAATGTCAAACTATTACCAGATTACCACTGATGACCGGTTAACTGTACACCATAGTCTAAGGACGAATTTCATCAATGAAACTGAACGCGATCAGTACATAAACCACGTTTAAGGGCTGTCAATGTCAATATTTTCTGTGGAATATTGACACTGACAGCTCTTGAACACGGTTTAATGTGCTGATCGCGTTCAGTTTTATTGGTGTAACTCCATATATTTAACTCCTTTGATTGAATAAGTTACAATGCTTCCTACAAATCATTTAACCTACTCAGATATACTTTTGGCTGTACTTTGTGCGCACTAAATACCGCATCCACCACACACTAACCACTCTTCCCTCCACGAGAATACCCATTAAGGTGCACCTTTTGATGTGCTTAGCTCCATTGAGTAAGACCGTGATAAGTCCTGATTGAATCTACGATACAAATCACATTGTTCTCCTTTATAATTAGTTCTGTATCAGTGTTGAAAAATTATACGAATTATTAAAGTAGGATTGTTTTTGTTTTAAAGTAGGTAAGGTATATATTATTGTTATGAATTGGGTAAAGAGGCCAATATATAATGGTGAGGTGGTTGAAAATATTTACCTATTTTACAGGGGGCCAGACTTTTAAATTGTCAAGGAGTCGGTCAGTCAGAAAGTTAGTGCTCGTTGCCCATTCCAAGACGTAGATCTCTATGGAGAAGAACTGGCTTGAAAATCCGAGGACTCTCTTTTAAATCAAGATAATACAAAATCGTGGGTGTACATTATTCTATGACCCCCTATGCCAATGTCAACCATTTTCGAGTAATTTGACATTTTATATATTAAAATGAATGAAATAAAAAAAAAATAAGTATGTCAAAATGACTCGAAAATTGTGTCTGCTTTGTTGTTCAACAAATACTGCTAAATCGAACAAAAGTGAAGCACCCTTGCTTGAAAAGCTATCTAAATAATCAACAATTGATCGCCAGCCGACACTAAAACCTATATTTTCGTCCAATAGCAATCCAATACGCAAATAGGCTTCCGCCATACTATTGTACTCTAATTATGTTTTGTATGATAGAGCAAATCCCAGTGGTTCATCACAATATACTCCATTTTCTGATAGTTACTATGTACCGGGTGCAGTGAGATTGGACCGGCCAATTGCCTGTCTAGGGAAGCCATAAGGTATGGCCATTATTTCGGGACAGATTCTCGTATGACATTATAATTTATCAGCCATTTTTCTTAGCTCGAATTTTAGTTGCTTCTGACCACGAGTAATAATCGAAATAATACAGTTTGCTCGACATTAAATTATTTGTGTTTTTTTTGTCACTATGAACACTTTTAAGGCATCAGCTTAGAAGTAAATATTCATAAAAAGTGTGGAATGCTATTTATATAAGGGAGGAGTCTTGCCCAATCGTGGTATAGTTAAAGATAAGTCATAAACAATAATGAAGTTGTAAGTAATCTTAAGCTTCTACATAACCTTCTAATACCTATGAGTGAATGTGGGACACCAACAATTAAGTGAAAGCATCACAAGCCATTGCAAAAAACTCTACGAGTCGATTTTCTAAAAAATAGTCCCTAAATCCTTCTAATTTAAATCGAGAACTTAGACACCCAGACTAAAAAATACCACCAAATAATTCCCGAAAATATCCCACTTAATGTCACACCAACCCATGGTCACCACCGCGAACAGTCACGCGCGGCGCGGTCACGGCTCCGCTTCATTACCGCTATGTTATTTTCAATCATAACTATAAACAGGTATTGTTCACCTAACTGTACTCTGAGTTCGGACGCACTCTTGCGATTGGACGACTAGCGACAGAACTGTCGTTAGTGTTTGTGGAGTAAGATGGGGCGCACGTTTGTGGATAGTTTTTATTTTTCTCTTTTCTCGGTATTTTATTGATTAAGTTATTTAACTTTTGGGTATTCTATAAAGCTTCTTCTTGTTCTTCTGCTTGTAGACATTGTGTGAGGAAGATACTGCAAGTTGAATTAAAGAACCCTCGAGCTTTGGTACGCTCGACCGCCGCGTCTTGGATAGTTTTGTCTTAGAAATATTAAATCGCCATGGTGGCGTGGTTGAGTGGCGGGTTGTTATTTACATAAACAGCCTATAATTTTCGCACAGCCCACTCAGGCCTCCTCTCTGTGAATAGTGTAGTCTATTCCACCACGCGAACCCAGTACGTATTGATGGATGTCACTTTTCTTCGAGTTTTTAGTTCTAGGACATGCCGGTTTCCTCACAATGTTTTCCGCAACCGATTTTTGAGCTGCCAATAGAAATTATGTTGCTTTTTATTCAGCGTAGAATAAAGTTTACAAACGCGGTCAAGACAAGTCGTAGGTATGCGCCACATCTAAGAATGGTAGCAAATAACGGGGATTTTGATTAGACATACCATCACTGATCTATTTTACCTACTGTGTTCGAAATGAACATGATTTGTGGAGCATTCGAGTTCGTGATAAGGAAAGTCGAGAGGTTAAGCTATGGTTCATGAGGCTTGGATTTGGATGGGGAAGTGATACTTTTATTTCTCATTTATTAGGCCTTTATAACACAAACTTATTTCGAACCGCTCCCGCCACAATCTGCTCGTCCAATAAGGGCGTAGCTTCTAGCTAGAATGTTCTAGAAGCCGTGTGAAAAACAGACGAAGCGCAACTTTTTTTGATAAGAGTCGTATGATATCCGTTAGCTGAGCAGCGCACCAAGCGCAACAATTTACGAAACCTTTTCTTCGCCCCAAAACCCTATTGTTTTCATCTACGAGTATATTGTGATGTTTGTATGTTAAACATATTGGGGTTTATTCATAAACAATGATTAAAGTTAAGTGACATTCAAACGTCAACAATGTTTGGTTAAACAGTCGCTAATCATTACTTAACTTTAATCATCGTTTATGAATAAACCCCATTGTATTTTGATATCTGTTTGCCTTAGAAATGCAATTATAACAGCTCAATATTTTAAGACAGGTCAAAAAAAAAAATTGTTGCCTACATGAGGTAGCCTGGCTGTTCTCCATTAGATTTGGTACATTTTGAACAAAACATTATCATAGGTTCCGCTCGCCGCCTTTAAATGAGACTAACTGGCGAAATTTGGGTGTACTATAAATAAGTAAACTGGCTTACCCTTCGGGCAATAAGGCCGTGGTGTTTTATTATCTTATGCCCATAGTCAGAGAATGTTTTGTAATGTTTATGCGTGCCATTAATGTTTTCCTAAAAGATAATCTATCTAAATACAAACGAAAGAAAGAAATAGTAGATTTTACAACAAGTGCACAAAACGAACCATTTTTATCCGAGACTTTTAGCAGCCCGAGACGAAGGCGAGGGCTGATAGTAATGTAGAGGCTAAAATGGTTTTGTGGACGAGTTATAAACTCTGCTTTTCACTTCGATTGCGAGGAAATAAAACAGTAGTTTATCCTAACATTTCTTTAATTAAAATTCAAAGTAAAATTAGTACAGTTTTGAATACTGTAGGAAATTGTTTTTCCCGGCATATTAAATAATTATTTTTAATTAATTAAATAAACTACCGTACTTGAATTTAAATGTTAATATCTTTTATGTCTTAAAAAACACATAAGGCAAATAAATTAAAGTAAATATTATAAAATAACAAATTCTATCTATGAACTTCTTATTGTGTTTGGCTGTATGGCTCATTTTCTTTGCCTTAATATAGATATATTTATGAGTACCTAGATACGTTAATGCACTTGTGCACAAAATTCGATTTTGTGCAGCAGACATCCTGCACAAATAAGCACTTTCAGAGCATGAGAAGTGAAAAAATGTTTATTGCATTATACGCACAAACAAAACGCACATTGAAGAAAAACACAAAATACACAAATACAAAAGTAGCCAAAAGCCTCGTATTCAACCAACAAATAAAGGCTTGAAAATGTTGTTCGGTTGATGTTAATGCCACGGACCAAAGACAATATTGCGTAGGTAATTACTGTTGCAACATTACGTAGGTACTCTGTGGTTGCGACATTGGCAAATGACAACAAAAACAAAATGCCGATTGCAGAGTTAACTACTTTTGTAAGAAATACTAAACACTGTTGACTTAGTTTGCACACAGCCTTAAAATCTACCTCTTAATATTATAACATGCAAAGTAGAGCTCAAAATCATTACCTACCTTAACAAAACTGCTCATTCCCAGACGCCATCTTGAATACGCACCTCACGTTAACAAGAAATACTGAAAATACTAAATACCTCCTGTACAAATCTAGGATTTATATTGTAAAATGTTATCCTTCGTGTTTTATAGTTAAATACCTGAGTTCTAGAATTGCAGCGAGAGTGTAGCTTAGAAAGGAAGAAATCACGATTTACCTACGTGCTTTACAATGGTTGAGTTAGGGTTAGATTTTAGTGATGAGCGGAGTGGATAGCGTTATTTATTTTGCTAGAGAACGAGCGACCCGCTCCTTTGCACATTTATTTATTATATGTAATTTATTATAAATGATTACAGGCTGAATTTTTAGTCACCGTCCAATTTTTTTTCTCGGCATTAGGTATGATTCACTAACTCCATTTTTGAAGATAAGTAAAATTTTCATATTAAATCATTTTCTCGAAAGAGTTATCCGCTCTGCGTGGTATAATAATTATAATAACTTTGTGATGTGATATCTCAATATTTTTGTATTGAGTGATACTAAAAGAAAAAAACACGTATTCAATGATTTCGCCAAAGATTTATATATCAAAATTTGGACGGTGACAAAAAATTCAGCCCGTATACATACTCTCAAAGCTTCTGGAATAAATTATCTAAAAGATATTGAAAATCGCATCAAAATTTGTTGCGCAGTTTAGAAGTTTATCGCGGTCACAGACAGATACGATAAAGAGACTTTTATTTATAATATGTATAGATACAGAAGATGGTTGTTTATACTTCAAAGGTGCATTTGTCTAAATTGCTGTCGAGATTTGTTGTTTAATGGGGGGTGAAAAAGGAATAAAATGTGGGGCCGAACAAGGAATTTTTGTGTGGGGCGAATGCGGAACAATAGGGATGATGCCTGGGTCAAAAAAAAGAAATTCTATTTAGTCCGTCAGTCAGATAATAAAAAAATATTAGACACGTATTTTTTGCTTTATCATATTAATAAAAAATTACTTAGATACAACGCATTAAAGTTGGGGAGTGGGGGTTGATACGTCACAAGTATGGATAAAATATACATACAAGTGACGTCATGGCACATTATAACTCAATGTAGCGCCGTAATCTTTTGATAACGTAAAAAAAGAAAAAATACGTGTACGTTATTTTTTCATAATCTACATTACGGACAAAAAACATTTTTTTAGTCATCATCCCTATTGGGAAAAAACGTAGGTAATCAAAAAGTGACAATTATCAACCATCTAAAAGGCACCAAAGTGAAAAAGAAACAGGAGAAGTGACTTAGTGGTAACCGCTCTTCGTACATTTTAAAAAGAGTTGTCGCGATTCCTACATTCAGCGACCAGGAGCGCCTGTGTGACTTCAGACTCTAGCAGTCGACCAGACACAGGCGTCTGCAAAGTTGGACCACGACATCCGGTTCTCCGCCTTTTGGAACCAAAGTACCGCAAATGTGTCTCCCAACTAGCAGTGTCTTTATTACAATATTATTAAGTTTAGTTTAGATTAATGTTGATGCAATGTGAGTGAAACTAACGAGATGTAATCAGACGCTTCGCTTTTTGTTCAATTATGTATTTCTTTCGGCATCTTACACTCGGAAGTGAAACGTCTGAACACAAAATAAATCAAAAGTGAAAAATGAATTCATTACTGAACCAATCTAATGGTGTTGGATTTCGGGATTCTTTTTATTCTTTCACTCGCGCTTCGAATAATCGAAAAAAGTAATAATAAAAAAACGTTCATTTCTATATAATTTTGTGGAATGCAATAAATGTAACATCAATAGTCATTTACTCGAGTGAACCGTTCACTTTATTAATATTATGTCCTTTTCAAGACTGTATAGGTATATATATTCACAATCCGCTCCGCTTATGCAATGCTCATCACAACACGACATCTCCAAGTTTCTGCGTCCGCTTGTTTACCTTGGTATAAGCTGAGACGCTCAAAGATGCTCCAGTTTAGCACAACACTTAATTTTACTCATTCACAGTTTATTACAAGAATAGGACAGATGAGGAAATAGATGAGATTATTATACGTGTGTGTATATATATGGACGAAGTTAAAACTATTTATTTATTTCTATGTTCTTTATTGTACATCACAAAAAAAAAAAACATACAATGGGCGCCCATAGCGCTTTCCGCGATCTCTTCCAGGCAACCTTAGAATGGACAGTGATTTGCCTGGACATCAAATGGGACTGTCGTTGGTAAGTATGTAAGGATAAAAAATGGCGTTCCGTAGTTTCTGCTTACCCTCATAGGAGAAAGACGTGAGTTTATGACGCAGGTTTTATTGAACCCACTAAGCTGGGTCTTCAGTCACACTCTTTCACTCTTCCATTCCGAATTCCTGACCATGGGCCAGCCAAATTACGGTTTAAAGCATTTTGGCATAATCACGTTTGGTACCTAGAGTAGATATCTAGGTGATAGCAGTTATTGGTATTTAACAATTGGAGGCTGTTGTTCATCTCCTTATTAACTTATCCTACCTCTTGGTCACTTTTCTTAGTTACCCTTCAGTGATGAACGGGCGGCAAATTATCTCCTTGTGCAGTTCACATCAAAATCATATTGCTAATGTTTCTATACATACAAATTAATTAAATTGCAGTGTCTGGTGAAAGTATATACGGCACTTACAACGAAAACACTATTTTTATAACTTTTATTTGTCTGTCTGTCTGCCTGTGTGTCTGTCTATCTGTTTGTTCCGGCTAATCTCAAAATGGGTGGACCGATTTTAATGAGACTTTTATTGGCAGGTAGCTGATGTTATAAGGAACTAAGGCTACTTTTTATTTTAGAAAAACAATTAGGGACCACGCGGGCGAAGCCCCGGCCAGTAGATAGTTTAAAAAAAAATATAATTAAAATAATGCATGAAAAACCCCCAATTCTAATTTCGCAAGAACCCTCTTTCCTACAAAAAATATCTTCAAAAGAGGCAATAGATTCAGTTACGATAGATTTTTAATGAATAAAAGACCTGAGGCAAGTTTGATTAGTGAGGGAAAACGCTTTGATATTGTGGAGTTGTAAAAATCTACAGATTTTTTGATAGGCCTATAATTCAGTCTACTTATTTAATAAATTGTTTTGGCTCCAGGCATTTTGGAATACTTACTAAATCTTTTTTCGTAAGGTCGTTGATATAAATAGATTCTTTTAGGTAATTGACGGCACGGTTGGCGCAGTGGTTAAGCGATTGACTGCTGCACTGCGTGTCGCGGGTTCGATTCCCGCACGGAACAAATATTTGTATGACCTATAAGTAGTTGTTCCGGGTCTGCCTGTTTGTGTATGTGAGTTTAAATGTTTGTAAACGCACCTACAATAAAGGAGAAAACAAATGATAGACGTATAAGACCTGCCCAGCCCAATTTACTGAGCTATAATATATCTAACAATATCGATATTCTAATTTAGGATCTATTTTCAGACTTTTCCTCGTTCATTGTACTAAAACGAACTGAAAAATTAGAAAGAACCAAAAATACATTTATTAAGCACAGACTAAAAGGCCCACAATAAAGCAGATTAAAAAAAAACAAAGAAAATGTGTAAAGTGCGATATAAGAAATTAGCAGGAGAGTGTGCTTGAGGCACACTCTCCTGCTAATTTCTTACTACCTATTAATTCTTTAAGTCTTCACCATGATCATCGCAGGAAAAATACGTCAAGGATTGAGGTAGGCGTAGGACTGTCTCGTTGGTCTAGTGGTCGCAAGCGATACTGCTGAGCATGAGGTCCTGGGTTCGATTCCCGGGTCGGGCAAAGTATTATTGGGTTTTTTCCATCTGAGATTTCTCTGTAGCAGCTCGGAGTTTGTATTTGTGTCCGGTTGATGACAATAGGCTCGCCCCCTATTAGTTGGGACTTAAACATAACTAGCGAAGTGTTATTGGGTTTTTCCATCTGGAATTTCTCAGTAGAAGCCAGGAGTCTGGATTTGTGCCCGTTTGATGGCAATAGGCTCGCCGCCTATTACATGGGACTTAATGGGTGTACACATAGGCCTCTCACCTCCGGTCGCCGGTCACCTCTGCCTAATCCTTCGGGGGTTACAGGCGTGATGTTATGTTATGTTGAGGTAGGCGTCCCAAAAACAACCCGTCATTGCCATCATTGCACAACAGACTACCGGAGCATTTCTGCACAGTCTAATTATCTACTTCATCATCATTATCTTCATTATTGGCAACCTTGTTCCACCCATTGCTGAGTACCATTATTCTTTTGATGCCAATTTATTTGATGTCAGTGCAACGTGTCTTTTTAATTCATACTTCTCAGTAACTGGTACGGCTCGCAAATCCTTCCATATCCTGAGGGCACGTCTTCCCAACAATTACCGCGCCACCCGGTCTACCCCCTAATATGCAATGGCCTCTGTAGCACCATGAAACATGAGGTTCCAGCACGCGTCGCATAGAAACGGGTTTTATCGACGGAAGAATAGACAAAATAACTGATTGTGATTGTTTATCTGTCATTTTGTCTATTCTTCCGTCGACAATACCTGTTTCTACTGTGGTCATGCTATCCGTCCTGGGCTTAGTGCAAATCTTGGGGTTCATTCGATTTATCGTTGATTGGTTTAACCACGCTGGGATCTGTGCATTTCATTCATTAATGCATTCATGTCGCCGCGACATGTCTTTTTGTTCCATACTTCTCTATTAGTCCAGACTAATCTACATGGTCCTCATATGGCCTGACCAAGATTATGTCTGGACTTTAAAAGAGACTGTGACCTCTGAGTTTGTTTCGGCCTTTTTTCTCAGAATAGTCAGATAGGAAACGCCGAACTCATCTAGCAATTTTTTTTTTTTTTTTTAAGATGACGTGTAAAAGTGATTCCAATATCCTATTTACAAAATAAAAAAAATCATTTAATTTCCCGAAGAATTGCCAAACTAAAAGGCTCGTGCGGACCAGCGCAGACAAAATAACAGATTTTCATTGTTTATCTGTCATTTTTTCTATTCTTCCGTCGACAAAACCCGTTTCAATTGTGGTCATGCTAACCGTCCTGGGGTTAGTGCAAATCTTGGGGTTCATTCGATTTATCGAGTCTGTTTAAACCATGCTGAGTTCGGTGCATTTCATTCATTAATGCATTAATGTCGCCGCGACATGTCTTTTTCTTCCATTCTTCTTCTATTAGTCGTCATTTTTCACACAGGTTTCTTATGTCTCCCCCTACTCGTATAAAACCACACACAGCTTTCGTAATAGATAATTATTTGCCAAATTCTTCTGATTTCAGACTTTACTTCACAAAACACGTCCTTTTCCTTCGAAAAAACTTATACAACAAATAATAGTTCATAATGTCCACGTGGCCTGCACGTTTGACAGGGGGCGTGGGCCCAATAACTCAGCACCCCACGCCCTAAACATGTGTTCGAAGATATATGACACAATATGGATACTCACGATATAAATATATGACACGTTATAAATATCATAGTTGAGGAGATCATGGGAGGAAAATATGGGATAGCGGTTATGGTGGTAAATTGTGAGGTGGTTTTGTAAATTTATTGGTGTTTAGTATTTCTAGAAAAACTGGCCAAGTACCTAACTTCGTTTCCATAATGACACTAACTAGTAACAGTGCCACTGCGGATACAGAAATGATTTCAAGAAAAAAAATTAAAGAAAATTCTTTATTCAAATAGTGAAATTCAATAAAAAGAATCAATAACGTTCCAAAAAAGTTAAGATAATAATCCTCAATTGCTGCGATACTCTAAATGGTACTTGATGCTTTTGATGTGTGTATTATAAATGCGAAAGTAAGCGTGTGTGTCTGTCTGTCTGTTACCTTGTAACGCCTAAACCACTAAACCGATCGTTATGAAATTTGACAGATGGGTAGCCTGGGACTTGGAGAAGGACATAGGCTACTTTATAAAAAGTAACGCAGACGAAGACACGGACAACAACTAGGTTATTATAAAACTATAGTATTCTTTCATTTCTTTATCTTTTCTTTAAAAACCAATTCTAACAAAAATAATTAGCACAAAAAGCGAATTCCTCTGCAACAAATCCGTTTACGCCTTGACTGCACACTGTGATAAACGCGAAAAATGAGGCGAAAGACTTTTCCTGCCCTTCCTTTTTTATTTTCTTCATAAATATTGGTTTGGGAGCGGATTTTAAAAAGTATAACAGTAAAGTATTGCCTGCAAGCGAGTGGTGCAGTAAGATTGCAGTGGAGGGGCAGTATTACTGAGTAAAATGGTGGTTGCTGAAGGGATTTTGTTCAGGAGATTGTATTTTTTTGGGGAAGCATTCCTTTTTTTGCGCGGGTTGTTGAGAGAAGCAGTTATTGCTGTAAGATTTTGGAAACTAAAAACCGCCCGATCTTTTGTTATGACGTTGTGAAGGGATTGGGTCAATGAGGCTTTTCTCAAAAAACGCTCAGTGACAGGTGACAGCACTGGGACATCAGGTCCAGGCACCTGTCAAAGTACCCATATTTTTTTTTAGTTGTGATAACGATGTGTGAATGAATGAAACGAATGATGATCGTCATCATTATATTTTATATTCACTGTCGAAATGGAAGACATCTTGGAAAAGTGGAGCTGTCTTTTCTTGCGAGTTCGCTGTACGATTATAAAATTTAGTGATTAAATACCAGTATTGACTGCTTTACATGTACCTGCTTCAGGCCAGCGTATTGTTGTGGCTGTCGAAATAAACTAACGTGCTGCTGCCGTTATAAATATTATGATGTTCATCATCAACATCATTTCAGCCGAAATACGTCCAATGCTGGACATAGGCCTCCCCCAAGCACCGCCACTTCGACAGATTCTGTGCTTCCAGCGGTTTCCTGCGGCCTTCATAAGGTCATCGGTCCGTCTCATGCTGGTGGCCTTCCAACGCTACGTCTTCCGGTACGCGGTCGCCACTCCATAACTTTTCGGCCCCATCGGCCATCTGTTCTGCGAGCAATGTGCCTTGCCCATTGCCAGTTAAAGCTTCGCGCAGACTAGCGCGACGCGACACCGGTTATTGTTATAGATACCGTGAAGTTTTATTAGAAATTGTATTGCTCGAGCCTTTTAGTTTGGCAATTCTTCGAGAACTGAAATGAAATTGTTTATTCTGTAAATAGGATACTTTTACACGTCATCTTAAAAAAAAAAAAAAAAAATTAGCTAGATGAGTTCGGCGTTTCCTATCTGACTATTCTGAGAAAAAAGGCCGAAACAAACTCAGATGTCTCTTTTAAAGTCCAGACATAATCTTGGTCAGGCCTTATGAGGACCATGCAGATTAGTCTGAAATGGTCTAATGAGAAAAGAACCACGCAGATTTGAGTGGACTTGTCCAGTCAGTGCAAGCATTTGTCAGTAATCGTGGAGCTCAACAGCTGGATGCGGGGCTATGTCGGGATGTGTCAATTAATATAAATATACCTTATATGTTCCCCTTTTAACATACTACAGTACCTACCTACCGAGTGTTATCCTGTAGGACAGACACGAAATGAGGTCTTTCATAAAAATAACGATTTAGCATGAAAAGGATCACACCCATTCAACTTAATCTTACGTCCTTCTTATTTCTTTACAAAACCACCCCATTTCAGCACGGTTCGTACAAAAATACGCTCCTTACAGTTATCACGTAACACCACTACTTTTGCAATAACGAAACGCGAATGAATCCGGACGGCAAACTTGTATGTAATGAAAAATGTTACCCCGCCTTGTGTGATGAATGTCGTTAGGTTGGTAGTTCTGAAACTTACAATATCTTGGTGTTGGTACACTTGTTTCGTTGTGTTTTGTTTTTGAGAAAAATTGGGTTAGCATTTTTAAATAGAGTCAAATGGGAGTTTGTGATGATGGAAGTTAATTATCTTTACTAACATGGACGCTCGTGTTCACATTGAAATCCCGTTTACAAGACTAAAAAATCTGCACACCCTTTTTCCAACTATGTTGGGGTTGGCTTCCAGTCTAACCGGATGCAGCTGAATACCGTATTTGACATGGAGCGACTGCCTATCTGACCTCCACAACCCAGTAACTGGGTAATACTTTCGATTTCGGGCTTGTCAGCCGGGACCACTATCCGAGGCATCCAAGGACCTACCTCGGCAACCTTTGATCGACCCGTGCGACTGTTATTTATTAGATAGACAACCAATAAAATAATTCCAGAAAATCAACGAAACATTATATTACAACAAGCTGCGCCCCGAAGTTTCATCCGCATAAAGGCTCGTGCAGACCAGCGCGACGCGACGGCGCGACGCGACACCGGCACCGTGAAGTTTTCTTGGAATTTGTATTGTTCGAGTCGCGTCGCGCCGTCGCGTCGCGCTGGTCTGAACGAGGCTTAAGTTTCGATCCCGTGGGAATATCCGGATAAAAAGTATCCTATGTCCTAACCCAGGTCATAGTCTACCGTTTTAGCGTGAAACCGTAACAAACAAATATACAAACAAACTATAATAATATTGGTAATGTTAAGGATAATAAAAAATAAATCTTTTTCACAAAATTTCACACGAGCCAACTTAAAAACATCCAACTCAAGAAATTGTAAGTAAAATTCAGTGTAATATTATTGAAATAACTCCTGCTATCTCCTGTTTGACGAAGCGTTATGTTATAACGAGACGTAGCGCCTCGCACTCAATACGATTCGTTTATTAGGTTTGAAAAATACATCGTTGAAAGTTTATTTTCACATTGATATTTTTTGAAGTAGTTGATACAAGAGGCAAATTATTTGTACCAAGTTACCGACAGTAATACTGATAATAATCACACTAATTATTATAAAGGCGAAAGTTTATGAGTGTGTATGTTTGTCTCTTCTTCACGCTAAAACTACTGACCGGATTGGGATAAAATTTGGCACACAGGTAGTTTATAACCTGGATTAACACATAGGATACTTTTTATCCGGATATTCCCACGGGATCGAAACTTATGCGGGTGAAACCGCGGGGCGCAGCTAGTCTATTAATAATCTTTGGTTTGTTTTAAAGATGAGGCTTGATTTACCACAAAGCTTTTCTTTGTATTTCATCGTCAACATCATTTCAGCCAAAAGGCGTCCACTGCTGGACATAGGCCACCCCCAAGCACCGCCACTTCGACTGATTCTGTTCCTCCCGCATCCAGCGGATTCCTGCAGCCTTCACAAGGTTCGGTCCATTTTGTGGGAGGTCTTCCAACGTCTTTGTATGTAATTGTCTGAAATCGCCAATCCACCGTGAGCAATCAATGATCATGCCTTCTCTTTATGAGAAGCCTTTGCCCTGCACAAGCATAATCATTCTATAATGTTTCCACAGCTGGGGCATAGTTGTCGTCCCTGAGAGACTCCAGTACATGCGCCAGGATGTGTCATGTCTAAGAAAAATTCGTTGCCCTACATACATCCATAATCTTACGCTTTCTTCCAAGGGGGTAAGCAAAAACTATAGAATGCCACCTGGGGCGGCAGCCTCGACATACATAGCGATCGCTATAAGACCGAATACGGTCGCAAAGTCCTAATAGCGTCCCTAGACGCGCGCGACGTGCTTCAAAATCACGAAAAAATCCCATTACGATACGACTTTGCGAACGAATTCGGTCGTATATCGATCGCTATCTATGTCAAGACTGCCGCCCCTGTTAATACCCTTACATACTCTCTTATATCCTGTAATGCGATTTCTTTGCATAACTTGATCCTGTTTCGGGCATTTTATCAAGCTAAGTTATAATTTATAAAACACCAATCCACAGGGCTCGGATAACGGTATATTTTTATAAACGGTTCGTCTGTAAAACCTAAGGAACGATTTGTTTCGGTTACGATCGAACGGTACGTTATTAAAACGTTTTTGAAGACGAACAAAATTTAAATCATTATCGGTTAATAAAACGTTTTAACCAATTTTGGGTTGATCGATAGGAAACTCGCAAAACGTAAGCGGCAAGCGCATGCATTGGAATTAAAGATGTAAGTAATGAAATGAAGATAAGGTACAATTTAACTAAACAAATTCATGCTTGTCGGCGCACACACCGTGCGCGGCTGCGTCCTGCGGAATTAACCGGTTTTTCAAAACGTTCTCATTTCGTTTTCGTTCCGAAATCAAAAGTTTTACAAAGAAGAACGAGAACTGTTAGAAACGTTTTAAAAACGTTATTTTAAATAACGTTTCCGAGCCCTGCACCCCAATTCTAAACAAAATTGCTTTTTAAAATCTACAAAAATCGATCACATTTCTCCCATGCAAGCCTGAAACACGATCACGGAAATAAAGCGAAATACCGACCGATAATATATTCACGTACGATCCCCGACATTCCATCATGGCCGACACAATCTGACACGCCGATCTGACACTCCGACATCAGTGTCAGGCGGTGTCAGGTGTCGGCACGTCGTCGTTCGTAAGATCATCATTCATGGCTGCAATACTTGGACACTTCGGTAACGTTTGAGTGAGTGGACAAGGATTTTATGCTGCAATCGTAATGTATGAGCTGTCTTTGAAATGAGCATATGTGTTAGTCTAGTATGTGTTATGTAAGTAATATATTTAGTACCGTTTCGCGGCGATTATTATACGTACACTGGATTTTCAACTCTCGGTATTAAGCCGAGCGTTGAGTATCCAACGCGCTGGAACGCACTCTCGTCCCAGCGTGTTGAAAAAACACACTGCTGGATTTTCAACTCTCGGCGCTAAGCAAAGCGTTGAAAATCCGGTGCACGAAAAAAATCGCCGCGCTTTTATTTCGTCCGTGCATACGTGGGCTTAGGGAATATTTGTGCAAAATTTGAACAGAATCTTTGCAGTATAGTTCTAGCTAGAATCTAGAACATACATATAGACTATTTTTGGTATCAGATTTTCGTTCAATGCGAGGTCAGCTTATACTGGAAATGTATAGCTTGATAAGTAGGTACATCAAATATTTAGTAATAGTACAGTTTAACTTCGCTACGATTTTATTATAAATTTATTTATTAAGACTTTAGGAGCTTGTGGCTAAGTAATAACAGCCGCACGGGTCGATCCATCAGGTTAAGCTAATAAATCAATATATATTGTATTTGAATAATGTTGGTCACAGGTGCAATAATCATTTAATCATACAGTTACTAATGTGAAGTTAATCTACCTACCTACCTAATCCCTTCGTTATATACCTGTTAGAACTTCATTATAGAATCAGTACAGTGCCTATGACTAATTGCTGGACGAAGCCCACAAAGGACCCGTTGTCATGGCAACCGATAATTCCTTGTTAGGTGAAGTGTTTGGAAGATGGCTTCTAGTAACTCAAGCTTGGTTGTTCGACCTTTCTTGGTATATTCATAGTACACAATATCACGTCTGTATCTCCACTGAGGTGGGCAGACTTGATTACTAGGAACACACACATTTCCACGAGCATTCAAGTCCCAAGCCCCGGCAACCGTATTGCCATTTACTGAGCAAAACTTCGATTGGAGGAAAAACATCTTAGCACCGCACATTGGGTAGCTCGCCGTCCGATAAGGACCAAGCCCGGGTCGACGGCGCGTTGTGTTCCACGCGCGCTTCAAAGAGATGTCAGCAAGTGAAGGGGTCCGATGGGACCGATGCCTGCCGGGGTTGCGGGAAAGTCCGAAAGGGATACCGTGGCCCCTGGCAATGCACAGGCAACAAAATGAACACGGGTCGGTTTTAGTCAGTAAGAGTGACACGCCCTTCCGCTCCGCCCAGAGCGGGAGAAGTCATTTGAGAATTTCCCATAAAAAAAAGCACCGCTCATTGAAATTTTACAGTAGTTATTAAAGTTAACTTAAACCATTCTTATTATATAGGTCCGTATCTTTACAATACAATAAACAAAAAATGTCCAATATATAGATTGTCTTATCATAATTGTAAAAAGGCTGTCCGCACATTCCTTCAAAATAAAACTTACGACGAAACAGAAAAATATTTAACTTAAATTGTGACAAGTTTGTATATTGTACCACTCACCCAAAACATAGACCTACACTAATCCAATCACCTTAGTTACGCACGCTTACAAAGCCGCACTCTTATGTACATACACACACATAGCACATACGCACATACACACGTACACACACACAACACACATCCACATACACACACACACACACAAATGCGCTCGCGCACAAATTTTTGTTTAAAAAAAAAAAAAAAAAGTAAAAATGTTAACTTATTAAAACTTATTAAAATATAAAATTGTAGTAATACAATTAGAGGGGATCGGCACTGTTACTCCTTAATACAGGCTATTTCATAGCCTAGCAAGGAGATCAGCACGTCACCCACCTTGATTGCCAGAAATTCTAGACTACCCACTTTGTGAAAACTGTTACATGTACTACAATCTTTTTTGTATAAATAAAGATTATATTATTATTCTCTGCCGTGATCCATAACTGGGTAGCTACATAATTATTTCTTAAATATGTAAGGAAAGAAAATTAATAAATATATTGGTTTTAATTAAAAAAAAATATTATTAATAATTAATTGATTAATAAAGTATAAATTAATATATAAAAATCATAAGTTTCTCTGATTATAATAGATTATGTAAATAGTATATTTTTTCTTATTTTATTTTAGTATAAGTTTTAGTGTTATGGTGTATCGTGATGGTATTTTTGTAGAATTATTGTGGTAAAAATATTTAAGTAGATTGAAAAAATCTACCTTAAAAAATCTAACACGAATTCTGCTTACCACCATTCAGGAAAGGCGTGAACATAAAGCTGTAATATTAACCGTTAAAATCAGTGAGTGTGTACGTCTGGAGCCCGCGTTATCTCGTAACAAATGATTATGGAATTTATGGAAGATGAACGACTACGGTGCGGCTTACCGCGGGTAGGTGGGAGGTACCGCTAGCAGCTTCAGATCAAAGGTGTTAGTAAAAATTAAAATATAAATAACACGTTCGTATAGAAAATGCAATTAATGAGAAAAGTGTGAAAATTTACGTAAACATTTTTGATGTTTGATGTTTCTTTAAATTTAAAATATTATAATTAAAATTAAACAGCACACAAATTAATTTTCACAGTAAATAGAAGACTTCTTAGTTTAAACACTACAATAATAAATGATGTAACGTGGAAAAAATTCGATCAAAAAAATCTACATATTATTATCCAATACCTACTGTACTTACTCTATAATATTTTACTATGTGAAGTTACAAACTATACTTATAAACTATTTCACAAAATATAAACAGGTACCTTACACGATTTCAAGATTTAAATGATTCCATTTTTTTCTCCTAACCTTACCCGCCAGCATAGAACGCGGAAATCCGTTGAAAATCCGACTTGAACTCGCAGTCTTTGATACAGAAAGAAAAAAAATATTTTTATGCGACGCCCCCTTTCCTTCGCCTTTGGAATGGCTTTAAACCTATTTATCATCACGACCTCTCCTTTCGGGGGTAAAAAATTGACTGAATGGAGTGATGCCCTCGGAGTGATTCGGAATAATTCGGATATTTTTCCTGTTTTTCCGAGCGTGGCGTTTGATAGGGTTAAGTAACTCCGTTGAAAGGATATTTGGTAGGTAACGTTGTTTTTATTTCGTGAATATGTTGGCTGTACTTTTTATTGGGTAAAGGAGGTTTATTCGAGAATATGGGTAGATAAATGATTCGAATAATTCTTGGAATTTATTACACATGTTTTTTTTATGTACCCGCACGCGTACTACAAATAATTGCAATGTGATTTAATCCTTACATTTCGTGGGAGTTGAAGTAAAATAATTATGTATTTAGTAATGTAATGCTATTGAATCTATTAACTAATAATGTTTTTTTTTTTGTTTCAGGTAAGATATTTCTTCTAAATTCAGGATGATTCGCGACGGGTAATGTAACAACTACTTAAATAACAATATAAACATTACATAACATCACGACTGTATTCCCCGAAGTGATAGGCAGAGGCGTTCCTATAGTACACCCGCATTTCGCCAGTTATGTTTAGTCCCATGTAATAGGGGGCGAGCCTATTGTCATCAACCGGACACAAATACGGACTCCGAGCTGCTACTGTGAAGCCCCAGATGGAAAAACCCAAAAATAATTTGTCCGAGCCGGGAATTGAACTCAGGACTTCATGCTCAGCAGTAGCGCTTGCGACCACTAGACCAATATAAACACATTTATCGTTTTTTTTTTTATACGTAACAACTAAATGAATAAAATAGGCGCCCACCACATTAATAATATTTTTTTAATAACCAATATTTGCGACTGATCAAAATACAAAGAAAACGTTCAAACCTTTTAGGAATTCGCAGAAACAGCTATTTTGATATTTGTAATACCTTCCAATACGAATTTAGACAAACCTAGCTATCTCCTATTCAAAAGCAGTAATTTCAACATTCCTAATTAAATATTATTTGATAAAATCAGCATCCTATTTAGTTTTGAACACAAATATAAAACTTAAACTCCTACAAACAACTAAAATCTCTTATTCCTTCCAAATAAGGACGAAAATGCGTAATTTTCGCTTTTACAAAATGTATTGTCAATTTTGTTTTCCTGTTAATTTCAGGTACCATTTTCCTTTGACAATAACGTCTGGTTTTGATATCTTAATAAAGCCCTTGGCATGCTATCTGGGGGTATCAAGTACCCCAAACGGGGTATCAAGTTCCCCAAACGTTTCGGTTCGACGACGTTAGGGTTAATTAGTGGAATTGTTGGTCCTAATCAATGAGTCGGATTATCCTTAGTCAATAGTTAGATGAGTTGTTATTGAAACTTGAGGTTGTTACCAAGATGCTTTAGAGTTGGATAAGAAATAGTTTTGGTTATTCAATCAGCCTAATCTTTTCCAGACTATGTATGTTGGGGTCTGCTTCTAGTCTAACCGGCTGCTGCTGAATACCAGTATTTTCCATGGAGCGACTGCCTTTCTGACCTCCACAGCCCAGTTACTGGATTTCGCAATACCCTTTGGTAAATGTGGTTGTAAGACTTTCGGGCTTCTGATTACCCGTAACGACTGTCAAAGATCTACGAATGACAGCCGGGACCAACGGCTTAACGTGCTTTCTGAGACACGGAGGGGTCTCGTTATGCAATGGCTGGTAGTCACCCATCCACAAACCGACCGTGGCAAATGACGGTGACGTAGCTTAACCTTCGACCCATACGGATGTTATTATTTAGCCCGTCCTTGATGGATATCAGAATGTTTTTTTTTTTTGTTTTTTTTTATCTGGTCGTTTGGTTTATATGTTTATCTATACTATAATATTATAAAGAGGAAAGATTTGATTGTTTGTATTGAATAGGCTCTGAAACGACTGGACCGATTTGAAAAATTCTTTTACCATTAGAAAGCTTAGTTTTCAGGGAGTGACATAAGCTACTTTTCATCCCGGGAAAAATAACGGATCCCACGGGAAAGACTACTGGAGCGAAGCCGTGGGCAAAGTGCTAGTGTTATACTATAATATAATATTATAAAGTGAGTTTGTTTGTTACGCTTTTATGCTAAAACGGCTGAACAGATTTGGATGAAATTTGGCACATGAGTAGACCATGACCTGGAGAAGGACATAGGATACATTTTATCCCGATATTCGCACGGGATCAAGACTTATGTGGGTGAAACCCCGGGGCGCAGTTAGTAAATAACAAACAAGTTAGCTTATTATTTTTATAACATACAAATTAAATTAACTTGTCAGATGGCTAATAGGTATTATTGGAAACTTAAATAACACAGAATTAATCCTTTAGAAAAAAATATTTAACTATGTAATGGTTATTTGACAGGTAGGTATAGTGAAATAAAATAAATTCGAAAAGGTTTTGCTATGAATATAATACCAGCCTATTATATTTCCACAATACTCATCAAAGACCTCTTCTCAAAGAGAGAAGGCACTAGCATTGATCACCACGCTTGCCTAATACGGGTTGACGATTTCGCTATAAGTATATTAACTATACTATATAAACATATAATACTAGCTGATGCCCGCGGCTTCATCTTCTTCGTCTTTTTTTCCTAAACTAAAAGTAGCCTCAGTCACTCCGTATATAATTAGCTATCTGCCAGTGAAAGTCCCGTCAAAACCAGTCCAGCCGTTTCGGACATTAACCGGAAAAAACAGACAAACAATTTTTTTTTTTTTTTTTTTCGGTAAGTATATAATACTTTCGTATGCATTTAGTAAAAAGCCATTATTTTGACATTACAAACATACACTTCAATTTTAATAGATGAGTCCAGGTTCGCTCACGATGTTTTTCCCTTTACCGATGTCAGTAATTTCCAAGACATACTCGTAGGTACTGCTATAAATAATAAATCGCTATTATATTATTCAGGGTCAAAATCATAGACCTAAAAAGTCAAAGAAAAACTACTTCTAAATTATATTATTACCTTAAAAGGAATTCTGTACCCTATTTTTCTGACATACATGTAGTACGTGAAACATAATTCTATCCAACGCTAATTTTTTTGTCCAACAAAAAGCGTTCCCTTTTCACAACGTCACTGTTTAAGACAGATATTATCGGCGACAATGATAAGAGTTTTCACTGAACTGTTTATTTGCCGTCAGGGGAAATAGGGCAAGAGGCAGGGGCGGATGTTACACCGACGCGAGCGTTTGTTGCGCGGATCGCGGATGATCCGGCTGGGGGCGAATCTCCGCTTTGAACGTCCTGTGTTTTCTTGTGTAGCAGGCAATGCAGGTAGTTAATAATAGATATATAAAATTTATACTTTAAAGCAAGATTTACTCTAAATATGTCGTAGGAGAGTAACTTCAACGCCAGAGGTTTTGGGCGCATAGCTTCTTTACAAGATAGGTTTTGCAAAAAAAAAAACTTTCAAGTTTTGATATCTAATAATATCGGTGAAAGCTCGGTTGGTTTCTATCTTTTAAAAATCAATTTATTTTAGTACGAAAGGATTAAATATATAGATAAAAAAAAAACAAAAAACTAAATAAATAAGATCGATAAACGTAACAACTTATTAGTGATTGTGAACTAAAAATTCTTAAAACCCGGTACGTAGCCAACTGTTATACTAAGTAAACACTGATAGCTTTTAACGCATGCCTACCAAGTACAGGAATAATATAATACGAGTAGGTAATAATCGCTAAAAAGACATAAAAACAAAACAGTGAAACAAAAATTCCCACAACGGTGTGACTGTCAGTCCGATGGATCGGACAGAAGTGGCCATGACAAAGAGAGAAAAACTTTGTTTTTCCACAAACGAATATCTAGAGTCCATTGATTTATTTTTCAAGCGTTTGCTCTATATTTTATCTTTGAAGATACCCGAGTGTTTTCGTCATAAAATAGAAAACATTATTTTATTTCACTTCTGAAAAGAGGTTTTATGCGTGTAAGTAAAGAGAAATGATATTTATTTGGTAAATTGGTTCAAAAAACACTTTCTCAAACATGCTTGGAAATTCAAGCATTATTTCGTCGTGTCATATTTTCTGTCGCGTTATTTAAAAATGGAACGAACTTTTTACTTCAACACATGGATGGCATCCAAGGAGGTAACTTATCAAAGATTTTATTTCAATTTCGATTGTGGTTGCAAATAGAGCTGTTTAAACGTAAAGAAGTAACAATTAATGAACATTATTGGCGCGTGAAAAATTATCATTGTTCGTCATTGATTCTGGAATTTATAACTAATTTACTTAGTTTGAATTTCCGCGCGTTATTTGAGAAAAGTATTATACAAGCCTTGGCCGCAACCAAGTATTGATGGACTCACGTATGAGTGCCTCAGTTTAGACAACAACATTTTCACGTTTGTTCATCAATGCCTCTGTTGCAGGCCGCGACAGTAATGAAAACGTCAAAATTATATGTGTTCGGTAACGTCATTAAAACTAGATGTGTTCGGTGTTTCCTATCTGACTACTCTGAGAAGAAAGGCCGTATCAAACACAGAGGTCACAGTCTATTTTATTAAAGTCCAGATATACCTAATCTTGAGGACGTGAATACTGTCCTTGAGTATACAGAGTATTACAGAGTAAGTATAGAGAATTCAGAGGGAGTATGAATAAAGATACAGTGTATCTTGGTCAATAACAATGAAATTGTAATAACTTTAAGTACCTATTGTTTCAAACATACTAATTATACCTCCTCCTTGTTCAAAGGCAATCAATTTTGATTAACGATCATTTTGAAATGATAACATTCATATTTCCTGTAGGTATCTCTTCCTTACATAACATTCCTTCACGCCTATCATCTCCGAAGGGTTAGGCAGAGGTGTACCTATAGTACACTCACCTCGCCGGTTATGTTTAAATCCCATATAATAGGGGGCGAGCCTATCGCCATCAACCGGGCACATCACCGGTCTGCTACTGAGAAATTTGTGATGGAAAAACCCAATTCCACTTAGCCTGACCAGGGAATCGAACCCAGGACCTCATGCGCTGAGCACGTGACCACTAGAACAACGGGGCAGTCAATCTCTTTCTTATTTCCTGTATAACATTCCAACACACCAACTGGATACGATCATTCTTCTGCTTTCTTCAATCTGAAACCTTTTGTTGTATGTAAATGAGTTCCTTGTTTGCTGTCTACGGCTTAAAACGGCACGAAAACGGCATCACTCATTCTTTTTTTGAATACTTCATATTTTATTACGAAAGTTTTTCTCAATAGTAGGTACAGTACTGAAAAATATTTACATGAAAACTTTGGTCAGAACAACAAGTCAACATCCCTATTTCAAAAATATTTTCACTTGAAATACTGTTTACCCCGATTTAGAGCGTGATTCGGGCACAGTGACTAACAAACAGCGTGTCAGATATCACAGCTATATCTCTCCATTTTCAGTCCAACGTAATTACTAATCCGACACATTTTTAGTCTTTAATTTCGGGGGTACAAAAGACCCCCATTTGCTGGTCGGCGTCCCGTGAAATTCAGATTTCAGTTTCGCCCTGTTACCTCCGCGTGTAACGGGTTAATAAACTGGGAGTTTAGCTGAATGTTAATTTCTATTTTATATTTTTTAACTTTTTTTGTGAAGTTATAAATTACCCTCAGAGCTGGCAGGGTTAATGATGTCTGTATTTCACTAAAAGTACTTTTGAGATTTTAAATATTTTGGAGATTATAGAGGTGGATTGAGGTTGAATTTATTAACTAGGTTTTAACCTAGCTAACCTACTTTGTGGTTTTCAGAAAATGCTTAAATATGGGAATCCCATTAAATGGTTTTTGTTTGTCTCTCTTAATTGTAGGTCGTCTAAAACTTAGTTCAATTTACGACCGTAGAATTTACTCTTATTTCTGCAAAAAGAGATAATAGTTCAGTAGTAATTTGGCGAAATCAATAGGCAAACAAAATGCCCCTTGCCAACTTTCTGTCTCTCGTTCAACAGTTCAACATTCTACTCGCTGTTCCACTGAAACCATTTATCATCTTAAAAACAACAAAATAAAATCTTTTTCCCAGAATCGAACTAAGAATCTTAAATATAACTCAATCGGGAATAGTCGAAAATTTATCTCTCCGATATAAATTCCGGCTAAGTACAGGAAAAACGCGAACAGTGTAGTTTTTAACGCGTCTAACAAAAAGATTCTATGTTCGAACACCTAGCCATTCCTCTTCCTAGTAAAGAGGAGGAATTCCTAGGAATTTCGCTAGGAATTTCTACGTTTGTGGAAGCTGGAGGTATATTTATTTTGCTCATCGCTTTAGCGTTCTAGTTTTTCTTTCTTAGTTTTTAGGGTTCCGTACTTCAAAAGCAAAAACGGAACGCTTATAGGATTTGACTTCGTTGTTTGGCCAGCCAGATAGACGGATGGGCATCAAAGTGATCCTATAAGGGTTCCGTCAAGTCCCTTTTTCTCAGAAACGCGTGGAGGTATGGTGAAATTAATATCAAATACGTTAGTGTACGGCCCCTTCGAGGTCTGACATAATAAAACTTCTAAGTCAACGTAATAAAAAATACAGCCATTTAAGCGATATTATTTTGAAATTCGCAAGTAAATTAAAATCTAGAGGTTTCCTGTTGACCTAGAATCATGAAATTTAGTAAGAAACAAGGTCTCACAGCACAAGTAAAGAAAAAATTCCGAAAATCGTAAATAATTTGTTGGTATAACACATAAAAAAAATACGATTACAAACTTACATTTGCAGTAGAAGAATTGACCGTTTAACGAAGTATGGGAGAATATTTTTTCAACAATAAAGTTTGTTCTTGGGATAAATTCATCCCAACTACGGAACCCTTCATTTTGCGTGGTCTGACACGGACTTGGCCGGTATTTTCGAGTATTGGTAGTGTTAAAAGTTCTGAACAGTCGTATGGTCATTAGCGGGTTTTGTTTCTTTGTTTACGTACTTCGTGGCGAACTGATATGTGTTATGGAATATCCAGTAGCGTTCAGGTCCTTAAAATATTGTTGACGGATGTTCAACCGTGGTCTCTACAGGGCTTCTTTTTTCTTTTTTTTTTCTTTTCACTATTTTGTTAGTTTCAATGTTCTTTAAGTTCTTTTTTTTACTATTGTTTTCATGTTTTTTTTTTGCATTTCCTATGGGTGTCCCAAATAAAATATTCAACACTCGCATTATACGAGTAGGTACTTTACCAAATACATCAACATTCTTCTACCCTTTTCCCAATTGACTGAATTGATTTTTCCCAATTGAAGTATGGAAGAAAGGGACATGTTGCGCCGACGCAACATGTCCCTTTCTTCCACACTTCTCTAACAGTCGTCATCTCAGAAGTCACCCCCTTTCTAGCCATATCATCTTTCACACAGTCCATCCATCGTTTCTTTGGTGTTCCCCTTATTCTTATAGCCATCGACATTCGTACTCAAAGCTTTCCTGACAATATGTGAGTGGTAAATTACTAGGTATTCAGAAGCCGTTACGAAAACTTGGAGATAGTTTTACTATGACCTTTTATTCTAGAATCATACTGGAATAAAATCCAAAAGAGAATTACAAATTCGCCCATTATAAATAATTTAACAGGCATACAATTTCGCAAAAAAAAAAAAACATTTTTGTGGGTTATAAAGCATCTGGCTAACAAGCCTTTTATGTGATCCATAATTCCATATTTTCAATTTATCATTATTATGTATGAAAGAAAACATAAGTCGAGCCTGTTGAGTGTCGTGACCACAGCAAATCATTTTAGTAATCGATTTTCGTGATCATCAAATACCAAAGACTATTATATTTAAACTCTTTGTCAAATAGGTACTAGTAAAAACTCCATAAAAATGGATAAATTGTTGCAAGTAGATCAGCAGCTTATCTTACCAAAATAATTTGTAAATCAAACATATTCTTAAGGTAGTGTGTATTTATTCCGATTGGATTACAGAATATCTATGCTCTCAAATATATATTTTGAATAGACACTGATATAAAGGCGAGATATAAGGAATTTAACATTTCTATAGAAAACTTGTTTTTCCCATAACTCGTCTTTAAATCAGTGTCCATTAAAAATATATATTTGGGGGATATTCTGTAATCCAATCGGAATAAATACACACTACCTTAAGAATATGTTTGATTTACAAATTATTTTGGTATTACGTTTGTATGAACTACGCATGCTCCGCAGGCCCCTTAAAGCGATAGGTTAAACCAAGACGATATTGATCCGCATAAGTTTGGTAAAAAGATAATTAACTAGAAGATTGAAGATTGTTGATAATAATAATAAAATGTATTTAAACAATGTTACAATTATAGTATTATTAGTATTACCTTAAAATTTGTACAAAATAATAATAAAAGAAATGGTAATTGTTGGTGACATTCAATGGTAAAGCGGTGGTCCCCAATCTAGGCGGTGACTATATCTTGGGGACCTGAAATTTTGACCTAATATTTTTGTTGTCATGCTGAGATGGGACCCGTTTTGCCTCATATAGGACTTTTTTTCCGTTTCTATAAGAGTGTTTAGTTTAGTTTGCGATCTTGTGCGAGTTCCAATAAATACTTTTTTTTCTTTATTTTATTTTCTTTGCAATAATTATGAGTTAAAGACTTCTGGCATCAGGATTCAGTTTTTTTGGTCGTAGGTAATCCATTCACGACCGCATGGGGAATAATGTACCATTGTTTACGTTATTATGCGATTTTGGTAAACGCTCCTAGTACCTACCAACGCTTTTAAACGTTCCGTGCACAGTAGGTAGGTACCTACCTACTTATCTACAAAATACTTATTGTTCAAATGTTCATGTTTGGTTCGAATTGTGTTGTCGTTAGTTATCGATGCGAATACGATTTCCCGTTTATTATCTATCTAAAAAAAAAACAATTTACACTTGCATTATAAACGCGCGGTTGTAACGCTTTTGTGAATTCTCAGTATACTAGCCCAGATATACCAGTTTCATAAGAAAATACGCTTATTATTTGTTAGTGACTGCGAATCCTAGGTCGCTCTTCCCTAAACCATACGCTCATTTTCAAAAAGTTGTTCAAATAAAAACTAAAATCATTTTTTATCACGCTAAACTCCATTCCACACTCCTAAACACCATTTTGATAATGATCAGTAATTTTCATCCTCACCCATATCTACCACAACGAGACTCAAAAATAAACGCCAAAAATATTTATAAACTCGAGCGCTTTAAAGCGCAACTGTAAAAGAACGTATGGTTTTGATTTATGCGAACGAACTTACGATGAAAAACAGCGTTAGCAGCACAGCTAAATTGTTATTGCTTTTTGCTGAATTAGCGGAAAAGCGCTTTCCGCAGGGTGGTTTCACATGCCCGATTTTCGTACACAAATACAAACTGGCAAAATACCACAGTTTTTAAACTCTTATTGATATTGTAGTAAGAGTTATAATCGCTTGTTTCGGAGATTGTGGCTGCAATTATTAGGCTTCAATAAATCTAGTTAGGAGACAATTTCGGATCGGAAACTTGGACAGATTTGGGAAGTGTTAAGCGTTTACCATGGTCCATGGAGATTGGTGCCGATACCGAATAACTGATATTCGTGACTATAAAAATTGGCAAAGTGACTTTTTAGTTGGATTTTTAATGATACTACCCTATTATTGTCCAATTGCAGAGCAACGACCTCTTCTCATACAGAAAATGCATGAGCATTGATCACCACGCTTGCCCAAGATAAGGGTAATTGCGTAACCCACTTAAAGATAGTGCAATCCACGACGACGCGCCCCACTCCGCTCTGCTCCGTACTATAAAGTACAGCTTACAGTACATTAATCGCGGAGTGGGGCGCGTCGTCGTGGATTGCACTATCTGTACAGTAGTAATGGCTTTCATTTTGACAGTTCAACAACATTCATTGCGTTATTTACGGTGTTGAGCGGACAAATTTTTTGAACATATGAAGCAATGGATTAGCAATATCCTTCAAGATCATTCAGTTTGTGATTTAAAGTATGTTAACTTTTTAAAACAACACTACAATAACACCTAAAAATAAAGCCTAGAGCACAAGTGACGTACAAATATTGTTTGGAAGATAGATTGGCGATACAATAAGAGGTCGATTTCCCTCGGGAGCGAACGATACGGTATCGGAGCTGGAAATAAATGAATTTCGTCGATCGTGTGAACGTGGCCTTTTTATTTAGAAAACCTACTGTCAGGTGGGATATAGGATGTTTTTTTAAGTGGTTGTTTGATAGGTACCCTTCTCATGGCTCGTGTATATGAGAAATTGATTGTCAATTTGTCACGGTGTAAATGATAGCCGGTCAGCAAGCTTGGTAGTAAGAATCTTGTAGTGCCAAATGTACTGATGTTTTTTCGCTCGTGTAGGTTTTACAACATTAAAATTTTCACTTTTTGGCGTAAGCCTCACAAAAATAACATGAGATATTAAAAACAAAGAGAGATATTAATACAATAGTAACCGCTTGACAATGTGTGTGTACATTTATAATAAAATGCCAAGGCATTTCAAAGCTTTAAATACAAATTTATTTAAAATTAAATTTTTACTCGAGTGTAGTTTTTACAGTTTAAAAGAATTTATAGATAAAAAATGTTGATGTTATTTAAAAAACGTTTGCTAAACTTATCTTTAAAATTTTGCATGCTACGTTTTATCCTAGCTAAACATGCTTGTGCCTCAATTTGTATTTAACACCGTTGTGTACCATGTTTTATGCAAAAAAAAAAAAAAAAAAACTGGCCAAGTGCGTGTCGCACCACGCACAATGGAGAGTTCCGGAGATAAATTTATCCCAAAAACAAACTTTACAATGTTAAGTTTAAAAAAATGTTCTTCCATACATCGATATAATACAGACTGAATTTTTAGTCACCGTCCAAATTTTTTTTAGGCATTAGATATGATTTAACTCCATTTTGAAAAAAAATCGATACGTAAAATTTTCTCATTAAATCATTTTCTCGAAAGAATTATCCGCTCTGCGTGGTATAATAATAACTTTGTGATGTGATATCTCAATATTTTGTATTGAGTGATACTAAAAGAAAAAACACATATTCAATGATTTTCGCCAAAGATTAATATATCAAAATTTGGACGGTGACTAAAAATTCAGCCCGTATATCGGTCAATTTTCCAACTGAAAATGTAAGTTTGAATCAAATTAACAACAAATTAACGATTTTCTTACTTTTTCCTTTACTTGTGCTGTAAGACCTTGCTTCCTGCCAAATTTCATCATTCTAGGTCAACGAGAAGTACCCTGTAGGATTTGATTTATTTGCGAGTATCAAAATATATCGCTAAAATGGCCGTATTTTTTTATTGACTTGACTTAGAAGCTTGATTTTTAGGGTTCCATACCCAAAGAATGAAACAGGACCCTATTACTAAGACTCAGCTGTCCGTCTGTCTGTCACCAGGCTGTATCTCATGAACCGTGATAGTTAGACAGTTGTAATTTTCACAGATTATGTATTTCTGTTGCCGCTGTAACAATAAATACTAAAAACAGAATAAAATACATTTTGAAGACCCGGTCCCATACAACAGACATGATTTTTTTCCGTTTTTATAGATAATTGTACGGAACCCTTCGTGCGCGAGTCCAACTCGCACTGGCCGGTTTTTTAGATCTCCAAGGGACCATAGACCTACTTAGGTATTTGATTTGATTTTTTAGATATCCAAGGGACCATATAGGCCTACGTATTTGATATTAATTTCAACTTGGTACTTCCACGCGTTCATGAGAAAAAGGATCTTGACAGACTGACAGACAGACGAACGGACAGCGAAGTGATTTCTATAAAAAAAACAAGAAAAATATCATCCAAAATAGCATTCAAGATTCTAATGGAATCCATTCAGCTTTCTAATTACGCAACATATTTTCGTAAACGATAAAGACAAATCTGTTTCATTTTGACAGTTCAACAACATTCATTGCGTTATTTACGTTGCTCTGCAGTTTTTTTTTTCGAACTTACGGAGCAATGGATTAGCAATCTGTTTCAGAACGATTCAGATTCGAATTGATTTTGCATTACGTAATTAGGGTACTGGTCTCCAATTGATTGTATAATTGAAAAAAAAATAGGTTTAATTATTATTTCTAAAAGTTTAATTGTTAACTATTAAGTAGTTAGAATATTGACCAAGAAATACGATGTACCATTTATCATTAACCCCAATTCAAGGATTATGTACCTACAAAGTGAAGTGCCTACCTTTTGTTAGACAATCAATATTTCATGTATCGGTAAGAGCAATAAAGCCGTTTAGGCAATACAATTCCAAAGCCAGGCCTATTTCAGGCCTAGGTAGAACTAGATACTGGCAAATTCCGTCCACTAACCAATGGAGTAGTGTTCAAATGTTCGCTATTAGCTTTCTCTCTACTAAGTATTCTCTCGTATATCTGGCTGGAGGCTTAGGAGCTAGAGGAGCTCGTGGCTAAGTAATAACTACCGCACGGGTCGATCCGTCAGGTTAAGCTACGCTTGCCGGGGTTGGTCTGTGGATGGGGGACCATCTTTACGTACCGAGACTCCTCCGTGCCTCGGAAAGCACGTTAAGCTGTTGGTCCCGGCTGTCATTCGTGGATCTTTGACAGTCGTTACGGGTCGTCAGAAGCCCGAAAGTCTGACAACCAGTCTTACCAAGGGGTATCGTATCACCCAATTACTGGGTTGTGGAGGTCAGATAGGCAGTCGCTCCATATAAAATACTGGTATTCAGCTGCATCCGGTTAGACTGGAAGCTGACCCCGACGTAGTTGGGAAAAGGCTAGGCAGATGATGATGATCTGGCTGGAGGCTTCATATAGCCTGGGTAAGAAGCCGACAACCTTCTAGGCTGACCTACGAGATGCCATAAACAAAAAACAAAATGGGAACGAACTATGCGAGAGTGGCTGGGTACCTACAAAGTAGTATGGTTTGTTCCAAAATTATCTGATGAAAATGTAAACAAATGGAACAGAAAACGGCTGCCAATTTGTAGTGCCAGTTACAAATTGAGTGTTTAGATCTGAATATTTAAACTTCTGATTTTAAATCACCCAAAATATGTTGAGGTTGGCATGGTTGAGTTTCGTCAGTTAGATAGCCATAGCCAGTTCCTCTGTGGTTGAGGATTCTGGGTGAAGCTCGCTTCCACCTTCAGCCTGATCATCACTTACACTTGGTGAGATGCAGGCCAAGAACTTCCCCGTTGTGGTTAAAAATTTATAACCTCAAAAGTCAAAATGAAAAATACTGACGAACATGCAGAGGTATACCTCAACTATTTTCCTGCATCAAAACGAACTAACTAAGAGATCAGAGCAGAGTTAACCCATAGTTAAACAAAGGGATTAACTCCCAAATCCCACTTGTTCACGGTTCGTCTGTACACAACAATACACATACTAATGTACTCTGTGTACAATCGTACACACAGACGTGAACAATATTGTACTAAACCTTTTCGTTTTCGAGTTTCATGGATGACAGCATACAAATTAACTTTGATGTCGTATCAGTTCCTAGCTCTGCTGAGTGTACAAATGTACATGTTAATAAGTGTGCTCTTTATTTTGCTGACGCTTTTACCAAGAATTGGTACTTTGAGGAGAGGAATGACTGAATGAATCAGTGTTCTGATTTTGTTCTGTTTTATAAAAGATTGGAATAAACGCAACATAACATCACACCAAAGGGTTAGGCAGAGGTGTATCCAAAGCAAGTACAACCACATTTCGGCAGTTATGTTTAAATCCCATGTAATAGGGGGCGACCCTATTGCCATCAACCGGGCACAAATTTGGACTCCCAGTTGCTACTGAGAAATTCCAGATGGAAAAACTCAATAACACTGGCCGACAAGAGAATCGAATCTAGGACCTCAAGGTCAGCAGTACCGCTTGCGACCACTAGACCAATGAGGCAGTCAATAGTGGAATAAACTTGTTTTTTTTATTAAATATTCTGTTTTTATGGTGATCATGACCGTGGTGTAAGTCGTAATAGCCTAGTGCAGTGGTCGGCCAACCCGGACCCGTGGTGGTCGGAAATTGATTTTGATGATTCTTTTTTTGTTTGGTACCAGCTTCCTCAAAGCACATGTGGGGGCTCCGCGAAAATACTGGTCACAATGACCCGGCTTTGGGAAACCCAGGGGTTCCGTGGAGCATACTTTGAGTAACACTGATCTGTACTATATGATTATAAAGAGAGTGAGCTTAAAGTTTGTGTATATATGGAGAGTAATCTCCGGAACTGCTAATTCGATACCAGAAATCCTTTCACACACAAGAAGCTACAGTATTGGAGTGTCTTAGGATATATTTTATGTTAAAATAAGAAATTTCACGCGGACAAAGTTGCGGGCAGAAGCTAGTTAATTTATAAACATGATTTTTGGCATAGAAGCAAAAATATATTTAGAATTTAATAAAAGTCCCACCTTCAAAGGTTTCGCCGTAATTCCCATAAAAAAACCAACTACGATTTATTGTACAATTTCCTTTGCCTTACCTTCATCGAGTCCAATCACAGATACGTCAAAACGTCATAATAACGTGTCAAATTGACGCCAAATTGGACGTTCGTTCGCGTCAGGAGCCTATTGACGTTACACGGCAGACGCCTCCTGACGGCTATTGATGTCCTTCAAAGAGGTGAGGAAATGGGGGGATATCCGTCCGTATGCTTTTGTGATGGGGAATGAAGGATTTTGGTTATAAGGAAACTATATTATAAAATGGTGTACAATAAAGAGTATTCTATCTATCTATTTTATGGGGCAAAACTGCATAGTATTTGTTACCGGTGTGCGTTTATGAACAGACTAGCTTTTGGTTGTGGACTTGCCCGCGTAGAGGTCGAAAATTATCCCACGGGAACGCACTAACGGCACAAAACGTATCCTTTATCCTAACCCAGATCAAGATCTATCCAGGTGCCAAATTCCATCCAAATCTTTCGTGTGCGTCCTGAGTGACGGCGCACCGCGCAATCGGAATGAACAATGTTCGACACTTTTGCACTTGTCCAGAGTGCGAGCGGGCGCGCACATTTCACGGCGTATTGTGTAAAAGTCCGCAATCCGCCATACGCGGCGCACCGTCACTCAGGACCAAGACTTAGCCCAGGTAGCACGGGCGTATTTTTTCGCGTATTGGATTTTCGATTTTCTGCTTAGCGCCGAGAGTTGAACATCCAACTGTGTGTTTTCTTGACGCGATGGGATACGCACTGGATGCGCTCTGTTGGATTCTCAATGCTCGACTCAATACCGAGAGTTGAAAATCCAGTGTACGAAAAAAAATCGCCACGATAAAAGCACGTCCGTTTAGCCCACGTTCGCACGGACGTTATAAAATCGCGGCGATTTTTCTTCGTGCCTTGGATTTTTAACGCTCTGCATACCGCCGAGAGTTGAAAATCCAACAGTGTGTTTTGTCAACGCGCTGGGACGAGAGTGCGTCCCAACGCGTTGGATTTTCAACGCTCGGCTTAACACCGAGAGTTAAAAATCCAGTGCGCGATAAAATCCCGCCGCGATATTTTTACGTCACGTTACAGATAGACAGTCGGACAGACCGAAGGACAGACAGAGCTACTTTCGGATTTAAATATTAATTAAATAAATTATGAACGGATGTGTGAACGTTGACGAAGTAAAAAAGAATGTAAGGATTGTAACACTATTGGTGTTTCAATAGATTCCATGTACCCCTAGGGGAAAAAAATGTGAGTTTATTTTATGTTTGTATTTATGTGGCGTCAATCAGACGACAACATATCAGTGTGGCGGGCATGATACGTCACTATAATCGAATTTTACAGGACACATTCTTACAAAAACCACCAACAATCATAACAATATTGAGCCTAGCCCAATATCATCCTTTTTCCTTGATTACAAGTATTCACCTAATGTATCCCTTTATGATTCCACTACGGAACCCTACCGCAAATCGCGATATCACGTCGAATACACAGGGTACAGTCAGGCTCGTAACCTAGTTAGTGGAGCGCGGCCTATTTTGCCAACTGTACACATGACACTATCGTGCACCGCTCTCCGGATAAGTTATTGTAGTGTTAGTTTTTTTTTTTTTTATAAAAATGTGGTTAGTTTTTTTTTTGTTGACCGTAGGTACAGTTTTTTTAATAATGACTTTTTGGTGAAGTGTTGTGGTTTTTGGCTCGGATTTACATTCACACTAATATTATGTATGCAAAAGCAACTCTATCTGTCTGCCTGTCTGTCTGTTACCTTTTACACGCCTAAACCACTGAACCGATCGTTATGAAATTTGACAGATACGTAGCCTGACTGACGGACCTGGAGGTCTACCTTTTTATTCTGGATATTTGTATAAAAAAAATATGAAATACAGAATACACGCAGACGAAGTCGACTCACTAGTTAACTACAAGATTGTGATGTAATTTAAAGTAAGTTTATCAATACCTTCACTACGACAGGCCAAGGCAAATATGGTGGGACGTACTAGACTCCTACCGAAAGGACTGGCCCGTATTACTGCATGGTATTGGGAATATACAAGGTCAAATTAAATTAGCTAGCAATACTACACAGACGTGGTGAGAATGCATATCTCAACATGACAAAATAAAAAATAAATATGTTTTTTTCTAGGTCAACGAGCGCTGGTAGTTTTTTTACTTGAAGTTTGAGTTAAGATTTTTTTTTGTTTTTTCGTATTTTGATATCAATACCCATCCATCATGTCTGTGAAGTTTTCACAAAATAAATAATATATACTACGGTTGTTGACCACAAATAAAACCGTCAAATTAAATTAATTCCTTTTTCCTTTTATCATGTTTACATTCGATACACCATCATACATTCGATACACCATCATTATTTAGTTACGGTGGCAAAGGGACATTTACACGAGGGACAAAACTGTTACCATGGATTCAGTACATGATTCTGAAAGCCCCTGCGTGAAAATTATTCGACGGTTATTAAAGAAAAAAAAAGGCTGTTTCATATAAAAATGCGCGGTCAAAATGTACGGAACAGTTTTTTTTTTTTAATGACCGGCGAAAAATGTCAACGCAGTGGAGTTCAGAATCGTACATAGCCGAAACAAAAGACGTTTTAAAAGCTCAAATATATTTTAAACCAAATCTCCAACCCAAAAGATAACCCTCTCACTGCTGTAACATTTTTTACCTTTTACTTTTTGCTCCACTTCTAAACTTAAGGGGATAAGAGGCATTCCGTGATATATTCACGACCTAGCCGTTCGTAACATGGTCCGAAACAGCATAATATTTATTCGAAACCCCGGGATACTAGCAGGGTTACAACGAACGTGTTCTCAACACTAGTTTTTGGCACTGTGCCAACTTTCTGAGATATGACCGAACATACAAAATTTTGCGGGATTGTCGCGCACCGCCATACTTTTTTTTTTTCTTCAACAAGGCTGGATTTATCTTCACGGTTCGCAGTTTTGGAGTTAACTGGGAACTGGTTGTTACAAAGGGAGACGGGGAATCTTCAGCGAGATTTGTGATCTTTTGAAAGAGTCGGACACAGTTTTTTCTTGAGTTTTTCTCAGTTTCCTGGTCAGTTATCTGTTAGTGAAACAGGTTTCAAGTTTATGGGTTTTTTTTTGCTTAAAAAACCGAATAATTCTTGATTTGGTTAAATTAGACCTCATTGGTCACTTTCCATCAAGCGACATTGAGGTCAAGAGCAGATCCATCAAGAAAAGTAAAGTAAAAAAATCAAGGGTTTGCACTCCGGGAGTGCCGGCAGAAGTGAAAACTTGAATATTAACGTCTAGTAGCGGTCTACTCTCCGTCTTACGAATTTTCGATCAGTTCACGTGTCCTGACGCGAGTTGAACATTTTTTAACCATCACAAATGAGTGCACTACGCCGCTAAATAAGTTTTCACTTCAAAAAATCGCTCTTTGTCCAGCTATTACTTTTCGAGATATTACTTATTGATATTGCCAACGTGTTAGACATCAATAGGCTTAGCTGCGAGAAGCACAGTATAGGTTGGAGTGGCGATGCTTAGGGGAGGCTTATGTCCAACAGTCTTTCGGCTGAAATTATGAGGCTTAGTTGAATCAGAACGAATTCTTCAGGGAGAATAAATTGGAAAACAAATCTATACTAATAATAAAGTTTATTTTTTGGTTTGTTTGAACGCGGTAATCTCAGGAACTACCAGTCGTATTACAAAAAATATTTTTGCATTTTGATAGCCCGGTTCTTGATAAAGGCTATTTAACATTACGCCTCTAAGGAGCCGAGTAAAAAGAAAAAACGACAGAAAGAACGCTAAACGAAAACGAAGTAATAGAGCGGATAGGCGATGCTATGTCGCATCGCATCGCATCGCCTATCCGGGTGGGTCGGGGAACAAGAAATTTCACTTAGACGTAGTCGCGGCCAGAAGCTAGTAGGTAAATAAATAAAGTAAAAGAAAGAAAGAAAATGTATTTATTTCGCACAGACTTAAAGGCACACAAAAAATATGGAAAAAAAATTACTGACAATTAGGTAGATATATCATTACCTTTTACCTTTTCCTAACCGTTCCTTGTATGACCGTATTATCATAGCATATCCAATAATCTCTATTAAAATCGAGCATTTTCCTGCAAAGAAATCTAGTAACATTTGAACACATTTTCAGTTCAGATATTGGATGTTTTCTCACACTTCCGAATCAACGAATACATCGCCAAGTTCCGAACAACCCGAAAACAAATATGTATGTATATTATAACAAAACAATGTTTTATGTATTACAAGACAAACAAACTTGAAGCATGGCTGGATTTATTGAATAAACTTGAATTTATTGGCCGCAACTTTAAGACATAGGGCGAAATGATTTATTTGGGTAATTTAAAATGTAACCCGTTGGATGCGGACTGTCTTTTGAGGTTTAAATTTTTTTTATCGGGTCGTAATTATTTTAACGTTTTTACTACAGAGATTTTTTTTGTTACATTGTTTTTAAGTAAGTATATATTGTCTCTTTATGAGGAAAATTGATCGTTGGTATTTTCGTATTGTGATAACCTACTTTCATTTAAAAATAATGGTATAAATCATTGCTATTTCCCAAAGCATTGTTCATTATGTAACTGTAAAAACATTGAGTCTAACATGTCTTGCAGTACTTAAAGGAGTATCTATATTATATCTCTTAGAACCACGCCACTTAGATGCCAAGTTTCTTATAAATCGATTTAGCAACAAAACCATCTTAGCGAAAAAAGTAGGTAATAAATTGCTAGAAATTGAAATACGTGTGCATGTTACTTTGAAGCGATTTTCATGGAAAACATGGCTGATTGTCTTTTGTTGATACTCAAAGGCAACCAAAAGATACAATTTTAAACGTAAAATGCAAAATAAATTGTTACATAATTGTTTGCATTTAGGTACCCATTTGAAAATACCGATCGTTATCAAAAAAATACCTTTACCTTAATTGAAACTAATCAACCAATTAATTGCCGTTTTATCTTATATAATAACCTTGTACATACATGGTTTTTGATTTATTAGAAAAAGAACAAAAATATCGTCCATGTGGAACCAGCATTATGGATCTTTTTTTAACCCGTTCGCGGCGACCGGGTGTTTTTGACGTTCACATGAGCCAAGCGGGCACACTAACCTACATTTGTCATAGGGCTGGGCTGTGTAGCTATCGGGAGCTCTTTTTTTTTCATTTTTCGACCGGTTTAGCGGTCAAAGAGAATGATTCGCATCCGATCGCGTTGCGTGGTTTTTGTTCAACGTAATTGGACAATTTGAGCATGTTATAACGCAATTTTTTATTCCGTTTTCTTGTTTTGTTGCGGGAATCCAGGATTGAATTTTTCGGAGTGATTTCTGTAAGGAAAATGTTTATTAATATTGTGCGGAATGGTCTTTTTATTCTTTATTCTAATTGTGTAACGTTAGAATGTGTTTTTCATGTAAGTTTATTTTACAAAAGCTTGCACCATAAAATCGCCAACCCGTCTTGAGCAAGCGAGATGATCATAGCTCGTGCCTTCTCTACAGTAGGCTGGTATTATTATTCTAGCACCATGAGTATCTATTTTTTAAATCAAAGCCTAGTCATAGATAAGTTATGCATTATGTACTTTAGTTTGTTTGGTTTTCACCTGTCCACAAAACATACCTACGTTGAATATTTGAAACTCAATTTATTCTTCAATCTACCCTCCAATAAATATGTATGTCGAGGGTGCCTACATTGAAATAATTATTTTAAAAAAACCCAGAGAATGAATACTGGGTAGGTACCGTTAGAATATTTTGCATACGTATGTAAATTATTAGAATTACTTTTAAAATGGCATTTCTACAAAAGCATTTTTTTAAGAAAAAATATGTATTAATAATGTTTTAAAAAATATGTTGCCAGATGTAAACAGACTAAAAAATTATTTTATTTCTTACTGGGAGGGCCATCAATTTTAAAACAAAAATATAATATTAACCAGCTCATTTAATTTACAAAGGCAAAATGTTGATGACGTAATTTATTAATTATGCAAGCAAACAGAGTATAATAAAAATTTCATGGTCCTACTTAAAAAGGGGCAAATATGTTAATAAATGAATTAACCCTTAAATGCCACGGTAATTTTTCACAAATAGAAAAATAAAAAGAATTTTAAAATTTTCGTCGCTCTATTTTGTTTTCGCAAATAAAAAGAGTAATAAACAATCAATTTTGTTTCAACTTGGGGTAGAACGGACGCGTGTTATATTTTTAATAGTCCTTGTAATGTTGAGGATGTAAGGCACAAGTGTTAAGCGGGAAAAAAAGGATGTCTTCATTGCTTGCATTGGAAGAGTAGGTCAAAGTAAAAGTCAAATCATGTATTTTGACTTCCAACTTACTTGAAGTAAGTTGGAAGTCAATATTTACAAAAAAAAAAATTATTCTAGGCGCCCCTCCCTAAAGGTAGTTTCGTATGGAGAAGAATAAATGGGCTCTATTAAAAGGTATATACAATATTGTGTACAAATTAATTGTAATTATATGAGAAGACGATGTGTAGTGTGTGAGTATGTGTGGTAGATAGAAATAGGTAGATACACTGAAACCTGTGTCTGTGTACCTAATGAACTTTAATTATTCTTCTTGTGTACTTGTGACTTATTATTTCACTACCTATTTCTATCTACCACACATACTCAAACACTAGGTACATTCGTGACCCCGACGTGATAGTGATGTGGCGTCATCAACGTCACATGCGAACTACGCAACAAAAAGACCTGACGTCACACAAATCCTGCATCGCGCAAATAGAGTTTACCGCGCGATCGACACACATACAAGCTCCCAACTTTAAACATTGGGCAGTTGTCCGCCAGACACGACACCCGTCTGGTCGGAGGATCCTCCCTTTTCTGTAGAGTAGGAGTGAACTCTACACCCTGCTCCTCATACCTCTAAATTCGATGTACCTGTAGAATAAAGGAAAAGGTATCTTGAAGAGGCAAATAATAGAAAGTTAATATATATGAAGCTGACCTAACAACATTAAGTTAAAGCCATCAGACACATACCAAGTTCTCACCGTCCCGACTGACATTTGACAAATTCGCTGCCTACCACAAATGACAATTACACTTTTACTTTAAAAAAATATGACTACAATAAAAATTGCAATCACGAGAAAGTGTCTTAGATAAATAGGTACAATATTATTCTTTATTTTACACCAACATTATAACACTACTATCTTAATGGCGTCGAGTGTCCACTGAATATTAGCGCTGTGCTGTGGGTCGTGATAATCACAAGCACAGAACAGAAATAGTAAAGAATGATTCGAACAAAATTTTCAATTTTAATTTTTTATTATTCTTATTAATTATCTTTTCGTATGCACGTGTTTCTTTAACAATTATACCAATTTTTCTTTATTTCTTTCTTTTCTTTATATAAAACGCTTTCACCTCATAACTTGTGCGGTTTTTAATAGCGTATAATATAAATCTGTCTATTTGTCTCGCCCGGACAATCTGTGTCGGCTTATTAATACAGCTGGAGGCTCCAAGCGCTGCCTGTTGTACGTTGTCTTTGATTACTTGTTTCTTTGTGAATTGTTGTCGATAGCTCCATTGCAGGGTTGATTTTACCTGAAATGAGGAAGAAATTAATATGTTGTTGAGAGCGATGAAAGTGTTGAATGACACTGTTGTTTTTTTTGTTGTGGTTTGTTGAGGAGGACTCAAAACCTATCCAGTTTTGAGATGTTTTTTTTTTTTGATTAGCTTTATTGCTTAGTGAATATGTTTGTTTGTGGGTACAAACAAATCGCTCAACGTGCCTGAAGAAATTTTCACTTATAAAAAAAATGCTGTAACAGATCTTTTAATTTAAATCGAATTGCAATGAGTATGGTAATTACAAAGAAAATTTGTTTAGCAATCAATTATTTTAAAAGATATTCTACCTAAGTATATAAAGATACATATAATTACTATATGTTTGTTTGTGGGTACAAACAAATCGCTCAACGTGCCTGAAGAAATTTTAACTTATAAAAAAAATGCTGTAACAGATCTTTTAATTTAAATCGAATTGCAATGAGTATGGTAATTACAAAGAAAATTTGTTTAGCAATCATTTATTTTAAAAGATATTCTACCTAAGTATATAAAGATACATATAATTACTATATGTTTGTTTGTGGGTACAAACAAATCGCTCAACGTGCCTGAATAAATTTTCACTTATAAAAAAAATGCTGTAACAGATCTTTTAATTTAAATCGAATTGCAATGAGTATGGCAATTACAAAGAAAATTTGTTTAGCAATCAATTATTTTAAAATATATTCTACCTGAGTATATAAAGATACATATAATTACGAGTACCATACAGTTCAATGAAAGTAAGGACAGCGGCCAAATTATATTTTTACAAATGATTTAAAATTACGATTTTAAATTATTTTAAAATTACGAGGCCGTGCACGAAATCGAATGATTTTCATAAAAAAAAATCATTAGTATTGTGAGAAAGGGAAAAAGAATTTAAACAAAACTATTTGTGATTTGAAAAGTCGAGTTCTTTGATGTGGCTGAAAGGGATTTTTCAAATAAGTTATATACATGGAAAATCACAAATATTCGCAACAAGTTTACAGAAAAATGACGCGAGACTCATGTTTGATCACTTTTTTACAAGAAACTACTTTTGATTTTGAACATTTAAAAATATCATCAACATCGTTATATGGTCTACTTGCATGTGGCTGAACCACTTTTTTCAACTTCGATACAAAATATACCAGAAAAATAATGTTGAAAAACCATTTCTTTTTTTAAAACCCTGTCAGTAATGTAATTTTTCCTATTATTTAACAAACCATATGAAGAAATTTAAAAATCACACATTAGTTTACAGCTATCCTTGAAATAAAATCAAAATTTTGTTTTATGATTATACAATATCTTCATCAAGTCAGTAAAAGGCGAAATAAACCATATTTTCGAGAGCGCAAAAGTGATGCAACTACTAACAGGTGTGCTGTCACTGAAACGAATAGTTAAGCACCACGAAAACTGTTCTTTTATACTTACACAGACTTAATGTTTCAATTATTTCAAGCTTTCTTACAATTACATAGATAAGCTATTGACGAAAAAGAGTATTTTTCGTGCACGGCCTTTATGTAAAATACTACCAATTTCAAGTAAACCTTCTTCAATGAAATTAAACCCGTAACTTACAATAACGTTAACATGTTTAAATAAATAATGAAATAAAAACAATTACTTTAATTTTCGTACAATTCGTCTGTTGGTTTTGTATTTGTAGAGCTCCATATTAATTTGAACTCGATCGGAGTAATGCAGATGGAATTTAAGGCAAATTATTTCACTATTTATTTTACCAAGTATATTGGGTTGGTTATTATTATATTATTTATTTAATAAAAATTAAAAACCAATACAATTTATTTTCAGAATATTAAAACAAAGTTAACTTAACTGGCGAAATGTGGGTGTACTATAGGTACACTTCTGCCTAACGCCTCAGGGAATACAGGCGTAACGTTATGTTATTTTACAGCTGCGTTTTATGGTCGTGGTGGCTCAGTGGCTTAGGGTTCGCCTCCCATGCAGGAGGTTATGGGTTCAAATCCGGGCAAGTAAGTACTAATGTGACTTTTTAAATTTATTCATACGTTCTTTCTGAGTTTATCTTGGACATTACTGACATCGGTGAAGGAAAACATCGTGAGGAAACCTGGACTTATAGTTCATATAATTCTGAAATCACCAACCCGTCTTGAGCAAGCGTGGTGATCAGTGCTCGAGCCTGAGAGTATGAGAAGAGGCCTTTGTCTTGCATTGGGACATTAATAGGCTGGTATGTAAGGGTTGAGACTCGCAAATCTTTGCAGGGTTATTCACAGACTAAAATCCTTTACTATTCAATGAGCAATATTTGTATATGTATGTATATATTTGGAATCGTGTTCTCAAAAAGGGCTCTAACGTTTTCGATGAAAGTTGCAATATAGGGGTTTACGGGGGCCAAAAATCGAACTAGCTAGGTCTCATATCTGGGAAAATTCGTTTTCTCCGTATTTAGAGGTCGGTCGCCCAAAGTTTAGGCTATCTTAGAATAATGATATGGCAGCATGGAATTAGTATTAATTAGCTTTCCTATACTATTAAATGAGCATTCTCTATTTTCACCAGAGCAGAGCTCTGTCGCTCAGGTTAGTTACTAATAGTACCTAAAGGGTCTACTTATGTTACAACTTATTTCGGCTTTTGGTACTATAATAACATTGCCGTATCCAACAGACAATTAGAATTTAAATAATAACTTTTAACAACACCACAATTAAGCTCACATTACAACAATAAAACGATCCTTTTACTTCACAACTCGAAAAAGTACTTACACTAAAACTAAATTACACGTTCTCTGTATAAAATTAAACCATATTACAATGATTACGCATATGGCCGCAACGCAACGGGTCCGCAACATGGAGTAAATTGAACCGCAAACCGCAACGGACAACACTAGTGAGACAATGGTTGCGGCAATTAAGTCAGCACTTATCTTCGCTATAGCAAATTGCTTTCTTTGGGGACTGTGCCTTATTGCTGTGTTTGATTGGGATAGTTACTGGCGCTAGTAAAAGTTGAAGCGAGTGGTGGTTTTACGAGTTTAGTGTTGATTTATAGATTAACTGTTGGCGCTGATTAGCTGGTTAAGGTTGGAAGGTTTTTTTTAGAAAAAGCCTTACATGTCATTACTAATCAGACTATAAGACTGATTTTCACCTAATGGCCTAGTTAGTAGGTAATTATAATCTACTTTGTGCTGTAGGTAGAATTTACTAAGCGATACGAGTAGGACTCAAACTCAACCACTCCATCTTGCTAATGCGCCGTCTTCTGAGGTATAACATGTTTAATTACAATAATGTACGCATTTGCTAACTCATAGCGCCTATATTCCTATACCCACATACACCAGGTAAGTACCCTAATTACGTAACACATTTTCATAAACGATTACGACAAATTCGTTTCATTTTGACAGTTCAACAACATTCATTGCGTTATTTACGTAGTTGAGCAGATTTTTTTCGAACTTATGAAGCAATGGATTAGCAATCTGTTTCAGAACGATTTAGATTCTGATTGATTGTGTATTACACAATAAGGGTACTGACCTCTTCTGAATTCTAGAAATTAGCCTCATTCATATAATAAATCTACAAACAAACCAGACTTACGTTATCAGAGATGAATTGGCACGTTGCGCCACTATTTAGCGCCAACAACAATCACCATCCATTATTCGTCCGAAATATATTACGGCTAAAGTAGCGCCCGGGCGAGTGGCTGGCGCGAGTACATCCGTCCAGCGCAGCGGGGCGTATGTTGTTCTCAACTTAAATTACGATGATATAATGAAGAATTTGTTTACAGTTATTAAGTTTTGTCTATGCTCTCATGTAATTTATGGCGATTGATATTCACTGGACCCGCGTGGTGGATTACGGCTGGAACATGATAGGTTGATTATGCTATGATATTCCTGTTCATCACTGTAACAGTAAATAAGCAAGTTTAGCGTGCTAGCTTCACTCTCCTTCATAATAGCATAGTCTGATTTTAGAGTTGAAATTTATTTTATTTATTTATTTTTATTTTATTTAAGTTAAATTATGCCTTGTACCCTTTTATTTCATTTTAAAAGCTGTGAAGTCTACCTTATTACGTAATCACCGATAGTCAGCACCCAATTTGTATCAAAGGAAGTGACTACAAACTCACTAAACAAAGACAAATTAGCGCATCTCACTGCTATTTAAATCCAACAATGCCCATTCATCGCTTCCCCATACATTAGCTCTAAACTACTGCCAGGCGAGTCACTAGCGCGAGTGCGTCAGTCCAGCGGGACGGCACGCTCGGCTGTCTGCTTAAATTACTCTGTTATGCTCGACTCGCCCTTAACTGCGGGTTGTGAGCGTCCCATGTGTAACTGCCTTTACCTGTGATTTTTATTTTTAAATAATAGGTCGTCATGCATGCTTTGGGCATAGAAATTAGGGCTGTCTGTAATAGCTGTTTTACTGACCATTATTAGCCGTAATTAGTAATGTTATTTTGCTAAAGAATGTGTAAAGCCCTAGGGCCTTCAGCTTTCAAGACCGGTTTTTTCTAGGCACTCTTATTTTCTGCTTACTAAACTGTTTTTAAGTGTAAGATTTTGCTGAGCAGAGAAACTTGGATCAATCAATCTATATTTACCGTTCAATGCGGGTTTACACTTAGCTAATCTCCATTCTGGGGTTACAATATGTAAAAAAACGCTTTACTTTGTTTTATAGATAACAGTTTTAAAGAATTTCGTTCCACATCAAAAAAAAACGGTTTGCACTCCGGGAGTGCCGGCAGAAGTGAAAACTTGAATATTAACGTTGTGCATTTTTGATATTTTGGAATGGTTAGGGAACAATTTTGCACCGGTCTACTCTCCCTCCGTCTTACGAATTTTCGATCAGGTCACGTGTCCTGACGCGAGTTCAATTTTTTTACCCATTACAAAAAAAGTGCACAACGCCGCTAAAGAAGTTTTCACTTCAAAAATCTCATAATATCATTTTATAGAATAACCAATACGCAGAATACTTAAAAAAAAAAAAAAAATTAATGTTACGATATTCATATCATAAACACAAATCAAATATTCTTTATCCGCATATTCTTTAGTTAATATAATACTTATTACCAAGAAAAACATTTTACGAGTGGCAGTTTCTGAAAGTTTCAATTCATACCTTTGACAAAATGCATACTCGTACCCTCCTATAAAATTACAACACCGCGTTAACATAAACAATGCGGTAAATTCTAGTCAAGCAGGAAAACAATCTTGCTGTTCTCATTAATGATGACCCTAATTTTGTTAATGCGACCAATTTCTACGTAGCACTCGCTACCACGGCACCGCTCGCTTCGCTCGCTCGGCTTGCGCGTAGTTGATCACAGTTCTAACCTAACCTAACCTATTTGGTCAGTGTTTTTTATTTGAATATTAATTGCATTTGTTAGTTGTCCAATACAGAACTTATTATGTATAAATAAATACTCGTATAAACATAATTCTACTGTTTGATAATTTAGTTAAATAAAAAAATGTGACTTTAAAATTTATGGAATTGTGTTTCTGTGAAATATGTTTCATTCAAGTAAATATTCGTTAAGACAATGATATTCGAAATAAAAATACAAGGACCAAATATTATATGAAACATTTGCTGCGAAACGAAATTCTATGAAATTTCTGTCTGCAAAACAAGGGAACACCAAAAAAAAAAACCTTGTGCAATCCGAAAGGGGTACATAGGTAATAAAATATCTTATTATTATTGAAAATAAAAAAGGTATTGCTATTTAAAATTCACATTTTTAGTACCAAAATTACCCATAAATCCATAAAAAAAGGCTAAGCAAATTTTCAACAGGGGTCGTAATTACATATGACTTGTAGACACCCGCTAAACGACGCAGCCGCCCGCGCCCCATGTAAAGTTCCCCATTGAAAAAAAATGTGGCGAATTAGGACCATGGGACCGCTATCTCTTTTTCGCTTATGCAGGTTTCTTACTAAACTCGAGTTTTATTGCTTACCCAGTTCTCACTTGCCCAGGTTTTTGACTTATAGACTTGATTAAGAGGTATTTGTGTGTTTGTATGTAGGGGGTTATCTTCGGAACGACTGATCCGATTCCGATATTTTTTTTTCACTAATGTGAAGCTACAGTATTTTTGAGTGTCATAGGATATATTTTATGTTAAAACGGGAAATTTCACGCGGACGAGGTCGCGGGCTAAAGCTAGTGGCTGCTAAACAAGATATTTTATCTAAAATTAGTCCACGTAGTCAAAGGATTAATAATATAAATTACATAGACTTGTAATTCCAAACTCTTGGATATATTTATATAATTTTTCACCCAAAAACAAACTTGGCCTCAAGAATAATTTTCTTTGTGTTTCGTACCTTGTTTATGTTTGTGACATTTTTGTATTATAAAGGTAAGTAGATAATTTGGATACGAAATTAAATTACATATGTGCAAGACTTATTTATGTATGTTCACAAAATATTACTTAATTTCCGATTGGCGTAATGGTTCGCTTCATGTACAGTTATTATTTAAATATTTTGTTTCACAGTACTTAATAAATTCCTATATAATACATACATAACATCACGCCTTGTTTCCCCGAAGGGTTGGGCAGAGGTGTACCTGTAGAAGTTACACCCACATTTCGCCAGTTATGTTTAAGTCCCATGTAATAGGGGGCGAGCCTATTGCCATCAACCGGGCATAAATCCAGACTCCGGGCTGCCACTGAGCAATTCAAGATGGAAAAACCCAATAACACTAAAAAATAATAATATAATATAATTATGATATAATTTTGACCTATATTAGGTACTTCGTATAAGTCGTGATGGCCGAGGTTCCATCTGCCAAACCTTATGCCAACTATGTTGGGGTCGGCTTCCAGTCGAACCTGATGCAGCTGAATACCAGTATTTTACATGGAGCGACTGCTTATCTGACCTCCGAAACCCAGTTACTAGTCTTAACCCTTGGTAAGACTGGTTGTGGGTCTAAATCCGGGAAAGTACACAATGTGACTTTTTCAATTCATAATATGTACTTTCTGAGTTTATGTTGGACATAACTAACATCGATGAAGGAAAAACATCGTGGGCTTCGACAAATAGAACGCGTATTCAGCGCTAGATCGCTAAGTACAGCGCAGCACAGAACGCTAGAGTCGACGCGTTGTTAGATCGCCGGCGCTCTGTTTGACAGTAACATACCATCGAAGAAGTTCATATCTATACACCATTAGGACTATTTCTGCTTGCAGCGCTCGGCCGCTATAGAACCGGGGCGGTAACAGATGTGATCATCGTGTTCACGGGATTTTGTTTTCAAACTGCTTAGATATGAAGTCCCAGCGCGGCGTCAGGCTAGCGCCTTTAGTTATAGCTAATATAATTCTGAAATCACCAACCCGTCTTGAGCAGGCGTGGTGATCAATGCTCGTGCCTTCTCTGAACGAGAAGAGGCCTTTGCCCAGAAGTGGGACAGAAATAGGTTGGTATTATATTTACTACATAGAAAGTTATGCATCAATAAATCAATAGTAAATCACATCAATTCAAACAATCAAAGAAATACTTCAGTAGTGATTTCTTATTCTAACACAAACATTTTACTTTATCTCAAAAAATCTAGTAAAGTAAACAGTAATCTAGTTTCACTTAACGAGAACTCAAAAGTAAACATATCAGACATAATGGCCATTAAAAATATAGCTGACAAAGGGCAATAGTAATGACAGATCAGCTTGGTCACAGTATAAAAAGATCAGTATGCCAACCCGGGTGGATCCGCAGTGGTAGTCCACAGAATTCAAATTTTCTTACGTTTTTTGGTCGTGTCACGTTGTATCGTTGCAATTTGTACATCTCTCTTATCCAGCTGCTACCAGCCAACCTGAGAAACCCTCGTCGCTCCACCTAGCCTGAGGGTATCCTATCTTATGTTTGCCGATTCGTGTGCGTGGCGTGGCATCCCCTCTCGTAAATCCTAAAATTCGTAAAAAGAACAGATTTATTTCAGGTTTTAACACCTTAATTCTACAATTAGATTCCTCTTTCGCCAGTTCCATCTTTTACAGTAACATTATGACCGGTCCGGTGTTCCATCCGACGTTATTGCCGTAACGGTCTAGTCTTTCAGTTAGTGCACCCGGGTCGGTCATTCTAACCCCGCTGGCGAGTCGTAAGTCACGGGTTATACATCGTACGAGTATTAGCAGGGTTGGATTAGGGTGATTTTGTTTATTAAGACTGACTGTCTCGTTGAAATAATCCAAAAATATTGTTTACATTATTCAAGTTATTTCAGTAGAACCTATATATATTTTTAGTAAACACTGCGTGGTTTCATAAATTTCTTAATTGGTTTTTGTTCCCTTTCAAATATTTGACATTTTCTAAATAATTTTCCATTAGAAGTTATATAATTACCAATAGTAGTTAGCAGTGGATTACGTGCAAGATAGTCTTAATTAACGACTTCTTTCTTACACCTTGTAATTTCCTTAAAAATAAATCCTACCTGCCTAATTAGAACCACCATTTTTTTTTATCTCACAACATCAAAACGTCTCCATTTTTCGCTTTGCTTCATACTTGCAAACCGCGCTCTACCCACGTACACACAATATCTTAATGCATAAAAAGCCAAGACGGGAATACAAATGGTACCATCAAGGTATAACTTCTGGGGGGTGGGTAGTAAAATAAAAGACGCAGGAGCGACCAACGGTCCTATAAAAGTGAGCATTTTTATGCGTTGCTACCACAATTTGTTCTATCAAAGTGATGTGAGTTATCATCGTACTGAACTTTGTTGGTTTAACAATAATATCAGAAGTTTTTGGAGATGATGCATATCTTGGAAGATGCAGGATGTTAAGACAAAGCCTTGTTAATACCCAAGCTATATTGGCTTTAAAATTTTCAAGACACTTTCGTGTGGGGTCTAGCCCCAGGCCTTATACAATGAATGTCGTAAATTCATCACCTTCATTTTGAGCCACTCTGGTCAAAAGTAACAGGGTAAGAAGTAACAACTATGTAAGACTATCAATAGTATAAGCTATGCCGATGACATGGTGCTGCTGAGTCCCTCGATTGATGCGCTCAGGCAGTTACTTGATGTGTGTGAACGTTACGCCAGGGCTCATGGTCTCCTGTATAATGTCAGGAGAAGTGAGGTTATGGTGTTTCGTGTGGGTTCCCAAAAACTGACAGTAGTTCCTCCTGTTTTCTTGTATGGCACTTAAGAGTGTCTCGGTTTAAATACCTAGGGCACATTCTAACTGAAAACCTATTTGATGACGAGGTAGAGAGCGAAGGGCGTTGTCGGTTCGATGTAATATGCTGACCCGCAGGTTTGCTGGGTATACTAAAGACGTGAAAATTACGCTGTTCAAGGCTTACTGCCAGACGTTTTACACCTGCAGCCTGTGGATCAGGTATACGCAGAGAGCCTACAGCGCCCTCCGAATTCAGTATAATAATGCTTTTCGGGTGTTGCTGGGGCTTCCGCGGTTCTGTAGTGCGTCGGGAATGTTTGCCGAGGCAGGCATTGATTGTTTTAAGGCTCTCATGCGCAAAAGAACGGCGTCCCTAATGCGTAGGATACGTGGAAGCTCCAATAGCATCCTGAAGGTTATTGGAGAGGCCAGACTGCCCTTAACTGATGCACTGGTCCCGTAGACATACTTGCGGGCCAGATGCTGAGAATCGATTTTTAAATTGATTTTGCTGTACATAGAAGATAAGTTATGGTAATGTTTTAGTTAAATTTTGATTTAATTTAATTCTGTTTTTATTTTGATTTAATTTTGTTTTTATTGTAATTTTACTTAATTAAGATGTAATTGTAATTTATTTCTGATTTTAATATTGATTTTAATATTTAATTACCTATTGTTGTTGAGCGTAAATTGGTTGTGATGTTAATGCTACTAACATAGTTTCTAAGTTCTAATACTAATACAATATGTATGTTTACCGAAAATAAATTGAATTGAATTGAATAATAAAAACAAACTGGGATCACCAATCAAAGTACCAAGAGTAGAAAATTATGATATCTTCCTGAACACCAGTGTTTTACAACACGCGGGCCCAGTGCGGGCTGGTAGATGTCACATGTCTTCGAATTATTGGTTCCAGGACATGTTTCCTCACGATGTTTTCCTTCACCGTTTTGGGAGCAGTGGTGATGAAATATATTTTTTTTTTTTTCACGCGACACTAGTTATTGTTATACTGTGAAGTTTTCTCAGAAATTGTATTGTTCGAGTCGAGTCCGCGCCGCGCCGTCGCGTCGCGCTAGTCTGCACGAGGCTTGATACAGATGGTTCACTCCGCATTTTAGGTATGAAGATACAATTACGCGGCGGGCCCGTCTTGTCGGGCCAATTCAGTGAGTGTAACGTAGTCAGAAGATCTAAGAGTTACGCGATAGAAAGAGATGCAACTTCTAGGTGAATGAAATGAAATTGTTTATTCGGTAAATAGGATATTGGAATCACTTTTACACGTCATCTTTAATTTAGTGAAAACAATATTTAGTGGCATGAGGAACAGGGTGTAAAGTTCACTCATCCACCATAGAAATGGGAGGATCCCCTTTATGCCTGGAGGCTTTTTCTTTTTTTTTAGATATTGTTTACTTTTAGTTATTTTTATTTCTGCTTGAGTATAGTTCTCGATGCTTTTGGTTGGTATATTGGCGTGTGCTAGCTGTCATATGGCTATTAATTATAGCTATTTAATTTATAATTTAAATTATTTTTTGCATATTGTAATCTGTCTTGCATACTGTTGTATAGAATCATTTTTTATTTTTTTTCTAACTGAACAGACAGCTGTGCTGCTGGGGAGTTTGTTACGCCACTTCTTCTTCCCAGCAAAAGCACTAGGAAGTGGTGAAGGGTGGGCGTGTTGGGGGACTGTTTTATGAAATTTTGACGTTCGAAAAGTGCTGATTCTCAGCCTAGTTTGAATAAATGACTTTTGAATTTAGAATTTTTTAAATTTTGAATCCTCCGACCAGACGGGTGTTGTTTCTGGCGGGCAACTGCCCGGGTGTTGATGTCGGATAGTCTTATATAAGTCGTTCGCGCGGTAAACTCTAATTGCGCGATGTAGGATTTGTGTGACGTCATGTCTTTGATGCTTAGTTCGTATGTGGTGGTGTAACCGCTACAAATATAACTGTAGGTAATTAGCGCTGTGCGACCTGAATTGCACTTTATTGTGTCGTACCAAGAGTCGCTTTTTAATTAAATGATTTTGCGGAGTGAACTTTCTCTATTAATTTGTGGTTTTACTAGCTCATAATTTATTCATAATGATAATGATTTTATTCAAAGGTGTTCAAGATGAAATTGCAAGCCAGGGTACACTTTATGCTTATACTTTATACTCTTTCCGGAGCAAGCCATAAAAATAATTGGATTGCCTACAAAATAGAAAACTAGTTTCCGAGATCTCCTTTAAAATGTAATTGCAAACTAGACTAACAATCTTCCTACTATATTGTTCTTTGTAGAATAGTTAGAAGCCTAAGATAATAATGATAATATGATATTCATTACCTTCAGTTTCTTTACGTTGCCAGGGATAAGGCAATAACTTGGCGAGTTTACTGCATTCATATACTATAGGTTTGGAGTAACGGCTTGTTCAGACTAGCAACTTTTGAGAGCGAACACACCAGCAACCGTGGATGAAGAAAAAAAAATTCAAAATATTTTATTTCACATAAACCTACAAGGGCACTTATGAAACGTCAGAAGCTAGGTGCACGGTTCCAATTGGTCGTTTCCTATGGAGAAGAGCCGGCAAGAAACTCCACGGTTACTCTTTTAAAAGTAAGTATAAGTAAATGGTTTTTACAATGTTTCAAATTACAGTGTTAATAGGTATGAGAGGACAGTGTAGTCCTATCAACAAGTAGTAAGAATCATATCTTAGCACGCGTTCGAGTTTCGTTTAATTATAAATTTATACATAACATCATGCTTTGTAGTAAGAAAGGGTTAGGCAGAGGTGTGCCTATTAGTACACCCACGTATTATACACGTTATATTAAGTCTCATGTATTAAGGAGCGAGCCTATTGCCATCCACCGGGCACAAATCCAGACTATGGGCTTGATACTGAGTAATTCCAGACGGATGAACCCAATAACACTGCCCGACCTGGGAATGGAACCCATGACTTCAAGCTCAGTGGTAAAGCTTGCGACCACTAGACCAACGAGGCAACTTATAACATAATCGGATTTCTGGAGTTCAGAAAACTTACACCCTCATAGAGTAGTAGCTTGTATAACGGTTGGTTCCTTTGTACGAATGTCTTTAACCACAAAACAACATGCCTCCCTGTCCATAGATGTTTGTTGTACCGTTTACTACATGGGAGGTTATGTAATCTCAAAATAAGCGTAAACTACACCACACAAACTGTGGTGTGGTTTCATGTAGGTGAAATCAACCATCCCTGTCCATAAATTGCAACAGACATCACACAACACACAAGCCGTATGAACCTAGCGTTAAATCCCTTACCACTTTAAGCCATGGTGTGGTACAAAAGTTTTCAAATCCCCGTAAGTCTGACGCCGGTCTTACCAAGGGGTATCGCGTTACCCAGTTACTGAGCGGAAGTCAGAGAAGCAGTCGCTTTATGTTAAACTAGTATTTAACTGCTTTCGGGAAGCCGAGCCTATATACATAATAGGGTGTCTATATGAGAAAAAATCTAAAAATATATTATTGAGATTGCTTAGGCAAAAAGCAGTCGGAAAACGTTAGTTTTAGTTCATAAAATAGCAAACTAAATTTTAAAATTCAATTCAAAGGTCTGCTTTTTTAATCTGTTTCTGAATAACACCATTAGATAGTAGTCGCCATGATATTACGTCATACGGCTATGTAAACTTAGAAAGTGTTAACTGTCAACTATCAGTGTACCTTTAATCTATAAAGGTTTTTTATTATTTTCGTAACCAACGTAATTGTATTGAAATAATACTGTGGAGGACGGTTTTGTAAAAGGAGACAACACTAATTTCTAACTTAAAAAATATCACTGCATTTGTTTACACAGCTAACTGACGTCATGACCACAGAGCAATATGGCGTCCACTGCGTCCAGCGTTTTCGTCAAATTACGCGCGAAATTTGAAAATGCAAAATATAAATCCCTTTTTATGGCACTTAACGATGGCATAAAAATTTTGTGATTTTTTTAGTGGTTCATTAGCACTATAGAATCTAATTGAGATACTTTAAAAAAATGGTTGTAATACTCTATTATGTGGGAAAAGGCTAGGCTAGATTTTGTGTGGTATAAAAGTGGTTCGTCTGAGTAAGCTCTCACGCTGTTTCAGTGTATTTTCAGGCAATCTCTTACGGCACAACAGTGATATCAAAATTTCAGTGTTTCTGCACTGAAAGTTTTGGCACGGTAATTTCCCAGTTGACTTTCGTTTTCAGCTGAATTTTTTAATGTTAGTTGTTTTTAAATGGATAATTGTGATGTTATAATAGTTTGGTTTAATATTCAGTACCTGTACCGTAATTACGTAATGCAAAATCAATCCGAATCTGAATCGCTTTGAAACAAATTGCTAATCCATAGCTCCATAAGTTCGAAAAAAAAACGGCAAAGCAACGTTAATAACGCAATGAATGTTGTTGAACTGTCAAAATGAAACAGATTTGTCTTTATCGTTTACGAAAATATGTTGCGTAATTAGAAAGCTGGTCGACCAAGCACTGCTCGGGTGAAAATAGAAAATTCTCATTTAATAATATAGGATAGTTCATACTAATTCCATTCTGCCATGATAGTGGGTACTTTCAATTCCATCTTGTTCTAAACTGGGCGATCGAGCTCTGCTCGGATAAAAAACTAAGAAAACGAATGTTCCCAGAATGAGACCTAGCTAACCCCTAATATTGCAACTTTCATCGAAATCGTTAGAGCCGTTTTCGAGAACGTGATTACAAGTATGTTATACATACATTGTTCGTTTAATAGTATATATTAATTAACAGAAGTGTCATGAAGTTCCTGTGGCGACCCCTCGTAGCATGATTATAGTTTAGGTAAATGCAGCTGCCCAAATTCATCGAAGACAATTCAATGGTACCTATATCGGGGGGTTCCTACAGCAGTGATAGCCTAGTGTTGAGACCGTCGGCTTGCCAAGTCATAGGTCTTTAATTCGAATCCAAAGCACGCACCTCTGACTTTTCGGATTCATGTGCGTACTATATAATTTTCACTTGCTTCAAAATCGGTGAACGAAAACATCGTGAGGAAACCGGCATGCCCGAGAGATATTTCTCGACGGCATGTGAAGCCAAGTCAGAAGCCCATGGGTGGCCTCAAAACTCTGACACCAGCACCCTATAGTTGCGTAACACACCAATCACAATCTGAATCATTTTGAAGGATATTCCTAATCCATTGCTTCATATGTTCGAAACATTTGTTTGTTCTACAACGTAAATAACGTAATGAATGTTGTTGAGCTGTCAAAATGAAATGGATGGGGTGCAGGTTAGTCAGTAACCACACGAAAGAGAAATAATGATATCAGGGGGTGAATCCTCAAGAGGAATAAAAAGTAGCAACATCGAGGTCACTGTCTTTTTGATGACTTGACCTTGCTTATTTTCACAACAAAACAAAACATTAATAAAATTATTTCTCCCCAGCGATGAATTACAAAGTCCAGATTTTTTTTATCGCCTAAATGTCTTCCGAATTTTTTCATTTCGAAATGGCGCCCGCCATCAAATTAATGAGACATCTCGCAATCCGATTTTAACAATGAATCTTATTTTTTCCCAATTATAGAGATTTTGGCGAACAATGGAACAATAGTAATTAATATTAATTATTTACAGATTATCGCCCTTGTCGTATTATACAGGATTTGGTTAGTTTATTGTTTTTTAGTAAGTGATACAACAGTAATAGATTATTTGTTTTTTCAGCTTTTTGTTGTGAAAACTACTTCGCTTTTGGAATATAGTGCTTTGATTTAGGACAAGATCAGTAAATTATGTTTCGACTGGATAAACATACTGAGTCAGATCCGACCGATAATCCATTTTCCGAGAGACGGTGTGATGAGCCGCTCTGCAGAGTAGTACAGAACAATTTACTTGAAACGTCTGCTACGGAGCGTGCGTGCCTGTTGGCTGTGGGTAAGTGGGAGTCGGGCCTGTGGCTTCATGCACTACCGTCATCGGACTTAGGCACTTTGTTCGACGACACTACTTTCTGCATCGCTGCTTCCCTCCTTGTAGTTCCTCCTCATCGTTGTTACTGTGGCGAAGTCACTTGACACAACGGCCTGTCTTGCAGCCGAAGTGCGGGTCGCTTAGCGCGGCACGCGAACATTAATGACATCATCTGACGAGCTCTTGTCACCGTCGGCGTTCCAGCTGTATTAGAACCTAATGGCTTGGCATGCGACGATTGCAAGAAACCGGAAGGCATGTCTTTATTTCTTTGGAAGGTGGGTAAGCCTTAAGTGTGGGACCCAATGTGTGTCGATACTCTTGTGCTATCCCATCTTCCTGGCTCAGCGTGCTGTGCTGGCGCTGCCGCTGCGGCTGCGGAAAACCTCAAGCGGCGAAAGTATAATAACCTTATTGATAACTATAATTATTTTTGAGCCGTTTGGGGTTGAAACCCTAGGGCCATGGGGTCCAGTGCTCATGGTTTGTTAAAGGAAATCTCTAAGTGACTGGTTGAAACTTCCCGTGACCGTAAGGCTGGATTCTGCCGGGCAGAGGCTAAGCATTGCCACAAAACGTGGCAGTGCGGCCACTTGAGTACATTACCAGTCGACAGCGATGCGAAGGAATTTTTCAACACCATATTTTAGTTTGTTAATAGTTTTACATAGGTGAGGTTATTATATTTTTAGTTTTGGAAGACGATTTAGAATACCTAGTATACAATAAAAAGGTAGACACACTTCGTTACTTTAGTTATATACAACACTTTTAATTTATTATTACTTACTAACAATATCTGCTTTATTGTCCTGTGTAAGATTACTTGAGATTACAAGAACAGTGGCCCAGTGGTAACGACCGCGACTGACGAGTTGTAAGGTCGTAGGTCCGAACCCAGACAGGCGCATTACTTTGTGTAATTTATTTCATCACCACTGCTCTCAAAACGGTGAAGGAAAACATCGTGAGTGAACCACGTGCATGTCCTAGAACCAAAAATTCGAAGACGTGTGACGTCTACCAACCAGCACTGGCCCACTCTCATAGAGAGGAGGTCTCTCTCTCAGCAGTGGTAACATTATATGGTGATTATATGAGATGATGTTAGATTACTTTATTTTTTGCAATGTGGTTTATTTAGTCAGCCATTCGTTTTAAGAGTCTAAAGTTTTGTTGATTTCTATCATAAATATCTTCGAAAAAGAAAGCCTTATCTAGTACCTAAGGCGATTGAATAATAATCTTCTTATTTTATTTCATGAAGCAAGCTAGTCTTCAGTGATCAAAGGTTCAAACTCAAGTTTTTAAACAGACAATCCAAGTACACAATTATTGGTAACTTCTTTCTGTCCTTGAGTATCCAATCTTCGGTATTTTGGTTGATCCCAAATGCTAGTCTAGCTCGGTCCACGGAAAAACAGGCTTGGTAATGTGTGCGTCGTGATGGCGGGGCCAAAAGATATGTAGGTAATCATTTTACTTGTAGTATACTTTTTGGCTCTTTTGATAAGTTTGTTTTAAATAAAAGCCTTCCTTTTTAGAATGTCACAAACTGGTGAAAATGCTTCCGAAATGTTCGGCATTGGCCTTACATGTTACTATTTTCAATAGCCCTACAAATAATTACAGTAATAAATTTTTTATTGGTCTTATCATGTCCTGTGTCGCAAAAACAGACTTCTGACTTCCAACATCAGTCTGGATTATGAAAAAGTGCTTAATGGATCTAATCGGCAACACCACAAGTTAATTTTCGATTCACAACATCTAACTGGTACTGCTGGGTTTGGTGAGTTTGTTGCGCCACTTCTTCTTTCTAGCTAAAGCACTAGGAAGTGGTGAAGGGTAGGCGTTTTGGGGGACTCTCTTATGTAATTTTGACGTTCGAAAAGTGCTGATTCTCAGCCTAGTTTGAATACATGACTTTTAAAATTTGAATTTTAACATTCTTCTCCAGAAAATATGTTGCAATAAAAATCAAGCGCAATGTGTCCATTTTATCACAGTCCCAAAAATATTTACCAAAAGCACACCCTGTCCCGCTATCTCAATACACACAAAAATGGAGGCGGCTCAGAAAAACGTTGGATCACAACCTGAATAATTCATTACTGGCTCAAGAAGCGATGAGGGGGCGAAAGAAATGATAATAAAGACTTACCGACTACCTTTGTCCCAAGGTTTGGTCCTACAAAACAACTGGGTAGGTATTTGAGACGTTTTATCGCTACTTCCGATATGAGCTAGTTATGAATATATTTATTTAAGAGGGTGCTAAAGTTCGTAGGTATGCAGGGAAAGCGGAATATCTATGTACTTTTCCTCAATCATGCTTGGAATTTCGAGCATTATTTTGACAACCTTATTCGAGATAAATCGAAATCCATGTACTGGTCAAATACATGCGATTACGCGGCTGACAATGTTACTACGAAAATCACCAAGTTTAGCGGCCGAATAAATTACTTTAAAAACTCATATCTGTCGTGTAATTTAAAAATGGAACGAGCTTTTTAGATTTATACATGGCAATTGGCAACCAAGGAGGTCACTTATATTTTTTTTAAATTTAAATTTCGATTTGGCTGTTTAAAGTAAAGAAGAAACAAATGAACACATTGGCGCGTGAAAAATTATCGTTATTCTTCATTGATTCTGAAATTTATAATTAAAGTTTGAATTTCCGCGCATTATTTGAGAAAAGTACTATACAAGCCTTGGCCGCAACCAGGCATTGATGGACTCACGTATGTGTGCTTCGGCCTTGCCTCGGCAAACATTTTCACGTTCAAGCATCGATGCTCCTGTTTGTAGACCGTGACAGTAATAAATATACTATTATTATCTAGCTGCTAGCATTGGTCTTCTGGATAGCTTTTTAAACCAACTTAAAAACGGAGGTTCTCAATAAGTACGTCTGTTTTCTGTTTAGTCATCGACAATATCTTCGAAACGTACACCATGATACACCCTGATACTACTGATCTGTGTTAAGAGTGTCTTAGCAGTAAAAAAAAACACACTTTTAGCAACCAAAAGTGAGGTACAACCTCTGAATTTATAAAGATTAAAATAAAGTCTAGATTTCATCTCCGGATTAAAATCCCTTTCGAAGTTTTGTTATCACAAACCAGATTAGGCTTATAGACTTTAGATATGCTTAACGACGATAAAAGAGATTATATATAACCGCCCGTCTCAATTTTTTGTCTGTTTCAAAGAACACTATTATATTCTGAGATTTCCGTATGAACAAATTTTGCCCTGTTCAGAAACTTAAAATATCAACAAAAGCTGAGAGCTTTACATCAATCCTATATTAGCCTCTTTCTACTCCACTACCCATCATCAAAGGGTCATCCGTAAGTAGTGTATTATTGGGGCTTCTGCATCACTTGCTCTCGCTTCGCTCGAGCGCGTTATGCAGAACGCCCCAATAATACATATTTACTACTACGGTCTGCGGCCCGATTTACAGTTGTAGGATTGAATATTGTGTTTCATTCACTGGCGCGGCGTCAAACTGCGATGGAGCAAAATTAGCATGTGTACTTTATAAACAACAATATCATGTTCGATAGCTCCACAGCGTTGAATCGAAACGATCTTATCTCCCGTTTACAGCGTTCAAATAAAACGTGGAAGAAATCGCATAACATGATGCTTCTAATAAATGTATCTATCATAATTAATCGACAGTCATAAACTTAGGTACATCATGCAGCGGTCAGCGGATAATGTGAAATGACGTAATCCACTTGTCGTATCGTACGATGTGTGGAGCGCACTACAGCTTTCGTCATATATTAGCAACAGTGCAAGTTAATGTCATCGGGGCTTGGGGTACGGATAGAAATCCAGAAAAAGGATTGAACACAAGATCTAATAATTAACTGTATTATGGAGATAGAGTAATTAATTATATTAAAAAAGAATGTAAAAAATCATAAAAACCAAACCGGAACAAATACTTATTCATATGTTCTGCGCGGGAATCGAACCCGCAAAAAACACTTTTGACGCATTCGCTAAGACATCTATTAAACCTACTATTTACATTGTGATGTAGCCAGCTTAGCCAATGCACCAAATGTGTTTTTAAAGATGTGACAAAATATTGCGCCACCTTGTTCTTCCGTTAATAAAGTTAATATTTAATTTATTATGTTTTTGGAACTACAAACATAATGTAACACAACAAGTTTCTAATTCCAGTGCAACCAAAAATTATAGTTAAGACCTTTTTCTTTGCACTTCAATAGTTTCCAGTTGTTCTAAAATAGATCTAATTTTTATAAAGTTTAAGTTCATATTGCTTTCAGTAGAAATAATGCATTTGCAATATTACGTACACAAACACATTTTTGATATCAACATGTTTCGACTTGACTACCAATCATGATCTTTAGTAAAATATGTATTATTATGAAGAAATTTAAACCTTAAAGACATGAATTTATACGTCATAAATAAAAGAATCTGTTTTGTACAGATAATGATTTTATGTATATTTTTATAAATGTCTAAAGTTAATAATTAAGATAACCAATAAAGTACGAACGATTGTTTTTTTATGTAGCCTAATACGTTTACGTTTTACGTTTCTAGTATTAAAAATAAATAATAATAATAAAATGCGATGATTTTAACTGCTCTGCTATCTGTATTTTTTTGAAATTCACTAATAATACATAAAGTAATATTGTATAATAAACGTATTTTAAACAATACCTACTGGAAAATGTTTCTAATTCAGTCATATCAATAATTTGCAATCAATTTAGATTAATTCCTTACACAAATAATAATAATAATAAAAATAAATATTAATAATAATAATTTATTATAATATTATATAAGAAATATTTAAAAATGTAATCATATGTTTAAAAAATGAATAAACGATATGATAATAATAATTTGTTTACTTCTGAATTTAAAAGATTTTGTTAGTAGTACAACTACATTACTATGTTAGTATTTATATTCCCTTGTATAGGTACCTATTTCCTGGATTTATAGGTTTTATAACATAAAAAATATGAAGTTCAACTTATATTGGTTATCGCTTTGAGAAATTGTAATAACTATTTAAATGTGATACTCATAAAGATCTGCATTAGAACAGTAAAGTACATACGATTTCCTTTTTAGAATTTCGTCTCAGGTATCTGCGACATCGTGGCGCCCACTGCCAAATTAGGGAATGAAAGGCAGTGAGCATAGTGAGTATACATGTTTAATTAATTATCGACTCTATTTGACTAGTACATATGATTGAAATACCAATATATCATTGACGATATATTAATATCTAGCTTTGCAATATTTAATATGATCGCTACCTTAATTTATAGTAGTATAAAAGCGATCACTGAGCGTATCCAGAAATTTTGTGAATTTCGGTGTGCAATGTGCATTGTCTGTGTAACGTGAATTATTGTATTGTGTTGAGTGACAAGATCGGGGGGGAGGCAATTTTAAGTATGTATGTACCTATTTAATTTTTTAAGTAGATATAATATCTAGTCTTGAATTTCAGAGTTTTCAGGCAAACGTACTATGTGCAATGAATGAATACTTTTAATTATAAATAACAACAACATTCTAAAGAATCATTATATCATTTTAGGGCATCTACAATTGTTTTTCTTTCATTCGTTCCCTGTAGTAACTTTTGGGTTCGATTCCCAGATCTAATTTAAATTTGCTTGTCTTTATGCAGTGGCTTTATGTTTGTCCTTGTGCAGCTACTTAATAACCGCTACTACTATTGAACAACACGAAGTATTGACGTCGAGTTCTAGAGCCAAATAACATCAGTGTAACTGTCGAAGGCGAAGTTTTGGTTTCGATTCCAAATCTTGTTAAAATGTCTTAATGAGTTATTATATTTGCTTCTACTAGTGCAGCGGTTTACTGTTCTACTGTTGCACATCATGATGTGTTGACACCGAGTTCTAGAACCAAATTACGACTTATTCCATTTTACTAAGCAGTGGTAATAATTCAAGGATCGATTTCTAGATCGAGAAAATTGTTAGAGTTTGTTCTATTTCTCTGTCTATCCTTTTAAGAATTGTTCATTTTTATAACTTCTTACCTACTAATACTTTACATTTTAGGTCGACGTTTGTAAATCCATTCGAGTCCGATGTAGAGTCGCATTGCAACGAGCCCTCTACATCGTTTAAACCGAAGAAAAATATTAATTCAAAGAAGAAAATCAAAGCGGCTAAAGGAAAATCGAAGAAAGTAGCTGCTGCCTCGACTCCATCTGTGAAAGATTTATTTGGTAGTGAGTCGGATTCCGAAACAGATACTTCACCAAAGGGGCCTAGAAAATTGAAGCGCATTCGCATGGCTGATTCTTCGGTGAGTTTAGTCAATGTAAATAAAAAAAATATTTCTTTAACATTTTTTTAGAATTATAATTACCCGCAAGATTTCAATTGGATAATTTGTTCCTACTACTGGCTAGTGCTGGGACTTAGGTGTGAGAGTTTTTTTTTTTGGTTCTGAGATATGCCGACTTCCTTACAATGTTTTCCTTCATCGTTTAAAGAGCAGTAATTATGAAATAAAGTACACAAAGTATAGCGCCAGCCTGGGTTCGAACCTACGGCCTACAACTTGTGAGTTGATGCTGTCACCACTGGGCCAACACTGCTCTCCTAGCCAACTTTCAAATATGTTTATCTAATGTTATTTTATAACAATGTTTACAGGAGGAAGAGGGAGATCTTGAACCGGTGAGGGCAACTGCACTGCGATCGTCTCTGTCTAGAAGAACAGCTTCTGGAAACTCCTACCAACAGGATCTAACACGGCGCGGTGATTATTATATCGAGCTCCGTATTTATAACCATAGGGACGCTGAAAAATTCGGAAAGGATCGATGGAAGCAAGCGCTCCTCACGTATAGGGCATCTGTATTTTCCAATTCAGCGACTTGGCGTGCTACTAATAATCTGGTATCTGCAGCGAAAGCTGAATTTAAGGGGGTGCAACCTGTTCTGTATCCAAATAATATTATTTAACAGAATAAAATAATATTATTTGGATACCTTTTTTTTTACTGACATACTTACTATTTACTCGTATACTTTTTACTTATATTATAGCTATCTAACAAATGTAACCCATATGATATACTTTTAATTATTATTTTCATTGCATTAACTTGTACTTTATTTACAGGAAGCCCAAATATATGAAATATTAAAATCCAAATACTCGATACTAAGAATACTCGATACAAAGAATACTCGATACAAAGAATACTCGATACTAAGAATACTCGATACTGAGTATACTCGATTCAGAGAAAAATCAACATTGAGAATACTCGATATTAGGTATTTTAATAATAATTTTCGATTGGCATACTTACTATTTACTCGTATACTTTTTACTTATATTATAGCTATCTAACAAATGTAACCCATATGATATACTTTTAATTATTATTTTCATTGCATTGACTTGTACTTTATTTACAGGAAGCCCAAATATATGAAATATTAAAATCCAAATACTCGATACTAAGAATACTCGATACAAAGAATACTCGATACAAAGAATACTCGATACTAAGAATACTCGATACTGAGTATACTCGATTCAGAGAAAAATCAACATTGAGAATACTCGATATTAGGTATTTGAATAATAATTTTCGATTTGTTTCACATTAAAAAAAAATCCACTATAAAATTCGAATTTAAAAATAATTTACAAGAAATTAATATCAGAAATCAATTTTGCAATTATAAATATCTGAATATGTTTTACTGTGAAGTCTGTAACATTTCAGTTCCGAAATATTCTGCACACAAAAAAAGTAATATACACAAATCGAATTCCTTATTACAGACGCGTTTTGATAATGTTTATATAATAGCATCAGCTTTTCGAAATCGGATAATCAGTTATAGAGTGAATCCTAGAATGGTTAACATTTCACTTGAATTATTTTTAACGCAAATTTCTGAAACTGCTTGTTATCTTATCAAAGACCAGGTGAAAAAACATAAATCGGTAAAAGTTAATTTTGAAATATTTGTTTGGTATATATTACCAAAAAATTATGAAAAATCGTTGAAGTCATTTAACGCAAAGTATAATGTAGTATTGCAAAACACGGATATTTTGCTCTTATATAAATCATTTTGTGAAAAACTTATTTGTAAATGTTCTGAATTTGAACTGTCTGAGTCAGGCTGGACAATTGAGTCTATCAGTCATTTAGAAATTAATATCATAAAATATAATCCTTTGCGAGGCGGTTCTTATTTACCATTGCCTAAACGTATTCTCAATACTAAATCATGCCTAAACATAAGAAATGAAGACCAGCATTGTTTTCTTTGGTGTATTGTAGCTCATATGTTTCCGGCAAAGACCAATCCAAACAGAACTTCTTCATATCCGCATTATTCAGATTTATTTAATATTTCTAACATGAGTTTTCCGCCCAGTTTAAACGACATTAAGCGCTTTGAAATAAACAATCCCAGTATCAGTATTAATATATACGGTTTGGATAATAATAGTACAGTTACAGGTCCATTATATAAAACAACATCACGTCGTTTATACCATGTCAATTTGCTTTATATTACCAAGAATAGAAAGAGTCATTTCTGTTTAATTAAAAGCTTTGAAAAACTTGTACACAAACAATTGACTCAACATAAAAGTAAAATATATTTATGCGATGAATGTTTTATTTACTTTCGCTCTGAGGACAAATTATATTGTCATGAATGTGCTGGAATAGAAACCATATTACCTGAAAGGGGTACTGAAATAAGTTTCATAAATTATGAAAGAACTCAAAGAGTGCCAATAGTGATATATGGTGATTTTGAAAGTTTATTGCGTGAATATTCTGACAAGCATAAATCAACATATGTAGAAAATATTCAAGTTCATGAAGCTACGTGTTTTGCTTACTATATTTGCTGTAATTCAAATCCCGAATTAAATGACTTCGTATCTTACCGAGGGCCTGATTGTTCTAAGAAATTTGTCAAATCTTTGACTAATGATGTAAAACGATTATATGAAGTATTGTTAGAGAATAAACTTATGATCCCACTAACTGACGATGAAGAAATATGTTTTATCAACAGTACTGAGTGCCATATTTGTAAAAATAAGTTTTCCGTTAATGATAATATTGTTAAGGATCATGATCACTTTACTGGAAAATACAGAGGGCCTGCGCATGCAACTTGCAATTTAAATGCAAAGCAATGCATTTTTATACCAATTGTGTTTCATAACTTGTCCGGTTATGACAGTCATTTATTTATAAATGAGCTTTCAAAGATAAACGGTCGAATTCATCTCATACCAAGAACTAAAGAGAAATATATTTCATTCACAAAAATCATAACCATCAATGCAACAAACGTTGTACAACTGAAATTTATTGACTCGTATAATTTTTTAAGCTCAAGTATGGATAAATTGGTTAAGACTATGAACCCTGGAGATTTCAAACATTTAAAATCTTTTTTTAATAATAATATTTTATTTGATATTGCTCGAAGAAAAGGAATATATTGTTACGATTACATAGATTCCTGGGAAAGATATGATGAGAATAAATTACCAGAACCGTCAAAGTTTTTTAACAAACTTACATCTGAACCTATATCTGATAAAGACTATGAACATGCTTTAAATGTTTGGAAAACTTTTGACATAAAAAATTTGGGTGAATATACCGATTTGTATCTTAAATGTGACGTTTTACTATTGTGCGATATTTTTGAAAAGTTTAGGATAATGAGTTTCAATAACTATGGTCTGGATCCTTGCTATTACGTTTCATCACCATCCCTAAGTTGGGATGCTATGTTATTGTATACTAAAATCAAGTTAGATCTAATCTCTGACGTAGAAATATATCAAATGATAGAAAAAGGTATACGAGGAGGACTTGCACAATGTTCACTCAGATATGCGAAGGCAAATAATGAATATCTTACCGACTATAATAATGAAGAGCCTGATAGTTTTCTTATTTATCTTGATTGTGTTAATTTATACGGTTATGCTATGATGCAAAAGCTTCCAGTAGGAGGATTTAGGTTTCTCCTTGAAAATGAAATTTTAGATTTTGATGTTATGAGCTTATCATCTGATTCTGATATTGGATTTATATTAGAAGTCGATCTTCATTACCCTGACTACTTGCATGATAACCATTCCGATTTACCATTTGCACCTGAAAAATTTGTTCCGTTTTGTAGTCGAAATGCTAAACTTATTGCCAATCTTTTCGATAAACATAGATATGTTATTCATTATATTCATTTAAAGGAATGCTTAAAAAATGGTTTGCAGCTGTTAAAAATATATAGAATATTATCATTTCACCAAAGTAATTTCTTAGAATCATATATTTCCTTAAATACTGGGCTGAGGCAAAAGGCAACATCTGATTTTGAAAGAGATTTTTTTAAAAAACAAAATAATTCCATATTTGGCAAAACTATAGAGAATAAAAGAAAACAAGTTGATGTTAAGCTCGTAAATATATGGACAGACAATTCTAATCGAACTAAAAAATTTTACGGGGCTGAAAAATATGTTAGCGCACCTAATTTTAATAACTTTTCTATTATTTCAGAATCTCTTGTATCAATTCAAATGAACCAAACAAAATTAGTTTTAGATCGTCCAATCTATATCGGATTTAGTATTTTAGAAATTGCAAAATGTCACTTATATAAATTCCACTATTCAGTCATGAAAAGAATTTATGAAAATAAATTAAAGCTTTGCTATACAGACACTGATAGTCTGCTTTATTTAATACAGACAAAGGATTTTTACGAAGACTTAAAAACACATTTAAAATATTTTGATACTAGTAACTTTGAACAAGATAATGTATTTAATATACCAATGGTTAATGTTAAAAAACCTGGCTACTTCAAAGATGAGTTGGGTGGTGAAATTATTTCAGAATTTGTAGGTTTGGGAGCAAAATTATACTGTATAGATTCTAAAATTTCCACCTTAAAGAAAGCTAAAGGTGTTAAGAAATCTATTACCAAAAAATTGAATATAAAACAATATAAAAAGGTTTTACTGAATAATGAAATACTCCGAGATGATATGTGTATTATTAGATCTAAGCATCATAGAATTTTTACACAAAAGATAAATAAAGTAATTTTGTCAAACAGAGATGATAAACGACAAATAATGGGTGATAAGATATCAACCTTACCATGGGGTCATTATAAAACAATATTTTAAATGAAAACAAATTATTGATTATTTTCTGATAAGTATTAATTATTGCATATATTTGAGCTCCTGTAATTATAATAGTATGTAACTTGTATTGTTAGTTTTAGATTACTACTAAGATTAAATATGTATTTTAATTTAAGATGTGAAATAAATAATTGTGTAATCTTAAAGAAGTTTTTTATTTATTCATAAAGCCTTATATACTATAGATATAACATGAATATTATTAATTTAAACATTTATTTGCTTTTAAAATACATTCAAATAATGTAATTTTAGTTAATATGTAAATATTGAAATACATTTATTTACTCAATATTAAAAAGTCGAATTGATAAAAAAATTATAATAATAATTAAATTAACTTTTACAATAATAAAACATTATACATTAGATTTGCTTAACTTTTGTACAATTTTACTAACTAAATTATCAGTTTTATCCATTATGTCATCGTAATCACTTGTCACTATATACTGCACATTCACACTCGCATTGTCAGTTTCAGTGTCTATTTCTTCGATATTACAGCCATCCAAATCATAGACCATAATTTTTATCAGGTGATGAACACGCCCTTGCTCTTTCCGCATGATATAGGATGAGTTTTTAAAAGATTTACTTTTTTTCTTCTTTAATCTTCGCTCCACTGTTTTTTGCTGTCGACTCTCCTCATATGCTTTAGTTGCTTCAGCCATTTCCCAGGTCTCCCTATCTTGAGCATAGTAAAAAGGATTGATAACTGGGTCTGCTGAGTCTTCTATCACATTCTGAAAGAATATCAAGAATATTATAACTAAATAGCATGAACTATGGAATTAATATTTGATTTAAGATAATCATAATAGTAAGGTACCTCTAAATTTCGCGGGTCGACGATGTCTAAAACGGGGCTGTAGGATGGTGAATGTGACATGATTCTGTAAAAAAAAAAATGCTTTAGGTGCATAATTATTATTTTTAGAGTAAACAAATAATTAAATAAAATAAAAACTTACCTTGAGAATATAAAATCGTAAAGAAATGACCGCCTTTTGCACAGAACACCTGCGAAGTGACTCATATTGCATACTCGTATCTTGAAAGAGGAGAATTGAACCGTTCCTGTTGCGACTTGTTGCGACAATCTAAAGATAGCACCAAATAAAGTATATATGTCTATGTTAGGTAATAATTGAATTAATTGACAAGATGAAGTTGATCAAACAACCCATATCACTAAACGTTAAAAACATAAATCTTGACGAGTCTCCTAAAGAGATTAGACATAGCGCTTTGTTGCCAAATACGATTCGTTGTATTATTTGTGGTCCCTCAAACTGTGGTAAAACAAACGTTGTGATTAGTTTGTTATTGCATGAAAATGGGCTAAAATTTCAAAACCTTTACCTCTACTCGAAGACTAATTTTCAGCCAAAATATTGTTTTTTACGAGAAGTATTAAGAAGAGTGCCTCAGATAAAATTCAATGAGTTTAATGACGGTAAAGATGTCATATCTCCGAGTGAAGCCCTACCAAATTCTATATTTATATTTGACGATGTTGTATGTGAAAAGCAAATAAACATCCGTAATTATTTCTGTATGGGTAGACATAAACAAATTGATTGCTTTTACTTATCGCAAACTTACTCAAAAATCCCGAAACAGTTGTTGCGCGACAATGCTAACTTTCTTATAATATTTAAACAAGATGATGTGAACTTAAAGCACATATATGAAGAACATGTCAACTCCGATCTACCATGGAATCAGTTCAAAGATATTTGTAAAACTGTTTGGAGTAACCCGTATAACTTTCTTCTTATTAACAAAGAGTCATCATTAAATAATGGAAGATACAGACAGAACTTCGATATTTTTTTTAAATTTGAATGATGGTAGATAGATACATGTGCCTACATATAAATGAACTCTATACAAAAACATTGCTAGTTTTATTCCTCTCTTAGTTGAACACAGTTGTGGTTACATAAAATGGAGAAAAATATTAAAATAGAATTAATGAAGTCTGTTGACTCCATAAAAAATAAAATAAAACAAATGAAAAAACAGGAACATACTATGAACTTGTCACTTGATAAAATGCTAAAACCAGTGACAGATCCTCTTAAAACTCTAGTTAATTCAAATAGTTCTATAGAAAAAATAAAAAATAAAGATAATATAACTCTGACTTCTGAAGAAATTGAATCGGATGAAAATAGCTCATCTACAAAGTGCAATGATTATTACGAACCAAAATTTAACTCTCCACAATTGTCAGAACAAAATTCTGTAAGAGAATTGATGGATAATTTAGAAATATCATTGGAAGGTGATGACATCCATGGTATTTATGATAGTATTAATATACCATTCGGAATAAGAAGTGAACAGAAAAAAATACTTATGGGTAATTCGACTGTATCATTTTCTAAAATTGATAGTTTAAATAATGATAATTTAATTTTGATTAAAATCGATGATAAAGCTTATAATTTGACCCCTGGCCTGAAAGAACTTTTACTACGAAGAAAACCAGATTTAAAGTTAATATCGAACAAAGATAAACTTGTCTATAAGGATATGTTACATCATACAAATGCGCATAAAAGAGATTTTAACCCTAAAGGTCAAATAAGAGGCGATAAAGGGATAAAATATCGTGAGATAATCAAACCATTATTTTCTGAGACTTTAAATGATAAATGTGAGATCAAACTTGGAGGTAATTTACCGAAACTAAAAAAATATAAAACCAACACTGATTTAGTATATTGGGATGATCCCAATGAATTGGTCGAGAGATTAAAGTTATTAGTAGCTTCAAGAGATGCTGGAAATACAAATCATGATAATGAAATTTTATCTATAATTGAAGAATTAAAAGAAGCCGATATAATTAAATAATAAATAGTGGTAGTCAGAAGATTTTGATTCAGTATTACGGACTTATTCATCACGAGCATTGGCAGAGCTCTATACAGCTAAAACGTACCATTTATACTTTTATGTAACACACAAGCCGAAGATTGAAAAAATAAATTAGAGTTACAAAATATCAACATGAGCAAAGCAGATGTAGTAAATGAAATTCATAAAAACGCTAGAGTGAACTTTCCGCGAAGACGTGTTATTATGAGAGATATAGATGATTTATGGCAAGCAGATTTAATTGATATGCAATCTGTTGCCCCAGAAAATAAGAATTTTAGATTTATTCTCGTCATCATCGATACATTTTCAAAATACGGTTGGGCCTTTCCTCTTAAAACCAAATCCAAGGATAGTGTGTGTGACAGTTTTAAGACGTTGCTGAATAAAGGTCGGGTGCCTAAGAATCTACAAACTGATAATGGAACAGAATTTTATAATAATAAATTCAATAAACTCATGAAATGCTTTCGCATTAACCATTATTCAACTTTCTCAACAAAAAAAGCCTCAATAGTTGAACGATTCATTAGAACATTGAAGTCTAAATTGTACAAAGAATTTAGTTTAAAAGGTAATTACGATTGGAAAAGTAACACTCTTAATGATGTCATTTATAAATACAACCATACTCATCATCGAACAATTGATGAAATTCCAGCAAATGTGGATAATATTAATAAAAAACGAATATTAGAGAAATATGTAAAGTTAGAAAAAAAAGTTGGTTTAAAAAGTATGTTTAAGGTGGGTGACTATGTGCGTATCAGTAAATACAAAGGAACATTTGAAAAGGGGTATACTCCCAACTGGTCGACAGAAATATTTAAAATTCGAAAAATACAGAATACAACCCCTATAACCTACTTAATTGAAGATGCAATCAGAAGTCAGCCTATTTTAGGAGCATTTTATGTACAAGAGCTTCAAAAGACAAAACATCCTAATGTATATCTAGTTGAAAAAGTTCTAAGACGGAATGGAAATAAGGTTTTAGTGAAATGGTTAGGATTGCCTTCTGCTGAAAATAGCTGGATTGATAAGTCTAATATATTATAACAAAGAAAAAGTGTTAACCGATGAAAGTCGTATTGTATTTATTAAGTGTTCAATATATGATTGATCAGTCTTGTGATGTGTTTTGGAGAGAGCAGTCTTCTTAATTGGCTTATAAATCATTTACCAATTGAATTACATTTACCAGGATATAATTATTGTGGTCCTGGTACAAATCTGATTAAAAGACTTACACGCAAAGATAAAGGAGTAAATAAATTAGACGAATATTGTAAAGAACATGATATTGCCTATCACAAATCGAAAAGCTTAAGGGATCGGCATAAGGCAGATTTAGTTTTATTAAAAATGGCCAAAGAGCGGGCAGTTGCCTCTGATGCAAGTGTGGGGGAAAAGTTTGCAGCACATGTAGTAAGCAAAGCTATGTTAGCAAAAGTTAAAACTGGAGCGGGCTTACAAAACCGTAAATGTGATAAAAAATGTTTAAAAAAAATAACGTCTGGCAGCGGTTTTAAAAATAAATTAAAAAATGTTATTTCTAAAACGAAAAGACACATACGGAAATTGAAACCAAAAGGCAAGAAAATGGCAATAGAATTAGCTATGGCTGCTGCAAGAGAATTAGTTAATGATTCAGCTATAAAACTTCCTCGTGTTATTCCTATACCAAAAACTGGCGGCGTGTTACCTTTGATTCCTATTTTTGCTGGACTATCGGCGGCAGGAGCTTTAGCAGGAGGTGCAGCGGGAATAGCTAAAACTATTAATGAATTAAAAATGGCAAAAAAACATTTTTATGAATTGAAACGACACAATGAAAAAATGGAGGCTCTTTGCATCGGAAAGGGATTACATCTTAAACCTCATAAAAATGGACTTGGAATTTTTGTATCGAAGGAAAAAAACTAAAATACCGGCTACCCAAACGAGCCTTAACTAACATTGACATTCTAAAGTATGGTAATAATATTCCTTATTTTCGAGGTGTCTTTATGAGAAACGAGCTCCCTAAAAAACCTTTAAAAAAAGAATGTGGAGTTATAAATTTAGATCATTCTAGAAATCCTGGGTCTCATTGGGTAGCCTATGTAAAATACAATGATTATGTAGAATATTTTGACAGTTACGGAAATCTTAAACCTCCAAAAGAATTTATAAATTACCTTGGTTCTAAAGTTCACTATAATTATGATAATATACAACGCAATCATCCTTTCAATTGTGGACATCTTTGTTTAAAGTTTTTAAATAATTTTTGGTCTTGTCAAGAAATAAAATAAACAGGATCGTCCAGAAGTGTTCAGTATGCAAGCATGTCTTTAACTGTTACCATCTCTGGAAATAAATCAGAACTGGATTCATACTTTCAACCACCTCTAAGTTTATCTGGTCAATACGAGTGCGGTTTGCTATATTTTTCAGTATTAAATTCAAAACCATCAGGAGGGCAAATTAATAACAACATTTTGCCCGTGATCAGAATCGAATGTGATCTAGTCCATGGTTCATACTCTAACGGATTACCAACCCATATTATTCATGAATTCATATCTAATACTGCTGCGGCTCATCAGTACATAGAAATACCACAAAACGTTATTTACTTTCCGGTGAACAAAAATATAATATCATCTATATCTATTAAAATTGTTGATCAATTTGGCTACTGCATTAATTTCAAAGAAGCGCATATTCAACTACGACTTCATTTAAAAAAAACGATATGATATTATATTATAAAAACCGTGCAGTCAACATAAAGCACTTTACTTCTTCTACAGCCACTAAAGTGCAACGACGTAAGACAAAAGTAAAAAAATTGACAAAAAAAAATAAAGATTTCCTTAAAGCCCTAGGTTTTAAAGTATGAATATACTACAGATATCTGAATCACCACACTTCGATACTTCAATCGAAAGTTATGAAGTCCATTCTTACAACCCCTACAACAACAGCTTCAGAGAAAATGATGAAATCAGAATCCCCATACACCAGCAAGACGTATACGTACTACCGTCAGCCAGTTCAATTTACATCGAAGGTCAAGCAAAAATCTTCGGTAAAGATGGAAATCCGCTTAAGAAAACTATTACGTTCAGTAATAACTCTGTTATGTTCTTGTTTCAAGATATTAGATACGAAGTAAACGGTATTGAAATAGACCGTATTAAAAATTCTGGAATAACATCAACGATAAAGTCGTATGTGTCAATGAATGAAGGAGAAAATAAAGTTGCAGCCTTATGGGGTTGGAATATGGATGGAATTAAAAGTGACGGTCATTTTAGTGCTATCATACCTCTAAATAAGATTTTAGGGTTTGCAGAGGATTACAATAAAATTGTGTTAAATTGTAAACATGAACTTATACTAAATCGAAGTAACTCTAACTTAAACAGCGTCATATTAACTGATGATGTTGCTCATTTTCAAATAGATGTGGAAAGAGTACAATGGCGTGTACCACACATAAAAGTATCAGACCGCGAGCGACTCACACTTCTAAAATACTTAGAAAGAGATAAACCTATACAGATGGCATACAGAAATTGGGATTTATACGAGTATCCATTACTCCCTAAAACTACTAAGCATTCTTGGTCAGTTAAGACGGCATCTCAATTAGAGAAACCCCGATATGTAATTTTTTGTTTACAAATTAATAGAAAAAATAATAAAACCAAAGACAGTTCTTTGTTCGATCATTGTGGAGTAACAAATATAACACTATTTCTGAATTCACAGTATTATCCGTACGAGCCTTTAGGCTTGAAGTTTACGGAAAACAAATATAATATATTATACGAGATGTATGTGAAATTTCGTCAGTCGTATTATAACTGTCCTGCGGACCCGTTGCTTGATATAACCGATTTCAAGGAAAGAGCTCCTCTCTTTATCATAGACTGTTCAAGACAAAACGATAGTTTAAAAAGTGGCCCCGTAGATGTGCGGTTGGAAATTGAATGTTCTGCACCAATACCAGACAATACAACTGGATATTGTTTAATTATTAACGATCGGCTAGTAGAGTATAAACCTTTGAGTAACATAGTGCGAAAATTATCATGACTGCTATAGTAGATCTTCAAGGTTTTAAAACAGAAGCAAATGAATTCATAGTTAAAGAAATTGCAATATTGTGCGATAATAAATTACAGGTGCTTTTGATAAAACCGCCTTTTCCATACCATGAATTGACAAAAAATGAAAGGAAGCAAGTAAATTGGATTGAACGTAATAGAAAGATGTACTGGAGTGAAGGAATTGTATCCTATTCAGATTATCAGAAATTAATAACAGATATTGTTAGAGATAAATTTGTCTACGTCAAAGGTTTAGAAAAAGTATTGTGGTTACAATATATTTTAGGAAATAATAATATATATAATTTAGAAGAAAAAGGCTGTCCTAGTTTGTTAACTCTTTATGATCAATATTTATATTCTCAAGATTTGTATAGTTGTATTTATCATGAAAAAATATGTGCTTTAAAAAATGTTCTGTGTTTAAAAAAATGGTGTTTTGAGAATAAATGTTTTAAATAAAATGATTTTTTTATTTCACACAAATATGTCACTATAGTTTACCAAACTTACATTACCCCTTCCCCCAAAACCTCCTTATACATCTAACGAATGTCTATATAAATTGTTAGCAACAGAATTTGACTTCATTATATTTTCATTAATATTTGTTTGAAGTACTTATTGCATGTCGAAAATGTTAAAAGAAAACTACAGTCCTCGATATGACATGTATCATACGCATAAAATGTGCTTATATTCATATAATTATTATTGGGTAACAGCTGACTCTCGGAAAAGGTTGGTGATGGAAATGGCTGATGCGGGATTATTTTATTGCGGCAATGGAATTAATGATAGAACTGCATGTTTCTCATGTGGAGGTGTTATTGAAGGTTGGGAGATTTACGATGATCCTTGGTTGCAACATGCTATAAACTTTCCACATTGTTTTTATTTGAACGCTGTGAAAGGAAGAGATTATATCACTAAGTGTCTGAACCAGAAATCATAATATTATAAACTTTAAGCACAAACGATGAAATAACCAATATTCGACATCGCGCCGTTGAATGAAATACAAATATTACGAATCGAGCCGCAGACCATAGTAGTAAATATGTATTATTGGGGCGTTCTGCATAACGCGCTCGAGCGAAGCGAGAGCAAGTGATGCAGAAGCCCCAATAATACACTACTTCCGTATTATCGGCTATAGAAGTCCATATTCGTGGCCATTGCTCGTCAGCCGAAACATAAGTGGGCTAACCTAATAAATCAAATCACGCACTTCATTGACGGTCACTCCATGAACTGCCCGGCCATCCCGGCCATCGGGCTATTGCTCATATTCGCCAAGATAGGTCAAACGAGAATTAATTGCGTTAGATCTGCAGACTCCACTAGATGGTATAAACACAGAATAGATTGGTACAGAAGGTCGACTCTATACAACGAGCGAAACGCACGCACACATAGACACGATTCACGTACAGCGTGTGCAAACGCTCTCGCCACTGGCATTCGACCGATATCGCTGGACGTAATGTATCTTCCAAAAGTATCTTATCAAAATTTTAACTAATTGATCAGAAAACTTATCCATTTGTTGTAGTGTCATCTACAAATTGAGTGCCTTCATTTGATTCACTTTACAAATCATTTGAAAATTTAGGTACAGTTGAATGTGTTACTAAAACCCTTTAGTAAGTGATTGCGTAATAAGAATTTAACCTGAATAGGGTTTGTTTAAACTTTAAGCAATACTCGAATAAAGGAACAGACGTCTGTGTCTGACGTCCGCCTGTTTTCTCTGGCTTCATGGAGCTGACCTTCTGTACTTATCTATTCTGTGATATACATTTGGTCTCAAGGAGCTCCGTCTCTGTATCACTTTGATATTCTCTCGAACCATTGGGCCAGTAATCGGTAAAGGGAAGAAATTGAACCGATTGCCTCTCAGTGTTTTAAGGTTTTTATTTACTTATTTTTGAAGACTTGAGTTTATTTGTGATATGATACACAAAGGTGTTCTATGATGCGAGAAATTCCGGATGGTAAATCGTAGTTACTTATTTTAAATAAGGGAAGAAAACTAAAATGGTACTTGACTACATTCGAAAAATCATCTTGATTTCTGAATCATGTCTGCCATGTTTCAGGTAAGCCTTGTCATTTCCTGATTGCAAGATTTAGGTAGTTACTTAAAGAGTCTTTGAAGATACTATAAGAAAAAGATTTGTCAATGTTGATTTCAGGCTGCTTCGTAAAGTTCAATACAACTACCTACATTTGTTTCACCCATTCTAGGTTCATTCGCGTTATTTTTTCTTTACCGTCAAGTATATTAGACATTGTAATCAATCAGCCTTTTCCCAACTATATTGCGATTGGCTTCCAGTCTAACCTGATGCACTATTTTACATGGAGCGACTGCATATCTGACGTCCACAACCCAGTAACAGGGTAATACAATACCCCTTGGTAAGACTGGTTGTCAGACTTTCAGCCGGGACCAACGGCTTAGCGTGCATTCCAAAGCACAGAGGAGTATCGGTATATAAAGATGGTCACGAATCCAAGGACCAACCCCGGCAAGCGTAGCTTAACCTGATGGATCGACCCGTGCGGCTGTTATTACTTAGCCACGAGCTCCTCTGTATTAGACATAATAATAATCAACATAGAAAAACGCTCTAGACCTGATCTTGAAACTGGTCTCGTAAGTATTGGGTCCGTAAACGAAACCTGCAGGCGACCTCAAAATTGTCACACAAAACATTATACATCAGCTTAAGAGGGAGCAGGGCCTGCGATTCTCCATACAAATGTATTCCCCCTTTTTCTTCCTGAATTATGCCACTAGAGCATTTTTTTTTCATAAAGTCTAGGTCTCTTGTAGACACGTCCCTGTTATTTCCTTTTTTTTAGGAACTTATTGGTAAAAAAATACAATCCTCCAAAAATTACAAAAATGCTCCATTTTTACCGCCGTGATTAGAGGACTATCAGACAAATTAGAAAAGTTTTTAACATAAAAGAAAACGATAGGAACTTGGAAAAGGAGAATACGAAACGTCGACCTCGTCATTTTTTTTTTTTTACATAATCGGTCTGAGCCATAGCTGTCCCTATCGTACTCTGGAGGCAGACTTGAGGTAAGACGACGGCAATAGTTTCTTCAAATACCTATTTTTCAAATTCCTCGCAGGCCACGGTCCCCTCTTAACTGCAGGGATTACAAAGGTCCCCTAAGATCATACATACACCTCTGACATTTTGAGACACAATCAAAATGGCGGCCCAGGTACATCCGTTACCCAAAAGCTAGTAGATTATAAAGCTAGGGTACACGACGGTATGTAGGGGGAATACGTCGAAATGCCGAGCCGACCTAATCGGGCACCTTCTTCCCCTGACACGGAGGGATATTAAAAAAGGGTGCTAATGTTACGGAAGTGGAAATATTTTTGGGATTTGATGTGGTATTTTAACTACCTATTGGCCGAAATTAGTTCTGTTCAGGTTCATGTGGGTAAGTGGCAAACTATGCAAGGCCGTAGACTGCTTATCCTCCAGAGGGACTGCGGCTGTAAAATAGACAAACAGATTTGCGAACAAGTCTTACCTGCTGATAATAATAAATCAGCAAAGAATATATGGGCTATAAAACAATGGAAGAAAGAGACAGGCCAGAGGACATTGATTAAAAACAAAATAAATAATTTAAAAAATCAAAACTCCGACTGCAAAATCACATAACTGAAAAGAGAAAAACAAGCATTATAATCTATAGAATTTTATGGTATTGCAGGCTGGGGACAAACCAATAACCTGAAAATATGGTGTAACTTTTCTTTCTATCTAAGGACACTTGGGTTTTCAAGACGAATATAACGATATATCTGTCGAAATCCATCCAGCCGTTTGGAAGATACGAACTCTTAATAAAGAAATTTACAAAACATAGGTACATACATACATGATACACGCGAAAAACATAACCCTTCCTCGGCAGTCGGGTAATAAAAAAAAACAGTTTCACCTAAATATGTACCTAAAGCACTGCTAGCAACAAAAACTGACCCAGAAGCAAAATATTAAAATGACTTATCCCACATTTTCATAAATCTAAGGACAATCCGAAGCACCCTAGTCAGTTGCTAGTAATAAAACGGTTCGCTCGTCCAAAAAACAGACTTCACTATTTAATCATTCCTTTCCCAGCCAAAGAGTAACGCAAACAAGAAGTATTTTTCATTACTCCCTAATTTTTGACATCAAAGCTTCTCTCTTGTTAGTAATTATGTAGTGACCACATACATACAGCATCAACACGTCTGACCGCGACGGCGCGCGGCCGGGCACTGACTGCACTGAGGGCCGCAGACATGGCGTACGCCACCTGCGACGTCGTGGAGACGAATAGCAGAATCATCGAACAGACACAACCGGCCGGCGCTGGATCAAGCTAGCGACAGAGCGCGCGCGCAGCCGCCGGGTATATTTATAGATGTGGCGTTTCACACTATACCGAAGATCAAGCAAAGCAGGAACGAATCCTTTGCATGGTGTGCGTCGAGCCCTGATTGGTTAATCATATTTTCACTATGTGCGCCTCACACCACTAAATATATTGAGGTAATAAACAATATAATCAGGTCAAAATAAATTTAATTATTCATATCGTCATTTGAGTTTCATTCCTCACATCCAACGAATTATCCCCTACATTGGTGACCCCGACGACCGTCAAACGACGTATAAACATGCCGAACGAAGATCAAAAACTCGTACTCGACACCGAAGATGTAGCAGCCATTTCCTTGAAGTCGCGCCTACCCCTGTTCTGGCGTGACAAACCCAGACTTTGGTTCGCACATTTCGAGACCATGATTGCCAGCCAGAAGCTAAGCGACGAGAACAAATTCGGTCTCGCTGTTTCTCAACTTGAGAAGGTAGACGTGGAACAAGTAGGGGATATCATTATGTCGCCGCCTACTACAGGAAGGTATGAGGAACTCAAGAAAAGATTATTGTCAGTCTACGAGGAGTCGGAGAACAAACAGCTACAAAAGCTGCTCAACGACGTCGAATTGGGCGATCAACGTCCGTCGCAACTACTGCGGCGGATGCGAGACCTAGGCCGAAGCATGATTCCTGACCAAACACTACGTATGTTGTGGATGAGCCACTTGCCGTCAGCGACACGAGCCGTACTATCAGTGAGTGAAGAATCAAAATTGGATACACTGGCAGCGATGGCAGATAAAATGGATGAGCAAACCAAGGAGATATCATCTATTTCTACAAACGTTCACGGCACAAATACTACAAGCCCATCGACTTCATCTTCATCAGAAACGAAAATAATGAATATGATCGAATCACTCACTAAAGAAATCGCCGAGTTAAGAATAGACCGACCGCGAGGCAACTACCGTCGTTCGCAAAATTATCGACGCGGCGCAAGGTCACGGTCAAGATCATCAAAACGAGCTACGGATATATGTTTTTATCACCGAAAGTTTGGAAAAGACGCTTACAAATGTCTACGACCGTGCAATTACGACAGGGCAAAATCAAATCAGGAAAACTAGATAAGACTTCAGTTACGACGGCAGCCGAAGTCAACGAACTAGCAAACCGCCGTCTATTTATCAAGGAATTATCAACGGGACTGCATTTCCTAATCGACACTGGCGCGAACGTGTCAGTATTACCAGTACGAGGAACAGAAAAACGGAAGCAAAACCCAAGTAATTACTTGTACGCCGCCAACGGTTCGTCAATACCCTCCTACGGTGAACGATCGATGCTACTGAACATTGGACTACGACGACCGTACAGATGGAGTTTTGTGGTTGCTGAAGTGAAACGACCCATAATTGGCGCAGATTTCTTACACAAACATCAGCTAACAGTGGACATTCACGGAAAAAAACTCATAGATAAGCGAACCAGTCTGTCCGTCGTGGGTTACGTAACAACGTCCTCGGACCACAGCGTTAACACAGTGAATAGCCAGCAACCATTCCACGACCTACTTGCAAAATATCCTGACATCACTCGACCGTCCTTGAAGCTTTGCCACAGCGAAGTGGAACACCAGATCGAGACAACGGGACCGCCCATCTATTCAAAGGCAAGACCACTATCGCCTCACAAGTACAAAGTGGCGAAGGAAGAATTTGAAGCAATGATGGAACAAGGAATCTGCAGGCCTTCAAACAGCCCATGGGCGAGTCCGCTACACCTAGTACTGAAGAAGGACGGCACGTACCGAGCGTGCGGAGATTATCGTCGTCTCAACGCCATGACAGTGCCAGACCGGTACCCCATACCCCGTCTGCACGACTTCACCTACAATTTACTAGGAAAGAAAATCTTCTCCATAATCGACCTTCGGAAAGCATACTACCAAGTCAGAAATCGAGAAGAAGATATTATGAAAACAGCAGTCATCACACCATTCGGCCTGTTCGAGTTCGAAAGAATGTGTTTTGGTCTACGCAGCAGTGGTCAAACGTTCCAACGTCATATCGACAGTGTACTCCGAGGACTACCTGTTTTTCCATTCGTGGATGACATTTTAGTGGCTTCGAAAAATAAAGAAGAGCACAGAAGAGACTTGGAAGAGGTGTTTAAAAGACTCAACGACCACGGGTTACAACTCAACGTCGCAAAATGTACATTTGGCCAAACAACACTCGATTTCTTAGGCTACACCATATCTCCAGAAGGAATAAAGCCAACACAAGAAAAAACCAAGGCCATTACGTCATACCCATTACCGCAGACGATTCAACAACTTCGTCGATTTTTAGGAATGATGAATTTTTATCGTGAAAACATTCCGCACGCTGCCGAACATCAAAAGGAACTCAACGCTTATCTACGTGACTCAAAAAAGAACGATAAAACACAAATTCAATGGGGTGACACTGCAAGGAGTGCATTTGAGAAATGCAAAGAAGACATCAGCAATGCCACATTACTATCATACCCATCATCAAGCCTACCTTTCGCTATGATGACCGACGCGTCGGACACCTGTGTGGGAGCTGTACTTCAACAGCAAATCGCAGGGAGATGGAAACCGCTCGGATTTTTCTCAAAAAAGCTCAACGACGCTCAAAGAAAATACTCCACTTACGACAGAGAGCTGTTATCAATATATATGGCTGTTCGTCACTTTCGCCGGATTTTTGAAGGCTGTGACGTCACCATCTTCACCGACCACAAGCCGCTTATCAATACATTGAAAGCAACGAGTAAGAACGAAACGCCACGACGCACTCGCTACTTGGAATACATCGGTCAATTCGTCAACAGTATCAAGCACATCGCAGGTAAAGATAACATCGTCGCCGACGCGTTATCAAGAGTAGAATCAATCTCATGCCCATCACCGATCGACTACGACGAGTTAGCAAAAGCACAGAGTACAGACGCACAGCTCAAACTGTTAACGAAAAACGACCGTTACGCATTCACACGCACCAAGTTACATGGAACGTCAAAACTAATCCACTGCGAGATGTCAACAGGGGTTGCTCGTCCGTTCTTACCCGAAGAATTCAGAAAACAAGCTTATCAAGCAATGCACGACTTGAACCACCCCGGCGTGAGAGCAACGAGACGACTAGTCACCACACGATTTTTCTGGCCATCGATGAAGAAAGACGTTACAGAGTGGTCGAGAGCTTGCCCCCAGTGTCAGCGCGTAAAAGTTCAGCGGCACACGAAATCACCAATTGCAAGTTTCCAAAACGTTGATAGACTGACCCATGTGCATATCGATATCGTCGGACCACTACCAATATCGAACAGCTGTCGTTACTTACTTACAATGATTGACAGAGCGACAAAGTGGCCAGAAGCACAAGCAATCGAAGAAATAACAGCAGAGAAGGTAGCCAACGCGTTTTACGAAGTATGGATCTCAAGATACGGTTGTCCGGCAACAATAACAACAGACCGTGGTGGGCAATTCGAGTCCGAACTGTTCAACAAGTTAATGCATCGCATGGGTATCGAACGCATACGGACTACAGCATACCATCCTCAGTCCAACGGCTTGATTGAACGTTGGCACCGCTCATTAAAGACGTCACTCGCCGCAAAACTTAACACGGCCAGCTGGGCGCACGAGTTGCCTACTGTACTATTGGGCCTACGCGCGGCTTTTAAAGAAGACATAGGGGCTAGTGCAGGCGAGTTATTGTACGGACAAACGCTAAGATTGCCTGGAGAGTTCTATGACGAAGCTATGACATCGCATCATAATTCATCGTACTTTATGAGCCACCTAAGCGAAGCACTGAAGAAGGCACAAGTGCAACGCGATAGTACCAACAGAAATCGTGCAATATTCATTCACGGCGACCTGTATACATGTACGCACGTATACATACGCAACGATGCAGTCCGCAAGCCGTTATCACCAACTTATAATGGTCCGTATCGAGTCATCGCCCGTTTCGACAAATATTTTGAAGTGCAAATGGAGAATAGAAGCTCGAACATATCGATTGATAGACTGAAACCTGCCTATTATCTGAGTCCGGAGCAAGAAGCAACACATACTTACGCTCATATAACAAGAACAGGCAGAGTATCAAAACCACCTGTACGCTTCGCTGGCGGGGGAGTAATGTAGTGACCACATACATACAGCATCAACACGTCTGACCGCGACGGCGCGCGGCCGGGCACTGACTGCACTGAGGGCCGCAGACATGGCGTACGCCACCTGCGACGTCGTGGAGACGAATAGCAGAATCATCGAACAGACACAACCGGCCGGCGCTGGATCAAGCTAGCGACAGAGCGCGCGCGCAGCCGCCGGGTATATTTATAGATGTGGCGTTTCACACTATACCGAAGATCAAGCAAAGCAGGAACGAATCCTTTGCATGGTGTGCGTCGAGCCCTGATTGGTTAATCATATTTTCACTATGTGCGCCTCACACCACTAAATATATTGAGGTAATAAACAATATAATCAGGTCAAAATAAATTTAATTATTCATATCGTCATTTGAGTTTCATTCCTCACATCCAACGAATTATCCCCTACAATTACACCTGTTTTAGTAATTCTTTTGATTGTAATGCTCTTTGTACACGTGCTAAATAAAAAATAAATATGCATGTTTTATGGATGCGCGAATTTTCTGGTTTCCCTATAGTTTTGGTGGGGTAAGCGTGTGAAAATGAGAAATAAGGCTGGTAAGCGTCTGTGGGCAAGACCTATGTGATTACTTGCACGTATTATGGGACTTGTAGTGTGCACATAAAAGAAAATACGATGAATTACGAATAGTTTGGCCTAGATGTTCTGGCTGTAAGTACTTTATTTAAAACACGTTCTGTAGTGTGAGGTTTATGCAAAGGCTAGGAAAAAAAAGTATTAATTATTTCCTGTGACTTTGTCTGTAATAATAATTTAAGTAATTGAAATCACTGTAATTCTAATAATTGTAATTTAAATGATTGTAATAATTGTAATTCAAATTTTCTTATAGATTGTAATAATTCAAATAGTTCTAATAATTGTAATTATATTCAAATGATTGTGTCAAATTAAATTAAATTAACTATACATATGTAACTATAATTTTGCATGCCCGTAATGAGGGTGAAATATGTCCTGCGCTGTAATATAATTTAACATCTTGTGTACCCACCATATTTCAGGCAAATAAATGATTTTTACTTTAATTTACTTTATCTAATACATTCTTACCTTGTTCAAAACACTCCGGGTGTTTTGTGACTATGACAGCTCCGGCTTTTAACCCTTTATTTTTAGAAAGATATTTGAGGGAGTCGGAACGTGTGTTGTTCGGCCAAGTTATGAATCCCGCTTTTAAACTAGACTTGATTAGAGAATAGCTTGATATCCGATTATTTGTAGAAAAAAAAAAAAAGACACTGACCTCATAGTTCGCACATAAAGTCTGTAACATAGATCACGCGTACCTTACGAGGCCCGGCCCGCTCGTTAATGCCCTAAACGTTTTTCTTTTCAATTTACGATTCCACCACAGTTTAGTGGGGAACGAAATTCTTCAATTAATGGCTGTCTGGTTTGTAAGGGTTTGTTCTCGAGGATTTTCTGTTTGTTACGTGTTTTATCTGTATTTTAAGGTGTGGCCAAATCACCTAAGATGTAGTTGAAGTTATGGTGTTACAAATATTGAAATTCACAGTAGGTACCATCGAAGAAGTTCATATCTGTACACCGTAAGGACTATTTCTGCTTGCAGCGCTCGGCCGCTATAGAACCGGAGCGGTAACAGATGTGGACATCATGTTCACGGGATTTTGTTTTGAAACTGCTTAAATATGAAGTTCTTCGATAGTACAGTGTGTATTTGAACTCAGTTGCCAGATAGCAAACGCCGACCTGATCTAGTTTTTAAAATATGATTGACGTGTAAAAATGTTTGTACAAATCTATTTCAGTTTTTTTTTTTATCATAACTATTTTGCATATTATGTATAATAATATGATTTCTAAAAGTTTGGCCCCATAAAACAATAGATAGGGATACATGGAAGGAGGTAGGGGCCCTGCAGCAGGCCACAAACGGCTGTTAAATAAATAATAAATAATTTAGATAATAGATTTCCAGTTTTAATTCAGTTGTGCTGTACTCAATACCTGTGACGTATGTATATTATCAAAGGTAAAAGATACCTTTCATGTTTATCGCATTTAATAACAACATTCAATTTGAACTGTATTTCAAACAAGTCGCATTTTTTATAAATATCTCTGTCACATAAATTACACAATCATTCTACAGAACCGTGATTTATTTCGAAACGTTTCTGAAACACGGAAAACACTCCTTACCCCAATTTAGGGGACAAATACGCATCCGGGGTAATAATCCACTTCATTTGACAAGGGAACTTGTTATGTACAGGTGCAAGCAATAGAACACGGAACCCTAAAATTACAAGACGACACGAACCTTCAAGAGAAGGTTTATTAACTACCGGAGAATCACTGGCCCTTTTCTTCCCTCTCTTTCACACCTTCGGCTAAATATATGTCGGTCTCTGTCCCTCTTTTAGGGTCCGCTGTCATTAGATGCTAAGCTCTCAATATGGTACTTAAGCTCCCCCCTCCTAATTGGGGGTGCATTAAACGCTTATGCTCATATAAAATGATTTATAGAGAGTCCGGTGTCGACTTACAATGAGAACGCGAGGGTTTTTGATGTAGATCTAGATCTTTGGGACTTATGGTCTGTGTATTTTACAGTGGGTATATTATACTGTGGGACATAATTATTGGGTCACCAATGAAAAAAAAAAACTTTTTTTTAAGAACAAAAAATGGTTGTGTCAAAACAACAAACAGTTTGTAAATCTAGAAAGTCAAACGCAGATGAAGTTATGGTGGTTACACTACAGTTTTTAACTCAAATAGCTGTTGACAACCCAAAAAAAAAACTATACTCAACACAAAATTAATCGACCTATCTATAACTTTTACAAGACCAACGACTAATAAAGGTACCTATGACAAATGACCCCTAATAAGCGCGGTATCCATTGACCCCTAGTTATTTTTAAACACCCTTAATAGCTTATAACGATGTAAATTAATCGTTCTAAGCGTTGCGTGACGGTTACTAATATGGCCAGGTAACTGAGATGAGAGTGAAAAATTAGCCTTGTTCAGGGTATTAACTATATTTTTTTCAGGGTGGGACAAAATGTGGCGTCTATCAGCTGTGAGGGGGTTTTTTTGCTGGGGAATCAATTTAGGGGATATAAATATGGAAGATGGAATTGAAGACGTCATGCAAAATCAAGGATTGTTTGTTGCTTCTGACGTAAAAGCATTTTATTTATTTTTAAATTCTTGTTTTTTTTTTTTAAGTTTTTATTTCTTATTTCTTTTAGTCATGATTTTCATAGAGTTGACTGATGTCTTATCTTAATTTATTAATCGTCGTCGTAATTGTCTTTTTGTATGCACGTGTCTCTGTGATAATTACCCTTTTTTTCTTTTTTTCTTAAATAATGTCCTTTCTTTTCACTATGGGACCAAACTTGAAATGGTCCCACAGTGAAAGTTGTTCATAATGATTAGAACAATGACCCCTTAAGAGGGTGCCCATGATTTCAATTTCACCCTGTATTTGGCCCTATTACATTATATTAAGTACCGGCTCCGTTAGTGTCTTCAGAATTTTGTAAGCTTATGAACAAATATTAATAAGATATTTTTCTTTTGTTTTCAGGTAAGCAATCAATATGTACATAACAACTTCACTCCATGGATACGGTAACGTAATTATTGCAATAGGATCGACCAACCCAAAAAAAAACTTTCAGCCCTAAAATAAACCAAAACAACAACAAAAAAACTTCAATCAGTATGGAAATTACAGAACATTTTTTATAAGTACATACAAGAGGCATACACCTATCTAAGATCTACGCCTCACACCGCCCCGCGGCTTCGCCCGCTGTATTCCTGTTAAACACTGTCATTTGACTCAACACCTTCGGTTGAATTTTTATTGGTAACATTTTCGCATTCAACTGAGAAGTTTTGGATGTGGTACTCTTAAAACTGATTTTGAATGTATTATATATAGTTTTAAATAAGTTGTAAATTTGTGACAGGGTAAAACTTGAACTATCAACTAATAATGAGTTGCTGTCCGTATCTTGGAATTTCTCCAAAACTGATGAATCAAAATCAATGCAGATTTGTCTACAAAATAAATGACTCACGTTAAATAATATTAATTTAAATCTTACATATTACCTCTTACTATTAGACTTCTTGAGAGAGAGTTCGGTCGTTCGACTAAGAGATTAGTAAAAAATGGCTTTTTTGGGAATGATATTTTCTAAAATCTTAGTTTAAACAAATCCAAGAAGAACATACAAGACCCTGGGAAGGCTCAACTGGCATTTTAGTATCCCTATTTTTTAAAACCTTAGCCTACCAGGTACACAAGTTACGAACCTGGGGGAGGCTCAATTGCTAGTTATCTATCTGATCGCTATGGATTCCAGATTTACTGAAATGGAGAACACTTCAAGTAACGGTACGTGGAAGATACATTTTCCATTTCGATATTGTATTATGCTAGTTTAGCTATCTATGGGGTAGAAGGGCGTGTTACCCAGTAACTGGGTTGTGGAGGTCAGATAGGCATCTGGTTAGACTGAAAACCGACTCAACATATTTGAGAAAAGGCTAGGCAGATTGATATTTATCTATGGGGTTGCGAAAGACACAGTAGCTCTTGAATGATTACAATAGATAAAAAATAATGCAGGAACATATTATTCAAACAATTCCAATAGCGATATTGGAAATTTGAGTGCTATCGCATCTTACGCCACTTCGTTAACAATATAAACTATAATGGTGGCTTATCCACCTTAAAAATCACAAAAAGCACCTCCCGCTTTAATATCTCAGGTAACATACCACATCCACGACTTCCACCTACACCCCCTTACAAGAAGGGGGTGTGTGCGCAATTTAAAAGATAAGATCAACCGAGCTCGCTCGAGACGATGCCTCTTAAATTATTCAAATAAAATCCCACTACGATATCTGTGATTGTAAATTTTGGTGTGCAGATGTGTATGTACACTTGAGGCCGAGAAAAATGTACAGTATTTACAGGTGAGGGTGTAAATGGAATGGCGGTGGCGAAGGGAACGGATTTGATATTTATTTGTTTTTATTTTGCGAAAGGTGCGGTATTATTGGTGGTCTATTTCATACAGTTATATATCTTATAACTTCTGAAGGTTCAAAGCGTTCAAGCGGTTCAAGTTTAAAATATTTTTTGTTTACAAATAACGTGTGTGTCTTTTCAGGAATTCTCATAGCCTAGTTACCTGCTTACCATAACGTTATCTAAAACAGACTGACACGTAATCGATGTTTATCTCGAACATTTGTTATAAACAAAATTGGTTTCTCGTAACACCCACTTGATAAAAACATCTTTCCATTTTTTTCCGCAAAAACATGAACATGTTTATTCCCGTGTAACCCAAATAAATGAATAAATTTTCATTAATGAACCATCAAAATGTTCTGATAGTTACAAGGGATACAGTAACGACACGTAAGTACGTAAGTGCTTGTGTTTATGTAATAAAATATACTTTTTATTGCCGTTTTTTTCGGAACGTGAGCAGATCTTAAAAATGTATTGAATATTATGTTAGGTCCAAGATTGCAGATAGGAAATAGGTGTATCGTGTTTTACTTACATAAAATTGATTTTCTAGAATTATGTTCTTAATTATAATCTTATTATTATTTTTTATTTATTGCATAATTTTGGAGGAGCTCGTGGCTAAGTAATAACAGCCGCACGGGTCGATCCATCAGGTTAAGCTACGCTTGCCGGGGTTGGTCTGTGGATGGGTGACCATCTTTACATACCGAGACTCCTCCGTGCCTCGGAAAGAACGTTAAGCTGTTGGTCCCGGCTGTCATTGGTGGATATTTGACAGTCGTTACGGGTCGTCAGAAGCCCGAAAGTCTGACAACCAGTCTTACCAAGGGGTATCGTATTACCCAGTTACTGGGTTGTGGAGGTCAGATAGGCAGTCGCTCCATGTAAAATACTGGTATTCAGCTGCATCCGGTTAGACTGGAAGCCGACCCCAATATAGTTGGGAAAAGGCTAGGCAGAGATTTATTGCATAATTTTAAATAAATGAAATTGTTTCTGATCTGATTTGGTTTTGTAGCTATAGCTAGCTTTTAGTAACTTATTCATTTATCTCAAAATATTTGTTAATTTTGGTAATGCTCGTCTAGTGGCAACCACTGATCTTTAAATTGTCTTTTATGCGGATAATCCAGTGGACTGCAACATTACTACTTTAAGTTTTGCTAACCGTAGATATTATATATGTTGTAGTGGTTTATTATCCCTCCATAAATAAAATAAAATAAAATATTAAAGATCCGCCAGGCACCTATTAGTAAATGTAGAGAAGATGAAAAACATATTTGTTTTGTGAAAAGTATTAAAAATATTTTACGCGAAATTAAACTGAAAATCCTGAATGCAAAATTCCTGAAAATAATATTCAGTTCTCATTAGCCGAACCATTTCACAAACAACCAGCTTAAACATTTAAAACCCGCATCATAAACAAAACAGAACACACTCATCACCAACATGACAAAACAAATGCGGAAAAAATATAACATTTTTACATTTTTAACATAGGTATTTTTTTTGTCCGCCACTGTAAGTGGGGTTTGCAAGACAAAGGGTATGCGCTTGACATCGCCTGTTTTTTTACCTACAGTGTACGGTTATAATGCCCGGGTTACACGAGGCTTGTTTTTCAAGATAGGCTATCATTATTGTGCTAGCAAGCTAGTCAACAATCCTCATTTTTAGGCTGGTAAGCTAATAAGAAAGATTGTAAACTAGTGGATAGTTTAATAGGATGGCGTTCTATTTTTGAATGAACTAGTAGCGCCCCCCAACACTTTTTTTACTATTCTGGCTTCTGTACTAGCCTCGTGTGACCGACAAAGATATAGTTTGAATGGATACTATAGTTTGACCGACACCGCAGTATCGCGCTTTAGGAATACGCGCCGAGGCGGGGGCAGCGTTGACGAATGAGCCAGCACTTCCTCCTCCGTCTCACCGCGCACATACCTAAGGTGCGGTACATTCGGATCATTTAACTCTACGGAAAGTCGGGAAATTACTTGCTTGCTATCCTAGCTTCAAAAACTAGCCTCGTGTAACCCGGGCATAACGGCATGTACTTTGTTACGTATGTCTGTGGTGTGTGCTATCACTTATGAGGAATCTCAGGAAAAAATGTGGTCGTATTTTTTAGGGTAATGTAATATGCGTAGTGGTAACGGTGTTCAATTTGCTCTATTTTTGTGTGGTGAATATGTTTGGCAGTAAGTGTATACGATGTAATTTGACAGGCTTATCTTATCAGTAGGAAGTTACTGCATTATTTTGATTCCTCAAAAACGGAAGTAGATATATTTAATCTTACTAGGTAATCGTATCAATTGAATCGTTTTATGATTTACTAACTTCCGCGTGATATCTTTATAAATTATCCTATGTTACTCAGTAATAATATATCGTTCTATTGGTCTAAGAATTATTAAAATCAGTTCAGTCGTTTTTTTGAGTTTATTCGTTACAAATAAAAACGAAACTTTTCTCTTTATAATATTATTGTTGTATTTAATTTTGGAAATCAATTGTTTGACAGTTCTCATTGTCGAACAATTGATTTTCAAAATTAGCCATGCAAAATGGACCGTGAACCTAAAAACATGAGATAAGACAAGAAACAGGAAAACCCCAGCTTTGTGGAGAGGTGACGAACTAAGATGAACCCTAAGTCCAGCAGCCTTGAGTTGATTAACAAAAAATACATATTATCGAAGCTAACTCAAAAACAACCCATGCAAAGTTAATAAGATTTATATGGGACCACCGCGCAAACTTTCTCTACCAAGAGATAAAATAATTTTCAATATCGGTCCATAATTGAACATAAAAAATATACATGCAGACGTACTATCGAAGAACTTCATATCTAAGCAGTTCGAAAACAAAATCCCGTGAACACGATGACCACATCTAGGGGTCTACTCCCTAAGCGAAATCCGTAGTTTCGGCCAAAGTTATACGGGCGTTTCGTTCTCCGTCTCACTTACTGACATACCGTGATTGAGACGGAGAGGGAAGCGTCCGTAACTTCAGCCGAAACTACGGATTTCGTTTTGGGAATAGACCCGATGTTTCCGCCCCGGTTCTATAGCGGCTGAGAGCTGCAAGACGAAATAGTTCTTGCGATTTATAGATGAACTAATTCAATGGAACCTCCTTTTTTGAAATCTGTTAATGAGAACGTAACGTAAATCAGTAACAAAAACCTGTATATAGTAACAAACTAACTCCTATATCTTTCAGATATCTCTCTGTGACCGCGGCAATCGGTCAATCAATAGGATTATACGTATTAGGGACGTCGATGTCTTACTCTATAACTTGCTGAATTATCGTAGATGTGTTTGATTAGTGCGGACTTGGCATTTGAGCAGACGATGTTGGCGATTGGCGATAGATAGATAAATCGTTTATTTAGTGCATACAAAAAAAGCACAACATGCAAAATATGTACGCATGCACGATTAAATTATTACTCATTAGCTATTCGGAAATAGCTGTGAGGTGCCAATATACAAACAAATAAAAAAGGAAGTAAACAACAGATTGTTATGGCACTATTGGCTATGACACTCTTTAAAATAATGGATCAACGAACATAAAAAAGTGCGATGTGCGCTTCAAGGTGCCAGGCAAATATACCTGACGCTGATATTCTGCTGAATCCCTGCAGTGACATACGGTGGTATCTATCTCGCTGGCCGCTTCGACCTGGCCGTTGCGACCTGGCCGCTAGTGCGCTATTGCCTTTATAAACAACCAACTTCGATATTCTTAGGGTTCTGTACCCGAATGGTGCCAAACGGAGCCCTAAGCCAACGGCCAGACAGAAAAGACGCAAGACGAGGGCGGGGCGCGGACCCGTCGCAGACAGGGCGCCGTCACGACTTTTTAACATATATAGAAAAGACACGGACCCGTCGCAGACAGGGCGCGTCACGACTTTTTATGGCGCGCACTAGAAGCTTTTCCCGGCATTCAACCATCCGATTTTGATACGACAACATGTCTTCTTCTGAAGATGAAGATGTATTGGCACTTGGCGGGCGAGCGCTGTGAGAACCTGCACTCCGCGCCCTTTCCGCTCCCCCGCTTGCGCCCGTGCAGGCCCGCGCCCTGCCCGCGCCCTGTCCTTTCTATATGTTTTCCAATAGGGCGCCGACGAGTTAACGTCGTGACGGCGTCCCGTCTTTTCTGTATGTTTTACGTCGCGACGGCTGTATACATTTTATATGCAAGTAGATTAAACGGGCGCCGCGACTGCGACGGGTCCGTGCCTTGCGTCTGTTCTGTGTGGCCGGTGCCTAATACTTAGCCTCCACTGTCCGTCCGTCCGTCAGCGAGCTGTATCATGAACCGTAACAGGTAAGACTGTTGAAATTTTCACAGTTTGTGTATTTCTACTGTCCTTTCAATAATAAATAATAAAATTAAAATAAAGTTAAAAATTATAGGGGGTCCGCATACAAGAAACGTGTTTTTTCGGCGTTTTTTGCTCACTAGACGTATGTGCATCCGGAGTCAGAAGAACAGTGCAGTGAAAACATACTAATTCAAGTAGGTACATATTTTTTATTTAGTTTGACTTGGCTATTAAAAGTTCCTTGAAAATGCGAGATCCTTGTGTCCGATGGTAAATACTTGGTGTCCAATGATAATTTTCGTTATGGATATCCTGTTTCAGTCTGTGGTTTTATTATTATTAGCTCATTTAATAAATAATAACTAATTTATGACAGCTCGCCATACTTAATCTTTAAAAGATAACATGATTTCTTCTACTCATCGTACAAAGAAACGCTCAGATGCCAACTTGACAAAATATGAATAAAAAACTGTCTCAAACTATGTAAATACAAAAATATGTTCTACATACATAGTACATAGACTGCTAAAAACATAACACTTCCTTTTGGCTTTGCCGTAGTCAGCACTAGTGGTGGCCCATCGATTACTTTGTGTAAATGATTTCATCACCACTGCTCTCAAAACGGTGAAGAAAAACATCGTGAGGAAACCGGCATGTCCTAGAACCAACAATTCGAAGACGTGTGACCTCTACCAACCCGCACTGGACCCGCGTGGTGGATTACGGCCCCTCCTCATCGAGAGAAGATCTGTGTCCCAGCGGTGGGAAGATTATAGGCTGGTAATGTGTAGTCGGGTAAAAATAGGTCAAATTCAAATTATTTTATTCCACATAAACCTACAAGGGCACTTATGAAACGTCAGAAGCTAGGTGCACGGTTCCAATTGGTCGTTTCCTATGGAGAAGAGCCGGCAAGAAACTCCACGGTTACTCTTTTAAAAGTAAATGGTATTTACTATCTTTTCAAGTTACAGTGTTTATAGGTATGAGAGGACACTGTAGGCCTATCAACAAGTACCAGGGACTTAGCAAGATAGAAAATGATCGATAGACCTACAAGTCGGTTAAGCCTACAACATTCTCACATTCACAAAATATAAAAGAAGAGAATCTATATTTAAAAAAAAAAAACAAATTAGAAACCTATTTAAACCAAATGACATGACTGCCACTAAAGCTGTAACAAATCTAATTTAATCAAAAATATAGTATATTGAAGTTATACAGATGTCAAATAACGAAAAGATTATGTCAAAGAAGTATGTAAAAGAAAAAAAATATATGAAGGTAGCAAAAATTTATTTTAATCCTTCACACAAACACCAAGACAACACTACTGTAGACCTTCCCACCGAAATCTCATCAGCACCCCACTCAATCACAGGCCACAGCCAGGTCAAATACAAACACTTAAATTGTGTCGACAGGTCCATGTTAGTGTTGCGTCTGTAGAGTCCCGCTAAACGGGACTAACTGGGTTCCGTGCAGTCCAATAGGCAATCGTATAGGACGTCATAGGTTCGTAGATACATACGTCATAGGTTTGTGGTTTGTGGGTAGTGAATTATGTTTCTGTTCGGCTAACTGATAGATGGATAGATATCTTGAGGTTGTTTGTAAGATAAGCGCACTTGGACAGACAGACAGACAGAGATAGATAGAAATTATGTTAGGATAAATAGGTTAAGGTGAATCATCCGCATTGTGGCCGCGAAATTCAAATTTTCTTACGTTTATTGCAATTTGCAGGTGCAGTGTCAGGTTCTATCTTGATCAAAATATGATTCGCGACTGTAACAGGTAGGTATGTATTTACAGAATTATAGTAATTGGAATCGTTAATACCTCTCTGTAATTTAGATTTGTTACTTAAGAGGGCCCTTCCCGGCCCGTCTATCGACAACGCGAGCATGTTCGAAAAACTTGTTGTTTCATCGAGCGCAAGTGAGAACGCGATAACATTGTACGAAAAATAGTGTGTAAAAATTTGTTTTAGGAAATACGTGTTTTAGAGTAAGTAAAAATTTATTTCAAAAGCTTGTAAAGCTTTTGAAATAAATTTTTGTCATTTAGAATCTCCATTACCAGTGAAAGGTTTCTATGCAGATGTTTTCTTTACTTTTACTATTTATGAGTAGGTACATTATGACCGGCCAAAGTTCAGGTGAAATTTGTGCAAAAAAAGCTGATTTTTGGAGGCTTATACTGAATTTGTTTCTCAAATTTTCTATATTTTGTTTTCATAGAATTCTAGTTATAGTGCACAAAATACATATTAGTTACAAAAACACAAATAAAGATGTGTTGCAACGCCATAATCACGTACGAGCGTTTGTATGAAAAGTATGACGGGTTGGCCGCTCTTAAGAACAAACTTGTGGAAAAGTTCAAAATTTGAATTTCGCGGGCTGCAACTATCACTTTAAGTGATAGTTTAATTGGGATAATAATAATTAATGGTCGTTACTTCACCAAGATGACGACTAATATAAAAGTATGGAAGTAAAAAAAATTGTTGCGCCACCGACCCCTGGCCAATGGCAAGAGAATTATGTTGAAAAACTAATTACTGTAGAGTCTGTACTGTAATTAATATGATGCTACTAAAACTAGTGAATTAACGAAATAATATTCTCAGGGAAATCTCATTGTAATTACAATCTGGTTCTAGTGGATAGAAAAAAAGAAAAGAAAGAAAGTAAATAAATTTATTTGACGCAGGTTAAGGCACACAATATAGCGAAAGGGGGGGTGGGGGTTAGTTGATTACAAGCCAAAGATAAGTGTAGCTGCGAAGTTGCGAGTTTGAACAGAACCCTGATCGTTGCACCAGATTCACCTGTATTGATAATCGTATCACAAGCATTTAGCTTAATCAGTGAGGTAAATAAACGTGCTTTGTAAATATAAAGGGTCATTAAATTATAAATTAGTTTGCGAAATTAAATTACAAGCGGTCGATGATCCCAAGTTTTTACCGACTGAAAAAAGGAGGAGGTTCTAAATTCGACTGCATGTTTTTTTTTGTTGTTTTGTTTTTTTTTTTGTTTTGTTTTGATTGTTACGCGATTACTCCGCCAATTATGAATTGATTTTGTTGATTCTTTTTTCGTTTAGTAGGTGAGAGGTGGACCCATATTAATTTTACTCACATTGCTTGGGTAGTTTTTCAGTTATCTTCAATAATGCGTTTTTTTCCCACAGTCTTTATTTATTTTTTTATTAAAAAAAAAAACTATTGATTGAAAAATAATTTTGAATTTCGGAAGTCGTTGCAAAAAACGAAAATTCCAAGTCAAAGACACCGATTTCCGAATTTGAGGTTATATTTTTTTGTAGTTTTTTTTTGGAAGTCAGTATTTTTTTTTGTAAAAATTTTTTTTTTATCTTAATCATAATTAACATATTTTTGTTTTTTTTTTTTTTTTGAAAACGATAGCACACGGGGTTTCGCTACCTAATTTAAATTGACCCTGCAGAATTAATTATGCCAATTTATTTTCTCTATGTAATCAAATAATGATAGCCTGCAATCAAACCAATACCACGGTAATATTATCTATATTACCGTGCCAATACTCTGCCACCGAAAAAATCCTCCAATCCCCTTACCTAATATACTCGCTTCATAATTAGCCCTCAAATAAATAAGTTATCCGCTAACTTGAAGACACGTCTCGTTAGTTAACATGTACTCCCAGCTGAACGTCTCTTGTCGTGATTAAGTTACAAATTAGAGTCCTAATACCAGCTTAGGTCCCTTGTGGGGGACATTACTATCGGTACGGTATTTGGGGTTGTTCAGGCGTGTTTTTAGTACTGGTTAATTATTCTGATTTTGAACGTAGCATTTATTTGCTACAAATGGTACATAAAAACAAAACACAAGATCACCCTTCTTTTCACTGTGTGATTCTTACAGAATAGGCCACTGTGTGATTCTTACAGAATAGGCCGGCTGACCTAGAAGTATGTTCTTAAACATTAACATTTATCATGTTGTACGGAGGAAACAACATGATAAATGAAAGTGGACGAAGCAAAAGGAGTATCCTATACTATTAAATGAGCAATATTTGTATATACAGGGTGTTAAAGTAATTGCGTGCCATAGCTTAGGGGTAGGTTCAGTATCGATACAGGAAGCCAGAAAAAAAAAACCTTTATTAGCACCTACTAACTTAAAATTGCAATCGTTTAGAATTAGAAAGAAAGAAAGAAAGAAAGAAAATATGTTTATTCTGCACAAACGAAACGCACATTATAACAAAAGAAAAAAAAGAAAAATTATACAAAAATACAAAGGTAGCCAAAAGCCTCGTATTCAACCAGCAAAAAAAAAAAAGAAACGTTTTGAAATGTTGTTCATTGGTTGATGTCAAGGCCTCGGACCAAAGAAAATATTGCGTAATTACTGTTTTTTTTATTTAATTAAAATTATTTTATTTGTTTAAATGCTTTAAACAAATAAAATAAATAAATCTTACCTACTATCGAACGCGAATCCAACTAACGCTATGACGGTATGTAAATTACAATTCGAACATTCCTTTCGTACGGCGCGGCGTTGCGATAATAGTAGTAAAAAATAGCAAATAATGCCCTTAGTATTCGGACGCGAGAAGTGAAGGACAAAATGGCAACGCGTTCGATACTAGGTAAGTAATTAAAGCATTTAAACAAATAAAATAATTTTAATTCTAAACGATTGCTATTTTAAGTTAGTAGGTACTAAATTAGATTTAAATTGCTTTTTTTTTTCTTCTTGCTTCGTTTATCGATACTGAACCTACCCCTAAGCTATGGCACGCAATTACTTTAACACCCTGTATATTTGTAATCACAATCTCGAAAACGGCTCTAACGATTTCTATGAAAGTTGCAATATAGGGGTTTACCAGGGCGATAAATCCATCCCAAACTTTAGAACAAGATGGCTACCTTAAAATAATTACGACATCATTTAATTAGTATGTACTATCATGGAAGCATGGAATTAGTAGGTATGAACTATCCTGTACTATTAAATGAGCATTCTCTATTTTCACCGATCCGATACGTAAATAGTTGCGCGGTGAAATGTTTTAAAGCCCGGTGAAATATTTTCCTCCCGTAACATTAAAAACTCGTAGACACAAAAGCCTCAGTCATACCTTATAATGACATTACGCAGCCACGTAAACTCCCATTATTCGTAACGATGTCATCTGACCAAGATAATCTGAGTTCAGACGGTGACCATAGAATAAGAATGCGTAGAAGGGAAACTAACTACATACGCATTCTTAATGCCTACGGTTTGAGGGGCGAAAGAAAAGTCCTAAATAGTGAGGTAAAAAAAACATCAATACAACTCGGTTCATGAAATCATGACATTTGAGGTCAATTCTAGCTTAGAGAGATGTATTGATGATTCTAATGATTAACTTTTTTTTTTTTAAAAGAGTAACGGTGGAGTTTCTTGCCCATTCTTCTCCATACGAAAACTACCTTTTGGAATGGGCGACTAGAATCAGTTTTATTATTTTTTGTAAAGTTTGACGTTCAAAAGTGCCTTTTTGTGCCTAATTGAAATAAATTATTTGACTTTGACTTTGACTTAAATACCTACATAATATTTGTTACGGTCGCGAATTAGATTTTGATGAAAACGTTATAAAATTTGAATTTCGCGAGCTACCTTAGCGCATCCACCCTAATAGCAGTGGTGATGAATAAATTGCATTGGTAAAAGTGCATGACTTCCTAGGTTCAAAACGACGGCCAAAAACTTTTATAGGAAGGTTTATTTTTGGCTTCTCTACAGTTTTCCTACTCTATGCAAGTGACACATACAATTGTGGTTGGTGACGTCAAACGATGGGTTAGACGAGTTCAGATAACTTTCAGCAAGTTAGGTAAACGTGTTATGGGTGTCAGAAAAGTTAGACCTTGGACTTTGTTGATGTAAAAGTAATGGGAGGTTTATCTGACGGGATGGTAATGATGGAAGGGATTTTCCAGTACCTATGTTTATGTCTAGTTTTTAACAAATCAAATTATTGAGATTATTATCGCATAACATTTTTACAAGATTTAATCTTTATCTGCAATACCTACTCAATACCATAGGTACACACGGCTACACATCAAGCTATACTTTTCCAGTATAAGCTGACCTCGCATTGTACGGAAATCCTATACAATACGAGATCAGCATAAACTGGAAATGTATAGCTTGATGTGTAGCCGTGTGTACCATATATAAATAACTACTACCAATAAAATGACTACTTTTAACTGACTTCATGAAACGAGGAGAAGAAGGCATTCGGCGCGTAAGTAGCGCCGAATGCCTTCTTCTTCTCCTACAAAAAAAATGGAAGTATACATTTCAGTTCCCGGATAAACCAATATAAAAAAACTAAATTAAAATTATTTTATTTCACATAAACCTACATGGGCACTTACGAAACGTCAGAAGCTAGGTGCACGGTTCTGGTTGGTCGTTTCCTATGGAGAAGAGCCGGCAAGAAACTCCACGGTAACTCTTTTAAAAATATTTGGCATTTTCAAATAACAGTGATATTAGGAATGGTATATGGTTATATGGTTCGTGTCTCTTTTGACCACTTTACCTTATGTCCATCTTGCAAATGCTTTGATTATTTCATTCAAGTGCTTAATTTGCCTCAAAATAACCCATATAATACAAAAATAGTTTCACAAACCACAACTCCTATGACTATTAGCTCACTCCCTAGCGTTATTACCGCCATTAATTAAATCACATGAATAACTTATTATTTAAAATGCCATCTTAACGTCACATCAAATGGTTTTATCATGGAAATAAGAAGTTAAATCCACATTTCTGAAGCAAATGGGCCAGGCCTGCCTCCCCTTGGAAAAAATATCCTTATGACTAGGGTAGCCAGGAAATTGTGCACAAATTCAGTATCTCTAGGGCTGATTTCATCAACGAAATTAAACGAGATCAAAAGCTATCAGTGTCAAAATTGTTATGGAATATTGTACACTGACAGCTCTTGAACGCGTTTAGATGTGCTGAACGCGATCAATTTCATTGGTGAAATCCCCATTATAACACGTGGCATCTTGTGAAGTGAACAGACGCACGGCTTAATTGTTCTTGATTGTTGTTTAATTTTTTTTTAATGTTTATTCTGCAATCGGCATTTTGTTTAATTTGATTATTGTCATTGATTACGCAATATAAATGGTCTTTGGTCCCTGGCCTGGCCTCAGTTTTGGATTTGTGTTGTGGCTATTAATTGAGAATTTAAGATAGCTGCCGACATCATCTTCCTGCCCTTGTCACATGTCCCATGTTACTTGTGGTCGGCGCACCACGTTTTCAGCCGTCACGCTACCATTCACTCCCTTCTCTTTCATATCATTCCTCACACACACCATCCACCTTTTCTTTGACCTTACTCTCCCTCTCCATCCATCAACATTTTTATATTCATCTCTCTTTTAGTCACATGCGTTTCCTCCCTCCTCATCACATGCCCATACCAAGCCAAACGATTTCCTTTCAATTTTTCTGTCACTGGCTACACTTTCAAAGCTGCCTGCTGACTGCTCTTCTTTAATTTCAGCTCTGTCATTTCCCTCTGTGAAATCAGGTTTGCGTGACGATATGTGGTTTCATTATCATAAAGAAATATTAACCCCCAAATATTAGGACGTCCTACAAACCCCCTAACAACTGGTCACAGCACTCATAACCCGACCCCCACATTTAATAACTCGGAGACTAACCAAGATTTATTTAGTCTAATATTGCCAATGTGGCATATATATAATGCAATATTGACACGTGAAGATGAAAACCTCGGCTTTTTACTGATTTACATAGTAATCTTGGAAGAAAAATGGTTTATATTAAATGTTTGTTGAGTCTCATTCAAGGGGCGTTAGAAATGGGATGTATGTGAAGTTTCCAGTGAAGGACAGACTATGTTTTCTCTAGTAAACATCAGAGTACCTAGATAGACGTCCACTGCTGGACAATTGCGACCCCAAGCATGGCCTCATTGATCGGTTCTGCGTTTTTTCCAACCAGTGGATTCCCGTGACCTTCACCATCGCCCTTTATAAAGGATGTTATTGAAATTCAGGAATACTGTAACACCTATCCCTGATCTTTTTTCTTTATCTTGAGTCAGGGGTTCCAAAACTGTTTCAGTTCGCGGAGCACTTACATGTTTGGTATTTTGTCTCGGCGCCCTAGCTAATCGAAATAGGGCACAATGATAGGCTGATTGATGAAGGGTAGAATATTAAAACATCCACGATATGAAGCTGAGTTTTTATATTTAGCGTAAATACTTACCTATCGCGTGCGCGATTTGAATTGTTTATTTTGTACCCGCAAATACAGTTTGCGTCAAATAACTTTGCCACTTTTGTGTCCGGAGATGGTTAACAGGAGCGCCTCACACACGGCGCCACTCTGTACTTTCTACGGCGCACCAGGGCGCCTCGGCGGCGGTGCACACTTTGGGGACCCTTGTTATAAGTACTTGATCAAAATAAACCCCGTAACCTAATCAAATAATAATCTCATTGAACATAATAAAATAGAACATCAATTTTTTAATTTACCAAGATTTTTGTTAGTTTTATTATGTTCTATTTATCACAAAATAAAGCACCAGCCTTTATCTACACTAAAATATTATAAGGAAAAAAAGATTTGTATTTTTTGTTTGTAATGAATAATGAATATTGAAAACTCGAAAACTATCTGGACCGATTTAAAAAAATCTTTCAGCATCAGCAATCAGCAGTAGAATGCTATAATTATCACTGAGTAACATAGACTATCTATACTTAATACTTAAATAATACTCATAACAGGTACTTACTATAATATTTTTTTATATTCTTAAATATTTTTTTTCTTTTTTTTTATTATAAAAAATGATAAAAATGTCAACGATGATATGAAATAAAGGAGATAATAATATTTATTTATTTATTTATAATAATAACCAACTTGAATTTACAGTTTAACCACACATACAAGTTATTGGTCTGTACAAAATAAACATAAATCATTTAAAAAAGAACAAATTAAACATACTGACAAGCAAACATAAATATAAACAGAACAATAGAAATAATAATAATCAATATGTCATAGAGAAATTAGTACGCATGCACATTAAAACTTAAATAATACAAAATAACAATAATCAATTATATGTAGGTATAAATCAAAGAATAAACATAAAATATTGTAATCAAACTTAATTAAAATTAACACTAATTAAAGAGGAATTGTACTAGAGGCAACAATAGACTCCAGGTAACGAGTAGCAGTGCTAAGGAATGTCAGCTCAGTAGTCGCAAAGATATCTAATGTGTCATCAAATGATAATATGTTGTTTATGAGGGTGAGTGCAACGTATAATGGACTGGTCTTGAGGGATTTGGATGTTTGGGGTACAAAAAATAAAGGACGTTGCCGAGGACGAAGTGTATGACGGATAGGTAGAGGGATATTGAAAGAAATGTACTGTAAGAGCGAAGAGTTGAAGTGGTAACCACGAATAAGGCGGATGAAATATTTGACCGTGGCAAGATTTCTCCTGACTTCCAAACATTGGTAGGTTACCATACCTAGCACAAATGGTGTAGGATACAGATACGGATAATACCCATACAGTTTCAAATAAAGATAGCGTATAAAAGACTTTTGGACCTTCTCAATGACTAATGTATAGGTTTTCTCATGCGGGTTCCAGATTACACTATTGGTTTCAAGTATACTACGAATGTATGAGTTGTATAAGAGTGTTATAGCTTGTCTATTGCTGAAATTTTTTTTACTACTACCTCGTTGGTCTAGTGGTCGCAAGCGTTACCACTGAGCATGAAGTCATGGGTTCCATTCCCAGGTCGGGCAGTGGTATTGGGTTCGTCCATCTGGAATTACACAGTATCAGCCAACCGGTTGATGGCAATAGGCTCGCCCCTTATTACAAACGTAACTGGCGAAATATGGGTGTAGGTACTATAGGTACACCTCTGTCTAACCCTTCGAGGATTACAGGCGTGATTTTATGTTTATGTTATGTAATAATATTATAAAGAGGTAAAATTTGTTGGTTTATTTGTTCGTTTGTAAGTTTTTATGTAGGGGTAATCTCCGGAACTTCCTGTCGGATTTGAAAAATTCTTTTGGCATTGGATAGCCCAATTCTTGAGGAAGGTTATAAGCTATGTAACATTACGCTAAGAATCTTAGGAGCCGAGCAAAAAGAAGAAAGTCAGAAAGAACGCTAAGCGAAAACGAGATAATAGCGCGGGCGATGCGACGCGATGGGTCGGGAGCTGAAATTTCACGCGGATAAAGTCGTGAGCAGAAGCTAGTAATCAATTAATAATTAGTTATTACCAAAATTCTCATTTCAGTACCTAATTGAGGAAATTATTCAAATGGAAGTTACAGTGAAGTTTACAGCTGATGTACCATCGAAGAAGTTCATATCTACATAGATAAACCGTAACTTAAAGACTATTTCTGCTTGCAGTGCTCGGCCGCTATTGAACCGCGGCGGTAACAGATGTGGTCATCGTGTTCATGGGTTTTTGTTTTCAAACTGCTTAGATATGAACTTCTTCGATAGTACAACAAACACAAGTTAACCACGAAAGGCCAATAGTCGCAAATCGCTAATCGCAAAATCTCATCCTTAAAACATTATTCCATTATTCAAGTACTAATTAAAACAACGCCACGTTAGCTAGTTCACAGCCGATCGATTGTGCTTTACATTACCCGGGAATCGAACTGATACACAATCTTGTGCCTCCGGTTAATTAAAAACCAAGAACTGCGAGCCTCTAAACCACAATCACGATTCACATATCTTTTTTAGAAAAACAAACGAAATTGTGTCTTATTGTGTGGGGAAGAAATTTTAAATTAGATTAGAGGTATGCAAAAGGTTTTGTGTTCGTTGGCTTGCTATTTGTTATTATTACAGGTTAAAATATAAAAGGGTCTCTTTATATTAATAAGTCTAAAAGTTTCCAAAGAAAAAATAATTAAACAAGGATCTTCTCTAAATAGGTACCTAGGTATTACACTAATAATTATGAGTTTTTTGTGTTAAGTATTAAATTTGTTTTACGTAAATACTTAAGCTTGATTAGGTAATAGCTAACATACCTTTTTATTCAATATTTGAAAAAGTTCCTACCTATTTAGATAAAGAATCAATGAGCAAGCGCAACGCTGCCCGTAATCGGTCGATAACCGAACGCATGTTTACCGGTCGCGTTCAGGAACATGGCGCACGATGTTAGCCGAAGTTACACGACGAGTTCTGTCCCGCCCCCGCGCCTCGCACATCGCCCGCAGGTCACGGACACAAATAGTTTGCGGAAATTAATGCGCAGACTTTGATATGTCATTGACAGAAAATATAATTCCAAAATTTATTGTTCAATAGATTATCTATTATCTAAGGATTATGGTTTAAATGTGAGTCTAGATATTAGGTAATAAAACGTATATTTTATTGACTGTGGAGGACTAAATAAATTATGGTCTCCTAAAAACTGTCAAACAAATGATGACAAATTAGACATTAGAAAAAAAAAAGATTTATGATACTGGTTTAATTAAGAGTAAAACTAAAGGCAGTATAAATATATTTTTATTGATAACTATTATTTAACGAATAGTTTTTGCATTATGAAACGTAATTAATGGCAAAATTTGTCAGTTGCCCAGAACGTGTTTTGTAAACAACAAATTATTAATAAATAATAATTGTTATGGTTATCTAAGTATTTTTACGCCGCTGCTGAATCTCAGCTGCCTCGAGGCATGGCAATTATTAATTGAAGTAATCTATAATCTATTATCTCTAAGCTCTTATTACGTTTAACAAATGCGAGCCATTTGCTCGTGGCCCGAGGCCCTAAGGGTCCGCGCAAACCTGGCGAAGCGCCGCACAGAGCGGGTTTTACTGCCAAGCAAATATCAACATTGTGAGTCTTAAAATAAAGTCAAAAATAAATAACCTTAGACGCGTTTGTCTGTCCGCTTTCACGCGCTCATGGACTAAATTAAGTTTATTTATATTCCACTTTATTTTTACAAGTACAAGGTCAATATTTGTTTGGCAGTGAAAATAACGCTGCGCTGCGCTTCGTCAGGTCTGTGCCCGGAGCCTTATCGCTTCGTTGTACAATATATTTCTACTAAACAAACAAACGGGAAATGATAATTTTGTGTAGTCTTAGTCAAATTTGTAATTGCTATTTATTGCAAAATGGCTTTTTGGTAAGTATTATTTATTACTTTTGTAATTATGTTAGTTAGACTTTAATTGGGTTTTGTTTTAATTTAAATCGGTAATTATTTACCTATTTGTTTTTATCAAAGTAGGTAGGTATCTACTGCAAAAATTAGGTAATTTTTACTGTACAAGACTTACTTGTAAATAATAGTTAAGTTTTTTTTTTTTTGCTGTACCTTACCTACTTACCGAGGTACCGAACACAACGCAGCTCATTAGTGTGCGTTCGGTTCTTAAAAATCAAGAAATAATTTTCTATCTCTTTCGCACACACACGGTCGCGCTTGCTCGTGACGGCTCGTTCGAGCGTCGGAGCTCCCCGCACCTCGGCCAGTTACGCCCCGCGTCGCCCCATAGACGGACGTTTCATTTATTTCGTGTGCTAGTGTGACATTATAATAAAATGGCGTCGCCGACTCCCGGTCCAAGCAGTAATAGCAAAATAATTGCTTGTTTTATACCGAAGACTGCTCCGGAAAAGCTACGTATATTACGCCGAGTCGCAGCGAAAGTAAGTGATGAAATTAAAGGAACAGTTGGAAAAAGATCTAAAGCCATCGAATTAACCGGTTTGGACAAGAGTTTTATTGAAAAACTGAGCAACGAGAACATAGATCATATTGAAATAAAAATCAGAGAGGTAGATCGATCCATCATTTACAATAAATTAATGGATTTGTACCTCTACGAAAAAACGATGCCTACTACCTACCAATTATTCCTAAAACTGTACGGGAAAATACCTGCTTATATGGATTTAGGGGAGTTCAGAAATTACATTTTCAAACACGGCTTCATGTGGAAGCAAATTGTTAAAGGCACGTGTGTCGTCATAGAGAATCCTAAAATTACTTTTGAAAGACATTTGTATTTGAAAAACATTTTACGCCATAGAAAAGAAGGGAAGACCATTTATTTCATTGACGAAGTTGCTTTCGATGCTAAAGGTGATATTTTAACTATAAAACAAAGCATATCTCGCAGAATTGAGCCTCAAATAAGATTAATTTATGCCGTAACGAACAAGGGCGTTCAATTCAAGCAATACATAAATGAGTTTAATACTGAGTCCATTTTGAAATGGGTTAAAGACACATTGTTAAAGGCTGTTTCGACACCTAGTGTCATTGTTCTTAATAATTACGAGCATCACTGCGAGGAGCTTTTGACGTTACCGAATGAAGATAGTTTCAAGAAGGAAATGTGTGACTGGCTAGAACATTTCGATGTGCCCCACGACCCTGAACTCCCAAAAGCTTTGTTATTCGAACTCATACAAAAATACACAGATTTAACTCAAAGAATGTATATAGTGGACAACTTGTTGAGGCTACATGACCACATCGTTTTGAGGTTACCAGACTGCATTATAAAATTGACTCCTGCCACTTATTATTTTGATATGTTACGTGTGAACATGCCTGAACTGCTGAGAGAACATAGCGTAGATCCTGACGTCATAACAACCTCGATTAACCAGATTATTGATACTCTGAATGAAGATCATGCCAGTGAATACTCTGACGTGATCGTGGTGGAAGAAGTGGCCATTTTTCTGAGGGATGAGTCTGTGGACTATATGATGGACGAACTAGAAGATAACATGAAACAGACTTTGTCAGAAAATAATGGGTTAGATTCTGATCTGCCTTCTAATGATTCTGATTCGGAGTAATTGTTACTTATTTTGGTGTTCTTAAGATGTTTTGTTACCGTTCTATTTCTCAAAATGTTAACTTGAAATATATCATGGTGATGAAAATAAAATAAAAATTCTTTTAATACTATAGTTTTTAATTTAAAACACAATGATATAATCATTCCCAGCAAATTCGAGCAGGAATAAATTATTTGTACATACAGTTTCTTTTTGCAATTAATTATTTAACACAATTACATAACCCAAAAAGAAAAATAAAACCCATTAAAAATATAACACATAATACACAGTTACCGTATTATATTTTATTTTTCAACTAACACAAATCTCATTCACAAACACCAATAAATCTACCATCCAACCACCGACTGCTAGCTGCGGCTCTAAAGCCACGCCCTCAGCTACTGCGCCTATCAAATCGAAAACGTAAGTTGTTAGGCCGTGGATATTCATACCATCAAACCAACTTCAATCGACAATAACCCCAGTAGCACACCTCCGCTGCTAAACCTTAGCAGCGAAATCGCTGTAGTTAAATTCAATAGACTCGCGTCATGTTTCGCTACCCGAATCGGATGAGAGTAAGTAGCGGAAAATGACGCGAGTCTATTGAATTTAACTACGGCGGTTTCGCTGCTACGGTTTCACGGCGGAGGTGTGCTACTTGGGTCAACTCAGCCTATCGCAGTCCACTGCTGATTCTAGGTCTCTCGGGCTGTACCACAACACTCTGTCCTCAAACTCAAACTCAAAGCATTTATTTCAATTAAACCATTTACAGGCACTTTTGAATTGTCAAAGAGTCATTCAGTTAGTTAGAAAGTTGAAGCTAGTTGCCCATTTCAAAACGTAGATCTCTATGGAGAAGAACGGTCAAGAAACTCCAAGGACACTCTTTTAAATATAGTAATTACAAAATCCTGGGTACATTACTCTTGTTGATTCTATATGTGAGAACAATGTAAAAAAAAATATAAAAATCAAAAACGATTAAAAATAAGCCCTGGCAGATAAGAGATGACCAGTGTCAACTGACCGTTCACGAACTTGACGCGTGGATCAGCACCATCCAGCTCAACCATTTTGTAGGGAACCGAATGATCCAACACACACGCCACCATCAGCGAGACATTAAGTGAGCATGACATACTCTCAACTACCCTGCTCTTTCAAGTCAAAATCAACATAATAACGTAAACGACTCCATGGTACTAACATTTACAAAAATTGAAAATAAAAATGCGTTTAAGTTATACAAAACTATAGTTTGCATTGTATTTAAAGAATTTTACCACCAAAAGAAAGAAAATCAATATTATCTATTGGAGTATTCAATAATTAAAACTTGATTTAATTAAAAAAAAACAAAATAAACATTATGTTCGTAGTCAGAAAAAATAAAAAAGGGGAAGCAACTCTACCAATTATTTCATTTTTAACTAGTGTTCCTCAGACTGACGCACCCTTTCTGTCCTAGCCACCTTTCTAAAGTCCATCTCACTGGGGAGCGTCCCACACTACGCTTGCCTACCAACCAACCAACCGACTTATCAATCAATTATTAATTCCCTAAAACAAAGTAAAATAGTGACCAGTACTTCTAAAAGAAAAACACTTTCCGAAAATCATTTAATTACTTTCAGAACTTAATAATTAGTAGTCCTTTCTGAAGTTAACGTGCTGGCTGACCAAAGGTTTCAATTAGCAAGTAACTTAGTTCAGTCACAAAATAGATAGGTACCTACAGAAGGTCAGCTCCAAATAGGTTTGCAAACTTTTTTTATATAAAATATAGTATTTTCGAAGCCATTTCGTGTAAAAATTAGTACCTAGATGTCGAAAAATTTATTAAAAAAAAATAGTAGGTGTTTCAAAAACATTTTTTAGTCTTTAAATGCATATTTTTTGCTACTATAAACCTTTATTAACAGGTTTTTAGGGTTCCGTACCCAAAGGATAAAAACGGAACCCTATTTCTAAGACTTCACTGTCCGTCCGTCCGTCCGTCTGTCAGCAGGCTGTATCTCATGAACCGTGATAGTTAGACAGTTGACATTTTCACAGATGATGTATTTCCGTTGGCGCTATAACAGCAAATACTAAAAATAGAATAAAAGAAATAGTTAAGGTGGGCTCCCATACAACATACATGATTTTTTTTGCCGTTTTTATAGATAATGGTACGGAACTCTTCGTGCGCGAGTCCGACTCGCACTTGGTCGATTTTTTAAATCTCAAAACTATTTTTACACTCTAAATTAAGCTTACATAATACCATTAATTTAGCTTCTAAGAGACTAATATTGGTCCTATTGCGATCATCTCGCCATTTTGTATTGAAATAAAAATATTGTAATTTCGCGTACTATATTTATCTTTAGAAATATAGTATTTAGCCCTATAATATAGCAGGACACTATATTATATATTAGGATTGGCAACTCTAGCTCCAAACAACGAGCGAATACAGGCGCACGCGCACATAGACGTGTAGCATAATCAGTCTATAATGTCCCCACTGTTGGAACACAGGCCTCCTCAGTGTGAGAGGGAGTGGGCCGTAATCCACCACGCGGGCCCAGTCCGGGTTTGACACATGTCACATGTCTATTATCACAAAGTAATGCGCCTGTCAGGGTTCGAACCTACGACCGTACTCGTTAGTCGCGCCCGTTACCACTCTGCCACTACTGCTCTGCACATAGGCGTGTACTTATTAGGGATAAATCAAATCAAATATATTTATTAAATAAATAAATAAAATTTATTTCAGATTAAAAATCCATAATAACATACAACACATACACACACATTTAAAAGCTAATTCACATAAAAATAAAAATAATTATTTCAGATTCAAAAATTATATCCATAGGTATTAGTAGCAATAAACTTAGCCTAGTGTTAGTACAGTTAATCGATATAATTTAATTTAAGCATACGCCCCGGGCTGAGCGCCCATCGCATGAAAACTTATGCACTGTTTCAACAGTGGAGAGACCCAACTGTTTGCCAAAAAAAAAAGTTTTGTAAGCCTGAACTGTACGCCAAAATTACGGTTGAGAAGTTTTTGTGCAGATAACTGCATCGAAACCGCCAGCCGAATGTCATTGGAACTGCATGCCGACTGCATGCTAGCGGACATTTTTTTATTTTTTATTATTTTCAAATATAGGTACATTGATTGTTCAAGTTTGATGGCGAGAAGCGCTTGTTACATACCAACAGTAAAAAAATCCTTAAAACTATCAACTAAGCACTATTTCACTCAAGGAGGATAGGTCACACCGCCACGGGTGGAACGCGGACGAGCCGCGGACACCGGACACTGACAGAGTACTAAGTATGTATCCGTCCGGAGGTGTCCGTGCTCGAAGCCGCGCGCCACTCCACCCGCGCCGGCCGGCCAGACCAAAACCTTAATGCGAATCTAAAATAACCTGTGATTCACACCAAGGTCCCGGCTGGAAGGTAATTAAGGAGTTTTTCCACCGATAACGAGGACCCAACCCCCACCGAGAGACAAACTCACACCCTCCATCATAGCATCATTAATTCATTATTATATAAAAAAAAATAAAAAAAAAACAATAAATCAACGATACCTTAACAAAAGGTTCGAATCTATCTCCCGGCCTAGTAGTCTAGTCCCCGCCATCGAGAAACAAACCTCTTAACTCTGATTTTAACATACCTGTTAGGGACCTAAGTAAGGACTAAACTTAAACGCAGTGGACTGTAATTAATTTAAATATATTCCAAAATAGGTATAAAACAATGTTGGTAAAACGTATGGATTGCGCGCGCGTGCCGTCTTCGGAGATCGGTTGCGAAGTGGTCGAAGGCGTGCGTCCCGTACGCCACCGCCGCTCGCCGCCTTGACAGCACAGCACCCGAAGATTGCCGAGTGATCGGAGGCGCCCGAACATACCCTTTCGGGATTTGTTGTAACAGATCTATTTTAAATTAAATACTTTTGGCACTAAATATTTTGAATTTTTTTCCCCGTTTGTTATTTTCGGTTGAACTAGTCTTTTCTCTCTTACACTTCTTGTGTTTATTGTAGTGTTATGTTTATTATTTGTTTTTTTTTTGTGTCTTTCTTGTGTTGTGTTTATTTTTACTGCGTTGTCAATTAGCAGTATTGATGCAGTTATGTCAACCGCACAAATTGCAGCTGGTGTGCAGTTAGAGACCTCAAACTGTCTCGAACGAATGCACTTGCATTTTCTGTACAAACGCGGACATCTGCAGTGAACCACTTTTTACACTTATACCCTTAGTAATAAGGTTGAAAAGTGGTTCACCGCCAGTGTCGTTTGAAGCTGAACTTCTTTACCTACCCATCTATTCTGTGGTTCAGTAGAAATTTCCTGCGTGTTTCATATTTGATGAGGGTAGTTCGTTTAGTCCTTGAGGACTCGGGTACCCTTGACCGTACTTTTGATTAAAGAGAAAAATAAATGGACATTGTGGCTGCTAATCTTTAATATGGGAGAGGTATGTGGGTAATGGTTTTTGCATTAGGGCTTATTATCTACTTACGTGTATTACTTCAATATGATTTATATTTGTTACTAGCTGCACCTTGCAGTTTGTCCTGCATAAGTCTCGTAGTCGATTCCTTAGGAATATCGGGATAAATTCTATCCTATAACCTAACCCAAGTCATAGTCTACTCATGTGCCAAATTTCATCCAAATCCGTTAAGCCGTTTTAACGTGAAAGCGTAACAAACAAACAAACTCACATTCGCATTTATAATAATATTAGTTAAGATCCGAATTACGACTCTTTTTTATGACCAGTTGATATCAAACGACAACTAAAAAATGTGTAAATTATCAGAAGTTCCTAATGGAAAAACCCAATAACACTTGCCCGACCCGGGAATCGAACCCAGGACCACATACTAAGCAGTAGCGCTTGCGTCCACTAGACCAACGAGACAGTCATCAATATTCATATTTATTTATTTTCATGCTACATTCAAACTGAACTACAATAAACCAGTAATGAATTTAGTCAGTCATAACCTCAGAACGACGCTAAATACTTCGCTAATAAAACAACAAAATTACATAAAAAATAAGTTTATTAAAATCAATAAGGATAGAAATCGTAATTAATTTTAAAAAAGATTGAACATAACATTTCTACGTTACTCTTCGAGATGGCCCTGGTTGAGCTTGAGTTGGCCCCGGCTTAGATGAGCCTAATGGCCTTGGTTTAGATGACCCTGACGGCCCTGGCTTAGATGAGCCTGATGGATCTGGCTTAGATGAGCCTGACGGCCATGGCTTAGATGAGCCTGATGGATCTGGCTTAGATAAGCCTGACGGCCCTGGCTTAGATGAGCCTGATGGATCTGGCTTAGATAAGCCTGACGGCCCTGGCTTAGATGAGCCTGATGGATCTGGCTTAGATGAGCCTGACGGCCCTGGCTTAGATGAGCCTGACGGCCCTGATTTAAACGCTTCAAGGAGTTTAAACGGTCCTGGTCTAAGTGTGTTTGGGAATGCCCCAACTATGACATTATTAACAAACTCACTGTTAAACGTGGTACCTTCACACTCTTTGAAATCAGAAACACTCAAACTTTTATTACTTATACCTTCCATTAATTTATCAAGGATCAATTCAAGTTTCTGATCTTCGTCGTAAATTTTCTGCTCCGCTGCCGCCATTTTTTGGTCTTCGTGCAACCAGTACCCATTAGGGACAACATTAATTTTATGAAGTACATACGTCTTAAGCGTTGGTAAACTCATAGTGTTGTTAAAATCCATGCGCATCAATATCCGTTTGAAGTATTTTGTGTACGTCAGTTCCGGGGGACGGAGTATGACATCGTGGCCTGCAGCTTTCAAAAATTCGCAGCATCTGTAATACGGAGGACAGTTCACTTTATGTTTTTCAATGAGAGCAAACAGTTCTCCTCTGTGTAAGGTTGAGTCACACGGTATGTTGTAGGCGTCCAGCCATTCAATCATTTCTTTCTTCTGGCTATGAATCGTAGGTTTGTTTGATTTGCAGGTCCGTTCCAAGTCCATTCCTGATCCATTCGACTGTTCTATCACAAATACCGAATTATCTGGTACTGTGTGCAGTTTATTTCTAAGAAAAAACTCTAAGGTTTTTAGTTTTGGAGGGAAGCATGTGTCGATTAACCCAAGCTGAGGAGATGCAACGAGTATGACTTCCGTGGGTTGTGCACGATGTTGAGTTACATAATAAAAGCAAGGGGGCGTCCGTTCTACGTGAATTAGCACTCTGTTGCTATCTCTGTATTCCTTCATTTGTTGGAAATATTTCATCCTGTTTGAAAATTGCTCTGTATTTTCAAGAACGATGTATCTATCTGATTTAGGCAGTCGTTTCCATATGAAGCCTAGATTATTCATGTCTTGTATGAGGATAGAAAGAGTATATCTTTTCTCATATTTCCTACTAGCTTTCAGGAGTGAAGCATTTGTGGGTATCTGTTGATTCATTACGTATTGATCAATGATTATGTTCCTCATCTGCTCAAAAGATATAACGGAGGTTTCGAGTTTGTTGTTTTTAATTTCTAACAAATCAAGGAATGTTTTTCTTGGTTTCCTCCGCATCACTAGTTCGTCTACACTTATTCTGTCGACTCCGGTGTAGTAACATATTGTTCGTACAAAACGGTTAGTTTCAAATATAGGGGCAGGTATTTCGGTCCGTGATAATATATGTTTGGCAATTTTTAGTTTGTCGCATATTTCATTACAAACGTTCTGGTCCGATTTGGAACTCATTTCGCATAAATCTGTAAAAGAAATAAGATAAAGGTATTGTTAGTGTATTATTTACCTAAATATATTTACTGTGAGAGGAATTTATGACAATGTTGTTAACCTTCTTTTATTTAATTTATGTGTCATGTTTTTTATATTTTAATTTTGTATATTTTTTAATGTGGGTTATAATTGTCTCTTTTGTTTTTATAATTTAAATTACTGTAATTGATTGTAACCGTTATAGCTAAATTAATATATTAGACTGCAAGTTTTCTGAGTAATATGGTCAAATAATTATGTAGACAAATCATACTTATATTATAAATGTGAAAGTTTGTATATTTGTTACTCAATCACGCAAAAACGGCTGGACGGATTGGGATGCAAATAGTTTATAATATGTTGTGTGTATGTTAAAAACTTTTAGAATTTGTCTAGTAGTCCTCTAATCACGACGCAAAAAATGGGGCTGGTTTTGTAATTTTTGGAGGGTCATAATTTATATTCATTACCAATAAGTTTCTTAAAAGGAAATAACAGGGACGTGTCTACAGTAGACCTGGATTTAATGTGCTCTAGAGGCATTATTCAGGAAGAAAAAATGGGAATACATTTGTATGGAGAATCGCAGGCCCTGTTCATAGGATACTTTTTATCCCGGGAGTACGTTTTCGTGGGATAATTATTACTGACTGTCCACAACGCGGTCAAAGCCGCGGGCAGTCTTAGTTTGGGATTAAAATGTTAAAGTAATAAACATTTTGATAGCATTCGGCAAAGTTAATTGTGCATTCAAATAAATGCATTTCTGTCTAATAAGTTGGCAATTTAATTTAACTTAAGCTTTATGAACTTTCAGATAATACTAAAGTTAAAAAAAAAAAAACTAAATGTGGAGCCGTTTGAGCCATAAATATACCTATTTTCTTACAGATTACAATACAAACTTCGTGTTTCTTCAAAACTGTGTAATATTAGAACGATCGAACTTTTGAAAAGTAAAGAAAATATATTTTACAAACCCTGAAAGTAGAATTTTGTTTGCCTAAGGCTCTAAGTATCTCGTAATATTAATATCATACAATCTCTCAATTTTTAAAACCTGTGCGCAATAAAGAATAAGAACAATACTGATGACGTCACTCTGCACTATAGTCTTCGGGGTCCGACGAAAGCGGCTCGGGAAGGGGGAGGCACATTCTTCCTAAGTCTATCCTAGTGGCACACCACTTTATACACACAGAAAACTCCATTCATTCAAGATAATCCAACAACAATGCGCCAGTGCAAACCGGTTAAATCCAGTTTCAAAGCGAATAAAACTGACCACAAAATGTTATTTATAAAGCGAAATAAAACATTTATCATTGTTATTTTCTACGAAATAACTTACGATAGTTATCAGAAACGTATATATTACAATATAATAGATGAAACGAACAAATATTTACCTGACAAAATTAAAAAAAGATGACGTGCGCTCCACTCCGTGTTATGTTGATTACTGAGAATGGCATGGCATGCCGCATAGCGGCGAGCCCCGCCCCGCGCGCGCACTCTTTTTCGCGGGGCGGGGAGCGCGGCCATATGCGCGGGGGGAAAGAAGCGTTTGGCACGTTAAAGATGAATATAGTGCCATCCACGTAGACTGACGAACTGTAAGCTGTACTTTAAGTACGGAGCGGAGCGATGGTGAATTATGAGGTCTCAAAAATAATCGCTCTTTATTCCGGACGGGAAATGAACTCGGACATCGGAACATCTAAACCAGGGCCATTCGGCTCATCTAAGCCAGGGCCATCTCAAGCTCAACTCAGGGCCATCTAGAAGAGTAACGAAGAAAAATCCTTATTGGTTTTAAAAACTTAGTTTTTTTGTATTTTTATTGTTTTATTCCATACAAGAAACTAATACTACCAGCAAACAAAAAAGTTGCGAAGTATTTAGAGTAGTTCTGAGGTTATGATGACTGACTAATTTTCATTACTGGTTTATTATAGTTCAGTTTGAATGTAGTATGAAAATAAATAAATGTGAATATTGATGGCTGTCTCGTTGGTCTAGTGGTCGTAAAGACTACTGCTGAACGTGAGTTCCCGGGTTCGATTCCCGGGTCGGGCTAAGTGTTATTGAGTTTTACCATCTGGAATTTCTCAGGCAATACACTCACCTACTGTAACATGGGACTTAAACATAACTGGTGAAATTTGGGTGTACCTACTATATGCCTAACTCTCCGAGGAATACAGGTCTAATGATATATATATATATATATATAATAGATACTCAGTGTGGACTGACCTTTAGTAAACTAGACGATACTAAACAATAAGTTTGAATGCAAAACAGAATACGATAACATTCAAATTTAAAGCACCAATCGTTGCAATAATTGTTTTATTGCAAGAACACTGTAGAGTCCCATCCATTTCTAGCAAAAGTTTCACACTTCATCGTAGCCCAGGTGTCTGGCCGGTCGAAACGACCGACACGGTCGTAATGGTTGGAGTAATCATCGTTCCTGATATTGTAAGTTGCAATTTGCAATGTGGACGGATACTTGTAGGTAGGTAGAAATAGCCCACAGTGCACATCTGCTATCTAATTACGCAACACATTTTCGTAAACGATTGACGACAAATTTGTTTCATTTTGACAGTTCAACAACGTTCATTGCGTTATTTACGGTGTTGAGCAGATTTTTTTTTCGAACTTATGAAGCAATGGTTTAGCAATTTGTTTCATAACGATTCAAATTCCGATTGATCGTGTATTAAGTAATTAGGGTACTGCTCATGCAAAAAATACAATCACTATCACCACATGATTATAAAACAAAATCCCTCCGCGTCTGTTTGAACGTGATAAACTCAAATCTCCTGAACTGATTTTCATACGATTTTCGCCAATGGATAGTGATTTATGAGAAAGTTTTTGGTACATAATTCATTAAGGTGTTGTGTAAATTGGCTGAAATACGACGATGATTGTCGAAGAGATCGGAAAAATTATGCCGAATGGGAGCTTCACTAATGTGGAGTTGACGATAGTATTTCAATCATTAGTATTATTCTACTAGGTACTGCATAAGAGGAGCTCGTGGCTAAGTAATATCTGCCGCACGGGTCGATCCATCAGGCTAAGCTACGCTTGCCGGGGTTGGTCTGTGGATGGGTGACCATCTTTACATACCGAGACTCCTCCGTGCCTCGGAAAGCACGTTAAGCCGTTGGTCCCGGCTGTCATTCGTGGATCTTTGACAGTCATTACGGGTCGTCAGAAGCCCGAAAGTCTGACAACCAGTCTTACCAAGGGGTATCGTATTACCCAGTTACTGGGTTGTGGAGGTCAAATAGGCAGTCGCTTCATGTAAAATACTGGTATTCAGCTGCATCCGGTCAGACTGGAAGCCGACCCCAATATAGTTGGGAAAAGGCTAGGCAGATTGAGTATTATGCTACTAATAAATAGGATTTGGATATTTGGCATACGGATAGTAACGTGTATTAACACATACGAGTAGGATACTTTTTATCCGGGTAGTACGTTTCCGTGGGATAATTTCCGACCGCCACGCGATTGATGCCAAAAATTCAGTCATTTATTCAAACTAGGCTGAGAATCAGCACTCTTCGAACGTCAAAATTACATAAGACAGTCCCACAAAACGCCCACCCTTCACCACTTCCTAGAGCTTTAGCTGGGAAGAAGAAGTGGCGCAACAAACTCCCCAGCAGCATAGCTGTCTATTCAGTTAGAAAAAAAAAAGATTCCATACAATAGTATACAAGATAATTTACATTACGCAAAATACAATTTAAATTATAAATTAATAGCCTTAATATGACAGCTAGCACACGCCAATATACCAACCAAAAACATCGAGAACTATACTCAAGCAGAAATAAAAATAACTAAACGTAAACAATATCTAAAAAAGAAAATAAAGTTCATATGAATTGAAAAAGTCACATGTTTGTACTTGTCCGGATTTGAACAACCTCGTGCATGAGACTTCGGGGCCATCACGACAGTTTACCTGTTTTTATTTTGCCATACTGTCCCAGTTTAAGAAAAACAACATAATGTGGGTATACATAACACCTATTTATCTCAACCCCAGCTGTTAATATGGTATTACATCTCACATTTGCGTGTGACATGTTCGCCGTGCCCCGGTTACATATTTTTTCATAAATTTTCAGTTCCCAACGTGATGTCGTATTCAATTTTATCTCCTTCATGAAAAGATTTACTGGGGCATTAAGGGTACATGCATTGTGTATGAAATTGTGCTGGATAGTGAAATGTCCATGTTATTCTCAACCAGGGTGTTGTAACATGTGACCGTTCGGTTTTCAAAAAAAATTGCCATCTACAGCATTTATTTCTGTGTCATATAATGAGCAAATACTTATTTTACACCAATACCCGGAAAAAACTTAGTACCGTATAGTACTTAGTAGTATAATTATGTGAACAGTAAATGACAGACGTTGTCGCGGTTTCGCCTAACGAAACCACTAAGAAGTATAAATAGTGTGGTAGTTGGTAGGAACTATAGCAATGTGCATCTAGGCTTACGTTCAATACTAAGTCTAATGTCAAAGCTAGCGCCAGCTCTGCGTCAAGGCGATGTCAATGTTGCACCGACCAACGCCAGAGGCGATGGCACCCCCAATATCTGCCTAACTCCGCCATGTTCTTTTGCGGTCACGATCTCATATTTTAAGTTTCAGGGCTCACAGCAGTGTAATGAAATTAAAAAAAATTTGTTAAGGTTCGTCTTTATCTAAACTAATATTTTATTATACAAAATAATAAAAGGAAAACATTTGATTTTTTGTATGTTTATTTGTTATGCTTTCACGGCTAAACGGCTGAACCGATTTTAATGAAATTTGTTATGGGGATACTTTGAACCCTGGGGAAGATCATAGGCTACTTTTCATACACATAATACGCGGGAGAAGCCGCGGGCGGAAGCTTATTATTAATAAAATAACAAGCACTTTGTTTATATTTAATTACATCTTAACATGCTCTTTTGTTTTTTTGTTACAGGTAAGACTGTCTTATTACGTAAAAGTGTATGAAATAGTAACATGTACTTGAGGTAAGCGTAAATATCTATTTTTAATATAAAAAAAAAATATATATTTAATATTTTTACTATGTAAGTACCTTATAAATAATAATCATAGACCCTGGAATAAAAACATCAATCTTCTAATAAAAATAATAAGAAAGAAAGAAATAAATTACATTTATTTAGTACAGAAAAAAAAAGGCACACAACACATCATCATTATAACAAAAAGAAATAAAAAAGGAAACAAATAAAAAGTGTAAAATTATAATTTAACAGGTGCTTTGCGGCTGCGCCAAATAGGCCCAGTTCAGCGAAAATGCCAGACAACTAGTTACTGATGCTGGTTAAACATTCGTCAGAGTGCTTTTCTCAATTGCTTTACAAATAATAAACAATACCAATTACTTTCAGTACCGTATTGTAAAAAATATTTTTAGTGTCAGGAAATCAGAACAATAATGAAATTAATTTCATAACTAGAGACAGTACAAAACACACAGGCAACTTCGTTGGTTTTTAATTCGCTTTTAATTGGAAAACGTGTTCCTAGGAACATTCAGTAAAAATAAAAATACCTCTTATTGCTGCTTTCAGAAACTACTATGAAAATAAACAGGATCTAGTTCTCGGGTAAAAAAAAAGAATAAATCTATAAAAAAAACAATTGACAATAGTGAATATATGACAGCTGTCACTGTTAGATGCCAGATTAACAACTGCGCTAACCTAAAAATACTGGTATCCACGCTAGATGATCGGATATCTGTGGTATCGATGTGTTATTCGATATTCATGATGGTGCTACTTATTATAAGGTTAGTGTTATTCAAAAGACTAACTAATAACATAAACACCATTTCGAAGTGACTTTCAATCGAGTTATAGTAGTGACAATACTTTTTCTGTGTACCTACATAAACAAAGACAAAGAGAGAATATCATAATGTACAACGTATTTTTATTTCATTGTTTGGAATTTTGCAGAATTCACATGAATCCCACTTTTTCATTGTTTTACTAGATCATGTTCTCTTTGGCAATTAATATTAAAAAAAAAACATGCGCGTCTACTACTTTACATGAACCTTCTTTTAAGACTCGTGCAGACCAGCGCGACGTGACGGCGCGACGCGACTCGAACAATACAATTTCTAAGAAAACTTCACGGTTTAACAATAACCGCTGTCGCGTCGCGCTGTCGCGTCGCTCTAGTCTGCACGAAGCTTTATCCTCTTTCTTTTTCGTCATGACTGTGGTCATATGTCATATGTAATAATCACCAAGCCTTGACTGCCTCGTGGTCGCATGTGCTACTGCTGAGCATGAGGTTTGGGTTCGGATCTGAAGTCGGGCAAAGTGTCAATCGGTTATTCGATCTGAAAATTCTGTGATATTATGTTGATGTTGACACCATGCCGATGAATGGTGGATGTTTTTTTAGTTAGTTTGATTCGGATGACCTACCGAAAATATGGTCCTTCTAAAGTGCCGATAAAAAGGATATGATATTTTTGCGACCACCATTTAATTCCTCCACAAGATATTAATGAAGTAAGGTTTAGTCAGATAGACCTAGTACCTAACTAACAGCAAAACTTTTGAAACCTAATTAATTTATCCTGTCGATTACAAGGAAAGCGAATATCCATCGAATACCTAAAGTAGACGAAATATTATTAATAATACTTCACAAAGAGATTGCGTGTGTACTTCTCGTTAAATATAACAAATACCACAAAATATAATGATTCCCTATGGAAGAACTTGCGTAGGCACTTTGTTATTTATATTGTCGAATATGAATTAGTTATTTATGTGAAAAGAAAAATTACATATGCTGTTCAAGGACGAAGGTTTTTATATAAGAATATGAAAACATTCATATTTTGTTTAATATTTGGTAATTCTGGAAGTCGAAAATTTCATTGAAAGGATTTTGAGGTAGTATACGTATGCGGGGGTCGTGCGGTCCATGGCCCTTTACGGAGCATCGGTGTAGGCGCGTTCGTTGAGGCGGCGGCCAGCCCGTCGGTTGAACGCGTCCCAGAGGGTCATGGCCACCCGGCTGGTCCGGGGATACCGCACGGACTCCGGTGAGGCGGCGAGCCTCCTTGCCGGATTGCCGCCATGGGATCTGGAGGCAAAAGTCCTCGCGCATATTTGGGAGTGGCGCGAGGAGGCGAAACGCCAGTGCTGGGCACGCCACTATTGCGGCGATAAGTCCCCTCTTTGAGGAGTGGCTAGAGAGGCGCCACGGCGTCCTCACCTACCGCCTGACGCAGGTCCTCACTGGACACGGTTGTTTTGGGAGGTTCCTGTTCCATATCAGGCGGGAGGAAACGCCCGGGTGTCATCACTGCGTGGATCGCCCGGAGGACACGGTGGAGCATACGGTGGAGGTCTGCCCGGCTTGGGCAGAGCACGGCCGTGTCCTCGTGGAGGCGATCGGTGGCGGGGATCTCTCGCGTCCGGCCCTGGTCCAGGCCATGGTACGGAGCAAGTGGGCATGAGAGACCATCACCTCCTTCTGCGAAGCAGTAATGCTCGCGAAGGAGGAGGCGGAACACGTGAGCGAGAGGCAAATTTCACGCCCTCACGCCCCGATTCGATCACAAGCCGATTCCCGGCCACCGTAGGCGCGGGCTTGCGGACGGTGAGCAATGGGTAGCTCGCCGTCCGATAAGGACCAGGCCCTAATTGAAAATAACAGGATTCTTCGTAAAACGTAGTAGGTATATTTTTTCTTAATGTCACATTTCCGTGACATAGGTACAAAATTCTCAAAACTCACTACGGATTGACGGAACTCTAAAAACCCTCACCGCATTAATCACGGCCGCAGAACAAAACTGCCACAACCACAAAAACTTACTTTTCGAAAGTTTGAAAATCGAATGTACTGCGTTCGAGATCCAACCAATCCCAGGGGATCATTTCATTAGTCGAACATTTAAATATCAAAAGAATACATTTGGGTCTGATTCACCTCGACATTCATTATGTATACCGGTTTTATTATATTTTTATTGCTTTCCCGCTTCGGATCGCGCTTTCTAGCTTTTTGTTTTACGGTTTTTTTTTGGTTTGTGACTTAGGTAGTTTGTGATTGCGGATTTTAATGCTTAGAATCGAAATAAATTTATCACCCGATGATTTTGTACCCTACTGCGACGCTGCAAAAGAGGGTAATGTGTTTATCAGAAGAAAAAAAATTGCTACTAACTTTTATACGATTACTATTAAAACTGTTTAGTTCTAGTGTTACCACAATAAATAATAAGCATTCCAACGCAATAGTGTTAGACAATCCCACGATCATTATTACTACGTGATTTGACTTCACAACTTATCCTATTAATCCATACAAAACTTCAACACAATAACTCAATCAATATTCTACCCTATGTCTTTGAAAATAAGTGTCACATCAATTGAAAACTAACTTTGTTGCCCGCTGATATATTTCGTGTAACGTGCTGGACAATTTTGAACCGTATATTCAAAATGATAAGGTTGAACTTAGATGTGTTAATATTTAAACAGCAAAGTTTTTATGACACACTGTAAATATGGTTAGTATTAAATGTAATTCGGACTGTGTTGGTAATAATTATTATTGTGATAAATATTCAATAAATGACGTCACTGGAAGAAGAGCTAAAAGGGCTGTATTGGGGGATAAGAGGGTTTTCCTGTTTATATGGTTGTCCATTCTGCTTTACCTACTTCACTAATTTAATTAAAGAGGGTTTATGGTAATAACTAATAAGTCGGCAATCAATTATCACTACTTTATTTTATATATTTATTTTATTCATTTTAAAATATGAAATTTCAAATTACTCGAAAATTGTTGACATTTGCATGGGGGTTATTCATTTGGTTGCAAATGTCCTTTTCTACATGCCCTGAATGGATTATCGACCATATTACCAATTATAACCCGGTGTACATATAGGTACTTCAGAGGTAAGTAATCCAGGGGGGGGGGGGGGGGGGCTGTATGATTTCAGAGCAAAGTTGATCAGTATTCTTTCTCATTATGGTCCTTCCAGTTTTGGTCGTGCACGTCTTTCTACATCGTTCCCACATAAGTAGTATACTTATGTGAGAACGATGTAGAAAGACCGATGAGGTCAATTTAAATTATTTTGCGAAACTCCGCAGACGTGTTTGGTATTGATACCTAAACTCGACAAAATAACAATAGATAACATTTGATGTCTTTTGTTTTTGGGGTCAAGGACTGCTGCAGGCCTAACATGACACACGCGACAATTACTCACGCGCTATTACTGTCACTTTTCTCGTTTTCTGACAGCGCTTCCATACAAAATAGTCGACACCTTCTGTCAAAATTGATGTTTTTTCGACAAAACCCTAACATGGCACCTTAGCTATCTCGATTTTTGACAATTCGACACGAGATAATCTCCGATTCTTCTGTCATTTAGACACATTTACTCGTCGCCAATTTTGACGAAGAGAAGGGTGGACAAAATTATGATTTAAAAAAAAACTTCAAAATAACATGGCAGTTTCATAATATTGTACTTATTTCACAGTATATTAATAATGAAAATGCTTCGTTTTAAACTACTATTTATATTGGAACAACGTGTTTGTATGGAATTTTTCGTTTTTTGTATGGAAAATATGAAAAATGATTACCTACATGTTGAGTATTACGGGTTTATGGGTTTCATAAAGGGGGTCGAATTTTTCATTATTTTCACACCATTTTCGAGTTAAAAGCAAGAGAAAAGAGAAAAAGATATAGTAATGTTTTTGCACCGTCGAGGTATTGGTGTGAATTTTAGTTCATGACAATTAATTTCCACACCTTTTTAAACGCGATTACATAATCTGATTTATAAATTAAAGATTTAACAAAATTTTAGGTGAAAAACTTAAAATTCAGAATAGCAAAATTGCGATTTTCACTCAGTGCCCCCTCAAACTAAAATATAGTCACTTGAGACTACGGTTGACAGGAATAATCTAAATTTTGGCAAAGACGACGCTACTTACCTACCTCAGAAACAAGTCAAACTCATATCAATTAAAAACCTTATATTATAGTCCATTAAACTTATATTCCTCCATTTTTTACTTAAAGCAACACCTTAGTAATTTCAACCAGACCTTCCAAAGGGGTTGAAAGTTTTGCGAAAGTTTCTTCTAACTTACCGCTTTGTTAACAAACAAGTAATGTAGCATCTAAGAAGGTGGTGCTTAGTGAAATAGGCTACTGGTTTAAAGTTACCGAGTTTATTGAAAGTCTTAATTACTGGAGGTTTATAAATTCGCTTCATAAAAGTAGGTTGGAGGTTCGAAATCTGTACCTCGTTCTGTTGTGTAAAGTTAACTTCAAACTTCACTCAAGACCGCACGCGATCCGAAAGCGTACTCATTTTGTTTAAGTACAAATCAACGCAGATTCACACCTTGAAAACATCGTGAAAAATATGGTCTGAAATTGCTAGCTTGGTTATTAATACCCATTTTTTCACTATCTGGAGGAGATGGCTTCGTCCTTGGTGGGTCAAAATTATAATTATTATAAAAAGAGGTTATACATTGATAATGTTTCAGTATTTGTACCTTTACTGAAGTTTTTCGTTTTTGATAATAAAGAGACAGACCTAGATAGAAAATTAATTTTCTATATTATTATTTAGCCTCATCTTGTCAGACTGTAAGCTGACCGCCGACCCTCTAAGGAAAATGCTAGGCTAATTATTTTTGTTCGTAAATATAGATAGCCTACTGAGGCTAGCTCTGTAGGTATAAGACGATGTCCTAATAAACTGCGATACTGCGAACATCGACATGTTAGCATAGCATTAGGACACAGCAATGGTAGCCCAATGATAACGGTCGTGACATACGAGATGTAGGTAATATTTGGGGTCTTAATATTATGAAGTATTAATGCCATCATTATTCCACTGCGAAAAAAGGATGGTGCTAGCGGCCTCATATAGCTCCGTCTCTCACTAACACTGGAATAATGGTGGCATTAATACGTCACAATACGGCCTTAGCAGGGGCGTTACTTTGTGTGTATTATTTCATCAACACTGCTCTCAAAACGGCGAAGGAAAACATCGTGAGGAAACGGACGGAACGACGAAGGAAAATGTCGTAGAACCAAAAATTCGAAGACGTGTGACATCTACCAACCCGCACTGGGCCCGCGTGGTGGATTACGGCCTTACCCTTCTCACAGAAAAGAGGCCTATGCCGCAGCAGTGGGAATATTATAGGTTGATTATGCTTATGCTTATGCATCAGGAGTAGAGCACATATAGAATAGAATCGAATATATGTAAGCCATATATGAATTACAGATATAAATGTAGAAATTTTGCATATAGTGACACAATCGTCGGTCTTATCGCTAAAAGCGATCATTTAAATACAACCATTAATACGCACACTATACACACGAATATACACTTCATATAGTATTCAACATCAACAACTACAATACAACAATTTGATGTTAAAATTTCATCGCGAATTAGCTCTACGACTCGCGCTTTTAATTCCCAAAAAAACTTTTAAAACCTTTATTCCCAATGTAATCTACAAACCTAGACGGTTTGTAGATTACAGTAATCTACAAACCTAACATCTGGCCTAGTTTCAAACAAAATCCGTGTGTATCGGATCTGATTCAGCATATTTTTTAAACCTTCAGATCTCTTTTAAAACGGTCACGTCTCCTCTCGTCCTCTCCGTCAGATGTCCATTAGTGGATGACTGTGCTAAACGCTGTTGCCAAATCAACTGGAAACGGGGTACCCCAAGGGTCTATACTATCATGTCCTGAAGCTATGGGGCCCTTGATTTTTATGGCGTAAACATGTCTTTTGAAATGTCGAGTGAGGTATGAGGGGTGTATAGTATATGGAACAGTTCAGTGGGCAGTTTCTAAAGAGATGATTTCAAAGCAATATTATTAATATAGTACATCTTGCTGTAATGTCCTAGTGTTCGAGGCATGATAATGAAGAAATTAATTGCATTTTCCAAATTAGTAAATGATTTATTGTAACGACCTGCCCTTGATTCGTACGATTTTACAAAACATAGAGATATCTTTATGGTAATTTTTATATGAATGCATTAGAGGTATCTACACTTAAACCTTACGGAATACATTATCTAATAAATGATGGTCAAAATTGCATTTAATTCCGATTCGTAGAAGAACAACGCGGTCATACAGACAGACAGGAAAAGTGACTTTAATTTTTAAAGAAGATCTGGTCATTTGTTTAATAATTATTCATTGGATAAGTTAGAGATGACCTCTTTCTATAATACTACTCTTAATTGTCAAGGTGAGAAAAACAATACAGGTCCTTGTTATTATAATGTAGAGATTAAATAAATAATAAATATTGATAAGTTGAATACTGATATAATAAATAGGCTAGGTCTTTGCAAAGTCGTAATATGAGTGACAATGATACCTACCTGCCAGACCACACTACAAAATGACGCACTCACAAAAAAAAAAAAAAAAACCATTTGAGTTAATTAAATTGAAATATTTTAAACATAATAATTATAACGTAGCAAATGAGATACAGAAATATGTCTCGCAGATAAATAATCGCGACTAATGTAAAACTGACAAGATTATGTCTCTAATAGACATTAGAATGTCTTGCCAAGTTATTATCATCACGTCCTTTGAATAACTTAGCTCAGACTCATTAAACTGAGATATCAGAATGCTAGGTGTCAAGGTTGGATGGACAGGTTCCAAAATGAGGTGGGAATGGAAACATACGATGGTGTTGTTGGGATGTTTCCGTATATACATATGGAATGATAATTTTTGAAGTGAACACTTTTTTTAGCGCATTTTGCGCTCTTTGTAAACAGATAACAAAACTGAACCGTTCCGTTTGGGTTGGTGACGCTGAATGGGTATGATCGGCTCCAGTCGTAAGTTTTCACTTCTATCGTGTGGTCATTACCACACACGCCCCGTTTTTTTTTGTGAATATCGATGTTTAATTTGATGTGTAACATAATATTGGGAAGATAGGTACTGATTTCCACCTGACAAGCAAAGCCCAGGAAAGGTGAACCGATTATCTTCGCAAGTTGGCGGGTAGCAAATGGACGAGAGTAGACGAAGAATCAAGTTAAATAGGGGTGATTGGAGAGGCCTATGTCTAGTAATTTACGGTCTAGAAAGACTTCTATTAATTACAATAACAATACTTCCTAGAATACATAATTGTATCGTGCTGGTCATCCAAAGATAATATTGATAAGTATTAAGTGTCAAGAAGAAACTGTTAATTTCACCAGCAACTGAAACACTGCAATTATCTTTGATATAAGGTACAACAGTAGGTAGTAACAAGTTTCAGAAGAAGCTCCATAAATAAATAATATTGAAACACTAAGGGAACCAGAGCCAGTGGGAAGCCTCATAAACGTTGGGACTAGTTTGCAGGATGTTGTGGGAGCCGATACCAGGATGTACAAAATCGATCGGGCTGCAGATGCCGGCCGTATATGCGTTTCCGATGGTCAATAACGAACAGTTTAACAACAGAATAAATAGTTATTTTATTATCAACTAGCACTTTGCCCGCGGCTTCACTTTGCCTTGCCTATGTTACTCCCTGAAAACCAAGCTTTCTAATGGTTAAAGAATTTTTCAAATCGGTCCACGGACTAGACAAAAAATCACCAACATTTAGTTTATTCCTGTCAAACGACGATTTCCCATTCTGAAATAGAGACCAAAGTGACACAACTTAACTATATTTTAGTTTGATAGCACAAAGATGGCACTGAGTTTTTAATTGAGTGAAAATGATAATTTTGCTATTCTGAATTTGACGTATAGCACCAAAAATTTTGATTTACTAACTAAATCTGACTTTTTTAAATCGCGATTAAAAATGGTGTGGAATACAATTAGTTGTCATGAACTAAAAAACTAAAATTCACACCAACACCTAGACTTCAGGTGCAAAAACAGTTCTGTATCTTTTTTTTTCTTTTGCTTTATATCTCAAAAATGGTGTGTGTCCTATCGCAAAAATAATGAAAATTGCGACTGCAATTTAGAATTTTAATTTGAATAAATTCACGGGGTAGGGCAAACAAGTATGTGCCACGTGGAGTCGCGATTGTCAAATTCGATATTAGTTGTGTGAAAATTATTTTTAAATTTAGTTTTTTTTTGCAGAATAGCTTTAAGATTCTCATAGCCAAAAGTAAGGAATTTTAGTGATAGTTAAGTTAGTTTAGTTCGGTGTACAAGAGAATCGGCACCGTCTATTATTCTATTAGTGAGAACATGACCCTAAAAAACTAACACGATGGTCTAAGATCCGCAGATCAAGGAAGGAAGGAAAAGTATTTTATATCAAATTTAGTATGTTCAAATCTATATCACGATTGGGTTGGCTAACAAAACAATCCTGGCCAGACCATGATTAACAAAAAATTCAAAAATTACTTTTTTTCTAAAATTGCACTTAGTTGTTTGACGATTAGATGGGAGAAGGTCGTTTCTATGTACACAGATCTATAAATTCCAAAAAGCGTGATGAATAAATCCAATCGGTTGGAACATGAAAATAAAATATAAGGTCAACATGAAAATAATCAATCAGTTAATTTACAGACTTTTACTTCGGATGTAAGACCACCCTACGAAAACAAAGGTATCAATTCAATGCTGAATGGTCCAGAAATAATTCGTTACATCTATTTCGTGCCCACGAGCTGTCGATTCGGCAGTTACTTCGACACGATTGTAAGAAAATTATTTCGATCGTGTTGGAGCATTGAAACTTAAATTAATTGTTGATTTCGAAACATTATCATCATCAACTAGCCTTGAGAGTGGGTTCACGTCAATCGTGCCGCGGGTGGGGTTCAAATTCATGACCCATTGATCACCAATCACCAGTCAGCGCATTTAGGTACTGTTTTTTATTTTTTACGTAACACTAACACTAGTGTTTAAAGGGACTGCAGGACCTAAACATAAGAAGTAAATATAAGAAGTTCCACATATTTTGCTTACTTACATATTTCAGCATGCAAAAAATACCTTACGATAAAATTATGTAGGTAAAAAAACACTTCAATTGTTGAGGTCAATATTATAAAAAATTAATAAATAAAAAATTTATTTGCAATGTGTGATGTTTTTTTTTTTAATTTACATCGTCACATCGCGCATCGAGGTCCGCTTTCCAACCCTGCAGAAAACACAAAATCTTTTTTTTCAACCGACTTCAAAAAGGAGGAGATTCTCAATTCGGTTGTGTTTTTTTTTATGTTTGTTACGCGATTACTCCGCCAATTATGAATTGATTTTGATGATTCTTTTTTTGTTTGGTAGGGCATACTTCGGATATGGTCCCATATAAATTTGGTCAAGATCTGATGAGGGGTTTTTTAATTAGCTTCAATAATACGTATTTTTCCCACCTAGTATATGTGGACGATATTCTAATAGTTCCTGTCACTGTAATTTACATAGAGCAGGTAGTGGTATTAAATTTTTTGTGGGGGTTTTGTGTAGGTACCATAACTAAAAAGTGAAAAATAAAAACTTTTTCACAAAAAATAAAACCGACTTCCAAAAAATTTTAAAGTTTTTTTAATATGGTTAAGTTAATTAATTCTAAACCTCAACAGTATTAGACAATCATCTACAATAGATGATTGCCATCGAGATAAATGCTTTAGAAAAAAAAAAACGAGGTATTCCACTCAGAGCACTGATTTCAATAGCACTTGAACGAATCGCACCTGAGGTCTTCCACTTACCACACTGAAACAAAAGTAGTAAGTGCGTTTCAGCGAAACAGTTTATTACTCTTAAACCTTTTGAAACAACTTTAAAGAAGTACGAGGTTTTGTTATTTATGTTATTATATATAAACCTAGACCATATTGCACGTCTGCTAACCAAACTCATCTCCGTATATTTCCACAATCCTCAATCTATCCACGAGTCCACTATATCTAGGTCTCCCACATCACTCTCAGCCTGTGTATGTCCTACGGATGCCTCTCCTCTGAGGGGTCTACTTAACCTGGTTGCGGATTCTGCTGAAAGATATTACCTGAATGCCGAGAAGATGCCCTTAATGTCCTACTAATGTAAGCGAACATGCTCAAGGACTGTTATGTATATACAGGGTGCTCTTTAGTTGATTATTTTGGATTTTTGTGAATTATTGATAAGTACGTTTCGCTTTTTTTCGGATTACATAACATAACATCACGCCTGGAATCCCCGAAGGGTTAACAGAGGTGTACCTATAGTATACCCACGTTTTGCTAGTTATATACGTATTTAAGTTAATAGGGGTTGAGCCTATTGCCATCAACCGGCCACAAATCCAGACTGGGCTGCTGCTGAGAAATTCCTTTTGAAAAACTCAATAACAGTTACCTCTACCTGGGAATCGAACCCAGAACCTCATGCTCAGCAGTAGTGCTTGCGACCACGAGACCAAAGAGGAGTTTTTGGCTTATAAGGCTATTAAAGGTTTAGTACCAAGAGCGATGAAGAGATCGCCAGGTTAAATGTTTTCATTCAGTGTGCTCAATGAATTCTTTTGCAATTCTATGAATGTCGAACAGTTTGTATGTAGCGGTTTTCAATAGTTTCAAAACTGAATAGTGGTGTACTAGGAGTTAGTTTTAACAGTACAGTACAATTCATAGGTTGAATATGTATGAAATGTACTGTTGAAAATCTTAGTTGACAGCCTGTTCAAAAATGTAGTACACAAAATAGTACAAGTACAGATTCAATGATCATCTCGTATGATTTTACATTTTTATAAATCATGATAAATAATATTTATTTATGTAAATTGGTTAAAAAAAACACATTTACAAGTAAAAAATAACTTATGTTTTAAAACTAGATGAGCTCAGTCTCAAGTCCAGACATAATCTTAGTCAGATCATGTGAGGACCATGTAGATTGGTGTCTGAAATGGTCTGTTGAGGAAAGAACCACACAGATTTGAAAGGACCATTTTAAAATAAGGCTGATTAAAAAATGATATATACGGTTAGAAGATCGTTGTTACCTACTAGTTAAATAACAAGAAACACGACCGCTCATCGTAATAATATTATTATACTATGTAGTTCAACAGCGTAAGATCCAATTCACATTCGTACAAATTGTCGATTTGCTTTTTTCTATCAATGGCAAACTGTTTACGCCCAAAACAATACCTAATACAGGATGGACTTATATAAGGGTACAGAAGGGTAAGGGTACATATATATGTGTATATTTGGGGGGGTAGGGTAGGGGATCGGAGGTTGCTTTGTTTTTTTTTTTGAGTAATAAGATTTTTTTTATAGTATTTTATAATTTTATAGGGTAATTTTTTTTTTTGTCAGCTTAGCACAATAAGGTTTGAAGAGTATACTGCGGGCCCCTTATATAAAAGACGATTCCTAATACATAACATAACATCACGCCTGTAATCCCTGAAGGGTTAGGTAGAGGTGCATCTATAGTACATCCACATTTCGCCATTTAGGTTTAAGTACCATGCATTGGGAGGCGACCCTATTGTATTGCTATCATGCGGGTACAAATCCAGACTCCGGGCTATTGAATTTCAATAGCCCGGAGTCTGGATTTGTACCCGTTAAAATGTTTTTTTTTATGAGTTTGCAATGTGTGGTAATATAACTAATTGTTGCATAAGTACCTCCTATTTGTATATCAAGTTTTTCTAACTGAACAGACAGCAGTGCTGCTGGGGAGTTTTTGCGCCACTTCTTCTTCCCAGCTAAAACTCTAGGAAGTGGTGAAGGGCGGGCGTTTTGGTGGACTGTCTTATCTAATTTTGACGTTCGAAAAGTACTGATTCTCAGCCTAGTTTGAATAAATGACTTTTTTTTTTTATTGTATTACTTAGAAAGTCCTGATATGAAAACCTACTAGGGGTACTAAAAAAAAAAATAAGAAGTAAAGAAGGAAATAAAGAAAAAGTCTTTCATATTGAATTTTCTCTCGCATCACCCTGTACATAAGGGAATGTGATATAAACAGTGGTAAGGGCGGCATTGCAACGTTGTCTTCACATTAGAGCGTTGTTATCTTGCACCCCATGTTATTCTTATCACTTCCTACTGTTTTATGTTATCTAGGTCATAGTATATCGTGATTTTTTGGTAGCAGAGATGTCTTTAAGTTGAGTAGGTACTGTAAAATTAAGTCAAGTAAAATGTAAATTTGAACTCAAAAGCAATGAGACCTAAATATTCTGCACTATTTGTCGACGACGCGCCCCACTCTGCTCCGCTCCGTACTAAAGTACAGCTTACAGTACAGTCATCGCGGAGTGGGGCGCGTCGTCGTGGATTGCACTATCTGTATATATCTATATATTTGTAATCACGTTCTCGAAAACGGTTCGGCGATTTCGATGAAAGTTGCAGGGGTTTACGGGGGCGAAAACCGATGTAGGTAGCTAGGTTTCATTTCTGGGAAAATTAGTTTTCCTCTTTCTTTTTCACCCGAGCAGAGCTCGATAATAGTAACAAAACTAAGCCTAAGATTCTCCTGTTTTCTTGGCATATACAGCCTATAATGCCCCCACTACTGGGACATAGGCCTCCTATCTGTGAGAGTGACACGCGGGCCCAGACGGTGTTGGTGAATGTCACAGTTCGAAGTATCTTCGAAATTTCGTTTTGAGATCATCTGCATGTTTAAATTACTCCTAGTGCGTTTTAATTGTCGATACCAACTAGGAACATAAAACTCAAATGTGCTAAATATCTGCTTCAAAAATAGTAGTGAAATAAATAAATAAAACTGCCAGCAATTCCATAATCAAATCAACACGACAGTGCAAATAACTTCATTCACACGGAAACTTGAAGCTTCTTGGAATCAGAAAACCAACGGTTAGCTCAGTAAGGCTAGGAATACACCTGTCAGCATCTATCGGCCCAGTTTGAAAATTCGATCAGTCTCATGCATATCGAGGACCATTTCATAAGCGATCCTGAAAACGCAAAAGGATTTGAGCATGTATGTGATATGCTCATAATAGCCCTGCCTTGCCTATACGATGTGAAAAGCAGTTGTGTGTGTGTGGAATTAATAGTTAATAGAAGAATTGATTACAAGAAAATTAGACACATCATTAACTCACTAAGAAATTGAAATGAATATACGTTTTCGAAACAAAGGTGGAATCTACCTTCTAAAATTTTATAGCCGGTATTTCAAAAGGACTCTAAATATGTGCAGGATGATTCATCAATGAGTTGATTAGGCGTAAAGAAATCTATTAATATTGTCATAAATCTGATCAAACGAATGACATACCTTGATTTTAAATTCTAGTAAATACAAACAGCATTATAAAGCTCTTCAAAATCAAAAGGATAGGATGACCTGTGTCCTAACCCAGGTCATGGTCTACCCATGTGCCCAATTTTATCCAAATCCGGTCAGCCGTTATAACGTGAAAGCGTAACAAACAAAACATTATAAAATCAAATCTTTACTCTTTAAAGCGTTCACACTTTGTATAAAAGTTTATCAGTGTAAAACAGTCAGCTGCTTGCTGCTTCTAACTTTGAGTTAGAAAATAAATCAAATGTCATTTATTCCAATTAGGGTGCGAATCAGCACCTTTCGAACGTCAAAATTACATAAGACAGTCCCCCAAAAACGCCCACCCTTCACCACTTCCTAGTGCTTTAGCTGGGAAGAAGAAGTGGCGCAACAAACTCCCCAGCAGCACAGCTGTCTGTTCAGTTGGAAAAACTTGATTCTATACAATAGTACTCTAGATATGGCTATTGAAACAGAACTATACAACAAAATGCTATTGACTCCTTTCAGCTAAAATTAAACCAAACGTATATCTTTTACGTTAAAAAAGATGCGGCCACAAAAAATCCGGCTGTCAGCGTCACTAGTTTACATTTCGAACGCGTCACTACAATATGGATTCCAAAAAGTTACCGGCTGGTAGCAACATTTTTAAAAATCGCTAAACCGTGCCAGTGTTGTTCGGGGAAAGCGACCGATATTCACATTGTTATTGATTTTGTATGAAAGTTAGTTGAAACAATTTTGTTTGGGTTTGTATGGGTGTTGAGGCTTTATGGCATCTTCATTCAAAATAAAAATATTGTATTTCACATAAACCTACCTACATGGGCACTTATGAAACGTCAGAAGAAGCTAGGCGCACGGTTCCAATTGGTCGTTTCCTATGGAGAAGAGCCGGCAAGGAACTCCTGCGGGGTTACTCATTTAAAAAGAATTGGCTTTTACAATATTTTCAAATAACTCTTAACTAACTGTTAAGCCTCGTGCAGACTAGTGTGACGCGACACCGGTAATAGTTTTACCGTGAAGTTTTCTTAGAAATTGTTTTGTTAGAGTCGCGTCGCGCGGTCAATACTCAATACTAAATTCTTTATTGCATTCCATTGTATTACATAGATGGTATAAAAAAATAAAAGATCAACATAAAGATCTTCGCGTCGCGCTATTCTGCACGAGGCTTTAATAGGTATGGAGAGGACAGTGTAAGCCTTTTAACAAGTACCAGGTACTTAACAAAATAGAAAATGGTTGACAAATCTGCAGTCCACTAAGCCTACAACGTTCTCCAAATCACAAAATAGAAAATATTCTATATAAAAGATAAATAAAATAATAAAATATATTTAAACCAAATGACATGATTGCCATTCAAAATTCAAAATTCAAAAGTCATTTATTCAAACTAGGCTGAGAATCAGCACTTTTCGAACGTCAAAATTACATAAGACAGTCCCCCAAAACGCCCACCCTTCACCACTTCCTAGTGCATTACAACTGTAACAAATCAGAATAATTATCATGTCCACAAAAGCCACAAATAAAAGGGTTGAAATAAAAATGTAGGTATATAACGTCAAAAAATCATAATAGATAGATCCAGGCGTTAGTTGTAATTGTAGTCATAAAGATTCATTAAAATCTTTCACAAATATAGCAGAAGTGGCGCAATATCTAAATCAAACAAAATTGCTAGTTCTGCAATTTTTCACACACTTCACATGAAAACCAAAAAATACATTTTGTAACGATAAAAAATGAAAGACTAATTTTGTACAATTAGAAACAAGCGACTGCCTCGTTGGTCTAGCGGTCGCAAACGCTACTGCTGAACATGAGGACCTGGGTTTGATTCCCAGGTCGAGCAGTGTTATTGGGATTTTCCGTCAGTGATTTCTCAGTAGCAGCCCAGTCAGGATTTTTACCCGGTTGATGGCAATAGGCTCTCCCCCTATTACATGTGACTTAAACATAACTGGAGAAATGTGGGTGGTACTGTAGATGCACGTATGCATAACTCTTTCAGTATTACAGGCATGATGTTATGTTAGAAACAAGCGATATAATTGATAATGGAACAACAAAACAAGACCAAAATTAAGTCTACAAAGAAGCGCCCCAACTAGGGTACGCAATAATAAATACAGAACCACTAAGTTAAGCAAACAATACTCTAGACAATAAACGGAGATGAAACATAAGCAGTGTCCGAACTAAAAATATAATAACAGATACAAAGTGCTAAACAAGAAAGGCAGACTATGGGCGCTTGTGGCCAATAAAGGGCTATGGTGGGCCGCGCGCTGGAGACCAAGATTTGGGAGGAGACTGGAAGAGGCTAGAGCGTAGTTAGCTGAAGAAGAATTGAGAAGAATCTAAATTCTTACGACATAATTATAAAACTTGAATTGACATCGGTCAATTCAAGTGTTTTTATTGGTCTAAATAAATAATTGAAAACATTTCTAGTGAGAGTATGAGGCAGCATGAAAGTTAGGTAGGTACATTAGGTAAATAGTGTTCCGTTCTACCTACACCAGAATATCGCAGCGAAAAATGGGATAGTGGTGAAAGATGAAAAGGAAAGTTTGGCCTACGACCTGGGATCTCTCCAATGTGTTTTTTTATGTTTTATATGTACTTACTGAAACTCCCTTGTGAGATATTTATTTTGTAAAGTTCTTATAATTAATATGTGGTAGCTATATTTTTTGCCATTTATGGCGTACAAAATTATTTGCACTAGACAAATATTAAAAAATACAATGTAAAAATTCAAATTGAATTAAAATTACAATGCCAAAATTTTACTTTCATTCAAAATTACAATATTAAAATTTAAATTCAATTTGAGTAAGACATACAGAAAAAAACAAATTAATAAGTACGCACAATCAGAATTCTATACAAGCAAAATATCGTTAAAAAATTAATCTACGATCTTTCTGGGATCTCTAATAATTTTATTATTGTTACCGAAGGTTATATTAATGTTGATTGTTCCTTCACTAACTCCTTACATAAATATTTCACATGCTGTCAGATATCTCTTAGGCATGCCGATTTCCTCGCGATGTTTCCCTTCACCGTTTTTGAAGCAAGTGATAATTATACAAGTCATTATAGTAAAATCATTGCTTTTTTTTGCTAGCCACATCCAGCCCACCTAACTCCGCACCAGTACCAGTAAGGTTGTTATTAAAAAAGCCCAGAACAATCAGAGTGCGGCCCAGTTGGCTCATTTTATCCACGTATCCAATTATGTGGCGCAAACTGTACACCCCTTGTACTTTGTGTACTTATATTGAGTACAATGAGTACTATCTGCAGGTGTGTGTGTGAAGATGGGGCAAGAAAATTGTTTTTTTTTTAGAAAGGAGTTTTGAAATTTTTGTAAGCAATTTGACCGTAGACCAATGAAGTCGACGGTATAGTAGTCGTATGTCTGCTGAGCGCGAGGTCCTGGGTTCGGCCGAACTCTTCGGGAAATACAGGCGTGATGTGTCTGTATTTAGATTTCCGTAAAGCGGATTCAAAAGGGTGTTACTGATAAAATACAGACAAGATAGTTTTCCGACAGCTGCGCGCACAGATGACTCCATGCCGGCGACGCGCGAGTCGATGCCGACTGAACGGAATGTTGCAATTTTAAATATTATATTTTATTAGATTAATATTATTGTACATTTATTTTATTTTTATGTCTTATTCATATCTCATTGTATGCTGCACCGGTCGACGTCATCACGTCAACGCCGGCTGTCACTGAAAACCAGCGCTGGGGCTCTGTCTCGCATAGGGTCCCAGCATTATGCTAAGCGATGGCCATTTTGCGTGGATGTGACGCATATTTTCCCCCAACTTGTTCTTTTTAGGGTTCCGTACCCAAAGGGTAAAAACGGGACCCTATTACTAAGACTTCGCTGTCCGTCCGTCTGTCTGTCACCAGGCTGTATCTCATGAACCGTGATAGTTAGACAGTTGAAATTTTCACAGATGATGTATTTCTGTTGTCGCTACTCGTATAACAACAAATACTAATAACAGAATAAAATAAATATTTCCCATACATCAGACATTTTTATAGTTTTTTTTGCCGTTTTTATAGATAATGGTACGTGCGCGAGTCTGACTCGCACTTGGCCGGTTTTTTTTGTTTTTTTTTCTTTCTTTGCGTCATGTTTACCGCATTTTTTTTCATTTACATACTTCTGCCGGTGTATTTTATAAAAATCCCACGTAATAACTTTGGTGAACTAAGCTTGAAGTGAGCTGTCATTTCATCTGATGGGTCAAGCTCACTTCACCTAACTTTCCACGATGAGACTTTAGCAGAATAGACTGGCTAAGTAATAACAGCCACACGGGTCGATCCATCAGGTTAAGCTATAAATATTTATGACCATGTATATAGGGAATTATATGTATATTATTTTTAATCTTAAAAGATCGAAAAAAAAAAACGACAAAAACAAAAAAAAAATAAACAAAACATTGTAGTTCCAAATTCTTAGTGTGGCAACGTTTTATAGATGATAATAATTATATAAGAAATAAGTCTATGGTCTGAACAAATTGCGTAAGTACAGTTGCCGACAAAAACTGTTGAAAAACAAACTTATTGTTTAAAAATATTTGTTCTAATAACAAATGATTAAAAGTGCTATCTTTGTTCCCAAAATCAGAGTCGTAGAAGTTGCCGGTATGTGAACGGCCCTGTCATGAACAATTCCAGCTTTAAGCTACTATTAAGAATATTAAAAATTACTTCATTGGATTGGCCTCTAAAGGTTACGGTAGGTAGGTACAGCTGCCTGGGATTTTAACCAGACTCACATTTAGATCCAAAGCCATGTTGTCGATTACAAGACCAATGAGCGTTTTTATTTGGTTTTCTAAGTTATAGCGATAGGGACATAATAAAGAGATTTTTTAAGACTTTTTAATCTAGTCTGCGAGTAAAAGTAGTAATAATAAAAAAAGATAACTGCTTTCACAGTTTTCACGTTCAGCAATGTTATCAATAAAATGAATGTGGATATTCTTTTAAACAATGTTGTTACAAACTTTAATAGGCAGCACATTGAACTTTAAAACTCATAATTCGACTGTAAAATCAAATCGCCAGTTATAATTCTTATTATCCATAAAAAACAAATTCAATGGTATCAAGTTTCTAAATCAAAATACCTGTATTTTTATAGATAAACGCTTTTCCGAAAAAACTAATAACTGGCTTTTTAAATAATTGGGTTACAACATGTTTTACCATGGTTTTTAATCTAGAAATTCGATGTTTTTACGAATTTTCAACGTTTCCGAATTTCGGTACTATGAATTGAGTTATGTGTGGCATTTATGTGGATCAGTGAAACTAAATGGGGATATGAAATAGGTATACGAACACTCCACACTAAAACACGCCATTTTAAAGGTGGTATATGTTTCAATATGTTTTGCTAGTTTAAAACGAAATAGTAAATAAACTGTTTGCTTTTGTAGTTCTCCCCCCTTTTTAAACGACTTAAAAAAAGGAGGAGGTTTTAAATTCGACTCAATGTTTTTGTTATATCACGTTAATATAACTTGCAAAATTTCAAATAGTTAAATCTTTCAAATAACGTAGCTACTTAATTACCAATAGAGGTAAACTTTGTATAATGTATTACTTTCATATTAAAACGCAGCTGACTTCACAATACAAAAGTAGGTACTTAATGAGACTCAGGGAACCTAAACTATAAGAAATACACTATCACAAAAATAATTTAGGTATCAGGAGGAAAAATTTATAAATATTTATACGACAACTATATCAACTCCAGTATTTATACGAAATCAATGTTAATATCAAGTTATATGAAACCTATCTACGTGTTGTGTTCCATTTTGATTTCATATGTAATTTTCTGATCTCTCTCCTGAGATGACAAAATATTTTTCGCTCGAAATAAGGATCGTTTTTATTGGCAAACTGATCGCTATTATCTGATAAACTTCGATGACTGTTGTTTATTATAATGGCATCACAAATTGCTGTTCGGAGTAAACTGAATCGATTAGTTTTTTTATTGTCTTCATTTTTTTTTTTTTCTCGTTTTAAGATCGTCAGATTTTTGCAAGTTATACCAGATTCAAAACGATAATTTTAATATTTTGGTAATTCCTACCGTTTATTAGGTAAACTAGGCTTTCCTACTGTATCGTTACTTTATGTTAAAAGAACACGTTATCATAAAAATAAAAAAAATAAGTAAGTCACCTTTATTTATTTTATTATTAAACTGTTTCCATGTTTAACCGGAAGTTATTAGTAATAATAAATTAGTACATCGAAAACTGGCGTTAGGTTAGGTTAGGCTATGGTATAAAGGAATTGTCAAAATCAAATTGTTCACGGAAATGCAGTTGACTGTACTTTTTATTAAGCTGATTTTAACCCTGTATTTTGTTTAAGTTAAGTGTGTGGAGTAGTTTGTTTTAAAATATTTTATAATTGAAACAGTGGATGATGAAGTGAATCGTTCATTTAAATTTAATTCACTTGAAAATAGACATCAATCCCACCGGAGTTCAGGTAAACTATTTCCGTGCAATTTTAATTACGAGCACTTAACTACGTAAACATCTAAACTACGTCAAAAACAGTAAAATGATTAGACAATTTGGGGAGCTGTAAATAACTCGAGTTCCTACACTGTGGCACACCGTCGCTGGCTATGGAAACAAGGAGGTATGTTTAGAAAATTTTATATTGTCCGTTTGATGTGATCAAAATGAGCATATTAATAGATAATGTCCTACCTAAAAACCACACCTCCGCACCGTGTGCCGAATCAGCATCTCACAAATGCAGCTTTTAACGTTTTCTCGACAGGTTGCAGGTTGAAAACCTGGCATGTATCACCTTGAGGGTTTTAGAAAAACATCGTAAGGAAAAATGGTCTTCTTAGATCTAAAACCAATCAGCAGTTACGCTTAGCAACAGTGAAGATCATCCTTTTTCTTGGAATGAGCGTTTAAAGTCGTTTGCTCTGCCGTTGTACAATCACTGGCTGGTATTTTATAATCCCGTCTCAAAATGAGATTGATTTAAAACAATAAACATTAAACAAACAAACAATAAACATTTTGCTCATTGTATATTTTGTAGTGTTTAATTATTTTTGTTATGTATTTTTGTGGTGTACAATAAAGTGTATATAAATAAATAATAAATCTATACTAACATATCTCCCTTTCTTCCAGCCTCCGCCCTCTCCATATTTAATTAAATCCCCCGTATAGTTTACAGACAGCCTATAAAACTATATAGCTTTGTCGCCTGGAGGTGTTCGTTGTCACAAATACCTTTAGCCCACAAACCATGGCGTGAATAGGCCCTTGAGCGTTCAGGAAAATTAAGATTTGAAGCCCCTTTGAAACTAAAGGTAAAGTAGGAGGATCTTATGTAGAAAGCCCTGTATTTTCTGGGAACAATGGTATTATTTTACAAAGTTGTTTTGGGATTAATTGGAATATGAGCTTGTTGTTTTTCTATTTATTATGGAACCATTTTTTTATTTTCTTTAGCCTTCGCTGTCCACTCCTTATGGTACCTAATATATTTATTGTAATAAAACATTGTCTATTTTTTTCGGCTTCATATGCAATTTATAAAAGTTGTGATCTTGTGAAACGGTAACTTAATTTTTACGGTGACTGTACCTCTTAGGTTTTTGATGCATAGATTAGGTTAGGTTTAGGGTGAGCGTGGCCTGTTTTCGGACACAATTCTAAATAGGGTACAGAAGCCCAATTCCCGTATTTAAAAACGTTCACAATCTAGCCGCAATCTCATCTCAGAGACAGTCGGTGTCAGAAACTTGTGAAAATTTTAGGTATTTAAATATAAATTAGAGGAGAAGAGTATTAATGTAAATTAGAGGTATTTTTGACATATTGAGACCGAGAGAATTAGAGTTTTTTTTTTAAATACAGGAATGGCCTCTCTTATAATTTTATATTTATTACAACTGTCTGAATCGAAGTTAGACTACATTAACCAAAACAGGTGTAGGTAAATACCTGTTTCTGTTCCTAAATCTCCTAGTGATCGTGCTCATATATTCCACACAAGATTAATGAACGAACGACACCAGAATGCATGGGCAGAGCGAAATTCCACTCTATTCCATTCCAGAGATTCCAGGGATTCCATTCTTTGTACCCATAAACTCGTCGGCACAATACTTTAAGCAAAAAATCTGTGTCCTTTCACGTACAAGCAAGACGCGCAATTTCATGTCAGGACCACCTACATAGCTTTTCACGCGAGTTTGCTTCAGTAGAATTAAAATTTTCAGTTGACTCCTACGTTATTGTAGGCGTCTGTGATGCTCATTCGTTTTAGGATTGAATTTTTCAAAGTAGAGTTTGCATGTAGGGGGTTATCTTCGGAACTACTGAACTGATTCCGAAATTTCTTTCACTATTAATGATAATAATAAATAAATAAATAAATAATAAAAATTGTTTATTGACACAAAAATTACAACAATGGTACTTAAGTATGAACAGTCTTAGGATGTTTGTAACAATATACAATGTGTACTGATACTGAATCCCAAACTAGGCCAGGAGCCTGTATCTTGGGAGACAGTGTTCAGTCGCAGCAAGAGGTACACAAAACTGTTTGTACATAAGGTTGCTGATTATTAAGTAAATTACGCTATACATTTTAAATTTGCGTTAGTATATGTGAGTATGTGATTGATAGTGTATCGTGGTATGTGTTTGTGTCTGTGTGTGTGAGAGAGTGTATGTGTTTATGTGTGTGAGTGGATAAATTGAAGTGGATTAATGAGAAGCAAATACTGTTGCTTCTCTTTAATAGTGAAAGAATTTTCGGAAAGTCGAGTGTCACTATACGAAGGCGCGGGCAGTTCTGGTGGTCTTCATACGAGTATAGACTTTATTCCAGAAATATAATTTTAAATTTCTTCATTTTTCTTCTCTTTACAAAAACTGTCGAAACGTCTATTATATATTTTTTTTATTAAAATATATTTGACAATGAAAATTCAGCCTCCTTCAGAGATCAATCAATTGAACTGGAATAACAAAAGATGTAATAATAATAATGGAAGATATTATTCTAAATAATGCAAAGTGGCAGATAGTATAAATAATGAATGTGTTTGAGAACCTTTTAAAATAAATTGGATATTTACGATTTACTGGGGATTGAGGATCAACGAAAACGATTATATTTACTCTGACTTTATTTACGTCTGATTTTTTTAGGGTACCGTAACAAAAGGGTGTCAACGGGGCCCTATTACTAAGGCTTTGTTGTCCGTCCGTCCGTCCGTCACAATAGGGCTGTATCTTTCTAATAAACAATACACTTTTTCGCAGAGTGTATTCTGTTATGGCCGATATAACAAAAACAAAGTTAAAAATTAAAGGGGGTCCCGATACAAGATTCAGTTTTAAGGAGTTTCTTCCCCGTTCTTCTCCATATGAACCTACTACGCTTTGGAATGGGCGCTTCATGGCTGACTGACCGACCCCTTGACAATTCAAAAGAGCCTGTAATGGTTTATTTATTTAAATAAATGCTTTTAGTTTGAAGAAACGTGCTTATCAGCGTTAAAAAAATGTGTTAAATTTTGTACAGTAGTACGGAACCCTTCGTTTGCTAGTTTTACTCGCACTTGGTTGTTTTTTTTACACTTAATATTTTTTAAATAATATTTATGTGAATACTACCTATTATTTGTGTGGATGGACAATTTTTAAAATGTGCCTAGAATTCACTTACCTATATTAAAATATCAATTCATTTAAAAATAATCTGTGATAGCTGGGATAGGGTTCTGGGATAACATAAAAAAAAAACGAATGAACTTCGCAGATTTGAGAGGATCTCTCCCGACCATTCCACCTAATCCAGCCATCATGTAGTAGTCAACCCTTAGAGCTCTCAAGTTATGTTACCAAACAAACGTGCATGTGCTGGTATGTTAGGAATTAAGCATATGTCTAAGATATGAAGCTTGCAGACTACGTGATTGCTTCCTCACTGCATTGCGGTGTATTGTGTTCTACACTGTGTATCCTTCTATGTTATGTTGGTTATTTATGTGCTTTAGCATTGGCAAAGAGGCATGAGGGCAGTGATAGCCTAGTGGTGTGACCGTCGGACTACCAAGTCATAGGTCTCGAGTTCAAACCCAAGGCTATAATTATCACTTACTTCAAAAACGTTGAAGGAAAACATCGTGAGGAAACCGGCATTCCTGAGAGATATTTCTCGACGGCATGTGGAGCCAAGTCAGAGCCTCATGGGTTGGATAAAAACTGACACCAGGTTAGCCACACTAAAATGAAGATGGGATAAGACCTCCAATGCATGAGTCCATCGTTTTTAGGTGACCAAGCAACATTCAAATCTGATACTTAGCTACTTATTTTATGCTAGCGCAGTTGGTGTGCGCTGTGCTTAGCGAAGATCAAACTCAAACTCAAAGCATGAATTGTCAAAGAGTCAGTTAGTCAGAAAGTTGAAGCTAGTTGCCCATTCCAAAACGTAGATCTCTATGGAGAAGAACGGGCAAGAAACTCCAAGGACACTCTTTTAAATATAGAAATTACAAAATCCTGGGTACATTACTCTCGTTGATTCTATATGTGAAAACAATGTAAAAAAAAATATAAAAATCAAAAACGATTAAAAATATAAGATTAAAAATAAGCCCTGGCAGATAAGAGATGATCAGTCTCAACTGACGGCGCCCGTTCACGAACATGACGCGTGGATCAGCACCATCCAGCTCAACCATTTTGTAGGGAACCGAATGATCCAACACACTCGCCACCATCAGCGAGATATTAAGTGAGCATGACATACTCTCAACTACCCTGCTCTTTCAAGTCAAAATCAACATAATAACATAGTAAATATATACCTTTCTCTTTCAATCTCTCTCTATTTTGTGCAATTTTGACATCTGCCGATCTATTCTGTAATCTCACCGTGATTTCTGAAATTCCAAAAACGGTGAAGGAAAATATCTTGAGAAAATGCCTCAGAGATATTTCTCGACGGCATGTGAAGCCAAGTCAGAAGCGGCATAAAAACCCTGACACCAGAGGGCCTACTCTCTAAGCGAAGTCCGTAGTTTTGGCGCTTCGTATTCCGTCCCACTTATGGATATACCGTAAGTGAGAAAGAGAACGAAGCGACCGTAACTTTGACCTTAATTACGGATTTCGCCTAGTTGTACCCCAGGTTAGTCACTACTAAACATACGATAAAGAAAAAAAAAAGACCTACATGCTCATATATTTTAGTTTTTACTATTTAAATAGCCAGACGGATAGACATCCTAAAAATCTTCGCAGTGTGGATATGACTTAAACCGTAGACGTACTTATTCAGTTGTAGTAGGTACATAAACTGAGTTAAGGCTTCATTGTGACAAGGTTACAAATTGTCACCTTTGGCCCTTCTCGTAATTTTCAGGAGGAGATTTGACCAAATTGCCTGAGAGAGAATTTCCATATAATGTCGGGGCTGGGAATTAATATTTTCATGGTTTATTCATCATGGTGTTATGGTGGAGTGATTTCCTCGTAGTTAAATAAACGTCTTTTGCCCTTGTGGGGAGAGCAAAGTACTGAGCGCGATATGCTAATATTTTCTGAAGAAGCTATTTACAAAAAGACATTAAAAGAATCTCGCCCCCTATTACATGGGATTTAAACATAACTGGCGACATGTAGGTAGGTATACGACTGGTTACCTCTACCTAACCCTTCGAGGACAACAAGCGTGATGTTGTATGTTTTTTATACGCTAAATCTATATCTATGCATCTATACATACAAATAAATAATGTTGTTGTTGTTTGTAATGTCAAAATAACAGCTTTTTACTAAATGCATATGAAAGTATATTCGATTATTATATTTAAAAAAAAGATTTTGTTAGTCTGTTTGTTCCGGCTAATTTCCGAAACGGCTGCACCGATTTTGACGGGACTTTCACTGGTAGATATGTTATATGGAGTAACTAAGGCTACTTTAATTATAGAAAAACAATCAGCTAGTTTAGAATAAGTGTCTGGTGGTATAATAAAACCCCCTACGAGATTAACAAATTTCAGCTAGTCACAAATTTTTGCCTCAGGCCAAAACTGCCTAAAATAATAGATACCAAAACCCAAAGCATTTCGTTGCCTAATTTCAAACATCAAACAGTAACACGACCATATTAGCAAATCCATGGCATGTACCATGTGCCGTGGGACACATAAAACAAAGCGACGCTGTTTATAGGAACATATATACGTGCGGACGCCTTAATTCCTTCCCAGGTTAATGGGAAAACGTTTTAATGTGGGCTGTGGTTACACCGTATTGTATCAACGACTGTAATAGGGATGATGACTCAAAAAAAGTGGTTTGTCCGTCATGTAGATTATGAAAAAATAACGTACACATATTTTTTTCTTTTTTTACGTTATCAAAAGATTACGGCGATACATTGAGTTAAAATGTGCCATGATGTCACGAGTATGTAGATTTTATACTTACTCGTGACGTAGCAACTCCCACTCCCCAACTTTAATGCGTTTTATATAAATCTTTTTTTATTAATATTATTATGTTATAGCACAAAATACGAGTCTAATATTTTTTTAATATCTGACTGGCGGACTTAATAGTTTTTTTTTTTTTTGACCCATCATCCCTATTTTGCGTGTATTAGTTTGATCATCGCTGTCAGTAAAACAAATTGACTAGGAATTTTAAGCTTAAGAATTTGGTGCCAAATTAATTAGTAATTAAATATGGTGCTTTGATCGTTTTAAGCGTGAGCGTTCGTCGCTTTCGGCTCTATAGTCAAGCATGCAGTGTGAGCTCAGCATATTAATGAATATACCTACGTAGATTCATTTACATGCAATCTGCATCCACGTAGTTTCAGCGTAACGTTTATCTAAGGTTCTATTAATCAATAGTTTGCAGCCCCAAGCCCAGCAGTGGCCTTAGATCTTGCCCAAATTATAAAGATTTCTACGTATTTTGTTTTCAACCATCCAACCGTCGGCCAACGCTTCCGATATCGACTCGAGTCGAAAAACTCTAAATAAAATGACATAAAGAATCGACTGAGAATCCAAAACGAACTCTTCGTTCACATATATACTAAACCTTTTATCATTACATTACGGTGAAACACGCACCCAACTAGAATCGTTTCACCTAGTGTTTTATTCGGTGTCTATTATATAGCTCGTAATAGCTCCAGCGCACCCAGGCCGTTTTAACAGAGCTATTATTGCCTACTGGACCCGTATTAGAGAATTGATTTTTAATTTACTGATAGTCGCACTGATATTACTCGGTTTAGGATTATTTCCACGTGAATTTGAATGAGGTGAATATTTTGGTATCGGGCTTTTAGAGCTGTAATTAATAATACCCTTTTATTTTAGAGCTTCGATGTTTAGTTTAATAATACGCTGATTCTGAAAATAAAACACATTATTATTGTTCAGGGTGGATTTTTAACCGAGTTCCAAAAAGGAGGAGGATCTACGTTAGGTATCAAGTTGAAATTAATATCAAATACGTAGGTCTGTTCAAAAATAACGCAATAAAACAATACGGCCATTTAAGCGATATATTTTGATACTCGCAAATAAATCAAAACCTACAGGGTACTTCCCGTTGACCTAGAATCATGAAATTTTCAGGAAGCAAGGCCTCACAGCACATGTAAAGGAAAAAAGTCAGAAAATGTTTTTTTTTTAGTTTTATCACATAAAAACATATTAACATAACGATTACAAACTTACATTTGCAGTTGGGGAATTGACCGCGACGTATATCGATGTATAAGAGAACATGTTTTTCAACTACAAAGATACTCGTAAAGCTTCGTGCAGACTAGCGCGACGCGACACCGGCTATTGTTATTCGTACCGTGAAGTAAAAAAAAAACTAGACACACACTAGGAGTTTCTCCTGTGTTGTGGGTGCTTTTACAAACATTTAAACTCACATACACAAACAGCCAGACCCGGAACAACTACTTGTAGGTCATACAAATATTTGTTCCGTGCGGGAATCGAACCCGCGACACGCAGTGCAGCAGTCAATTGCTTAACCACTGCGCCAACCATGCATGTTCGTGTCGCGTCGCGCTGGTCTGCACGAGCCTTAAAGATCATTGTGCGACACGCACGCAGTTGGCCGGTTTTTTTTTTTTTGTTATAAAAAGTGTATAGTAAAACGGAGCATTAGGGTAATCGCGATTTAAAATTATCAGATTTAGTGAAACAAAAAGCGTCAAATTCAGAAAAGAAAAATTATCATTATCACTAAATTAAAATCTCAGTGTCATCTTAGTGCTGTCAAACTAAAATATAGTTAAGTTGTGTTACTTTAGTCTATTTCAGAATGGGAAATAATCGTTTGACAGGAATATACAAAATTTTGATGATTTTTAGTCTATAGGCATTTGTGACAAGAGAATCGGCACCAATGGCTATTTTAATTTTAAGACTAATTAGACAGCTAGATAGTATCAGACTGTAACTTTAGTGTGGTTTCAATTTTACTGTTAGTTTTTGTTAATAATGTATTTATTTATTAAACACTTTATTGTAAGTATTATCGAAGAACTTCGTATATAAGGAGTTTGAAAACAAAATCCCGTGAACACGATGCTCACATCTGTTGCCACCCCGGTTCTATAGCGGCCGAGCGCTGTAAGCAGAAATAGTCCTTACGGTGTTTAGATATGAACTTCTTTGATGGTACACCACACACAACAAAAAGGTCAAACATATTTTATACTCAGATAAAGGTTTTCAACTTATCAATACCTGCCTCACATGAAATAAAATATTCTCAGTAACTTTATTTTAATAATTTCCTTTTTGTTCGCAGATACAAAATACAGTTTGGTTCATTTTCATTCAATACATTTTTAAAACGGATCTATTTCCTTTTCAGAGCACTCAATAGTTTTTCATGGCAGTCATTTATTAAATAGTAAAGAGAAAAATATCTCATTAAAATTGTAGCAGAACGGAGCGAAAAACAGAACGCTAAGTGAGAGCCCCTGATGCGACTGTGAAGTTCTAAGTTGCTGGATTAAGGCTGGTTACAAACTGCCGATTTGTCGCTGCGATTATTTCGTGACGGGGATGGGGGATGGGGTTTTGTAATATGATTTGGATCTGCTTGTTTTTTTTACGTTATATTGAGCGTAACGACTAAAGCGTTGCATGATCATTGAATGGCTCTTAATTTTATCATCACCTTAAGAGCAAATTATTTTCTAAAAACTATTCTTCTTTCTTTTTCGTGTGGTTAGTAACTAAACTGGTGTCAGAGTTTTTATACCGTCCGTGGACCTCTGACTTGGCTTCACATGCCGTCGAGAAATATCTCTCAGGCATGATGTTGGTGTATGGTTTCCTCACGATGTTTTCCTTGACCGTTTTTGAAGCAAGTTAAGATGTTGTTTTTATAAAAGTCATATTGGACAGATCAACCGGAAAATACCCGAAGCTCATTATATCTACTACTCTCAATTTTTGACATGAGGCCCAAACAAAAACGAAGCCAAGATACTATAAGCTAATAGCCTCATTTTGCTTTGCTAGACTCAAAAAGCGGTCAAAACTTTCTTCGAACACTTTTAACATAACATCACGCCCATATTCCCCGAAGTGTTAGGCAGAGGTGTACCTATACTAAACCCACATTTCGCCAGTTATGTTTAAGCCTCTAGTAATAGGGGGTGAGCTTATTTTTATCAAACAGGCACAAATCTAGACTCCGGGCTGCTACTGAGCTAAAACACAATAACAAACAATTTCACCTCTTTATAATATTAGTTTAGTCGGATAATCGGATTTCTGTTACAGTGAATGAAATTTAAAAATTCAAAATGGAATTTTTAGCTAGTAATATATATAAAGATTTTTGGAATAATTCAAGTAGTTTAATACATATTAGGCTGTAGAATATTTTTGTAAGTATATAAAAATTTAATTAACCTATCTATTTATATGAGATAGTAATCGAGAAATATAAGTTAATTAAGGAAAATTAAATAAAGAAGAAAATGATTAATAAGTTATTTGTCTCATAGTCTATATTAAATATTTTTTTCTACTTTATTTATTTGAATGTTTGGTGGAGTATTGAAACAAATATTTCTAGCTAGCGTCCTCAATTATTAAGATACAGAAATGAAAATGGTATCAAAGGAAGCGTTACTGAAAGACCTACAATACTGCAAAAAAGTTTGTAAATGTTTTCTTTTTTTAAATAAAAATGACGTTTCTTTTGGAGGTTTTTCAAAGAATCTTAAACTTCTCAAAAACGAAAAGCCATATAAAAAGAAATAAAAAAATAAAATCTTGGAAAATTTTAAGGGCTTTAAAATGATATCATTCTGGTTTCGATAGGATTATAATTAAGGGTAGATGTTTACTCCTTTCGGAGACACGTTTTTGGTAATTGCTTTATTTCTTAATAAAAAAAAGTATAAACATTTAACTATTGTTTTTTTCCAGTATTGTCGCCCTTTCAGTAGTTAACGCATCTTTTGATATCATTTCCATTTCTCTATCTTAATAATTGAGCACACTAAACCCCGGTCGCATTTTTCTTGAAAACGGGTAAGTACTCTACTGAAGCGATCAAAAAGGCATTTTCAATGCTAAAAACCAAGAGCACTAAAAAAATGATTAACATTGCAATTCATAGTATTAAAAAAAATCCCACCTCGATTTTAAAAATTCATTCTCTGTGACAAAAGTCGGAGGTCGAAACCCCCAGCCGATCCCCTACAAATAAACATGTCCAGCCATGGACTACGAATAATAAAATGATTGATTGATATCACACCTAACTTCAACTTCAGTAAAATTTTACTACCCACATATTTGACTGAAAAGACAGCTAAGTTACATACCAGCTGAAATATCACCAAATTTCACTGAGTTAGGCTGAAAACTAGGCGCAAAACGAGCTTATTTCTGATTGATTGATGAATGTGGCCAGGCTCTGACATGTTAAATATTTACCCAGCGAATGTTCGTAATAAATAATGTTTTGGTCTAAACCTGGATGAAAAATGATAGTCTTTAGTCTAGATTTTTAGTGTAAAAAATTATCTTCTACTAACTTCGTGAAGTTGTCGCTGTATTAAAAGATATGAGAGATTTATGGCCTGAAGTATTAATTTACATATAATTAATAGAAAATAGAAATCTTTTAGGATTTGCCCGGGTCGGGCTGTGTTATTGGGTTTTTCCATTACGAATTCTCGGTAGCAGTCCGGAGTCTGGATTCGTGCCCGGTTGATGGCAATAGGCTCGCCCCCTATTATGGGACTTAAACATAACACACTGAAATGACGCGGCCCACTAAATCTTGTTCACTGAAACGACGCGGCCCACTAAATCTTGTCCACACTGAAATGACGCGCCCCCTAAAGATTGTCCACTCTGAAATGACGCGCCCCGCAATTTACGCACACGGTAATGCGGTAGTGGGGCGCGTTATTTCAGAGTGGACAAGCTTTACTATCGGTACACTTCTGCCTAACCCTTCGGGGTTTACAGGCGTGATCTTATGTTATGTGTTTATTAAGAGATTTGATTAGTTGTCTAAATAAGTTTTCGAAAGTAGTCCTTAAGGCATGTTTTCTTAGACAGTTGGAATAATTTGGAAGTTCGTTTTTGTTTGAAGATTGTCAAATACAGACAACGAGATCATGCCAATTGTTTTTTTTTGCTAAATTCCGTTTTAGGAGCAAACGACATTTTTTCTTACTCCCACGGTTAGTATTAGTTCTCATTTCTATCGTGAGATATAACACAGATTGTTTTCTGAACCGAACATTTATTGCTTTTCTTTATATTTATTTATTAAATTCCAGCTTTGTGTCCTAGGACCAGTATTTCTATTGGGATATGAGACTTATGAATTTTGTTCTTAAGTGTCAAAGCGAACAATATCACCATTCAGTCATGTTTCATAAATACACTACAATACGATTCATTCCTTATATTAAAACAATGTTAAACAGAAACAGAAAATACAATCTTCGTACCCAAAGACCATTCCAACGTTATTTTATTCCATCTTTTGTTGAGCGGTGTCCTAAAATCCAATAGTGAAGCTGTAGCGAGTTTGCAAGCCGCTTTATAGTTTTATAATGGTATTGTGCTTCTACAATATCATTTGTTGCACTCAAACTGTGCTGGATAATAATGTCGATACAAAGATGAAGGTGTTGATGGAAAGAGCATTGTGGTAGAAGAAAAAAGGATGGATGGATGTTTAATTATGTGTATAGTCGCTGTTTCAAATATGAATATTTCAACAAGTATAGTAATTTTTTCAAATAAGGTACAATGATAAGTAGAGGTACTGATTCATGTGATGGAAAATTAAGAAAAAAAAATATTTTCTTTCAAGGGTTTGGTTTTAGGGCACGTCTTCCTACCATTACCGTGCCACCCGGTCTGCTCCTTGATATGCAATGGCCTCTGTAGCCCCATGCAACATTTGGGTCCAGAGACTAGTGCAAATCTTAGGGTTAATTCGATTTATCGAATCTGGTTAAACCCCGCTGGGATCGGTGAATTTCATTCATTCACTTTGGTTTTCGAATTAAGAAACGAAACACAATCTACATTTTGGCAGGTTTGCCAACTGTCAAGGGTTCATACTAAAATTATATCTTAATAAAGACTTCAAAATCTAGATGAAGTCAGGTCATTTGACTTGATTAGTAAACAAGCTAGAAAATAGACGCCACGAAAAGGTATTTGAATCCGAAACTACAAATCTTCCAATTATTATTCCATTGTTATTTTCATCAAAGCCTAAAGAAGTAGTCAGCCGTAAAAGCTATTTTAATGTCTAGACGAAAAAGGCGAAATCCGAATCTCCGTGTTAAGTTCGCCTTAAGTAATCCTTAATGGAACGAATTCTTTTACAAAAGTTTTGGAAAACCTTTGGAAATCTGATCTGTATTACGTTCCTAAGATATCTTGTCCCCAAGAAAGATATCTTTCTTGGGGATTACGGTTCTGATGTTTATTTTTAGGTTAAAGGTCAGGTGCGTATAGAGAAACTCTATGCATGATAGATCAGATGCTACAATATGGAAAAACAAGAGAATCTTCATGAGATTGGTGATTGATGATTGGTTGGCGGCGTTCTTCGATTTTTCCATTTGATTAGGTGGTGCTACGTATGCATGTCTTCCTATCCTACATGATTCATCTGCTTTTTTTTCGAAAAAGTGTATTTCTTTAGTATCGTCTTTTTCTTGAGGCTGGGAATTCTTACTATATTATTTCATGCGGTGTTTTATTTAAACCAATACCATCAAATCTGTGCAATCCAATAATGTAATAATTATAAGTTCGTAATTTTCTGGTTTTTGATTTTGAGGCACGGAGTGTCTCGATTCCTCCAAGCATTCATCTAAAGACCAACCAAATCCTATTTCATTCCCACCCACTTCACTGACATTTATATGTGCTCCCCTAGATCCATTAACTTCGATTACCGAATTATTGTATTCATTTATGTTAACTGTTATACCGTCAAATATTATTGCTGTATTATAACATACTGGCACAGTGCCGAATAGTCCGCCATTTTATGTCGCATTTCCATATCCCATTTAAGCTCGTACTGTTTTGTAAATAGATAATTACTTTTTAACTGCGGTTCATTTTTAAACTGTCTAAAATGAAAGATATTCTATGTTGTAGACCAAGGGACGATTAAACGTAATCCTTCGATTGGAAATTCCGATTTCGCAAAAAGAGATCCGACCGGTCAGGTGAACCGAATATTTGACGAAGGTATTTAGGTTATACGAGCTTTTCGTCCTAGTTATCTGTTCGTTGCTGCATGAATTGAATCATCCTCACATTATTACTTTCTATTTAGTCTGGGTTCACATTTGAGGATCTAAAAATCCCCACAGATTGGCGTAGCCACGCCTACTGTTTCTAAGTCATATAACATCCTAACTAGGTATTATACATGCGAAAGTGAGTTTGCTTGTTCGTTTATCCCGATATTTTCACGGGATCAAGACTTATGCGTACACAGCTAGTAATAAAATATTTTTACTTTTGCCATCGATTCGAAAATAAGAAGAAGTCTGGGTTTATCATAATCATTCTTCTGTTTTCCATATTCAAATTGATTCAACAAGGAACTAAAATAAATAGTGCCAAGGTTTCTTTCTATCTCCACCACTGCCGCTTCCAGTAATACCAAGTTCTACATCCCTACACTTTGTTGTTTTTAGCGATTCCACAACGGAGTTCCGTATTCACTTATAATTTCACAGTTTCAGTGCAAAATTATGAATGAAAATTAAGATATTTTGTCTGGCAACATTTATCATAGAGCTTATCTAGGTTTTGTATTGCATACAGTTTTTACTCCGAGGGCTATGGGAGCAATTTATATCTTTACTAGGGCTGTCACTGTTGTTAGTTTTTGTAGGGGTGTGGCGTAAGGGAGGGCTGTGTGGGGAGTGACGTCAGCTATGAACTTTGAGGCTCGGATTTCCCGTGGCCTACTTTTTGGCGTTTGTGTCACCTGTCGCGTTTGATGTGACTTTGTTTTTAAGTTTCTACTGCGTCAGAGAATTGTGTTGCTTACCTACTTTTTCATAGAAGCGGACACTAGTAGCCCAGTAAAGCCCCTTGAAGTTTTATTAAAAATCTTCCTGCTGTTTGCACAAGTGATTTATTGTACTGAAAATGTAATTTCCCGCTTCCTCGCATCCGGTGTACATGCATGAAAATATGCATGAACAACACGCTGAGAAGCGATTGTATTGTCTACGACCAGAATGTGTTTTCAGTGAGAATAGAATAGTTCAATTTCTCAGTAGATAGATTTCGCTGCCCTAGAAAACGAACAAGAAGTACAAGAACTCCCTAATGACTATATGATCCAACTAATAAAATCAAAGCATCAACACCGGAACAATTCGACTAACTAACTTAGTGCGGGAGCTCATATAAGTAAATTAATCTTACGCGCTGGCGAGCCGAAAACCAATTTTTGGGGCACATCCTGGGCCCTGCGGTCTTGCCTTGACACGTGACGAGGGGCGAACGTTACTTAGTTCAGTTGGAGTCATAGAGACTCAAAGTTTAGCCAATGTTCTGTCCAACTTTGGGATGTCTTCTTGAACAAGTTCATCCGCAATTTGCATGTAAATTAATAGGATCCGACGTCAGTCATTGAATTTCTTATTGGACATTGTTGAGAGAGGTTATTTTTTTTTTTTTGCAATGCATCTACTTTCTTTTCATCTTGAGGAGCAAAACTGTATGTTGGGAAGATCATAACAGTTTCAGGATCCAATGGGAATCGTTGAGTGGTGCTTCGAATCGACTTTTGTAGATTTATTCTATGAACAATTTTTAGTTTTACCTTACCGAAATATGTTGGCAATTCCTCCATCCGTATGTCCCCATGTAAGTTGAACTTTTACCCGCAGCTCCCAGTTTTTGCGAGTGATATAATAAATTATGTAAGGTTGTTATTGTCCTACGATGGTATCTTAACTTCGTGGTTCCATTTGCTCAAGTTGGTTCTTGTACTGTTATTTATAAATGCCTCTGGTCCTTTTGTTCGCAGTGTCAGTTCTGTTCTTATAGCGTGAATTACACCATCGTTTAGATGTTTTAATTACTTGTCTTCTTAGAGTTAATGAAAATCTTCTATTGTTTATGTTGTGGGAGTGGATTTCGAGGTTGCTTGAGCGTATTTGCGCTGTTTTTTTTTAAATATTGTTCGTAGCTGTAAAATCTTCTTCTTTGTTAAAATCCGTTCATATTTTATTATAAGATAGTGTTATTTTTGAAAACATTATTTGATCAAAGTTATTCTTCTTCAACCAAACCTACTCAACCCTTCGGCGAAAACAGGCGGGCTTTTGTGTTTTATTCTTTTATTTCAGGCCTTATTTTTAGTACCATATTTTTACATCCTACTAACTCTCCAAAAGTGTTACCTTTATGAAGCATAATAAGCAATATAATAATAATTTTGATCGTAGTGTGGCATAGCATAGGGCTACAAACTATTACTAAGTACACCCATTACAATCCCATAGTAACTTGAGTACAACGGAACGCACCACTAACTTTTCGATTAAACTTTTTCAATTGTCACCTCTTTGAGTACACCTGGAAACTATTATCCTTTGTGACAAATCCGAGGTAATTTCTACTTGGATGTTCTACATGTTTCTAAGTATATTGGCATAGTTCTTGGAAATAAACTAGTGGGTTTGATAGCATTTTAAATTTCATAGTGTGATTATTTTAAAGTAGGTCAATTTTGAGTATGAGTAAATAGATTAATGTACACTAGTAAAACTGGAAATGACCATAATATTTTTTTATATCACGCGTATGAAACTGGTAATGAAATTGGAAGTATATTTTTATTGACATCACGTCTCTGATAGGCGGGCAGCCGGCGAGCGTTTTGAGGACTGTCTTATGTAATTTTGATGTTTGAAAATCGCTGATTCTCAGCCTAATTTTAATAAATTACTTTTAATTTTTGATGTAACTCAAAGGTAGAAGCAGTCTAAAACAGCTCACTGTTTTACACCGATAAACTTCTATACAAAGTGTGAGCGCTTTGTGCGTCTAAACTAATCCTACTAAAATTATAAATGTGAGTTTGTATGTTTGGATGTTTGTTACTCAATCACGCAAAAACGGCTGAATTGATTGGAAAGAAATTTGGCACACAGATAGTTTATAAAGACACATTTTATCCCGGTAGTATGTTCTCGTAGTAGAATATACGATATTCACGCGGGCAAAGCCGGCAAAAGCTAGTACTTATAATAAAGAGAAAAGATTTGTTTTTTTTGTGTTTGTTTGATACATTTTTACGTTAAAACGGCTGACCGGATTTGGATAAAATTGGGCACATGGGTATACCATGACCTAGGTTAGGTTAGGTTATACTTTTTATCACGATATTCCCACGGGATCGAGACTTATGCGGGTGAAACGCGGGGCGCAGCTAGTATATATGTTATTTGAATCTATATTTGGAATATTGTGTAAGGTTCTGAACTGAATGCCTAGAATACGTATAGTGTAAGTATTCTGAAGCTGTCATTGTGTCATTGCTTATCATCTTTGACATTAACAGACATGAACTTGTAATCGAATCATCAATGAAGAATATAAGCACAGATTTTTTATGTAAATGGCTGGCATTTGTCTTTTGTTCTCAAACAAAGTTGCCAAGATTGAGGTCTTGAGTTCAAGTTTTCGGACAGGGAAAATGTTATTAGGTTTTTCTGGTCTTAACTTCTAAGAAGCAAGAACCTGGTCTTTAATATATGCAATAAGGGAGGCTCAGCAATTTACTGAGCCCCTATCGAATGGGACTTCATACTATTTTCTACTAAAAATGGGCTAACTGTCTGTCTTGTTTATGAGTCCTATTACATTTTTTTGCGCAAATTCATGATTTTTGACGCTGTTATTTTCTGCTTAATTATTTGATTATAATAACGATAGTGCCATTCTCTTTTTTGTAAGTTGGAGTTACTGGATGACTAAAATATATACCTAAACGTATATTTTAGTGTATTCCATAACAGCGTTTTCATTACGTACCGAAGGACCTAAAGTTCTTCAGAATTCCATTGAAATTCAAAACGTAATAACTACATGCGTATTATGTTTGGGAACTCAACTGGATCTACTTCGGTGAATTGTAGTGTGCTCATAATATGAAGAGATTCTCGAGACTTGAGAATATAAGTTATAATTTATAACTAGTAACTTATAATGAATGATAGACTCTTTGATGTTTTCAGTAGAAAATGGATATTGGTACGTTTTGTATGTGGAAGTTTGCTGATTAATATTTTGATCTATGTAGAAGTAACTAGCTTAAAAAGAACTTTAAATTTTATTTATTTTTTATTTTCATTTTAATGATATCCATTTTTTATGAGCCCAAGATTACTTATGAATAAAATGTTTAAAATTTTAATAGTTTTAATCCCGAATATCAAAAAGTTAAAGTTAAACAGTATTGCATTAATTTTGGTCATAGCAGCTTTCATTACAAACCATGCTAATCGAATCATAGACTTACATTATACGACCGAAGTCTCAATGAACAATAAACATTTACACCCAAGCTCCTATCAAATCCCATTCTCCTTCAGCAATTCCTATGACAATTAACTTAGATTTCCATTCCTTGCTAATTTACATAAGCTCAAATTATCACATGAGGGCAGGAAACTGTGTTCTCGTCTGGGGCAATTATCAGTACAATTTAGGGCTACGCGTTGCATAGTCGGCCCGTCCCTACCCGGGCACATAAACCTGCGACTTTATCGCGTTTCGCGACTTTACGATTATGCGCAGCTCTAAAAATAACGACAGTCGCGCGATGTACACGGAATTTTAATTATTTTGCACGTCAGGTGCGTTCGGTGTCGCATATCCATTCGGTTTTGCTTTTTTTATTGGCATTATGATTTCCATATACGTTTTTGCGTTTTATTGAGTTCGTTGTGGGCATTGATTTTATATGGAGAGTGAAATGTTTTTTTGTTTTTGTGAATCGAAAACTTATCTCTACGATTTGAATGCAGATGGGATTAAGATGTTAATCTTTGGCATAAAACGGGGACAGTCTGCATTAATGTGATCGGATTACGGTGATCTTCTTTATATTTTGATGTGATAAAAGTATTTGCTCTTACTGTCTTTGTTTATAATCATTTCTCAACTAACTTACCCGATGATTGTATTGTAATGAGCTTAACAAATTGCCTTTTGTTTATGTTTTTTCTTTGCGTCATGCTTACCGCAAATAAACGTATGTTATATTCTTTCGTCCTTCTCAAGTGTCATACATTCCTCACTCACCTATCATCATTAAGTTCAGTTGTATTCTTGACGTTTATCATCATCATCATCATCATTTCTGGCGGAAGACCTCCTCCAGCGCTGCGCTGTGGGTCCCCCAAAGCACAGCATTATGCTGAGTGGAAGCGTGCTTGTCACAATCATGACGTGCAGCTGCCGAATATTTCTGTTATGTTTATATTGTTGTCTTTTTGTATGCACGTGTTTCTGTGACAAATAAACCTATTTTTCTTTCTTTCACTACTAGACATAGGCCCCCCCAAAGCATCGGCACAACGGCTGTAGAAGGACCAGCCTTAACATCCTAAAACCTACCAAAAATATCTTCCAGCATGTTGTCACCTTTTCTGGTCTTTTCTGCCGTAATCGCAGCTTCAAAAAGTCTCCGGTCTGCACGTCAGAAGTGCGATAACGAGTCGGAGACGCTTCGTCATCTGCGGCTACTCGCGGCTTGGATCCACGCCAGGGCACGAAGTGCTCCGATTTTAAAGTCCAGTCTCACTAACGCGATCAAGCGTTTCTTTTTCTAAAGATTCGATTTTTAAACGTCTTGAGACGTTACGGTGATATGTTCGGATTTTGAAGACTCGACTTCAAAATCCGATTTTGTTTTGTCATGCGGATGTTTGGTAAGACTTTTTATTGGTTACGATTTCGCTGGTATGTTGTACGTGTACTGATCGTTTGAGATTCGATTTTTAAACGTCTTGAGACGTTATGGTGATAATAATATGTTCGGATTTTAAAGTCGAGGTTTATCTATGCGGATGTTTGGTAAGACTTTTTATTGGTTATGATTTCGCTGGTATGTTGTACGTTTACTGATCGTTTGATGTGACGTTTTGTGGTTTTATGTTAAGTGGAATATTTTTGTTTACTTTGTCAAGGTAACACTTGAATGACAAGAGGGCCACTCCGGGTAAAGTATCGTTTGGAGTGTAGGGGCAAAGAGAAAGTGAGGAAATTTTGTTTCAATAAAACCAAGAGTACCTAATTAAGTAAGCTCTGTTTATTTTTGTAAATCTTGTTTATAATAAGTTTAATATTTTCACTCATAAGTAGGGTTTAACAGTATTGAATTGCACAAATCCTCTTATTCAGCTCAAAATAACGATTACCGAAAACTTAATTAAAACAACGAAGCAAAACTTTATCATCAAATAAACGCACTCAGAGAACCGCCCCTTAAACAGTGTCAACTTGTAATGGATACATTTAACAGGAACTTGCAATTTATGCAAGAGTTTCAGCATAAATTTCAGCGGATGCCACTGAATACGGACTCGGCTGCCGTTCCTCTAATTTTAATGTTCAACAGATTTCTCTGATGCGCCAATTTTTAGATTAATGCTGCTATTCGATTTTTAGTTGGATTTGGTAGAAATTCTGTGCAATTTCTGACGTTAAAGCTAAGATGTAAGTAACAATGAATTTGTTAATAACATAAATAAAACCAAACGAACGTATTTGTTATCTCTATAAAAGACAAAGCTTACTTACGCATTTCTGGAAACTGACTTCATGCAGTTCGTTCTACATCTTTATGACGTATTGAAATCTTAAACCCGCCAAAACCAATAGGCTAATCGCCTGCCATAATCAAACATTACATAAAATTTTACACACCTTTGGATAATTATTATTACCTCATTCCTCATTATAATTTTAACGTTCTTCCTATTCAAATCTAAGCCATCAACTTCCAAATCTTATTCATAAGGATTTGTCCCATAATCAACGGGGTACTTGCCTCTCATTTTGATTTGTCAACAATATTCATTGCGTCATTTACGTTGTTGAGCAGACGATTATTGTAAACATATAAAGCAATGGATTGGCAAAATCCTTCGGATTGTGATCGAAACTATCTTTCGCAGTTGGGGTACAAGTCACCCCGCCTACTTTGACACACATAGACCACTGGTGGTCGATTTCCTTTGTGGTCGGAACACAAAAAATATATCAATGTATCAGCTAATTTCTCTACGAGCTTGTGGGGAGAATTAATTGATATTGGATTTATTTGTAACCTGATATTGTTATTGCTCTATAGAAGGTTGTGTGTTACAAATGTAGCCTTTTCCTATTGGATAAGATTGTAATAGAGAAAAGTCAGCTTATATTTTAAGGTGAAATGGTAGAAAGACTTGAACTCTCTTTACTCGTAGAAATAAACTTTAACTACCTAATAAACTTAAAGTAAAGTTATGACAACCTCGTTTCTTTAAAAATGTTTTATACAGTGAACAAAAGGTCCTTGGAAACGCAATGTTCATTGCTACCCTTCATAACATAATCCCTGTTTTTATCCTCAACGGGGATGCTCTTGGCCTGCATCTCATCTGAAGGTAAGTGATGATCAAGCCGAACGTGGAAGCGAGCTTCACCCGGAATCCTAAACCACAGAGGAACTGGCTATCTTACCTCTAACTGCCGAAACACATCAATACTGTTAACATTGTTATTATAGCGACAGACTTGAGATGGTGGTAACAAGCCAGGTGTACTTAGAACAAGCCCTACCACCAACCAAACTGAGCAGAAGATTTTGCCCCCACTGGGAATCGAACATGGGACCTCTGGCGTGGTCTAACCACTAGACCACAGAGGCGATCTTTAAAATTTTTGGCTGTTTCCACATTGTCATCATCATCAATGGCAGCTTTGTTCCACCCACTGCTGAGTATGGCCTCCTCCCTTTTGTGCCATGCTTCCCTGGTCTGTGCGAGTCTCATCCAGGTCTCCCCCACGATCTTCTATAGGTCATCCACCCACCTGGCCGAGGGTCTACCAACGCTGTTTCCACACTAAATTATAATTAAATTATTCCAACAAAATCAAGTAGACTCATTAAAATACATATTGTCCAACTTCTTCTGAGATTAAATACACAAACTTGAAACCCTGAAAGTAAACACTTACAAGTTTCTCGCTAAAAACGGTCTGTCAGGAATCCTGTTAAAAATGTACACAGCGCAGTTCAGTCGCAAAGTTTTTAATTAGCTTGAAGTTCGCACATTCTGGCGGTTTTAGCTTGACTCGACTCTGCTTGAATAAATGTTGGTGACAGTGCCATCTTTATTGTAGTTTTCTTCTTCTATAAAATATTGGAGAGAAGGCTAAGTTTGGTTTCGCAATTCTTTGGGGATGAAATCACTTTGAGGCGGTATTTTTATATCATCTTCATAATGTGATAATTAGTTTTTTTGCAATTTGCAGGTCATTATCAGGTTGTATGTTGATTAAAATATGATTAGCGACCGTACAAAATATGTCTTTACAGAAATACGATCATTACAATCAGCAATACATCTTCTATGATCTACTTAAGTTAGAATTGGCCTCAAATGTCATGATTTCATGAAATTGTCATTCAATAGGAATATATTCAAATTCAAGTAATTCAAACTAGACTGAAAATCAGCACTTTTCGAACGTCAAAATTACTTAAGACAGTTCCCCAAAAAACGCCCACCCTTCACCACTTTCTAGTGCTTTAGCTGGGAAGAAGTGGCGCAACAAACTCCGCAACTACAGACTCACACTGTCTGAGAAAAAAATATTATATACATGCAAAATAATTTACATTACGCAAAACACACAAAACATAAATTAAATTATTAAATTATTACAAAAACATCGAACTATACTCAAGCAAAACTAAAAAACTAATCGTAAACAATCAATCTGCCTAGCCTTTTCCCAACTATATTGGGGTCAGCTTCCAGTCTAACCGGATGCAGCTGAATACCAGTATTTTACATGGAGTGACTGCCTATCTGACCTCCACAACCCAGTAACTGGGTAATACGATACCCCTTGGTAAGACTGGTTGTCAGACTTTCGGGCTTCTGACGACCCGTAACGACTGTCAAAGATCCACAAATGACAACCGGGACCAACGGCTTAACGTGCTTTCCGAGGCACGGAGGAGTCTCGGTATGTAAACATGGTCACCCATCCACAGACCAACCCCGGCAAGCGTAGCTTAACCTGACGGATCGATCCGTGCGGCAGTTACTACTTAGCCACGAGCTCCTCGTAAACAGAACTTACCAAAATAAAAGCCAAAAAATTAACTTAGAGAGTTGTATTGCTGATTTTTATGATTATAATTCTATAAATAAATATTTGATACAAATAAATCAACATACAATCTGATACTGACCTGTAAATTGCAAAAAAACGTAAGAAAAATCTAACAGTCTACAGTCAGTTTAGTTACAATCGCCTCCTAGGACCAACCTTATTGGTCCTTAATTCCGCGTCTCAAAATGATAAGCCGTTTTTTTTAATAATATTTTGCAGCCTTTGAAAAGGATACTTAGCACCAAGGAAAGGACAATAAAATATTATGATACATTTTATCTCCAAGAACGGATTTTGGGCTATTCCATGCTACGTTACGTTCAATTACTCGATCAGCACCAAAATACATAATTCTGTGTAAATATTAAAGACATTACTATCAAAACATCAATATAGCTAGCCATATAATTTTCTAACATTTTCCCTCACTGATAACACAAATATAATCTAAAGAGATTGACCAATGCTGTGGAAAATTAAATGATGTCCATTCTCAAATGGCCAGAAAGATATCGCGATAGGGTCCCGTAGGGTCATCACGCTTAAGAGCTCTTTTCTTAAGAATTTCTTACGGAATTTATCATCTCTATTGGATTATGTATTGCTGGATATTGATGTTATCGAATGTCGGATGTTTCCGAAAATTCTTTCGGATTTTCTTCTGTTGTTCTCGAGATTATGGGATTGCTGTTATACTATGGGGAAGTTTTTTTTAGAGTTTTCTGGATTATTAAACGAATGTCCCCCTGTTACATAGGATCTTGGAACTTAGACATAGTTGGCAAAACATAGCTAACATAGCTGTGGGTGTACTATAATAGGTACACCTGTACCTAAGCCTTCGGGAATACCTGCAGGCGTGATGTTATGTCAACGGATGTAAGGACCAAAATAATGCCATTTGTTTATAGCATTCAATCAATTTGACGTGTCGTTATGTCTGCTTGACAGGTTCATTTCAGCATCAAAAAAAGTTCATTTAGAGCGCAGCTGTATCTAAATTAGTTTAGTATTCAAATCAATTTTATTATTGTTTGAAAAAGCTATTTTGGTAATGATGTGAAATACAATCCTTATACTTGTATTGCATAAGTCATAAAATGGTCTGCACCGTATTTTATTCAGTTATTTAGCGTCACCAAAGTTCCGCAGTATTAAATTCCCTACCATCGTAAATTGAGCCCAAAAAGGACCCAGCAAGACCGAAAAATAATAAAAACAGTTTAACTTAAAAAACGTAAGCCGAGAAGGGCGTAAAAAAGGAAAAAAGATAAATAAAAGCCACAAGACAATACTATGCAAATGAGCGCTCGCGACTGGTCGAACGGTCGAATATAGTGCGAAATATTAAGCGTGTATTTACACTTAGGACGTGCGCACGGTGACAACTTTTCTTATTTTAAATATTTTTTAAGTATTCTTGCGACTTACAGCGATTGTACACACCTTTAATTGCCCAACGGAATCCTGATTTGTACATTCATCATTATCGTCAACGGCAGCCTTGTTCCACCTATTGCTGAGTATGGCCTCCTCCCTTTTATGCCATGCTTCCCTGCTCTGTGCGAGTCTCATCCATCTCATCCATATCGCGGTCTTCCCCGCGCTCTTCTACAGAAGATCACAGGTCGTTCGCTCACCTGAATTTTGGTCTGCCGACACTCCTACCGTCACTCCTTCTACCGTTAGTCGGTTTTTAACCGACTTCGGTGGATGATGCTATAATAATTTCCTGTCACTGTTATTTATATAGCAGGTGGTGGTATTCGAATTTGTGTGGAGTAGGTACCACAACAAAAAAGTGAAAATTAAAAACAATGTACAAAAAAACAACCAACTTCCAAAAAAATAAAACACTACAAAGTGGCAAAAACCTAAAATTCAAAACCAAAGACACCGACTTCCGAAATTAAAGTTATTTTTCACTTTATAGTGTTTTGACATTAATAATAATTAAACTCAGCCATGGCCAAAGGACCAAATTAACATTTACCGGATTGAAAAATTTGGTCCTTGTTTTAACATTATTTCCTAAATTAATCTGGGTACTCAGCTCGTAGGACCAAAACTTTAAGATAATGATAATTAAACATGGTTAATTTATAAGGTGCGAAATATTAAGTTCATATTGACTCAGTGGTCCGCGGTTGTACAATGACGCCATATTGTTTTAGGAGAGTTTGTGTGTTTTGGTGGAAGCGCTGTGACTTTGTGATGTGGTTTGTCTGCTGTGCTACCTACTCCAAAGACCTTCTACTCGTATACATATTATATAAAACAAAGTCTTTTCGCGTTTGTCTGTATGTCCGCATTGTTCTTCTAAACCACTCAACAGATTTTGATGAGGTTTTCACCATCGTTTAGAAAATTTATTCCGGAAAGTTTATGGGTATAATACCTTAGTAATAAAGTTACGTTTACCTAAGAAATCTCGATGTTTTATCAAGTCGTAAAAACCGTGCGAAGCAGGAGCGGGTCGCTAATAGAGAATAATTTGAGAAGCTTAACATAATATCTAAAGTTTGAATCCAATATTATATCACATACTAACTATAGATTATTTTTTAATGTAAAATTTTTCGGGTTCTGTACCCAAAGAGTGCCAAACGGAACACTATAACTAAGCCTCCGCTGTCTGTCATGAACCGTAATAGGTAGACAGTTGAAATTTTCACAGTATGTGTATTTCTATTGCCGCTTTATCAACATAATTATAATAAAAATAAAATAAAGTTAAAAATTTAAGTGCCCCCATACAAGAAACTGTATTTTTTTGGCGTTTTTTTGCTAAATATTATACTGGGTAAATAGAATGGTCCGTTGCTAATAATCATAAATTCAAAGACATATTAATTATGAAAGTAACGCTTGCCGCGGACATTCTGTAGATGAGGGACCATACTTTTGGCATCGAAACTACAAAGAATTATGACAGTGGTATTTCAACTGTTACAAACAATTTCGGAAAATACAGTGGCAACTTGGTTGGTCAGCAGTGGTAGCCTAGTGGTGTGGCCGTCGGACTGTCAAGTCATGGGTCTCGAGTTCGAACCCAAGGCACGCACCTCTGGCTTTTCGGATTCATGTGCTGTGCGTATTGTATAATTATCACTTGCTTCAAAAACGGTGAAGGAAAACATCGTGAGGAAACCGGCTTCTTTATATTCTGTTTTCTTTTACATCATTTGCTTATAGTCGTCCTGATTTAGTATAGTATGGCTTTGTTTGTTACGGAGAATCACTGACTCCTAAGACACAGGCAAATACACCTAGTTTAGGTGACCTAGTTATAAGCCTTATATGCTCCTGGTCTTTGGACATTGTAATGTGATGGCTTTTGGTGAAATAAAGTTTTTTTTTCTCTCCTTTCTTTGAAGCCATGTTAGAAGCCCATGGGCAGTTTTAAAACTCTGACACCAGGTTAGTCACTAACAACATGAAAAAGAAAGAAAGAAGTGGCAACTGAAACATCTTGAGAAAGTTTCGAAGTCGAAACTTTTTCTCCAAAAAAAAAACGTCGCAGATGTGAACAAATCCTATCACACTAGCGACAAAACCGAAACATTTTACAAGTGTGCGACATAAACACGTAGCAATTGATCGCGTCGACAAAACGACTTATTTATGCACCGTACCGCCCGTAAAGTATCGGCCGGGTTTGTCGCTACGTATTGCGATTTTAAAGCATTATTATAGGGTCTTTTTTAAGATATTGCATAGGGTTTTGTAAAATGTTATGGTAACTGAGATCTTACAAGTATGTTGCATGTCATGAGCATATAAATACCTTACAGTTATGTAAAATTTAATAGCGTTTTCTCATGCATACATACATAGATAACTTCACGCCTGCTTTCCGTTGGGGTAGGCAGGAATTACAGAACGCCACCTGCTACGATTCATATATTATACTCCTTTAACTTTGCTTACCTTCATACATCTCATACACGCACGTGAGTACTTGCAACTTTGAGAAAAGCTATATTTGATTATAGTATGGTATCGATAATACTATGTTCGTAACACCATGAAATATCTATCAATAGGTAATTCAATAGGTATATATAGCAGTGATAGCCTAGTGTGTGAGCGTCGAAATGCCAAGTCATAGGTCTCGAGTTCAAACCCAAGGCCTCTGATTTTTCGGATGTATGGGTATTGTATAATAATAACTTGCTTCAAAAAAAGGTGAAGGAAAACATCGTGAGGAAACAGGCATGCCTGAGAGATATTTCTCGACGGCATGTGAAGCTAAGTCAGAGGCCCATGGGTGGCATAAAAAACTCTAAAGAAAGTTAGTAGTTAATTTAGGAGAAAATCGTGTTTTCATTTCGTAGATTCTCATCTTGACAACGTAAATTGATTCTCTAACACGCCAAGAGCAAAATCCATGCAATATTATTACTCGCAGACATAATTCTGTTTTAAGATACAAGCTGATCCAGAAAATAAATAACCTGGCCATGCGTGTGGGCAGTATTTATTGTCGGCACTTCGTCCTGGGACGAGCAATGAATCACCTTGTATAAGGCACGCGATGCCTCGGGTTGGGTGTTGATGGATCTCTTGTTCAAGCTACCGTCGAGCTGGGTTGTTCACTTTTGATTTATTTGGCAGATGAGGTAGGTTTTGGACTGAATTTGACGTGGGACTTAGGAGATACTGTTAGGTCTAGTTGAAAGTTTGAAAGGTCGTGTGATCCTCAGGTTTGATTGAACAGGTATTGATCATTTTAGTGCTGAGATACAAGTCAGGTTTTTCAGTTCTCAGGGACTAAAGTGTCCTCTTGTCTTTTCTCCTCGTATCGACAGGCCTGATGGAGGTCGCGGGAATCTGCTGGATGCGAAAGGCATAGGATATGTCGATGTGGCGACGCTTGGTCCAGCTATGGACGTCTTTCAGCTGAAAATCTGATCATATGTTGACTGCCTCGTTGGTCTAGTGGTCGTAAGCGCTACTATTGAGCATGAGGTCCTGGGTTCGATTCCCAAGTCGGGCAAAGTATTGGGTTTTTCCAACAGGAATTTCTCATAGTAGCCCGGAGTCTGGAATTGTGCCCGGTTGATGGCAATAGGCTCGCCCCCTATTACATGGGACTTAAAAAACATAACTGGCGAAATTTGGGTGTACTACAGGTACACCTCTGCCCAACCCTTCGGGGAAACAAGGAGTTATGTTATGTTGACAAAAGTTATTACGACAATGGTCCACGGGGTAATAAAAAAGCTTACTAGTTATTAAGAACAGTAGTACGTTCTTACTAACTTGGAAGCATTCCTCTGGGTGCACTAAAAAATCATGCCTCCTGGCAGTTCTTAAATAAATTTCTATTAAGACGCTGACAAGAGCAAATGCGCGGCTACTGTCGGACTGCATAGAAAATAAAGACGGCGTGATTGGCGCAGTGGTTAAGCAATTGACTGCTGCACTGCGTGTCGCAGGTTCGATTCCCGCACGGAACAAATATTTGTATGACCTACACTACTACAAGTAGTTGTTCCGGGTCTGGCTGTTTGTGTATGTTAGTTTAAATGTTTGTAAACGCACCCAAAATACAGGAGAAATTCCTAGTGAGGGGCAACGTTTGTGCGCGATGACACAACGCATGTAATTTTGTTGAAAAATGTGAACCAATTTGTATTTACTCAAAAATTAATTGAGTAATCGAAAATAAAAAACATCAAAGTTCTGCATTCAAATAAGACATTCTTGTTAATTAAATACACGTACGTTGATATTTAGTCCATTTTGGATTGAAGTTAGGGTTAAAGGTTTACCGTTAATTCGGATCGAGATTATTTTCAAAACGTGTTTTGTTAACAACCAAGTTCTAAGAAGATAATTATATTTTTGCTACTATCACAAACTATATAGATTTGGTTTTTTTTTTTAAACACGCCTACTTAGTAAATTTGACTCTTGTCAGCGTCTTAAATTGCTGACCTCTGACATCAATCACTTACTTTTTTCACGTTACCCATGTTTCCAAAAACAAAATATCAGATACGTATCCATTTCAGTCTCCAATCACGGCTATGTACTTGCGTGAGCCAGCGAAGCATATTTTTTTTCGTCCCAACGGTGACAGTTTCATTAAAGTCAGCCAACCATGTACTACATTTACAAGTAAAATGCGTCTGAACTGGTCGAGATGGCTCTACGAAAATATAGTCGAGAAAGTGATGGTAGGTAATGTTTTAGCGAAATCTGTTATACATAATATAGTTTGTCCCAAAAGTATGGGATGAACGTGTAAACAAACTCTGTGCCCGTTAAATTCTTACGCAAGCACAGGAATTTGTAACATGTCTGTATTTGTATTTAGATGGTTCCTCACCACTTTTTCTAACAATTATTTCTTGAATAATATTAATTGCAATTGAAAAATAATCGACAAAAATTGGGGTTATAACATTAATCTCAAATTGTCAAACTGTAGCCCGCGAAATTAATTTGTTCTTACGTTTTTGCAATTTGTGTATCTGGATTAAAATTCGCGTAACAAATATGACTTTATAGAATCATAATTATTAGAATCGGCAATAAAACTCCTTAACTTAGAATTGGCCTCAGATTTCATGAAATTGTCATTGATAAGAGAATATTGAATTAAGTTTTATTGAGGATTTTATGATTAAAATGCCCGCGAATCGTACCTTCATATTTAGATCAACATACAACCTGATAAATTGCAATAAAATGTCAGAAAATTTGAATTTCAGGGTCTACCTATTGTCAGGCAGCTAAGGCCCATGGATCAAATACACAAATATCTTAAGTAAGCATGTTTAAAAACATCAATTTATTAATGTCCTTTATATATTCACTATTCACCTAAATGTCTCGCTGATGGTGGCGAGTGTGTTGGATCATTCGGTTCCCTACAAAATGGTTGAGCTGGATGGTGCTGATCCACGCGTCATGTTCGTGAACGGGCGCCGTCAGTTGAGACTGGTCATCTCTTATCTGCCAGGGCTTATTTTTAATCGTTTTTTATTTAGATATATTTTTTTTACATTGTTCTCACATATAGAATCAACAAGAGTAATGTACCCAGGATTTTGTAATTTCTATATTTAAAAGAGTGTCCTTGGAGTTTCTTGCCCGTTCTTCTCCATAGAGATCTACGTTTTGGAATGGGCAACTAGCTTCAACTTTCTGACTAACTGACTCTTTGACAATTCAAAAGTGCCTGTAAAGGGTTTAATTGAAATAAATGCTTTGAGTTTGAGTTTATATTTGCGAAATTCAGAAACACGGTGCAAATTATTTAGAGGCAAAACGACAGTGTTTCCGAGTCAATCATGCGTTATTCAAACCTGTACATTTTTAAATAATGTCCAAACTGTTGCTCGCTGTGTATCCATCGTATGTTGACCTGTACGAATAAAGTATTTTTCAGAAACGATTAATTTGTGGTTGATTTTTTTATATCGAATAGCGAGAAGCGAGTAGAGCTAGTATCTAATCTTGGCGAGCATCGAGTGCGCGACGGCGACGTGTGATCACTCGCTGATCTGCGTATGTACAAAGCGTGAGTCTCTCGGCGACTGTTCTGCCCGCCAAGCGAGCCTCGCTGAGCGACCACTCTCTTTGATAGGTCTTGTCACTACGACAAACGAGTATTCGCCAGCGGCAGCGGTATGAACAGTCAGCGATCAACTGTTAATATAAAGGCTGAATTTTTAGTCACCGTCCAAATTTCTTCTAGGCTTTAGGTATGATACACTAACTCCAATTTTGAAAAAAAAAACGGTACGTAAATGTTCATATTAAATCATTTTCTCGAAAGAATTATCCGCTCTGCGTGGTATAGTTTTAATGACTATTTTATCGACCAAGTATCACAATATTCACAATCAATAAATACAATTAATTCTAAAAATAATAAAGCACCCCCGAATCACAACATTAACGCTAATTTAAATTCAATTAATAACTTTGTGATGTGATATATCAATATTTTTGTATTGAGTGATACTAAAAGAAAAAACACGTATTCAATGATTTTCGCCAAAGATTAATATATCAAAATTTGGACGGTGACAAAAAATTCAGCCCGTCTACTGGACCTGCAATCTTTTGTACATTTCTTGAGCAAGAGTGAAAACCGTTGATAGCCAGGCGCTTCCTCGTCCGCGGTGGGACAGTTCCAGTAATAGCTCTGGAGAAGCAGTATTTGAAAAAAATCTCTTCTTTATTTGAAATTCTGCTTACTGCGATGTTTTATGAAAAAAATATGTCATAAGAACTATGTCGTCTGTGCCAACAAAGAAAGAAAAAATCTCAGTAGTGAAATAGGATTATGTTATTCAATAGAAATACAGGTCAGCCTACAACTTTCTTTAAGATACAACATTTATATTCGCTACCTATTTTCCTGTTTGAATATCAAAGGAAAACTTCTTTATTTACCTAAGAATAAAAGAGTTCTTTTATAAAACTTCAAGGAAAAAAAAGATAAAAAGTCTGGAAATTTCGGGATCTTTCACAGAAGTTGGTCAAGAATTCTGTTTTTTTTTCTTTTGTTCACTAAAACAACTTCTGAAGGGTTATTTATCTTTGTTAGAGGAAACAAATTGTAATTTTATTATTTTTAATAAGTTTTTTTTATGATAAATTGACGCTGCGCTACAAAATAGTTTATTTTCCTTTTTCATTATTTTGCACTTTTATTTCTGTACATAGTAACAAACTTTCTAAGTTTTTTTGTAACTAATAAAATCTATTTCAATCTGAAAGGTAAAGGACCGAATACATTAGAACCATTTTTTCTCTTGGATGAATCCAAAGTCCTGAAGTACAATACTTCGAATATTTTCTGATACCTGATATTTTATTTAGTTTTACTAAACTTTTATTGTTTGTTCCAGGTAAGTTCTGATGGGAGTTATTATATTATTCAACGAAAAATAGTCATTTTATCGTCTTGTAAGTACCATTATATCTTAGTATTGAACTTATTTTGCTACACTATGAATACCCTTTTTTTGCATAGATTATAATCGGTAATATATTTTCATGTGGCGTAATACGGTTGCACTGTAGGTACTATCGAAGAACTTCATATCTACGCAGTATGAAAACAAAATCCCGTGAACACGATGACTACTGTTCCCGCCCCGGTTCTATAGCGGCCGAGCGCTTATGGTGTATAAATATGAACTTCTTCGATGGTACACCTCTGCCTAACCCTTCGGGAAAACAAGCCGTGATGTTATGTGTTATGTGTGTTGTGAACAATGTAGGTAAAACTCAAGTATGAACATTATTGTTTTGCACACTAACCAATATTTTTTAACAATTATTATTATTTATTTATTTACGCTACCAAATAATGCGATACCTATAGATTTTTTATCTCACTCATACTTTATGAGCCTTAAATGATCCCATATTTTGAACACGTACTAAACCATATCTTAGGCCTTCCAATCAAACTTACCCTGTATCTTGAAAAAATGGTCCTAGGGTACAAAATCGAATGGCAAGCCCACCCAATGAAATCCCCATAAGGACTGCGATTACGTATTCAAGTTTCGTCATAAGAACAATAATATTCCATAAACATAACGTTTTTATTATATGATACATGTTGTTACGGGAATAAGCTATCATTTATGTAAGAAACGTCATAATTTACGAGCTGTTTATACTTACACAATATTGTTTTATATTGGTACTGTATATATTTGGCCGTTTATATTAAAGAAGTTTATATTGCCGGATTGATTTAGTAAGTATTTGATATAACAAGTTCTGTATACATATTAATCAATCAATGCTCTGGCCAATTGTTGCCTCTGTAAAACTTTCTGGTTACCCGATTCCGTCTTTGAAAAACTTTTTCATTTCCCTCAGTTATGTCTAGAGATCGGATATTCGGATGCATATTTACCCAAAGTTAATTTTTGGCTCAGTAATTATGGAAGTGGCTTCTTAATTTATTTCTTCTTATCTTAAATCCCGGAATTCAATAAAATCCGGGAATGCAAAACTAATCGGATACATGGTATGGAAACGACTTATCAGCCCTCTTGTGTAGGTTACTTTTGCGGTGTTAACATAAAAAAATATTTTATATCTACTGTAAACATTTTTTAATGAAACTCAAGGCACCAAGTTGTTTTTTACTGTGTGCTGTAACTATTTGGCAACCTACTTTACAACAGTAGCTAGCATTTTTATCGTCAAAAAGTAAAAAAAATATCAATTCCGGAATCGCGAGATTTTTGCGATCGATACAAAAGTGCATTCCATAATAGCCAATACCTGAACGTAGGTAAGTAAATATACATTCAATTCTATAATCAGAACTCTAAATCTGTCGATCCCGGAATCCCGGGATTTTTTCGATACAGAAGTGCTTTCCATAATAGCCAACACCTCAACTTTAGGTAAATATGCATCCGAATATCCGATCTCTATGTCAAAGGATTTATTTTAAATTGTACCTACATTAAATTTTGGACACAAGGTGGACCAATGACCTGGTGAAGGCCGCAGGAATCCGCTGGATGCGGGGAGCACAGAACCGGTTGAAGTGGCGGTGCATAGTCGGCATAAGTCCAGCTGTGGACGTCTTTCGCCTGAAACGCTGATGATGATTAAATTTGTGATACCACTACTAATAGTTTTTATCAAACTGAAAACTGGTCTAAGAACGTTTAACAGTCGCAATAGTGGGTGTATGACCAAATGTATGAACGTAAAAACAACAAGAGTATGTAAGGACCGCAGCAGGTGGCGTTCTGTAGTTTCTGCCTATCCCCATTGGAAAGTTGCCGTGTGTTTATGTATGTAATCGTCTAACTCGTAATCGTGTAACTATTGTGTAAATTGTATTTATTTTTTTGTCTTATTTTGTTATTTCTCTATATGCTGCACCGGTTGACGTCATCACGTCAACGCCGGTTGTCGCTGAAAACCAGCGCTGGGGCTTTGTCTCGCATAGGGTCCCAGCATTATGCTGAGCGATGGCCGTTTTGCGTGGATGTGACGCATATTTTCCTCCAATTTGTTATTTTCGTGTTTATTTGTTTTTTTTTTCTTTGCTTGCGTCATATTTTACCGCAAATAAACGTATTTTCTTTCTTTCTTTCTTTTCTTTTCTAATAATGACAAAATTGAGCAAGTTTACTGACAAGTGCTTGTTTTTTTCCGGTTAGTTAATATGCGCTAGTGTAAATGGCAAAGGCTTAGAGTCAGTAAGTAGATTGATGTATGTATGGACTGCATCGTTGGCCTAGTGGACGCAAGCGCTACTGCTGTGCATGAGGTCGTGGGTTCGGATCCCAGGTCGGGCAAAGTGTTATTGGATTATTTCATCAGGAATTCCTCAGTAGCAGCCCTGAGTCTGTATACCAGCAGTGCTATTCTGTAACCATCTCACCGTGAAAACTTAGGTGAAGTGAGCTCGGAGTGAGCTGTCAGTCCCTAGCAGCAGGTGGAATGACAGCTCACTCCGAACTCACTTCACCTAAGTTTTCACGGTGAGATGGTTACAGAATAGCACTGCAGGTATTTTGATTAGTTGCGGGAAAGTCCGAAAGGGATACCAATTCAATTAATCTTTATTGATACCGTGGCCCCCTGGCATTGCACAGGCAATAGAAGGAACACGGGTGGGTTTTAGTCAGTAAGAGTCTGACACGCCCTCCCGCTCCACCCAGAGCGGGAGAAGTCATTTGATGATTTCCCAACCAAAAAAATAAAATAAAAAAGGTCGGGCAAAGGGTTTTGTTTGTCAGTAGCAGCCCAGAGTCTGGATTTGTGCCCGGTTGATGGCGAAAGGATCGCCTCTATTTCATGGGACTTAAATATAACTCGCGAAATGTGACTGTAATAAAGGCCAAAAGAAAGTAAAAATACCAAATTGCTGTAAATGTACTTGCATCGGACAAACTCTATTACAATGGACTTATGACTCGCAAAATCTAGGTGATTTAAAGACCAAAATAAAGTGAAAAGACCAAATTGTTGTAAATGTACTTGCATCGGACAAAAACATCACTGCTGGCAATAACCTAACTAACTAACCTAAAAACGCAGACCTAACATTTCGGAGCTAAAGTTAGGATTCAAGAAAGCCAATCACGTCCTATTTATCCTGTTACCCCACTTCGTAGTTCGCTTTAAAACTGCGAACGACACTGCACCGACACTTAGAATTCTCACACATTGGCCTCACCTTCACTTATCAAATCCATTCTTCATCGAACACAGCTTTCGCATCTCTAGCTTCGATATCCATTGCTGTTTTTGTATCAGTCTATTCAAAAAATTCTGGTCCTTCCAGCGCAATGTATCGTGAATTCCGGTGAAAGTGCCGTATGTAGTCGGGGAGTTTGATGTCGTGGTACAAAGGCATCCTTCCTTCGTTGATTGTATTTGCACAGTACAGTCAATAGGACTTAATTTTCTCGGAGCTACGTTCTTCTGGCATTTTATTTGTAGTTTGTCGCAGTATTGAATCGTATAGGGATGTATTGCGTTTCGTATGTACGGTTTTAGTGTCTATTTGTCTTGGTCGGATTGTATTCACGTTGCTAGTGGATTTTTCGTTGAGTTTCGCGTTTAGTTATTTTTTCGGTGGTTTGGGATTGGAACTATACCTACATTAGGTATTAATGTTTTTTTTTTCATTTGTAAGCTTAGCGTAAACAATATTTCTGAGTAATTAGGCATGCTTGCGTTCATGTTGAATAAGTTTGTTTATAATAAAGATAACTTGATTTAATAGAGTCATAACTATCCATTAATGGTAGAATCCGTTTTAGATATGGCTAAGATTATGCATAAATAAATATCAAAAGAGAAATGATGCTTTCAATGAAACCAAACCAGACTCCCCCATTCAAATCCTTCAAATCCACCTTTCACTTAAACAGCGCAATCATCAAATAAAATACATGAATTATAATAAAAAATGGCGACTTCTACATCACTCCCGGTAACCGTCGCACCCTGACAGCAGAGAACAACGTCAATACATCAACCTTTAAAAGTAAACTCTTGATGTATTTATAGTCCAAACAAAGCCCAATTGATACCAACGAGGAACGATCCCAAGAAATCCCCGATACGGAAAAGCCTGGACGCATGTCTAGTTTTACACATCCAATTCCAAAAGACCTTTAAAACCATTAAATTTCAACGTACAAGAAGACCAACGTAAACTGGACGTTTGACATGTCTTGTTGCACCATCCGACCCAACTTGATCCCTTTGTGCGTACAAAAGCCAAGAGCATACAGGTCAATCTTCTCTGGCCGTCAATAGGGCTGGTCCAACTAGATTCCCAACAACAATCGAAGGTAATTGTGATCATGAATCAATCCTATCTCGAAATCCTTTCAAGGCGCGCTATTCAAACGACATCTCCTTACTGTTCAGTATACATTGCTGCTTATGTAGTGCATTGTTCTCTTTGGCTGTATACGGGAGACGTAATGGATGTCGGAATTTTAGATTTCTCATGAATTGTTCATGGTGTTGGTATGGGGAATAAAGTCGAATGTATGTGTATGGGAAAATGATAGTTTAGGAAGCTAATATAAGGGAATTCCGGTGATATTGTTATAGCCCTTATTGGTTGCAAATGCGTCTGTGGATGGAAGACGGAGATTTATTGCAGGGCTCGTCTCAGTGACGGGCCATTATCACGTAACTGGTATTTATTGAGGGATCTTATTAGGACTTCGTGGTAGGTCTACCAATTAGTATACCTACTGCAGAAAAGTGTCGTTTGCTGTTGGATTTTTCATCAAATAACATCACGCCTTGTTTCCCCGAATGGTTGGGCAGCGGTGTACCTATAGTACACCCACATTTCGCCAGTTATGTTTAAGTCCCATGTAATAGGTGGCGAGCCTATTGCCATCAACCGGGCACAAGTCCAGACTCCGGGCTGCTACTGAGAAATTCCAGACAGAAAAACCCAGTGACAATTTGCCCGACCTGGGAATCGAACCCAGGACCTCATGTTCAGCAGTTACGCTTGCGACCACTAGACCAACGAGTCAGTCGAGGATTTTTCATATAATTTATACTTAATAAAATAATATTGATCGATCGATCAGGTTCAGCTACGCTTGCCGCGGTTGGTCCGCGGATGGGTGACCATCATTACATACCAAGACCCCTCCGTGCGTCAAAAAGCGTTTTAAGCCATTGGTCCCGGCTGTCATTTGTAGATCTTTACAGTTATTACGGGTCGTCAGAAACCCGAAAGTCTGACAACCAGTCTTACTGAGGGGTATCGTGTTACCCAGTTACTGGGTTGTGGAGGTCAGATAGGCAGTCTCTCCATGTAAAATTCTGGTATTCAGCTGCATCCGGTTAGACTGGAAGCCGACCCCAATATAGTTGGGAAAAGGCTAGACAGACGATAATGGATGACTTAATAAAATAATATTATAAAAAAGTGAAATTTATGAGTTTGTATGTAAAGGGTGATCTTCGGAACTGCTGATCCGATTCCGAAAATTCTTTCACTAATGGGAACCTACAGTACTGCAGTATCATAAGTATATTTTTTGTTAAAACTAAACTAACAAAATTTCACGCGGACGGAGTCGTGGGCACCAGCTAGTGATATTATAAATGAAGGTAAATGATAAATTCAATCTTGTGTTTGAGATACTAAATGGTAATTCTTTGAAAAGGTTTGCTTTTTTTAGTCCTATGCATAAGCAAATTTCTTACATATTAGATAGTTTAGACAAAATTGATAACATTTACTGGGTTAATAAGTATATCAAATATTAAGAGTATATTTCGGTACACATATCGAAGACCGACAGTAAAACAATATTATCGAAAGTCCTAAATCAAGTTATAGGTTAATAACAAGAAACTCGAACAAAATATATAAATATTGGAAATAAATGCGACAAGAACGAAACTAAGATTAGATATAATATAGTGAGTAGTTTTCCTAGTTCAGCCACAATGATATTATCTAATATTGATATTATGAGTTATTCATACGTTAGCACAGATAGGTAAGTACAGATGGGTCACTCCACAAAATCATTTAAATAAAACCAGCCAAGTGCGAGTCGGACTCGCCCATGAAGAGTTCCGTAGCATAGTAAAAAGTTCTTGTAGTTCGTTGTAACTTTGATCGATGTGTTAATTATAGTTTACGATGTATGACGTATTAAAAAAAAAACTACTTCCTAGATCTCGTTCAAACCAATTTTCGGTGGAAGTTTACCGAGTAATGTACTATTAAACAAAGATAAGCATGCTCACTTAAGAAAATATTCCTGCGAGAGCGCAGCTAGTGACAAACCACACCCCTTCCTAGTTTCCCCCAATTAGAGACAATATGCATTTGTGTGAGTAATGAACGAGTAACATAAAATTATAAGTATTAAACCAAATACAAGGAACAACTGCAAAACATTTGAGATCATCCTAAGGTAATAAAAAAACGTATGGGCCGTCCTCTCATTCCCACTAAATAACAATGGGACTTAGATAATGAACTTATTTTTATTGCAGTTGCAAGAGTTGTGCGGCTTGCGGCCTTGCGGCAGCTATAAACAAAAAGCTCTGATAGCATTGTATGAACTGCGCAGAGTATTGGTTCAAATATTACTGTAATTTCCAAGTATTCCCAAATTGCCCAAGTATAAACAAACACATAGAAATTTAGATAGTTATTTACTTTTAATAAAGTCGATTATACACAAAAAAAATCAATATAAACATTTGATACCTTCATGCAGTGCCGGTCAACGCACCTATTATACCTACCGTATTCAGGGAGCCGTGAGATAAAAAGTAAACAAACCATAAATGTCCGTTCAATCGATTTTGAATGCTATTGCCTTGGTGGCATGACAAATGGCAGCTGCAGTAAACAGTTGGTATTGTAACCACTTTTTTGCCTTTAATGCCATAAGCCTACGGAATAGAAGTCAAAATCGGTGGAACGGACTGTAGTAAAACGGTTCGTTTCAATGTCTCATCTTATTGTGAATGGAATATGGTGCGGTCGCTGCGGCATGCGGCATCACATAGGATATGGTGAACATTGGAGAGGCAGTGAAAGTGTTCATAAATAACCTATATCTATAGACCCGATAGAGAGAGGAAAATATTAAAATGGATTAATACATATAAATTGTAGTTTGACATATTTGTTATTAGTTATTACAAATTATTTTTGTAAATACTGCAATACCAATAATACATTTTCTAAACCAAACAAACAGAAGATATGAGTACTAAAATTAATTCTTGTCAATAATAAAATAATATTCAATTCAATAACAAAGAGCTTACGCCGCGCTGGCCGTGCCCATTAAAAACTCGTCTCTTATCAGAAACAAGTGAGCATAGTACGCTCCTAGTGTGAGTGTCACACATTCTATACACGATTATACTAATACGAACACCACTAAAATACGCTTTGTGCATCCTATTGGTCAAAACTCGTTCATTGTGCGATCGAGTCGTGAGTCGTGCTATGCGATTATCGCCTTTAAGGTGAGTATGCGGAAGTTAGGCCGATAGTACATCATGTATTTTTTTTAGTTTTATCATTCTCTTATTTTAGAAGTTACAGGACACACACACACATTTTACCACTTTGGGAGTGTCTATCGTGCAAACTATTCAGTTTAGAAAAAAATGGTATTAGAAACCTCAATATAATTTTTGAAGACCTATCCATAGATACTCCACACGTATGGGTTTTTTTTTTTTTTTTTGAGTTTCAGTTCTAAGTATAAATATTTTTGTGTGAAAATCTTAATGCGGTTCACAGAATATATCTACTTACCGAGTTTCAACAGTATAATAGTTCTTATAGTTTCGGAAAAAAGTGGCTGTGACATACGGACGGACAGACAGACAGACATGACGAATCCATAAGGGTTCCGTTTTTTGCTATTTGGCTACGCAACCCTAAAAAGCGACTCTTACTACGACACAAACAATAAAGTATGATTCACGTCGCGCAGCGATAATAACATACAGTTATATTCACCTAGAAGTTACCTCTCTTTCTATCGCGTAACTCTTATATCTTCTGAGTACGTTATGCCCACTGAATTCGACAAGTCGAGCACACCGCGTACCTACTTGTAGCTTCATACCTAAAATGCGGAATGTCCCATCTGTACTTATTCAATTCATCTGTGACGTTAGTCAGAGAGCCTGCTTTCTGATAATATTGCTGTTTTGGTATAGACTTCTGGTATCTTGAAAAGAGTATCTAAGCCACTCTGTCTCTTGTGACATTCGCAAAGTAGATAGGTATTCTCCGATCCGGTTATAACGTTTACACACATGCATAAACTCGGTATGAGTATAAGTATGTGTACTTCCCAGGGTGCAGACAGAAACTACAGAACGCCACCTGCTACGATCCTTTCATACTCCTTTTGCTTCTTTTACGTTCATTCATCTGGTCATACACGCACGCCGGTTGCGAGTAGGTAACTACGCACATGACCTTCATGAAGAACATCACCAATAAACCATTTTAATAATAAAGTAGTAGCAATTTATTAAGAAGCAACATTTATTGAACTCAAAATACATTATTTTAATTTAGAACTGCGGTCAACGATAAATATTTCTACTTGACATTAAAACTTAAATATTATTCAACCCCAAAGCCACGGTCATAGTCGAGGGAAATAAAAAAAAAACTAGTTTTAACGAAGGTCAAATTTAGTGCAACAACCCCTTCGAGGCCACAGGAAAATTGCAAAACATACTCGTATCGCCCCGTTGATTGCCAGTCGCCGCTTTTTTTAAGCTTTCACCCCGTTCTAACTACAGTTCTGAAACTGGCAGCCTAAAAAAAATATTTCGCCTTTGTACTTCTTTTTTAGTCCAGGGATAGTTATTAATACAGTATGAAGGTATTTTTCGGCGAAAACGAACTTTTAAAATCAACACCCGATCAATTTAGCTACGAATTTCCGAACAAAAACAGTTTGATATCAAATTTAAAATTGCGTGGGAACGACCATATTTTTCGGTCCTTGGATAACGCTTGCTCGAAATTCAAATCTCCCGTGGCACGTAATTTTTTCGACGCGAATGATTAAAATATAGACAATGTTATTAAAGATTGTATAAATATTTACTAGGTGTTAAGGTATATTGGAAATACCAGGAAATGAGCGATGATAACAAATACAAAGCTATGCTTTATCTCAAAACTATCTAGACTGAATAGTCGAAATCATTCGCTGTTATGCATGGAACCATCCATATTTCTCACTCAAACAATGCATCCTTCCGCGTGAAATACGAATTTCGAATCCCGTTTGGCGCGTTTTTTTGGCGCCAAGGCTGGGGCACAGATAACACAATAAAGTGTTCACGGAAAGGTTCTTTTTAGTGCACAGTTGCGAGTTCAAACATTCGGTAAATTCGTTACGACAAGTTGGTGGCGTAAATCTAATTTTGCCTGATGCACTGCGGACAGACAGTGTTTTGTTTTCTTTGCTGTGAAGAATTTTTTGTGTCGATTGTACATTATTGTGAATGTGAGTGGTTTTCTTGGGATTGCATGATTTTCTTTTTTTAAATGTGTAGGTAGCCAGGGTAGATTGGCTTAGAGTTCAGATATTTAGGTTTCATAGGTTCGGTCACCATATGCATCATAATAATAAAAAATATTTATTTATTTACCTACACTCCGTGTTAGAGCTTTCCTATTTTGAAATGTTATAGGTACAAGGCCATTTAAATAATTGTCTCATGGCTCAGAGTATGTATTGATTAATTAGTTAGTATCAAACTATGTTTAATAGGTTTTTTAATTCGTCTTTATTTATATCATAAACAACATATTTATGTAAAAAACTTCCTTTCTACATTTCTCTTAACTTTTCCCGCTATAATTAAAATCGCAGAATATTTTTCCCTTTACTAACTTTTCCTCTATCTAAATTCAACCAGATGTAAACAAGTACCGACTTACTGTAACTTAATATACTTATCTTTCAACACAAAAATCATTTTTTCTTCTCAACTTCAATATTTCAACAACGAAGCAAACAGTTCATAAGAGCTAAGTAATGTATTTGTTTACAGCCAAACACTTAAGTTTTAACTATAACTTTACCGCTTGAGACCTGTCGAAGTGTAGAAAAGTGTTATAAATATGTTCGGAGTTATTGGTATTGAATATTGACCTGAATACAGAAGTTTTTGAAGAGTTACACTTTTGTAGGTGAATGTATTAGGATTGAGATGTGCAGTTCACTAACTTAGTACTTCATGTAGGGGACATATTAAATGATCCTCTAAAAACTTGTCGACATTTTAATAATGGACACTTTTTAAATTAAACGAACCTCTAAAAACCTTTAGCGCTTCTAATGATGCACACTTTTTTTAAATAATCCCTTTCTCACAGATGGCTATTTAGTATTTTTAGGGTTCACAAAATGAGACGCAATAATTATATTAGACGGTTCAATAATATTTTTAGGGCCGCAAAATGAGAATTATTAGAGGTTAGATTTAAGACATACCTTTATGCAAGGGTCAGTAATAATAACTAGAGGTATATTAATTAGATCATACATAGATAAAGATTAACAGTATCTTTCATCCCTCGATACGGAAATATGAATGTCCTAGCTAGAATACCGAGTTAGTAAGTCTCTGGTCCTAATGGTTATTAAGGACCAGTATTGAATCAGGAGTCGTGTAGGTTATGTGCTGGTGGACACATAACCTACACCGCTGTCAGTCCCTAACTGCGGTAACCGTAAAGATACGCCCACAAACACGTCATTACTCTTCGCAAACTGTCAGGGCGACGACGTTCGAAAACTCACAAAGATGCATGCCCAGCGGAATTCTTATGTTTACTGCAAGTTTGTATGAACAGGTGTGGTTGGGTTTCTGAACGCACGCTCCAAATTCGAGAGTTTGAGAAAAATGTTCGAATTTTATCTGGTTTAGTAGACTAGGAATTGTAAAATAAGTAAAAGTAGCATATTGCACAGACCGCGGTTTTTTTTTTTTTTATCCACGTTTTGGAAGTTCTGTTCCTGCATCTCATCTGATTATAAGTGATGCTCAGGCTGAAGGTGGAAGCGAGCTTCACCAGGAATCCTCAACCACAGAAGAACTGGCTATCTTACTCTTCTGCCGAAACACAATAATGCTGTTAACATTGTTTTTATGGCGACATACTTACATGAGATGGTGGTAGCTAGCCAGGCGAACTTAGAACTAGCGCTACCGCTAACCAAACCGAGCAGAAAATTATAGTATAATAATATAAATAGTGTTTTGCCAACACTGCAAATCAAACCCGAGACCTCTGAGTCTGAGACAGATGGTCTAACCACAGAGGTGGTTAATAATGGTACTTTTGACAAAATAGAGAGGTCAGAGGGGGTCAATATTGGTGAAGACAGTTCACCACAAAAATAAAATCAATTGTGTTACTTTTGTCATAATTATAGTCACCACACAGAAGCAGCAGCTACTAGGTAGACATAACAAATGAAGAATTTGCCGGGGTATGGCAAGTGAACCACCGAAAAACTGTGGCCTTGCTCATCAAGAGACATGAAGATGTCACCACGATCTATGGCAGATTCCATTGGTGTGTATTCCAGTACAATGGAAATACAACCTAAGTGTCCACTTAATAGAAATTGGGTCACAATAAAATCTTATATGAACCTTCGATAATTAAAAAATGTTCTTCACTTCTAAAAACTAGATGGTGCTCTTATTTTCAACGCATTTAAAGTTTTTTCTTAGATGTGGGTCAGCTTGCTTTTTAATAAAATCACTTAAGTACTGTACGAAGAAACACTTATATCGATTATAATTAAAAGCCAAAAGTTTAGTTGGTTGAACTTGCTAAGGGCACTGTCACACAGACCTTCTAGTAAATAGAGACAGAGTTTTAACGTTTGAAATTATTCTTTCGCCTACTTTTTTTTGGTATTCTTTTTGAGGTAAAGTTTTTGTTTAAACTAGAAATAAGGATGCTTTCACTAATTCAGTTTCTGTGTTGAAGAAATAACGAAGATAAGGCAATAGGAATTAGGAATTGCTAATTTTATGTGATATCTCATTCCAATACTGGATTTTGTTTTTTTTTTTCAAAATTCTAAATATTTTATTTAACAAAAACCTACATGGGCACTTATGAAACGTCAGAAGCTAGGTGCACGGTTTGTGCCTCGAAGACGCCTTTCAACAACTTTCAATCCGGCAGAAGGATGCTGTCATGAAAAAAAATAAAAATAAAACATGATATTTTATTAAAACACGTATACAAAAAGAATTAAATTATCTTCAAAAATGGTAAAGGTTTCAGATAAATACGCTTCATAGTTTTTGCGTGATTCTCAGTTTTTTATCAGCGATAGAAATAACTTTACAAATTAATTTCACTGTGTAATATAAATATAATCTAAATAACATAACATCACGCCTTGTTTCCCCGGAGGGTTGGGCAGAGGTGTACCTGTAGTAAGAACACCCACATTTCGCCAGTTATGTTTAAGTCCCATGGGCGAGCCTATTGCCATCAACCGGGCACAAATACAGACTCCGGGCTACTACTGAGAAATTCCAGTTAAAAAAACCCAATAACACGTTGCCTGACCCGGGAACCGAACCCAGGACCTCATGCTCAGCAGTAGCGCTTGCGACCACTAGACCAACGAGGCTGTATAATCTAAAATATTCCTATGATTAGTTATTTAAAAAATGCTTAAAATTAAAATATTATATTTTTTACAAATAATTGACACTGCTCGTTTTGACGTGATCTTCAGTATAAAATCATCAAATGTCGGTTATTGCCGCCTTAAGTACGCCTTTCAGATGTAAGCCTCGCTTTTTTGTAATCCCTCAACAAAGAGACTATGAAAGATTAAGGCTCTGTTTCGCAAACACTGAATATTATTTAGTCTAAATTTAGTCATTGTCTTATCAAACTCCGCAGGTGTTATAATTGTTCAAAGACTTTGAATAATGAATCGCAAATTCTGATCAACAATAGAAAACTTTTTCTTTGAATTCTGGACAGTTTTCTTTAAACTTTTTTCTTGTTTAATCACGATAACTTTCAGTAGATATTTTACAGGCTTAAAGTTAAGTTGTTTTTGAAGTCAGTTACGAACGACAAAAAAATGGAATATATATATTAAACTGATCCTCTAAAAGTTACCGACCTTCTAATGATGAACACTTTAAAAAAAATGAATGAATCTCTAAAAACTTTTTACGCTAATAATGATGCACTATTTTATTAAAATACTAAATACAAGTAACTGCACACAGCTATGTTTGTTGCAGTTAATAGATAGTATATATAGAATAGCAGATAATTTGAGGTTCACAAGAAGAGGCGCAATCATTATATTTGAGAGTTCCATAATATTTTTAGGAGCGCAAAATGGGAATTATTTAAGGTTCGATTAAATACATGCCCTAAAAAAATTTTTTTGGTCCTTTTGATAAGTTTGGTCCTTCCACCCACAGATAAGATTGCCCACCTGATATTTATGGCATGGTCTTATCGGTTCAATAGTGGGTTTGGGGATCAAATATTTTTCCATTATCGGACTTTTTCTGTCGTACCCAATGTATTACTGACATTTGGTTCCGGATAGGATCTTTTTGACAAGAATGTATGTAATTCTCTTTTACGATAACGGGTAATACTGTGACCTTTCTTGTTCTATGTGGAGCGAATTTTTCGTATCTTTTTAGGGTGAAAATACGCGATGGATTCATATAACAGTACATAATACATAAACTCATGCATCCTCCCCATGTGGGTAGCCAGAAACTACAGAACTAACTTTTAGGTTTTGATTTATAATTGAACTGTTTGACGCAATTTATTGTGGTCAAGGATTAATGTAATTTATTTTTGTATTCGATTATTTGTAATCGCCTCATTGTGCTGGCAACTTTGAAACGACTCAACCTGTGAGATTCTCTTTGGAACAGCTTTCAGTGGAGGGTGACCAATTTCGAAAACCTTCGTGTTCGGTTGTCGCGTCGAGGGCACGGACGCACACTTGGTGTTTTACATTTTTCGTCTCCATGTTTATATTTTATATATAAGTTTATATATTGTAATATCAAAATAATAAATACTGGCGGAAGGGAAGCAGTTTTGTTACACGACCCTTACATATAACAGTTTAGCTATTACTACACTCCTATAACTAGAGATAATTGACAATACTATAAGTGCTTCAAGCAAAATCACGTTAAGTCGTTGGTCCTGGCTGTCATTTTTAGATCTTTGGCAGTTGTTACGAGTCGTCAGGAATCCGAAAGTCTGTTAACCAGTCTTACCAAGGGGTATCATGTTACTCAGTAACTGTGTTGCGGTTTGCGGAGGTTAGATAGGCAGTCGGTCCATGTAAAATACTGGCATTCAGCTACATCCGGTTAGACTAGACGCTAACCCCAACATAGTTGGGAAAAAACTAGGCAGATGATGAGTGTTTGTAATTATAAGGAACCTGTATTGTCGAAGTAAGGGCTCGTGCACACGAGGACGATTAGTTTTTTTTTTGACGGCGGCAATGCGTTTTAAATTCCCGTATTCACACGCATCACGAATCGTGAAAAATTACGGAAACGTCTCAATTCACGTATCGTCTTTTAAAAATCAGGTTCGTCGAAAAATTTGACTCGTGATTTTTTCGTGACGGATCCGCTGAAGCGCTCGTCCAAGACTAAACTCGATATTTTGACGAATCGCGAAAAACTCGTTTCCGAATACAATGTGAACGTGTATGACTGTAAATGAGCTCTAATAAAAATATCTAGTGTGTAACTATAGGTACATAAGAAATTTCAGTTTTATCTCAGAGATGTTTGCGATAGAATAAAAAGTGGTAGGTACTTTTAGACAAAGGCCTGATTCTACCACACCGCCCTACCTTGTTGTAGTGTAATTCAACTAGAGGTAGGGTACAACTAGAGTTAGTTGAACCCTTATCTCATAATATCTACAAGAAACGACATTTAACATATTTTCGGGTAAGGTTGCGTTAGTTTCTACAAAATGTATGGCCCAGTGGTATAAACCACAACTTACGAGTTGTATGTAGGTCGTGAGCTTGAACCCAGACAGACACTTTACTTGGTGTGTTTAATTTCATCACCACTGCTCTCAAAACGGTGAAGGAAAACATCGTGAGGTAACCGGCGGACTGTCCTAGAACTAATAAACTCGAAGACATGTGACATCTACTAACCCGCACTGGGCCCGCGTGGTGGATTATGGCCCTCTCACAGAGATGATCATTTAAGTTATGTGTGTATGAAAAATAATCACATTAAATTAGACAAACCAATTCGCATTTCAGCTCGATACCTACCGATGTTTGTACCTATGTATTTGATTCAGAAACACAATTCAGTTAGTTAATAAATTCCGCTAGTGACGAGTGAGCCGTTTTGGGCAGGCTGTCACACCGTTATGTATCAATTAAGACGGACTTAATAATTTACTGGCTTGTAATTTTTTTTGGTCTTTTGAAACGAATCTTAGATAAGAAAGGACCAATAAAATATGATTGCACCTTCGCTTTTCAAGGTTGGTCTAAGTAGTTTGAAGAGTTTTTATGGACTGACAGCTGCTCTTAACAATAAGCAAATAGCACCATTGTTAGGACTCGTTAACCCTGAAACCGGGATAGAAATTCAAAACAAGGTCTAATAGTCCTTCAGAACTAGGCGTTGAGCTGGTATAAAAAGGGCGACATCAACTATCCACAGCACAGTCATTTCCCGCCAACATTAATAAGGCTTTCATTCCAACCAGATACAGTCAAAAGACGATAAATAAACTCCTATTTATTTCGTTCTCTTACAAAACGGTGTAACATACGATCTAATTCATCGCTGTGGTATTAGTCCCATTTGCCTAATTTCGATTTCGGTTAATCCATGGCGAGGCAATTTGTTAGCCCTTACCTAAATTATATGTGAAATACATTTACATATGTATTTATTGAGTTCAACGGATTATGTGCGTGAATCGGAATTGTATCATTATACGATTTGTCTTTTGCATAAATGCTTGTTCAATTGTCATTGTTTTGGTTGGTACTTGTTTTAGGATTTAAATTTAGTACTAGTTTATTTTAGTTCGCGCGCGACTGATAGTCACTGCCTGAGGTATGTGAGCGGCGAGACGGGGGAGGGCGCCATTGACAAAATTGGCAGACTGAGTTAGCTTGGCCAGTGTGTATCTTTCTCACCGCTCACAAACCTTTTTTTTTTTTTTTTTTTGGGTGGGAAATCATTAAATGACGTCTCCCGCTCTGGGTGGAGCGGGAGGGCGTGTCAGACTCTTACTGACTAAAACCCACCCGTGTTCCTTCTTTTGCCTGTGCAATGCCAGGGGGCCACGGTATTCCTTTCGGACTTTCCCGCAACCCCGGCAGGCAATGGTCTCATCGGACCCCTTCATTCGGTGACATCTCTTTAAGGCGCGCGTGGAACGGAACGCGCCGTCGACCCGGGCTTGGTCCTTACCGGACGGCAAGCTACCGCTCACATACCTCAGGTGGTAACTAGCAGTCGAGCGCGGTCTTAGTTCACGGTTCATGTTAGTTTTCTAGGATAAAATAACTGTATGTCTTTTTCGGGATTTAAAGTTACTACTGTATCGAAATTGGTTTTGTAGGTCTGTCATACAAATAGGTAGACATACTGAAAAACAAACTCAGTTAACAATGTAAGGCCGTTTAAACACGGGGTGACGGCAACTCAATCTAAACTGGTTGGCGACGGGAGTTGCCAACTGGTATTAAACATGGCGCAACTCAAGTTGTATCAATTATAGTCATTTCTACATGCTCCGACGACACACGATAACGCGACGCGCCAACTTTATGAACAATTGCGTTGGCAACGACCGAGCGACCAGCACTGCCCTTGCGTCGCCGTTGAGAACAAGTTTTCGACAATTTGCGACATGTGAGAACCGCGATAGAAATATACATATATGCTAACGCTATTGTTTGCGTCGGGCGTTGAAAACTGGTTTTATTTTGGTCACCTCGTGTGAGAATTGTCTGTGGCAATGGTAAGCAAAGCGTCATAGGCTAGGCAGTGAGCTTACCTACTGTTACAAACCGCTTCTGTTTCTCTCTACGTTCTGTGGTCTTCACAGGGTTGGGAAGTCTGTTGACTCGATGTTGCTGTTGATGCATCAGTATAAGCAACAACAATAGCAGCAGAATCAGATAGATCACCATCTAGCAACAATTTTACCCAAACATTCGTAACTTCAGATTTATTATTCTCCACACTTGAAACACTACAAAAATCCAAGACCCACATTTTTCTACTCCACAATATAAATATAAGAAAATTTACGTAGACACACAGAATTTAAAACAACACGCTATGGCAGCCACATAGCCACAATAAAAGTAGGAATAGTAAATAAATACAACAAATCTAAGTTCGCCTTTGGGACAAAACTGGGCTGTGCTGGAAAATGTGCTAACTCGCAAGAAATGCCTGAATAGGGCTGCGACAAACTAGTTCGAAAACTCTCTTTTGTTGAATTTCAAGTTTACGTAACTATCTCTGACTACTGAATGTTCTCTCATTGTTAAGTTTTTGAGGGACCTGTAATAGGGTAAGTGGTAGCTGACAGTAGCTAGGTTAGTTTATAAAATGATAATAATTTTCAGCCGAAAGACGTCTACTGCTGGATATAGGCCTCCTCCAAACACCGCAGTTTTGACTGGTTCTATGCTTCCCACATCCAGCGGATTCCTGCGGCCTTCACAAAGTCATCGGTCTACTTTGTGGGACCTTCCAACGCTACCTCTTCCGGTACACGGTCGCCAGAACCTTTCGGCCCCATCGACCATTAGTCTTGCGAGCAATGTATAAGAGGATAACGCTGTCATGTTTATTAGAGATAATTACTATAGAATACTTTGAAAAATTATTTTTTTTATATTTGCAGAGGTCAGAAAAAAATAAAAATTCAGTGATCTAATCATAATCGATAGAAATATTTGTGATTTTCATACATAGCATCATATTTTGTAATCCCCGAAGGGTTAGGCAGAGGTGTACGCAATTCGCCATTATATGGTTAAGTCCCGTGTAATAGGAGGCGAGCCTATTGCCATCAATCGGGCACAAATCCAGACTCTGAACTGCCACTTAGAAACTCTTAATAAAAGTTTAAGATGGATAAATTTAATAAAAGTTTTCCTGATCTGGGAATCGAACCTAGGACCTCGTGGTCACCAGTAGCGCTAGCTACCATTAGACCAATGAGGCAGTCGAATATGTTTCATATCAAGAGGATAAACACTTTGATTATTTATGTCTAGAATTCTAGATATTGCCGCGCTGCAAAAGAACTAAAACAAACAGGTAATTTTTTTATGCTCGTGTGTGTGACAGTTACGTCTTACACTCGCGCCACGTCATTGAGCTGTCATTGTGCTTTTCTAGTGTGCGTGCATTTAGCGGCCAACAGTTGGACGCTATTTTTTTCGACGAGTTCACAGCTTTGACTGTCTATCTCAGACATATTTATATCTTTGGATGAACAGTAGCATATCTATTTTCTAATAGAAATAATATACGATTACCAAATCGATCGATTTCGTGGCGATTGAAGCTACATCCTTCCTCTTTCATCAGTCTACTCGTTATTATAAGTATGACGAAGATCAATTGGTCTTATTGATGATGTTCTGTCGAAATGTCAAGGTGCATTTGTCGTGCGTGTATGACCAGATGTATGAACGTAAACCCAGTTGATTCCTAGCGCTGATTTCTTGGATTCGTTTTTCTCCTCTACCTATCGTTTATTTATTTATTTATGTACACACAAAACACTTAAACAGGACACAATATTAACATTAAAGAGCACAAAGGTACTGCTTATTTCTTAAAAAAAATCTTCCAGCAGACCTGATCGTTATTTCTCTTGACTTAGTTTATTTTGTTAATATGTATTAGTATTTATTATTTTTCGAGTTATCTATCAATTATGTTGCATCTGCCATGTTTTGTCTCTGAATCACCATAACTGTTGACTGGTAGAAAATGCCTCGGGCATTAAGTCCGCCTTTATAGAGTATTTTTTTACTTGTGTATAAAGTTTTAATAAATTACCAAAACGCAGCAAAAGGAGTATGTAAGGATCGTAGAAGGTGGCGTTCTGTAGTTTCTGCCTACATGGGGAGAAAGGCATAAGTTTATGTATATTTATGTAAGATCAATACAGTTGTGTGAACTAAAGCCTCTCTAACAAAGAGACTCCACAAAGCATCATCACTACATATACACATCTAACGAAACCAAACTGAAATACACAGAAACCCGCCCAACACTGTATTCAGTGTCCGACTCGTCTATATTTTATTGCACGACAAATCCGACGTCCATATACGCACGACCCTAGATTTTAATATCAAATAGATACGAGTAAGTTACTCGCTCGCGGCGATCCAAAGCTTCCGTTTAGAGTATATAAAAACTGTACAAATGATCGCGCTATAGAAATGGGGAGTTTCCAAATTGTTTTAGAATGTGACTTCTTATGACGATTAATCGAGAAGTACGCGAGATCTGAGAGCAGCTGAGCTCTGCGTCCGGCACTCGGCGTGGCAACACGCCGTGTTCGGGCTCCCGTCAAGTTAATCGTCATCCTCGTTGAGAGATGAAACCCGTCTCGATTTCTTACAGTTTTGTATTACTATTTTCTCAAAAGGTTACTAAATTTATCTACGTCTATTGTATTTTATAATCGATTTCCGCTAGGTCACGCCTGAATCAATTAACTGTCAGAGGTCACTACTCATCATCAAGTAACCGTGGACTTTCTTACCGGCTCTTTTCCATAGGAAACGGCCGATTCGAAACGTGCACCTAGCTTCTAACGTTTCATATGTGCCCATATGTGAAATAAAAAATTAATCATTTGAAATTGAAAAAACTGTCAATCAATATTTAGAGGATTATACCTACACACCATCATGGCCACACCAACAAAACATTAACATACTGACTGTCAAATTGCACTTTACAATATCAAGCCACAAGATGTCAGATCTAGTACAAACAATATCTCCCGAACGAAATTCAAGAATTGCAACGCGGCGAAATTCAATATTTTTCTTTCAAGAAATATATTTTTTAAATTTTCCCTTTACACACCGAACCAGTTCTATTTAAGTTTATATCGCCATTTTCTTCATAAACTAAAACATAACGAAGTGAAGCCACGTTTGCGTCGGAACACAAAAGCTATGAAGACGATAAAAATCAACGGAGCTAAAACGGCCAAATTATATTTTGGCAATGCTTCGACTCTACTACTCGTTCAAACAGTGCTGAGATTCAATGAGAATTGGCAAAAGCTTTCGATGCCCTGTCGGTAGCATGTACATATTGGGGCCAAGTGTTCGGCCAACAAATTGTTTCATTTCTGAATTTTTCTTCGATTCTCAAAAGGCTTTGCTTGCATTATTACGATCTTCTATAGAAATGCCTTAGTCCTTGTACTCCTTTTCATCATCATCGACAGATCGACTTCAGGCACTGCCTATTAGGCCTCTCATTTTTTGTTTCTATCTTTCTCAACTTTTCTCTACTCTTTTTGCTTCTTCCAAATTCATACATCTTTTAACCAACGCAGGCATAGATAAAAACAGATGGGGCACTCCGCAGTTTAGGTATAAAGTACGTACTACAAGTACGCGGCGGGCCCGTCTTGTCGGGCCAATTCAGTGAGTGTACCGTAGTCAGAAGATCTAAGAGTTACGCGATAGAAAGGGGCAACATCTAGGTGAATATAACTGCAGGTAATTAGCGCTGTGCGACCTGAATTGCAAGTAAAAACTCTCAGTAGTAACTCTCTCTTTTCCGTAGTAAATTCTCAATTGCACTTTATTGTGTCGTAACAAGAGTCGCTTTTTAGGGTTCCGTACCAAATGGGTGAAACGGGACCCTATTACTAAGACTCCGCTGTCCGTCTGTCACCAGGCTGTATCTCATGCACCGTGATAGTTAGACAGTTGAAATCTTCACAGATGATGTATTTCTGTTGCCGCCATAACAACAAATACTAAAAACAGAATAAAATAAATATTTAAGGGGGGCTCCGATACAACAGACATGATTTTTTAGAATTTTCCGTTTTTATAGATAATGGTACTGAACCCTTCGTGCGCGAGTCCGACTCGCACTTGGCCGGTTTTTATTGAAATGATTTGGTCGAGTGTCCCATCTGTAATTAATCTGTGACGTAGGTTACAAGTACTTTACTCATGACCTATTTAAATAACACTACCAAGAGTGACGCTAATTCAGATGCCTTGATGGCGCTCATACGAATTTAAAAAATATTTGGTTATAGATTCGCCTTTCCCAGATTACTCTTCTATGCATAAACGCTTTTCGTGTCTGTCCGTGTGACCACGTTGTTCTTCTAAACTACGCAACTGATTTTGATGCAGTTTTCACCATCATTTAGAGAATTTACTACGGAAGTTTCATGTACGAAATACAATGTTAGATTGACATAAAATAAAAAAAATCATCAATCAAGTTTTGTGAAGTCGTAAAACCTGTGCGTAACAGGGACGGGCCCTACTAATCCTACCAATATTATAAATGTGAAAGTTTGTATGTTTGTTATTCAATCACGCAAAAACGGCTGAACTGATTTGGATGAAATTTGGCACATAGATAGTTTATAACCTGTATTAACACATAGAATACTATCTATCCCGATATCCCCACGGGATCGAGACTCATGCGGGCGAAACCGTGGTGCGTTGCCCGTTTATAATAAATTCATCTTTATACAAAACATGCACAGTTATACACTTTTCTCTTCGTTCGTTTCAAGTGTCAGTTCCTAATAATTTCCATATTATTATACTATCTCTGTGCTACATTTTTGTGCAAGTAAAGATAGGGGCGAAATCAATAGTCCAACTTGGAACGCGTGCATTCAGTTTCATTTATCTTTTTTTTCGCAGCGAGCTCTGGATTGTACGAATATCGGTATTAGGTATGCGGTGTAAATTTTTCAGTTTTTGCTCCATGTAAAAAAGTGGTAATCCGCTGCATCCGGTTAGACTGGAAGCTGACCTAACATAGCTGAGCAAAAGGGTAGGCTGATAATGAGAGTGGGTTTTTTATCAAGAGACCGTGTGGGTCCCGATTTGCTCCAAACATATATGTCCCACTAAGGTTTATAAACGCCGTCGACCGCTTACAGCATCACGCCGTCGGCCGTTTCCAGCGTCAAGCCGCCGTATGCGGCGTTCACGATACTATACTATACCTGTACTATAGCAATGTACAGTACAACTATTTTCTTAATGTCCCTCGGCAAATTTCCTTTGCACTTGGTGCAGACCGGACACTCTCAATCGACTCATAAGTCGATTCAGAGCGTCCGGCAACTGATAGAAATCCGAACACAAAACACGAAGTTTGCCGAGGGACATTAAGAAAATAGTTGTACTGTACTGTTGTGGTGTCTTTCACACGATTACGTCAACGTCTTGACGTCGTACGTGGCATTCAAACGTCTTTAGTTATTTTGAACCATTTCAGTGTCAGATCGTGTCAAGTGTCACACGACCAGTCGCGAGCAACGTCTGAAGCGTAGTTGTCCACGGTGGACGTATTGACCGCCGACGCTGTGCGTAGCGTTGAGACGTCGATCGAAACGTTGACGCTGAAGTCAGACGTCGCTTATAGCAAATAGGAGACCATAGCCAAACGTACACGCTTCTTAAGTACGGAAGTAAAATTTGTCCTCATTTTCTTAACATTCCTCTTACCTAAATATTACGAGTTATCTACGTTTTTAGGGGTCCGTACGCGAAGTGTGCCAAACGGAACCCTATTACTAAGCCTCCGCTATCCGTCTCTCTGTCAGCGGACTGTATATCATGAATCGTAATAGGTAGACAGTTGAAATCTTCACAGATTGTGTATTTCTAGTGCCACAATAAAAAAAAAAAAAAAAAAAATGAAGATAAAAAATCCCCATACAAGAAACGTGTTTTTTTCGCCAATATTTTTGGTATATGTATATTGTACTTTGGTACGGAACACTTTTCGTGCCAGTCCGACTCGCACTTGGCCGGTTTTTTTATTATTTTTACTGCCATATTAAGTTTTCCTTATTGATTTTCTCAGCACTTACTGGATTGCTCTGATTTTCCTTTTACCAATTTAAGTTGAAGCCATTTCAGGTGCCACATTTTCCTCAAATTGGGATAGAAAACATTCTGTTTAGTCTTTTAATAATAGATGTGTAAAGACACGAACTTCATATCTAAGCAGTTTGAAAACAAAATCCTGTGAACACGATGACCACATCTGTTACCGCCCCGGTCCTATAGCGGCCGGGCGCTGCAAGACGAAATAGTCCTTACGGTGTACATAATGAACTTCGTCGATGGTACAATCGAAAAACTTTATTTTATTTTTTTATAATGTTAATTGATTTTATTGGGGTTTTTATCCCAATGGATACGCCAACCCCATCATGCCTTATACATACTACTTCGCTAAAATGCCTTTCATTTTAAATTGTAACCAGCCTTAATCCAGCAACTTAGAACTTCACAGTCGCATCAGGGGCTCTCACTTAGCGTTCTGTTTTTCGCTCCGTTCTGCTACAATTTTAATGATATATTTTTCTCTTTACTATTTAATAAATGACTGCCATGAAAAACTATTGAGTATTCTGAAAAGGATAAAGTTCCGTTTAAAAAATGTATTGAATGAAAATGAACGAAACTGTATTTTGTATCTGATCTGCGAACGAAAAGGAAATTATTAAAATAAAGTTACTGAGAATATTTTATTTCATGTGAGGCAGGTATTGATAAGTTGAAAACCTTTATCTGAGTATAAAATATGTTTGACCTTTTTGTTGTGTGTGGTGTACCTACGGTACACTTTTAATGTACTTATGTAGACACCAATGAATTTGTGTGATGTTGAAAACTTTTTGGTAAGTATGACGTTTTTACAAATTGTCTCCTGTATCGAATTTCTTGAAAAGTTTTTATATCATCATCATCGTCATTAAAAACGAAAAATGAAACGGTAAAAAAAGAAAATGGGCCAGAGAAATAACAGAATGGTACCAGAGAAGAAAAGAGGAAAAGAGGAAGACTGAACTTGAGGAACTGAGTGTAAATTTCACTCATCCTCTTCAGAAAAGGGAGGATCCTCCGACCAGACGGGTGTCGTGTCTGGCGAGCAATTGCCCAATGGTTGAAGTCGGGAGCTTGTATATGTGTCGATCGCGCGGTAAACTCTATTTGCGCGATGCAGGATTTGTGTGACGTCAGGTCTTTTTGATGCGTAGTTTGCATGTGGCGATGTTGAGGCCGCCACATCATCATCATTGGCAGCCCTGTTCCACCCAGGGCTGAGTATAGCCTCCTCCCTTTTGTGTCATCCTTCCCTGGTCTGTGCGAGTCTCATTCAGGTCTTTTCCACAGTCTCGAAAATTTAATAATTTCAATTAATTTAGAATAAAGAACTTATGCTATAGGTACACATAGATCGAAGTCTTGATATAAATTACCCGTATCTATGCTAATGCAATATCAGATCCATAAAAGACGGATGTGCACGACTAAATGCAACCGCATTCAGAGCAAAGTTTTATGGTATTCCAGATAAATTTGATGGAATATTTCGCCAAATGTCTTGCTTTCAGTATTGAGGATTTCAATTTAGGAGTGAGGTCTCCTTTAGAGTCTCTGTGGGATTTCGTCCTAATATTATTTAGGTGGATGGAAAGCTGTCTTCACTGTAATATATAGTTCTTACGTATTTTATGAATTAAAGCTTTCTAAATAATTTTTGGCAAGGTCGTTTTGTTCTATTTTTGCTATTATTTACTTTTTTACTGCCTCGTTGGTCATGAGGTCCTGGGTTCGATTCCCAGGTCGGCCAAAGTGTCATTGGGTTTTTCTTTCTGGAATTTCTCAGTAGCAGCTCGAAGTCTAGATTCGTGCCCAGTTGATGGCAATAGGCTCGCCCCCTATTACATGGGACTTAAACATAACTGGCAAATTGTGGGTGTACTATAGGTACACCTCTGCCCAACCCTTCGGGGAAACAGGGCGTGATGTTATGTTTATTTACTTTTTTCAAGTTAATATTTACAATTAGTATTTAAAAACTTACAGATTTAAAATAATAATAATATGTACCTACTTGTATGATGCCTAACGCTTCCGAAATACCCAAATACTTATAGCTTTCAGCTGAGGAGAGGGATCTAAGGTGTATGGGAGTCCGTGAGTTGAGTTCCCTCGGACTCCATAATCTTCCCTCGCTTTAGATGCATGCCTGCACAATTTTCCCCCAACAAATTGTGACTGATGGAGCTACTGAAGGTAACTGAAACATTCAGTAGCGCCATCAGGATGGAATTTGGTGTGGACAAATGTGCTTTCTATTACTAGCCCACTAAAATGTTAGTAAATAAACCGTTGCTTTTCGTTTTCAACTCACAAGGTCAGTAAAACAAACCGAACAAGAAACATACTTAGCAAAAAAACAACTCTAACAAAATTACCATCTACCCAACATTTTCCTTAGAATTCAAATCGGCATGTGTATCCGCGAACTCGTGCCTACGATAAATCAGGCGCACGTGTTGCTGATGACCGGGCTTCGCACTGATCGATGTTACTCCCGGCTATTATGGGCCTGATAATGTAAGTATGCCTGTTTTGGACTGTAAATGTGGAGCAACATGTTTTTGCTTAAAAAATATGCAGGGTTATTATTGGTTATGTGTCGGCAATCCGTTAAGGGGATGTAGGAGACGTCATTTGCAACCAAATGACCCCTCATGCCGATTTTCGAGTCATAATTTTATTGCATTAATTTTAAAATATAAAATATAACTCGAAAATGGTGGACATTGGTGATGAAATAATTTACAAAAAGTAAAGCGCGTGCCTGAGTTTGAACCTACGACCTACAACTAGTACGCCACTGGGCCACCACTGCTCACTGACATGTACTTGACCTTTTTATTAGGCGTAATAGATATTATTTTTAGGTTTCCGTACCCAAAGTGAAACGGGACCCTATTATTAAGACTGCTGTTCGTCTGTCTGTCTTTCCGTCTGTCACCAGGCTGTATCTCATGAACCGTGATAGTTAGTCAGTTGAAATTTTCATAGATACAGTCATGTTTTTTTTATAGATACCTAAGTAGGTACGGAACCCTTCGTGCGCGAGTCCGACTCGCACTTGGCCGGTATTTTTTTTTGTTTTTTTTTTCTCCAGTCCAGGTCCTACATGCTATGAAACCATTTCCAACCTAGATAATACTGTATCAGCACTAAAATATTATTATTTAGCTATTATACAAGTAAATAAAAAACGCTGACAACTTGATCGAACGTGAAAGGGTTTTCACGAGCACCTCACTAACTTTCGACACAATTTCCCGGCATTAAAATTCAACGTCATTCATTTTAAAACTGTTCTCAAAGAGAAATTCAAACGCCGTTCCTGTCGTCTCGCGGTAATTTCCCGCAAAAAATAATACCTAACCAAAAAATACTAACTGTTTTTGTTCAATCCGTTCAGATCGTTCAATTTTCGTTGGATTCTGTTCTGAGAGGAAACTAATATGAAGCATTACCTCCGACTGAATCCCGGGATCTGGGATTTGTCAGGATTTTTATTTTTATAACCTCAAAATGCATCTCGGGATTGTGCTTTTGTAATATAACTTCGTGTCCGTTCAATTCCGATTCGATTTGCAGGGTTAGAGTAAAACGGTTGGTTTTTGTAAATATTGGTCTATAACTTTTTATGTATACTCTAGAATCTTATGAGTTCAGAGCTGAAACCCGATATTATGGCGCTAAAGGACCATTATTGTCAGTGGTCGACAAGACTTGTAATAGAATTGTGATTTTCCATCGTTTTTTTTTTTTTTTAAGTCTAGGTCAATGTCGAGATCTACGGCCCATATTATCCTTAAGCCCATATTATCTTCTGGAGGACCTTATCATCAGCCTAGCCTTCTCCCAACTATGTTGGGTGTCGGCTACCAGTTTAACCAGATGCACCTGAATACCAGTATTTTATATGGAGCGACTGCCTATCCCTCCACAACCCCGTTACTGGGTAACACGGTACCCCTTAGTAAGACTAGTTGTCAGATTTTCGGGCTTCTAATTACCTGTAACGACTGTCAAAGATCTACAAATCACAGCCGGGATCGACGGTTTAACTTGCTTTCCGAAGCACGGAGGGGTCTTGATAATTATGTAATGGATGGTCACCCATCCACGGCCGGGCCGTAGCAAGTGTAGCTTAACGTTCGATCGACTCGTGCGGCTGTTATTATGTAGCTTCTAGGACAATTTTTTTTACGACTTTTGCAGTCAAAGAATATTCTCTTATAGATAATTTATAGAAAAGGTCCCTTATAAAACAATTCCTCAGACGAGCAACACATAAGGCAATACTTCACATTAGCCAAGTGAATAGCGATCCCGTAAATACAAGACAAAAAAATCGGGTCTGTCCTCCGCTTGACGCCTACGTAATCGTTTGAGTGGCTTCCCTTGTATCCTTAACATGAATAAATCGGTGGACGGGGACTATAAGGCTGTGTACGCACTAGACTGGGGAAAGCTAAGTGGCTATACAGAGCTATATACGAGCTTAATCGACGCCGCTACTGCGAATTGTTGAGACCTTTCACACCAATTTGGCTTTTAGATATCGGTGTCTCCTTTGCTAGTTTTTTGGGTCATAGTTCCTTTTTGCACGTTATACTCCGCAGACGCGACTTTGACCGTCAAAAAGTGTAACATTATTTATAGTTAACATTTTCGCGACACTTTTGTTCCGTAACAAAAATATCGTGAAAATGTTACACTTTTTTCTGTATAGCTCTCATTCGCCAAGTGTACAAAAATGAAAAAAAAAACTGTTTGCTAAGCCAGATCTCACTGTAGAAGATCTTAACTAATATTATAAATGCAAAAGTGAGTTTGTTACGCTTTCACGCCTGACCGGCTGACCGGCCAAACGGCTGACCGGATTTGGATAAAATTTGGCACATGGGTAGACCATGATCTGAGTAAGGACATAGGATACTTTTTATCCCGGTAAACGCAGACGAAGTTACGAACGGAATTAAAGTTGTAACTTAAGAAAATATATAAAATAAAACAGTAATAATAACAACAAAACGGGTACAAACTAAATTGGATTCTGCGTAAATGTTAGAAGAAAAAAAAATTATGAAATAGGAGCACATTTATTTGTGCGAAAGTCCACCCTAATTCCGTAATACACATTCAATCACGATCTGAATGATTTTGATGGATATTGCTAATCCATTGCTTCATAAATGATCGAAAAACTACTACTAATTAATACAGATAGTTATACTTACGATTAAGATCAGGAGGCTTCGAAGGCGGTTCGTTTTTGCATTACGTATGTCGGTGGTTCTTACTCCTTCGTCCTCATCAATGGATCCATGTCATCCCACTAGAATAATATTAAGAAATCCATAAATATAACACTATCAAGCTGTACCAAGCGTGTGTGCTTATTTACCGCTTTGATTGAAAAGCCTTGAAAAAGCATGGTTGAATTTTACCAACCCCATGCCTCGATGCCTACATTGCCTACCGCTATGCAAATGGCCGCCACGCCATCGAGTGACAAATCGCAATTCCCATAGTGCAACTAGGAATCTATGGTGTATAAATGTAGGCTTAATTTATGGATTGTTAGTGAATTATCATAATTTATTATAATTACTAAAACAAGAATGAAGAGGAAAACACACCACGCTGTACACATCGTTTAATTAGTAATTTGGTACTTATTTTATATTCTCATTGTTTTATTGTATTAGTTTATGTATTAATATTATTGTTTCATAAATTTATGTTACGCACATTTACAGTTAAAGGTATATATTTATTGTTATTACATGTACATACACTACGTTCGGTTGAATCACACATAATTCAGTGAAAAGGAGTACTTACCCGATAAATTACATCACACAGGGGGACGTCATTATGTCATTCCATAGGTAATTGCTGAAAACCAGCGCTGTTGACGTTAGGTTGGCCCGAAGTCACAGCATTTCGCTGAGCAATGACCTGTTCTTGCACAGATACGACGCACAGTTTAATTTCTCATATTATTTATTACAAATTTATGTAACTCTGTAATCGGCATTTTGTTTTTGTTATGTTTTTGTTGTCATTTGACAATGTCGCAACCACAGATTATGTAATGTCGCAACAGTAATTACGCAATATTTTCTTTGGTCCGAGGCCTTGACATCAACCAATGAACAACATTTCAAAACGTTTTTTTATTTTTTTTTTCTGGTTGAATACGAGGCTTTTGGCTACCTTTGTATTTTTGTATAATTTTTATTTTATTTTCTTTTGTTATAATGTGCGTTTCGTTTGTGCAGAATAAACATATTTTCTTTCTTTTCTTCTTTCTTCAAAAATTTCTCTGCTGAACAACGTAAATAACGCAATTAATGTAGTTGATCTGTCAAAATGAAACCCATTGCTACTGCAAATGTGTTCCATAATTACCCCGGAGATGCGTTCAACGGTATCAAATAAAAAAATTGACAATCTCCAACGTCATTTTATTTGTGTGGAAGCGAAAAATATCTGTTTCCATCGGGATATTTTTGTTTCTAGTTCCCGGTTCGGATGAACAATTTTAATATTTTGTGACAGGCTAAATACCTAGATTCTGCCCCGAAACAAAATTCTGAATCGGCGAGAGAGAAAAAATGGCCGTTTGAAGCGAAAACTGCCTCCATTTTTGTTAGAAATAATGTTACAATGGTCTGTTAAATTGTTGATGAAGACAAACGCCATAAATAAATGTTCTCTTTACTTTTTAGGGTTCCGTACCCAAAGTGTGCCAACAGAACCCTATTACTAAGGCTCCGTTGTCACTCCGTCCGTCCATCTGTCACAGGGCTGTATCTTTTGAACTGTAATAAGTAGGACACATGAAATTTTCATAGAGTATTATGGCCGCTATAACAAAATATAATAAAAATAACTTAACAATTAAAGGGCCCAATCTTCATACTTTCAAGAATCGTTTTTATCTTTTACTAAAGTTCTTTAAAAAAAAGTAGTGAAACGTGTGTGATGTGTATGAAAGATGGGAGGAGCGGAGGAAGGTTTAGGCCCAGCAGGTCGACAGCATAGGCTAGTAAAAACAAATATTTGTATTGTGGTACAGAACCCTTCGTTTGCGAGTCCGACTCGCAGTTGCCCACTTTTTACTCAGATAATGTAATGGCTGATTAAAATAATAAACCATCTAGTTTTTTAAGCCAAGATAAGATAAATTATTAAAACGTCTAGCTAGCAAGATAGGAAAAAACTAAAGAGATTAAACTTTTTTTTACTACCCGTAAATCCTTGCATTTAAAAACCTCAAAGAGATATTTCTCCGAACAAAAGCTCCATTAGTTGTTTATGAAATCCCTTTGACAATAACTTTGCGATGATTCTAAAGGGAATTGAAACAGTTATTTTTATTGAAAACGCAATACGAAAAGATAGTATTAATCCTCGTATTGATTGGTGGATTAAATTATAATGGTAGTTAGCGCGTCGCCGCTCGCGTGAACAAATCCTTTTAAATGTGGTCAATTTGTTTTTTTTTCTGTTCAATTTGTTTTCATAAATCTGCTTTGCATTTGGTCTTTATTTGGAGGAGCTCGTGGCTAAGTAATAACAGCCGCACGGGTCGATCCATCAGATGTATCATAACATACCTCGACGTCTCCGTGCTTCGGAAAGCACGTTAAGCCGTTGGTCCCGGCTATCATTCGTGGATCTTTGACAGTCGTTACGGGTCATCAGAAATCCGAAGTCTGACAATCAGTTTAACCAAGGGGCATCGTAATACCCGTATGTGGAGGTCAGATATGCATTCGCTCCTTGTAAAATCCTTGCATCCGGTTAGACTGGAAGCCCACCCAACATAGTAGGAAAAGGCTAGGCAGAAAGTAATTTTGGTTATGGGTGCAGCATTTGAAAAACCAAAGAAACGATGGATGGACTGTGTGAAAGATGATATGGCTAGAGAGGGGGTGACTACCGAGATGACGGCTGATAGAGAAGTGTGGAAGAAAGGGACATGTTGCGGCGACCACAAATAAATCGGTATAAGGTCAGGAGAATCATGATGAAGGAGAGTTGTGGTAATCATAGAAAATATTTACGAACAGACAGACAAGCATTCATCCCTTTTATTTTCATTTAAATCGTATGCACGGAATATCCTAATCCTAACGAATATAATAAAAGCGAAAATATGTTTGTTTCTTTGTCACGCTTTCACGCTAAAACGACTGAACGGATTTGGATAAAATTTGGCACATGTGTAGACCTTGACCTGGAAAAGGACATAGGCTACTTTCTATCCTGGATGTCAGACGAAGTCGCGGGCAACATCTAGATGTTTATAAAGCTTTTAGTCCGATAATTGAAAATAAAAACGTTTAGAATTGTTATTATATTGGTTTCGTTTCAATTTACTTCTGAAAGATTCTTTTTATATACTTAACTGAATATATAAGCCTTTTAAAAAGCTTTTTACATTAGTTTGAAATTTATATTGCTGATGGAATTAGGTTTTCTATTTTTGATATAAGTCTGCGGTCGGTACATGGATGGGTGACATTCCACTACATTACGGGACCCCAACGTGTCTCGGAAAGTACGATAAGCCGTTGGTCCCGGCTCTCATTCGAAAGTCGTTACGGGTTGTCAGAAACCCAAAAATCTGACAACCAGTCTTACCAAGGGGTATCGTCTTACCCACTAACTGGATTGTGGAGGTCAGATAGGCAGTCGTTCCATGTAAAATACTGGTATTCAGCGGCATCCGGTTAGACTGGAAGCCGACCCAAACATAGTTCAGCATAGGCTAGGAACATTGATTGATTTTTTATCTATGTACTATACTCTGGTGCTCTGCTGTTGTCAGATGTTGTATCAAGCTATGATAGGTAGCATATACAACGCAAAATCTTTTTCACTGGGACAAAAATAATACAGCCTAAAATTAAATTCACAGTCAGGAATCACTAGTTCCAAATCCAATACATACAGCCATTTACATAAAATCAATAGGTGTAACAGAGCAACTGGTTTCAGATATATTTCAATAAACGTGCTAAAATAAAAATATAATGTATGCGCAGGCGACGCTTGGTATAAATTGAGCCGATTGTTATCCATGCGATCGGTTCGGCTCATATTATAGATGTGCGTTCTGCGTGGCGATAGGGTTGAACGGTACTAATTATTTATTTTTTAGATCTTATGGATAAGTCGAGCGTTAAAAGGGTTCAGCTATAATGCTTCAATATTAGCTATAATGCCAAGTTTTGCTAAAATTGAAATGGGATATTTTTTGGATATATTTTGCATTTATTTTAACGTTACATGTAAGGCTTGCTTTGCTAGTGTAAAATTTAAAGTAATCTCACGAATGCCGAGAAAATATTTTGAAAGGTTTTTAGTTATTTACAATTTGCAGACTTACTGAGAATCAGTATATTTGGCTCAGCTTGCTTTCCAATAAATAAATTGTAAGGAATTAAATCAATTCATTCACTTGCAAAGTAAAATACATTCTTTTTCTGTTCACGGGCAATCAGAATATCTTGTGTTCATTATGTTTATTTATTTATTTAAACTTTTCGCATTCAAAAAAGGTACAAAGGCAGAATGCCTTAGGCATTCCCTACCAGTCAATCAAGGGTGGTGTAGAGATTAGATGGCAGGTGTTCTGTTTGAGAGGAACAATGCATTTTATTAAAAATAGGTAATATATTTATTATTATTTATTCCGTATTTCTCTATAGGAACCTACTACTTTTTCTTTGGTATGGACAACTAGATTTATGTTTCGGACTGACCGTTTAATCGAAATAATTGCTTTGAGTTAGAGTTTTATAAAACCCATATTCCTGTGGCAGCCCTGCGCAACAGGCTTACTGTTTCCTGCATTTGGATGCAGTGGACGAGCTGCACGTTTGATGGACATTATGCATTCTCGCATATATCCATGCGCGAATATGCTAACCAGTGCGAATATGCGCCGTTTGTGCTAAGCGTGCTTTACAGTAATTATTCATACCATAAATTCTGATGTTCCGGCATTGTTTTGCATATAATGGTGGTAATTATGAGAATATAGGTCGATGGATTTGTTTCTTATTATCGGAGTAAATCGATTGATGTGTGAGGTTAAGTTGTGATTAATGAGGTTGGTTTGTGGATGGATGGATTGGATGGTGCTGATCCACGCGTCATGTTCGTGAACGGGCGCCGTCAGTTGAGACTGGTCATCTCTTATCTGCCAGGTCTTATTTTTAATCGTTTTTAATTTTATTTACATTGTGCCCAGGATTTTGTAATTTCTAAATTTAAAAGAGTGTCCTTGGAGTTTCTTGCCCGTTCTTCTCCATTGAGATCTACGTTTTGGAATGGGCAACTAGCTTCAATTTTCTGACTAACTGACCGAATCTTCGACAGTTCAAAAGTGCCTGTGAATCGTTTAATTGAAATAAATGCTTTGAGTTTGAGTTTTTTGTATGGGATGGGGTCCCGACCCCCTTTACTTTGTTTTTTTTTATATATTTATTTATTTAATGAAATTATAATACAAAGGTGTTATAGCGGCAATAGAAATACACAATCTGTAAAAAAATCAAGTGTACCTATTACGGTTCATGAGATACAGCCCGCTGACAGACAAACGGACTAACGGACGGACAGCGGAGGCTTAGTAATAGCGGCTTAGTAGGCGTTTGGCTCGCTTCTGGTACGGAACCCTATAAGTAAAAGAAGCTAGGTAATAAAAATACATCTGTTGTTTGTGAGATAACTAATTCTTTATGGCTGGAACGTTTTCCTATTTCAAACCTTTAAGCCGAATTTACATATATAGTTAATCATTGATAGTTTCACGTGTAAATAAAAAAAATAACTAAGTTTGCGCTACTAGATTCGTAATGTAAATCCGACTTTAGACACATTGGCTGCTATAGTTTGACCGAGATCTGTTACCCACACGATGACCACATCTGTTACCGCCCCGGTTCAATAGCGGCCGAGCGCTGCAAGACGAAATAGTCCTTACGGTGTATAGGTATGAACTAATTCGATGGTAAGTGCGTGGCAAGACGGGGAGGCAGTGCAGGCCGGTCATTCGTCAACGGTCTCGGCGTTCGGCCGCTCATACGTCAACACATAATAAAAGAGGAAACTATTGTAAAAATCTAAAATAAATTTAGTTTATCGTATTTTTAAACTAGAAAGTGTCATCTATAAAAACCCTTTTTTACTATTTGTCTACCTTTATTTATCTACCTAAACCTATGGAGTATAGGTACTCAGATCTCAGCAGCCGAGCTCCACAATTACTGACAAATGCTTGCACTGACAGGACAGGTCCACTCAAATCTGTGTGGTTCTTTTCTCAAAAGACCATTTCAGACTAATCTACATGGCCTGACCAAGACTTTAAAAGAGACTGTGACCTCTGAGTTTGTTTCGGCCTTTCTTCTCAGAGTAGTCAGATAGGAAACGCCGAACTCATCTAGCAAATTTTTTTTTTTTTTTTAGGATTACGTGTAAAATGTATTCCAATATCCTATTTACAGAATAAACAATTTCATTTCATTTCATATTATAGGATAAAATTATTATCTTTTGGCCCTTAAGATAGTTTAAGATAAAGAAAATTCCACAGACGCTTAACCTCTAACATTATCTTTCCAAAAACCCAATTCAACTGCCAGACTCGACCAATGAAAGCTAAAATTGAATAATTCACTCAGTAAATTATCATAATTGAGTCAAATGATGGCGCTGGACCATTTAATTGTGCCTCCATTATGTTAGTTACATATTATCGTAACCTAATATTAAAGCCTACATAATTTTGGCCTTATTATCCTGTGGGACATAGAGTAGGATGGATCCAGATGGGACATGTGTCTATTACTTACACATAATGGAGCAATATAATAAGTCCTGAAATAGCAAACCTTAAGAGCGTTCATCCTAAAAGTTTCAAACATTTTCAAATAATTACCTGTTTTGATTAATTTGGCTATAGGGAAAAAAGAAATGTAGCTAACTAGTGAACTAGAATATTAATAATTTTGCTGAACATAATTTGTGTTGTATTGATAGGTAGTGACCCTAGCTATCACCCCCTGCAGTATGTCGTGCTATTTACTGGACACCCTGTATAACGAAGTTAAAAGAGAACTATCACGGCTAAGTAGGCTTTACAGGTTAACGAGTAATAATCGACCAACTTAAATTTGCAGTTTGAAAAACATGTTCTCCCATACATTCCGCATGGGAGAACATGTTTTTCAACTGCAATGTTAAGTTTGTTCTTGGGATAAATTCACCCCAAATACGGAACCCTTCGTTGTGCGTGGTCCGACACGCACTTGGCCAGTTTTATTCTTTAATCCAGCCATGGTGACTGCCAACAAAAAAGGTAGTAGGTAGGTACTTTCCCGCCCGACATTAAGTAGATAATCTTTTTAGGGTACCGTATCCGAAGGGTGCCAAACGGAACCCTATTCCTAAGTATCCGGTGTCCGTCTGCCTGTCAGTGGGCTGTATCTCATGAACTAGCAGGTTTTAATAGGTAGACAGTTGAAATTTTCACAGATACAAGAAACGAGTTTCTTTCGCCGTTTTTTTTGCTAAATATTGTACGGTGGTATTTATTTCATTAAAACCTGTGAACCAACGTCTATACTCCATCGTCCTAGTACCCAGACATGGCACATCTCTTCCAAGAAACTTGATCTATGCTCAAATCACTAACGCTGTTTCAGTATTTAGTTAAATTTGCATATTTTACCCAAGAAGAGCCACTGTTGTCTTAGGGTTGTTGACCTTTTGACAGCTAAGCCACTGCCGTGATAGTCAAGTTTTGTTGGTCTTTCGGTACTTGTTCAGTAAATCACTTCTTAGTCTAAGTGGATTTCGCAAGGACCAGAATTATTTTAGGAACTAAGTTAATTTTGAAAAGTAGGTGCTATCGAAGAACTCCTTAACCTAGCAGTTTGAAAACAAAATCCCGTGAACACGATCACTACATCTGTTACCGCCCCGGTTCTATAGCGGCCGAGCGCTGCAAGCAGAAATAGTCCTTACGATGTTAATAGATATGAAATTCCTCGTTGGTACCTTACCTACGCTTGGTAGACATAAATCAATATGTCATTAAGGATGCACTACAAGCGCGAGTTTTTTGTCGATAATTATCTAATGCGCACACGCAGGTAGTAAACTGTCCCCCCCGAAGGGTTCCCGCATTGTCGTTGCGGGGGGGCTCAGTAGCCGTGGGTGCCCAACCACGGTGAAGCCAAGAGGAACCCGAGGAGGGGCCGCTCGTCAGGGCTTTTTGACCCAAGCCCATGACGTAGCGGCCAACGTGTAGGTTGCGGTGGCGACATCGTAACTGAGGCGGGCCGCGATGTCATGTATCGGGGGCATCGCGGCTGCGGTTTCGGGGCCGCGGCTGGAGAGGTGTATTGCGGTACAGCGCTCTCCCTCCCTGCCGCGGCCTTGACGGGGTCGCCACCGTCCGATGGCGAACGCGGTGGGGCCGCAGGGGAGGAGGAGTGTCGGTAGGTCGTAGGCCGCTCTCCCTATCCTCTGCGGCCGAAAATTGGTAGACGGCGGGGCCAATTACCTGACCCGTCGAAGAGGGGCCAAGGGCGCCTAGACAAGGGGCTGTCTGGCGCCCATGTGCTGGTTTGGTCCCTGGGTTGGTCACGGCGTGCCATGTGTTCTGGTGCGCCGGTGATGAAGGAGGAGGGGCCCGCTGCGGCGGGCTGGCACCAGTCGGGGGTTGCGGAGGTTTTTTCGTTCCCGCGACCCCCGGCGTAGGTGTGAGACGGAACACCGGGGTGGTTTTTAGTCAGTAAGAGTCTGACAGACCCCTCCGCTCGCCCCAGGCGGAGGACATCCATGAGGATTTTCCACCCCGGAACAAAAAAAAAAAAGGTAGTAAACTGTCGATAATACACTCACCACAGTTAAGCACAACACTGGCACTGCTAGTACTGCTACATAAGGGTCGTAAGTGCGAACGAGAGTTCCGATAAAAATGATTTACGACTCTGACTTAACGTTTGTAATAGCCTGAGGTCGGTGCTTGCCTTAAAATTTAATTAGCAGATTAATTCTTTATTCCTTTTGTACTAATTCCTAATTCCATTCCCTTTACCACACCCACTCATGGGAGTATATTTAACTTTTCTTAGGACAAAAAACATTTTCTCAACAGTGTTAGCAGGTCCACCTACACAAAAAACCATTGAAAGGTGTCTAACTACAAAGAAAGAAGCTTTTATTCGCAACAAAAGTATAAAAAAGCGATATAAAAGTATTCGAACTCCATAAAATAATGAATTTCTGCGCTCACGAAAGTGTCTGGCGGGGCAAAACCACCGAGATGATTGAAAAAGTTTAATTTGACACTTCACAATATTCCACAGATGAGTAAATGTATAGAACCTTTGAAAGTACTTGTGGAACTCGAAATGTTAGGTGGAAGGACCAATTTTCTTTTTAGAGGTGACAAAAGTTGCTTTAGAAGTGGTCCTTTTGTCGTATCAGCTTGTAAATGTCTACCGTTGTTGTACAAGGGCTTTTGATTGACTTTGATCCTTACTCTCATAAAGGAAAATCTAGCTTTTCCTACCAAAAATCCAATTAAAGCACGAGGAGGAAGAGGAGACTGACAAGTCGTAGGTCTCGAGTTCGAACCCAAGGCACGCACCTCTGACTTTTCGGATTCATGTGCGTATTATATAATTATCACTTGCTCAAAAAACGGTGAAGGAAAACATCGTGAGGAAACCATGCCTGAGAGATATTTCTCGACGGCATGTGAAGCCAAGTCAGAGGCCCGTGGGTGGCTTTAAAAAAATTCTGACACCAGGTTAGTTTACTAACCACACGAAAAGAAGACGAGGAGGAGGGGCTTGTGACTTAATAATACAAGGTCATCTTCGGGGTTAAGCAAGGCTTGCCGAGGTCAGTCCGTGGCTGGGTGACCATCCATTACATATCGGATCTCTCCGTGCCTCAGAAACAACCAGTCTTACCTAAGAGTATCGTGTTACCTTGTTACTGGGTTGTGGAGAAAGAAAAAGAAAGAAAGAAAGAAAAATAGGTTTAACATAACAAATATTGCCTGTGACAAGAAGGCTTCCGCATAAGGCTGTTTCGTAACACTGATTTTCAGTGGTCACCCGAAAAACACGTACGGAAATCAAGCCAGTATATAAATAAATAAACAGAGGAGGTCAGATAAGCAGTCGCTCCATGTAAAATACTGGTATTCAGCTGCATCCGATTAGACTGGCCGACCCAACTGGTTCGGAAAAGGATAGGCAGATTCTCATAAATATATCTCATATTATAGCAAAATCTGGCTTTTCCTGCTAAAGATTTTAAATTAACCAAAAACTTACATATAGCATTATAGTTAACGCACTATACTTTGATTGAAAACCATTTTTTTTAACTTAAACAAAAGGAATTCACCAAATATGTGAACATCCTTTTAGCCAAAAAATTTAAATTATAAGAAGATTTTTACGTACGAACATAACATCTCTTGGATATTATCTTCAATTAATTTCGTTCCTACCAAGAGACTCATTATTGCTGTATTCAGAAAGTTTTGGACGGCAGCTTGGTCTCCCAAATATGACTAACCTAGGCTTATGTCCTTCGTAGAATAATGCCACAGACTACCAGCCCAGTAATAGTGTGTTGTTGTAGGAACAAAACTATTAATAATCTCGCTACATTAAGTTCTAGTTTCCTTTAAAAGGAGCCTGAAACTAAATCCTCCATTTTGGTAGGTGCGTTAAGAAGCAAATCTCAAATCTGCCTAGCCTTTTCCCAACTATATTGGGGTCAGCTTCCAGTCTAACCGGATGCAGCTGAATACCAGTATTTTACATGGAGCGACTGCCTATCTGACCTCCACAACCCAGTAACTGGGTAATACGATACCCCTTGGTAAGACTGGTTGTCAGATTTTCGGGCTTCTGACGACCCGTAACGACTATCAAAGATCCACGAATGACAGCCGGGACCAACGGCTTAACGTGCTTTCCGAGGCACGGAGGAGTCTCGGTATGTAAAGATGGTCACCCATCCACAGACCAACCCCGGCAAGCGTAGCTTAACCTGATGGATCGACCCGTGCGGCAGTTATTACTTAGCCACGAGCTCCTTGCGTTAAGAAGCAAATATCAAACAAATTTGTAGACAGTCGTGAATTTGAGATTTGCTTGTTCGTGAACAAAATATAGATTGCACAAGTGCATGAGTTGAGCCTGCTGTTGCATGCTGCATGCATGGCACGGTTACTATCGTATCATATTTACGGAAACCGGGACGACCAGATCAGGTGTAGATTCATATACGATTCCAACCTGGAATGCAATTTGTGATGCTGTTCTATAAACGATGCCAACGAAATCTACCGGTCCTGTGCTTCTCACATCACCTTACCTTCACTGTTAAAGAACTTATGGTGGCTACTGATAATGCTATTCCTTGCAGCTCAGTTCTACACTGGCACAATTTGAATGGCATAAACACGCTACCACAATGTGGGCTGATGATCTTATGAAGGCCGCAGGAATCCGCTCGTTGTGAGAAGCACAGAACCGGTCGAAGTGCTTGGGCCTCCCCGCCTATGTCCAGCAGTGAACGTTTTTCCGCGGAAGTGATGATTATGCTGATGAAACACACTACGCAGAACACCTTGATTTTATTTCGAGAATATCCCCCATGTTAAGAAGGAAAGGTTCTCCGATGGTTGGGCCCAAACCGTGGGTTCATCGGACAATAGCCAGGCGATTACACCGAGTTATTTCATTAGCACTTGATCTACGGAATTCTATTAGGCTCGCGGTGTCCTCACGATATTTAGAGTCCCGCAGCTGTATAACGAACGAGTTTTGTTTCTAAAAGGATTTCATTAACTTTGCCCGTTTTCACAAACAGTAGGTGACTCTTTAATGTAGGGCGTAAATATGAAGCAGTAACTTGGCGCAAAAAAAATAATGTGTATAGTGCTTAGATAACTCTTACAGGTTGCCTAGCAAAGCAACCGATTTCTATCAATATTGACAAACAACGAACTTGACTTATTTAAAACACAGGCAAGTGTCAAAAATGAAGATTTCAAAGCTTATGAGTTGCCTACTGAGAAACAAATGGTGTAACGATAGTGTTGCTTAGGTAGCTCATTAACGATAGTTTTAAGTCAAAACCAATAAGTAAGTCATTACAATGTAACTTTTATCACGGTAAAGTAAGGCATAAATTAGAACGATTGTCGAGAGTTTTATCAAACTCACGGCAACCATTCTAATTAATACTTTATTACAATGATATAAGAGTTACATTGCAATTAATCACTAATGGTTTTACGTCATTCTCGTCAGATCGTGAATGTGTTACTTTGGGGATCTACTTACGTTTGGGTCCCGTGCTTATATAACGAACCGTTTTTGTTTTCAAAAGGATTTAATTTACTTACCCTGCTGAAATTAAGCTAGGGTTATTTTAGGATATAGTTTAATAAGGTGCTTTACAAAAGGTGTAGATTTAAAGCCTATGTAAATTTTCGTGTTGACGCAAGATAGGGTGCCTAGGGTAGTTTTGAAACCTTGATGACGTAAAAGGTTGTATTATAGTTTTATAGCAGTAGGTTCTTGAAAATAGGGTCTGTCTCGTTTTTATGTGCTATAAAAATATGGTCCTGGTGTTGGTAAATAAAATACATATTTTTGTAGGCACAACTTTAGAATTTCTGAGCGATTCAAGCGACTGGTGAATGTTATTAACTTAACCTCAATTTTCAGATGAAAAATTCGGTGATTTTGTATTCGAGTTTCGGGTTTAAGTACTCAGATAATCAAATCAAAGCACTCAATCTGTGTGGCCTTTCAAATCGGCATGCACAGGTACCTACGTGTTCTGATACATTTGTTTAAATTATTATCGGATACTTTTGAAACAGAGTATTAAGGTCAAATTAAATTAGCTAGCAAAACGCTGCAGACGTGTCACGACGAAATAAAAATAAAAATGATTTGATGTATTATTTTTTTGGGTCAACGACCGCTGATAGTTATGTTACCTGAAGTAGCAATTGAGACACGTGTTCTGATACATTTGTTTAAATTATTATCTGATACTTTTGAAACAGAGTATTAAGGTCAAATTAAATTAGCTAGCAAAACGCTGCAGACGTGTCACGACGAAATAAAAATAAAAATGATTTGATGTATTGTTTTTTTGGGTCAACGACCGCTGATAGTTATGACCTGAAGTAGCAATTGAGAAATCTGTTTTTTTTTGCTGTTTTTGATTTATCGTGTAAACTGATATTTAGTTAAGACCCCAAAAAGCCACCAATTTTTTTTTTTTTTTTTTTTGTCAAGTTTTGATATCAATACCCATTGCATCTGCGCAGTTTAGCTACTAATTTAATTTGACCGTGTAGTTATTATTACTAAATCTATGCTTAAGATAAAAAAAAACTACCACAATCATAATAATTAAGTGCCACTCCTTAATCTCCTAAGCATTTTCTTTCATCGCCATTTTATCTTCACTGAGAAGCTTAAAAGGGTAGTCAGATAATACATTATTTTTATAAGCTCTCTTCCCTATCAGATGGTGCTCAGTACTTGGGATGAAACTTACTTACAGTACGACACAACTTAGATGTAGCATCGGCAAAATTCGTAAAACCGATCACCATCCGAACTGAGTGTGCCTTCACATTCACCAATCTTTATTACTGCTGTATGCGGGCCATATACGTTCAAGTAATTTGATCAAACAGGCTGGTTCAAAAAGCTTTATTAAATTGGCATGAATGTCCGTGGGAAAATTTGATCTAATGAGTTGTCAAATGGCATGAATAAATTTGAATTTTCCTGTTTCTATTTGATCAAACCAGCCTGTTTGATCAAATTACTTAACGTCTATGGCCCGCGTTAGGTAAAAATTATCTTTACGCAAACGCAATAACTTGTAAAGTCATATAACCAAATATATTCGTGAAATTGAAATGAATTAATGAAAATGTTCAAATTTATGCTACATCTAAGTTGTGTCGTACTGTAATTGGGACGAGAATTCTCTGGATGCTGGAGTAACAGTTTAAAAGAATTTGTTTACCACAAGAGATAAAAGCTTTGAGTGGAACTCCTAGAGATACCGGAATTAAGATATCCTTTCAAGCGAATATAATGTTATCAGGAAGGATTTTTTAAGTACCTACTGGTTAAAACTTGGTCTTAGGTTCCGCTTTGCTTAGAATTGTATAGGCAGGAAAATTAATTGTTTCTCAAATTAAAACACTACGTCAATTTGCCACGCTATAGCCATTTCATACACCTGTCACGAAATGACAGTTGGAATTGGAGAGCGTTTATCCTAAAAGTTGGCAACGTCGCAAATTGCTGTTTTGATTAATTTGGCAATATTAACATAACATAACATCACGCCTTGTTTCCCTGAAGGGTTGGCCAGAGGTGTACCTGTAGTACACCCACATTTCGCCAGTTATGTTTTTTAAGTCCCATGTAACAGGGAGCGAGCCTATTGCCATCAACCGGGCACAATTCTAGACTCCGGGCTACTATTGAGAAATTCCTGTTGGAAAAACCCAATAATACTTTTCTCGGCTTGGGAATCAAACCCAGGACTTCGTGCTCAGCAAGACCAACGAGGTAGTCAAATACTATGGCAATATTATTGTATAGAAATTGGCTAACTAGTGAACTAAAATATTGATTATGAAATGCAATAATTAATATCGTAACAGCGAATATTTAGTTTTAGATGTAAAAAAAAGGTATTTGAAAACTTTCCAAATGCCTTTTTTACACCTAAAACGGTAACAACATCAAATTCAGTGTTATAATTTTTATTCATTATTAATATTCTAGTTCCCTAGTTAGCCACATTTAGTACTTAATATTGCCAAATTAATCAAAACAGCGAAATATTTGACACCTATTTGTGACGTTGCCCACTTTCAGAATAAATGCTCTATTATTATATATACAGAAAACCTTATTACATGGGACTTAAACATAATTAATATAAAATTGATAAACAATTTATTTCACTGGTTTTACTATGTCTGAAGAGAATTAACTTTGCTTTTGGAACAATATTAGGTTTGTATTTCAACTTTCATAAAAAAATAATATGATGAAAACTTGTTATGACTGTCACAAAACGAGGACAAAGAGCAAGCCTCGTTATCAATACTCGTGCCTTCTCCGCTTTAGAGGATATTGCTTATTTTTAGGGTTCCGCACCTCATAAGGAAAAAGCGGAATGGGATATAGGATCACTTCGTTGTCCGTCCGTCAGTCTGTCAAGACCCTTTTTCTCAAGAACGCGTGGAGGCCCCAAATTGAAATTAATATCAAGTACATAGGTCTACACGACCGTCCCTTGGAGCTCTAAAAAAATCAAGCTTCTAAGTCAACGCAATAAAAAAATACGACATAAGAGTTCAATTAAGAGTTCAACTGCTACTAATGAGACACAATAGAATTTTAATTGTTATCGATCTCCTGGAGTCTTTGTAACGGACGGGAGGATAATTATTTTGATACTTGCAAATAAATCAAAACCTACCGGTTTTAATAATTCCCGTTGACCTAGAATCATGAAATATGGCAAGAAGCAAGGTCTCACAGCACAGGTAAAGGAAAAAGTCTGAAAATCGTTAATTTGTAGTTTTATCACATACATTTTTTTTTTGAGATAACAAACTTACATTGGCAGTTGGAGAATCGACCGTGACATATATCGATGTATGTACTCGTACCATACATACGTATGGGAGACCATGTTTTTCAACTACAAAGTTAAGTTTGTTTTTGGGATAAATTCATCCCAATGGTTTTTATTTAAAGCTACCTTGACATGATTTTTTTGTCGTTTTTATAGATAATGGTACGGAACCCTTCGTGCGCGAGTCCGACTCGCACTTGGCCGGTTTTTTTATTATAATGATCTTATAAAAATAAATATATTTTGCTTGTAAGCCTTGAGGTATTATAACTACTAACTGTGGCATATATAAGTATGCGGATTTGACAAATTGGAGCATTGTTATCGATAATAGCACGTGTATTGGGTGTTTTTATTTGTTTAGTGGTTCTAGATTTCTAGATGATATTTTTCCTTTTTTTTGTGCGTATTCAATATTGTTGAGGATATAATGTTTTCGCTGGGGCATGCAAACGAATCGTGTTACCTAGTAACTGAGTATTGGAGGTCAGATCCAGCTGCATCCGGTTAAACTGGAAGCCAACCCCAACATAGACAGAAAAAGGCTGGACCCGTCGTATATTGTACGGACATCCTATAAAATGCGAGGTCAGCATAAACTGGAAATGTATAGCTTCATGTGTAGCCGTGTGTACAAATATTATTTTGACATAACGCAAAATGAATAATTTCGCGGAACCCTGGTGAGTTTTGTACGGAACCCCTAGGTTCCGCGGAACCCACTTTAGAAATCGCTGCTTTAGACTCTTCTAGAGCATAATTACACCACAGAGATGTCAAGTCCATATACCAAAAATCTTTCTAAGTTAACCACCGCGGAATCCCCGCGTGACATTTAAAAATAAGCCCTATTTAAGTTGGAATTAAGTTTAAAAGTCATCTTATTATACAGGAACACAATCTACAACTTACATGAAAATGTCTAATATTCATTTAAACTTTTACATCGGCCCGCTTGGGAGACGGATTTTCTTTTGGTACTGTGCTTGTACAGACTACGTACTGTCTTTATTTAAAACGGTTTTATTTTGTTGAAATTCCCTAAAATTAAAGCAGGTAAAAATAAGCTGTAATAAATAGTGAAAAGTTGTCAAAGGGCTTAAGAGCTCAATTAAGGAAACACAAGCCTTAGAATGACATTTTAGTTTTTGGAGCGAAAATACTCTATAAAATTATTCCAAGCGATAGCGTTTCTCTAAGGGATGTTGAGTGACAATTTAATGAAATAGCAAAGAAATTCAAGTTATTCTTAATTTTCTAGACTTCTGTTAAAAATTATCTTATAAAATCTATACGATTTACTTACAAAATAAATACGAAAATTGGTCCACGAATTTGTATCAAAATTACTATAAATTTACCGACACAAAACCAGTACCACATACTTTGAGCAATAACTAAGAAAGTTAAGAAGCAATAGGTCAAACCATCAGTCAAACCGGACAAACATTCCCCATTTAACTTATGACTGGTTAAGACAAGGCCTCATGTTACGGTTAAAAGTAACCAAAACTACGATCATTAGAAGAAGCAAGGTTACGAAATGGTCTAGTTTTGACAGGTTTAAACCACAAAGCTGAAATTAGTAAAACAGGCGGCAAGAGGTACCTATTGTCCGTCCCAAAATTGTCTAACAAAAGTATAAACAAAACCTGTTCAGGTTCCAACTTCATGTCTTACCAGTTTTTCAACAATGCTTGAATAACATAATTAAATTGTTATTGGAAAATCATCGACGAAAATTGAGGTTATAAAATTGTCCTCATTGTCAAATGAAAAATATAATTAAGGTGATTAAAATAATCAAAAAATTTAATTTGTAAGTGGCACTACAAATTGGCATCCACTGGTACGTTTTCTGATCCATTTATTTACCTTTTCATCAGATAATTTTGGCACAAACCATAGGATGCAATTTATAACAATATTACTACAGATGTGTGGCTTGCGGGTGCCATCTAAAAGGAGTCATATAAAAGCAAAGTCAGCATCATCCACTTATACTGAAAAGGCAGTAGACGTTCTTTTTTTTTTACGTTGTATGTAGCAATTTTGAGTTATAATAAGTTACCAGCATAGATAACTGATGATGCTAGAATCAGATATTGTAAAACAGAATTCCCTAATAAAGTCTAGATTTACCAAAATAAGGTAATTACATTTATAACTGATGATGCTAGAATCAGATATTGTAAAACAGAATTCCCTAATAAAGTCTACATTTACCAAAATAAGGTAATTACATTTAGGATGTTGCTGTTTTTGCATCCAATGTGTGGGATATTGCTGCTTTTGCGCCATTCTTAATTGGATATTGCTGGTTTTGCACCAGTTATTTATACCACCGCTGCACCATTGGTTCAAATAGTGACACCTGATTGGCCAAAGAAGGAAGTTGCTGTCTATGCCACAACTATGAAAGGACGTTGCTGGTTTTCCTACCAATCTCAATTTAGAATGTCTATTTTGTATAGAATGATGCTGGTTTTATACGATTTTAATATTCTGTCAAGTAAAGTTGATACTGCATTAAAAGTTGCCAAAATGAAAAAATGGGATGTTGCTGCCTTTGCTTTTATATAGTCAAAAATATACAGATAGTTGATGATAGAAAGGACACCCGCACTGGGCCTGCATGGTGGATTTATAGCCCACTCCTTCTCACCCAGAGGAGGCCTGTGACCCAGCGGTGGAAACATCATAGACTGATTATCTTAGAAAGAAAGAAAAATGCGTTTATTAGTGTTAGAACAAAAAATACCTTGCAAATTAAACACACAAAACCAGCAAAATTAAACTGTAAGTATACATAATTTAAATGTGCCAACAGAATGACAAAACACGGAGTTTAATCTAACATACTCCCAACTCGTGTGTACTACCGAAACATATTGTCAATTTCATGCTACTTTCACACGAAAGTTTACCTAAGGTGAACGTACACAGTCCTCAGGGACAGACGGTCTTGTCCCCCTTTTTATCGGGCACAATTTTGGGGCCATTTTTTATAATTGCCAATCTTGCCCGAACGATATCTTTTGAAATTCGAACGGTCTGAAATGGAACGATTAAGAATTTAGAGAATTCAATTATTTTTGTGTGAAAACTTTTGGTTTTTGGCATTTGGCATATGGTGGAGTTTAGGAAAATAATGTTGGAAAGTGTTATTGTAATATAGAATAGTGTTTTTATTATTTAGACAGAACTTACTAGAATAAATGTCTTATTTTCCAGTGGTTGCAAAAGTTACTGGTGAGAATAAGGTTCTGGGTTCGATTCCCAGGTCGGGTAAAGTGTTATTGGGTTTTTCCACCAGGAATTTCTCAGTAGCAGTCTGGATTTGTGCCCGGTTTATGGCAATAGGCTAGCCCCCTATTACATGGGACTTAAATATAACGGCAAAATGTGGATGTACTATAGGAACACCTCTGCCTAACCCTTCAAGGATTACAGGCGTGATGATACGAATATGTTTTGATTAATCAGTGTCACCCTATATCATTGTTTTCCAACTGACTTCAAAAAGGTGAGGACAGTTCTCAATTCTACCACTTTTTTTTTACTTGCCAGCCTCATTTATAATCAAAGGCATTATTTAATAATAATTCAATTGACACAATCAATCTAGAAACCATGAAACGATAAAATAGCAAAATACAGAGAAGACCGACATTCTTCAATCACCATGGGAACAAGCAATTATTAGTATTATCCTCTAACACTCAAAAACTAACTGTTTCTAATTTATGTAACAGTTAAAAAATAACTATAGACCGCTGCCAAATTTAATTTCATAGTATTTAACGTTAATCGGTTCCGGCATTGTGTTCGTCGGTTTTTTACAAAGATGTTACGGATGGGTTACAATCATATGCCAAGTGAACCGTTAAGGAGTTATTTTGTATCCCATTGCGACATGAGTAGTTATTCTACAGAGACGACGCTGCAACAAAAAAAGAAGGAACGTAGGCGCGGGCCTGCGGACGGTGAGCAATGGGTCCGCTCGCCGTCCGGTAAGGACCAAGCCCGGGTCAACGACGGTGCGTTGTGTTCCACGAGCGCCTCAATGAGATGTCAGCAATTGAAGGGGTCCGATGGGACCGTTGCCTGCCGGGGTTGCGGGAAAGTATACCGTGGCCCCTGGCAATGCACAGGCAACTGAAGGAACACGGGTGGGTTTTAAGCAGTAAGTGTCTGACACGCCCTCCCGCTCCGCACAGAGCGGGAGAAGTTGTTTGATAATTTCCCACCGAAAAAAGACACTGTTGAGCACGATATAAGAAGATGAATATGATATTGGTCCATATTTTAAAGTTTTAGCGCAACCTTCACCAGAGACAAACGAAAAAAAAAAAGTTTATTATTTTAACAAGTAAACATTAACAACAAATGATTGGAGCCTCCTTTTAAGCAAATTAGATAGCAAACCTACTTTCAATTGTTTTATCAACAATTTAAATTGTACTCGTATTTGTAAATGTAATGTAAAATAGTTAAAGTTATTTCGACGCTGCTATAAACGCTACTGTGGATAAATAAAAAGCCACTTATAAAATATATGAATAAAGAAAGGAGTACATAGTGATTCACAGTTGTAACTACATCAGACGTATGGAGTGGTAACTCAGGATATTCGCACTGAAACCCTCGGTATGTAGTGATTATGAACCACCGTAACACTCAAACTCAAAGCATTTATTTAAATTAAACCAAACAGGCACTTTTGAACTGTCAAGGAGTCGGTCAGTCAGAAAGATAAAGCTAGTTGTCCATTCCAAAGAGGTTCCTACGGAGAAAAACGGGCAAGAAACTCCACGGACACTCTTTTAAATCAAAAAATTACAAAATATTCGTTACATCACTCATGTTGAAAATATACTTGTGAGAATATGTGTAAGTTAGCAAAGGTTATGGTAGCACAGCGTGAGTCACATATCACTTGAGATGATAACCTCTTTACAATGTCTTGAGGATACTGTAGTAGTTTGAACCGGTAAAAGTCCTATATTACACATTACCGTATCAATCAATCAGATAAAAAGGAGAACGTTCGCTTATTCCCAGCGTATTATGTGGAACTAGGACTGATCCGTTGAAAGTGTCTCTGTTGTATTATCTACTCTGGTAACATTGATGTGATTGGTACCGGTTTATTGTATGTGATAGTAGCACTTGTTAGTTGTAAGGTTTTTAAAAGTTGTACCTTGTGATAGTTAAATCTATTGAACGCTTTTTTTTTTTTGTTTATCAGTATTTGGTAGCGTTCCATCAGTATTAGGGACTTATTATGATTGATGTAACATTTTTTTTTTGCTAGTTTGTATGTGCCTCCTTCAGGGCAAAGGCCTTCGCTCTTTTCAGTCATCCCTATCTACTGCTGTACCATTCATACCGCCATCTCCTGGCCCGAATGCTGCTGCATCAGCATCTTTCTGCCCTTGTCCCACGCTACGTGGGGTTGGCGCAACACGTTTTCTCTTTCCACTCTCCCCTGTCAACCGTCACGCCATCATTCACTCCCTTCTCTTTCATTTCATTCCTCACACAATCCATCCATCTTTTCTTTTACCTTCCTCTCCCTCTCCATGCATCAATATTTATATTCATCACTCTTTTAGTCACATGCGTTTCCTTCGTCCTCATCACATGCCCATACCAAGCCGAACGATTTACATTTAACTTTTCTGTAACTGGCGCCTCTTTCAAACTTCCCCTAATATACCTAATCATTTCTTACTTTATCCATTTTCACCACTGCAGTGAGACACAAAAGGCTAATACAATAATATTCCAATCGTAGAACAATAGAAATCTAAAACGCAAATGGAAATATTGTGTTATCTGTCACTGACTAACTTTATATCGAGTTGATAATCAATACATAGCTTTTACCGACATTGCACTCTGACTTGCATAGACCTCTAATAATTCCCATTTTGCGCTCCTACAAGATTGTTGAACACTTTAATGTATTGATTGCGCCCGTTTTTGTGACTAACAATTCCGTTATTTTGGGGTCTAACTGCGACCAACTTGGATGTAGGGCTCATCGGCCACTGCCGCGGTATAACACAATTCTATCCTAACCTAACCCATTTCGTCGGGGGGTGCCCTTGCTTAGTCACTGCGACCAGTTCGGCTCGCGCGTGGTTTGTCACAGTTCCAAACTGAGCTAACACATTAGGTCGGAGTGGCCAGCTAAGTTATTGCGACCAACTGTGAGAAAAGGCCAGAAAGTTAAAAAGAGACTCAATTATTTAAAAAAGTGTGCAACTGTAAAAAATTTAGAGGTTCATTAATTTAAAAAAGAATCCATCATTAGGAGTTCAATAAGTTGATAGAGATTCAGTTAAATATTTCCCGTATTAATAGAGACAGTCGGTAATAATAATAACGAACGGTAACTTTAACTCACGGAAGGATACCGATCGATAGGTCGCGAGTTCAAAGCTGACTGTGGTAATTTATGGCTGAGAAGTCTATTTACAATTTGTGTTTAGTTAGCTAAACAGGATGCGGAAGGCTGCAAACTGGTGTTGTTGTGCTACTTCATAGAGGTTTATTTCCAGTAGAGTTAAATATTAGGAGCTTATAATTACTTAGAGCACATGAACAAATAGAAACAATCTCTTAGGAACCATTTTGAATTCAAACCTGCCTGTACATAAAAAATTAAAAAAAAAAAAAAAAATGTCTTTTAAATTATACGAAAAGTGATTGACAACCCCATAATAACATGTAATTAATGTAGGTACAATATTATTACTCAAAGAGGTATGGGAACTGGTGTAATGTTCACTCATCCTCCGACCAGATGGGTGTTGATTCTAGTGGGCTACTGCCCGACGATTTGTGTTGGGACGTTGTATATATGCTAGTCGCGCGGTAAACTTTGCTTGTGCGATGTAGGATTTTGCGTGACGTCAGTGTGATGCGTAGTTCGCATGTGGCGATGTAGATGACGCCACATACTTATTAACGCTATTATTGTAACATCTTATTTTATGTACCTGCAAGCTATGCAAATCAAATTTACTTTACTTTTAATCTGAATGTTACGTTTATTAGCTACGTTTATTTATCGGTTCATAAAAAAAACACATATAATCCGCGATGGGTTTGTCAAAGGTGTAGGTACTCGTACAGTACAATTACAGGTAAGAAGCTACAAGTTCGCGCCGGCCCCGTCTTGCTGGGCCATTTCAGAGAGTGTTCCGTAGTCAGAAGCATGGTACAATAATTACAAGGTATATATAGCATTCCGAGACACAGTGGTCACGTGGGAGACACAAGTCTACGTCATCACATCTGTGTTACCAGTAGTGTGTATAACTCCCCAACCACCTTGACGTTCGACCACGTTTTTGACGTTCAAAAGTGCCTTACAAGGGCCTATTTTTGAAATAAATGATTTGATTGATTGATGGACCTTTATTACCTGTGCGAATACGATAAAACAATGAGGTTTTAACTAACAATTACGTTGGTATATATTTAAATTGAAATATTGCGTTTGATTAGACAAACGAAACGACAATTTAAATTCTTTGTATATTATTTTTAACAGAATTGTGACTGTCTTTCAAATCTTTCCTTAATTAGTGTTTTGTTGCAATAAATTGTCAACTGGATAGTGACGTAAGCATGTGTCACTCCCGTAATGCCATACCATCGTCAGAAGATCTAAGAGTGACGCGATAGAAAGAGAAGCAACTTCTACGCGAATATACCTGTATAGGTAATTAGCGCTGTGCGATCTGAATTGCACTTTATTGTGTCTTAGCAAGAGTCGCTTTTTATTTAAATGATTTTGAGTGTCCCATCTGTATCATTCTTTGGTATAACTGCATATCGCCAGTTAAGTTTTGTCCCATGTAATAACGGGGGAGTCTATTACAGGCATGATATGTGTATGTGTGTAAAATATTATAATAATAAACAAAAATAAAGCATACACACAAACCAACAAAAACACAACACACATAATAAAACACAAATTACAATTAACTCAATTAGCACAGAAGTCAGCTTCTATTTAAATATAGATTTCGACGATAGGGGCCGTAATTTCATACAGAAAATAAAAAAATAACAAAGTTTTGAGAGCTAACGAATATTATTTTAGGTACTCTACACGTAGGGAAGGGTTCACATATTGTAACATGTCCTAAAACTTTGTTAGTCTAACTAAATAATTTCTTAGTCTATAATCTATATGGTAGCCAGAACCCAAAAGTTTTCCAAACAGCTGCTATTTTTCTAAACATTATCACAGTATAAATAAGTAACAGTAGTATAATATATTCATTCTCGTATAAAACGGCCAAAACGACGCGCTTCGAAATCTCAGTCTTTATCACGTATAGTGTACGCAACAGTATCGACTGCGCGGCAGTTACGCACGGAAGCGGCAGGTTTATCTACCGAGCAGCCGTAGGTCATTATTTCAAGGTCACAGCCGAGATATAATACTGTTACATTATTATGCTGTGATATTACTTTTTACATTCGCGTTAGGCTACAGTATCTACCCTCAAAGTTTCCAAGCCATCCAATACGTGACATTTACATATTTTCCTGTTCAAATACAGTGATGTTTCAACCACAATGTGGGACACTTGGCGATTCTTCAAAAAACAAAAACAACGTACTACATAGATAAAATACCTACTCTTTATTATATATATGATAAAAATCTATATACATACACACATACATAAAAAAAACAAATAAATAAAATTTAAGTGTCTGTTTGTAATGGTAAAGTAACAGCTTTTACTAAATAAAAAATACATAGAAATAAATAAAAAATATAAATTTACATAGAATGATTTTTTTAAGTACCGTTTGTATACGGTACTTAAATATTACTACTTATATACCTACTCTTTATTATGTATATGATAAAAATCTATATACATACACACATACATAAAAACACACAAATAAATAAAATTTAAGTGTCTGTTTGTAATGGCAAAGTAACAGCTTTTACTAAATAAAAAATACATAGAAATAAATAAAAAATATAAATTTACATAGAATGATTTTTTTAAGTACCGTTTGTATACGGTACTTAAAAAAAAAAACATTTATAAAAAATCTTTTTCCGTCTGTGTTTGTTCCGGCTAATCTCGAAAACTCACTACTGGCAGATTAGCTGATGTTATAAGGAGTAACTTACGCTACTTTTATTTTAGAAAAAGAATTAGGCCCACGGGGTCGAAGCCGCAGGAAGGCTTTATCGAATAAAAATAACACAAAATAACCTACACAGGTCCGCAACTCGGGCCTCACTTGAACCGTTGGGGCCTTCACATGTAGTGGGCCAAGTGCGCCTCTCTGTCTGTGACCGACTAAAACATTGACGCACGGGTTTTTTTCATGAAAATTGTCTGTTTGTTTTAGGTAAGACTACACGACTGAAGAGTTTTGTAAATAATAGCGGTAAGGAAGCCGTCGTGAGCTGATGAAATGATCTTGGGAGTTTTTTTTTATAGGTTCGTTTTTATGTTTCCTGCTGTGGCTCGTTTTTGTTTGAGGTGAGGTTATACTTGACTGGTCATCGGGTCGTGAGTTCAACGTTTTTCTCTGCGTGTAACTATGTTTTAAAAATAACTTTAAAATACACTCTACAAGATAGTAAGAAGGCTAAGACTGTTTGATATACTTAAACTATAAATCAACTCTCGCATATATTAATGCCTAATCAGACAGCATGAAATACGTATAAGTACCTGAATCGCCTTTAATTAACACAACGCCACTTATCCTCATTAGTTTCATTAACAACCTCTTTAGAAACCAGGCCACACGATCCTCTCAATCCAGTCCACATACGCAGAAACCCTCGTATACACTCCTGGACTCATCTTCCTCCCACAATCTCTTCCGAAAGAAGTGACACCGACAATTTTATGCAAAGGAAAGTTATGGACACAGTCAACCCTTTCGTCCATTATCTGCATTGGACCTCCAGAGTCCCCTTGGCAAGTATCTCTTCCCCCATGTTCATAATCACCAGCACATATCTGGTTCTTTGTTATCCCTTCAGCCAGAACCTTCTTCTTGATCAAGAACTTCATTGACCGGTTGCATACGTCACTGGCTATTGGATCCACGTCCACTTTCATTAGGGTCTGACTTCCATAGGTTGCAATTGAAGCTGTCTTTCCAAAGCCTATGACTGTTAAGTTTAAATTACTTATATCTTCCCCTAAATGCAGGCAAGCAATTCTTATGTCTCGACTTATCATAAAAGCAGGAGTCGCTCTCATCAACGCGATGTCATGATATTTTGAAGGAGGTTTATACTTCGGATGGGGGACGATCTCGGCCACTTTTCTCTCTTGAACGAGTTCATCAACTTCATCAAATTCAAAGGTAGCTGTTCCAATTCTCATAATGCTAGCAGGTCCTGCGTCCCTGTCTTCTGTGCAGTGGGCTGCTGTTAGGACCCATTTTTCGCTGATCAAACTTCCACCACACTTCCACGAAGGTGGATCTGGTGCTGTTCTTCGAAACCCTATTAAGACCATGTGGGGGTATAATAAGAAATCCACTGGTACTCTTACTCTTAGTTTTGGAAACAGTATGTTATGGCACTCTAACATAACCTGTCCATAGGCTTTGCAAGCCCTGAATGCTTTTTCGCCAACTCCAGATCCTTGGAGTACTATTGAGAGCAGGATTATCACTGTCACTTGTATCGGGATCATTTTCAGGAAGTCTGTCTTCCTCTTTGCTTGATGTAAATAAACATAGTACACATTTAAACACAATCCTTTCTGTATTTATTTGATTTGTCTCACAATTTAATTCCGCCTCTAAAGACCAATTCCCGAGACTTTAAAATTATTTTGGTCTTTTAATCCCCAAAAGTATTTGTACAATCCTTTTCCCCTTTTTTGCTAAGCGCGTGCGCGCGGCCGTTATCAATGATTTACCACGGCAACTGAATGGTGTGGCTTTACAGCCGTAATTGTAATCTGACCGTGGCTAATCGATATTCATTCTTAATTGCAATAAAAGTGCGCTAGACCCGCTATTTTGTGCGATTATTTTTGTGTTCTTATTTAGTAATGGTGGATTTTAGACGGAGCAATCCTTTTTAGATAGGTATTATCTTTGATCCATGACCTAGAAGATTGTTTTGAAAATAATAGCTTGCCATATATTTTCAGAAAATAGTAGAGATTCAATTATGGTTAATGATTACCCATTACTTCAATTTTTTTGGCAAAATAAACGATTTATTCCACACAATTAATGTTTCCAATAGTAAAAATAAAAAAAATGAGACCGTTCCAATTGATGCTGCAGCATCAGTTCAAGGTTACTATGTCCTTCTAATATCATTGAAGTAACAGAATACCAAATTTCAAATCGATCAAACCCGTGGAAGACGTTCACATCCATTCATCAACTAGAAAAGAGCTGATAATCTTCAAACGGCTGAACCGATTTTGATAAAACATGTCTAAAAACCATTGCTAGAAAACCTACTTTCAAATAAAAAAAATGCATTCAAATCGGTTCACCCGTTTAAGAGCTACGGTGCCACAAACACACACACATAGCGGTCACACTCATAACATGTATTTGCGTCGCGGGTAAAAAAAAAATATAACTACCTACATATTTCATTGACTTGCGCAAAATTTTGGTGTCTAATTGTGGAACTTACATACATAATTAAACCCTTGCCTTCTTTCTATGGAGGAACTCAGAAACTACAGAACGTCACCTGCTATGATCCTTAGATACTCCTTTTGCTTCATTCAGAAATCTAGTCATACGCTGGTTGCAAGTACTACGCACTTGTCTTTTCTGAATACTATCACAAATAAGGTCACTATTTATGTCCTCTTATGGCTTTCCCTCCCTTATGCCTTGTAAATACCTTTGATAGTCGCCATTAATTCATCCTCTCAAGATGACCAGACCATCTAAGCATACTCTTTTCAATAAATTTTTGTCATAACTTACATCTTCTTTCAAACCACAACAGTGGAACTTGTAGGTAAGTATTCTGTGGTAATAGTTACCCGACCGATTTATAAATAACTTCGCTCCCGTGGCCTTTCCCGCGGGACCCGTTATTTTTCCCGGGATAAAAAGTCTAAATTAAAGCCTATGTTACTCCATGAAAACTAAGCTTTCTAATGGTAAAAGAATTTTTCAAATCGGTCCAGTAGTTTCGGAGCCTATTCCATACAAACAAACAAACAATCAAATCTTTCCTCTTTATAATATAATTATATTATTCATTGATAAATAATTTAATAATAATAATAAGTATAGATTATTAGCTTTAGGTACCTCGATTTGGCACGATAGTAAATACGTAAGACTTATCTGGGAACTTCTTAAAATTTGTTTCCCATTTAAATATTGAATTTCATCTTAATATTATCAAAAAATTATAAAGTCTACTCAAAATAATTTGGTGCTCTCGGATTCAGAATAACCTTACAAAAAATACAAGAAATTATCCACGAAGAGACGACGGTAAATAAAAAGAGTTGTTTTAAATTTTAAACAGACAATTTCTGAAAGAAATAATAGCCTTGCAGCGATTCTGTATCCAACATTGGTTTTTAATAAGTTCCTAGCTGTTTTTTTGATTCAAAGAACTCTTACAGTATCTTTGTGTTTTTGATTGGAAAAATAAATAAGATTTTCTTTAATGTTTTGCTGTATTAGTTAAAACCAGCATAAAATGCACATACAGATACGCTAAAATTATATTTCAATTAACTACCAATTCATGCTTAGCATAAATTAATCGTTAACGTCGTAACGTTCCTATTGCTGGGACTGGGACACAGGCCTTTTATCTGTGAGAGGGAATGGAATTGGGCCATAATCCACCGTGTGGGCCTAGTGCGGGTTTGTAATCCACCGTGTGGGCCTAGTGCGGGTTTGTAATCCACCGTGTGGGCCTAGTGCGGGTTTGTATTCATATTTTTTCTTAGCATCCCATCCATTATTAATGAAACCGATTACTCTTAAAACTAGAAATTTGTATACAGTATGTTAACTAACGAAGGGCGTTCCCGTTAACCCGAAACAAGTGGGACACGCGCAGTTGTCTTTCAACGTGGCATGGCAAATGTGACAAGTGTGCGTGTACAGAGTGTTTCTATAACATATAAATTTTTTAAATATATTATTTTGTGAATATATTATTATTTATATTTTTTTGTTTTTCATCGCTTTTTTTTTGCGTTTTGGATGCCATACTATTGCGGGTTAACGGGAACACGATTGGAAAGAACGCCATGACTAGTATTTAATAATTTATATACACAAATTATAAAACCTTCACGCTTTTGTAAAACCATAAACATTGAGACACATAGACTTTACTGGGTCAAATTAAATTAGGTAGCTAAACTTTGCACACGTGATAAGTATGTAACGTGTAAGTTTTTTTTCTGGGTCAAGTACCGCATGTAGTTTTGTTACTTGAAGTATGAGTTGGATAAAATCAGTTTACTTCTGTTTTATCGTGTTACTTAAGATATCGATACCCATCACGTCAGTGAAACTTCACTGACGTGATGGGTATCGATATCTTAACACAATACACAATTTTTTTTTTTTTTTAAAGTCATTTTTTTATTTATTTTTTTAAAGACATTATCTTAATGTATTTTTTTATTATCATGTTTAGATACGGATCCTTACCTGTCACGTCCGCGAAGTTTCTCTAGTTTTTTTTTTTTTCAATACCTGCTATAAATGTTTGTATAGAATGTTTTGACGTACACTTAATCGATGATGATTATCCTTATACGAATAAAGACAAGGCCCTTAAAAGGTTTTAGATTCTTGTAAACTGCAAAGATCTTTTATGATATTTTATGGTTATAAAGATAATTAATTAACCAATGACGATACCAAGTCCTGACTATGAATAAATGTACAATCTTTTGCTAAAGCGAACAATACCTATTCTATTTATGGGGGTCTATAGAATTGGCTATTATGTAGACAAAAGAAAATAATGATTATTTTAGCCTTAGGGTACGTGGTCCTCTTTTCTTACAATAAAACATTGTTCTCAAAGACCAAAAATTTCTTACATACATGGTGCTCTTTAAAATCAGTGAGACATCCCAGTTATCGTCTGTGAATTACCAAGACACCTCTCGACATAAATGGAACGTGGTGACGAAACATATAATGCTCGTGCGATTTTTAAGTTGCATGCCTTGAATTCACAAAAGAGGATTAGAATGGTAGTTTTGTTTGAAGATCGTACAGTCTACAAAGATATTTGAAAAAGTTATTTAAATAAATTAATCTGGTTTATTGGTTAGTTTTATTGCCAAGTTGTAAAACATATTGGGGTAATATTAGAGAGTGGTTTTTTCGAGGCCAACTATTCAACTTTGACAAATGCATGCTGTATCAATCTTGAAAGAGCCCTTTTTGTACTTTGACCGAAGAAAGACAAAATTTCACTAACGTGAGTACGTTAGTGAAATTTTGTCTTTCTTCTTGTTTTTCTTCTTTGGTGTGATTACTACGAGTGTAGTAATCACACCTCTCTATCACCCCACCTGTTCACACCATTCCTCTCAAGGATTCCGTTCCTCGTTTCCCCATTCCTTCCTTTTGAAATAAAGAAATCGGTGTGCAGTGCTGCACAATCAGACGGTGCAATACAAACTTTAATCAGAACTGTGCCACAGAATAGATAGTCACAGAAGGCCAACTTCATAGAACGAGTGAAAACGCACGCACACATAGACACGCGTATACGTACAGCGATTGTCAGCGTACTCGCGGCTGTCATTCGTTTGAAGGTGGGTTTAGACCAAACGTTCGTAGAACCAAAACAAGAAAGAGTAAAAGATTATTTTTCTTAATATTCTTGACTTTTTAGTTTGGACAGACCGAGGAAAGAATGCTGTATCCCTGTTTAACCGGAAACTAGTGAGGATAGAATGTGCATTCGCTCATCTTAACCCATCTAAAGATAATTTAAGATCTTCGTACGTACGCGCCTCTGTGTGTGCATGCCTGGTCCCGCGTCGCACCTGTCTGCGGGAGCTTTTGTATTATTATAGAATAGAATGTAATAGATATATTTATTTGCAGGTACAAAATTCTGTTTTTACAGATGTGAGGACTCCATGTATATTCTACCATTATTAGGATAAATTCATCCCAACTACGAAACCTTCAATGTGCGTGGTTTGACACGCACTTTGCCGGTTTTTTTATTATTATTATGAAATCTGCCTTCTGTACCTAACTATCTATTCTGTGACTGTAGTCTGTACCTTACTTTATGTTCTGCCGCACTGATTTAAGACGGGTTCACAATTTATTATACGCCGCCATTATTGTTCATGTGTGCATTTTTCTAGTTTGTATGTTACAGAGTTTTTCGATGGTACGACCTGTTTTTTTTTTTTTTTTTTGCTCATGAATTGAGATTTCTCTGTGTTGTTTTTCGCTTATTATTGTCCCACTGTGGGGCAAAGGCCACTGCTCATACAGAGAAGGCTCGAGCACTGATCACCACGCTTGCTCAAGACGGGTTGGTGATTTCAGACTTTTATTAACTATAAGTACTGGTTTCCTCACGATGTTTTCCTTCACCGATGTCATTAATGTCCAAGGTTAACTCAAAAAGTACATATGAATTGAAAAAGTCACATTGGTACTTGCCCGGATTTGTTTAGAGACCTTAACCACTGGTGAAGGAAAACATCTTGAGGAAACCGGCATGTGGACATGTACCAATCCGCTGCACTGGGCCTGCGTGGTAGATTACAGCCCACTCCCTCCCTATCACAGAGAGGAGGAGGAGACCTGTGACCCAGCAGTGGGGACTTATTAGGTTGATTATGCTATTAGATCTGAACCTCAAGTCTGCTATTACAATAGTGTCAGAATGGTCTATCATTGATTTCATAATTGTTGATTTTGACAAGTTTGGTAATCTACTAACATATTGGCGTCATTATGAATTTCCAATGGTCAGCCACTGACACTCCATTGAAAGAAATTACATCTATTGGTAATCTCGTACATAATGAAAAATGAATGACTGACTTAGGCGGTAATCTGCTAAAATTTTGACAGTTCCTTTGATCAGTGACCTACCATGAGAACGTCATTGTGCAGTCATTGCTTTTAATTCGTTACGAGTATCGTGTTTGTGGAATACAATGATCAACCAATGATCGACGATTATGAATTTAGCAGATTACAAACTTTTAGCTAAATGACAATGGGATCGTGTTGGAATGAGGTATTTATAAAAATAGCAGACTTGGGCCCCTGGAGTTGGAAAGCTTTGTTATTGTGAGTCAACCATAAAATAAACTATATGGAATGCTTTTGGCTCCAATGCCAGTTTTTAAACCTGCCAAAAATTTCAGGCCTCCTTCTGTATCTAACTTGGAATTGGAAAGGAGAAACAAATACTTTATAAGCTAAGAACTTAATACTATTTTCGAGTAACAGAATCGTTTATTGTTTTACTCGAACAGCATACTTTACGCTCCAAATAAAATAAATTAAAATTCCAACTACTATAATTCTATCGTTGTTCTCAGTAAATATCAGGTTCTTACCTAAATTCAGGTCTAAAATTATATCCGTTTTGTCTCGACTGAAATCTATTAGCAGTATTTCAGGCGCAGGACAAGCAAATTATAAATCTTCATTGGAAAGGGAAATTGGTGCTGATACCAACTTGGTTCAGGGTCCAATTTGATATTCAATTAGTCCTGATTCATATATTATTATTTGGTCGATAACATTGAATACGTTAGTGAATATATCAAATTGAACATTCACACAAATAGTTTTTTAGTAGTAGTAGTAAGTTTAGATGGGCAATTTGAATTGTTTGCGTTTATTTCCATTCTAGGATGTACCTATGATATTATGATACCACAAATAGGTCGGCGAAATCGTAGCAAACATTTGATATTACTTCATATAAACTAACAAGCTTCGAGTTAGGTCACATACCTAATAGCTTTCGAACTAAGAGTCAAATTCTATATCCACATAATAGTACACCCACATTTCGCCAGTTATGTTTAAGTCCCACGTAATAGGGGGCGAGCCTATTGCCATCAACCGGGCACATATACAGACTCCGGGCTGCTACTGAGAAATTCCTGACGGAAAAACCCAATAACACTTTGCTCGACCTGGGAATCGAACCCAAAACTTCATGCTCAGCAGTAGCGCTTGCGACCACTAAACTAACGAGGCAGTCATTCCGTCTCCTTTTGTTTAAATTAGCCCGGAGTAAGAATTTCCCACAGAATGCTCAGATGGTAACCAAATGGCCGATCCCAATACACATATGACGTAATACCACCATCAAAATTATTCTAATTCAAGACTTGAACTTCCCTAACTCACTCCCCAAAGTTCCCAACCAAGACAATTATGAATAATCAGAATAATCTTATTTATAACCTATTCAAATTCGAGACACTAAATTGAGATTTCAATTACGATTAAACCGTACCTGGGACGTAACTGCACTATGTATATATTCTCGTAAATATATGTACAAGATGAGATATAAACTATTAGGACAAAATATATACGTGCAGAAGGTCGGGTCTTTACAACGAGTGGAAACAGGCGCAAGCACACATAGACGCGTACTCACGGCGATCTCAAACAAATGCGAGTCGCGACTGCGCTTGCACTTGCTGTCCGTGAAGCTAGTCTATGTGTATGCGGGAGTTTACACTCGTTGTATGGAGCTGGCTTTCTGTACCTATCTATTCTGTGCTCTAAGGCTGTAGACCGATATTCGTTTGAAACAGCCTGTGTCGACCCATATGTGTCTTGATTGCTCCCGGCACTACGCTTTGTGGTAAGGATGTGGGAAGATATTGACGTTCAGTTTTCAGCCTTTGTTGATCGTACACTAGTTCCATTTTGGTCTTTATGGCATTACTGAGAAGGACCTGGTTTGAGAATAAACTCATAGAACTGGACGTACAAGACTTTCTGGCTTTTCGAGAGGTTTATTTTTATTTTTATTCTTATGTTCAATAGAAAAACTGTGCTTATTAACTAATCCTTTTACTGATTCACCTAATATGTAAGACTAGCGCGTTCCCCTTGCTCGTTTTCAATGACCTTGACCTTGACCGCTGTTCTGACAATTTAGTTCACCAAGATTTGATTGAGGTCACATTATAGATCTAAAAACAGCTATAGTACCTACTAAACTCAATATCATTTGCTTAAGTTGAAACGCTCAAAATCTTCAATCAAAGACACAGAAAGCTGAATCAGCGGCTCACTTCAATGCGGTGCGGTCCTCAGGAATCTTTAAAAACATTCTTTCACAAAAGCCACTTTTAAAAGGCACTTCTATAGAGCCGTGTCCAATCTTTTCATCCATTCGTGTGGCTGTGGATTCTTTCCTTTTGGATGTTTGCCCTATTGTACTGGCCGACTGCAAATACTGCCTTGGAATGGGAAAAATAGTGCGTTGGAGTTCACGGCGATCCAAAGAGGTGAATTAAAAGTGGAGTATGGGTATTCGGTGTTCCTTCCTTTGTTAGGAAACTGCGCCGGAGCCAAGAGGTGGTTTTTGATGTCTGAATTCGGTCCTTTGTGTCGAATTTTGGCATGTGAGGCGGTTTTGATTTGTTGGAGAGTCTGACCGATTTTTGGTCGGAAAATGCTTTGTTGCTAGACAACGAAGTCCATCACAAAGCTCGGGAAGATAAACGATCGATTTAACCCGTTTGTTGTTTGCAAATAGAGTTTTAGAAGAGATTTAGGGGTATTCTGAATACGCCGTTCCTAAAATAATTTTGATGCAAAACCAATCAAATTGATGAACGATGGGTATTCAGGGAATTTAATCATTAATTCAACCCTTTCTAAAATCCTCCTTTTGACCCAAAATATTTCGCCTCAACCCTACAAATCATAATCCACCGTACTTCATTAAGGTAAAAATGCGATCCAAATTGGGCTGCACATAATGAAACCCAATCAATTCTGAACAGCTAAGGTTATTGAAGTAATTGGGATTAAATTTAATCAGCGTATCTTGTACATATGCGTATTTATGTCTGTAAGATCCTGTTGGTATTGAAATTAATGATTATGCTTGATATATTCTATAATTAATAACTGACATTATAATGAAGAAGTCACACACAAGTCTTATTTCATGTTGCTAGATGAATTTTGGAATATTTTCTTCGTTGGTCGGGGTCATCCGAAAATCTGGAAATAGGTCCTATCTTTGGATATCTATGTCTCAGGGTTGCGAAGGTCTGATGCTAATTGCTACGTATACAGTACTAAGGCCCGGAGATGTGCGGAGATGTCCGAAGCGGAGACGAGAATAGATGTTTTTCAGCTACTGGCTAGACAGGAGCGGAGATGTCTATGATCTGACTCGGGAGGAACTAGCGGCGCCGCTCACTACACGCCGCTCACATCTCTTCTCGTATCCGCTGCACGCCGTCGTCAGCTTGCAAGGCATAGCTCACATCTCTGCATTCTACCGCCGCCTAGCTCAATCTCGGCGACGCACAGTTCACATCTCCGCTTCAATCGCGCCATACAAATATGATAGATCTCCGCTCAGTGGTATCCACTCTAGCTGAGTGGAGAAGAGATGTGTGAATAACGAAATTCTATTGGTTGTTTAAAACACTTCTCCTCTCCTCGTGCTCGTGTCTTGTCTCCGCTTTGGTGGATTCCGGGCCTTATAATTCAACAAGTTTTGATATTGGAAGTGGCAGAAGATGGATATAAGGAAGGCATAATAAATTATGACGTTGCATGCCTTATATGTAGATAAAATTTACATAAACGAACTGCCGCGTAAACCATGCTTGCGACATGTATCTATGACGTTAAACGATGCTAGAATATGTATTAGATCTATAATTATATATTGATGACACTATGTTCAAAGTTGATACATTATAATTACAGTTCTTGAAGGACTCTATCAGCCAGCACCCACTTAAGTGCTCACAATATGTCAGTTTCACCCAGTTCCCCTATATTCGCCTTGAACTAGTTAAGGTTACGACCTACCCAACTCAGTAATTCACGGCAATCCTTATTTGTCAAGTAATCCCACCAAGAGCTAGGCTCGTGTAAATACACGGACCTTTTTCAAGCAAATAGGTCCTTACAAAATTCTTGGCGTTTCTCTCCCAACATTTTGGGTCCTGGCAAGGAAGGATTCCTAAGTATAAATATCAGGTATCCAGGCTATCGGGGACAACATGAGCATGCCACTGAATTAGGCGCAAAGCCAACGCTGCACAATTACGGACCTAATGGCTTCAGTGTACCGTCAGCAGATAAGCAAAATGGCGCCCAAATGGGCCATGAGATAAGTTATTAAGTTTTGAAGTACGTGGAATGGTGTATTAAAGGTGGTTTACTGTTCATAAGGTGTGGGATAATGGGGTGATGGCATACTTGTTCTGATTATGTACATAAACTAGCTTGGTTCTTCAACTAGGTGCTAAGACTGTGTTTTTATTATTATAGCTACTCGCCCTTTTTTTCTATATTATTGAAGAAAGCGAATCATCGGACTGTCAAAGGTCTTGGGGCAAATTAGTGGAGTTTTCTGTCTGTGAAAGTTTAAGGACTGTAAAACGATGATAGCAAATTCCTTGTGATTGCTTTGACACCTACACAAGTGGTTCGGGCGTGAGAGTTGGAGAAATGTCCCTTAAATACAAGGTTATAGGCAGTATTTTCAGTCAAATTCCAATGGAAAAAATCTCAGACGAAACTTGAATATTATGCAAAGGAAGAGGGTCCCTTCAAACGAATCTTTCGTCAATTTCGGAGCAATTTCAAACTGTCTACCGTCTTATAATTTAATTTTTTTTTCTCACCGTAGTCGCCATGTTTTCCTGTTGAATCCAATAACTCGCGTGAACGGCTCGTAAGAATGAATAGCCTGTCTATGGACTTGTCAAATATTCAGTAAAGAGGGGGTGAAAGAGGGGTGAAGGGGGATAACAAAAGTAGGCCAAGATCACAGTAAACTGGGATTTGTTGATTCTGATCTAAAAGTTGTAATTTATTATTTTATTTTTTGCGGAGTTTGACGTTGAAAAATAACGGGGTAGGTACTGTTAAAAAATATGTTTGGAGTGCCAAATTGATTGATGTTTGTGTACGTCTATTGAATAAGTTAAATAATAACTTGTGGTATTTAATAAGAAGTTACTGGTAGTAATAATAGGGAATTTATTCGATCACGTACCCTCTAATCACTCTACTGGCAGCCATTTAATTTTCAAGTAAAATTGCCTTTTACAAAATAATTGAATTTTGACTGTCATTCTATGTCAAATAAGTTGAAATTGAATGTCAAAGCGCCTTTTCATTTGTTTTTCCTATTTTTGCCGACGTTACATCAGTGTATTTTGGTAACGTACAGACTGTTTGTTTAGCAGACGATACATCGCTTCTTTTAATGTGATTCCTTATGCCATGAATTCGGTATATTTTTGGATAATTTGTTGCTTGCTGTATCGAAAGACTACTAATGGGTTTATTAATTTTATAAGTACTCGTAGACTCAAGAGTGTGGCTATATATTGAAATTATATCACAAAAAATTGTTAATGAAATTCGGTGTAATGTATTGGATGATAAAAATGCTTGTGATGTCCTTTTGACTGGAGGTCAAATGAGATCGAATGTAAGGATTTTCACTTTTAAGTAGGTATGCATGGTAAAGAAATTGAAAAAAAAAACAACAGGTTGCACTCCAGGAGTGCCGGCAGAAGTGAAAACATGAATATTAACGTTGTGCATTTTTCCGTCTTACGAATTTTCGATCAGGTCATGTGTCCTGATGCGAGTTTAACATTTTTTACCCATCGCAAAAAAAGTGCAAAACACCGCTAAATAGTTTTCATTTAAAAAAATACTAACTAATATTATAAACTATCTGTGTGCCAAATTTTATCTAAATCCGTTCAGCCGTTTTAACGTGATTGAGTAACAAACATCCAAACATACACATTTTTACATTTATAATACTAGTAGGAGTTGGATAGTAGATTATTAGGATATTAAAGTTAGGATGTCATACAGTCATTTTATCCTAGAGAACTAACATAAATCGTGAACCGTGAACTAAGACCGCGCGCGACTGCTAGTTACCACCTGAGGTACCTATGTGAGCGGTAGCTCGCCGTCCGGTAAGGACCAAGACCGGGTCGACGGCGCATTGTGTTCCACGCGCGCCTCAAAGAGATGTCAGCGAAAGAAGGGGTCCGATGAGATGGGAAAGTCCGAAAGGGATACCGTGGCCCCCTGGCATTGCACAGGCAACAGAAGGAACACGGGTGGGTTTTAGTCAGTAAGAGTCAGACACGCCCTCCCGCTCCACCCAGAGCAGGAGACGTCATTTGAAGATTTCCCACCCAAAAAAAAAAAAAAAAAAAGGATGCGAAAGTGATTTTGTTTGTTACGCTTTCACGCTAAAACGGCTGAACAGATTTCGATGAAATTTGGCACATGGGTAGACCATGATCACGGTTAGGACATATGATATTTTTTATCCCGATATTCCTACGGGATCGAGACCTATGCGGGTGCAGCTTGTAAATATAAAATATTTTATTTTCCAGGTAATACAGTATGCAAGTTCACAGGTTAACACGAAATTGAGGCGACATGAGTAGTTAAAATATTACTGTAGGTAGGCTGGGTTACAATATATTATTTGCCAACTAGCCCCATACTAGACAGTTAGTCTCTTTCTTCTTTTTATTCTATCTTGGGGCTCACTATTTATCTTTTATTTTGGAGCTGTGGTATGGTATGTGTAATGTGTGTGTGATGTGTGTGTGGTGTGTGTGTGTAAGTCTGGGTGTCCGTTCCCATTGTGCTTCGTTTGATTAAAGGATTACGCCAACATTAACAGTCTTGAGCAAAAGCATCTAAGTATCCTCTGAAAACAATTAACTAAGATCACTAATCACTGTAATACGGGATTCCCATTCAAGCAGTCAGACCTACGGTAGACTTCAAATAGCTTAACTTTGTACGACAGCATAAACTATTGTAACGGATAGCCGATAGGGACAAAAACAATCTGGAGTTTCCCTCCACAAGGCGGACCGATAACCTGGTAAAGGTCGAGGGAATCTGTTGGATGCGAGAAGCACAAGCCCGGTAAACGTGGCGGCCTTGTTCACAATGTTCAACTTCTGCTGAGTTAAAGACTTCCTCCCTTTTTTGCCATGCGTTCGAGTCTCATCCAGGTCTTCCCCGGGATCTTCTGTAGGTCGAATAACCATCTGGTCTACCAACGTTCCTTCAACCGCCTCTCGGCAACCATTGAGGCCTATGGACGCCAATGGGAGAGGACTATGTCTAGCTGTGGTCGTCTTTTGAATATTAATGATGATATTGAGCTATTCCTCAATCACCCACACTCATACCTCCACACTCATTCACACATACACACGCCCACTCTTACACACACACATACACACAAAATATACATTCACACACTCATAAACACACATTTATACAAAACACACTCTAGTTTTCACACACTGCCATAAACACGATTTTAATTTTTCTTTTTATTCATTTTTATTTTTATTGGTTTTATAAAAAATGTGTAACTTATACCTAATTATTTAAGATAATGAACACATTTTATTGTTTTTTCACATAGCCTTCATCAGTAAGTACCTATAAATAGCTAGTGCAATCCACGACGACGCGCCCCACTCCGCTCCGCTCCGTACTAAAGTACAGCTTACAGTACAGTAACCGCGGAGTGGGGCGCGTCGTCGTGGGTTGCACTATCTGTAAAGCAATCTTTAACTCCTAACTTCCTAAATAAAACCGGGGCAAAGCGCTTGTCTATAACGTGATCTAAATTGATAATAGCCAACAATACAATTAATTAGTTGCCATGGCGGCTATTGATCTTGTTTGTTTGACAATTGTTTTGATGTCATTGTCAATGGAATTGGGTGTAAATGGGTGTTTAAGTTTAATTGAATTTGTACATTATTGTGCCTTGATAGGCTTTGATGAAGAGTGTAATGCGGAAGTAATAGTAGTAATATTAAGCACAATTTGTTTTCAGACACTTAATATAATAATTTTCTATTGAACACTCTAACATAATGAACCTTTCTCTTTTAGTGAACCTCTAATAATTCATATTTTGGGGACGTAAAAATATTAAATAGCTCAGTAACTGCGACAAACTTAGATGTAGCGTTTGTTCACAGTTCTAACCTAAACCTTTGGTCGGGGTGCCAGCTTAGTTACTGCGACCAACTGTGAGGTACGACCAGGAAGTTAAAAATGGTCTCATTTATTTTTAAAAACCGGCCAAGTGCGTGTCTTGCCACCCTCAAGTAGGGTTCCGTAGTTGGGATTAATTTATGCCAAAAACAAACATAACTTTTTAGTTGAGTTGACATTCAAAAGTGTCTTTTATGTGCCTAATTGAAATAAATTATTTGACGTTGAAAAACATGTTCTCCCATACATACGTCACGGCCGATTCTCCAATTGAAAATGTAAGTTAAAAAAAAATGTGATTTAACCACAAATTAACGATTTTCGGATTTTTTTTCTTCACGTGTGCTGTGAGACCTTGCTTCCTGCCAAATTTCATGATTCTATGTCAACGGGAAGTACCCTGTAGGTTTTGATTTATTTGCGAGTATCAAAATATGTCACTTAAATGACATATTTTGATTTATTGCGTTAACTTAGAAGCTTGATTTTTTTAAAGCTCCGAAGGACCCACGACCATAGATCTACGTCTTTGGTATTAATTTCAACTTTATACCTCCATGCGTTCCTGAGAAAAAGGGTCTTGACAGACAACGAAGTGATCCTATATGGGCCCCGTTTTTTCCTTTTGAGGAACCCTAAAAAGTGCATTAATAGAAACAATTTTTTTTTTGTGGTTAATTTATTTAAGTGAGCGTACATCTTTAAAGGTCAATAAGTTTTTAGAGGACCATTGAAAAAGTTCCCATGAAATATATTAAAAACCATCCAGAAAAAAACTATTTCAACCGATTGCAGTACAATTTTCAAATCACAAGCGCCATTTACCGACTGACAGCGATGACGTATCTATTTAGTTAAATGCTCATGATTAATTCATGGGACTCAAGCGAAGCCGGCGGCAGCAGTATGTATTATTGAACGCGTGCGAACGGACAGACGGATTGAACGCCATGTTATATTCATAGATAGTTCTTGGTGGTTAATAACGTTTTTGTTAACGTTGTTTCTAGGTTAATGTCGGTTTATTTGTCTTGTGGTGAAATAATAACAGCCGCACGGGTCGATTGAAAGTTAAGCTACGCTCGCCGCGGTCAGTTTGTGGATGGGTGACCACCCATTACATACCAAGACCCCTCCGTGCCTCGGAAAGCACGTTTAAGCCGTTGGTCCCGGCTGTCATTCGTGGATCTTTGACAGTCGTTACGGGTAGTCAGAAGCACGAAAGTCTGACAACCAGTCTTACCAAGGGGTATCGTTTTACCCAGTTACTGGGTTGTGGAGGTCAGAATTTACAACTTATTTTTAATCGGTGAGGCAAATCTATCTAGAAAATGCGCAATATTAATTTAAAATTAAAACATTAATTTGAACCAAGCCGACACGTTTTCTATGTAAAACGTTGTGTAATTTTAAGTTATTTACATAAACAATTAAGGGACGTAGATACCTGTGGGAAACAAAACAAATGTTGTTGTAATTTCAATATGTCGTGGTGTGAATACAACAGTTGGCCTATGCAGCTGATAATTTTCAGTTGCAAAAACTCCAACTCGTTATATGTTCTAAACGTCGGTATACAAAGAAATACATGGGTAATATTATTGATGATGAAGGAAGAAGGTGAACAATAAGAAAACATTGACTCTGCCACAGGCCAAAGTAAGGCTTCAAGTTATTGAAGAAAAACAAACTAGGTAAGCCCTCATATGCACTAGCGGTTAACCGCCGCGGTTGATGACGGATAAGTGCGTACAACCATAAGCGGTTGCATATTAAAAAACACCGCCCAACTGCGAGTCGATCTCGCGCCCAATGGGTACGGAACCCTAAAACTGAAAAGCGGCCAAGTGCCAATAGGACTCGCCCATGAAGGGTTCCGTAGCAGCAAGTAACATAATATAAAAGTTCTTGTAACGTATTAAAAAAAACTACTTACTAGATCTCGTTCAAACCAATTTTCGGTGGAAGTTTACAAACATGGTAATGTACATCATATAATTTTTTTTAGTTTTATTATTCTCTTATTTTAGAAGTTACACGGAGGGCACATTTTACCAATTTGGAAGTGTCTCAGTTTAGAAAAAAATGATATTAGAAACCACCAAATCATTTTTGAAAACCAGACATAGATACCTCCCGTATGGGTTTGATGAAAAAAAAAAAAAAAGTTTCAGTTCTAATTTTGGGGAACCCCCAAAATGTATTGTTTTTTTTTCTATTTTTGTGTGAAAATCTTAATGCGGTTCACAGAATACATCTACTTACCAAGATTCAACAGTATAGTTCTTATAGTTTCGGAAAAAAGTGGCTGTGACATACGGACGGACAGACAGACAGACAGAAATGACGAATCCAAAAGGGTTCCTTTTTTTGCCATTTTGCTACGGAACCCTAAAAAGCGGCTAGCCGCGTGCTTAGCCGCCCCAGCGGTTAACCGCTAGTGCGTATGAGGGCTTAGGTATCAATAGACTTTATTAATTTGCGACAAAACTTTTAAAAATCTGCCGCGTTACTCGTTCTGTTGACTTCCTAAATGAAAATCCCTATTTTTAGCAAGGAAGCCAACAGAACTCGTCGCTTTATAATGTACAATGAATTTGTAATAAATGAATAAACTAATAATTGAACTAAGAATTAACAGTGAGAGCCACTGCTAACAATAATTCTCCAGAAAACATATTCCTTTCTTGCTAATATTCCAACAGCCTATAATCTATACCGTCTTCTATTCAACACTTGCACGGTAGTTATAATAATGACATCCCTAGCGACATTCCAGGGGTAAAAAACTGGTATTTCCAGTCCGTCCCACATTGGGTCCCCACCCTAGGACACTGGACACTTATTATTTCGTGTGAATGTCTACAGATGACACAGTTTAATGTCTTACTAATAAATGTACATGTATAGCGTGAACCGGTAACGTTTGATCATATTTAAGGAGGCTCCGCAATGGTAGCTCGCGATATTCCAATTTTCTTAAGTTTTTTTGGGCCAGTGTCAGGTTCTATCTTGATCAAAATATGATTCGCGAACATAACAAATATTGATTCACAGAATTATAATCATTAGAATCATTAATACATCTTTCTAAGTTAGATTTGTTCCGTAAGAACAATTTGTCCTTAAGAGCGGCCAACCCGTCATACTTTTCATACAAACGCTCGTACGTGATTATGGCGTTGCAACACATCTTTATTTGTGTTTTTCTAACTAATATGTATCTTGTGCACTATACCTAGGATTCTATGAAAGTAAAATAAAGAAAATTTGAGAAACAAATTCAGTATAAGCCTCCCAAAATCTGCTTTTTTGCACAAATTTCACCTGAACTTTGGCCGGTCATAATGTACTCTTAAATAGTAAAAGTAAAGAAAACATCTGCATAGAAACCTTACACATGTAATGGAGATTCTAAATGACAAAAATGTATTTCAAAAGCTTATAAGGCTTACTCAAAAACACGTATTTCCTGAAACAAATTTTTACACACTATTTTTCGTACAATGTAATTGCGTTCTCACTTGCTTGTTAGTAGTTCTCACTTGCGCTCGATGAAACAAAAATATTTTCGAACATGCTCGCGTTGTCGATAGACAGGCCGGGAAGGGCCCTCTTAAGGAACAAAGACACTGAGCTGCAAATTGCAAAAAAACGTAAGACTATTTGAATTTCGCGGGCTACCGGTGTGTATCCATCTTAAGGGTGTGGTGGTGTACCTACAGACCATGGGCCACTTTCTCTATGGATCCAACATCGTAATCGCGAATAAATAATCAGCTGTCTCTTACATTTGGGTTTAGGTTTTGAAGTTTTGTATGATTCAGTTCGATGGTCTTTACTACACTCTTAAGACGCAGATATATGCCAGTGACCTTGAGTGGTTAGCTTGCGTGTTCTGTACTGAGCTCACGCAACGCGTCGTATTGTATACGCGTCCAGCCAGTAATAGGACTCGTCCGTCAAGTAACGCTGTCCCAAATTAAACATTTATTTTAATAAAACACTTATACTAAAATATCAATAATTAAATTATATTTAAAATGTTTAAGGTTTTAGAAAAATACGCTTGATAGATTTTGCGTGATTCTCAGTTTTAATCCGCGTTAGAAATAAATAACTTTACAAATAAATTTTACTATGTAATATAAACAATCTAAAATATTCATATATTAAGTTATTAAGAAAATGCTCTAATTTAACATATATTTTTTCCAAATCATTAACACTGCTCGTTTAGACGTGATCTTCAGTATAAAATCATTAAAAGTCGGTTATCGTCGCCTTAAATTTGACCGCACATTTCTAATACACTCTATACACTGTGTATGAATGTAATGGGACAATAATTAGTACCTACTAATTCACACCGTAAACCGCCGTATGGCCGTATTTGAGAACGATTTTCGATAAGATTTTTCATACTGTGTTATTGTGAAATGGTTTGATAAAATAATTAAATGTTGCAGTTTTATATTAAAACTTTTTTTAACTGTTTATTTACGGTACTGAGAGTAAGTACTCCCATACCCTCTTATTCAGTATGGCTGATCCGTCATGTTCGAGAAACGGGTGCCGTCAGTAAGGATTCGTCATCTCTGGCTTTGGTCTCCTGTTTTATGTTGTATGCGACGTCCGACGTCAGCGTCAACGTTCCGATCGACGACGTCTGAACGCAACAAGACGCTGACGTCGACGTGTGAAACGTATGATGTGTGACGTATTCATTAATCTATTTTTTTTTTGTTTTTAACGTGCACACTTATTTTAACATGAATTAGGTTACCAATATTTTGATTTAAAAGAGTGTCCGGGGAGATTCTTGCCCGCTCTTCTCCATAGAAACCTCTTTGGAATGGACCACTAGCTTCATCTGACTGACCGACCCCTTGATAACTCAAAAGTACCTGTAATTGGTTTAAATTGAAATAAATGCTTTGAGTTTGAGTTGAGTTTGCTTTATTATCTACGAAACGATAAGTAGCAGTTCAGGTAACATTTGGAATGTCTCTTAATGCCATCAAAACACAAGCTTTAAGCATAATCAGTCAATAATGGTCCCACTACTGGGACTATAATAGGGCTCCTCTCTTTGAGTGGGCCGTAATCTACCACGCGGGCCCAGTGCGGGTTGGTAGATGTCACATGTCTTCGAATTTTTGGTTCTAGGACATGCCAGTTTCCTCACGATGTTTTCCTTCCCCGTTTTGAGAGCAATGATAGTGAAATAATTTACTTAAAGTGAAGCGCCTGTCGGGGTTGGAACCTACGGCCTACAACTCGTAAATCGCGGCCACTCAGCTCTCAAACAAAACAATAAATAGTTCACCGGACCAAATCTTGAACTCTGACCTTTTACCAGTTTGAGTGCTAGTCACTGTAAATGATTTAACTCAGTTACACTTTTCAACCTTCACTGATAAAATCAGTGTCTACATTCAATCAATTTCCAAACGTCTGTTGGAAATAGGGATATTTGTAATCACGTTCTCGAAAACAGCTCTAACGGTTTCGATGAAAGTTGCAATATAGAGGTTTGCGGGGCCAAAAAATCGATTTAGCTAGGACTCATTCTCTGGGAAAATTTGTTTACCCCGTTTTCACCCGAGCAGAGATTGGTCGACCAGGTACTATAATATTTATTTGAGAAAAGAATTGGAAGAATATCGTCTTTTGTATATGTTATTGGATGGTTTAAGAACGATTATTCGGAAAGTGGGCAACGTCGCAAATAGATGTCAAATATTTCGCGGTTTTGATTCGTTTAGCAATATTACTGTATGGAAATATGAAATGTGGCTAACTAGCGAACTAGAATATTAATATTAAATTGCAATTAAAACACTGAATTTGATGTTGAAACCGTTTTAGGTGTAAAAAAGGCATTTGGAAAGTTTCCAAATAATCTTTGTAAATCTAAAACTAAATATTTGGTGTTACGATATTAATTATTGTATTTCATAATCAATATTTTAGTTCAGTAGTGAGCCATATTTCTTATTTCCATACAGTATTATTGCCAAATTAATCAAAACAGGTAAATATTTGACAGCTATTTGCGACGTTGCCAACTTTTAGGATAAGCGCACTTAAAAATTAGAGGTAACCATCTTCATCATCAGCCTAGCCTTTTGCCAACTATGTTAGGTTCAGCTTCCAGTCTAACCGGATGCAGCTGAATACCAGTATTTTACATGGAGCTGCTGCCTATCTGACCTCCACAATCCAGTTACTGGGTAACACAGTACACACGGCTACACATCAAGCTGACCTCTCATTGTACGGAAATCCTATACAATGCGAGCTCAGCTTATTCTGGAAATGTATAGCTTGATATGTGCACAATCAGACGGCTGTTCTGATGGTAAGTGGTCACCAAAGTCTTTGTCATCTGCAATACCTTAAAGGCAATGCAGGCGTCACCATACGTCTGTAATAAAACTGAACTGGTTTAAGTACCTGTAAGTAAAACAGGCTTCTAACCAAAGCACAACCTTCAGACGAAGTTGGCACAATTAGGTACGTTGGAAAGTACTTCCACGGACGAACTCCACTACATAGAACTCACCTTCTACTAAAAATATCTCTCAGAGATACTAATAAGGCGTGGCTGACCCTGCATTTCTGCGTACTTAACAATTTTTGAAGGGCCCAAAACTATTAAGAAGATCTCCCTTACCATATACTATATCTACCAAACATTAAACATTAGTCGAACACTACTGATTCTCAATAGTCTTAACGTTTAAAGCTACGCATTGACCCTTTGTACTAAGACGGATCCAATCTATTCGAATAAATGGGAGATCCATTTGTACAAATCGGATCAACTGTTTAGGCTGTCCAAAGTGTTTTGTTCTCAACTTGAAGTAAAACGGGCCGTTTTTTGTCCGATTTAACGGTTTTTTTGTTCTTCTAATGCAGCATTTTTTTGGCTTTTGGATGATTAAAGTTGGTAGTATATTTATCAGTGTTAGTAAGCTTAATTACTGTATTCGATTTCAGAATTTCGATTTCCTTCTGAATACCGTTACCTAATGGGTGTCATGTTGTCACAACGGCTCTAAAATGTCATCCCATGTCATGCGAAAATGTCCATTTCTCAACATGGGCTACCTATGATCTCAATAGTATTCATTTATAGCTCATATACACTCGAGAGCAATGAATCCGGGTCACTTAAAGAATCCTAAAAATCTCGGAAACTAAAAATGCTAGGTTAATGCAATAAATTGTATTTAATAGACAATGTAATACTCCTTAAATGAAGGTATTAAAACTTCTTAGTTATTGTAAAGTTATATCATAAAAAAATCAAATTTGAAAAAGGGCCACTTTCGAAGATGGAACTACGAAATTACAGCATTTGGTTTTGCTTTTGTTTGTAATCTGTCATTTATGTGGGTACATAAACCATGTTGATAGTGCTCTATATTCATTATTCAAGCTGAAATTATGTCGCTTACGCCTGAAGAATGCACCAGAATACTTACAATGCTGGAAACCGGCCGGAGTCAGCGCGATACAGCCAGGACTGTCGGTGTGTCGCTGTCAACAGTACAAAGAGTTCTCCGACGTTACGAAGAAACTGGTTCTAACCTACGCAGACCAGGAACGGGCAGAACCAGGTGTACCACAGCACGAGAAGACCGATACTTGGTGAACACCATGCTTCGAAATCGCTTTCTTACAAGAACTGAACTCACAAATCAGTTTCGACGCCTCGGAGGAAGTAACCCAAGTGCATGGACAGTAAGACGTCGGCTTGCTGAATCTAACTTAAAACCCCTTAGACCTGCAAACGGCCCTAAACTGGAGCGTGGGCATCGTATTTCAAGACTAAGATATGCCCAGAGCCACGTAAATTGGAGTATTGAAGATTGGTCAAAAGTTATGTTCTCCGACGAATCAAAATGTATGCTCTACAAGCACGATGGAAGACACAGAGTGTATCGAAGACCAGGGGAAAGATTCAAGCAAGCATGCATCGAAGAAAAAGTAGCCTACGGTGGTGGGTCTGTACTTGTGTGGGCCGGAATTTCTTCTGAAAGTCGCACAGAGCTGGTGATCATAGAAAACGGCTCTTTAACTAGCGAAAGATATGTGGAAGAAATCCTCAATGATCACGTTGGTCCATTTATGGTCAATTTAGGTGAGGATGCTATATTTATGCATGACAATGCCCGACCTCATACAGGTAGGATTGTGAATGACTACCTTCAAGAGATGAACATTACTCGTATGGAGTGGCCAGCGCGCAGCCCGGATATCAACCCGATCGAGCATGCTTGGGACGAGCTAGGCAGATGCGTAAAACAACGAAACCCTCCCCCAATCACGCTTCGTGAGCTCAAAATTGCTCTCACGGAGGAATGGGAGAATATTCCCCAAAATCGTATAAGGAACTTGGTGTACAGCATGCCAAACCGCGTAAACGCAGTAATGGAAGCACGAGGAGGCAATACGAAGTATTAAAATTCAAGAAAATCGTAATAAAGTTCAAAAATTTCATGTTTCCTATTTTTGTTTTAAGGAGAGATCAGCAGTTTTTTTCTTTATGTAATTTTGTATTAATAAAATGTATGGTGACTCATATTTTTTTTACTTTCATTTAAGGAGTATTACATTGTCTATTAAATACAATTTATTGCATTAACCTATCATTTTTAGTTTCCGAGATTTTTAACATTCTTTAAGTGACCCGGATTCATTGCTCTCGAGTGTAGTATTCGGTAAATGACGTAATTATTAAATAAGTAAATATAACTGTTGAATGATTGAATAACTCTAACTTACACGTCATTTCGTTTAAAATACGTTTTTGTTTTTATTAATTTATTTATCTTTATATAGATTCTTTTCTATTTTGGTAGGCTTAGTGGACTGAAGATTTGTTGACCATCATTATTCTGTTAAGTACCTGGTACTTGTTGAAAGACCTACACTGTCCTCCCATACCTAATAACACTGTTATTTTTTTAAAAGAGTAACCGTAGAGTTTTTTTCCGGCTCTTCATAGGAAACGACCAATTGGAACCGTGCACCTAGCTTCTGCCGTTTCATAAGTGCCCATGTAGCTTTAAGAGCGGGCCTAATGCCAGGATAAATTCTGATTTCACCCGCGCGTCTCGCAACCCCCGCATTAGTGCAGAAAACAATCACAGGCGGCGCGACAACGCGCGCAACCAAACTCGCGTACTAGTATATGCAATATAGTCAGATAAAACCACAGACATTTAAAAAAAAACTATTATTAATTTTCTTTGGATAAAACAGGACTGTACAAATAGATATGCGCATATGCTATCGGTTTCACAGAATTCGCAAAATATAATTCTAATAAGAGTGTAATCATTGTGCTGTATTATGTCTAATAATACTATGTTGTATACAAATTTCATAAATTGTGATATTATGTAGTATGGACACACTGTTAATTTACTTGTTCACTAAGTTTTTTTTTTTTTTTTTTTTTTATTATTTATTTATTTTTAAATTTAGGGAAAAGGGAAAAAGCACCCTTAGTTTGGCCTAATCAAATAGTTTCTTAAGTGTTGTAAATGTCTTTTTTGTAATGTTCAGCTTTTATATTATAATTCCGCCATGGAAGAGCCCTGATTTCTGAGATACAGGATTAACCTAGTTCGGAAGTCAGGAGTTCATTTAGTTTAGCTGCCTAATTCTTTGTTATATAAATGTTTTTACTAGTTCTTGGTAACATTTCTGTATTAGGCTATATTATTTGGTCCAAATAAACGTTATATTATATTATTATTATTTAAGTATTCCTTGACTTGTTTTACTATACAATTCAATTATTTTGCTATAAATAAAACACGATGGTAAGAAATATCTTATAATCATCACAATAATATTTTTTTAAATTAAAAAACACCGATTCTAATGAGTCATCAGTAATCAGCAATTGATAATATATGTTCTTCATTTGATGGTTCAGGAGTAAACAACTATCTAGAATTAATTGTTTCAGGACAGAACTGCTTGCATTTTGAGGGTCCAGCGGCATTTGGTTCTTTGAGCTGACGTTTTTTGGGAATTGTTGGTTGCCTCAAAGGCATGTTTCTTGTTTGGCGTGGGTCAACTAATTCAGGCAATATGTGTTCCATATAAAATTCGGTAAGCTTACCAATCATTTTCTTTTCCCAAAAGTCGTCATCGCGAAATATTGTTTCAACAGTCAGTCTTTGATTTTCACCAGACCACACTGCAAAAAGACACTTGTTTCTTTTACTTATATGTAACTGTCCTTGGACTTGGTAAAACCAAGGGTGGTTCTTGTTAATATTTTTTTTTTGTACCTTTTATGGCCCAATTTTTTTTTTATTGTTTATAGCCTCTATTTTGAATGCAGACAGTGGGCATTTTATCTCTACAATTGTGTCGTTACCGACTAAGCCACCAGATGGCTTCTATTCATAGACGATAAGATACCATTTTTGGCAGCTACCTCAGGGTAGCTGCCAAAAATGGTATCTTATCGTCTATGAATAGTCCACATGGGTTTATTTCCACACTTTCTTGTCTTGCAAGCTGGTTGAGAGCAATGGATTCATTATCTATACCATGTTTTATTGAAGCTACGCTTGAAATATTTCGTTTGTATAACAAAGCTTTAACGATACTTGCGCTGGTAGTCGGACGACGATTGATAATCTTCCCAAAGTTTGATGCAGTTAATAAATGTCTACGAAGCTCTAACCACTCACTGCTATCTCTTTGCAAGATTGTAGCTCGTTCAACCTGTGACTTTTCAAGTTCAGTTTTTTCTAAATTTTTCAAGAAACTTCGTTTTGCCAGGTCGTAAACGTCTTCGTCCATATCAGGCTTTTGACAACTGTCTGTTCCATAATTTTTGTCTGCGGTTGCAACCGATGCCAGTGTTTTGGTAAAAGGAAGTTTAAAAAATCGGTGTGGCCTGGGTCTTGTTATTGGGTCTAAACACGTAGCAGACGGGCCCACGGATCCGCTATTTTCGTATGTTCAACAGTCTGCCTAACACCCTGTATAGACACTTTCGAACGGAAACAATACACGATTGCAACGGTAAAATAAATCGTCTGTTTATTTTGCGTATACAATAATACATAGACCTTCGACTTCGGCAATTAGCAATCATTTGAGTCTTCAACTGTTTTAGGTCTCGCTTCTTCAGTTTTTTCATTGTATTTTTTTTGTTTCCCATATTACTCAACAAAAATCTAGATATATTTTATGATAATAATTAATAATATTGGCGGCTACGCGCGGAGCAAACTGACATAGACTACCCGTCTCAACAGAGCGAGGGCAACTGATCGCCGATCAGTTCGGTGAGACAAACAGATGTCTCAAGCTCATGTTACGCGAGACGGAAGACAGCGTTTATCGCGGATTAAAAATGTAGTAAGCGCCAAAAGCTTTTTATTCTGTTATCTTTTAGAATAGACAATATTTTAAAAAATCGCTAGGGTCAGCTCTAGGTTTTATATTCGTGATAATATTTATCTAATTTATGGTTCACTAATATGCACCAAAATAAAATGAAAAGCAAAAAAGTTGAAAATTAGAGGTAACTTTGTGATGGTTTTCTATCGAGAAAATTTTATCCTACTATGTTTTTCGTCAGGGCCGACCTTTACATTTATAATGAAGTTTCCTGACATATTTTTTTTTCCAATTTAAACATGTTTTACTACTGTGAAAATCTAATCAAAGATTGAAGATTTTGCTTTAGGCCCAATCTTAAGGGAAATAAAATATTTTGAATTTTGAACAACCGACGCGGCGACGCCCGCGCCGGTAATAATATTGCCTGGAGGATCGTCTGCCTTTATTCCATATTCAAATTCTTGTTACCAACTGATGTTATTTAATAAATATCAACTTTATGCCTTTGTAAATAATGTTGATGTCATAATGACTAGTTCTATTTAAAAAATCTTAATTTTTTTTGAAGTTGTAGGGAAAACTGAACTTTATTCGTGGGTGTTATGCTATTGTTTTCAAAAACACATATTTCTTATTTTTTTGGAAACTAAATAGCTTACGCAGATTATAATATAGCGATCCCTTGGGACTGGGACCCATATTTAGTAGTGAAATTACGCAAGACTTGTTTACGAAACAAAGCTGTTAAAAAGCAATACAGAAAAAAACAAGTAGATTTTTCTCGCAATTGTTTATTACACTCCTATTATGTTAAACAGATATCGGCTGCTCACCTTTTATCCTCTAATAGAACTTGAACTACACCAATCTAATTCTCCCACGCTCGCCATTTTGTTTCAAACACGCATTTAACACAAAAAACAAAACGAAAAAAGTCCTTTTTTCCGAACCAAACGTTCTCGACCGACCTTCAAACAACATTCTAACCGCAAATTGAGTTTTTTAACTAACGTTAGTTTTACTCCTTAACACAGAATAAATAGATACAGAAGGTCAGCTCCTTAAAACGAGCGCAAACCGGCGCAAGCACAAATAGACACGTACGCACGGGCGGCGATCTGAAACGAATTCCGGTCGCGAATGCGCTTGCACTCGCTGTATGTGAAGCGTGTCTATGCGTGCGTGTGTTTTCGCTCGTTGTAGGCATCTGGCCCACCACCGGCGATTAATGAGAAGCGAGTAGAGCTAGCAACTATAAACTAGTTTGCGAGCAACGAGCAGCGAGTGCCTGACGGCGTCGAGTGATTATTACTCGCTGATATGCTTATGTATCAAGAGTGAGTCTCCCGCCAAGCGAGCGTCGCTGAGGGACTACTCTCTTTGATAGCTCTTGTCGCTGCGACAAACGAGTACTCGCCGAACGCCGACGGTGTGGACAGTCAGCGATCAACTATTAATGTATGTCTCTTTTACTTACACCTAACTGGTCGCTTACTTGCGGGTGGAACAATTGCCGTAAGGAACTGAACTTCTGTACCCTATCTATTCTGTGTTCTTTACTATCAGTTGGGTCACCTACCGTAACGCCGGCAGCTGCTGTTAACCTTAACAAATAATGTCAAATTTAAACACATGTTTGTTTAACCAGCGATTAAATTGTTGCATGTTATTATTTTGTATCGGAAATGGCTAACCCGACGCATATTTGTATTCGAATTTGGAATGGTTTTTTGGACATAATCTATTTAGTTTTGCTGTTTATTTGAAATATATTTGTGCAAATGTTGTGAAAACCATTAATGGTTATGATTATTTACGGTTTACAGTTCAGTGTTTTGCTTATCATCACATAGCACGCAGTTCGTAAAAAAACAGTTTTAGTCCGAATTAGTCGGAATATTCTGACACGAGTTAGGTCTGTCACTAAATCTACAATTTAGTTACGGTGTTTCAAGGAAAAATCAGAACAATTAAAAAAAGTTCATTTTAAAGGTGAACGTCCACTGTTCCGCACCGGCCGCATCGGATTTTGGTTTGCTTTTTATGAATATTCATATAGCACTGCGTCCTCTATCGGTACCGCGAGCACCGAGCGCTATAATATATGACTTAAAATGCGTTGCGTGCCGATGCCGTCACGTGGATTACTTCACCGCATGCATCGCTCACTGCCGCATGTCATTTTGTTTATATTTGAGGTGAGAACCACCAAAAACATTGACGACTCACTTTTAATTCTATTATTAGAAATATCTGAAGACTTATATCATCTGAAAGTCATCGAAAATATTCAAATTTGCAAAGAAGAGATAATATCCGGATACAGTGGACGCATGCCATCAGCAAATCCGTTCAATAAGCTGCGTACCGTGCGTGCGTGGGGGCCGCTGCGGAGCAGTGGACGTTCACCTTTACATCGCATACATTTTACTTGTTTTTATTTCGGTATATATCAAATTCCAATGCAGTCGATTAAAGGCTCACAAACATAAGTATCAATAGTCAAACGTATCGCCTACGCAGTTAGCCATTAATTCCTCCCGATTGACGCAATTCGCGTGGGACTGACTAAAATACCTAACTTTGATATAGCTGTAGTGTTCCCTTTATCAAAAGTTAGGTTAGTTTAGGCAAGTAGGTGTCCTTGGAGTAAAGTAAGTTCTGATTCGTACTATTTTATTCTAAACAAAAACATTGCTTTCGCTAGGATTTATCCTGAATCGTGGGTGCGTTTGAAGATACAAAATATCTGAAATTGGCCAGCAGGTAATTTTCCCGTCTATGTGTGTGAGACGGGAATATTGTCGATTATCGATTCAACCAACATACAGTGCGAGTGCGGTACTCGTGAACAGACTATGTCCCATCTGCTAGTGTCCCAAATGGCCATTCACCTGACCCTTGAATTGTATATATTATTTTTTATAACATTGATTTTATATTCTGTGATTACTTGAACTCACATACCTACTGACTTATTATTAGTAGTATCTACTTGTTAAAATTTTAGGAATATCGTATGATTTTACAATGTTTGTAAATATGTGAGCACCATGCATCTGTCACATAATTAATTTATGTCATTCCTTCATTTTTCATTATTTTTACCTATCGTGGTATAGTAATCTTATTCTAGGTACATCGTCTTCACATTGTGAAAATATTTTAAAAGAGTAACGGTGGAGTTTCTTGCCCTTCTTCTCCATACGAAAACTACCTTTTGGAAGGGGCGACTAGATTTTTTTGTTGTTGTAAATGTTGACGTTCAAAAGAGCCTTTTTTGTGCCTAATTGAAATTAATTATTTGACTTTTTTTTACCCTTGAAGTTCTGAACAACGTCTCTGACGCCGCAAGAAATGTGACCATCTACTGGACCCAAATCGTATACTGCTCATATACACGAGCGGCATGCTTTCAACGGTAGAAGCAACTGCAGCCGTCGACACTCGTCGGCGGCAGTCGTCGACGCATCGACTGCAGTGGCATCTGCCGTTGGGAACTTGCCGTGGTATAAGAGCACTAAGAAACATATAAGTGTACCGTCGAAACGAAAAGACAAAGACCAAGCTAAACTTAGTTTGGTTGCGGTCATCCTTCTCACCATCACATTACTTGAAGAGTTATTCTTCTAACATTCTTTTATGCCACTTGAGGACCCAAAAATAAAGAAAAGCGTTACAAGGCTCTATTCAATATGGCGTCAACCCGCTATAAAAATAACATTTTATATCGAGAGAAAAAAGCGTTATCGCTGTACAGCGCTATCACTGTGCAGATGGGTAACAGTAATATAAGTGAGGGTAGAAATGTTAGGGTACTTACGATTTACTGTGTTATGCCACTTCTGACCTTTTTAAACTGGGATCGGACATTTAAAGTAACAGCTAATTAAAGTCCCAAAAAATGTTTGTTTTTGTAAACGACTTTAAAAAAAGAGGAGGTTATGTATTTGGCGAGTCTTTTTTGTTTGTTTCGTGTCTAGTACCTACCGTCTTCTTTTGTGGTACCGACTACTCCCTAACATTTCAATTCTTCTTTCACCTTTTGTGGTATCGATTGCTCCTAGCATAATAATAATGGCTGGGAGACAGCCCTCCTCTCTGTGAAAAGAATTCAAACTCAAACTCAAATCATTTATTCCAAATAAACCAATTACAGGTACTTTTGACTTGTCAAGGGGTCGGTCAGTCAGAAAGATGAAGCTAGTTGCCCATTCCAAAGCGTAGTAGGTTCCTATGGAGAAGAACGGGCAAGAAACTCCATGGACACTCGTTTATATCAGAATATTGTTACAAAACATTGGTTACATCATTCATGTTGAAATTATACATGTGATAACAATGTAGTAAAACGTGCACGTTAAAAGCGTCCATAATAAAAATATAAAAACAAAAATAATTAAAATAAGCCATGGCAGCTAAGAGATGACCAGTCCCCACTGACGGCGACCGTTCACGAACATGACGCATGGATAGGCATCATTTAGCTCAACCATTTTGAAGGGAACTTAATGATCCAACACACACGCCACCGCCAGAGAGACATTTGAGTGAGCATGACATACTCTCAGCCGCCAGGGCACATTCAATTCAATGAAAGACGTACTCAGTAAATGGTAGATTTAAAGTAGGTAAACAGTGCTCACATATGTGCAATGCAATTATATAATACTAAGAGATTGAATTTATACAATGTAAATATAGTTTTTCAATCTTCAGCAGCTCCAACAATATTTTCCAATGCTAATCAATTAGTTTATGCGCCCTTGTGGAGCTGGACCAGCGCTGAGCCAAGCATTTTTGTCAGCGATGTAATCCCCCAACTTATAATATGCTTGGCAGCATAGTGTGCGTTTTATGCAAGATTTAAATTTCGTTTCATTCAATTGGAATAGGTGGGGAGGTATTTTATTGTAACATTTTACACAGTACCCCATGAAAGATGAGTCTACTTTAGCCAGTCTGAAACCCGGTTGAACTAATTGGTCCCTATTTCTAGTCCCATAATTGTGTCTATCACCTATCACCTAAGTGGGCCATAATCCACCACGCGGGCCCAGTGCGGGTTGGTAGATGTCACATGTCTTAAAATGTTTGGTCCTAAGACATGCCGGTTTCCTCACGATGTTTTCCTTCACCGTTTTGAGAGCAGTGGCGATGAAATAATTTATACAAAATAAAGCGCCTGTGACCTCTTAGATCGCGGCCGTTACACCACTGCTCTCAGATCTCTCATACTGTGGTTAAAATGTGAGCCAGAAATGTGGAAGAGTGGCTGACTGTGCAAGGTAGACTGAAGGTATTTTCAAGTTTCGCCACTGGTAGATGCTATTTTAATGCACCTATTAGTGAATTATGACCCTTTTATACTACATAGGTATCGTTTTCAACGCACGTACGTATCCGATGATACAATTTGGTCTTGGTATTTTATCTAGCAGATAGGAACACTCGGATCTTATGTCTCCTCTTTAACGTCTTACACAACCCGTCTTATCCTTCCTACCTGCGTGAGCGTTTTTCTTATGCTAAGGCTAGCGACGCACCGTGTCGATCACACCTTAGATCCCTCCTTAAATCTCATCCTCATAAAACAAGCTACTATTCCTATTCTTTCTCTGTCCATGCAGTAAGGTTGTGGAACTCACTACCGCCTAGCATTCGTGACTTAAAAACTGTTTCACATTTCAAATATCGAGTAAAAGAGCATTACCTTTCCTCTCAACCGTGAGTATTTATATACCTATAGTATGTATGTTTATATATTTAAGCTCTATGTATTTATTTAAGTATATGTTAATTTATTACGTTATACGTGTAGGTTTATTTCAATATTTTAGTTTAAGACTTCGCATATTTATAATTTTTTCTCTTCTTGTTCTCACACACTATTGTCTACATTTCTTTCTCATTTCTCCTGTCGCAGGTCTGCTGGAAGAAATTTCTTAAGAAATAAGCAATACCTTTGTACTCATAATTATCATTATGTCTTATCTGTATCTATTTTTATGTGTGTACATAAATAATAAAATAAATAAATAAATAGTTGAACAGCATCAGTTTATCAATAAAGCAATGATCTTGCCGTTACTCGTTAAGGTCGAGTTTTTATATTCCTATCTCATTCACAAGTATTTATCATGATTGTAGGTAAAGAGGCAACACCTTTCAAGAATAAGAAAATAACAATGGCTGATTTCCAGGGAGACTAAAATAATAATAACTCATTCCTATGTAATAATCAGGTAGGTTAACCAGTGCCAAATAAAAACTTCTAAAACTAACTGCCAACCTTTCCCAACTTATATTCCTATTCATTTACTCTACTCATTATCTTGCCAAGTATGACTTCTGCCAAATATTTGTACTACAGTCTGTGAGATCGCGCGGAAAATGAAAACTATATAAAACTGTTGTTGGTCGTCAAATATTGGTGCCAGAGCATCTGCTATCAAAACTTTACTCAATCCTCAGGGACCAGGACGAATGAAGGTTGGAATAGAAGTTGTTTTAGTAAAAATAATATAATTTGAGGCAGGATTAAGTGGTTAAGTAATGGATGTTTATATGATTTGGAAAAAATCGAAGGAAGAGGCTTCATAATGGTAATTTGTGTTGGAAGGAGTCTCTAGGTGAAGTTTCCGCATTTTTTTTTCGTTTATCAACCGTAACAGATTACCTAACTGTTTCGAATTAGAATATCTTTATAGATTTAAGAAGATAAGATCAGAGATAAAAGAAAGCGTTCATACGCGCTTTAAAAGTAAACGCACTTACGAAACAGTTTCATATCTAAATTAATTTGAAGCAACACAACACACCGTAAAACAAATATAACTATACTACCTCAACTAGAACTGAACAAAAATCTCAACCATGCAATCAGTGCAACATACAAGCCCACATTCCCACACCCTTATCCAGTGTACTCCGTACTCTAAGCAAGCGGTACACGTGGGCCCCGTTCGACCAGTTATTGCCTCCAGCATCGCGACAATTTTTTGCGACTTTTTCCGTTATAACACGACACAACATTTCGTATAAGTATAACCGAGTCGTTTGGGTTTCGTTTACTCTTCTCTTTCTATGTGCCGAATTGTTTGTGCCGCTTCGCCTCTGGTCGAAGTTTCAACGGCAGCATTTAATTTGGTAGGGAATTGTTTTTATTTGTTTATTGAGACGCGATAAACCTACGATATGGGATAGTTTGAAGAAAGAAAGAAAAATGCGTTTATTATTGGCATAACAAAATATACACCTTAAAACTATAAAAACGGAAAACAAATTATTATAATGCCAAGAGGGCCTCAGCTCAGCATAATGTCAGATGACAACACAAAGTGTATCACCTGACGCTGATAGGAAAATAGAAAACCTATAAAGGCTTTGTCTGCGGCATAAAGTATACATATTCTGCCGATTTGTATGCTTAATGACTATTACTGTCTATTATAAATGTTACCATGAAGAAGAAAAGAAGAAATAAATAAGGCTTGGTATATTTCAATCATTTTAGAGCCAAGCTATTGCAAATAAAGAACATACCTATCTGAATATAAAACATTGGCTTTGGTTTATTATTTAATAGTCATAGTAATATCTAAGTGATAAATAAACGTAACGTATGCCAAAAATCAATATTTATTTACCACACATTTCTGTTTTGATTATCTAATAACTTCGCTCACTACAAACCCCAGGATTACCCACAATAAGCCAACGACCCTCCCTATCAATATAAAGATAATAGTTCTATTCAAAATAACTCCATTCCCTTGTTTTCCCATCCACAGTATTTTATTACCAAAATAGATATCAATTTTGACAAATATGATTACACTATGCCCGAATAATCCCGGCAAAACTTGTAATTTAATTACTGCCGGCGCCATTTTGATTGTGTTTGACAGATAGGTGGAGCCACTAGTCGTACCGTTAGTAGTTACGTATTTGTTTTGGGATATGAGGGGTCATATTGAAGGTTGATTTTATGAGAGAAGTTTTATTATGAATTAAGGTACTGTTATTTTATTACATTTAGTTACGTTTTCTATGAGAATGGACACATTTTCCACGTAATTTGCGCCTAGTAAATGAAAACAGACAACTAGATTACTAGAAAAATCTGTAGCAACGGTGAGTAGATTACTCGTATTATCCTGTATAAATTACTTAATCGTGGGTACAGTATGCTCAAAACTTTTTGAGCTCTCGGAAGTTGCACGCGAGTGGCTGCGCAGTAAATAAAAAATGTTTCACAGCTTACAATAAATGATTTTGCACTCATCTGTGTCCTGCGCGGTTTAGTACTCGGGCCTACGTTCAGAGGGCTCATAAAGTTTTGCGAGAACTGTATCAGCCATTAAGTAGTTCGAAAGTTATTTTGGGTCAAATAAAAATAATTAAAAAATGTCATGGTATCATTTTTCACGCAATTTTTGCCTAAGAAATGGAAACAGATGGACTAGAAGACCCTGCAGTAGTCGTGGATAGATTTAGACACTAATCTCATTAGATTCGCGAACGGGAATCAATCTATCTGCCAATTTATTGTAAGTGGAGATACAGACGCCAGCATTTCTCTTTTACGAGTACAAAGCCGGGAGAAACTTGGAAAGAAATGCCTATGAGCAGTAACAGCCTCATAATGTGTAATTTAAATCACCAAAAACTAGAAAAGAGGTCAAAAACAAAAGAAATACTGCTTCATACATTTATGCTCGCAGAACTCGAAAACATTTAGGGAACAGCAGATGTTTTTTTTTTTCGCGATTTCAATATTGATCCCATAGTAAAAGTTATTTATAATGATGTGTACAATTACCTGTTTTCAGGGCCTCAAGTCTGCTGTTACAATAGCGTCAGAATGGTCTATCATTGATTTCATAATTGTTGATTTTGACAAGTTTGGTAATCTACTAACATATTGGCGTCATTATGACTTTCCAATGGTTAGCCACAGACACTCCATTGAAAGAAATGGCATCTATTGGTAATCTCGTACATAAAGAAAAATGAATGACTGACTTAGGCGGTAATCTGCTAAAATTTTGACAGTTCCTTTGATCAGAGACCTACCATGAGAACGTCATTGTGCAGTCATTTCTTTAAATTTGTTACGAGTATCGTGTTTGTGGAATACAATGATTAACCAATAATCGACCATTATGAATGTAGCAGATTACGAACTTTTAGCAAAATGACAATGGGATCGTGTTGGAATGACGAATTTATAAAAATAGCAGACTTAGGCCCCAGGTTGTATGGAACGAGTAAATTATGACACACATACCATCACGCTTGCCTACCCCGAAGGGTTAAGCAGAGGTTATATATAGTAGGTACACCAACATTTCGCCAGTTCTGTTTTAGTCACATTTAATAGGGACCATCAACCGGGTACAAATCCAGACTCCTGGATGTTACTGAGAAACTAACAGAAAAACCCATTAACCCTATACCCGACCTGTGAATCGAATCCAGGACCTCATGCGAAGCAGTAGCGCTTGTGACCACTAGATCAATGCGACAGTAAAAATTATGACCCATTATCACAAGCAAACAGTTTTATAAGTGTGTCTACAGATATACAGTACACTTTTATTTTCAAAAAAACTTGTAAAAGGATAATAGTGGTCAGCTATTTTCCTTTGAAACAATTAACTCCACAACTCGAACATACTAAATTCATTCCCCAAGATTATTCAAAAAACGTCAATCGGAAAAGGTTGATAGGATAAGTTCGTTTCGAGTTCGAGGGCCGATAAAAGGCTGGCCTGAAATATAATAAATCATGTCAGTAGGGCTTGCTCCTGTCAGCCACTACGTAAACTGCCCTATGTTTGTATGTATAATGTACTCTACATAGTAATATGTTAAGTGTTTTCGACATGTTTTTGGGGAGGAAAACAAGAGTAAGGAAATTTTCTTTCACGGTAAGTACATGAAAATTGAAAGGTGTAAGAGGATCTAAGACTGAAAAAGTAAGAAGAGTGTGGCTCAGTGGTAACAGCCGCGATTTACGAGTTGTTGCCTGTAGGTTCGCACCCAGACAGGCGTGTGCCTTTACTGTGTAAATTATTTCATCACCACTGCTCTCAAAACGGTGAAGGAAAACATCGTGAGGAAACCGGCATGTCTTAGAACCAAAAATTCGAAGACATGTGACATCTACCAACCCGCACCGGGCCCGCGTGGTGTATTACGGCCCACTCCCTCTCAGCAGCCCCACACTAGGAATTTCTCCTGTATCGTGGGTGCGTTTACAAACATTTAATCTCACATACACAAACAGCCAGACCCGGAACAACTACTAGTAGGTCAATTATACTATGCTTATGCTAAGAGTGAATATACTTAAGTCCGTCGTGGACTCTAGGTAGTCAGCTATGCTACTAACTTTGCTGACTTATGTTTGACTAAGACGTATTGAGCTAAGTATTGTTGACTGTCGTTAAAAATAGATTTAACGTCGTGAAAATTACTGAAAAACTTTTGGTTCAAAAAATTCGAACTTTCTCCCAAAACGTCTAAATAATTCTATAACACTGCAGTATGCTATCGTTAATTAGAATCTGTTACTAGCCAAAAATACACGTCTTCCAATTAGAAGTCTCCAAATAGTTATAAACAAGAATTTCGACAAGAATAACAATGCCTAACCACACCAAACATTGTCAGTTTGGTTTAAGACCAAGCATCAGGTGCACTAACTTTTTGAGGGCGTCCACACCGCACATACATCTGCACACCACACCAATAACTCAAAACAAAATTAAATCCGAAGCCCCGGTTTTTTCTCTCGATCAATTTCACAGTAACAACAAAGCCAAAGGGTACCTAACAACCGCAAAACGAGCCAACATCTGAGACCCACCCACATCTTTCAAAATTCTAATATGGCCGAACAATACAAATTTAATGCAACATCCAACATCCATACATGTCGTAATGAAAAACAAACAGCCTACGTTGATTTAGGTTCGGAGCAAACATATAATAGTGAGTGGCTGCTACCCTAAGATTAGAAGAGGGTTCCCTTTTGTTGACCTTGCGTAGAGGGGGATTTAACTGCATTTAACATTATTGCATCATGGTTCTAAGGTCCTGATTTCTATTCGAATGCAATGCTAGCAATTTTGCTGTGCCAGCAAATCAATTTTCTTATTGGTTTTCTTTACCATCACGCTCTAACAGTCCCGTTTTTTTGTGCAATACCGAGGCCGTGGCTAAATATCAGTCGCTTGCCGAGGGCGGTTCGTGGATGGGTGGATGAATGGATGGTTCCATCACATTCTCGGAAATCACGTTAAGCCGTTGGTTCCGGTTGTCATTAGATCTTTAACAGACGTTACGGGTAGTCAGAAGCCGAAGTCTGACATTCAGTCTTACTAAAGAGTACCGTGTTACCCAGTAACTGGGTTGTGGAGGTGATAGACAGTCGCTCCATGTAAAATACTGGTATTGGTCCCGATTTTGTTATTCACGGGTGAACACTAGCAATTTTGCCGATTGTACTTTATATTATTTTCGTTCCAGAATTTCAAAATTCTAATAGCCTGTTACTATCATAATACAGGGCAAATATTCTAAAGTTTCCAAATTAGTGCTTGCTAAAGTTAGGTAGCATGGAACGCCCGATGCTTTCCAAATATTCAATAAGTGGCTATAAGGTTTTGGCTAACTTTCGATCCGACTTTGGAGACCAAGTAACTATTTACCTACCTTCTTGTAGATATACTGGAAAGTCCTCTCACTAGAGTTTTGGAGTTTTGCTACGCTTTACGTAGTTTAGAGAAACTATTCATGATCTTACTACTATACACTAGTCTGTAATAGTATTAGTTCCAGCTCTTTACTCTAGTTTATGCAGGGAAGTCATATCCGACCGATCCTCGCGTTACTGACAACTATGATGGGTCCTTGTATGTTTGTATACACCATTTGTCTACATCTAATGCCTCGAAAAACACGTAAGGACGGTGGTCCTGCGCATGGTCTCTCTCGGACGTGTTGGATCGCCGTCCCATCGGACTATGAGAGTTACGGAACAGAGAGTGCACCTGTTGAGATTGGCCGCTGTCACCGAAATTTGGCCGGGAAGGTATTATATACGATTTATTGTATTCATCACTTAAACTCAGTAGGTGTCCAACTGGTATTCGTTTTTATTCATATTCCCAAAGATGTAAATATGTCTAGATAGACAGTCAAAGCTTTGAATTCGTCGAAAAAATAGCGTTTAACTGTTCACTAGAAAAGCACAATGACGTGGCGCGAGTGTTTAGCCTGCGCGCACTTTGGATGCGTTTTCGTACGAATTTCACTCGTGCGTACACGTACGAACACGCACGAACGATCCCGACCTTCCAAGTACTAAGGGATCGCGCAGACTGGGTGCGACTTAGTCGTACTTATACAGACGTACACGTACGCATAGTTCCGACGTCCGAATACAATCAAACTTGTTTAGATTTTTCGTGCGTTCAATGCGATGTCACCGGAACACTAACTATTTGACGGAGAAAAACGTATCCAGCGTGCGCACTCAATTCGTACGACCATGGTCGTACGTGTACGCACCAGTGAAATTCGTACGAAAACGCATCCAAAGTGCGCGCGGCCTAAGACGTATCTGTCACGCACACCAGCATAAAAATGTTGGCCGGTTTGTTTTATTTCTTTCGCAGCGCGACGCTATCTAGACATATAAATCAAAGCATATTCCAATGACTAGCGAAATTGCCGCAATATCATAAATTATTTATCACCAGACATAAAACCACTGTCACCAAACCTTTTCCTTAATAACTTACAAATCCCCCTATTTAAATAAATTCATCAGGTGTCCTTAGAAAGTACTAATGAAACAGGTTTCCAACACAGAGCAATTTAGCCCAAACAGGTCTAAAGTCTGAACGGTACGCCGAAACCTGAATTAAGTTCCACTAAATCTCAGAGACCCGAATTTTATTGGACTTTTTAATTAATCCACTTAAAAGTACTTTATTTGGCTGTATAATAGAATTGGAGTTTGTAACGACCATGTAGAAGGACACAGGTTTGAAGAGGTTTCAATGTCTGGCGTAAAAAGTTTGTTAACGTTTTTTTTAATGAATACCTGTTCTGATGGCAATAGTTAAAGGTACGTAGGTGATCAAAATTACTAGCGGGAACTATTACTGTCACGGACCTATTCAGGGTCCGAGAGGCGCATCCGTCAGGGGGGTGATTTGATGAGATGTTAGCGAGTGAAGGGGTCCGATGAGACCATTGCCTGCCGGGGTTGCGGGAAAGTCCGAAAGGGATACCGTGGCCCCCTGGCATTACACAGGCAACAGAAGGAACACGGGTGGGTTTTAGTCAGTAAGAGTCTGACACGCGCTCCGCCCAGAGCGGGAGAAGTCATTTGACGATTTCCCAACCAAAAAAAAAAAAGAAAAAAGGGGGGTGATTTTGCGGGTCATATTGAACTAGTTTCACTATGAAACTCATAAAAAATGGGTTGTCTGTGTCGTGGACACGTCCGTGTACTTTACGTGATGTTTATTTATCCATTAATTTATGTACATTTTTTTGTTTGTTCTTTGATGGGGAAATGTTTCTGCCGGGGTTTTATAATTTTTAATATATTTCCACTTTTTCGAAATTGGGGTTAACTTCCTAGTCTAACTAGATTTGGTAGATTTTAGCACTGAATCACAGCAGCTATGGCTTGTATGAATTTCTGTTTCAAAACCGATTCAAAGCTTTGACTGTTAAAGCTCTAATATTCCGCAGAAGTTTTGGACGTTTCAACGTTCTGTGGGTTGTGGAGCGTTAAGTACTAGGTTTGATTTCTGGGTATAGCTAAATCGGCTTACTCTAGTAGAAAGTCTGGTAAACTGTAATTTGCGTATTGCTTAGTATAGATTTTTTGTAATAATTCTGAAAAGATGAAGAATATAGATAACTGAAAAAACTCAATAGATTCGAAAATAAAAACTATGAAAAACTAGTGAAACTAAGTTACCAAACAAAAACTTACTACATAATCAAAATCACTATTTCTCCAATTCCACACCAATTCTAATTTTTTGAAGCTCTGTTTAGATTACAAAAACATTATAGCTGGCAGACAGTAAATACTAGATACCAAAACCTAACAACCAGATCAATTAAATTAGAACTAAACCGAATTGTCACCGCAACAACCAACAAGTAGTGAACACGGCATAGAATATTAAATTACAAAGGGACTGTAGTAGCTCCAATTTACTGGACATATTTGTAGCTGCGTTACCGCTGCGTCGACGCTGCGTGGACACCGGTGCTTACGGCGTAATGTCGGCTCCGATGCCAATGACTGCCTGCGATGATGGGTGACCGTTTAGTAGGGAGTAGGGATAGTTACTTGACTAGCGTGTTTGTGTGACAATTATTATTAATGTATTCTTTTTATCTTTTAAATTACGGTTGAATAGAAATGGTGAGTTATTAACGACTTTGAATTCTATTTTTATTTCAAGTACACTGCACACGCAGTTAATAATATTGACTAGGTGAGCAGTTGAAAACGATCATAGCTGCAAAAGGTGAAAATGGCCTTAGTTTTAATCTAGATTTTTATAGTATTTGTTTTTTGTACTACAATCAAAAGATTTGTTTAAATCATCTTATGAGCAACAGATCATCATCTGTGGTAGATGCTTACACTCACGCGTCGAAAGACAATAGCTCGGAGGTATTATAAACAAGTTCTAGCTACTATCGTCAGTAACTGCCCACATCTAAACACACCACACGTCAGGAGTCGATCTGATTTGGGACTCAAACCGCTTCATTGTAATTTTGTACGTCCGCTGTCCGATTGACTATTGTTTGGACCATAATGAGATATCCTACCTTTGTTTTGTAGACGAGCTTTGTGCTTTGCAGTTTTATTTATTCATTTATTTAAACTTTTCACACTCAAAAAAATACCTACAAAGGCGGACTTAACGCCTTAGGCATTCTCTACCAGTCAACCAAGGGTGGTGAAGAGATTAGATGGCAGGTGCTCTGTTTGAGAGGAACAACGAAAAACATTTTTATTTTTTTTATATATCGTCATTACATCATGTCCGATAAGTCCTTGTGCTTTGAGATATTGTAGATGCCTAGCTAGTTTATTAGCAGAGAAGAAAGAAAGAAAGAGTAATATTTATTTGGACACAGTTCGTGAAACACCAATAACAAAATAAAAAGTGAAAATAATCAGCAATAATAGTGTGTGCCTCACGGCTGCGCCAAAAAGGTTCATTTCAGCATTAATGCCAGACAAATGCTGTCTGTCGCTGGTTTTCTAGTGAACCCCTATGGACAAGTGAAGAGGAGTACCAACAGCTTCAACATAAATACATAATTTCTATACCTCTAAATAAATAAACTAGTAATCAAATATGAATTAAAAACAACGAAAAAACAATCGGAAATCAACAGGAATTAAGGCTCGTGCAGACCAGCGCGACGCGACGGCGCGACGCGACTCGAACAATACAATTTCTAAGAAAACTTCACGGTATAACAATAGCCCCCAGAGGGTCATGGCCACCCGGCTGGTCCGGGGATACCGCACGGTCTCCGGTGAGACGGCAAGCTTCCTTGCCGGATTGCCGCCATGGGATCTGGAGGCGAAAGTCCTCGCGCATATTTGGGAGTGGCGCGAGGAGGCGAAACGCCGGGGCTTGACTCCGATGCCGCGAGAAATCGCGGCACAGCGGACAGAGCTCCGACGGGATCTCATGGCGGCATGGAGAGTGCGATTGTCGCAACCCAGTGCTGGGCACGCCACTATTGCGGCGATAAGTCCCCTCTTTGAGGAGTGGCTGGAGAGGCGCCACGGCGTCCTCACCTTCCGCCTGACGCAGGTCCTCACCGGACACGGCTGTTTCGGGAGGTACCTGTTTCGGATAAGGCGGGAGGAAACGCCCGGGTGTCATCACTGCGTGGATCGCCCGGAGGACACGGTGGAGCATACGGTGGAGGTATGCCCGGCTTGGGCAGAGCACCGCCGTGTCCTCGTGGAGGCGGTCGGTGGCGGGGATCTCTCGCGTCCGGCCCTGGTCCAGGCCATGGTACGGAGCGAAAGGGCATGGGAGGCCGTCACCTCCTTCTGCGAAGCAGTAATGCTCGCGAAGGAGGAGGCGGAGCGCGTGAGGGAAAGGCAAATTTCGCGCCCTCACGCCCCTAGCCGCCGCAGGAGGAGACGCCCCGGGCGTCGGGAATCGATCGCGGATTCCCGGCCACCGTAGGCGCGGGCTTGCGGACGGTGAGCAATGGGTAGCTCGCCGTCCGGTAAGGACCAAGCCCGGGTCGACGGCGCGTTGTGTTCCACGCGCGCCTCAAAGAGTGTCAGCGAGTGAAGGGGTCCGATGAGACCATTGCCTGCCGGGGTTGCGGGAAAGTCCGAAAGGGATACCGTGGCCCCCTGGCATTGCACAGGCAAGAGAAGGAACACGGGTGGGTTTTAGTCAGTAAGAGTCTGACACGCCCTCCCGCTCCACCCAGAGCGGGAGACGTCATTTGATGATTTCCCACCCACAAAAAAAAAAAAAACGGTATAACAATAGCCGGGGTCGCGACGCGCTGTCGCGTCGCGCTAGTCTGCACGAAGCTTTACTGTCCAAGCAAAAACCTGTTCTTAGCGATGAGCTAATTAGTGATAACTAGTATGGAGGTCCAGCTTTGAGGATATATTTTGGCATTGAATTTAAAGCTCCCAGGATCAGACAGGCGGGACGTGACGGCACAACGCGACTCTGTTGGAACAATTTCTATGAAAACTTTACAATGTTCTACCAGTATCGCGTCGCGCCTGTCAGCGGGAGCCTTAATGCTTTTGTCACGGATTTATGTTAATTAGTAATTGATCTACGCTCAGCCTTATTAAGTTGATTGTTGTCGTTATTCAGCTGACGAGTTGCTTTAATCAGGTTGTTCTAACAAAGCCTTCATTTATTTTAAGTCCCATGTGATAGGGGGCGAGCCTATTGCCATCAACCGGCCATGAATCCAGACTTCGGGCTGCTACTGTGAAAATTTCTAATGGAAAACCCAAATATCACTTTACGTGACCTGGGAAACGAACCCAGGACCTCATGCTCAGCAGTAGAGCTTGTGACTACTAGACCAACGAGGTAGTCTCACTCGACGAAGACTACAAAATTCTCAAATTTTAAAACTGCTACGTGTAGGTATGTCTTCAACAGATTACTCCATCAAAATATTAAAAAGTATATGTAGCTCATCTTACGATATTATCTTAACACCGGCTCTTGAAACCGGTTCCGTACAATACAGCATCCCAGTTGAGGTCTCCGTGTATCTGTCTGGAGATAAAACGCAGAAACAACACGCGTTTAACAAAACTTCGCGTTATTACCGAGCATCGGCAGTAATTCGTCACGATTATGCCTTCATTGCGGTTTTTGGATGCTCCGGGGTAGGGCTGTCGATATTAATTTGTTTTAAATATTTTGAAGAAACTTACATCTAAACTGCTAGAACAGCATTAGAAAGAGTAGTAAATTGCCACAGCCACAAATACATTTACGTTTTTCATACAAGATTCTAAGTTAGAGAGCTTTATTCATGACTAGCTGCATCCCGCGGTTTCACCTGCATAAGTCTCGATCCTGTGGGATTATCGGGATAAGAAGTATCCTATGTCGTAACTAAGGTCATGGTCTACCCATGTGCCAAATTTCGTCTAAATCCGTTCAGCCGTTTTTACGTGAAAGTGTAACAAACAAACAATGAAACTCATTTTCGGATTTTTTTTTGCTAACCCACTCGCGATATTTTTTTTGAACACACTTAATTCGATTTAAAATAAACAGATGGGTGAAGGTCGTTCCTCTGTGGATCCTGTGCTGGGTTTCAATTCATTTCCCTGACTGTACCTAAATCTATTGTTACTTGTTCTATCTTTATCAGGTATAAACCGCTTGTCGGGCTAGCATTCTGGGAAGCAAATTGGTTGACCGCAGTTATTGGAGTTCTGGCTTAGCTACAATATCTCGAACGGGATTGGCACTCGTATTTGAGATGGCTTTACCTACCCAGTGTTCTTGAATAAGATAACTATTTTCATGGTGCTGTGAGGAATCTAAATAGAAGTTTGACAGCACATAACGTGCCTGGCTTTAGGGTAGTATTTCGACTCGGAAAATTTGAGTTTTGTGTACTTTTAGTTATTTCGGGTGTAATAGTGGCTAAGTAATGACAGCCGCACGGGCCGATCCATAGGTTATGCTACGCTTGCCCGGGTTGGTCCGTGGATGGGTGACCATCTTTACATACCGAGACTCCTCCGTGCCTCGGAAAGCACGTTAAGCCGTTGGTCCCGGCTGTCATTCGTGGATCTTTCAACATTACTCTACTGTGGCATTACTCAAGGTGACCACTTCAATGTAGTGAAATTTAAAATTTGTTACGTTTTTATTAAAATTTTGAATTTTTGGGGTTTATTTTAAGTAATATTAAGTAAAAGTATATTGTATATTTACTCGAAAATCTGACATTTGCATAAGAGTCATAAGGGGTAATTTGGTTGTAAATGACCTCTCCTATACTCCTTTAACGGATTGCCGACATATGACCCTGTATATCTGCAAATATGCAGAAGCAATTCATTGTGTGCCGTAGTTTTTTTTCGAAACATCTGTAAAGTGACAACCATGACCCAAAATCATCGCAAACGCGGTTTCAACGTAGGCAGTAATCGATACGAAATAAACGTAATGAGCCGAGTAATTTGCACTTTTATTGCACCCAGCGTACCGTATGTTTCTGTAACCGAAATTGTAGTCAATTTCGGTTACAGAAACATACGGTACGCTATTTCAATTGGTATAGAGTATTATCAACTTATTCGATATTACTTCAGCCGAATTGCTGTTGATTGGTTTCGATTGGATATGGAATTGTTGAGTGTGGAAGATGCATCCACTTTTCTGCCTAGATTGAAAGAAAGAGTAAAGAACCCTTCAGCCTTCATAGCAAGAGTGAACGGGAATCTTCTGGGCACGCTCGGTCCATAGTAGACCTCATCCATTGATTTGCATCAGGCGAGATCGAGGTTAAGAGCAATCTCTCAAGCAATAAGAAAAATGTGTTTGAGAAAAGAGTAAGAGAATGATGTTGGGGGTTTTTTTCAACGCTGAACCTAGCATAATGTGCCTATAATGTCCCACTGCGTGGACAAAGGCCTCCTCTAGTCAAGACACTGCTCCACGCTGAACTTGATCATGTTAAATATTTTCTTGCTAGCCCATGCATTAGCCTTTCTTTGATCTTCGTTGTTACCGGCTTTAATCACCATCTTGACAGTTGAACTGGTGATGGCAATGTGTTAATATCACAAGACAAGACGACGCTAACCGATGATCTTATATTTTATCAGCCTTTTTTGTCTAACTGCAAGGCAAAAGACTTAAAATCTCTCAAGGCCTAATTCTAATCTGTTCACAGCTTTTTCTATCTTAAAATAAAAGGCTTTTTTCAAACCTTTTAGTCACTTGTGCCTGTAGCTTTTATTCACTTAGTAGACCAACTACTTCCATCCATATTTTAATACTATTTAACGTACCTACGTACAGCCTCTTCTGAGTACTACAGACCCGTCCTTGTGAAGGACATATTACTAATATGGTCTGAGTATCCTTCTAGGGCATCTTGTCTCAACTGCTTACATTCGCGCGATCAATTGTATAAGGACATAATTATTGACAGTAATTGTTTTATTAGATCTTATTGTTTTCCAAAAATAGGAGTTACCGCCGACATCACCAAGTTTGACTTATAGATTAATGATTCATTATCATTTCAGCCGAAAGACGTCCACTGCTGGATTTAGGCTCTTCCCGAAGCGTTGCCACATTGATCATTGAATAAAATAAAATTAAAGTTAAAAATTAATGAGAAACGTGATTTTTCGGCCCTTTTTGCTAAATATTATACTTGATGTACTTGGTTTTTAATGTTTTCCTCTATTAATAAGAACTAAAGTTATTAATGTCTCGCTGATGGTGGCGAGTGTGTTGGATCATTCGGTTCCCTACAAAATGGTTGAGCTGGATGGTGCTGATCCACGCGTCATGTTCGTGAACGGGCGCCGTCAGTTTAGACTGGTCATCTCTTATCTGCCATGGCTTATTTTTAATCTTATATTTTAATCATTTTTGATTTTTATATTTTTTTTTACATTGTTCTCACACATAGAATCAACAAGAGTAATGTACCCAGGATTTTGTAATTTATATATTTAAAAGAGTGTCCTTGGAATTTCTTGCCCGTTCTTCTCCATAGAGATCGACGTTTAGGAATGGGCAACTAGCTTCAACTTTCTGACTAACTGACTGACTCTTTGACAATTCAAAAGTGCCTGTAAATGGTTTAATTGAAATAAATGCTTTGAGTTTCAGTTTGAGTTTGAGTTAATAATGTATGACAATCTAGCCTTTAATACAAATTTTAGCTTGACAGCTATTACTCGTTTATGTCTGATGCTTCCTCAAGAGTAGAAGAAAAAGTTACAGATTAAATACAGAAAAACGTCGCTGTCCATGATCTGCTCATAAACCTTTTTAGTCTCAAAACGGGTGGCGTAGAAAAGGCCTATTCTTTGCAAGAAAAGTAGAAAAAATATCCAACAAAATGGCGGTTACTACAAGGAAAAATATAGCTGTTATCATAGAAAAATACAAAGAGGAACTGCTACTAAAATTACTGTTATTGTTACTCCTCCATTTTCCTCATAGAACCTCGTATTATTATCACGGCGAGCAAAAAAAGGAGCTAGTGTAAGTGCAGCTCATAAAATATATGTCCCGTAATATATAAAGAAACTTCAGTAATTTTAGTTTAAAAACTGCGGTATCATCGGATAAAGTACTTTGCTAGATAAAGTGTTATTCTGAGAATTAATGTTTGATAGAATTTTATTGTTGAACTCACTTTTTTATTTTTTTACGTTCCTTTCTTTCTTTGGACAATGTTTTTGCTTAAAACAGTGCAGGATAAAAATGTTTTTGGCGCTTTGTGGGCTTATATTATTGCCTTTTTTATTCTATAACCCATAAATCACAGGACTTAGGTTTTTCATATTTGTTAGAAAAATAAACAAAGTTCCTACCACAAACTCAAACAAACAAAAATGGTGGTGCGTCGTCATGTCACAGTCTAACCATTAAACAGTTGGCCAATGTCAAAATGATGAATGTTGTTGAATCATTGTAATTAAAAGTTTAAAAAATATAGTTTTTACTTCAATACTTTTCAATGATATCTCGTGTCTTTGAATAGTTGTAGCTAGGTTTTTGTAAGCAGTTTTACTATTTTAAGTGTCATACTTGAACTGTAGATTTGTTATTGTGCATTAATAGCCACCAAAAAAAACCTAAACCAACGCTTGATTTTATTTAAAAAAAATCAAGCGTCAAGTGTCTTTTTTTATTAAAGTTTGAGAATTAGATTCATTAAAAGTATAATTAAAATTGACTGAAGTAAAAGTACTTAAACTTAACTTGTTTCTTTAAAAGTTAAAACATTGTTTGAGTTCACGAACCAGTATCAAAACAAGCAGAGTGGAAAGAGAAACAGACAGCCTCCTTTTCTTTTAACAACTCTTTAGAAAGTCATAAATACCTAACATTCGATAAAAATACTGTTTCAAACAATAATTTAGAAAAAAAAAATGATAAAAATCGCAATACCTCTTCAATATCGCCAATTCATATCAGAATTTTCCCTTTTCCCGTATCGCACCGCCAAAATGTTCAGAAAGCGTTTCAGAAGCGCGGGAAAATAAAGAAAATTGTGTAATTCATTCCAAACCTACCCGTTTCACTGTCAGGGCTCTTAGAGTGTGGGCGTGAATATTACAGCACGAAATATCGGGGTACATTGGCTTTTTATTGTTGTATGTTTTATCTGTGTAATTTTTTTGGTCTGTGGTTTTTGGCGTCATTTTTAGACGGCCATTTTAATTTTTTTAAATGGTTCATAATTAAATATTATTTTGTTAGGGTTCCGTACCTCAAAAGGAAAAAAAACAGAACCCTTATAGGATCACTCGTGTGTGTGTCTGGCTGGCTGGCTGGGTGTTAGTCCATCTGTCACGCCAATTTGCTGCGAATCTACTGGACCAATTTAGTTGAAATTTGTTACACATAAATAATTAATTTCTGTGTCCCAAACACGGACGTGTAACATAAATAAATAAATTTTGAATATGGAGGTCACTTTTCGGGGGCAAACTGGAATTATTTTAAAAAAGTTTTGCAAACTGTACTGTGTGACGTATCAAATGGGCTTGTTTTGAGGACCTCAATTTATTTTAATAATTTTAAAATAATCATCTATCTTCTATTTAAGAAAATATATGAAAATGTACCATTATCTCCGAATCTGCTGTACCTGAAATTTTGAACAAAATACAGAGAATGGTTTTTACTCATAGAATACAGAAAAACCTATAGGTCTATGGTCTTAAAATAACACGGTAAATCTTTACGGAACCCTTATTGTGCGTGGTCCGACACGCACTTGGCCTGTTTTTTAGATGAAAGATCACTGTTAAGTTGTTTATATTGACTTACTTATTTTAAATCATACTTATAAGTTTTAAATTTAACCAGTCAATTATAGTAAAATTTTAAATAGGAAAGAGGGAAAAGAGCTTAAAACCAAACGATAAAAAATCCAATCCGATAAATCCGATACAAATACAGATCACAAATTGGACAGCCGATAACCCGAAACCACAGGTAAGTTAATCCTCCATTAATTTAAAATAATATCAATTAATTTGCATGTTTTAACTGAAACCCCATTGAAGTAGCTATCGACCCAATTGCGGAACCTTTCAAGCAAATGTAGATCAAGTGTAAATGAATCAAAATATGGATAGGTAGCGACTCCCGTTAATGTGCTGAGACATTCGGATTGGTTGAGGTTACGGACATATGGTGAAACAGCAACTGGTTGTAGTTGACTGGTTGCTTGTTAGAATTTTTGTTCCTATAAGACGTCTGATTAGACATTGTTATTAACATAACATCACGAATTGTTTCCCCGAAGGGTTGAGCAGAGGTGTACTTATTATAGTACATTCACATTTTTTTTATTTTGTTATTATGTGTTTCACGAACTGTGTCCAAATAAATATTATTCATTCTTTCCTTCTTTTACACACCACCACACTTCCACCACATCATCATTTTCCATCCTTCACATCACATTCTTATTAGCTTCGTGAACTCTATAGTCTACAGTTCTACACAAACATATAAAGAGAAAAAATATATATTTTTGTTTGTAATGAAAAAACTCAAAAACTTCTGAACCGATTTTAAAAATTATTTCACCAGTAGTTTGCTATATTATCATTGAGTAACATAGGCTATAGTTTATAAAGCTGCTGGCCGAAGCTAGGTAGGTAATATTCAGACTTATCCATCCAAAGGTTGTCTTTAAAAGATCGCTTTTAGCGATAAGACCACGTGTTGTGTCATCCTATGTAAACAAATTATCTGTAATTTATGTGTATATTTATTATTTATGTACATAATAAAGAGTATTCTATCTATCTATCTTACTTAACTTTTGCAAAAGTTTCAATTTTTCTTTGATTTGGGAACAGTCAAAATAGGTGTAACGAAAAATGTCTTAAGTCCATATTGTATTATAGTATTAACAGCAGTTTGAAGTTCAAATAGTCATGTCGAATGCAATTAATTTTTGTTTATCCAATCATATTAAGAGGGCCCTTCCCGGTCCATCTATCGTCAACGCGAGCATGTTCGAAAAGTTTGTTGTTTCATCGAGCACAAGTGAGAACTGCTAACAAGCAAGTGAGAACGCGATAACATTGTACGAAAAATAGTGTTTAAACATTTGTTTCTGGAAATACGTGTTTTTGAGTGAACCTTACAAGTTGGTGAAATAAATGTTTGTTATTTAGAATCTCCATTACATGTGCGAGGTTTCTATGAAGATTTATTCTTTATTTTTACTATTTATGAGTACATTATGACCGGCCAAAGTTCAGGTAAAATTTGTCCCAAAAATTCAGATTTATTGAGATACTGAACTTTTTCTCCAATTTTCTATTTTTTGCTTACATAGAAACCTAGATATAGTGCACAAGATACATATTAGTTTAAAAAAAAAAACAAAGAATGATGTCTTACAACGTCATAATCACGTAAGAGCGTTTGTATGAGAACTATGACGGGTTGGCCGCTCTTAACGCAGAAAATGTGTCAACTATCTACCAGGTATACCAAATGTTACCGATATGTCCATCACTACGGCAATTTGCAATTCCTACAACTATCGATAGCTGTTGCAAATTGTACAATAGCGTTCCCGAAACTCGCGTATCGGATGACGTAAACTTAGTTACTCCTCTGAGTCCCTCAGAGGGCCCTTTAATCTAAAATCTATCAAATTACGACTCCTGGAATATACTGAAGTGGTTTTCATTGATTTCCTTTCTTTTCAAATCATATTTGTTTTGAACGACGGAGTTGTAATGTTTAAAAGACACTCGGTCTTTTAAACTTGATAAACTCCATCTTACGCGTATATTAAAGGGATTATTACATAAGCCATTATGGTTCCTTTGTGAAAAAGAGATTGCTATACACCCTGTATAACTCCATCTCTTTCTCACACTGAAGTCCATCTCTTTCTCAAAATGAATTAACTTCCTCATATTATTATATCGCTTGTGCTCTTTTTTAAGTCATATTTGCCTTGGGCTAATACTAGTTTTATTAACTAACTAATCTATTCACATCTGGTAGGTATGTTATTCTTCTTTAGCTTGAGTTTGTGTCTGTTCGGTACATAGCCATAGACATCTTTGACGAATTATCGAAAAAGTAATCTCCATTTTAGTGCTATCATCAAGTGTTAATATAATCTCATCTCGAAATACCCTATATCAAGGCACTTAAACCATTTCGCCTCAAACTTCAAAAATCTTAATACTCAACTCCAATATTAAAATCAAAATCACACAAACATCTCCGTTCATTAACCAGCTATTAAAGGACCCCTTTTTATTAAACCGTGAACATTCAAAGAGCAAAATCTCATATCTTTTGTGCTAATTTAACACCTCACATTAAGAGAAACTTGACACCCGAAGAGAGTTCGCGAAACTTTTCATGCGCCATAATGGCTTATTATAGTACAGCCAGTTTTATATTTCAATGGTTAATATTTTCAAAATTAACAATATAATTGGGCAGCGAGTCGAGTTTTGCGCACAATGCACGGTGCTTTTAGACATCTGGCGTTGAAAAAAGGGCGGATATACGAAACAGGGACTCAATAGAATCGTGTCCCAAATGCTTGGAATTTTATCCAACATCTTCCTTAAATCCATCCCCGAACATAACAGACAAGCTACTCTATTAATACGGGGATTAAGTTGATAATTGCTCGCTGAACAGTGGCACTTAATTCTATTTGGCTTGTCACTGGGAGTTGCATCTGAACATCCCTTAGAATACATTCGTTTTGATTTTTTGCACAGTAAATCGAAGTTTGTTTGTTATTCGATTTCATGGTCTATTTTTGTAGTGTTAGAGTTGTATTTTGTTTGTGTTCAGTCGAAGAATAAGTCATCACCCTTTGTAGGAATTAGGTGTAGCGTATAATTAGCGATTTCGTGAAAATTGCTAGGTAAACGCACCTAAATGTAGGGCTGTGCGCAACATGGTCGTTACGCGAATTTGTTAGAGGAATATAATATTACTTTCTGTTGACGAATACGTGAGTTATGTATGATTTAACCTTTGGGTTCCTTTATAAGTATATTTTTGTGCCTGAGCCTTCAGAAGGTCAAGGTTGACTAAGAGAATTACAGATTTGAGTTTTCTGTGAGGAGTTTCTGGCTGGCTATTTTCCACAGGACAGGTTGGATCTGTATCGTGTATAAAAGGCTGAGAAATTCTTTTTGAAATGAATAAGTTTACTTTGAGGTGAAGTTACCAAATTTTTAATACTTAATGTTTCTTTGAAGAAGCTTTTAGGGACCATGACCCGATGACATTGTGAAGACCACATAAATCCGCTGGATGCGGGAAGCACAGAATCCGTCGAAGTAGCGGTGCTTGGGGGCTATGTAGGACTTACAGAAGCATCTTTCGGCTAAAAATGATGACGGAAATCAACTAGGGTTAGACAAACACGTAGTTTCAGCTAAGCCTACGAATATCGGTCTACTACTAAACATTGGCCTCACAAATCCTACATTCAATAAGACTCTAGGCAAAACAAAACCAAGCATAATTAGCCTACATAATATTGTTCCCACTGCTGGGACATTCTCAGTGAGAGGGAGTGGGCCGTAATCCACCACGCGGGACCAGTGCGGTTTGACACACGTCACATGTTTTCGAATTTATGGTTCTAGGACATGCCGGTTTCCTCACGATGTGTTCCTTCATCGTTTTGAGAGCTGTGGTGATGAAATAATTTACAAAAACTAAAGCGCCTGTCGAGGTTCGAACCTACGACCAACAACTCGTAAATCGCGGCCGTTATCCCTGGGCCACCACTGCACTATAAAAAAAAAACAAACAGGCCCAAAGTAGAAACACCGGTTACAACTCGGGACAAAAAAAAACCAACATTATGTGCCGGGATTTCATAAAGAATAATTGCCTGAATAATTTCCGCCAGCCCTAACAAGAAGGTGAGGCAACAAACTAAAAGTGGTAATGTCACGCCCAACAATTTTCTGCCATTAAACTATTTACAGAATAAAAAGTATGGCCTACATTGTACTCGAGTTGGAAATTACGACAAAAATGTGACTTTCATATTTGTATCACATTGAGAGCTAAAGTTAAGTAAAGTGTTGAGCTAGCTAACAACTCAGAGCTTTGTCACTTGTTTGAAAAGAGTTTTGTATAAAAATTCTGGATGAAAATATGATAGTTTTGTTATAAAATTGTCAAATTAAAAGCCATGTTCGTCATATTCACTGCAGGACGTAGTTTTTTTCTTCTAATTCAAACAACTCGAGATAATAGGTAGGATATGCATACGATTATCACGCTGATCACGCTGCTGTCTGTACCCTAACACAGTTAACATAGTTATTTGACCTAAAAACATTAATATAATTAGGAAAAATTGGATTTTGAATTGAAATTGGATTGATTTCTAAATTGGATTTTAATTTGCTTTAATATTCTGAAACAGTCACGCATACAATCAAAATGGAACGAATGAATGTAAATGATTTATTGGATCTTTTTCTTTCCATGTACAAGACAGTTACGTAATTGTAACATTTACGCTCGATTCATTTTTAATTCGAAAATCATGTCTTTTTTTTCAGATTATTTAAATAAAATCAAGATTACTCGGCTTTTATGTCTAAAATAAGTATTCACAGTAAGAAAATATCGTTTATTATCCAGCCACAAGATATTTTTTTTCTAGATCAATTATTACTTTAGATATAAAAGAATTAAGACTTATGACATTTACTTTCGTGCTTGAACACGATTAAAGAGCGAATGCGATATTCAACTTTATTACTGCTGTGTTAGCGTTTAGCACATATAGAGGTGGCGGCGTGCATGGGGGCGGAGCTTGCGTGGAAATTGTGTTTAGAGTGCCTGGTCCTAATTTATTTATCCTATCCTAATTTATTTGAGGTCGGTGCAATATGTCTTCTTCTTCCTCCACACTTATCTATTAGTCGTCATCTCCCTTTCTAGCCATATCATCTTTCACTCAGTCCATCCATCGTTTCTTTGGTCTTCAGACAGACCTATTTATAGAGATTCATACTAAAAAAACTCCTAACGACATTTTTCTTTGGACTACAATTTGTATCATTCTAAATTAAACTTTCTTATGTCGGTAGTTCCTCTTAGTATTAAATAAAGTATTCCTATAAATCTCAAAGCTGTTCACCATTTAAATTGTTCAATGAAATGTGTAAACATCTGTCACATTAGACATATTTTACAAACGAATCCGAAACATTAAGGCCAAGAGTACCGACTGGACAAGCAACGAGATTCAACCGAAAAAAAAACCTTTTCATCCATAAGGCCAGTATGTCCAAAGTACCTACCCATTGACAAATATGTGACACACACGCTATTTATTTCTTTTTTTTCTACTTTTTACTTTGTCAGCTTGACTTTGTATACTGATTTAAAGTACGCTGTGGTTCGCGAGGAAAGAATGTATGAGCTGCTTCTTCATTGCTCGTGGGATACGTAGTATCCCTATGTAGTCTGTGCTCGTGGGTTGTCAAAAGGATCAACAGTAGCAATGTCCTCTTTATATCTGCTGACGATTAATTATCATCATGTACACATCTGCTGGACCTCCTCAAGTACCGCCACTTCTACCGATCCTGAGCTTCTCGCATCCAGTGAGTAACCTCGTTCTCGAATTCGCTGTGACGATTAGGTATTGCCACAGATTAGTACAAAAGCTGCACTCCACATTTTAGCTATGAAGCTACAAGTCCGCGTCGTGCCCGTCTTGTCGGGCCATTTCAGTGAGCGTAACGTATTCAGAAGATATAAGAGTTACGCGATAGAAAGAGAGGCAACTTCTAGCACAGAGATGGTTCAGTACTATTCTGTGCTTCTTGGTGAATATAACTGTAAGTAATTGGCGCTGTGCGACCTGAACTGCACTTTGTTGTGTCGTAACAAGAGTCGCTTTTTATTTTGATGATTTTGCGGAGTCAGCCGTCTGTATTAATCTGTATAATAAATAAATAATAATAAAGCTTTAATTCATTCCACACACTTAAATAACTAGGTATTATAATTATGTTGAATTTATTGTGATTTAATATTTTAGATTCTTAATCATATTACTTGATTTCATATTACATGCATTCAAATAAATAAATTCATTAATTTTTATAAAAATACATTAACATTTGTGTATGGTTTTTCTCTATCTGACGCGGTGACTAGCCAGTCTCTCTCTCAGTCCTGCGTTCGCAATAATCTCGCCCTGCCATCGGGCGCACGGCCGGCCTCTGATTCTGGTACCTCATGGATCTTCCCATTTAGTTGCACCATCCCATTAATCTGTGGTATTGCTTAAAAATGGTTAGAGATAGGTCCACGAAGCTTCCTCGGGCGGCAGCTGCTGCTAGAGGCGTCATTGGCAACATTATCCATACAAACCAAGCATGAGTAACCGTTTACTCTTGCACTCTTTTTTTTTTTTTTTTTCTAACTGAACAGACAGCTGTGCTGCTGGGGAGTTTGTTGCGCCACTTCTTCTTCCCAGCAAAAGCACTAGGAAGTGGTGAAGGGTGGGCGTTTTGGGGGACTGTCTTATGTAATTTTGACGTTCGAAAAGTGCTGATTCTCAGCCTAGTTTGAATAAATGACTTTTGAATTTTGAATTTTGAACTACGACACAAACTATCCATACAAACTGCCGGCTTTGAATGGCGATCCGTGACAGAAGATGTGCACTCAACATATTTTCGGCGACACGAATTATATTCAGTTCTAGACACTATATTGCAGTTTCTAGACTCTTCTGTGGATAGGCCCATACATACGTGATTTTATGGCTATTCTATTACATGGGACTTCAAGATAACTGGCGAAATGTGGGTAACTATCAAAGAACTTCATATCTACGCAGTTTGAAAACAAAATCCCGTGAACACGATGACCACATCTGTTACCGTCCCGGTTCTATAGCGGCCGAGCGCTGCAAGCAGAAATAGTCCTTACGATGTATAGATATAAACTTCTTCAATGGTACACCTCTGCCTAACCCCTCAGGGATTATAGGCGTAATGTTATGTTATGTTATGACGATGACTGATCAATTAACTTTCTCTTTCATTTAACACCCAAAAGGATGTATGTCATTATAACATATTTTTCATCCAAATAGCTTCTTTGTTATACCACTCATCAGTTCTCTCTACTTATCACATAATTTGTGATACACGGCCCAAAACACTGCGTTATTTATACACTTCTTTGATCAGCCATCTTGTTATATTTTAGATGCATGTTTTCTATCCTAAATCAAAGGCAGGAGGGGTTAAAGGATTGCGTTGAAAATAAAATTATTATGTTTACATTTTACATGTTCTTTTGAAGTATGCTCAGTAAATAGCGTGTGTAAGAAATGTGTGATCATAATTAAAGGGTGTGGTACAAAAAAAAACAGTGATGGCCTAGTGGTGTGACCGGACTGCCAAGTGGTCTCGAGTTCGAACCAAACGCACGCACCTCTGGCTTTTTGAAATCATGTGAGTATTGTATATTTATTGGATATTTATCTCTTGCTTCAAAAACGGTGAAGGAAAACATCGTGATGAAACCGGCATGCCTGAGAGATATTTATCGACGGCATGTGAAGCCAAGTCAGAGGCCCATGGGCGGCTTTAAAACTCTGACACCAGCAGGTTAGTCACTAACCACACGAAAATGAAAGAAGAAGGGTGTGTTACATACGCATATCAACCTACTGTCAAATTTCTTTAATTGATTTTCAACTTTATCACTGAAGTATAAGATTCAAAGTTTATTGGGAAAAATTGACAGTTTCGGGTAGTTTGACCTGCTGCTGTCTGTACAAACTATAAATCTGAACAACTTTGTTGTCAACATCGTAATCGCGAAGAAATGATCAGCAGCACTATACAAATTTCAATACCTAATCGATCCAAATATATGGGACGGCAATTTTTTTCGCGATTACGATGTTGATCCCAAAAACTTTTTTCACAATAAATAAAACCGACTTCCAAAAAAAAAAACACTACAAAGTGAAAATAAACTTTGATTTGGGGAGTCGGTGGCAAAAAAACTAAAATAAAAAACCCAAGACACCGACTTACGGGAAAATTCGAATTGTAACTTACATACCGTCGTAGGGTTAGTTCGATTCGCATTCGATAGTAGGTAAGTAATTAAAGCATTTAAACAAATAACATAATTGTAATTCTAAACGACTGCTATTTTAAGTTAGTAGGGTTTTTTTTTTTCTTTTTTTTATGGCTTCCTTTATCGGTACTGAACCTACCCCTAAGCTATGGCACGCAATTACTTTAACACCCTGTATATACGGTCGAATTGAGAAACCGCCTCCTTTTTTGAAGTCGGTTAAAATGAAATTTGTTTGTTTGATGGTCTGTACCACATCCTTAAATATGACCACGCATTTGTAATACACGCTTTTTTTTTTTTTTTTTTTCTAAACGCTGCTGTGTAAATATTGTGACGTTTTTGCCATAGTTTATTAAATTATATGCGATGTCAAAGTTCCCACATAAATGAAACTTGATACTTTTCAAATATAAAAAGTTATGGACCATTAAGAAATCTAGAAGTGTCATAAAGAAAGATACGAATTTGCAATTGTAAAGATTTCAAGCCATAGTTCTGGCGTCTGTTTGTTTAAAATTTATTACAATTGTATGTAAATATATTCGTTTACAAATTACCACAAAAGGATCAAAATGGAACACCTATAACTCCATGAATGAGTAGACAATAAACTTTGCCGAGTCCCGAGCGATGACATTTTGAATTATAAGTATTTGAATTTGATCAACGGTTTTCGTATATTTACAGCGATACGTCCCGACTTTGCTCAAGTATTTTTTTGAATTAAAATACTGCTATAAATTTGTGTGTTATATGTGTTGTATTTGTGTTATTGGCCTGTTAATCTACAGTCTAACTTTTAATTAACTGCAGTAAAATTACACTTGAGACTGTCATTTCGTTAAAAAATATTCGAAGTTATTGACGAAATGACAGTAAGAAGCCCGACTATACTACTTTGGGTTTCCTACAAATAAAAGTAATCATTTAATGGAGCTACAGCAGTGCTGGTAACTGTAGGATATCGACATTACTTACTAATTAGGTCAAATGGCTATTAATCCGTTTAAAATCTGGTAACCCAGCCACTTTTCTTTGGACTTTGAAAACTTCAACGTAGTCTTTTCAAAATGAACGTCATTGGGATTAATCAAAATCAATAAGGGATAATACCTATAACCTAAAATTGTTATGATTCAATTAAAAGGAACATTAGAAAGAAAGAAAGAAAATACATTTATTTGGCACAGACTAAAAGGCACACAAGTAGAAAGATTTAAAAAAGACAGATAAAAGGAAAGAATACAAAATAAAAAGTGTAAAACTGCGTTGCATGATACCAGCAGGAATGTGTGCCTCGCGGCTACGCCAAATAGGCCCAGTTCGGCATATATGCCAGACAACTTGTGCCCGACGCTGGTTTTCAACTGGACCTGAAGTGTGAGGGGACGGGTATAAATCAGTTTTATACCGCAACGTGTGCATTAAATAATCAAATGAACCAGTAATATGAAATGGACCAGCAGTCGGTAATTTTTTGCTACTTTATGGTTCATACAAAATATTTTACATGATACAAAAACAACAATCAATCAATCTGCCTAACCTTTTCGCAACTATGTTGGGGTCGGCTTCCAGTCTAACCGGATGCAGCTGAATACCAGTATTTTACATGGAGCGACTGCCTATCTGACCTCCACAACCCAGTAACTGGGTATTACGATACCGTAGGTAAGACTGGTTGTGAGACTTTCGGGCTTCTGACGACCCGTAACGACTGTCCAAGAGCCACGAATGACAGCCGAGACCAACGGCTTAACGTGCTCGAGGCACGGAGGAGTCTCGGTATGTAAAGATGGTCACCCATCCACAGACCAACCCTGTCAAGCGTATCGTAGGTTAACCTGATGGATCAACCCGTGCAGCAGTTTTAACTTAGCCACGAGCTCCTCGATACAAAAACAACAATACAGCAATTTATATCACCCGCTTCGCCCGCGTGATAATCTATAAATTAAACCCTATGTTTCTTAGTACTACTGATAATATAGCATTCTACTGGTGTAAGAATTTTTAAAATTAATCCAGTAGTTTTTGAGTTCATTACAAACAAAAATACAAATATTTTCTCTATGATATTGTGTTTCGCAAACGTTTATTTCATTTTGATACAAACTCAGGTGTTTTCTTTGTCTGCCATTATCATTGTTTGAAGAATCTATAAACTTTGAGCTCAGTTCTATTTTTCTTTGATATAATATATTTATTTTATTATGATATAGGATCAAGTAAATATCATTATCGTTGGCACCGATTGTTTGTTTTTCAAGAAAAGAATAGACCAAAGGCTTTTTCTCAAACATGCTTGAAAATTCAAGCATTATTTTGACAATTTTCTTTTAGATAAATCTAAATTGTTGTACTGGCCGAATTCATGGTATTGTTTGTATGAAAATCCATATTATTTAAAAATGGAACCAACTTTTTACTTCATCACATGGCAACTAAGGTCGTAACATATCAAAGATTTTATTTAAATTTCGAATTGGTTTGCAAATAGGTAGAGCTGTTTAAAAAGTAAAGAAGTTACAAATGAACATAATGGCGTGTGAAAAATTATCGTTGTTCGTCATTGATTGTGGACTTGAAAATAAATTTACTTAGATTGAATTTCCGCGCATTATTTGAGAAAAGTACTATACAAGCCTTTGGACGCAACCAGGCATTGATGAACAGAAGTACCTATGTGTATCAATGCCCTTGTTGCAGGCCCCGACAGTATATTAGATGTATTTTAAAAAGGTTTTTCAGATAAACTGCGAACAAAGGCGTTAACTAACTGTATTATCCAAATGATTGAACTTTATTAAAGATTCTTTTAGAAATCTATTAGGTAAAGTTTTATCAAATTAATAATTAAACAACAAGCAAACTGGTGATAAAAAGTAAAACCTTTCACTGACTGTTATAAGTTATAACATAAAATCAATCGATTTGTACTTCGGCAGTTAATTTCGATTTCAACATTACCATATTCTTGAAACTCGAATCATAACTATGTAAAACACATCGAATTCCGATAGAACATAAGAAATAAACATTTATAACGTTGTTAAAACTTATAATACAAAATACACACGGCCATTTATCTACATTTGGAACATAAAAATGAAATTCTATAATAACGTCAACGACCATGAGGCCGTAACACTCCGATGACGAACCAAAAAAATATGTAACGATTTCAAAACAAACAAACGATTTTTGTAAATTTCTTCTCGAATGAAAAAAATAAAACTTTTGTGACCTGACAAATGGTAAAAGATGGTAATAAAATGGTAACGGATGGTAATGGGATAGATAGTGGGCCGATTCGGCCCCCCACCGCTCGCTACGGGTTAATAGCACACCCATCAACTCCATATGTATCTCAGCGTGATAAAGTATTTGTTTATGAATAATTCTCCTAATGTTTATTGTAAAGTATTGCCTAAACTGGAAGTTACTAACGGGAAGAGATATTGATTAAATTTTTTAATGTATTGTCGATTTGTTTGGGAACCGTATAAATGTCGGATTTATGCTGATCTGTCGAAAAAATGTCGAATCAGCTGTTTATTTTTTTGGAGGAAATCGAGTCTTGAACACGATCATAAGCGAACAAGTATCGATTTCTTCTACAGCACCAAAAATGGTGATAACATAAATTGTTACGATCTACTTTTTTAGATTTGTAAACAAAATTAATGCTGTTATATATCGAAAACGAGAATATTTTCTATGACTTTACCAACATAAACTTTGAAGGAAATCCCGTATTCAATATTTCAAGTACCACACAACCAAATACTGAATTTACTAGGAGATTCCGTATTTGGTTCCTCCGGCAAGTGAGAAACCGATTTCGAAATGCGAGGTCTAGCCTACCCAAAGTCGGGAAGATGGAATTTTGCACGCAACGACGGGTTAGACAGAAAACATGCATGACTGGTCTTAACGACCGGACACGGCGCTTGAGGGTTAGTTAAGGTTAGTTTCCATAATGCTAACGTTTAACCGAAATTGAGGTAGTGGTAGGGTTTCTCTTATTCCCTTGTGTTTTTGTAGAAATGAAGAAATGAATAGTTTTGTTATTAGCAACTCAGGTAAAGATAGAACATTCGGTGTAAGATAAAGGGGAATATTTCAACGGACTTTAAAAATCCTGTTTCACATTTTAAAATATTTAGCTTTAAAATTAATTGAATGAACCATAAAAATAATGGTTTCCACTAAAAATATGCTTAGCTTTAAAATTAAATGAACACTAATATTATAAAGGCGAAAGTTTGTGAGTGTGTATGTTTGTCTCTTCTTCATGCTAAAACTACTGAACGGATTTGGATAAAATTTGGCACACAGATATTTTATAGCCTGGATTAAGACATAAGATACTTTTTATCCCGATATTCCTACGGGAACGAAACGTATGCGGGTGAAACCGAGAGGCGCAGCTAGTAAACTATAAATTTAACTCGCAAAAAAGGTTAGGTTAGGTTAGAACTGTGACCCCCTACAAAAATGACTAGAATATAATATATAGAAAAAAAATATTTTTCGGTTTCGGAGTTGGCCTTCGTCACAGGGTTATAGTGCAAACGATTATTTTTGTAGGTATTTTAATTATGTTGCTTATGAAATTAATACTTTATAGTGTACCTATATTTATTTTTTAAATTTGGTTCGTGTTTATAATATTCAATTATAGGTGTATTATTCTTTTAAAGTCCTGATAAACAATTTTATAGCTGTTTTCATCAAATTAAAGTGCTTTAAATACATCCCTAAGATAAATACACACATCAACACGGTCTAGGGATATTTCATACTCAATTAAATAACTCGAAAAGTACTGGCCGCATTGGAATCTTTTATACACCGATTTGTTTGTAATTTATCTCAGACTAATTCCAAATTAAAATTTTTGAAAATTCTTTTGTTTCGGTGGCATAAAAATGTCTTGATGAGAGGAGAGGGAATTCTCATTTGTGCGAAATTTAGAAAACAATACGAATTACGTTTAGTTACAGTTTTTTTTCATTTTTAAACGAAAGATAAAGTTAAAATTGAGGTATTGTAGCCATGCAACGCCGACATTTGACGAGGGCGGAGATGTTACGAGCTGTGGGAATGCTGGAAGCTGGATCTGTTCAGCGTAATGTTGCTGAGGCCATAGGGACCCATCAAAATGTAATTTCAAGATTGTGGACACGCTATCGTGCCACAGGTGAAGTAGCGGAGAGGCACCGGGGGCCAAGTCGCATCACTACCCCCAGACAAGACCGATTTTTGCAAATTACTGCGCGAGCTCAACCAAATGCAACGGCGACTCAATTGGTCCAAAGGCTGCGAGTGGAACACCAAGTGCTTGTGAGTGACCAAACTGTAAGAAGGCGACTGCATGAAAGCAATCTACGCTCTCGTAGACCACTCCGGGTCCCACCTTTACGGAGAGGCAATCGTGGACGACGATTAGAATGGGTTCGGAACCACGTGGACTGGGGCCGTGAGCAATGGTCCAATGTGCTGTTCACGGATGAATCCAGGTTCGGCTTCCATCCAGATTCACGAAGGACGCGTGTTTGGCGAGTTCCTGGACGATGGAGCCGTCTCCAGAACCCTCAGGAAGTTCACCCATACCAAGGAGGAACAATTATGGTTTGGGCAGGAATTCGTCTTGGAGGACGGACGGATCTCGTTTGGGTGCGGGGCAATATGACGGCAGAACGATACGTCCAACAGGTGCTGGGGCCCGTAATCTTGCCCCACAGAACACAAATGGGGCAAGATTTCCTGCTCATGCACGACAATGCCCGGGCACACACGGCGAGAACGGTAGCAGCTTGGTTACATACACATAATGTTAGGGCCTTAGACTGGCCTGCTCAATCGCCAGATCTAAATCCCATTGAGCATGCGTGGGATATGCTGCAAAGAAGAGCTCTGAAGGAAGTTCCTGAAAATCTGGCTACAGAAGATCAACTTTTTGCGCACCTCAGAAGGACATGGGACAATATTCCGCAGCAAGACATTGACAACCTTGTTCTGAGCATGCCGAATCGTTGCCGATGTGTTATGAACATCATGGGCGCTTTCTCAGACTACTAAATTCAAGTTTATAAACACAAATTAAATGATTTTTCTATTTTTTTCAGTTTTTACTCACAAATTAAAAGTTAATTCATATACGGTTTCCGTCTATGCTTCATTTTTTTCCATAAAATCCTGAAATTTTAATCTAAGTACCTTAACCATTATTAAAAAATGGTAGAATATTAAATAACGTATCTTTTAAATATATACATGTCATATAAATAATTAACACATTGATAGTAATTCGCTTTTTAAAAAATATCCCTAGACCGTGTTGATGTGTGTATGTAAAGCGAAGTTAAATTGTTTTTCACTTCTCATGCTCTGAAAGTGCTTATTTGTGCAGGATATAGGCTGCACAAAATCGAATTTTGTGCACAAGTGCATTAACGTATCTACTCATAAATGTATTTATATTAAGGCAAAGGAAATGAGCCATACAGCCAAACACAATAAGAAGTTCATAGATAGAATTTGTTATTTTATAATATTTATTTTAATTTATTTGCCTTATGTGTTTTTTAAGACATAAAACAATTTCCTTCAGTACTTATTCAAAACTGTACCTACTAATTTTACTTTGAATTTTAATTAAAGAAATGTTATGTTATACTACTGTTTTATTTCCTCGCAATCGAAGTGAAAAGCAGAGAACTCGTTCACAAAACCATTTTATCCTCGACATTACTATCAGCCCTCGCCTTCGTCTCGGGCTGCTAAAAGTCTCGGATAAAAATGGTTCATTTTGTGCACTTGTTGTAAAATCTACTATTATTTATAAATTAAATTGTTCTCAGAAAGGAGGCTTAGTTGGTACGACCACGTAATAAGAAGAGATGATGGTTTCCCAGTAAAATCAGTCTTGAATATTCCTAGGAAACGCCTGGGCAGAGGAAGTCTCGCCGCTATATGGCGGCCCAGTATTGAGGAGGTTAAAGCGCAGAACCTAACTCCAATGACAACCCAGGACAGAGAGTCCTGGCGTCGCCGCCGCGCGCGCCGCTATAGAACAAGACCCGACCCCAAATAGAACTGGGATTAACGATTGGAAGAAGAAGAAAAACAATAAAATGTTCTAAGAATTGATAAACATTGAATACCTAACTTAGTTGTAATAAAATCTTGTGTTCTTAGGTTACCCTTTAAATCCTTTCCATAATGATTATGGACGTTGACAATTTTTTTTTTGTCCGTCCGATAGAAAATTAAAAAATATTGGACACACATTTTTCTTTTTTAACGTAATCAAAAGATTACGGCAATACATTGAGCTAAAATGTGGGATGACGTCACTCTCCGGTAGATTTTGTACTGAATTGTGTCGACGCGAGCCCCCACTACTTTAATGCGTTTTATCTAAAAAAATTTTTTATTAATATGATAAATAAAAAAATACGTGTATAATACTTATTTTTTTAATTATCTGTCTGACGGACTAAATACTTTTTTTTCCTTGTGAACATCCCTATTACTACGTCTGCCCGTTTAACTTACCGTAATTAATTTGTGCTAATTCTCTAATTAATACCGTGGTAACTGATGAATAATAAATAAATTGACAGTTCTATATCGTTATGTCTAGGTGTGTTAAATAAAATGTACTAAAACAATATTTTTTTTGTTTCACAGGTAAGCAATTCAGTTTTATGGAATCATACGCTACTCAAGGAGCAATAAAGTAAGTTTTATGAACGAGATAAAACTGGTAATTACTGGATAAATTACTAGTGTGGATTTTAAAACATCGTATCATTGAATTTAAAAGAATTTACTTAAACTTTAAATAGTACAAAAAAATAGAGGTAGGTAAGAATTAGGTAGATACCTATTCAATAGCTTTCATGTAGGATTTTTTTTTCTAATCATTTTTTTTATATGTTTCTTAATATTAAAATAAAACATTAAAAAATATAAACAATAGTGGTCCGCCGGTGTCGGGAGCAGGGTCCAAGCTACCGGTGGTTTAGGGCTGCAGAGATAGGAACCTCCTCATGATGCGAGCCGTATCATGAGCGAGTACCTACTGCCTACTGAATCAGGCCCTTGATCCGAGCGCCTAACATTCATTTTATTGTTAAACAAATTAATTTAAAAAAAATATAGTGACACTGATATTCGCCTTAAGTTTAGTAAGAATACATTTACTACGGCAGTTTTCATTAAGATTCCGAACAGTTCAACATAAAATATATTTTGACTAAAATAATAAATTTTATATGTAATAATCAGCCTATTCTTTATAGAAACAAGCAAAATTGTATGCAAATTAATGTATATAGCTGTTCGCACCTTCTTTGTAAGATTAAATTTAAATTACAAATTGATACACGCATTTAAATCTTCAAATTAAATAAAAACTTTAGAATTTTACGAAAAATTTGTATTGTCTATGAAAAACTGGTATTTAGTTAGTCAAGGTTTGGCCAACAGGCAGATCTTCAGCAGAAGTTAAAATACGCAGGCCAATAACAAAGTGACGGGTTTTTTTTTTCATCACTTCGGGTTATCTCTTGGCCTGCATCTCACCTGATGGTAAGTGATGACCACGCCGAAGGTGGAAGCGAGCTTCACCCGGAATCCTCAACCACAGAGGAACTGGCTATCTTACCTGTAACTGCCGAAACACAACCATGCTGTTAACATTGTTGTTATGGAGACTTAGATAAGATGATGGTACCTAGCCGGACGACCTGATTAATTAAGAATTAGTTTAACTTATTGGTGATGTTCTTCAGAAAGGACAGGTGCGTGGTACTCGCAACCGGCGTGCGTGTATGACCAGATGTATGAACGTAAACGAGGCAAAAGGAGTGTGTAAGGATCGTAGCAGGTGGCGTTCTGTAGTTTCTGCCTAATCACATGGGAAGAAGGCGTGAGTTTATGTATGTATGTATGTAGTTTACAAACCTGTAGTCAGGCTTACGAGTATTAACAGACTTCCGATAGATAGTAGAAACTTGCTTTGAATGTGGGTGTGCATCTTAAAACAATTACCACTGTACAACACATCTCTTGAACTACTGCGACTTCCTTTATCGCTCTGTTGATTCTCGCACATTCCAATATGTTTAATAATTCACGCTCTGACGGGACAAAGCAATCACCATGCTGCCGGCCACAGACTTACCACAGCTACAAATATGTCTATGAAACTGGTACTACTGCCTCTTTGTTTGCATGTCTACCTATTCGTCGCATGTCTGTCGTTCATGGGTTCAATAGTTCACGCTTCGCCGCGTTCGGTCTATGCTGGTATGCTGGTTCGTCGGGTACGCAGCATTCTGGTGGTTTCTGCTAAGGCTCGATTAGCTCGGCTTTGTTAAACTCCAGCTAAAGTATGTGGATGACACCGTTTGTATCGGGACTTTTGATATTCTGATATTCTATTGTTTTTTGTTGATGTTGTTGTGTGCCAGTTTTGTTGTGAAAGCTGAATTGAGGTATGTGAAACGGGAGACCTGTTTTTCGAAATGGATCATGATATTGAATTTTTTGGGAATACATACAGCTAACTGCTGGTACTGTTCCTAGTATTGCGTTGTTGTGTGCAATTCAAATTCAAAATATTTTATTTCACATATACCTACATGGGCACTTATGAAACGTCAGAAGCTAGGTGCACGGTTCCTATTGGTCGTTTCCTGTGGAGAAGAGGCGGCAAGAGACTCTAAGGATTTTCTTTTAAAAATAATTGGCTTTTACAATATTTTCATATAACAGTGGTAATAGGTATGGGAGGACAGTGTAGGTCTTTCAACAAGTACCAAGTACTGAACAAAGTAGACAAACAGTCCACTAAGCCTACAGCGTTCTAACAGTCACAAAATAGAAAATAATCTATATAAAATATAAATTAATAACATAACATCACGCTTGTATTCCCCGAAGGGCTGGGCAGAGGTGTTCTATTAGTACACCAACGTTTCGCCAGTTAAATTTGAGACCCATGTAATAGGGGGCGAGCCTATTGCCATCAACCGGGCACAGATCCAGACTCCGGGCTGCTACTAAGAAATTCCTGATGGAAAAACCTAATAACACTTTGCCCGACCCGGGAATTGAACCCAGGACCTCATGGTCAGCAGTAGCGCTTGCAACCACTAGACCAACGAGGCAGTGTATGTGATGGAAAAACCTAATAACACTTTGCCCGACCCGGGAATTGAACCCAGGACCTCATGGTCAGCAGTAGCGCTTGCAACCACTAGACCAACGAAGCAGTGTATGTGTATAAATTAATAAATAAAAATAAAAACGTATTTTAAACGAAATGACGTGATTGATATTACAACTGTAACAAATCTGAATAATTATCATGTCTACAAAAGCCAAAAAGAGTTAAAATTAAATTGCAGATATAATGTCAAATAATAGAATGATTATGTCAAGGAAGAAGTCAAAAACCGTTAATGAGGTACCAGGGAAGCCATGTGCAAAAGGAATTATTGCCAAACTTCCTTGTCTTCAACGTAGTCTTTAATTTTATAATATGCTTTTTTGATAAGGACACGTTTAATGTGGGTTTTGAAGTTCTCATCGCTAAGTTCTGTAACCGACTTTGGCAACTTGTTATAGAAGCGGATACTGTTTATAAGAAATGACTTGCTTGTTTTTGTTAATCTTTTGAGTATCACAATTTCATGTCTACTACGTGTATTGTATTATACAAATCGCTTCTTATTTCGAAAAGTCCTAAGCTTTTGCGAACATACAATATACTTTTCATCCCACCATCTCGGAAAGAGTATTTTTAATCTTCAGTATCTGAGTGGAAAAGCCGTTTTTATTCTCTAGAGGATAAAGTAAATTGAATTTAGAACATCGTGTGCACTAAGTTTGTGAATTAAAATAGTTATTTGTTATACAAGAGTGCAAAGTTGCTTTTTAACCGCGTGTTCAATTTTGATGACCGAGCAAGCGAAGGATTCTAAAATTGAATCACGAGCGCAGCGAGTGATTCAAAATTAGAATCCTGAGCGTTAGCGAGGGAATCAAAAGAGCACGAGGTGAAAAATCTTTGCACTCGAGTGCAACACGTAACTTTTCATTCCACCTCAGCGAGGAAATGACTAAATGCAAAAAAAAAAACGTTTACAATCACAAGATAGGTACACTTTTATTTCAGTTTAGGTATTAATTACTACATTATGACAGGTAAGTATTACAGAATAATCTTTAAATTATAACAAAATAATACTAAGGTATAATTAAGAAAATTTTAAAGTAACGTTGCTACAGTTATTTAAATTGAGTGTAATATTTTTGTTTGGTACTGTAATATTGTTGTTAGTCACTTGTGTACTGTTTTTCGGTAAACTATCTGTCATACTTAATAGTTGTACCGATTCATCGGATTCCCTTGGCGTGAATGTTGGAGAGAGAGGGAGATGGTTAGGTGTTTCATAACGGCTTATTTTTGATGTAGAAGGGCCAGTACAAGGATCCGATTGAGGCTCTTTCAGTGTAATGGCTCCTACGATGCCTTCACATATTTTAGACTTATTTTGGATGGAATCCTCTATGTATCCCTCTACAACTGCATTGGACTTCCAGCCTCCGTGGCGCTTAAGGGACAGCAGATCAGCTCCGGAATCAGCCAAAAGTGTGGCTGAAGTTCGTCGGAAACAATGACCCGTGTACAACAGGGGTTCTGGAAGTTCAAGAAATGTTGCTATTTCTCGTGGGATACTGCCAATTTTATTAGTACCCATAGGCTGTCTAACACACTTTCCATTGCGATACTGTAGAAAAAATCGATTGATTGGAGTGTTAGGCGGGCGTAAGGCTTGATATTTCTCAACAATCGTTACGTATTCCTTGCGAATGACGAAGTTGCGGTCTCTTTTTGTCTTTGTATTAGGTAAATTAATTAATAGTAAGTCATCTGAATGTTTCTCAATGTTTTTGACATTAAGTTGTGTTAGTTCATTAGTTCGACATGCTCCGTTTATTCCAATAATAAGAACAACCTGTAACGTAAAGAGTATTGTAGTAGATAAATGAATAAAATTGATATGAACGCATAATTATGCCTATCAACATCTACTAAGTATACTATTTAATTGAGATTAATATACTTAAGTAGATACTGAATGTGCAACTGACTTACTTTTGCCGCCAAATATACGGAATCGGGTGCTTCGTTAAGAAACTTTTCAATATCAGATACTGTGAAAACCTTCGATTTTTTTGGTTGATGACCAGATGAGGCTCTTTTTAAAAATGTCACTAATTTAGGATAGGTATCGATATGTTTGTCTTTTTTCATCTTTATTGTTGCTTTTAGCATCGAATACGTACTCCATAGAGTGCTTGCTTTCTTGTTCTCGGATAATTCTATAAAATATGCCAGCAAAACGTTTTCTGAGAAAGTTTTGGCTCCTTTTGCTAGTCGCCACGTGTTGAACATATCGTACTGTTTTAAATACTTCTCGCGTAATTGTTGAGGGAGAAAGCTCATTTGCGCATTATTAACAGTTTCAGTCAATTCTGTTGGCGTCAAGCAAACTTCCTCGTCGCTAGAATCACTCATTTTAGTTTTTTCACTTGTTTTCAAGTTTCTTGTTTTTAATATACCTAAGGTTTAACAATGACGTGAAAAAATGCCGCGTAAAGAACCGCGTACAAAGCAAATTGAAAAAAGAACACCAAGAAGGTTGCGAGTCTGAGTTTTTAACAAATTAAAAAAAAGTTGTATGATATATTCGGCACCATAGAGGTAGCAGTAAATAGGTTTAATGTTTTTTTTAATTCACAAACTTAGTGCACACGATGTTCTAAATTCAATTTACTTTATCCTCTAGAGAATAAAAACGGCTTTTCCACTCAGATACTGAAGATTAAAAATACTCTTTCCGAGATGGTGGGATGAAAAAAACATTAAACCTATTTACTGCTACCTCTATGGTGCCGAATATATCATACAACTTTTTTTTAATTTGTTAAAAACTCAGACTCGGAACCTTCTTGGTGTTCTTTTTTCAATTTGCTTTGTACGCGGTTCTTTACGCGGCATTTTTTCACGTCATTGTTAAACCTTAGGTATATTAAAAACAAGAAACTTGAAAACAAGTGAAAAAACTAAAATGAGTGATTCTAGCGACGAGGAAGTTTGCTTGACGCCAACAGAATTGACTGAAACTGTTAATAATGCGCAAATGAGCTTTCTCCCTCAACAATCACGCGAGAAGTATTTAAAACAGTACGATATGTTCAACACGTGGCGACTAGCAAAAGGAGCCAAAACTTTCTCAGAAAACGTTTTGCTGGCATATTTTATAGAATTATCCGAGAACAAGAAAGCAAGCACTCTATGGAGTACGTATTCGATGCTAAAAGCAACAATAAAGATGAAAAAAGACAAACATATCGATACCTATCCTAAATTAGTGGCATTTTTAAAAAGAGCCTCATCTGGTCATCAACCAAAAAAATCGAAGGTTTTCACAGTATCTGATATTGAAAAGTTTCTTAACGAAGCACCCGATTCCGTATATTTGGCGGCAAAAGTAAGTCAGTTGCACATTCAGTATCTACTTAAGTATATTAATCTCAATTAAATAGTATACTTAGTAGATGTTGATAGGCATAATTATGCGTTCATATCAATTTTATTCATTTATCTACTACAATACTCTTTACGTTACAGGTTGTTCTTATTATTGGAATAAACGGAGCATGTCGAACTAATGAACTAACACAACTTAATGTCAAAAACATTGAGAAACATTCAGATGACTTACTATTAATTAATTTACCTAATACAAAGACAAAAAGAGACCGCAACTTCGTCATTCGCAAGGAATACGTAACGATTGTTGAGAAATATCAAGCCTTACGCCCGCCTAACACTCCAATCAATCGATTTTTTCTACAGTATCGCAATGGAAAGTGTGTTAGACAGCCTATGGGTACTAATAAAATTGGCAGTATCCCACGAGAAATAGCAACATTTCTTGAACTTCCAGAACCCCTGTTGTACACGGGTCATTGTTTCCGACGAACTTCAGCCACACTTTTGGCTGATTCCGGAGCTGATCTGCTGTCCCTTAAGCGCCACGGAGGCTGGAAGTCCAATGCAGTTGTAGAGGGATACATAGAGGATTCCATCCAAAATAAGTCTAAAATATGTGAAGGCATCGTAGGAGCCATTACACTGAAAGAGCCTCAATCGGATCCTTGTACTGGCCCTTCTACATCAAAAATAAGCCGTTATGAAACACCTAACCATCTCCCTCTCTCTCCAACATTCACGCCAAGGGAATCCGATGAATCGGTACAACTATTAAGTATGACAGATAGTTTACCGAAAAACAGTACACAAGTGACTAACACCAATATTACAGTACCAAACAAAAATATTACACTCAATTTAAATAACTGTAGCAACGTTACTTTAAAATTTTCTTAATTATACCTTAGTATTATTTTGTTATAATTTAAAGATTATTCTGTAATACTTACCTGTCATAATGTAGTAATTAATACCTAAACTGAAATAAAAGTGTACCTATCTTGTGATTGTAAACGTTTTTTTTTTTGCATTTAGTCATTTCCTCGCTGAGGTGGAATGAAAAGTTACGTGTTGCACTCGAGTGCAAAGATTTTTCACCTCGTGCTCTTTTGATTCCCTCGCTAACGCTCAGGATTCTAATTTTGAATCACTCGCTGCGCTCGTGATTCAATTTTAGAATCCTTCGCTTGCTCGGTCATCAAAATTGAACACGCGGTTAAAAAGCAACTTTGCACTCTTGTATAACAAATAACTATTTCATCCCACCATCTCGGAAAGAGTATTTTTAATCTTCAGTATCTGAGTGGAAAAGCCGTTTTTATTCTCTAGAGGATAAAGTAAATTGAATTTAGAACATCGTGTGCACTAAGTTTGTGAATTAAAAAAAACATTAAACCTATTTACTGCTACCTCTATGGTGCCGAATATATCATACAACTTTTTTTTAATTTGTTAAAAACTCAGACTCGGAACCTTCTTGGTGTTCTTTTTTCAATTTGCTTTGTACGCGGTTCTTTACGCGGCATTTTTTCACGTCATTGTTAAACCTTAGGTATATTAAAAACAAGAAACTTGAAAACAAGTGAAAAAACTAAAATGAGTGATTCTAGCGACGAGGAAGTTTGCTTGACGCCAACAGAATTGACTGAAACTGTTAATAATGCGCAAATGAGCTTTCTCCCTCAACAATCACGTGAGAAGTATTTAAAACAGTACGATATGTTCAACACGTGGCGACTAGCAAAAGGAGCCAAAACTTTCTCAGAAAACGTTTTGCTGGCATATTTTATAGAATTATCCGAGAACAAGAAAGCAAGCACTCTATGGAGTACGTATTCGATGCTAAAAGCAACAATAAAGATGAAAAAAGACAAACATATCGATACCTATCCTAAATTAGTGGCATTTTTAAAAAGAGCCTCATCTGGTCATCAACCAAAAAAATCGAAGGTTTTCACAGTATCTGATATTGAAAAGTTTCTTAACGAAGCACCCGATTCCGTATATTTGGCGGCAAAAGTAAGTCAGTTGCACATTCAGTATCTACTTAAGTATATTAATCTCAATTAAATAGTATACTTAGTAGATGTTGATAGGCATAATTATGCGTTCATATCAATTTTATTCATTTATCTACTACAATACTCTTTACGTTACAGGTTGTTCTTATTATTGGAATAAACGGAGCATGTCGAACTAATGAACTAACACAACTTAATGTCAAAAACATTGAGAAACATTCAGATGACTTACTATTAATTAATTTACCTAATACAAAGACAAAAAGAGACCGCAACTTCGTCATTCGCAAGGAATACGTAACGATTGTTGAGAAATATCAAGCCTTACGCCCGCCTAACACTCCAATCAATCGATTTTTTCTACAGTATCGCAATGGAAAGTGTGTTAGACAGCCTATGGGTACTAATAAAATTGGCAGTATCCCACGAGAAATAGCAACATTTCTTGAACTTCCAGAACCCCTGTTGTACACGGGTCATTGTTTCCGACGAACTTCAGCCACACTTTTGGCTGATTCCGGAGCTGATCTGCTGTCCCTTAAGCGCCACGGAGGCTGGAAGTCCAATGCAGTTGTAGAGGGATACATAGAGGATTCCATCCAAAATAAGTCTAAAATATGTGAAGGCATCGTAGGAGCCATTACACTGAAAGAGCCTCAATCGGATCCTTGTACTGGCCCTTCTACATCAAAAATAAGCCGTTATGAAACACCTAACCATCTCCCTCTCTCTCCAACATTCACGCCAAGGGAATCCGATGAATCGGTACAACTATTAAGTATGACAGATAGTTTACCGAAAAACAGTACACAAGTGACTAACACCAATATTACAGTACCAAACAAAAATATTACACTCAATTTAAATAACTGTAGCAACGTTACTTTAAAATTTTCTTAATTATACCTTAGTATTATTTTGTTATAATTTAAAGATTATTCTGTAATACTTACCTGTCATAATGTAGTAATTAATACCTAAACTGAAATAAAAGTGTACCTATCTTGTGATTGTAAACGTTTTTTTTTTTGCATTTAGTCATTTCCTCGCTGAGGTGGAATGAAAAGTTACGTGTTGCACTCGAGTGCAAAGATTTTTCACCTCGTGCTCTTTTGATTCCCTCGCTAACGCTCAGGATTCTAATTTTGAATCACTCGCTGCGCTCGTGATTCAATTTTAGAATCCTTCGCTTGCTCGGTCATCAAAATTGAACACGCGGTTAAAAAGCAACTTTGCACTCTTGTATAACAAATAACTATTTCATCCCACCATCTCGGAAAGAGTATTTTTAATCTTCAGTATCTGAGTGGAAAAGCCGTTTTTATTCTCTAGAGGATAAAGTAAATTGAATTTAGAACATCGTGTGCACTAAGTTTGTGAATTAAAAAAAACATTAAACCTATTTACTGCTACCTCTATGGTGCCGAATATATCATACAACTTTTTTTTAATTTGTTAAAAACTCAGACTCGGAACCTTCTTGGTGTTCTTTTTTCAATTTGCTTTGTACGCGGTTCTTTACGCGGCATTTTTTCACGTCATTGTTAAACCTTAGGTATATTAAAAACAAGAAACTTGAAAACAAGTGAAAAAACTAAAATGAGTGATTCTAGCGACGAGGAAGTTTGCTTGACGCCAACAGAATTGACTGAAACTGTTAATAATGCGCAAATGAGCTTTCTCCCTCAACAATCACGTGAGAAGTATTTAAAACAGTACGATATGTTCAACACGTGGCGACTAGCAAAAGGAGCCAAAACTTTCTCAGAAAACGTTTTGCTGGCATATTTTATAGAATTATCCGAGAACAAGAAAGCAAGCACTCTATGGAGTACGTATTCGATGCTAAAAGCAACAATAAAGATGAAAAAAGACAAACATATCGATACCTATCCTAAATTAGTGGCATTTTTAAAAAGAGCCTCATCTGGTCATCAACCAAAAAAATCGAAGGTTTTCACAGTATCTGATATTGAAAAGTTTCTTAACGAAGCACCCGATTCCGTATATTTGGCGGCAAAAGTAAGTCAGTTGCACATTCAGTATCTACTTAAGTATATTAATCTCAATTAAATAGTATACTTAGTAGATGTTGATAGGCATAATTATGCGTTCATATCAATTTTATTCATTTATCTACTACAATACTCTTTACGTTACAGGTTGTTCTTATTATTGGAATAAACGGAGCATGTCGAACTAATGAACTAACACAACTTAATGTCAAAAACATTGAGAAACATTCAGATGACTTACTATTAATTAATTTACCTAATACAAAGACAAAAAGAGACCGCAACTTCGTCATTCGCAAGGAATACGTAACGATTGTTGAGAAATATCAAGCCTTACGCCCGCCTAACACTCCAATCAATCGATTTTTTCTACAGTATCGCAATGGAAAGTGTGTTAGACAGCCTATGGGTACTAATAAAATTGGCAGTATCCCACGAGAAATAGCAACATTTCTTGAACTTCCAGAACCCCTGTTGTACACGGGTCATTGTTTCCGACGAACTTCAGCCACACTTTTGGCTGATTCCGGAGCTGATCTGCTGTCCCTTAAGCGCCACGGAGGCTGGAAGTCCAATGCAGTTGTAGAGGGATACATAGAGGATTCCATCCAAAATAAGTCTAAAATATGTGAAGGCATCGTAGGAGCCATTACACTGAAAGAGCCTCAATCGGATCCTTGTACTGGCCCTTCTACATCAAAAATAAGCCGTTATGAAACACCTAACCATCTCCCTCTCTCTCCAACATTCACGCCAAGGGAATCCGATGAATCGGTACAACTATTAAGTATGACAGATAGTTTACCGAAAAACAGTACACAAGTGACTAACACCAATATTACAGTACCAAACAAAAATATTACACTCAATTTAAATAACTGTAGCAACGTTACTTTAAAATTTTCTTAATTATACCTTAGTATTATTTTGTTATAATTTAAAGATTATTCTGTAATACTTACCTGTCATAATGTAGTAATTAATACCTAAACTGAAATAAAAGTGTACCTATCTTGTGATTGTAAACGTTTTTTTTTTTGCATTTAGTCATTTCCTCGCTGAGGTGGAATGAAAAGTTACGTGTTGCACTCGAGTGCAAAGATTTTTCACCTCGTGCTCTTTTGATTCCCTCGCTAACGCTCAGGATTCTAATTTTGAATCACTCGCTGCGCTCGTGATTCAATTTTAGAATCCTTCGCTTGCTCGGTCATCAAAATTGAACACGCGGTTAAAAAGCAACTTTGCACTCTTGTATAACAAATAACTATTTCATCCCACCATCTCGGAAAGAGTATTTTTAATCTTCAGTATCTGAGTGGAAAAGCCGTTTTTATTCTCTAGAGGATAAAGTAAATTGAATTTAGAACATCGTGTGCACTAAGTTTGTGAATTAAAAAAAACATTAAACCTATTTACTGCTACCTCTATGGTGCCGAATATATCATACAACTTTTTTTTAATTTGTTAAAAACTCAGACTCGGAACCTTCTTGGTGTTCTTTTTTCAATTTGCTTTGTACGCGGTTCTTTACGCGGCATTTTTTCACGTCATTGTTAAACCTTAGGTATATTAAAAACAAGAAACTTGAAAACAAGTGAAAAAACTAAAATGAGTGATTCTAGCGACGAGGAAGTTTGCTTGACGCCAACAGAATTGACTGAAACTGTTAATAATGCGCAAATGAGCTTTCTCCCTCAACAATCACGTGAGAAGTATTTAAAACAGTACGATATGTTCAACACGTGGCGACTAGCAAAAGGAGCCAAAACTTTCTCAGAAAACGTTTTGCTGGCATATTTTATAGAATTATCCGAGAACAAGAAAGCAAGCACTCTATGGAGTACGTATTCGATGCTAAAAGCAACAATAAAGATGAAAAAAGACAAACATATCGATACCTATCCTAAATTAGTGGCATTTTTAAAAAGAGCCTCATCTGGTCATCAACCAAAAAAATCGAAGGTTTTCACAGTATCTGATATTGAAAAGTTTCTTAACGAAGCACCCGATTCCGTATATTTGGCGGCAAAAGTAAGTCAGTTGCACATTCAGTATCTACTTAAGTATATTAATCTCAATTAAATAGTATACTTAGTAGATGTTGATAGGCATAATTATGCGTTCATATCAATTTTATTCATTTATCTACTACAATACTCTTTACGTTACAGGTTGTTCTTATTATTGGAATAAACGGAGCATGTCGAACTAATGAACTAACACAACTTAATGTCAAAAACATTGAGAAACATTCAGATGACTTACTATTAATTAATTTACCTAATACAAAGACAAAAAGAGACCGCAACTTCGTCATTCGCAAGGAATACGTAACGATTGTTGAGAAATATCAAGCCTTACGCCCGCCTAACACTCCAATCAATCGATTTTTTCTACAGTATCGCAATGGAAAGTGTGTTAGACAGCCTATGGGTACTAATAAAATTGGCAGTATCCCACGAGAAATAGCAACATTTCTTGAACTTCCAGAACCCCTGTTGTACACGGGTCATTGTTTCCGACGAACTTCAGCCACACTTTTGGCTGATTCCGGAGCTGATCTGCTGTCCCTTAAGCGCCACGGAGGCTGGAAGTCCAATGCAGTTGTAGAGGGATACATAGAGGATTCCATCCAAAATAAGTCTAAAATATGTGAAGGCATCGTAGGAGCCATTACACTGAAAGAGCCTCAATCGGATCCTTGTACTGGCCCTTCTACATCAAAAATAAGCCGTTATGAAACACCTAACCATCTCCCTCTCTCTCCAACATTCACGCCAAGGGAATCCGATGAATCGGTACAACTATTAAGTATGACAGATAGTTTACCGAAAAACAGTACACAAGTGACTAACACCAATATTACAGTACCAAACAAAAATATTACACTCAATTTAAATAACTGTAGCAACGTTACTTTAAAATTTTCTTAATTATACCTTAGTATTATTTTGTTATAATTTAAAGATTATTCTGTAATACTTACCTGTCATAATGTAGTAATTAATACCTAAACTGAAATAAAAGTGTACCTATCTTGTGATTGTAAACGTTTTTTTTTTTGCATTTAGTCATTTCCTCGCTGAGGTGGAATGAAAAGTTACGTGTTGCACTCGAGTGCAAAGATTTTTCACCTCGTGCTCTTTTGATTCCCTCGCTAACGCTCAGGATTCTAATTTTGAATCACTCGCTGCGCTCGTGATTCAATTTTAGAATCCTTCGCTTGCTCGGTCATCAAAATTGAACACGCGGTTAAAAAGCAACTTTGCACTCTTGTATAACAAATAACTATTTCATCCCACCATCTCGGAAAGAGTATTTTTAATCTTCAGTATCTGAGTGGAAAAGCCGTTTTTATTCTCTAGAGGATAAAGTAAATTGAATTTAGAACATCGTGTGCACTAAGTTTGTGAATTAAAAAAAACATTAAACCTATTTACTGCTACCTCTATGGTGCCGAATATATCATACAACTTTTTTTTAATTTGTTAAAAACTCAGACTCGGAACCTTCTTGGTGTTCTTTTTTCAATTTGCTTTGTACGCGGTTCTTTACGCGGCATTTTTTCACGTCATTGTTAAACCTTAGGTATATTAAAAACAAGAAACTTGAAAACAAGTGAAAAAACTAAAATGAGTGATTCTAGCGACGAGGAAGTTTGCTTGACGCCAACAGAATTGACTGAAACTGTTAATAATGCGCAAATGAGCTTTCTCCCTCAACAATCACGTGAGAAGTATTTAAAACAGTACGATATGTTCAACACGTGGCGACTAGCAAAAGGAGCCAAAACTTTCTCAGAAAACGTTTTGCTGGCATATTTTATAGAATTATCCGAGAACAAGAAAGCAAGCACTCTATGGAGTACGTATTCGATGCTAAAAGCAACAATAAAGATGAAAAAAGACAAACATATCGATACCTATCCTAAATTAGTGGCATTTTTAAAAAGAGCCTCATCTGGTCATCAACCAAAAAAATCGAAGGTTTTCACAGTATCTGATATTGAAAAGTTTCTTAACGAAGCACCCGATTCCGTATATTTGGCGGCAAAAGTAAGTCAGTTGCACATTCAGTATCTACTTAAGTATATTAATCTCAATTAAATAGTATACTTAGTAGATGTTGATAGGCATAATTATGCGTTCATATCAATTTTATTCATTTATCTACTACAATACTCTTTACGTTACAGGTTGTTCTTATTATTGGAATAAACGGAGCATGTCGAACTAATGAACTAACACAACTTAATGTCAAAAACATTGAGAAACATTCAGATGACTTACTATTAATTAATTTACCTAATACAAAGACAAAAAGAGACCGCAACTTCGTCATTCGCAAGGAATACGTAACGATTGTTGAGAAATATCAAGCCTTACGCCCGCCTAACACTCCAATCAATCGATTTTTTCTACAGTATCGCAATGGAAAGTGTGTTAGACAGCCTATGGGTACTAATAAAATTGGCAGTATCCCACGAGAAATAGCAACATTTCTTGAACTTCCAGAACCCCTGTTGTACACGGGTCATTGTTTCCGACGAACTTCAGCCACACTTTTGGCTGATTCCGGAGCTGATCTGCTGTCCCTTAAGCGCCACGGAGGCTGGAAGTCCAATGCAGTTGTAGAGGGATACATAGAGGATTCCATCCAAAATAAGTCTAAAATATGTGAAGGCATCGTAGGAGCCATTACACTGAAAGAGCCTCAATCGGATCCTTGTACTGGCCCTTCTACATCAAAAATAAGCCGTTATGAAACACCTAACCATCTCCCTCTCTCTCCAACATTCACGCCAAGGGAATCCGATGAATCGGTACAACTATTAAGTATGACAGATAGTTTACCGAAAAACAGTACACAAGTGACTAACACCAATATTACAGTACCAAACAAAAATATTACACTCAATTTAAATAACTGTAGCAACGTTACTTTAAAATTTTCTTAATTATACCTTAGTATTATTTTGTTATAATTTAAAGATTATTCTGTAATACTTACCTGTCATAATGTAGTAATTAATACCTAAACTGAAATAAAAGTGTACCTATCTTGTGATTGTAAACGTTTTTTTTTTTGCATTTAGTCATTTCCTCGCTGAGGTGGAATGAAAAGTTACGTGTTGCACTCGAGTGCAAAGATTTTTCACCTCGTGCTCTTTTGATTCCCTCGCTAACGCTCAGGATTCTAATTTTGAATCACTCGCTGCGCTCGTGATTCAATTTTAGAATCCTTCGCTTGCTCGGTCATCAAAATTGAACACGCGGTTAAAAAGCAACTTTGCACTCTTGTATAACAAATAACTATTTCATCCCACCATCTCGGAAAGAGTATTTTTAATCTTCAGTATCTGAGTGGAAAAGCCGTTTTTATTCTCTAGAGGATAAAGTAAATTGAATTTAGAACATCGTGTGCACTAAGTTTGTGAATTAAAAAAAACATTAAACCTATTTACTGCTACCTCTATGGTGCCGAATATATCATACAACTTTTTTTTAATTTGTTAAAAACTCAGACTCGGAACCTTCTTGGTGTTCTTTTTTCAATTTGCTTTGTACGCGGTTCTTTACGCGGCATTTTTTCACGTCATTGTTAAACCTTAGGTATATTAAAAACAAGAAACTTGAAAACAAGTGAAAAAACTAAAATGAGTGATTCTAGCGACGAGGAAGTTTGCTTGACGCCAACAGAATTGACTGAAACTGTTAATAATGCGCAAATGAGCTTTCTCCCTCAACAATCACGTGAGAAGTATTTAAAACAGTACGATATGTTCAACACGTGGCGACTAGCAAAAGGAGCCAAAACTTTCTCAGAAAACGTTTTGCTGGCATATTTTATAGAATTATCCGAGAACAAGAAAGCAAGCACTCTATGGAGTACGTATTCGATGCTAAAAGCAACAATAAAGATGAAAAAAGACAAACATATCGATACCTATCCTAAATTAGTGGCATTTTTAAAAAGAGCCTCATCTGGTCATCAACCAAAAAAATCGAAGGTTTTCACAGTATCTGATATTGAAAAGTTTCTTAACGAAGCACCCGATTCCGTATATTTGGCGGCAAAAGTAAGTCAGTTGCACATTCAGTATCTACTTAAGTATATTAATCTCAATTAAATAGTATACTTAGTAGATGTTGATAGGCATAATTATGCGTTCATATCAATTTTATTCATTTATCTACTACAATACTCTTTACGTTACAGGTTGTTCTTATTATTGGAATAAACGGAGCATGTCGAACTAATGAACTAACACAACTTAATGTCAAAAACATTGAGAAACATTCAGATGACTTACTATTAATTAATTTACCTAATACAAAGACAAAAAGAGACCGCAACTTCGTCATTCGCAAGGAATACGTAACGATTGTTGAGAAATATCAAGCCTTACGCCCGCCTAACACTCCAATCAATCGATTTTTTCTACAGTATCGCAATGGAAAGTGTGTTAGACAGCCTATGGGTACTAATAAAATTGGCAGTATCCCACGAGAAATAGCAACATTTCTTGAACTTCCAGAACCCCTGTTGTACACGGGTCATTGTTTCCGACGAACTTCAGCCACACTTTTGGCTGATTCCGGAGCTGATCTGCTGTCCCTTAAGCGCCACGGAGGCTGGAAGTCCAATGCAGTTGTAGAGGGATACATAGAGGATTCCATCCAAAATAAGTCTAAAATATGTGAAGGCATCGTAGGAGCCATTACACTGAAAGAGCCTCAATCGGATCCTTGTACTGGCCCTTCTACATCAAAAATAAGCCGTTATGAAACACCTAACCATCTCCCTCTCTCTCCAACATTCACGCCAAGGGAATCCGATGAATCGGTACAACTATTAAGTATGACAGATAGTTTACCGAAAAACAGTACACAAGTGACTAACACCAATATTACAGTACCAAACAAAAATATTACACTCAATTTAAATAACTGTAGCAACGTTACTTTAAAATTTTCTTAATTATACCTTAGTATTATTTTGTTATAATTTAAAGATTATTCTGTAATACTTACCTGTCATAATGTAGTAATTAATACCTAAACTGAAATAAAAGTGTACCTATCTTGTGATTGTAAACGTTTTTTTTTTTGCATTTAGTCATTTCCTCGCTGAGGTGGAATGAAAAGTTACGTGTTGCACTCGAGTGCAAAGATTTTTCACCTCGTGCTCTTTTGATTCCCTCGCTAACGCTCAGGATTCTAATTTTGAATCACTCGCTGCGCTCGTGATTCAATTTTAGAATCCTTCGCTTGCTCGGTCATCAAAATTGAACACGCGGTTAAAAAGCAACTTTGCACTCTTGTATAACAAATAACTATTTCATCCCACCATCTCGGAAAGAGTATTTTTAATCTTCAGTATCTGAGTGGAAAAGCCGTTTTTATTCTCTAGAGGATAAAGTAAATTGAATTTAGAACATCGTGTGCACTAAGTTTGTGAATTAAAAAAAACATTAAACCTATTTACTGCTACCTCTATGGTGCCGAATATATCATACAACTTTTTTTTAATTTGTTAAAAACTCAGACTCGGAACCTTCTTGGTGTTCTTTTTTCAATTTGCTTTGTACGCGGTTCTTTACGCGGCATTTTTTCACGTCATTGTTAAACCTTAGGTATATTAAAAACAAGAAACTTGAAAACAAGTGAAAAAACTAAAATGAGTGATTCTAGCGACGAGGAAGTTTGCTTGACGCCAACAGAATTGACTGAAACTGTTAATAATGCGCAAATGAGCTTTCTCCCTCAACAATCACGTGAGAAGTATTTAAAACAGTACGATATGTTCAACACGTGGCGACTAGCAAAAGGAGCCAAAACTTTCTCAGAAAACGTTTTGCTGGCATATTTTATAGAATTATCCGAGAACAAGAAAGCAAGCACTCTATGGAGTACGTATTCGATGCTAAAAGCAACAATAAAGATGAAAAAAGACAAACATATCGATACCTATCCTAAATTAGTGGCATTTTTAAAAAGAGCCTCATCTGGTCATCAACCAAAAAAATCGAAGGTTTTCACAGTATCTGATATTGAAAAGTTTCTTAACGAAGCACCCGATTCCGTATATTTGGCGGCAAAAGTAAGTCAGTTGCACATTCAGTATCTACTTAAGTATATTAATCTCAATTAAATAGTATACTTAGTAGATGTTGATAGGCATAATTATGCGTTCATATCAATTTTATTCATTTATCTACTACAATACTCTTTACGTTACAGGTTGTTCTTATTATTGGAATAAACGGAGCATGTCGAACTAATGAACTAACACAACTTAATGTCAAAAACATTGAGAAACATTCAGATGACTTACTATTAATTAATTTACCTAATACAAAGACAAAAAGAGACCGCAACTTCGTCATTCGCAAGGAATACGTAACGATTGTTGAGAAATATCAAGCCTTACGCCCGCCTAACACTCCAATCAATCGATTTTTTCTACAGTATCGCAATGGAAAGTGTGTTAGACAGCCTATGGGTACTAATAAAATTGGCAGTATCCCACGAGAAATAGCAACATTTCTTGAACTTCCAGAACCCCTGTTGTACACGGGTCATTGTTTCCGACGAACTTCAGCCACACTTTTGGCTGATTCCGGAGCTGATCTGCTGTCCCTTAAGCGCGACGGAGGCTGGAAGTCCAATGCAGTTGTAGAGGGATACATAGAGGATTCCATCCAAAATAAGTCTAAAATATGTGAAGGCATCGTAGGAGCCATTACACTGAAAGAGCCTCAATCGGATCCTTGTACTGGCCCTTCTACATCAAAAATAAGCCGTTATGAAACACCTAACCATCCCCCTCTCTCTCCAACATTCACGCCAAGGGAATCCGATGAATCGGTACAACTATTAAGTATGACAGATAGTTTACCGAAAAACAGTACACAAGTGACTAACACCAATATTACAGTACCAAACAAAAATATTACACTCAATTTAAATAACTGTAGCAACGTTACTTTAAAATTTTCTTAATTATACCTTAGTATTATTTTGTTATAATTTAAAGATTATTCTGTAATACTTACCTGTCATAATGTAGTAATTAATACCTAAACTGAAATAAAAGTGTACCTATCTTGTGATTGTAAACGTTTTTTTTTTTGCATTTAGTCATTTCCTCGCTGAGGTGGAATGAAAAGTTACGTGTTGCACTCGAGTGCAAAGATTTTTCACCTCGTGCTCTTTTGATTCCCTCGCTAACGCTCAGGATTCTAATTTTGAATCACTCGCTGCGCTCGTGATTCAATTTTAGAATCCTTCGCTTGCTCGGTCATCAAAATTGAACACGCGGTTAAAAAGCAACTTTGCACTCTTGTATAACAAATAACTATTTTTGTATGTTCGCAAAAACTTAGGACTTTTCAAACAATCCAACAGTGTTTTTTCAACGCGCTCGCGCTGGGACGATAGTGCGTACCAGCGCGTTGGAGCTCTGCTCAACACCGAGAGTTGAAAATCCAGTGCGCGATAAAATCCCGCCGCGATATTTTTACGTTCGTGCGAACGTGGGCTTCCACCTCATAAACTGTGATGTTCAGAGAGGTAAAAGCCCTTTTCATAGCAAATTCTCCCGACATTTTACTAAGAATAAGTTATTATTTTCTTCATAGAACATTTACAACATCCATACTATCCATACTAATATTATTATAAATAAATACGAAAGTAGCTGTCAGTCTGTCTGTTACCTTTTGCCGCTTAAAGGCTCCCACATACAGGCGCGACGCGACGTTGCGACGCGACGAACGCGTAGAACAATTTCCATGAAGTTTTCATAAACATTGTTCTAATAGAGTCGCGTCGCACTGTTTGCGGGAGTCTTAAACCATAGAACCGATCGCAGATAGATAGCCTGAGACCTAGAGAAGGACGGGGTCCACTTTTTATATTGGTATATAGGCGAAGTCGCGGGCAACAGTTAGTCTAAATAAACTTTTAGGGGCATGAGGAACAGTGTGTAAAGTTCACTCATCCACCATAGAAAAGGGAGGATCCTCCGACCAGGCGGGTGTTGTGTCTGGCGGGCAACTGCCCAAATGTCGATGTCGGATAGTCTTATATAGGTCGTTCGCGCGGTAAACTCTAATTGCGAGATGCAGGATTTGTGTGACGTCATGTCTTTGATGCGTAGTCCGTATGTGGCGGTGTAACCGCTACAAACTAATATTATAAAGAGAACGGATTAGATTTTTTATGTTTGTTTGTTACGCTTTCAGGCTAAAACGGCTGAACGGATTTGGATGAAATTCGGCACATGCGTAGACCATGACTTAGGTTACGACGTAGGATACTTTTTTTTCTGGTATTCCCCCGGGATCGCGACTTATGCGGGTGAAACCGCGGTGCGCAGCTTGTTGCCGATATTAGCAGATGAGCACTTTCTTTATGACCCTATCAACATAAAAATTAAGTTCGTGTATTAAGAATGTTTGTTTTCAAAGCTTTTGCCAAAACAAGGCGATAAATGTCGCTGTTAATTTACTTTTCAATGGACGGTAGAAGGTTTTTCTTTTAGCTTTTTGGCCAAAAGGTAATAGATATTACGACCTTAGGTTTTATCGTCTGATAGATTTAATAAGGGTTTTTATGAAAATTCTCGCCACCAGTTGGCTCAAGAGGTCACTTCCATTTTGATAATGAATAAAAAATATATGATGACATTCATCGTTCAGTCACGACTAAAGAAAATATAGGTGCTTTGACAATTTTGACATTTACCCGAACCTGACGTCTCAGTGTTGCCATCTTGTGAACTTTATTTCAGAAAACCCTCATTGCTGTGAAATACAAATAAAGGTGTTTCGATATTTTTAAAACTGCTGACTGGCTTTGAACTGGCTAGCATCCTCCGAGGAATCTAGGGGTAAATGCTTTCCTATCTATAACTTTTACTATAGGACCAACTCTAAAATTGCAAAAAAAAAGCATCTGTTTACAACTTTACATATACATTTTGTCTGGGTAGGCACCGTGATTCCCACACAGTTCCACAGACAAGGAGTTAGGGATCTCCCGACATAGATACCGATCGCTATACGAATACGAATTCGGTCGCAAAGTCCTAAAGGGACGCACTATCTATGTCGGGACTGCAGGGCCAGGTAAACTATAGAAACCGATACGAATCGTACACTTGGTCGCAACGGCCAACTAGCCTTAGACCATACAATACCACTAGACGGCCACGACTGGCCGGGCCGGAGTCGTAGCCGTCTAGTGCGCGTGATCCCTTAGTCCTTGGAACTATTTACAAACTAAACTACTATTAACCAAGCCAGAGCAACGTTGGTGTATACTTCTATAGTGTCGCCGAAATTAAACAAACTGAGGTGACGGGCGAAATGCAATAGCATGGCACGTAAGGTGTATTGCTCTAGCTAGGTGGCGTTTCCTTCGTTCGTACACAGAGGTCGGCCATTTGCAAATTCCACTTTGTAAGGTCTGTTTTACCACCTCTGGAGTAGTTCAGCACTCCTATTATGTAACACAATTTCAATTACAATCCGACGGATTTTAAAGGACATTGCTTATCCATTGCTTCGTTTTGTTGATTTTGTCTGTTTGACAACGTTAATCATACAATGCAACATGCATTGTTGAATTGTCAAAATGAAAGGCATTGCCGTTGTAAGTACTATCGAAGAACTTCATATCTAAGCAGTTTGAAAACAAAATCCCGTGAACACGATGACCTCATCTGTTACCACCACGGTTATAGCCGGCGAGCGCTGCAAGCAAAAATAGTCCTAACGGTGTATAGATATGAAGTTCTCCGATGGTACGTTACGCAATTACCCCGCAGGTTAACTTATTTGGCTGATCATTGTGTACCTATCATTTTCTAACATCTAGTAGATGCTTCTTAACTAGACTTCAAGATTGTATGAAATAATAATCTAACCCAAATCAAACACAAGCGAGTCTTACAGTACTCGTATATGATCTGTAACATCTGAAATCACACCTTGGTAATCAACATTAAGAGAGGACATTTAGAGCGTATCGACCATTTGCCATTTGTAAAGAGTAAAGAAAATAACCACATTTTTGTACTTTTCCAATGCTTTTCGTTGTTTTTTTCACCATATTGCTCATAAATTAAAAAAAAAAAAACTATCGCGCATAAAAGCTCCAGTCATCTATGAACTTTATTTTAGAAAATTAATCATAATATAACATTACTTATTTATATAAAAAAAACCTAGTAAAATAGAGGAAAAAAATATTCAATAAGAGGTAACTTTGTCAAATCGTGTTTCCATCGCGCATAATGTCTAGTACCTATATATCCCCAATAATACCAATATATTTCCCTACATTTTAATTTAATTGTTTACTACTTCAAACAAGCTTAATAAAACATGTTTGTTTGTATAAAAAGCTCGGTACCCTCTTAAACGGGCCTCGACAAGGTCGTTTCTCACCGAGCGCTCCCTTTTTACAAATTGACTCCTACAGATTTCATGAAGGAAGAAAGACGAGAGAAAAGACACATCAAAAACAACTATGTCATAATAGTCAATTACATAATTACCTATCTACCTCACCGCACTACTTCCACCCACGTAGCTACATATCCTAGATATCCCCACAAAGGATCCCAATTGTCACAACATATCAATCTTCGGCCGAGTGTGAATTAATCTTGTAAGTGCGTGGCATCCGTTACAAAAAGCCGGTCGATGGCTGAGTGGCTAACAATGAGGAACGAGGTCGCCGGATCGATCACACCTGGACCTAAAGATAGTTTGCGCAGGAAAAAACTAAGTTACTATGAATTTGATCTTATTTTTAGGAAATAGTTGTAGGTGAATTACTATAGTCATTTTAGGGCATCGAGTTTATATAGCCCTGAATCATCAAGCGATATTTTACTTTAACATAAAAAAATAAAGAATTTATCGCTACAAATCGCCTTTAAATAGCATTTGGACTCATCAAAACGGACTTTTTTTACCATAATGCATAACATAGTCATGCGTCAGATAATATATAAAAATTCAAAAAGTATCTAAAATCCGATTTCAGTCACAAATTGTATCGTATCGATAATCCCAACTAGACAAGCGAATTTCACAAAACCACGGCAAGAGTAGATTTGCGTAAGCAAGTATTTGTTTGTGTTTGGATAGTTTTGATTCGATGTAGTTACAATCGAATAATATTACTAGTGACGATCGAAACTGCGAGTCGCAGCCGCTCCTGAAATCGATTTTCAAAAAAGTATGTTGCAAGCGATTTCAAAATCTGAACTCGGATATTTAACCGTTTGCGTGAAAATCCAAAAACGCCCATTCTAGTACAACACTTTCTTACTGCCTAATGTCCTTGAAATTGACACACGTTTTTTTGCTTGTTCAAGCTGTTCTTACACATGGTGACCTTTTTTAGGTACCTTTTTTATAATTTCCCTTTGGCTCGCGTTTGACCTCTATCTCACCTGATGTTATGCCGATGTGATGTATGCGGTCGAAGATAGTGACTGCCTAGAAGGAACCTACTCACTCTTGGCTTGGTGACACTATCAATGATTTGGTAATTAATTTAAACTTACATAAGTCAAAAGACCACGACAAACACTAATTACATCGAACAGGGGCTTAAGTCTTCTAATTGACAAACGTTGCAACGGTCTTGTCAATGTAAGTTTTTGACAGATTGTGTATGGCAAATCAGTCAGTCAGTGTCTGGATTTGTGCCCAGTTGGTGGCAATAGGCTCGCCCCCTATTACATGGGACTTGAAACATAACTGGCGAAATGTGGGTGTATTATACATAAAGGTTCAGCTCTGCCTAACTCTTCGAGGAAACACAGGCGTGATGTTATGTTTTGTAGGTCGAATGACCACGACTGAAGCCTCGTGCAGAATGGCGTGACGCGACAGTGCGACGCGACACCGGTAATTGTTCTACCGTGAAGTTTTCTTAGAAATTGTTTTGCTAGATTCCCGTCGTGCTATCGCTTCGCGCCAGTCTGCACGAGGATTTAGACTAAATATATCGAACAACGGGCCTGGCCTGTTTTTTTGGGTGGGAAATCATCTAATGACTTCTCCTGCTCTGGGCGGAGCGGGAGGGCGTATCAGACTTTTACTGGATAAAACCCACCCTTCGTGTTCCTTCGATTGCCTTTACGTTGCCAGGGGGCCACGGTCACCCTTTCGGACTTTCCCGCAACCCTGGCAGGCATCGGTCCCATCGGACCCCTTCACTTGCTGACATCTCTTTGAGGCGCGCGTGGAACACAACGCGCCGTCGACCCGGGCCTGGTCCTTACCGGACGGCGAGCTACCCATTGCTCACCGTCCGCAAGCCCGCGCCTACGGTAGCCGGGAATCAGCCTGCGATTCGCGTGAGTGCGCGAATTTTGCATCTCCCTCACGCGTTCCGCTTCCTCCTTCGCGAGCATTACTGTTTCGCAGAAGGTGACGGCCACCCATGCCCTCTCGCTCCGTACCATGAAGGGGCCTGGCCTTAGTCTACAAATTTACATAATTCATACAATGATCTCGGCATTGCAATATTTGTAAATTAGTAGACTTTTTAGCCCTTTGGTCCTAAAAAAAATGCAACCTTGTAGCTTCGTCACGAGTTTCCATAAAAACCTTGAATTGTTTTAATCGAATTTTCTCACAAACTGTCCCAATTAACAAAGTTGTAATCAAGAGATCGCCAGTGACCGAATGACGAAACGAATTGCATTCACTTACAAATACCATGCTAGAGCAGTGAAGAGCAAAATCGTTTGTTGAACTGAAACTGTTCTTTCAACTGTATCGTTCATTTTAAGGGTTCCGTAACCGAAGGGTTCCAAACGGAACCCTATTACTAAGTCTCCGCTGTCCGTCCGTCCGTCTGTGTGTCAGCGGGCTGTATCTCATGAACCGTAATAGGTAGACAGTTAAAATCTTCACAGATCGTGTATTTTTATTACCGCTATAACAACAAATAATACAAATTAAATAAAGTCCCCATAAAAGAAACGTATATTTTTCGGCGTTTTTTTCGCTCAATCTTAATACGGTACGGAACCCTTTGTTAGCGAGTCTGACTCGCACTGGCAGTTTTTAGTTATGAAAAGCTATCTTTTCAATTATGATTGGTATGTTTTTGTTTTTTATTGCAGCAATATCTTTTGCAGTTTTTTTTTTACTATTGCTGAATTCCGTTTCGCTTTGAAATATTTAAACTTTTTGGCAACTGTATTGGGCCACTCTTTTTGCACGGAAATGTTTTTAAAACTCAATGCTTGAAAGAGGACTAATTAATACCTATGCACTTTTTTGTATCAAATCATTTATTTTCCTCGAACGACGAACGAGGGTATCACCGATTCGTGAATAAATAGTTCTACAGAAAATCACACGTGACATACGAACATTCACGAAAGCAATTGATCCCGCTTTAATTTTACCACGGAACTCTAAAAAGAAAATTTACTAGAGTAGGCAATTTTATATACAAATTGGTGCGATGTTGTCATCGCACGCGCACCGCATAGGTACACACGGGTGCACAAGTAGGTCTGATATGTTGTGACACTTGCGTTCACTGCACGCGTGCACTTGCCTAGATACGTCACATGACGTCATCTTAAGATAACATGCGTGATTAACGAAGTGAATTATTATCTTAGTTGTGCGTGGTAGGGATTGTCAGTGAACTGTGCTTGCGATGTTGTTGTAGGTCATGTCACTTCTAGGAGACGTGTATCTGCGTTGTTATTTTAATTCCTGTTATCCGTGTTCTTTGTTTGATTGGTACAGTTGACTGCACTTCGGTGGTTACTTTTTGACTTTGAGCTGGTCTGGCGTTTGACATTGACTTGCGGTCTACTGTACCTAGGTTTTAATAGCGAAAGACATGGTTGAAGTTACAATGCCATATTTATAAACGGGAATATTCAAAACCGTACACGCGGTTATAAGTAAAATACTACATACTTAATGAGCTAGCTTGGCAGTTATGACCACTGCTAAGCGTTAAAATTAGATATCAAGTTCAGTTACCGTTGTGAAATCGTATCGTATATTTTCGTACCAAATGGAGTCGCTTCCTTTTCGTAGATTTCAAATAAGCTAAGTATAAAATGTATCAAGAAAGCAACAGTAGTTGAGCAACGTGCACTTTCTACATAAAGAGGCCGTGCACGAAATCTACAGATTTTTATCAATTTTGATCGTTAGTTGTGAGGAAGGGGCTCGTGGCTAAGTAATAACTGCCGCACGGGTCGATCCGTCAGGTTAAGCTACGCTTGCCGGGGTTGGTCTGTGGATGGGTGACCATCTTTACGTACCGAGACTCCTCCGTGCCTCGGAAAGCACGTTAAGCCGTTGGTCCCGGCTGTCATTCGTGGATCTTTGACAGTCGTTACGGGTCGTCAGAAGCCCGAAAGTCTGACAACCAGTCTTACCAAGGGGTATCGTATCACCCAATTACTGGGTTGTGGAGGTCAGATAGGCAGTCGCTCCATATAAAATACTGGTATTCAGCTGCATCCGGTTAGACTGGAAGCTGACCCCAACGTAGTTGGGAAAAGGCTAGGCAGATGATGAGTTGTGAGAAAGGGAAAAAGAATTTTAAGAAACCTATTTGTGATTTGAAAAGTGGCGTTCTTTGTTTTGCATGTGGCTTAAAAGGGATTTTTCAAATAAGTTAAGTAAGTATTCATGGAAAATCACAAAATATTCGTTCGTTTGATCACTTTTTTACAAGAAACTACACTTGATTTTGAACTTCGATACAAAATATAGCACAAAAATAATGTTAAAAAAACTTTTTTTTTTAAATATTCCTTTCATTAATGTATTTTTTCCTAATATTTAGCTAACTATATCAAGAAATTTAAAAATCACAAATTTGACTTCAGCTATCCTTGAAATAAAATCAATATTTAATTTTATGATTATACAATATCTTCATTAAGTAAATCAAAGGCGAAATAAACTATATTTTCGAGAGCGCAAAAGTGATGTAGCTTGCTGTAACTGACACGAAAGAGGCAACATTTGTTTGTAAGTTTGTATGTAGGGGGTAATCTCCGAAACTACCTATCGGAAAAAGGCAGAAAGAACGCTAAGTGAAAATTAAGTTGTAACGCAAAACTTCACGCGGACGAGGTCGCTGGCATAAGCTAGTGTTTTAATATTCCTTTAATCAGCAACTCAAAACTATACCCATACACAACAGTGTTGTAATCACTTTAACCCTACATACACTAACCCCCTACAGGTACATAGAGCCGTCCGTCTGCCGCCACAGACAGCCGCGAAGACTGTCAAGTGCGATCCCGTAACCCTATCCTGAAGCCGTAGGGGACAGGTGCTAGCCTAACTCACGGATGACAGGTCCGTTAACCCTTTCGCGACGAGGAGATGTCATTTTGCACATGCTAGGGTTGGTCTTGTGTGAGTTGGGAGGTGTTTTATTAAGTTGTTATTTCTTGTTTTAGTTCCATTTTAATTGAATATTGATTAATTTGATTTTATTGGTCAATTTACAATCGTTACATTGTTCAACCTATAAACAAAAGAAAATATACAAGACAACTGACGTCCACAACCCAGTTACTGGGTAACATGATACTCCTTGACGGTAAGGCTGGTTGGCAGACTTTCGGGCTTCTGACGACCAATAATGACTGTTAAAGATCCAAGAATGACAACCGGGACCAAAGGCTTAACGTGCTTTCCGAGACACGGGTGAGTCTCGGTATGTTAAGATGGTCACCTATCCACGTACTGACCGTGGCAAGCACGTACTTAGAATCTATCACAGCTAGGTGTCCGCAATCTGTCCGTTCCGGGGCCCTAGTCTGCTATTTTTATAAATTCATCATTCCAACGCGATCCCATTCTCATTTTGCTAAAAGTTCGTAATCTACTAAATTCATAATGGTCGATCATTGGTTGATCATTGTATTCCACAAACACGATACTCGTAACGAATTTAAAGAAATTACTGCACAATGACGTTCTCATGGTAGGTCACTGATCAAAGGAACTGTCAAAATTTTAGCAGAGTACCGCTTAATTCAGTCATTCATTTTTCATTATGTACGAGATTACCAGTAGATGCCATTTCTTTCAATGGAGTGTCAGTGGCTGACCATTGGAAACACATAATGACGCCATTAAGTTAGTAGATTACCAAACTTGTCAAAATCTACAATTATGAAATCAATGATAGACCATTCTGACACTATTGTAATAGCAGACTTGAGGCCCCGGTGTGATTGATCCTTGACTGAAGTTGGTGCATAGTTGGTAGTTCTAAGGTTTTTTTTTTTGTACTAATTGTTTGTGTACCCATTAACAAGCTTTTCGCCATCAAACTGGAAAGTTTAGCGAGTAAAGATGTAAAAGCAACAAATAATGTAAAGTATCCTAACCTGATCGGCCGACCCATGCGGCTGTTATTACTTAGCCACGAGCCCCTCCCGAGCTAATATACAAGCCAAGTGTGCAATACCGGTTGAGGCCTGTTGTGACCTTAAGGTCACGGCAACTCGACATACTTCGAGCACGAATGTGACCCTGCGGACACGCAGGTACACGCTGTTTAAATCTCTATTATAAAATAAGGGCTAATATCGTCTGTGAACAATTTTACTTTATCTACGCCCATCCTATAAATCCTCTATAAAAGTTTCTGAAACAGTTAGCATATTGCCAACATTAAAAGACCCAGCGTCATAGTAACCATAATAGCATCCAAACGGGAGTTATAATGTTGTACTGAATTTCATTATGCATCTCCTTTTCAAAAAAAGAACACACACTGACACTGTACAACAAACACCCTATGGTTTCAGAACGTTTTATAGAGGATTCATAACATGGGTGTAGATAAACTTTTGTATGCAACTGTACATAATTAGATATTAAAACACTCATGTGATAAACCCACATTCGTATTTTAATACCCCTTATTATACAACAGTTGCATAAATAACTAATAAGGGCCTGACGGATAGAATAATCGACTAAATCATTCGAATAAAAGTATGTAGAGTAGAACCGGCCTCGGAAGATAGGCCTCTTTCGGTTAAGCAATAGACACAGTATTCAGGGTAAAGGTAAGTGCTAATCAAACTTTGAATTTAACACATAGCATATGCATAACCAGCCTATAACGTTCCCACCACACACGCCTCCTCTCTTCAAGAGGGACTGGGCCGTAAACCGGCCCGAGTTGGTAGATGTCACATGACTTCGAATTTTTGGTTCTAGGACATGCCGGTTTCCTCACGATATTTCCCTTCACCGTTTTAAGAGCATGATGGTGATGAAATTATTTTCACAAAGTAAAACGTCTGCTTGGGTTTTTTGAACCACTCGTCACTGCTGTCTTTAATGATCACCTTATAAATACACAGAGATACAAAAGCCTCTAACTAAATAAAATAAAAAAAATCTTTACCAATCCATACTATTTCCAAATCACCCAAACCCAATTCAAATACGTGAATAGATGTGTCAAGTTCGACACAAAAAAAAACTTCCATTACTACCTTTAATCTGAAAATCAAAGTGTATCACAAAAACTTGCTTATTTCACGGGTCTGTGGCCTAAATCAACACGTTTGTGGGTAAGGCCGTGTTGGGTTACAAAAAGTATCGGTGTAAGCCCGGATTATGGTAGTTCTTGGAGAGAAAACGGTTTATTAACTGCCAGTGTGTTTTGACTAAATCATTCGAATAAAAGTATGTAGAGTAGAACCGGCCTCGGAAGATAGGCCTCTTTCGGTTAAGCAATAGACACAGTATTCAGGGTAAAGGTAAGTGCTAATCAAACTTTGAATTTAACACATAGCATATGCATAACCAGCCTATAACGTTCCCACCACACACGCCTCCTCTCTTCAAGAGGGACTGGGCCGTAAACCGGCCCGAGTTGGTAGATGTCACATGACTTCGAATTTTTGGTTCTAGGACATGCCGGTTTCCTCACGATATTTCCCTTCACCGTTTTAAGAGCATGATGGTGATGAAATTATTTTCACAAAGTAAAACGTCTGCTTGGGTTTTTTGAACCACTCGTCACTGCTGTCTTTAATGATCACCTTATAAATACACAGAGATACAAAAGCCTCTAACTAAATAAAATAAAAAAAATCTTTACCAATCCATACTATTTCCAAATCACCCAAACCCAATTCAAATACGTGAATAGATGTGTCAAGTTCGACACAAAAAAAAACTTCCATTACTACCTTTAATCTGAAAATCAAAGTGTATCACAAAAACTTGCTTATTTCACGGGTCTGTGGCCTAAATCAACACGTTTGTGGGTAAGGCCGTGTTGGGTTACAAAAAGTATCGGTGTAAGCCCGGATTATGGTAGTTCTTGGAGAGAAAACGGTTTATTAACTGCCAGTGTGTTTTGTTTGTAAGTTTATTCTTGTAGACTTCTTGTTTTCTTGTATTGGTAGAAAATGTATGAGGATAGGTCTTGCGTTGGTAGAGGAGGTCGTGCCTAAGTAATAACAGACGCACGTATCGATCGAAGTTTAAGTTACGTTTGTCAAGATCAGTCCGTGAATGGGTGACCATCTCAAACTCATAGCATATATTTCAAACAAAGCAATTACGAGTATATTTTCAGCCACTTTTGAATTGTCAAGGGGTCGGTCGGTCAGAGAGATTTAGAAAAATTTCAATAATTCAACATGACTGGCGTGAGAGTGTTTATACCGCCCTCAGCCTCTGACCTGGCTTCACATGCCGTTGAGAAATATCTCTCCGGCATGCCGGTTTCCTCACGATGTTTTCCTTCACTGTTTTCGAAGCAAGTGATAATTATACAATACGCACATGAATCCGAAAAGTCAGAGGGGCGCGCCTTGGGTTCAATCTCGACACCTATGACTTGGCAGTCCGACTCACACCACTGGGCTATCACTGCCGTTAATCATTCAACTAGTAGTCAAGTATGTAAAACAATTTCATATTCATGCACCAAATCTACTTGTATACATACACATGTGTTCAGGTTTCAGTTAGTTAACACTACAATAACAAAATTAAACGCGACACAACCAGGACTAAGACATAACCCTCTAAATGCTAAGCTGGTTATTTCGAACCCCCCGAGACCTAAACTAAACTGACGTCGCCCAGAATTACGTTATTACGGTCAAAGCCTGGTTTGGTTTAATTAATTTAAACTAGAGCTGAACATCGAACCCCGACACCTAGAAACGGATATAATTTAGCACTTCGCTTTGGCTGTCGGTTTTGCGTTTGTATTATTATAATTAGGTAATTCTGAAGTGAAGGTCTTGTTTACATTTTCGGTGTGGCGTTTACATCGTTAGTGAAGTGGTTTGGTATATTTTTGTTGATAAAGGGAGGTAGAACACTTGGATTTTGTAAGACTGCAAAGATTTCGAAAGCAAGTTTTTGACTAAACTGATTTTCGTGATTTTTGTCAATGTCTTGTTGTCAAACTGGAAAGTATAGAAATCAGTTGCTATTGAGCGTCAACATGGACAAAACCAGTACCTATAGTCTGTTGGTGAGAACTGTGAGAAGTAGCGGCTAATTTCATTGAAAAGTTGGTATTTAAAATACACTTACTTATCTCCCAATTTTCTATTCAGTACAGTTCTTAAGAGGTCTTAAGCCTTCTTAATACTGACCTATTTCAGACCTTCCTTACACAACCGCCAAAAATCTTCCACCTTATTTTTTCCCTAACATTTTCAACGTCATAATATTTAAAATGTAAATAAGTTCTCTCCCCCTAACCCCAAAGGACTTATTAAGTTGTAAATAGACAAATATTTTTAAAACTTCGACATTTTTGCCAAGTTTTGGCCAAAAAAAACGGAAATCCAGATTTGAAAACAAACCTTTTTGCTGACGGCAAAAAATCTGTCGTCGGCCTCATAAATTCATGTCCTGACACCGAAAATGTGTTCCTGACATGTACAGGCTGATGTTTTAAATGTTGCTTAGCTGTTGTTCTGCAATAAGGTCTAATTTTGGTTGTATGATTAGGGTTTGAACTAAAAGTTGATGTGCTATTGATTTGTTTGTTTTGAGATACAATAATGAAGTCTTCAACAGTTTAATTCCAGTACACGTTCTAGTAGTCAGTTAGGAGTCTTATAGAAGTTTCTAGACCGATATAGATAGTGCAATCCACGACGACGCGCCCCACTCCGCTGCGCTCCGTACTAAAGTACAGCTTACAGTACAGTAAGCGCGATTAATTGACATTTCCTTACACTGCCAATAATTTGATTACACTATTATCTTTATCAGGTACGTATCTGGACTATAAAAAAATCCATATGTCCTTATTTCTCTGGTCTTTTCCAAAAATACATGATTTAATTATCCATTATAGTCTCTATGTTTTGATGCCCTGACTCTGTATGCATCAACCAACTAAGTAAAGCTAAGCCAAGTGGTATCGGCTTCGACTAGAGAGTCGTGGGTTCGAACCCAAACCGGCACTTTATTTTGTGTAATATTTTTTCATCACCGCTGCTCACAAAACGGTGAAGGAAAATATCGTGAGGAAACCGGGATGTCCTAGAACCAAAAATTCGAAGACATGTGACATCTACCAAACTGAACTGGACCCGCGTGGTGGATTACGGCCCACTTTCTGCGAGGAGGCCTGTTTTCCAGCAGTGGGGACGTTATAGACTGAGTATGTCTGATAACGTTGCTAGAAACTCCTTCGCAGTATATCAGTTTAATTTATTTTCACGCGCAACTGCTTACGAATGAAGTAGCATCTAGTTGTTACTGCAAACAGTAAAATTATAAGGATGACAGCGAAGTTGTACGCGACATGTGCACGTAACGTTATGGGATGTGGTCGCAGTGCCAGATGGAAGTAGTTTGAGGAAACAATTTGCCGACGTTCATAGAGAAACACCTTCTTATTTATTTATTGCCTCGTTGGTCTAGTTGTCGCAAGCGCTACTACTGAACATGGTCCTGGGTTCGATTCCCGGGTCGGGCAGCAGCCCGGAGTCTGGATTTGTGCCCGAATGATGGCAATAGGTTCGCCCCCTTTTACATGGGACTTACACATAACTGGCGAAATGTGGGTGTACCTGCTACAGGTACACCTCTGCCCAACCCTTCGGGGAAACAAAGCGTGATGTTATGTTATTTATTTTATTATTTATGTACACACAGTAAAAATACATAGAGATACGACATAAATTATAATTTGAGTACAAAGGCACTGCTTATTTCTTAAGAAATTTCTACTAGCAGACCCGCGAAAGGAGAAATGAGAAACAAATGTAGTATTAGTGTGTGTGAGAACAAAAAGAGAACAAAAATAATTTCCGAAATCTTATACTAAAATATACCTTCACGTATAACGTAATAAATTAACATATACAATAACACTTAACTTATAGGTACATATTATAGGTATATTGATACTCACAGTTGAGAGGAAAGCTATGCCCTTCTTTTCGTTTCGACTGTAACGTCTATACTGTTTGGGCCCCATTATTTATTTATTTATTTAAACTTTTCACACTAATAAAAAGTACAAAGGCGGACTTAATGCCTTAGGCATACAATCATACATATTTAATAAAATATATACCTATATTATATAAATACATTAGGTGGCCACATTTATTGTAGCGTCAGAGGCGTTGTTCGAGATCGTCAAGGGTACAGGTGATCGGATAATTGGGACCATAGATACTGTTTTTTTTTATATTTCTATGATTGGGACACTAGCAGATGGGGCAAGCAGACGGGCTATTCAAGAAAGACCGTAATGACGATAAACAATATGGAGGAATCTTTGACCGACTAGAGAGAACAGCGTGATCGCGCAGAGCTGAAAAGCAAGTTAAATTAGCTAACAATAAAAGTTTAACAAAAAAAATTAACACAAACATTGCTGGAAATGGATGTTCACGCATAGTTCAAAACTCATCGTTTAGACCTCTATGTACTGCTGAGGAGTGCTATGGGCAGATCTTTATGAAAAATGCGCTTGTAAAGCTCTTTATAAGCTTAATTCTAGGGAGTTTTCTACGATCCACCGAGTTGATAAATGATAAAAGTGTTCCCAATATTCAGCTAGCTATTTCGACCTAGTCACCTTCTAAATGCCTATAAGGGAACAATGCCAACATAAAATGGCATAAAAGAAGTAATATAACGCTTTAAATATTCTACCCTTTATTATACCCACGTCGTAGTTTGTTTTAGTAATAATTTTAATGGCAACATTATCATCAGAATTTTATGTCCCTAATCCCATAAACATTGTGGTTTCCGATTATGAATATGGCCACCCTGTTGTTTCCTGTCGGTGTCGTAAAAGGTTGGATGTTATCTAAACAAACCTACCTACCTACAAAGTAATTGTTATATGGAAGATGTCACGTCCTAGAGTGGATTAGATCGGTTGATTAGAATCAATATCAGAGAGAGGATATTATGAACATGGTGGTCACCTTATGGTTATGGTGCTCATGGTGGTAGTGCCTTATTGATATGTATGTTATAAACCAACTGAACTTTGTAATCAATCACATATTATTGACAGAATTATAAAAACAGTTCCAATAAAAATGAGTTGAATATTGATGAGAATTTGAGAAATTGTAGCTGGCTTTCCTTTGTCTTTCCGTCCTCTTGTCATAATGAATGAATGATATATTTACATTATTAGTAGCAGGACTAACAGTCTAATGGCCGATTCCTATAACTTACGCACCGTTAATGGTTAATAATGAAGACTCTTGTATCTTTACCCATAGTGAAGTAAAGACCTCATAGCTTTGCAAAGTAGTATATGGAAGTAGCTATCACATGTAAAATTAGCTTACGAATCTATTTTATAAACCCAGTTTGGCAATACAACATGTTACCTTTGCTTTGGTAAGATTAACGATTCGTTTTCGTTCACAGAAACCGGACATTAGAGGAGCCTGACTTATCTAAGTACAGAAACTCCTGAACTCTTTTAAAAACCAAACTTAAACTCAAACCGTCTTATTACAAAAAACTAAATAAACCTGGCTTTAAACCTGTCTTATCAAGTCCAGGCTTATCTGCAGAACCATGGTCTAAATTTGTCCGTATTACAAAACTTAAAAAAACCGTGTTCTTCTTAGTACCGTCATTTGAACCGTTGTCTTTATAACAACCACAGATTAATACAAATATTACTCGTTCACCATGATATCATTCAATTGCAACGTTCCGTATGCTCAGAAAAGAATATAAGCTAATGATTATTATGATGTTTAGGAGTGTTAAAAATATTGAGATTATTATTTTGTATGGAACATTAGTTATTTCGTCGATTGCAGTTTTGTTTAGGTTTAAGCACATTACTTAATGTCGTATTAATTACTAAAAATACATCTTAGTACGTGTAACGAAACGTAACATTCTCGCGCGATATATGAAACCATAACATTAAACAAAACCATCGCAAGTAGAACAAAGTTCATTTAGCTTTGGAATTTTTAAGTTATCGAAGTCTCTAATAGAACAATTGTCTCTTTGTTGATAGTATGTATGTAGTGTTCTCTATTTTAATATTATAATGTGATGTAAGTACCAACAAAAGAAAAAACGATCTGAGAATTGGAGTACCGAGGAAAAAGTAAGTAATCATAAATTAGGTACTTCGATGAACTTGAAATCAGTCTTTAATTGATTTATAACCAAAATTTTAAATGTTTTATGATATACTACGTGAGATGATTGCACAATCACGCCACATTATATCCTCAATATCAATGAAATTGACCATGTCAATATCCATTTTTGGGTAAAAACAACACAACAGAATGAAAAAGATGCTTTAACTTAAAAGAGAAACTTTGACAAATACGATTTAGACCACAGTTTGATCATTTAAACTAGGGGCCGCCGAGGTTTAGGGTTAGACCATGAAATGGTCTATGGTTTTTCGAAAAAACACGTCTTGTAATATCATTTTTGTTTAAACCGTAGTTTATAGAGGTTTAAACTTGGGTTTTTAGTTAAACCGCTTTTTGTAATAAGACGGAAAGCATTTATTTCAATTAAACCATTTACAGGCACTTGAATTGTCAAAGAGTCGGTCAGTTAGTCAGAAAGTTGAAGCTAGATGCCCATTCCAAAACGTAGATTTCTATTGAGAAGAACGGGCAAGAAACTCCACTCTTTTAAATATAGAAATTACAAAATCCTGGGTTGTTCTAATTGTGAGAACAATGTAAAATAAGCCCTATCGTTGTTCATACAAAAAGTTAAATGGTTTAAATGTTTGCTTTGTTTTTACCTCCTATCTCTGGCAATCGCACCCCACCCTCGCCACGACATATTCATTTTCTTTGAAACGCGTATATAAGTTTCTAGAGTTTAATAAAAGTGTTGCCTGTAAATACGTAGTGTCGTCCACAACGGAAGCGACACGGCTTTACAGTTGACGTGAAAAAATCTCGTTCTAATTAGATTTAGTGGAACGCGACCCTTTTTGTCAAAATTGGGTCAGTGTGTGTGTGTGTGTGTGTTGTAGTTAGCTTTTGAGGGTTATGGTACGAGATATGAAAGTGTGTATGTTGTGTTGGATAGTTTTGTAAGTTCTGTTGTGACAGCGTTGCTTTTTTGGTTGTAATTAGTAAGGGAATGTTTTTTGTGGATTTTGTTTTGGATTTATTTTTAATATTTTGTCTCGTATTCCCATTAGAAATGTGGCTCATGCGTATTGAAAAGATTCGTTTTAAATTCGTTTGTAACATGGTGGATGCCCAAAATGCACTGGACTTTCAAGCAGTGATCATGGGTCTCGAGTTCGAACCCAATGCACGCACCTCTGACTTTTTGTATTCATGTGCGTATTGTATAATTATCACTTGCTTAAAACACGGTGAAGGAAAACATCGTGAGGAAACCGGCATGCCTGAGAGATATTTCTCGACGGCATGTGAAGCCAAGTCAGAGGCCCATGGGCGGCATAAAAATTCTGACACCAGGTTAGTCACTAATCACACGAAAAAGAAAGAAGAAAAACTGGACTTATTCAAACTATGCAACAAAACTATTCCAATTATAGTTTAAATAAATTAGCGCTGCTCTAATTTCAATAAGTCCGTGTAAAAACGATACTGACTGAATATACGATAACGTTCTAATCAATATTTAATTCAAAGAATTTTTTAATCAAGGCAACATTTTTATCTTTTAATAAGTATAAAAGAAAGGAGGTTCCTGCTTTTAATTTTTGAGCACAAAGCGATATTATCATCATTTGGATCAGTTGCGCAAGACTATGCAAGTGCATTATGTTTTGAAGACAGCTAAACGTAGGGTTGGCAAGAAAGATTCTAAGAAAATAAGGCTATTTTTTTCGACTTGTCGTGTGAGTCATTGAATTATTTTACGAGTCTTTATTACCTCAAATTGTAGCATGATCCTGCATTATATCGAAAATGCTGCAGCATTTTGAACTAAATATATGGTAGAGTTGAGGATTAATGTTAAGTACAAGTACTATGTTTGACGAAAACACGATTCCATTAAAAAACCCCTACAGAAAAAAATCCGTTACCTTAAAAACCGAACAATAAAACGTTAGTATTTAAAAAAAAAACAAATTAGATCATGGAACTACATAATAACTGAACTTAATATAAAGCATAACATAGGTAGGTACTACCTATGTTTTTCATAAAAAAAAAAAAAAAAAAAATACAAAAATAAATGACCTAAATATAATAACTATCGGTGCCTTGGGGCCATCTCCCCGCCGCAAGTCTCGTTCTCACTCAGTCCGCAAGAAATAAAGAGTGAATTTAAGCAGAGGTATTATTGACTCTTAAGATAAAGTGAGTGAGTAGAGTAAGTACCTACACCAGAATAGGTGAAACTTTATGGAAATTGCGTCGCGTCGCGCCTGTCTTCGGGAGCCTTTATGCCAGTAAAAGGGTCATTGCCATTTTACCTTGCGACTGTTGACTAATAAAATCTAATCTGTGATTATTATCTCCACTTAAAATATGACAATATTCGATTTCTGCCAGCCCTGCCGACACACGAACATCTTATTTGCATAATGTTTATTAAAAAAAAAACATAAACGATTCTCATTAAACTCTCCCATGTTTCTACAAATAGTATAATCGCATAGAAAAGTCATTAAGTGAAAAAAAAAATGTTTATGTTACATAATTAAAATATCAAATTACAAAATCCATTTGTGTATTTTTTTTATTAATTAATACTTGATAATTAAGCTAATGTTTTTGGATATCGTTAAAGAAATGTATTTTACATTATTTATAAGGGATATTTGTTTTTAATTTTCATTAAATATCTTATTACTAGGTATTTCAAGAATGTCGTGCGGTGTCCCACAGGGATCGGTCCTGGGGCCGCATCTGTGGGACATCGGATACGACTGGGTGCTGCGCGCAGACCTCCCCAATGGCGTCAGCGTCGTTTGTTACGCTGACGACACGTTGGTCCTGGCGCAGGGGAGGTCGCACCAGGCGGCGGCCGAACTAGCGACACACGGGTTTGCGACAATCGTGGCCAGAATCCGGCAGTTGGGACTCGAGGTGGCCTTGCACAAGTCCGAGGCCATGTGTTTTCATGGTCCTCGGAACGCGCCACCGTCGGGTTCCCAAATAACGGTAGGAGGGGTTCACATCGGCGTCGAGTCGACGATGAAGTACCTGGGACTCGTCCTCGACAGTCGGTGGAACTTCGTGGAGCATTTCCGACGTTTGGCTCCCAGACTGGAGCGGGCCGGGGCTGCCTTGAAGCGGCTCCTGCCCAATCTAGGGGGTCCAAACGCCTCCTGCCGGAGGCTATACGCGGGGATCGTGCGGTCCATGGCCCTGTACGGGGCACCGGTGTGGGCGCGTTCGTTGAGGCGGCGGCCTGCCCGCAGGTTGAACGCGTCCCAGAGGGTCATGGCCACCCGGCTGGTCCGGGGATACCGCACGGTCTCCGGTGAGGCGGCGAGCCTCCTTGCCGGATTGCCGCCATGGGATCTGGAGGCAAAAGTCCTCGCGCATATTTGGGAGTGGCGCGAGGAGGCGAAACGCCGGGGCTTGACTCCGATGCCGCGAGAAATCGCGGCACAGCGGACAGAGCTCCGACGGGATCTCATGGCGGCATGGAGAGTGCGATTGTCGCAACCCAGTGCTGGGCACGCCACTATTGCGGCGATAAGTCCCCTCTTTGAGGAGTGGCTGGAGAGGCGCCACGGCGTCCTCACCTTCCGCCTGACGCAGGTCCTCACCGGACACGGCTGTTTCGGGAGGTACCTGTTTCGGATAAGGCGGGAGGAAACGCCCGGGTGTCATCACTGCGTGGATCGCCCGGAGGACACGGTGGAGCATACGGTGGAGGTATGCCCGGCTTGGGCAGAGCACCGCCGTGTCCTCGTGGAGGCGATCGGTGGCGGGGATCTCTCGCGTCCGGCCCTGGTCCAGGCCATGGTACGGAGCGAGAGGGCATGGGAGGCCGTCACCTCCTTCTGCGAAGCAGTAATGCTCGCGAAGGAGGAGGCGGAGCGCGTGAGGGAGAGGCAAATTTCGCGCCCTCACGCCCCTAGCCGCCGCAGGAGGAGACGCCCCGGGCGTCGGGAATCGATCGCGGATTCCCGGCCACCGTAGGCGCGGGCTTGCGGACGGTGAGCAATGGGTAGCTCGCCGTCCGGTAAGGACCAGGCCCGGGTCGACGGCGCGTTGTGTTCCACGCGCGCCTCAAAGAGTGTCAGCGAGTGAAGGGGTCCGATGAGACCATTGCCTGCCGGGGTTGCGGGAAAGTCCGAAAGGGATACCGTGGCCCCCTGGCATTGCACAGGCAAGAGAAGGAACACGGGTGGGTTTTAGTCAGTAAAAGTCTGACACGCCCTCCCGCTCCACCCAGAGCGGGAGACGTCATTTGATGATTTCCCACCCAAAAAAAAAAAAAAAAAAAAAAAAAAAGGTATTTCAAGAAGTAAAATGTGTTAATATAATCCATTAGGAAACGTATTTAGATGTTAAGTAGCAGTTCTTAAATTACTTGTTAACATCTGGCTACATTTTAGTAATCCTACTATATCCTACTAATGTTATAAATATGAAAGTTTGAATGTTTGTTACTCAATTACGCAAAAACGGCTGAACGGATTTGGATGAAATTTGGCACAGATAGTTTATAACCTGGATTTAACACATAGGATAATTTTAATCCCGGTATTACGTTCCCGTAGTATATTTCCCGAAATCCACCCGGTCGAAGCCGCGGGCTAATGATAGTTTACAATAAACTTCATTTATTTGCAGTTTGATGATCATTCAATTTAATATTAATTGATATTATTTTTGTAATTGATCGTTCAATTAATATTATAAAAGATGCACAATATTGTGAAATAATAGCCTAGGTATTATGAAAAATGTGCTAAGCTTAGTATCAACTTTTAAAGGTTTTTTATCAGGGTTTACAGGCCATGAACGACCTATACAGAATAATGTTTCAATATTGATTTTTGATTTTTCGAGTACTTAAAGCTTTTAGCTAGATAGCAGACCATAGACTACGATCTAATCTAACTCATAACTCTATTTGATTTTTATTTTACTGCCTCCTTGGTCTAGTGGTCGCAAGCGCTACTGTTGAGTATGAGGTCCTCAAGGTTCGATTCCCAGGTCGGGCAAAGTGTTATTGGGTTTTTCCATTAGAAATTTCTTAGTAGTAACCTGGAGTCTGGATTTGTGCCCGTTTGGTGGTATTCTCTCGCCCCCTATTACATGGGACTTTAACATAAACGGTGGCATGCGTCTGTACACCTCTGCCTAACCCTTTGTGGATTACATCTAGACGTGATGTTATGTGTATGTGTAATTGTATTTTGACACAGAAAAAAGCTATGGAAATGGAAAACTTAAACTTGAATTGAAAACTGGGCACAAAATCTTTTAACATTACAAACATACATTTTGAAATATGTATGAAATATTTAAGGTGTTAAGTGCAACCATATTCCATCGTACGCAGAGATATTCACACGACCGGTCACGACATACGGATATGCTTTTTGCCTCCTTCCACTTGGGTGCCAAATGGAGAATTCAAATGCCATTTGTCGTGAAAACATTTTTGTTATTTATTCTTCAGCAAGATTATTTGAAAAATTATAAAAAAATAGAAGGACGTAATTTGAAGAAATCATTGAAACCGTCAGTCAAATCCTAATTTATTATAATTAATTTCATGTTATCACCTAATATCATGTTACGCGTTAACATAAAATTAATTACATAAATTCTGCCTTTCTTGGCGATGACATAATTATGTTTCCTTTGACACGTTTTGACAAAAAACTCTTTAGTTTCAAATAAATGACATCACATAAATAAAACAAATTACTTTACAAACATCAACGACAATATTGCGTTCCGCCGATTAAAAGGTAAAAAAAAAACATAAATCAGGGAACGCATTCATAAAAGAGGTTCGATTTTCAAAATAAAGCAATAAATCTACGTTCCTTTGTCAGTGACTCTGACGACAGAACAACGCACATTTTAAAAGCTAATAATTATTAGACAAAAGATTCTCTTTTGTTCGCGACTGTACCTTCTAAGAAAATAATGCTTAGTGGACGACAATAGTGTTTTGTTCTTGTGGTCTTACTGTTTTGGTAATAACTTTGCAAGTTCTTATGAATGAGAAATAGAGTCAATTAAAAATGAGCTCAAATATAGAAACACTAGAGTCCAATTCGCCTTGCCGAGTTTTTAATACCGTAATTAAAGTAGTATTTCTGTCGAAAAGGAATCTTAACAGAGCGCACTTTCACGTAAATGTTTTATATTTGTCTTTTTGCTACTCTTTGACTTTCCAATTTCAGTAAAAATATTTGCAGTCCACTTTTCCTTTATCGACTTCCATTTAAAATTAAGTATTTTACTGTGACCGCTCACAACTTTTCTCTAGCGCAATTTTTCTGGAGTCAAGAGCTATTTGCACTTTCCATTGCCCGTCACAAAAATGTTAATCAGAAAAACATAGCACCGATTTTAGGGAAAAATAAATTCTTCTTTTTTTAAAAGTTAATTCTAAAGTGGAAATATACGATTTGACGTTACTTAAAATCGTGAATATTCTCTCTGAATTTGGTACAATCGCGACGAAAAGTGATTCGGCTTGAGAATCCTTTGTGCCTATGCAAATACGTTTATTAAACCGGACCCGCTGTCCCTTCAGAATTTGGATCTTATTAATTGGGACTTACTCTGCTATTGTTGTTTTATGATTAACTGTACCTACGCAGATGACGTAACGTACGATAAAATCTATGATTAGGTCTAAGTTTTTTTGCTGCCAACCTAATATCACGACTAGAGTTATTCTCATAATATAGAAGTTACACGTCGATACGGCAAAAGAGGGGCATCTTATGGAGGTGGTTGATACCCCAAACTGTCTGATTTGCAATATGAGGGAGGACATATACCACGTTTTGGTGGAGTATGATCGGGTGGGAGCAGAACGGAGAATTTGAGAATCAAAAACAGGACTTAGATTAAGGGATGTTGGCGTGTGTTATTTGATCTTGGCTAAACCTACATCCAAATTAGCTATTAATTTATATTACTTGGTTGTTAAATTAATTCAGTTAAGATCTTAGTTATTACCTACTTTCTATTTATTTTGTTAAACTACGAGGCTGGCTTCGCGATTAAAAGACAATTAAAAAAAAAAATAAAAAAAAACATTCTGAATTATCACAAAGATTTTTTTAAAGAAATCGTTCCCTTAATCTTGTGCCTATGATTAGCTATTTTATTAGATACAACACTGATTATAACGATACGGATAACATTATGTTTAAAATCTAAAAATACACAACCCAGTAAAATGTTAATAAATCTTTCACAGCCGAAAAACATGCAAAAAGACAAACAATTTAATAACAAAACACCGTGAGACTGACAAACCATTCCTACGTGAATCAGCATACCTAATACCGGAGGGGTGCATAATACCGGCTGCACATAGGCACTGATCAGACATCAAATATTCCACTTGTAACCGGATTAAGGAGTGTCACAGACTCTGATTGGCTGATTAACGTTCGTAGCTATGAATAGTGGCTGAAATATTTGAATTTTAGTTTTGGAACGATCGATATTTGAATTTTATGAACAGACTGTCTGACAGTTTTGTTTTTTCTTTATGTGGCGTACGAAAATGTCCTGCAGAACTGGAAGTGGCAGTGACGGGTCGTTGAGCTCTCTAAAATAGGGTTGAGCTATACGATGGCAGATAGATGCGCGCTGTTAGTCGGTAGGTCAACTCAAAGCTGTTATGGCTCTATCCTCGTTGGGCTATTTTAGATATACATACATTCAATTCAAATTGTCAAAGTATTGACATAAAACACAGATATACCTATGTATTATTCAAGTCTCAACGTAGCATAGATATGAGCATCTAAATTCCAATTACCTAGTTATAATGTATGCACCACACCACCCTGCTTTTTGAATAAATAATGAAACACAATATTATAGGTGCTTTGAACTGTGGTGTAGGGTGTGAGCCATGGGGTGCTCTCTCAAAAATAACCAGATCATTAAGCCAATTTTAAATAAACTATAATTGGCAACATTTCATGCACAATTCTGGCAACACGGACTTAGTGACAATCAAAAAGCTTCAGCATTGGCAGAAACAATTTTTTTATATTTTAATTTCATACTTTGAATACACAAAATTTGTAACTGTTCAAACAAAAAACGGGCTTAAAAATCAAACCAACTCAAAGTATCTAGGGGTTATATTAACAAACTGATATTTCTACTCCCTCTCAAATATCAAAGTGGCTACTTCTTTTACAATAACAAGTACTCATTACGAACAGAAACTCTTCAAAAACGTCACAATATAATAGCCAAATTATCTTTTGTAAAGAGTCTTTATTTATTTTTAAAACGACACTCGTGGAGGGTCAATTTAGTTTCTATAGTCATTGCGAGTGACTCTCTACTTGGCCAATTACCTCCCCTTCGGTGGCACTGTACGACTTTTAGTCGCAATGTCTGGAAGTCGAAGGTTTTGGAAAATTATTACGATTGCAGCCTTAGAACTTTTTGTTATTTCTAAAATGCCTAAAAAAAATTAAAAAATAATACTGTAAGTCAATATGGTTATGGTTGTGTCACCCAAATAAAATTTACCTTGCTCAAAATAGTAAATAGCCTATCAAACCATGCCTTCTATTACACGTTTCAAATGACACAAAACTTTAATGAAACAGAAACTTGAGTAGCATTAATTGAAAGTCATCCTTTTGAACCCATATGACATCTTTCAAAGTTGTATAGTACGCGCACAGTGTGCGCTCGACAAAGCGGTAGCCCGGTGCCCGTCACCTAATTATGTACGAGTAGGATTTTGATTTCACAGCCATGACATAGGCATTAAAGGGTTGCTGTGAAATTGGAGCCCTTTGAGTGAATGCGTAATGTACTTGGTACTAATTAAAAACGATTATGACGTTAGTTGCATCTGCTTTCGCGTCGGAAAGTCTGCAAGTTTGTCGAGAGCCTAAAAAAATCAGACAAGTGCGAGTCGTACTTGCACACGAAAGGTTCCGTACCACCGTACAGTATTTATCAATAGATGTTTTTAAAAAAACACGTCCTTGTATGGGTTTAATTTTGTACTCTATTTTGCATTTATTATTTCTTGTTATAGCGGCCATGAACATTTTAAGTGTCTACCCATTACGGTTCAAAATCAAAATAAATATAATATGTTTAGTAATAAATTAAAGCTATTTCTAATAAACAAATGCAACTATAATTTATATGAATACATGAATGATAAACTGTGACTGGAATTGCAATAACATTTAAATATTTAATTGAGATTACTTCTACATTTGCCATTCACACATATAAAATAATCAATAAATATATATTGTATAATTATTATAATCTAAATACACTTAATTTAATTAAGAATTATTAATGTTCTCAGTGCTATTACTTATTTAATTTAATTTTAATATTCAATTTTAATCATTTAACCTTACTAATGTTGCTGTGCCCTTACAGGGTCCATAACTGTATTTTAGCTTTAAGCCAATTTGTAACAACTTAATTCACATTATGGTATGGAAATAAATGAAATGAAATTAAAATATACAGGCCTGTGACAGACGGACGGACAGTCGAGCCTAAGTAAAAGGGTCCCGTTGGCACCCTATGGGTACGGAACCCGTTTGAAATTATCATGAATTAACTCGTAGGTTCCATAAAGTTAATGGAGGATCGAGTAAGAAACTCCGAAGATACTCATTTAAAATACCTAATAATTTGTTTTACAATCTTCTTGAAACAATAAATCTAAAAGTTATCATAATACTTTGAGTGTAGTAATAAACAAAAAAAAGGTACAGCTCTTTTTTTGAAGTCGGTTAAAAATGTATTGAAGGAGAATGGGCAGTACCTAATACAGATAATTGCCACAAACCCGCCATGCTTGATGATTTATTCCAACTGTCCCCTAAAAAATATATCATGATTATTTTATAGGGGACACTAATGTCCACCCTTGGACATTCTACGAAAATAGATCTGATATAATTTTTATATCACATAATTTAACAATGCCACATTCCAAAAAATCATACGAACAATATTTAGAAATGCTATCAGGATCAAAAATGTTGGCATCTCTGTATTAATTAATTAATTCTTCCATATTTTATGACGTATACATTATACCTCAGTCTTCCCCTTGACTGCTACGGTAAAAGGACATCTCACCCTAATTTCGGCCTTCCACTCAAAGCTATGCTATAATCCGCTTAGCTTTAACCCGCAATGATAATGCCTGTTACTTCTACAAATTGTGCAAGTACAGGTCTCTAAGTAAAAGTAGTATTAGCAGTGATAGCTTAGTGGTGTGACCGTCGGACTGCCAAGTCATAGGTCTCGAGTTCGAACCCAAGGCACGCACCTCTGACTTTTCGGATTCATGTGCGTATTGTATAGTTATCACTTGCTTCTAAAACGGTGAAGGAAAACATCGTGAGGAAACCTGAGAGATATTTCTCGACGACATGTGGAGCCAAGTCAGAGGCCATGGGCGGCTTTAAAACTCTGACACCAAGTTAGTCATTAACCACTCGAAAAGAAGAAAAAGTAAAAGTATGGGCTTCGGAAATCATCGTCTATATTCGGAAATACGAAAGTGCAATGATGACATCTAATATAGAGCCTTTACAACCATAGAAGAACTTGCCTATTTTGTATTACCATTGTAACAAAATTGCAGATAAACAACTCTATGCAATTCCTATGTGTTACCCATTAACGGTTGTGGAGGTCAGATTGCAATACTGATATTCAGCTGCATCCGAAGCCGACCCCAACATAACTGGGAAAAGGTTGGGCAGATTTTAACCATACTATTTGTCAAAATAATTACCAACTAGCTATTAATTTTACAACCGCGCCGTACGTAGAACAGTCTCACTTTTGCTTGTTATTAACAATTTCAACATATTTATTTACTTAGACAATATGATATCTTATATATAAAATTCTCGTGTCACAATGTTCGTTCCCGTACTCCTCCGAAACGGCTTGACCGATTCTCATGACATTTTGTGAGCATATTGAGTAGGTCTGAGAATCGGCTAACATCTATTTTTCATACCCCTAAGCTTACAAATTATTTATATGGCAAAACAACGTTTGCCGGGTCAGCTAGTATATATATATATATATATTTGTAATGTGCTCGTCAAATTCTTTCATTTGGTACCCAACTTTTTTTATTGATTCATTACTTTATTTCCTCTAGAGGGCGCCATATTGAATTTAATGTGACGTCACATAGCCTATAACCAGCGGACGATCAAAATGCTTCCAACGATATCTCATTTGTCAAATTATGATCAGTACTATATAAGTTATGAGGTAACAGATGAACATACATACATACATACATACCGGTCAAAATCATAACCCTCCTTTTTGCTTCGTCATAGTCGGGGAAAAAGGTCAACTACCCTACATCCTTTTGATGCTAAATATTCAGTCCTAATTAGAAGTTTCTTTTCTCGATTACTTAAATAATAAATTTCAAAAGAAAAATTAACTGAAACTTTTCAGTTAATTAATCTGTCGGTGACTTTTGTAGTCCATTCAAAGTTAAATAATGATATTGTAGTTTATATTTGTTCATGTAAATGATGGATGAGAATTCACTAAGTTTTAAAAAAAATGCTTTAATTTTTCTATTGTATTAGATTAATGATGTATTGCTTATTTGACAGTGTAATTTTATATTTAAATTAAAAAAATAAAGAAAGAATAGATGTTTATTTGCAGTGTGACGTGACGCAAAGAACACAAACACAACAAAGAAAAAGTTGGGGGAATATATCCGTCAAATCCAGTCATCCACGCAAAACGGCCATTGCTCAGCATAATGCTGTCACTCTATGCGTCACAGAGCCATAGCGCTGGTTTTCAGCGACAGCCGGTGTTGACATGATGACGTACCATAAAATGAGATACAAATAAGAAATTAAATAAATACACAATACATTATATCTTCTAATCAAAATACAGGGTGTCAAGGACATCGGCGCCAAAACTGATACCATGAATTCAGTACACACAGATTCGTTGAAATTTTTCGTCGGTTATTAAATAAAAAATCTGCTGTTTCACAAATAAGTTCAATAACTGCGCGGTTAAAATGTATGGAAAAGCTGTTTTTTTTTACCGGCCACCCTGTATATAGTTTCGACATCGCCACCACTGGAAGTCAACCTTAGAAAATATTATATCTAACACAGTTTTTTTCCCTCTCCAATGAAATCCTCAGAGAATGCCCATCAAGATCCCATGGCCCTTTGTTTGAAGCCCACCCTTTGCTTTATTTGGCATAAGTAGGAAATTTTAATGACCGCCATAAAAAACGGAGGACGAATTTTAAACTTTTATCGTTTAGCCGACACAGACATTATGAATAATATATTTATAATTCTATCTTATTTTTTCTGGGTATCGGACGAGCGCGTTTGTTTTTTGGTCCTAATCGTCAACGTGATCAAATATTGGTGTGTGGCATGAATAAAAAATGGCGGCCGCGATCATGAAAGGGGAGGAAGCGGAGTTCGGTAAAAGTTTCCTTAAAGGTATACGATATTGTGAGCAAGGTATTAAAATATTAATAAACTCGGGTGCAAAGTTTGTTTTAGTTGGCTCTATAATCCGTCATTGCGTATAAAAATCATAATGTGTACCCGAAATTGTTGAAGGATTATAAGTTTACTGTACTTAACTTTGACTTCGACTTCTGTTGCTGAATTATTATTATTTAGTTCCTATATCTTGTACGTAATAATCCACTGTAGGAGGCATAATTTTTCTCGTTCTTGTCTATTCTTATTTGAGGTAATTTATACATAATTAATATAATTATCTAGCTTCAGCGAGAGACCCATAAGTCTAGTTTTATTTTATTTTTAAATGTACTAAATAATGAAATACCGTGATCCATTTTAAATTAAATCTCAATATCAAGCAGACATTTTAAACATTAATTTTGTTCTAAATCTCGTCTGTTTTTGACAAGACTTATATTAATCCGTAGGCATTGAAACGAACGCGCTTTGGACTAAGGTCGGCTTAATATTGTAGCTGATATAAAATAGTTAGAAAATTAGTTCTGTTAAGTGTCTGTAAAATTTTCTTTATGAAAGTATTTAAGCTCTGTTGATGAGCCATAGATATCTTGAGTTAGAAGGATAATTTTTATTAAGACCATTTATAGCAACAATGTATTCAAGTTGTCTGAAACTAAAACTCTTCATATTTACCAACCAATTATACAATCAACTAAATAATATTTGATGGAAGGACACTATACGTAAACCAATTGAGGGCAAGAACAGGCTAAAATCGCAATAAAAAAAAAACGGTAATTCTTTTGAATCTAAAGCAAAACCATAAGATTGAGTGTAGTTATAGATGATGAAATATAAGCACTAGGTCTCGAACGAGTTTTCTCTAGCGTACCTAGAATGTTAAGTACCAAAGCCACAAACTATGTGTACGCTTTGACGATGTTAAGTCTGGATCCGCTTATTTCCTACACAAAGGACATTGTCGATTGAAATGTATTCACAGTTGCGTCCCCAAAATAGAATGCATTAGTATCCATAGACATTCCTAATATTCGGCTCGAGACTCAGGTCTACTACATAAATGATTACCCAGCCTCTATCTTCAAGCAAATTATTCAAATAGGAGCAGCTTCCATTAATCGATTGGTCAGGATCCGATGTTCCCAGACTCGACTCTAAATCGATTTCATATTGGATAGTTTATCATTCGATGACATCGATTTAAGTTAATAGATATGCAAATTCGTTGATGAAACGAAAACACTGAATTATTGTATTAATTACTCGGTTTCGCATACTAATTTCGATGCCATTGTTTCAACAACAACGATTGGAAACTAGAAATTCTGTCCTTTCATAATCTGATTTCAGTAATCTATACTCAATTATCGATGTCAATTGTTCTCACTATCGCTTCCGGTGCCGTTCAAGAATTTCTCAATCGAACTTTGTCGACCCTCACTGCATATTCTCATTTTAAATCGCCCCCGTTCTCGATAAAACGCCGCCCAGACGTCTGCACGGCGTCTCGGTCGACACAATAGTGATAATGAAACATGCATTACAGCGCCTTTTGTGTTTCCCCCACCACTTTCCGCGCAGCCAATCATGGCGCCTTTGAAGTGGATCCAGGGGTTAATAAATTTAAAATACCTTCTGTGTAGAGTTTCTCAGAGATGATGAATTATAAAAATGTTCTTTTGAACTCTGACTTTGTTTATACTTCAGATTATTAATGGATGGCGTATTACTTTCGGATATTTTTCCTGTGATAAATAAAGTACTAGGCAAGATTTTGGCTACGGATGAACTTCATCGAAACGACATATTTGTTTAATAAGCAAGCCGTGAACACACATGACTAAAATTGTAAGTAGGTAGGTAAACAACTTAAAATGTATTTAGTGTTAATGACACCTGATGGTAAGTGATGATCAGGCCGAAGGTGTAAGCGAGCTTCACCCGGAATCCTCAATCACAGAGGAACAGGCTATCTTACCTCTAACTGCCGAAACACAACCATGCTGTTAACATTGTTGTTATGGCGACAGACTTAGATAAGATGGAGGTAGCCAGCCAAGCGGACTTAGAACAAACCCTACCACTAACCAACCCAAGCATAAATTGGGAATCGAACCTGGGACCTCTGGTTCTGAGAAGGGTGGTCTTACCACTAGACCACAGAGGCGGTTAAACTAAGTACTCCTTCAGAGAATAAAACGTGCCTATTATTTATAATATTCTCGCTAAATCATCCAAAGCATACCAAATGGCGTTTAGTTTAAATACAAGATATGAATCATAAATGACTACCGCCAAAATGCAACAAAACGAAACTACCCACCCACACGATCCACATTTGAATATTATTAAATCCGATAATACATGTAATATCGACACAATCCCGCGAAATGCTTCCCTATTCCCGGGATCCCAGAACTAGATCGCGCCGGGAATTACAAATGTAGTTATTGGGACTCATATTTGATATTGAGATACCATATTTTATGCGACGATATTACGTCAAAATTTAATTCCTGCTGGAAGTCATTGGGAACGGATATGTGAACTAAAATGTTACATTTCCGTGAATGTTAAAAGATTTCTAGTGGACGTGGGAATTGACGGTTTCTTTAGAAGGTCTTACATTGAAAAAAAATTGCCTTTTGAAATAAGGAATGGGTGTAATGGAAAATGGAAATTGATCTGTGTACCCTCTTTCATTCGGTCAGAGGAGCTCGTCGCTAAGTAATAACAGCCGCTCAGGTCGATGCACAAGGTTAAACTACGCTTGTCAAGGTTGGTCCGTGGATGGGTGTCGGGTGACCATCTTTACATACCGAGACTCCTCCGTGTTTCGGAAAGCAAGTTAAGCCTTCTTTGACAGTCGTTACAGGTCATCAGAAGCCGGAAAGTCTGAGCACCAGTCTTTCTAGGCAGATTGACTCTCTTTCATTCGGTAAATTTCTTGTAGATCGCAAGTACACTAATAGAAGAGGCCTATGTCCAGGAGTGGACTGCGATCAGCTGTGTTGATTGATTCATTGAAGAATTGAAGTTTTCCCCGAAGTTTTCATAGAATTAATTCCACCAGAGTCGCGTTGCGCCATCACCTCGCGCCTGTCTGCGGTAGCCTTAAGAAGATTATTGTAAAATGTTTACGAATAAGTTCATTTGACATCTTATACCTACTTAAAGATTTTTATTTAAGATTTTTTTTTAAGACTATGGACCTACCTAAATACCTTTCATCGAAATCCCAAAAAAAAAACCTGTTTCCCAGCGTCCACACACATTGTAAAACTGGAACAAAAAAATCCATTACCCAAGTTTTCATTCGAACAGCTCCAATACTAAGACACACAGTTATATATTCACGTCTTTCGAAACAGAACCCACATTCAATATGCCTCCAGACAGCGTGCCGTTAGATCATTTGCGGTGGGTCACAAATAGTGACGTTACGTGATAGTTCACGGGAAATCCCGGGATTACGAACTCGGAAAATTCTTTGTGAATCGTTAAAAGTACGGTGGATAAATCTCTTCTGGCGTTTCTTATTTATTACATTTATTCCTTCTTTCTTTTTTCCTAGTAAGTTGTTGGTAATGCCAGAGTAAATTATATTCTACTATGCAGAATATCATTACCTACTTTCCTCTTAAAATATTTTCGTATTAATCAAAATACCTGGGCTCGTTATTTTATTATTTTAAACTTATGTTTGTTAAATTTGTACTGTTTTCTTTCATAGAGCGTATTTCTATAACTGTCCCTCACCAAAAAGTTTAACCGAAATCCCGGGATAAAAAAATCCCGCATTAACAAACACGCATTTCCCATCCCTAGTTATGATAGCTACTACCCAGACATTACCGTCTGAGTGAAACCACAGGCGACTCCAGGAGTCGGCGCTAGTTACAAATTGGTCCCTTCAATTATTTGCCCGTTGATGATGCGGAATCAATGGCTTATTGAGTGTATTCAGATTAAAATGGCGTTGGCGTGGCGGTGACATTTTAAAGGCATCTTATGTCAATGAAAGTTAGTTATTACAATATATTTATACATTATTTTGATTAGTTAAATTAGGCTCCATTCTACCTTAATAAGACAGCCCACAATCTCTCAATAATTCAGTTAATAGGGATGTCAACTGGGGTAAAAAAAAACTATTTAGTCCGTCAATCAGATAAAAAAAAATACTAGACAAGTATTTTTTGCTTTTTATCATATTAATATAAAATGGTTTAGATAAAACCAGGGACTGAATTACCGAAAAATTAAGGTACCTTTAAATTTCAGTATGACGTCATACCGTTAAATAAAGGTTACCGAAATATTTCGATACCGTAAATTTTTTCAGTAGCGGAATTTTGAGGTTGGATTTGCATACCGGTATATTTCGGTAGAAGTACTATAACCTTTATAAATGTTTCGGTAGCAGTACCTAAACCTTAATAAATAGGGGTTTTCTTTGACACACCGCCTCGCTACTCTGTCTGTCGTTCACTTGCCGATTGTTACAAAATAGGTACACAAGTTCTAAAGTGTTCGACGCCGCGCCGTCTCGCATGTTTTTGATACCGAAATCGTGTAAAGGTTAAATAACGGTTTAGCCCAACCTTTATTTTTAAAGGTATCGGTATAGCTCAACCTGTATTTTAAACCGGTACCGGTATATTTTTGAGGTATCTTAACCTTTAACCGTAACCGCTTTCAGTCCCTGTTTTAAAGGCATCTTAAGTCAATGAAAGTTAGTTATTACAATATATTTATACATTATTTTGATTAGTTAAATTAGGCTCCATTCTACCTTAATAAGACAGCCCACAATCTCTCAATAATTCAGTTAACAGGGATGTCAACTGGGGAAAAAAAAACTATTTAGTCCGTCAATCAGATAAAAAAAAAAACTAGACAAGTGTTTTTTGCTTTTTATCATATTAATAAAAAATGGTTTAGATAAAACGCATTAAAGTTGGGGAGTGGGGGCTCGCTACGTCACAAGTCAGTATTTAATCTACCGAAGAGTGACGTCATGCCACATTTGAACGTATTGCCTACTCAATGTATTGCTGTAATCTAAAAAAAGAAAAAATACGTGTCCATTATTTTTTAATAATCTACCTGACGGACAAAAAACAAAAAAAACCAACTTCCCTATTACATCAAACTAATCTAACGTTCAAAATGATACCTACAGGATACAAAAAAAGTTACATACGTCTATACCTGTATATAATTTAAAGGCGCTTTTTGTGTTGTTTATTTCCGGAATAAACTTAGATTCATGTGTAATACATGAAATATTAAACTTACATAATTAAAATAAAGAAATTTCGATGTATTGTCAAGTCGTACAAACCGTGCAAAGCAGAGGTTGCTTGTATTATTATAATCATATCAGCCGAGAGGAATTTAGTAGCGATAATTTTTTTTAAATATTTTTTACCAACTTTATTTATTAATCACCTACACCAACAATAAACAACTAGTTTCCGACCGAAACAGGACTTTCTACCGAAACCGAATCTTCGTGTCTGAGTTTCGGCCGAAACCGAAACCGAAACTTTTTAGACATGTTAAAAATCTATTGTTTACTGAAATTTGGCTTATTTTTTACACTTATACAGACAGTAAATACGTGTTAAATGAAATAAAAATTAATAATTGCAGAACTTATTTTTTTTTAATGTTTCGTACTACAATTTTACTAACTTTGTTTATAAATTCAAAAATTATAATCTTATACTTCTTGGAACAAAAATTTGTGAGTAACAAAAAGCTGATGATGGCGGATGACATACGAGCCACGAACTCACCCGGAGACAGCCCAAGGACGACGAACAATAATTCACGAACGCAGAGTTTCGGTGGGGCTGAAGGTTCGGTAGATTTCCTGCCGAAACCGAAACTGATGCCGAAACTTGCCGAAACCGAAACTGAACCTTCAGTCCGTCACTATAAACAATATATATTCTATTCTGTTCTATTCAAATCGTACATCGAAAATTGATGCTGAAAATAGATTTAAAACTAAAAAAAGATATGGATTGCTTCGTTTTGGCAGAACTAATCCCAATACAACAATATAACCACTTTACTGTAACAAAATGTACATAGATATCCTACTTTTCTTCAATCCTTATCCCATCGTATCCTAGCCTGTAGTCTTAGCCTGACAGCTAAGTAAACAGACAGATGAGCGAGCAATCACTTAATGGTATCCTGAGAGTAGCCTGATAGAAACGGCTGGATTTAAATGCAGAGAAATCTAGCTAGCACGTTCTAGGAAGAATTCATTTATTGACTGTATTTTTGTTTTGTAGGCGAATAAAATATAATAGTAATTGTCATATTTATAGTTGGAGGTGGACTTTATGGAGCGTGAAATTTCTTGTTCAATTCCTATTATTAAGACTTCAGTGTTCGTCCGTCCGTCAGTCACAAGGTATCTTTTGAACCTGAATTAGACAAACACTTAAAATTTTCACCGAGTGTGTTATAGCGACCATATTAGTTACTATGGTCGCAATATAAAAGGGAAAAGTTAAAAATGAAAGGGAAATACATGAAACGTATTTTTTTAGTTTTTTGCTCGATATAAAAAGAAAATGTTTATTATTGTACGAGTACAGTGATACAGAACTCGCACATGATTGCTTTTATTATTGTATTCAGACCTGCATTTGAAGTTGTGCCTGGGAAAAGTTTGTTGCGACAAGGAATAGGCAAAACCTTATTTAAGGTTCATGCACAAACTTCAGTCACGTCAACGTTAAATCGCCGATCAGTGACGTCAATTTCAGCGACGTGTGTGAACAGATAGTCAGTCAGTCAGTCATTGCAATGCTATATAATATATAGCTATATCCTGGATTCGTTCGTAGCAATACAAGTTTTGATTTGCCGGTGACGCGACGTCGACTGAGACGCGCCGCTAGTGACGTGACTGACGTGTCTAGCCAACGTCCTACAACTTAAACGTAACTATTTTTTTTGACGTGACTGATCAGTGACTTGACGTTGACGTGTGTGCATGAACTTTACCTGTGTGTTTTTTAAACAATTCAAGGCCTGCTTGCCAATTGGATAGGCAGCAATATCTTCCTATCTTATAATAACAACATTCTTTTCAACGTTTTTCGGGGGTAGGTGTAAAAAAAGTTAACACGCAACTTCGTATATCTATTTTAATTAAAATTATTATTAAGTATTTTAACTTGCTTTCGAGTTATATTTTTGTTGCACAAGCTACTGAATAAGCAGCACTTACATTGGTGAAACATTCCATGTAACAAAAGCACTTAAACTACACCACCTGCCAGCTTCTCACTAGTACTAGTCACTTGATTTAAACACTTCACCATGTCATCGCAACTGGATGATATCCAATTGGCCCAGAGGAACCTCGAGGAGTGCTTCCTTAAGAAGATGGGTGAGCTTGAGGCACAGATCCAATGTGCTGGACCCGCAAAGGACACCGTGGCAAAGATTGCTGAAGAGTTCCGGTCATTTCGTGAGCTTATGTTCGGTGTGCTGGGACTTCTTAGGAAGCAGATCTTGGAGTGTTCAAGAGCGGTTGATGGATTGGAGACAAGATCTCGTCGGAAAGCTCTCATTTTCACCGGGTTTGCTGAAGCTGACAAAGAGGATTGCAAGGCTCTCATTTTAGACGTTCTGAAGAACAAACTGGCACTGCCTGACATCACTGCATCTTCCATCAAAGTGTGTCACAGACTTGGAACGTCAAGCAAGGGACCAACAATTAGCAGACCTATATTGGTAAGGTTCTCCAATGTTGATATGAAATCCTCTGTTTGGAAAGCAAAGGCAGCACTGAAGGGCTCCCCGGTCACAGTCAAGGAGTTCTTGACTAGGTCCAGGCAAACTGTGTTCAGCAGGGCGCGCCTGCACTTCGGGATGCCGGCGTGCTGGACTCAGGACGGGGTTATTGTCATCAGATCCCCCGATGGAACACGGCATAAAATTTGTTCTATGGAGGAACTCAATCCCTTGTTGGTGAAGTACCCTAAGAAGACCGGAGAATCTTCTTCTGTTGGAACTGGAGGCAAGCCTGATGGTGGAGTGCGTAAATAATTGTATTTTATTTTTGTATTACATATCTTATTTTAGTCTCTTTTTGTGCTTGGGACGTCAGTTCACGTAAATATTATTGTTATCGTACACGTCTACCTGCTTACTATTTCTTATTTTCACCTCAAAACTATTTAAATCACATTCTGTTTGTAATTATTTGTCGTTTTGCTTGTGTTTGTAAAATAGTGTTTCGTCATTAGTTGTCACTGTCACCTGTCAATCTTTTGACGTACCATTTTCTTTGTTACACGTTTCGTAAATTACGTTCCGTTTGCTAATGTAACTTTGTCATGTATCATTTTGTTTGCGTTTTTCATAATATTTTGTGTTTATGTTTGTGATGCTGTTACCTCTTCCTGCTTTGAATTAATTGTTTTTTAATACTTCTAATGTACAGTACTACAGGGATCTTTTGGCGCCTTGATGATTTGTGAAAATAAGATGCATTAGTTCCGATTTTGGCCACGTGCCAAAAGATCCATGTATAACTACACTGGTGCTGCTGGTGGGTGGTGCATAGATAGTGGTGTTGCACCTAAAGCGAAAGCAATCTTAGCTATAGTTTATTTGCATATTTATCAGTTATTTATATTTATATTATTTTTATTTTATGTTATCTGATGATGATTCTTTTTACTCTGCCATTGATTCCTCTAGCTCATCCGCTAATGCAAGTTTTAGCTCCTTGACTGACACCCTTGGTGACTTTGTGCGTCGGAACTTCAGTCAACAGAAAGGTCATTTGTTTAATGTCTGTCATATAAATGCGCAAAGTGTACCAAGTCACTACAGTGATCTGTTGGACACCTTTACCGACGCCAATGCCCATGCCGTTCTGGTTTCTGAGAGTTGGCTCAAACCTCATCTTCTCTCCACCAACTACTCTCTCCCAGGTTTCACTCTTATCCGAAATGATAGAATCGGAAAGGGAGGGGGTGGTGTAGCTATCTATCTTCGTAGCGATTTCCCATTCAAAATCATTACCTCATCCCCCGCACAATATCATGCTTCCGCCGAATACCTCTTTTTGGAGGTCTACGTCAAAGGCGTTAAGACCCTTCTTGGTGTTGTTTATTGTCCACCCGCCGTTGACTATTTTTCTGAACTTGAATTGGCGCTGGAATCCGTAGGATCAGAGTATGCACATTGCGTCATCATGGGCGATTTCAACACTGACCTTGCTCACCACAACCCCCGATCCCGTAAACTCCTTCACATCACTGAGTCCGTTAGTCTCCATATACTTTCACTGCAACCTACCCATTTCAATATTTCAGGTGATGATACTTGGCTCGACTTAATCCTTACATCCACTCCCTCTCTTGTTTCCTCTCATGGTCAGTGTCCCGCTCCTGGATTTTCCCATCATGACCTCATTTTCCTCTCGTATGTCCTAAAACCGCCTAAACCTGTCCCAAAAGTACTGCACATGCGATGTTTTGCACGCATGGACGTTGAGAAGCTTCGTCAGGATGCGTCAGACTTCAGTTGGGAACACCTGGCAGCGGCGACAACTGTAGACGAAAAACTGCGTATTTTCGATCGGACGGTGCTTGCTCTCTACGATAAACACGCTCCTGTTAAGTCGATTAAACTTCGGCGTCCCCCTGCTCCTTGGATGACGACAGGAGTTCGAATGGCTATGAGGCGCAGAGATCGGGCCTTTCGTAAATTTAAAAGGGATCGTAGTGAGGAAAACCGGAACTTTTACAAAGCTTCTAGAAATCGGTGTAATCAGATGATACGCAACGCTAAACGCCGCCATATTCTCGAGAATATATCTTCTTCTTCACCTGCTGATATCTGGAAGTTCCTTGGCACTCTCGGTATTGGCAGACCACGTCATGTGGATTTTCCTAAAACAATTGGCCTTAATGATATCAACCGTCACTTCACAACCACTTGTCATTTGGATTCCCAGATGTTATCTCAGACGGTTGATTACATTACTGGCCTACCCAGTCCCATCATAGAACCATTTCACTTCTCTCCGGTCACCTCGGCCGAAATTAAAACAATCATCTTGTCCATCAAATCCAAGGCTATGGGCCATGACGGCATCAGTCGTAGTATGATCGTTTGGATCCTTGATATCCTTCTACCTCCGATTACCCATATCATCAACTTTTCTCTTGATTCCGGACAATTCCCATCCCTGTGGCGTATGGCCTATGTACGTCCACTCCCAAAAATTTCAAATCCCTCTCTACCCAGTCACTTTCGACCCATTTCCATTCTCCCATTCCTGTCTAAAGTGCTCGAAGCCTGCGTACACAAGCAGTTTACAAGGTTTGTTCACCGGAACAACCTTGTTAGCTCTTTTCAGTCTGGCTTCAGGCCCGGGCACAGTACAGCCTCCGCTCTCCTTAAAGTGACTGGTGACGTTAGAGAAGCGATGGAGGATATTAAGGTTACCGTTTTGGTATTAATTGATTTCTCCAATGCCTTTAACGCTGTCAGTCACGATATTCTCCTTTCTATCCTCTCTCATCTTATGGTTTCGCCCGAGGCTCTCGAGTGGTTCTCTTCTTATCTTCGGGGACGTCAGCAGTCGGTTCGCGTTGATGAGCGCTCGTCGAGTTGGCGTGACCTGGATGCTGGTGTTCCGCAAGGCGGTATTCTCTCTCCATTGTTATTTTCCATCTTCATTAATTTTATAACTCATTGTCTTCGGTGTTCGTATCATCTTTATGCCGATGATCTTCAATTATATACAGCTGGGCGGGTTGAAGATTTGTCGGAAGCTATAGCTGATGTAAACAGAGATTTAGATGCCATGAAAACGTGGTCTGATAGTTTTGGGGTGTCAGTAAACCCCTCAAAGTGTCAGGCCATTGTAATTGGGAGCTCACGCATGATTGGTAGGGTGACGCTTAGCTCTCTTCCTCCTCTTATTTTCAATGGTAACGTCATACCCTTTACCTCTACTGTGAAAGATCTCGGTTTGCATCTTGACTTGACGCTTGGCTGGCAACGCCAGGTCTCTAGTGTTAGTCAAAGGGTCAACGGTACTCTGCGATCTCTGTATCGTCTGAGAAACTTTTTACCTGCTAAGACGAAAACTATGCTTGTGCAGACTTTGATTTTCCCTATAATCGACTATGGTGACGTATGCTACTTTGACCTGAATTCAGTTTTGCTGGATAAGCTCGACAGACTGCTCAACAATTGTATCCGGTTCATATTCAACCTCAGGAAATATGATCATGTGTCGAGCTATAGGTCTGAGCTCAAATGGATGTCCATTCGCCAAAGAAGGAGTTTGCGCGCTTTGACCACGCTTTTCTCCCTTCTTAACTCTCCCACTCCTCCTTCTTATCTCATGTCTCACTTCCAATATCTATGTTCGTCACACACTAAGAATCTGCGTTCTTCTAACAATCTTCTCTTACTTTGTCCTTCTCATACTTCTGACTTTGTTCATTCTTCCTTTCATATTCAGTCCATTCTTCTATGGAATGCGCTTCCTCTTGATATCAGGACGGCGACCAGTCGGTATGCATTTAAGCGGAAACTACAGAGTTTTTTATCAAAATAAATAGAGTAGAGTCATCTCAACACCTCTCCCTTGAATTTGTATAATGTATATATATATAATATAGGTATATATTTTATTAAATATGTATGTATGTGTGTGTAATATAATTATTTATAATGATATATTTTAATAAAAAATGATTTTTCTTTGTTCCTCTCAAACAGAGCACTTGCCATCTAATCTCTTCACTACCCTTGGTTGACTGGTAGAGAATGCCTAAGGCATTAAGTCCGCCTTTGTACTTTTATAAGTGTGAAAAGTTTAAATAAATAAATAAATAAATTCTTCACCAACCCGTCACTCAAACCTGGTGATTACAGCATTATCCTGTATAACCATTCTATAGCCTATATTTAATAATGAGCCTTTAAGGCATATTTCCTTCACATTAACCCCCATAAATGCCGAAGAGTTTTAGATAAGCCAACATTTTGTAGTCCACGGTTCAACAAACTTGTGTATCCTATAAAATAGTTATTTCCATTATGTCTGAATATGTCATTTAACTAAGTGGCTCTGTAAAGATACGACGGGCCATAAATAATTTTACGTCTATCACGGAGTTTCTATCTCTATGGTCTGCTGGTCAGAGACCGTAAAATACTGGACAGTTTATTTTTTATAAAGTCTTTACTGAGACCAAACTACATAGGTATTTTGGTATAAAGCTTTAATAAAGATTAGGAATAAATTGTATGATCTTGAGTCTAGGATAAACTGAAGGAAATATACCGGGAAAAATTAACTTAGCTGGCTAAACTTCATGGTTAGGCACATGTATAGGTACTAGTATACCCACATTTCGCCAGTTATGCTTATTTCCCATGTAATAGGGGACAAGCCTATTGCCATCAAGCGGGCATAAGTCTTATCAAAAGTCCCGAGCTACTACTGAGAAATTGAAGAAAACCCATTGCCTGACCTTGGAATCGAACTTTAGGAGTCCTAGGACCTCTTACTCAGCAGTAGTACTTGCGACTACTAGACCAACAATTTACATTTTTGTTAATCTTTCCTCATTGATAAAACATTATGATACAAGTACTGAAATAAGACCATTCCTTAACTAGCGTTCTAGCGGAAGAAATCCACGTCAAAATGTATCCTAACACAGCAAATACAATAGTCCTTGGTCTCTGCTAAACCTAAAAACAATATCTGTCATACAATACACGTGTTTCATAACGAATAATCCAACTGACACTCATGATGCAGAGAAACGAAAGACTTTCTAAAATTAATTAATGAAATGGACACAGATGTCCTGAAAATAGGTTGAAAAATAGCTCTGTATTTTAGACTATACCGTGTGGAATTCACATTTTGCGTTCCCTTGACGAAAATAGCAACAAGGATTGCAAGCGAAAATATGACAAATGGACATATAAAAGGTTTTTTTTTTAATCCCATAGCTCTAGGGTATGAATGAAACCATTTCAAAGAATCAACTGGTATGTTTTTTTTTTTCATTTTTCATTCAAAATAATTCGAAAAAGTCACGATTATTTATGTAAAAAGCACCTTAAATGAAATATATTTAAAAAAAAATGATTAAGATTTTTTTTTAATGTTATCTATCCTCATAGAACCTCTAAGTACCACTTATCTACGTACTCATGCACTCCTAGTATCTACAATAGCCCATGATAATACAATAATAACTTCATATTCAAAACAAAACAATTCCAATCCATCTCCCGCTGACGTCATCGACCTTCTTACAAAACTAGGTTCTGTTTTCAACAACAGATAATGTATTAAAACGTCCATGTCTATCCAGCCAGGTATTGCGGTAAAATAATAACGGTATGAATACCTGCATAAATTCTACTTATAATAATATTAATGTGAAAGTTTGTATGTATGTTTGAATGTTTGTAACTCAATCATGCAAATACGGCAGAACGGATTTGGATGAAATTTACCACAGATATAGTTTATAACCTGGATTAACATATAGTATACTTTTTATCCCGGGAGTGCGTCCTCGTGGGATAATTTCGAACCTTCACGCGGGCGAAGCCGCGAGCGAAAGTCAGTAAGGTACTTATAATAATGGTATAAATACCTGTATAAATCTGTATTTTTGTTTGTATAAGCTCACATGGTAATACGATTGGATTGGACGTTGTGGCGACCATGAGGTGGATTGTCCTGGTAACTTGTGGGTATTGTCCATAATGGACATTACTTTGTGATTTATACTGAGAATAAATACGGGAATGTTTTTTGTATTGTTCTGATACCATAATCAAAGTGTTTTTAATAAGCTTACAATACGTAGGCTAATGGGAATTCCTACATTATGTTTTGCTGTTGCTGAACAATCAATCTTCCTAGCCTTTTCTCAGGGATCGACTTCCAGTCTGAACAGATGCGGCTAAATACCAGTATTTTACATGGAGAGACTGCATTTGCCCACCACAACCCAGTTACTGGGTAACACGATACCCTTTCGTTGGTTTTGCTATTGCTGAACAAGTCTCTAATATATGTTTCCATAAATATCTCGCCGCGTTGATACTCCGTCCGGTCTTAGTTGTAGGCATTTTTGTAATTCCACGCTTTCTTTCACCATTTTATCAGGGTGTTTTTAACAAAAATTACCTGAAAATTTCCTTTTGATCCCGTCATTTCACAGTATTTTAGGCTTTCACTCTTTCACCTTTCTATCATGATAAATTTTAAATACCTTTTTTATTGTTTTATGAACTACAGTTCTATTAATATTAGGAGTCCGCTTAAAACAGCCGTAGACTCATAAAAGTACATAAATAGTGTGTCGAATAAATGTGAAGTTCCTCCTTTCTCAATGGTGGAACCCTCGTTCCTATACATCCAAATGTTTCTAAGTCATTCAGTATTATAAAAATGCATGGCCAGTTTCATTAATATTAAAACGTACTTATTGTTGATGTAGACATAAACACGCTGTATCTAAAACAATAAACATTTGTCCTCTTTCAAAATAATACTTCATGGCGACAATACCCGCTCGCGCCAGAATATGTTAACATTAATATCATTGTCGGATTTATTCGATTTAATCTGGCATTTTCGCGGCAATGCTTTTGAATTATTTATTTTATCGACATGTCCTAGCTTGTTGGGTATTGTGGATTACGTTGCAATTAGGCGATTGCACAACAGGCATTGTGGAGTGGAGATTAATCGGTCGGTATAACGTTCGATGAACTTTAATCGGTTGATTAAATTGTCATTGTTTTAAGCGAATTGATGTATGATAAAAAAAAACACTATTGCCCATCTTTTAGACTCGGGCACATCTGGTTTCTGAATTATGAATCTCAAGTTGACAACCTGTAAAACACTAGACACTTTCCTTCAAGGAAGCCTTCGAATATCAAAATTTCTTACGTATCTTTAATTTAACGGGTTTTCACCTAACTTAAAGTAAAATTCTCAATTTAGAAACTGGGTTTTAATCCATAAATCTTAAGTTTTCATCACCTCCTCCATTCTAAACAGTTATTTTGTCAGGTCCCTTAAATACTTATTTTGAACCTACTGCGCTTGAATATGTTGGCAAACCAAACAGTTACACTTGTAAGCAAGTTAATTTAGTTTAAATGTTTGTATGGTTCTTTGTTTTTTTCTTCTTATTGCGGACGCTTTTACAAACGTGCACGTCTTTCTACATTGTTTTCACATGCATAATTTCAAAATGAATGATGTAACCGATATTTAGTATGATTTTATTTTATTTTAAAGAGTATCCGTGGAGTTTCTTGCCCGTTCTTCTCCATAGGTACCTACTACGCTTTGGAATGGGCAACTAGTTTCATATTTCTGACTGACCGACTTGTTGATAATTCAAAAGTTCCTATAAATCGTTTAATTGAAATAAATGGTTTGAGTTTGAGTTTGTTCATCTCTTTAATTTCTTAGCTACAAGTAAAACACAACAACACAAAGCAATATTATAATATAAATAAATAATACCAGCCTATTACTGTACCACTGCAGGACAAAGGCCTCTTCTCACACAGAGAAGGCACGAGCACTGATCACCACGCTTGCTCAAGACGGGTTGGTGATTTCAGACTTATATTAACTATAAGTCCAGGTTTCCTTCACTGATATTAGTAATGTCGAAGACGTAAACTCGGAAAGTACACATGAAAATGTATCCCAACAAAACCTTATCCATTATAGAACTTAATACATATAAAAGCATCGATAACTTAATCCCTTAAAGTCTTAAGCTCCAAATGTGAAGCGAAACTATATTGATTCAAGCTCAATGCAACTACGGCTTCCTCCGCATTTACGGCCACCTTAACGTCCGTTTAATTATAATCCGACTAAGTAGATTGCCACGTTAGAAGTTAAACAGTAATTGCTAACCGCGGTTTAACGATACGCGAACCGATTATTATTGAACTTAGGTTAACTGATTGTGTTGCTGTGTCTGTTGGTTTAATGGTCCGTTAACTGTCCAGGGGTAAACATGGTTCTTGGTTTGGACAGCTACAACTTGGTCGTGAGAGATATTTTATATCGGTGATCCGTTTCTGTGTCTGGTGAAGCTTGAGCGTTCAGTTTTCGAGTCGTGTGTGTACAGATTACTTAGCAAAGTTCAAAACTTATCTTTTTTTATATGCACCGGTTTCTGTGACAATAGTTTTTTTTCTTTCTCTCATTCATTACTGGATTCTCTTTTCCTTCCTTGAGTACCTGTCTTCCTTGTTCTATTCCTAAAAAATACCTTTTGTCACGTGTGATTTTACATGTGCGCAATATTTCATGGTTTTCAGAAATTCGTAGGTAGTAGCGGAAATAGGTGGGTTGAAGCAAAAAAGCGATGCGTCAGATTGCCCAAGTCGATCGATTATAACACAGTCATTGTCATTAGGTAATTACAGTCTAATTGCTAGTCACAGACCACACAAACGTATCTATTACCTACTCACGCCAAATTGCTTGAATAAGTCGATGTTTAATTAGAAACCACAACAATAGGATTCCGCGTAGAAAAAAAGGTACTTTCGGCAAGGTAAGGTGTGAATAATTGTAGAAACCAAATGAATCATACTGGAGAATAAGAAATCTCTTGTGGACTGTGGTGTATTAGTGTCATTTGAAGGCCGCAATTACTTTTCGCTGTCAGAATTTTAAGTGGAAGAAATCTACATACGTATAGTCATGATGTATTTGTCATCATGACTAGGATCTTTGAAAGCTAGCATATTTTAAGCTCGACTACTTTCGATCCCAAATGGCGGGTCCAAAGACGTGGCAAAGTCGAACTCACTGGGGCTATCCTGTGGATGCCTTAAGGCCTCCAGACAGGGCATAACACTTATAAACTAAGCGACTACATGCTAAGGGCACCCCCTTTGGAGTACGGACCTCGGCTTAGTAGCGCCCCTGGGGAGGCTGGATCGAATCTAAATTTAAATTTCTCTGTTGCAATTCACATCTTTATACGAACAAGAATTACCCGATGCATAGTCTTCTTCTGTCAGACTTTCGAAAATCCTAAACATGATGACAAATAAATCACGAATAGGTCCTTCAATTAGGAAACATCTACATCACACACTACTTAAAATTCTACCACCTACAAACTAATGACACCAATTTAAACCATAGACCACAACAATAGATTTCTTCGGAACTAAAGCCCACCTTTTGGACAGGTTATGTGTTTATAAGTGTAGAATCCATGAATCATACTTACGTACCTGGGTACGAAGCCGATAAGCTTGTATTTGCATGACTCACTTTGAAACGAGGTCAGCAGATAACATGGTTCCCACTATTATGTTTACTATTTCATTTCTTTGTTTACTGTCTATATTATAGTATGATAATTTAATTGAGACCGTGTTTTTTTCAAACAAAAATTTGGCCACCTCTAACATGTACCTACTATCGAAGAAGTTCATATCTAAGCAGTTTGAAAACAAAATCCCGTGAGCACGATGACTACATCTGTTCCCGCCCCGGTTTTATAGCGGCCGAGCGCTGTAAGCAAAAATAGTCCTTATGGTAAATAGATATGAACTTCTTCGACGGTACCTACCGTTCGTTATCGTTATGAAAATGCTTTTTGACTTATGCTTCGACAATTGCATGCCATTGAGCTCGATCAGGCCTTTTCTTCCATCTATTAACGGCAACATTGCGAAGATCGTCACTCCCCTTGATGACATCTTCACCACTCAAGAATTAATCTGCCCCAAAGGTCATCTGTTCTAGGGCCAGTAAGGCTGTCCCATTTGACTAACTTCGTTGGTCCTTTCCATAACACTTCTCATAATTTTTTTAAAAATAAATTGCATCTCGCAGGTAAACCTGCTGCTTAACCGGACTTTCCTGTGGGTGCTTCAATAACTTAAAAACTAAGCGATTACACGTTAAGGGCACCCCCGATGGTACGGACCTCGACTTAGAGTGTCGCTGGGAAAGGGCAGCAAGGGACAGCCTGGATCGGATTTAGATCAATTACTTCTCATCCTCATAGTGACTCTCTCCCTTCATAGTAACTGAGCTGGGCATAGAGAAGTGGTTTTATAGTCTTTGGAGCTGGGCCACTACCTTACTAGTGGTCGTTATAAGACTTGGATTACTACGTCGACTTGTTATCATCAACAGGCATGACTGCCCCGTTGGTCTCGGGGTCGCAAGCGCGACTGCTAAGCGTGGGGGTCCTGGGTTCGATTCCCGGGTCGAGCAAAGTGTTATTGGGTTTTTCCCGTAGGAACTTCTTAGTAACAACCCGGAGTTAGGAAGTTGGTGGTGTGATACCGCCCCTCGGAAAGTACGTTAAGCCATTGGTCCTGCGCCTGATCTCTCTCCGGTCGTGTCGGATTGCCGTCCCATCGGGCTATGAAAGTGAGGGGAGAGAGAGTGCACCTGTGTCTGCGCACACTAGTGCTATAATATCTCGCGCGCTGAAGGCTGGTCACCGCTGAGATTGGCCGCCATGGCCGAAATTCGGTCTGGAGGAGTATTATAACCATCAATTCGGTCTTCATCGTGATAAATATTATCATCTGCTTATATTACAACATAAATTTCCCGATGACAGCCACATAATTAAACTATGAATTATCAAAAGAGACATTACCAAAAGCACTGAAACTAAATTCTAATTCTATTCCAATATATCCTCTAACGCTAATTTCATGATATTAATTTAGCCACAGATTCCATAATTAGTATTTGATTTCTAACTATTGGCTACATTAATCATGTTTATTTAGGCTGCATAAAGTTATTTTGGTTATAACTATGTATCTTTGTTAAATACGTATGAGGCTTTAAATGACGGTGACGATTTATCCTGTCATGGGAAGGCTGTCTTTATGGAAATCCTGTACCTACTATTTATTAAATGAGCAATATTTGTTTTATATATAATATTTATGTTTGTAATCACGTTCTCGAAAACGGCTCTAACGATTTCGATTAAAGTTGCAATATAGGGGCTTACGGGGGAAGAAAATCAATTTAGCTAGGGCTCATATCTGGGAAAATTCGTTTTCTCCGTATTTTCACCCTAGCAGAGTTTGGTCGGCCAAAGTTTAGAACAAGATGGCTACCTTAGAATAATGACATGGCAGCATGGAATTAGTAAGTACCTACTATCATTGCTCAGCATGGAATTAGTATGTACTATCCTATACTGTTACTGAGGTTCCGATTTAAAAAAACTCATGTCATGAAACCAGAATTAATAATACTTTACAATTTTGTTCACCATTTACTATTAGACATACTGAAAAACCTAATGAACTAATGAAAATAGTCCTCTTATTGACCTCCAAACAAAAATGTCAACAAGCAAAAAATCATCAATGTAACAAACACCTTCTTTAATTCAATCTAAACAGCTGTAATCTCACTGCATCGCCACCCAACCTTTACCCGAGTCAAATACAAAATTGATTCAATTAATTCACTTCATTCTCACTAAGCAATAAGGGTTACTTGCAAGTGAAAAACGACACTGGAACCGCCTTAATTTATTAACTCCATCTAAATACACTTTATTAGTCGCTGGTGGATAGCTTTCTTCATAATTTTTAAGGGTTGCTCGAAGGAGATAATCGTCTTTTGTTTTTGGGAGTTCATTTGTCTTTCGACCCCAAGTGTGGCTTCGCTATGACAGCTCCAGAACGATCATGGGGTATTTTTTAATTCGACATTCTTGAAAAGCAGTATAGCCAGGTTATCATCAGGCGTAGGTATACACGGTGGATTTTTGAGATGGGGCAGTAAGGGCAGCTACCTTAGTGTTGCAGCATGGACACAGGAAAACGGTCTTAGAAGACTGTCCTTCACTTTTTGAGACATTTTGATCTGCATTACAAATATTTGCAAGAAAATGGGCAATTTTCACAAAAACTTATTTTGTTGCCAATCGATCCTGTTTCTTATCTCTATCGGACCAACTGAGGTTTGAGTACTAGAAAAGTCAGAAATCGCAAAAAACTTTTCCCATACATTTCGTAAGAAACGGGATTCCAACCTACTTTTTACGATGGATGGACAGACTGGCCGAAAATAAAGAAAAAGAATGGTATTTCAAATTTCGAACGAATACGAGTTATAATTTTATAATAAACCTTTCAAAATAAACCTTGTACTGTCGGGGGGTCCGTAGGAACGAAATTCCACACGCACACACAAACATACTCCTATACAGGCTGAATTTTTAGTCACCGTCCAAAGTTTTTCTAGGCATTAGGTATGATTCACTAAATCCATTTTTGAAAAAAAATCTATACCTAAAATTTTCATATTAAATCACTATTCATATCGAAAGAATTATCCGCTCTGCGTCGTATATAATAACTTTGTGATGTGATATCTCAATATTTTTGTATTGAGTGATACTAAAAGAAAAAACACGTATTCAATGATTTTCGCCAAAGATTAATATATCAAAATTTGGACGGTGACTAAAAATTCAGCCCGTATAATAGAACTAGTGACCCGCTCTTGCTTCGCACGGTTTTCACGACTTGACAAAACAGAGATTTCTTAGGTAAACATAACTTTAATATTAACGTATTATACACATAAACCTTCCAGAATAAAATATTCTCTAAACGATGGTGAAAACCTCATCAAAATCTGTTGCGTGGATTAGAAGAACAACGCGGACATACAGATAAATGCGATTTATAATACTTATAGAAGAGACAGAGAGACAAAGAAAGTCGCATGCAAGGGGCATAACGCTTTTTCCTTACGTGACGATTTCTACCAGTCAAATCCTACCGCAAGCCGCGTTAAGGAACTTCATTCCAATAAGCTTAAGCATAAACAGCCTTTAATACTCCCACAGATATCTTCTCTGTGAGAGGGAAAATAATAGAGAAATCATTATTCACAGACTCTTTCTGTTAACTACAAGACATAAAAGTTCTATTTTACGCCAGTTTTTTTTTTCTACAATTCCCATTAGTACCAACAACTGTATGTAGGTATCATCAATTTCACTTTCTTCAAAACTATGTATTGTCAATTTTAGTTCCACTAACAACACTCTTTAGAAACGTTTATAATGTTATTATACCGCTTACAATTTACATACCTTTCAGGTCTATATCTGAATTCGTTCCAAACAATATTTCTCTTAACACACATATTTATTGTTAGTACTAATATTAAATCTATTATAACTTCATAAGCCAATGAAATGCTTTGTAAAGTCTTGTATTGTGGTACAGCTTTGAAAGTATGATATAACCACAGAGTATGGCAATTCAGAACACCCACGGGAACTACAAAAAAACAGGCTTCGAATAATTTCGCAACAGTTGGATCACAGTTTAGGCTTTTAAACAGTTGTTGTCATTGTCAGTAAGAAAAATCAATCCCTCATAATCATCAGTCAGATAAAGTTCGATTCAAACTAAATGGCGGCTCGGAAGTTAGCTACTCGCTGCGCAGTACTCCACCCCTCACCCCCGCTGACACATAAATTCGTTACTGCGCAGCGACTCGCCTCATGTTCCGAGCCGCCATTAAGTTTGAATCGTGCTGTACCAACCAAACTGAACCAACTAACTATCAATAGCTGGTTGGTTCAATAAAATTGTGGTCATCATTGGTACTCAGAAGCTTGAAAGTTTTTAAACCACTCCACTTTACTACACTTACTTGGACTCGATCAGGTTAAGTTACGCTTGCCAGGGTCAGTCCGTGGATGGGTGACCATCTTAACATACCGAGACCCTTCCGTGCCTTGGAAAGCACGTTTTAAGCCGTTGGTCCCGGCTGTCATTCTGGGATCTGTGACAGTTGTTACGAGTCGTCAGAAGACCGAATGTGACAACCAGTCTTACCAAGTGGTATTGTGTTACCCAGTAACTGGGTTGTGGAGGTCAGATAGGCAGTCGCTCCATGTAAAATACTGGTATTCAGCTGCAAGGCAGATTGACTTTTACTACACTTACTTACATACTAAACTCCATCGATTTAGGTAGTTTAATAAAGGTAAACAAATCGTAAAAAGGGTTTTTAAAGATGACACTTTCTTGTTTAAAAATAATATAGACCAAACTAAATTTATTTTAGATTTTTACAATAGTTTCCTCTTTTATTAATGTAGGTAAATATACATACATACATATATAAACTACTCTTCGCAGATGTAACTGCTTGAGCACAATTTTTAGTCAGATTTATAACAATAATATAATCATTTGTAATCTGTCTATTGTAAAGAGCCCAAACTTTAAACATCAACGAATTATAAGATTGCAAAATTGAAGAGTACAACTGTGTGACTTATCATGACAACTGAAGTGACAGAGGTATTACGTTTAAACGTCACATGGTTTTTTTATTTACCTTTATTTAACTATACATAAATCTATGCGGTATAGTTCGTAGTAGACGATAATTTAATACACAATCAACAATTCCAATTTCATTGTGTTAAGTGACTCTTCTGTAAATATCTTTGCTAACACCTTTCTCGAATATTATAGGTTTCTCCAGTAATGCTGCGTAGGTGGCTCTATAGTTCGAGAAAAGGGCGGTACCTGTGCCTGCTTTGCTTGACAATTTTAGATTTATTGTGTAGCAAGTTTAGAGTTTAGAATCTCACTATTCTTGGTATTATACGTCTTCTGTTAATATCATAGTCTCATTCATATTAGCCCCTAAGTTGACTGTATAGACCTAATACAAACTGAAACACTAATAATATCCTGTTGTATGTGTCACTACCAGCATTTTCGAAGGTAGTACCTATTCCAGTTAAAGCACTAGGAAGTGGTTAAGGGTGGCGGTTTTGGGGAACTGTCTTATATAATTTTGACGTTCAAAAACTGCTGATTCTCAGCCTAGTTTGAATAAATGACTATTTTGATTTTGATTCGAAGGCTGGAATAGCAAACCACAGTTCCGCGGCACTCTGGCCTGCTCTCTGTGATGATATCACATGTCTTCGACATTTTGGTTCTAGGAAATGCCGGTTTCCTCACGACGTTTTCCTTGATGTAATAAAATTTACAAAGTGCCTGCCTGGATTACTAGTTACTTCAAGTTATCCACCTAATCAACATAAAGGATAGTTGGCTCAAACACTATTCTGGGTAGACTGAGTCTTGAGTGCTCTGTGACCCTCCATCTGACTTTTCACTAGTAGTGAAAAGTCAAATGGAGGGTCACAGAGCTGGGGATTATTTCTATGCGATGTAGTGAATCATAAGTCATAAGTCATTTATTTCATAACAAAATACATTGTGTTGAAAACATTACACTGATAATAAACAATTAATAAAAAATAAAACATTACAGTCATATCAAAATTCAGCATTTAAAATATCCTAATAAATAATTATAGCTCTAAGTCATTAACAAAAAATTAAATAATAACCAACATTACATTTCATTGCAAAACTCATTATCCAGATAAAAAAAAAATTAAAACCTTAAACAAATAATTCATAAAACTTTAAAATAGTGGCTGTCGCTTGTCATTAATGAACTCATCAATGCTGTAATAGACCTTCCTTGTAATCACTACATCGCAGAGAAAATAATCCCCAGTTTCGTAGCCAACAAACATTGAACGATCGCAAGTCGGAAGTTCAAAGCCGGTTGATCTATAAAATAATATAGTGATTCCGAACTAATTTAATCGATTAAGTTGCCGGGACTTGCAGTCAGACGTAAGGATGCAGTTACACTGGTAGAGTGACTAATAGAGCAATTTTAGTCATACTACCACATTGCACTACAAACTGCCGGTCGTGGGTACGAACCTAGACAGGCGCATTACTTTGTGTAAATACGTAATTTCATCACCACTGCTCTCAAAACAGTGAAGGGAAACATCGTGAGGAAACCGGCATGTGAACCTAAAATTCGATGACATGTGACATCTACCAACCCGCACTGGGCCCGCGTGGTAGATTACAGCCCACTCCCTCTCGAAGACGGGAGGCCTTGTCCCAGCAGTGGGCACATTATAGGCTGACTATGCTAGTCAAACTGACTTAATTATTGTAAGGCAAGTGTGGTTCCCACCAAAAATTTGTTTATTGCTTTTCTGTTAATGTATTAAGAGCGTGCCGTCCATTTGCCTTTGTCTCTGTCTTTTTCTTTACGTGTAAAGAGTAAAGTAGACAACCACACTTTTGTACTTTTTCAATGCTTTTCGTTGTTTTTTTCATCATATTGCTCTTAAATAAAAAACTAACGCGCATAAAAGCTCCAGTCATCTATGAACTTTATTTTAGTAAATTAATCATAATATACAATTTCTTATTTACTTATATAAAAAGGTACTAAGAAACTTTGCCTATTTATTCCATCGAGGCAGCTTTATCAAATCGTGTTTCCATCGCGCATAATGTTTAGAGTGTTTAGTATATAACCCAATAATACCAATATATTTTAATTTAATTGTTTACTGCTTCAAACAAGCTTAATAAAAACATGTTTGTTTGTAAAAAAAGATCGGTGCAGTCTTAATGCAGTGTGACTATAAAACTTCGCAAAGGGCTGGTCAGGGGCTTTATATGGTGTTTGCCATCAAACATATTATGCAATTCTTTCATAGAGAAATGAACTCTGGAAGACCTATGTTCTGCGGTAAACATAGACTAGAAGTGAATATACTTCTATAAATGAAGAGGCCACTAAAACCTAAAAAGACAAAAAACATCTACAGCACAATTTTCAAATAAAAATTCATAAATTAAAATCATCATCTGCCTAGCCTTTTCCCAACTATATTGGGGTCGGCTTCCAGTCTAACCGGATGCAGCTGAATACCAGTATTTTACATGGAGCGACTGCCTATCTGACCTCCACAACCCAGTAACTGGGTAATACGATACCCCTTGGTAAGACTGGTTGTCAGATTTTCGGGCTTCTGACGACCCGTAACGACTGTCAAAGATCCACGAATGACAGCCGGGACCAACGGCTTAACGTGCTTTCCGAGGCACGGAGGAGTCTCGGTATGTAAAGATGGTCACCCATCCACAGACCAACCCCGGCAAGCGTAGCTTAACCTGATGGATCGACCCGTGCGGCAGTTATTACTTAGCCACGAGCTCCTCATAAATTAAAATTAAAACAAAAAAAAAACTTTTTGTTATTGTTATCACACGCCTCAACAAACAGTGTGGCCACAGCTTAAGTCTATGTTAATACTATCAGAGTCAAGTATTGAGCTGGGACTTAAGCTTGGACTTAAAACTTCAGCGGTCAGTAACATAGAGATTGTTTTCAATTATTAAAAGCAGTCATAAAAATAGTTTACATTTTTATGGTCGTACTTTGTTTTATGATAGAAACAATTTAGACTGTGGCATAAACGTGTTTACATCTGCCATAAATTTAGATGACACACACGAAATACAATAGGAGACTGTAATATACCCTAAACCATAGGTCAGTAACATAGATTGTTTTCACTTATTTTCTGCTGTTATCACCTTGTAATAAGTACTCGTAAGAGCGTACCGATTCTCGGCTAAATCGTAACTAAGCGTTTAAAACTAAAGTAAAGTCCAACCTTTGTTCAAAGGCATACTATTCTATCAACGACTACTTAAATGATATGTTCTTTCTCCAGAATTAGCTTACCTACTGACAGGTTATATGAGTTTTTATAATTGTTTATTTTATTTTACTTTATAAGTCAAGTTATTTTAATCTTAGTTTAATTTATTGTTGACATAATCTACTCATTACAATGTTTTTTTATGAGTTTTATTGCAATATGTGGTTAGCTAGCAACCTCGACAATTGATCATATTATTTTTTGCCCGAACAACCGGCAGCAAGTTCGTCATGCTCCCTTAGATGTCACTGCTTGCGGTAGCGTCGGGGGTCGGGTTGCCTCCTTCCCTCAAAAATGGCGAGGGGGGGTAATGGCTGATCTTTGCGTTATGCTCGTGAACGGGTGCTGCTTGTGGTGACAGGTCGTCTTGCTGATCATGGTTTTGTTATTAGTAATTAACTGTTTATTTATTTTACCTCGATGGTCCTATTTTATAATTTATAACTTCCAGTTACAGCTATATATAGCTATATGTAAGCGAAAACGCCCTTTATGACTGGAGGCTTTTATTTAGATATTGTTTACGTTTAGTCTTTATTTTTTTAATTTCTGCCTGAGTACAGTTCTCGATATTTTCGGTTGGTATATTGGTAAATTGAAACTTACTTTCTAATAATATGTTTAGCGTTAATTGTATTTAGTAAACATAAAATCATCGAACTCGTAGTTAATTTTGTTTAAGGGGGATACGCTAAGGTAGTCCTCTAAATTCAAATTTTCTTACGTTTTTTGCAATTTGCAAATCAGTGTCAGGTTGTTGTGCGACCGTAACAAAATATTTACAAAATAGGGATAATGCCTGGGTCAAAAAAAAGAAATTCTATTTAGTCCGTCAGTCAGATAATAAAAAAATGCTAGACACTTATTTTTTGCTTTATCATATTAATAAAAAGTGACTTAGTTACAACGCATTAAAGTTGGGGAGTGGGGGTTGATACGTCACAAGTATGTATAAAATCTAGTATACAAGTGACGTCATGGCACATTATAACTCAATGTATCGCCGTAATCTTTTGATAACGTAAAAAAAGAAAAAATACGTGTACGTTATTTATTCAAAATTCTACATTACGGACCAAAAACATTTTTTTAGTCATCATCCCTACTACCTATAATTATTAGAATCATCAATACAACATACATACAACCTGATACTGAGCTACAAATTGCAAAAAAAACGTAAGACGTTTTTATTTTCGCGGGCTACCCTGACGCTTTCGCTTTAAGTTAATGAATGCCATTAAAACTCTATACAATGGGTAATTGAATGTAACTTTGCTAAAACAAATTACTGCGCCCCCTTTCTTTATAAAACTCAATCATCAAGTAAAACATTCTACATACGTAAGTAGAAATTGATTTAGGGAAAGTATTTTTCAATAAAAAATAAAGTTTCTTCTATAAAATATTTGCTTCGGTACTGAAACTAACAAATTACGATCATCTATTTCGAATTGCACAATTGCTTGCCGATTAGTCACAATGCATAGACAGACATACCTACTGTTCTATAACTAGGTAATTACACATACATATAACATCACGCCTGCATTCACCGAAGGGTTAGGCAGTTGTGCAACTATAGTAAGCACACCCGGATTTCGCCAGTTATTTTTAAGTCACATTTAATAGGGGGCGAGCCTTTTTCCATTAACCGGAGATGAGTCGGCGAAGCCCACGAAATTCAAATTTTCTTACGTTTTGCAATTTGGTTGTAAGTCGATCTAAATTATGATTCGCGACATATGATTCTAAATATTTATTTATAGAGTTATAATCATAAAAATTATCAATACAACTCTAAGTTCATACTACCCCATTGAATGAATATTTCATGAAATCATGTCGTTTGAGTCCAATTCTAATTTAAGGAGTTGTATTGCTGATTCTAATGATTATAATTGTATAAAGCTATACTCTGACACTGACCTGAAAATTACAAAAAACTTAATAAAATTTTAATTGCTCGAGCTACCATAGCGCATCCCATAAAAACCAAGTTTCAACTTTAGTAGTTTCAATTTACTGGGAGTTTTTGTCAAAAGTGGTAAACAATTACGAGGTCGACTATACCTACTTATAAATGGGAATGTGTACTCAGTACTTATCTCTCTTTATGAATTTCGTAGAAAGGCCGAAAGGAAGGCGAATAATAGAGGAAAAGAATAAGGGGGACTGTTGGTACTACTAAGTGAAAATTCTGGAAAGATATCCTAAAAGCACACAGCTGTACCTACCTACACACATACAGTACAGTACTATCGAAGAACTTCATATCTAAGCAGTTCGAAAACAAAATCCCGTGAACACGATGACCACATCTGTTACCGCCCCGGTTCTATAGCGGCCGAGCGCTGCAAGCAGAAATAGTCCTTACGGTGCGCGGTGTATAGATATGAACTTCTTCGATGGTACCTACATATTTGCCTTGATGGTGAAATAGTGAAAACAGTGTTTTTAAGAAAATGCATTCAGATACAGGAACAATATTATTGAAATACAAGTAAAAAAAGATTACTATTAACGCTTTTAAGAACACATTTTTTTTAAGCGTTTCAGTTTTTTAAATATTCTTATTAAAATTAATATGTATTATATAAAATTAAAGATATCTTTATAAATTTAAAGATAATATGTATGAACCTTTTTTTACTAAAGGAGAATGCCCATTTTGTTAGGAGTTTTGGGCCCCTAAAAAAACTTCGCATGTCACGGTGGTTTTTACTTGGTTTTGTAGACCTAGAATTACCTTTTCATATCCTGAAATCGATTTTAAATTTTTCACCCTAGTTTAAGAGAAATCGTATTTTTTCGGATGCTGAAATTGAGGTCACAAAACCAGTTTTTTTTTTGTTTTAAACATATTTGAAATTAAATTAATCATTTTGTTTATGTATTAATATTGATTCCTGAATTTAGAAAACACTACAAAACTTGTTCTCTTGCTAGATATTATGTAGGTTAAGTACTTGCGCTTACAAATATCTCTTGTTGTGCTGTGCAGCGTTAAGCAGGCTTTGCCCTCACCATGTAGTGTTGTTGAAAATAAATATTTACCTGCGACTCCTTAGGTCATAGGAGCTCATGGCTAAGTTACAACAACCGCACGGATCCATCTCAAGTCAAGTTAAGCTGCTCTATGTCTGCTTACTTACAAAAAAAAAACAATAAATAGTAAGGTAAAACATTTATTCTTCAACAAATATATGGTTTGGAAATTGCCCTGGGGCACTTATATCAATACAACGACCCCAGCTTAAATACCACAATACGTTCATAGTATGAGCGCAGCACCCTACTGTACGATTTCCCACTAAGCAACTACAATAATAAGCAATGATACTCTCTAAAGAATTTGCCCTATGTTGGTCTTCACTTATCAATAAATATGTGTAATAATTCCTGCTACTCACATGTCTCAATTTAATTCTGGCCCTAACTAAATAATTGTTATGACCTAATATTAAGGGCAAATCTTCTTCTATTAATAAATTGCTTATTTCTACACTGTAGGTAACATTCGCCCGCACATGCTCCCCATAATAGGATCTTGCCTGTTTTAATTGGTAAGATCCTAAAGCAAATCTTCTGTTAATCTTAGAAAGTTATTTAGATGGGGAGCACTGCTGTTTATGCTCTGGAAAATCGTATGTCTTCTATTTATATGTTCCCTTTGAATAAAAAACGATAAATACACTGTATTTAATCTCGACAGAGCAATATTTAGGTTATCCACAGCATCGGGTCTATCATCAATTGTAGGATGGAACTTATTCAAAAAGGAACAAGCTATTTTTAAATCAGTCATAAGGTGACTTGACGCTCTATTAAAATATTCCTGGCGAAACAATTTAAAATCTCTTTTGATTCTCCCATTTACAACCTACCACCCACCGGCACATTGTTACACATCTAGATTTATTACCCTGGTGGGTGGTTAATTGTTGTTCGTTTTCCGATAATGACTCAGGCATGTGAGTTTTATAATTATATTGTTCTAACTCAGCAATCACAATTCGAAATCCGCTGTCTAAAATGAATACATCACTGGGTCTAAAAAAATTGCGCATGGGGCCATTTTCAGTAGTAAACAAGGCACTCATTCGGACGTTCAGTGTTCGCACAACATGCAATGACGTGAACTTGCAAAAACCCGTTTGTACTTAAGTGAATTAATTTTTGAAAATGTTGGAGGTAATTATTGTTCCTGAGGTGGTGGAACCGGCAGTGGCAGTGGAGGTGGTACAGGAATCAAAGCATCTGCAATGTTATCGTCCATGTTATCAGTCACTGGCGCAGAATCCACTGTGGATCTGTTAACACCACCAAGCAGCCTCCCAACAAGCACGACATACTCGGTCCAAATGCAGACCTAAAAATAAGAAAATATTATATTTATTTTTGTTAAATTAGTTCAATCACAGTTATTCTGCCTCGATTTAAATACTTACGTGATGTACTGGTGTCCATCTTAGTATAAAGTTCCTTTGACAACAGTCTGGACTAACCCTATAAGTTCTGCGGCTTGCAATTGACATTCCACATGCAAAAAATATGTTGAGGTGTCCAAGAGCAGGGGATACAAGGGATAGGGTTGATGATTTCGGTTTTGTAATCATACAAAACGTTCAAGACACAGGATATCATCAGCAGATATCTGAAAAGATAACAAAAATAAAATTAGAAAATTCCTAAATAAATAATACGTACATTTATTCATGTGCTCATTGCAATGGTCTAGGTTTTCTCATATCACCATATGCCTATAATGTACGTAGTGTACGTGTGTAAACGTTAATTTATGTTATAGCGGAAATAATAGAGATTTGCTGTTGACGATGACCCCTTGATTGGCCAAACATAGGCATCCTAAATGTTCGTATAAATCTGGTAAATGACACATTATACACTTACCGGTTTAGGTGTTACCCAGGTTCTCAGAAGGATAAGCATTGGTTCATCTAATTCTTCGATTTGACGTCGTCGAAGATTCGGCGCCAAACGTAGGGAGCAATTGACACACCGGCGAGAGAGAGGGTGGTTTACCCGACCTCTTCCAGGTGTAGACATTGTTCAGGAGTAAAACGAGTCCAAGGCTCACTTAAAAACTAAAACAGAGTCAATTTCCTCACTTATCACTAAAACAGGAGTCCAATATCTCAAAACAAATCCACTGCAGGAACGTAAACGCTCAACTCGACAACTTCAAATTGTAACGAACTGAAGTAAATACGTGAATAAATTCAACTCGACGCAAAACGGACGGCACAAAACAATTTGATTGATGCATTGATTTGACAGATAGATCTGTTTAGGTGTGACCATATTAAATATTTTGGTAATCGATTTACCAAATCGATTTGTTATAAATAATATTATTTACATAATTAAAAAGATAATTACAAACGCTATTTAAGTATGTATGAGAGGTATTAACCTGACTAACCACAATAATGTATGTGGTACTAACTTCCGAATCGGATCAGACAAAAAAGTGTCAGAAGGCAAAACCGGAGCGTTTAGGCAGATAATATTCAGATTCGATGTTACGATCAGACAATCGGAAGAGCAACCGGAGCGTCTGTTTCCGCCTTGGTTCATCGCTATCGGACAGAAGACCTTCAATCATCATTACAGGATCGTACTTTAGCTACAAGCACCGCAGAGCTAAGACGGTAGAATCTCCTAGTTATAATATTATATGTTTGTGGGTAGAATATACACTCCTTCAAAATATAATTCCTTCCTGTTTTTTTATTTTAGTTTATTAACTACTTTTATTTTCTTTATTTGAGCCCGCCCGTCGTCTACTTCGCACCTAATCAGTTACATGAGTGTTAGCTAGATTATGACGGAAGAAAAGCTATTGTAGCCTATCTCCGGTCATTTTAGTCGACGGATTAGTAAAATATCGATATTTTCAATCGATTACAATTATTCAATTGACATAGTCCGCGTCTGGCAACATTCAGGTTAAGTTTTAATGGCGGAACTGATCTAAATTCAATAAAATAAATGTTAATTTTGTTTTCCAATGCTAGGGTAAACGAAATGTTGAAAAAAAAACTTTGAACATGTAAAAATACAACTTAATTTTTGAGAAGTAAATAGTCTTGACACGGCACCAAAACTAAGGGGCCCATTGGCGGTCATTCTCCTTTAATTTGGCAGGGTAAAACTCAGTTTAAAAACACAATAAAGTGCTCAGCAACCCGCCTGTCGCTTCTGTAACGCTAGCAAATCTTTGCAGACGTGCTTAGGATTATAAAGAGCTATATTTCAACACTATGGCTTTGCCGCGGCTCTAGCCACGTGTCATCTTTTGCCTAGCCTTTTCCTAACTATATTGGTGGCTTCCAGTCAAACCAGATGCAGCTAAATACCAGTATTTTACATGGAGCGACTGCCTATCTGACCTCCACAACCCAGTAACTGGGTATAGCTTGTACACTCTGAAATGCCGCGCCCCACTACCGTATTACCGCATTACGTAAAATGCGGTAATGAGGCGCGTCATTTCAGAGAGGAGAAACCATAACACGATACCCCTTCATAAGACTGGTTGGAAGACTTTCGGGCTTCTGATAGCTGGGACGTGCTTTCCGAGCCACGGAGGGGTCTCGATATGTAAAGATGGTCACCCATCCACGGACCGATCGCGGCAAGCGTAGCTTAACCTGATCGATCGTCCCGTGCAGCTGTTGTTAGTTAGCCACGAGCCCCTCCGACCACGATCACTCAATTTTCTTACCCACAGTTAATTTGGCGGTCTGATTACTTTTTTATGTAAGTAAAATGGAAGAGGAAGTAGGAAATATGAGGATAATTAAATAATACGTGGTCGGTCAACCCAATTCTTATGAATTTTTCCTTCGTGAGGCAATTCTCCTGGATATTGGGCCTGAATGAGACATAGATTACTTAGTTAAGTTTTAGAACATTAATTTTCAAAATTTGTAATCCATTGTTAGACGAGAACAACTGCCGACAAACTATTATGCAGTTTGGGAGACTTTATATAAGTTATTGTTTTTACAGATTTTGAATAAATAAATAATAAAAACTAGACTATACACACACACGTACCCACCTACCACCCTACCTACCCCCTACCGGTCTGCCTACCTATAGACTGCCTCGTTGGTCTAGTGATCGCAAGCGCTACGGCTGAGCATGAGGTCCTGGGTTCGATTCCCAGGTCGGCAAAGTGTTATTGGGTGTTTCCACCTGGAATTTATCAGTAGATGCTTGGAGTGTGGATTTGTGCCCGGTAGATGGCAATAGGCTTGCCCCCTATTACATGGGACTTAAACATAACTGGCGAAATGTGGGTGTACTATAGGTACACCTCTGCCTAACCCTTTGGGGATTACAGGCGTGATGTTACGTTATGTGTTATGTGTAAATAATAAAAAAAACATATTTGACGAATAGTAAAACATTTTGAATCAACTTTGTTCAAAAACCGGCAAGTGCAATTCGTACTTGCACACGGGGGGTTCCGTACCATCGTTTCATGTGCCTACCAATCACGGTTCTTCAAGCGATTGTTAAGGTCGAGCAAAAGACGTCGGAAAAACCACGTTTCTAATAAATGTTGCTTCAACTTATGGTATGCCACATGCAGTAAAATCGAACCACGTAAATCAGGCACAAGCGAAAAAAAAAAATACAGTACCTACTATATCTAACTCTTGGATTAACTTCAAAGTTTTCTAAAAGACTTGTAATTTAATTTAAAAAATATTGCCCTAAGACACAGTAAATCTTGAACTTTCACCCCAAACAACCTATCCACCGACCCTAAAAAACATATCAATCTAACTCCTGCGCATAAAGGCGTAGTATACAACATTAAAAGCGAATAGAATAGAAGTATGATTTACTAACAGATATTTATTTGTTTCAGGTAATTTGGCGTGCCTGCCGCTGATGTGGCCCGGGCTTAATTGCAGACCGATGGCTTTAACAGCTCAGTATTGTTTGTCTTCAATTGTTTTGAGTTTGGGCTATAGATTTATGTTCTATATGTATTTATGTGTGTGTGGTTTCGAAGTTTGGAAATTTTATAGAATAATTCGACAACATTTTAGGGGTATGAGGAACAGGGTGTAAACTGCACTCATCCACCATAGAAAAGGGAGGATCCTCCGACCAGGCGGGTGTTGTGTCCGGCGGGAAACTGCCCAGGGTTTTTTTTTTTTTTTTTGACTAGGGCGTCTTGTAGCTCACCTCTGAGGAGATGACTACTTAACCGGACATTAGCCCAGGCGTTGATGTCGGATAGTCGTAGCTTTCTCTTCTAGGAAAACGTAGCTTTAGGCCTAGGCCTAAAGGCGGTGGCGGTGGTCGCCACATAGCGTCCGCAATTTACCGGCGAATTACGTCACTGAAATGGTATTCATGAAACTAAGCTTATGTGTGTTACTAGAGAGCGTTTTTTGACATCGAAAAGTGAAACCCCGCTGCCATCATTTTCATGAAAGCCGTCATTGCGGCCGTTATGTGGCGGCCGCCGTTTTTAGGAAACCGTAGCGTTAGCCAAATAACGTATTTTGGTGGCCTGTCACACACCATCAAAAGGCTCATTCCTCTTCTATTAAAGACGAATCGTATTCCAAAAATGTCCTTTATATTTAGGCGCCATATTAATCTAAATGAATCTCCGGGAAATGTCGGAATTCCACAAATTCTGTGGTCGGGCGGGCCCCACAAATATTCGGGCCCCTGGCCCCCGGGCCCCGAGGCTTCATATCCTGTTCACTTAAAATTCTCTTTTAAACGTAGAATTTTAATCATACGACTGTGAACTTTTGATATACTGTTCTTAGTGTTAATTTACGGTTTATAATTAGGAGGGTAGGCAGTACTCTTGGTTATTAACGTATCTCTTGATGCGAGTGAGGTTGTCGTGTGGTTTTCTTTGGAATTTGCTGAATATGATATGGTTTTGAACAAAAACAAACAGGAATATATAATATGAAGTTTTGGAACTTTCGTACTTTTTGGGAGCGGTATTATTTGAATTTGTAATTAGTTGTAGGTACATCTATAACTTGCGATATTTGTTGAAATACACGTTTTTTTATATATATACAATAATTAATTTCGTTTGGGAGACTCTCAGGACTACAACATAGTTTCTGCTGAAGTATTATATGTATCAAATTTAGTTAAATCGCATGCAAATACATAGTACAAGTATATATAACCTGTTCAGATGGAGATTCATAGATAACTCCGCCCTAGAGCGTAAATATGTGATGTTGACCTGTCAGCTGCACGTTATAGGAACTGATGGACTCTACTGATGACGCCAAACACATGGCCGAATTCTGAACCGAGTCCACTTAGATTGCCGATACGCTTTTAAAGAAAAGTACCATCTACTTAGTCAGTAAACCGGTATTTTATCATTCTTTCCATAAGTATCAGAACCCACAAAAAAAATCTATAAAACCTTAAATACACTTAGACTTTAGACTTACATAATTATTTATATTCGCCACTCGACCGATTTGAGTACAAACGCATTTCACTGTCCCCTTGCTAACCTTACAGAGTATCCAGCTTAACTTGACCCGTGGCCAAGTTCAAAACTAATACAAGAATGTACTGATTTTGACGTAAGAGTTGACTTTTGCCTTGACAAGCAGCGCCACCTTGAATGTCAAGATATTTTGGTCAGTGTTGTAGCATTGGGGTGGACTTTCTTTATAGAACCTTTTAAGCTCTTAGCGTTTTTCCTATTGTATTTTAATATATATGTATTATAGTTATGTTTAACCGGATTTGGCTGCCTTAGGGTACAATACTTATATGAATTTTGAGGGTAAAGGATTAAAGAGGGTCTGTTTATTTCTACCTTTTTCATTTGAAATGACTGACCTTGAGATTAAGCGGTAATCTTTGCAAATTAACTGCGATGCTTTGTGTGTAACATTCTCGGAGGTAGTCGTATGTTTCTTTACGGTTTCACGCCCTTATTACCATCGACAGTCAAAGTAAAGTAACAATAATTAATTAACAAAGACTGATTAAATATTTTTTAAACTAACAATAAAGCAACCCGATTTTTATGTCCTATTTTTTTAAGTAAAAATGAAGCAACCTATTTTGATGTCCACGCAATCACTGTCCATTCCAAAAGGTTGCCCTGGAAGAGATCGCAGAAAGCGATAAGGCCGCCCATTGTATGTTTTGTAGTATTCAATTTATTGTTTGCTTTGTATTTTCTAGTGTACAAAAAGTTATAAATAAATAATTATTAATTAGGGGCGGAAATAGGCACAGAAATACTGATTACACCTCTTCTTAGATTTAATATTTCTAGAAGAGACTGCCTCCTTGGTCTAGTGACTAGTGGTCGCAAGAGCTACTGCTGAGCATGAGGTCCTGGGTTCGATTCCCGGGTCGGGCAAAATGTTATTGGGTTTTTCCATCTGGAATTTCTCAGTAGCAGCCCGGAGTCTGGATTTGTGCCGGGTTGATGGCAATGGGCTCGCCCCCTATTACATGGAACTTAAACATAACTGGTGAAATGTGGGTGTAATGCCTAATCCTTCGAGGATATGTTATGTTATGTTAGAGAAGCAATGTATACTATTTGTTACTATTAATACTATTGACTTATGATTAGTTTTCAGTAGCAATTATAATCAGGGTTCTCTGAGAGGGAGTGGGCCGTAATCCACCACGCGAACGCAGTGTGGTTTTAAATCACTATGTAGTAATAATAATGGTATCGGAAATAATAATACACCTTACCTTTGAACTTGAGCTTTCAGTTTCTAGTATCTATTTCACTGCAAGTACCTATACTTAAAGGCAATTTATTTTTGTAGAAGACAATAATACAAAACATCACGCTTGAAATCCCATAGAAGGATAGACACAGAGGTCCTATCCTTCTGTGGGGGGAACCTATAGTACGCCCACATTTCGCCAGTTATGTTTAACTCCCATGTAATATGAGAGAGCCTATTGCCATCAACCGGGCACAAATCCAGACTCTGGGCGGCTACTGAGAATTTCGAGATTACACTTTTCCCAACCCGGGAATCGAACTCAAGACCTTATGCTCAGCAGTAACGCTGGCGACCACTAGACCAACAAGGCAGTATAGAATACAATACCAAAATAAAAGTAATAAAGGCTGGAAACTTTCCAGGAATAGACAACAAACCAAGTACTTAATACTCCATCTTTCTGAATTTCGATATCATATCAATAAACTTCCTATACATTATTGTATTATTTTTTCCTGAACTCAAGTATCAAATGACATTCAAGCTTATTATTACTCGAAACTTGAGACCCTTCTACCTGTGTAGTTTGTAAACATACGGTGTAAACAAGGCCTTAAGCTTAGCGAGAACTATCGTTCGATCTATGGTCAATTTTGTTTTTGAATGAGGAATTTTGAACATTGTGCTATAATCACATGACATAACATAACATCACGCCTTGTTTCGCCGAAGGGTTGGGAAGTAGTAAGTACCTCTAGTACACCCACATTTCGCCAGTTATGTTTAAGTCCCATGTAATAGGGGGCAAGAGTATTGCAAGCTAGGTGCACGGTTCTAATGGATCGTTTCTGGAGAAGAGCCGAATAATAGGGATGATGCCTGGGTCAAAAAAAAGAAATTATATTTAATCCGTCAGTCAGATAATAAAAAAATATTAGACACGTATTTTTTGCTTTATAATATTAGTAAAAAATGACTTAGATACAACGCATTAAAGTTGGGGAGTGGGGGTTGATACGTCACAAGTATGTATAAAATCTACATAAAAGTGACGTCATGGCACATTATAACTCAATTTATCGCCGTAATCTTTTGATAACGTAAAAAAAGAAAAAATACGTGGAAGTTATTTTTTCATAATCTACATTACGGACAAAAAACATTTTTTTAGTCATCATCCCTATTGACTTTATCAATGTTTTTTGGCACAACATTTTGTTAGATACAAAGGAGCCTGCCTAACTGCATGGGTCACACATCACAGCTGCAAGTGTAAACACACGTCTTAGGCGCCAACTCCACGAACGAGATAATCGTGGCGAGACGGTTTCGCCGGGCCATCAAATTCAATAGTAACTCTAGAATACCTACATCTCCACACGGCGATGTCATCGCGGCGACAAGTTGATGGCACGGCATGACCATCGCTGCGATTCACTCGCCCGTGGAGGCGGCACCTTATAGTTTTACGCAAAATCGTGACAAAATGTGTCACAAACAATCTAACACAATCATGTCGCTGTAGTGAGATCTAGACTAGATTCCAGTCTACAGTTGGTAGAGGATAAAAAGGTCAAAGGGGCAGGCCGTTTACTTGTCAAACGAATAAAAAACTTGACTTTCAAGTAGAGATAATAGGGAAGTAAAAGCTACCCGGGTCGGATAAAGTGTAAAATTTACTAATCAAAACAAATAAGTTCTTTTAAGCTACTGTTTTTTTGTGGCATTTCGCAGGTCTACCTACTCAATTTGAAGATTAGACATTTAACTAAATCTTTTTTGGACTATAAAAAAGATTTAGTTAAATGTCTAATCTTTAAATGTCTGTCTTTGCCATGCCATCAACGTAATAGAAGTCAAAATCGGTTGAACGGACTGTAAAAAAGTTTGTTTAAATGTCTAATCTTATTTCAAATGGAGTATAGTATAGTGGTCGGCTGCTTACCCGGCTTTCCTGCGGTGTCAAAATTAAACTACTGTTAAGATATTTTCTTCTTTTCGTGTGGTTAGTGACTAACCTGGTGTAAGAGTTTTATCCAGCCCATGGGCTTCTGACTTGACTTCACATGCCGTCGAGAAATATCTCTCAGGCATTTTTCCCTTAAGATATTTTCCTTCACTGAACTAAAACTACTGTTAAGGACTAAATAGAGCTTCAAAACTTCAAAACTCACAAAAAAAACTCATGAGCAGAAACCCGAACTAAAAGCCGAAGACACACGAGCGAATCCAAAGCCGAGATTGGATCAGGAACCGATAAAAAGAGGGGTAATGTGTCGGATGAAGGGAGCAAAAACTGTTCTAAATCGGCTTAGCATTTATTAGAGACCATTTTGTCGGGAACTCTGTTACTACGATGTGTTCTCCGCCTTAATCCTAATGTTAAAGGTCATTAAAATATTATTTACGGGAGTGATTTTAAGCTTGTTATGATTTTGGGGTGTGCTGTAATCCTAGTGGTCAGAATTTAAGCTGTTAAAAAAAACCGGCCAAGTGTAAGTCGGACTCGCGCATTCGGGTTCCGGGCCACCAAAACTTTAATACTTAACTTCTTTATTATTTTTTATTTGCCTTCAAAGACGAAAGGCGAAAAAATATCCGTGTTAGAAAAAACATTAGTCATAGATTTACTCCCACATTATCAATTTAGTTTGTCGTAATCCACAGCTGGACAGCATACATTGGAATTAATTATTTCCCCATTCCCCTTTTTGTCCAATTGTCTTTATTTATTTATGTATATTTAGTAGGATGATTTGATCATTCGAATTTTCGCGAAAGTCCTAGGGATATTGCGAAAACACGGATAATTAGACAATAGTGATAACTTTTCTGCTAGCAACTTGGAAGTAGCGCTCGCCGGCCGCTTCCGCGGCACCGCTCGCTTCGCTCGCTCGGCTCGCGCGTGGCTGGTCACAGTTCTAACCTACCCTATCCTATTTCACCCAGTTCGAAATGATAAATCATAAGAAATAGCAGAAATGTTTTCAACATTGTCTAATTAGCTAGTCGCAGGCAGATTGTATGTTTCGTCATACTGAACTGTGTGAAATACTACTTCCAAGTTGCTCGAAGACATGTTTTCACCATTCTCTAATTATCCGTGTTTTTTAACCCTAGAGTTTTCGCGAAAATTTGAATTATCAAATCATCTTACGACATAATATATACAGCTGTCTTATTCTCCCGAAGATAACTTCAGATACAAACAATATTTCTCCCTATTACTCATTGGTGAACAATTCCTCACAATACAAAGGAATCATAAAATAAATCCTTTAATTAAATTGTATCGCGATAGTATTTTGTTTCATCGAAAGTCGACAGTTAATAGTTTATCTTAATTGACAGTTTAAAAGAAACAGTTTGTTGTCATAATGACTTTTCTCTAGAGAACGTTTTTGAAAAACATTGTTGAACTTGGAAAAAAATATACAGGGCTGTTTGACACAAATGAAACATTTTTCTGAAACTTTTCAAAGATAATTGTTTCTATTCAGAGACCTGAATAACTGAAATATACCGTATTTATATATCTAACGAAAGACACAATTTTTCCTCATCTAATTTTTCTACATTCGTGTCACCTGTATAGTTGAGTTGTCACTATCACAGATTGTCAAAAGCCTTAAAATGTCTTTGAAGATTTGTGTAATTTCAAAAAAAAAAAACCGGGTATATTAATGTTTTCAAGTTTATTCGTTTTTTTTATATATGCGAACATTGAACCATTATCTGCCTTTTCCCAACTACCTATGTTAGGGTCGGCTTCCGTTCTAACCTGATGCAGCTGAATACCAGTATTATACAAGGAGCGACTGCCTATCTGACCTGCACAACCCAGTGACTGGGTAACAAGATACCTCTTGGCAAGACTGGTTTTCAGACTTGGGTTTCTGACTAACCGTAACGACTGTCAAAGATTCAAGAATGACAGCTGAGACTAACGGCTTAACGTGCTTTCCGAGGCACGGAAGGGTCTCTGTATGTAATGGATCACCCATCCACGGATCGACCGCGGACCCTGCGGTTGTTATTATTTAGCCACAAACCTCTAGCAAGCGAATACATTGAATAAAACACGTAAATATGCGATCTGATATCTGAAACAAATAGTACAGTATTTTATTTGGGCAAAGTACGGTCGGACGATAGTGATCTTCGATAGTAGAGGTTACTTCACTAAATGAAATACCTACTGGAATATATGAAACAGGATAGTTTATTGTTTACACTGTGTATAAAAAAAACATGGCATAGTAGAGGAGTTTTTTATTTATTTTCGGGAAAAAATGCTACTGCTGTAATTTTTTTTTCTACAAGCTTCGTAGCACTGTTAAAAATTTTTACTCTAAACAATTTTTGACTTTCCCTGAATAATATTGTTTATCATATTTTTTAATTGGAAAGAAAATATTGTGAAAATTATTTAACTGTAGCTTTGTTATCCATTTAAAATAATAAACCTATGTACGTTTTCATGTACAAAATACTTTTTTTTTTGCAATAAAAAATAGTCATTCACGCCCCTCTGACTTTTCGAATTCATGTGCGTATTGTATTATTATCACTTGCTTCAAACACGGTGAAGTAAAACATCGTGAGGAAACCGGCATGCCTGAGAGATATTTCTCGACGGCATGTGAAGCCAAGCCAGAGGCGCATGGGCGGCATACAAACTGACTACAGGTTCACTAACCACATGAAAAAGAAAGAAAGACCACTCACTTTTCGCCGAGCTGATGAATGCACACAACAATTTTCAGAAATTCCATTTAAAATATGAACCTCAATATTAACCGAACAAATAGTCCAATTAATTAACAATTCGCAATACATGCCGAACCTAAAAATATTACGTCGAAAATTTACCAAAGTTTCGCGAAATTCCTCACATTATTTCGGTCATTAAGCCATGAGGGCTTGGAATTTTCGCGTTGAAATAATTTAAATTGAATAACAGCCGAACTCCGAATCTCATTCTTTAGTCAATGTGGTCCGTTTTAAGCATTTCAAGTCAAATATTTGAATAAAGTCAAGAGGTCTCCGTGAAGTTTATGTTCTTATGCCCCGTTTACTACTCTAAGCAAGTTGCGTGGGCAAGTTGAGCAAATAATACATGCTGTATAATTTACAGCGTGTATCAGAAATATGTGGTACACCCTTAAATATGACCACATACTGACAATCAAGCTGAACAACTTTCTTTAAGGAACCAACATCGTAATCCCAAAAAAATAATCAGCTGTTCCATACAAACACTTTAATACATACCCGACCCAAATGTATGGGTCAGTTGAATATTTTTTCGCGATTATGATGTTTGTCCCTTAGAGAAACTTGTTCTGTTCAGTACCCTTCTGATACACGCTGTATAATGCATAGAAGAATAGGTCTGTAATTATTATAAGCTTGTTAAAAATCTACAATGAATTTTAATGATAGGTACCGACAATAACTGCTTTCGCAAGAGGCTCGGTGCTTACCAACATCTAAGCGTAGGTGGATATTGTTGATCAGTTTAATAATACTGGTTAGTAAGTCCTACTTATAACAAGACAAGTAAGGAGGTCATGGCGTATCGTCTAAACGCTCCTTTAAAAATGCGATAACAAATCATAAATCAATTTTAATTACACATTTAAGCTTACTAGAGAGAGCAGGCACAACGGTACCGGCTGTGACCAGTTGTAGGTCGCAGGTTATAATCCTGACAGGCGTAAATTATTTCATCAACACTGCACTCAAAACGGTGAAGGAAAACATCGTGAGGAAAACGGCATGTCCTAGAACCAAAAATTCGAAGACGTGTGACATCTACCATCCCGCACGGGGACCTGCATTGACATCTACCATCCGCCACGCACCCCGAGTGGTGGATTACATCCCACTCCCTTTTACTGAGAGAAGGCCTGTGTCCCAGCAAAAGGGAACATTATAGGCGGATGATTATGCTGCATCCAGTGGATGCAGCATAATCATCATAATCAAATCAATCATCATATTAACTTTCCTTTACGTTTGTCAAAACACATAAAGTGTTTTGACACTACGCCATTCGACCGAAATCTGATTCATTATTAATACAACCTTAGATTAATGAAAGGGTATTCATTATCGAGTCTGTTGCCCTAATAATTAATTATTCAAGTACTCTGGAGGACCCTATTGAAAAACCGAACTCACATCTTAAACCTATCTCACATATTAACAGCATCATGTGAAAATCCAATTAAATCTACAGGGTTATTGGTTTTAAGTCGGCAATCCGTTATGGCGAGGAATTTGACATTTTATATTTTAAAATTAATGAAATAAACATTTAAAATGTCAAATGACTCGAATATTTTTGACATTTGCATAGGAGTTAAGGGGTCATTTGGTTGTAAATGACCAAATAAACGATGGATGGACTGTGTGAAAGATGATATGGCTAGAAAGGGGGTGGCTACCGAGATGACGACTGATAGAGAAGTGTGGAAGGAAAAAGACATGTTGCACAAACCCTAAATAAATTTGGATAAGGACGGGAGAGTGATGACTTTTCTACCAAACTATTCAAACAGCTTTCACTAGAATTTACACCACCACAAATAAAACTCTTACGATAAAGAATAAAAAACAAAATATAAATTGAAAACGTTATCAAGGAATCAGTAAATCGCTGCAAATCTCTTTCAAAATCAATTCGCCTGAACTGGAATATCTGCCTTAACAAATGAAGCGTTTCGGGAATTCTACTAGCTCATGAGAAACGTAAATCCGGATTACACGTTGATTTAAGCTTCAGTTACTGCCCATTCGCTAATTAGGACGTTAATTATCTATGTATGTATATGGAGGCCTTGTTTAGGAAGGTACTCCTAGATACTGTGATATTTCGGGAGCATGTGACTGAGTTAAGGGTTTGAATACGTTTCTCTTGTGTGCAGATCCATTGATTGATTTTAATTAAATGATTACAATCTGGAAACGTTAAATATTTTTCTTTTGTGTAACAAGAGTTTGAAGCCCTTCGTCTGGAAAAGAAGATCCTACCGACCAAAACATAAATGGTATCGTCCTTAGCTCATGCGGAACTGGGGCCTTCACTAGAACCAAGATCTCTCCTATAAATACTTACTGTAGTGTATCTATTTATTATATATGTAGACATTATCTCATGTATATCAGTAGTGAGGTGGCTGTCACTAATGTCAACTGTCACTTCACCTCGAATGGCGGGAAATAGTTGAAAGTGAAGCGGTGCCTGCACGAGAGGTTATTAGTGTGGTGGGGAGCCAGTATAGTAGTATTTTTTTTATTTACTGACTAACTTAATAATTTCAATCCTTTTCTGAGGGCTGCAGCCCTTTAAAGGTCAGGGGACACTTGAAACTGTGATCGTGGTAAAACAAGTGAACCTAACAGATAAAGCTAATACGGATTCCCTCATTACAAAGCAAGAATGTAATCATGGTCTACATTGCCATGACTAGATAACACAGACGCCACTCCTTTTTAGACAGACTGAAGGCTATAGACATAATAGAGGCTAGCATTCCATGTTGGATGAGCGTCTTTTGAAACATCGTTTTAACACACACGTTTTACATTTAAATTTAAATTCACAAAAAAAAAAAACTACTAGCTATTTTGAATTTATGTACCTACTCACAATAATAATTTGTCATATGTAAAATTTCTTTCTGACATCTTTTCTTCACACTTAAACTAAAATTTTGACTGGGATGAAATTAAGTTTGAAATTAATTCATCTTGATCTACTCTATTATTAATTATTATATTATACTAGCTGACCCGGCAAACGTTGTTTTGCAATTTTTTTTTTTTTTGACAATCCTTATCACTAAGGGGTAAAAATAGATGTTAGCCGATTCTCAGACCTTACTCAATATGCTCACAAAATTTCATGAGAATCGGTCAAGCCGTTTCGGAGGAGTACGGGAACGAACATAGTGACACGAGAATTTTATATATAAGATTAGTATGTATTAAGTGAACAATAAAATACAACCTCACATTGATAATATGATTTTATTATAATTGAATTGAATTGAATTATTATTACTTAATAATGTATGTATTGTAAGGAATCAACAAAAGCTTTTATTTATATAACAAGGTTGCATTTATACAATGTCAAGACGACATGATGAGACAACACATTGAAATATTTTGAAACTATCAAATAAATCATAACATTGTAATCGAAAAAGTGATTTTTGCAAACAAACTAAATATTGCTGTTGGGCAAATAGTGACTTAAACTATTGGATATATTTGAATGATTTTTGTATAGGTACGGACTGGAAACTTCATTACATATACGAATTATAATTTATTGACGTATTGAGTATATAAGGGAAAGTTTGAAAGTGGCGCCAGTGTCAGAAAAGTTGAAAGGATATCGTTTGGCTTGGTATGGGCATGTGATGAGGAGGGAGGAAACGCATGTGATGAGGAGGGAGGAAACGCATGTGACTAAAAGAGTGATGAATGTAAATGGTGATGGATGGAGTTGGAGAGGAAGGCCAAAGAAAATATGGATGTATTGTGTGAGGAATGATATGAAAGAGAAGGGAGTTGAATGATGGCGTGACGGTTGACAGGGGAGAGTGGAAGAAGAAAACGTGGTGCGCCAACCCCACGTAACATGGGACTTGGACAGGAAGATGATTATGATGATGCCATCTTCACCTTGTCTATGCAAGAATTTTATATTCCACAAATGTCAGCAGTGCCAGTCGATAGTTTTGTTTTCTATAACCTAACCAGCATTTATACTACTCAATAGTCCCAAAAGCCTTTTGGGGCTATTAAGTCCTGGTACCGCAGGAATCCGCTAGATGCGAGAAGCACAGAACCGGTTAATAAGGCCACACTGGCCACGCTTGGGAGAGGTCTATGAAATGATGATCATGAAGACTTGGTTTTCTCGTGATGTTTCCTTTACTTATATAAGTCATTAGTAAGTGTTATTGGGTTTTCCCATTAGGAATTTCTTAGTAACAGCCCGAAGTTTGGAAGTTGGCGGTGTGATACCCCCGTGCCTCGGAAAGCAGGTTAAGCCGGTGGTCCTGCGCTTGATCTCTCTCCGGTCGTGTCAGATTGCCGTCTCATCGGACTATGAGAGTGAGGGAAGAGAGAGTGCACCTGTGTCTGCGCACACACTTGTGCACTATAATATCTCTCGCGCCGAAGGCTGGTCTCCGTTGAGATTAGCCGCCGTGGCCGAAATACGATCAGGAGAACTATATATAAGTCATTAGAAAAGATAGCAACGTTTAAAGAAAAGGAAGAAAATATAAACACAAAAAGAACAAGTTGGGGAAAAACTTGCGTCACATCCACGCAAAATGGCCATCGCTCAGCATCATGCTGTGGTTCTGCAAGACAGAGCCACAGCGCTGGTTTTCAGCGACAGACGGCGTTGATGTGATGGCGTCAACTGGTGCTCCGATGTACCTACATGCCAAGTTTTTAACTCACGACCTGTTGCTTCAAAGCAGTCTGCAATCAGGTCACAACGAATATTAGCTAATAATAATAATCACGCGATAAAATTAGCAATACATTGTACAATCACAACTAATAGCTGCATTTAAAAGATCAACCACTGATCCAATTAGCATATCTTACCAAATAGTTGGATCTACACTTTCACCTCTACTAGTGTTGAAATACTTGTAATTACTTAATTATCTAATGTTGTTAACATTTAAAACAGAAGAACTAGGTCTCGTCTGTGTCTCTGTGTGTGGTTATGAGAAAGGTTAGGCAGAAGGCCGTCCAGTTAGATGTCAGGTGTCTGATGAACTAACCTATACATAAATTATTACATGTGTTATGACTGTTGATGTCGGATTTGTAGACGAAGCATTTTTATCGTGCACCTCGTTTATGACAAACACGAACTAAAAAAAAAAGCCCGGCCAAGTGCGTGTCGGAATACGCACAATGAAGGGTTCCATAATTTGGATGAATTTATCCCAAAAACAAACTTAACTTTTTAGTTGATTCTCCCATACATCGATGTTACGTCGCGGTCAATTCTCCAACAGCAAATGTAAGTTTGTAATCGCAAAAAAAATAATTGTGGTAAAACTACAAATTAGGTATTTTCGAACTTTTTCCTTTGCATGTGCTGTGAGGCCTTGCTTCCTGCCAAATTTCATGATTCTAGGTCAACGGGAAGAACCCTGTAGGTTTTGATTTATTAGCGAGTATCAAAATATGTCGCTTAATTAATGACCTTATGTTTTTATTGTGTTAACTCAAATCTCGATTTTTTTAAAGCTTCAAAGGATACGTATTTGATATTAATATCAACTCTTCACGCGATGCTGCGAAAAAGGGTTTTGACAGACTGATAGACAGATGGACGGACAACGATCCTATAATAAGGGTTTCGTTTGAGGTACGAAACCCTAAAAATAGAGACTGTTGTTACGTTTCGCGATCTTTTTAAAGACTTTAAGGAAAAGGAGCAATGAAAGAGAATGCTGATTTCAAAGCTGAATTGGCTAGCCTTAAGGATGAATTGGATTTAATCACTGCAGCGTCCTCCTGTCTGCTAATAACCAAATACTGACATCGCCAATCTGTTGACATAAACTCATAAATCGCGCCTTTTTCCCATAGAACTAACCAGAAGCTACACAACGCCACATGCTGTACTTACACGCTCATACATCTGGTCATAAACGCGCGCCGGTTGCGAGTACGCACCTGACCTTTTCGAAGGACATCTGGCTCGATAAAAAAACGTTCAAGCAAAATCAGAGCGAGCGAGTAACTATACTGTCGTAAGTCTAAACGCAGCATCCAGGTTAAATAACCAAGTGTCCCGTGATAGAGGGTAGTTCGGGCAAATTTGAACTTTGCCCGGTAATAGCTGAGGACTATCTTTAGCTATTTCCTCTTAAGGAGTTTTCGAGGGGTCCACTGATGAAAATTGTTAAGGGGTAGTCACGGCCATTTCGTCGCCAGTACCGCGGATGTTTTAAGAAATATGCGCACTTATTTTATTTAAGGCGAAGTCTTATAATTACTTTGACTGAATTTAACTTTGGCTTGGTAATTATGGCGAGGGATCGGGTAGTCGTTTTTGTGTAAAGGATTATTTGGACTTCATTTTGTTTTTGCTTTATAGTGATTTGACTTCATCGTTTGGTCTCATATCAGAAAAGGGTGCAGTATAGGGACTTGATACTCCATGGGACCAACATCGTATTCGCTAAAAAATTATCAACTGCCATGCCAAACTTCAATTGTTCTTACTCGAACCTAATGTTTGGGACGGCTGATTGTTTTTTACTCTTTTTCTGATATATGCTGAAAATACATATAGATAGCTTTAAATATGCCCCATTTCTATATTCATACTAAGTAGTTATAAAAACATTTGTAATAGTTTAATCTAAATTTAGAGTTGCAATATTTAACATTAAAATTTTAGAGTAGGTACAGACGCCAGCACATCAACGTTCTACAATCTGTCATATTTCTTTAATTGATTTTCAACTTTATCACTAAAGTATAAGGTTCAAAAATGATTGGGAAAATTTGACAGTTTCGGATAGGTTGACCTGCTGGCGTCTGTACATTACTGTCGCGGCCTGCAACTGGGGCATTGAGGAACGGTCGTGTAAATGTGGGTCGAGGCGAAGCCGCGGCAGACATACGTGATTCCATCAATGCTTGATTGCGGCCCAGGTTTGTATAGTACTATTCTCCAATAAGGCGCGGAAATTAAAACTGAGTAAATCCTAACTATAATATTATAAATGTGAAAGTGAGTTTGTTTATTTGTTATGCTTTCACGCTAAAACGGTATAACAGATTTGGATGAAATTTGGCTCATGGGTAGACCATGACCTGGGTTAGGACATAGGATACTTTTTATCCCGATATCTCCACGGGGTCGAAACTTATGCGGGTTAAACCGCGGGGCGCAGCTAATTAGTTATAAATTCCAAAATCAATGACGAACAACGATAATTAATTATCATTATATGTTCATTTGTTTCTTCTTTACTTGAAACAGCTCGATTTGCAAAACAAATCGAAATTTAAATAAAATCTTTGATGATTTACCTCCTTGGTTGCCATTGCCATGCGTTGAAGTAAAAAGTTCAATCCATTTTTAAACAACACGACAGATATGAGTTTTCATAGTAATTTATTTGGCCGCTAAACACGTCAGAAATGGATTTTCATACAAACATTGCCGGCCGGGCGCTCGCATGTATTCGACCAGTACCGCAATTTCGATTTATATCGAAAAAGGTTGTCAAAATAATGTCCGAATTTCCAAGCATATTTGAGAAAAATAGGTTTTCAACTTCTTTTAATGTTTGTAAGTTTCTAAAACTTAATTCATTGTATTTCTATTTTCATGTCTTTCAAAAGGAATCAAAGGTAAGTATTTTTCTGTGTCGCAATTAATAAAATGCGAGTGTCACAGTTTGTCCTTTAATTAATTTAGTTTATGTATATTGCTTTACTCCACCCGTTGATTATTATTTATTAAACAGAAGTAGTTAAAGGACTGTCTCATTGGTCTAGTGGTTGCAAGCGCTACTGCTGAACATGAGGTTCTGGGTTCGATCCCTAGGTTCAGCAAAGTGGTATTGGGTTTTTCTATCAGGAATATCTCAGTAGCAGCCCGGTGTCTCGATTTGTGCCGCGTTGATGGCAATAGACTCGCCACCTATTACATGAGACTTAAACATAACTGGCGAATTCTGGGTGTACTGTAGGTACACCTCTGCCTAACTTTCGTGTATTACAAGCGTGATGTTATAATATAGGTAGGTAAAGGCTGGATGTCTTTAAAGTAAATGGAAATACATATATTTCACATTTACTATCTGAATTAATTTAAATTCATTGTGCACTATCTTAATAATAATTAGTTCCTATCGTTTTACGAAAATAACATGAAAAAATAAAACTCTTATTTTTTTTATAAATTATATATCTTACAAAGCCTAGTAGATCTTCAACCCGTCTTTGACTAAGAAAGCCACCTTTAGTTAAGAAATCCTAGATAACATCTCAAACGTATTACAGGGATCCACTTAACCCTATCCTAATATTTACTGAACCCTTCATCAAAAGAAAAATCTGTGGTTCTTGACTTTCAGCCCTACTTGAAGTGTTTTTACTGAAATATAAACGGGTTGTTTAGAAAAATCCGTTATTGACTCTTTTGTGGGTTGAGATTTAGGTATTTAGAGAAAAGAAAACTTAAAAAATATGGCATATTGAAAGCATATAAATTGGTACCTAGTAAATAAGAACATTACAATTGTCCGGCGGAGTGCAAGACATAATGGGAAATTATAGTATATTCACTTCTCTCTTTCATTAATTGTGAGTGTGCGAGCAAGAGTCAAATAACAATAACCACGTTGTCCGAGTTAACATTTTGTGGGGGTGAAACTTCACCCCTAAAACACTAACCTGCTTAAATTATAAAGAGTTTGACCCTCTATTCGCTAATGAGTGTGCTCTAGCAACTAGTAGTTTCTTTGGTAAACTGAAACCTATCTAAAAACGGCAAGATTGAGAAGTATGTATAAACTACGTCAAGTTTGTTTCACTTCTCCGTGTACGACATCCGTGTACGTTAGTTGACATTTGCAAATTCCTTGGGTATGTTTTTCTTTCATTATGCTCGTAAGTAGCTTTAAGAAGAAAATTTAATAACTTCGAGAATAAATGAGCTTTACTGAGAAAGTTCCTTGCCGTGCCGCGCCGCTGCCGCGCCGCCGTAGTACTGAAATAATCATCTAGTCAGCCAAGGTGGGGCCTAGGCTCGACAAGATACCATGCAACCCACCACTTTGATAGCTTCTTCTTTCTTTGTTAAGTATTGAAAACCGCATAGGTTGTGATCGATCAGTTTCAGCGTAAGTTAGCTGATCAATTCAGTTTTATTTTTAACCGGGCCTTCATATCGTTCAGAAAAATATGACGCTCAAGTACCCACCAAACAACAATAGGTACCATTGTACACACAACCAGTCACCCACGTTTACAATCAACAGCCCACTCAACCTCTCAATATTTTACAAGGGGTACAAAACAACCCCTTTTCGAAAAACCCCCGAAATCTACGTCTCTATTACTCGTATATATTGATACCGACTTGTGGCTTTCATCATTAAACATTTGATTGATTGACGAACGATGACTAGATTCGCGAAAACAATAAAATCAGCAAATCATTAATGGTTTTCAACCCTCGGCAATCGAGGGGTTGAAAGTTGGAATAACATTTGGATTCACCCCGCAATGTTTAGTTTGGCCATATGTCGGTATTTTAAATGTTTAAACAATGGTTTTAATCTGGTTTCCCAAACGCGATGTGAATTTATTGTACTTGATTATGTAAGTTTTAATTTGGTGCTGTCATGCTAGCGTTAATTGAATAGTTTTGTTGATTAAATTTTTGTAATTTGATTTATAGGTAATTTTAGTAACTAGATGTGTTTTTCTCGTTCGTGTAGTGGTCGCAAGCGTTTCTGCTGAGCATGTGGTACGGGGTTGGATGCCAAGGTCGGGCAAAGTGTTATTGGGTTTTTTTATTTAGAATTGCTCGTCAGTATTGCCCGGAGTTTGGATTAGTGCCCGGTTGATGGCAATAGGCTCGCCCCCTATTACATGGGACTTAACATAACTGACGAAATTTTGGTTTACTAATAGGTAGATATACCTCTGACCAACCCTTCGGGGAAACAAGGCGTGATGTTTGTTATATGTTTTGTTTCTCTGCAAAAGTTGTACCTATTTAGTTAAAGCTTTTTAGTAGTAAAATAATTTAAAAAACTTGAGAATATCTTTACTAATTAACAGTAACAGACATGTTATTTTAAACAAAAAATCAGTGCACAGAAAATCCATAGAATTTTTAAAATTAAAAATTCGCCAAAAAAAACCTTGTGGAATTAAAATATGTACTACTGTAAAATCTACATTTTATTCTACAAAAAAACAATGAATGAAGCTGAACGAACAGCCATCCTAACGAAGCTTTCATTATTCCCAGAAAAAGTTGCATTAAAACAAACAAAAAAATTCAATATATGTTAAATTGATCGGTCGAAATCGTTGCAGTGTATACTGGGAATCGACAAACTTTCTGAATGCGCGGGAATTTAAAAATACTTGGCATAAAGCCGGTCATTCGTTCGTTTCGTTCATTCGTTGCTATCGACCTTAGGGCTGGCACTAATTTTAAAACTAATAAAATCTCAACAAATCTTTGTTGTCGTCTTGTAACGCACGAGAGAGGAGGCTATTGTCCGTTTTTACTGAAGAAGACAATGCCTAGAGGCATTGTATGATTTAAAACTTAAAAAGTTTTATATTATTCAATATCAAACTGGTTTTGCACCACAAATGGCCAGTCTCGTGCAAATGGTGTTTGAGCATAATTAGGCGTTGCTTAATTAGAAGTTAAATTATTCTGAGATAATGATTAAAAAAAACCTTCTACTAATGAAATCTATTGATCCATTGACATTTATAATTCAGAAGATTAAAATCAACGCTAATAACATCAACAGGCTTGCATGCAGGCTTGATTAGTACGTATTATCCATACAAAATTAATGTTTACGCGGTATACAGGGCAAGCATATTCTGACATAAATACATTTCGGCACTAAACGTGAATTTAATAACGGAAATGTAATTGGAATACTCAGACGTCTTGACAAAATTATAAGAATACACGACGAAATCAGCGAAAAAATGTACCTAAATGGAATTTAAGAAAAATGAACCAGAATTCTTTCGTTTTTTGCTCCCTTGTCAAGGTTTGTGTAGAAAAATTATGATTACGATTATGTTATGTTAGTCTTACTACCAAAATTGAGCTATTTTTTAAGCCTTTTTTCTGTTCTGTTCTGGTTTTAAATATATATTATTATTAATTGAGTACCTTCAGCTGATCTTTTCTGCAAAACTCCTACTGTGTAAACTTTGGTGAAGTGAACTATCAATAGTGTCAATCAATAGCATCAGGTGGAATTACAGCTCACTTCTCACGATGAGATGTTTACAAAATAAGGAATCTCGCGCACTAGACGGCCATGACTGGCCGGAGTCGTGACCGCCTATTGGTATTGAATGGTCTGCGGCTATTTGGCCGTTGCGACTAAATGCGCGATTCGTATCGGTTTCTATGGTCCTGCAGGCCTAACATGACACACGCGACAATTACTCGCTCTCGCGTGAGTAATTTATGTCTATTTCGGTCACTTTCTCGTTTTCTGACAGCGGTTCCATACAAAATAGTCGACTCCTTCTGTCAAAATTGATGTTTTCTCGACAAACCCTAACATGGCACCTTAGTTATCTCGATTTTTGACATTCAACACGAGTTAATCTCCGATTTTTCTATCATTAGGTCGTATTTACTCGTCGTCGATTTTGACGACGAGAAGAGTAGACAAAATTATGATACAAAAAAAAAACTCCAAAATAACATGGCAGTTTCATAATTGTACTTATTTTAGTCATCATTTTATTTTACAATATATTAATAATGAAAATACTTAGTTTTAAACTACTATTTATATTGGAACGACGTGTTTTATATGGAATTTTTCGTTTTTTGTATGGAAAATATGAAAAAATATTACCTACACATGTTGAGTGTTAGGGGTTTAAGGGTTTTTAAAGGGGGTCGAAATTTTCATTATTTTTGCGATAGGACACACCATTTTCGAGATATAAGCAAAAGAAAAGAAAAAAAGACAGTATTGTTTTTGCACCGTCGAGGTGTTGTTGGTGTGAATTTTAGTTCATTTTTTAATCGCGATTTAACAAACAAAACAACAAAACACAACAACAATCAAAATTTTAGGTGAAGAACGTAAAATTCTGAATAGCAAAATTGCCATTTTCAATAAATGAATAGCTCACTGCCGTCAAACTAAAATATAGTTAAATTACAGGAATAATCTAAATTTTGGTGATTTTTAGTCAAGTTTAGAGGCATTTGTGACAAGAGAATCGGCAACATTGAATGAATGAAACGAAATCTCAAGCCGATGTTGCTATCATAAAAATAATTTGTTTTTAATAACTTCCAACATCGGTTTCTCGTCGCGAGATATAGAAGTGTCAAAGTGCCTTTTTCGAGTTATCTCGTCGTTTACGGTCATGTTAGGGATTAGAATGACGTCAGAATCGTAGACAAATTTCGACAAAACGAGAAAAAGAGCTTTCTCGCGCTTGTCATGTTAGCCCTGCTGGCCATATATTGCGCGAGATTCTCTAAAGCAGGTCACATTTTTCTATTGTTAAAAAATAATGTCAAGTCATTTGTCGACAAGCCAAAGAGGTGTAGTTAAATCGAATAAAATCTCTCTCGCGACAACCCTGCCTGCTCCGGATCGGCATGAATGAAATGAAATGCAAGGATTGTTTGCTTTCAATCGGATATTAAGGTGGATCCATTGCTTTGTGTAGGTATCCGAATGAAAACTATCCGACGTTCCGATCGCGTTGGCCCAGCACTATTCCATACAATAATTGTTCGTTTTAAACCTTACTTTTATTGCTTCGCCCCAATTTCTGGTTTAGTTAAACGTGTTGCTTGTATGGGTGAAGTTGATAGTTTTATTACAGAGATTGAGGAAGGGAAAAAGACATATGGGTCTAGGAGAGGTCATAGCATAGGGATTCCTAGGAATATAGTCGAATGGCATGGGCATTTATGTCATGGCAATTGATCAGTTTGTTCTAACAGAGTCAGTGACGTCTGCTGATCTTTGTAGTTGACGATTGCAGAAAGAATGATCGGCCCTTATAATCATATCCATGACTATCATATCACGATTGTCTTGACCTTTTTGCTAACAGCCCATCGGAAATTGGCCACCAATTTTCCTATCCTGCAATGATATAACAACACATCATGCCTGTTATCCCCGAAGAGTTAGGCAAAGGTGTACCTAACAGTACACCCACATTTCGCAAGATATCTTTAAGTCGTATGTAAAAGGGGGTGAGCCTATTGCCATCAACCGGGCACGAATCCAGACTCCGGGCTGCCACTAAGAAATTTCTGATAGAAAGACCCAATAATACTTTGCCCGACCTGGGAATCGAACCCAGGACCTCATGCACTTGCGACCACTAGACCACCGGAGCGAACTTTTTAATTAACAAGGAAAGTGGACGATTGCAGAATGTCTTCCAATTAATTTATTAGTCCTTAAAATCTTAAACATGATGGCCATTTTAAATACGATCCAGAAGATAAGACCGTCTTCCTCATCTAGAAAGGGTACAGCTAATAATGGCAACATTGTGATCTCTTCTCCCTAGCGATAATTCCAGTAGTTTTAAAATACTGCTTTACTACCCAACTTCTTTACAAATCCAGACCAATGATAACATCAAACGGTTGAGAATCCTGTACTCCTCGGTAATGTACCGTTGTGTAATAGTATCGTACCAACATGTATTGCCCGGTTGTTAACCCATTACCAATTCTGATGGATTAATTGCTCGGAATTTTAACTTCCTGTGTTTATCTCTTGCCCCAATTTTGAGCAATGACGAATGTGTTAAGATTTGTGGAGATAGAGCCATCTTTGTTTTTTAATGCAAGTACATACATGATGAAGTTTGCTTGTTTTTAGTACGCTGCAAAACAAAGGCGACTAGCATTGATGAGCATTGCATGCTGTCGATATGTTGGGTATAAATATTCAATAGTGAAGCTGTCATTCTGATTGTTGTGGTCTTACGACAGGTTATACAAGCCCACAAATGTGATCGTACATGTAAATTCAGTGCAGCGCTGACTTGCAACTGCATGGGCTCGTGTAGTTTCAACCCAGTAAAGTCAGTCCAGTTGATTAACCTACCCGTAAGTTTTCGGGACCTGTAGCTTACCCCGCCTAACTAACTGACTTGATGCCGATCTCGTCTACATGAACCCACTGACTGGGTCCGAATTTCCGAGTGACTGCCATCGTTTAGACCAGGCATAATGTTTCCTCTGTCATGCTGATATTGTCTCTAAAAAACTTTGTAACTTAAATAAACTTCATGTAGGTCTTTTGCCAGTCTGCGTTACGCCTTTACATGGCGTGCCAGTAGAACCCTCTACAACTCAATTATCAGGCACTACCAATACTCTTTGACGGTCCAATCATTTAACAAGAATATTCACCTATCCACACCCTAACCTTATCAATCGCAGCTTAACCATACACATTAATCGATCACACGGCTTTGACCATTCCCCTCGTAACTCCAATGTAGGTAATATGCTAATAATGAGCATTGGTCTCTAGGTAATGACGCAGCTGACAAACTTGCTAGACGAGGATCCAGCACGGCAGTCTGTGGACCCGAGCCTGTCGTACCCATCCCCTTCAACCAAATACGTAGGTGGTTACAAGAAATCACCCACACACAAGCAGAACAATGGTGGTCCTCGACACCGGGCTGCCGGCAGTCAAAGGAAGCTATGCCATCCTTGGATAGCAAGCTGACCAGGCGTCTTTTACGCCTGGACAGGAACTGCCTGCGCCTGGTGACAGGGACCATCACGGGACACTGCTCGCTAAACAAACATTTCCACACAATAGGCATAACGGACAGTCCTCTGTGCAGTGCGTGCATGGAGGCTGAGGAGACCGTTGCGCACGTGCTCTTTGAATGCACGGGCGTCACCCAGATCAGAATAAACACCCTCGGGTCACCCAGATCATACACAGATGTTCTAAGCAAACCAGGAGACCTAATCAACTTCTGGAGGGAGGTGGGCTGGTTGGAATAACCCCCCAAACGGCCGCTATGGCCCACGCACAATGGTCCACCTGACGGACTGAGTGCGGAAACTAAACCCCATAACATAGACCCTCTACAACTCAATTATCAGGCACTACCAACACTCTTTGACGGTCCAATCATTTAACAAGAATATTCACCTGTCCACACCCTAACCTTATCAATCGCAGCTTAACCATACACATTAATCGATCACACGGCTTTGACCATTCCCCTCGTAACTCCAATGTAGGTAATATGCTAATAATGAGCATTGAGTATCCACCTGAGTAATAATGACATCATACTTCGGCTGCCTATCCCACGATTAACAATCAAATGACCTGTAGGTATTCGTTGCTAGGCACCAGTATTTGTATGGCAGTCAGATTACTTGGAAATAGGAATTCTAGTGTGATTGGCATGTATAGTGGGCTTATCGGTGACTCGATCTTTTAGTGATTAACTCAGACCAAATAAAAAACCAGACATAGCGCTGTAGTAACGTGAGGCCGGTTTCGTAAACATTTGGGCACATAGTGAGGTGCAGTTTTATTGTAAATGTGTGCACAGAGCGGAGGTGTAGTTTTGGCATGCTTCACTGTATTATTCGGAGCGCTATGCCTTGGTTTTCTATTTGGCCTGAGGCATTGATATATTAAAAAACCCTTATGTTCAATGGTCTGAGGTGATTAAGATAAAAATACTCATGAGTATTTTATAAGTTTTCTAATTAACTAAATCGTTGATCTAGTAGTCGCAAGCGCTACTGCTGAGCATGAGGTCCTGGGTTCGATTCCCGGGCCGGGCAAAGTGTTATTGGGTTTTTCTATCTGGAATTTCTCAGTAGTAGCCCGAAGTCTGGATTTGTGCCCGGTTGATGGCAATAGGCTCGCCCCCTATTACATGACTTAAACATAACTGGCAAAAGGTGGGTGAACTTATAGGTAGGTACACCTCTGCCAAACCCTTCCGAGATTACAGACTTGATGTTATGTTACTAATTAACTGATTTATTTCTTTGCAAATTTCTAAAATAAATGTTCGTAGTTTTGGAGTGTCTATATCCTATACTATTAAACGAGAAAAATTTATATAATTATTTGTAATCACATTCTCGAAAACGGCTCTAACGATTTCGATGAAAGTTGCAATAAGGCTCGTGCAGACCAGCGCGACGCGACGGCGCGACGCGACTCGTACAATACAATTTCTAAGAAAACTTCACGGTATAACAATTGCCGGTGTCGCGTCGCGCTGGTCTGCACAAGCCTATAAAGGGGTTTACGGGGGCAAAATATCGATCTAGCTAGGTCTCATATCTGGGAAAATCCGTTTTCTCTATAATTTCACTCGAGCAGAGGTCGGTCGCCCAAAGTTTAGAACAAGATGGCTACCTTAGAATAATGACATGGCAGCATGGAATTAGTATGAACTATCCTATAAAATTAAATGAGCATTCTTTATTTTCACATATAAATGTGAAAATAAAGAATGCTCATATAGAAAAGGGAGGATCCTCCGACCAGACGGGTGTTGTGTCTGGCGGGCAACTGCCCAACGATTGATGTCGGAAAGTTATATATATATGTCCAACGCGCAGTAAATCCTGCTTGCGGGATGCAGGATTTCGTGTGACGTCGACTTTGATGCGTAGTTCATTAGTGACGTTGTAGATGCTGCCACAGTACCTATTAGATGAACCTTCTATCACTTTTTGAATTGGTGCTGAATTTTTGGTACTTAGGAAATTTTTTGTGATATAACTTACCTACAGCGATTTCCAATATGTCTGTCAAGCATGGTGATTATGACACAAAAGTCCAACTGAACGCTCATTGAAATTTCCAAAACAGGTTTTATTTCAGGAGTCAAAATGTTTCTGGCAAATTACTTTTACTTCGTAAGTTTTTGATAATATCAACTTTTTACAACACTTTGTCAAGATGACAAAAACATGAATGTAAACTTATTTAATTCTTACTTACTTACTTACCTTAAACGTCGTACAGGAACAAAGTTGTAAAGTAATCTAAACATTCTAAGTTAAAGCTATCAGTGCTTGGTCTTAACTTTTCAACAGAATCCTCACAGAACACTGTGTTAGGGCAAACTTTTAATATTTACACTGATACGTTTTTGAACATTCTGAATCTGAGGAAAGTATGTTTTAATGTAAGACTCAATCTTAGGCTAAAAGTTTCAAGTCTTGACTGCCAGGAGCCTAGAGGCTTATACATGATTCCTTTGGGCTTCACTTTTGTAAATGGCAAATAATAAGTTTAATTTTTACTTGGTTTTCACCACTTGTTGCTAACCTAATTAGTAATGAAAAAAACAACATAAAACAGACTAAAAAAGCAACTAAAACGTGAAATAAGTGTCCATAGATGAAGCCTTTTCAATCGACCTGTGTACTTAACCTTAAGGGATCTCGGGCACTAGACGGCCAGAACTCCGGCCAGTCGTGGCCGTCTAGTGGTACTGTATGGTGTGCGGCTAGTTGGCCGTTGCGACCAAGTGCGCGATTCATATCGGTTTCTTTAGTTTACCAGGGGCTGCAGTCTTGACATATATATAGCGATCGCTTTACGACCGAATTAGGTCGCAAAGAATGGCATCCCTAGACGGTCAAAAGGTAGGGACTGGTCGCGGTCGTGATCATGGCCGTCTAGTCCGCGAGATCTCTTTAAGACGCTATGTCCTGTACGTATAGGACATAGCGTTTATTGACATGGATTGCCACTGTCAAATTGATGAGTTGATGACACTTAAATTCACAGTAAAGTTTATGTATCAACCAACAGAAAGAAAAACAGACCTTCGACGCGACGTACCAAAATAAAAACAAGACCATTTGACAAATCGTCCAATATCACAAAGTTTACAGGCTCCAATAAAACGACCAATTTTATGCATCTTTTTACAAAATTTATAGCTACCACAGACAATACATCTTCTTTCAATACTCCAAGATAGGGTGCGACTTTTTTGTCGCTGTCGCTTGACAAAGCCGTTTTGTGGCTTAGCCTTAAATCTGGTCGCCTGTATAAACACGATAACAGATCCTCCTAGTTAACGAAAAGTGGTGGATCTTGGTAAAAGGGAGTATATAAATAAAGGATCTTTGAACTTTAGGTACTACCTTTAAGTTGTGGCAGCGATGAGGTGAATTTTAAGTGGGCCTCAAGAAGTGGATTTTGGTAGATACGGAGTACCTAATTACGTTTGTACGTACTGGTATTTTTCATTACAGTTTGTAACGGATCTGGTAGATGGCTTACTCTCATCATCTTTGACCTTTTCCCTAATATGTAGAGGTCGGTTTCCATTCTAACCGGATCCAGCTCAATGCCATTATTCTACATGGTGGCACGAGTGCCTATCTGACCTACAAAACCCAGTTACGGCCGTGCCCAATAACCTATCTACCAAAAGTAAAAAAAAGAAAAACTATCTGTCTATGGTTTTAACGTCCCAATGATCTGTCAGAGAATAAGGAATCTTACGGAATGACATTCAATGATAGAATTATACTGTCTACTATCAATAGCCATCTATCCTTTACTGAAAATAGGTTTGGCCGTTCATAAGTAACAGTTACCCCCTGGTAAGACTGTTTGACAGACTTTCGGAGTTCTGACGAACTGTAACGACTGTCAAAGCTGTTCGAATGACAGCCGGGAGCAACGCCTTAGCGTGCTTTCGTAGTTTATTTCTTTACATACTCATATATTTTAGGTGAATTTAAAGGAATAAACCTCATTTGTATAAACAGCCAGATCTCGACACCGTGCTGTCTAACAAATTAGGTCCTACAAAATATTAATGTTCTCGCTACTGTTATGAACGTTTATACTGAAAGTGGGCAACATTGCAAATAGCTGTCAAATATTTCGCGGTTTTGATAGGCTAACTCGTGAACTAAAATATTGATTATGAAATGCAATAATGAATATCGTAACAGTTAATATTTAGTTTTAGATGTAAAAAAGTATTTGGAAACTTTGTAGATGCATTTTTTACACCAAAAACGGTTACAACATCAAATTCAGTGTTATAATTGCAATTCATTATTAATATTCTAGTTCGCTAGTTAGCCATATTTCTTGTTTCCATACAGTAATATTGCTAAATTAATCAAAACAGCGAAATATTTGACAGCTATTTGCGACGATGTCCACTTTCTGTATAAACGCTCATAAGGATTCGATACCCGATATTTTTAAAATCTTTTTAAAAAAATTCAAAGAAACCGTAAATGGCCAGAATTAAACTGTGCGTCGGTTTATACCGTGCCATGTCTAGCGAAGAAATTGAACTCATCGAACTTATAGAACTTTTCAGTCGTAATAAAATTAAAGTTATCACAATTTTCAAAGATTTATAGAAGATTATTCAACGTGTTACTGGCCACTTATCCTAGGTTTCCGCCGGTTTGGACCCAACTATTAATCATGGCTGGTTTCCAGACTGGCGTAATGGTCTGGATTTACATCTGCACCTGTTTCAACAGGCGATTTTTAACGGAATTCTGATAAAAAATTGGTCGGTTTTAAGATTAATTGGTTACTAATGACCTACCACGTATTTTCCCCTCTGATTGTTTTGCTTCCACTGAGATTAACTAAATAATACTCTGAAAAATACTGAAATTTATAACTGTTATCAAGTATATTTTATTTCAAGTGCTGTTTGTCTCTTTTTTTTGGTAATTAATGAATGCCAAATTATTATAAAAAGCAAAATGAAGAGTACGTCGATCTCCCCGACCATGCCATTTTGATATTTTTTTTAAACCATTAGTGTAGTGTTATCACCGTTAATAACACTAGAAATAATCATATAGTCTATTCTATATCTTATACCTAATAAATTATAATATAAATTCGCAAGAAAAGTGTTAAACATTATAAAAAATATTCAATCTTAAGACACTTAACCCTTCATTGCTCGGTTACTTGTCAGACTGTATTAAAAACACGCACGGGTCGATGTTTCCCACAAAATTATCGCTCATTACCGCAAAAATAAAATTACAAAAAATGTATTACCATTACAATGGCTTGAAGACAAGACTAGGCTCCATGTGTCAGGTTTTATTTATTGTTTTGTGTTATTAACAATGTAAAAAGTTACATGTGTACTCGTAATACATCATGTTACTTGTGGTTATGTTTAAATTACAATAATCTCGCGTCTAAAATATATCTTTGAATAAAAAGAAGTTTTATCTGTGCTAGTTGGCGTGTTTTTTCTTGTGGTTTTTCTTATGACAAAAATCTGCCTACCCTTTTTCAAGCTATATGATGGGGTCGGCTTCCAGTCTAACTGGATGCAGCTGAATAACAGTATTTTACATTTAGCGACTGCCTATCTGACCTCCACAACCCAGTTACTGGGTCACACTCCTTTTTAAGACTGGTTGTTTGAGACTTCTGATTACCCAACGGGACCAACGGCTTGTCAAGCTTTCTGAGGCACGGTGGGATCACCTGCGACCTTTAACAGCCTCAAAGAAAAATCCTGCCCTATATTTCTGGAGATCAAGGACAGAGTTCTCATAATCAGATACATATTGTGTCTCATTATTATGAGACAGGGACAAAGAAATTCTATCTTCTAAATAGAATTTTCATGAAAAAATTGTTTTAGAGAAAATCAGAGAGAAACTGCCTGTCTGAGATTCTGAGCATCGTTTCCGCATTCCGCTGTCAAACTCACTTTTCCGCTTTGCAAGTCTCCTTTAAATATAAAAATATAAATCGTGTCGCAAATTCTCTTATGGGCACAGAGTCGCACCTTCTTGAGCCGGATTGCGTGCGTAATTATAGATTTTACGCAAGCATTTTGTTACGTTACGCTAAGTATTTTTATACTTAGTTCGTGAGAATCGCTTTTACTGGTAGTGGAACTAGTCATGTGTAGTGTTAAGGTAGTGCCTGAGGGTTATAAATGATAATGATAAATGAATTTTGTACAAACACTTGAAGACGTCAATCATATTTTAAATACTAGATGAGTTCGGCGTTTCCTATCTGACTACTCCGAGGAGAAAAGCCGAAACAAACTCAGAGGTCACAGTCTCGTTTAAAGTTCAGACATAATCTTGGTCAGATCATGTGAAAACCTTGTAGATTGATGTCTGAAGTAGTCTTTTGAGGAAACAACCAGAGTGAGTGGACCTGTCCATTCAGTGCACGCATTTGTGTGTCTATAAAAATAGATGCAGTGTTTTTTTTTAAGATTAACAATTATATATTTTTGTTTTTATTTATTATAGAGGATAAAAATATATACACAAACTTCCAAGAAACGATAAAAATAAAAATAACAGAACCTAACTAAAACTATTAATTAACTTAAACTCTTCTTGTTTGTGTGATACTCTTATTCAAAATTAGATATTCCTAAAATTTTTGTCATAATTTTTATCATATAACAGTATTTTTATTGAAAAGGTTAGGTACCGGAAAATGTTTCAAACCAAGTTTCATTTGTACTATTTACTAATGATTCATAAATTCAGCAAAATTATTTCTCAAAACCTGACGTCATTGCTCCCAGCGCTGCGCTAATGTTTTTTTAATCTCAATGATGGCGTGGGCGCAGGTGCACCGTGCAACTCAACCCGCCATATGCCGCGTCGCGTGTATAATCGAACACGCCATGTTGGACGCAAATTGCGCCTGCGATTTTAGGGTTAACATATAGTTTTTTTTATACATTCTATGGTCAAGTAATTTGTGGTGGTCTTTGTTCATATTTTTTGTGATTTAAGTTTTGCGGAGTAACAGCAGAAGTAAGTTATTAAGTCTTTTATTGCGAAATTGTAGTACGATTTGGAAGAATGAGGAGCGAAAAGCAATCAAGATAAATACCTATCAGAAAAGAGAAAACAATAAAGAAAGAAATAAGATTTTTATTATTTAAATAAATACCATTATAGGCCAAGTGTCGATACGAAAATACGCATCGTCATTCAGAATTAAATTATAATTAAACCAGTTTTTGTTTGGTTCAAGATCATAATGCGTAAGTTTATTGCAAACCCTACGAATGCCCATCCAATTTACGCAGAATTTTATTTATATTTTATTTCTTTTAAGACACTACGTTCGTCGTTCACATAATTATATTACTGCAGTGACAGCAAAAGAAATCCACTTACTGTTATCATTCACTCAATATAATAAAAACACTGAGTTTAATCTTCCAGTTGGCTGGGCTTGTCACTATATTTTTTTGCTTCAAATGACTAGATTTTCTTCACTAAAATATATCGTCGGCAAAGAAGAAATACCTAAAACTAGATCCCAAGCAAATAGTTTTTAGGGTCCCCCAATCTAGTGACATATGTTGGACGTAAATTCTTAAGCGTATTTGCGCACGATTACTTGCTACGTTGAATAATGACAACACTGACCTTTTTTAAATGTTTTTTTTTTTTTGTAATTTTGATTTTTTGTTCACCTTTTTTCCTGATTATTTTAGCAAGAGTGAACACAAAGCAGCTTTAGCTAAATCTATACATATTATAAAAGAATCATAACCCTCTTTTGGCTTTACCGTAGCCGGGTAATTAAAGTAGCTTTTTGTATGTCTGTGTGATCGCGTTAATCTTCTAAACTACGCAACGAATTTTGATGCAGTTTTCACCATCACTTAGAGAATTTATTCCGAAAGGTTTATGTGTAGGTATAATATATGAATATAAACTTACATATAATAAAGAAATCTCGATGTTTTGTCAAGTCACCCGACTAGTTATTGTACAATTAACAATCAAACTATGATCGTTCCTGGTAAATAACTAACTTAAAAACTACAACCCTCAACAATTACGGTTTAAAGCGGCCATTTTGTCCCGATCACTATTATTACATTACATTGCCATGAACCGAACGAATCTTTAATACAATTAAGAGGTTTTTTACTATGACATAAACCTAGATTAACTGACCCACTTTGCTTAACAAAATGCTACAAGTTTTTATCGGTCCCGATGACATTGTTGCGTTTTTTTTAATGGCTGATGTAAAATAATTATTCTATAAGTGTAATACAATTTGTGTTCGTCGTAAAAATGTTTTTGCCTCCGTTTTTTAGGGTTAAATTTAATCATTTTCTTTGTTTGGTTATGATTAAATAATTATTGATTAAATGATTTAAGTTATTTCTAATAAGGTTTTCAAACTTTGAATCAATTGCTTTTATTAAGATTGTAATTAAAGTTTTGAATCGTGAAAATATAATTATAATTACTTAGTGACTTTAGACTAACTAGAAACATAAAATATTTCTTTAAAATACAGCTAATTGACCTAATTATTTTGTTCTTAGAAATCCATTAAGTAATAATAATAAAATTACCGACCTTGAAGCTCATTCGATTCCCAAGCCGATAAAAATACAATAGCTTTTTTATATCCAAATTTTAGAGTTTTAAACCGGATTAGTATCGAACCCTAGAAGCGATAAGCGCCACCATATGACATGGTACCATCGAAGACCCGTAAGGACTATTTCTGCTTGCAGCGCTGGGCCGCTATAGAACCGGGGCGGTAACAGATGTGGTCATCGTGTTCACGGGATTTTGTTTTCAAACTGCTTAGATATGAAGTTCTTCGATAGTACTTAATCCCTTTATCAGCGTCATAGAAGGGGATAAAAATAAACAACATTTGGAAAAAAATTGGAGAACTGACGCAACAACTGTATTATCCTATCAATTAATGAATAATTGAAACAGCCTATGACAGTCCTGTTTACTGAACGCTTTCACCTCCCGGCACAGCATATGAGACATTAACAACTTTGTATCTAGCTTTAGTTAACCCTTAAATGCCGAAAGAGCTGAACTGTGATGTATTAAACCTATTTATAACTATGTCCACATATAATAAAGTTTGGAACCGACTTGCAATTAAAGATTCCGACGAATTGACTCTCAGGCTGATAGACAACATTGAAGTCATATTAAATCAACCTAATATTTTTAATAGGTACCAATGTTGTATATTCTATATCCCGAGTGTTATCCGGTATGTGGGTCTAAATGAGTAAATTGACAAGACTTAAAAAACAAGTGAAATTATATTAAAATTTAAAAAGCCCCCGACACAAACATTTCCTCATTTCACCTTCCTACTCCATCACCAGACCCTGTTCATCATCTATTTATAATCTATTCATTGAGACCATTCCAATAAGCCCAAACACGATACCTGATACCTGTGCTGTAAGTTGGTAAGGGTATCCTGCAAACCCCAGGTGATGTCTAATGTCATTGAAATAATAGAACACCAAATTTCAAATCGATCAGACCTGTGGAAGCCGCTCACGTCCATTCATGAACTAGAAAAGAGCTGATAATCTTCAAAGAGCTGAATCGATTTTGATAAAACATGTTTAATTAAGAACCAGCTACAAAACTTGATTTCAAATTTAAAAATACCGCATTCAAATCGGTTCACCCGTTCAAGAGCTACGGTGCCACAGACAGACAACACACACATAGCGGTCAAACTTATAACCTATGAGCTGAATGGTGCTGATCCATGCGTCATGTTCGTGAACGGGCGCCGTCAGTTGAGACTGGTCATCTCTTAGCTGCCATGGCTTATTTTAATTTATTATTTTTATTACGGACGCTTTTACGAACGTGCACGTCTTTCTACATTGTTCTCACATGCATAATTTCAAAATGAATGATGTAACCAATATTTTGTATCAAATTTTTGATTTAAAAGAGTGTCCGTGGAGTTTCTTGCCCGTTCGTCTCCTTGTGTACCTACTACGCTTTGGAATGGGCAACTAGCTTCATATTTTTGACTGACCGACCCCTTGACAATTCAAAAGTGCCTGTAAATGGTTTAATTGAAATAAATGCTTTGAGTTTGAGTTTGAGTATAACAATCATAGTATTGAATTGACAACTTTCCCCATTAGATCAGTTTGCGTTGTTTCTATGTCTATGATAATTATAACTAACTCTTATCACTCGAGTTAATTTCGCACATAGTTTGAGTTTCGTACATAGTTTGATTCTATGCCAGAATAATCCCCAGGTAATCTAGCTCTGTGGCTCTATAATTGTAGTTAAGACGCTTTACGTGTATCATTCAATCAATCAGTTAGTGAATCAATCCGGCCTATCACGGTCTATTGCTCTACATAGGACTTTCCTAATATGAGCCAGAATACCAGATTCTACGACTCCAGTCTATACGTGTATGATTTATTATGCGTTCGCAATTCATTTGCAAAATATGTAAACAAACACGAGTTTTAGGAAAAAACTGTAATGCCTACACATAAGGTTCAGTTTGCGCTACAACTTCATATTTTACAAAACACAAGCACAAAAACAACATCACGCCTCGTTTTCCCGAAGGGTTGGGCAGAGGTGTACCTGTAGTAGGTACACCCACATTTCGCCAGTTATGTTTAAGTCCCATGTAATAGGGGGCGAGCCTATTGCCATCAACGACTGCCTCGCTGGTCTAGTGGTCGCAAGCGCTACTGCTGAGCATTAGGTCCTGGGTTCGATTCCCGGGTCGGGCAGTGTTATTGGGTTTTTCTATCTGGAATTTCTCAGTAGCAGCCCTGAGTCTGGATTTGTGCCCGTTTGATATATTTAATGAATTTCAATAATACTAGTCAGACTAAAATCAACTTTATTTACACGTCTTGTGTAAAGTTGATGTTTGTCTAAGTGGCAAACTCGTGTTTGTTTACATGTTTGGCAAATAAATGCGAACACAGATTACATAATAATTATATTCTGCCTATAATGTTCCCACTGTACAGGTAGGGTTGCCAGCCCTACTATATTAGAGGCCTAATTACTATATTTATAAATAAAAAACATAGTAGGTGAAACCACTATATTTTTATTTCAATACAATATAAGAGCGATAATGCGAGATGATCGCAATAGGGCCAGTATTAATTGCCTAGCAGCATAGTAGCACAACAATTATTTCAAACCTATTTTTAAAGTTACTAAAATAAACAACACCCTAAAAAATTAACCCTATTTCCGCCCTTACTTCAAACTGTTAACATAACCACATTTGACAGGTAAACTATTAGTTAAAAACAACGTTATTAACTACCGTTTCATTCATCTTCGTTTACATAAATAAACCTGTATTATTATGATTTACGGTTTACGCGAAAAAAATAGATTATTACGGATATTCTTTATATAAACTGGGATTTAACTGAAATGTCGGAGTTATTGCGATGGTGGTTGAGGTAAATCGTCAGTATAATGTCTTACAACATATAGTATATAAATAATAAATAAATTTAGAAATATAACATTTTAAAGATGACCTCTTTAAAATTACTTAGTAAACCTAGAACGAATACAAGGATCTAGGTTATAGTCGGTTCGTGATGTAATTCTTTTAAGCCAATTCCATATTTTAAAACATAATTATTATTTAATTATATTTTAAATTACATAGGTATGTAAAAAAAAAACAAAAAAAAAAAACTAAAATTTTAAATCTCAATTGAAAATAGTAAGTTACTTATTTTCAATATTGTCAAGATAGGTACTACTTGTATAGGTATTAAGTTCCAAATACTTATAACATGCCGCTTTAATTTCTAAACAAAAGCTTATGCGCGGTTTATAATTTCTAACGTGACATGTACATTTTACTTCCCTGTGTTATCGTGATGCCGTGGAAGTCCACGACAATTTTTTTTTTATATCGTCAATTTAAAATTTATATAGCGCATAATGGCAACGTTTATCGCTGAACTTATGTAAACACGGTTTAAAAGTTTTTTTTTTTTTTTGTCCAGGCAAATCACTGTCCATTCCAAGGTTGCCTGGAAGAGATCGCGGAAAGCGATAAGGCCGCCCATTGTATATTTTGTAGTGTTAATTTTGTTTTTTTTGTTATGTGCTTTTGTGGTGTACAATAAAGTATATATAAATAAATAAATAATATTTCCTACTGATTTAATAAACAATGTCTGTCTGGACACTACAAAAACAGAGCCTCCACCACAGCCTCCACCAAACATGGCAAACAGTTCGCAAAGTACCAAACATTAAACAAGATGAAACTGAACAATAATGTGTAGGTCCTAAAGGCATACACAGACTGACTGCGTTTAGGCTAAAAGCCAATGCAGTGTAGTGCCCGTCGGTGTACACCCTAAGGCAAATTTAACTGCTGTAACATCACCCCATTGTGGACAATTCAAAACACTATCTAATTATAAATATTGATTAATCTATTGTGCACAGAATTCAAGCATGCGATTGGTTTATTTGTCTACGATTGAATGAAAATCTAAACATAAACAATAATAATAATTAACTGATAATAATTTGTCATTTGATTTGAGATTCAAATAAAGAAAGAAAGATTATGAATCCGCCATCTTTGAATCATTTGGAAATCATTTTTGAGAGGCACATCACCTTGGGAGATTTCATTCGTTTTTCGTGGTATCCATTTCAATAAAAAATGTATTTCACCTAAAAAATACAATTGTGTATGTCAAAACAATTTTCATCTCTAATAAATCTGATATCAAAAGATTAATTTCATTCATCATAGAGGCTAAACAAAAAAAACTAATAAACACCTTGCAATGCCATTCGATAAAAACCGCGTAAACTAGAGCGTAAACTCAAAATATTAAGTCAATGACGAATCAAAATGAATTCACTCCGCAATATCTACCGCGACCAATCACAATTTTATGCACCAAAACTCTTTTTCAGTCTTAATATTCAATTAGTCTGTGATGGTCCAAGTCTCCTGTTACCTGCCATTGTTATTTTTTGTCCCGCTCTAACGTTCGACGAACCTTTGAGGAGCAAAAAAGAAACAAAAAAAAATGGGACGCGTTGCATTGTATGTTGTATTCGTTTGGTATCGTTCGAAGGTCCGTGAAATTGTATGAAGAATTTCTTGATGGTACTGTTGATATTGTTACAATGCCCTTTGCTTGCATTTTGGGCTTTCGGTTAGGCCCATATAAGCCAACATACTTCCGACGCTCTTTAACTTTTTAACGGACTACAACTGTAAACGAGGATTCCAAGACTTACTAAGTAAGAAAACAGATAATTTACATCAACGAATACTAGTGAGAGTGATTGAGCTGCAGATATTGAAGGAAAATAACATGAAAAACGTTTCTTGTACAGACAAGGCTTCCTTGAATATAAATATACAACGGTTGATTGATAGATGGTTGTCAAAGTTACCGAGACGAAGCCTAAAAAGCTCATATTTCGGATATAACTTGGGTGTCTTTCATAAATAGATTTTTTATTGTCTTGATTCTAGAAAAATCTGGTCGGTGACTATAGAAATGCGACTATTATAAACCATCATCAAATTTCCCGTAGCGATAACGATATGTCTGGCTTTCGAAAGAATTCAATACCTATGATCATAAATTTTTGGAACGACGATCTCTGAGATAGTCAGCTGTTTCGAACTACACACAGACGGTTTTGAAAATAGAAACATGACTGCACATTTCAAATTCATTCCAATTTTATTAGCCATCCAAATCTCAGCCGATATGAAATTTGCAGTGTGCGCACCGCCTTAAATCTGACTCATAATCTTGATGTAAGCTAACTGATGAATTTATCACTGTCAAATGTTACTGCAAAATATATATAACGTATTTAAAATCCCCAAATCTCAGTTTATTCGACTCTTTTAGTGTCCCGTATGTTAGCTGCCAGTATATCAATTGCAAATTCATCTTTGGTTCCCAGATATGCTTCTGATAATGTCGATCAAGTTAAAATAAAACTTTCTTTAAAGGTATTTTCAGATTCGAGACTCCGATTCGATGTAAGGTCAAAACATTAATTTGGGGTACGTTGGTGCCCCAATCCTGATTTATTACTTTAATATGTTACGGTTATGTTGGTGGGGTGGGCAGGAGTCGTGGTAACTGATGAGTTGGTTACGCATGTTATAACTTGGGAAGCGGTTGGTGAAAATAATTTGATAAAACATGGAATTGTATTGGGAAATCGAAATGATGATCTTGATGAAATAATAAGTCACTGAGTCATACAAGTTTGTATTCTCTAGATATAACTAGGCAATTTAACTACATCTGCAGCTATTTCTAGTTAAGATCTAGTGGGCGTTAATTTAAATTCAGTCGATTTTGAATATCTACTCAATAATTCCTTACTGACAGTTAAGATATCTTGCTTTAAAACGATAAGCTCTGTTTCACCCATTCCCAAATCAGATAGACATATTACATTAGACCTTCGATATCTTCCAAAATGTTTGTTAAAACTATCGGTTACCAGTCAACGACGATTTTTAAGTTTCACACTAACGTATCACATTACATTTAGGAGTATTCTGCCAAGCAAAATAAAACCGTAACACTTTGGAATAAAGACGTATAATTAGTGAAACAGCGGTTAATGTGGTTTCGAATTTTTTGTTTCCAAAATTTGGTCGAAATGATAATGGTTAACGAAGGTTCCTGTGGGCTCATTATTGTCCTTTTTTTCGCTCTTGGGGGTAGTTTTTAGAGATGTTACAGATAATAGTTTTCGAAACTTCTGTTGGAAAGAAATTATCTCTACCCTACATGTTGACGTCGTGGTGGTTAGTTTTGTTGTCTCTGGCATTTAGGAGATGCTTTTGAAAAATGTTCATGCTGTGAATGACGGGGAATGAAAGAATGCGAGTGCAACTGGTGAATATGAAAAGATGGTAAAATTGTATGGTATAGATGGAAATTGTTTAGACCAGCTAAGAATAGTAGTACATGCAGTAGTGAGTACTGAAAACGACATTAATGTGACAGGAATAATATGACAATATGTATGATAATGATAATATGACCGGATTCAAGAACGAACGAATTACTTAGATAGTAGGTATATGTAGCTAGGGTAAGTTAAGGGCAAAAGAATAATGTAGCATATGCATAAATAACAGATTTTACTACTCTCTTAGGTTTAAGGAAAACTCTTAGTCTTTGATCATCACATGGAAAGGTTAGTAGTTTTATAGTAGTTGTTTGCTACTATAGTAGTTGTTTGCTACTATAAAAATTCAGTCACTGATTAGAAAGCACGTGGCATCCTCTAGTTCCACTTTGTCCCCATGGGAGTTTTAACTACGGCTTTTTTTCTAGCAAATCCTTTAACAATAGATTCTCCTTTCAAAGACGGGAACGGATTTCGTTCGTAGTTAGCCATTGTAATTAAACCGAAACTAACTGCTCTTACACCAGTTGTTGGTCACAGACTGATTAATTTACGGTAAAAGAGAAATATAAACTTATTCGAACAATAATGATAGAGTACCAACCAAAGACACAGTTAATGAATTCTATGAAAGATGATATGAAGATGAGGAAGGAGAGATGTATGGAAGAAAAAGACATGCTGTACCGTCTTCAAATAAATTAGGATAAGAGAAGGGTGACGATCGAAATAGTAATGATCGAACTCGATCATCGTCATAATTAAAAACTATAAAATAAATCTGGTAGTAAATATTTTATGGATTAAATAGTTGGAAAGTATAACACTGAGTTTCTCACGAACAAATATTTGTTTTTGTATGTTAAGATGTAAGTATGTTTGTCACTCATTAAAGCTGTAACAACCAACAGCTGAATGATTTGAGGAAACAGTGATAGAATGCATTCTACATCGTAACTATTCATTCAATTTCAAAACCAGTGAAATAAAATTTGATCTCTCCAATGCAATAAGTCTCTGCTTGAGAGAAATGCGTAAAAACTCAAAAAACGTGGAAGTTTCAACTGTCCTCCATCAAATTGAATAGTTCAAAGGAGTTAGTCCGGTAAATAGTTTGTGTCCGACCGACAATCAGCCAAGCCTTAGGGCTGGTACTGCAGTATCTCTAGATAAAATGCTTTAAATAGGTCAGATTGTCGAACTCTGTCAATTTAGCCTATCCTGGTCGTCTACGTGACTTTCGTGTATTGACTAGAGGATCTCTAACTAAACGGAAATCTGAATTTGCCTTATATGTCTTGGCTTTCTCATTAAGTTGTCTCCAGACAAACTTTCTTCATATTTTTCATTGATATTTTTATCACTGTAGCTTCATTACAAAACAGAATATTGAAAACATAATAAAATCGACAACAGTCATTATGGACTTGGTATACCAAAATGAATATAATGTAGCACACAATATGCCCGTAAAAGAGTATTTTGAAAAAAAATACTTACAATAGTTATTATATCTCACTATTGGAACTTAGGAGGCCAAAATTCTACATAATGAATATAATGTAGTAGATATCTACCCGTTTGCCAACCCTATCCAAGCCGTCGAAGTTCCAGCTATGGAGTTACGAAACTCTAATCTTTCCGCCGTGATTTAGTACAAAACAATTATTCTGGAGATATCTTTGACGACGTGAACTTTACCGATTGTCATGTTACGGAATCATACTTTGAGAAATATTCCCGTCCTGCTCTAGTTTACTTGTTTTCACTTTCTTTTCTCTGTCTTTATTTGGTTTGATGTGAGTTTATTTAGTAAGGTAGGGAATCGAGGAATGCTTTTCAGTTTTAGAAGTTATATTAATGTTATCTTTTCTCAAGTTTAGTTTTAAGATGTTATTGTAAATTCGAAGTTTGCTTCACTCGGAGAAATTAACAAAATAAAGCTGGTAAGATTTTAAGTCAACCTCAACATATTTGGAAAAAGCTTAAACTTAAGAGAATATGTTTACATACAAAGTTAAAATAACTGCAAAAACCTGGATTATTAGAGGATTACATAGTGATGGGAACTGGTTTGTGTAAAGACAGAAAACTCTTCACATTAGGGATGAATGAACTGGCTACTAATGATGACTGCACGACTAATTTGTACAGCAAAACGGACTTTTGCAAGCAAAGAGAGGGGAAGAGAAAGGGGATAGCTATTATAGTGTTGTCTCATTTGTTTAGACTAGTCGCTTTGAGGTCCTAGGCTTTAACGGATCGGATAATGGTAATGGGTTCGCCTGGAAATTTCTCAGTATCTACTACCTATTCTTTTACCCGATTTTGGAATAGCTACTCAGTAAAGTCGCACAAAATATCGTCAACGATGAAATATGGGTTTTCAACATGTCTGCCCAGCCCTTCTATAAAAACATGTTTGATATGTATTTTATTTATAATAGAATTGCACTATAAAGTTAATACAAATTTCACTACCCTTTTAAACCCGAAGGATCATTTAGGTAGGTAAAAGGTAAGCGTGAAAGATCGCGTCACCGAGTCTCGTACAGAAAGGGGTAAATACAAAAGATCATGAGAAACGGTTGTTACTTGTTACTCGTACTGCGTAAGTTTTTGACCTGTCCCTATCTATAGATATACAGGTAGACAATATGGGAAGGATTACAAAGTATCAAGGATGTGAGAATCATTAAGAAAAAAGAAATATATAGGTATAGGATGAAACTGGTACAGGTATCATAGTGATTCTTTTTTCGATTTTAAGTAATGTGTGATGACTTTGATATCAAAATTGGTCGTATATCAAAAGCTCTATTAAAGCAAGTTATTATAACACTATCTAATTTTGGGTCAAATTCAAAGTTAACAATCACGAATATGAGTCGGTTTTAAAAGGAGAAAAATTAGTTGGTGTTGGATGAAACCGGTATAATGACTGGAAACCTTTGATATCAAAATTGTTCGTGTATCAAAAGCTCATATAAAGCATGTTATTATAACCCTACCTAATTTTGCGTCAAAGTTAACAGAACTTGTAACTAAAACTTTAATCGAGCAGAACCGGCTTTACATCGAAGCTCCATCAGTAGGTACGTAGGTACCTATAGAAGTTTTTAGGTAGTACAGTTAAATGTATTTCAACTAGCCCTGCGTAAGATTAATATATCAAAACGTTTGTTACTTTGTGGCAAAAACATACCAAAATCCACCTAGACACATCATAATATTATATTATGACGAAAATGTAAATTGTAACAAATAATATAAGATAAATCTCTCAGATATTTACATTAAATCAAGTTAATTAGTAACTTCGCGTCCTTACGAAGCTGATTCAAACTCACTGATATTTTTCCTGGTATTCCTGTTACCAACTTTATTACATTAAAATTACTCCTGGAAGTTACTTCAACTGTGCTTACACGCTAATTGCTTCGCAGAAAAACAGAACCAGTAATATTGACAACAAAAAACCTCATCGCAAAACGTTAACAGGTCAATTATATCAACCAATTAATTCGATTGATACTGCCATATTCCAAATCGATTACTGTCATTCGATAGAAGAAAAAATACAGAATTTGATACAGAAAAAAGATACAGCTGTCGTTCAATTTGCATGCATATTAAAATGCGTTAAATTTTGTAACACCACGATATATAAAATTGGATGTTTCGTAATCTCCCTTGCACACCGTTGTAGGCCCCAAGCGTTTACCTGTTTTTCATTCGAAAGCTTGTGCGAGGGAGACAACATACATATTCCAAAAGCGTATGAAGAATTCGAGGCAACAAGCGGCCAAGATCGGGGCCGACGCCACTGACAATGCACGATTCTGTGTCTGGTTATATTAAGCGACCGCTTTCAAAATACACGGGATTATTGTAAATTGGGTGTTCGAGTGCGCCTCTCCATTTCGGCCGGCGTTCAAGTGAAGCGTGGACGGTGTGGCAACCATGCGCGGCGCATTCTTCACCAATGGGGGCCAACTTCACGCAGTTGCGTCCAGACCGCCGACGAGGACGGACCCTTGTCGCTCGCGCCCCCAAAACTATCGTACAATAAACATTTAAACAATTCACAAGTGTTCCAAATCGATTCGAATTTTGTGTAACGTACTATATTAGTGATGGGAATGGTTAATCAGAGCGCGGACATCGATAACGTACGATGACCGAAACTTTAAGTTGGGGAGAACGGAAAAAAGTTGTGGTGCCGAATGCACTCCCGTATACAAAAAATGTGTGCTTTTAATGTGATGGCCTGATGGGATCGCAGTGTGGCCAATACAGTGTAGTTAGTGATGTGTACTGTGATATAAAATTTCGGCAGTCGCGTAGATGATTGCCGTTCTTGAGTGTGATATTATTAGTTTATTAGTTACCAAAGATTCCTGATGATCTTGTACATTAGTTTGTGTTTCATATTGGTAGTTTTAGGTAAGTACAGTTATCTCCACAGTGGTAGTTACGTTATCTTGAATATTTATTAGCATTACTACCATTAATTTGCATTCTGAGTAATTATGACAGTGCTACGATAAATTGTGCCGTAATAAATAAATCTAACTTACACCGAGCATTTGTAGTCATAACGGTTAACTATGAAATGCCGCTGCAATAATATTTTGATTAGGCGACTGAACTTGACATAGAAGTCGTTGACATTAATCAATGTCAGTTCCATATTTAAACCAAAAAATAAGTTTTGAAATAGCGACGCCCCACAAAATCACTCAAATCTAAATTTAAAATCGACTAAGTTACAAAACGGGACGAAAGCGCCCGCATACACTAACACTTAGCAGTGATAAATTAAATAGTTATAAATTCCCAATCGTAACGGGAATGAACGTAGGCGTCCACAAATTCAGTTAACTTGACATTATTGCCTGTGCTTGCTCGTCCGTGTCAATTAGTACGTAGTTCAAACTATCCTATTACTAAGACCACACAAGGAAAAATAAAACAGAGATTTAAATAGCCCTTAATAACTAGAGTATTTAAGGTAGAACTTGAACACACAACAAAATTCGATATTTCAAATTTTTCGAATCTCCTAAATGAAAAAGTTGTTTATAAAGAAAGTAGAAAAAACAAAGGATCGCAGACCATATCTAAAGCAGTTTTTATTTAGAAACCTGAGAACGCTGAAGATAAGCATCTTGAAAATAATAGAGATCGTTACGAGACTTGCCAAGTTGTGTTAACAAAAATACAACTTTCGAGAGAGGTAAACAAAATGTCCAATACATTAATATTTCATATCCAATTACTATCGAATCGAATATATATAATCCAGTAGAATTTGGAAGGGAACATGCGGACAACGGCCAAAGGCAACAACGGCCCGAGCCCTAGGGATGTCCTAATCGCTAAAATCGACTGCAAATCCTAACTAATTGATGTTTCGATGAAACTGTTTGTGTAGAATTCTGAATTCTTTTAGTCGAAATGAATCAAGCATTTTATATTCTAAAGTCATAATAATGGCTATGCTTTATCTAGTTTAGTACAGCTTAACACTAAAGATTCAAAAGACTGAGAATCAATATGTATTACCAATTTACGAAGAATTCAAAATATTCAGTTCTAATAAAATATTATACGAATTCTTATTGTACAAAAATCAAACGATCATAAAAATTGTGATATTTCATAAAAGAGTTTAATATTAAAGCTTGCTCGAAAATTGAAACCACGCCTCCGCAATTTCGTTGATGTTATTATAACCATTCATCATAAAAATAGGAGTAGCCTCTCAATTTTGTTTCTGTTCTCCGAAAACGGAATGTTTAGCTAGTTTTTGTGGTATAACAAAAGTTATTATATATGTTATCCTGTTACGACCTAAATTAGTATCATAAATTGTCATATATGTATGAAGCCAATACTGCTGTAGGAACAACATTTGTATCTAGTCGATGAAGTTATTTAAGACGTCGTATAAAGATCTAATTTGTTTTGGACGAGAGCTTCAATACTGTTCATTCCTATATCAATATCATGCTAACCGTATAACTCAAATTTACTGCAGACTTTATGATCCTCCATAATTTACTTCTGTCGCTGTCGTTGCTAATTTTCAATCATGAAAATTTCGTCCGTCCCTTCATAAAAAATTACGCTGACATTCAACAAATAAATAACATTAAAAATTCAAAACGTCCATTCGATCTTTTACGACATTTTCAATGGAATCAAGGATAAAAAAATTAAACGATATTTTTTTAGAAAGTGCCTTCGGTAAACCGTAGCAAACTGAATTAAGAAGACGTGACTACGGAGCACGATTTCAGTTCCTTAGGCTTTTCTTTTTTATTTCTCAATGTATCTTTTTATGTTATGTAAGCGCTGTATTTTAGTTCGAATGTATTCTCTTGATGTTTATTATTTTTATCGTATTGCTTCAATGTTTCTGAATCTTGTATTTCATTAATTTTGTTCAAGTCTGTCTCGTTACCCTTTAACAAGCCGTTATCATTAAACTACTTAGTAAATAAGTTTATTGAGAATTGTAATTCTAAATGCTTGTATTCACAAAATGCGATTATTGTGTCATCGGACTGATAATGATGTTCATATCACTAATCGAAAAAAAAGCCACACAAGCTCGCTGTAATTCTAATTTGTAATAATAATATTATTATATTAACAAAAAGTAAGTCGAGTGAAAATTATTCTCTATTGTATTATCGAAATTACATTTTCGTAGAAATGAATCCCTCGAATATTGATCTGGTTAAACAAAGAATTTATTAAACAGAAACGTATTGTTCTTAAAATTTAATTTGACACCGCTTATTAAACGTTATTTGAATAAATGTTATTCCTATACCGTATAACAAAAATATTTTATTTTGATTTCACATTGCCTGCCGCTTGTCGCCGTACAGTGCCATCTAACGTCGAATAGCAAAACTAAATTTCCTTTGCGCAAACAGCAAGTTGGTTTAATAGTATTTTCATTGTTTATTTTGCGCTATAGTAATACAATAGGAACATAAATTATGAGTGACTTCGTAGAGCTTTGTATTCGAGGAAATGTTAGAGTATTCATTAAGTGTAGTAACATGAATAACATTGGTAAAGTACAGTAACGGCCTTCAGTATGCAAATATAACAATAATATTTGAGAGCGTGCTTCTATTTTCTTCATTTGAGTGTCTTTAGTCGTAATTTCACGATCCTCTTAGGTTGGAGGAATTGTTCATAATATTTAAGATGCTTATTGTTAGGTATTTCAAGATTGACTGTTATTCTGTCTCGAGTTTTGAAATAGGTTTATGTTTTCACTTTTGTCGTATACATACGTCATTCTGGTGTTAAATACTATTCTTTATGAACTTAGTGTTTATTCTCCCTATCGTTTTTCACAACACCCACGGGAATTTAACAATCTGGTTCTATCTTTGATAAGTCCATCCATTCCATTATTTACATAGGTTTTAATCATTTTATATTATTGTTACTGAGAAATCATTATGAATGTATTATTCACAATTATTTGCTTTGTTGCTCAAAGTAGCCAGGTAAAATAATTTGGTACTTTTTATGCTGATAAATCTTAAACTTGAAAAGTGGACAACAGAAAAAATCTTAAGAAAGACTCTTTTTCTCGTGCGTTATATATTTCAATATTATGAAACGTTTCAAAATCATCTGTAAACAAAAAATACTATTCAAATAAAAATGAACCACACGCAATATATCAAATATTAGCGACAAATGTAACAGAGAGAAAAATGGAAAAATAAATAATATTTACTCATACGAAACAATTTCTCTTCTGAGCCCATACATCAAAGACACGTCACAAAGAATAGAGTTATGCCTCTTCCGTTGCCTTTTGTTTGTGCCGATGGAAAAAAAACCTAATAATAGAGGTTATGGTCTAATGGTAAATGTTTACCGAAAGCCACAATATATTGTAGAATTTCACTTATGGCAACATTTTGGAGACCTATATTCAATAATGAACACAATATGGATGGTAATGACGAAACATTTCTAATTAATAGGTAAGTACTAGCTTCGGCCTGCGACGGAGTCCGCATTATGCGGACTTGTTTCAACATAATTTCTTGTTTTAACATAATAATAATTGTATCAAATATTTAGGCTTCCCATTAGTGAAAGAGTTTTCGGAATCGGATTAGTAGTTCTGAAGATTACAAACTCATAAAGTTTACCTCTCTATAATAAATAATCTATAGATAGATATCATATAACTATATATTAATAATCTATTACGGATGAACTATCGCTATTCATAAATTCTATTCACCAAACTTGTGATCGTCAAAATACTAAACACTGTTGCTACTAATTTGATTTTCGTTTTGACACAAATGGCAAACATCTTTCAAGCTTATGAATTTTGATTGTTAACACAGGTGGCTAATATTTCATTCGGAATTGTTGCCAAAATATATACATTTTTCGTTATTGGCAGTATATTAATAACTGCCAAACATTGGCTTACCTCATTCTACACCATGCTTTCCGTCAGCACATCTGGCATAATATTATCGTGTTCTATTTAGTCTTTTGGTGCCACGTCTGCTAGCCTAAATACCTTGGAATTTAGTCTAGTCTTAATTAAGTCTGGAGTGGATTTAGAGCGACTTTGTTGTGGGAAGCTTCTCTAGGATTTATTTTAGTTTAGTTGTGTTTACCCTCATGTAATGTCTGGTTTTAGTGTTTGTTGGTATCATGAGTAAACAGAATAGTCGTGAGAAATTACTTTTCTTGTTTTTGATGACAATTTGCAGGTGAAGGTACGGCTAATGGATCCTGCGAAGTGCGTTTAAATTTCGTGTTAGTTTCGTGAACCCGTAAATTAATGTTGATTTTTGCACTAAAATTTTTCTGTTGTTGTTAACACAAAAAGAAAACAGTATCTTATTTTTTGGATTTTATTCTAATAAATATCACAACTTGTTTGTTACTGCTTGGCCAAGACATGTCTTTCAGTTATTACAGTCTAGTAATGTTGACCAGTGCTTGTGGGTTTTTTCCAGCTTGTCGCGCAAATCTTTTACGTGGTATGTCGCCACTCGCCACACATTGTTTTTTCTTCTGCTCCTTTTTGGGCATTTTATCATTATAAAAAGCCCATATCGTCCTACTACAGGGCAGAGAGACCTCTCTACCTGTCCCCTTCTCTCGATGTAAGGCGACTAAGACTTAGTACGGCATAAATAGCATTAACCAAACATAACAAAGCAACAGACAGCAGTAAAAATAATTTGACTTCCTACTTATTCTAAGCCCCATTCACGCGTCAATAAATCTCGAAATTCCGAGTTACGCCAACAAAAACGTAACGTTTACAAGAAACAATAAAAATCAGTGTTACAACTGGCCATAACATATGCCACGTGGTAACATACGCACCCGTTACTTTAACGTAAACAAGATAAAATAAACAGTTTTCGTAAGAAAACTACGTGCCACGTGAAATGTTACGAAACCGATGTTAGGATTTTAGGAACTAGCTTACATGTACCTTGGAAACTTTTTTTGAGTAGTTAACGTTAGTGAGTTGATTGTTTTTCTTTATGAGGCTAGCTTCTGCCCGCGACTTCCTCCGTCTGTTTTAACATAACGTAATCACATTCTCGAAAACGGCTCTACCGATTTCGATGAAAGTTGTAATATAGAGGTTACGGGGGTGAAATTCGTTTTCTCTATTTTCACTCAAGCAGAGCTCGATCGCCCATGTATTATACAGGGTGTTTGGCGCATGGACCGACACAATTTTTTCAGGGATTTGGGAGGTCATTAGCTAGGTTCTACCCATACACCCTTTGTCCCAAATGTCACGGTTGGTTACATATGATTATTTTTTTTAAATGAAAAAATATCCCAAAATGTGTCCTTTAATTTGAAATAACTTTTTTGTTTGTGGGTGTAGTGGCACAAAATAAATTTTGTTGCATTCTCCAAAGTCCTTTAAATCTAAAAACATCTTTGTTTTATACTGGTTTCAAGAAAATTCCTTACAAGCTTCCAAAGTTAATTTTTGTATTTAATGAATGAAATTTTACAACTTCTAAATTAATTATAAAAAAAACTAAAAGCTATTTTGAACTTAGCTAGAACCTAGCTAATGACCTCCCAAATCCCTGAAAAAATTGTGTCGGTCCATGCGCCAAACACCCTGTATATTATACAAACATTGCCAATTTAATTTTATATAGGATAGGATAACGAATAGGTTGCGAGTTTTTCCACCGGAAAAGTCGTCCAAAACCTACATTGTATTTATTCTCATTAGCGTAAAACAAGGTAAGTCTTTTTTTTTACAAATCCAAAGCGTTTATATTATTTTAATGTAGATACAAAAGTCAGCTTTAATTACTGTAAACATGATATGTACTCCAATTAAAGCTACAGAACATGCCTTTTTTCCGTCAAAATAATCTTTCGTATGTAAAAAAATTACAAGGAATTTCTTTTAGAAATTTTAAACATATCAGCTATTTATTTTTGTAATTTGTTGAATAACCCTTCTCCAGGTCTGTGGGCCACATAAGGTTAACTGTGATAAAGCAATTTGTGTCTTCTTCCTGAGCAGTGAAAGTGTTTGTAATTTCATATTCCTAGTGGTAATAAAACAAAAATAGTTCTATAATACAGCTTTTCAAAATTATGTAATAAAAAAGAACAACAGTTAAGCTATCTAACATATAAAAGCATATAAAAATTACATTCTACATAAATCCGTCATGTTTGTATTAATTTCTGGTTAGACCTAATTTATAGTTTCTGTGCGGTTAAATTTAACTGTCGGCTTAGTTTCAACGAGATAGTTAAATTGTATAGTTAACTGTATTAGTTATTCTTTGCAGTCATAAAAACCAAGTTTATAGCGTGATAGTGATTTTTTCCTGTTTACTTTTTTTACGAGTTTTGAACAGATCAAAAAGTTTTTTTTCTGTTTAATATCGAAAGTTTTCGGGTTGAAATTGTTTTTTTTTATGAATCAGAAGCACAGTGTAGTGTGATTTATTTAAATGTGTTTCTATGAGGATTTTATGTAAATAATCGTAATTTTTCAGCTAGTTGAAAAGTTGCTAAATAAACAAAACTGTTAACCGGAAAGTTTTGTCGGTGATTTCAATTGAAAAGGCAAGTCGTTCGGATCTGCATGGCTTTATCAAAGCATAGCAATAAAACAAAATTTGTTGCTTTCGCTTCTTAATGTTTTGTTCCGTAACTTCTAGGTTATAATTTGGAATAACCTTTGAACTCTCTCACACACTTTGAAATAATCAAAGAAAAGTAAAGGTACACAGAATCTTCAAAACCACTTTTGGGTAAGAACCATTTATCACAATTTTTATTACCTATTTCAACTCAAAAATCATCCACTTTCTTCCTACCCAAATAAATTAACCACTTCACATTTATCTAAACCAATAAATAACAACACTACTTTAAAATAACTTACTCTAAAAAAAGTCCCCAAAATACCGACTTCCTTTACTAAATATAGTTTGAACCCAGCAAACTAAAAGGTGATCCCTTTATGAAACTTAAAGTTGATCCCTTTATGAAGAAATTGTGGTATAAACTTCTGCCACAGATGTTTTAAAACAAAGCAAAACACAGTCTTTGTTATTCCAGAAATGAAGTTTGTTTAAAATTTTAAAACAAGGATTAAGTCCGAGATGATAGAGTGGATTAATCAGGTCGACTTATTAGCGAAACGTTTCGTTATTAAAAAAGTTCTAGCGAAGTAGATTAATCTGTTTTGTAGAGAAAAATAGTTAAGATTTATGTTTATGTGCATTCAAAATGGATTCTAGCCAGATGATTGATGTGAAACAGTGTAAACAGAAAAATACGTTTAGGGTTGGATTGCGATTTATCTACAATAATATTATAAAGACATAAGATATGTATTTTTGTTTGTAACTAAAAAAAAAACTGGACGGAATAAAAAAAAAATTGCCAGTAGAATGCTATATTATCACTGAGGCTATAATTTATAAAGATATCACGTGGGCGAAGCCGCTGGCGTAACCTAGTTTATTTATAATTTCGTAAATAACACAATAACAACTAAGACGTGCAAATGCGATTTTAATAATAACAAAACTAAATCGAAAAAATAATTGGGTCGAATAGAAAATAAACACTCATGTTATCTTATACCTATGAATTTAAACTGAAGTCTCAACGACTAAAATTTCAAAAGTAATTTCAAAAGAAACAGATATAACATAAACACCAAAGAATATCTAGCTCTTATAACAAAAACTTTCGAAAACTGCAAGAAAAATATAAACAAACTAACAATTACTTACTGAGTGAGATATTTTTAGTGAAACAACGAATTTTCTGTTGATATCTGTGAACAAGCATTTTGTTCAACGCAACTTTTCGTAAACTTTTAATGAATATTAGTTTTCGTTTTAAAGTTTGATTGTCTTTTATTAAAACTAAAATGTTTTAATTTTATGATCCATAAAAGGCTATGTAATTTAAAATTTCATACATTATACAAAGTGAATAAAAACATAAATGTAATGAAATTACGAAGCGCGTTATCTCTGCCTATCAAATTAAATATAACTAAAAATAAGACTAAAGTTTATACAGGCTAATAATGTTTATTTTAATAAATTTTATGTAACCATCTCTTTATTGCACAAAAATGGAGATTCATTATTTTCTAAAACTATTTCTCTAAGAAAATATAAAGCTCTTACTATAAACAAGACCAAAGTACTAACCATTTTCTAAAGTAATTTTCAAGTTTAAAAATTGCATTTGTAATAACAATTTAGTTTTATGACATTGCTAGCTCTTGCATACAATACCTACTTATATTTAAATATACTGATATTCTGCTGCACCTGGGTGGAGTCTAGGAGTCGGCCACAAAGAAAATCAAAACAACACTTTTACTCGTAAAATATTTATCTTGCACGCAAAGAGCTGTCTATTTTTTCTTTTTTTTTTTGACAGAAGTTACACGTACTTTTACGTATACAACCTTCTTGTAACGAAAAATCATATTCAGTCCCCCAAGGACGTCAAAAAATACGTATTTCCATATCCACCCTTCCATCACAATGAGGTACAAAATTCTTATTAACTTCTGAATAAGATATAATGCGATTTCAATGTAGATAATACTTTACATTATTGGTAAGTCCTCCTTAAAACCTATTATTTGCCAAAATATCGGCCACCATTAATAAACTCCTATACAAATAAGGAAAAAAACCAAAGAATTTGTTTTATTACGTATTGGAGATCTTATAAATACTTATAATGTTTGTTTGGCGTGCCGTTTCTTTCTTTTTGGACGAAATTGCTGTTATTTCTGTGCTATTGTGTGGGCGGACCTTATATGCGAGCATGGCGCCATCTGTTATCGAGTAGCGGTAATGAGAAGCTTTTTTATTCTGTGTGGGTATAAAAGATACGCTGTTTGGTTTCGTTTATAGAATATAAATAGGTCTTTATTGTTAAAACGTGTTTTGTGTGAATATGAAATTGTTTTGTAATGCTTATTAGAGCTTTACCTTGTCTAACGTAAAACCTTTTAGGAATTTTGTTTGTATTTCATTATGTCCTATTTAAAACGTCTCGATTTTGATAGGTATTTACTATGTCAAAAATTAAGGCTCAAAGATTTTTCTGTGTACTCTAAACAGTGTTGAGTTTAACATATTTACTTATATAAAACATTACCGTTTTAAAAGTTTTATCAATAAAGAAATCGTAAAACCACTTGACATTTAGACTAAAACAATACAAGATCCACTCATTATTTCGCGCAAATGTTAATTAGGTACTTAACTTTGGGGTCCACACACAAAATTTTAAGGCACAAGACTCGGAAATGTTACACTCGTAAGTCCCGAAACCCGTATTTTCGACATAACAGTGTCCGAGTTAATGTTGGGGGAGAATTCAAGGGGTTAAATTTTACGAGAAACAGTTTCAATATGTGGTTGTATTGTGCAAGTTTTATAATTATTTTGTAGATGAGAATACTGTGACAGATGTTAAAAACACTTCAGGGTAAAATGCTGTGAACTGAGAATTGAATCGACACTCCGGTTAGGGTTACCATCCGTCCGCATTTTTTCGGATATATCCGACGATTTCAATTGTTGAATTTTTTGACAGTGGCAATTTCTTTTAGAAAAAAAAAACTTAATTAAATTAATAACGAAAAAAGAAAGATTTAAAAGTAAAACGTTCGGAGTTTTTTTTGCAAATGTCCGTCTTTTAGTCTGGAATTTTCAAATTTCGTATCGGTGACCTTAATTACTCTAGCAGTGATTGACAGCTTATTAAATAACGGACATATCAAAATCAGCTATTTGAATGAATTGTGGAAATTGAAAAGACAATGCTTAGATGGTTTGGTCATGTTGAGAGGATGACTGAACGGCGACTAACAAAAGGTAATCATAAGGCAGAGGAAAGTAGAAACGCTGGAAGGAAACACCCTAGAAGGACATATAGTGACCTTATTGGTGATGATCTTCAGAAAGGTCAGTTCTCGCAACTAGCGTACGTGTATGACCAGGTGTATGAACGTAAACGAAGCAAAAGGAGTATGTAAGGATCGTAGCTGGTGGCGTTCTGTAGTTTCTGTAGTCTGTGAGGGCGTGAATTTATGTATGTATAGATGGCCCATTCGTGTAAATACAAAGGTTGTCAAAATATTGATTGAAATGAGGACACGTTTGTGTGGTTTTCTTTAATAATATTGTTAAAATATATGAATTTTCATTATATTTCAGTACAAGCCATTGTTTCAGGCAATTGACGTGTACTGTAATAATTGCTTTGTTTGGTAATGTTCAGTCGACATTTCGAGTCAATAAATGTTTCAGTGTGTTCATGTAATTGCTGTAGAAGCTGATTCATTTTTTATTTTTTGATTAATCTACTACTTAGCCTATAAAGCATCTAATAATAATTTATTAGTGACGAAAATTTAATTAGTTAAGCTAGGTACAATATTTTGGACAGGCCTGTGTATATTGTTTATATATGTGTTATATGTGTTATATGATATTATATGTGTTAAATATATATATGTTATGTAAAAAAGGAGCTACGTCTGCCAACAAACTGCTTTGTAGTTTGGCAGAGGTAATAGTGTATTGGAAAAAATATTTCTGTGAATAAACACTTTTTCATTTTTTTTTTTTTTTCATATCTGTGGACTGAAATGTCTGATATATAAATAAAGTGACATTTCTGTAATTAATAACGGTCATAATAATTATAGTCGCAATGGCATCTTAGCGATAATCAATGTTAAATAAAATTAAAAGAATGTGTGTTCTTAAAAATACGGGAATTGCCCCTCTTGTTTGCTCAAGAAACTTAGCTTGTGGCGGCATCAACACATGCGAACTTACGCGTCACACTGCATCGCGCAAGCAGAGTTTACCGCGTAACTAGCATATATACAGGGTACCGACATCAATCGTTGGTTAGTACCCCATCAGACACAACACCCATTTGGTCGGAGGATTCACCCTTTTCTATGGAAGACGAGTGAACTTTACACCCTGTTCCTCATACCTCTATAAGCTCATCTTCCCAAGGTATTTACATTTATCACTACCTACTCGTTGAGGTTATTTTAACTTTAATCAATCTGCCTAGCCTTTTCCCAACTATGTTAGGGTCGGCTTCCAGTCTAACCGGATGCAGCTGAATACCACTATTTTACATGGAGTGACTGCTTATCTGACCTCCACAATCCAGGTTGTTTTTACTTATTAGTAGAAAAATCTTGTTTTTATGGTTGATATTACAATGTCACAATAAACTTGCAATGTCGAGAAATCGAATACCAACTTATAGTTTCACAATCCGTGACATTTTTTTTTCTATAAAAATGGAAACCATTTCCAACTGTTAGGAAATTGCATCGATACGAAAACACAGTAATACCATAATGATGTTATCATCATCAGTTGTAAGACGTCTACTGCTGGACAATTGGACATAGGTCTGTCCGAAGCATCGTCACACCGCCCGGTCCTGTGCTTCTCGCCTCCAGTAGATTCCGACCTTCGTCAGAGGGTCAATTTCTCATATTTTATGAACGTTTACATTCTAATTTATCTCTGAATCTGTCAAAAATACCTCTGTATTTCCTCTGTATTGTTGATAGATTGTGACTGAGATTGGGAGAATCGAGTCATAGAATTTACTTTCATTTTTGACAAGTTCTTGACATTGATTGTTGCCAAGATGAGATTGTGACTTAATTTTGGACGTTTCTATTTACGGGAATTGCCTTCAGAGGTCGTCAATCCACCTTGTCAGGGTCCTACTCACGCTGTTTTTAAATTGAATGGTGATGGAGGTCTGAAAGTGGCACCGGTGACTAAAAAGTTGTGCGGAAAATCGGTTGTCATGGTATGGGCATGTGATGAGGAGGAATGAGGGAAATGTCGTGAGGAAAGTTTTGAGTATGAATGTGGATGGCTATAAGAGTAGGGGAAGACCAAAGAAACGATGGATGGACTGTGTGAAAGATGATATGGCTAGAAAGGGGGTGACTACCGAGATGACCACTAATAGAGGAGTGTGGAGGAAAAATGATAAATTGGGATAAGGGCAGGAGAATGATGAACTTGTTTTGTCCCACGGCTGGGCAAAGGTCTCCCCCATAACTTCCCACTATTCCATGTGTGTTGCCTGCTCCGGCTAATCTCCCGTAAACGCTCAAACAAAAACGAATCATGCGACTTAAAGATTAGTACTTAATTAAACCGTTCATATTAAATCAAGCACTTAATCTAGACCAAAATTAATCCCAAACAAAGCAAATCTTACAATATTAACGTTAATCTCGTATAAAGTTTCTTCAAGCAAAAAACTAGGCTGAAATGCAGACGTTAATAAATTAGTCTGGATACCCCTTAGACAGACATTTATTTATTCGGCGTGTACCTTATTTAATAAGGATGAAAAAGGAATTCGTTCTAAGTTTTTTTTTGTTTCATGACTATAATTGGAATGTTTATTACTAACAACTCTGAGATGAACTAATCTTGAGAAACCTCAAGAGGAATCGCCCTATTATGTAAACAAGCTGCGCCCCGCGGTTTCGCCTGCATAAGTCTCGATTCCGTGGGAATATCGGGATAAAAAGTATCCTATGACCTAATCCAGGTCATGGTCTACTGATGTGCCAAATTTCATCCCAATCCGTTAAGCCGTTTTAGCGTGAAAGCGATACAAACAAAAATACAAAAAAAATATTATTTTCTCTTTATAATATTACTAGCTGCGCCCCACGGTTTCACCCGCATAAGTTTCGATCCCGTGGGAATATCGGGATAAAAAGTATCCTATTTGTGAATCCAGGTTATAAACTATCTGTCTGCCAAATTTTATCCAAATCCGTTTGGTAGTTTTAGCGTGAAGAAGAGACAAACATACACACTCACAAACTTTCGCCTTTATAATATTAGTGTGATTATAGTGTGATTAGTTTAAGTTTAGAAAACATTCACGTCACACGGGTTAAGCGATGGTTAGGTTACGCTTGCCTAGGTCGTCGGTCCGTGAATGGGTGACAGTCACCCATCCACGGACCGACGACCTCGGCTATATGAAAGAAAAAAAGAAAATAAATTTATTCGACTCAGGTCAAGGCACACAACATTCACACAAACACAAAAAAACAACATGGATCACCCGGTAACTATATCTATATCCAGACTCATCCGTGCTTCGGGAAGCACGTTGTCGTTGGTCCCAGCTGTTATTCGTGATCTTTGACAATACTGATAGTCTGAAGCCCCGAAATCTAACAATCAAGGCGCGTGCAGACGCGACACCGGTAATTGTTCTACCGTGAAGTTTTCTTAGAAATTGTTTTGTTCGAGTCGCGTCGCGCCGGTCTGTATGACGCTTTAGTCTTATTAAGGGGTGCATGTTACCCAGTAACTGGTGATCATACCTATTTTTACTCCAAATTAAGCCTCGTGCAGATTGGCGCAACGCGACTTCACGACGCGATTCTAACAAAATAATTTCAAAGAAAACTTTACGGTAGAACAATATCTACCGATGTCGCGTCGCACCTGTCTGCACGAGAATTCAATAATTTCTGCACAAAATGTTACAAAATGGAATGGAAAATCAAAATAATAATATCGCGTGACCCATATTACTCGCAGATTCGAAAACCATGAAATAATCAAGATTATTCAAGATAACTCATGTATTAATAAGTAAACAGAACTGGAATCTAAAAACGTCTGCCCAGGTCTTACGAAGGCCAAATGTATAGCATTAAATATTCCGTAACCATTTGTGTGAAAAGGAAAAACGTTGAATTATTTGAAGCTAGTTTTTGCTCACAATTTGTTTCTTAGGTATTTCTTGATTTATTCGCACTATTTGTATTTTATTCCAGTCAAGTGTTTGTCCAGAATAAACAATATTTATGTATTTTCTTTCTTTCTTTCTTTTCTTTTTTTTTTTCTTTCTTTCCTTATAAAAGCGAAAGCATAACTCTGTCTGTTATCTTTTCACGGATTTTGATGCGGCACATAGGTAGGCCATGTTCTGGATTAGAACACAAGATACGTTTTATCCTGATAGTACGTTCCCGTGGGACAATTTCCGGCCTCCACGCGAACGAAGCCGCGGTCTCATATAAAATAAATGTAACTAATTATTTCGTCTTAAGAATTCCGCTAATATCGTACAGGAAAATAATAGCATTACGCCGACAGCAATATCTCAACCTAAACTAAGGTTGTAGGTACTATAACTTATCTCATGTCACATATATATGTAGCAAATAGACGGTTTTCCCACCCGTACGCATGATTCATTGCTAGGGACAACTGTATCTGTTTCATGAGCCAGTGAATCGTAACCATTTGTTTTCGATTAATGTTGGAACAATTGTGAGACGGGGCAGTATTAATTGGAGTGTTCCGGTTTTTATGCCCGCACTAGTGTTGCGGTTTTTCGTTTATTTTTCGTGTAACCGCTGTATGCTTGCAGCAATTGATTAATGGTTGTTGGAATTGGTTATGTTTTTTTTTGTAATCTTTAAGTCTGTCGGTCTTCGATTGAATTGTTTTGATGTTAAATGCAGCTGCCATTTTATAAAGTAGATGTCTATATGTCTTACATGTTAATCATTGATAATGATTGCATTTTTCCAACTATGTTTGCGTCGGCTTCCAGTCTTATCAGATGCAGCTGAATACCAGTATTTTATATGAAAGACTGCCTATATGACCTTCACAACCCAGTTACTGGTCAACACGATATGTTTAATGATGTTTAAATACATATTATGGCTTAATTATCCAATGTTTATCTTAAAGCTCGACTTCCCTGAAAGCAGCATATTGGTTCATTGATCTGAAGTCAAATTGCATGTGAAATAATTTGATTGATAGTTGTCGTTTTGGTAAGCCAATCGCAACAGCTCATATGCAAATTTGACAGCTGGTTTACGACTCTTTTAAGGCGCAGGGTTCCGACAACGGGGTTTTTTAAAGCAGTGTATCTCTTAAACCGTAAATAATTTTGACCAAAAAAAAAAAGAATGATATTTTCAAGTCTTATTTTAATACAGTGATGGAACTCAAATCATAATTAAACATACATTAATGCTTCATAAAAATCTTCAAACACACCTCTTAATTGTCTTTAAAAGCAGTTTATACCTTCACTAACAATTATAATTATAATTAAAAATATACCATAAAATGTCAATGTCAACCTGCATTCAGTGATGGATTATGATGAGTTATATGAGCAATATGATGAAAAAAACAACGAAAAACATTGAAAAAGTACAAAAGTGTGGTTATTTTCTTTACTCTATAGCCAACGGCCAGACAGAAAAGACGCAAGACGAGGGCGGGGCGCGGACCCGTCGCAGACAGGGCGCCGTCACGACTTTTTAACATATATAGAAAAGACACGGACCCGTCGCAGACAGGGCGCCGTCACGACTTTTTATGGCGCGCACTAGAAGCTTTTCCCGGCATTCAACCGTCCGATTTTGAAGATGAAGATGTCTTAGCAATTGGCGGGCGAGCGCTGTGAGAACCTGCCCTCCGTGCCCTTTCCGCTCCCCCGCTTGCGCCCGTGCAGGCCCGCGCCCTGCCCGCGCCCTGTCCTTTCTATATGTTTTCCAATAGGGCGCCGACGAGTTAACGTCGTGACGGCGTCCCGTCTTTTCTGTATGTTTTACGTCGCGACGGCTGTATACATTTTATATGCAAGTAGATTAAACGGGCGCCGCGACTGCGACGGGTCCGTGCCTTGCGTCTGTTCTGTGTGGCCGGTGCCTAACACGTAAAGAAAAAGACAGAGACAAAGGCAAATCGGAACCCTGCGCCTTAAGCGAGTAGAGTTAGCAACTAGAAACGAGTTGGTAATCAACGAGCAGTGAGTGTGTAGTTCTGATAGTTGTGTCCCTGAACTATGAGCGTGCGATGAGTAGAATAACTACCCAGTCACTTGCTGGTATGCAGATGTACCAGGCGAGAGTTTTTCAGCGAGTGTTCATGCCCACCAAGCGAGTGTCGCTGAGCGAGTAGGCTATTTGATAGCTGTTGCCACTGCGACAAACGTGTGGAGAGAGTGAACAGTCAACGATATATGTATCTCTTTTACTTTTCTTGAGCGAGAATATAGTCGATAGCTGGTCGATTCTTTGATGAGACAGGTGCTAATCAAGCTATCAGAATACAATAGTAGGTGCCTTTGTCCTATCGATATTAAAACAAATAATTTATTAAATAATATGGAATAAATTCCTCGACTGCCTCGTTGGTCTAGTGGTCGCAAGCGCTACTGCTGAGCATGAGGTCTTGGGTTCGATTCCCGGGTCGGGCAAAGTGTTATTGGGTTTTTCCATCTTGAATTGCTCAGTAGCAGCCCGGAGTCTGGATTTGTGCCCGGTTGATGGCAATAGGCTCGCCCCCTATTACATGGGACTTAAACATAACTGGCGAAATGTGGGTGTAACTACTACAGGTACACCTCTGCCCAACCCTTCGGGGAAACAAGGCGTGATGTTATGTTATGTTATGTGAATAAATTCCATTGAACAGCCCTTGCTTTGAAGAAAATCGTATTGTTAATTTAATCAAGAAAATTCAGAACTTAATTTCTTCGCATAGAGCCGGATTTTATTAAATTAGAATAATCAACGCTCAAGAATAACTAGGGTAGCGTTCTCGTGTAGAAAAGGCAAGAAAAAGATATTTTAAAACCAAGGAAATGAAAAAATAACAATATCAGAAACAACAGAGCCGTGACACTTTTGAATCTTCGTGAAACATGAATGCCGAAATAATTCTAAAATCTTCTTAACCTGCGAAATCTCACCCCGCGATTTTTATTCGCGCGGTTTCAGCGCAGATACATACGATGGGTGTTACGGAATTGCGATAAAAATCTCGCGCGATTTTCGACATCGATCACAGTGCGGGCTAGGTCTAATCCCAATAAAAGAGAGAGGGTTTACTTGTTTGTAATGTCGTAAGTCAATAAATCACAGGAATTCCACTAAAATTGTAAAATAATCCCTTAAATCGTTGCTCATCAGAATGTTTCTCGTGTTTAGTTAAGGTGTGTCTAACTGTTTCTTAACTCATCCCGATAGATAATCAGTTGTGTTTGAAAAATCCCTTGCTTTATGCACTTCTACACGGGGTCGTCCATAAATCGGGGTCGAAAGGGGGGGAGGGGTTTCGGAAAAAATCACGAAATATCACAAGGGGGTGTAGTGACATTATCACGTGTATTTATTTTTCGTTTAACGCGCATTCAACCGAAAAGATTTTTTTTTTTTCAAATAAAATATTTTGCTTTCTTTCATCACGTGATTATTGGACGACCCCCACCCTTTAAGATGATTATTTAGTGTAAATTTAGTGTCACTAAAATAGTCACTATTTACAATAGAAAAGACATACTTTTGTTTCTACCTCTTGGCACGTCTATACCTTTTCTTTCTCAAGTAAAACGAAGCAAGAAAATGCTCAGCTCTCGTTCAATTCTATTTAAAACGTAGAAACAAAAGCTTTAATTAATAATAAAATCATCAGCGGAAACGTACAATAGGTGCCTGTAATAATATTAACTTTTGTTGGAGTTTTCATTGTTTTTCCAGGACTGGTTCAAGACATGATTATTATTAATAATAATTGGAGGACGAACCTAATCCTTTCGTTTTCTTTAGCGAAAGTAAATTCGAGTAAATTAATTGTTATATTTTATTAAGTTACTACCAACTTAAATTGAACGTATATTTAACTCAGAACTGTCATATTTTGACAGTTATTGATTTATAATGGAGCTAGCTGGGCCTGCGGTTTCACCCACATAATTCTCGATCCCGTAAGAATATCGGGATAAAAAGTATCCTATGTCCTAACCCAGGTCATGGTCTACCCATGTGCCAAATTTCATCCAAATACGTTTCGCCGTTTTAGCGTAAAAGCGTAACAAACACACACATTTTCGCATTTATATATTATTTTATTTTTTATATACAATCTTACACTATCATTACAGGTTCACACTTAATGCGATAATGTGATTACACGTTTATATTATTATAGTTAGGATAACATAACATAACATCACGCCTGTATTCCCCGAAGGGTTGGGCAGAACTGCATCTATAGTACATCCACATTTCGCCAGCTATGTTTGAGTCCCATGTAATAGGGGGCGAGCCATTTCCATCAACCGGGCACAAATCCAGACTCCAGGCTGCTACTGAGAAATTTCCAGGTGGAAAATCCCAATAACACTGCGAGACCCGGGAATCGAACCCAGGACCTCGTGCTCAGCAGTAGTGCTTGCGACCACTAGACGAACGAGGTAGTCAAGCAGTCAGTCGAGGTGTCTGGTGGTGAGAAGTGGAGGTGTGAGGTAAACACAATTTAAAAAAAAAAACAAGTGACTACATTAACCGCGGTCGGTGACCCCACAAAAAAAACTCATCAAATAAATATGTTTTTTGTTTTATCATGTTTTGATATCAATACTGTAGTTTCGCTAGCTTTTTTAATTTGACCCTGTATAGTCCGACACTGAATGAAGAAACGAGGCTTTGAAGGAAGTTTCTAATTACGGAAATTGGTTTATAGGCTCTACTAGTATTAAATTGAAATATTCCTAGAAGTTAAAACTTAGTTAAGGAGTTAAGGTCATGTTCAAATTAAACTTTGTCGACTGTCGTAAAACTAGTTCTCGTAATTAACAGAACTAACTTCTGCCCGCGACTACGTCCGCTTGAAATTTCGGCCCCCGACCCACCGCGTCGCATCGCATCGCCCGCCCGCGCTATGACTTCTTTTTCGCTTAGCGTTCTTTCTTTTCGCTCTGTTCCGACCCTTAGTTCGCTATAGCCTTCCTCAAGAATTGGACTATCAAATCCAGAAAAGATTTCTATAAATCCGACTATCCATCCGGTAGTTCTAAAAATTTGCGCGTTCAAACAAACATACAAACTCTTAAGAGGGAAACAGGGCCTGCGAGGAATATGAAGAATCTGTATTCGAAGAAACTATTACCGTCGTCTTACCTCAAGTCTGCTTCCGTAGCGTGCGATAGAGACAGCTGCAGCTCAGACCGATTAAAAAAAGTTGCTGAAAAAAAGGAAATAATAGTGACGTGTCTATTGCAGACGTTGATTTTATGAAAAAAATATTGCTCTAGAGGCAATAATCAGGAAGAAAAAAGGGGAATAATTTTTTATGGATATTTGCAGGCCCTGTTCCCTCTTAAGCTTTATTACATTAGTACCTATAGAAATGTCCAGCTTTGGTCTTTGTTAAAACGAAAACGTCTTAGCAAAGTCTGAATTCCTAGTATTTTAAGTATTTTATCCAATTAAAATCCAAATACATTAGATTAACCCTCCAAAGCTTTGGCATCCCTTCCGATAAACAGAAAACTTGGCAATGGAATTCACTTGAATTTATTAATTCCATTTTGTAATTCCAATTTGTAATCGTGTTAAACTTTTAATTTCGAACGGCTACCGTTTCGGGTATTATGCTAAAGGGAATTATGTCTACGTGTCTAGAAAGCGTTATTTTTGTAACGTTATTTTCGTTACGTTATTTGGGTTATAAAAATTAGGTTCGTAATGTTTTTCGGCTGTGCTGTTTAATCCTATGGTAAAAGGTTTTTTGTTTTAATGAAAGTTTTCTCCCTTTTGTTCTCATTTTCGTAATGATTTTTAGAATTGGACCAAATTTTAAACGTGTTTTTTCTGGATATAAATTTTTATTTTAATTTGTATGTGTGTTTACCTTTAGGTACATTTTTTGTACATGTATTAACGCTAGCGTACCAATTAAAGTTTTGCAAAGTAATTTCACTACATGTGTCAGAATAAACTGCGCACTCTTAAATCAAACTAGCTCGCGTAAAAAGTAAAGCGCGTGCACTATAGAATTTAACCGCCTCTGTGATAAGACTACCTGTCTCTAACCCAGAGGTCCCGGGTTTCATTCCCAGCGGGGGCAAAATTTTCCGCACAGTTTCATTGGTCTTAGGGCTTGTTCTAAGTCCGCCTGGCTAGCTACCACCATCTTACTAAGTCTGTCGCCATAACAACAATGTTAACAGCATGGTTGTGTTTCGGCAGTTACAGGTAAGATAGCCAGTTCCTCTGTGGTTGAGGAATCCGGGTTCCAGGTGAAGCTCGCTTCCAACTTCGGCCTGATCATCACTTAGAGTGATATTAATATAGCCCTGTCCTCCATGTGTCTGTCCTGTCGTCAAAAAATTTAAAACCTTTATTTCTGAACTAATCCTGCCTAACTAATAAGTACTATAAATGCGAAAGTGAGTTTGTTTGTTACGCTTTCAGGCTAAAACGGCTGAACGGATTTGAATGAAATTTGGCACAAGGGTAGACCATGACCTGGGTTAGGACATAGGATACTTTTTATCCCGATATTCCCACGGGATCGGGACTAATGCGGGTGAAACCGCGGGGCGCAGCTAGTACATTAAGAGAAAAGATTAGATTTTTTGTATGTTTGTTTGTAATGAATAAACTCTAAAACTAATGGACCGATTTTAAAAATCTTTCACCAGTAGTAATGCTATATTATCACTGAGTACCATAGGCTATAATTAGTAAAGATATCACGCGGGCAAAGCTACTGGCGGAAGCTAGTATTTCATAAAATAAAACCGCGAATCACGAAAGGCTGACGCTCAAGCTTACAAAAGCTCAAATAACATACCTTTATCGATTCCTCTGAAAAATATTTAGGTACCTATAAGGAAAAAAATGCATCGATAATTGAATCATCACGGTTACCACCTTGTAAGTCAAGTGAGTCAGGGCTGAAAACCGCACTCGATGTGAATCATCTACAATTACCAACATTTTTATTGCCATCCTAACTGATTTGGTATCGGTAATTTGGTTGCCGTGGGGTTCCTTGGCTACCTATTTTGTTGGGTTCTGGGGCCGTATTATGTATGACGTATTAATGCCACCATTATTCCAGTGTGAGTGAGAGACGGAGCTATATGAGGCCGATAGTACCATCCTTTTTTCGCAGTGGAATAATGATGGCATTAATACTTCATAATAAAGCCCCTGGTTGAGTATTATAGCCTCTTAGCCTACGATAAAATAGATTAATAAGAAAACGCCCATAATACATATTCTTTTTATTTTTTGTTCAAAATTCCATTATAGTTCAAGTGAGGCTAAAAATATATATACCTAAGTGTGACCAGGTCATAAAATTGCAGTTTATTTTCTATATTCATAGTTTTGCATGCATGTTTAATCGGGCTATTAAAACTTTTGCTGTCCGCAAAGCAAACAATAATTAAATTGCCCGAAACCATATGTGGTTCATGAAGCGGCGAAAATGCTAGATAAGTATAAAATTACCCAGTTACCTATTACTCACTCTACTTTTATTTAGTAAAAATAACTGAAAAGTATTATTCTACTGTTCGTGGGCAATGGAACCTGAAACCTTAACTAATTTGCTTCTATGAAAATTAAACAATACAGACATTTTTGCACGACCAAACGAATTCACAGAAATCATCAAAATGTTTGACTCACAACAAAAAATTCACGAAAAACAAAAAAAGGTCCCATTATGAAACGATTCGCGCTTGACCGCATTTTTTTATCTATATTCACACATTTTATAATAATGCCTTACCAAATAATAATAGGTGGTCGTGAATAAAATGGCATTGGCTTTTTTTATTTGTCAAAAAAAACGCTAATTTGGGTTCTTTGAAATGGTTATTTCCTGTTTGGTGTTGCCTACTGTAATTTTTGCGTGGCCGTCGCGTGTGGTAAGGTTTAAATACGCGGTACTTAGCTTTATGTAAACGATATAGAATTTATAGCCTAATTTTAGTTAAAGTACTTTTCATGAGACTAGTTAGAAGTTAGGCTATTTTCACATGTAAGTCAGAATCTTGCTATCTAAAAATTTATAAATTATTTAGGTACTTAATTGTGTTTTTCCAGACATAAATAGTTCTAGCATCGACTATTCGATTACATATCTACAGTGATTGCCAGGTCAAAGATCGCATAGTGAATAATTAATGTTCGGTTACTAGGCCAACGAATATTAGAAGCAATGACTCACATCTTAGCAAGTTTCTTCACTCCTACAAAACCTTTAAGTACCTACTCAATCATTACGAAACAAAAAACTAAGGCTCTGTTTTAAAAGCACACTAGCGCCATTGCCAGTGGCATTTCGACGCAACCTCATTAGCCCAACCATAAACAAAACATTAACAATGAATTTTTCAAAGTTAAAACTGGAATGTTCAGCGTTTGAACTTTTGAAGAAAGAACTACTTTCTCCATTCTATTTAAAAAGTTGCGCTTAACGTTAAAAGTATTATTGAGGCCACGAATAAAGAGTTCGTACTTCATAAACATGGAGTAACGGTAAAATATTTTTTTGATGTTAAATTTAGAATGGAAGAAAAACATACTGTGTCAACTGCTTGTCAAATCGCGCAAGGAAGGGTTCTTTAGAAAATGGTTGATGGTGGACATAATATTTCAACATGTACTGATAAATTACTAATACATACTTTGATTGACATTTAAAAGTGAAGCAAAGTTATTCTTAGTCATTGTGTAGGTATACCTACTGTAACGGACAAAGAGATAGCGTATCCTAGAACGAACGGACGACATTCAAGTAATGTTTATTATGGTTTTCTTGTACATACTCTTTCGATAAATCAATATAGGATAGGTATTTGACTAACATGTCAACGAACCTATTCATGATACATGTCATGACATCATCCGTATATTATCAGCTTTTAGTACCCTGCCGATCACGGTCCTTCTTTGTAATCTATTTCACTGAAATCATTACGTCAATATTTGCAATATGTCTGTCATCTTTGCGTCAACTTACAGTCCTATCTGTAGAACTATAAAAATATTTTTATCTGTAGGACAGAAATCATTCACTTCAAGTGTTTAAAAATCGCCGGGTAATCTATGAAAGTATGAGTGAACAGACATTCTCGTTATTAAAAAATGGGTCCACAAGACGTTAAATTAATAAAGTAGGTCAAAGAACAAAGAGTTCACTTCATAAACTGTAAACATCGTAATAGAACACTATTGACCTAACGGTTAAACAATGGCTTTTATCTCATTCCACTGAACTCTAAATTCGATAACCTGTGAGAACAGCAAATATGTCTAATTTGATATGTTATGCGATACTGGCTGTTCATATTTTATTCTTTTGTCTCTGGCAATCGCGATTTCAAAATGAAGTGTTCGAAGTTTAATTGAGCAACGGATTTTAAAAAGGCACTTAAATGGCTTGGTGTTTTGTTTTATCTTTATAATTTTACTATGCAAAAAGTTTGCATATCCGTAGTTTATTAATCGAAACATGTTTTTATAATGTGTACAATGTGTACATTCGTAAATAAATATAAATAGACTAGATCGCAGACGCTACGTGTATCTCAATTTTAATAATATCGTCAATTACATTTACTGGATACCTACTCCAGAAGGAAATAAATTATCTTTTTATAGAGGGAATGACGTCAAAGCACACACTTATCACTTTAATTTCTCTGTACTCAGTACTCACAATTTTAATTATGGTATTGCATAATCGAATACAAAGAACGCGGTCGAACACATTCCAATTTTAAATATCAATTGATTGATAATTTCCGCGCCATTTATTAATAATATTATTTACGATATGTTTATTTGAATAATTTATCAATTAATTGAATTAATATTTCTACAATTAATTAATGATAACTGTCTGACGTCTGTATTGCTAATTTCTTTCCTGTTAAACGTTTCAATATAAAAAGTTACACTTTTTATATTGAAACGTTTATAAAATAAATATCACAGAGTTCAGGCTTTTATTAAATTAGTATTTACCTTGTACTGATGTTTATTATTAAATACCTACACCGTTTTATTTCATTACAGCGAAGAAATTCAACTTAAAAAACGATAGCTGACTAGTCTATTCAAATTCATAACAATTTTCCTTTTAAAGAAATTTCACCGTAATTTTTTATTCGCATATTTACCATACACATTTCGTAATTCGTACCTACACCGTCGTTTTCTATTTCTACACACATATTGTAAATGTTCATGCTATTCAAAGTTTTAATAAAAAAAAGAAGAACATGCGATACTTAAAAAAGCTATAACAACGACGACAATAATAACCCTAAACCTAGAACACATAATAACGTACAGTTGCACCTAGAATATATTTAAACCGTCGACTCATCAGCAAACCCGACCCCCTGACAGGGCCGACTCAACCCCCGACTTCACAAACTCACCTCCGCCGCGTTGACCGACGTAGGTACAATGTTGACAAGGGATGACATTGCCGCTAGTTCCCAATTTTAGCAAAACCTTGTGTGACTATTTTAGAGCCTACAATACTACTATGTAAGCATGACAGACAGACTGAACAATTGCAAGAGGAAGTTACAGTGCGGGTTGGTAGATGTCACATGTCTTCGTCTTTTTTATTCTAGGATCTGCCGGTTACCTCACGATGTTTTCCTTCACCGTTTTGAGAGCTGTGGCGATGAAATTTGTTACAAAGTAAAGAGCCTTTCTTGGTGGGAACCCACGACCCTAACTAGTAATTCGGGGCCGTTACCACTCTGGACTGCTTTCAAAACCTTCGCCACTTATTTCACGTATAATAGTAAATACTAAGCTTTGTAACGAGAACCCTAGCGGGATACCTTAGCAAAAAATAGTCTACGTTAGATAAATCTCACTAAGGCGCAGGGTTCCAAAAACGTTTTTTTTTAAAGCATTACATTAATGCTTCAAATAAATCTTCAAACACACCTCTTAATTGTCTTTAAAAGCAGTTTATACCTTCACTAACAATTATAATTTTAATTAAAAATATACCATAAAATGTCTAATGTCAACCTGCATTCAGTGATGGATTATGATGAGTATATGAGCAATATGATGAAAAAAACAACGAAAAACATTGGAAAAAGTACAAAAGTGTGGTTATTTTCTTTACTCTTTACACGTAAAGAAAAAGACAGAGACAAAGGCAAATCGGAACCCTGCGCTTTAAGTAACTTTACCTACGGCCTATTTCTGAATTGACAATTTGAAGTTGAGAACTTGTCAACTCTATTTTATCATTACTTTAGCTAAAGCCCGCGAAATGCAACATTTCTTTGCAGAAAACGTAAGAAATTTTGAATTTCGAGCTACATCAAAGGAATCACCTTAAGTAATGCTAAAAGAGTGACAAATTCTCAATTCAGAAACCGGGTATTAACCTCAATTCCTTGATAAATCTCGGTAAAAATCTCACTATATTTATTAAGATTTATTTGGTCCTACTTACAAAATCTAACGATATTTTTTCCTTTTATTTCCAGCTGATCCGTTGCCAGGCAAGCACGTACCGCTAGAAAGCTATGAGAGCGAACTGGAGAGGGAACACGCGCTGCCGACGTCCGTCCCCAACGCTGACATACTCAAGACTAACAGCAACCCGACGTATCATAAGCCGAGGTAAGCTTCGATGTAGTTTTTTTTTATTTTAAGGCACGGAATCAAAAATGTTGTATCATTCGTTTTTCAAATCTTAGACCCAGACTAACAGACTGTTGGTCCTAAAAGTATAGTCCTAGGAATATGCAGGTGTCCATACTTCTAGGAATTGAGCTTGCAACTAACAGCACAAACACTCATTCAGTCAACGAGCCGTCAGTGAAAAACAGATCATAGATTATTATTATTTTACTTTTTATTACACTTTACTTTTATTTAAACTAGGACTGTAATCGTACAACCTCGAATATACGTTCCTAATTACAGCAATTAAAATACTTTACAGACACAAACAGGTAGACAGAAATAAAAAAAGAACATTATCGTTAAATTCAAAATGGGATGGCCGCTAATCGTGATTTTACGCGATGCGTAAAACGGACGATTCTTTACGCGGCGCGTAAAAAGGTAGATTTCTCACGGACCGTTTAATTTGTTCAAGTCGTAAAATTGACATAACCTAGCAGTATTAATTTTCAAACGATTAGTTTTGTTTAGGGTTGGCAACGAAATTAAAGAGGTTTTACCAAGAAAAAAGTACATTATAAAAGAGAAAACCTCGCTGAAAAAACACTGAAGCCGGAACATCTAAGGATATTTGCCTCAAAGAAAAAAATACAGTACAGGGATTAAATATGCGAAAGGAAGAGCGTTAAATAAATGAATTAAACAAAGCTAAAATAATATTGGTTTGACTTCGCGTTTCTGTTTAAACAGAGATATGAGAATAATAAAGTAACGTTAGCTTATTCTCTCAGCTTTTCTGTATTCTTTTCTGATATTTTTTTTCGTAGATAGGATAAAAAAGATTTAAAAAATCTTAGTAATCCTAATTAACTTAATGAATAAATCATGCAAAAAAACTACAAACGAAAGATCTTTTCTAAAGCATCTGGGACAAAACAATTTAAATCAGTATCAACGAGCTGATAATAATTCTAACAATTTGTTTCAATTTCCAATAATTATTCAACAGTTATCTTTTTACTAGAGATCGCAGACCAATAATTAAATTCAGGTTACTCACGAATTCACAATGTCTTCATTAACTAAGCCCAGGTTGCCTAGCCCACACTGCGATTAAAAATCGCGCGAACTTTTTATCGTAATTCTGTAACACATAATGTCTTATGTATCTACAAGCACTGGCGATTTAAAATTCGCGCTCGTTGTAATGCCGTACACTGAATATAAACCGTGCGAATAAAATTCGCAATGAGCGTTCGGCCTAAGCACGGGCGATTTTATGACGCGACGATTTTTTAGCGCGCATTTTATTTTCATCTCAATATTTTTAACTCCAAGGGATCTTAACCTAAATCTTAAACCCGTAACTGATGTCTTTGAAGAGAAACGCCTAATTTATGTTTATATTTTAATCTTGTAAATTAATTAATGTAGGAATAAATAATTTTAAATTAATAACTTCTCACATCCCTAATTTTACCGTCATTATCTCTCACAAATATATATTAATTGGTAATTTATCGACAAACCAGTTCCTAAACTTTATTGAGATCTCAAATACTCATTTCCCGTGATTTTATTGATTTCACAACATTAAGTCGAGGTTTTATAATCTTATAGTTTATAGCTTTATTTTCGGACTTATCTGATAATAAAAGAAAACATTGAATTAACGGGTGATTTAGACAGAAATTGGTCACTATTAATATGCCGACTATGAATTATTTCGTTAACAGCGTTCACTCGTCTGCAATGTTTTTATTTTTCTGTTGGAATATTATTAATTACTATCTTCTTCTACGTGGAAGTCAATTATACCATAAAAACATATGCTATGACACTTGGCTATAATGTAGCTTTCTATCATAGAAATATTTTTTTAATAATCGGTTCAGAATTACCTCTGTGGCGGCATTTCAATTCCCACATGCGAACTACGCATCACATCTGACGTCACGCAAAACTCTGCATCGCGCAAGTAAAGTTTACTGCGTGACTAGCATAATATATACAACGTCCTGACATCAATCGTTGGGCAGTAGTCCACCAGGCACGTTACTCGTCTGGTCGGAGGATCCTACCTTTTCTTTTGAGTAAATTTAACACTCACTGTATTAGTTAACATATAAAATATTAATAATAATTGACTGACCGAATTAAAAATAGCTTATTCATCTAATATAGCTCAAATAGTTGATTTTCGCATAGTGCTGACAGAGACAGCCTATAAGACAGATCATATCTTCAAAAGTAATGGCCCAGAATAATTTAACAGCAATAAAAAAAGATTCCTCTAAACTATCTTTTACAAAACCATTTGGCTAACCGTAGAATAATTTCAGGAAAGAAATAATTTAACTTAGAAGACATTATGTCTCTTAATGTACCTTTTTACGGCGTAACTTTGAAAATGAACCCTGATTCAAATGTTTTTTAATCTCACAAAATACTAAAGCGATTCGTCGATTTGATTTTCAGAAGATTTTATTACTGTAGGCTTTCAAATCAGGTTAAAACCTGATCTCCGGTTTCTTGAAAGATTTTTTACGGAGAAAATTTTCCAAGAAATCATGATGAATATGAATAAATATGATTTGTGGTTGGTATTTTGGCTTCAACATATTGGCAATTCCCGTCATTTTACCAAAAGTAACGTCGTATTTACTTAAATTTTCAACAAGTTTTTGACATTGATTGTCACTGAGATGATTTTGGATTTTAACGTTTTTCAAGAACGGGAGTTGCCTTTTGCTATCAAAGACATTGACAGCACTTAATGCCTTTGAAAACTGTAGACAAACAGGAATAACTTTACACAACATTGATATTTGATAGCACATTAACAGAACTCAAGCTTCAGAATCTAGAGACTAAAATAATTATAATATAAATATTTGTATGTCAAAATTGACAAAACATAGCGCGCTATCTAGTTCTTAAGATCCATCTAAAATGTTAATACCTATGTTTCACAAATAAATTGATGTGATTTTGATTTTTGATTTTAGAATACCTTAGGACTACTTCAAGAAATCGAAACAAGCTTCCGTAGTCAAATCTTTCATATTATTTATGGCACAGCACTGCTAAAAATACTTTCATTTTCTCTACAATAAATAGTTAAACACTCCTAATTACGGCATTGCAGGAACCCCTATTCGTGACCCGATGACCTCCGTAGGATGTAATTAGAACACAGTCATACAGACGAATCCCGTTCCTTGGGGACTGCCTAATTAGAAGAGGTTTAGCAGTGGACTGAGATTCGTACGAGCTAAATAATAAAAATAATACTGGTTTACTATCCTGCTGCAGGGCAAAGACCTTTTTTATTACTGAGAAAAATCATGCAATAATCATAATAAAGCGCTACAAGGTTACTTTGGCGCGTGGTAGAAATTTGAACTATCACCGCCATCTTGTTTTTTTAAATCAAAACCATTGTAGCAGTGTACCTAGAGTGCGTTTCATCAAATAGTTCTTATGCCGTAATGCCGTAATGTTGGCTCCACTGTTAACCTTTAACAACAGACCAATAAAGGTACAGACGTCAGCACGTCAACCTACCCGTAACTGTCAAATTTTCCCAATCAACACTAAACCTTATGCTTCAATGATAAAGTTGAAAACCTATTAAAGAAATTTGACAGATTGTAGTAGGTTTATGTGCTGGCGTTTTTACCATTCCGTACCCGACTGGTTTCTATGAATTACCTTCCGTAGCTAGCGACACGTCGTTGACAGCTACGGGCGAGTGACAGGCGACACGTGCAGCAGCCCGACAGCAGACCAGTAGTCCCGCAAACGCTCGAGCGTTAACACGTTTTTCTATCTACTATCTACCGACTGGAATACGGGCTGCTGCCGCTTGCGGTCGGGTTCGGAATCATGACTGCAGCGACAGCGCTGCGACACGTCGCGTGCAGTTGCTGCCTGCGGTCGGGTACGGAATGGTACCATTAGGTACCGCTGCCAATGTTGTAGGACGAACAGGAATAATCTACGAGTGGCCGGTTACAGTCCTTTGACATTGAACTTTGTGCAGCAGCAAGTTAAATCTTTTCTGGTAGAAAAATGCTTTTATACTGTTGATGAATTTCTCAATGACGTGTTTTAGCTGGACCATTATTAAAAAAATTAACATAACAAATTTGAAATGCTGACATTAACTAATTTAATTGTGACATTGATTAAGGGAAATAAAGGGATGTGTGAATTTTTTATCATAATGACAATAGTAACTGGTTCTGACATGTTTGAATGAATGTAGTGAATTTTTGATAAAATATTGTTAATTTTAATTATTTTGAACTTTTGTGAGTGTAAATAATATAATGTAGGTAGGCAATGACATTGTATGGAACTAATTTTAATTCTGTTTAATTTAATTATGTTAATCATTTGTGAAATAGCATTCTTGTAAAACATTCAGACACAATGTAAATTGTTATTGAATAAATGAAATGAATGAATAAATTGTAACTCCAGTATTTTTCATTCAAATCAATCCAATCTGAATTAGGTCAAAAAGTCAGATTTACAGTCACAGCGAGAAAATAGTCCTGACTCCTGACGATAAACTTTGATGAAAATAATTTCTAAATAAATTGGCTATTTCGACGCCCACAAGCAAATAAAAATGGCGACACAAAAGACCCCACTGCAGAAACAACACCAAAACATTTAAAAGACAACGTTAAACCATGAGTGCTAACAGAAAAGTAATCCCCACAGAATTTTCTTACATTGTATATACAGATCAATCAACTTGCCATCGTGCAATAATCGAAAGTTTCTGAAGGAAGTTTGAACAGCGTTTCTCAAAGTTCTCTCGACCCCCTTGTAGGAATCATGTCTAGATTGTGCTGTTGATGCATCGGTTATAGTTTTTCCCTAGTGGAAGCTTTAATTTGGAAAAGAAGTTGCTTTTGAAGCTTAGTTTATGGGAGTCGGTTGAGGTATAATGGTTTATTTTGTCTATTAAACGAGGTAGGTCAGTGGTATCATTTCGGATCAATGGTCAAAGAGAAAATGTTTAAACAAAAGTGTTTTTAAGCTACTGCTTATGTCGTAATTTCGTAATTTTAAAAAGTTCATAGAAGTGTTCCTGTGAAGTTTTGACCTCCCAAAAAGTACAGAAACACAGGATTATGACAAAATATGATAAAGTGAGCTGTCAATGCCTATGCTTATGTTATCAATGCTATGTTTGCCAGTTCCATGGTGCAGCTCATTTTATGTCTCTGTCCATTCCAGTGTTTCCTGGAAGAGATCACAGTAAGCGATATAAGGTCGCCCATTATATGTTTAGTAGTGTATAATTTATATCTGGTGTACAATAAAGTATACATATGTAAATAAATATGCTATTCATATCCAGTTTTAACCCGCCATCTTAGGGTCTTTTTTTTCCTGCAAAAACAATACAAATATAAAAGATTGAGAATAGCTTTATCTATACTAAAAGCATCAATGGACTTCATTATTGTGAAATGGGGATTCATTTGAATGAAAACAAAGTTTTAAAGAAACTTTGAGTATTGAATGTTCTTCTTACTTAAAAGTTTTATTTTGTATTGATTTGATAGCATTTTGATTTATCTATGTACAAGCAAGAGCAGTTATTATATTGGCTCAAATTATATGAGGACTATATAGGTATCTTTTATCCGCGGCTTCGCGGCTCGCGCGGTGTTCGGAAACTATCCCACGGGAACGTACTACTGGGATGAAAAACTATCCTATGTCCTACCCCGGTCATGGTCTACCTGTGATTCGTTAGGTATACACAATTATAGGCTTAAAACCACGCCCCTTTGTTTTAGAAATAAATCTTGTAACACCCAGGATGATACAATTAGTATTTACCTAGTTATACCATGTTCAACCAACAGGTTAATAACTCCCTAGCCTCAATTAAAAATAACTTTATAATTAACTAGCTTCTGTTCACGACTTCGTTTGCGTGTAAGTCGATAAAATACAGCCCATGTTACTCGCTGATAAGGTAGCTTTCTATAGGTGTAAGAATTTTGTAAATCGGTCCAGTATTTTTTGAGTTTATCCTTTAAAAAACAATCATACAAAAAATCAAATCTTTTCTCTTTTTAATATTATTTTAGATAACATAACATCACGCCTGTATTCCCCAAAGGGTTAGGCAGAGGTGTACCTATAGTACACCCACATTTCGCCAGTTATGTTTAAGTCCCATGTAATAAGGTGGCGAGCTTATTGCCATCAACCGAGCACTAAACCAGACTCCGGGGTGCTACTGAGAAATTCCGGATGGAAAAACCCAATAACCTTTGCCAGACACGGGAATCAAACCCGAGACCTCTTATAATTTACTAGCTGGTCCTGGTGGTGGCTACGCCCACGTGCACCCGAACTCTTTTTCTAAAATAAAAGCCCAAGTTACTCCTTATTACATCAGCTATCTGCCAGTGAAAGTCTCGTCAATATCGGTCTAGCCGTTTCGGAGATTAGCCGGAATAAACAAATAGACAAACAAAAAATTTAAAAATTGTTTTTTTTTATTTATGTACTGTTTAACATATGCCTTATTAAAAACTGTTATTTTGACATTACAAACAGACACTTCAATTATATTTATTTGTATGTATGTATAGATTAAGGAGCTCGTGGCTAAGTAATAACAGCCGCACGGGTCGATCCATTAGGTTAAGCTACGCTTGCCAGGGTTGGTCTGTGGATGGGTGACTATCTTTACATACCGATACTCCTCCGTGCCTCGGAAAGCACGTTAAGCCGTTGGTCCCGGCTGTCATTCGTGGATCTTTGACAGTCGTTACGGGTCGTCAGAAGCCTGAAAGTCTGACAACCAGTCTTACCAAGGTTTATCGTATTACCCAGTTACTGGGTTGTGGTGGTCAGATAGGCAGTATCTCCATGTAAAATACTGGTATTCAGCTGCATCCGGTTAGACTAGAAGCCGACCCCAATATAGTTCGGAAAAGGCTGGCTAGGTTAGTATTAGAAATTATAATACTAAACTAGGTTTACTTAATATTCTACTGTTTATTCTGGGTTTACATTCTAGCTTCGTCTGGTAGTATTCGTTCTTAAAGTTTAAATAAAATACGTGAGAATAAAAGTTTTACAATAATTAAGGTTGGGCCACGAGATTAGCGTTTACATTTTTTCCCGTGTAAATTATGACGGTGATCTAAAAAAAATATTATGTTCTCAAATGTCACAATTTTATGAGAAAGCCATTCAATGGAACAAATCTAACTTAGAGAGATGTATGAATGATTCTAATGATTATAATTCTGTAAATACATATTTGTTATGGTCGCGAATACAACCTGACGCTGACCCGGATATTGCTAAAAGTGTATAAAAATTGAATTTCGCGGGCTACCAAATGTACTCGTAGATCCTCTTTGATAAAAAAATCATGCATTGACAGATAACGCACAACCTAAGCCGTTGGGTCAAAAAGCTTGAAATTTTGCACATCATGACTGTGTTCTTTATACAACGAAAGTGAGGACTAAGGAAGGATTTTTGAAAATTCATCTTCCAATTACGGGATGAGACTTTGTACACTTACTTTTAACTCACACATTAACTTATTACTTTTAATTTTTTTAGGAATATCGTATACTTTTACAAATTTTGTAAATATGTATGTGAGCACCATGTATCTATCACATATTAAATTAATTATCTGTCATTGTTTCATTTTAACTCTTTTACCTATTGTGGTATAGTAATTTTATTTAAGGTGCATCGTTTTCACATATAAATGTAAGTGCACAAAATATTGTAAAACATTTTAAAAGAGTAACGGTGGAGTAATTCTTGTAAATGTTGACGTTCAATAGTGCCTGTTATGTGCCTATTTGAAATAAATGATTTTACTTTGTGGACTTTAACTTTGTATGGAAGATCGTCATTATTGCAAATCAAGCGTACGTTTAGCATAAACTGGAAATGTATAGCTTGATGTGTAGCCGTATGTACCTACCTACTTAATTCTTTGAATAACAACAAGGAACACCCATAATATTTTCCGTCAGTCATAAACTACGCGTTTGGCACTCGATCAAGCTATATATTTGGATAGTAAAATAAGTTTATTGGTGAATCCAAAAGATGGAGCTAATCGAGCAGTTCCAGATATTTTATTCATGTACGACGTACAGTCGGCCTCAAAAGATGTATACAACAAGAATTCATTTAATTGTCTTCGAACTTTGTTCCAAAATATTGCATCAATTTATTTCAATTAGGCACAAAAAAGGCACTTGTAAACGTCAAAATTTACAACAAAAAAAAAAAGATTCTAGTCGTCCCTTCCAAAAGGTGGTTTTCGTATGGAGAAGAATGGGCAAGAACCTCCACCGTTACTCTTTTAAAATGTTTTCACAATATCTTGTATACACTAATTATATAATGATGTGTGAAGACGAAAGATTACTATACTGCGATAGGTAAAAATAATGAAAAATGAAGGAATGACATACATGAATTATGTGATAGATGCATAGTGCTCACATATTTACAAAAATTATACGATATTCCTAACATTTTAACAAGTAATACTAATAATAAGTCAGTGTGCGACCACAAAACATATTACACATTGGCTCCTTAATTGTTCCTACATAATTGATACAATATTATGGAACACAGATTTTAGTAAAATAGATGTTTTTTTTTTCGAAATACTTATATCATCACATCAGCCGAACGACTGCTGGACATAGGCCTCCCGATGTATATAATTGTCACCGTATAATTATGTACTTCTTTATTTTAAATAATAAATAGCCTGCCTAGCTGCCAGCAACTTGGAAGTAGCGGTTAGTCACAGTTCTGACCTAACCTTTGCGACAGTTTGCGACAGTTTTTAATCTAACGGAAATAATACCGATAGATTATAAACTAACGGTTCTCACAATCTTACGGTGACATATACATCTTTTTGTGACTGACTGTACCAAGTTTTTGGAGCTATAATGTATTCTGAAGTTTAACAAGCGCTTTATACATGTTCTTTGTTATCTGAGGATTCCTGAAAGTTAGTTCTGTGTTTATTTATAGTAAAATTTCAAATTACGAAATTGACTAACTGAAAAATAATACTTTGTTTTTATTACGAGTAGGTATTACGACTGAATCTGAATTTTTTATTTTATTTTAAAAGCTCCGTTTTATAAACAGCCACATCATTATTTAGTCTTGTCTCCATGTTTATTTCTTTGTTCTCCATATTTTGTGTTTTAAGGTACCTAAATGGTGCTCAATCTTAGGAGTTGCTAAAACAACAAAATACTAACAAACTTATGGATAAAGTTTTTTTTTGTTATCATTAAAGGTTTCAGACAAAACTTGTTATCAATTGATCATCTTGTAGATATTATGTGCATTGTGGATACGTTTTTAACACAAGCAAAATGTTAGTACTTACAGAAACAAGTCGCTCTCGCTCCGCCCCCGCTGTTTTCAGAGCCTAATATTACGACTTATAAGTCGTTTGTAAAGTCTCGTTAGTGTGATTATGCAAATCTTCGAGAGTTACAGAGGACACGACTCACGACTAATCGTGTTCATAATCAGTTTTGTGATTCCAAGTTGCGACTTACGAATAATCGCAAAGTAGGCAGAGGCTCAATCTCAGAACACGGCTTAACAAGGGTGATGTAATTTTTGTGAATATTTGATTAGTGATTGTAGTCAGGGTTCAAGGCCCCTCGTTCACGACGCTACTCAGATCACCAATTGAGTAGCCAGTATGTGACAGCTCCTAGTATTTCAATAGCGGGCATGAAACTCATCGGTCGGTAAAAAGCGACCATGAAAATTACTAATGAAAATGAGCCTTCAAAGCAACTGCAAAACGTCCGGTGCAGGTTCTGCGTATACCAACATCGTTCCACATCGACTAATGGAAACGGTTACACGAATACGGACCCTATGGCATGCGTTACAGAAGTCTTCCGCACCTCGCATACGAGCCCTATCGATCAATGAAAATGACCCTTAATGCCGCCTTGGCAGCTTCTGCCGAGTCCTTTCCGAGCTCTATGATACTCCTAATGACCATCAGATATCATAATAGCCAAGTTTAGCAGACGTAGTCTGGTATGACAGGAGCTTCCAACTGTCTTGATCTAATCCCTAACTTCCTTTTCTAACAGCAAATACATCAAATAATACAATATTGACATAATTCTAACTTATTATATTTGTTGAATATTATAAATGTGAAAGTGAGTTTGTTTGTTGGTTTGTTTGTAACAAGTTTACGCTAAAACGGCTTAACAAATTTGGATGAAATTTGGCACATGGGTAGACCATGATCTGGGTTAAGACATAGTATACTTTTTATCCCGTTATTCCCACGGGATCGAGACTAAAGCCTCGTGCAGACTAGCGCGACGCGACTCTAACAAAATTATTTCCAAGAAAACTTAATGGTAGAACAATTGTCGGTGTCGCGTCGCGCCTGTCTGCATGAGGCTTTATGCGGATGAAACCGCGGGGTGCTGCTAGTCATTCAATAAATCCATCGCCTTTCAAAATTAAACCACACCAAAAAATAAGAAATAAATATTTTTGCATAGGATTTGAACGCAGATTCGTCTGAATTATTTTGTTTTAAATGTGTAACTTTAAGCATGATTGAAGAATTAATACCGCCCTGTCAAAACGAATAAATCCTGCATTTGTGGTTTAAGTTAGGAGCGGTTTTGAGTTATTTTCATCCTTTATTAAATTTAGGGGTTTCGTGGCTGAAGTCAAATCTGTGAAAGTTCTCTGTTTTCTCTTAGAATAACCAGCCTGGGACATAGGCTTCCTGCGAGGGTCCAGTGAGGGTTGGTGTCCCTTACGAAATTTAACTTAATCTTGTCAAATATTTTGCTTACGAGTTCTTTAATTGGCGTTGTTCTTTTTGGTCGTAGAGGAAGACCCAAAAAAACAATGTATGGACAATTTTTTTTTTTTTTAATTTGTGTCTACAACCCCTACATAACAGCACAATCTTGTATTTAGCATCTATTAAATTATTATTTTGTTATTACTGTCTGATATGAGAGATGATTTAGCCTATTTATCATTGCTCGGGTTATGTTGGTTTACATTTAGAATAAGATCTTTTTGTTAACTTGTATTAACCAGAATGGACTATTTGAAAAATGTTATGGTTAGGAAAGGGAGTGAATCAGATGAGGAGGATGTAGTATGGCTCCGCTGATCACAAATAATTTTTGATAGTAGGACAATGATGAAATTTTATCTGGACCCTTATTTCGAAACACACGATCAATCACAATCCGAATATTTTTGAAGGATATTGCTAATCCATTGCTTCATATGTTCGAAGAATTTGTCTGCTCAACAACGTAAATAACGCAATGAATATTGTTGAACTGTCAAAATGAAAGCCATTGTTATAAATATGTTACGCAATTACCCTGCAAGCTTTTAGAAACCGTGAAAGATGTGTTTAGGATAGTACGTTAAAGTATTTATAATAATTACCATTGTGGAATTTTACAGTGATAACAAAATCAGTAGCCTTATTATATTGAAGTTCTGTACTACGCTAGCCCAGCTCAAGGTCAAAGTGTTGCCACTGACATGCAGTCGACTGTACTTTGTAGGTATACACACGACTCGTCGTTCGACTGTACTATATATAGTTGTTATGACCGTTACGGATAGTCCGGAAGTTTGACAACTAGTCTGAACTTCGGATGTCTGTTTTTGACGAATGTTTCGAAGTTTCGACTGCCGAGCCGACATCAAATAGTAGAGTTAAATAGCATCAGTATCTGCTCTGCATTAGCATCTATAGTCAATTTATTATAACATTAGAAAAATAACGGTTATCACCGTTTAGTTATTTCGATTTAAACGATTATTAAACTTTGTTATTTCACGATAAATACAGAGCAATAGTTATCTTTTTAATTTTTTTAAATACTTTAAAGTGCAGCAATTTCAACAATATTACACAATAACTCGTTATTGTGTCGTTATTTTTCGCTATCTATAAGCCGACACAGAATAAGCGTTATGAGGATACGCTGAGATAGCGCGCGCAATTCACGTTTTTTGCAATTGACAGTTCAATGTGAGGTCAAAATTATGATTCGCGACCGCAGTATTTACAGAATTATAATCATTAGAATCATCAGGACCTGCAATTCTCTAAGTTCAAATAACCCTAAAATCATGACATTTGAGGCTAATTCTATCTTGCAAATGTAATTGCCAATGTTCGGTTTTTTCAAAGTAAAATAAAAATATTGTGTGTCTACTTCAAAGTGCTTATAAAACTAATCAACTCATAAATAGTAAGAAAACAGAAAATGTATGATGCCCTCAGGCTAGCAGTATATCATTATGGTCAATTATGGTCATTCACCCCATGTCGGCGCGGCGGGTGACACCATACTACGCTAGTCTATGGTCAATCGAGTTCTTATAAACATAATTTATGCTCTATGACTTTGTATTAAGGCGAGAGCGTCACGGCCGGCAGCCCGCGAAATTGATTTTTTTTTTTACGTTTTTTAACTTGCAGGGTCAGTATCAGGTTGTATTTTGATCTATATATTGATTCGCGACCGTATCAAATGTTTATTTATAGAATTATAATCATAGAAATAGAAATCAACAATACAACTCTCTAAGTGCATGTGATCCTATTGAATGACTATTTTATGAAATCATGATATTTGAGGATTATATTTATTTATTTATTTTATTATTTATGTACACAGAAAAATAGATACAGATAAGACATAATCATAATTATGAGTACAAAGGTACTGCTGCAGACCTGCGACAGGAGAAATGAGAAAGAAATGTAGACAATAGTGTGTGAGAACAAGAAGAGAAAAATATATAAATACTTATGCGAAGTCTCAAACTAAAATATTGAAATAAACCTACACGTATATCGTAATAAATTAACATATACTTTAATAAATACATAGAGCTTAAATATATAAACATACATACTATAGGTATATAAATACTCACAATTGAGAGGAAAGGTAATGCTCTTTTACTAACTTACGGAGTTTTATTGCTGATTCTAATGATTATAATTCTGTAAAGCCATATTTGTTACGGTCGCAAATCGTAATTTAATCAACATACAACTACACACACACACTAATCTGCAAATTGCAAAAAACAAAATAAATTTTAAATTTCGCAGGCTACCTTAGCGCATCCCCCTTAACTCATAAAATAATGTCATCTACAGAACTTGCTGCTTATAATCACCATGCTAATCGAAGAAATTGGTGATTGTAGAGTGTTGCCAGTGTTAGTTAAAAAATATGTACTTTAATGACTTAGGACACTTTCAACTTGACACATTCATGTTCTTGTAGTTGTAGGTAAGCATTTGCTTCATTTACAAAGTTGCTATGTCCGGCTGGGTACGTACCTACGTCTTTGACAGAACGATTGGTGCAATATTTTTTTTATCAATATTGATTATTGCATCCTTGAACTCTTTACTTAATATTTTGGGAGTCAACAATTTTATTTCCCGAAAAACAGAAAGTTGTTTTCACAAAATTACAATTACAACTACTACACAAAGAAAAACACGCATCACTTCAGTCTCTCAACCTGGAACTCGGCCTGAGTCTGCGATCATTAATCTAACAGTATTGTTCACATTTACATTTGCATTGTACTCCGCAGTTCTATGTTTTATTGCAAAAACAATACTTACCTATATAGGTAGCTACTTTTATGTAAGAATGTGGTTTTTGTAAATTGATTTGTTTTATGCAGAAAGAAGAAATACTTAGTAGTTTAAAGGACGGTACTCACCGCGAGCTTTCGCTTCGTGTATTTGTTTTGAAAAAACACAACATTGGACAGCAAATATGGCCCAATGATGAATGAACGGCCACGACTTACCGAGTTGTAGTACGTACCCAGACAAACGCTTTACTTAAAATTATGTCATCACCACTGCTCTCAAAACGGTGAAGGAAAACATCGTGAGGAAACCGGCATGTCCTAGAACCAAAAAATCGAAGACATGTGACATCTACCAACCCGCACAGCCGGCGCGTGGTAGATACGACCCACTCCGTCTCACCGAGACTGCTCTCGGTGCCCATAATTTTCGAACTGCTGGGACCGGTCTGCAGCTGTCCCAGCAGTTCGAACATTATGGGCTGATTATAATAATATTTGCAAAAAATCTATTATTGTTTTAGAAAAAGAAACATTATCATCTTCATCCCCTTGCGCTTATTCCAATTTGTTTGAGGTCGGTGCAGTATGTAGGTAGGTATTTTTCTTCCATAGATACCTACCTAAATATTTAATTTACGTTTATCGTCTAACATCTAAGTTATGGAAGCTCTAAAGTGATAATGAAGGCATCTTCAATTTGATCACCTTTTGCGATATGGAGTGATATTTAATAGTATTTATTGAACCAGTTGGTTTTTGTGGACAAAAAAAACTCTTATTATGTATTTTCAATTTATAATCTATCCATAAACTATCTCTAGAATTAGAATATTTATCTAAATAGTCATCTTGTCGAAGATGTAAACGCCTACGTTTTCGCATATAAATGTCACAATATTATCTCATTTGTTTTAAAATCTTAAACTACGCGGACGATTTCTTGAAGATTGCGAAATCGTATCATGTACTTGTGGCGCCATCGCCATCTAGCGGCGAGTAGTAAAACTAATTCTATTATTTCATTCAATGGCAGCTCAAGTGTTATCTTTCTACAATCTAATTGTGTTTGACTTTAACTATTTTTATTAGGCTGGAAACTGTTTTATTTGAGATATTTAGCTAAAACAATAGATATTTAATTGTGGTTGAGTTTTAATCTGTTAACAATCTGCATTGTTCTAGTAACGCCATCTATTAGCAAATGGCACAAAGTAACAAAAGCAGCTAACGAATTAAAAGTTTTGTTTATTTTTGTGGAAAATTTTGTTATGTAAATTATATTTTTTTTTTTTTGACGCGATTTTAATTATTAATTAGCGATTCAAAAAAGTTTGAGTTTTTATAAAGGTGGTTTTTGCAATCAAAAACATTTTGAAGTATGTAGAGCACATTGTTAGGTACATTGTCACATCAACAGGTTACCTATTTTTAAGCTAAAAACCTGGACATTTTTTTTTATACGTTCCTCATTAATATGTGGTTTGCGTACCGAAAATAAAGCGGACTGAATGGCGTAGCTATGGCACATTGCCAGTTTTTGTCATTTCCATGGAAGACTGGGATTCAAATACTGATCTCTGTAGTAGTACAAATCCTACCAAAATAGAGGTATTTTTATACTGGTCACACAACAAATACTAAGGTCAACGACATTCAGAAAAATATTCGCTTATACGGTATTGCCATAATAAAATTTACGCTCGAATTTCGAGGTATTAAATTGTCCTTTAAAAAACAGCAAATAGGTGTGTAAACATTTTTTTTTTTTTTTTGATAATTCTCGTTAAGTTTTTTAATGAACACTTTTGTATGAACGAAGTGTAGTATTAGAGATTATTTTTGTAGAGGCAATCATAATTTATAATTTTTTTTTTTTTTTGTTTAAACGAATTTATTTACACAGTCAATTACAAATATTAACAATATAGATATATATATAATTAAAAACTAACAGACTTAAAATAATACTATTAATAATATGTACAAGTATATATTACATAAGAAGTGGGGGGGGGGGGGGGTAGTTATAGGGCATCAAAAAATTCTTCCGCATCGCTGTCAACAGGAAAAGTGCCCAAAAGGCTGGCTGCATTGCCACGTTGAATGGCAATGCTGATTCTTTGGCCAAAGAAAAGGCCAGCCCTTTGGTCACGTGAAGAGTCGACCAACCGCTTGGCGATGTCTCGAAAAACTAAGTGGGCACTCGGACCCCATGGCCCTAGTGTTTCAACCCCAAACGGCTCAAACATATAAGTCCCAATAAGATTGGAGTATTTGCGCCGTTTGAGGTTTTCCGCACCTGCAGCAGCAGCCCCAGCACAGCCCGCCGTGCTAGGAAGATGGGATGGCGCAAGGGTGTCGACGCACGTTGCATCCCACACCAAAGGCCTACCTACCTTCCAAGGCATTATGGTCATTCCGTCTGGTCTCTTCCCATCGTCGCGTGCCAAACCATTGGGTTCTAAAACAGCTGGCACTCCGGCGGTGACAAGAGCACGACGGATGATGTCATTGATGCTGGCGTGCCGTGGTATCCGGCCTGCGCTCTTACTGCATGATAAGCCATGGTGTCCGAGACAGTCGACACCTTCACCGCATCGGCAGCGATGCGGAGCCACACAAGGAGCGCCCAGACGCAGACAGGTAGCGAGCCGGAAGGTGGTATCACCCAGCATAGTGCCTATGTTGGGTGATGGTAGCGCCTGAAGCCAGAGGCCCGACTCCCACTCACCCACAGCCAGCAGGCGGGCACGCTCAGCAGTATTGGTGGACGTATTAATAAGATTATTCCGTACCAACCTGCAGAGCGGCTCATCCCACTGTCTCTGGGAAGATGGGTTCACGGGCCGATCTGTATTCGGGATAAGATTCTGATTATAGATAATTTATTATTACCTATAAATATCAAGCTTAGGATTAATGAAGCAAAGTCATAGGCAGACACGTAGGTAGGTAGTAAATGTAGCTACGAGAGAATCCAATTAGATCCTACTTAATTCTTCCCAAGCAATTTTACTCAGAGACCTAGGATTCCTTACCTACCCGACCAAGAAATTAAACTACATTTTGAAACCTAAAAAATTCCTAAAAAGCTTAATTTCAGGATTAGGTTTTTTTTTTTAAATATGGTAATTCAGAACTTAAGTTCACGGTCTGTTTTCCACAAAGGGTTAGGCAGAGTGTGCCTATAGTATCTACACTCACATTTCATCAACTATGATTAAAAGTCATTTAATAATTACGTAACACTAAACGACTGCCATACGACGCTTGCCACCCAATTTCTGGGTAATACACTGTATTGATGTACCTACCTACTTATAGGTGTAAGGCACCGGCCACACAGAACAGACGCAAGGCACGGACCCGTCGCAGTCGCGGCGCCCGTTTAATCTACTTGCATATAAAATGTATACAGCCGTCGCGACGTAAAACATACAGAAAAGACGGGACGGCGTCACGACGTTAACTCGTCGGCGCCCTATTGCAAAACATATAGAAAGGACAGGGCGCGGGCAGGGCGCGGGCCTGCACGGGCGCAAGCTGGGGAGCGGAAAGGGCGCGGAGGGCAGGTTCTTACAGCGCTCGCCCGCCAAGTGCCAATACATCTTCATCTTCAGAAGAAGACATGTTGTCGTATCAAAATCGGACGGTTGAAGGGAAAAGCTTCTAGTGCGCGCCATAAAAAGTCGTGACGGCGCCCTGTCTGCGACGGGTCCGTGTCTTTTCTATATAAGTTAAAAAGTCGTGATGGCGCCCTGTCTGCGACGGGTCCGCGTCCCGCCCTCGTCTTGCGTCTTTTCTGTCTGGCCGTTGGCTTAGATGGAAGAATTAGTTGAGTTGGCAGAAATAAATACCTTTTGTATCATATAAATCAGCTTTTATTTTAGCATACTTTTCATCTTTACAACTGCCTTTTGTTTTTTTTCCTTAGCTCTCTCTGTTTCGTCCTACGTCTCTACGTTTCGTTTGGAAGCTTAAAGCAACAGATATAATGTAGATACAGTTCAGAAGTAACAGAAATGATTTCTTCATCTTTATTTTTCGTATGGTTAGTAACTACCCTTTTTTTTCTTTTTTTTTTTGGGTGGGAAATCATCAAATGACTCCTCCCGCTCTGGGTGGAGCGGGAGGGCGTGTCAGACTCTTACTGACTAAAACCCACCCGTGTTCCTTCTCTTGCCTGTGAAATGCCAGGGGGCCACGGTATCCCTTTCGGACTTTCCCGCAACCCCGGCAGGCAATGGTCTCATAGGACCCCTTCACTCGCTGACACTCTTTGAGGCGCGCGTGGACCCGGGCTTGGTCCTTACCGGATGGCGAGCTAATGGTTAGTAACTACCCTGGTGTCAGAGTTTTAAAGCCGCCCATCGGCCTCTGACTTGGCTTCACATGCCGTCGAGAAATATCTCTCAGACCAGCCGGTTTCCTCACGACAATGTTTGAACACAGAATTGACTAAATACTTATACTAATTACCTATAGATTAAATAATTATATTTTATATTAGCACACATCATCATATAAGCATTAATATTCTCAAAAGACCGATGCTTATTCATATAATCAGAATCTTTTACCTGGATAATATTTACGTAACCCGGCGCCTCTTACTAAGAAATCCAACGTTAACATATTATTTCTTTGAAATCAAAAGCTACACTAGGCGTAGAATTTCTATTGAAATGCAAGAAATGAAGACAATAAACTGTTTCTATGTGTGGTCCTTTGGTACAGAATTACGGACATGTGATACTTATGGGAACAAGTCGGTAAGTCCATGCTCTAAGATGATATTATGGTGGCCCCGAAATACCTATGGCGGCTAATTAAAGATACCTACTGGTTTGTAACCAGAACCTGGGGCCGTATTATGACGTATTAACGCCGCCATTATTCCAGTGTGAGTGAGAGACGGAGCTATACAAGGCCGCTAGCACCATCCTTTTTTCGCAGTGATTGATGGATGATGGCATTAATACTTCATGATAAGGCCCCAGGTGATTAATTAAAACCTGGGAAGTTGAATGAGAATGTGAGTTTTCTAAGGTCTCTTATGGTTTCTGAGGTCCGGATTAAACGCAATGTTTCAAGATTTTTATTTATTTAAATATACTTTATTGTACACCAAAACAAAATACATACAATAAGATTAACAGTATTTTTGAACCAATAGTACATACTGCCTCGTTGGTCTAGTGGTCGCAAAGCGCTACCGGTGAGCATGAGGTTCTGGGATCGATTCCCGTTTCGCACTAAGGGCCGTAAGATCAATCGTAGTTTAAACCACAGAAGAGAGTTTAATCTCTGGGCATCGATTATTTCATAAGATCAATGGTAGTTGATCGATTATTGGAAGTTTAAGCCATCGATTAGTTTAAACTCTCCCAAAGGGACGGTTAAACTCCTTTGTATAGATTAAACTGACCGTAAAGTGACCAGATGGCATAATTTGACGTTGAAACTTTATGGACCCCTCATTTCACAAAAAAACATAGAGATATTACGTATCCTCATTTCTACCTGCCTGTGCGTGTGTGCCTGCTTTAAACATTTCTACGTACTTATTTAATCATTGAAGCTTTGTTTTGTGGTTAATAAAATGGATCGTCTGTTTTTTTTATTTTCTAAGACATTGGCGTATCTTTTCACTAATGTTGTTAGTAGTTCTGTTTCGCATGACGCAAAGTTAATTCAATTTTTTATTGCATTCATATGTACATTTAGTTGTTACAATATAAGTAAGTTCCAACATGAAACCCGGTTAGGGCACGGCAACATTATAATAATAATAATTTTAAGATAATAATAATATTTTTTTCATAATAATAATAATTTTAACTTAATAATAATACATTTAAAATAATAATTTTAACATATTAATATTTTTTACATCATAACAATTATTTTATTTTAGAGTATGTGTGCGTTTTATATGTATGTAGTTATTTATCGAGCTATCATACTAAATATTATCTTCTAGGAATTCTGCGACCGAGTAAAAGCATTTTTGTGTTAGATATTATTTTACTTTCCTGTTAAATTAGGCACCCTTTTGTGCACAGTATCACTCATTGTAATTACAATTATCAACACAAAAAAAAATAAAAAAAAATAACAAACAAACAAACAATACTTTTCGAAGAAATTACCACGATCCACATGAAGACATGAATAATATTTAAATAACGTCACAAACTCACATCAGAGACGTCAAATGTGAGTGTCAATGTCAAATGGATCTATTTGTTGCCATTATTTTGGTGAATGGATGAACGAACTTCGAAAAAACTAGAGAATATTGCCATGTGTAAAAGACTAATCGAAGTTTGACTAATCCATTCATTTTTTCCTTTTGATCTTATGACAGTAGATTAAACCATCGATTAAATTTAAACGTAGATTCCGATATCCATAGTTTAAACTGCTTTTGATCTTACGGCCCTAAGTGTTATTAGATTTTTCTATCTGGAATTTCTCAGTAGCAGTCCAGTCTGAATATGTGCCGAATCTGTGCCCAGTTGATTGAGTTTGGCTCGTCCCCTATTACATGGGACTTAAACAAAACTACTGATGTGAGATTACTGTAGGTACTCCTCTGCCTAACTCTTCGGAGAATATAGGTGTGAAGATACGTATGTATTAATGTATTTATCCAATAGCTAAACTCAGTTTAAGACGAAATTGTCTTACGGGTGACGGGGCTGAACTTATTGACAAAAACACAGTAAGCTTCTTCCTGTTTGCTAATGACAACATACTGATATTATTACAATCACCAATATGTCTGACACGTAACGTGACACTGTCAATATCCGTTCATTGTGTCAGTCATTGATAAACTCATGTTTAGCAATTAATTTTTATTTGTAAAACTGTAGAGACATCTTTTGCCGCTTTTATGACATTCATAGGGGGCGTTGTCGGTAAACATTGTAAAAATATTGTATAAAAAAATCAAGATGGCCGCGATATTTTTTTTTTTTTTTGCATAATCAGCGTATAATGTCCCCACTGCTGGGACGAAGGGCTCCTCTCTTCAAGAGGGAGTGGGCTGTAATCTACCACGCAGACCCAATGCGGGTTGGTAGATGTCATGTCATTTCTTCGTTTTTTTTTTGGTTCTAGAACATTTGAGTTTCCTCACGATGTTTTCCTTCACCGTTTTGTGAGCAGTGGTGATGAAATTATTTACACAGTGTAAAACACCTGCTTGGGTATAATAATACAGACGTCATTTTATGTTATAATTTTGAGATAGTTTAGAAAATGAAATTGGTTTTACTCATTTTAATAATGAAAAGCAGTTTTAATGAAAAACTAAGACCTAAGACCTTCCAAAATTACTAATTAAACTTTTTAGAATCAACCAGTTCGCTCTACAAATTTTAATTATTACAAAGTAAACACCAATCTTTTATGATCTTTCTTTTGGCTTTCTTTTACTTAATAATATTTACTTTGGCTTAAGGCAAACTATATTCAGGGTCAAATTAAAAAACCACCAGTCTTACCAAGGGGTTCGGTGTCAGATAGGCAGCTCCATGTAAAATACTGGTATTCAGCCGCATTCGGTTAGACTGGAAGCTGACCCTAACATAGTTGGGAAAAGGCTATGCAGATTGAAATATTTTTATCTCAGTCAAAAAAGTTAAGCAAGAATCGCTTAAAAAAACGAAACGAAATTGAATTCCTTTTTTCTTGGCGTGCAAATCGAAATTCTGCAAGACTGACTTTCTTGCCAAATGTCTTACGCTTAAGTTGGAATAAAAACAACTATCCCCTGTATACTTATAAAGGATGTTTGGTAGTTAATACGATTTTAATCCTTACAGAGATGCGGGCACTGACTGGACAGGTCCACTCAATCTGTGTGGTTCTTTCCTCAAAAGACCATTTCAGACACCAATCTACAAAATCTTCACGTGACATAAGATTATGTCTGGACTTTAAGAGACTGTGACCTCTGAGTTTGTTTCGGCCTTTCTTCTCAAAGTAATCAGATAGGAAACGCCGATTGACGTGTAAAAGTGTTTGTACAAACCTACCCACAGAAATAAAATCATTTATCATTTTCTGCTAGTACCACAGGTTAATACAGGTGGGTCACTCCACAAAATCATTTTAAATAAAAAGCGACTCTTGCTACGATTCAATAAAGTGCAATTCAGGTCGCACAGTGCTTAATTAGCGCTTTACAGTACACCTAGAAGTTGCCTCTCTTTCTATCGCGTAACTCTTAGATTTTCTGACGTCTAAGATCTTCTTCGTTACACTCACTGAATTGGCCCGACAAGACGGGCCCGCCACGTACTTGTATTTGTAGCTTCATACCTAAACTGCGGAGTATCCCATTCCATTTGTATTTATCCGTGCTAGTAAATACGTAATAAAAGAATATTGAAAATCAAAATATAAGGATTAAGAGTTGATATACATGAAAAACGGGTTGCACTCCGGGAGTGCCGGCAGAAATGAAAACCTGAATATTAACGTTGTGCATTTTTGATATTTTGGAATCGTCAGGGAATAATTTTGCACCGGTCTACTCTCCCCCCGTCTTACGAATTTTCGATCAGGTCACGTGGCCTGACGCGAGTTTAATTTTTTTTACCCATAACAAAAAAAATACACGCCGTTAAAGAAGTTTTCACTTCAAAAAGTTCAAAAGACTAATAGGTACTTCTTCTAACAACTTCTCAGAAACATCCTGTATTTCTCGTTCATAGAAACTCACGTTAAAGCGTTGCCAATTTCTTTAGAATTCAATGCGATGCATATACAACGAAGTTCCTAACATGTCTAACGCAAACATAATACAAATCGCATTGTGAATGCAGGTCCTGCAAATCATATTAATACGAGTATAGAGAGGAGAGGTTGTAGGAATGTTGGCGAATTTTAATAAATTGACAGTAGATATAATGCGTTCGCGATTTAGCTTGCAAATATGTATACAAGTGTGTTTTAAGAGAGAGTATAGACATCTGTGTTAGCACACACACTACTGCGCAGTATTATCCTGTGTATTTGGCTCCGTTGAGATTGGCCGCCGTGACCGAAGTTGGGTCGGTTCGGTAGGATCATATTTAATATTTTATATAATAAAATCATCACCATCTTTTGCAGGCCACCACAACACCACGGCGCCGGTCTGCTGGCCGGGGTGGGGGGAGGAGGGGCTGTCCCCTCGTACGCTCCCCCCGGCAGAGCCTTCTTCACCCCTCCTCTGCCGCCCGAGTACAGAAACCCCTTTGCCGACAAGCCTACACTTAGAGGTAAGTGTTTTTATGTTAACCATATAGGAAATAATGTGTGAACCTTGCGAAGGTTTTTGCGGTGGCTGCTGCGGTAGATGCTGCTGCCCTTTTTTTTCGGGTTGAAATTTATCAAATAACTTCATCCGCTCTTGGCAGAGCAGGACGGCGTGTCAGACTCTTACTGACTAAAACCCACCCGTGGTCCTTCAGTTGCCTGTATGTTGCCAGGAGCCACGGTAACCCTTTTGGACGTTCCTCCTCCTTCGCGAGCATTACTGCTTCGCAGAAGAAGGTGACGGCTTCCCATGCCCTTCTCTGCTGCCCTTGCATCACGATCTACACCTGCTGTACGAAGAGTTCCTAGTGGCATCGAATTGCGCCACCTCGCGCAGACAAGCCATGGTGCATGTCTCCGTCGAATATGGCGTACCAACGCTTCCGATGTGTGTCTTCGAAGTATGCCCTCCCATCCCGTGTCGTTTTGTGGAAATAGACTACTATAAATATACGAATAGAAAATGTCAACAAATGGATCCAAATATATCCGTAATGTTGTTGCATTTTGCATATACAGGCTGAATTTTTAGTCACCGTCCAAATTATAACTGTAATTATAATTGTATTGACTAACTCCATTAAAAAAAAAAACGATAAGTACGTAAAATGTTCATAATAAATCATTTTCTCGAAAGAATTATCCGCTCTGCGTGGTATATAATAACTTTGTGATGTGTTAACTCAATATTTTTGTATTGAGTGATACTAAAAGAAAAAACACATATTCAATGATTTTCGCCAAAGATTAATATATCAAAATTTGGACGGTTACTAAAAATTCAGCCCGTATAGCATTCTCCAGAAGGTTTAGTACGAGCACTTTCGTGGAGCTGATATAACATTTCTCAGCTACGTTATAATGCAGCTAAACATGATCGATTATGAGCAGAGTATATTTCAATAAGAGCCTTCGAAAAATTATTGAATGAGTTCCCATAAATTCGCAAGGTCCGTCGTAGATACGGGCCTAATAGTAAAGACCTAACGGACTGCAGTATATTCTACATTTAAATTTTCAAGATGACACAGCCTGCACATCACTATTATCACTTAGTAACACTAACCTTTTTCATTCCACAGGCACTAACACGGATGGGAACAACTATCTCAACAGACGACCTATCCCCCCGCCATCTCTCGGACCGGGCCACGACAGGATACCTATCAGGCCACCCGGCCAGGTACGAACATGACTTAATAATACCTAAGATGGAAATCGTTAGATTTGCCCTCACCGTACCTAAACACTATTATTAACATAATTAGGAAAAACGAAAATTGTATCAGCCTAAGGGTAGGTGGGTAATTGAGGTACAGTCGCGTGTTAGTGTTCTTACTTCTAAGCAAGGACAACCTGAAGTTACCTGCAGCGCAAGGTACACACAGCGTCAACAACTGATGACGGTGAGTGTACCTTGGGAGAATGATAAATAAAAAACTTGCTGTCAATATTAGAATTACAAAAAAAAACAAGAAAGTTCTAGTGCCTAAATATACAAAATGAAACATGAAAACAGTACATATTTTACTGTGTCAAAAATAGGAATTTGACACAATAAAATATGAATACACCTACACAATAAAGTATGAATTCAAACGAGGCTTAGACACATAGTATGGATTCAGTTTCAAATGAACACCAAAAACAATTCAGGTCCTTTGAAAGTTTGAAACACGCGTTTGTGTATGTAAGCGTTCCTACGAGCACTCGTTAGTCCATTGTTGAAAACCGACCTATTTCTGTGTGAATAATTATCGGAATTGTGCCACAACGTGGTTATTTTTTGACACAAGTTAATGAGGGAAACGTTTCGTGGTTATGATTATCAATGGTCCTAAACATAGCTTGTAGGTATGATCTGATTTAGTGTTAGAAATTTTTGTGAAAATCTGTTATGTGTGACTAGATATGTGGGAATAGGAAACATAATGATCTATTAAAGCTTCGTTCAGACTAGCGCGACGCGACACCGGCTACTGTTATACCGTGAAGTTTTCTTAGAAATTGTATTGTACGAGTCGCGTCGCGCCGTTGCATCGCGCTGGTCTGCACGAGCCTTAATTGAGAATCTTGTAATGCTGCCATACATTGCTTTTAAGCTAAGCGTACATTACAGCCGCATCGGGCCGCAGCAAATCACATTTCGAAATAAATAAGCGCGGTGCTGCCCGCCTGTAATGTGCGATGGTTCTTACAAAATGTATGAGTGACGTAGGTAGGACGATTTTTGCGAAGCCCGCCTGTATCCGAATTAGCCTTTAAAGTCAGTTCCCTTCTCTAATCATTAGATAGGTCGTCCAAGATCTAATAAACTTAAAGAAACAAAAAAGGAAAATGTTGGTCTCAAAAGTTCTTCTGTTAAATCGCAATTCCTATCAGATACAAATGTTAATATTGTTGTTTTCAGGAGACTTCATCGCCCCAGGTGCCAGCGCCACCACCAGCACCGCCGATGCCGCCGGCGGGAATCGAACCCCAGAAGAAGAAGGCTCTTAACACGCCTAGCCATAAGGTAAGGATCAGCTACAGTTTCTTAATTATTATTTCTACAAAATTGATAAAATGGTGTAAAAAGTTAGTTTTTAGTAACCCATTCAAAGGATTTTCGAAAATACATCAAGACATGCTTGAAAAACCATCAAAGGCTACAGCCTAGTCTAGACTGTAATAAGACCAATACCCTAACAGTACGGAATAACCTAACAGTATATTTTCTCCTTTCCAGCCGGACGAACTAGACAGTGACATCAAACAGCCTGGAACAGACCAGGCCAACTTCACAGACTTCGTGCCGAATTCTCTCAACATCCCGACCATATCCAGGATACTGTCGGGCTCCAATGGGAGAAAAGAAGACATCCCAGACGTCCTCTTAAGAACTGTCACTGCGAAGCCTCAACACAACCAAGAAAAGACTTCCAAGAGTGACATCTTCGTCACGAAAGAAGTTGGAGTCACATTAAGCGACTCAAGCCGAGATTCTTCAACCGAAGGATCCGTTTTAGCAGTCCTAGACCCAGAAATGAACAATCTAGATAGGCCTTTAATTGTAGACCAAAATGGGGAAACGAATACGAGAAGAAATCTCCAGTATTCTACCAATAAACAGACAGATAGAAATGATAGTAGGAAGGATGAATATGTTCCTGCTACGACTATAGGCTTTGAGTTAAAGGACCCTGAAATGTCCACAGAAAGGTACCACAATCTGGCCAATGTGAATTCAGACAAGAAGATCCTGAAACAGGATTCGAAGAATTCAGGACCAGTCCAAAGACCAGGAGCGGCCTGGCCTTTCGCGTGGAACCTCCACATCTACCTAGCGACAGTTATGTTCACTATATTAGCAGTGTACTCCATTTTCAAAATCTTCTGCTACAATAAGTACACACATTTGTTTACGCAGTACTATTTCATCATACTCCATTTAATTTTGGTCCTTGTGTGTCTTCTTAGGATCTTCTACATGTGCTACGATCCTTATAACATCAATAATTCGCTCCCTAAATTCATAAGTGAGATTCTTCTCCATGTCCCAGAGATTTTCCTTAGCATAGCGTTCGCTTGTATCATACTATTCCTCCTTACTAATAGTATTAATTTTAAGAATACCTGCTGTTCATTCCTTCTTCGACCTAGGATTATTATTATAGGCGGCAGTCTACACATACTGTCATGTTTAATGTTGCATATCTTTGAAAGTAGTAATACAATAAATAAAAATACGCAGGGCGTCGAAAAGAGGGTATTAGGTCTTACTTGTCAAATAATATTTATAATAGCATGCCTTACTTTAGGTCTTTGCTACCTATATGTATATAAAATGCTCAAAACTGTACTTCAGAAAAAGAGCCATACGTATATAAATGGATTCCAGAATCTGCAGCATGCGATTCAGATAAAATTAGCCACGGCGTTGCTTTTCATTCTGATGGCAGCGTTGCAAATTTTCGGAATCTTTGGAATTAATCAGCACAACATGACCAAGTTTGACTGGCTTCAATGGGGCTACCAGTTCTCTCTAAGACTTCTAGAGGTCAGTATAGTTGCCCTCATCTCCTGGGTCATAAGTTTGAAAGTCGGAATCGCTTTGCAGCACGAAAAGGCTGATGGTCACAAAATATCAGGCCTTGGTCTTTTCGCTTGTGGAGCAGGTTCTAGCAACGAACAATTCGAATCAGACTACCCAGCGATTTGCAACACAAATACCAACCTTCATACTTACACGATGAGGACTGGGAAGCCTATTTATGAAACCACTGGTCACCACCCAGCCATTCCTGATCCCTGCTGTGGACCAGTAATAGACCATCAGAGATTCCAGCTTAACACTCTGACTGGAGCCTGTGATAACAATTCAGGGACTGAGAACTATTCTGGACACAGTTCGATAGCCAACGCAGGACATAGCAGTTCTACAGAATCCAGTAACGCGACTTCCAGTCAGGGTGTTACGAACCACCTGATCAAACACCATCCGAACTTGGCTGGGTATAACGGCATAGAGTCTGCCTCAGACGACCATTATTCCAACTGTGATCCAGCCATCCAATCCCTTCAGGGCGACGATCCCTTAGACCACGAATACAACGTCATTCAATACGGAAGCAACAGCGATTTTATCAGGGACATTAAAAATCAAAATTACAATGCAGGGTCGAACCGCAGCTCGCACAACTTCAAACACATGTCTTATGATAGAGTATCGTCACGGACCAATAGTAATCCTCGGAAAAAGCACAGAGCTAAGAACAAGAATGTCCAGAACTGCATGACCATGGGTTATGACGCCTCGATCGGCCACCACTACCATCAACCTCATACGCCTGATGAATATGGCAACTACAATACGGAAAACGCCTCCTACCACGCTTCTGGCATCCAGACCTTAAACCCTAACAGGAGTTACAACAACGACCCGTGCCAACAGATTAGAAGTTCGCAGCGCAGAAACTCGCCGTCAACTTCCATGGTCAACTCCAGCGGGAGCCAGAAGCGTGGTAAAGGCAGTGGATTCCCTGATAGACCCAAGTCTACAGACTTGTATGGGTTCACAGAAGACCCCAATGAGAGAGGGTATCCTTGTGCGTTAGGAGGGACTCCTCAACCAGCTCCTAGGAACTGCAGTTACGAGGCTTCGTACTCACAACCACAGGATGAGATACCCACGGAGGCTGAGGGAAATAGTATGCTAGTAGCACAAGACGGGTTCCTAAGGATCCGTTCCATGAAGGACCCGTCTCCAAACCCTCAGCCTTCGCATACCTGATTTACCATAAATCTGTCGTATACGACAGAACTCAGTTTTTGATAAAATATTTACTGTCTGGCTATGCTAAGTATCAAGTTTATATTGATATGAGTAGGCACTTGAGCCAGTATATTCTTAGGTATGATGCATTGATAAATAATGCTCATTAAATGATTGACAAAACTCTCAGTGAGAAAGGGGAAAAGATAAAGAAGTAAAGTATGCCTTAAATAAGGCAAAATAAGCATTTTAAAGCTATTTTATTTAGATAACTTAATTATACTTAACACTGTACAGTTCATTACTGATTTCTTTTCATTTCTTGACTTAATTACGGCCTCTAAGCAAAGAGTATTACGTAAAAATATACGTATCAATAAGAAAATCGTTTTATAGCCATGACCCATTTGACTTTGTCGAATCAAAATCATGTAAAATTGTAAATGTTAGTTATAACAAAAGTAATTGTAAGGTTATAAAAACGTAACGGCCTTTTGTAAATAGCTTATTTTTTAGTTTATACGGTCTATGTAAAATATATCTTATGAGATTTCGTTTAGACAAGCCTGGGTAATATTTTTTGTAGGAAAACACAGCATATATAACATTACTTTGCAGAGTTTTACCCAAAGTCTGCATTTAGTATTTGGGTTGAAGTGCAGTTCAAAATTCTAATATTGTTTCCCACTTAAACTTAAGACACTTATAGTTACAGTATACTAATCCGTTTTTTTTAGTGTTAAATGGAGATTTAAATGTATGTGATATCAATAAACATTTTATTTGAAACAATCTGTCCATATTTTAATGTTAAGATATTATCAAAATAATTCTAAGTATTAAGTGCACTGTTCAACATTTAAAATAATGTTGGAGGAAGTACTTTATTGTTTAAGATGTAATTGTAATAAAATCACAAACAATAGTAAAATTAAATCTCATTGAACAAAACGACAACACAACTTCTAAACATCTATGAAGTGTAAAATTGATCACTTTTTGAATTGTGATTTTAATAAAATTATATTTAAAATGAGTCGATGTGTTTATTATTCAGTTAAATACCTACATATTTCTATGACCATTACAATTTAATAAAAATATTTATATCAGTTGAGTGATTTTCTGATCTAATTATTCTGTGTCCTTTGTCGTATCCATAAAATAATTATTTGTCATAATTATATTTATATCAAGCACTGTTATACTTACTGATTGTTTCATATTCATTGGCAGATGTTAAAATGTATGGTACTACCATGATTACCATATTATTAGAATTTTCATAAATAATATGGTATTATGGTAAAAAAGACACTCTCTAGAATTTTGCTTAGTCAAGACAAAAGCAAGAATAAACAGTTAAATAAATATGTCAAAACTACAAGTAAGCTTGACACTGCAGAGATCTGTTTTGCCACCAAACTCTGCAGTTTGCATTTGAAATATTTACCAACTAAAATGCATTTGATGAATATTATTGTTCTATCAAAATTCAAGTGTGAACAAAAATATTTTAAGTACTGTTTAAACTTGACACTGTGTCAGGCACCTGCCATCTTTATTATAAAAATTACCCGTGTTCGTATCTGTTAACATAATATCTGAAAAAAAAAACTATGTAGATATGTTGAAATGTACGACATAAAAATATGTTGATAATATGACAACTAGGGATAGCAATATTGGAAAAAAAAATCTTAAGATCCAACTGTTTCTAGATCTCGAAATAACTTATTTTTCAATATCACTATCTCCTAGACTATCATAGTTAAAAATAATTGAATGTTGCCACTACAATAGATAGATAAAAATAATTGTATAAATTAGACAAAAAAAACACTAAAGAATATTTATTAATAAAAAAATACCATCTCACTCGAATATTGTAATGTTATTTTGAGATAAAAAAAATAATAATGTCGCATTAGAAAAAATGCTCATTTAATTAATTCCTATGTAAATAAATGTAATGTTTAAGTACATAAGTATGGTAAAATAGCTGCGACCATACATGCCACTTTTTAATTTTATTTTTTTACTATTAAGTGTATATATGGCTGTACTGAGGTACTCCAATCGAAATAACATTGAATTTGTTGTAAATTATAGCGTTTTTTTTATATTCCCAAGACTGTACGTATTAATCATCTAATATGTAAAAATAAATTCGAAAAACGGTATTGAATTATTTGTTTTATTTTTAACCTTACAAGTAATTTGAGGACTTTGTGCCAGTAAACTATAGTATACCGGGTAGTTAGAAGCCCGAAAGTCTGATAATCAGTCTTGACAAGGAGTACCTATCGAAATGAATTACACAGTAACTGGGTTGTGGAGTCAAATGGAGTCACTCCATGAAAAAAAATCTGGTATTCAGCTGCATCCGGTTAAACTGGAAGCCGAACCTAACATAATTATTCGAGAAAAGAATTGGCTGATAATGATGGGTGTCGCTAAACGCATTTATGGCCCAAGAGAAATTATTGAATGCAGAAATATTTGCACATATTTATTTTGCATTAGCGACATCTATTCGGCGATACGTGAACTATTACATCAGTTTTGGCATGTGGCCAACAGATGGCGCTTCGAAGTCGACCTACTAAGATAATAATCGGATAACTATTTGTGATGCTGGAACCATGAGTGTCGTTAGGTTTATTTTCAAAGGGGTGCATCTTCAGCTCCACAAACCGAGCTCGATAATTTTTAGGGTCCCGTACCCATAGGGTAAAACGGGACCCTACGCTGTCCGTCTGTCTGCACGTCTGTCACCAGGCTGTGATAGTTAAGATAGTTGAAATTTTCACAGATGATGTATTTCTGTTGCCGCTATAATAAAAAATACTAAAAACAGAATTAAATAAATATTTAAGGGGGCTCCCATACAACAGACATGATTTGTTTGCCGTTTTTATATATAACTAGCTGCGCCCCGCGGTATCACCCGCATAAGTTTCGACCCCGTGGGAATATCGGGATGAAAAGTATCCTATGTGTTAATCCAGCTTATAAACTATCCGTGTGCCAAATTTTATCCAAATCCAATTAGTAGTTTTAGCGTGAAGAAGAAACAAACATACACACTCACAAACTTTCGCCTTTATAATATTAGTAGGTACGGAACCCTTTGAGTCCGACTCGCACTTAGCCGGTTTTTTGTTGTTCAACTCTGATATGTTAGGATATTGTTTGATCATTCATACAAGGAGTAACTTTGTCGACTTATGCAGAAAAGCTTAACAAATAAGAGAATTTAGGATTCAAGAGCCACCGAAACTAGCTGGATAATCTTTCCATCTCGCCTCGAATCGGATAGGTTTAGGACTATATTGATATTTATTCATACAAAAAGAGGACAAACTTTGTCGACATAAACAAAGAAGCTTAAGAATTAAAATAGAGTAGGATGCAAGAACGAGCGAAGCAAACTCAATAATATTAGCACCCCGCCTGGGGCCGATTCGGTTTTCGGAAATAGGAGTTCGGTACTTTCTCGACTAATGCACAGAAGCTTTAGAATTCATAGATTAAAAATTTTAGGATCTCGCCTTGGATAGGTTAGGTTCTATATTATTGTGTTGGGCGTTTTCAGATATTTCTATAGTTCTGAATACACTTCTTATATTTTATTTTGAAGTCAGGTGGTGCAAGTGCAACCTCTTGTACAGACGCCAGCACTGGCCAGCAGGTCAACCTACCCGAAACTGTCAAATTTTCCCAATCAACTTTGAACCTTATAGTTTAGTGATAAAGTTGAAAATCTATTATAGAAATTTGACAGATTGTAGTAGGTAGATGTGCTGGCGTGTGTACACCGCCGCCGGCGCGGCGACGGCGCCCATGGCTGGAACACTTGAGTCCTGTCATGTAAACAGATAACAAGCACTAGGTGCGAGTCCACAATAGTGCTTTCTTGGCTACTTGGAGACCCAACAGATGGCAAGTTTTTGTGAGAAACCGGGTAGTTGAAATATTTGATAACACAGGATCCAATAAAATTGGTTTCAAATGTACAAACAACCGATAATCCTGCAGATGTTGCGTCACGGGGAGAACATATTCTGGAGTTAAAGGAAGATATGCAATGGTGGAAGGGCCCAAAATGGCTACGACAGAAAACAATAACATTAAATAAACCTGACAACCTAACATCAAGTTTAGAAAGAAGAGAAGTAATACAAACAAATTTAAAATTGGAAGAAGAAAGTCTAGAAACCCAATTTCATCAATTTGATAGTTTGGAAGAAGTTTTAAAATCATTAACCTATTGCAAAAGATTTCTCAATGGGAAAAGGACTGTAAACAAAGATGCAGTCATAACTACTCAAGAATTAGATGAATCACTCAAGTCCTGCATTAGAATAACACAAAGGAAAGGATTCTATGATGAAATTATGAATTTAGGCAAAGGGCAGGAAGTAAAAAGAGATAGCAAATTAAAATTCCTGAGACCCTACCTGGACAAAGAAAATATACTTAGGGTGGGCGGTAGATTGAGACATGCAGATTTACCTGAAGACTCCAAAAACCCTAATATTAGACAATCACAGCAATTTATCAATACTTATCGTGAAAGATGCTCATCTCAAGACTTCACATGGTGGAATTCAAATAATGATGGCTACCTAAGAACAAAATTTTGGTTAATCAAGGCGAAAACTTTAATCAAATCCAGAATCTGCAAATGTTTAATATGCTCAAAACATAGTCTTGCAACAAAAAAACAACTTATGGGTGACTTACCAAAGGTCAACTCCAGCCAAACCATTTCTGAAAAGTGGGGTGGATTTCGCCGGACCATAACAAGTCTTAGAGTCTAAAGGCAGAGGAGTCAGGACGAATAAGGCGTATGTTTCCGTGTTCGTTTGTATGTCCACCAAAGCCATTCACCTAGAAATGGTCGGCGATCTCACAACCGAATCTTTCATTGGTGCTATCAAGAGGTTCGTCGCCAGATGGGAAAGATGCTCACAGATATGGAGTGACCAAGGCATACATTTCGTAGGAGCCAATAATGAACTGGCAGCTGCTTGGAAGGAGGCAAAATTTGAACTCGAAGGTCCAATAGCAGAGTCTCTTGCACTGGATGGAACGCAGTGGCACTTCATACCTGCCTACAGGCTTCATGTCGGTGGTTTGTGGGAGGCGGGCGTGAAATCTATGAAACACCACATGAAAATAATTTTGACCAATCACCTGACATTCGAAGAAATGAGCACCCTACTTTGCCAAATCGAGGCGTGTTTAAACTCCGGGCCGCTAAGCCGAATAGATAATGAAGACACAGACAACATAACACCCTTAACAACAGGCAATTTTTTGATTGGCGAAGCACCTATTAATGTCCCTCAACCTAATCTTCAAGACGTTCCAATTAGTCACCTATCACGCTGGAGGCACATGAAGAAGGTGATTGGAGATTTCTGGAATAAATGGCAAGCAGAATACCTAACCAGCTTACAGCAGAGGCCAAAATGGCTCAAGCGATGTAAGGAGTTTGATATTGGCAACATTGTAGTCATCAAAATTAACCAACTCACTCCAGGTAAATGAGCGTTAGGTCGGATTGTTGCTAAGCATCCAGGCGACGTTGGTGTCACAAGAGTGTACAGTGTTAAAGTAGTGACAGTGTAGTTAAGCGAAGTTTTAACAAGTTGTGTCCATTGCCTATAGACATTGATGATTATTATTATAGTTAAGTTTAATGTTACAATCAAATCAATTTATTGATGTGCCCCCGGAAAACATACAGCAGTGTTTATGAAGAAGCAGTGTATAGGTACTTAGACTTATTTGCGCGGTCAATAGTACGGATAGTTTAGTTTAACTTTAGAATACTAGTTGGCGTAACTATCGCCGACGTTGTATTTACTCTGTGCCAGCTAGAACGCGGGAATCGCTGTCACTTTCCGAATTCATATCGTTGTGTACTTACGCCGCGTGCGGTCGAAACAATCGCTTAACATTTTTTTTTTTATTATTTACAACACTATGGTAAATAATTTCAATGGCAATATAATAGTGCATTCATTACTGGTTGTATTTTCAATCTTAACCATTAAAAAACCGGTTTTTTCGTTATGAATCCCGGGCCGAGTGACGAACCCGATGAGGCTACCGCCGGAGCCAATCGGTCGATCTTTTCGAACTCGCCAACTTCCGAGAGGGATCAAGAACAAAAAAAGGAGGAATCTTCGTTCGTGCGCTAGCAGTTCATCGGACAGCGAAGCCGAACGAGGGGAACCTCCACACAAGAAACAAAAGCGGGATTCACAGGTAACGGTCGATCCTCGGATCGACGCATTATATACCCAGGTCAGTTTTCTTACAAACTTTATAATGCACTAACAATACGTACCGCAGACTACTATAAACACAAGTGACGTGACCGAACAAGCAGATATTATCAACAATGATTTTTTGACTAATCCATCAACAGAAACGCTTGTAAAACTAGTTTTGATGGGAAAAAAATTCTTAAATCAGCTGATGAAAAACGGTTAGGGCAGTTAATAAGTTTGCAGCATTTTAATACCCCCACATGGCAACATATCCGTTATAAAAACGCGTTGTTAGAAATGCTCGCGTTTCTGGGCTTCTGCAATTTATAAATTAATGATGAACTGTGTTGCCTGAACAAGGAAAAGATTTCTTGGCCTCTACGGAGGAAATTACGGCTGCAACTACCAACGCTTTGTTACATCAAAGGGAACTATTGCAATCCGGTTTACAGGGTATCATTGGTTGGGCTCACAATAACCCCTCCGAGTTAAAATCCGATAACCTCTTTAGTAAAATTTCTGAAACATTCGGTAATGAGTCGTCGTCTTATAAATTAACTGAACAAACCTTACAAATAATTTGCGGTAAAAGGGCCGAATGTATTGAGACTAGACGTAAAAGAATAATTTTGGAAATTCCGGATAAAACTATTCAAACTGCGCTTAGTAATATACCTTCTAGAGAAGAGTTTTTATTTGACAAGACAAACCTTACGTCTCTTATTCAGTCCCTCGGGGGCCCTCATTTCTGGTTATCACCACCACCACAAGCTCACAACATGAAGGACCAACTCAAAACAAAATATAAGGAAGTAACACCGTCTACCTCCAAATACAGACCACAGACACAAAATATTATTTTATAAATTTTCGAAATACCTACAAAAACAACAAACGAAACGAAACTTATAAAGGGAAAAGCGACAGTTACAAACAAACTAAAAATTATTCATTTCGAAACAAAGACGGAAAAAAGTGACTATCCAACACATTTCAGGGGAGGTTGTTTAACTTTGTTCAAAAACAGTTGGCAAGCACTTGGTGCAAACAAATTCATAATTTCAGCAATTTCGGGGTTTCGGGTACCCCTTTACAAAAAACCTCCTCTGTTAATGCCAACAAGAAGGATCATGACGCAATATGCAACCAAGCCATCCCCGGGAATGTCCCAGATAATCAAAGATCTATTGAATCAAGGTGTTTTGCGCCTAGTTTCCAAGAAAACGCCCAGATTTATCTCCCAAGCTTTTTCTGAGGAAGAAAAGCGACGGCTCAATTTTCGATCTTCGAGAATTGAACAAGTTCGTCAAACCAAAACATTTTCGCCTGATTTCTCACGCTCAGTCCCAGATTTTCTTCAACCTGGAGACTGGATGATAAAAATAGATATATCCCAGGATATAATTATATCTATAGATATATTCCCTTATTTTCACCTACGGGCAGCAAAATCTCACCAGCCTTTCTTAAGAATCAGTTAAAAAGACCAGTTATACGAAATGACATGTTTACCGTTCGGGCTGGCTTCAGCGCCGCACCCATTTTCCTCTGTAACATGCTGGGTTGCGGAGACCTTGAGTGCGAAGGGATGTCGAGTACTAGTCTACCTAGATGACTTCCTTTTGGTCAACCAAGACCAATCCAAGTTATGTCTTCAGGCTGCGGAAGCCGTGAGGCACTTGGAACATCTGGGCTGGCAAATCAACCGCCAAAAATCTGTCTTGGTACCAACTCAAGATTTGGAATACCTTGGCATACGTTGGCAAACAGCTGTAAATACAATGTCCCTACCAATAAAAAGGAGACAAAGCATAAACCATACAATATACCGGTCGTTGTTGAAAAGTCACATCAACCTCCGGGAGCTGCAAAGTCTGCTGGGTCAGTTAAACTTCGCTAACTTTGTTGTTCCCCGAGGAAGACTACACTGTCGAAAAATCCAAATCTTTCTGCGACACTTCAACAAAACACGACCCCGTCAAAAACAGCTGTTGCCTCAAGTAGTGTATCAAGAGATAACGTGGTGGCGCGGAACCACAAGTCACACATCTCCTATACACAAAAAGCCTGCTACCCATTTTCTTGCGACGGATACTTCGAATTGGGGTTGGGGCCCACATAGATGGGAATGTAATGTCAGGTGCATGGGCAACGCACCAAAAAATATTGCACTGCAACAAAAAGGAGCTATGTGCAGTAATAGCGGCAATCAAAATGAATGCGAAGACGTTGCAAAAGTCACACGAACTGATCCAATCAGACAATCGAACCCTGATTGCATATATCCGGAAGGAGGGAGGAACCAGATCGTTAGGGTTACTAGCCCTAACCTTCAAACTATTACATCTTATGGACAAGTTCAACATAACCCTATCAGCCCATTATCTACCGGGGAGATACAACATAATAGCAGACAGGCTTTCACGAGGAAAACCACCCGTGGAATGGCATCTTCTACCTCGAGCAACAGCGGAAGTCTTTCAGAAGTGGGGGCTTCCAGAAATAGACTTGTTTGCGACACAAGAAACCGCGGTAATAAAAAACTACGCATCTCTAGACTGCAGAGATCGATCGGCAAACTATATAGATGCCTTCAGCAGACCGTGGAACCATGGGCTAGCGTGGGTGATTCCTCCTCCCAGCTTGCTGCCCAAGGTTCTAGCAAATCTGAACAATGCAACGGGAATTTAGTTGGTTGTGGCCTCGAGCTTTCTGGCTTGAAGCCAGACCTGAAATCCAGGGCTCTAGACCACCCACACGAACTTCTGAACCTGTCGGAGACCGTGATACATGTTACAACAACACAGCTTCCCCCACAGGTACAGACATTGACCCTGAAAGTATGGAAAATTGGGGGTGGGGTGCACAAATAAAAGACTGGTCCACACAGGAAAAAGAACTACTAAAGAAGAGCTGGCGGCGCTCAACTATGTCAACTTATCTGTCACCACTTTGACGGTGGTTAAGATGGTGCTCCAACTCTCAAGTAAACCCAAAATGTCCTCAACCTGCTGACGTCGCAAAATGTTTGTCCTATAGTACTATACTTGTCCACAAATCAGCAGTCATAACTTTTTGTGGCCCTCATGTGGAACAGCAAATCTTTTCTAATTTTATTATAAAACACAGCCTTAGGGTAATAGGAGTCCACCGTAGGCGTGGGCTTGTGGACGGTGAGCAATGGGTAGCTCGCCGTCCGGTAAGGACCAAGCCCGGGTCGACGGCGCGTTGTGTTCCACGCGCGCCTCAAAGAGTGTCAGCGAGTGAAGGGGTCCGATGAGACCATTGCCTGCCGGGGTTGCGGGAAAGTCCGAAAGGGATACCGTGGCCCCCACCCAAACCTGGCATTGCACAGGCAAGAGAAGGAACACGGGTGGGTTTTAGTCAGTAAGAGTCTGACACGCCCTCCCGCTCCACCCAGAGCGGGAGACGTCATTAGAAGATTTCCCACACAAAAAAAAAAAAAAAAAGGGGCAATAGGAGTAGCCAAGCCAAAAGAAGTACGGCCATCATTCACGTGGGACCCAAGTATCGTACTAAATTGGCTGTCATCAAATGCACCCAAAGACACATTGTTTGATTTAGCACGTAGAACAGCCACAGTTTTATTGCTGGCATCAGGCCGTAGGGTTCACGACCTAACTTTGCTGAAAATCTCAAATGACAGCTTCTTGGATGACGGCGATAATATATATTTAATACCTGCATTCGGATCTAAAACCGATATACACTACTGTCGACAGGCCCGGCCGCATGGAAACTTTCACAACACAATGATACTCCCTTTGCCTTATTTCACTGCATGCGAGGTGTCGAGCATTATTAAAGATATGACTAAAGGCAAATCTCCTGGCCATGATGGTCTCAGCATCGAGCAACTGCAGCACGCGGGGCCTCATATATCTAGGGTACTGGCAATGGTCTTTTCGCTGTGCGTGAGCCACTCTTACCTGCCATCTGATTTAATGAGGACTGTGGTAGTGCCTATAGTGAAAAATAAAAACGGCGACCTTGCAGATAAAAGTAACTATCGACATATTTCACTAGCCACAATCGTAGCTAAATTTTTTGACGGTCTGCTTAATACACAGTTAAATAAGTTCGTAGCGCTGCATGATAATCAGTGTGGGTTTAGAACCCAACTGTCTACAGAGAGTGCGATACTGTGTCTTAGGCATACCGTCAGATACTATGTGGATCGTAAAACTCCCGTGTATGCGTGTTTACTCGACCTGTCCAGGGCTTTCGACCTGATCGCGTATGATGTTTTATGGAAAAAACTGGAGGACATTAATTTACCACAATGAACTTGTAGGAATCTTTAAATACTGGTATACGCACCAGGTCAACAGCGTAAGATGGGCGGGGGCTATGTCGGAGCCATATAAGTTGGAGTGCGGCGTGAGGCAAGGCGGATTGACCTCCCCAACCCTTTTCAACCTTTACATGGACGCACTGATCGTTGCGCTTAGCGGTGCCCGTGTCGGCTGCCATGTCGATGATGTGTGCGTCAATAACCTTAGTTATGCTGACGACATGGTGCTGCTGAGTGCGTCGGTCTGTGACTTGAGGAAGCTTATACAGATCTGTGAGGGGTACGCGAGTGGGCACGGCCTTAAATATAATGTGACCAAAAGCCAGTGCATGGTCTTTGAGACGAGTAGTGCTAAATGCCCGCAAAGTATACCACCAGTTTTTCTCAATGGTGTTCCTCTAGACTGGGTGAAACTTTTTAAATACTTAGGGCATTTGGTCACGGCTGACCTCAGGGATCATGCTGACATCGAACGGGAGTGGAGGGCCTTGTTAAAGAGCGAATTTGTTGGCACGCAGGTTTGCACGCTGTTCTGATCAAGTTAAGATCACACTTTTTAAAGCATACTGCACTTCTTTGTACACGTGTAGCCTGTGGGCTAGCTATACACAGGCAGTAACAGTGCCCTCCGCGTCCAGTACAACAACGCGTTCAGGGCGGTATTGAGGCTGCCCCGCTTCTGCAGTGCCTCGGGCATGTTGGCGGAAGTGCGCACCGACTGTTTTCACACCACAATGCGCAAGCGGTGCGCGTCCTTGGTGCGGGTTAGCTCCAATGCTGTCCTAGTGATGATTGCTGCGGAGGGCCTTGGCAAATGGACTGCCCTTATATTAAGAAGTGTTACAGTTGACATTGATTTTGACATTGTTATAATTTGATGACATTGTATTTATTTCTATATTGTGTTTTGTACCTATTTATCTTGTGTGTTGTAATTTGTGATTTTTTGAATATGGGAGAACCCGAAATAAATGGATTTTATTTCATCTATATAAACAATGCTGTATGTTTTCCCTCTCGGCACATAATATCGGTTTTATTTTTATGTAAAACCGCTTTATAGTGTTGCTCGTAGACAAAATGTATGAGTGTTTTCATTTGTGTCTATGACTTGTGCATTTATGCTTTATAATGAAATCTAAAATAATTAGTTACATATGCATGTTATATTTGTGATTTTTATAAAGGTCTTTATAAGCCCTTTGGTGGGCGGCATGTTCGAACCATTTAAACCATACTGCATGCATGTGTGTACTTATATCTATGTGTGTGTGAAAGGAACGATCCTTTTGAAATCTGTGTGTACAAGTAGCTAGTTAGTACCTATCGAAGAAGCAACACCTCTTTAAATCTATCTACGTCCTTACAAACAAAACTAAATCGTATCAACAAGGAACACCTACATTAAATATATATGTGCATTCCCGAATAGCACCCTCCAAAGCACTCCTCAATTCCTCATTGCATTGGGAACTTACGTTTGTAGCCCTGTCATCGATTCCCTCGTCAGCTTGACTTGTACCTGTGGTGGTACTATGTATTATTATGTTGGTTTTTAAATTTAACTTTCTCAAGTAAGTTCCTGGTATTTTCAGAATCTCACGGGTGTTAACCAAGGTGAGATTCTAGTTATTATTCTGAGAAGGTAAATTGCTCTGTACTGCAGTAAAATTATTATCTAAGTCCAGTTGCAAAAAATTCTTACTATGGATTATTATACATTCAATCTCTTAGTATTGTATAATTGCATATCACATGTGTGAGCACTGTGACATCTTTCATTGACTTGAATATGCGGCTGAGAGTTTTTCATTCTCACTCAAATGTCTCGCTGGTGGTGGCTTGTGTTGTATCATTCAAGTTCCCTTTAAAATGGTTGAGCTGAATGGTGCTCATCCATACGTCATGTTCGTGAACGGGCGTCGTCAGTAGGGACTGGTCATGACTAGCTGCCATGGCTTATTTTAATTTGTATCTTTATATTACGGACGCTTTTAACGTGCATGTCTTTCTAAATTGTTCTCACATGTATAATTTCAACATGAATGATGTAACCAATATTTTGTAACAATTTTTGATTTAAAAGAGTGTCCGTGGAGTTTCTTTCCCTTTCTTCTCCATAGCAACCTGTAGTATGTTCCTAATGTGCTTTGGAACGGGCAAATAGCTTCATCTTTCTAACTGATTTCGGTTCTGACTGAACCGTTTCGGACTGAAACGGTTCAAGTTTCGTTCAGCAGAACCACATATTGCAATTTTGGCTAAGGTCAAGGTCAAATTCAACCCAAGATCATTCAAAAGGTCATCCATAGATCAAGCTTGGATTACTTCAGGGTATTACATAAAGGGGAACCTTTAGTTTCCGAAATATTTGCCAAAAAAACTCAAAAAGGGACGATGTCTAAAATTTTCGCTTTAGGCTACTGAAATAAAATAAAATCAATTTTAAAACGCCATGTTTTAATAAAAATTATCTTACTTTTTACACAATATATTAATGATAAGTATTTACAAAAAATATATTAATATTAGCGGTAGACAAACAAGTTTCTACAAATTATTGTATACCTAGTCATTATAAATTAAATGCTAAACGTCTCTTGACCCGAAGTACACAGTATTTTTTCATCAGTTTTGTAAAATTATCGCTATTTTATATATAATATTAGTCTAATATTCGCTTGCATATACAAAACAAAATACAAAAAAGTTTTATTGGCAAAGGAAAAGTTGATGACATCCAGATATATCACAATGTTTTGGTTTCACCGTTGACGCCCAAAACTAAACAGGCTATAATTCAAATATCCGTAATTTTAGCATTACTTTTTTCTTGTTTTTTTTTTTTTTTTTGGTTGTTCTTGGATCGAATATAAAAGAAAGCTTGAAGGATTAACAGGATTCAACATAGTAACTGGTCATTTTTTTTTCATTCAATTTAGCGTTGAATCTTTAAAACAAGTAATTTCTAAAGATTTCACAAAATGAATTAGTTAAATATTAGTGTCCGACCGAAACATGATTTTCAGCCGAACAGTAACCGAACCTTCGGCTCCTCTTCTAGTTTCGGCCGAAACCGAAACTTATGATTAAGTATATTATTTTCTGTGACCCGTCATTTTTTCATCAATTTCTTTTATCCCAAGAAATAATTACTTATGCCAGATTCTGTGTGAAAATCTGTCAAAATTTCAAAATTACTATTGAAAAATAAGTCCCAACTTAAATAAGAGCCTTAGCCCGTTATGCTACTGTTAGCTTTTGCGATTTACTTAGTAATTTTTCAGATGCTCGGTTCAACTCTTAACACTGCATGATTTTAGCATTAGCAAACAGCGATTTAATCGCATTTCGGAAGCTCGATATATCTTGCGAAAATGCTCTATCTCTCCGCCAAACAATTCAGCAACGTTTGAAAACGTATCGTTGAAATAATCGCTGAAACGTGTGATTTTGCTGTTGTGACCGAACGAATCTGCTATTGACCTTAGAGCTTGTATCAATCTTCCAGAAAGCGAAGAAATCCCTACTCGCACCAGCAGAGAACCTATGTGACTTATATTTATAAGTAAACACTTAATTTTGTGTTTTTATACAAAAAGGGTGAAAACGGGACCCCATTACTAAGTCTACGCTGTCTAGTGTATATCGGTCAGTCGTGCGTATTCTATTCAAACCAACAGCTAACGACCACCATACACCAGTTTCAGTCGGGCCGAAGACTCTGCCACTTTTTGGCCGAAACCGAAACTGCGGCCGAAACCGAACGTTCTGTCGGACACTATTAAAAATAAAAAAATTACATCAGCATTTAAATTAAAATTGATCATAATAATATTGTATATTTTCACATTCTTACCCTACTAGGCAAGAATTCTGAATTACTACTAATAAGAATTCAGTCAAAAATGCATTGTAACCAGTACAATTAGTCTACAAATAAAATTATATATTAATTATTATATTTATATTTATCTCTAAATAACAACTTAATACTTACCTAACAAACACGTGTAAATTATATAAAATTTACATTGAATATTTATTCAAATCCACATTATTACAAAAGAATGCTTGTATTTCAAGAGTTTTACAAGACATATTTTACTCCAGTAAATCGTGGTCCAGGGTTTCCACTGTTTGAGGTTTTAAATAATCTAATAAAAAAAAATACTTTACTATGTGCTTCTCATTTAGTCAAATTGGGCTTTATTTTTGTGTTAGTTTAGCTATTTTCATTAAATAAAATACAGTAAAAAACGAAATAAATAAAATACAATTGTGCAAGCGTTGTCAATCTAAAATATTATGCGGGTGTGGCATTATTAAAGGTATGTAAGTACCTATCTAGAAATATAGATCTAAGTTCCAAAAACCCAGAAAAAAAAAACTACGAGGTCGCGGGACATTTCTTGTTTGTTTAAAAAGGATTCACCCTTTGTCCAGCGCTTTAGTTACCGCTCATGTTTTTACTATGATGACAGCACTGTATGATGCCTTGTGACGTTTGCACGTTTGTATGAATTTCTGTTTACAGATAGTGCAATTCACGACGACGCGCCCCACTCCGCGATTACTGTACTGTAAGCAAGACGCGCTTAAATGATGCGCGGTGAATTATCTGGCATCGCGCTGTACACGAAATAATATAATAATATCTCATGAAGCGTTTGAAAACAATGAACTTTCTTTCATACTTTCCAGGCTTAGGACTGTCTATAATAAAGTTGATTAAATGTTATTATATAAGTTTTGTGAGTCATTTATTATATTCGTATTTAAAAGTTCATTGATTGTATTTACAAAAAAATAACTAGTTATAGAAAGTGCAATCCACGACGACGCGCACCACTCCGCTCCGCTCCGTACTAAAATACAGCTTACAGTACAGTAATCGCGGAGTGGGGCGCGTCGTCGTGGATTGCACTATCTGTATATCATACGAGTTACGTAATAACAGACGACACGGGCCGACTGCCGCCCGAGTTCACCCGACGTGCTGTGTAAGACTAAAACTATATTGCTATCCCGTTTAGTTTGTTGAAGTGTTATTTTCTAGCAAACGCTAAATGCTTTGTACATTATAACGTGTTATGTTTTGGCGCTATACGTTTTACTAACAACTTCTACCCATCATACAGTGCCGCTGATTTAATCTATGTACAGTAATTTTTTACAAACATAATCTTCCATCAAGTCCCTTTACTCTTAACAAACTGTTCTCCTAATATCTTCATGACCTGCGCATGAGTCCGAGTGCCGTCTTTGAACGTAGCGTAATGCTCTTTCACATACATTGCGAATTCGTTCGTAGTTCCTTTTCTGGCGGGAGTTGATATTACTATACCATCTTTGTTTTTCTTGTTTAGTATTAATTCGAAAGTACCTCGGCAGTAGCCGCAACATTTCTTTGTTACGTCTATCGATTTTGAATGGCGCTGAACACTGGAAATAGAAGAAAAAATGTTATCAGTAACGGCTGGATTGGTTGCCCTCTTAGGCCAATTTTGGAGGTAAAGGAAATAATATAAAAGTAATTATGTCTTTTCCCAACTATGTTAGGGTCGGCTCCCAGTCTAACTGGATGCAGCTGAATACCAGTATTTTACATGGAATGTCTGCCTAACTGACCTCTGTAACCCAGTTACTGGTTGACACGATAGCCCTTGGCAGGGCTGGTGGTCAGACTTTTGAACTTTTTTAAATTAAATCATCATTATGTCTATTATCTTCAAACGATTGACACAAACAGAACGATGTTTTAAATTCGATTTGCGTTAGTATTTATTTATGATATTATTGCGGTGAGTAGGTTTTTACAAACGAGTAGACGAATGTTACTTACCATAGTCACGAGTTTGTAATTACCAATTTCCGCACGTGTATCATAATTATAACGTTTTTCAACACATTTTCGAGAAAACAGTACAATAGGTAATGAAACAAACTTTTCATTAGACTATTTTTAATAGATAGATAGAATACTCTTTATTGTACACCATAAAAATTACAGACATAAATTTAGACATTTTACGTAGGGTGATACAATGGGCGGTCTTATCGCTAAAGCGATCTTTTATAGACAAACTTTGGATGGATAAAAAAAAAATGAAAAAAAAAATACAGTAGGTATAGGTCAGTGCTTTTTAACATTGAATATATTGACCACATCGAGGACAGCTTATACTTTACACGTAATTCATTGAAATAAGACATCAAATAATTTTCAGAGAATGATTAAGTATTTCTTCGAGTTTTCCATGATATAAAAGTAGGTATTGTAAATCACTAAATAGCGCTGTCACGATTTTGGGGGCAAGAGACCATTTTCTGCAATTTGCGCCTCAATTCAAGATATCAGGTGGAGTAGATTCCATGTTAATATCTGATTCCTCGCTTGAACTCATATTAGTATTTTGTTTAAATATATCAGTCGGAAAGTAGCAACAATCTTTGACGTTTCTAATATTAAAATGGCGCGAATTTGCAAATGGCGCGGGCGTGGTGAAAAACTTAGTACTACATCTTTCGTCTCATTTTCTCTTTAGTATTAAAGTGAGACAAACGTATTGAGCAAAAACGCTTCCAAGAAGGTTGAGGAGGTGAATTTCTTATAACTGTCTTGTGGAAATTAAAAAAAAAACCGTAAAGGATACGCACGAGAGATAGAGATACAAGAGTATGCGGTAAAATAGGTACTTATGTGAGAGTACTTAATATACTGCACATTCCGTTGTATGGTGCGTAATTTTTAACTTTCGATTTCCGAATGTATACCTACAGGCTTCGTAAATGCATTTTTTGAGCAAATGTGTTGAAAAAGTATTTAGTGATGTGTGATATATCTTTTGCAAGCCGGCAAAAGTGACAAAAACCGAGCTCGATTTCTGTATATGATTTGTGTATTTAGGACGCGGCCTGACAGTGTAGCAATCGAGCTTGAGTTTTGAGACAATGAAAACTGCATTTCCAGTTTATGGAATGTCCTACTTTCGACTGGAATCGAACCAGTTTTTTTTTTTTACAAAATTACTAAGTACCTCTTTTGGACGTTACAAGACAGATTAAAGTAAATTTAAAAAAAAAATATCTCACCTATATCCACACTTGGTACATTTGTAGGAGTACTTGAAATGTATAGCCATGTCGTGGCACCTGGATATCTCACCCAGTTCGGGGAATACCATCAGTGCTCGCTTAGCCCTGTAACACACAAAATACTTTGTTAACAAAGGAATTTACTACTAACCATAAACATATTTTAGACTGTCTACATTAAAAAGATAATAAATCAAGAATCTTTTTATGACAAAAGCGTCGTTATAAAGACGTTGAAATCTTCTGCGTCGCCTACACGAACAAGATAACAACGCCAATTATGTTAAGTCTCGTGTAATTATTATCCATACAAATATTATAATTATAAAAATACTAGCTGTTGCCCTCGACTTAATCTGCGATCCTAGATGAAAAGTAGCCTATGTCTTGCTCCGGGTCATGTGCCAAATATCGTCCAAATCCGTTCAGCTGTTTTAGCGTGAAAACGTAACAAACAAACTAACAAAACAACAAAAGTGAGTTTATTTGTTTGTTGCGCTTTCACGTTAAAACGGCTGAACAGATTTGGATGAAATTTGGCACATGGGTAGCCCATGACCTGGGTTAGGACATAGGATACTTTTTATCCCGATATTCCCACGGGATCGAGACTTATGCGGGTGAACCCGCGGGGCGCAGCTAGTTAGAATTATAAACGCGGAAGGAACTCTGTCTGTCTGTTAGCTTGTCACACCGTAAGGGCTGAACGGATTTGTATGAAATTTAGCAGACGGACAGACCATGACCTGGGCAAAGACATAGGACATTTTGATCCCGGTAGTACGTTTCCGATGGATAATTTCCGACCTCCACGCGTGCGAACACGCGGATATCTCGTCCAATACAATTTGCGCTTAACTGGCATAATATAAGTGGACTATAATACACATTCTGCCAACCCCTCTCGAGGAATACAAGCGTGAATAATGTTAATTATCGAAGGCGAAGCGTCGTTGATAACAGACGATTAACAACCATTTTATAAACAAAGATTGGAATCTGAGTAATTATGAAACGTCAACAAGCACGTCAACTTGAACTACGAAAACAGCCCTTATTGCTATAACATTAAGGCGCTGTCAAAGTTAACATGGACCTGCAGCTGACTGTACCAATTTACTAGATCCATTATGATTGACACTCTAAATTACTTTAGGGTTTATGAAAAACTAACGACCCTCCCCTGCTTCGCTCGGTTTGAAAAAATCGAGGTGACGTTCACTTCGAGGTGGCTTCGTTAAAATCGACGGAACAACGTACTACTTACAACACCAAAAAAAAAAGTTTTATTTAAAATACTAAACCATTTTATAATTATATGAAGAATTTAAAACAGTGTGTGATAAATTCATGAAAGTAGTATTAATAAGTTAAAAAGGTGGGTAACAAGATGGCGCGGTGGGAGTCACGGCCAACTCGAAATGAACACAATATGAACAATCTTTCCGGAATAAATTCTCAAAATTATTGTGAAAACCGCATCAAAATGCAATAGGTAGTTTAAATAACTATGGTGACACAGACAGACACGAAAAGCGACTTTGTTTTATACTAAATAGGTGTACTTTAGTTATTTCCTACATTTAAAATATACTTACAGATAGTGCAATCCACAAAGACGCGCCCCACTCCGCGATTACTGTACTTTAGTACGGAGCGGACCGGAATGGGGCGCGTCGTCGTGGATTATTTCTAATACCTAATCTCTTATGAACAAGTACACAGAGGTTCCTAAAATAAGGTCAATTTACAACCAAGTACATCCAATAATGTTGACTGTATACCTTCTATTTTCTTTATTATATTTAAATTGCAAAAGTGAAAATATTTTATCGAACGAAAAACAATTACAGGAACAAAGTTTAATGAAGTGTTTAACCGACATAATAGAAAAATACTTTTCTGAAGAAAAATCGCTCACATACGTCGACATGAAAACTGAAGCAGACGGAATTCTTAAAGCAATTCATTCTTCAATAGTCACACCGGTGGTTTATCGAAAGGCGTCAAAACAATCATATTTTAGACATCAAGGATACTTTATATGTGCAAAAACTGCCACAAAATTCACTGAAAGATTCAAATTTCTCCTTCAAGAGCCGACATGGAATCCATACGCTAGATTCTTAATAGTTATAAATTCGCTTAAAGACGACGAACTGACGAACATTTTTGACGAGCTCCTGCAAAGTTATGTGCTCAATGTGATAGTGGTAAACGGAACTAATGACGCTGAAATATACACCTACAATCCGTACGAAAACTATGGCTGTGGAAAATATTACGACGAAATTATAAGTTATGGTTTGTGCTCGATGACGAAAGAGAACCTGTTCCCGAATAAACTAGTCACTGGGCTGCGAAACTGTACAATAGTTGCTTCTGTAAGAGATCAAGCCCCTTACAGTTTTCAACCATCGAATTCTTCAGATACAAAGCCAGGAACAGAGCAGTATATATTTGAGATAATAGCAGAAATAGAACAATTTAACGTGAATTTCACTTTTGATTATGACAAAAGAACTTTTACAACTATAACTAAAGACATGCAAGTGCTAGGACCGATGGACAAGTTGCAGAATGAGACCGATGTCATGTTTGGTTGTTCAGTGTTAGTTTCGAGTCGAGCTGATGCGTTTACCTACTTGCATGGACATCTGGATTACGACGACGAGTTGCGGTTTTTAGTAAAAAGAGCGTCCTTTAAAGCAATTTGGAGAAGTGCTTACTTAGAATTCCAGCCTTTCGTTTGGTGTTTATTGGTCATACTTTTTCTGTTCAATTTGACAATAATGGTCTTCTTAATGCGTACTAAAGATACATCAGAAATCGTGCTGAAACTGTTGAACACTTTGCTGCTACATGGCTCCAAAATCCCTGAGCTAAGGACTGTAAAGTTCTTCTTTATAATTTGGGTGTGGTTCGCGTATATTATGAACAGTATTTATCAGTCGAGCTTAGTCAGTATGACCACGAATCCGATAATGGAGAGGCAAGTTTTAACTGAGATAGATTTGGTTCGACATAACCTGAAACCTTGTATTAGTCCTGCATTTTTAGCCTATATTTATTCTGAAACGAATATATCCTCTCCAATGAACACTGAATGTCGAGATAATCTTGAAAATGTCAAGTTAGTTGCTCGATCGGAAGATTTGTTCACTTTAGTACAACAATCCTTTTTCAAGTACTACAAAAAAACTTACAATGACGAATTTGGTCGCTCCCCTGTCTATTCGTTTAAAAGGCCATATGCTAAGTTGATTTTTTGTTATTTTTTCCGTAAAGGTTTTCCTGTGTCGGAAAGAATGCGAAAAAGCGCGATCCGTTTAAGAGAAACTGGGCTGGTTGAGAAGAGTTTAAAAGATCATTATTACGCGAGGAAGATTACACACCATTTTCATAAAAAGGGGTTTGAAGCGAGATTTGATATTCCGTGGAGGCTGTATGCTATAGGATGCTCCGCAGCTAGTGTTGTTTTTATTTTTGAATTACTGTTAGCACGTTATAAAAAGCACATTTGCTGAGAATCAAGATTATTTATTTTATTTGTGGAAACATGAGTACACATACAGAGCATGCAAGTTATTAAATTACATTATAGTTTAGCCTTAGTGGCATACAAATATTTAAATTTCAGTAATAAAAGTTATTGTATTAGATAATAACAAAATAGTAAATGTCAATTTTGAAAACAAATAAATTAAATATATGGTCATAGTTACGTAACAATAATTATTAAATGACAATTAAAATTATCATCATACCAATAATAAATGTTGCTTTATGTAGATTATGTAAAGATTATTGTATTGATAATATTGGTTACTACACGGCATTAGATATTGTCATTAAGAAAGTCTAGAATACTGTAGTATGCATTCCCTTCTAGCAGTATCTTTAATTTATTTTTTAATTGACGGACACTAAGCTCCTTCCAACTATTTGGGAGTTTATTGAAAATTTTAGGGGCCATACAGAAAACACTCTTGTGCATTAATGCTTTTCGATGTATGAAGACAGAGAACAATGTCATCGCGTCTACTATGCATGCGATCGACCATTTCTGATTGACGTGGAAATAAGTGTCGATTTGATTTGACAAACATGACAATGTCTAAAATGTAAAGGCAAGGCAGAGTTAATATTTTATATTTTTTAAAGTAGGGCTTACAAGTTTCGGTTGACTGTAATTAAAACATAGTCCTGATGCACCTTTGTTGGGTTTTAAAGGGTATGTCCTTGTCAGTTGAGTTTCCCCAGAAAATGATCCCATATCTTAATTGTGAAGAAACCAAGCCGTGAGCAATGATTCAGAGTTTAGCACTGGGACAAGTTTGAACAGCGCGTAACAAGAATGACATTTTTTTTACTGAGTTCTTCTATGCGTGCTTTCCAGTTAAGCTTTTTGTCTATTGTTACTCCAAGGAATTTAGTGGTGTCAACTTCTGTAATAATTCTAGTATTGTATTGGACGTTAAGATCAGTAATAGTTGATAAACGTTGACTGAAGTGCATTACGTTGGTTTTATTAAGATTCATTTTTAGATTATTATTATTCATCCAATTTATTATTGATGTCAGAGAATTATTAATTCATTATTGTAGCTGTCTTTAGTATTACATTGAATTGTGATAGTGCATTGTGATTTACATGTTTAGGTAAGTCATATATACTATGAATAGTGGGGGACCCATCACACTACCCTGGGGGACTCCATACTTGACTACTTGTATGAAATATTTCTTCACATTTAGTTTTAACTAGGGATGCATCCGATACCGATATATATCGTAGATACTTCGGGTTAGCCGATATATCGGTATCGACGATATTTTTATGACCGATTCAACGATACTTTTTAATTTAAAAATGTAGTGTAAACGAGCGTGTTGTCTCGTCTATTTCGTTGCAAACGAGGCATGAACTATGCTCGGGGAAACCCCGTGCTTGAGAGTGTCTTGTTTCTCCCGCCCGCTTTAGCCTCGCGTCTATTTCGTTGCATACGAGGCACGAACTATGCTCGGGGAAACCTCGTGTCCTATTCCTCCCTCCCGCTTTGGCCTCGCACTCGCATATCAGTAATATTTCGCTAGGTTGACCGTTGTCGCGCTTAGAATTTGTCATACATTCGTGTTGTTTGAGTGAAATAAAATAATCAGCAGTCATGTCAACTTCAAAACACAAAAGTGCGATATGGAATCATTTAGAAATTTCCACAATTGATAATTCACAATTCACAGTAAGCGTATCGGTATCGGTATCGCCGATATTTTTATAAGAGTATCGGTATCGGTGCCTGCGTCATATCACAGAATATGGTGCAGACGGAATTGGTTCTATCAACATTTACCATAACCGTATGTAGGAAATCGTAAACAGCCATATTTATATATTTTATACATGAGCAGAGGGGTAAGTGCGTAACACACTTACAGTAAGCAATTTTGACAGTTCAACAACATTCATTGCGTTGTTGAGCAGACAAATTTTTTCGAACATATGAAGCAATGGATTAGCAATATCCTTGAAAATGATTCAGATTGTTATTGAGCGTTATACAATGAGGGTGCAGATTCGTATAATTTTATTTTAATCAGTAGCGTTGTAAATTTACTTATATATTATAAAGTTTAATTAAATACTTTGCTTATTACCATTACATTTATTATTTCTTTGTTTATTATACCTTTATTGTAAGCATGTTATTGTAAACGTATTTATTATTATTAAATTTAAAATATACATATTTGAGTGCTAAAATTCTTGTTTTATTTAACGTTTTAATAATAATCAACAAATTTGTATGAAATAATGCTGCCTACCTACCATAGCAACTTCAAATGCTTTGAACACTAAGTTTCGAGGGCATCTTGGTTATTATTTGGCGTATGTTCAAAATTCAAAACTCATTTATTCAAACTAGGCTGAGAATCAGCACTTTTCGAACGTCAAAATTACATAAGACAGTCCCCCGGAACGCCTACCCTTCACCACTTCCTAGTGCTTTCGCTGGAAAGAAGAAGTGGCGCAACAAACTCCCCAGCAGCACAGCTGTCTGTTCAGTTAGAAAATAGTTATTTATCTAACATGTGAGGAAAGTTCGTTTTTCCGAGTGATTATAAATTTCAATCCTGACTAAGCGAAAGACTCAACAAAACGAATAGCAAATGAACTTGCTCACTGTTGCATACAAAACTTTTCACCACTCCCAGCAAGAAAGTATTCAGTCATCATAGGTAAATAAATAACATTAATCTCAACATACTTATAAATATTTCTATTCTAAGCATATTTTTCTTTTTTTTTAAATATCTTTAAAACTTAACATAAAAAAATCAGGCAAGGTTAGTTTCTGATCGGGATCATTACTTTCCTCACTGTTCAAACAGTGAGGAAAAACCAACTTTCCTCACTGTTTTCGTAGAGGAAAGACACTTCTTTCGTGCGGGAGTGGTGAAAAAATGATTCTATATAATAGTATGCAAGTTAATTCAAAATATGATTTAAATTTTAAATTAATAGCCATATGACAGATAGCACACGCCAATATACCAACCAAAAACATCGAGAACTATACTCAAGCAGAAATAAAAATAACTAAGCGTAAACAATATCTAAAAAAAAAGAAAATAAAGCCTCCAGGCTTAAAGGGCGTGCCCGCTTACATATAGCTGTAACTAGAAGTTATAATTGAGAAACTAGGACCATCGAGGTAAAATAAATAATAGTCGATGTCACTAGCTAACCACATATTGCAATACAACTCATAAAAAACATTGTAATTAGTAGATTATGTCAACATTGTTCCATCAGGGTACTCGATGAGGTAGGTTCAGGGTGCCGGAGGGCCATATTTTAGGGGTATGCCAAGAACTTCCGGCAGAGTGCGCAATGGCAGACCCACTTTTTTTTACGTATGTAATCAATGGTAAACTGTTGCCAGCACTTTAATTCGGGTACCTTGAGACGTAATTTTCACTAAAAAATACGACAAAAAATATGAATTATTTCCATGACCCGGCAGGATCGTCCCTGGCAGACCTCATTTTTTTACGTGTTTAAGTGTCGGTTAATAATCTAGCCTATTGGGGTACCCGATGAGGTAGATATTTTTGCAGCCGGCTCTCCCACTACCACTTTTTTAAACAATTATCGTTTGAATAAATTATTATAATCGAAAAATCATCACCGAAAATTGAGGTTATAATATTAACCTCCTTTTTCAAATGACAAACATCTTTACATTGTTTGTCCACCTTTACACGGCCATAGTAAATGTACTGTCACTACTTCGGCGTCATCTTCTCGTTCTCTTTGACGTCCTGTTTACGGTGCGGTGTACAAACGGCCTTAAGGTGATTTAAAATTAAATGGGCTTAGTATTCAAATACCTAATCAAAGCACTCAATTTATAAGTGGCAACTACAAGTTGGCATCCACAGGTACGTTTTCTGATCCACTTGTTTAAATTTTTATCCCATACTTTTAGAACAGATTATAAGTACCTGCTAGCTTTGTCATCTTACCATTTATTCCACAGAGGGCCATGTCCCGCTCTCAGCTCGGAGTCGATCAGCCACGTGGCAGCGTGACACAGCTCGTGTATGAGCGTGTCACGCAACCGCTGCGGTCCATCCAACACTTTTGTTGATAACTTGATACTTGAGGTCCGGATTCGGTCGCCTTTTGAACTTTTTATTAGACGGTTTGTTGTTGTTCTGGAAATGTACGTGAAATGATGAGAAAATAATCTATCGACGATGGAAATGTAGGCCGCTATATTTCTACGATATATTTTTGGATGCAGTGAACGTCCTTACAAGTCACAATATTCAGCATCTTCAAAAGAAACCGGACAGGCAGACAGACAGGCTAAGGAGGCACTACCTTCAATCGATGGCCGCCTCACGAAAAAGGTTCTTCGACTAACTAAACAACAGCTGCGTGTGGTTACAGCAGCTATAACTGGCCATGGGTCATTTAATAAACACCTCTTTGTCACAGGAGTCACAGACAGTCCGCTCTGCAGGGCCTGCATGGAGGACGACGAGACAGCAGCTCATGTGCTGTTAAACTACCCGGTGGTCGCCACTTACAGGGCAAAGTACTTCGGTACCCCAGGTACCCTACGCGAGATTGCCAGTAATACCAAGGCGTTACTGGCATTCTTTGAGGAGCTGGGGTGGATCGAATGACCATTTTTCCCACCCGTACGCAAAATACGCGCTTTGACGTGGAGTTGTGGAAACCAGCCTAAGAAACCGGACAAGTGCATGTCGGACCACGCACAATGAGAGATTCCGTAGTTGGGATGAATTTATCTGCTGTGGGGATCGGCAGCTGACGTAGATTCAATTTACATTTTACAAAAGAGGGCAATTCGCGCGATCTATAAAATGGGTCCTCGAGAGTCCCTTAGAAATAAATTCAAAGAAATTGGTATACTAACTCAGCCTTCTCTTTATATCTTAGAAAGTATTTTGTATGTTCGCAAAAACTTAGGACTTTTCAAAATAAGAAGCGATTTCCATAATATAAATACACGTAGTAAACATGAAATTATGATACCCCTAGTAAGGCATTTGTTATAAACAGTATTCGCTTTTATAACAAGTTGCCAAAGTCGGTTACAAAACTTAGCGATGGAAAGTTCAAAACCCACATCAAACCTGTCCTTATCAAAAAAGCATATTATAAGATTAAAGACTACGTTGAAGACAAGGAAGTTTGGCAATAATTCCTTCTGCACATGTGGCTTTTGGTGCCTCACTAACGACATAACTAAGTAAATGTCTATTAACTGCTCCCAAATTAAGATGATTATTTTCTGTTTTTTATTTTATTATATGTGTTCCTCGTTCGTTAGCTGATTAATTGAAGATGTTTTTGCTGTAATTTGATCGCTTAATTTCATAGCAAAATTTTTAACATAAATGGTGCCCAAATTCATGTCCCGAGATGATTTTGAAAATCGTTAATTAACTTCTTGATGTATCATTTAACTGTTAGATGTTTTAGAATACTTGATTACGTCGAAAGCTTGGCTAACGTATTTACTGCCGAATAAAACAGCATTGACGGCCATTCAATTTGCCAGGTTCTTTTTTAATATTTAACGGGCCCAGTGTGGGTTGGGCAATAATAATAATTAACTAATCACTTACCCAGCAGTAGTCCTTAGCTTAGTATCCCACAGTATAGGCAGGTCATCGTCCATAGCGTTATCAAACACGCCTTTATTAAACTCAACAAATAACCTTCTTGCTAACTGTTCCTTGAGAGTTTTGTAACTATCTCTGTATTGTAAAGCTTCTACGTGGCACCGCCAGGAGGGGACGTTCTCTGAAAGGTGGGAAGTAAATTGTTAATAACATAACATCACGACTGTATTCCCGGAAGGGTTGGGCCGAGGTGTACCGATTATAAACCACATTTTGCCAGTTATGTTTGAGTCCCATGTATTAGGGGGCGAGCTTTTTGAGAAATCTCCGGGAATCGAAACCAGGAGCTCATGCTCAGCAGTGGCGCTTGCGACCACTAGACCAACGAGGCAGACATACATTAATAACAAATATAATAAGTGATAAGTGGTCACTGAAGACTAGAAAAAAAATATATTGCACAAATTCAATTCTTCTGCTTCCTTTTGAAATGGTTGAAGTACCTAGTTACCTGGATAAGATCGTGCTATAAGAGCTGTACCCCTACAATTTAGACTCCATACATCATATCCTACTATAATATGTATACTCGAACGTTGCCCCACACTAGGAATTTCTCCTGTATCGTGGGTGAGTTTACAAACATTTAAACTCACATACACAAACAGCCAGACCCAGAACAACTACTTGTAGGTCATACAAATATTTGTTCCGTACGGGAATCGAACCCGCAACACGCACGCACCCGCAAAAACGGCTGAACGGATTTGGATGAAATTTGGCACACAGATAGTTTATAGCCTAGATTAACACATAGGATACTTTTATCCTGTTCTCATGGGATAATATCTCCAACTAGGTCTGTCCCAGAAAAGAAAATACATTTAATCTCAACTAAATTGAGTATGTCTTACCTGCCAAAGAACCGATAAAGCTAATCCTCTGTACACTCTCAACGATTGGTGTAACACATACATTCCCAACCCTCTTCGCCAGCACATCAACATCATCCTTCATTACCTCCACCATTTCCGTCACACTCATAGCCTTTTTGACTTTATTCTTCTTTGTTGTAGTGTTCACGTTTCTTAATTTAGTTTTTGGCACTTCTGGAGTACTTGGTACCTTCTCTGTATACAACTTCTTCTTTGATCTTTTGTCAGTTTCATTGGCAATGTCAACTCTACGTTTAGCCTCAGATTCGGTTAAATACAACATTTTGTTCCTTTTCAAATCATGCCTTATATTTTCTTTATCACTTTCATCGTCATCAAAACGCAGTTTCTTTGAGACGGTGTTGTTTTCATAGTTTGCTTTGATTGCTTTAAATAACTTTGGTATTGATTTCCATTGATCTCCGTATAAGTCGTTTAGTAATTTCTTCTGTGACAAGTGTATTTTCTTTATTGAGCATTGTTCTTGTGATTCGTTTGCTACGTCTCTTGGTGAGGACGGTGTGGGGTCGTGCCTGGGTGTGGCACAGATAATGTTTTGTGCTGGAGACCACCCTCCGATGCTGGGTCGTGATTTACTTGCTGGTGATGCATCTTCTCGGGAGCAGTTGAAGGAGTACTGAAATTTGATAACAACGAAAATCTTAGTAATACTAACAACATACATGTTTGTCTAAGAATAAAGAATTAAAAACTTATTAAATAAGTTTTTAGTCTGAATCCTAACTAATAATAACAATGCGAAAATGAGTTGTTGTTGTGAGTGTTTGATTGTTACGCTTTCACGCTAAAACAGCTGAACGGATTAGAATGACATTTGGCACATCGGTAGAAAATGACCCGGGTTAGGACAGAGGATACTTTTTATCCCTGTAGTACATTCCCGTGGGATAATTTACGAAGCCGAAGTCAAAATTCAGTAAACTAATAAATCACACAACACAACATTATAAATTTTCATCACATCTATTCAAAAAGACCTTGTTTGTTCTTCGTAAACAGGGACCAAAATAGCTCTTTAATCCCTAGGGACCAAAAGCGATTTGAATTTGGAATGTTAGTAAAAGTTTCAATCACCAAAGAGATCAATAACGAACATTGTATCATGGGTATGGGTATCGTTTTTATAGTTTTTTAAAGCTGTTGATAAAGACTTAAATTAAGACCAAGATGGCAACTGCAAAAATTTTGTTTTGGTTTGTATCATACATGAGAGATGAGGGTCGTACCCCACACATTTTGTTTTTTCTCATAGAGGGTGTTAAAAGTAGTGTTCACCTCGGGAGCAACACTATTTTAAGCTCGAGTGATGTACTTTGAATCCCTCACTGCGGTCAGGATTCTACTTTAGAATCCTTCGCTCCGCTCTGGATTCAAAGAAACACTCTAGCCTTAAAAATAGTTGTTTGCTCCCTAAGCAAACAATCTACTATTTCAATTGAAAGGATAAGTAGCTTTAAAGAAAGGCCAATATCTACAATTATTGACAAAATTACCAGCCTATGCCCACTGCAGGGCAAAGGACCTTTCTTATGCAGAGAAGGTACAAGTATTGATCACCGCACTTGCTCAATATGGGTTGGCCATTTCAGACTAAGGGATCTCGTGCAATAGTCGGCCAATCATTGGCCGTCTAGTGTTATAGTATGGTGTGCAACTAGTTGGCCCTTGCGAGACCAGTTTTGCAATGTGTATCGGTTTCAATAGTTTATCGGTATCGGTTTATGTTTAATGGTCACATTCGTGGTTCTGGTTGTCTAGTGCGTGAGATCCCTTATAGTCCAGGTTTCCTCACAATGTTTACACAGTAATGAATGGAAAAAAAATTGAGATAATAAAGCTAAAGTTTACATACATTGCCATTGTTGTTTGGTTTCTTTTCATTGAGAGTAATCTTAGGCAGAGCATCATTAAATGAATATTCACAGGAATCATTTATTGTTATTGGAGAATATATTTTTTGGCTAGATTGTGCCTGGAACAGAAAAAAAAAATCCGTTAAATCATTTTAGAAGTAAAATTTATTTTATTTATTTATTAATAACCAACTTTTATTCACACACATTAATCATATTAGGTAAAATTATATAAAAATAAACTAAATTGTCTGTAATTTACTGTAGTTATGTCAATTATTGCTGCATCATTTTTCATGGAATGGTGCAGTAGCGATTGTTAAAACTATAAGAACATTTTCACTAACAAAATCGACACCATGGTCTTAAATAAAGTATTTTAGTATTATTATTAAATTAGATAGAATTTGAAGAGCTTGCAAAAGTAATGTAGAAATTGTGAGCATAAAATTGACTACATATTGTAAGGATTATTCCTTACAATATGTATAAGTCATGTATGTTTTAAAATAATACTCCTGACAGTAAGGACTTTTTTATAAGTATATTTTTTAGATTGTTTTGAGGGCTATTCCAAAGACAAGATTCTGACATCAATATCGGCAAGCAAATCAATTTTTGTTGCTTTTAAACTAGCATTAGGCTGTTAGGCTTATTTTACAATCATAGGTCAGGAGGTAAAGTTCATAAAATTATATCATAGAACTACGACAGCGACGTGTTTTTGTTGTTTGTAGATTAAAAAAGGTTCTGCGTTTTATTTATACCCTTCAGAACATGAATTAGCTGTTAATTGCAACTTTAAATAGCTTTCTCATTAGTGTAATTTAAATATTTGTAACAATTTTACCGAAAAGTTATTGTATAGTGAAGTGGGTATAATTATACTCACAGTTTTTAGAAAATCATTCCTCAGTCTATCAAAAGACTCGTCAAGTATTATCACATCTGAACTTCTGTTATGCTTATTTAGGTCCTGAGTTGCTTTTGGCCTGGTTTTCTTCAAGGATAGCTTCAAAAATCCTGCAAAAACACGTGTAATAGTTTTGCTTCTAATTTCTAGTTAAAACTTTAGAATATTCTGTAAACTGCATTGTTGGTGTATGTACTTACGGTTATGCCGTCTGTTTTGTGTGGTTTTAGTGTCCATTTTTATCAAACGTTTGTAAAATAAACAAAAATAATGCAATAATACATGGGAGTTGATTATGTTTAAAAAAATATCAGCCGTTGAGTTGCGTTGAATAATAATGACAATTGATTAGAGGTGTTACCAGTACCTAGTTTATAAGTTGATTGATTATGATTGTTGATATTTTATTATTCTTTGGAATAATTTATCATTCTTAATAGTTCATTTTGCGCATAGTTGTTGCTATTAACTATTAATGGAAAAGGAGATTTTTATCAATTCAACAATATCAGATGGTAGATGCTAAATTTTAGTGAAACACCATCTAGCGGTGAATAGAACTAAGCGTTGACACCAAAAAATATCAAGTAATTTTTGCATTCATCGCTAGAGTGCGCTAATAGTTAACGCGTTTTTGCCTAAATAATTACAAAATACACACATTTATTCCCAAATATATGCTGGATAACATAATCTACAGTTTTTTTTTTACTTTATAAGCGGAATAACTATAATACTGTTTGGCATTGTGCAATATTCGTTCAAACAGTAAACCGCTTGCTCAGCTTTTATTTGTTGTTCTCAAAACCTTCACAGCATGATTTGCAGGCCTTTCATTTTGTATTTACGCAAACAGCGCTAGTTGCACCGGCAACTGGGTCAAGTAGCATTGTACTATGCTTTTATTATGAAACATATTTAGGCAGATTCACTTCAACCCATTATCATAATGTTCCTTACATTTGAATTATAGAAACACTTTAGATTTTTATCGGGTCATTACGAACCAAGCTTTATGGTCTGTTTCCGTTCTAATTTAGAAAATATTGTAATTGTTAGATCATCTTTACTAATGTTTAGTTTTTCAGGCGGATATAAAAAATCCTAACTTTTAACTGCGAGATTAGGGGAAGGCCACACAGGTACCTATGCAAGTTCTCAGTAGATAATCTGAGGGCCTGCATCTGGGATAAAAACTCAAGAATTATTAGCTAAAGAAGGAACTGATAGCTTGCCGTTCCCTAGGCTTGGTCCTGAATTCTTGTGCCTTTCTAAATCTCAGACCAAATAAAAAACCAAGACAGAGCTTGTATTATAGTGTATTATCTATGGACAGAGCGCTGTCAACAGTAAAATGAAGCCGGTTTCGTGAACATGTGTGCACTTTGTGTGGTGTAGTTTGATTGTAAAAGGTTGTTAAGGTGTGCGTGTGAGCGTGTATGCACAGAGCGGCGGTGTAGTTTTGGCATGCTTCACTGTATAATATTGTTCGTAGCGCTCTGACTTTGATTTTTATTTGGTCTGAGGTCTACGTTTATGTTGTAGGTAAATTATGACTGAAGAATTACTTAATAACAGTGGCCGTGGCTCTTGTTTGCTTCAAGAAACATCAGAGAACGGATTGGCCGCAACAACAAAGAAAATTTTAACATCACACATTTTACATTTAAGTATAGAAACTAATGTTATCTAAGTATTAAAAGTGTTTCAACATCCGGACAAACCGATTGAGGTTTTTGCCGTTTTTGTGTGTATTTTTTTTTCATTAATTAATAAACAATAAAAAAGTAGGTAGGTATCTTAAATTTTATTTTATTTTATGGCGTTTTTTTTTACTACATTACTTATTAGAGTAGGTCAAGGAGAGTCAAGGAAACGAAACTGAGTTATTAATAACTCAGTTTAGTTTCCAAAATGAGGGTAGGTAGATAGAGTTATTCAAATAAAATATAACGCAGGTGTGATGTGATTTATGTATAGCTGATTTTTATTTGTTTGTATTTTGTTCATTATCATTTTAGTTGCTTACCTGTTGTTTATTATCTAGGAGTGATATTTGATGATTAAACGAACTTACCTGTAAGTGAAGTTCTATCATAATTATACGAAACGCCTCGTCCGAAGAGATTAGTAAGTTACATGTAGTATCGCTAGATGTCGCCACTTCAGCACTAGTTGAGAATATTCCTTTGCCTAGGTTTTTTTTTTTTTTTTTTTTTTTTTTTTTTTTTATGTGGGTAGGTACTCGTATTACTCGGTGACCGCTGTTACGCTGGTTCCTCATTTAGTTTAGAGTAAGATCCATAAATCATTGATGTATTTCCTAAGAGATTAGTAACGGGATGTATAGGGCGGGCGGGTGGTTACTAATCTCTTCGGACGAGGCGTTTCGTATAATTATGATAGAACTTCACTTACAGGTAAGTTCGTTTAATCATCAATTATACTTCACGCCTCGTCCTCAAGATTAGTAAGTTACATGTAGAATTTGAGAGTATGTGAGGGAAATATCTTCAATGATACATCCTTTTAGATGAATAAAGTAAACGAATGTTTATTTTCAAAAAAAGTGAGTATGTATAAACCTCTTTCTTTTAATTTTACAAAGTAACAATTTTAATAAGTAATCACTTCAACTTAAAAATGAAAGAAATTTCTTTTGCCTTACATAACATGAATACAAATTATTCTTATAATAATCGTAACAGTTACTAAATAGTAATGTAAATAAATTCCTACAAATAAAGAAATGTGTTTCTAGTTATTGATAATCGAATGAGCTAAGGATGTACAATCATTGTTCAAAATCGTTCTATTGTAGAACCTCGCAAACACAGTTGAGTTGCCACTCCAGCCGGCTGTGTTGCGGATAGCATCGACGCTAACACCGAGTGAGTGCGCGCGCGACGTGCTGGCGTGCCTTGTGCTGTGCGCAGAGAACACGGACGTGTCGATCCCGCACTCACTTAGTGTCGTTTTTACCCAGCGGCTGAGGGTTTGGGTGCCGACTGATTTGTGCGGCTTTTTTATACCTACGAGTCAGAGGTCAGATTTTCTTAAGGGCGTCGATTTATTTGTATAGCAGAGCAATGTGGCAGCGGGACAAATTGCAGGTTTTTGATTAAAGAATGGAATGTAAAGCATTGGTTGTTTGGAACCTGCTTTAGAAGTTTTGATGTTATCTGGGATTCTAATAGTGATGTGGTTTGGTGCAACAGTAATGTTCTTGATATTTATTTTGGATAATGTTTGTAATCTATGGGCGGTTGTAAGTGCAAGTAATGTGATTGTTTTCCTAGTTAATTTATCAAATGACAGCTCTTCATTTGGGTACCATTGACTAAGGTGTTCAAGTACGCCATTTGTGTCCCATGTGTAGCTATACTTTGGTAAAGATGGTCGAAGACGAAACACGCCTTTGAAGAATCTCTGTATTCTGTCATCTTTAGATATGTTTGATCCTAATAAAATTGCGAGAGCCGACCTACAAGAATTGAGGGTACCATATTGCGCACCCTGATGATATTGTTGGGTCAAAAAATGTATGACAGTAGGAATAGACGCAATAAACAAATTGGTGTGAGTATTTATACAGTAGTTCCACCATTTCCTCAGGGAAGCGTCGTATTGTTTGAGGGAGTTGGTCGATAATGACGCCATCATTATTTCCAGTGAAGATGGTGGTACGCTTCTTCTTGATAGTGCCTCCCGGATAAGAGAGCAGCCTCCAGGGTAATCGTCTGGTGTATCCGACTGGAGCTGGAATGCGAGATTAAGGCTCGTTTGTGAGGTGGAAAGGATAAAACTTTAGAGACTGTGAGGGCTTGAAAGACAGGATACCACGGCTGGGTGGGCCATGACGGGACAACTACAATACCTTTAGATTTTTCGGCGATTATTTTCCTGAGAACTTTCAAAATTATCGAAAAAAGCATACAAATGAAAAAGCATAGAAATGCGTTTTCGCCCAGGATACTGTGAATGCGTCGATAGCTACTGCATCAGGGTCCCTATGCCAAGAGATATAGTCTTCACATTTTTTGTTGATGCGACTTGCGAATAGGTCAATCTCGGGTGAGCCAAAACAATGAGTTATGTGGTCGAAGGCCCGATCGTTTAACTCCCACTCGATGTCTGGGTGGTTTCTCCGTGATTCTACATCTGCCACGACATTATTACTAGATTTTATATAAGATGCATAAATGTACAATCCTCGATCCTCGCACCACTCCCAAATTTCTCTTGTAATTTGTGTAAGGTGTGGGTACTGAACACCACCCATCCGATTAATATAGGCAACTGCAGTTGAGTTATCTACGCGCAAAAGAATCTGGCAGTCGGACAGGTCTTTTGCAAAGATTTTTAGAGCAATAAAAGCAGCCAACAATTCAAGATAGTTGATGTGCTTTTTTCGCTCGGTGTTTGACCAACTACCACTAGCTGTATTGCCGATACAGGCTGCGCCCCACCCCGTCGTTGAGGCGTCAGAGAATATTTCAATGTGATAGTCTTCACTTCTTATGTGACGTACTGAATTCAAAATGTGATTAAGCCACCATTGAATATCTATCTGCAATGAGTCGGGGAGGTTTATGACTTTTTCATAATCATCATCGTTTTTCAGGTTAAGAAATTTGCAGCGCTCCAGCTCCTTGGTGTGGAGAAGCCCGTATTCTATTCCAGGGCAAGCTGACACAAGTAAACCCGTTAATTGAGCTAATTTCCTGACTGAGCAGCGACGCAACTTCTGAAAGGCTTGTAATTCGGAACTGATGCGTGCCTTTTTTTCTTGGGGCAAGCTAGGGTTAGCTTGTGGGAGTTAATGATCATGCCTAAAAATTTACATTTCATGGAGGGTACAAAAATACTCTTTTCTTCATTGATAATGAAGCCAAGTGAAACCAGTAATTTTTTGGTAATGTCAAGGTTTAGTACACAATCTGAAAAGGTACGTCCCAATAGAAGCCAATCATCTAAATAAAGAGTCGAGAACAAACCAGCGGTTCGGAGTAATTTAACTATTGGTTTGGTTATTTTCGTGAATACAAACGGGGCTGTATTAAGCCCGAATGGTAGCACGTTAAACTGGTATAGTTTTTGGTCATAAATAAACCGAAGGTATTTTTTGGAGTCGTCATGAATTTTCACCAAGAGGTATGCGTCCTTTAGGTCGAGGGTAGTCATCCAACAATCTTGTGATACAAGTTTAATAGCTGTACGGAGGTCCTCCAGCTTAAAATGATCAGTCTTTATGAAGCGGTTAAGATTTTTAAGATTTAAAATAAATCTATATTTTCCACTAGGCTTGGGGGTTAGAAAAACGTTTGATATAAACTGGCCCTCGCACGGTTCACATAGGGATACCGCACCGATACTTAATAAATCACCTATTGCCTCATTGAATTGTCTTTTTTCTTCATTGGACTGTGTTGGGGTAGACGGCATATAGTTTTGAGTTGGTGGACTTGAGAAGGGGATTTTATAACCGTAAATCCAAGAGAGGACTGTGCGGTCCTCTGTTATAAGTGACCATTGAGTTTTATAAAGATGTAAGCGACCGGCATACTCAACTGTATTTACAGGCGGCGTCGATTTTGAGCAGGGGGCGGCGGCAGCGGCGGCGGCGGCTGCTGACGCAGCCACGGCCTCGATGAGTGCGCGGGCGGCAGCGGGGCTGCGTGTGCTCTCGGTACAGGCTCGCGGCTCCTCTGCGAAGGGCCCGACTGCCTGTAAGCCGGACCGGGAGCCTTCCTGTTTAAATTCCTCTGGTTAGGGAATTTTGATCGCTTTGATGAGTTAGGTTGGTCAGCTTTAAGCTCGACCCCAGATTTATTTATTGACTTTGCTGCCTTTAACATATCAGCTAACGTTTCCCCAAATAGAAAATCGTCAATCTTTGTACTTGAAAGATGTTCCGACATGTCCTTTTTCAGTGAAAACAATATAAAGTTTCTTCTCGTCACTGAGTCAGCATGCTGAACGTCACAAATTAATCTGCCAAGATCCATCAATTTTTGAAGTAACTCCGTGTCTTTATTTTCGGAGTTTAATTGTGTTGTGATTATATTACCCAGGCATGATATTACACTTGCCACCTGCTTTTGTTTGGCTTCAATGCCTTTATCGCGTTTTATGAAGCTTTCTTGCATAGCGGCTTTGACTTCCGGATTTATTTTAGGGGAGTCAATACGAAGACAATTTCCAGGAGGCAGGTACTTTAACATTAGCTCTTTTCTGGTGTCTTTGTTTAACCCCTCTGAGGCTATATGTCCAAATCGAGAAGCTATTTCTTCATGGATATCCTTTCCACGTTTTTCCGCTAGTGAAGGGTCTTCACCGAGGATTTCCAGAACTTCAGTGTCTAAACGCGTGTTAGACTGCGCTGTGACTGTGGGCTCCTCTTGTATGGGTGGCGCGGACGTGCCAGGCTGTTCTGGAGGAGCCAGTATGTCGTTTTGGAGATCATTAGTTGGTAATGATTGCTCAATGACATTGATGTCCATGACTTCGAACGTTTCCGGTTCGTGTTCATCGCTCAGCCAATCGGATGGCTCTAGCGCATCAGGTGGGTCTAGAAAAAAAACACGAATATCGGTTATGATAATCGGTTTTATTATATCAATAAGCGTGCGGTGAAATAGCCCCAATGGCTATTCAGGTTACACGCTTACTATCATCGCAACGTAAATACGTCGAATTTATAAGGGTACTTTGTTTTGAAAAAACTACAGAATTGAACATATTTGATAACAAATTCGTTATCTTGTTCGGGTTAGGTAACAATCCCCAATGAATTGAACGCTAACCGTCACATTTAAATTGCAACGAAAAAGCCCCAATGGCTGATTCTGGTTTGCATTATTTAGGTACCCATAACAACACGCTATAGAGTTATCACTTTCACTTTTACCAATATTAGTAGGTACATACCTGTTTCAACGCCATATGCGGTTCCCGGTAATTCCTCGGTTGGTTCCCCGGTATTGTTGGTGTGAATTTTCTTTTCTAGTTTACGCAATTTGCGCATTAAATGTTCAAGCTCTTCTTCACACGTCCTAGATACTTTACGTTTCGGCATAGTGGGCACGAAATAATGGTACTTGAGTTATTTAGGACGATAGTGTCTTGGGTGGCCGAGCACTAAACAGCGAATGAGGAACCAGCGTAACAGCGGTCACCGAGTAATACGAGTACCTACCCACATAAAAAAAAAAAAAAAAAAAAAAAAAAAAAAAAAAAACCTAGGCAAAGGAATATTCTCAACTAGTGCTGAAGTGGCGACATCTAGCGATACTACATGTAACTTACTAATCTTGAGGACGAGGCGTGAAGTATAATGAAGTGTAGTGACATGTTGACGACGAAGAAATGGTACTTAAGTCGAGGCAATATGTTGTTTTTTATATGACAGCGTTGCGCCGTTTCTTTACTCATGTGGCTGCGTTGCGTTGCAGCCTAAGATCCGAAATATCCAATGTACGAGTATGAACGAACTGCTCCGCACCTATACGGTTATTGAATGAAAAGTATTTTATATCAAATTTATCGCGAGTGGGTTGGCTAAAAAAATCCTAGCCAGTTTTGCACACATTCGTTAAACGACTAAATTTAATACGAGTAGGTAAATACATATTCGAAAGTATGAAGCCTATCTATACTTAATATATAAAGAGGAAAGATTTGATTGTTTGTTTGTATTGAATAGGCTCCGAAACGACTGGACCGATTTGAAAAATTCTTTTACCATTAGAAAGCTTCGTTTTCAGGGAGTAACATAGGCTACTTTTTAGCCCGAGTAAAATAACGGGTCCCGCGGGTAAGACCACGGGAGCGAAGCCGCGGGCAAAGTGCTAGTAGAATATAAAGCAAGCTATGGGTTGGCAGTTAAAGATATCTAAATAGATAGTTAGGATGCTCTATAATGTACATACACCATAGATAACATGTTCATTGCAATCCATTATAAATATTCTAGTTCGCTAGTTAGCCACATTTCTTATTTCCCTACAGTAATATTCTCAAATGAATTAAAATAGGTAAATTTTTGACAGCTATTTGCGACGTTGCCAACTTTTAGGAATTCAAAATTTGCCATTGGTAGAGGTAGCTCGTATCTACGGTGGCCCCATAATAATTTACTATTTACTTGAGTCGTGTTTATGTTAGCTTCAATAATTACGTGTTTAATCCACTTTTTGTCTATTGAAGATGATAACTTCCTCTTATTGCTGTTTACCTACATAGCAAGTAGTCGTAGGTATACAAATTTGTGTGGGGTAGTTGCATAATGAAGGACAGCCAACCAAATAAAGGATAGACCGTACTTGACGTAAGATTCGAAAAGCATGAGCGAGCGAGCGAAGCGAGCTCGGGACTTGGGGCACCCGGACTCGGACAGGTTAGGTTCGAAGGGGATGGAGGATGAGGAACGAGCTCCCGTCATTTTCTTCTTATTATGTTCCTTTAAATCCTGCAGACAGAAATAGGAGCCCCATAGATATCTATCAATACTTTAGCAGGGTATCGCTTTTGAATCTTGCGTAGATTAGTGTATGTTCATGACTGTACCCACATATGGCAAAGGGAGATATGGGAGACCCTTTTATATAGCCGGTAGCCGTATTGGATTGCAAAATATTGGATTCTTCTATTGGCCAAGTGCTAACTGTAGACGCGTTCAAAAATGTATGACGGTGTAAGTAAGAACTTACTTACGAACCATTAGGATCAGGAATAAAGTGAACAAAACTTCAAAATGAAAAATAACTTTACCTTCGAAGTCAGTAAGTACTTACATCTTTGGTTTTGTATTTTCGTCTTTTGACACCGACTTTTTCTATTTAGACTTTTTTTTTTGGGAGACGATGGGTTTTTTATATTTGTTTTTCACTTTTTTGTTGTGGTAGGTAGGTAGCTAACTAGTTAAATTAAAAAAAAAATGTAATTAAATGACAAACCTTTAAATTCATGCCTTCAGAATCAACTAGCTAAATAAAATGATGAGCTTAGACAGCTTTGTATTTTTTCAGAGGAAAATGTCATTTGGGACAAAAAGAAAAAGGAGCATGCTCAGTAAATGATAACTGTACCACAAATCCAGATTTATTCCTACTGGTAGGTGAATTGCATAGAAAACATTTTTAAGATTAAAATAACTTATTCAAAGGATCCTCCATCCTTTTCCAGCTTTCTTCCGTCCAATTTTTTTTTTTTTTAATTGTCCCCACTTATATCTACTTATACTTATTATGAGAGTGTACACGCAAATGTCCTTTCTACAAGAGGAAGTAATACGTAATAAAACTTGAATGTAACCTACTTAGGTACCTAGGTACCTACTCTAAAACAAACCACTTCTTAATTTATGTAGTGTACCTATATTGCGTAGGTAGGTACAAAGTTTTTTACTTACAATGTTCAGGCGCTAAGCAGACGATGGACAATTTATCCGCGGACAATTTGGAATCTTATGGAAATGGAAATCTAACGCGCACGCGGCCAAAATGGATGTCCATACGATTCCAAATAGTCCAAGTGAAAAATATAAAACACAAATTATTAGCTATTAGTTAATACATACACGCCTGTCATTCGTACAACTTTCAATCTTGAATGTATTTTGCTATGGATGTAACATAACATTGTCCTTCTCGCTCATAAAACAGCTGTACAAATACATTATAAATGATAAAGTAATGGAATCGTGACGTCTAACGTGTTAAAAGCGTAATAAGGAATAAATAATGTCTATTCTACCCTTGCCCTTAAAGCCACGCATGCGCTGATCGCCCCAAACGACGCAAAATGGCGTCTATTTTCTAAATAACAACTTAACTTGGCAAAATTGTACCGGTACACAGTTTTTATTAATAATGACTACTTGCATAATGTTCCATATAAAGGAGAGATTGTAAGTCGCATTGCTGCAAGTTTTAAAAAGGGAATTTCGCCGCGGCAGTGACCTCTGACACCGAAACATGCCACTTTAATCTGAGACGCGTCGGAGTAACGATCGGTTGTGTGCGGAGGTCATAATAGTCTGGAAACAGCTGTTTTCAAAAATCGAATGCTTCAGACCTAAAAAAATCGTGAAATTTCGCCAGTTTGACGTCAGTTTGCGTTGAGTGCGGGTGGATATTTGTACCGACCATGTAATGGTGAGTGGAATTAGCCGGTGGATTTACGAAATAGTGACTTAAGTAGCGTAGAGTGTATTATTTTAAATTTTTGAGTGTAATGCGTAAAAACGTGCTTTTTCCTAGAAAATACAGTGTTAGTGAATGTTGTGTGTAGATTTTGAGTTTTTACTAGAATATAATTTTGAATGTTTTCATCTGATCGTCGAATACATATATATAAAATCGATAGTATGACTGTCCAGCCACGTGGTGTCTCACATTTTCCTAGTGATGTTGCATGAAATAGCACCTTATAATATTTAGTGGACAACTCAATTTAGTTCGACGGTATTGATTTGACGTTTCTTAAAACGTGCGATTGAATAAGTAGGTACTGTGTTTTAGATTTTCACGTTGTGAAATTAAAATCTACTTCTTGCGAACATGTGACTAAAATTTATACAATTAGGTATTTAACCAAGTATATACTCCAAACCATTCTAAGGAATCATGGGTTCATTTACGAATAAAAATTAGTAAAAATACCTACTTTAAGACAGTTAAAGTAAATACATAGTAAATAACAAAAAAAAAAAAAAACGAAACGCAACCTAAATAATACAAAACGGCAATTAAAATTAAAATAATATAATTTAAAAACACACGTTAGCACGCAAATTATACTTAAATTCTATTGTCTGTTTTGTTAAAAGATTACAGAAGAACAGCAAAGTTACATAAGTAGATAATAAGCACACAATACTTAACATATACGTAAGTAACACATACTTTTATGTCCTTTATGAACAATATGTTTGCATTTCGCTATTTTCCATTGCCAGCTACATTCTATTTATTTTCTAATGACAGTGTCAATGACAGTGTCAATGCCGGAGATGCGGCTAACCACGACTAACCTATAAATTATTTGAACATGCAGCAATAAACTTACAGTTTATTTTATAATATTTTTTTTTTATTGTCTGGCCTCCTTAACTTAAACTGAATAAATTCTTTGACAATTCAAAATTGCTTTGAGTTTGAATAATAAAGGGGCTCGGGGTTAAATTAAATTGTTTATTCTGCAAATAGATCTAAAAAAGAAAAAAAATGCTAGATGAGTTCGGCGTTTCCTATCTGACTACTCTGAGAAGAAAGGCCGAAACAAACTCAGAGGTCACAGTCTCTTTTAAAGTCCAGACATAATCTTGGTCAGGCCATATGAATAATAATATGAGGACCATGTAGATTAGTCTGAAATGGTATTTTGAGGAAAGAACCACACAGATTTGAGTGAACCTGTCCGGTCAGTGCAAGCATTTGTCAGTAATCGTGGAGCTCAACTCAAAACTTAAGGAGCTCAACTCGACGAACAATACCAAAGAAAAGACATTTAATTTGGGTAGGCCGCATAAACTACTCAAACTTCCAGACCGTCATGAAAACTAACTGAGAAATAAAAAAATATCCATTGCCCTAGTCCTCACCACATTCACAATACATAATTAAAATAATAAAATACTTCACAAAGTAATCATGTCAGTTTGTACCTCAACACGATGCAGTGAAATGCTGTTTTTTTTCTTAATAACCGACGAAAAATTTCAACGGACCCCTCCGTTGAAATTTTTCGTAATCATGTAAGTACTGAATCCATAGTACCTATCAGTTTTTGTTTCGGGTCACTGCTACCCTGTATAATATTCAACAATGTCAATGTGTAAATAACAGCCACACGGGCGATCGAAGGCTTCGCTTGCCGGCCTTTTTATAGATGGGTGACCATCCGTTAGGTACAATCGAGACCCGTCCGTGCCTCTGAAAGCACGATTTAAGACATTAGTCCCGGCTGTCATTCCTAGATCTTTGACAGTCGATACGGGAAGCCAGAAGCCCAAAAGAGTAACAAGCAGTCTTACCGAGAGGTATCGTGTTACCCAGTACCTAACTGGGTTGTGGAGGTCAGATAGGCAGTCGCTCCTTATAGAATTTGTTAGAAAATACATTAACTTTTTCTCAACCCGCGGCGATAAACATAAAGACCGTTGCGCCACTTATCTTCTTCCCAACGAAAGCACTTGGAAGTGGTGAAGGGTGGGTGGGCGTTTTGTGGGACTGTCTTATGTAACTTTGACGTTCGAAAAGTGCTGATTCTCAGCCTAGTTTTGAATTTTGTCCGATCTGTTAGATATTAAAATATGTCAATGTTATCTTCTTCGCGCATGAAACTACATTCAAATAGCCACTACGTAATAATGTCCATAAAAATATTTAATAAACTACCAGATGCAATAAAAGTTAACGGCACGGTTAGCGCAATGGTTAAGGGATTGACTGCTGCACTGCGTGTCGCGGGTTCGATTCCTGCACGGAACAAATATTTGTATGACCTACAAGTAGTGGTTCCGGGTCTGATTGTTTGTGTATGTGAGTTTATTAAATGTTTGTAAACGCACCCACAATACAGGAGAAAATCCTAGAGTGGGGCAACGTTTAAAAAAAACAGCGATACGACATTTATAAATAAGATCAAGCTAATATTAATTAAAAAAATATAATACACAATAAACGAATACATAAACGACAAAAAACTAATAGTTATTTGTTATACAAGAGTGCAAAGTTGCTTTTTAACCGCGTGTTCAATTTTGATGACCGAGCAAGCGAAGGATTCTAAAATTGAATCACGAGCGCAGCGAGTGATTCAAAATTAGAATCCTGAGCGTTAGCGAGGGAATCAAAAGAGCACGAGGTGAAAAATCTTTGCACTCGAGTGCAACACGTAACTTTTCATTCCACCTCAGCGAGGAAATGACTAAATGCAAAAAAAAAAACGTTTGCGCATTATTAACAGTTTCAGTCAATTCTGTTGGCGTCAAGCAAACTTCCTCGTCGCTAGAATCACTCATTTTAGTTTTTTCACTTGTTTTCAAGTTTCTTGTTTTTAATATACCTAAGGTTTAACAATGACGTGAAAAAATGCCGCGTAAAGAACCGCGTACAAAGCAAATTGAAAAAAGAACACCAAGAAGGTTCCGAGTCTGAGTTTTTAACAAATTAAAAAAAAGTTGTATGATATATTCGGCACCATAGAGGTAGCAGTAAATAGGTTTAATGTTTTTTTTAATTCACAAACTTAGTGCACACGATGTTCTAAATTCAATTTACTTTATCCTCTAGAGAATAAAAACGGCTTTTCCACTCAGATACTGAAGATTAAAAATACTCTTTCCGAGATGGTGGGATGAAAAAAATATTTAACACGAACAGACACCATACATAGTTAGTCGTTTATATACCTACATTCATACATACATAGATAAATATTATAATACGACATTATGTTAAATTTTATTGACCATACCAAATAATTATTATGTACCACAATCTTGTTAGAACATATTTAAAAATGGTTGATCTTCTTAGTTCGCTAATTTGTTTTTCAATTTAATTGAATTTTTATATATTATGAATTAATTTTATATTTTCTGCTGTGCCCTACAAGGTCCGTAATTGTTAGTTTTACGCCATTGTAACACCTTTATATAGTTCGATTCAAACTTAATGGCGGCTCGGAAGTTAGTTACTCGCTGCGCAGTACTCCACCCCTCACCCCCGCTGACACATAAATTCGTTACTGCGCAGCGACTCGCCTCATGTTCCGAGGCGCCATTAAGTTTGAATCGAGCTGTACCTACATTATGGAACCTCTATACCTACAAATTGGATTCAGTTGTACCCGGCTAGACTGGACGACCGAACCTAACATACCTAGTTGGGAAAAGGCTAGGCAGAATGATTGCCTGGCTGTTCACAATGACATTATTTATTTACATAGGATTGCTCTATTTTTACCTATTAGACTGCGAATACCTATCTACCTATAGGTACCTGCCAAATATACTTTTCACTTCTCATGCTCTGAAAGTGCTTGAATTTTGTGCACTAGTGCATTAACGTATCTACTCATAAATGTATCTATATTAAGGCAAAGAAATTGAGCCATAAAGCCAAACACAATAAGAAGTTCATAGATAGAATTTGATTCTATAATATTTACTTTAATTTATTTACCTCATGTGTTTTTTAAGACGTGAAAGATATTAAATGTTAAATTCAAGTACGTTAGGTTATTTAATTAATTTAAGAAAATTATTATTACAAAATTAATGAAATAGTAGGCTGTATAGGTCTGCAGCCCAAGCCTAATATCAATGCCGGGAAAAAGCATTTCCTTCAGTATTCAAAACTGTACTAATTTTACTTTGAATTTTAATGAAAGAAATGTTATGTTATACTACTGTTTTATATCCTCGCAATCGAAGTGAAAAGCAGAGTTTATAACTCGTCCACAAAACCATTTTATCATCGACAATGGTTCGTTTTGTGCACTAGTTGTAAAATCTACTATTACAGTTTCATGGGTACCTCTGCAAAACACTCAACGTTTACAGTCAGAAATTCAGGTACCTGAAGCGTCAATACATTCACTCTATACTAGATCGATTAGCCGTGCAATGATTGTCGAAGTCACCATTCAACCTCGTGAAAGCTGTGAAAGAGAAACAAATCAAATATCTCGACTTAGCACACGAGGTTGTTGACAGGTGGAATGTGTGCTCGGCTGTCATTGTGTTGACTGTCGTAACGGCCAGTGGCCTGATGGCTGAAAGCCTCGATCAACATCTCTCGACGCTCTCTTTAGGCGGTTGGATCATGGGCCTAAATCAGAAGGCCGTTTACGCAGTATTACTCCTCGATACGGCTCGCATCGTGAGGAGGTTTCTGTCTCTGGAGCCCTAGCCACCGGTAGCTTGGACTTCACAATCTGTTTAATTTTGACAGTTCAACAACATTCTTTGCGTTATTTACGTTGTTCATCATCTTCCTGCCCATAACCCATGTTACTTGGGGTCGGCGCAACACGTTTTCTTCTTCCATTCTCCCCTGTCAACCGTCGCGCGTGTCATCTACACCTTTTTCCTTCATATCACTCCTCATACAATCCATTCATCGTTTCTTTGGTCTTCCTCTCCCTCTCCCTCTTATTTACGTTGTTGAACAGACAAATTCGAATATTTTTTATGAAGCAATGGATTAGTGATATCGTTCAAAATGATTCAGATTGTGAGGATCACCATTAGGATTTAAATCATTTATTTTAAGAGATATTTAAATATGTATTTTAAGTTATTGAAGAAAATAAGTAAACGACATAATAATATTTTTTCGTTTACCTATTAATTTATTCACTATCACAGTAATTAGGTTCTTACCTATACCTACGACCGTGAGGTGGGCACGAAGCCTATCTACAGCTATCAGTAAATAAATCATTTAATTTGACTAGTCACGCTCCCCGTATTCTTAATTCCATTCAATTCAAGTTGACATTTTTATTTCCGTTTATATTGTAGGTATACGTCTTAGAGCTCGTGGCTAAGTAGTAACTGCCGCACAGGTCGATCCGTCAGGTTAAGCTACGCTTGCCGGGGTTGGTCTGTGGATGGGTGACCATCTTTACATACCGAGACTCCTCCGTGCCTCGGAAAGCACGTTAAGCCGTTGGTCCCGGTTGTCATTCGTGGATCTTTGACAGTCGTTACGGGTCGTCAGAAGCCCGAAAGTCTGACAACCAGTCTTACCAAGGGGTATCGTATTACCCAGTTACTGGGTTGTGGAGGTCAGATAGGCAGTCGCTCCATGTAAAATACTGGTATTCAGCTGCATCCGGTTAGACTGGAAGCCGACCCCAATATAGTTGGGAAAAGGCTAGGCAGATTGATTGATTGTATACGTCTTAGTCCTGAAAAAAATACTGAACTTACATAAAGTTCAATATTTTTCCTTATGTCGCAGATATATGCCAGTGAATTTGAGTGGTTAGCTTGCGTGTTCTGTACTGAGCTCACGCAACGCGTCGTACGTCCAGCCAGTAATGGGACTCGCCCATCAAGGAGCGCTGTCCCGAATTTGACGTATTATTAATTTATTATACATAAAACTAAAGGTATTTTAATGAAACACATTACTAAAAGATCAATAATTAAATTATCTTTAAAATGGTGGAGGTTTTAGAAAAATACGATTGATAGATTTTGCGAGATTCTCAGTTTTTTATCCGCGTTAGACATAACTTTACAAATTAATTTCACTACGTAATATAAACATAAACTAAAATATTCGTATATTACGTTATTAGGAAAATGCTCAAATGTAACATATATATTTTCCAAACCATTAACACTACTCGTTTAGACGTGATCTTCAGTATAAAATTCGTCGGTTATCGTCGCCAAGAAGTATTTTGCCATAATTTCCAAATTCTTAATCTAGTGGCTTTAGCTTGAGTAGGTCCTATGTGTTATCACCTATTTCTGTGTTTGTTGATTATCCTGTAATTGATGAAAGTCCGAGGTTATTGTTACCTAGCTATAGTACTTAAGATAATTATATTATAAACAGAAGCTGTTGGTGGACCTTTAAAAATAAATAAATAGTTGTGAGTTTGTGACGCGCGAGTCGTGAACTCGTGACTCATGATTATGACTGACGCGCACATTTACATTTGAGGAATAAAAAGGTTATACAATTTACAAATAGATACTTTTTTGAACAGTTATTGCATTCATAATAAATGAACAATGACAGCAGAAAATGATTTTAGAATAGGTACCTGCTTAATTATTAACTAAGTGTCATGGGCGTATAAATGCAAAATTGCCCCCAAAGTATGAATCCTACGATGCTACTAGATAATGCAAAATGGGGTAGATTTTTTCCGGATTCATTAAATTCATATTTTGATAGCAAAAAATAGAATGACAGCAATGCTTTAATGAAGATTATAGTATTCAATTGTTTTGGTTCTCATGACATTGTTGTAATACTTTTCTTGTAATATTAATAAAATTATTATCAAGGTACATACTTGTGACGGTGTTATTTCATATTATTGTGTGTTTTATATTTGTTAATTGGTTTTTAATAAAAAATACTAGTTTAATTAGTTAGCTACGAATTATATTAAAACGATCCTTAGTTTGGCAAATAATATTTTACGAATATTTTTTTTAAGAATTCTTTTAAAAATAATGATATATACAAAATTATAAAAAGCAAAAAGTTTCTGGCAGCGGTGGGATTCGAACCCACGCCTCCGAAGAGACTGGTGCCTTAAACCAGCGCCTTAGACCGCTCGGCCACGCTACCACATGACGATGAATCTGAAATTACGAATCATTTCCTAAATACGTTCTGTCTCTACACTATGGCCTTGATTCTATAATTAGAATACTTACAAAAACAAATTGCTTGAGCGATCTATTTTTGTTTGTGTCGCGTGTGCTGTATTTTATATTCATTACACCTATTATTTTTATATACACTAAAGGATTGTTGAAATACAATATTTTAAAGGTACTTAAATAATAAATTATTCTCAACACAAAACGATTTGTAGCTTAGGTATGATCTACGTGTTGATTACAAAGCATTTAAAATTACATTCATCATCCTTTTGACAGATAGGAATATTAATTATTAAAAAAGATTTACCTACTTAATAAAAAGTTAGGAATTTTGATAAAGTTATCAGTTGTTTTTGTGTTTTCAGTTAGGTATCAGTGACGTTAAATCAATAATAATCGAATTTAAATACTTAAGTAATAGCAGTAGATCGTAAGGGCGACTAATATCAACGACGACGTTATAATTATTTATAATAATTATAACGTCGTCGGTAACAAAAACCCTGGCCGATCTGTGAGGGTGTTGTTAATCATACTGAGAGTCTATTTTTGTGGTAATTTTCTGGAAAAAATAATAAACGCCGCATTTTTTTTCAATAGGGAATTTTGTCGGATTATTTACATGGGCCGTCATTTAGCGGGTCAACAAGTCATTATATAAAAAAAAAATATGACTATGTAACTGTTGCAGTATTTAAAAGAAGAGTGAAAGAACACTATCTTTCCACTTCGTCATAGTTTCGTAGGTATTTATGTTGTATTTTATTTATTTTAGAAGTATGTATGTATGTATGTTCGTAAGTATATTGTCATAAATGGTTAAAATGGTAATTTTATTGCAGTACCTATGTGCCTTTTCGGACAGGGTTTTTGTAAAACAAAACAACCTAATAATATGTTTTTTGACATTGTTAATTTGTTTCAAACTACTGCACGAATTATTTTTTTTGTTTTATTTTTTATAAATAAGTTTACTATAACTTTAACACGGATTTTGTATGCCTATCGGCGGAACATGGTTTGTGCACTTGACATTTAACATAAAAAAAACAACTGTAATCACCTATGTTCACAAAATAAATAAAATTGTATAGGAATAGGATGACTGAATTTATTGAAAACCTTTGAAGGGGTAAAATTACCCATGAAAATGTTTTTTTTTTATATTTCTGAGTTGGTCTAATAGCAAAAGTAGTTACGATTAAATCAGCTGTTCCATTTATTTATTTATATATTTTAAAATAAAACGGTGAAGGCCAATTACATTAGATTGTCTTTTGAATTAATGTGTTTGTCTTTGTTAAAGACAAAGACATTATTCAAGTACAGTAACCAAAATTTAACAACTACTCGACAATCATACGCTCATTTCACAATTACTCCAGACATACTGACAAGATCTTCTTCCATTCATCCGCGAACACATCACAGTCAGGCTTAGCGTCCAAGAGAGCGTTGAGCGCAGACAGTAAGTAGGTATGCGAGGGACAGGAGATTGGACTCGAGCGACGGTTCGGTTCCATACATTCTGATCGTGTTCCATTCCAGTACCTAGTACCTACAGTTTTTTATGGAACCGCTGGTTTTCAACCGAATTCAAAAAGGAGGAGGTTATACATCGGGCGGTTTTTGTTTCTGTGTTTGTACAGCGATTACTCCGCGATTACTGGGCAGATTTACCTGTTTTTTTTTTTCATTTGGTAGAGGAAGCTCGCTAAGTGGTCCCATATACATTTTATTAACTTTTCTTCGGTAGTTTTTGAGTTAGCTTCAATAATACGTATTTATTCCACTTGGTGTAGGTATGTTGATGATGTTATGAAGAAAAAAAATAGTTTATATTTTGTCACAGCAACACATGTATAAAACAAGATAATAAACTGGGGTACAACAATAAAAAAAGAAAAACAATAGGTTTAAATATAATCACGTTAAAATTATCTTACTGTCACTGTTGTTTACATAGCAAGTAGTGGTATACGAATTTGTGTATATAATATTCGCACCCACCTTAGTAGGTACCACAACAGCTAAAAAGAGTTAGCAAAAAAAAAACAATAATAATTTTATATAATTTTATTTTATATATAATAATTTTTTTTTAAGTAATTGTTTTTTTTTTGCTTTTAAAACTTTGTTTTCGGAAGTCAGTGTCAAAAAAAACGAAAATACAAATCTGAAGACACCGACTTCCGAAATTAAACTTATTTTTAATTCACATTGTAGTCTGTTAATGGAAGTTGTTTTTTTTTAAATGTTTTAGAGTTGTCCCCTCAGATCATAAAAAGGAATAGCCATAAAACATCCTGTTTTATGTTCTGAGGTTGTCCCAAATTAAAACTTTATCCTGATATTTTGTTTTAAATACCTTCTAAGTATTTATGAGTCACTACAATAACATTTAAGTACGATAAAATTATAATTAATTAACTTAATAATATCTGATCTTCTGTTTGGGAAATGATTGATCGAAATCTACTTACATTATAATTAGGCACCAACCTAGTACCTTTTAATCATATCTTAAGAGGGAACAGGGGCTGCGAGGAATTTGAAAAATAGGTATTTGAAGAAACTATTGCCGTCGCGCTGCGCCCAAAAAACCGAGTTAAACCACGGAAAGTGCGATAGGGACAACTGCAGCTCAGACCGATTATATCACAAATTTTTTGACGAAAACGACGTTTGGCATTCTCCTTTTTTCTCCTCGAAAACTAAGCCGATTTAATAATTTTTTACATTAAAATTTTAAGAAAGAGTTTCTAGGTTCCTGTTATTTTCTTTTATGTTAAAAACTTTTCCGAATTAGTCTGGTAGTCCTCTAATCACGGCGGTAAAAATGGGGCATTTTTGTAATTTTTGGAGGGTCATAGTTTCCTTACTTATTAATTGCTGAAAAAAAGGAAATGACATGCCTATAGAGACCCTAATTTTATGCAAAAAAAAATACAGCTCTAGAGGCATTATTCAGGAAGAAAAACGGGGAAGACGTTTGTATGGAGAATCGCGGGCCCTGTTCCCTCTTAATTCGGGTTGAAAGAAGTTGCAGCACCCAATCAAAATCCGAGGGCTTGGAAGGAAATTCCTATTGCTTTATTGGTTGCCATTCCTTTATTGGTTTGAAAAATTTACAACGTAAATTACGCAATGAACGTGGCTGAACTTTCGACAAAAAGTAAATTCAAAAAATCAAAAAACCCGACTGCGTAAAAACTGAACTTAAAAAAGATGGAATCAAGATGACCTATTTCTGTCTCCAATGTGGGATTGATTTTTTTTATTTTTTTTTTATTTTACACTTTTTGTTAGGTCTTTTTTGAGGTGTATCTATAGTACACCAGTATAGATGCATGAGGAACGGGGTGTAAAGTTCTCTCATGCTCTATAGAAAAGGGAGGATCCTCCGACCAGACGGGTGTTGTTTCTGGTGGGCCGACGATTCATGTCGGAACATTGTGTATATGCTAGTCGCGCTGTCAACTTCGCTTGCGCGATGCAGGCTGTGATGTTATATTCATGGACGAACAAAAAAAGTCGGACGGATTCTCGCTAACAAGAAACTGTGTCACTCAAGTCGGCCAGCTCGCTATACGTATGGAAGAAACCGTCCTATTTTTTTATGCATCCATGGTTATGTTACAAAGTGGTTTTGCCTCAGAACATATTTTATGATCTGAGGGTTTTGCATTTCGTGAAAATGGAATATCTACCCGTACAGGTTTTTTACAGTTATCTATGGAGTATGAAGGATCACCATGTGTCACAGTATTCAGGACTTATTCATCATACTTAATCCCACGTTGTGGTCAGCTTCCAGTCTGCGACAAACCTCGTTTTTAGATGACAGGATATCAGGGACTAAAGCTTCGTTCAGACTAGCGCGACGCGACACAGGTTATTGTTATACCGTGAAGTTTTCACGGTAGAAGAAATTATATTGTTCGAGTCGCGTCGCGCCATCGCGCTGGTCTGCACAAGCCTTTATTCATACAGAATTATACCATACTGTATGAATAGGCTTCTTAATATGAATATAAATTCTGACAATCAATCTGCCTAGCCTTTTCCCAACTATATTGGGGTCGGCTTCCAGTCTAACCGGATGCAGCTGGATATCAGTATTTTACATGGACCGACTGCCTATCTGACCTCCACAACCTAGTAACTGGGTGATACGATACCCCTTGGTAAGGCTGGTTGTCAGACTTTCGGGCTTCTGACGACCCGTAACGACAGCCGGGACCAACGGCTTAGCGTGCTTTCCGAGGCACGGAGGAGTCTCGTTATGTAAAGATGGTTCCACTACACTACACTTGAACCCCGGCAGGCATAGCTTAACCTGACGGATCGACCCGTGCGGCAGTTATTACTTAGCCACGAGCTCCTACTAATATAAATTCTGACAAAGGGGTAGAATATTAAATAGCCCTTGTATGGAATACTATTCGCCCCTGTACTTGTCAGATACAGATAGAACTCTAAACGGGCTGCCTGTGACGGGTGTTGAACACTGAGGTCATACTAGATGCCTAGACAATTAGGATTTACATCTATTTTTTATAAGATAGAGGGGTTCGTGGAAAAGAAATAACAGCCGCACGTGTTGATAGAAGGTTAAAAGCTGCGCTTGCAGTGGTGGGTTTGTGGATGGGTGGCCATCCCATTACATATTAAGACCCCTCCCTGCCACGGTAAGCACGTTAGGAAGCTGACTTAAACTACGAGATAGTTGGGAAAAAGCTAGGCAGATTGATCTGTACCCTATACGTAACACACGATCAATCGTAATTTGAATCGTGTTGAAACAAATTGCTAATCCATTGATTCATAAGTTCGAAAAAAAAACTGCTCAACAACCTAAATAACGCAATGAATGTTGTTGAACTGTCAAAATGAAACAAATTTGTCGTAGGTAATCGTTTACGAAAATGTGTTGCGTAATTAGATAGCTGTTTATGATAGATCCATTAGATGTAGGGATGTGCCTAGGACATTGCGCATAAAAGATAAAGTAATGGAAAAAAAAAAAAAATGAGCAGTGGTAGCAGTGAGCGCGATCTTTGTCGAAAGTTCGTACCTATTTTACAATGGGTAACTATATAATATGTACCATCGAAGAAGTTATCCATACGTAAACATAGATACTTTTATCCAGATATTCCCACGGGTTAGAGACTTATGCGGGAGAAACCGCGGGGCGCAGCTAGTAGATACATAATTCATAGTTTAGGAGCATGAGGAACAGGGTGTAAAGTTCACTCTTCCACCATAGAAAAGGGAGGATCCTCCGACCAGACGGGTGTTGTGTCTGGCGGGCCGACTGTCCGACTGTATTTTTTTTTTTTTTTTTTTGTTATGTCATCTCGCAGTTGACTCTCAGATTGAGGTCGCAGCTACTTAACCGGACCATCCTGTGGATGCCTTAAGCTACTAACTTAAAGCTTCCAGCCAGGGGCATAAACTATTCTATGTTATACTAAGCGAACGCTCGCTAAGGGCACCCCCTGTGGGGTACGAACCTCGGCTTAGGGCGTCGCTGGCGGGAGGACAGCAAGATGGGACAGGCTGGATCAAACAGATATTAATATTATTATTAATTGGGGAATTTAATGCTACATTTCTCAGCATAACGCGGGCTGGCGCTTCTGCGAGCAAGGGTCGGGGGGGAGTATTATTTACTCGGGAGTGTCGCGATCGCAATGGACCTCGTCGGCGAGGTCGGAATGCGGGTCTTTTTTACTGTTTTGTAACGTGCTGGTGTCCCTATTTTGTAACGTGCTGGTGTCCCTATTGCTTTCCTGGAGGAGGGTTATAGGGTCATCTGGGTCGGAGAGAACATGCCTCGGACGGCGAATCTTACTGATTTTAGAGGGGACATAACTGGCCGCTTTAACAATCAGAGGGTTGCGTTGAAGGGCGGCTTTATCAAAGAAACGCTTTGATTTGCGTTTTAGAAATTGGGCTAGTGGGGATTTTTAGGTCGAGATGGAGGATCTCGTTCCTAACGTACCAGGGGGCTCCCGTTGCCATTCGTAGGAAACGGTTTTGAAGCATTTGCATTTTATGCACGTGTCGGGGTTTGGCTTGTGCCCAGGCGGCGCACGCATAGGTCATGATAGGGCGGATGCATGCCAAGTACGTTCGCAATTTGCACCTAAGTGACAGTTTGCTACGTGCATTTAGCAAGGAGTGGAGTCTTCCTAGAGCGAAAGCGGCTCGCGAGCGGACCTTCTTTATGTGCTCTGAAAATGACAGTTTTTCATCTAGGACCACACCTAGGTATTTGGCTTGCTTCTCCCAGAGGATCGGCTTGTCAAACAGGGTGATTGGTCGGGGGAGGAGGATTTTTCTTCGGAGTTTCGGTTTCCTGAAAAGGACCGCTTGACTGTTATCGGGGTTAACTTCGATTCTCCACTTCCTGAACCAGGAGCCGAGCTGGTTGGCTTCGGTTTGGTGCCCGACTGTTGATGTCGGATAGTCTTATATATGTCGTTGGCGCGGTAAACTAATTGCGCGATGCAGGATTTGTGTGACGTCATGTCTTTGAGCATAGATAGATAGATAGATAGAAGTAAAATAAATAAATAGCATAGTTCGTATGTGGCGGTGTAACCGCTACAATAGTGCTACCTATACTCGCGCAACTCATCAATTTAGCACCAATTTTGAAGGCTTCGTAAGCCTCACTGAATAGATGAGGAGATTTTTTTAAAATTAAATGTTTTGAAGCTCTATTTCTGTCGTCCCACCACTTAAAAAATAATCACTGAAAACATTAATTCTGTTAATACTGAGGTGGCAGATATATTACTATAAGTATCTAAATGGTATTCGATAAAAATTATCTACTTACTTTGTTCCGAAAATTCAAATCTTTATGAGTTTTATTCTGAATGTTCTCATGTTTCACGCATGATGTTCTACATCGTAGATGAAACCTTTTAATTCGGGTATAGCTCTGAATATCAATGAAAACATCCTATAAAACATCCATATACTTTATATCCATATACTTTATTTTTGTTGAACAGAAAACAGTATTTTAGAGTGAAAAACAGTATAATACTGTTTTTAACAGTATGGTTGGCAACCCTACATATAGGTAACATTAGATTAAGTTTTAGCGTTTATCTGATTGAAATCTCTTGATACGTCAATGCGTAATGTCGATTTGACATCACACTTTATCGTATCAAGACGGGAAATCATTATTGATGATGATGATTTGTGCAAAACAAAAAACAAAAAAGATTAATCTGTTAGACATTTTAATCAGGCCAGGTGGTATGATATATTTATTATCACACCAATTAAATACTTTACATAATTATAAATCTTTTAATTTAAGTTATGAATGTATTTTTGACTCGGAGCTCGTGGCTAAGTAGTAACTGCCGCACGGGTCGATCCGTCAGGTTAAGCTACGCTTGCCGGGGTTGGTCTGTGGATGGGTGACCATCTTTACATACCGAGACTCCTCCGTGCCTCGGAAAGCACGTTAAGCTGTTGGTCCCGGTTGTCATTCGTGGATCTTTGACAGTCGTTACGGATCGTCAGAAGCCCGAAAGTCTGACAACCAGTCTTACCAAGGGGTATCGTATTACCCAGTTACTGGGTTGTGGAGGTCAGATAGGCAGTCGCTCCATGTAAAATACTGGTATTCAGCTGCATCCGGTTAGACTGGAAGCCGACCCCAATATAGTTGGGAAAAGGCTAGGCAGATTGATTGAATGTATTTTTGACACACGTATTTACAAGATTTATTTTTATTTTTAAAAGAGTAACCGTGGAGTTTCTTGCGGGCTCTTCTCCATAGGAAACGACTAATTGGAACCGTGCACCTATTATAGCTTCTGACGTTTCATAAGTGCCCTTGTAGGTTTATGTGAAATAAAATAATTTGAATTTTGAATTAAAAACTAACGGTCTTAAAATAATTATAATGGTATATAATTATATACAAAAGAAAGAATTATATACAAATAAGAAATAATTATAGGGCATCAAAATAGTGCCCACTTAGTCCCCGACCCTTGCTCGCAGAAGCGCCAGCCCGCGTAATGCTGAGAAATGTAGATTTAAGGCTGCTGGAGGCTTTGAGTGTAGTAGCTTAAGGCAGCCACAGGACAGTCCGGTTAAGCAGTAACTACCTTAGTGGTATATCTGTGAGATGCCCTAGTTAAAAAAAAAAGCCCACGTCTCTCTTCATTCCATACAACGTGGCAATGCTGCCAGCCTTTTGGGCACTTTTCCTGTTGACAGCGATGCGGACGAATTTGTTGATGCCTTATAATTATTTCTCCCCCCCCCCCTTTTATAAATTTGTATATACCATTATTATTAGATATTTTAAGTCTGTTAGTTTCAGTCTGTTAGTGTAACGGTTACACCACTAGACTATCAATGCTGTAGCTGTTTGTTACCGCTTCCAGCTTATCTTTATCTTTATTAAAATCATATTATTTTTATGTGAAAGGAATCAGAAAGACTTTTTATCTTTCAAAAACACATTTTAACCTACGCCTATAATTTACCCACTACTTAAGGACCTACCAAGTAGGTACCGAAATATTCACTTAAAATAATTTGATTGAATCGTGTCCTTTCGACTAAAGGTGATATTTAACCAATTTGTTCGCTTAATTTTATAGCTCAAATTGTAGCGTTGTCACGTTCGGCAGACTACCCGATAAATTGTAAAATGACTCAGATTTTAACAGATTGTAAGTTTCTTTACCATTGAACATTTTATGCACTTTAGGTACTACTTAGTAAATATGCAGACTGAGGTTTGAGGCGAATTCGAAAACAATTTTAAGTCGAGAATACAATCCCGAGCATGTATTTCAATCCCGGGATTACAGGATTTTTTATATGAAATCCCGGGATCCCGGGGCTCCCCCGAGATTTGACTATGTGGTTTCTAATTGGGCTCAAAAACTTGAGTAATTTCTTAAGAAATGTTCTTAAGAGTATTGTATTGAAGTATTCCGAGCGGGGAAGTCTCTTCTAAGTTCTACGACAAACATATTATTAGGGCTGTACCTGGGTTTTTTTTTTTTTCATTATGTAATAAATGCTATTATACACCATTTTTCAGCCTTTTAGCTTCCAGTTTTAGGTAGCTCTAGAGTAAAGTGACTGGTCTACTCGTATTAATATATTCTAAGCAAGGTCATTGTCAAGGCGCAACGGACTACGGAATGCAAACTATACCTGTTTGTGGCAATCCCGATAATCCCAAGATTAGTCAAGTACAGTCCCGGGATTTTCGGGGTTACAGAACGGCCGGGATCTCGGGATTTTATTCTCTAGTTAGGTACAATACAAAAAAAAAATCCTAAAAAGATTCATGATTGGAATCGGCAGGTTTATTTTTATGTGAATAAAGATGTCATGACTTGATAACTTTTGTAGGGTATGAATTAAGGCTCCCGTAGACAGGCGCGAGGCGACACCGTTAGAACAATTTCCGTGAAGCTTTCATAGAAATTGTTCCACCAGAGTCACGTAGCGCCGTCGCGTCGCGCCTTTCTGCAGCAGCCGTCAGGAGGATCTTCGTCTCATTCCTTCTGGAGTGCGACCCATCTTATAGTTTATTTAGGACATTAAAATTCGTATATTTATCGACTCTACTTAGATTATTCGTTTAGGTAATAGATACTCAACTGACCTATTGCTAAAATAAATAAGCGTACAAGATTACTGAGCATTGTTTTAAATTACAAATAGTGCAATCCACGACGACGCGCCCCTCTCCGCGATTACTGTACTGTAAGCTGTACTTTAGTACGGAGCGGAGCGGAGTGGGGCGCGTCTCAGTGGATTGCACTATCTATATATTGGGGTACCTATTCCTCCAGTCAAACCAAGGCAGACAGTGTATTGCAGGCACCGCCCAAGTGCAGTTGAAGTCTGAAGACTAACAAAACAATTTCTAAGAAAACTTACCGGTGTTGTGTCGCGCCGTTGCGTCGCACCAGTCTGCACGAGGCTTTTACCTTGCGAACCTAATGAGCTCTGTTGGTATTTAGCCAGTATGTTCGGGATCTTAGCTAACAAATGGTTACTATTATTCTATTTTTCTACAACTATTAGATTCGGTCTCCTTCATTATTGCAATAACATGCATTTTTTTCTTTTAATCATCTTCATCTTCCTAGCTTTTTTCCTACTCTGTTGGGGTCAGCTTCCAGTCTAACCGTATGCAGAATGAATACCAGTATTTTACATGGAGCGACTGTTTATTGACCTCCACAACCCAGTAACTGGGTAAAATGATACCCCTTGGTAAGACTGGTTGTCAGACTTTTGGGTTTCTGACGAACCTACCTTAAAGTGCTTTCCGAGGCACGGAGGGGTCTTGGTATGTAAGGTGATCACCATCCACGGACCAACCGCGGCAAGAGCGATCGACTCATGCGGCTGTTATTACTTAGCCACAAGCACATTTTATATTTTAGTATCACTTCATTAAAATTTTATCAGTTTCGGAAACAAAAGTCATTTCCTCATAAAAAGAACTTCCTCAGTTCTCTTCCGTAGGATTTCAATGCCTTTTAGTTGATATGACGAAATTGATGAGTGTGTGAGGCCCAATTGGCACAGTGGTGAAGCTTCTAGGTACCAACTTTCCATCTTCAGGGTCACAAGTACTATTCTTATTTAAGTATTGAATGTTTGGGTCATCGGGTTAGCGCAGCGTATTTTTATCGCGGCGATTTTTTTCTCGTATTGGATTTTCGACGCTAAGCTTAGCGCTGAGAGTTGAATATCCAACTGTGTGTTTTCTTGAAGCGCTCGGATACACGTTGAATGCGCTCTGTTGGATTCTCAATGCTCGGCTCAATATCGAGAGTTGAAAATGCAGTGTTAGAAAAAAAATGTGTCCGTGCGAATCTGTACCCTAATTACGTAGGTATTACACGATCAATCGGAACTTGAATCGTCATGAGTTCCAAAAAAAAAAAACAGCTCAACAACGTAAATAACGCAATGAATGTTGTTGAACTGTGAAAATAAAACAAATTTCTCGTCATTGTTTACGAAAATGTGTTGCGTAATTAGATAGCTGGGCTTATGCGTGTGCTGTCAACCATTTTCCCCAACTTTAAAAATATTGCTTTGCTTGATACCATTGGAATCGTTAAACAAATCCAAATGTAAATTATACTATTTTCTAGAGGCGAGGGCTTCATAAATCTCAATTCCTACCGGTTTATTTTCCGAACAACCACTCTATGGATACGTCGTACTGCATTTTGCTGTGGGGAAATGCAACCGACATTCAGGCTATAGGTATTTGTGCTACAGAAACGAGCCACTCGAGCAATTTATAACCTAAGTTGTAGGCATTCACTGAGGGATACATTTAAGGAAATAAACATAATTACAGTCGAATCTCAATATGTATTTGAGAACCTGAATTATGTCAAAAAGAATATTAATCTATATTCTAAACACAGCGACATAGTATAAATACTAGAAACAAAGATTTACCTATTGTGCCCAAGACTAGGCTCCAAAAAATTAATAATTCATTTAAGTGCCAAAGTACCTATACGTGTGTATAGACAACAAACTCGCCTCAGTAAATTTAAATCATTTATTGAACACAAACTATGTCAAAAAGGTTTCTTAAAAGTTAAAGATTACTTAGACGACAAAAGGCTTGGGATTAACTCCATAATACTTCATACTAATTTAACTGGTTAGTTTATTTTATTTGACTGTATAATTAGATAGCAGGTGTGGCAAAACTGGTGATGATTCCAAGATTAGGACCAATTTGTTAGACTTTTTTATCCATCGACTATACCGGTAGCAATTTTCCTAGACAAGACTGGGAATAGGCTTTCATTTTTAATGTGTTCTCCAAGGCACAGTTTCGTTTTGTAAATAATGACCAATCTAAAGACTGACCGCACCGCGTAGCCTCGTACCGCTGTTATTTATTCTTTTGATTAGATCTTAATAACTATCTGTTATTTATAACACGTTGGATGAAACAAGGAAAAGTGAATTAATGAAATAAATGCCTACTTAAGGGGGTGAATTCCATATTAATCAGAAAATTGACGTAGGTCCACACTGCAACCTTTTTTCTCAGTAATTGTTTTTTTTTTTTTTAATCATGTGTTTATCTAATAGTTGTTATTGTGTTTTTTCTATCAGGAGTTTCTCAGTATCAGCGCGAAGTCTGGTTTTCTTCCCGGTTGATGGCAATAGGCTTGCCCCCATTACATATTATTATGGGACTTAAAGATAACTGGCGAAATGTGGGTGTACATAGGTACACCTCTGCCTAACCCTATGAGGATTACAGGCGTGATGTTAATCTTTATTATATGTAGTTATGTTAACAGCACAGGATTTTCCATTTAAAACCAAGAAAACGGGTTGCACTCCGGGAGTGCCGGCAGAAGTGAAAACTTGAATATTAACGTTGTGCATTTTTGATATTTTGGAATGTTAGGGAATAATTTTGCACCGGTCTGCTCTCCCTCCGTCTTACGAATTTTCGATCAGGTCACGTGTCCTGACGCGAGTTTAACATTTTTTACCCATCATAAAAATAGTGCACAACGCCGCTAAAGAAGTTTTAACTTCAAAAAAACTTTTAAAATATCGATGAAATAACCACGTCCAGTCTTTTCAACCGACTTCAAAAAGGAGGAGGTTCTCAATTCGGTTGTATTTTTTTTTTGTATGTTTGTTACGCGATTACTCCGCCAATTATAAATTGATTTTGATGATTCTTTTTTTGTTTGGTAGGGCATACTTCAGAAGCGGTCCCATATAAATTTGGTCAAGATCTGATGAGGGGTTTTTGAGTTAGCTTCAATAATACGTATTTTTCCCATCTAGTATATGTGGACGATATTCTAATAGTTCCTGTCACTGTAATTTACATAGCAGGTAATGGGTATTCAAATTTTTTGGGGGTTTTGTGTAGGTACCACCAACTAAAAAGTGAAAAATAAAAACTTTTTCACAAAAAATCAAAAGTTGGTGGCAAAAAAACGAAAATAAAACTCCAAAGACACCGACTTCCGAAATCAAAGTTATTTTTCACTTTGTAGTGTTTGTTTTGGAAGTCGGTTTTATTTTTTGTGAAAAAGTTTTTATAGTGATTAGAACTATTTTCTTATTTTCTTTATTTCGCAGAAACCAGTAAATACGATAAGAATTACCTATATAAAATAAAACAGTACTCAGAGGATTCTTAAGTAATTTTATTCAGTTAATGCCTGTAAAATGGTTTACGTTAAAAAAAAAACCTAAAGAAGTCGTTTTGATCAGCGCTTTCGATGGTCAAGGTTAATGGCTGGTTAATTTTTACTAGCCTATTACTGTCCCACTGCAGGGAAAAGACCTCTTCTCATACACAGAAGGCACGAGCACTGATCACCACGCTTGCTCAAGACGGGTTGGTGATTTCAGACTTATATTAATTTATAAGTCCAGGTTTCCTCACGATGTTTTCCCTTCACCGTTCTCAGTAATGTCCAATATAAACTCGAAAAGTAGCAGGCCCTTAATTAAAGTATTCTCAAATGAACATTTTCCTCTTGATCACGGCATGAAGTTATTTAAATTCTAATCTCTGTTTTGTACTGAATACATACTCAATGTGCGAATATATTATGACTGTTAAGGGAATGTTTTGATCAATTGCCAAGTGTGTCAGCCACTGGGGATGTCCCTTGCTAGATGGATAGTGTTCATAAACGGTATGGTTTTCTTATTGCTGATATCATGAAATACTGCTAGGTGGTAAAAGGTAAAAAACGAATTCAAATATTAATTTGCTTGAATATAAATAGTGGAGAGTACAAAGGTACTATCTACCGCTACCTTTGTACTCATAATTATGATTATGTCGGATCTGTAGGTATCTCATAAAATAAATAAAGATTATTCGCTAATCGCTTAGAAAATGCTGTCCTACTCGAGTGTTGGGTGGCTACGATTTTTCTGCTGTTACCAACAGAAATTAGTTATTTATCCAACATGTGAGGAAAGTTCGTTTTTCCTATGAGTTTTGATTTTGAGTCTTGAGCGAACGAAGGATTGAAAAATAGAATCACGAGCGCAGCGAGTGATTATAAATTTCAATCCTGAGTAAGCGAAAGACTCAACAAAACGAATAGCAAAAGAACTTGCTCACATGTTGCATACAAAACTTTTCACCACGACCAGCAAGAAAGTATTCAGTCATCATAGGTAAATAAATTAAATAGACACAAAGCAAATCAAAATAATTCTTTATTTTTTAAAATATCTGTAAAACTTAACATAAAAAAATCAGGCAAGGTTAGTTTCTGAACGGGATCATTACTTTCCTCACTGTACAAACAGTGAGGAAAAACCAACTTTCCTCACTGTTCAAGCAGTGAGGAAAAACCAACTTTCCTCACTGTTTTCGTAGAGGAAAGACACTTCTTTCGTGCGGGAGTGGTGAAAAATACTTTACTTCACATTATTTAGAATGCGTAATCCGATAATAATCTGGATGTTAAGATCAAAGATAAAGAGATACCTAGATATAAGAAATCAAAACAAGTGTCCTGTGTCATATTGGTAGACGGGATTTTGATTAGATACCTACTATGGATTTGCTATAAAAGATAATAGTGTCGTGTCGTTTGCTATCTTTTTGTGGAATCTAGGTACACGTGTCATGTGATAATAGAAAAATATTTAATTTCTAATTACGCAACACATTTTCGTAAACGATTACGCAAGATTTGTTTCATTCGAATAAAATACAATACTTACTCTTTATTGTACACCATACAAAATTACAGACATAACATTTTTTGACAGTTCAACAGCAATCATTGCGTTATTTACGTTGATGAGCAGATTTATTTTTCGAACTTATGAAGCAATTGATTGGCAATTTGTTTCAAAACGATTCAAATTCTGATTGACCGTGAATTACGTATTTAGGGTACAGTTTTATCATTATCATGTGCCTAGCCTTTTTCAACCATGTTGGATGGCTTCGAGAATTCAGTATTTTACATAGAACGACTGCCTGACCGACTATCTATCTGAGTGTAACAACTGTCAAATATCTACAAGTAAAGAAAGAAAGAAAAGAAAGAAAATACGTTTATTTGCGGTACAAGATGACGCAAGCAAATAGATAAAAAAACGCAAGCAAAGAAAATATGCGTCACCTCGACGCAAAACGGCCATCGCTCAGCACAAAGAGAATATAACCAATAGAGAGCGTATAAGCCGATTTCTTCTAAGTACACGACTCACTACCGCGGGCCGGGGGACGAGGAAGAATGCGCGGCTGCAATTGGTCAGTTCAAGGTCAAGTTGCGTAGGTATGTCTGATTAGGGATTGCTCTACTTGATTAAGGGAAAATAGTCGATATCGATAAAATGGATTTTAACTTTATAAATAATGCTCAATAAAAATCACATTAATATTTAATCGAAATCAGTCAGTTGCAAAAAGAAAAACAAGTATCCTCTTATTATTGATTTTTAAAATGAATTAATTTGGTATATGTTTTTCGAATTAGTTTTAGGGTCCTGACTATTCTTGGTAAAAAATGATAAACGAGCGTCTACATATTTCTGAATTATGCATCTTGCTAATTCAATCAAATGATTTGTTGATTCTATTTCATATTACACAAACGAAAAAACTGAGAACCTCCTCCTTTTTTAAAGTCGGGTAAAAGTAGATAGGTATTTAATGACAGTATCTCAATTGAATAAAAATTTAATTAAGTTTATTTTTATTAGTATCGATATCGAATTTAGCCATTAAAGGTAACAGCACAGATTTTTACGATAAAAATACAAAGGGAAAGAAAGGGATAAAACAATTAGAATTCCCTAATGAAAGAAAAGGACTTTTCCAAAAGACATCAACGCGCGACTCTTCCGTGTGCTCGGTCACCCAAGCACCATTTTAAATAGACCCCTGCGCGGTGGCTCATAATGTGATTAAATCAAAAATAGTTTTCGTAGTGTTTATTTACCGATGAAAATGTATGGCATCCTTTTTGTAACTAAATGTCTTGGAATGTTTCCCACACCACTTCACCGCGCATGAAGGCAATTTTATGCGTTATAAATTACTTAAAAAATTATAACAATTTGTAATTATTTAGCGTGCACACAGGTCTAACACTTGGTCACAACTAGAATGGTTACTAGTACCTTATCCTATACATAGGCGACAAAATACTAATACTTTTCGAGCGGCGGGGAACTGTATGCGCAGTCAAGTGGTTTTATAGTCTTTGGCTCAGCATAATGCTGGAACCCTTTGCGAGACAGAGTCCCAGCGCTGGCTTTCAGCGACAACCGGCGTTGACGTGTTGACGTCAACCGGTGTAGCATAAAGAGAAATAACAAAATAAGGCCAAAAAATCAATAAACACTAGTTTAAATATTATAAACAATAATAAAATATAATACTTATTTAAAGTGGCAACATTTTGTAGCGTGACAAGTGACAGCCGGGTTCCGAGGCACGGAGGGGTTTTGGTATGGTATAAAGATGGTCACCCATCTACCGACCAACCGCGGCAAGCGTAGCTTAGCCTGACGGATCGACTCCTGCGGCTGTTATTACTTAGCCATAAGCCCCTTCTAATCATAACTTACATAGTAGTATAGTAAATTATACAATCTATAATGTAACGACTCATTTTTAAAACTAAATTATCTTTTGTTAGTAGGTACTTCATTAAATTTTATTGCTTATTCATCTTTATCGCCGTTTGTTTTGCTTTCATTTACTTTAATATTATATTTTATGGTGGAACCCTCACCGTGAAATTTTTGAAATAAGTAGTAAGTAATATTTTATTTACAATTGACCGTTTGTGAAACTATGTAAGTATGTAGTTTGTGGAAAAGGCAGCTTTTTCGTTGTCTTCTTTGTGGACACAATATTTTGTAATATTTTACGTAATTATAAGAAAATTGAAACAGTCATCTAGTTTCGGACACATTGCCGAGGGATTGGTTGACTCTTCACGTGACCAGACTGCTGGCCTATTTTTCCCCGACGTACGTTAGCAAAAAGTATTGGTTATGATTTTGATCGGCGTGTAGGTATGTATATGTATGTATGTCCATCTGTTACCTCATAACTTCTAAACTCCTCATCATAATTCGACAAATGAGGTATTGTTGGAAGCGTCTTGATCGTCCGCTGGTTTTAGGATATGTAACGTCACATGAATATAGCGGCCTCTAGAGGACAAAAAGTCAAAGACAAAAAATAAGTTATACGTAATAAGTAATACAAAGACATAAAAAAAGAAAGTTATATTTTGATGATGCCTTGTTGGGTATCAAATGAATGGGCTTCATAAGCACATTTCAGATATATATATATTATAATATAACCCCAAAATAATTTAAGTAATTAATAACAAAAGTTATAAAAAATAAAACAACTCCGACAAAAAAGTCAACTAAAAAGGTTTAAACAAAACATCACAGAAAGTATAATAAAAATCCGGAGTCAGCCCAGGTTCGCACGGACGTGTTTTTATCGCGGCGATTTTTTTTCGTACACTGGATTTTCAACTCTCGGTATTGAGCCGAGCATTGAGAATCCAACAGAGCGCATCAAGCGCGCATCCCAGCGCGTCAAGAAAACACTGTTGGATAATCAACTCTCGGCGCTGAGCAGAGAATCGAAAATCCAATACGCGAAAAAAAATCGCCGCGATTTAAATACGCCTGGGCTTATAAGTATTAGGGCATAAATCGAATAGATGACGTGTGACTCCGGATTTTTAATTTGTCTGTGTTTCGATGTTTTGTTTATACCTTATTAGTTGACTTTTTTGCCGGCCAATGAATCAACGTACCTAGATATGCTGCCAGCCATTTCGGCATTTTCCCGTTGACAGCAATGCTGTGAAAATATTTTGTTTAAATTTTAAAGACTACCCATCTCTTAACAAGAACTTTCGGCTTGAACTTAAACCGCTATCTTTTAAAAAGTTAACAGATATTGATACAACGTCCTTCGGGTAAAAGGTTTTCTTTTTCTTGTTAAGAAAGATAAAATTATGAGTTTTAGGTACTTAGGTACGCGAAGTTATTAGGGTCTTGTCTGGGTATCTTTTATATTAACCGTTAGAGTGGTTTTTATATTTTTATATATTTCATGAATACTGTTATTAGTATTACGTCCTTTTATTTTACTCTTGTGTTGCTGTATTAAATTGATCAGGAATACGTGACTGCATTTATTTCGTTCTAGATCTAGTTTAGATAAAAAATTCATGACGTTTTCATGATCTTTAAATCTTTGTCTGTGTTGATTGTCTTTTCAACTATTGTTGATACATAGACAATATGAGACTGTTCTGTTGAGGTAATTCAATGACATGTTAGGCACTTCCTCCGACAAAGGCGATCAAAATTGTCAGTACAGAACGAAACCTACCTAAATAACTATAGCATTATCTATCGGGCTATCAGTTCCTTTAAAGTTCACGTATCATCGTACATAGATCAATATGCTAAATGCTCCATCGTTTGCTGAACAGCACCACATTTGCAATCTACTTACGGCATTTTTTTTTTGGCGTTTAGTTGGCCGGCAATGATACTATGAAAATCCATATCTGTCATGTTTAGCGGCCGAATAAATTACTATGAAAACTCATACTGTCGTGTTATTTAAAAATGGAACGAACTTTTTACTTCGACACATGGCAACCAAAGAGGTAACTTATCAAAGATTATATATAAATTTCGATTTGGCTTACAAATAGAGCTGTTTAGAGTAAAGAAGAATCAAATGAACATAGTATGCGCGTGAAAAATTATCGTTGTTCGCCATTGATTCCGGAATTTATAATTAATTTACTCAGTTTGAATTTCCGCGCATTATTTCAGAAAGACACATTGATGGACTCACGTATGTGTACCTCGGCCCACAATTTCGTGCTGCAGGCCGCGAGATTAAAGCTTCATTCACACTGCCGCGACGCTTCGTCGACGCGACGCGACACCGGTTATTGTTGTACCGTGAAGTTTTCTTATAAATTGTATTGTTCGAGTCGCGTCACGCCGTCGCGTCGCGCTAGTCTGCACGAAGCTTAATGTAGTTTTTAATTACAACGATATAATGTTATTCAAACAATTGAAACCTTCTAAATACAGATTAATGTGTTACTAATTCCCATTCGTGAGTGATTGAGTAAGAATTTATCCTGAACAGGCTTTATCCTGATACACTTTATTTAGATACCTACTTTTGGAACAGACCGCAAAGGTAACCTGAGACTTTAAACTCCCAATTTTATAGCTATCCAGATACCCATTAGCATAAACTTTGAAAGCCCCAGGGCCCTACGCAGGCCCAGGCCGTATTCAGCTGGATCAATAAGCCGGCGGGGAAACAAATGCTTTTAGCATTTTCGTAGATTAGGTTTAGATAGAGATTTTAACTTCGGGAGTAGATATAGAGTGCTCGTCCTCTATTTTTAACCGACTTCAAATATATTTCAATAGTAAAAATGTAGGTATATAGGTTAAAACCCGAGTGTGAAATATGTATTACAGTAAGGCCATTATAATAGGTAACATTTGACAATTAATCAAAATTCAACAACGTAACCTTGTAACGCCGGACATAAAATACCTAATATATTTTTCACCTCAGCACCTCAAACAAGCAGGTTTTGCTGTCAAAAAACAGTGAGCAAAATTCGATTTTGCTGCGAGCGTGAGACAAAGTAACTTTTTAATTATTTTTTTTAAATGCCGTGAACAGACTGTTGGGTCTACTCACAAAATTCTTAAGATTTGAACTTCAATTAGTTTCGTCACTCACTTCGATGCGAAAAAAGCGAGAGATAGAAACAAGTCGATTCGAAGTTCGATTTCAAAATTCCATAACTAGTAGGCCCAAAAATGAAACAAACAATAAAACGTTCGGATTCACATAAAACCTCAAAATTGCAAATCATCTGGTATGGTTTTATTGAAATTCTGTTTTTTTTTTTTTTTTGGAATGAAGTTCTCTAGGCGGCTTGCGGTAAGAGTGCACTGGCAGAAATCGTCACGGGAAAGGCGCTTGCGACTGTCTTCTTCTAATTCAAAGAGAAAGAAAGATGGTGTGAGATAGTAGTGTGAATTAGGTCAAAATGCAAATCCAAGATGGCGGATGCGATTCACATTTTTCATAATTGGTGTCGTTTTCATAGTTTTCCGGGGTGCTAAAGCCGATCGTGAAGTCAAAATGTAAATCCAAGATGGCGGCTGCGAAAATTTTCAAATTTTTCTTCATGGGTGTCGTTTCTATGGTTTTCAGGGTTGCCAAAATAAAAATCCAAGATGGCGGCTGCGAAAATTTTCACATTTTCGTCATGGGCGTCGTTTTCATAGTTTTCGAGGGTACTAAAGCCGAAAGTGAGGTCAAAATATAAATCCAAGATGGTGGCTGCAAAATACGAGGTGATGAAGATTATGTAAAAAGAAACCTTGTCCGATCCGAAAAGGGCATTATGGTACTGCAGTAACATTACAAAAGAGTATTTTTTGTTATTATTATTTATAGTAAAAAACTTATTTGTATTTAAAATTCACATTTTTATTTTCAAAATTACCTAAAATCCATAAAAAAAAATTGCAAAACTCATACTGCGACGGCCGCCGCCCGCACCAAACGTAAAATTCACCATTTAAAAAAAATGTGGGGATTCCTTTTACCTGAAAATTTCCACATAAATATGCTCACAGTACGATACCTAGCAACACCCTCACGGATCGGACAGGTTTTTTTTTACATGTTGTATGTTCTCGCTGCTGAGGTGAAAAGTTGTATGTGATACACAAGAGCAAAGTTATTTGCATCTCGTGTCTTTGAATCCCTCGCAGCGCTCAGGATTCTAACCTAGAATCACTCGCTACGCTCGTGATTCAATTATAGAATCCTTCGCTTACTCGGGATTCAAAATCAACACTCGCAGCAAAAAACAACTTTGCTCTCTTGTTGCACAAATAACTATTTTCGTTTTGTTAGAACTGCACAATTGCTTAACTTTTTTCAATTACGATTTCATATTTATTGTAATAATGACCGATACGAGAAATTTTACGCTTTGCTTTCACTAAACTGACAGACGTCAAATGTTACCTATTAAAATGGCCTTACTTTAGTTACTTAGATATTAGTTTTTCGTACCTACCTACATAATATCGAAGAACAACTTCTAGGGTACCCTATATCTAACAGGATTAATTTTTAATCTTATGTAAATAGTACATACATTTGTGTTTAGATATCACTGTTGTTTATTTCTAGAGCATGATTTGACAGCATGTTTAAGACTTTTAGAATTAAATACTTACACTAATTGGCACTTACCTAGAAACTATAGAACACTATTTGGAAATCCTGGTTCAAAATTGTAGATCTAGGTAAATTAGAGGAGGGAACATAAAGAAGAATCCAGAAAATCAGAATTCGAGAATGTTCTAGATTTGATTAACCACATAGGGAAGACGAAGCAATGGTGTATGTTCATCATTCACGCGTAGACTGAGTTTTCCTATTCGGTAAGTTTTTCCCACAGGAAATTGATAATAACTATTAAAGAAAGGAAGGACAGAAGGAAAACTTTTATACCTATTAACACACGCATTATTTCTACGCCATCATGACGTAATGCGGTTGGGTACAGTATAAATATGGACAGTACAGAAACTGCGCAGTAAAAGTTCGAAATGGCACACTCACACAGACGCGCTTGTGAGAAAAAGATTATTAGATATACTACATTTAGAGGCATTGATATCCACTTAACTATCAACTTTTGAGTGTCAGGATTTTCAGGTTACCTATTAGTTAATTATTTAATCATGTAGGCATTTTAATATGTGGGTGTACCTACTACAGGTGCACCTCTGCCCAACCCCTCGGGGAAACAAGGCGTGATGTTATGTTATGTATTTTAATATCTATGAATATGGTGTGTAGGGAAAAGGATTATAAGAAAGCACATGGAGACAAGACTAGGCATTTATTTCAATTAGACTTGTCAATAAATAGGTATTGTTAATGAGAAAGCTAGTTATCCGTTCCAAATCTAGGTCTTCGTGGAGAAGAAGGATAAGAAACTCCACGGAAGCTTGTTTTGAAGTATTTTATCAACATATTTTTACATTAGCATTTAGTTTTGTTATTACATTAATCTCTTGGACCATTTCTTAAAGCTAACAACTTTATCAATGACAAATAGAATATGAATATTCCATAATTAGATTTAACACTTATGTAGCAATATTAGCAATATTTTAATACATACAGAACATCATAGTTATCAGCAATAATCAAGATATAATGACAATTTAACTTACATGAACATTGTAGTTAGTCGATCTTTCATCAGAAGTGATCTGATGATCCTTAATTCAATCCATTTTACAATAAAAGCAGAACTTCTGATAAGCAACATTATTTCCTTATATTAGCTTTTAGCAACTCAATATTACGGACATGGACATCACTCAGGGTCTGTTCTTAGATGTTAACATAAGCTTTTATATTGTTACCAGTCCAGTGACACGTACAGAAAGAGTGCAAGAATTAAGTTACACGACCTTTTAAAACATTTCAAATGACAGTTGTCTACCTTACCCTATCTAACATGAATATTGCCACAGATAAAATGAACTGAACTATTAGTACAAAACAAATACTTTTAAACTATAAACTGTAATAATACCTTTACAAAAATATAATTTATACGTAAACTAATCTCTTAAAAAATAATTTAATAAAACTTGTATCCTCAATCATTTAGTATTTAAATATAGGAACAACAAATAAATCAGTGTGACGATACTACATAATTCAACCAAGATATTGGAGACAATAACAACAGTTGAGTCAAACCAGCTTTCTAATTACGCAACATATTTTCGTAAACGATAAAGACAAATCTGTTTCATTTTGACAGTTCAACAACATTCATTGCGTCATTTACGTTGCTCTGCAGTTTTTTTTTCGAACTTACGGAGCAATGGATTAGCAATCTGTTTCAAAACGATTCAGATTCGGATTGATTTTGCATTACGTAATTAGGGTACAGTGTTTGACTTATAAAAAATAAGTTTGTTATTAAATTCATTTAGTAAATTAATCATAGATATTAATTACATTTATAGGTATAACAAGTATAATTACATTTATATATCATATTATTTATTTTTAGACACAATAATTACATTTATATAACACGCTCATTGACGTCACCCCAAGCGATTGTCGCGGTGCTATTAGTAAGGGCTGAAACGAGTGGTCGCCGCGATCTTTTTAAAAATGGAGCGTAAGTAATTATTTCAACAAATAGGCCTAGTTTCCGTACTGTTTATATGTATATTGTGCTCAGGGTTAGCTTTGCGTGTTATATTCTCTAAAGGAATTGCAATTATTCGTATATTTCACAATTCGGAGGAAGTTAGAAAGAGCAGGAATATGCACAATTATAAGGATGAGGATGTGGGATATATTATACATATTTAATTAGCTTATGCACTTTTGATTTATTACAAAGCGAACAAACTACTCAATATTTACGAGCATTCATTCCCAAATTGCTGCTGCGTGATTGGATTCTAAAACTTTCATATAGTGATACTGAAAGTCTACTTTTTACCGATATATAGTTCTACAATAACTGGAGGAAAAATAATCTGTAACCACAGACTTATATAAGTCACACGAGTTATAAGTTAAACGGTATTAAATAGGAGCCCTGTATAATAATAATTTAATAATATTTTTTACTGTTCCTAAAACAGTGTTACAGACACGTGTCTGTAACACACGTTTTAGGAACAGTAAAAAATATTATTAAATTATTATTATACAGGGCTCCTATTTAATACCGTTTCGGTGGTCACAGTTGAAAAAAGAATGCGAAATCTATCTAAGCTATAGAATATATATTATTTCTATTGTTTACTGAGAATCCATATCATTCTCAGCGTCACACGCCACAGATGGCAAAAAACACCGATTTTGTTGAAATTTCACGAAGGGTTGGTACCTAAATTGTTCTATTTAGTAAAGACAAAGTCAAATAATTTATTTCAATTAGGCACAAAAAAGACACTTTTGAACGTCAAAACTTACAAAAACAAAAAAAAAAGAGATTCTAGTCGCTCCTTCCAAAAGTTAGTTTTTGTATGGAGAAGAATGGGCAAGAAAGTCCATCGTTACTCTTTTAAAATGTTTTCACAATATCTTGTATAGGTACATTAATTATATAATTATATGTGAAGACCACCACCACCACCACCTAGAATAAGATTACTATACCAGGATACCTAGGTAAAAAGAATGAAAAATGAAGGAATGACAGATAAATTAGTTATGTGATAGATGCATGGTGCTCACATATTTACAAACATTGTAAAATTATACGATATTCCTAACACTTTAACAATATCTACTAACAATATCTACTAATATCTACTAATAATAAGCCAGTGTGTGAGTTCAAGTAATCACAGAATACTCGTATAAAATCAATGTTATAAAAAATAATATTAGATATACACTTAAATTGGCAACCAGTTAGATTTTGTCTAGATTCTAAATTGTCCTATGGAGCAGGACCAGCATGTTTCCAAGCATTTTTATCTTGGATATCTAATCCTCTAATTTGTAATGCTTGTTTACAAAGTGTACTTTATATATGAGTTTTAAATTGTCTTTCATTTAATTCTACACAAGGTATTCTGTTGTAACATATAACACAGTACCTACCCCATTAAAGATGTAATTACTTTAGATAGTCTGAAAAATGGTTGATCTATTTTATCTTTATTTCTAGTATTAAAATTATTTTATTAAAAAGGTATAGATTTTTTCTCACATACCTACATAATATTTTCATAAATGAATTGGCAAGGTACCGTCATAATATTAATCTTTATAAATAGTTTCCTGAGAGATTCGCGACGACGACGTAGATTATAAATGGCTCTGACAGCTCGAGTACCTCCATTCTCAGATTTCTTCCGACTAATCTTGGGTCTTTCCTTTTTGCTAAGTAGCAAAAAGTCTAGAGCTATATTTAGAAGGCACGACTTTGTGTTTGTAGATATTTTTTTGGTAAAACCCATACAGTAACTGCCCAGCATGGTGCATCTATCAAACCAAAATATGCTTTCATTATTCAGGGTCATATAATATTCTCCCCACCGAATTTCGGCCACAGTGCCCAATTTCAACGGAGATTAGCCGCCGAAGTGCGTAGGAGATATTAAGTATAGTGCACAAGTGTGTGCGCTAACACAGGCGCCAGATGCACTCTCTGTTCCTTTACTCTCTTAGCCCGATGGGATGGCAATCCGACACGACTAAGGAGATATCAAGAGGGACCAACGTGAAGTGTCACACCACGAACTTCCGAAATCCCAAATGGAATAATCCCCACGCTCAGCTGTCGCGCTTGCGTCCACGAGCCCAACGGCGTCATCAGGGTCACATACCAATACAGAAACGGGTAAGAACCGATCATAACAATACAGATAATAGGATATTGGTTCCAAAATAGATGTATGTGCAGCTGATTTAGATTTGCAGTCACGTCTCAGGGATTCCTAGCGTGTTTAATCTTTTGTCTACGTCATCTCTGACACTTACTACCGGAATAAAAAGAAGCCTAGATATCCAGTGATACTTACTTTTATTAGCGTAGTACGTATCCGTGGGATAATTTTCGGGAAAAAACTAGTAGGTACCTATGCGTAAACAGAAACGGATAAGAACTAAAAAAATACCGATATTTATTCCAAAATCGATACATGATTTTGATTTGTAGTCACGTCTCAAGGTTTCTTATAATGTGTGGCAGAAATAATCTTTTGTCTACACGTCAGCTTGGGTCTGACCCAGAAACCGGTGGTTTTCCATTGTCTTACAATTCGATTACTTCCTTTCTATTATGATTCCGTTCAGGTGTGAGTGTGATGCGTTGAGGAAAACTGCTCTCATAGGTTAAAGGGATTTACCTGTCTTGAAAATGTATGCTCAAACCTTGAGTTTACTAATTATTAATACGCTTTACACGTGGGAGCAGTGGTGACGTGGCAACGGCCCTGACTTACGAGTAGTGTCGTGGGTTCGAATCCAGACAGGTGATTTAATTTGTGTAAATAATTCCATCACCATGTGCTCTCCTTGCGGTGAACCGCAAATTCGAAGACATTTGTGACATGTACCAACCCGCACTGGGCCTGCGTGGTAGATTACAGCCCACTCCCTCTTGAAATGAGGAGGCCTGTCTCCAAGCAGTGGGAACATTATAGGCTATATGCTTGTAGCGGTTACACCGCCACATACGAACTCCTGCATCGCGCAATTAGAGTTTACCGCGGGAACGACATACCTAGTCTTGCCATAAATATTGTCACGAAGATTTATTTTTATTTTTTATTGCAAATAGTATTTATTACTTTTACAGTGTGTTAGTTTAATACATAAATATAAAACAATTTAAAATATAAAAAGCTTATTCGAAGTGGTCTCCATTGGCTGCAATACAGTCCTTTAAACGTTGAGGCCAGTTATCAATAGAAGCACGCACTCTTTCCATGGGGAAATTCTTCACTGCCAATCGTATGGATTGTTTTAGGGACTCCAAATTATCATGGCGTTTAGAGCAAGCCGTACTCTCTAAAACTGACCATATATCCAGCGGATTAAGATCGGGACTAGACGACGGCCAGTCTTCAGCTCTGATGAAGTCCGAAACGTTCACTTCCAACCAAGACTGCGTGGACCGAGCTTTATGACCGAGTCTTGTCGGAAGGACCATACTTGGTTATTGAATATGGTGTTGTTAAGGGGCTTAACTCCCTTCTCAAGAATGGTATCTTGATACACTTGTGCCGATGTTTTGATACCTTTTTCACAAAAATATGGCACTGTCACTCCTTCATAGCTAACACCCCACCAAACCATTACTGAAGTTGGATAATGCCCACGTTGCACTCTGTCGACTAATTGGGAAGCTTCCTTAGAGCTTTGAGCAATTGTAAAGATTTCTCATCCGTAAACAAAAAAAAAACTGTGACCTCCATTTGCGTACCGCTTCAGTAGTTGTTCCGATTTTATCACCCTATTCTTTTTTAAATTATCGATTGGATGGATATTGGATTTCTTCGAATTCTTTCCCTTGCTGCTTTGACCACCTTTTTCGTACGAACACTACGTGGACGGCCAGATTTTTTTCTGTCACAAAAAGAGGAGGTCTCATTGTACCTATTAATAGCCCGGTACACAAACATTTGACTAATACCAAGCGTATGGAGAGTTTTAAAATTGCATTTGGCTCCATACCAACTTTGTGTAATGCAATCACAGCGATTCGGTTCTCTTTATCACCCCACTCCATTTTAATATCGCAAAATATTGTACAATGTATTGGCGCCAAAATTAGAAATCTCAATGAACAATCGTATAAAAATGACAGATTCCAAATTCAAATGTAATATCTTTCTTATTTTTAATTGTAACAGTATTTATGGCCAGACTAAGTATATAAGACTATCCGCCATCAACACCTGTACCCTAATTACGTAATGCAAAATCAATCCGAATCTGAATCGTTTTGAAACAGATTGCTAATCCATTGCTCCGTAAGTTCAAAAAAAAAACTGCAGAGCAACGTAAATGACGCAATGAATGTTGTTGAACTGTCAAAATGAAACAGATTTGTCTTTATCGTTTACGAAAATATGTTGCGTAATTAGAAAGCTGGGCAGTTGCCCGCCAGACACAACACCCGTCTGGTCGGAGGATCCTCCCGTTTCTATGGTGGATGAGTGAACTTTACACCCTGTTCCTCATGCCCTTAAATGCTCATTATGCTCCACGTTAATACGTGGGAAGGTTTACGGTTCTGTCAGTTGACTATGACAGGTTTGCGGTCAATAAGATTCCACAAGAAACCTACAAGCAAACCTATACAGTGTGGCGATTAGGTTATCACAACCATTGAAACCACGTATTTTAAACATACATATAGCCGGGGAACGGGTGTAAGAGAAACGCATGTGCGTAGGAATTACACAATAATCACATAGATCACACAAGTTACAATCTATCAGAACTTTTGAGTTAAAGAGCGCGCACATTCGCTCGCTGGTGGGTAGCTTACTTAACCAACTGACGATTACCATGAGATCTTACTGGAGCTTGCGCGGGCGCTTTCAGACGGGTGGCCGGGTAACCACTCTGGGTTGCCAACTTGCCATGGTAGCATTTACATTCTGCCGCGCGTTATATGCTCGCCCTCGAGTTCTAATGAACGTCCCGTTCATAAACTCTCTTATAGGAAGCTGAACCAACTGAATAAACATGTTTTCGTGGACGCCCTCGCTGACGTTTCGGAACCACGGGACAAGGAGGTGTACTGATAAAATAATGCTTTATCAATGTCATCGGAAAGACGTCGGTCTTAGTTACCGCATTGAGTTTCCTATAGTCGACACAAGAACGCACATTTTTCTTTGGGATAAGAAGCACCGGAGCACCCCACGCGGATTCGCACTACTCAAAACTGTCGTCTACCAAAATCTTATCCAATTCTGCCTGCATGACCACTTTCTTAGCAGGCATCAAGTTATATGGCGGAACAGTAATGGGGAGGTGATCACCGGTATCAATAATGTGTTTGGCAGAAAGAGTCGGGTCTCCCCCTGGCTTAAAGATATCTTGATGCTCTACAGGGAGTTGCGCAACTACCTCACGTTGACTATCGTTAAACGGAGTCACCTCGTCATCTCGTAGCACCTCTACAGCAGCAAACAAAGATACAGGTGACCATAACTCTCTCTCAAGTTGGGTATCAAACTTTTGATCACTATTTTCGGCAAAGTGCCAGCTGTTATTGCCAAAGTTGAAAACGAGATTATACGAGTATATCGAAATAAAATCTATGCCTAACAGGCATTCATTATTATCCACTTCGGGAAAAATTAAAAATTCTATGGGTCTAGTCTTGTATTTGAGTGTCACCTGTACCTCTGTGGTTAGCACATTAATTTCCATACTAACACCATCCGCCGACCTAACAATTTGCGTTGAGTAAACTCAAACTCAAACTCAAAGCATTTATTTCAATTAAACCATTTACAGGCACTTTTGAATTGTCAAGGGGTCGGTCAGTCAAAAATTTTAAGCTAGTTGCCCATTCCAAAGCGTAGTAGGTACCTATGGAGAAGAACGGGCAAGAAACTCCACGGACACTCTTTTAAATAAAATATAAATTTGATACAAAATATTGGTTACATCATTCATTTAGAAAATATGCATGTGAGAACAATGTAAAAAGACGTGCACGTTCGTAAAAGCGTCCGTAATAAAAAGAAAAAAAGAATCATTCAAAAACTTAAAATAAATTAAAATAAGCCATGGCAGCTAAGAGATGACCAGTCCCAACTGACGGCGCCCGTTCACGAACATGACGCATGGATCAGCACCATTCAGCTCAACCATTTTGAAGGGAGCTAAATGATCCAACACACACGCCACCATCAGCGAGACATTTGAGTGAGCATGACATACTCACAGCCGCCAGGGCACATTCAAGTCAATGAAATACTACATATTACCCGGTAAATGGTAGCTCTTTAGTACATAGTAGTCACACCTGTGCTATGCAATTATATAATACAAAGGAAATTGAGTTTATACAATACAAAAATGGTCTTACAATCTTCAGCAGCTCCATCAGTATTTTCAAAATGTTAATCAGTGTGTATGTCAATTAGTTGTGGAGCAGGACCAGCACTGAGCCAAGCATTTTTATCAGTGATGTAATCCCCCAACTTATAATATGCCTGCCTACATAGTGTGCGTTTTATACAAGATTTGAATTTCGTCTCATTAAGTTGAAGTATGTGGGGAGGAATTTTATTATAACATTTTAAACAGTACCCCATGAAAGATGAGTCTACTTTAGCCAGTCTGAAACCTGGTTGTACTAATAGGTCCCTATTTCTTGTACTATAATTATGTCTATCACCTCTTTTACTAAAAAGATGTAATTTTTTTTCTTACGTACATGATGTTTTCATAGATATATTGACAAGGTACCGTCATGATGTTAATATCCTTAAACAGTTCCCTAAGAGAGTCGCGCCTGCGGAGATAATAAATTGCTCTGATCGCTCTTTTCTGCAGAATAAAAATAGACTCGATGTCTGCAGCCCGTCCACAAAGTAAAATACCGTAAGACATGATACTATAAAAATAACTGAAATAGACTAGCCTCGCGGTATCTACATCAGTAAATTGACGGATTTTTCTGACAGCATATGCTGCTGAACTTAGCCGTCCTGCAAGAGATGTTAAATGAGGACCCCATTGTAGCCTTGAGTCGAGCGTGATCCCCAGGAAAACAGTTTTATCGACAAATTCTAGTTTCTCTTGATTCAATACTATCTCACAATTACTACTTTTGACATTTGGTAAAGAAAATTTTATGCACTTAGTTTTTTTTCCATTTAATACTAAATTATTAGCACTGAACCAATTTTGGACCTGCAGTAGGGCGTTATTTACGTCGTCAAAATTTGTAGCACGTCTATCTACCTTAAAAATTAAGGAAGTATCGTCAGCAAATAACACCATTTGTGGTTGATTTTTAAATAAATGGAGTAGATCATTGATATACACTAAAAAGAGGAATGGACCTAATATCGAGCCTTGTGGCACACCCATTTTTACTTTTAAACCTAGTGAATTGATACCGTTTATTTGAACTTGCTGTTGTCTATCATTTAAATAAGATTTTACTAAATTGAGTGCAAGTTTTCCAAGTCCGTAATGCTCAAGTTTCAAAAGTAAGGTTTTATGATCGACGCAATCAAATGCCTTAGAGAGGTCACAAAAAATTCCTATTGCGTCTTGGGCCTCTTCACACGTGTTAAAAATGTGTCTTAATAAGGTAACACCAGCGTCAGTGGTACAACGTCCTCTGGTGAAACCATACTGTTGATCGAGTAGGAAAGCGTAGAGCGTGTGACCAGCAATACAGCTTTTTGCTGCAGAATCTACCAAAGCAATGACAAAATATCGTGATGTACTCACAACTGTTATAAGAATTACAATCATAATAACTAGACACAGACGTAGGTATTACTATTTATATTAACAACATTGTCATAATCAAAACAATTATCCTTAGAAAAAGGCATGGAAATATTTACATTACGAACATGATCTTCTAAGACTAAACAATTATTAGCGTTTGAGTCCTCCTTATTTACGTTATCAAAATTATTGTTATAAACAAAAGTGTTAATAAGACCCTTTATGACATCCATAATTCCATATAGTACACCCAGCTGTGACGACGATGCTGCACAATTGCTCGATTGCGAGTGAGACTTTGAGATGCCCGCCCTTTTCCTGTTTCCTTTAGGGACTCTTCTACTAGGCGAAACATTATGAAGTAACGCATGGCATCACGCGTTTTCTAATGAGCGGGCTAAGCAAACCGTATTTATCTGGACTATTTCCGAGTAAAATAAATAAAAATATTAAAAAAAAAATGACACCAAAAAATATTAACATTTTATACAACCATATTGCGATTTGTAGGCTATAATCAGTTTCATCAACCAATGAACAACATATTATTATCCTAACGTTTTTTTGTTGGTTGAATACGATTCTTTTGGCTACTTTTGTAATTTGTGTATTTTTCTTTTAATGTGCGTTTTGTTTGTGCAGAATAAACATATTTCTTTCTTTCTTTTATAGTGAAAATAATAAAACATATTAGCATCTGTAGCCGAACTAGGTGAAAAACCTGTACCTCGTCGACCGTCGTCTTCTGGGAATTTTGCTAATAGAGCACCTTGGCAATAAATAAGTCCGTGTGCTGGTCTTCCTGATTTAGACTAAACAATTTCCAGTAGAATCGGTGTGGTGGGTCATGGTCGCTGAAAGGCCCGTCGACCTTTTCACACCTTGCCACCACACTGCAGCAGGCCCCTCCAACAATACTGAGAAACCACGTAGAGAATTTTCTTCGGAAACATTCACGCAATACTTGTAACAATCGCGTCTATGACTTTGACTTTGAATCGCGTCTAAGTTTTCCCACGATTCATCCGCACGACCACCATAACGCGTCGAGCATTTTGCGAAATTTCCGTTCGCATCAAATGCAAAGCCTGATCCCTGCTGGATCAGGCGTTAACATGAGATATTGACGGTCGTACTTCTCGTATTAATTGTTGACAAAACTCACTATGTTTGCTGGATTGATCTGATATAGCCACTTACAGCCGGGAACGGGTGTAAGAGAAACGCAGGTGCTTAAGAATCACTATCATCATATAGATCACACACAAGTTACAATCTATCAGAACTTTTGAGTTAAAGCCCGCGCACATTCGCTCGCTGATGGGTAGCTTACTTAACCAACTGACGATTACCATGAGAACTTTTACTGGAGCTTGCGCGGGCGCCCTCAGACGGGCGAACCGGGTAACCACGCTATACAGGGTGGATTTTTGAGATAGGGCAGTAAGGTCCTTAACCGTTGTAGCTAAAGGAAAATGGTCTTATGAGACTGTCTTGAACTTTTTGAGAAATTTTGATCTGCATTCACAGATTTTGAAAAAAAATGTACATTCAGCAAGAAAATAGGCAGTTATCACAAAAACTTTTTTTGATGTCAATCGATCCTGTTTCTCATAAGTATAAAAAAGCTATCAGACCAGACCACTGAGATTTGAGTACTAGAAAGGTCAGAAATCGCAAAAAACTTTTCCCTTACATTTCATGGGCAATGAGACTCCAACCTACTTTTTCACAATGGATAGACTGGCCGAAAATAAACAAAAAAATAGAATTAAAAATTTCGACCGAATACAGGTTATGATTTTATTCACATCATAGATTAAAATCATATCGGTACACCGATAAATAATATATACCGGTATACCGATAAATATGATTTATCATAAAAAAATGCAGCGCGGAACGTGCCATAAAAATGCATCGCTGAGAGAGGTTTAATACCACACGTGTATGTCCTACAGATTTTTCCACGGGCAGTCCAAAGATTACGTGATAAAAAAAACTTATTTGTGATTATTTAGTGACAATACCCAATACTACAAGTTTGTGTAGAATTGTTGATAGCACCGCCCCGGGCGTGTTTAGTGCAAGTACCTACGTCCCACTGTCGCTTGGCGTGTGCGCCGCCAAGGCGCCCGCGCGCCGCGGCGTTTTCGTTTTTCCTATAGAGAATATAACCACTAGAGAGCGTATAGGCCGATTTCTTCTAAGTGCACGACTCACTACCGCTGGCCGGGAGACGAGGAAGAATGCGCGGCTGCAATTGGTCAGTTTAAGGTCAAGTGCTTGATGAAGGGAAAATAGTACTATAATGACAGTATCTCAATTAAATAAAAATTTAATTAAGTTACATTTTTTGATCGATATCGACTTCAGCCTTACCTATAGGTAACAGCATAAATTTTTACGATAAAAATACAAAGGGTAAGAAAGGGATAAAACAATTAGAATTCCCTAATGAAAGAAAGGGACTTTTCCAAAAGACATCAACGCGCGACTCATCCGTGTGCTCGGTCACCCAACCACCATTTTAAATAGACCCCTGCTATGTGTGATTAAAATCAAATAAGTTTTGTAGTGTTTATTTACCGATGAAAAGTTATGCCATGTTTTTTGTAACTAGATGTCTTGGAATGTTTCCCACACCACTTCACCATGCATGAAGGCATTTTTATGCGTTATAAATTGCATACAAAATTACAACTATTTGTAATTATTTAGCGTGCACACAGGTCTAACCCTTGGTCACAACTAAAATGGTTATTAGTACTAGTACCTTATCCTGTAGATAGGCGACAAAATACTAATACTTTTCGAGCGTCGGGGAACGGTATGCGCAGTCAAGTGGTTTTATAGTCTTTGCTTTTACCGATCAATAAACTAATAGTATCAAGGGTGGTTTATTTTGTGCCAAATTTTACGCTATTTAGTTTGTTTGAAAATTTCAGTCTTCTATATTTAGGTAAATTGTTTATTTTATTATTTTCACAAACTGATAATAACTTGTTATAATAGCTGTACTATTTAATCCTCCTCTGCCCAACCCTTTGGGGAATATAGCAACTCATTGCTTCATTTTTAATTGTTAATTACATAATTAATAACTAGCTTACGCCCCCGGCGCGTGTTGTGTCGATTGATTGCCTATGTCCTTTCCCAGGGTTCAAAGTATCCCCATACCAAATTTCATCAAAATCGGTTCAGCCGTTTAGCCGCTAAAGCGTAACAAACATTAAAAAAAAATCTCTTTAATATACATACTCGTAATATTAGTTTAGATCTATTCAAAACATTGGTGCCGCTGCCGATTCTCTTGTACACAAAATTAGACTAACTAACTATCATTAAAATTCCTTACTTTTGGCTATGAGAATCTTAAAGCAATTCTGCAAACTAAAAACAAAAATAATTTTGACACAACTAAAACACTTATAAATATCTTGGAAATTTATTTACCTCTGACCTGGAAGACGATGCAGACATTGTAAGGGAACGCAGGGCGCTGTCTGTTCGTGCAAATATGATAGCCCGCAGATTTGCTCGGGGTTCGAGGGGCGTCAAAATAGCCCTATTTCGAGCATTTAGTACGTCCTTTTATACCAGCAGTCTGTGGATTAATTACACGCAGAAACAGCACAGCGCTCTACAATAACGCGTTCAGGGTACTCTTGGGGCTGCCTCGCTTCTGTAGCGCATCGGGAATGTTTGCCGAGGCGCGCGTGGATTGTTTCTACACAGTTATGCGCAAGCGGTGCACATCCCTGGTGCGCAGGGTGTGGGCCAGCCGCAACAGTATCCTGAAGGCTTTTGAACGTTTCGACTGTCAGTGCGTGAACCACTGCTGCATTGTTCACGTATAATACTGACTAATGTTAAGATATTGTTTTAATTTGATTTAATTTTATAATAATTTTAATTTTGATCTTGATTTTAATTTGACTTAATTTTTTTTAAATTTTAATTTTAATTGTGATGTGGATTTTAATTGTTAATGATTTTATAATTTTTAATTCTGTTTAATTGTACCTATGATCCAAAGTTGATTGAAATAAATAAATAATAATAATAAAATCGAATTTGACAATCGCAACTCCACGTGGTACGAGTACTTATTTGCCCCACCCCGTGATTTTTTTAGAGCCGGAGTCGGGCAGTTTTGCGTCGACGTGTTTTTTATGGAATTTTTCACTTTTTGTATGGAAAATAAAAATGATTACCTACCTACATGTTGAGTTTTAGGGGCATTAAAAAGGGTAGTTTTTTTTTTTTGCTATTGGACCACATTTTCGAGATATAAGCAAAAAAAAAAAAAAGAAAAAAAGATACAGTAGGTATTGTTTTTGCACCTGAATTCGAGATGTGAATTTGTTTTAGTTCATGACAACAAATTTTATTCCACATGAAAAACTTCAAATTCAGAATAGTAAAATTGCCATTTTCGCTAAATTAATAACTCAGTGCCATCTGAGTGCTGTCAAACTAAAATATAGTTAAATTGTGTCAATTTATTCTATTTCAGAATGGGAAATCGTCGTTTGACAGGAATGAACTAAATTTTGGTGATTTTTAGTCTAGTTTAGAGGCAGTTGTGACAAGATAATCGGCACCACTGTAAAACATTTTGGAAGGGGCAACTAGAATCGATTCTATTTTCTTGTAATAGTTTGACTACTTAATTGCGATAATTATCGCCGTTTTATGCGAATTTTTCATCATCTGCCACCACCATCGCAGAAATAGCCTAGTGGTGTGACTGTGACTGCCAAGTCATAGGTCTCGAGTTCGAACCCGAACCCCCCACCCGACCGAACCCGAACCCAAGGCACGCTGAGCAATGGGTAGCTCGCCGCCCGATAAAGACCAGGCCCGGGTCAACGGCGCGTTGTGTTCCACGCGCGCCTCAAAGAGATGTCAGCGAGTGAAGGGGTCCGATGGGACCATTGCCTGCCGGGGTTGCGGGAAAGTCCGAAAGGGATACCGTGGCCCCTGGCAACGTAAAGGCAACCGAAGGAACACGGGTGGGTTTTAGTCAGTAAGAGTCTGACACGCCCTCCCGTTCCGCCCAGAGCGGGAGAAGTCATTTGATGATTTCCCATCCAAAAAAAAAAAGGCACTCACCTCCGACTTTTCAGATTCATGTGCGTATATAATTATCACTTGCTTAAAAAACGGTGAACGAAAACATCGTGAGATAACGGATGCCTGAGAGATATTTCTCGACGGCATGTGAAGCTAAATCAAAGGCGCGGATTTAAAACTCTGACGTTTAAAGAAAACCTTAAGAAGTCGTTTTGATCGGCGCTTTCGATGGTCAAAGTTAATGGCTGGTTAAATTTTACTAGCCTATTACTGTCCCACTGCAGGGAAAAGACCTCTTCTCATACACAGAAGGCACGAGCACTGATCACCACGCTTGCTCAAGACGGGTTGGTGTTTCAGACATATTCATTTTATAAGTCCAGCTATCTAATTACGCAACACATTTTCGTAAACGATTACGATGTTTCATTTTGACAGTTCAACAACATTCATTGCGTTATTTACGTTGTTGAGCAGATTTATTTTTCGAACTTATGAAGCAATGCATTAGCAATTTGTTTCAAACCGATTCAAACTCCGATTAATCGTGTATTACGTCATTAGGGTACTGGTTAGGTCAGCGCTATTGTCAACAGTGTCCAGACTGTAGGTACGGTCAGCAACAAAAGTAGATTACTTTTACATGTCGACACCGGACCTGCACGCGTAACATAACAACTATAGAAACGGATTTTCTACGGGTTTTGTCGACGGAAGAATAGACAAAATGACAGACTGTGATTGTTTATCTGTCATTTGTCTATTCTTCCTTCGACAAAACTCGTTTCTAATTTGTTCATGTTAAGCTTGCTGATAAGAAAAGTACTTTTAATGCCAGTAGGTAGTACGTTCCCGTGAGATATATTAATTTATTTATTTATTACGTTAGGGAAAACAAACAGTAGTATATTAAACATAAACATAAAAATCTTAAAATTAAACTTAACAAATATACTACCCACAACATTTTCTACAGATTACTATTATTATATAATAAAAACAAGCTGTTAGCAAACGTTAGCTGTAGCAGGGCTAACTTAATGAAAAAGAAGCAAAACAGAAAAAAAAAAACATAAACAATATTCTAAAGATGTAAGTACAAACACAAAAAAAAAACATGAGAAAAAAAAAAGATAAAATTAAAAAAAACATGCGTAATGTATTCATAATTGCCATACCTATGCACATTGCGTAAATCCTATAGAGCCTACTACTGATGTGCGTGAACTTGGCAGATCATTTCCCAGCAGAGCCTAAAAAAATGTGAGTTCTATTGGCATGCGGGTGAGTTCTAGAGTTCCTTATACTTAAAAAAAATAGTTCTGGCTTTTTTACCTGAAAAAAGTCGAATGAAAATATGCTCTGCTAACTTCCGCTAGCAGATCATTTTTTCCAAAATTAAAATTTTAAAACTGATTTATGTGCGCAAAGGTGAGCCCTATAGTTCCTCATACTTTTCCGAAAGAGTTCTGCTGACCTTCATCTAAAAAAAAAAAATTAAAATAGTGACCTGTTACTAGAAAAACTTTTTCACAAAAAATAAAACCGACTTCCAAAAAAAAAACACTACGAAGTGAAAAATAACTGATTTCGGAAGTCGGTGTCTTTGGTTTTTTATTTTCGTTTTTTTGCCACCGACTTCCGAAATCAAAGTTATTTTTCACTTTGTAGTGTTTTTTTTTTGGAAGTCGGTTTTATTTTTTGTGAAAAAGTTTTTATTTTTCACTTTTTAGTTGTGGTACCTACACAAAACCCCCACAAAAATCTGAATACCCATTACCAGCAGTGCTATTCTGTAACCATCTCACCGTGAAAACTTAGGTGAAGTGAGCTCGGAGTGAGCTGTCCCTAGCAGGTGGAATGACAGCTCACTTCACGGTCACTTCACCTAAGTTTTCACCGTGAGATTATTACAGAATAGAATGGCTGTTATGTAAATTACAGTGACAGGAACTATTAGAATATCATCCACATATACTAGGTGGGAAAAATACGTATTATTGAAGCTAACTCAAAAACCCCTTATCAGATCTTGACCAAATTTATATGGGACCACTCCTGAAGTATGCCCTACCAAACAAAAAAAGAATCATCAAAATCAATTCATAATTGGCGGAGTAATCGCGTAACAAACATACAAAAAAAAAATACAGCCGAATTGAGAACCTCCTCCTTTTTGAAGTCGGTTGAAAAACACGATCATGTTGGTAAAATAATCGTGAAAGACGTAATTTGTGAATTTTCGTAGATTCTTCAGGCTATGATTAGTAATCAAGATCCTAGTAACATAAAAAAAACTAAATAAAAGCAGAATTCTCACCAACTTATCAGCAGAACCTTGTGAAAAAGATAGGTTAGGAGAAATCGAGATTTCATTCAGTGTTTAAGTTAGTAGGATCAAAAAAGAATTTGATTCGGACTGAGGAGCAGGAACTCCTCGTTTCCTGATGCACCTGTAATAGAGCTATACGAAAACATGATAAAGGAACCCAGGAAGCTCACTCAGGTATCAGCAAAGCAAGGGTAAAGAGTTATTTGGGTAAAATTTATATTTAATTCAGTGGATCAGTAAAAAAAATAAAAAATGAGTAAAACTGAGGAACCTGGACTCTTCGTTTCCTGATGCATCTTTAAAAGAACTATCGGAAAACATAAAACAGAAACCCAGAACTCCGACTCAGGTATCAGCAGAGCATAGTTATAAAGTGAGATTAGAAAAAAATAATATTTAATTCAGTGTTTCAATAAGCAGTCCCAAAAAAAATATAAAGTAGCACTGAGGAGCGGGACCTCTTTGATTTTCGATGCAACTATAATAGACTAATGAGAAAACATGATTAAGTAGTCCAGAACTCTCACTTAAGTATCAGCTGATCATGGGTAAACACTTAAGTAGGCTGATATTAATATTGAATTCAGTAGTTCAGTAAAATAAAACAAAAAAAATTGAGTAGCTCTAAGGAACCGAAACTCTTCTTTTCCTGATGCACCTTTAAAAGAACTATGGAACGACATGAAACAGGAACCCAGAACTCCGACTCAGCTATCAGCAGAGCATGGTTGAAAAGTAAGATTATAAAAAATCAAGATTTAATTCAGTGTTTCAATAAGCAGTCATAAAAAAAATATTGAGTAGCACTGAGAAGCGGGAACTCCTCGAATTTTGATGCATCTATAAGAGACAGATAAGAATACATGATAAAATAGGCCAGAACTCTCACTCAAGTATCAGCAGAGCATGGGTAAAGATTTAAGTAAGTTGAAAATTAAATTTATTTCAGTGTATCTGTATAAAATATCAAAAAAATAATTGATTAGCACTGAGGAACCAAAACTCTTCGTTTCCTAAAGCACCTTTAAAAGAACTATCGGAAGACATGAGACAAAAACCCAGAACTCCGACTCAGGTAACAGCAGAGCACGGTTAAAAAGTAAGAATAGAAAAAATTAAGCTTTAATTCAGTCTTTCAATAAGCAGTCCTAAGAAAATATTGAATAGCACTGAGAAGCAGGAACTCCTTGACTTTTGATGCAACTATAATAGACTAATGAGAAAACATGATTAAGTAGTCCAGAACTCTCACTCAAGTATCAGCAGAACATGGGTAAAGATTTGAGTAAGTTGAAAATGACATTTAATTCAGAGTATTTCTATAAAATATTTAAAAAAAATGGAGTAGCACTGAGGAACCGGAACTCTTCGTTTCCTGAAGCAACTTTAAAAGAGCTATCGTAGGACATGAGACAGGAACTCAGAACTCTGACTCAGGTATCAGCAGAGCATGGTTGAATTAAAAGATTAGAAAAAATCAAGCTTTAATTCAGTCTTTCAATAAGCAGTCCTAAAAAAATATTGAGTAGCACTGAGAAGCGGGAACTCCTCGACTTTTGATGCAACTATAATAGACTAATGAGAAAACATGATTAAGTAGTCCAGAACTCTCACTCAAGTATCAGCAGAGCATGGGTAAAGATTTGAGTAAGTTGAAAATGACACTTAATTCAGTGTTTCAGTAAGAAGGCCCAAAAAAATATTGAGTAGCACTTGGGAGCGGGAACTCCTCGATTTTTGATGCATCTATAATTAACCAATGAGAAAACATGATTAAGAAGTCCAGAGCTCTCACTCAAGTATCAGCAGAGCATGGGTAAAGATTTGAGTAAGTTGAAAATGACATTTAATTCAGAGTATTTCTATAAAATATTTAAAAAAAAATGGAGTAGCACTGAGGAACCAGAAGTCTTCGTTTCCTGAAGCAACTTTAAAAAAGCTATCGTAGGACATGAGACAGGAACTCAGAACTCTGACTCAGGTATCAGCAGAGCATGGTTGAATTATAAGATTAGAAAAAATCAAGCTTTAATTCAGTCTTTCAATAAGCAGGCCCAAAAAAATATAGAGTAGCACATGGAAGCGGGAACTCCTCGACTTTTGATGCAACTATAATAGACCAATGAGAAAACATGATTAACTAGTCCAGACCTCTCACTCAAGTATCAGCAGAGCATGGGTAAAGATTTGAGTAAGTTGAAAATGACATTTAATTCAGTGTTTCAGTAAGAAGGCCCAAAAAAATATTGCGTAGCACATGGGAGCGGGAACTCCTCGATTTTTGATGCATCTATAATTAAACAATGAGAAAACATGATTAAGTAGTCCAGAGCTCTCACTCAAGTATCAGCAGAGCATGGGTAAAGGTTTGAGTAAGTTGAAAATTACATTTAATTCAGAGTATCAGTAAGAAATATTTAACAAAAATTAGGTAGCACTAAGGAACAGGAACTCTTCGTTTCTTGATGCACCTTTAAAACAACTATCAGGAAACATAAAATAAGAATTCAGAACTCTGACTCATGTATCAGCAGAGCACGGTTGAAAAGTAAGATTAGAAGAAATCAAGATTTAATTCAGTGTTTCAGTAAGCAGGCCCAAAAAAATATTAAGTAGCACATGGAAGCGGGAACTCCTCGATTTTTGATGCATCTATAATTGACCAATGAGAAAACATGATTAAAAAGTCCAGAACTCTCACTCAAGTATCAGCAGAGCATGGGTAAAAATTTGAGTAAGTTGAAAATGACATTTAATTCAGAGTATTTCTATAAAATATATTAAAAAAAATCGAGTAGCACTGAGGAACCAGAAATCTTCGTTTCCTGAAGCAACTTTAAAAGAGCTATCGTAGGACATGAGACAGGAACTCAGAACTCTGACTCAGGTATCAGCAGAGCATGGTTGAATTATAAGATTAGAAAAAATCAAGCATTAATTCAGTCTTTCAATAAGCAGGCCCAAAAAAATATTGAGTAGCACATGGAAGCGGGAACTCCTCGATTTTTGATGCATCTATAATTGACCAATGAGAAAACATGATTAACTAGTCCAGAACTCTCACTCAAGTATCAGCAGAGCATGGGTAAAGATTTGAGTAAGTTGAAAATGACATTTAATTCAGTGTTTCAGTAAGCAGGCCCAAAAAAATATTGAGTAGCACATGGAAGCGGGAACTCCTCGACTTTTGATGCAACTATAATATACAAATGAGAAAACATGATTAAGTAGTCCAGAGCTCTCACTCAAGTATCAGCAGAGCATGGGTAAAGATTTGAGTAAGTTGAAAATGACATTTAATTCAGAGTATTTCTATAAAATATTTAAAAAAACGGAGTAGCACTGAGGAACCAGAACTCTTCGTTTCCTGAAGCAACTTTAAAAGAGCTATCGTAGGACATGAGACAGGAACTCAGAACTCTGACTCAGGTATCAGCAGAGCATGGTTGAATTATAAGATTAGAAAAAATCAAGCATTAATTCAGTCTTTCAATAAGCAGGCCCAAAAAAATATTGAGTAGCACATGGAAGCGGGAACTCCTCGATTTTTGATGCATCTATAATTGACCAATGAGAAAACATGATTAACTAGTCCAGAACTCTCACTCAAGTATCAGCAGAGCATGGGTAAAGATTTGAGTAAGTTGAAAATGACATTTAATTCAGAGTATTTCTATAAAATATATATTAAAAAAAATCGAGTAGCACTGAGGAACCAGAACTCTTCGTTTCCTGAAGCAACTTTAAAAGAGCTATCGTAGGACATGAGACAGGAACTCAGAACTCTGACTCAGGTATCAGCAGAGCATGGTTGAATTATAGGATTAGAAAAAATCAAGCTTTAATTCAGTCTTTCAATAAGCAGTCCTAAAAAAATATTGAGTAGCACTGAGAAGCGGGAACTCCTCGACTTTTGATGCAACTATAATAAACTAATGAGAAAACATGATTAAGTAGTCCAGAACTCTCACTCAAGTATCAGCAAAGCATGGGTAAAGATTTGAGTAAGTTGAAAATGACATTTAATACAGAGTATCAGTAAAAAATATTTAAAAAAAATTGAGTAGCACTGAGGAACCAGAACTCTTCGTTTCCTGAAGCAACTTTAAAAGAGCTATCGTAGGACATGAGACAGGAACTCAGAACTCTGACTCAGGTATCAGCAAAGCATGGTTGAATTATAGGATTAGGAAAAATCAAGCTTTAATTCAGTCTTTCAATAAGCAGTCCTAAAAAAATATCGAGTAGCACTGAGAAGCGGGAACTCCTCGACTTTTGATGCAACTATAATAGACTAATGAGAAAACATGGTTAAGTAGTCCAGAACTCTCACTGAAGTATCAGCAGAGCATGGGTAAAGATTTGAGTAAGTTGAAAATGACAATTAATTCAGAGTATCAGTAAAAAATATTTAAAAAAAATTGAGTAGCACTAAGGAACCGGAACTCTTCGTTTATTGATGCACCTTTAAAAGAACTATCAGGAAACATAAAATAAGAATTCAGAACTCTGACTCATTTATCAGCAGAGCACGGTTGAAAAGTAAGATTAGAAGAAATCAAGATTTAATTCAGTGTTTCAGTAAGCAGGCCCAAAAAAATATTGAGTAGCACATGGAAGCGGAAACTCCTCGATTTTTGATGCATCTATAATTACCCAATGAGAAAACATGATTAAAAAGTCCAGAACTCTCACTCAAGTATCAGCACAGCAAGGGTAAAGAGTTATTTGGGTAAAATTTATATTTTATTCAGTGGATCAGTAAAAAAATAAAACATAAAAATTGAGTAGCACTGAGGAACCTGAACTCTTCGTTTCCTGATGCATCTTTAAAAGAACTATCGGAAGACATAAAACAGAAACCCAGAACTCCGACTCAGGTATCAGCAGTGCATGGGTAAAGATGGATGAAATAAATATTTAATTCAGTGGATCAGTAAAAAAAAAAACAAAAAAGAAAAATTGAGTATAACTGAGGAGCGGGAACTCCTCGTTTCCTGATGCACCTTTAAAAGAGCTATCGGAAGATATGAAACAGGAACCCAGAACTTTGACTTAGCGACACACGGGGTTGCGACAATCGTGGCCAGAATCCGGCAGTTGGGACTCGAGGTGGCCTTGCACAAGTCCGAGGCCATGTGTTTTCATGGACCTCGGAACGCACCACCGTCGGGTTCCCAAATCTCTCGTCCTCGACAGTCGGTGGAACTTCGTGGAGCATTTCCGACGTTTGGCTCCCAGACTGGAGCGGGCCGGGGCTGCCTTGAAGCGGCTCCTGCCCAATCTAGGGGGTCCAAACGCCTCCTGCCGGAGGCTATACGCGGGGATCGTGCGGTCCATGGCCCTGTACGGGGCACTGGTGTGGGCGCGTTCGTTGAGGCGGCGGCCTGCCTGCCGGTTGAACGCGTCCCAGAGGGTCATTGCCACCCGGCTGGTCCGGGGATACCGCACGGTCTCCGGTGAGGCGGCGAGCCTCCTTGCCGGATTGCCGCCATGGGATCTGGAGGCAAAAGTCCTCGCGCATATTTGGGAGTGGCGCGAGGAGGCGAAACGCCGGGGCTTGACTCCGATGCTGCGAGAAATCGCGGCACAGCGGACAGAGCTCAGACGGGATCTCATGGCGTCATGGAGAGTGCGATTGTCGCAACCCAGTGCTGGGCACGCCACTATTGCGGCGATAAGTCCCCTCTTTGAGGAGTGGCTGGAGAGGCGCCACGGCGTCCTCACCTTCCGCCTGACGCAGGTCCTCACCGGACACGGCTGTTTCGGGAGGTACCTGTTTCGGATAAGGCGGGAGGAAACGCCCGGGTGTCATCACTGCGTGGATCGCCCGGAGGACACGGTGGAGCATACGGTGGAGGTATGCCCGGCTTGGGCAGAGCACCGCCGTGTCCTCGTGGAGGCGATCGGTGGCGGGGATCTCTCGCGTCCGGCCCTGGTCCAGGCCATGGTACGGAGCGAGAGGGCATGGGAGGCCGTCACCTCCTTCTGCGAAGCAGTAATGCTCGCGAAGGAGGAGGCGGAGCGCGTGAGGAAAAGGCAAATTTCGCGCCCTCACGCCCCTAGCCGCCGCAGGAGGAGACGCCCTGGGCGTCGGGAATCAATTGCTGATTCCCGGCCACCGTAGGCGCGGGCTTGCGGACGGTGAGCAATGGGTAGCTCAACGTCCGGTAAGGACCAAGCCCGTGTCGACGGCGCGTTGTGTTCCACGCGCGCCTCAAAGAGATGTCAGCGAATGAAGGGGTCCGATGAGACCATTGCCTGCCGGGGTTGCGGGAAAGTCCGAAAGGGATACCGTGGCCCCCTGGCATTGCACAGGCAACAGAAGGAACACGGGTGGGTTTTAGTCAGTAAGAGTCTGACACGCCCTCCCAGAGCGGGAGACGTCATTTGATGATTTCCCACCCAAAAAAAAAAAAAAAAAAAAAAAAAAAAAAAAAAAAAAAAAAAAAAAAAAAAAAAGGGTGTTAAAGTTTATAGGGATTTGTGGAGTTGTCTTATTTTCAGGTTCGGTAACTTGGTCAACATAAAAATTGTTAAAGCACTCGGCTATTTCTGACGGGTTTGTTATTTGTTTTGAGTCTGTTCGTATTTCTGTTATTGGCTCTTTAGGAAAGAAAGTTTTTGAATTGTTGATCACTGTCCATGCCGCTTTCGATTTATTTTGCGAAGTCTTTATGTAATAATTTTTTTGTGATTTTTGGGTTAATGATATTTTTTTAAGTCGAGCTGAATATATTTTTATTCTTTGAGGTGGGGTTTTTTCTGTATTGCCATAATAGTTGCCGTTTCCTTTTACCTCTTCTAATCTTACTTTTCAACCGTGCTCTGCTGATACATGAGTCAGAGTTCTGAATTCTTATTTTATGTTTCCTGATAGTTGTTTTAAAGGTGCATCAAGAAACGAAGAGTTCCTGTTCCTCAGTTCTACTCAATTTTTGTTAAATATTTTTTACTGATACTCTGAATTAAATGTAATTTTCAACTTACTCAAATCTTTACCCATGCTCTGCTGATACTTGAGTGAGAGTTCTGGACTAGTTAATCATGTTTTCTCATTAGTCAATCATAGCTGCATCAAAAATCGAGGAGTTCCCTCTTCCATGTGCTACGCAATATTTTTTTGGGCCTTCTTACTGAAACACTGAATTAAATGTCATTTTCAACTTACTCAAATCTTTACCCATGCTCTGCTGATACTTGAGTGAGAGCTCTGGACTACTTAATCATGTTTTCTCATTGGTTAATTATAGATGCATCAAAAATCAAGGAGTTCCCGCTCCCATGTGCTACTCAATATTTTTTTGGGCCTTCTTACTGAAACACTGAATTAAATGTCATTTTCAACTTACTCAAATCTTTACCCATGCTCTGCTGATAGTTGAGTTAGAGCTCTGGACTGCTTAATCATGTTTTCTCATTGGTTAATTATAGATGCATCAAAAGTCGAGGAGTTCCCGCTTCCATGTGCTACTCAATATTTTTTTGGGCCTGCTTATTGAAAGACTGAATTAAAGCTTGATTTTTTCTAATCTTATAATTCAACCATGCTCTGCTGATACCTGAGTCAGAGTTCTGAGTTCCTGTCTCATGTCCTACGATAGTTCTTTTAAAGTTGCTTTAGGAAACGAAGAGTTCTGGTTCCTCAGTGCTACTCCATTTTTTTTTAAATATTTTATAGAAATACTCTGAATTAAATGTCATTTTCAACTTACTCAAATCTTTACCAATGCTCTGCTGATACTTGAGTGAGAGTTCTGGACTAGTTAATCATGTTTTCTCATTGGTAAATTATAGATGCATCAAGAATCGAGGAGTTCCCGCTTCCATGTGCTACTCAATATTTTTTTGGGCCTGCTTATTGTAAGACTGAATTAAAGCTTGATTTTTTCTAATCTTATAATTCAACCATGCTCTGCTGATACCTGAGTCAGAGTTCTGAGTTCCTGTCTCATGTCCTACGATAGCTTTTTTAAAGTTGCTTCAGGAAACGAAGAGTTCTGGTTCCTCAGTGCTACTCCATTTTTTTTTAAATATTTTATAGAAATACTCTGAATTAAATGTCATTTTCAACTTACTCAAATCTTTACCCATGCTCTGCTGATACTTGAGTGAGAGCTCTGGACTACTTAATCATGTTTTCTCATTGGTTTATTATAGATGCATCAAAAATCGAGAAGTTCCCGCTCCCATGTGCTACTCAATATTTTTTTGGGCCTTCTTACTGAAACACTGAATTAAATGTCATTTTCAACTTACTCAAATCTTTAACCATGCTCTGCTGATACTTGAGTGAGAGCTCTGGACTGCTTAATCATGTTTTCTCATTGGTTAATTATAGGTGCATCAAAAATCGAGGAGTTCCCGCTCCCTTGTCCTACTCAATATTTTTTTGGGCCTGCTTACTGAAACACTGAATTGAATCTTGATTTCTTCTAATCTTACTTTTTAACCGTGCTCTGTTGATACATGAGTCAGAGTTCTGAGTTCCTGTCTCATGTCCTACGATAGTTCTTTTAAAGTTGCTTTAGGAAACGAAGAGTTCTGGTTCCTCAGTGCTACTCCATTTTTTTTTAAATATTTTATAGAAATACTCTGAATTAAATGTCATTTTCAACTTACTCAAATCTTTACCCATGCTCTGCTGATACTTGAGTGAGAGTTCTGGACTAGTTAATCATGTTTTCTCATTGGTAAATTATAGATGCATCAAGAATCGAGGAGTTCCCGCTTCCATGTGCTACTCAATATTTTTTTGGGCCTGCTTATTGTAAGACTGAATTAAAGCTTGATTTTTTCTAATCTTATAATTCAACCATGCTCTGCTGATACCTGAGTCAGAGTTCTGAGTTCCTGTCTCATGTCCTACGATAGCTTTTTTAAAGTTGCTTCAGGAAACGAAGAGTTCTGGTTCCTCAGTGCTACTCCATTTTTTTTTAAATATTTTATAGAAATACTCTGAATTAAATGTCATTTTCAACTTACTCAAATCTTTACCCATGCTCTGCTGATACTTGAGTGAGAGCTCTGGACTACTTAATCATGTTTTCTCATTGGTTTATTATAGATGCATCAAAAATCGAGAAGTTCCCGCTCCCATGTGCTACTCAATATTTTTTTGGGCCTTCTTACTGAAACACTGAATTTAATGTCATTTTCAACTTACTCAAATCTTTACCCATGCTCTGCTGATACTTGAGTGAGAGTTCTGGACTAGTTAATCATGTTTTCTCATTGGTAAATTATAGATGCATCAAGAATCGAGGAGTTCCCGCTTCCATGTGCTACTCAATATTTTTTTGGGCCTGCTTACTGAAACACTGAATTAAATCTTGATTTCTTCTAATCTTAGTTTTCAACCGTGCTCTGCTGATACATGAGTCAGAGTTCTGAATTCTTATTTTATGTTTCCTGATAGTTGTTTTAAAGGTGCATCAAGAATCGAAGAGTTCCTGTTCCTTAGTGCTACTCAATTTTTGTTAAATATTTTTTACTGATACTCTGAATTAAATGTAATTTTCAACTTACTCAAATCTTTACCCATGCTCTGCTGATACTTGAGTGAGAGTTCTGGACTAGTTAATCATGTTTTCTCATTAGTCAATCATAGCTGCATCAAAAATCAAGGAGTTCCCTCTTCCATGTGCTACGCAATTTTTTTTTGGGCCTTCTTACTGAAACACTGAATTAAATGTCATTTTCAACTTACTCAAATCTTTACCCATGCTCTGCTGATACTTGAGTGAGAGTTCTGGACTAGTTAATCATGTTTTCTCATTGGTCTATTATAGTTGCATCAAAAGTCGAGGAGTTCCCGCTTCCATGTGCTACTCTATATTTTTTTGGGCCTGCTTACTGAAACACTGAATTAAATCTTGATTTCTTCTAATCTTACTTTTCAACCGTGCTCTGCTGATACATGAGTCAGAGTTCTGAATTCTTATTTTATGTTTCCTGATAGTTGTTTTAAAGGTGCATCAAGAAACGAAGAGTTCCTGTTCCTTAGTGCTACTCAATTTTTGTTAAATATTTTTTACTGATACTCTGAATTAAATGTAATTTTCAACTTACTCAAATCTTTACCCATGCTCTGCTGATACTTGAGTGAGAGTTCTGGACTACTTAATCATGTTTTCTCATTAGTCTATTATAGTTGCATCAAAAGTCGAGGAGTTCCCGCTTCTCAGTGCTACTCAATATTTTTTTAGGACTGCTTATTGAAAGACTGAATTAAAGCTTGATTTTTTCTAATCCTATAATTCAACCATGCTCTGCTGATACCTGAGTCAGAGTTCTGAGTTCCTGTCTCATGTCCTACGATAGCTCTTTTAAAGTTGCTTCAGGAAACGAAGAGTTCTGGTTCCTCAGTGCTACTCCATTTTTTTTTAAATATTTTATAGAAATACTCTGAATTAAATGTCATTTTCAACTTACTCAAATCTTCACCCATGCTCTGCTGATACTTGAGTGAGAGCTCTGGACTACTTAATCATGTTTTCTCATTGGTTAATTATAGATGCATCAAAAATCGAGGAGTTCCCGCTCCCATGTGATACTCAATATTTTTTTGGGCCTTCTTACTGAAACACTGAATTTAATGTCATTTTCAACTTACTCAAATCTTTACCCATGCTCTGCTGATACTTGAGTGAGAGTTCTGGACTAGTTAATCATGTTTTCTCATTGGTCTATTATAGTTGCATCAAAAGTCGAGGAGTTCCCGCTTCCATGTGCTACTCTATATTTTTTTGGGCCTGCTTACTGAAACACTGAATTAAATCTTGATTTCTTCTAATCTTACTTTTCAACCGTGCTCTGCTGATACATGAGTCAGAGTTCTGAATTCTTATTTTATGTTTCTTGATAGTTGTTTTAAAGGTGCATCAAGAAACGAAGAGTTCCTGTTCCTTAGTGCTACTCAATTTTTGTTAAATATTTTTTACTGATACTCTGAATTAAATGTAATTTTCAACTTACTCAAATCTTTACCCATGCTCTGCTGATACTTGAGTGAGAGTTCTGGACTAGTTAATCATGTTTTCTCATTAGTCAATCATAGCTGCATCAAAAATCGAGGAGTTCCCGCTTCCATGTGCTACGCAATATTTTTTTGGGCCTTCTTACTGAAACACTGAATTAAATGTCATTTTCAACTTACTCAAATCTTTACCCATGCTCTGCTGATACTTGGGTGAGAGTTCTGGACTAGTTAATCATGTTTTCTCATTGGTTTATTATAGTTGCATCAAAAGTCGAGGAGTTCCCGCTTCCATGTGCTACTCTATATTTTTTTGGGCCTGCTTATTGAAAGACTGAATTAAAGCTTGATTTTTTCTAATCTTATAATTCAACCATGCTCTGCTGATACCTGAGTCAGAGTTCTGAGTTACTGTCTCATGTCCTACGATAGCTTTTTTAAAGTAGCTTCAGGAAACGAAGAGTTCTGGTTCCTCAGTGCTACTCCATTTTTTTTAAATATTTTATAGAAATACTCTGAATTAAATGTCATTTTCAACTTACTCAAATCTTTACCCATGCTCTGCTGATACTTGAGTGAGAGCTCTGGACTACTTAATCATGTTTTCTCATTGGTTTATTATAGATGCATCAAAAATCGAGAAGTTCCCGCTCCCATGTGCTACTCAACATTTTTTTGGGCCTTCTTACTGAAACACTGAATTTAATGTCATTTTCAACTTACTCAAATCTTTACCCATGCTCTGCTGATACTTGAGTGAGAGTTCTGGACTACTTAATCATGTTTTCTCATTAGTCTATTATAGTTGCATCAAAAGTCGAGGAGTTCTCGCTTCTCAGTGCTACTCAATATTTTTTTAGGACTGCTTATTGAAAGACTGAATTAAAGCTTGATTTTTTCTAATCCTATAATTCAACCATGCTCTGCTGATACCTGAGTCAGAGTTCTGAGTTCCTGTCTCATGTCCTACGATAGCTCTTTTAAAGTTGCTTCAGGAAACGAAGAGTTCTGGTTCCTCAGTGCTACTCCATTTTTTTTAATATATTTTATAGAAATACTCTGAATTAAATGTCATTTTCAACTTACTCAAATCTTTACCCATGTTCTGCTGATACTTGAGTGAGAGTTCTGGACTACTTAATCATGTTTTCTCATTAGTCTATTATAGTTGCATCAAAAGTCGAGGATTTCCTGCTTCTCAGTGCTATTCAATATTTCCTTAGGACTGCTTATTGAAAGACTGAATTAAAGCTTAATTTTTTCTATTCTTACTTTTCAACCGTGCTCTGCTGTTACCTGAGTCGGAGTTCTGGGTTTTTGTCTCATGTCTTCCGATAATTCTTTTAAAGGTGCTTCAGGAAACGAAGAGTTTTGGTTCCTCAGTGCTAATCAATTATTTTTTTGATATTTTATACAGATACACTGAAATAAATTTAATTTTCAACTTACTTAAATCTTTACCCATGCTCTGCTGATACTTGAGTGAGAGTTCTGGCCTATTTTATCATGTATTCTTATCTGTCTCTTATAGATGCATCAAAATTCGAGGAGTTCCCGCTTCTCAGTGCTACTCAATATTTTTTTTATGACTGCTTATTGAAACACTGAATTAAATCTTGATTTTTTATAATCTTACTTTTCAACCATGCTCTGCTGATACCTGAGTCGGAGTTCTGGGTTCCTGTTTCATGTCGTTCCATAGTTCTTTTAAAGGTGCATCAGGAAAAGAAGAGTTTCGGTTCCTTAGAGCTACTCAATTTTTTTTTCTTTTATTTTACTGAACCACTGAATTCAATATTAATTTCAGCCTACTTAAGTGTTTACCCATGATCAGCTGATACTTAAGTGAGAGTTCTGGACTATTTAATCATGTTTTCTCATTAGTCTATTATAGTTGCATCGAAAATCAAAGAGGTCCCGCTCCTCAGTGCTACTTAATATTTTTTTTGGGACTGCTTATTGAAACACTGAATTAAATATTGATTTTTTCTGATCTCACTTTTCAACTATGCTCTGCTGATACCTGAGTCGGAGTTCTGGGTTTCTGTTTTATGTTTTCCGATAGTTCTTTTAAAGATGCATCAGGAAACGAAGAGTTCAGGTTCCTCAGTGCTACTCAATTTTTATTTTTTATTTTTTTTACTGATCCACTGAATTAAATAAAAAATTTACCGAAATAACTCTTTACCCTTGGTTTGCTGATACCTGAGTGAGCTTCCTGGGTTCCTTTATCATGTTTTCGTAAAGCTCTATTACAGGTGCATCAGGAAACGAGGAGTTCCTGCTCCTCAGTCCGAATCAAATTCTTTTCTGATCCTACTAACTTAAACACTGAATGAAATCTCGATTTCTCCTAACCTATCTTTTTCACAAGGTTCTGCTGATAAGTTGGTGAGAATTCTGCTTTTATTTAGTTTTTTTTATGTTACTAGGATCTTGATTACTAATCATAGCCTGAAGAATCTACGAAAATTCACAAATTACGTCATTCACGATTATTTTACCAACATGATCGTGTTTTTCTAGTAACAGGTCACTATTTTAATTTTTTTTTTTTTTAGATGAAGGTCAGCAGAACTCTTTCGGAAAAGTATAAGGAACTATAGGGCTCACCTTTGCGCACCTAAATCAGTTTTAAAATTTTAATTTTGGAAAAAATGATCTGCTAGCGGAAGTTAGCAGAGCATATTTTCATTCGACTTTTTTCAGGTAAAAAAGCCAGAACTATTTTTTTTAAGTATAAGGAACTCTAGAACTCACCCGCATGCCAATAGAACTCACATTTTTTTAGGCTCTGCTGGGAAATGATCTGCCAAGTTCACCCACATCTACTACTGCCGTTCCTTTAGAACTTTAATTATATCATTTTTAAATTTATTTCTGCTCATATATCTATATCCCGAAAACCGAGGGGTCGATGCCGCAGGCATAAGCTAATTCAAATATAAGAGGTTATCTATAGTTTAGCCGCTGGCCTTTGCTCTAGAAATTAACTTCACAAAAAACCCAATAAAAGACGTCAGACGTAAAAACCTAATATTTACAAGTGGGTACATAACAACTTATAACTAATTAACTTTTAGAGGCATGAGGAACAGGATGTACAGTTTAAGAAAAGGGAGGATCCTCCGACCAGACGGGTGTTGTGTCTGGCGGGCCGACTGCCCAACTGTTGATGTCGGATAGTCTTATTTAGGTTGTTCGCGCGGTAAACTCTAATTGCGCGATGCAGGGTTTGTGTGACGTCATGTCTTTGATGCGTATGGCGGTTTAACAGCTACAAACTTATAAAAATAGCAAAATTATATACTAACTTAACTAAAACTATTCACAAACTAAAATATAGCATCGAAAAAATTCTAGTAGTCTTAGTTTACCGACTTTCATATCCTCGGTCCACGGCACTGAGAAATTAATCAGGAGAATTCTAGCCTCCACTGATTGATTTTGATGTGCCATGCTTCACCGAGGCTATGGACGCCTAGAGACTCGCTTGCCCGAACTCAGATCTACCCGATTATCCATCTTCCCAAAGACTGTGGGATGAGCCGCTCTGTTCTGCTACTACTGCGGAGCGTGCACGCCTGCTGGCTGTGGGTAAGTGGGAATCGGGTCTGTGGTTACCTGCACTACCGTCGTCGAACATAGGCACTTTGTTCGACGACACTACCTTCCGCCTCGCTACTACCCTACAACTAGGAGCACCATGTTGTTCTCCTCATTGCTGTCACTGTGGCGAAGTTGTTAACAGACTCGGGACATCAGGGCCTGTCTTGCAGCCGAAGGCGCCGCACGCGAACATTAATGACATCATTAATGTTCGCGTGCGGCGTTCCAAGTTGATCGCTTTCCATAACATCATAGTTGAAAACCCAATAAAAGTCCATCAACTTCTTTTGTGTGGTCACCCTACTTTGTTTGATTTGTTGTATTGTATGCCACCGCCATGATGCACAACAAAAACAAAGCGTCATCAACGCCTCTACCGGTGTTGGTGGTCATATCGTAAAATAGATCCGGTAGAGGCTACCGGATCTATTTTACGATATGATCACTAATGTTTGGCCACATCATGAAGTAGTCGTGCGTTTAACTGTTCATACCACCACCACCAGTGTCAGTAAATTAAAAAAAACTATGTGTACCCTAACCGCTTCTTCGAGGATCACTGACACTTCTCAAGTTCTATTTTTTATTATTTGCTCAGAGTTCTTTTACTTCTTACTTTCTCTTACCTGTCTACTGTCTCTTGTTCTATCCTAATTTTTGTCGGTGAAAACTTGTAATTGGCCTTCTTTCACTATTGTTCACATATGCATAACCTAGCTGTAAGTTTTCTTAAAATAATAAAATAAATAATAAATAAATAAAATAATCTTATTAATACGTCCACCAATACTGCTGAGCGTGCCCGCCTGCTGGCTGTGAATGAGTGGGAGTCGGGCCTCTGGCTTCAGGCGCTACCGTCACCCAACATAGGCACCACATAAACCATAGGCTGGGTGATACCACCTTCCTGCTCGCTACCTGTCTGCGTCTGGGCGCTCCTTGTGTGGCTCCACATCGCTGCCAATGCGGTGAAGGTGTCGACTGTCTCGGACACCATGGCCTATCCTGCAGTAAGAGCGCAGGCCGGATAGCACGGCATGCCAGCATCAATGACATCATCCGTCGTGCTCTTGTCAACTCCGGATTGCCAGCTGTTATAGAACCCAATGGCTTGGCACGCGACGATGGGAAAAGACCAGACGGAATGACCATAATGCCTTGGAAGATAGGTAGGCCTTTGGTGTGGGATGCAACGTGCGTCGACACCCTTGCGCCATCCCATCTTCCAAGCACGGTGGGCTGTGCTGGGGCTGCAGCTGCAGGTGCGGAAAACCTCAAACGGCGCAAATACTCCAATCTTATTGGGACTTATATGTTTGAGCCGTTTGGGGTTGAAATACTGGGGCCATGGGGTCCGAGTGTCCGTTTAGTTTTTCAAGACATCACCAAGCGGCTGGTCGACTCTTCACGTGACCAGAGGGCTGGCCTATTCTTTGGCCAGAGAATCAGCATCGCCATTCAACGTGGTAATGTTGCCAGCCTTTTGGGCACTTTTCCTGTTGACAGCGATGCGGATGAATTTTTTGATGCCCTTTAATTACCCCCCCCCCCCTCCCCTAATAGACATATTATTATTATTATTATTTTAAGTCTGTTAGTTTTTAAATCAAGCAATTGATGAATATTTTATATCAAAGAAGTGACGAAGTTATCATATAACTTTGAGTATTCAATGATTTGGCCAGGGCACATCATGATGTGACCAGTGGTCGATGTTCATTTCATGAAATGATAAATTTTGAGATCTGGTCACGACATATGTACTGATAAAACTAATATTAATAATTGATTGGTATTTTACTACAATAATAATCATATAATTGATGTATATTGATATGTTATGGTATTGATTAATTAGCAGTCACGTATAGCTATACACGCACAATAAAGATTTAGATAAAACAAACCAAGTGGGTTATAAAAATAGCTGGGAAATACTCAAATCATGTAGGTAGGTACTCGTAGCAGGTACCGAATGTCGCAGGAAATATTTAGAATTAGGCTTTCATATGAATCTCTGGAAAAAAAACCTGCGATCACTGCCAAGCCTATTGTACAACAGCATGGTAAGGTCGTATAGGGATTTAAGGCATTAAATCCACGATTAATTAGACGACACGGTTGGCGCGATTGACTGCTGCGCTGCGTGTCGCGGGTTCGATTCCCGCACGGAACAAATATTTGTATGACCTAAAAGTAGTTGTTTCGGGTCTGGCTGTTTGTATAAATGTGAGTGTAAATGTTTGTAATCACACCCACGATACAGGAGAAATTCCTAGTGTAAGGCAACGTTTTAAAAAAAATAAAAAAATAGATAGATTGATGGATATAATACTCTTTATTATGTACTTCATGAAAATTGAGCTGTGCTGCGGCAGCTGCCAGTCGTGCGCTACATCCAAGTCACAATTGGACAGGATGGAAACTAGACCTATTTTTTTTTAAATAAAGCTACGTGTAACCTACGCTCCATTTTTAAAAAGATCGCGCCGACCTCTCGTCTTGACAGCCCACCAGTAACTTATCTATGCCCGCAAAAAACAATATTCAACCATTCAAAAGTCATTTATTCAAACTAGGCTGAGAATCAGCACTTTTCGAGCGTCATAATTACATAATACAGTCCCCCAAAAACGCCCACTCTTCACCACTTCCTAGTGCTTTAGCTGGGAAGAAGAAGCGGCGCAATAAACTCCCAAGCAGCACAGCTGTCTCAGTTAGAAAAACTTGATTCTATACAATAAATTTATAGTACTTATGCAAAATAATTTACATTACGCAACACAAAACATTAAATTAAATTATTTGCTATGTCACGCCAATATACCAACAAAACTCATCGAAATAAAAAATGACAGAACTTAATACCCAAATGAAAGCCTCCAGGCATAAAGGACGTAATACAATGATGCATGCCAAATCTACACCTCCGCTCTGTGCATACACGCTCACGAGCACACATTTACAATCAAACTACACCTTACTAAGTGTACACAACATGTTTACGAAACTGGCCTCACGTCACTATTGATAGCGCTATTTCTTAGTTTTTCGCTCTGGGTGGAGCGGGAGGGCGTGTCAGACTCTTACTGACTAAAACCCACCTGTTTTCCTTCTGTTGCCTTTACGTTATCAGGGACTTATCGCCGCAATTGTGGCGTGCCCAGCACTGGGTTGCGACAATCGCACTCTCCATGACGCCATGGGATCCCGCCGGAGCTCTGTTCGCTGTGCCGTGATTTCTCGCCGAGGACTTTTGCCTACAGATCCCATGGCGGCAATCCGGCAAGTAGGCTCGCCGCCTCACCGGAGGCCGTGCGGTATCAGCGGACCAGCCGGATGGCCATGACCCTCTAGAACGCATTCAACCGGTGGGCTGGCCGCCGCCTCAAGGAACGCGCCCACTATGTTCTATGTTATGGGGATTGGTTTCCGCACTCAGTCCGTCAGGTGGACCATTGTGCGTGGGTCATAGTGGCCGTTTGGGGGGTTATTCCAACCAGCCCACTTCCCTCCAGAAGGCAATTAGGTCTCCTGGTTTGTCTAGAACATCTGTGTATGATTTGGGTGACCCGAGGGTGTCTGTTCTGACCTGTGTAACGCCCGGGCATTCAAAGAGCACGTGCGCAACGGTCTCCTCAGCCTCCATGTACGCCCCACAGAGGACTGTCCGTTATGCCTATTGTGTGGAAGTGTTTATTTAGCGAGCAGTGTCCCGTGATGGTCCCTGTCACCAGGCGCAGGCCGTTCCTGTCCAGACGTAAAAGACGCCTGGTCAGCCTGCTATCCAAGGATGGCATAGCTTCCTTTGACTGCCGGCAGCCCGGTGTCGAGGACCACCATTGCCCTGCATGTGTGTGGGTAATTTCCTGTAACCACCTGCGTATTTGGTTGAAGGGGATAGGTACGATAGGCTCGGGTCCACAGACTGCCGTGCTGGATCCTCGTCTAGAACGCACCCACACCGGTGCCCCGTAATGGGCCATGGACCGCACGACTCCTTCGTAGAGCCTCCGGCAGGAGGCGTTTGGACCCCCTAGATTGGAGCCGCTGCAAGGCAGCCCCGGCCCGCTCCAGTCTGAGAGCCAAACATCGGAAATATCATAGGATCATATAATTCCACCAGCTGTCGAGGACGAGTACTAATTATTTCATTGTCGGCTCGACGCCGATGTGAACTCCTCCTACCGTTTTTTGGGAACCCGACGGTGGCGCGTTCCGAGGATCATGAAAACACATGGCCTCGGACTTGTGCAGGGCCATCTCGGGTCCCAATTGCCGGATTCTGTCGACGATTGCCGCAACCCCGCATGTCACTAGTTCAGCCGCCGTCTGGTGCGACCTTCCCTGGGCCAGGATCAACGTGTCGCCAGCGTAACAAACGACGCTGATGCCGCTAGGGAGGCCGGCACGCAGCACCCATTCATATCCGATGTCTCACAGATGCGGCCCCTGGACCGATCCCTGTAGGACATCGCACGACATCTCTCGCCGGTTTCCTTCTCCCTGGTGACCGGGGCAGATGACGGCCCTGTCCGTCAAATAGGCCTCGATCACACGACAGATGTAGGTCGGCATCCGGTGATACCGGAGTGCCTCCCTGATGCAACTCCAGGGCAGGGTATTGAACGCATTGGCTATGTCTAGAGACTCCGCCAAGACGACTCCACCTGAGGCCACAGCATCCCCCGTCGTGAGGGCTCGCACGCGCATGATGGCGTCCACCATAGAGCGCCCCCTGCGGAAACCAAACTGGCTGGCCCAGCTTGGGCAGAGCACCACCGTGTCCTCGTGGAGGCGATCGGTGGTGGGGATCCCTCGCGTCCGGCCCTGGTCCAGGCCATTGTACGGAGCGAGAGGGCATGGGAGGCCGTCACCTCCTTCTGCGAAGCAGTAATGCTCGCGAAAGAGGAGATGGAACGCGTGAGGGAGAGGCAAATTTCGCGCCCTCACGCCCCTAGCCGCCGCAGGAGGAGACGCCCTGGGCGTTGGGAATCGATTGCCGATTCCCGGCCACCATAGGCGCGGGCTTGCGGACGGTGAGCAATGGGTAGCTCGCCGTCCGGTAAGGACCAAGCCCGGGTCGACGGCGCATTGTGTTCCACGCGCGCCTCAAAGAGATGTCAGCGAGTGGAGGGGTCCGATGAGACCATTGCCTGCCGGGGTTGCGGGAAAGTCCGAAAGGGATACCGTGCCCCCCTGGCATTGCACAGGCAACAGAAGGAACACGGGTGGGTTTTAGTCAGTAAGAGTCTGACACGCCCTCCCGCTCCACCCAGAGCGGGAGAAGTCATTTGATGATTTCACACCAAAAAAAAAAAAAAAAAGGACCGATCCCTGTGGGACATCGCACGACATCTCTCGCCGGTTTCATTCTCCCTGGTGACCGGGGCAGATGACGACACTGTCCGTCAAATAGGCCTCGATCACACGACAGATGTAGGTCGGCATCCGGAAACCGGAGTGCCTCCCTGATGCAACTCCAGGGCAGGGTATTGAACGCATTGGCGATGTCTAGAGACACCGCCAAGACGACTCCACCTCAGGCCACAGCATCCCCCGTCGTGAGGGCTCGCACGCGCATGATGGCGTCCACCGTAGAGCACCCCCTGCGGAAACCAAACTGGCTCTCCGCCACATTCGGCTCCACCCGCACCAGCCGCCCGACGAGGCGGTCTGCAGTGACTCTTTCAAAGAGCTTGCCCACGTCGTCACCTGCCCACCTCGTCACCTGTTATAGTCCTCACATACTCTTTTTACCTCGTTTACATTATACATCTGGTCATACACGCACGCCGTTACGAGTACTATGCACCTGGGCTTTTCCTTTACTAAACAGTATTAATATTTAAATTAACCCAGTTAATGTGTATTTCCCAATAATGAATCAATAGTTTAACTTGATTGGTTTCAAACATTTAACTTTAACGGGAATCACCTATCTTAACGTGCAGACCCTTTAAATCAAATTAGTTAAATTACTTGTTCGATGATGTAATTATTAATGAATACTCATGATTTGTGAGCTAGCTCGTCTTTTGGTCAAATAATTAATTAGTATTGAGAATTGCACGTTACGTTACCAAAATGGCAGCGATGTGAAGTAGATCCAAAATTATTAAAATGGTAACTCCATAAATTCAATAGTCAAAGTCATTTATTTGCTTTAAATGAGGTAATACAAAGGTGTTACTAAATATGCGATGACACATTTCGCCATATTGTGGCATGCAAATATTAATAGTAGGTAGGTAAGGCTTATTTTTAAATACTCGTAAGCAGTTAGATAATTGCCAATTAGCCAATATTTTCAACTTTTCTGTACCTAAAGTTGAAAATATTGGCTAAACATGAAACTATATGAATGAAACTATATATCTTCAATTTAAACAACACAAATTTAAAAAATATATATACAGAACAAAACCAACAATCACAGATTTTTTTATGTAAGGAAATGATTGCCTACGAGTACATAACATTTCTTTAATTTGAATAGCATAATTAGCTTATAATGATCCCAATGTCCCCGTTTTGAGAGCAGTGGTGATGAAATTAAATACACAAAGAAAGTGCCTGTCTGGGTTTGAACTCACGACCCAACTCGTAAGTCGGTCCACCACTGGGCCACCACTACTCAACACATTAAATAATCGTTTGTAATTAATGCCTGGTTACTGGTATCGAGCGCGCCATGTTAGATAGGCCTATCATTGAAAGACCGAGTCCGCACTTGGAGATCCGATGACGTAGGGCTAAGGTTCAGGACGTCGGACTACGAGTAGCGGGATCGTCTCTAAAGTAGAAGTGAGCAGGGCACTTTGGGTAGACGTGGTAGGCCTATAATTGATAGAACATGTCCGTAACACAGAAATCCGACGTAGGACTAACGTTCCAGACGTTGAACGACGATCGACGTCGTCGTCGATTTGATTTGATTTTTTTATTTGAACTACGGGTAGTGGCTTTGAAATGGAAGTGGGCAGGACACTTGGTTAGACGTGGTGATGGCAGGTGGAACAGAGCCCAACGGAATGGTTGGGTAGAGAATGAGCGTTGGCAGACCGACGGCCAGGTGTGTGGACGACCTACAGAAGATCGCGGGAAAAATCTGGATGAGACACACAGACCAGGGAAGCATGACACAAAAGGGAGGAGCCCTAAACTCATCTGTGGGTGGATCAAGGCTGATGTCAAAAATTATGGTCCTCGATGAAATCTCAATAGTCTTAATTAATTTAATTTAAGCAACTTTCTTAACTGAGTGTTCAGAAATCAGACATCGAATCTATAAACTACGGTTAAGAAACCTTAGAAACCGGTGTTACTCATCTGTACCCGACCAAATTAAGTGCAAAAGTGTCCATCTCCTAAACAGCTCAATATCATTGACAACTTAATTTGGTCGGGTTATATGCGGAGATTTAGTATGGAAAAGTAATGAAAGCTAATTTCTCTTAAAATACAACACTTAGGAATATGAATTTTTGGTCACTATAACTTATTTAGAGCACAATTTTTTGTTTAAATTTGGGGAGAAATCACAGTTTTGAATACGGAAATCTTGAAATGAAAATTTAACACCATGACTACCGCCACTCAGCAATGACATGGTATATCTCGTAAACTACTGGAGTACTAATTTTGAATTTTGGGCCCTAATTTTATTATGCAGGGCACTAATTTTCTATGTAGATTTGAGGAAAACGACAAGCTCCTCAAACTTGGAATCAACATTCAAAGTCGTGGTCCTGTTGAACGGGCGCGCGAAAGTTATCATCGTTGACTTCTCGGTAAATACAAAGGTTTCAGTTCTGTTTTTTTTTTACAAAATGAATCACATCTAGGGGCACTAATTATTTGCATACTTAGAATAGCTGTAGCATGCCCTCTTTTTCTGCGCTCATGGTGGTCCTGCTGAAGGGACCGTGACTACGGCTGGACCACCTTCAAAGTCGATTTTCTCGAAAACTACTAGGGTACCAATTTTGTTGTTCGAGCACTAATTAGCACCAGTTAAGCACTAATTATATACCAAATATGGAAGCGATTGGCGCTGGTGGTAGTCACGGACATAATACATACAGGGTGGAAGGGACATCGACGCGAAAACTTATACCATGGATTCAGTACATGATTCTGAACCCCCCTCCGTTGAAATTTTTCTTCGGTTATTTAAAAAAAAAACAGTTGTTTCATAGAAAAGTGCAGACCTACGCGGTCAAAATGTATGGAACAGCTGTTTTTTTTTTAAATAACCTTCGAAAAATTTCAACGCAGGGGGTTCAGAATCATGTACTGAATCCATGGTATCAGTTTTCGCGTCGATGTCCCTTCCACTCTGTGTATAAAAGAAAAGTCCTAACTGACTCACTCACACTTAACATAACATCACGCCTGTAATCCCCGAAAGGGTTCGGCAGAGGTGTAGGTACCTATAGTAACAGCCACATTTCGCCAGTTATGTTTAAGTCCCATGTAATAGGTGGCGAGCTCATTGCCATCAACCGGGCACAAATCCAGACTCAGGGCTGCTACTGAGGAATTCCTGATGAAATAATCCAATAACAATTTGCCCGACCTGGGAATCGAACCCAGGACCTCATGCTCAGCAGTAGCGCTTGCGACCACTAGACCAATGAGGTAGTCACTGGCTGACTCATCAACGCCCAGCCCAAACTATTGGACCTAGAAAGCTGCACAGATGTTCCCTATTATGACGTAGAGAAGGAATAAGGCCGAATTCCCCACGAGATAAGGCGAACGAAGTCGCTGGCAAAGTGCTAATCTTATTTATAAATTACCTGCATTTAATGTTCTTCAACCTGAGACTCTGGCCTCCTCTATGACCCGGCCCAGTGGGGGTTGGTTAAAAAAAAAAAAAAAAAACTTTATTTCTCCATAAATGAATACATTATTTTGATCAATGGCTTGATTTAGTGCTCCAGAGTGAAAAACCCTGACTTCTAAACTAGGTTTATGTACCTGTATCTTAGAAGCCAGTATTCCTTCAAAATGATGCGGATATAAAAAGAATAGGACACACATAATACACAATAATCCATTAGGGCAAGTCCAACAGAAAAAAAAAAAAAAAAAGCAACTGAATACAAGAAAAAGAAAATAAAATTTAAAAAAAAAAAAAAACATTAAATATATGTGTTGTGTATGTTTCTAGTGTGTTGATGTACACCATCTCCAAATTATGGTTTATTTTACATTTTCCCAAAAGTATTTGAGTTCGCTTCCAACATTCCAAGGTAAAAAAATAATCTAATATCTAAAATGAACCATTATTGACGCTCATAATGTTTTTCCTAGATTATTATCATTAGATGAATTGGATAAGCAATATTAGGGAGATTAGTCGAATCGAGAATAGCTAATCGATAAGATCAAATAATAAATAATTGTTCGTCTTATCGAGTCGTTAACGTCGTTACTTTTGATGTAGCCGCTAAGAATAATATGTCATTATAGGAATTTTCCTAAGTATAACATCACAAGTCAGTGTGCATTGGGATGCATTCTGAAAGTGGGCAACTTCGCAAATAGCTGTCAAATATTTCGCTGTTTTGAGTGAATTGGTAATATTACTGTATGGAAAAATGAAATATCGTTAACCAGTGAACTAAAATATTAATTACTAGCACTTTGCCCGCGGCTTCGCTCCCGTGGTCTTTCCCGCGGGACCCGTTATTTTTCCCGGGATAAAAAGTAGCCAAAGCCTAGCCCTGAAAACTAAGCTTTCTAATGGTCAAAGTCAAAGTCAAATAATTTATTTCATTTAGGCACAAAAACGGCACTTATGAACGTCAACATTTACAGAAAAAAAATATATAATAATTGATTCTAGTCGCCCATTCCAAAAGGTCGTTTTCGTATGGAGAAGAATGGGCAAGAAACTCCACCGTTACTCTTTTAAAATATTTTCACAATATTCTGTATACATTAATTATATAATTATATGTGAAGACGATGCACCTAGAATAAGATTACTATACCACGATAGGTAAAAAGAATGAAAAATGAAGGAATGACATAAATTTATGTGATAGATGCATGGTGCTCACATATTTACAAACATTGTAAAATTATACGATATTCTTAACATTTTAACACGTACTACTAATAATAAGTCAGTGTGTGAGTTCAAGTAATCACAGAATATAAAATTAATGTTTAAAAAAATAATATTATACAATTAAATTGGCAACCAGTTTGATTTTGTCTAGATTCTAAATTGTCCTATGGAGCAGGACCAGCATGTTTCCAAGCATTTTTATCTTGGATATAATCCTCTAATTTGTAATGTGCTTGTTTACAAAGTGTACTTTTTATATGAGTTTTAAATTTTCTTTCATTTAATTCTAATATATCACAAGGTATTCTGTTGTAACATTTAACACAGTACCCCATAAAAGATGTATTTACTTTAGATAGTCTGAAAAATGGTTGATCTATTTTATCTTTATTTCTAGTATTAAAATTATGTCTATCACTTATTTTATTAAAAAGATGTAGATTTTTTCTCACATACATAATATTTGAATAAATGAATTGGCAAGGTACCGTCATAATATTAATCTTTTTAAATAGTTCCCTGAGAGATTCGCGACGACTTAGATTATAAATGGCTCTGACAGCTCTCTTTTGTAAAATAAAAATGGATTCAATGTCAGCAGCCCGACCCCATAGTAAAATGCCATACGACATAATACTGTGGAAGTAACTAAAATAGACCAAACGCGCGGTTTCTACATCTGTTAACTGTCTTATCTTTCTAACAGCATAAGCGGCCGAGCTTAGCCGCCCCGCGAGAGATGTTATATGGGGTCCCCATTGTAATTTCTCGTCTAGCGTGATTCCTAGGAAAACTGTTTGATTAATAAATTCCAGTTTTTCTCCATTCAATATGATGTCACATTCGCTGCTTCTAACATTTGGTAATTTAAATCTAATGCATTTTGTTTTTTTATTATTTAGTACCAAATTATTTACCGTAAACCAATCTTGGACCTGAACAATACAGCTATTCACGTCGTCGAGATTTTGTGACCGTCGGTTTATTTTAAATATCAATGATGTGTCATCTGCAAATAACACCATCTTTGGTTGATTTTGAAATAATTGGGGTAAATCATTTATATAAGCTAAAAAGAGGAATGGACCCAATATCGAACCTTGAGGAACGCCCATTACCATTTCAGACCCTAATGAGTTTGTGCCGTTGACTTGAACTTTAGCCTTTCTATCTTTCAGGTATGATCTTAGTAAATCAAGAGCTGTATTCCTAATCCCATAGTGCTCCAGTTTCAGCAGAAGTGTCTCATGGTCTACGCAATCGAAAGCCTTCGAGAGGTCGCAAAAAATTCCAATGGCATCTTGTGCTTCTTCCCAGGCGTTAAAAATGTTCTTTATTAGGGCGACACCGGCGTCAGTGGTACAACGCCCTTTGGTGAAACCGTACTGTTGTACTAATGGCAAAATAATTTTTCAAATCGGTCCAGTAGTTTCGGAGCCTATTCAATACAAACAAACAATCAAATCTTTCCTCTTTATAATATTAGTATAGATGAAATGCAATTATTTATTATTTATTTATTTATTACATACCCATTACAGTTTCCCAATTCTGTCGTGTAGTTAATCAAATAAATTTATAGCATATTATTAAATAGATTTACAAAATAAAAACATAACACGTGTAACGTTACCCTCGCGAACTCTCTCAGTGAACATGAGAAAAGATATATCCTATCGGCAATCAAATTTATTGTGCGCATTGTTCGCGTCAGAGGGACAAAATGGTGCGTATCTCTTGTCACAAATGCCTCTAAACTAGACTAAAAATCACCAAAAGGAGAAGGGAAATGGTGGGCCCAAATGTAATAAGTTGAGATATGGTCTATTTTTTTTTCATATTTATTTATCTTTGAAATTCAAAAATCAGCTCAATTCTCAATCTGGAAGGTGAGAAATAAGAGAAAGATAGTTTTCGTGAGATTATCGATTAATTGAGTAGGTAATCGATTACACAATTATTACAAAAAGAAAACTTTCGCACTAGGTAATTAACTCAAAGTAATTAAATGCACTATAATTTATATACATTATAATGCATTTAATTACAGTCATATTAATAAATAACATATTAATTAATTACTGAAAAATCAATATAATACTTAATTATCAATTTCATAACGAATAAATCAGACTTATATTTTTAGTCTATGTCACTGGCATGAAAACTGACTGACTTTGACACTAGACAGTTGCCGACAGCTTCTTGGTTGCTCACTCGTTTCATGTTATCCGATGCATTTTGAGTGCTTTCCCGATTATTTTTCATTTTCAACAACCACTGCTTTGTCTTATACGGATTCTGACCCTGCCTACCTTGTACGACCCTTGCGGTCGTAAATATTTGACAGCTATTTGTACTTTGCTAACTTTTAGAAGGAACGCTCCTCCACATGTGAAGGCCAAAAGCCTAATTACGTAACACACTTTGAATCACTATCTGAAGGTTTAGAAAGAAATTCCTTATCCATCGCTTCATAGGTTTGAAAAATTCGTCCACTGAAGAAAGTAAATAATGCAATGAACGTGGCTGAACTGTCCAAAATGAAATCAATTGTTATTTTATGTGTGTTTGGCAATTACCCCACAGTGTAAGGTTTACACTGTGGGGTAATTGCGCAACATATTTAACAGCATTGCGCTGGCCTTTTATTCCAATGAAACACGCTAAGTCAGCTCAAGGTCTAAGTGTTACCAATGACTTACGGCCTTCTGACTTACTGCCCAGGGTGCGCACCCTGGACAAGCCGCTTCTCTCTTTTTTTAACATATTCAGCCTATAATTGTTTTGCTGGGACGCAGGCCTCATCTCGGTGAGAGGGAGTGGGCCCAGTGCGGGTTATAGTATAGTATAATTTTACAATGTTTGTAAGTACCTATGTGAGCACCATGCATCTTTCACATAATTATGTCATTCCTTCATTTTTCATTCTTTTTACCTATCGTGGTATAGTAATCTTATTCTAGGTGCATTGTCTTCACATATAATTATATAATAAGTGTATACAAGATATAATGATTTTTTTAAAAGAGTAACGGTGGAGTTTCTTGCCCATTCTTCTCCATACGAAAACTACCTTTTGGAATGGGCGACTAGAATCAGTTTTATTATTTTTTGTAAAGTTTGACGTTCAAAAGTGCCTTTTTGTGCCTAATTGAAATAAATTATTTGACTTTGACTTTGACATGCCGGTTTCCTCACGATGTTTTCCTTCACCGTTTTGAGAGCAGTGGTGATGAAATAATTTACTCAAAGTAATGCGCCTATCTAATTGTGCTAAGTACACTCGTAATTCGCGGCCATTACCGCTGGTCTAAATTGATTTTGATGATTCTTTTTTTTTTCTTTTTTTTTGGTAGGGCATACTTCAGAAGTGGTCCCATATAAATTTGGTCAAGATCTGATGAGGCGTTTTTGAGTTAGCTTCAATAATACGTATTTTTCCCACCTAGTATACATAAGTGGACGATGTTCTAATTGTTCCTGTCACTGTAATTTACATAGCAGGTAGTGGTATTCAAATTTTTGTGGGGGGTTTGTGTAGTTACCACAACTAAAAATTGAAAAATTAAAACTTTTTTACAAAAAATAAAACCGACTTCCAAAAAAAAAAAACACTACAAAGTGAAAAATAACTGATTTCGGAAGTCGGTGGCAATAAAAACGAAAATACAAAACCAAAGACACCGACTTCCGAAATCAAAGTTATTTTTCACTTCGAAGTTTTTTTTTTGGAAGTCGTTTTGTTTTCGATAAAAGCTCCCAATACTATAAAGGAGAGGTTGAAAAGTTATAAATAAACTCCCACTACTTATTATTAATGATATATTAACATTATAAATATGTATGCGCTGGCGCAGCTCAATACGGGCGCTGATTGGTCACTTATTGTTTACCTACGCTCCGCCTACAGTAATTGATGTTCTTAGGTGTCTTAACAAATAGCTGATCAAATCAAATTATTATCAATCATAGGTCAAATAGGTATATGATATTTCGATAACGTTTTTAAGCGGATTTTGGGTTTTGGTTTTGATAGTAAAGATCATATTTAACTACATAGAAAAGGTTTACGTTATGGGGTTCTGGACCCGAAAGCTGAATACAAGACCCTATTACAAAGCCGTGGCCCTATTACAAATTATTATCAATCATAGGGCGGATGAGCCAAAGTGCGACTGTGGAAGTACATCACAAACGATATTCCATCTACTGCCCTGCTCTCTGTGCAATTCCAACTGCGCTTTGAGGGACCTTTTCGTCGCCACAGCTAATGATGCATCCGAAAGATTTTGCAGGAAATTGCTAATCTATTGCTTCATATGTAAAAAAACTCGCCTGCTCAACCACGAAACTAACGGAATGAATTGGCATGGCAAAAATGAAGCAGGCTTGAAGGTATCGCTCACCAGGTCGCCTGTAGACACTTCGCCTTCCATCAGTAGTGTAAAGTGAGAATCGAGACTCATCTGTAAACAAAATTCTTGATCATTCTTCTTGATCCCACTGTATTTGTTTACGGGCGTATTTCAGTCTCGCTGCTCGATGTTCTCTCTCGAGTTTGGGGCCACTCGTTGGTCTTCGGCGTTTCAGGTTTGCTTCACCCAGTCTTCTTCTCACTGCACTGTCACTAATGTAGACCCTTCGGGTTCAAAGAAGCTGTTGCTGGACTTCAACTGCATTTAGGTGGCGATTTCTCAACACAGTGGAAACAATATAACGGTCTTCTCGGGCACTAGTACACCTGGGTCTGACATTACCAGGTCTCCTCAAATGGTTTCCAGTCTCTTTGTACCTTCGCTTCACCTTGTAACGTCACACCCACCATTCTTGCAGTACGACGCATACTGATGCCTAGTTCCAGAAAAGTCATGATCCTAGCACATTCTTCAGGTGAAAGAGGCATGATAAATAAGTTTATGTGCTGTTGTCTAACTTAGCTTTTGTAACAAGACTCATCGATCAAGATTTTTTTTAAACAAAAATAGAAACAAAAAAATGAATGATAAAATTGTAATTCGAAAGGGATTATTTTTGATTTTACAGTTTTTTTCAGCCATTTACGAGAGAGTTACGTTGTTTGTTTATTTGGAGGTTTGTTAAGCTTTCACGCCAAAATGGCTAAACGGATTTGGATGAAATATGGCACTTGCGTAGATATATGATGCTTTTTATCCCGGTATCCCGACGGGATCGAGATTGATGCGGGTGAGCAGTAAATCATATATCTTAACTGTTATCACACAATGTTGATATGATTGCCAGCCCAAATTAGCTTTTGCATCACTTCCTTAATAACGCATATTTATTGGGTATCAATGCATGATTGATGAATTTTGATTAAAAATGCGATTTGCAGATGAATTACCTACCTGATGTTTATTTCTTATTTTTGCACTTGTACGCTTAACGTTTAGAATCTGAATACTAGATAATGCAGACCGTCTGAATGTGAGTTTTAGTAGTATCTTTATGAAGGAACTCGCTCGGGGAAGTATTAATAACACCATTCAATATTAATGCCGCCAAGTTATCACACGAAACTTGAATGCGGTCACCACCTCACCACCATCAGATGAGAAGACCCCCTTTTTTTTTGGTGGGAAATTATCAAATAACTTCTCCTGCTCTGGGCGGAGCGTGAGGGCGTGTCAGACTCTTACTGACTAAAACGCCCCGTGTTGCTTCAGTTGCCTGTACGTTGCCAGGGGCCACGGTATCCCTTTCGGACTTTCCCGTAACCCTGGCAGGCATCGACCCCTCAGGCAAGACCCCTTCAATTGTGCTGACATCTCTTTGATCAATTTTACTTCGTTTTACAGTGTTTTGTAACACGGTTTTAAACCTAATGCCGTTGACCGTCCGCGAGTTAACTTTAGCGCAAACGTAATGCCGGTAACCCTCCCGGTTGGGTAGCTCACCATCCGCAAGCCCGCGCCTGCGGTGGCCGGGAATCGGCTTGTGATTCCCGACGCCCAGGGCGTCTCCTGCGGTGGCAGGTGAGCCGACCCCTTGTTCGTCACCCAAACGTTATAGTAGCGGTATTTCCCAGATTTTTTCATAAATGTTCCAATCCAAAACATCTGTATTAAACTTCAACGTACCTGTACCCTAATTACGTAAGCCAAAATCAATCCGAATCTGAATCGTTTTGAAACAGATTGCTAATCCATTGCTTCGTAAGTTCGAAAAAAAAAACTGCAGAGCAACGTAAATAACGCAATGAATGTTGTTGAACTGTCAAAATGAAATAGATTTGTCTTTATCGTTTACGAAAATATGTTGTGTAATTAGAAAGCTGGTCGACCACGCTCTGCACAGGTATGTTTTTTTTCTATGCAGTCTGGCAGTGAACGCACTTTAGCTCTTGTCAGCGTCTATCTTCTATATATCCTATATTTCCCAGTCGTTTTTTAGCAGTAGGCGCATTATAAGCCTCGATGAAGGTCATTCGGCAGTGCGCCAAGGATTTAACGATTCTAGGCTGCCACTATGGCTACAATTTGCCCATGACCATGGCATGACATAGCATAATCTAATCTGTGTAGTAGTACAGGGTTAAGGTTTTTCGTGTTAGCTTTTTTCTACACTGGGGCGGCAGTCTCGACATGGATAGCGATTGCTTTGCGACCGAATTCGGTCGCAAAGACCTACAGATGTCCCTAGACGGTCAACATTGCTTTTCAACCAATGGTTGAATAGATAGCCATCACTTTACGACCGAATTCGTTCGCAAAGTCCTAACGATCCGGATGTAACGTTATTTGGTAGTTTCGATACTTCAGAGTATTTCGATTGTCATCGGTATGTTATCGAACGTTGTCGCAAATTATCGCTGTTTACGAATATATTTTGCGATCATTTTTGACAGCCCGCAAAGTGATTCGGTAGGATTGCTATTGATGTTGTTAGAAGTTTTAAGAGGAAGAAATCACAGCATAGAGGAAAGTAATATATCGAGTAAATCACAGTTTAATTATGGCGGAAGCATATTTGGTGTGGGATTTAGTCGTGCTTCAACACAGACGCGACATTATTGAATGACGACAAATCGGAAAAAATCGGCGCGGCTGTGAAAATGTAATGGATTTGGAGGATTCTGAATTTCTGTCTTTATACAGAATTAATAAAGAAATGTTCAATGAGCTCGTAATTGAACTTCAGCCATCTCTGCAGAGACTGATGGATGATGGAGGAGACCACCGTACATGGTTGCTTGGTAGGTAACAGGCCAAAGTTGTCAGCAAGAGGGGGTGCGAATAAGGCCGCCAAATATAATATCAATGTTTAATCTTTTAGGTGATGATGGATATCCGTTGGAGCCATGGCTGATGACTCCAGTGAAACATAGGCGCATTGGCACACCGGAGCGTCGCTATACAGATGCTCATTGCTCTGCAAGGAACATCGTAGAGCGATGCTTTGGTGTGCTGAAGTCGGTGTTTCGGTGTCTCTCACATCAACGCCAATTGATGTACGAGCCCTATAGTGCCGGCCTAATTATAAACGCATGTGCAATTCTCCACAACATTAGAATAAAATACAGGTTGATGGAAGAACCAGACTCTACCACATCAACCAATGATGATGATTAAATGATGTCAGCTAGCTAGTTTAAATAAATTTAGTATTTAGGTTATAACATTCAGTGACCTCATTTCTGTTGTAGTAATATTATGTATTAACATATGATATAGACTACACTTTTACAAGTACTAAGTTTGTACCACGAAAGGATCATTCATGGCTTTCACTGATTCCAATTTTATTTTCTATTATTGCTGTTTATTAATATTTTGCATCTAGAAAGGCAGCTTCTGTCTGATTTCTTATCTCTTTGAATTTTATTTACTTTGAATGATATTTTTTATGCATTATCAATAATACTTTACCTACATACCTACTATTTATTGTAAGTGTGCCAAGCATATTCAATGCTGTTGGTATTCTTAATAAAGAAATAAATAGGTAACACAAACATAACATAACACTACTTAGTACAAACTATACGTAGTTGTTTAGGTAATATCAGAATAATCATAAAATCCAATGTTTTCTTATCTTGTCTTTTTTTTTGTAACTAGCCTATGGATTTATATGCCTTTGGATTGTTTCTGCAACTGCTCTCCCAGTGAGCAGTTGCAGAAACAATCCAAAGGCATCTCATCAATACTTGTTTTACTTAATTAATTTAATTTTACAAATAAAATTCCTTTTTAAAAATCAATGATTGTTTAATTAAATAAAATTGCAAACTGTAATAATTAATAAATCACACACACAATCACATCACAACAACAATCACATTTTTTCTCCTATTTTAATTAGGGCTCCGGCAATTTTATCTGCAGTATTTGCAAAAACGAGCGATGCCTCCGCTTGTGTTTTCATAGCATCGCTAATTTTGTCCGCAGCATTCGCAAACATGACGGACGCCATCGCTTGCGTTTTTGCAGCTTCTGCAAGCATCTGCAATTAAAAACACGGATGGATTGAGAAATGTTTGCAAATTATCTGTAGCATGACAACATGACCTGACCTTATATCGACGCTCCACCTCAGTCAGAGGAGCAGTGGTGACGGCTTGGTTGCCCGTCTGCACCCTCTCTTTTTGCAGTCGGGCTGCTTTACTGCAGGCCCGGCTTTTAAAGTCTCTCCAAACCTACAGGAAAGATAAACATTTGAATTAAATAATATTATTAGTAACATTGGCACTGTATGTAGGTACCTAACTAATGGGTGTAAACTTTACCGTCATCCACTGCTCTGGTGTTCTTTTTGAAGAATTTGGCAGCTGGTTTAACTCCGCAGCAACCTCCTTCCAGCCCTCGTCAAAATTTTCACGGCCCTGAAGGCCGGTAAACTTGCGGGTGTGCAGATAAGGCCGGGCTTCTAAAATGGACAAGAGGGCATCCACTTGGCCACTCGTAGCACGCGGTGTACGTTTACGCCTGAAATATTTAAGTACACTAGAAAATATTCAAAATCTTAACATTAGTTGATTACAATAGTCAATAGAAAAAGCGTTCAATATTGAACCGACAAATTAGATTCGAAAATAGGTATTGTAGGTTGAGATTCTTACTTGACGCCGCTCGGAGTCGGGCCTGCAGCAGCTGCACCTGATTCACTTCGTCCTCCAAACATTTTATTTTAGAGAAAAGAGAGATACGAGACATCAAACAACACATACATTCAAAATTCGCCGTATTTGTTTTCATGTCAAAAAGTTGTTTTGGCTGGCACCGACGTAGTGTTGCAAGGCGGCAAATTTTAATGCCCCTAGATATTTAACAAGTTATTTTAATTCTTTATAATGGTTTTTGCTACGTATTAGTTTCCATGAAAAATAATGTTTTCAAAAAAAGGTTTACTTATTCACTATACAATTTTTAAGAAAAACAATTATTTTTATTAATCATGTTCTACAATTTTCCCGCAATCTATGTCGAGACTGCAGGTAGGTGCTTGTCAAGAAATGTTAACCGTCTAGGGTCCCCTTTAGGACTTTGCGACCGAATTCGGTCGTAAAGCGGTCGCTGTCTATGTCGAGACTGCCGCCCAAGCGAAAAGATTTGTATTAATTTTTGTAATGAATAAACTCAAAAACTACAAAACCGATTTAAAAAATTCTTTCACCAGTAGGATGCTATATTATCAGTTTATCACTGAGTAACATAGGCTATAATTTATAAAAATATCACGCGAATGAAGCCGCTGACGGAGCTAGATTTGGAAATATTTAAATGATCCTCTAAAAACTTGTTACTTACTAGATTACTACGAAATTACGCGGATTTCAATATTTTTTTCATATTCTTTATGGCACCTTTTTAAGTCATGATTTGATGAGCTATCAGAATATCAATAAATATTTGGCCTAGGCGTGTAAATTGATTCACTGCTACCTAGGATGAATACCACGGATGGAATGAGCAAAACACGAAAATTACAATTTGGGGGAAAATATGCGTCACATCCACGCAAAACAGCCGTCGCTCAGCATAATGCTGCGACTCTATGTGAGACATAGCCCCAGCGCTGGTTTTCAGCGGTTAGGGTAGGTTGGAGGCTGTCGTTTCGGGTGACGCAGGTGCTCTTGGGGCATGGTTGCTTCGGGAAGTTCCTGTGTCGCATAAACAGGGAGCCGGACGCTCGGTGTCACCACTGCGTCGACTGTCGGGAGGACACGGCTCGACAGTCGGCACACGCTGGCAGACTGTGCTGCTTAGAAGGAGCAGCGCCGTGCCCTCATTTCAGGTGTCAGCAGTGACCTTTCGCTGCCGGCCGTTGTCGACTCGATGGTCAGCAGCGAGGAGTCCTTGGACACGGTGGTATTCTTTCCGCAGCCTGCGGAAAGGGAGCGGGAGATTGCTTCCGCTAACCCGATCCGCAGCAGACGCAGCCGGCGTCAGTGGAGGGCGGATAACCCCCCTAAATGGGTCCAGAGGCGACGGATCTGGGGAAATCCGTCGCCCCCTAATACTTAGGACCAGAGATGGTGGCGCGTAGTGTTCCACGCGCGCCTCTCTATGATGTAAGGGGGAGTTTAACTCCTTTCTCCACCCTAACTCGAGGTGGCCCGCAGAGGCGGGCCGGCACTAGCCGGGGATCGCGGAATTCGCATTAGATCCCGTGATCCCCGGTGGAAGTGTGAGACGGAACACCAGGGCGGAGGACATCCACGAGGATTTCCCCCGTAAGCAAAAAAAAAAAGGTTTAGGTTAGGTTGGTTAGAACCGTCTAATCCAAGTTGGTCGCAGTTACTTGACTATTCAGTATTTTTAGGACCCCAAAATAGGAATTATTTGAGGTTCACAAAAAGATCAAATCAAAATGGGATTTATTTGAGGTTGGATTAAATATATTATGCCTTTTTAAGGGTTCCGTACCTAAACTCGCACTTGGCCAATTTTATTTTTGACTGTTAAGCGGCATTCAAAGTCCATAAAAGTTTTTTTACGGACCATCAACATCATTGTATGGGATTTCCAAATGGCCAAAGTCCCAGTTTAAAGATTTCGTTTGAGGTAGACACATATTTTTTTGTACGCAATTATGATTAAAGGGTTTTCACAAATATGAGTTCAAAGTCCAAGTCTAGAAGAAACGAAAATCAAAAGGCCAATGTCCACTTCTTTATTACAACATTACTTAGATGTTGGAACAATGTTGTTTTTATATCTATCTATTTTTTCGGATTAACTATGGGGTTTTCTATTTTTCCGAATTCAAACTCCAAGTTAATCAATCTGCCTAGCCTTTTCCCAACTAAGTTAGGGTCGGCTTCCTTCCAGTCTAATCGGATGCTGCTGAATATCAGTATTTTACATGGAGCGACTGCCTATCTGACTTCCAAAACGCAAACCACTGTCAAAGATCCAAAAATGACAGCCGGAACCAACGGCTTAACGTTCCTTCCGAGGCACGGCTGTATGGCGCTGGTTTTCTAATGAACTCCTATGGACAAGTGACAAGGAGGACCAACAGTTTCAACATACCTAATATATAATTTTTATAACTCTAAATACTTAGTCTGGCCATAAAAATACTGTTACAATTAAAAATAAGAAAGATATTACATTTGAATTTGGAATCTGTCATTTTTATACGATTGTTCATTGAGCTTTCTAATTTTAGCGCCAATACATTGTACAATATTTTGCGATATTAAAATGGAGTGGGGTGATAAAGAGAACCGAATCGCTGTGATTGCATTACACAAAGTTGGTATGGAGCCAAATGCAATTTTTAAAACTCTCCATACGCTTGGTATTAGTCAAATGTTTGTGTACCGGGCTATTAATAGGTACAATGGGACCTCCTCTGTTTGTGACAGAAAAAGATCTGGCCGTCCACGCAGTGTTCGTACGAAAAAGGTGGTCAAAGCAGTAAGGGAAATAATTCGAAGAAATCCTGTCCGAAAGCAAAAGATTTTATCTCGGGAGATGAAGATAGCACCAAGAACTATGTCGCGTATTTTAAAAGATGACGGACTTGCAGCCTATAAGAGACGCACTGGTCATTTTTTAACTGATAATTTAAAAAAGAATAGGGTGGTAAAATCGAAACAACTACGTACTGAAGCGGTACGCAAAGGGAGGTCACAGTTTTTTTTTTGTTTACGGATGAGAAAATCTTTACAGTAATATTTAAATTTTAACAAACAAAATGATCGTATTTATGCTCAAAGCTCTCTAAGGAAGCTTCCCAATTAGTCGACAGAGTGCAACGTGGGCATTATCCGACTTCAGTGATGGTTTGGTGGGGTGTTAGCTATGAAGGAGTGACAGTGCCATATTTTTGTGAAAAAGGTATCAAAACATCGGCACAAGTGTATCAAGATACCATTCTTGAGAAGGTAGTTAAGCCCCTTAACAACACCATATTCAATAACCAAGTATGGTCCTTCCAACAAGACTCGGCGCCGGGTCATAAAGCTCGGTACACGCAGTCTTGGTTGGAAGTGAACGTTTCGGACTTCATCAGAGCTGGATACTGGCCGTCGTCTAGTCCCGATCTTAATCCGCTGGATTATGATTTATGGTCAGTTGTAGAGAGTACGGCTTGCTCTAAACGTCATGATAATTTGCTAAAACAATCCATACGATTGGCAGTGAAGAATTTTCCCATGGAAAGAGTGCGTGCTTCTATTTCTATTGATAACTGGCCTCAACGTTTAAAGGACTGTATTGCAGCCAATGGAGACCACTTCGAATAAGCTTTTTATATTTTAAATTGTTTTATATTTATGAATTAAACTAACACAGTGTAAAAGTAATAAATATTATTTGCAATAAAAAAAAATCCTCGTGACAATATTTTATGGCAAGACTAGGTAAATAAATAAACTAGTACTTAATCAAATATGAATCAAAAACAAAGAAAAAAACAAAAATTATGGACCTATAGCAATATGATTTTGATATTTAAAGTATCGGTCGTGACCATAGATATATTTTTAATATTTCTGTGATCGTGACCGAATCCTAATCAAACGTGACCATAAACTTTTTAGAGGGTTGGAACCCGCTCCTGCTTAAATAATATGGTGGTAGCTAGCTAGCTAGGCGGACTTAGAACAAGCGCTTCACGAAAACTACATAAGTATTTACGAAAGTTGTTCAGCACTAATTTTAAGATGGCGGCATACTGCTCTGTCTCAAGGTTAAAGTCATAATCATAATTAACGGACACCTAATTTACGAATTATGTCAACTTTCCTTGACCTCACGGCGGCTCAAGAAACCGGTTTCCATTTTTTTGGCATTTGCGTAATCATGTATTACTTACTACATGAGCAAATATTTAATTCGAACGGTACGGATTCCTTTCATAATGAAATGAAATTGTTCGTTCTGTAAATAAGATATTAGAATCACTTTTACACGTCATATTAAAAAAAAATTGCTAGATGAGTTCGACGTTTCCTATCTGAATACCTACAAAGGCCGAAACAAACTCAGAGGTCACAGTCTCTTATAAAGTCCAGACATAATCTTGGTCAGGCCATAAGAGGACCATGTAGATTAGTCTGAAATGGTCTTTTGAGAAAAGAACCACACAGATTTGAGTGGACCTGTCCTGTCAGTGCAAGCATTTGTGGCAATCGCAATTTGGAGCAATCGTGGAGCTCAACTTAGAACTTAAGTATAATATTATTATTATGATGTGAGTATTTACTTTGTGAAGTATAATATTATTATTATGATGTGAGGACTATGTGGGTCATATATTTAGCTATATTTTACTTTTTGTTATGTTAATCTGGCAGTTTGAGTACTTTATGCGGCCTACCCAAATGTCCTTTCTTTGGTATTGTTCGTCGATTCGTTGAGCTCTTTTTAAGTTCTGAGTTGAGCTACACGATTGCTGACAAATGCGTGCACTGACTGGCCAGGTCCACTCAAATCTGTATGGTTCTTTCCTCAAAAGACCATTTCAGACACAAATCTACATGGTCCTCAAATTGAAATGCTCTGACCAAGATTATTTCCGGGTTATTATATACACATTGACATTTATGAATGTTATATATTCATTGACATGAATATTTACTTTAAAGTATTATATTATTTTAATTATTGTGAATGTGAAGACTATGCAGATATTCCCTTTTGTTTTGTTTTAATTTTTTTTTTTTTTTTGTTGTCAATTAGTTTTTATCATGGTCTGGCAGTTTGAGTAATTTATGTGGCCTACCCAAACGTCCTTTCTTTGGTATTGTTCGTCGAATCGTTGAGCTCCTTAAATTCTGAGTTGAGCTGCACGATAACTGACAAATGCGTGCACTGACTGGACAGGTCTTCTCAATCTGAATGGTTATTTCCTCAAAAGACCATTTCAGACATCAATCTACATCGTCTTCACATGATCTGACCAAGATTATGTCTGGACTTTAAAAGAGACTGTGACCTCTGAGTTTGTTTCGGCCTTTCTTCTCAGAGTAGTCAGATAGGAAACGCCGACCTCATCTAGTTTTTAAAATATGATTGACGTGTAAAAGTGTTTGTACAAACCTACTTGCAGAAATAAATCATTTATCATTTATCATTTAAGGAGCTCAACTTGACGAACAATACCAAAGAAAGGACATTTGGGTAGGCCGCATTAACTACTTAAACTGCCAGACCATCATTAAAACTAACCGAGAGAGAAAAAAAAAACCACATCCTCACATTCACAATCATTAAAACAATATAATACTTTACAAAGTAATCATGTCATTTTGTATTATAAATTTTAACAATGTCAATATGTATATAAAACTGGTACTTACTTATATTGAATGATTTTACATAATAATAAAAAAAAAACAAATTTTATGGTTTTATCACAAGGCTTAGCAGAGCGAGTACCTCAATCCCATGCTTTTTATCTTCTAAATAATCTGTAAATTTTATAGTACCCTTTTTCACAAAGTTTGGTTTTAATACAGCTTTTAAATCGTATAATGGGTAAGTTACGAATGTCGATGGGAAGATTGTTGTAAAAGTGTATCTATACATTGACCCATGAAGAACTTCTTCTACATAGAGGGTACCTAGTGATATTCGAACTTGTGTGGGGCAGGTACCACAACTAAAAAGTGAAAAATCAAAACGAAAACAACCGATTATCCAAAAAAAAAACACTACAAAGTGAAAAATAGCATTAATTTCGGAAGTTTGGTGGCAAAAACGAAAAGACACCGACGACTTCCGAAAATTAAATTACTGTAATGTTTTTTTGGGAAGTCGGTTGTTTTTTACTTCTTCTTTCGTATCGGCAACGAAGACTAGACTTACCCACGAATACTGAAACGTCACTCAAAATTTAAGGGCTGCTTAACATTTGAGCAGCTCCTAAACTTTAGATTTCGTATTGTCAAACGTCACTTTTGAGTATCTGTTAAATATAAGTGCTACTTAAATTTTGAGTGACGTTTCAGTATTCGGGGGTAAGTCATACTCGTACATACATAAACTCAAGCCTTCTTTTCATAGGGGTAGGCAAAAACTACAGAAAGCCACCTGCTACGCTCCTTACATACTCCTTTTGCCTCGTTTACTTCTGGTCATACACGCACGCCGGTTGCGAGCCTACTACGCAGCTGACCTTTCTGAAGAACATCACCAATAAGGTCTCCATAATTAATGTGTCCTCCTAGAGCGTTTCCACTCATATCTACCTTGTTATCACACTATACAGGGTGGAAGGGACATCGACGCGAAAACTGATACCTACCATGGATTCAGTACATGATGCTGAACCCCCCACCGTTGAAATTTTTCGTCGGTTATTTAAAAAAAAAAACTGCTGTTCCATACATTTTGATCGCGTAGGTATTGAACTTTTATATGAAACAGCTGTTTTTTTAAATAATAACCGACGAAACATTTCTATGGAGGGAGGGGGTTCAGCATCATGTCCTGAATCCATGGTATCAGTTTTCGCGTCGATGTTTGTGAGTGTGTATGTTTGTCTCTTGTGTATTGATAATGTCTTTTGTTGCTGCGACTATTTAGATAAAGCCATTGTAAATTATTTCCCTTCCGATCACAGCGGTCAAACCGTTATTTATGAGTCCAACACACCAATACAAAACGTGCAGATTCAAATTAGACCAATAACATCGGGTAATTTAAATAAATTTAATAGCTTCTTAATTAGCAAGTTAAGTGGTCTGGGCCTAAATATGTCCAATGTTAATTTTTTGTATGAACATTTTTTTTCATTAGTGCAAACAGAGTTCAATAACTCTTTTAAGAAAACAACTAAAACTATTTGCCCTAAGTTTTTATTCAGTGACTGGACAACTAAAGGCATTAGGAAAAGTAGGGATAGATTATTTGAACTGTATGGCCTTAAGCCGTATATTAACACAGAAACTTTTAATAAGTATGTTGCTACTTACTCTAAAACTTTTAAAACTATCTGCAAAGCAGCTAAAGCGTCTTTCATTAGCAACAAGGTTAAATCAGCAGAAAATAAAATAAAAACAGTTTGGAAAATTATTAACAATGAAACGAACAAGAACAAAAGACATAATACTGATTACACACTGGACACATCCCGCGGTCTCATTAGCGATAAGATCGAAGTTGCTCAGGAATTTGCAACTTTCTTTACCAATATTCCTATTAAAACTACAGAAACTTTAAATTCCTCCCCCTTACTTGCTATTGATTTATTTAAAAGCGAATGTTTCAGCCTGTCCTTTAGAATTTAAATTTAATCATATAAACCCTGTGGTCGTTGTTAAGGCTTTTAAGTAACTTAAGATTAAAATTACCGAAGATCTGTGGGGCATGACTACTAAAGTTTGTCAATCAATTGTTGAGAAAATTGCACCCTATTTAGCTTTAATATTTAATTTGTGTGTAGATCAAGGGGTATTCCCGGATATAGTGAAGTACAGTAAAGTTATTCCACTTTTCAAATCCGGGGACAGCAAAGACACTATTAATTATAGACCCTTATCGGTTTTGCCGGTTTTCAGCAAGGTGTTTGAAAAAGTAATGTTAAATCAAATGCTCAATCATTTTAATCGTAATAACATCTTACACGATCAACAGTATGGTTTTACCAAGGGACGTTGCACAACTGACGCCGGTGTCACTTAATTAAAACACATCTTTAACGCATGGGAAGAGGCACAGGATGCAATAGGTATCTTCTGCGACCTATCCAAAGCATTTGATTGCGTTAATCACGAAACACTGCTCTTGAAACTTCAGCATTACGGACTGGCTAATCTTGCGCTTAACTTAGTAAAATCATATTTGAATGATAGACTACAGCAAGTTCAAATAAACGGTGTAAATTCATTGGGTTTAAAAGTCAAAATGGGTGTACCACAGGGCTCGATATTGGGTCCATTCCTCTTTTTAGTATATATAAAAGATTTACCTCATTTACTGAAAAACCGATCACAAATGGTGTTATTTGCTAATGACACATCACTGATTTTTAAGGTAAACAGACATGCACAGGAGCTTGACGACGTAAATAACGCTATGCTAAAGGTCCATAATTGGTTTACTGTAAATAATTTAGCATTAAATGAGAAGAAAACTAAATGCATAAGATTCGCGTTACCGAATGTTAGAAGCAGTGAATGTCACGTTGTACTGAATAAGGAGACACTAGAATTCGTCGAAAAAACGGTTTTCCTGGAAATCACGCTTGACTCAAAACTGCAGTGGGGTCCTCACTTAACATCACTTGCATGGCGGCTAAGTTCAGCTGCTTACGCTGTTTGGAAAATCCGCCAACTAACAGACGTGGATACCGCTAGACTGGTATATTTTTGTTACTTTCATAGCATATATAGCATAGCCGCAGATATTGATTCTATCTTTATTCTGCAAAAGAGGGCTTTTAGAGCCATCTACAACCTCCGCAGACGCGAATCTCTAAGGGAATTGTTTAAGAAAATTAACATCATGACGGTACCTTGTCAGTATGAAAACATATATGAAAACATTATGTATGTTCGAAAAAATCTACATCTCTTTAGTAAGATAAGTGACAGGCATAATTTTAACACAAGAAATAGGAACAAATTAGATCAACCATGTTTCAGATTGTCTAAAGTACACACTTCTTTTATGGGGTACTGTGTAAAATGTTATAATAAAATACCACTCGATATTGTTCAACAAAATGAGAAGAAATTTAAAACTTGCATTAAACGCACACTATGTAGACAAGCATACTATAAGTTGGATGATTATATCGTAGATAAAAATGCTTGGCTAAATGCTGGTCCTGCTCCACAGCCACTTGGGCTCACTAGTTAAAAATGAAAAAATTGGTAGAGTTGCTTCCCCTTTTTTATTTTTTTTGACTACGAACATAATGTTTTATTTTATTTAACCAAGTTTTAATTATTGAATACTCCAATAGATAATATTGATTTTCTTTCTTTTGGTGGTAAAATTCTTTAAATACATTGCAAACTATAGTTTTGTATAACTTAAACGCATTTTTATTTTTATATTTTGTAAATGTGAGTACCATGGAGTCGTTTACCATGTTATTATGTTGATTTTGACTTGAAAGAGCAGGGTAGTTGAGAGTATGTCATGCTCACTTCTGATGGTGGCGTGTGTGTTGGATCATTTGGTTCCCTACAAAATGGTTGAGTTGGATGGTGCTGATCCACGCGTCATGTTCGTGAACGGGCGCCGTCAGTAGAGATTGGTCATCTCTTATCTGCCAGGGCTTATTTTTAATCGTTTTTTTTTTTTTTTTTTTACATTGTTCTCACTTATAGAATCAACAAGAGTAATGTACCCAGGATTTTGTAATTTCTATATTTAAAAGAGTGTCCTTGGAGTTTCTTGCCCGTTATTCTCCATAGAGATCTACGTTTTGGAATAGGCAACTAGCTTGAACTTTCTGACTGACTCATTGACAATTTAAAAGTGCCTGTAAATGGTTTAATTGAAATAAATGCGTTGAGTTTGAGTTTGAGTTTGAGTCTTCTTACTTTTTATAGGTACCTACCGATATTTCCACGGGATCGAAACTTCTGCGGGTGAAACCGCGGGGCGCAGCTAATATATAATATATAACCTTTTAGTTTCCTTTCATTCATCATCTAACATAACCAAACCATCTAAGCATACTCTTTTAATTTTTTATCACTACATCTTCTTTTAAACTGCACCGTTGCCTTATCAGTCACAACATTCCTCAGCCTATTGAAGTAATTATTTGAATATAATACCTACATTAAACATAACAACAGACATAGGCTTGTAAACGTTTCTCTAAATCTCTTTTCCAACTACAATTCCGCATCAGCATCACATTTCAACTCTTGACCTTCCGCTTATAAACAAACTTTCTCTCTTTAAATAAAGCAAACAAACAATATTCTAATGATTATGTAAAAACAGAATAATATTATAACTAGATGTTATAATATTATTCTGTTTTTAACTTTAAAATATTTAAAAAAATTACATAACTATTTATGTTAATAAAAATGTTAATACTGGCCAGAATATTCTAAATTGCACCGAGTGTTAAAATATGTTCATAAATTAAATTAATGTGTGACTTATTATTCTTTATCAAACAAACGAATGTAGGTACACACGGCTACACTTGAAGCTATACATTTCCAGTTTTTGCTGATCTCGCATTTTATAGGATTTCCGTACTATGCGAGGTCGGGCTTATACTGGTACACTAAGCCTTAGAATTTTTGAGTAACATTCATGGACCCTTTTTATTCTAATTCGAAAACAAAACTGAAGTTTTATTTTTGCTTTTATTGGTGCTCTTATTTTCAAGGTCTATAAATGCCGTTTAGATTTTTTATGCTTCGTTTTTTTTCTTGACTGCAGTTTTATTATTAGTGCCAGTAGCGATCTAGACGAAATAGTAAGTGCTGCGCTTTACTTTCATGTTCATCTACAGAATTTGGAATGTTCAATCAGGGCACTTGATTGTTGAGCAGATATACACAACGTTAATGAGCCATTTCTTACGACTGACAAAAAATGGCTGTGAGTTCTGAGTTTCTCTCGGTCTTTCTTCTTAGAGTAGTCAGTTACAAAACACCGAACTCTTTTCGATCTAGTTTTAAAATATTATTACATTACTGTCGCGGCCTGCAACTGAGGCTATGGACGATCGTTAAAATATGGGCCCAGGCAAAGCCGAAGCACACACGTGAGTTCATCAATGCCTGGTTGCAGCCAAAGCTTGTATAGTACCTACTTTTCTCAAATAATGCGCGGAAATTCAAACTAAGTAAATTCCAGAATCAATGACGAACAATGATAATTTTTCACGCACCAATAATATGTTCATTTGTTTCTTGTTTACTTTAAATAGCTCTATTTGCAAACCAAATCGAAATTTAAATAAAATCTTTGATAAATTACCTCCTTGGTTGCCATGTGTCGAAGTAAAAAGTTAGTTCCATTTTTAAATAATACGACAATAGTAATTTATTCGGACGCTCAACAACAGAATATGGATTTTAGGCCGCATGTATTAGATCCCCACCTATGAAATTGGCGTTTTGTATGGAGAATTTTAAAGAAGTTGCATTTTTCATACTAACATTTTCTTAATTTATTTAACAACCATGAACACTAATGTTTTAAAACTTGTATGCACTAATGTTTATAAACTAAGATAACGTATGCCACTAGTTTAAACAAATAGTGGTAATTTTTGCTAACAAAAAGAGGAGTAATTTTTAAGATATTTTTTGTTAATAAAACTATAAGTAATAAGGTTTTTCTACTATTGGTAGTTGTCTATGATGGTAATTATTCGATATAATATCAAGCAATTGATGGATATTTTAAATCATAGAAGTGACGAGGTTCTCTATTTGTGAGAAAAAAAGCGCCAATTTCATAGCCCCACCTATGAAATTGGCGCTTTTTTTCACCAAATATTTGACCAGTACAGCATTTTCGATTTATTTAGAAAAAGGTTGTCAAAATAATGCTTGAATTTCCAAGCATGTTTGAAAAAAGTTATTTTTGACGTGCAAACGTGTTTTTTTAACCATTTTACAGAAATAAATATCGCCTCGGCCCACATTTTCACGTCAGTCCATCAATGCCCCAGGCCACGGCAGTAATGTTCTATTTTTATTTAGTATTAAAGGGTCTGCCTTGTTTCACCGTAAATAAATTGCCAAATGATCACTTCCCAAAGTATTCCGCATAATTTCATTTAGCTCGTGGCTAAGTAATAACTGCCGCACGGGTCGATCCATCAGGTTAAGCTACGCTTACCGGGGTTGGTCTGTGGATGGGTGACCATCTTTACATACCGAGACTCCTCCGGGCCTCGGAAAGCACGTTAAGCCGTTGGTCCCGGCTGTCATTCGTGGATCTTTGATAGTCGTTACGGGTCGTCAGAAGCCCGAAAATCTGACAACCAGTCTTACCAAGGGGTATCGTATTACCCAGTTACTGGGTTGTGGAGGTCAGATAGGCAGTCGCCCCATGTAAAATGCTGGTATTCAGCTGCATCCGGTTAGACTGGAAGCCGACCCCAATATAGTTGGGAAAAGGCTAGGCAGGCATTACTTAGCAAAAAATCTCTTCACAAATTATTGTAACGCAAACCTAATGTTTGTTTAGTTGGTAAACAAGTTATTGTTTTAACGTTCACTTAACGTTAAAACAATAACTTGTTTACCAACTAGTACTTTTACCAATTTTTATGTCGTCAAAATATTTCAGTTGGAATAACTAGGTATTTTACGCAAAATAAAATTTCACAAATATTTAGGTAGTATCGTCAGTTTTCAATTTACCATTTCTATTCAGTCAATTGCTTAGTCAATGGCAAAAAAAATGCATCTATGTGTCAGTTGCACAGAATATACAAATTAAATTACAATGTGTACTGCTAAGTAGGTAGATCTAGTCGTTTCTGGTTAGGAGATCACAGTTTTAACCTAACCTAACATAAGCATTTTGTTTTTAATAGTTAACCTCCTCTAACTAGTTCGGTTCTCGATTGTCTGTTAATTTTAAATTGTAATTTTAAAATATTTTGTATTCAATAAATGATAAAAAAAATATATTTCTGCCTTTATATTTTTTGTCATAGCATAACAAATCATTTGACCAAACGTTTATTGTCTAAAGATTGTTTGTTGTAATAAATCATTTGATTAAATACTAAATGCCTTGATTAAGCATTTTTTTTTAAATCATTAACCTCCTCTAACTAGTTCGGTTCTCGATTGTCTGTTAATTTTAAATTGTAATTTTAAAATATTTTGTATTCAATAAATGATAAAAAAATGATATTTTTGCCTTTATATTTTTTGCCATACCAATTCATTTGACCAAACGTTTATTGTCTAAAGATTGTTTGTTGTAATAACTAGTAAATCATTTGATTAAAGACCAAATGCCTTAATGACATTATCCTTGATAATATTCTGCCAAGTAAAAATTTGACCAAATTAAAATGTGCGTACTAAAATCATTCCTAACATTGCATTGGTATAAAAAAGGTTGCTAAAATTTGTTTGGGTAGTGATTTTGGCAAAATCTTTTCGACAAAACAGCAGGATCCCAGTAATATAAGTCGATATAAAATTTACTTATCAATCAGTTTTCCTTCAACATCCACAGCCCGTGTTCTTCAAGAAAGGACTGATTTTAAAAACTCTTTTCATTTGGTAGAGGAAGCTTGCGAGGTGGTCCCATATAAATTTTATCAACTTTGCTTGGGTGGTTTTTGAGTTAGCTTCAATAATATGTATCTTCATAAAAGTCCTTAGTTAAAAAAAGAATAAAAAAATAAAAAAGTCGGTGGCAAAACACGAAAATACAAATCCAAAGACACCCCACTTCTGAAATTAAACTTATTTTACACTTTGTAGTGTTTTTTCTTGTGCCAGTGGTTACATCGAAAGTATTCACAAGATGTAGACCAGCTACCTAATTATGTAAACTATTTTCGTAAACTATTACGTTATGAATAATCTGTTTCATTTTGACAGCTCAACAACATTCATTGCTTTATTTACGTTGTCGAGCAGATTTTTTTTTCTAACTTTTGAAGCAATGGATTAGCAATCTGTTTCCAAACAATTCTGATTGTGATTGATCGTGTACTACGCAATTAGGGCACTGGACATCCTTAAAAGAATTCCACCTTCCCGTTGCTATTTCATTTTATCCTTACATATTATGAAACTAAGTCCCACGCCGCGTCTGTCTGGCTGAAATCTAACGATTATTGTTGAAGATGTCTAAAAAAATCATGCCGACTGGGAGCTTTACTGGCGTAAAGTCAAAGTCAAATAATTTATTTCAATTAGGCACAAAAAAGGCACTTTTGAAGGTCAAAATTTACAAAAATTAATAATAACTGAGTCTAGTCGTCCATTCCAAAAGGTAGTTTTCGTATGGAGAAGAATGGGCAAGAAACTCCACCGTTACTCTTTTAAAATGTTTTCATAAGATCTTGTATTACACTAATTATATAATTAAGTATATGTGAAGACAATGCACCTAGAATAAGATTACTATACCACGATAGGTAAAAATAATGAAAAATGAAGGAATGACATAAATTAATTATGTGATAGATGCATGGTGCTCACATACTTTCAAACATTGTAAAGGAGATGGAAAACGGTGGGCCTAAATGTAATAAGTTAAGATATGATCTAAAAAATTAGTCATATTTTTCTATCTTAGAATATGAAAAATCACCTCAATTCTCAATCTGGAAGCGGAGAAATATGGAAAAGATAGTTTTCGTGAGATTACCGATTGAGTAATCGATTACACAGTTACGAAAATAAAACCTTTGCACTAAATAATTAACTTAAAGTAATTAAATGCACTTTATACACTTATGTGCAATATAGTGCATATAATTACAGTCATATTAATAAATAAAATATCAATTAATTACTGAAAAAACAATATTAATGATTATCGATTTCATAACGATTAAAATTAGTTTTCTATTTTTAGTCTATGTCACTGGCATGACAGCTGACTGACACGGACACTAGACAGTTGCCAACGTAGTATCCCTATGTAGTCTGTGGTTGCCAACTGCTCTAATAATCTCGTTTGCTTATTCGTTTCGTGTTTTCCGATGCGTTTTGAGTGCTTTCCCAATTGTTCTTCATTTTTCACGACCTTTGCTTTGTATTTTACGGATTCCGACCCTGTCTACCTCGTACGACCCTTGCTTTCACACTGGACACCGAAGATGGCTCACACGTTTGACTTGGAATTGTTATTTTGGATTTTACCGCCGGATTGTGTATTGGGTATTGTTGAAACCACGGAATAGAAAAAACAGTGAAACTATGGATCGCTGTGTGAATTGTGGGACAACAACTGATCACTGCAATACACTGGGTCGACGACCCTTACCCGATGAAACAATTCTGTCAGTGATTCGGCACTGGCTCTCGTACAGGAAGGGAGGCTATAGTAATGCATTACTGTAAATTGTATTGTAGGGAGACGAACTGTAGGCTACTGCGCTCATATAATCTGCATTATATGGTATCTTAGCTGGGCTAGGTACCACGATCATATAGCACCACCTGCACAATTCCTAGACGACATTTCAATTATAATTGAAGACGAATAAAACACTATAATACTTATTTTTTTTATTATTTTAGACATCCTTTCCGTAACTCCATACCTGTTACCTACATAGGTAGGTAGGACTGAAGTCATTGACGTTCATTCATATGATTTATCAAATATATCCTATTAAATATAATAACTATTAGTGCAATAGCACATATTTTGCACTTCAGGAATCAGCTGTTAGTTAAAGATTGTAACATAACCTCACTTTTACATAATCTCTTTTATCTCTGTTCTCAGATTGACAAAATCCGCAGAATTTTCAGTGAAAGGCTGATAATATAATAAGCTATTAATTGACACCACTTTCATCTTTTTACAACCAGGCCCAAGATTGTATGTAATCGTTTCAGTCTCCATTATACGATATTCCTAACATTTTAACAAGTAATACTAATAATAAGTCAGCTTGTGAGTTCAAGTAATCACAGAATATAAAATAAATGTTATAAAAAATAATATTATACAATTAAATTAGCAACCAGTTCGATTTTGTCTAGAGTCGTAGTCGTACGCCGCGTAAACCGTAAAACATACATAAAAATATGCTCTACAGAATGGTTCATCTTGAAAAGTTAAACAAAAAATCCGCGATGGCATATGTCTATCTTCTAAGGATGACAGTAACCATAATATCTTTCAGAATTTGATATTTTTTTATTGTTATTTCAGAAGCTATTTCGACCAGTATTATATTAATTCTTTTCCAATAAAAATAAGTTATTTCAATTGGACATTTAATTTAGATTTAAAATATGCCTTGACATCATATCATTTAAATGAAAAGTTTAAAAAAATATCACAGATTCAAAATTACGCGTAACAAAATAATTATGGTTAATGGCTACGCGGGCGCAGCGGTAGGAGTCAATGAACTTTTCCGTGCTATTACGTATGTAATCCCGGTAGTACGTTCCCGTGGGATATTTTGCGACATCCACGCGGGCGAAGCCGCGGACAAAAGCTAGTTATATATATTATAGTGTTAAGATTTTAATAAATTTTTGGGGTTTCCTTATCAAAACAAATATATCAAATGCCTTGCATTTTTGGGTGATCCAATGAACTTTCTATATGAACTTAAAAATTGGCTAAAAAAAAAAAACAAAGCTGGTTAGTTCTAAAATAGGTATTTAATAACTGATTTAATACCTAATGTTTTATGTAGGTAGGTTAGGTACGTAGGATCCTAATTCAGTAATTAGCTCAAACGCATGTTATTTGCAAATATTGTGACGTCATTTAATAATTGTCATTATAATCTAAGAAAATCATTTTTATATTAATCTTTGGTAAAATTTACATCTAGATACTTAATTAGATTGTTATAAGTACTTAATTAGATACAAAAAATTTGCCATTCTATGATTACTCGTATAAATAAAACTATTGCAACAACTGATAAAAAAAAAAAAAAATAGTTCTATCTGCTTACGTGTGAATTTTACGTACGTAAGTTTTGTTTTAAATAATTTAATTAGGTAAAATAAATATTAATATAACTTAAACCCTTTAAAAGTTAGGTATAAAAAATGGAACGGTTTCACATCTCCCAGTAACCAGTTTTGCTCATTCCCGCTACGGAAATTCTCGAAACGATAGCAAAAAAAATACGTTTGGAATCTCGCCCCCAAAAAAATACACATTCATTGTAAGTACCGAGCATTGACCGTGTAGAACCGGTCCAATGCCGGCAATGTACGACGCCGTCTGTTGCTGACGAGACTAGTCTTTGTATTCTTATCATTATCACTGATTGAGTTGTCCACTTGATATTAAAGCGAGAGGTTTCTTACCTGAATGAACAGTTTGCCGTCGGACGCGCTTCCGAACGCACCTGCCGTCGGTCGCATTCGAAACACGACAACGGTCCCGCCACATGTGAACAAAAATGTAATTAATTTAAATATCGAATGTTCGAACTATACAGATGTAAATTAAAAATAAACCCTGGTGTAAATAATATTGAATGTAAATATTTTAAAAGTGTTTTTAAGTGTGTGTAAATATTAAAAAATATTTTAATTAAAATATTTTTTGTATTCTATAAAATCCTGTGATATTAGTATTAAGGAGTCCCGTAGAAGAAAAGCAGTCAGTAAGTATTTATTTTTATTTTTGTGGTATTCGTTTTGAAATGCATGCTTGATGTGTATTTATAGATATGAGAAAAAAAAAAACCTACATTTTATTTGCAGATAAAGCATTTTTTTTTCCAAAAGTATTTTTAAGTTTTTGTGACCCCATTGTATAATACAAACTTTGACTTACCAATGCGTTTAAATATATAATATTATTATACCTACCCACTTGAATTTATTTTAATAATGATAAAATAGGTAGAAATTAATTGCAAACAAATAATATCCGCCTAGTTTACATAAAAAAAAAACGAAAAACTAATTCTTTATAACTTTCTAGAAGGTACATAGATAGCTATAAGCTGCATTAAACGTAAAACAAAGTAGACATATTTATTCATATCGAGATAAAACAAGATTATGGTGAAAATACATCAGATACAGTATGACAAGGAAGAGTTATCCAATTTTTGGAATAAATTATCAAGAAGTTGAAGTAACTTATCTAGATCTGTTGAAGTAAATTTATATCGCTTCAAAATAATAAAATATGATTAAGTAGGTACCTAATCGGATTAGTTACAAACACAATTAAAATAAAGAAACCATAATATCATATTAATTTCAAATCGGTCATATCGCTTTTTATGTAATACGAGTAATAACTACTTATTTATATAGATACATAACTACTTTATAAATAATAATTCAAGCGGAATGATTTATTTCAATATTTTTAAATTTTCATTTTTTTTTTCAATCGATTCATAAACTCCTTACCTAGTTATAATTTCACTGATCTTTTTCCAAAAAGTGGTGGAACAGCAAATTTTAATTCCAATTTGAAATTCTAACTTGATTTTGAGAACATTCTAAAACTGCCGTTGTTTTGACCAATTGACGATGTTAATAGCTTGAAACTGAAACAGTTTTTAAGCTAAAGATCGTATGTGTTAGCCTCCAGTACTCATCTTAATAATAGGGGTTCATCCATCCCCCTCATTTCAACCCTTAAATACTAAAAGAGCGACACAATAATAAATTCATTACTAGTTTAACAATATTTTGAACATCCTATCTATATACAGCATGAATAGATAGCGTGGTGTTCAAAGTATTATTCTGGTACCAACTCTGAAATAATTATGAACAAAAAAACAGCTGATCCCTACATTTTGCATTTTGCATTTTGCGTATTGCACTTTGTAGGAAACAGCTGTTTTTAAAACCTTACGCACTGTACAAAACCTGTGAATTAATACCGGTGCGAAGAAGGGCACATGTATACAAACTAAAAAAAATAAAATTAGAACGTTTCTATAATTACTAAGTTAAAAAAAACATTTGGGCTTTTTTATACACAGTTATAGGTACATTCAGTTTTGTGTCTAGCGTGTCTCTATGAGCTATGACGATATAAATAATAGGAGCGAATGTCAAAGTTAAATAAAACATAATTAGTAAATAATATCGTGTATTTGTCGAATTATATGTAGATTCCATGTCCATGCCCAGGAAAACATTCATAAAACCAAATTCATTTATGAAAAATTCTTCCTTGTAACCTAGCCACGATAATGATCTGGATACAAAGAGGAAGAACGTTTCGTACCTAAATAAGGTACAAATTATTATTCATAGTTGAATTTATTAATAAAAATTTTAAACCAAATATTCTCTCACAATTTTGTTCATATAAATTGCTTTTTAATATTCTAAATAAACAAAGATGCGTTTCGTAAAATACATTTTCAAAACTGTATTATACATTTAAAAAAAATGTATTATACAATTTGAGTAAACCTAAGTACCTATATGCAAATAACATTGCCAACTTCGTTTCACCTCAAAGCAACTGTCGTCATGTTGGTAAACAAACCGACAGCAAGCGGTCATTGGCCATCAAAACAACGTAAGGAATGCAAATAATAAGAATACCGTAGGTACAATTTTAATTGTTTTACCGTCTCAATATTATTGAACACTTAGAACAATGCCGTCGCATAGCGTTATTGTACGCTAAGTGCAATATTGAAGTAAAGTACACTTCAGTAATATCAATAATGGGATCCGCGGGGTTATTGCGTAAAAGAGTCACAATTCCAATGATACTATTAATTTTGACAAATCAAAGATCTTCATTGCGTTGCTTACGATGACGAACAAGGTATTCTTTCCAAGTCCAACATATGAAGCAATGGACACGAATTTCCTTCAAAATCGTTCAAATTGCGATAGATAGTGTTTTATTCAATTGGGATGCAGAACTATAATTGGGTTATTTATTGGTTAATTCAGAGTTGCCATCATAAATTAGGTACCCTAAATTCTGGTCTGGACTAAAATTGTCCCCGATTTTTAAAACTCTGTGATTCTCACCCATTATCTTTACGCCATAGCATTCCATTTTTGGAAATAGGCCTCACCATTTTTATGCGTCGATAAAGTATTCAATGCTTTAAAAAAAAACTTAGTTATTAACATAACATACCATTACGCCAGAGGTGTTTACAATACCCATATTTCGATAATTAAATATTACAAGTAGGATTGCCATCTTCCCTTCAGAGAGAGTATGCCTATGTCCCAACAGTGGGCACGTCATAGGCTGATTGTGCCATGGCTAATTGCCAGCAACCGGGCACAAAATAGATTATTAGATGTCTCGCAAAAACATGGTTAATCTATGGGCACAAAACGTGTGAGCCATAGATAAATTATTGTATTTTGGTAACAATCGTCAAGTTTAGTAAGTCGTAAGTAAAAAAGCGTCGTTTTTTAACGAGTTTTTAATCGTACCGTTTAGTTCTAAACTACAAAGTAAATGTGAGAATTTCCATTGTAACCACATTCCTAAATAACTCTTAAACATGACACCTTTTTTTTTTTTTTTTGGGTGGGAAATCATCAAATGACGTCTCCCGCTCTGGGTGGAGCGGGAGGGCGTGTCAGACTTTTACTGACTAAAACCCACCCGTGTTCCTTCTCTTGCCTGTGCAATGCCAGGGGGCCACGGTATCCCTTTCGGACTTTCCCGCAACCCCGGCAGAAACATGACACCTGAATACCATTTCATATTATTTTCATCATTTAGTCATCTTCACAACTCAGTTTATCACACGCGGTCATTAATTCATCAATTCTATACAATTCAATTCTAAATATTTTTATTTCATATGAACCTTCATAGGCTCTTGTGAAACGTCATTTTTTCTCAAGAATCTGAAACCAACATCATACCTGCGATTCCCACATCGAAGAAAAGTTTCCAACGTCGCCATTTTGAATAATTCGTCAACTTATCTGTAGCGGTTACACCGCCACATACGAACTATGAATCAAAGACATGACGTCATACAAATCCTGCATCGTGCAATTAGAGTTTACCGCGCTAACGACATATATAAGACTTTCCGACATCAACAGTCGGGCAGTCGGCCCGCCAGACACAACACCCGTCTGGTCGCAGGATCCTCCCTTTTTTATGGTGGATAAGTGAACTTTACACACTGTTCCTCATGCCCCTAAATATCCTTCACTTACCCTTAGAAGCTTTAGACCATAGCTTCTTCGCTCAAGAACTATTTGAAAATGGCTAATAGCCGTGGAAAGATGATTAGCCTCACTGACAGGCATATATTCTTCCCACTGGTTGTAGCAGGCTTACTTTCGTCAATTATAGCCGTTACACATAACTGTCAAAGACTGACAGTTGTGATTTGATTAAACTGACAATTATTTAACTCAGTAGTCAATTTAGTAAACAATTCATTTCCCCGAATTTACACTTATGAAGGCTTTTTTAATACACCAAAGACAATAGCTTAAACATATCAAGAATATAAACAGCAGCAGAAACCTGCACTGATAACATTATATCAAGCAAAGCTAATGCCATTAGTACCACACAATTCAAACGTCAATCTCTCCATGAATAATCGAAAACAAACCGTTCAGAAACGTCGCCTTGTAATCAAGCAAGATCAACTGTTTTTAAAAGTACGATGATCGTGGACATAGGCTTGAGAGTAATCATGATGAAGTGTTCTATCGAATAGAACTGAAGTTACAGACGTAGCTTATAGAGTTAGCAAGCTTAAGTAGCCTTGGGCAGGCCATGTTTGTAGAAGGACTGATGGCAGTTGGATCAGAGGAATCCTACCTAGAGTGGCGTATGCGAATCGGTGAGCGAGGCGTGAGACTCCAACTAAATGGACGGAAGACATATAGAAGGTGGCCGGGACAAACTGGATGCGAAACTCGGAGGCCTCTGTCAAGCAGTGGACTGCACTACGCTGAGTTGATTGATTGTGAAAACGGTTACGAAACGGTAATGGTGGCTGGTTTCTTTAAATTCTGTTAGTAATTGGTAAATAACGGTTATCGGATCGGTTTATGTTACGATTGCGTTGCGTTTTGCTTTGAAAACATTAACTGTTAAACGTGCGACCTGGGTGTTACAGAGTTCAAATAATGTACAGTTTTTTGTTGCAATATAATTGCCGTTTGGGACTTCAGTGTTCGTCATAGCCCATGGAATATAGGGATATAGCTACTTTTACAATAATCGATGTCATTAGCTTACTCGGTATAAATATGTATAAGCAGAATACGATAGATCGAGAGAAAATTGGCGTCAATACTATTCGTGATTGCTACAGAACCCGGTAGGAATGTAAAGGCTTCCCGCAGACAAGCGCGATGGGACAGCGCGATTCGACTCTATTAGAAAAAAATCTATGAGAACTTCATAGAAATTGTTCATGGTCCAGTTGAAAACCAGCGTCATAGTTGTCTGCCATTTTATCTGTACTGGGGCCGTATTATGACGTATTAATGCCACCATTATTCCAGTGTGAGTGAGAGACGGAGCTATATGAGGCCGCTAGCACCATCCTTTTTTCGCAGTGGAATAATGATGGCATTAATACTTCATAATAAGGCCCCTGGGCCTTTTAGGCGCAGCCGTGAGGCACACTCCCCTGCTAATTTCTTACATCGCACTTTACACTTTTATCTACTGTATAATTACATTGTGTGCTTTTTAGTTTGCAAGTGCTAAATAAATTTATTTTCTTTCTTTATTTCTACCAGAATCGCTTCGCAATCGTGTTACACGTTTCTGCGGGAGCCTTAAGGAGTTGTGATTCTCTTCATATATCCTTTTGAAGGATCAGACATATAGCAATCGTTATCACCCTAATGTTATTACAATTGGCAATAAATAAATACATTTTTTTTCTAGTAATAATAATAATACCAGATTATTATTGTACTACTGCAGGGCAAAGTACCCTGAACAGTACTACTACGGATCACATTTGGGCCATAAACCCGAACAGACTTTTCGCTTCATCACCAAGCACACCTCTGCCGCGAAACCATAGCAGCGAAACCGCAGTAGTTCAGTCCAATAGACTTGCGTCATGTGCCGCTACTTGAATCGGATGAGAGTAGCGGAAAATGACGTGAGTCTATTGAATTTAACTACAACGGTTTCGCTGCTAAGGTTTCGCAGTGGAGGTGTGCTACTGGGGTGAGACAGAATGATATGGAATGTGCCCATATAAAGTTCGTTCAACTTCAAGACCCAAACAGATCCCTTCTATGAGACTCATATCGAACACATTTAATCAATAAGTGATGTTAGTCCTCCACAATTCCACACTCCATACGTAAATATTGAAGTTTATAGTCAACATCACGCTTGAATTAAAGAGAGAAGGGTAAGAGGAGTATTGAACACTCTCATGTCACCCATGTTTAAGTCCCATTAAATATATTGTCGTATACTGTCATAAATAGTGCAGAAATCCAGAATAGTTGCTACGGAGAAATTCCTGGGGTTCGAACCCATGAACTCACGCTCAGTAGTTGCGCTTGCGACCACCACACCGAGGCAGATTTAGATTTGTATCTACAAGTAAAATCCAACCTTTGTTCAAAGGCATACTATTCGATCAACGACTACTTAAATGATAAGAATAGTTGGTCGCTGTGATTAACTCAAGACAATATTCAAATGTTCTTTCTCCAAAATTTGCTTACCCACTGACAGGTTCAGTTTAAATGTATAATTGTTTATAACTTTACGTTATAAGTCAATTTATTTTAATTTATTGTTGACATAATCTACTCATTAGCATACCTCCGCCGCGAAACAATAGCAGCGAAACCGTAATAGTTCAATTCAATAAACTCGCGTCATGTTCCGCTACTCGAATCGGATGCGAATAGCGAAAAATGACGCAAGTCTATTGAATTTAAGTTCAGCGGTTTTGCTGCTATGGCTTTGCAGCGGAGGTGTGCTACTGGGGTGAAATGTTTTTTTTATGAGTTGTATTGCAATATGTGGTACGGTACCTAAATAGTGCAGAAATCCAGAATGGTTGCTGCTGAGAAATTCCTGGGGATCGAACCCATGAACTCACGCTCTGAAGTTACGCTTGCGACCACCACACCGAGGTAGACTTAGATGTGTACCTATCTACAAGCTAACAGTTCTACAGAAAATAATAACAGATGAACTTTTTATGTTACGCAAATATTGAAAGTTATTGAGTCAAGAAAAGGACTCAATAATGATTCCGGAAAAGGCGAGACTGTCTCGCAAAATAAATGCACTAATGCCCTAAATAAAAATGCACTGTTGGATTTTCAACTCTCAGCGTTGAGCCTTGCGTTGAAAATACAACAGTGCACTTTTATTTAGGGATTAATTTAAGTGTTACTTCGTGAAGGTAAAAACGGGGATTTAATGACGTATGTGACGTGACGACGGAAACATGAAACCTTCCGATTTATTTGAATGTAAATTATTTGTTCTACCTTATTGGTCTAGTGGTCGCAAGTGCTACTGCTGAGCAAAAGGTCCTGAGTTCGGTTCCCAGGCCATAGGGTTTTTTGGGTTTTTGGATTAGGAATTTCACAGTAACAGCCCGGGTCTGTATTTGTGCCTGTTTGATGAAATAGGCTCACAACATGGGACTTAAACATAACTGGAGAAATATATGAGTGTACTATATTGTGAACCTCTGCCTGACGCTTCAGGCAAGATAGACGTGATGTATTGATACGTTATTAAATAAAAATGTAGGTACAAAAAATATAAAATGTACAAAATATATAAATAGTGCAAAAAATATTTTTGAGTCTCGCAGTCTCGCTGCGTGATTCATTTTTTTACATTTGCGTCAACCTGTTAGATTTAATCATTGAAAACAAGTTCAAATCATACGATTAATTGAAGATTACATAAAAATATAATTATGATCAAATTACCTTTCAGAAAATTCCGAGATTCCGTTGATGATTACATTATTTTCATAGTCAGGATCAAAGAAAATATTACTGATTATTATTATCGCGAATAAAAAATCAATCTCATACAATTGATTATAATGACGTCAGATATGTTTTTTTTTGTACAGTATTTATTTATAATTAGGTACCTACAAAATATTATCTTACGCATTTCGGCCAAGTTAAGCTTCGTTCAGACTAGAGCGACGCGACGACTGCGCGACGCGACTTGAACAATACGATTTCTAAGAAAACTTCACGGTATAACAATAACCGGTGTCGCGTCGCACTGTCGCGTCGCGCTAGTCTGCACGAAGCTTTAGTACTTCAATAAAATTTTGAAACCTCGATAGCAGTTTTATCTAGGTACTTAATTTCGCAAAAACATTGCTAAATAAGCAAATAAAATAGAACGGTTGACTGTTGTAAAGTATTAAAACTGTGTATTACTTTAATATTAATATGTGCATTTCGAGTTTGTGATGATGAAAATAGAAATAACTTTTTAATGCTTTTTTTTTGCATAAAATTTCAATCGATTTATTGGTCAATGTTATATTCATCAAAATCAACAAGGAAAACGTAGTAACTTGTGTAACACGTTTTCGTAAATGATTAAGACTAATATGTTCCATTTTGACAGTTTAACAACATTCATTGCGTTATTTACGTTGTTCAGCAGATTATTTTTCGAACTTATGAAGCAATGGATTAGCAATCTATTTAAAAATGATTCAGATTGTGATTGATCGTGTATAACGCAGTTAGGGTGCTAGTTGTTGTATGTTTAAAAATAATACCAATTCATCATCATTTTTATCATCAACAGCTCAGCAATAAGTATTTTTTTCGATAGGTTATTTTATCGACATCGTAAAACATTAAATTGGACTGAATCACGCTCACAATACATTCTCTATCACCGACCCGGTTTTAACGGACTCCGAGAATGCAGAATTTAGCAATGAACTTCAATTTTAATAGATGAAGTCAGGTTCTATTTATATCTGTCTATTATGTAAAAATCTCACCGTGAAACGTAATGTAGCATTTCTGATTCGATTTTGAGCATTACGTTACAATACTGCCTCCCTGACTGACGAGCATGCCTCTGTAATGTAACATTTCAGATGAAATATTAAGTACAGATATTGCGCTCTGTAATGTTCGGTTCTCCTCCCTCACTGATGTAATGCTCGAATTGTTACAACAGGTTGCGCACTGTAATGCTCGGTTATACTCCCTCACTGATGTAATTCTCGGTTCTCCTCCCTCACTGATGTAATGCTCGGTTCTCCTCCCTCACTGATGTAATGCTCGAATAGTTACAACAGGTTGCGCACTGTAATGCTCGGTTCTCTTCTCTCACTGATGTAATGCTCGAATTGTGACAACAGGTTGCACACTGTAATGCTCGGTTCTCCTCCCTCACTGATGTAATGCTCGACTCTGAACCCCGACCGAATTTCGGCCATGGCGCATCTCAGCGGAGACCAGCCTTCGGCACACGAGATATTATAGCACAAGTGTGTTACCTCACTCTCATAGGCCGATGGGACGTCAATCCGAGACGACCGGTGAGAGATCAGGCGCAGGGCCAACGGCTTAACGTAACTCAAATCTATGATTGATATTAAAATTTAAACACCATTATCTATCAGATAATGGTGTTTAAATTTTGTTGGAGCATCAAAATGTGGAGCTCGTGGCTAAGTAATAACTGCCGCACGGGTCGATCCACCAGGTTAAGCTACGCTTGCCGGGGTTGGTCTGTGGATGGGTGACCATCTTTACATACCGAGACTCCTCCGTGCCTCGGAAAGCACGTTAAGCCGTTGGTCCCGGCTGTCATTCGTGGATCTTTGACAGTCGTTACGGGTCGTCAGAAGCCCGAAAATCTGACAACCAGTCTTACCAAGGGCTATCGTATTACCCAGTTACTGGGTTGTGGAGGTCAGATAGGCAGTCGCTCCATGTAAAATACTGGTATCCAGCTGCATCCGGTTAGACTGGAAGCCGACCCCAATATAGTTGGGAAAAGGCTAGGCAGATGATTATCTATCAGATATGGTACAATGTATTTTAAAGCTGGTGCTATTATTAATTACTAGCTACGAGTATACCCCGAGGTTTCACCAGCGGTATTTATTTTTCTCGGTTCCTGAGAGTTGTAGCGTGGTGTTTAATAGCCTATAAGATTCCTCAAGAATTGAGCTACCAAATTCAAACAGATTTTTTTCAAATCCGACGGGTAGTTTCAGAGATTAGCGCATTCAAACAAAAAAAATATATATATATTATTATGGCTAATTATTTTCCAAGCGACTAACAACTTAAAGGGCGATTAACTATTAGCTACTAAAAAAATAACTTGTCAGCGATTAAATATTTTAGCAATAATTATATTTATTAGATGAGCTTCAAAATGCAAGGAATTATAAAACTAAATAATGGCCGCTACTTTCTGCTACTAAAGGTGGCGAACATATTAAACAGGGCGTTTCTTTTTGAGGAGAGGCTACCGTTAATTTCTTTCATCTTTAGCCGGCTAAACTTAAGTGTAGACGTAACCCCTTGGCTAAAAATGAAGTAATAAATGAAAATGACTGAAAGGTAGGTTAGGTTAGTTTAGAACTGTGACCACACAACGCACGAGCCGAACGAGCGAAGCGAGCAGTGCCGCGGCGGGCGGCCGGCGAGTGTCTGTGTCAAGTGTTCGCAAGTTACCAAAAAAAAAACCCGATGCCAGTTTAAATTAAAACAAAGCTACTGATTATTAAGCTGCTAATTATCCTGTGCTGTAGCTGCCAACCTACTATTGTTCCTACCGGCTTTAATCTTTTTTTTTAAATCCCAAATTCAGATGAATTTGTCGCCGTGTTAAATACATGCCTTATTATATTAGCTAGTATCTGATCTATAGATTAGTATTAGATTCTCTTACAAGGTAAAACAAAACAAATGACGTGATGTTGCACACAGATTTCCCAAAGACATCGAAATAATCATAGACAGGATTATCATGATTATTCCGTAGCAAAACCAACAAGTAGTAACTAATTATAGAGTACAACTGCATACGTTCATAATTAGCAGATAATAATGTATTTATGCGTGTGTCTATATTATTGGCATTGGCAGTGAGCGATGAAGGAAACGTCACGTTCAGGGTAAAATAATGTAACTTACGTTATTTGTACGTGTTTTGAGAATAGCAACAAGTATTTCTGTAAGTCACGTTGGACTCACAATGGGACTATGTCAACTGATAATTGGTTAGGGGCTCATGGCTAATGAGATGGCCTCACGGGTCGATTGAAGATGAAGCTACGCTTGCCGCGGTCGGTTCCTCGATGGGTGACCATCCATTAGGTACATATCAAGACGCATCAGTGCCTCGAAAAGCACGTTAAGCCGTTGGTCCCGGCTGTCATTCGTAGATCTTTGACAGTCGTTAAGGGTAGTCAGAAGCCCAAAAGTCTGATAACTAGTCTTACCGAGAGTTACCCAGTAACTGGGTTGAGGAGGTCAGATAGTCGCGCCATGTACTGAATACTGGTAATCAGCTGCATTCATTTCGGTTAGACTGGAAGCCGGTCCAAAAACGTTGGGAAAAGGCTAGGTAGATTGATTGTCAACTGATTATTGGTTAGATTTGGCTGGGAAAAGATACAGTGTTTTGGCAGCACACGTGACGATGCCAATGAAAATGCAAACCGATCATGTTTTATTTAACTCTTAATATCGATTGCACCCCATGTGTGCAAATAACAATAAAATTCTATTGTGTCGCTAATTGCGCGCGCGACGCGACGGGTTAAAAATGAAAGTCATTTTGGCAATCAATTTTGATTATTTCTTTATCTCCCGCTTTAAAAAAACATGTCATTGATTAATCTTTGTTATCTGTCCTCCTTTTAATAAGTATTTTGACACAGTGGTATTAATGAAAATGATTAAACTGTACCGATATAAATTAATACCCTGATCGATGTGAAAGAGGGTGTGACAGACTCTTACTGACTAAAACCCACCCGTGTTCCTTCTGTTGCCTGTGCAATGCCAGGGGGCCACGGTATCCCTTTCGGACTTTTCCGCAACCCCGGCAGGCAATGGTCTCATCGGACCCCTTCATTCGCTGACATCTCTTTGAGGCGCGCGTGGAACACAACGCGCCGTCGACCCGGGCTTGGTCCTTACCGGACGGCGAGCTACCCAATGCTCACCGTCCGCGAGCCCGCGCCTACGGTGGCCAGGAATCGGCAATCGATTCTCGACGCCCAGGGCGTCTCCTCCTGCGGCAGCTAGGGGCGTGAGGGCGCGAAATTTAAACCGGCATGTCCTAGAACCAAAAATTCGAAGACATGTGACATCTATCAACCCGCACTGGGCCCGCGTGGTGGATTACGGCCCACTCCGTCTTACAGAGGAGGCCTATGTCCCAGCGGTGGGAATGTTATAGGCTGCATGATTATGCATGGTCGGTGTCTTTTTATGTATGTCCATAAATTGGTTTGCCGTTATCTAAAGTAGGTATTAGAATTATTGTATATTCTCTTGTTTAGCGCATTCGCATACGGCATAGGTACTTTTTGTAGGTCCTACAATCGTTCAGTTTTTTTTTTCTGTGACCTACGTTTCGTAGGACGTGTGCGTTGATACATTTTGGATCTCTGCTGTTTTATTTAGCTCCTACAAAAAATCGGCCACTTATTTTATGCGTTTGCGAACGCTTTTCAGCTTAGAGAAAAATGACATAGCGGGTGACACAGCGAACTGTAATTGTAACTTACTTAAGCTTACGAGTTAGTCAAAAAAAACTATCTTAGTTTTTGAAAAGGTTATGATTCATTATTGTATGTGATGCTTGTTTAGAGGCATGAGGAACAGGGTGTAAAGTTCACTCATCCACCATAGAAAAGGGAGGATCCTCCGACCAGACGGGTGTTATGTCTGGCGGGCCGACTGCCCGATTGTTGATGTCGGATAGTCTTATATAATTATGTCGTTCGCGCGATAAACTCTAATTGCGCGATGCAGGATTTGTGTGACGTCATGTCTTTGATGCGTAGTTCCTATGTGGCGGTGTAACCGCTACACTTGCAATATCCAAAATATGTAATTAGTGTAATTGAGAGAGTAAGTGTTATTGAGTTTTTCCATCTGGAATTTTTCAGTGGTGACATCAACCGGGCACAAATCCAGATTACGGGCTCGTCAGGATTTGTGCCCGGTTGATGGCAATAGGCTCACTCCATATTACATGGGACTTCAACATAATGTACTTCCGTGTACTATAGGTAGGTACCTCTGCCTAACCCTTTGGGGAATACAGGCGTTATGTTATAACCCCCAGGTAATTAAGCCGTCCATATGTTCAGTAGGCCATGAGTTCCGACCAATTTTTCAAAATCCCGTAAAAGAAATATATGTATAATCTTGTTCGAAACCTAATTCAAACGAATTACTACAAAATTAAAGCATTCAATCTTCAATCAATCATTATCAGATTTGACTATCAATTCTAGATTGGAAAACGTTCGATAACAATGAAATTACATTGCCTCGTGTGCAATAATGTCATTACAAAATCAGTCAGATTGACAAATCGTCGGTCTGTCAAACCGTAAACTTTAAATTAATGCTTAGTATTGCATCCGAATACAAGTGTTCCGCTATCTACAAGGTCATTGGATACCGATACCCATCACATCTACGGAGTTTAGCAAGATCATTTAACTTGGCCCTGTAGAAGTCGATGCAGACAAAAATTTGAAGACATGTGACATCTACCATTCCGCACTGGGCCCGCGTGGTGGATTACGGCCCACTTACTCTCACAGAAAGGAGGTAGTGAAAACATTATAGGCTAATTATGCTTATTCTTATAGTGTCAATCATTTGCATTGGATTTTATGATGGTCTAGAAACTTAAAAAAAAATTACAAGTTGGTTTACAACTTTGTCACCTAACATAATGTAGTCTGTATTCTGTAGTTGTAGTTTATAGTAGTAAAATGTTTATTATATCCTGTGTATGTGACATTATGGGGATGACATGGTTATTTAAAAAAAATACAAAAAAAAACATGGTCTAACCATAAAAGAACAAATCGGGACTGTCTCGCCTAATCCTGAAATTGGGGTCACCCTTGTATTGCTATATTTTTAAGAGCTGCGCTATTCTAAAAATCACAATAATTAAAAACTCACTAAAATATGTGAATAATAAAATGTTCTTAGTTAAACTGACCTTTGACCGTGTATAAGCGACACACTGTCCGGTCAGTAAAAAAAAAAAACCCGGTTTATTTTATCCACAACGGGAAAGCTCTTGGCCTTCATCTCACCTGATGGTAAGTGATGATCAGGCAGAAGGTGAAAGCGAGCTTCCCCCGGAATCCTCAACCACAGAGGAACTGGCTATTAAGCCTCTAACTGCCGAAACACAACAATGCTGTTTGTTAACATTGTTGTTATGGCAACAGAGACAAGATGTCAGTTTAGTGATGAGTTTAAACAAGAAAAATAAGTACCCGGGTTGGTGGGACATAAAAATATAGTTTTCACAACCAGAGACATGTTTTAAATCAACATTTACCACCAAATCGTTTCATTATGTAAGATTGTGCATTAAGTCAAATAACACAGAACACACTGTGCACATACAATCAAACCATCACGTGTTACCTAATGCATCAAAGTATAACTCAATATTTTTTCAAATCTAAAACTACATATCACTGTGCAGTCAATATTATGCTTAATTACATTTTCACAACCAGAGACATGTTTTAAATCAACATTTACCACCAAATCGTTTCATTATGTAAGATTGTGCATTAAGTCAAATAACACAGAACACACTGTGCACATACAATCAAACCATCACGTGTTACCTAATGCATCAAAGTATAACTCAATATTTTTTCAACATTTCAATTGAAATTAAGAAATCTAACACTACATATCACTGTGCAGTCAATATTATGCTTAATTACATAATCCATGCATGTAGGTACAGTAAAATATTGAATATAATTATTGATTCTCGACTAACCCATTGGTTTTGTGTTCACGAGCACACCTGCTTAGCGATCCGTAAATATCTCATCGTGAAAACTTAACTGAAGAAAAGAGTCACTCAGTAGCAAATTTTTCAGTAACCGTCTGGAGCCTAGATTTGTACTCGTTAAGTGGCAATAGGTTCCTTCCTGTTACCTGGGACGACGAAATGAGGACGAAAGTTGTCGACATAGATCACAGAATAAGCAAGCTGAAGTGGCAATGAGCCGGCCATATTAGCCGTAGAACCGATGACCGTAAGTTGGGGTAGACTTGTTCTTAGAAAAAAAGAAAAGAAAGAAAATAATTACGTTTATTTGCGGTACATTATGACGCAAGCAAAGGAACAAACACTAAAAAATAATTTGGGGGAAAATATATGGGAAAATATGCCACATCCACGCAAAACTTGAGTGGAGACCGCGAATAGGTAGACGTCAGGTAGGGCGCCCTCAGGCTAGGTGGAGCGACGATCTTCGCAGGGTGGCTGGTAACAGCTGCATGAGAGTTGCCGAGAATCGAGCTGCATGGCGTGCAATTGGAGAGGCCTTTAAGTCCAGCAGATAGATAATGACGAAATGAGGGTGTAAAATATGACTCTGTCCCTGATAGTGATGTGCCCTGGGAATACAGGTGTCATGTTGTTGATTCTCTAAGAAATCTGTTTACCCAGTACATTGTATAATTTATTTCAAAGTTTTTCTAGTTGCATTGCAAATTCGCCGCCTACGATTTTGTTTGGTTTTTATTACTCTACCCATTTTAGGCATTCGTTACCGGACCGGTATTGGATCGGCCAATGACCGAAAAAACCGGTTCAATTATAATATAATTTGTTTTGCATTGAAGGTATACGATTTATAAAGCACGGTTCCGTATAAATAGTAGTTTTATTTTAAATTCAAACGTTTATGATAATAAACTTTTTGTGGAATTAGCAATGAAAATAGATTTTGCTATTAAGTATTAATAGTTTGTTCTTCCATCCGGTAAGTCGGCATTTTTTTTGTAAAATACACCTGAATGGCTTTACCAACGCTAAAATTGATCTTAGCACATTGACGGCACGGTTGGCGGTTTGATTCCCGCAGGGAACAAATATTTGTATGACCTACAAGTAGTTGTTCCGAGTATGTTCTGTTTGTGTATGTGAGTTTAAATGTTTGTAAACGCACCCACAATACAGGAGAAATTCCTAGTAAAAAAAAAAATGTTGTCCCCTAGCCAGTATTGGCACAGTGGCCATCTTGGCCTTTAAAGCCGTTGAACTGAAGAGGGCGACAAACAAGATGACTCATAGAGAAGTATGGAAGAAGAGCCCAAATAAATTGGAGGTTATGGGTTGCAGAATGGTGATGATAAAACCCATCGAGATCTAGGACTCAAAAGCCGTCCGAAATTAAACGTTTCTAGTTATTGATCATAAATTACAATGTGGGAAAAAAATACAAAGTCATACAATTCTATAACAGAATTAACGGAACTCCAATACCGACAAACAGAAGCCCCACTTTACATACTGGAGGTTCCGCATTGAGAAACATAAGGAAGTGCCATAAAAAGGAAAGAGCACTTCCCATCATGTCATCCATTAGGTATTGTTTGTCAGTTCAATAACAGACAATTATCACACAGAATGTCAATTGATTATAACGCGTGATAATACAATGCATGACGTTCTTTACTATGATAAACTTACATAGATTTAATAACCGCTAGATGAAGTTTCCTGCCCGTTCATCTCTGTAAGAAATGGCAGAATTGAGAGAGTTGGCACAGTTTTGAGATAGGGACAATATTAAAAATTGGACCGTATTGAAATTGGAACAATATTGGAATTGGAACGATATTGAAATTAGAGCCAATATTGAAATTGGGACAGTATTTAAAATGGGTCAATATTCAAATTCGATTAATATAGAAATTGGGACAATAGCCAATATATTGTGACAAAAAAAGAATAAGTTCGTACTTATAACAACGAATGCATTCCCAAATTCTTTGGAAATCAACCTTCTGTAGATATTGTTCTGTGGCTTTCGATCGATCATTTATTTAGCTAGGTATGCGTATGCGTCTTAAAGTGAGCGAAAAAATTAGAAGAAAGACACTTTTGCTATCTACTTTGGATACGAAACACTGAGTCCTGTTTTAACAACGAAAAAATACTTTATCCTCTATGTAACAAACTCCAAGAATCCATTTTTTTATCTTTATTTTCTATGCTATAATACGATTTTTTATTCAATGAGGGCGCCACTTAGCTCGGGGTAGCGCTTTAATTACTCCATTTGTTCGTTTTAATTACTTTGTGTACGACAGTTTGGGTTTAATTGAGTTATCTCTGGACTGGTTTTCGTAGGGTTAGATTGTCAACGGATTTCATTGCTGAAGTTTTTATACTAAGTCTTATTTTTCTTCTTTTCGTGTGTTTAGTGACTGACCTGGTGTCAGAATTTTTATGCCGCCCATGGGCCTCTGACCTGGCTTCACATGCCGTCGAGAAATATCTCTCAGTCATGCCATTTCTTCATTATGCTTTCGTTCACCGTTTTTGAGGCAAGTGTAGATTTAGTGTTTATACAATAGAGTTGCGTGCTTTGGGTTCGAATTCGAGTCCTGTGGCAGTCTGACGGTCAGACCACTAGGCTATCACTGCCCGCATAATACTAAGCAAGTTTTGTGATTTAACAAAAAATATTTTCTTGAGACAGGAGCAAAGTAGAAACTTCACAAATACTTGGTTTTCAAAACATCAAATAAACAAGTTTTTCATCAAAGAAATCGGGTCACATCAATCATTTAAGTAAAATATCAAGTAAACCGAGTCTAATTCTCGAATGAACTTAAGAAATAAAAGAGTAAAAATCTCTCGCTGCTGTGTCGCAAGTCTGCGGTTCGTTGCCTATTGCAACAACCGCTTTCGTAATAAAAATTAATGCCGGTTTTTCAATTTAAGGGCATTATTAATTTTTGAAGTACCTAGGTACTTGTCAAATAATAGGCGAGACATTGATTAGATGTGCTCATGTAATGTTGGTTGCAATTTGCGCGCTGTTATTTATTTCTGATTGACTTTTTGAACATGATTGCAGCTAAAATTCAGTTCCGTTGAAAATTTCTAGAATAATCACATAATTTTCCTCGTTGGTCTCGTTGCCGCAAGCGCTACTGCTGGGCTTGTCCTGGGTCCGATTCCCGGGTTTGACAAAGTGATATTGGGTTTTTCTATCAAGAATTTCTCAGTAGTAGCCCGGAGTCTGGAGGTTGATGGCAATAGGCTCATTCACCAATCATTTAAAATAATATCTTATAAGCATACATCAATGATCAGCTTATAATTTAGGACACGCTACCGCAGATTTATACAGATAGCACACTCCCCAAAATCATTTTAATAAACCGACTTGCTAATACACAATAAAGTGCAATTCAGGTTGCACTGCGTTAATCACCTACAGTTATCCCACGTTCGCATGGACGTAAAAATATCGCGGCGGTATTTTATCGCGCACTGGATTTTCAACTCTCGGTGTTGAGCCGAGCGGTGAGAATCCAACTTATTGGGACGCACTTTCGTCCCAGCGTTTTGAAAACACACTGTAGGATTATCAACTCTCGCCGCTAAGCAGAGCGTTGAAAATCCAGTGCACGAAAAAAAATCGCCGCGATCGAACGTGGGCTTATATTCACCTAGAAGTTGCCTCTCTTTCTATCGCGTAACTCTTAGATCTTCTGACTACGTTACACTCACTGAATTGGCCCGACAAGACAGGCCCGCCGCGTATTTGTAGTTTCATTCCTAAACTGCCGAGTGATCTGTGACGCATCTGGGACTCAGTTTTCACTAGAAGAGCAATTGGGTTGTAATCCACCTTTCTGGCACATTGCAGGAACAACGGTGAACCCAGATGGCTTTGAACTCTTGGCTCTAGGGCCCGCCTGTTTCCTCACGATAATTGTTTTCACCATTTAAAGAGTCTTAACATTACAAAATCTAATATCGTCAACCATGGCAAACTTCGAAATCGCACGAAACGGTAAACATTGCGTTTTAAAAATATAACTGTGCTGAGCGACACCACAATCGCAATAGTTACGAGACATTAGAAGTGGTACATAATAGTTCTACAATTTTACATGTTAACTTTAACAGTTTATTCGTCAATATAGAGATTAAGACATAATAGGAATTAATTAAATTAAAAAGAAAGAAATATTTTTTAGTATAATAGGCGGATATTTGCACACCTGTTAAGGTAGGATATTGTGGTAATGTACGAGTAGGTATAGTTCGATTCAAACTTAATGGCGGCTCGGAAGTTAGTTACTCGCTGCGCAGTATCCCACCCCTCACCCCCGCTGACCCATAAACACGTTACTGCGCAGCGACTCGCCTCATGTTCCGAGGCGCCATTAAGTTTGAATCGAGCTGTACCCATAACAAATAAATGATTTGATTTGAAAATACTCTCAATCAATCTGCCTAGCCTTTTCCCAATTATTTTAGGGTCAGCTGAATACCTATATTTTACATGGAGCGATTGCCTATCTGATTTTCTCAACCCAGTTACTGGGTAACACGATACCCCTGGGTAAGGCTGGTTGTCAGACTTTGGACTTCTGAACCGTAACGACTGTCAAAGATCGAGGAATGACAGCCGACACCAACGGCTTAATGTGCTATCCGAGGCACGGAGGAGTCTCGATATACCTACATGTAATAGATGGTCACCCATCCACAAACAGACCGCGGCAAGCGTACCTTTGCGGGTGTTATTATTTAGCCACGTGCCCCTCCTTCCGCAAGTTTAAAATAGTTTGTTATAACCAAAAAACTATTGAGTAGCTTGAATGTTTGTATAGAACAGCTGCTTTTTTTTCGGATGTTTCAGACTTGGTCCCACGAAAAAAGCTATTCATATTCATTCAAAAAAATTCAAAATTTAAAATATTTTATTTCACATAAACCTACAAGGGCACTTATGAAACGTCAGAAGCTAGGTGCATGATTATTGTATGCCTCCCTTTATAATAATTTACAATATATGTGTTAGAACTTATATAAAACTCATTACAGTTATTAAAAGTACGGTTTAAACAATAAAAATGTGGGAATTAAATCAATTATCGTGGATTCAAATCGATTAGTCGAGCGTCGGCAATGGCGTGTGCGCGGCTCACGTTTTCAGGTAATTCTCAATATTAGATTAACGGATGTTATGGGTGGGAAATTAATACGAAATAGCATTGGGCAAGGTTAGCAACTGTTTAGAATAACTTAGAAAAAGGACGAACAAGTTTTTTTTGTTCCTGTAGTTATTATGATGTTGTCAGATCAAGTGCGTTCGAATAAAAATGTGAATTGGTCACCCTACAGTAAAGAAAAAGAAAAAATAATGAAAAGAAAATACATTTATTTGACTCAGGTTATGGCACACAATATTCACACAAAAACAAAAACAGAAAAAAAAATAACAGAATAGTGCTGTGTGCCTCACAGCTATGCCAAATAGGCCCAGAACAGCATAAAAAAACGTAATATTATACTTTTAATTATAATAATATTCGATATTGAGTTGACTGCACGGGTCGTGACATTTTCTAAGCATACAATTCGTATAATATTTTAGTGATGTGATTCCGGAATTATACCAAAATATTTCGTATAATTCCGCAATTCCAAAATATTTTTTTCAAACAAGACGACAAGATATAGTAATAATGCATTAAAACATTCGCTTCCTCGTCTACCTTCCACCGGATATAACGTTTAAGATAATCTCGTGCACTTTGTCACCGGCGCGCATGCGTGAATTGCAGACGGCTGCGTAAGAGCAGACTCGCCTACGCAGAACAGCTGTTATTGTCTAGAGTTTATTTATAATATGGCGGCATTGCTTAGCAACCAGATTCTACCTACATAAAAGTGATGCAATACTTTACATACCAGATGCAAAAGTATGGCGCTCGTGGCTAAGTAATGACAGCCGCACGAGTCGACCCATCAAGTTAAGCTACACTTGTCGGGGTTGATCCGTGGATGGGTGACTTCGTGATGTTTACATACCGAGTCTCCTCCGTGGCTTGGAGAGCACGTTAAGCCGTTGGTCCCGGCTGTCATTCTTAGGTCTCTCTCGAAAGTCTTACAACCAGTCTTTCCAAGGGGTATCGTATTACCCAGTTACGGAGTTGCGGAGGTCAGATAGGCAGTCGCTCCATGTAAAATACTGCTATTCAGCTGCATATGGTTAGACTGGAAGCTGACCCCAACATAGTTGGGAAAAGGCTAGGCAGATTGATTGATGCAAAAGTATGGCATAATTTTTAAGTACTTTTAATGCATTATACAGGATGATTGATAATTCGACTTATTCTTCGAAAAAAGTTATCCTTTTCAAGACGAATAAGCAAAGAATAGGCAAATAAGCTCTCTAGTATAAACTAGAGAGCTTATTTGCAAAAAATCGATATGGGGTCAATGCGGTCAGTTCTCTAGTTATAGCAGTTTTTAAGGTTTAAGAATTTTTTTTATCGCTCTGAGAAATGATGTGCAACTCATATTGCTTGCAATGTTATCTTGTATCGCATATTTTTCAAGTCGTTTTAACGGTAAAACCACTCGAAAACCCAATGATAAGTATCGACAGACAGCGCAGACGCACCCAAAGATCTAAAGATAATGAATACACCTTACAATGATACAGAGTAATACAATAGTTATTAAAACCACTACAATATTGACATACATAGATAACTCACCTAGATAATTATCTAAAATAGTTTCCTATCCTTATCTTATAATTTAATAATAAATGTAATTCTTTTGTACCTTGGCTTATTCTAGGTTCAGATATTTCGGATATAAAGTGATTATTAATGTTTTTATTATAATGGGGTTATCTTCGGAACTAATTGTTTTTATTCGAAATGGAATTGAAGCGATTTTAGGAAATAACTGGATGGGCTCGATCAGAAAAAGAAACGAGGACGTTTGAATTTGGCACAAGAGAGACTAAGCCCCTTTGTACACACACGTTTTTTTTGCCGTATAAAACGACGGTTTACCCGCCGTGTAGGCACAGTCGTCAGTGTTGTATGGTATGGATCAGTATGGAAGCTTGTTGACAGCATTTTTTTTACGGCGCGTTTTATATAGTATATAATATATACGCCGGCAGTAGTGGGACTCTTATTCTTCTTTTCGTTTCGATGGTACATCTATTTTGCTTATACTGTTTGGGCACATTATGTGGCCACCGTCAGAGACGTTGTTCAGATCGTCAAGGGTATAGGTGAACGGAGTTCTGGGACACTCCAGCAGATGGGACATAGTATGTTCAGTTGTATCGCACTCCTGCTGAATGTTGGATGAATATGTAGTGTCAAATCAAGAATCAAGTAGTGAGTTGAAAAAGGCCGAAAGTGGTGATTACCCTTGGTCATACTGCATTTAGCATTTATAGAAAAAAAATAAAAAAAATAGCAATAAATTATTTACTTTGTAACAAAAAATAAAAGAAACAACTACTTCTATCAATGAATTATTAAAGAACGATATACAGGGTTCTTAGTTATATGTCGGCAATCAGGGTCATTTGAAACCAAATGATCTCTGATGTTGACATTGGTGTCAACCATTTTCGAGTAATTTGACATCTTAATTTCTGAGAGTAACCTAACAAAAACTACTAGACTTGCATGAATACAAGATAGTATTACAATCATTAGTATTATCCCACTAATAGTTTATAACTAACAAAACGTACTAGGCTTGTTCATGCAAGCCTAGTCGTTTTAGTTCATGTTTAATTTATTTTGAGTACAATAAAAAAACATTTATGTATTTAAATCTATGGCCGCATGTATGAAAGATCATCACTAGAGGATGGCTCGACCGATTTATCAGTTTTTTTTTGTTGTACCTATTTTTAATTGTCTAGACAATTTTTACATGAATTTTTTTTTTGGAAAATCCATCGGAAAAGTCGGAAATACACTCGGGCGACGCCGAGCACGAAGAGCTATTAAAAAAATAACTCGAAAATTGTTGGCATTTGCATAGGAGTAATTTGGTTGTAAATGACCACTCCTACATCCCCTTAACGGATTTCCGACTTACAACCAATAACCCTGTATTATGTATAAAGGATTTTGTATCACCTATCCTCTTATTGTGTCGCTTATCGCCATCTGCGTCACTTAAGGAAAAACCGAGAAAGCCCATTCAAGACACGATACTCGTACAATAAAAAATAATTGTCATCGAAAATTTTTTTCGCAATTTTTTTATACACCGAATCTATTATAACATGGCAAATCTCTCAATATTTTGCGTACAAACTTGCAGTTGCAGTTGGACGGTATGGGAGACCATGTATTTCAACTACAATGTTAAGTTTGTTCTTGGGATAAATTCATCCCAACCACGGCGACACGCTCTTAGTCGGTTTTTTTTCTAAAACCTTTTGAATTTTCCCCTAAAAAGAAACGCTGTGTCATCCAGTTTTCAATGAAGGCGAGGTATTTTTATCCAAAACTGTAAAAAACGACCTCTAAACGTAATTGTGTTAAGGCCATTAACAAAGTAATATGATACTGAAGGAACTGTGTCCTGTGGTAAAGTGAACAGCTCAAGTAACGTTACCCGTGTATTTTATTGAGTACTAGCTTCTGCCCCCGGCTTCGCTCGCGTGGATGTCGGAAAATATCCCACAGGAACTGGAACGTACTACCGGGATTAAAACTACTGTATGTGTTAATGCAGGTTATAAACATAGGCTTGGCACAATAAATGGAAATAACCCTATTCCGTCTTATCTGAGGGAATTACCGTACTGATCACTATCGCTACTTACATGTTGATAAAAAAAAAATTGGATTCAACAAATATAGATAAACCATTTATTCGGTGCACACAAAAGAAAAAGCGCAACACAAAATCACAATTCAAAGATAACAAATTAGGGGCATGAATATAAACAAAACACAAGGTAGCAATATACATTTAAAAAAACTTATTTTAAAGAAGTAAAGTGACATTATGACTTTGACACACTAATTCAAAGTTGTCTCACATGACTTCCAAATACCGACAATACTATAAAGAATTAAAAAACCTACAATCAAATTAAAAGACAACGAGAAAACTAATAATTTCATGCTTATAAACATTACTAGATAAGTAAGTCCATTTTTAAAACGATGCGAGAACATTACGTTCTACAGAACAATGGTTAATAATATGGACATAATATCACCAATGGCAATGATTAGGTCATCAAATCGTAACATCGAGTAATCATTGAATGTAGATACTCGGAAGTCAATCATCATTCATCATTACCTACCTGGCTATAAAACAGCAGTGATAGCCTAGTGGTGTGACCGTCGGACTGCCAAATCATAGGTCGAGTTCGAATCCAAACAAGGCGCATCTCTGACTTTTCGGATTCATGTGCGTATTGTATAATTATTACTTGCTTCAAAAACTGTGAAGGAAAACATCGTGAGGAAACGGCATGCCTAGCAGATATTCCTCGACGGCATGTGAAGCCCACACGAAAAAGAAAGAAAGACCTCGCTTTAAATAGCTCGGAGAGTAAAATCCGGCTGTAAAATACTATTATTTCTTTCAAATAATAGTATTTCACTTCTAGTAGTTTTGATATAATTCCATGAATTTCAAACACGGAATTATATGATAGTTTTCATATACCTAATTCCAACTTAAATTTTGTTATAATCCCGTGTTCGAAATTGAAATTATGTGGAAATATAATTCGTCATTCTGATAAAAAAAATATTACAAGACTGACTAGGATTTATTTCATGAAATGGTGAGTTCATATTTTTAGTTCCGTTTCCGCCTGAATTAGTTTAATCGTAGATTATAATCTATTAGTAGGTATTACGAATAATTCCGGATATGACAACTTTCTTATTGTGATTATTTTTGGTGACTTTTAACACTATTGGTGATTAATTATTTACTTTATCATCGTCGATAGCATCCGGTGAGATTGTAGTTAAACGTCAGCAAGGAAAATACAAAAAAATCTTCATATCTTTGAATTAATATGTTCCTCAACTATTAAGAACATCTTCTTATCTAGTTATTATTTATAAATTTATATGTCAATTTTTTTTTTTTTCTGCATTTTGCCTTTTTTGGAATTAGAACTCAAGGTCCGAAGCAATGGCATTCCGCCAATGATTGCGCGTAGTTGCGCTCGTGTGTCGGTAATGCAAGTTGTAATTTAACTTATTGTTTAGAGATGTATGTAAACATAACGGTGTCTAAACAATAGAAGAAAGTAACTGTACACTTCATTACTATAGGAATAACAGAACAATGTCCAGGTATGGTCAGTGAACAGTTTCTTTCAGGTTGTTTTAGCTAGGTGACCGGTATTTACATTTGTTTTTACAAACATAAAAGTAACTACCCGGTTACCAAGTAACTGGGTTATGGAGGTCAGATAGGCAGTCGCTCTGTAGCGGTTACCCCGCCACATACGAACTACGCATCAAAGACATGACGTCACACAAATCCTGCATCGCGCAATTAGAGTTTACCGCGCGAACAACATATATAAGACTAGCCGACATCAATACTTGGGCAGTTGCCCACCAGACACAACACCCGTCTGGTCGGAGGATCCTCCCTTTTATATGGTGGATGAGTGAACTTTACACCCTGTTCTTCCTGCTCCTAAATTGGTGACCTCGACGTGATCTGAACACGCAACCTTACCTTACCTTAGCTATATCCGGTTAGACTGGCAGCCAACCCCAACATAGTACGGGGAAAGGCGATGCAGTTAGAGATACCATTTAGGTTACAAGAACTGGGTTTTATAGAAATGGTTGCAAGGATGTTAAAATTAGAGTGATATAGAAAACCGTAGCAAAGAGCTGAGTCAAGTGGTTTGTCAAAAGAGCAACAACTTGTGCACATATCAAAGCAAATATTGTAATACTAGCTCCTGCCCGGGACTGTTCGCGAGGAAGTCATTTAACTCATTATATTAAAATAACGGCAACATATTTAATATACTCCCTCAGCCCCCGACCCAGCTCGTCGCATCGCATCGCCCGCCCGCACTCTTACTTACGGGGTGTCCTGCGTGAACGACTAATACGACGCGACGCGAGCGAAGCTGTGAACGCGACGAACGCGATCAACTCAATGACATACCCTGCTTGCGGCCTATATGGCAGTCTGCAGCTGCGGCGAGACGCGACGTAACGCGTACTTGTTTTGTGGGCGACCAGACGCGACACCACGAACTACTGTACCTACTTTCAAGCAAAATTATACTGTACTTCTCCATAATTCGAGAAGTAATGACCAAAATCACGTTCCTACGTGGGTTTGGCATTGGTCGCGTGTAGCATCGCGTCGTGTCCCGTCGCGTCACGTCGTATTCGTCGCTCACGCAGGACACCCCATTTCTTCGTTTTCGCTTAGCTTTCTGACTTATTTTCCTTTTGGTCGGCTCCTGAAGGTCGTAGCGTGATGTTAAATAGCCTACAGCCTTCCTAAAGAACTGGGCTATCACTCTTAAGCTTTAATATATTAGGATGAGAGCAGGGACAAGATACCAGTCAATGAAAAACTGATAAAACTAAACTTTTATTTTTGGTAAATTTCATGTGTTTTCAAACTCACGGACAATGAACTTAAACTGCCCTAACATTGGATGAATCCTACAACATAGACAGACATAAAGTTGTACACAAACTAGTATTTGGGTCAAACCGACGATTTTATGCACTAATGTGTCCCACTTATTAAGCTTCCACACGTTTTGGTACACGTGACGTTTATTAAAACGGTTTATTACGACTAAAAGCCCGGTTCTCTACATGAAAGTACCTAATGTTTTTTTTTTCGTGGAACTTTTTAGAACCAAACATTTGCCAAAACAAAAAATTGTTTGCCGATTACTTTTCAGCAGTATTTACAAAGCCTTATAATGTGTTTGTAGGTAGGTATATATATAATATCTGCACGTTTGACTCCCGGGAGTAACATTAGATAATTAATTGATAGTCTCACAAGGAAGTCCCGACTGATTTGATTCTATAAGGTCGAGAGATGATAGATGAAAACTGACAGGAGAGATTGGAAGAAAAAAAACGTGTTACGTCGACCCCAAGGAACAGGGACGAGGGCAGATGGATGATGAGATTGGTATCGATAACGTTCAAATATTGCCACACTAGAAGATTAACACGTTAAAAACATAACTAGGGCTGATTTCACCAATGATGGAAACTGAAGCGATCAGCATTTCTAAAACGCGTTCAAGAGCTGTCAGTGTCAAAATTGTTATGGAATATTGTACACTGACAGCTCTTGAACAGCATTCCTAAAACGCGTTCAAGAGCTGTCAGTGTCAAACTTGTTATGGAATATTGTACACTGACAGCTCTTGAACAGCATTCCTAAAACGCGTTCAAGAGCTGTCAGTGTCAAACTTGTTATGGAATATTGTACACTGACAGCTCTTGAACAGCATTCCTAAAACGCGTTCAAGAGCTGTCAGTGTCAAACTTGTTATGGAATATTGTACACTGACAGCTCTTGAACAGCATTCCTAAAACGCGTTCAAGAGCTGTCAGTGTCAAACTTGTTATGGAATATTGTACACTGACAGCTCTTGAACAGCATTCCTAAAACGCGTTCAAGAGCTGTCAGTGTCAAACTTGTTATGGAATATTGTACACTGACAGCTCTTGAGCAGCATTCCTAAAACGCGTTCAAGAGCTGTCAGTGTCAAACTTGTTATGGAATATTGTACACTGACGGCTCTTGAACAGCATTCCTAAAACGCGTTCAAGAGCTGTCAGTGTCAAACTTGTTATGGAATATTGTACACTGACGGCTCTTGAACGCGTTTTAGAAATGCTGATCGCGTTCATTTCCATTGCATTGGTGAAATCAGCCCTAAATAGATAATATTAACGAAAGATCCATTGTAACATGTCCTCTTTCACACCTTATAAGTTTATAGGTAATTAGGTACTACGATAACTCGTGCCGACCCAGATACCTACTTTGAAAATAGTAAGTAATTGGTACCGAAACGTCGACATGACCTACTTAGTAATTTGAAAAGTTGTCAATGTGTAGTTTAAGAATCAAAAATCAATCAATCTGCCTAGCCTTTTTCCAACTATGTTGGGGTCGGCTTCAGTCTAACCGGATGCAGCTGTATTTTACATGGAGCGACTGTCTCCACAACCCAGTAACTGAGTAATACGATACCCCTTGGTAAGACTGGTTGTCAGACGTTCGGGCTTCTGACGACCCGAAACGACTGTCAAAGATCCACGAATGACAGCCAGGACCAACAGCTTAACGTGCTTCCCGAGGCATGGAAGAGCCCCGGCAAGCGTAGCTTAACCTGATGGATCGCCCGTGCGGCTGTTATTACTTAGCCACCAGCTCTCTGACTTTAAGATTTTATTAAACTTGGAAACAATTGATTTTTAAAATTATTTTATTTATCTTCACTCCGCTTTTCCCAATCGATTTTGGTCAACCATGCTCTCTTAAAGCATTTTAGACCGGTTTTATTTGCTTAGGTTAACTAAGTCAAGTTCTGGTCAAGGCCAGGTATATTATTATTGTTATTTTCGTGTATTTGTTGTTTCTTTGCGTCATGTTTACGTCTGTCGTCGTGTGTTTGCGTCCGTCACAGCCAATTTGCTCCAAATAAACCGCCTTGACCATTTTGTTATCATCTTCTATTTCATTGTGTTTAATGTTGCCATATTTATGCGATTATATGTTATATAGAATGCAACATAGACTATATAGAGGCCCGTATCTATTATGGAAAGATGGGTATTTGGCTTTTGAACTGTTTTCTTTTAATATTATGTAGGTATGTGTTCGCTTAATTTTTTTGTTCCGTCTTTAAACGTGAGGACTTATTATTCGCTCACTGTTTACTATTCTAAGTACTACCATCTTGTGTTAATGTAGCTGTTAGTCCTCCATGTTTTTTGAATAAATAAATTTTGACTCAAACATGGACATGTAACGTAAATAAAGGAATTTTAATTTTTTTTGGTGGGAAATTATCAAATAACTTCTCCCGCTCTGGGTGGAGCGGGAGGGCGTGTCAGACTTACTGACTAAAACGCTCCCGTGTTCCTTCAGTTGCCTGTACGCTGGACACTTTTCGGGGGGGCAAAAAAGAAAAAAGGTAAATTAAAAAATAAAGTTTAGCAAACTGTGTACCGTGTGACATATCAAATGATGCTTGTTGATAATAAAATAATATGATGATAAAACAAAAAAGAAATTAATGTGATAATGTTTTTTTGTGGGGTCATCGACCGCAGTTAGTGTATCTTTTTACGACTACGGCAAAGCAAAAAGGAGGGTTATGATTTTAACCGGTATGTATGTATGTTCATCTGTTACCTCATATCTTCTAAACTACTAATACCTACTACATAATTTGAAAAATGAGGTATCGTTGGAAGCGTCTTGATCGTCCGCTGGTTATAGGCCATGTGACGTCACATTAAATTCAACATGGCGCCCTCTAGAGGACATAAAGTTATGAACGAAAAAATTAAATATATTATGCATTGTTGGGTATCAAATGAAAGGGCTTAATTAGCTATTTTGAAAAATATATAATATTATAACCCTAAAAAAACCTAAAACCCAACTACGACAAAAAAGTCGTCTAAAAAGGTATAAAAACAGATAAACCAATTAAAAATCCGGAGTCACACGTAATCTGTTCAATTTATGCCCTAACACGTGTGACTCCGGATTTTTTATTTGTCTGTCTGTGATGTTTAGTGTTTATACCTTTTTGGATCACTTTTTGTCGTGGTTGGGTTTTTGTTTTTATTTTATCGTGTTTTGATATTCATACTCATCATGTCTATAGAGTCTTGCTAGCTAATTCAATATGACCCTGTATAGTATGACTAATGTTGTGTTACTTTTGTACGATAGATAGCCGTTAGCTAACATATGTTTCTGTCTTGTCCCCAGGCATGGTCGGAGCTCCGGATGTTGTCAAACCATCAGATAAGGTGGAAGATCAGTCGCCCTACCTCAACGGCAACCCAGTCTACACAATCAACAGTAAGTGTCCAGTTCTATAATTATTCTGACCTTTTTTTTTTTTTTTTTTTGGGTGGGAAGTCATCAAATGACTCCTCCCGCTCTGGGTGGAGCGGGAGGGCGTGTCAGACTCTTACTGACTAAAACCCACCCGTGTTCCTTCTGTTGCCTGTGCAATGCCAGGGGGCCACGGTATCCCTTTCGGACTTTCCCGCAAAATTATTCTGACCCTAACAGCCTAACTCCTTGTAAGAATAGAAAATAAGAAGCCCTTGCCTTTTTAGTTAAGCTTCGTTCAGACTAGCGCGACGCGATTCGACACCGGCTATTGTTATACCGTGAAGTTTTCTTAGAAATTGTATTGTTTGAGTCGGTCGCGTCGCGCCGTCGCGTCGCGCTGGTCTGCACGAGTCTTTATTCTGTAAAAAAAAACTAGTTATAGAATTTTCTTCTGGACAACTGTTCAGTGACAAAAAAGAAACAAAAGTCATTTATTCAAACTAGGCTGAGAATCAGCAGTTTTCTAACGTCCAAATTACATAAGACAGTCTCCCAAAACGCCAGCCCTTCATCACTTCATAGTGCTTTAGCAGGGAAGAAGAAATGACGCTACCAAGTTCGTTGAGTTTGTTGAACAAACTTCCCAGCAGCACAGAGCTGTCTGTTCAGTTAGAAGATACGACTTATATTTACATGTTCCGGAATTACGCACACCACCTAGCACCCCAATTAAAATAATGAAATAATAATACCAGTCTATTACTGTCCCACTGCTGGGCAAAGGGCTCTTCTTCTCATACACAGAAGGCACGAGCATTGATCACCACGCTTGCTCAACACGGGTTGGTGATTTCAGACTTATAGTAACTATAAGTCCATGTTTCCTCACGATGTTTTCCTTCACCGATGTCAATAATGTCCAAGATAAACTCAGAAAGTACATTATGAATTGAAAAAGCCACATTCGTACTTGCTAGGATTTGAACCCATATCCTCGCATGAGAGGCGAGGTCTCTCGGGCCATCATGAAAAAAATGAAAATATTATGTTATAATTAAATTAGTTATACTGATTGTGGGAGAACATTTTGGTCACATACAAATATACACACGCACAAGGTCGCACACGTAGGTAATGGGGGTCTAGCGTAGTAGGAACTTCGTCCATTTTGTTTTTACTTTACAGCAGCAATATAAATAAGTTTAGTAGCTAAAATTATTTTTGGGATAAAAATTATCTACCTATATTAAAAATTACAATCGATTCAGCGAACGATTCTGAACAAACTATTTTAACATAGATAGATTTATTTATTTGCATAGGATGTAGGTAATTATTACAATTAGGTGTTACAATATTTTTGAATCCTTAAAGATTCTGCCTCATGGCATGCATTTTTTTATTATTAACTTTTACTACAAATTATTATATTTACTTAATTAAAGCTATTTAATTACTTAATACATGAACATTGTAAATTAAACAGTTTTGTCATTTAAAAAATCTGATAAAAAGTAATAGCATTTTTGAATTAGTAATTTTTAAGCTACTTTTTAAATCCTCCTAACCATTGCTCTTTAATCTAAATTATTATGTGCAATGTTCCACAAAAAAAAAAAAAAACATTTTATTTTATCTTTGTGGAATATTAATGAAAAAATACTGTAATAGTTTCAGCTGTTTTTATGCATAAGGAAAAGGCATTATTTATAATAATATATGCCATATAACAGTATTATGCTATGTGAGAATAATAATATAATTTATTATCCTTAGATAATTACACTCGTACAATGTAACATTAATTATTTAGTTACTGAATTATCTAAATACATATAATTATCGTAATTATATTGCTGCTCGCATTCTCTAACTTTCTGTTGAGTCATTGTTGCGTATTTATGTACAGACGCCAGTACGTCAATCTACCCGAAACTGTCACATTTTCCCGATCAATTTTCAACCTTATTCTTTAGAGGTAAAGTTGAAAATCTATTAAAGAAATGTGACAGTTTGTAGTAGGTTGATGTGCTGGCGTGTCTGTACTATCTTAATTAAGGGGATGCGCTAAGGCAGCCTGCGAAATTAAATTTTCTTACTTTTTTTGCAATTTGCGGGCCAGTGTCAGTGTCAGGTTGTATCTTGATCAAAATAGGTATGATTCGCGACTATAACAGATGTATTTACAAAATTATAGTTGTAGTAATCATAAATTGATTTTTATTTTTATTTTTTTTGTATTTTTTTACTACCGCGATAAAAAGTATCCTATTTCCTAATCCAGGTCATGGTCTACCCATGTGCAAAATTTCATCCAAATCCGTTCAACCGTTTTAGCGTCAAAACTTAACAAACAAATTCACTTTCGCATTTATAATATTAGTTAGGATTTAAAGTAATCAATACATATCTACCTAGGTACTACGTAACTAATAACTGTAATGATAGTTAGATAGGAAATAAATAAATAAATAAAAATTCTAATGGAAATACCCATTGACCTAAAAATAGTAATTATTTGACAAGAAATAATAATTACTAGACCATGTAATATCGCAATTGACAATGTATTTTCCCTTTCTGACTCAGTAAAGTGATTGATTTACTATCAATAGTTTGTAATGGACGAGCATCGACCGATAGTCGTAGAACAATAATAGAAGCATGAGACATTATGTCAACTTGATGTGTATCAACAATGGGATTAAATACTTTGATAGTATCAATCTACAACTAGCGTCTGCCGGCGGCTTCATTCGCGTTAAATTTATTGTTTCAACATAAAATATAATATATTCTATGGCACTCGGTAATCCTGTAGCTTCCCATTAATGAAAGAATTTTCGTAACCCTTCATAAATCTTACAAATAGGTACAGTTCGATTTAAAGTTAATGGCGGCTCGGAAGTTAGTTGCTCACTGCGCAGTACAGTACCCCTCACCCCCGCTGACCCATGAATTTGTAACTGCGCAGCGACTCGCCTCGTGTTCTGAGCCGCCATTAAGTTTTCTCTGATCTGACATGTTTTTATCGCGGCGATATTTTTTCGTACACTGGAATTTCTACTCTCGGTACTGAGCCGAGCATAGAGATCCAACAGAGCGCATCCACGTCAAGAAAACACACTGTTGGATATTCAACTTTCGGCGCAATACGCGAAACAAAATATGCCCGTGCGAACCTAGGCTTACTGTTGTTTGTACTGTTTAATAAAAAAAGCGGCCAAGTGCGAGTCGGAGTCGCACACGAAGGATTCAGTATCACCGTACAATATAATATATTATATCACATTTTTTTATACAGTTGGAAAAAAACGTATATATTAAAATAAGTATATATTAAAGGGCCTCCTTTAATATTGAATTTGAATTATTTGATGTTATAGCGGCTATTCAAGAAAAAAATATTCAAGTGCCCCGCAACGGACGGACGGACGGCGGAGCTTTAGTAATGGGGTCCCGTTTGCCCCTTACGGTACGGAACCCTAAAAAATACAGAAGAAACAAGTAATAAATAAAATACAACAACATTATTTCAGAACTATTAACAAGATAACAAATGTAGTAAGTAAGTAGAAGGAAAATCCCGTGAATAAAACAATAAACTAATTAAATTATTATATGTACCTAACATTGACATTAATGTCAATGAATTGTAGATTGTGTAGAATAACGTTGTATCTTCAGCTGTGACGTTGTGTGCAGGCGGGTAACAGAAGGTCAAGATCAAATTGCAGTGAAAATATTTCAGTAAGTATCAAAACCTTTGTCTAATAAAATCATTAGGTATCAAAATTTATAAATATATTTAAATATAATAATAAATTTCTTAAGAAATAAGCAGTACCTTTGTACTCATAATTATGATTATGTCTTAACTGTATCTATTTTTCTGTGTGTACATAAATAATAAAATAAATAAAATTGCTCGCTTTTAATTTAGTTTACCTGCCACAGAATCAGCATCGCGAATCGTGATACAACGTGGCAATGCTGCCAGCATTGCCACGATTTTTACTTTGGGTAGGTACCTAGTACCTACTATTCCCGTTGACAGCGATGCGGACGAATTTTCTGATGCCCTATGATTCTTGTCACATAATTATTATGTACATATAATTATTAGGTATCATTTTAAGTCTGTTAGCTTAAAAAACATGTCAAAAAACTGTCCGTTCAGTTGTTGTTATGTATCGTTCCGAGAGTATTTATGTGAAGATATTTAGAAAAAAGAAAAAAAAATCGACACTTTTTTTTTTAATGGGGAATTTAACCGGGTTTTTACATTGGGTGCGGGCGGCCGTTTAGCGGGTCTACAAGTCATAACTCATGACAGTTATGACCCCTGTCGAACATTTGCAAATTTTTAATGGATTTGGGGTAATTTTGATACTAAAAATGTGAATTTTAAATAGCATTTTTTTATTTTTTTTATTACTTTTTGGTAATGTTATTGCAGTAGATACCTATGTACCCTTTTCGAATTGGACAGGTTTTTTTACATATTGTATATTATGTAAATATTATTATTATATTCGTTTACCTACGATAACCTATTGATATTATAAATTAAAATCGCTTATAACGTGTCCGCTTTGTATCAGAAAGTTTTGGTCAAATTTAAGGGTGTAGTACCATCATACTGAACAACTTTCTCCAAGGGACCAAAATCGTAATCGCGAAAAAAATATCAACCGCAATTATGTATTTGGGTCGATTAAGTATGGAAGTTTTGGAAGGGAGAATTGATATTTTTTTCGCGATCACGATGTTGGTCCCATGGAGAAAGTTGCTCTTTTTGACCACATATTTCTGATACACCCTGTATACAAATATGTAAAAAGAAACCCTGGCCGATCCGAAAGGCACATGGCACATAAGTACTTACTGCAATAAAATTACCAAAAAGTAATAAAAAATCTTATTATTATTGTAAATAAAAAAGTTATTGCTATATAAAATTCACATTTTTAGTACCCAAATTACCCCAAATTCATTAAATATTAACAAATTTTCAACAGAGGTCATAAGTTATGACTTTTAGACACCCGCTAAACGACGACGGCCGCCGAAATTGTAGAATTAAAAAAAAAAAAAATAACTGAAAATTACTATATAAATATACTCTCAGTAGGATACTTAAGAACAGTGTCACGGATCGGACAGGGTTTTTTTTACATGTTGTGTAACCAATCTATGTTTATCTGCAAAAACTACGCGAATAGTGAACTTACGGTAGGTACTTTAAAAATATTTTTAAGTACTATGTAAACTGGAAAAACAATTGAAAGAATACTGTCCGAAGAACACGTCTGTGACTAACATACTTAGTTTTCTAATAAACTTTGCTGTTCATAAATAAGTTATCAGTTACTTCACGGGTGATTTCCATTTTGTACATTATCATTTAAATTATAGGTAAGTAGGTACTTAAATGCCTCGATGGTCTAGTGGACAAGCGCTACTACTCAGCATGAGGGCCTGGGTTTGATTTTCGGATCGGGTAAAATGTTATTGGGTTTTTCCACCCGGAGTCTGGATTTGTGTACTGGCGAAATGTGGGTGTAAAGTCAAAGTCAAAGTCAAATAATTTATTTCATTTAGGCACAAAAAAGGCACTTATGAACGTCAACATTTACAAAAAAAAAGATATAATAATTGATTCTAGTCGCCCATTCCAAAAGGTCGTTTTCGTATGGAGAAGAATGGGCAAGAAACTCCACCGTTACTCTTTTAAAATGTTTTCACAATATTCTGTATACATTAATTATATAATTATATGTGAAGACGATGCACCTAGAATAAGATTACTATACCACGATAGGTAAAAAGAATGAAAAATGAAGGAATGACATAAATTAATTATGTGATAGATGCATGGTGCTCACATATTTACAAACATTGTAAAATTATACGATATTCTTAACATTTTAACAAGTACTACTAATAATAAGTCAGTGTGTGAGTTCAAGTAATCACAGAATATAAAATTAATGTTTAAAAAAATAATATTATACAATTAAATTGGCAACCAGTTTGATTTTGTCAAGATTCTAAATTGTCCTATGGAGCAGGACCAGCATGTTTCCAAGCATTTTTATCTTGGATATAATCCTCTAATTTGTAATATGCTTGTTTACAAAGTGTACTTTTTATATGAGTTTTAAATTTTCTTTCATTTAATTCTAATATATCACAAGGTATTCTGTTGTAACATTTAACACAGTACCCCATAAAAGATGTATTTACTTTAGATAGTCTGAAAAATGGTTGATCTATTTTATCTTTATTTCTAGTATTAAAATTATGTCTATCACTTATTTTATTAAAAAGATGTAGATTTTTTCTCACATACATAATATTTGTATGTATGTATATGTATATGTATGTACTATAGTGCACCTCTGCCTAACCCTTCGGGGAATACAGGGCGTGATGTTTTGTTATGTTACTGAAACGTTTTGAAGTCTATTGGAACAATTTGTTGAAATGGTGACACATTTACAGGGCATTTAAAATACAGGGTGGTGATTTAGTCACCTGCGTCCGTCAATCGGATAAATATGAGTTTTTTTACAGTTTTTTTTTTTTTGTTTGTCTCGAATCTTAGAGTGTTATATCGAAAGTTGTTTAATATGGCAAATATAGAATCACCGCTTTGACGGATTGGAGCAAAAGGACATTGTAAAAAATTGCCTATGAATCAACACATATGAAACCTTTACTATAATTACTAGTTTATTTTATAATGTACATTAAAATTATTACAATAAAACGGACACTTCATAATTACGAAAACATTTTTAAAAAGTAATCACTTTGGTTTTATTCCCCAGCGCCATTATTTTTTGTTTCAATTTGACATTTTGAATAGGCTCACTCAGCGCTTGATCTATGAATAAGGTTTTTATTTACCAACAAAATAAAGCGGCTGAAAGCGCTGTGTGAAACGAGCAACATCGACTGACAGTCGATGAATTGACAGATGACACTTTGAAATTTGCTAGTAATGCCAGTGTCATCACTCAGAGTACATTTTTATATTGGTCATAACTACAAATAAATTAGTGTAGAAAAATAATGGTTCGGACTCGTTCCAATGTAAATGTAAATCCAATATATTTTCACAAATAATCGCTAAGTTTATATGTTTCTATTGACCTAATTATAACCCCAAAATCCGAAAGTGTTTTAGATTTTTTACAATTCTCTGAAAGTGTCCGTGATTCTAATTTAATTTCAATCGAATATATGCGTTATTTAGAACACATAAAGTAAATACACGTGTCTGTTGGTTCTTAGGCGAACGATGTATGGACGCCGAACAATGTCCTTTGATCTTATAGCTATTGCATATATTTTTCGGTGCTATGGTAACATGTTTTACCTATCAATCACTATGTTATTTGATTTATTTTTGTACGTAGTTTTCAGTGCGTACAATAATAGGTACATTGAATATTATTATGAAGGTGGCGTCTTTGTCACCCTGAGCACGTCATACCTATGTGCAGACGTCATATAGAACATTTTTTGACGAATCACAAATTAGCATAGAAACTGTTTATATTGTATACTTATTTATATTGTGTGCTGTATACTAATTTACTTCTTTATTTTAATATTTATATACACACACAGTAAAATACATAGCGAAACGAAATATTATAAATTTTGAGTAAAAAGGTACCTACTTATTATTTATTAACAAATTATATTGTAATTTACCAATTTATAACGTAAATACGATAGATATCGTTATTTAAAACAATACAATCGATACATTTAAATGGAAATTGTTACAGTAACTTTTTACTTACTTAATAATATTACGTTTTACTGTTCAACTCACGCGCATGTTTCGGAATTGCAATTGAATGCGCAAGAACAATAATGTAATCTAATAATAATAGCTTAAATTAGTGTTGAAATGTCATTATTTTCATAATCGTGGCAATAGATATTAAGATTAAGTAATGTACATACGAACGTTAGGTGTTACGATTACGAAAACTAAATCTCATAGCTTTTATTTATTACTAACAACGCCCCGCGGTTTCACCCGCATAAGTCTCGATTCCGTGGGAATATCGGGATAAATAGTATCATGTCTGTTAATCAAGGTTATTAATTATCTGTGTGGCAAATTTCATCCAATTCCGTGAAGCCGTTTTTGCGTGACTGAGTAACAAACATCCAAACATACAAACTCATATGTATAATTAGTAAGATTACAATACTTAAAACAAAATAGTGTTCCAAATTCAAATAAGGCTGTATCTTGGGCACTTTCCTTTGTTTTCACTGTTACTTTACCATCCCAATTCAAATGTGAAACTTAACCTTTTTTTTTGTAATCGTTAAAACTGTTGCTCCTGTCTTCGAATGATATTTTAAGACCTTGCAAATCTTTTGTATATTGTAATTACTCATGTTTTACAAAAAATAAATATCTTATCCCATATTAAAAGCTCGCCCTCTAAATCAAATCAATGTATCAATAACTAGTGTGGGGCAACGTTTAAAAAAAATCTTTGCTTTCTGACAGCTTGGTGAATCTGTTTTTTTTTACTGCCAATGATCACTATGATCAGGAACAGCTTTTTTCTGAAACCTTGAGTTTTTTATGGTTTCGTAGTCAAAGGGTGCCAAGTGCCAACGGGACTAACTATTACTAAGGCTATCCATCCGTCTGCCACAGGGCTGTACCTTTTGAATCGTAATAGGTAGACACGTGAAGTTCACAGTGTGCACTAAGTACTATGGCTGCTATAACAACAAATAATAAAAATAAAATAAAGTTGAAAACTAATGGGGGTCCCCATACAAGCAAGATACATGTTGTTTTTGGCCTTTTTTGTGCTCAGGCTCGAAAATTTAGTGTTAAATTTATTTGGTTTTTACCTACTATGTATGCACCTTTGCCCGATAAACAGCGTTTTTATTTCTTTGTTCCCAAACTTTTTGCTAATTTCTAAGTAAACCTTCTGCATTTCGATTGCTTATTGTCATACCTTCTAGCAGTTTAATCTTTGCAGTGCAAACACAGGGTGCTATTTAATGAACATTTGTTTGGCGCGTGGTCGGGACTTTTCGCAGACTATTTATTTGATACCGTTTATATTTGATACATTGCAGTAGTACGTAGGGTTTTTGGGCAGATTATTTGATTAGGAATATCTCAATAGCAGCTCGCAGTCTGGATAGAGATCAAGATACAAACTTTTTTTTTTTTGGCGGGGAAATTATCAAATAAATTTGGAGGGCGTGTCAGACTCTTACTGACTAAAACCCACCCGTGTTCCTTCTGTTGCCTGGGGCCGTATTATGACGTATTAATGCCACCATTAGCATAGCAGGGGGTTCTGAAAGTTTATGTATGTATGTAATTCCATGTTAGGGTATCACCATAATTATTATTCCTTAACGCCGCCGGTAACACACCTCCGCCGCGAAACCATAACAGCTGGCGTCATGTTCCGCTACTTGAGTTCCGCTAGTCGAAATGCGAGTAGCGGAACATGATGCGAGCCAATTGAATTGAACTACTTCGGTTCCGCTGCCACGGTTTCGCAGCGGAGGTGTATTACTGGCGTTAAAGACTACTTAAGGCGAAAGCGCCACGGTAGCCCGCGAAATTCAAATTTTCTTACTTTTTTTGCAATTTGCAGTTCAGTATCAGGTTGTACGTTGATTTAAAATGATTTGCGGCCGTATCAAATATTTATATACTACGTGGAGCAGGACGCTTGACATTTCTTAAAACCACGTAAAGAGTGTCATGTTCTTTACCCGTATACAAAAAATCAATCAAATCCAATGAATACTTTAGCCACAGGAAATTATTTTTCATTTTCTTAGTTTTCAACATGATGTAGATCTGAGTCCGTAATAATAGGTAAACATTGTAAGGTCAAGAACCTGTGCAAAACGTACGATTCTATCCTCTACGTCTCAATATGCTTGAGAGACAGAGAAAGGTGTCATACGATTCCACTCTGACGCGCCCCGCCCAGTCCCACAAAATAATACTACAATTAGAAAGAAAAAGAAATATTACTTACGCAAATTATGCATTAGTGGTGCATAGACAATTGCGAGTGTGTGTGTGAGCGGAATTTTTTCGGCAAAAAGTCTCGGGACTCGGTCGGTCAGTGTCAGTGCAGCGGCACCCTTTGAGGACCGCACATGGCTACTGTGTTTATTACGAGACGAGCCGCGCGCGCATTGTCGTGATTTTGTGAAAAAAAAAAAAGTTGTTATTTGTGATTAAAGACGATTTAGTGTGACTTATTGTTCAGTGTTAGTTAATTAGGTATCGATGTCGCTTGTGCATAATGAACAACGGTGGAAACCTTGAAAATTTAAATATTTGACTATTGATGTAAATTCTGATTGTGATGTGTTATTATGTGATTAATTATTCAATCAGTGATCTTTTAATTAACAACGCGCAACTTAGTGAGTTTATGCCGCTAATTTGTTGTTCTCCGACTAAACTACCTACCCACGTCCACCTACGCCCCGCACCGCAGCGCAGGCGCCGCCCCCCGCCGCGTCCCGCATCGGGCCGCGCAACAGGTTAGTGACTTTTCGTAGATAAAGCGTGTTTACTTTTTATGCAGTTGATTCTGCTATTTATTTTGTTTTAAAATTGCAATTTTTCAATTTTCCATTAACTACTAATCTTCGTCTTTTAAAATGTTTCTATGGACTAGTACTGTGCTTGTTTTAATTTAATGTCGTAAGTCCAGATCCACATTGTATGTATAGAATTATAATCATAAAAATCATCAATACAACTCCCTAAGTTCATATAATCCTATTGAATGACTATTTCATGAAATCATGATATTTTAGGATTATTCTCACATAAGAAGTTGTGTTGCTGATTCTAATGATTATAATTCTGTAAAGCCGTATAAGTAACTGTCGCACACGCAAGGAATTTTAAATATCGCGGGCTACCTTAGCGCTTCCCCCTTAAGTACAGTTCGATTCAAAGTTAATGGCGGCTCGGAAGTTAGCTGCGTGCTGCGCAGTACCGCACCCCTCACCCCCGCTGACCCATGAATTTGTTACTGCGCAGCGACTCGCCTCATGTTCCGAGCCGCCATTAAGTTTGAATAGGGCTGTGTACCTGCGTAATTAGTAGCCTAATCATTCTCTGATAGCATGATTTTCAGTTATAATGATTATACGTAAAAAACTTAATGTCTTTGGATTATACCGCCTAAAACAACACGCAGCGATTACTAATCTACTTAGATTGCCATTTTTAGTTTTTTATCAACTAATAAAATAATACCAGTATTTAATTTAAGTCAAACGTTTATTTTAACACTTTATTCATTGGTAGTAAAATAATGTTAGTTCCAGTTTTTTTATTGAATCGATTAAATTTTATTGCGTGTTAGACTTGCCCAAACAGTGGTTTTCAATGTTCTAAGGTGGTCGGTTTATATGCACAAAAAAAAAAGTACGTAACTACAGTCAGGGAAAATAATTGCTAAGCAAATTGACGTTACGTAAAAATTTCCGTATTGTAGCCAAATCAGACAATTGTCAAAGAATTGTTTGCATGCATAAACGCCTCCTCCCCATGAGGGTAGGCAGAAACTACAGAACGCTACCTGCTACGATTCTTACATACTCCTTTTGCTTCGTTTACGTTCATACATCTGTACCCTAATTAAGTAATACACGATCAATCGGAATTTGAATTGTTTTGAAACAAATTGCTAATCCATTGCTTCATAAGTTCGAAAAAAAATCTGTTCAACAACGTAAATAACGCAATGAATGTTAATGAACTGTCAAAATGAAACAAATTTGTCGTAATCATTTACGAAAAAATGTTGCGTAATTAAATAGCTCAGGCCGCCCGTTGCGAATTAATTTCCCTGAATTTACCTACGTACCGAAAATCAAAATCAAAACAATATGTATATATGACGCAGACTGTACCATCTGTGTTTGTTTTGAAATTAATACCAGTTGTTGCAATATTTTTTTTGTTGTATTTATTTTATGTATACAGCGTGTAACAAGAACCCTGTCCGATCCGTGAGGGTGTTGCTAAGAGTCTATTAAATTGATTTCGTAGCTTTTTTTTTAATGGGGAATTTTACCGTGTTATTACCTACATGGGGCGCGGGCGGCCGTCGTGTAGCGGGTGTCTACAAGTGATAACTTGTCATAAGTTGATAATTTACCAATTTTTATGGTGTTGGAATAATTTTGGTACTAAAAACGTGAATTTTAAATAGCAAGAACTTTTTTATTTTCAATAATAATAAGTTTTTTATTACTTTTTGGTAATGTTAATGCAGTACCTACCTATGTTCCCCTTTCGGATCGGACAGTGTTTATGTAACACATTATAGGTACTTATATCAATGTAGATGTGAATTGTATTTCAAATAAGACTGACGCATAGGGCAATTAATTAGGGCACTGCTGCGTGCGTCCAGCAGGGCCTCAAGTCTGCTATTACAATAGTGTCAGAATGGTCTATCATTGATTTCATAATTGTTGATTTTGACAAGTTTGATAATCTACTAACATATTGGCGTCATTATGACTTTCCAATGGTCAGCCACTGACACTCCATTGAAAGAAATGGCATCTATTGGTAATCTCGTACATAATGAAAAATGAATGACTGTCTTAGGCGGTAATCTACAAAAAAAAAAAAAATCCTTTGATCAGTAACCTACCATGAGAACGTCATTGTGCAGTCATTTCTTTTAATTCGTTACGAGTATCATGTTTGTTGAATACAATGATCAACCAATGATCGACCGTTATGAATTTAGCAAATTACGAACTTTTAGCAAAATGACAATGGGATCGTGTTGGAATGACGAATTTATAAAAATAGCAGACTTGGGCCCCCCCTATCAGGTGCGCGTGCGCCGCCCGCCGCCGGCCGTAGCGATTTCATACTAAAGTAGGTATCTGATCTATCTCGCTGGCCGCTACGAAGGGGCCGCTGCGGCCTGGCCGCTAGTGTGTGGCCAGGCATACAGTCATAGACAACTAATCTAATCATAATAAAATTAGGTAACATAGTGAAATTACGGCATCGTTCAATAATACCTACACCTAAGGTTTATTTAAATCCTTGTTTCCAATTGATGTTATTTCCACTTAAACAAACATCAACTTTGTGAAAGTGTAAATAAAGTTGATTCTAGACTGGCTAGTACTGTTGAAAAATTCACAAAAAATAGGAAGTTGTAGCGCAAACTGAACCTTGTGTGTAGGCATTACAGTTGTTTATCCTAAAACTCGTGTTTGTTTACATGTTTGGCAAATAAATTGCGAACGCAGATGAGATAAAACAATTTATCCATTTAAATACAGAAAAACCTGCTATCTTATCGATTGCTTAGAATATTTTAGATATTCTGCAATAGGTAGATCTAAAATACCTTTTTAGAATTCGTTTTACCTACTGTTATTTTTTTGTTTTCCACTCATGTTATGAAATTGTGTTATTAAGAATTTGAAAGCAGCCCGTAATTTTCTTACTGCCTACTCAAAATTAGCATCATCTGTAATTTTTCTTCTACAGGAATGGTCGTCTCTGCTTCAGAAAATAAACAGTTATTGATCTATCTATATAGTTGTCCAACAATCCCAAAGTTTTCATAATTTTCTAAATTTAAATAGGTACTTACACCGTTTGTCCACCGCCATCACATTATCCGAACCGAACCGCGTCCCGGTGACGGCGTGCGGTCATAGTAAATGGTACCGCTATAATTCGGCGTCGTCATCTCGTTCTCATTGACGGACCGTTGATGGAGGAGGTGGACAAACGCACTTAGGCACACTTGCACCATAATAACTATTATTAGGTTGGGTACGTTTAGTGCTAAATGAATTTAAAAGAATCGTCCTGTTTCTGTCATCTTGAAACAATGATAGTCAGAAACAGAACATAGCACTAAATGCATTTATTGATTTGTGGTAGCAGTGATAGCCTAGTGGTGTGACCGTCCTACTGCCAAGTCATAAGTCTCGACTTCGAACCCAAGGCACGCACCTCTAACTTTTCGGATTCATGTGCGTATTGTACTCGTATAAAAATCACTTGCTTCAAAAACGGTGAAGGAAAAATATCGTGAGAAAACAAGCCATGCCTAAGAGATATTTCTTGACGGCATGTGAAGCCAAGTCAGAGGCCTATGGGCGGCATAAAAAGTCTGACGCCAGGTTACCACTAACCACACGAAAAAGAAAGAAGAATATTTGTGGTGCATAGTAATTTTTCATGAAAAGTTTTTCAGTACATTTCAATGACAGAAGTTAGCACTGAAAATCGGAAAACAGACAGAAGTTAGCACTGAAAACCTATAAACTACGCAGTTTATTCATTTATGACTCAAATGTAAAAAAGGCTTATCGTAATAATTTAATAAACATCAAAGATTAACTTTACGACTCTCTGAATAATATTAACGACCAAAGATTATTAATGTTTGGCAAAAGATTTAAATAGAATGTTTAGTCATCAAATACAATAAATAATTAATACCACCTAGCACCTGGTACCCAAGGTCAAGTTAACGAATCGTTTTGCTTACCAATCGTTACTTTTTCGCGTCTTTCCACTCACAACTCCACTCTTGGTGACTGTTCAGCCAGTGATCTGCCGATCAATCAATCTGCCTGCCTTTTTCCAACTATGTTGGGGTCGGCTTCCAGTCTAACCAGACGCAGCTGAATACCTGTATTTTACATGGAGCGACTGCCTATCTGACCTCCACAACCCAGTAGCTGGTTAATACGATATCCCTTAGTTAGACTGCTTGTCAGATTTTCTGGATTCTGACTTCCCACAACGACTGTTAAAGAATATGAAAGACAGAATAAAGAATGCAGAAGAAAAAAAAATACACGAAAACTTACAGTTAGTAAACGGTTCTCTGATACATTGTTTTAATTTTCTAATCAATACTATTATGTGCAATAACTTCTGTATCGCAATCTTCGTCTAGTACGTGTTCAGAAGTGTTGATAAAACAACAAAATGTACTATATACAATGTCAATAATATACATTCTTCAGATATTACTTAGAATGACACTCATACTCTGTGCCTGATCACAATCAGGGGTTTGCACTTCACTTCAAATCATTCGATCGGTATGGCGAAATTTCGCATAGACGGAGAACTTTTATTATTTTTTATTTTTATCTTTAAGTATAACTCTTCTAAAACTAGAAACAACAATAATAATGTAGGAGTTTTCATAAAAAGAAATTCAACTTTTATCTAGCAAGGTGAGTTAGTGTGTGTATATGTGTGTGCATGTGTGTGTGTGTGTATGTGTATTGTGTATGCGTGAGTGAGTGTCGCTTATTGCCAAATTATAGCATCAAGCTTCGTGCAGACTAGGGCGACGCGACAGCGCGACGCGACACCGGCTATTGTTATACCGTGAAGTTTTCTTAGAAATTGAATTGTTCGAGCCTTGATCTTTCAATGTCATCATAGCTCGTGCATTTTAGCCAGTCTATTAATTATTTTTTACATTCTCGATAAGTCATGGGATAATAGGTAGGTACCTACTTCAATGCAGTAAATAGATATATTTTCAAGCTCCTTAATTCTTACAGGATAAGAACATGTTCAGGTGTTAATTATGTTTTCAGTCTCATGAAATAAGAGAGGGGCTCGTGGCTAAGTCATACGAGCCACACGGTTCGATCGATGAGGTTAAGCTACGCTTCCCGAGGTCGGTGCGTGGATGGGTGGCCATCTATTTCATACCGAGACCTTTCCGTGACTGCTGACTGAGATGCTTAAAAATCTGTTTCAAAGTAGAGATTTTTCGGTATTTCGGAAAATTTTGTAAAACTGTAAATCCGTAAGATTTTGCTGAACATAATATATTGTGTTGTATTGATAGGTAGTGACCCTAGCTATCAGCCCCTGCAGTATGTCGTGCTATTTACTGGACACCCTGTATAAGACTACCCGACATCAACAGTCGGGCAGTCGGCCCGCCAGACACAACACCCGTCTGGTCGGAGGATCCTCCCTTTTCTATGGTGGATGAGTGAACTTTACACCCTGTTCCTCATACCCCTAAAAAAGCGTAACAAACAAACAAATTAACTTTCGCATTTATAATATTAGTTAAGATTGCGTACTTTTAAGTTACAATAACATTTAAAATGATTCATTTAACAAAGTGTTTATCTGAATTGACGTCGTTTCGGTGATAATCTTTAAGAAACAAAGGTTCACTTGTAAATACTGAGTTTGTGGTATACAACTACGTCTTAATTATTAAGTTGTATAGAGTTTGATTTTGCATGCTTATGATCTGCCCATTGAAAACAGTATGTTGTTATGTTCTGTTCGCATTCAAAATTGGCAAACCACCGCAGCACAAAAGCAAAGATAGTAAAATACCATCACGTCTGATTTCCTCCAAGGGTTAGGCAGAGATGACCAAATAGTACACCAACATTTCGCTGGTTATATTTAAGTCCCATGTTACAGGTGGTGAGCCTATTGCCAAACGGGTACAAATCCAGACTCCGGGCTGTTACTGAGAAATTCCTGTTGGAAAAACCTAATAACGCTTTACTCGACCTGGAACCAGAATCAGGGACAATTATAGTGGATTCATATCATGGGTGTAGATAGTCTTGTATGCAACATAATTAGGTATTAAAACACTCATGTGGTAACTGATAACCAACATTCGTGTTTTAATACCCCTTATTATACAACAGTTGCAAAAATAACTAATATGAAACTGATGCATATTGAGGGGTGTTAAAACACGAGTGTGTGTTAAAAAACCGAGCCGTAAGCGAGGTTTTCAACAGATAAAATATTGCAGATATTTTTTTTTTTTTTAAATAGAGTTATCCCCGTCGATGGCAACACATGAAATGTCACTTATTTTAGAGATCCTTTTAAGATAAGGAACAGGCTCTGTTTTTTGTACAGAGTAGTTCCGCATACTTACATTCACTAGGTTTTCCTGAAAGGATAAGTGAATTAGGTAGACTAATTATTGCAGCTTTGGGGCTGTTAGCTAGTGGCGGGTGGGTAATTATATTTCAGATCGCCACTCATAAAATCAGAATCAAGACTTCGCTTAACAGGTAAGCTCGTTTGATTCACAATTTTATTTCATGGCGATCTGAAATATCATTTTTTTTTTCACACGAGTGTTTTAATACCTACTGTGCAGTTTCATACACTACTCTATCTACTGTCATACATTGGGATTGACCTTCTAAATAAAAGGTCAAAGTTTAAAAGAGTAAGAAATTGTTGAAATCCTAATTGTAAAGGCTCGTGCAGACCAGCGCGACGCGATTCGAACAATAAAATTTCTAAGAAAACTTCACGGTATAACAATAGCCGGTGTCGCGTCGTGCTAATCTACACGAAGCTTTATGCTATAAAAATGGCGCACCCCGGGTAATTATTATGCGACCCATTAGAAAAAAAAAATTGGTGGAAACTCCTTGTATAATTGGTGGTATTAACTTCTTTGATTTGCCCTGTGTCGTATTGGTAAAAAAAAAACGTTTTACAACACTATTTTGTTAGAGAAAAGGGTAATAATTTAAAAATAGTATGCTTTAAATGGTAACGTAAATGGTATGTCAATATTAGATATTCGTTTTGAAAATCGAAAAGATATTCTAAATGTTTACAGTTATAAGAAAACAGCTAGACATCATTTAAAATTTAAATACAAGAAAATATTCGCCCTTTGAGACCGTAAAAACTCACTCTTAGCACTAAACCAACCCTTTTAACATTTTTAGTTAAAAAACAGAGGAAAGTGAGAAAATTCATGAAAGAAAATACACGTGCTTACCTAAGCTACCTAGTGCTTTCTTTCAGTTTTTACCACGTTTTTACTACTTAGTCTTAGACGTAAGGGTCAAATGAAAGTAGGTTACTGGGCTACACCACTCTACTTACATGACTAACAGACGTATTGTGGCTTTGAAGTCTGAAAACTGTTATAGAGAAGCTTTTTATACGGAAGTCGGGAATTTGGAGAAAAACGGGATGATTCCACTTTGACCCTCCACTCTTAGTGGAGTGTGTGAAAGTGAAAGTGGAATCACAATTTTGTCGTCCACTGTGTCCCACAAGGCAAGTTTATTGGAATTATCTAGGTAGGTACAGATCCAGACCTTGGGCTGCTATTGAGAAAATCCTAATTGGAAGACCCAATAACACTATACAGGCTGAATTTTTAGTCACCGTCCAAATTTTTTCTAGGCATTTGGTATGATTCACTAACTCAATAAAATAAAAAAAGATAAGTTCGTATAATTTTCATATTAAATCATTTTCTCGAAAGAATTATTCACTCTGCGTGGTATATAATAACTTTGTGATGTGATATCTCAATATTTTTGTATTGAGTGATACTAAAAGAAAAAACACGTATTCAATGATTTTCGCCAAAGATTAATATACCAACATTTGGACGGTGACTAAAAATTCAGGCCATATTATTTGGTTCTCAGCTCAGTTTCTAAGCGGGTGCGCTTGCCTCGCTAGATCAATCAGGCTAACAACAAAATAATGATCAAACATAACATCACGCCTATATTCCCCGAAGGGTTAGGCAGAGGTGTACCTATAATAGTACACGCACATGTCGCCCGTTATGGTTACGTCCTATGTAATAGGGGGCGAGCCTTTTGCCATCAACTGGGCACAAATCCAGACTCCGGCTGCTACTGGGAAATTCCTGATGGAAATAACACTTTCCCCAACCTGGGTATCGAATCCAGCACCTCATACACAGCAGTAGCGCTGTTTACATAGAGCTTGATTTAAAAACTCTTGCTTATTGGTAGCAATAGTTTCTATAACGCTTATGTCAATCAATATTACGATAATTGACATTAATTGAATTGAAAGAAAGACGTTCAAACAATTATAATTGAATAAAAATCGTACAATGTTCACACGCTGAGTTGACATACAAATGAAAAGCCAGGAAGTATTGGAAGGTTAAGTTCAAATGGAAGGAAAAACGATGATTTTCCTCAAGTATTATAATAAAGATAATTAATTAAAAGGTAAGTCAATGATCTTCGTTAACGTGACCGAGGTTAATCGACCAGTTATTGCCTTTTGTGATACTGGGTTAGTTACTGAGAGAACTATTAGTCTTTGAGCCATAAAGTAAGATGATTTAAGGGGAAAGTTGATGCGGTCGGTTCGTGGATGGGTGACCATCCAGTACTATCGAGACCTCACCTAATGCCTCGGAAAGCACGTCAAGACGTTGTTCCCGGCTGTCATTCGTAGATCTTTGACAGTCCTCACGGGTAGTTAGAAGCCCGAAAGTCTGACCACCAGTCTTACCAAGGGGTTCGTGTCAGATAGGCAACTCCATGTAATATACAGGTTTTCATTCAGCTGCATCCGGTTAGACTGGAAGCCGACCCCAACAATCGATTGATTTATTAACCCCCGACGGAAACAGAGGGGTGTGATAAGTTTAACGTGTGTATCTGTCTGTGGCATCGTAACTCCCAAACGGCTGAACCGATTTAGTTTTTTTTTAAAGGTGACTTGATCGAGAGTGTTCTCAGCTATATGGTTCAAGAAAATCAATTCAGCCGTTTCAAGCTTCGTGCAGACTAGCGCGACGCAACACCGGTTATTGTAATACCGTGAAGTTTTCTTAGAAATGGTATTGTCGAGTCGCCTCACGCCCGCGCCTCACGTCTGCACGAGAATAATTAGTACCCTTTATACCTTCATGTACCTACTTCGGTTTGTAAAAGGAATAATTCCTAAACCATCTACCAGTGCCATCTAGCGGCACGTTCTTGAATCAATAGATGTGATCGATATCTTTCTGAAAACCCATTCGATAAATTCTCTTTGCTAAGGCATTATATTTATTTTTTACGTACCTATAGGCACTGGCCCAATTTTGGGCAAAAGTCTCCCTCATTTACTTGTCAGGCGTCGGAATTTACAATATTATTGCTGTTTTTCAGATAACCTTATGCATGTCACGTTCATAGATGAATATGAGAAAAGGCCATTAACATGTTACGTTATTATGAGTTAGGCACTTCCTTATTTAATTTTTTTGTCATACACAAAGATTTAGCTCCGACTTCAGTTATTTTCCTGAATGTAATAATTTTGGTGTTTTCAGCTAGTAAATAGGGTTTGTCAAAATAGTACATTACTGTCGCGGCCTGATGGACGATCGTGAAAATTTGGGTCGAGGCGAAGCTGAGGCACACATACTCGTACGTGAGTGCATCAATGCCTGGTTGCGGCCAAGGCTTGTATAGTACTTTTCTCAAGTAATGCGCGGAAATTCAAACTAAAAAATGTTCACGCGCCATTATGATTTGTTCCTTCTTTAATTACCTACTTTAAACAGTAAGTTTTCCATTTGTAAGCCAAATGGAAATTTAAATAAAATCATTGACAAGTTACCTTCTTGGTTGCCATGATTGTATCGAGGTAAAAAGTTTCCATTTTTAAATAACACGACAGATATGAGTTTTCATAGTAATTTATTCGGTTGCTGTTTCCATTTTTAAATAACACGAAAGTTATGAGTTTTCATAGTAATTTATTCGGTTGCTAAACACGACAGATCCTATGGATTTCCATATTAAGATTACCGACCGAGCGCTCTAACGTAGGTATTTGACCAGTACCCGTGTTTTCGATTTATCTCGAAGAAGACTGTGAAAATAATGTTCGAATATAATAATAGGGCTAAAAGTATGAAATTGCCGTTTTATTGTAATAGGTACTTCGAATTGACATAGAACTTTCATGGTATGAGATGTTTGACCGAAACTTTTACACATGGTACTTATGAAGTTCTTCTTTTAAAAAATGTGGAACATTCGATTATCGACTTTCAGTTGTTTTTTTTATTCAGCTTAGACAAGAAATATGGATACTTCGAAAATTCGAGTTATTTTTTAATACTAGTTCCGACGCGGAACTAACGCGGCAGAAACAGCTCGCAATATCAATGTTGCGTTTGGAGAGGGGACTGCTAATGAACGCACCGTGCGATTTTGGTTTACATGCATTTGTGATGGAACTTTGATTTGAAGAACGAACCACGTGGAAGAACAGGTGAATAACAATGAATTGAAAGAGACGGTGGAAGCGGATCCGAGCCAAACTACCCAGGAATTAGCGGCATGGTTTAACGTTACCTTACCAACAATATTGAGTCATTTGCGTCAAATCAATAAAATAAAAAAATATGAGAAATGGGTGCCTCATGGTAACGCGAAACCACATACAGCACGAGAAATCATTTTAACTCTACAGGAACTGCAATTAGAAACCATTCGTCACCCTCCGTATTCGCCAGACCTTCCTCCAATGGACTACCATTTTTTTTTCGTGATTTGGACAATTTTCTACGTGATAAAAAGTTTTCTTCTTAGGAGGTAGTACAAAATGCTTTCACACAATTTGTCGAATCTAGATCACGAGAGTTCTATCGCAAAAAAAAAAAAAGACCTTCCTAATAGATGGCAGCAATGTATAGATATTAATGGTAATTATTTTGATTAAATAAATATATAAATTAAATAAATAAATTAACTTAAATATTTGAATTAAATATTAAATAAATATATAAATGAAAAAAAAACGAATTTTAATTTTTCAGTTTAAATCGGCAATTTCATACTTTAACACCCCTTTTTTTTTTTTTTTTTTTTTTTTATCGTGTGGAAATCCTCATGGATGTCCTCCACCCTGGGTTGGGTGGAGGGGTCTGTCAGACTCCTACTGACTAAAACCACACGGTGTCCTGCTGCTACCTTTAGCCGGAGTGCTGGAGTGCTTGCGCATTTCATCACGCTCCCCCGGCTAGGTGTTGACCCACATGAATTCACGCGGACCCCGTCACCCTCGGCGGCCACATAAGGTCGCAATTCCTCTAAAGAAAGGCGCGCGCGGAACACGACGCGCCGCCGTCTCGGGCCTTTGACTGTTCAGGCAACAAACTTCCCAAGTCTGTTGCCTGCAGGCCTCACCCTAAGGCGGCCGGAGATCGTTTCGCGCCCTCCGGCGCCCGGTGCGTCTGCTGCGGATTGGAAAGGAGGTTGTATCCTCCCTCTCCCTTTCCGCCGCCTCCTTCGCGACCATCACTTCCTCGCAGAAGGAGGCGACGGCATCCCACGCGCTCTCACTTCCGACCATGGACTGGACCATGTCCGGAAGCGAAAGAGCATCCGCAGCACCATCCGCCGCGACGAGGTCACGGCGATGCACTGCCCAAGCAGGGCATTCCTCAAGGGTGTGCTTCGCCGTGTCGTCGAGGCAACTGCAATGGTGGCAACCAGGTGTCGGTTCCCGGCCTATGCGACACAGGTACTTTCCAAAACACCCATGTCCGGACAGCACCTGTGTCAGCCGGAAAGTAAGGGCACCGTGCCGTCTCTCCAGCCACTCCCTCACAAGGGGTCTTACCGCCGCTATAGTGGCGTGCCCTATACTTTAACACCCCTAATACAAGCATGTTTGAGAAAAAGTAAAAAAAAAACAACATTTTTTGTGGAATATTAGGTTGTTTTAATTCAGTAGGATAATTATGTTATATTAGTTATAGTTTTGAATTGTACTAGTCCGGTGTACCCTTGATCGGTGAAGGAAAACATTGTGAGGAAACCTGGACTTTTATTTAATATAAGTCTGAAATCACCAACCCGTCTTGAGCAAGCGTGGTGATCAGTGCTCGTGCCTTCTGTGTATAAGAAGAGGCCTTTGCCAGGCAGTGGGACAGTAATAGGCTGGTATTATATATATTTTTTGGTCTTTGGTCTACTTATGGTCCGTGATGTCAGTTCCTAAATTACAATATGCAATAATAATTATTGTCATTTAGAAATCTGCTGACCTTGCACTCAAAAGACGCCTACACAAAATTAAATACCTACTCAATGGCCTTCCGTTGTAATAACAAACCAATTCATATACCTACTATACTTTTACTATTATCTACTAATGCAATGCATGCAAATTATTTATCATTATCACTTATTAAATATAGTAAATGCAGTAAAACTCATAAATAAGACATTATCTCTAGGTACAGTTAGCGTCAAATAACTTTGCCGCTCTGAAGTATGCTACAAATGACTGCTCAGTAGTCAATCTTACTTAAAAAAAACAGTAGCGCGTATGCCAACACGCATGCGCAACCTAACTTGAGCGGCAACGTTATTTGACGCGAACTGTACCGGGCAGTAAACAGAATATACAACATTACCCTCATTACGAAGCAAACATCATTTATGATAAAGAACTGCACTAAGCGTTTGTACGTTAAGTTGAACAGTACCCTCCAAAATGTGAAAGGAATAAGCAGTTTTGAGTGTGTTGAACAACGTGACGTGAAAACGAAAATCAATTTTGTTTTTGTTTATATTCGAAAATTGTGTCAAAGTCAAAAATGGAATATAAATATTGAAGTGTCATCGCGGTTTGCTTTGTTTTTTTTTCGAACGCGCTCGTAATTCGAATTCTGCTGTTGTTTTTCTATCTATTAAAAATTACGAATTGTTTATAAACCAATCAAAATGTGACTTTTTAATTGTGACGTTTGTGAAATTAAATATTGCGTGGCAAACCAAATGTGTGATGTGAAAATTATCAGTTAAATTAATAATCACTTAAGATCTTGTCGTGATAGTTGAATAAACACTCCAATTACGTTTGTTAAGAGATTTTTTTCATGAATTCCTTTCAATGAGGTGTTTTTTGATAAGGAAATGGTTGTTCCGCAATGCAATAGCCAACTTTGTTATTTCTTAGTCTTTGTGTAGCTGTGAAACGTAGTGTTTCGTTTTAAACGAACTGAATTAAATAAACCTCTTATTTATTTATCATTTATTCGTTAAAATCTTAGATTTTTGCTAAATTTTGTCGCTAAAATGTCTATAAACATGGGGGCTAAGCTGGAGATTATGTTCAGTAAAGTATTCCGGAGAATGGATGGATACACTATCATAGGTAAGGTCTATAAATCTAACTTTTTAATGATCATTTTCTTATCCGTGATGTCACTACTGAAAGATTACCTATAGAATAGTTTAATTGTAACATAACATCACGCCTGTATTCCCCGAAGGGTAAGGCAGAGGTGTACATGTAGTACTCCCACATTTCATTTTGTCGGCACGGTTGGCGCAGTGGATAAGCGATTGACTGCTGCGCTGCGTGTCGCGGGTTCGATTCCCGCGCGGAACAAATATTTGTATGACCTACATGTAGTTGTTCCGGGTCTGGCTGTGTGTGTATGTGAGTTTTAAATGTTTATAAACGCACCCACGATACAGGAGAAATTCCTAGTGTGGGGCAACATTAAAAAAAAAAAAAAAAAAAAACTAATTTCGCCAGTTATGTTTAAGTCCCACTTGTTTCTTTTTAATTGTTTTAAGGATACAATAAGTATTTAACCTAAAATACTATATTATTAATTCTAATTAAAACTTCCTCATGGTTTAGTGCTTACAATTGCGGCTGATGAATCAGCCCTGTGTTTGATTCCAGGGTTGAGCAAATTGTGTTTCTAGTTAGTAATTGTACCCAATCAATGTCAAATAGATTACCCCATTTATTTTTTCTTAATTACCACGGTATCAACAAATGTGATTTAAATGCTATGATTGAATGACCGAAATTATAAAAGCCAATCAAATCATTTGACAACCGATTTGATTCAATGGGGAAGGTGGTCAAAGCTATATCTGTAGACGTGACGTGACCAGCTATCTAGTTACGCAACACATTTTCGTAAACGATTAAGACAAATTTGTTTCATTTTGACAGTTCAACAACATTCATTGCGTTATTTACGTTGATGAGCAGATTTTTTTCGTACTTATGAAGCAATGGATTAGCAATTTGTTTTAAAACGAGTCAAATTCCGATTGATCATGTAATTAGGGTACAGGTCCCTACCGCCTATACCTACTAAATTTTACATTTCGTTCATCAATTCCATTTCGTGTTCATTCATAAGTTTGGTTTTATTTTAGTATTTCGTTATTTTTGGTGATTTTACATCAATATACAGGGTGTTTGGCGCATGGACCGACACAATTTTTTCAGGGATTTGGGAGGTCATTAGCTAGGTTCTAGCTAAGTTCAAAATAGCTTTTAGTTTTTTTTATAATTAATTTAGAAGTTGTAAAATTTCATTCATAAATACAAAAATTAACTTTGGAAGCTTGTAAGGAATTTTCTTGAAACCAGTTGTATAAAACAAAGATGTTTTTAGATTTAAAGGACTTTGGAGAATTATTTCAAATTAAAGGACACATTTTGGGATTTTTTTTCATTTAAAAAAAATAATCATATGTAACCAACCGTGACATTTGGGACAAAGGGTGTATGGGTAGAACCTAGCTAATGACCTCCCAAATCCCTGAAAAAATTGTGTCGGTCCATGCGCCAAACACCCTGTATATATACTTATTTTGTCAGAATTTGTTGCGTATTTCCTCGTTATCTCTTTCTTCAAAGTGACATAACCTCGAACTCTGTTTAGTTAAATTTTTTTTTCTCTACGGAAAGTTTTAAGGTGCGGGACATAGGTACACAAGTGGCGAAGGCGCGGGCGTTGCGACGGTGTGGCGACGGTGTAGCGCGGGCGTTGCGCGGGCGTTGCGCCGGCCGTTTCATATTTCATACAAAATGTATAGGAACGACGTGGCGCGGTTTTGCTGTGCCCTACAGGGTCCATACTGATCTAAATTATATAGTTACCACCTAGGTAAGTACCTACACATTATGGTAAAGCAATAAATATATTGAGTATTGAATAAACACACAACGCCCGCGCCGCTGCACCGTCACCTCGCCTGTATGTTCCGCGCCACGTCGGTCGTTCCTATACATTTTGTATGAAATATGAAACGGGCGGCGCAATGCCCACGCCACACCGTCGCCATACCCGCGCCACGTCCGCGCCACTCGCCACATGTGTATGTCCCGCGCCTAAGCTAAGTCACGATCTTCTAATTTTGGGGTCTTTCGAAATATGGTGGACTCCAATTTCGGGGTATTTAGGAACACAACAATAAATCATTTAATTCAAATTAAATTAAATGTATTATCAGCTTGTTTCGGGAACTAGCGACGACAGCGCCATTTTGGCAGTTGCCTTCCTCTGTTTGAACTTAATACATGTTTACAGCAAGTCCGATAGCCTATTTTCCTTAAAAAACAATAAATTTATTACTATACATGTAGTCCTGTACTTTTCCAACGGAAAGGGAAGCGAACCGGGACACTGACCGTTTGCGATAATCGATCAGTAGGTAGTACTACTATCTACTGGTAGGAGTAGGTACAAATATCTAACAAGAGCATGGAGTCAGTCTCCGAGATAGCATTAACTACACTCCGGCAGTCCAGATTGCGTTCTTGACATCTGTCAGTTGGACAATATCTAGTAATAATAAGGATCAAATTCGCAAAACACATATTCGTTAGTGTGAAACTGACACTGGACTGTAATATCTAGTTTGTAACTGGCCCATTTATGGGCTATACCTACCTATGCCCGTTTTCACACTAGGACACATCTAAATAAAGGCCTAAAATTATTACTGAACTGAGGCCCTAGTGTGTTTCTTTTAACCATCTCGACTTTACGCATCGACCGCGTTCGGTGCTCCGATTGGCCCTTCATAGGCCTTCACTGTGAAGGGCCAATCGGAGCGCCGAACGCGGTTGATGCGCAAAGTCGATATGGTTAAATTAAACTCACACTAGGGCCTCAGTTCAGTAATATTTAGGCCTTTGGCTAGTGTGAGTTTCTTTTAACCATCTCGACTTTACGCATCGACCGCGTTCGGTGCTCCGATTGGCCCTTCATAGGCCTTCATTGGTGAAGGGCCAATCGGAGCGCCGAACGTGGTCGATGCCCCTGCTGGTTTATCAACTCTCGGCACCGAGCCGAGCGATAAGAATAGGTACAAAGAATAGTTTTTTAAATATGGGAGCCAAGGGAAGAAACCATGATCCTATGTTCTCATTGTTCTCCTAGTCGATGATGATGAGAATCAGATAGAATCCTAACCAATATTATAAATGCGAAAGTGAGTTTGTTTGCTTTCATGCTAAACCGGCTGAACGGCTTTGGATGAAATTTGGTACACAGCTAGATCTCAAACTCAAACTTTTGAGTTTGAGTATTTATTTCAATTAAACCATTTACAGGCACTTTTGAACTGTCAAGGGGTCGGTCAGTCAAAAATATGAAGCTAGTTGCCCATTCCAAAGCGTAGTAGGTACCTATGGAGAAGAACGGGCAAGAAACTCCACGGACACTCTTTTTAAATAAAAAAAAATGATACAAAATATTGGTTACCTACATCATTCATTTTGAAATTATGCATGTGAGAACAATGTAGAAAAGACGTGCACGTTCGTAAAAGCGTCCGTAATAAAAAGAAAAAAAAAAGATTCATTCATTCGATCATGACCTGGGGTAGGACGTATGATAGTTTTTATCCCGATAGGATAATTTCCGACATCCTCGTGGACAAAACCGTTGGCAAAAGCTAGTACCTACATAAATATAACCAAGAGACACCTTCTTATCATACTTTTTTTCTAGATACCTATTTTAAAATGTAATGATAATGGCTTGCAAAACTCTGTAATCATAGCAAATTATTATGCGATCAGAAGGTGAATAAGAATGGCCTTGCGACCGGACCCATTTCACGCCGACGCTGACGATACAACACATTCTAAATCTTACCTAATGCTGCTCAATAATGTGAAAGGTACTCCGGTACTGCTCTTCGTTAGATCATATTATAAGTTATTGTTTTTTTTTGGGAATTCTGATTTGCTTCGTGTAGCAATAGGATTTATAACACAATTTCTTGAGTATCCCTGTCCAAATATTGCAGTTTACTAAAGTATTTTTTTAGTTTGTGGTCGGTGCATCATATCTTTTTTTTTTCATACTTCTCTATTAGTCATCTCGGTAGTCACTCTCTTTCCAGCCATAACATATATCATATTTCATTTTTGGGCTCCTATTTACCAAAAGTGACCTAAAAGTTACTTATAGCATAAACAATTACATCACCTTTATTTTTTCCACTGAAGGGACACAGGCCTCCAGGCAAAGTGTTTTATATTCATGGCTATTGTTACTTGCCTCCTTTTACTGTTAAGGCAATATTAGCTCACAATCCACCAATATTATACCTTGTTTTTGGGTTAGAAATCATCAAATAACTTCGGGCGTGTCAGACTCTTATTGACTAAAACCCACCCGTGTTCCTTCAGTTGCCTATACTTGCCAGGGGTCACGGTATCCCTTTCGGACTGTCCCGAGACCCCGGCAGACCAATATTTTGCCTTCCAAATTGAATGAAGCAACCAAATTCAATCACGTAAATACAAAAGTGAATTGGGTCATACCTTTCATTTCTGCGACTTCAATTCTTTGATTGAACCGTGAATTGTCGACATTACGCCATACCCACTTAATAATGAGTTATCTACCTTAAATTCGCTGACAGACAACGTACACCCAAAACCGCTGGATTTAGGAACATAAAATTTTGCGCAGGAGTTCATTTTATGCCTCGTTCGTAGAGTTGCAATCGCTATAACTGCTGAGCAGCTGGTGCTACTGGTCGTGGGTCAGATCTCGCGTTACCAAAGTGTAATTGGGTTTTTCTATCTGGAATTTCTCTGTAGCTGCCCGGATTTCGGTTGTTTGGCCGGTTGATGGCAATAGGCTCGCCCCCTATTACATGGGACATAAACATAACGGGTGTAGGTAGGTAGGTACTATAGATGCAACTCTGCCCAACCCTTCGGGGAATATAGTCGTCATGTAACGTACTTATACTGTTTGCGGTGTAGCATGGTGCGGGTGACAGAAAGGGTAAATTTATTTAATTTACTACAGTTATTACTGAGTCCGTATTATGTACACAATCTTTATGTAGGTACGGATCATAGTAAAAAAAATAAAAAAAAACAAGTAAATTATAATATATTTTACCCTTTCTGTCGCCTGTCACCCGCACCATGCTAAACCGCAAACAGTATAGTTCCTTATACAGTGACCCTGGATAAAGTGCTAGACCGTTATTAACCGGCACAAAAACAGTATTAAAAAAAAAAACGTATCAATTACTATCGAATTACTAACTTTTTTACTGGCTAGTAAGTTCCCATGTATTGAAAACATAATAACTTTTTATTAATTGAGTGAATTTGTTTAAAATAAAAACAATAATGTTGGCTGATAATTGATGTTGCATGGAAAATACAAATAAACTCTATAAAAACATTCATCAAGTAAAAAAACACGTTTCTTTGAAGGAATGTTAATTTCAATTAGATCAGATTATTTAAAAAAAAAAACGATTTTTTTTTTCGGTGAATAAAGGTCTAGTTTCACCCATTTTCGTTTGTGCACTTTATCCAGGGACACACTATTTAACGAACGTGAGCACTAAGGTTGGATTTTGGATAATTCATCCTTTATAGCGTTTAATTTGACGGCACGGTTGGCGCAGTAGTTAAGTGATTGTCTGCTGCGCTGCGTGTCGCGGGTTCGATTCCCGCACGGAACAAATATTTGTATGATCTACAAGTAGTTGTTCCGGGTCTGGCTGTTTGTGTATGTGAGTTTAAATGTTTGTAAACGCACCCACGATACAGGAGAAATTCCTAGTGTGGGGAAACGTTTAAAAAAAAAAAAAAAAAAATATTTTCCCACGGGAATGCCTCTAGGCACACGGCTTAAACACACATAAGATCACGCTTGTATTCCCCGAAGGGTTAGGCAGAGGTGTACCTATAGTACACCCACATTTCGCCAGTTATGTTTAAGTCCCATGTAATAGAAGGCGAGCCTATTGCCACACAGCTTGTTTAGTCATAAAGTACTTAGTGCAATGGCCTGCAACGGCCGTGGCGACTACGTCCGTGACATTGCAACTATGCTACGTCATTTATAAACGTTTCTATTACGTGCATACTTCACCTTTTTTTTATTAAGGTTCCGTAGCTTATGTAATATCTTCTATTTTAAAAGAACATTTCCGTTATCGACTAACTTATGGAATAAGTCTTCGGATTAATGGATTTTTCGAATCTCAAACCCTGATCAGGTCTAGGAGGAAATCCAACTATATATATATATAAGTAGTTTGTTACTCAATCACGCAATAAGGGCTAAACGGACTGCATGAAGCTGGCTTCACGACTGTTATCAATTTACTCATGTTCAAAGTCAAAGTCAAATAATTTATTTCAATTAGGCACAAAAAAAGGCACTTATGAACGTCAACATTTACAAAAAAAAAATATAATAATTGATTCTAGTCGCCCATTCCAAAAGGTCGTTTTTGTACGGAGAAGAATGGGCAAGAATGGGCATGTTAAATTAAAATTAGTCAATGTTAAAATTAGCTTCCACCAGCCGTTTCGCCCTCGTCATAATTATATCATTATAAATTATAGCAATGTTACTCAGTGATAATTTATCACTCTAATGGAGAAATAATTTTTAAAATTAGTCCAGTAGTTTTGAGTTTATTTATTACCAACAAAAATACAAATATTTGCTCTATATAGATAAATAATAATTACTGTAGACTTCTCTCTCAGAACGCGTAGCATTACAACCGTAGAAACGGGTTTTGTCGACGGAAGAATAGACAAAATGACAGATAAACAATCACAATCTGTCATTTTGTCTATTCTTCCGTCGACAAAACCCGTTTCTACGGAAGTGATGCTACGCGTGCTGGAGCCAATTTTGAAGTCCACGCAGACAGAAGTCGCGGGTAGAAGGTAGTGAACACATACATCTCTGTATATACGAAAGGTATAAATAATTTATGTGATTTACCTAATATGGACGCCCCGCTAATCGCGTTTCGTGTGACAGAGGGCTTAAATTTCTAACACAAATACTAATTTGTTGTTATCAGCTTATCTATAATTACCTATTTCATTAAGTATTGCCACGAGTCGGATATTTATTTACAAAGTAAGATATCTTTACCTATTGATTATTTGAATTTTTCGATGCTATATTTTAGTTTTTCAATAGATTTAGTTAGGTAAGTTAGTATTTGCCTTATTTTTATGTGATAATATGTTTATAATGTATGAATAAATCTATATAGAATTCTTTGTTTTATATTACAATTAAATGAAAGAAAATTTAAAACTCACATAAAAAGCAAGCTTATTACAAATTAGAGGATTATATCCAAGATAAAAATGCTTGGAAACATGCTAGTCCTGCTCCATAGGACAATTTAGAGTCTAGACAATATCAAACTGGTTGCTAAATTAATTACATAATATTATTTTTTATCACTTTGCCCAACACTTAAATCTGTTTTGATTTTGGTAGGTAAAGAGATTCAATAATTGCAAAACTGAGGACTTTATTTTGATAAACAAAGCCTCAATTTTCTCGTTTGGCCGGAATAATATGTCATTGTTGCTATTCAGCGACTTGAGGTAAATGTACTGAAAATATATCTTTGGCATTTAGGTACTCAAAATTCGATAAGATACAATTTGCTACAATCAGTGCAGTCACCGGTAAGGTACACAAAAAATAAGAGTTATTTTTGCAGTTGTTACATACGGAAATAACAGACTTGCGACGTTATAAAAGTTGCTAAAAAACTCCATAAAGTGACTGAGACTTACTCCAATATTATTATACAGGGTATAAGGGACATCGACGCGAAAACTGATACCATGGATTCAGTACATGATTCTGAACCCCCCACCATTGAAATTGTACGTCGGTTATTAAAAAAAAAACAGCTGTTCCATACATTTTGACCGCGTAGGTGAACTTTTCTATGAAAAGCTGTTTTTTTTTTAATAACCGACGAAAAATTTCAGGGTTCAGAATCATGTACTGAATCCATGGTATCAGTTTTCACGTCGATGTCCCGTCCACCCTATAGATGTGCCACGCACAGGAAAGTGATCAAAAGTACTACTATATTTTTTTAACAGACTTCAAAAACGGAAGAAGTTTATGCATTCAAGTTTCTTTTGCCAACTGTACTTACTTACTTTTTACATAAATGTTGTATTTACTTATTTTTGGTTCAGTAATCTAAAAAGTATACATCAGTATTATGCATATCAACATTCGTTACCCAGCGTATGACGATGAAAATAATTGCTTCGGAACACGCAAACATACGCTACATACAAAATGGCCGCCTTTTCCCTTAGTCATTGAGGTTCCACTGTAATTTCTGATGGCCTGATAAGATTCCCGTTCCTGATGTGACCGTGAGTGTTGTAAAGAGCTTGCAATATGTGAAAAGACCTTGTAGATTGAAGTTAGCAGAAGGAAAAAACGGTTGGCGCAGAGGCTGAGTAATTTGCTTCTTTGCTTCGGGTTACGGGGTCTATGCCTGAAACCATGTCTGGTTTGTCTACATGAAAAATATATGACACGAATTCGACATTTGAGAAATTCCTAGAATTCGTAACAATTGCAATATCTATGCTTTTTTAGGTAGCATTCTTTTCAAGTATTTCAGTAGTTACTGCCTTCAAAAGACTTTCTTTGAGTTTAGCAATAAGAGAATATTGCTTTTCTTTCGTGTTCATCATGTTTTTCTTGTATCATCATTCTCCTGGGCTTATCTCAATTTGTGGTCGACCCAATATGTCTTTTTCTTCCACACTTCCCTATCAGTCGTCATCTCGGTAGTCCCCCCCTTTCTAGCCATATCATCTTTCACACAGTCCATCCATCGTTTCTTTGGTCTTCCCCTACTCTTATAGCCCTTCACATTCATACTCAAAATATGCTTTTCTTGTTTATCTTATAATGTTGTTTCACGTGAACTATGAAAATAATTATCTATTCTGGATTTGGTCACGATTTTCATACGTCGTTTTTCTTTCAAAATTACAGGATTTCGAGAAATGAGTTGAAGATTAAATTTTCTACCTATTAGGTAAATAAATTGAAGTCTACAGTGTAAATTGTAGGAAACAATTTTCATGAAATTTTTTTTTTAGACGTTGCCCCGTAGTAGGAAACATCAAAGAATTGCGAATTGTAACAGCGAATTAATTTTCACGCCTCCCCCTTAAGGCCTAGGCCATATTTTTTTTAATATTCGGATACATGACCAACAGAGGTGGCAAAAATAATATGGAATAAAAAATCTCGACTAATTAAAAAGTTATACAAAAACGCGAAATTTAGGCTGCATAGTTTCAAGATGAAAATGTTTCATTTCACATAAGTAAACATAAAATACTGCCAAGATAATTTAGGTGGTTTTCTCCTCAACTGCCTCGTGGGTCTAGCGATCGCAAGCGCTGCTGCTGAGCATGGGGTCCTAAGTGTTTTTGGGTTCTTCCAATAGGAATTTCTCAGTAGCAGCGCGGAGTCAGGATTTGTGCCCGGTTGATGGCAATAAGCTCATGCCCTATAACATGGGACTTAAACATAAGTGGCGAAATGTGTGTTTACTATTTGAAACACCTCTGACTAACCCTTCGGGGAATACACGCGTGATGTTATATTTTTTTCACCACTCCCGCACGAAAGAAGTGTCTTTCCTCTACGAAAACAGTGAGGAAAGTTGGTTTTTCCTCACTGCTTGAACAGTGAGGAAAGTTGGTTTTTCCTCACTGTTTGAACAGTGAGGAAAGTAATGCTCCCGTTCAGGAACTAACCTTGCCTGATTTTTTTAAGTTAAGTTTTAAAGATATTTTAAAATATAAAGAATTATTTTGATTTACTTTGTGTCTATTTAATTTATTTACCTATGATGACTGAATACTTTCTTGCTGGGAGTGGTGAAAAGTTTTGTATGCAACTAGTGAGCAAGTTCATTTGCTTACGTTCGAAAAACGAACTTTCCTCACATGTTACATAAATAACTATTTCACCACTCCCGCACGAAATAAGTGTCTTTCCTCTACGAAAACAGTGAGGAAAGTTGGTTTTTCCTCACTGCTTGAACAGTGAGGAAAGTTGGTTTTTCCTCACTGTTTGAACAGTGAGGAAAGTAATGATCCCGTTCAGAAACTAACCTTGCCTGATTTTTTTATGTTAAGTTTTAAAGATATTTTAAAAAATAAATAATTTTGTGCTTAGAATAGAAATATTTATAGGTTAAGATTAATGTGTTTTATAAAATTTATCAAATTATTGTAAGTGTATTGTTATAGTATTGTTCAGAAGCATTAAAAAAGTTGTGAAAAAATACATCGTCAAATTTAGGATTATAATTTTTGAACGCACTCAAAGAAAGAAGCCTGTGATAGAAGCCTGTGAAAGCAGTACATTAGAAGCGCGAAAATTCAAGTTAAGTTTTGTTTACGTGCGATTTTGATTACTAAAAAAAATGAGTGATTCTAGTGAGGAAGATTTAAGTTTAACTCCAAAAGAGTTAAAAAACCTTGTTTCAAATGCCGAACTAAGTTTTTTGCCCAAAAAATCGAAGGAAAGATATCTTAAAACGTTTGATACCTTCAATCAATGGAGACTTTCAAAAAATGCGAAAACTTTCTCCGAAACGGTTTTGCTGTCTTATTTCATGGAAATTTCAAACACGAAGCAACCCAGTACATTGTGGAGTATTTATTCTATGATAAAATTAGTATTGGTAACGAAACATAACATAAATATAAAAGAATATCATATGCTGATTTCATTTCTTAAAATACAGTCTTCTGGGTTCAAAAGCAAGAAATCAAAAGTTTTTACGGCAAATCAAGTTGAGAAATTTTTAAACGATGCCCCAGATGATACTTTTCTCGGATTAAAAGTAAGTTTAAGTTTAATATTTTGTATTTCCTACAATTTTTCACCCTGGTTTAAAATAACTTGCTTGGCTTTTGCTAGTTCTGGCAAAATTTCACAGATGGCGCTGATTTAATTATTTTGCTACACTTATTACAAATAAAATTACATTGTTTCAGGTATGTTTAATAATTGGAATATGTGGAGCTTGTCGTTCTTCAGAAATGTTAAATCTGCGCATTCAAGACGTAGAGAAACACTCAGAAAAATTACTGCTCATAAAATTACTTGAAACGAAGACCAAAATTAATAGATCTTTTGTGATAAGGGAAGATTATTGCGCTATTATCAATAAATACATTGCTTTACGACCTGATAAAATCAAAACCGACCGTCTTTTACTGCAATATTTGAATGGGAAGTGCAAGAGACAGCCCATGGGCATTAATAAAATTGGCGAAGTGTCAAAAAAAATTGCGCAATTTTTAAATCTTGAAGATGTACACCTCTACACGGGACACTGCCTAAGAAGGACGTCGGCAACTCTTTTGTCCGATTCAGGAGCTGATCTTACATCATTAAAACGACACGGTGGCTGGCGGTCTAACACAGTCGCCGAAAGTTATATTGAAGATTCAATAGAAAATAAAACAAAAATCTGCAACAATATAATAAAATCAATAAACCTCAAACCATCAAGTAGATCTTTGTCGCCCCAGCCGTCAACATCAAGGGGAGGTGCTGAAATGGAACCTACAGACTCTTGGACGAAGCCGGCTACGACGACGTCGGCTAGTGTTGCGGCAGAAGATACTGTCAATGCCCCACCTCAGGCCCCTTCTAATGATACAGGAATATCAAACACTCAAGTGAATAGTAATAAAACAACGATAAATGTACCCAATAAAAACGTTACTTTTAACTTGAAAAATTGCAGTAATTTTACATTTCATTTTTAAATTATTTTCATGAATAACAGCTCTTTTTATTTTATAATAAAGAATTATTTTGATTTGCTTTGTGACTGAATACTTTCTTGCTGGTCGTGGTGAAAAGTTTTGTATGCAACATGTGAGCAAGTTCATTTGCTATTCGTTTTGTTGAGTCTTTCGCTTACTCAGGATTGAAATTTATAATCACTCGCTGCGCTCGTGATTCTATTTTTCAATCCTTCGTTCGCTCAAGACTCAAAATCAAAACTCATAGGAAAAACGAACATTCCTCACATGTTGGATAAATAACTATTTCACCACTCCCGCACGAAAGAAGTGTCTTTCCTCTACGAAAACATTGAGGAAAGTTGGTTTTTCCTCACTGTTTGAACAGTGAGGAAAGTAATGCTCCCGTTCAGGAACTAACCTTGCCTGATTTTTTTAAGTTAAGTTTTAAAGATATTTTAAAATATAAAGAATTATTTTGATTTGCTTTGTGTCTATTTAATTTATTTACCTATGATGACTGAATACTTTCTTGCTGGGAGTGGTGAAAAGTTTTGTATGCAAGTTGTGAGCAAGTTCATTTGCTATTCGTTTTGTTGAGTCTTTCGCTTACTCAGGATTGAAATTTATAATCACTCGCTGCGCTCGTGATTCTATTTTTCAATCCTTCGTTCGCTCAAGACTCAAAATCAAAAAACTCATAGGAAAAACGAACTTTCCTCACATGTTGGATAAATAACTATTCCTCAAATGTCACTTGTCATAGACGTTCTAAAAATTAAGTTAGTTTGAGATCTCGGATATTAATTTTGTTGAGGATCGTTTTCGTTTTGATGTGTGACGAAATACTCGTATCAATACATTTCATGAATCCTTGTGCAACAGCATTATTGTGTTTCGGGAGATAGAAGTAAAATAGCCAGTTCCTCTGTGGTTGGGGATTCCGAGTGAAGCTCGCTTCCACCTTCGGCCTGATCATCACTTAACATCAGGTGAGATGCAGGCCAAAAGCTTCCACGATGTGGTTAAAAAAAAACGATTCTCGTTCTGATTTCTTTTGATGTTTTGGTAACATGAAAGCCTACCCGTATCTTCAAATACGTCCTTAGTAATATCGTCATTGTTTTTTCCAAATTTTACTTTTCTCTTTAATTAATTTCCGCTAATTTATTTTCTCATAAACATCTTATTTACCTTACATGAGGCAAGATTGTAAAAACAATTCAATTCTCGTTCGCTCAAGGAACCCTACTTCTGGCAAATATGACCTTCGGTGACTAACTTTCTCGCCGTGGCATGCAATAGCTTAAACGAAAATATAATGCTGAAATTATAGTCTGCAAATATTCTTTGATTAGGTTTCTCTGACCTTGAGATGATGGAAAATTTCGAGTTTTATAAGTTAGATTAGGTATCTAATTTAAGACACGATAATTTTATTAATTGGTGAACTTTGCATTGGCACGTGTAAGAAATACAACGTGAAATTAAGGATTGAAATTGGCAACATAATATACAATGTAGAAAAGACAATGCGACAGTAAATAGAAACACTAACAATACATACTCGTAAATATAATACGTCTTGTTTTTTTCAAAGAAATTAAGGTAGTGATGGGCCGAATATGGGTTTTGCCAATCTTTAATGAGTAAGCGATTGGAATAATTTGGTTGAATTTTTGTATGCAGACTGGGAACGTCATTAGATATACAAAGTTTAATTTACTGTCGTATTTTCGCCTCCATCTTTTGTAAGGTTTTTCCTAGACTTTGTCGTTAAAAAATATTCTAATCCCATTGCAGCAGAATCTAGGAAACCCTTTGCACTAGATGCTGTATCGTAGGCTTTATTTATAAAATATTGTGCACTATACCTACTGTATTATAATATTGTACCTGCACAAAGGCGGACTAATAATTAGTCTTAGGCATATAGGCTTCAGGCCAGGGATGTTTCCTTCCGATTATATTTACACCTCCGACTCCGACTTCGGTTCCGAATTCCGAATTTCCGAATCGGAGTAATACCGAAGGTCGAAAGTACCTACAATTTGCCACTTTTAGAGTCACTAGAATCGATTTAAATTAAGTTTATTCAACTGCTGCATTTTATCACCTCCCTAGGTACTACTAGGTAGGTATTACTTAGGTATATTATTATCGCTAATATTTGACTGATTAAAGAGACTAAAGAGACTAATTAAAGAGATTGGATACAGAGACTGGTTAAAGAGACTGAGTTATATTTCTATTGTTTCATTAAGCCTTCCCTTAACACATCTTTCTTCTACTTCCGCCTCCGACTCCGGTTCCGGTTCCGACTCCGATGGATCACGTTTAAAACCTCCGACTCCGGCTCCGGTTCCGGTAAAACGACTTCCGTAATATCTCTTTCAGGCTTTCTCTACCAGTCAATCAAGGGCGGTGGAGAGATTGTTAATAGATAACTGAAATTCGATGTATGTTTTTAGAAAATGATCATGAATTCTTCAGCATATGTTAGATAAGATAGGTTTACTAAAGGCGTAAAGCAAATCAATGTACGGGTAGGTAGATATTACTATACTAAATATTCAGTCACTTTTTACGAGTACCGTCGATCCACGGGGTAGATTTTATCACCATCAATTTATCTCCTTGCCCTTCATAGCGGAGTGTATTTACGAATTATATTGATAGCATATAAAAATATTAATTTGTACGAAGGACTAATAAAAGAGAATAAAGTTATGAATGAGTTAATACCTTTTTTTAGATTATAGAAACGCTGATGGTCCTGATAATGTTTTTCAAAGGGATATAAATGAACTAAAAGCAAGTGAAGTCGTTGAAGGTATATTTATAATAATAATAATGTATGTTTGTAGTAAATCTTAACAAAAAAACGGGTTGCACTCCGGGAGTGCCGGCAGAAGTGAAAACTTGAATATTAACGTTGTGCATTTTTAATATTTTGGAATTGTTAGGGAATAATTTTGCACCGGTCTACTCTCCCTCCGTCTTACTAATTTTCGATCAGATCACGTGTCCTAACGCGAGTTTAGCATTTTTTACCCATCACATAAAAGTGCACAACGCCGCTAAAGAAGTTTTCACTTCAAAAAAAAAAACGGATTGCACTCCGGGAGTGCCGGCAGAAGTGAAAACTTGAATATTAACGTTGTGCATTTTTGATATTTTGGAATGTTTAGGGAATAATTTTGCACTGGTCTACTCTTCCTCCGTCTTACGAATTTTCGACACATTCAAAGATAATGAACTCATTTGTTTATTTTCTAACCACACAATGGTGAGTTAGCATAATTCCATATGTAATTTGAATTATTACATTAAAATTGTTTAGTCTTTTGTTTATTTGCTAAAACGTGCGCTTGCGCTTCGGATTCGTTTTCTATGATTTCATGTTAATCAACTTCTGTCACGTTTAGCTAATTATATTTTGTCATTGTCTTCGTGCGTTAAGAAAAAAGGGCCTTTATTATAATTTGTTACTATTTTAACATTGAATATACTTTTTGTCCTATGAATTCCGTAATGCCCCTTTAGGGGTGACCTTTTGCGGGCTTGCGGACGGTGAGCAATGGGTAGCTCGCCGTCCGGTAAGGACCAAGCCCGGGTCGACGGCGCGTTGTGTTCCACGCGCGCCTCAAAGAGTGTCAGCGAGTGAAGGGGTCCGATGAGACCATTGCCTGCCGGGGTTGCGGGAAAGTCCGAAAGGGATACCGTGGCCCCCTGGCATTGCACAGGCAAGAGAAGGAACACGGGTGGGTTTTAGTCAGTAAGAGTCTGACACGCCCTCCCGCTCCACCCAGAGCGGGAGACGTCATTTGATGATTTCCCCCCCAAAAAAAAAAAAAAAAAAAAAAAGGGGTGACCTTTTGTGTTCACCATGTGAGCACCATAAATGAGAGACTCGATGTAATGTTTCATTATTTCTTATTAATATAGTTTTGATAGTATAATTATATGATATAACTGACTGAAAATATATAATAAACAAGACACCATAATTATAGGTAATACGGTAAGTATTACCTACTCCATCTACCAATACCAAAGCCTTAACATCACAGACACATCCGTTATGGCTTATTCAAACTTATCTTTTAGTAATCAAAATTCGTGAAAGCCAACTAGCTAATCGATAAACAGTTTAAACCTGCAGATTTGTTAGTATCTTGCAAGGAACTTTATAATAGAAACAAGAGCTTTGGCTTATATCCTCTAATAAACCTAGAGCACGAGTTACTTTAAGAGCTACTGTGTTTATTTTTTGTAATACCTAACAGTCAGGTTAATTAATCTGAGAGAAATATAAATTCCCGATTGTGGAGCAAGAATACCTAATTAATTGACCTCCATTGATTGACCTCACAAAGAATGTGCGTTACATTGTCAAACGCCTTCCAGACATCCACAGGGGTTCCCCAAGGCACAAAGACCATTCTTTTTCAAACAAAGAGAGCGAGTCTGCTCTAATCTTCTAAACAATAACCACCCGTTAGTGCTATCGTCATTAAACTATTGTTTAGTTAACGTGACTGAAATAAAACCTCCACAACTATTGTTATTAAATTTAAATTTTGCATTTAAGCATTGTTTAACAATTGTTTACTGGCCATTATATTGTTTATTAGTCGATTAACGATTGTTTTACCATATTGTAAAGCAATCAATCAATCAATGTGGGAATAAAATTATATTTATTGCTTTATAAATTGGTTGACGTAGATCTTCGGAAATTGCGTCGATCGTGTGAAATTTCCCGGTATTGAGATTAGTTCAATCATTATTCTAGGTTTTTATTATACTGTTGTTGTATGCTTTTGACGCCAATAATGATAATTATTAATCTGCAAACGGAATGTGTCAAAATGTCATTCTAAATTATAGACGAACTAATTTATGGTTCAGCTTTTACTTCGCTAAAATTCTAAATTAAGTCAATGATTACTAAAAGTAAACCTGAGGACACAGTCACAGTGACACGGTTTGCTTTGATCGACATTATCTATCTTCAAAAAAATGTTTCAAATATCAAAATCAAAATATATATCTAAATAGTATAATCAAAATGCGATTGATCAATAATCGCATTTTGATGCGTCAAACTTGAACTCAAACTCAAAGCATTTATTTCAATTAAACCATTTACAGGCACTTTTGAATTGTCGAAGAGTCGGTCAGTTCGTCAGAAAGTTGAAGCCAGTTGCCCATTCCAAAACGTAGATCTCTATGGAGAAAAACGGGCAAGAAACTACAAATACTGAATCCTGAATCCTACATTATTCTTGATGTGAGAACAATATAGAAAAAAACAAAAACTATTCAAAATATAAGATTAAAAATAAGCCTTGGCAGACCAGTCTCAACTGACGGCGCCCGTTCACGAACATACGCGTGGATCAGCACCAACCAGCTCAACCATTTTGTAGGGAACCGAATGATCCAACAGACTCGACACTATCAGCGAGACATTTAAGTGAGCATGAAATACTCTCAACCGCAATGCTCTTTTAAGTCAACATACAACATAAATATTAATAACATAAGAAACGGCTCAACAGTACTTACATTAACATTTTTTTTTATAAATTCTTCTATATTATAGAAGCATCCTTCTCTCTCACGTTATCTAAATATTAACGATTTTGCTTTATATGTCTATATAGTTAGGTACTATATTAATAGCACGAAGATAGACAGGAATACTATTAATTGGTTGAATTGACATACGTAGATATATTGATAAAATTACCGTAATCCACACAGATATTTTTGTTTTTTTGATAAATTAACCGTGATATCGGTCATTTGTAATATTTAAAGCCAATGTCATGGCAGTGATCAAAATTGTGATAGTGATAAAGATTAGGTTTAAAGGCGCTATTGGGTTTATTCTCGTTTCTATTCTGTTAAAGGCTAGACGTGTGAGATGGTGATACTGGTGTAATCTAAAGAAGAATAATAAAAAGTTGTAGGCTGTGACGAACTACCTAATTACGCAACACATTTTTGTAAACGATCACGACCGATTTGTTTCATTTTGACAGTTCAACAACATTCATTGAGTTATTTACGTTGCAGAGCAGATTTTTTTTTCGAACTTGTGAAGCAATAGATTAGCAATTTGTTTCAAAACGATTCAAATTCCGATTGATCGTGTATTACGGAATTACGGTACAGCTGTGACTTGTGTGTTCGTGTGGTGTGAGAGAGTGTCACATGAGTGTTTTAGGTAGTTTTTCGAATCATTATGAATACTTTTACCTCCAAAAATCACACATAGTAGTGACTCCAGAAATTTACTGAAAACTGCAATGTTTTTTATTCGAAATAAATGTATTTTTTCCACAAATCTGACTTGAATTTTCCATTGTTCCAGATGAAATTGGAGCACAAGACAACGATTACAGCATGGCGTCGATAAACTCTAACGAGAAAAGTCCGGGGGATCCCCCGGACAAGAAACTTGCTGTAGCTGAAGCAGACGCCGAGAAACAGCCGCTTTCAGGAGTAAGTATTAATAAACAATGTAAATAATAACACTCACAAGACCTTAATCTCGATAAGAAAGATTATGTTGAGACTACTGTAATGATTAAAATGGATATTAAAATTCCTAATAAAATTAAGCCATAAGATATAATGACACAAGATATTATATATCTTATATTACAAAATAAATCTAATCTTATTCTTAAGTTTATAAACAAAAATATCAATAAAATTATTATTATTTGAACCATTCAAAATATTTTTTTAAATTGGGGAGCCGAGGTTGAGATTCCTGCGAATTTCGGAGAATATGTTTAGCCATCTCGGCTATCAGTTGAATGTTCTTTTACTGCCTCTTATAGTGATCAGAAACTTGTGTCATCTTAGTTCAATAGTTTTATCTTGATATTTTTGGAGGTTACCAACCTGTGAATGTGGAATGGTCATCTTAGTGGCTATGTAAAAAAAAGTCCAATTGTTATGTTCCCATAAGTCACCTCCACAAATAGTTCATACCCTTAGATAGAAGGTTATAGAAACTAGTAGTTCCAAATTTAACATTTTACTTTTTTGTCCTTCTCTGCTTACCCTCTTGGAAGAATGCTGTGATTGTAGGTATTATTCTTTATTATGTCCTCATTACTCATTGCTTACTGTGTTAATCTTTATCTGAATATGCTTAATACTTTAATAGCTTTGTTAGATAGTATCATCGCCATCAACAGCATGATTTTTATTAGCAACAATAGCTTTATTAGCACTGAAAGTCTTATTAACACTAATTATTGCTTTAGTGTTGTCTTCATTTTTCTATTCACCACAATCATCTTCTTTACTCGCATCATTAAGAACTACATTAATGTCATTAGGTGCCTCATCATCTATGTTTGTCGTTTGATCGTTATTTTGATAAAAATGTGGCGCTACGAATGTATCATATCAATTAAAATTAAAACATATCGGAACCCCAATTCAGTAAATACACTAAAAACGAATATACCTAAACCAACCGGTGACGATCAATCATGAATCGATTTTTAATCGGTCAGATCGTTTATGATAAGAATCACGTTTTTCAGACTTAAATTTTTAATTTGTTATTAAAAACTCATTCTGAGACGTCCTTAAGTCAATGAATCATTAATTAACAATAATTAAACACAAGCTCGGTCATCATGGTTTGCCACTAGTAAAAATACCTGGAAAATTCTCAAAATGCAATATACTTCCTAGATATTCGCTTTATTTAAAAGTAAAACTGCTTTTGGAAAATGTCCTACCAAACTATTTAAACTGAAACAAAATAAACAATTGACTATCAATTTAAGTGAGTGCATTAGATAGCATGAATTTTCTATTGCACTTACTTACAAGAAACTCTCAACAAGCCTTGATTTTGTAATAAGTGACGAAATCAATAATTATTATTATTGTCTAGGACCTATGCTCTGCTACTGAAAATTAGGTACATAATAACATTACATAGAGTAATAGTTATTTATTATACTAGTGCGGTAAGTTGGTTTTTTACAAACGAGTAGACAATGTAAGCCCGAGACGAAGTCGAGGGCTTACCATAGTCACGAGTTTGTAAATACCAATTTCCGCGCGTGTGTCATACAACGTTTTTCAACACATTTGCGAGAAAACAGTACAATAGGTAATGAAACAAACTATTGTTTATAAAAATATCAGTCAGAAAGTCGCAACAATAACAATCTTTGACGTTTCTAATATTAAAATGGCGCCATTTCCAAATGGCGCTACGTACGCGTGGTGAAAATTTAAATCGCAATAGTCGAGTCGAAAAGCATCTTTCGCCTCATTTTCTCTTTAGTATTAAAGTGAGATAAACGTATTGAGCAAAAGCGCTTCCAAGGAGGTTCGATCATTCAGCTTATTATTTTATTCTCGTAATTTTCAAACGTTTTGGTGGAATTCTTATATAATTTTTTTATGGTAATTAAAAAAAAAAACTAAAGGATACGCACGGCGCTATACAACGAAGGGGGCGGTAAAACATGTACTTAGGTGAGAGTACCTATTTTACCGCCCGTTCCGTTGTATGGTGCGTAATTTTTAACATTCGAACAATGTATACAGGCTTCGTAAACGCATTTTTTGAGCAAATGTGTTGAAAAAATTAATTTACCTTTGCCAGTTGCAATCTCTACTGACTGATTATGGTTTTGATTACCAATCTTATTTTTTTTTAATGACTACCTTCGTCCTTTGAAGTTAAAAATGGAAAAGACCTTCAGATTTTTAATGATGTCCTAGGTGCATAATGGTAGCTAGCAAAATAATCAGCCTATAATATTCCCTCTACTGGGACTCAGGCCTCCTCTCTCCAAAAGGGAGTGGGAAGTAATCTACCACGCGGGCCAGTGCGGGTTTGTGATGATATCACTTCAGATGTCACGTCCTGTTTTCGAATTTTTGGTTCTAGGACATGCCGGTTTCCTCACAATGTTTTCCTTCACTGTTTTGAGAGCAGTGGTGATGAAATTATTTACTCGACTATAAGTCGGGGGGGCCGGTACCTCTGGGCCACTACTGCTCCATAATGATACCATAATATACCACTCATCACACTAAAAGTGTGCGAAAGTTTGTGAGTGTGTATGTTTGACTCTTCTTCACGCTAAAACTACTGATCAGATTTGGATAAAATTTGGCACACAGATAGTTTATAACCTGGATTAACACATAGGATACTTTTTGTCCCGATGTTCCCACGAAATCGACACTTATGCGGGTGAAACCGCGGGGCGTAGCTAGTATGACATAAACCAGTGTGTATCATCGTTTTAATACGAAGTACTTAACAAGAAATCACATCACATAAAATGACTTACAAAATGGTAATAATTTTGAGTGGTAAACAATCATTACTAATTTATTTTGAATTGTGCGTTATACATAGATCAAGACCAAGATAAAGATTCTTGTAAAACATTCCTACAAAATTCAACAAGAGTGACAAATATTGAGGAAACTTGGTTCTTAAAGGCAGCAACACACTTATAACCATTAACCGACAACGGCTATAAGTAAAGCAAGAAAAACAGCCCATCCAGAATACCGTCAATTCCGTCAAACCTGCAGAAAAACTGCCCACAGGGAGTTTTTTTGGGACACCAATTTCCATGGCCCACCTGAAAATCTCTAAAAATCGACCACAAATCCAGATGGCGATGCCGCTGAAGGCACATCTTAGTCAGATGGGGTACTCCAATGAGCCACAATGCGACTGGAGCTACACCTCCCTCAAACGACGCCTCACCTCTTGTCGTGCTCTCTGTGCAAATATATAAATAATACCAGCTTATTACTGTCCCACTGCAGGACAAAGGCCTCTTCTCATACAGAGAAGGCACGAGCATTGATCACCACGCTTGCTCAAGACTACTAGACTAGCGCAAAAACACCTGTACCATAAAAGGCCTATGCAGGGGCTGTCGACGTGGCTAAATTCTAGTCAAAACTCATAAAATTTGGAATCATCGATACGATGAAGAAGACTTATAAGACGCTATGCCACGTGACGTGACGTCAATGAAGCGTCACAATGGTCACGTGTGTGGTGGCGTCGGGTGTAACATGTGTGCTACAGTCTTAAAGCTCTATTTCACGTAGATCAACTCTCTAAAGGAGACTAACAAACTTACGTTTATTTATAAAAAAGAAAAACAAAATCCGCAATAAAACGCACTTTTATCTCTTGAACAGTGGTTCCCAAAGTAATTCACTTTGGGAAACACTGTTCTGGACCGCGACCTACTTAACAAAAACTTCCAAATCCAAATCATGACGGCTAAGACGTGAGTCCAAATCGGGACTCACGTCTTAGCCGTCATGGAGAAAAAAAGTAGCATAACTATATGAATGGCGCACTGGTTATATGTATAAGAAAAAAGATTCAGTTAATAAAATACAAGGAGTGCTATTTCAATGAGAAGGATGTATTTGTTTTCTATTTTTTGTCATTATAGCTTTAGCATCAACTTCTATTTTAGTTACTTTAATAGCAATGAATTTGATTTGGGTTTTAATAATATTAATCATAGCTGAAAATTCATTTTTCAAGGCCCACGAAATATTCGCTCGTGACCCATCAGTGTACTGCTCTAGAGTGATTACAAAGTGGATATTGAAATGATAAGGAAATTCATATCTATCGTATTTTAGTCGTGCATTATTCGGATTATTTAGTCCGTCGGATTTTGTAGTCGATATGGTTTTTTCGATATTAGTTTTGTTTTGCATAAAAAAAATTAATCCATTCTGACGTTCAAATTATGGATACTGCACCCGAAATAGTCGCGCAAGGTGTGGAACTTCTTCAGTCTGGGCTTAGTCAGCGAAACGTAAGTGCACAACTTCATGTAAGCCTTCGGCATTCAAAGAATTTACCATCGATACCTGGAGACACGATACCGGGTCACTATAACACGACTAGATCAGTTTATCTTTACCACCAGCCTGCTTAATCATCACCTGCTATGTAATTACGCAACACATTTTCGTAAACGATTACGAGAAATTTGTTTCATTTTGACAGTTCAACAACATTCATTGCGTTATTTACGTTGTTGAGCAGATTATTTTTTCGAACTTATGAAGCAATGGATTAGCAATTTGTTTCAAAACGATTCAAATTCCGATTGATCGTGTATTACGTAATTAGGGTACTGGCCTCAGTACAAGATTAAGAACAACTTCGAGATTTTCATGGATTGACTGTTTACGCTTGAACTGTTTGAAGGAGACTCGAAGAACGCGGCAACTTTTTAACCCCCGCTCCCCCCTGGCGATACATGGTGAGTTTTAGACTAAACCCTCGCCCCTACCCAAAATCACGTATATTATTAAATCGGAGATTTTATTTAATGGGTCCTGTAATTTTTGGGGTACAAATAAAATTACAAATCTTTTATATCTTTGGCACCTAGTAGTGTAGTTAGTAATGCGAAACATAACTACCCTTTCAACAAAAGTCAACAGTAAACACATTTTGTGACCTCGGACTCAAAAGAAACTAATAACAAACACAATTGACATTGTAATCAACAATTACTACTAAAGTACTGTTTACATATTATGTCCTTAATATTGTGAAAGTTATAGATAATGAACTACTTACTGCCAATGTTAATATAACTGTGTGAGATACCCGAGATTATGGGTTATCATGAGTACAGTGTACCTGTTTTTTTTCTTATTAACTTACTTATTAAATAAACTAGAATTAACTAAAGAACAATCTACTTGAAGTACTAGAAGAAATTCCGCAAGTGTTAATAACTTAACGTTTAGATCAAATAGCTTTTCTTTAAGTGTTCTGTTTTCTTTTAATCTTTAGTTGATCTTAAACATACTCTATCCATTATCTCAAGAACTCTCGTTAGTGCAGCACCTTCTAGCTCTTGTGAGTCAATTTCTTGACCTCCTTATACATCGTGACCTTCTTCCTTTTTATCTTTGTAATATTGTTCTCGCTTGTGGTATTTTACCTTCAATGTTTCCCTTCATGATTTCCTCAAGGGTGAAATTATCAAAATCTCACTTGAAATTAGTGTCTTTAGATTTTTAGTTTTCTCTTACGTAATCTCTACTGCCCCAGGTAATAATGCCAATATTTCGGCCACCTTCCTGTAGACAGCTACCCTCGAAATGGCCCATATTTGGCAGTGGGTATTCATTTGGTTATGAACTGCTGTTATTCAGATTCTCTATTAGAGTAGATCCGACCCATTATTATTAGGTAACGATGACGAAACTTACTTCGACAGAGAGGAGTAGAAGGAAGAAAGGCAGGATTTGCAATGCAATGGGACAACATCGTCATCATTTCAGCCAAAAGACGTCGACTGGTGGACATAGGCCTCCCCCCAGCACCGACACTTCGACCGAATCCGCTGGATGCGGGAGGCACAGAATCAGTCGAAATGGGACAACATAGGCTAAAAATATTAATAAATAGAAATGCTTCTCGATGATAAAAATCCATTTTCAAACGCAAATGATGAATGGTGATGAATAGTGCGATACCCGAAGCTAGTTGTTCAAGCTGGGTAAGCTAGTCACTCTGATGTCATGTATACAGAACTATCCTCATTTTTAGGGTTCCGTAGTCAACAAGGAACCCTTATAGTTTCGCCATGTCCGTCTGTCTATCTGTCTGTCTGTCTGTCCGCGGTTTAGCTCAAATACTATTGGTACTAGAAAGTTGTAATTTGGCATGAGTATATTGAAATAACGCCGAAAAAGTGGTAATTTTTTTTTTTGAAAAATACAATTATTTAGGGTACCTCCCCGTCATGTAAAGTGGGGATGATATTTTTTTTTCGCCCTTCCCATAATGTGGGATATCGTTTGGATAGGTCTTTTAAAAATATTAGGGGTTTGCGAATACCGTTTTTTGATTAAGTAAACCGTTCGTGACTTATCAAGCTTTAAAGTACCAATTTTTGTTAGAGTCAAGTGTTCCCCCCCCTCTACCAACTAAACGGTTGTAGTTAGAAAATTCAAATGTCACGGCATTAGTATTTATATATAACGAAATTTAAAGGAAAACTATCACACTTAAGTGGGCTTTACAAGTTTACGAGTCATAATCGACCAACTTAAATTTGTGGTTGCAAAAACATGTTCTCCCATATATTCCGTATTGGAGAACATGTTTTTCAATTACAAAGTTAAGTTTGTTCTTACGATAAATTCATTCCAACTACGGAACCCTTCATTGTGCATGGTCCGACACGCACTTGGCCAGTTTTATTTTACATTAAAGCATAGCATAATCAGCCACTGCTAGGACACAGGCCTCCACTCCTCGAGAGGGAGTGGGCTGTAATCCACCACGCGGGCCCAGTGCGGGTTGGTAGATGGCACATGTCTTTGAATTTTTGGTTCTAAGGCATGCCGGTTTCCTCACGATATTTTCCTTCACCGTTTTGAGAGACTGTGGACCTGGGTTCGAACCCACAACTCGTCAGTCGGGGCCGTAACCACTTCGCCACCACTGCTCAATTTATACGTGCCAGGATAATAAGCCAGGACATTACTTGCTTGCTATAATTTGCTATCCTAAGTAGCTTGAAAAACTTATCTCGTGTATCGGTATAGATTTAAATTAAGATTACTTGTAGCTGTTGATTAAGATTAGCGTTTTGATCTACAATAAAACTCTTTGCTCGTGTCCACTCATAGTGTCGATAAAATTACACGCTGACCTACCATCTGTCACTTTTGACAGCTGTCATTTTTGTATAAAATTTTATTTTGAAGATGTAGTTTTTATGTTTTCTACAAAATTATAGCAATTTTACGTTACTTAAACAGGGCGCGGCGCCGGGTGCGGGCTCCTCCGGAGGGGTCCCCCCTCTTCCCGGAGCTCGCTACTCCAGCAGAACCTAGTAGAGTAGTGTACTATATTTAACTACTATAGTTTCTAGTCACACAACCTACATAACTTTTAAAATCAGATTACAGCCAAACAGTGGTGGTTATTCTTCTGCCTTCCTAACCTTTGCAGACGGATTAATGATTGCTGTGCGATAAAACGCACAAGAGCCGGACAATAATCTTGACAGAAATCCTAAATAAAGACACCCCATGGCGTAATAAAAGTGATGATATAGTTTATTCTGCTCCGCTTTTATACAATGTATCAATGAATAATGTTCTAAGCTTATGAACAAGCGTTCTTGCTTTGATCGCACTCGTGAGTCGTGGCATTAAGGGTATTACCTTGCCCGTTGACCTTAAAGATTTGACCTCTGTACTAGTATTTGTTTATTTGGCGCCACCTACCGACCAACGACCATACTAAAATAAAACGGACTGAAGATTAAAGAAGAACACAGATGTGTCGCAGAGTTGTCATTGTTTTTGCCTATTTTATTCGCTCTCTAAGAGATTCTAATACATATTTTTGTTCCTCTAGTTTTTATAGTCTGGTACGAGTATCTACCACATCATAATTTTATAATTTATTTTGTACTACACGATGCACTATGCCTGCTGACATAGCTTTCATTCAACTAAATGATACATTCTGAAGGTCTGATGATGACCTGGTAAGTACTTATCGGTTCTCGGTAACGGGAATAGTTAGAATGATCTAGTTTTCAACATTTATCTAATTGAGCACGGGTGCTACTACATGATACATTCTGAAGGTATGATGATGACCAGGTAAGTACTTATCGGTTCTCAGTAACGGGAATAGTTAGAATGACCTAGTTTTCAACATTTATCTAATTGAGCACGGGTGCTACTACATGATACATTCTGAAGGTATGATGATGACCAGGTAAGTACTTATCGGTTCTCAGTAACGGAAATAGTTAGAATGACCTAGTTTTCAACATTTATCTAATTGAGCACGGGTGCTACTACATGATACATTCTGAAGGTATGATGATGACCAGGTAAGTACTTATCGGTTCTCAGTAACGGAAATAGTTAGAATGATCTAGTTTTCAACATTTATCTAATTGTGCACGGGTGCTATTACATGATACATTCTGAAGGTATGATGATGACCAGGTAAGTACTTATCGGTTCTCAGTAACGGAAATAGTTAGAATGATCTAGTTTTCAACATTTATCTAATTGTGCACGGGTGCTACTACATGATACATTCTGAAGGTCTGATGATGACCAGGTAAGTACTTATCGGTTCTCAGTAACGGAAATAGTTAGAATGATCTAGTTTTCAACATTTATCTAATTGTGCACGGGTGCTATTACATGATACATTCTGAAGGTATGATGATGACCAGGTAAGTACTTATCGGTTCTCAGTAACGGAAATAGTTAGAATGATCTAGTTTTCAACATTTATCTAATTGAGCACGGGTGCTACTACATGATACATTCTGAAGGTATGATGATGACCAGGTAAGTACTTATCGGTTCTCAGTAACGGGAATAGTTAGAATGATCTAGTTTTCAACATTTATCTAATTGAGCACGAGTGCTACTACATGATACATTCTGAAGGTATGATGATGACCAGGTAAGTACTTATCGGTTCTCAGTAACGGGAATAGTTAGAATGACCTAGTTTTCAACATTTATCTAATTGAGCACGGGTGCTACTACATGATACATTCTGAAGGTATGATGATGACCAGGTAAGTACTTATCGGTTCTCAGTAACGGAAATAGTTAGAATGATCTAGTTTTCAACATTTATCTAATTGTGCACGGGTGCTACTACATGATACATTCTGCAGGTCTGATGATGACTAGGTAAGTACTTATCGGTTCTCAGTATCGGGAATAGTTAGGTGTTTATACCCCCCTATTCTTTATTTGTAATATCATATGTATTAGGATATAGGTATGTATTGGTATATTTGTATGTGAGCCATAAACAATATTATCTCTGTGAAAACAAAATATTAAAAAAAAAATAGCAGTTCTGTACAAAAGTGAAATAGGTACATGATCATAATAATTATATGGGACAGCTGTTTTTTTTAAATATTTCTGACTTGGTCTCATCCATGGTAAAAGTTACTCCTATTCATGAGTACTATGTTTTATAAAAGTTTGTCCGGGTATTTTGTTTACACCTTATTCACAAGATCAAATTAAATTAGCTGGCAAAACTTCACAGACGTGATGGGTATCGCCAGCTAATTAATTTGACCATTTTTTTACATCATTCCCACCAGTAATAAAGTTGGATGTCTGATATAGACTGGTATAAATAAAAAAATAATTTAAGTTTTGATTTTGTTTTAATGTTGCCACTGTGACTGTTCCTAAATTGTTTAATTAATTGTACAAAAAATCATAAGTCATTTATTCAAACTAGGCTGGAGAATCAGCACTTTTCGAACGTCAAAATTACATAAGACAGTCCCCCAAAACGCCCACCCTTCACCACTTCCTAGTGCTTTTGCTGGGAAGAAGAAGTGGCGCAACAAACTCCCCAGCAGCACAGCTGTCTGTTCAGTTAGAAAAAGAAAAGATTCTATACAATAGTATGCAAGATAATTTACATTACGCAAAAATCTATTTAAATTATAAATTAATAGCCTTAAGACAGCTAGCACACGCCAATATACCAACCAAAAACATCGAGAACTATACTCAAGCAGAAATAAAAATAACTTAACTTAAACAATATATAAAAAAAGAAAATAATGCCACCAGGCATAAAGGGCGTGCCCGCTTAAATATAGCTGTAACTAGAAGTTATAATTGATAAACTACGACCATCGAGGTAAAATAAATAATTGTCGAGATCGCTAGCTAACCACATATTGCAATACAACTAATAAAAATAAAAAAATGAGTAGATGTCATGTTGTGTTGATGTGTCAACAATAAATTAAAATAAGTAAAATTATAAACAATTATATAAATTCACCTATCCTGTCAGTAGGTAAACTAATTCTGAAGCAAGAACCAAGTCCAGGTTATACCAAGCCCAACAAATGAGTTATGAACCTTATGAAGCCGGTGAAAGGGAGCACGTAGTTTGTCCTTACTTCTAGTGTTAACATTGTGTTTTTAGTGTATAAGTGTATATTTTGCCTAATATATAAGATGTTGGCGAAGATGAATTGTGATGCCGATGTGAGGATACCGATGTCTTTGAAAAAATCTCTCAGAGAAACTAAATACAATAATAACACAGTCTCAAACTCTTAATTCTCGTTAAAAGTCACTGAAATTCAAATACCGTGAACAGGTCGGTTGGTCATTTATCGGGATTGGTGTTGGTGATGATGGAGCATGTAGGTTTTCTTGAAGTACGCACATATTTTCGTCTTCTGGTTTTTGTTGGTTATGCACCTTTTTGCGGTTTTCTTTGTTCTTTATTGCCTGTAAAATATATGGCGGATTTCTAATTGCCATATTTCGACTATGCCGCGGATCCAAAAGTTCCGGCAAAATACAATTTAAATAAAATGTACATAATTTTAATTTCATTTTATTTTCAAAAAAATCATCGTCCCTAATAATTGTTTCTGTTTTCAGAGGCTTTGACTCACTGAACCATACTCCAAATAAACATTTTGTTTTGCGAGTCACATGCAATTGCCCTTGAACTTGGTAATACCAATTGTGGGTTTTATTAACCTGCAAAGTGCCCGAATTATTTTTAACCCAAAAATTTACTTTTTTCTGAGCAATGGCTTCGTCTAGTCCTATCTTGTGCGCTGAGATTGGACATTTCACCTCTACTATCGCTTCTTCTCCAATAAGCCCATCTGGTGTAGCTCCTAAATATGGAATCTCGGGATCTATTAAAAGTCCGCATGGTCTAATTTCAACATCTTCTTGTATAGATAGCTGATCTAGTGCTTTTTTTTCGTGTTCTCTTCCATGCTGTAGAGGGGCAACATCTATATTTATTTTGTAGAGCAGTTGCTTAACTATGCTGGCACAACTAGTATCAGGCCTCATTTTAACAACTCTTCCAAAGTTTGAGGCTGTCAACAAGGAGCGCCGGAGTTCGAGCCATTCGCTCGACTCTAGTACTAAAATCTAAATTGTCTAACGAGTCGTGGTATTTTTTGCTGCATTTTCGTATTGCTGACCGAATGCTCATGATGCGTTTTTTTGTGATTAATTTTCTAAAACATATAAGATATTTCGTATCAGTGGTCAGGTTTTCTAATTTGTTGCACAAGTTTCTTAAAAGGTGGTTCCTACATTCTACCTTTTCAACAGTAAATTGAGGATAAGGTCTTGCTTCCAATATTTTCCGTCAGAAATGAGACGACCATAAATCAGACCATACATTTCGATAGATGCTTTAAACCCTTCCACAATTATTGTTGACTCCATGGCAGTCGATGATCCCGTAAAATTCTTAAAGCACTGGTGAGTTCTCGGATATTGATTTTTATTAAAGTCCTGCGTACATATGCTACAGTATTTATTTTTAATGCCAAGAAACAAAATCTTTTTTGTGTGTCTTCCAATTATTGCAGCAGCTCCTGACAGTGCTGAGTAGTTCTTTTTGTAAGACCTCTTACTCCAGCATCCGTCTACAACCACATCTATAATAGGTATCCCCTCTTTGCTGACACGACCTTTTTCTAAAGCAATTCTTTTTTCTTCTTCAGCAGCTTCATTCATAGATTTACTGAGTGCTTTATCCCAGGCGTTGGAAATAATGTCGTGCCGTTTCTGGTATACAGGCTCAGTCATCACGGGCAAGTCAAATGCTGATAACAGTTCCTCTAATTGCGAATACCCTATACCAACTGAAACTGCACCCGCGACCGCTGCTGTATTAATATCTAAGTCACCAGTGACATTACAAAGATAAAACTTCTCTTTACACATCAAACATTCTACTGTAAACTTAGAAGCAAGTCCAACACGTTTCTCTCCTATAACTTTCAAACTTTGTATACCACAGTTAAAAGTACCATGGCCGCCTATTTCTTGTAGGTATTTTGGAAAAAAAATAAGCTATATCTATAACCCGTCTTCCAGATATATTTTTTGTTTCTGCTTGTGATTCTTCTTCTTCAATAATCAAATCTGGTAAATCTTCATCTTCTTCAACCTAAAACAAACGTTTTAACAATACGGGGTCAAATCAAATTAGCTAGGGAAACTATCTAATAAATACCACAGTGTAAGCAAACAGAATAAGTTACCGGCATAATTTGCTCTGCCCCCTCATCGACTGCCATACTAGACAGACCGTAAGTTTCTGTTAACGGCTGAAGTTCCTGATTTTGCAATTCGGAGTTTTGCTGGTTTCTTAATTGCCTGAAAAATAATAACGAAGCAATGAGCAAAGCAAGAGTGAGCTAAGGTAATGTTTTTGCTATAAGTCTCGTAAAAGCATATACACCACAAAAAAAAAACTAAAACGTATTTTATCTAAGTATGACATCATGAGTGAACAAGGTCTCCAAGATACCTTTGAAATGAGTCCAAACACGATGGTTCTACGTAGTGCCGTCAATGAGATCCTATACCCACCTTCGGAGTCCATCATCAGGTAGGTGACATCATCAGTCACCAAGGTCTCCAAGAGACCTTTCAAATGAGTCCAAACACGATGGTTCTACGAAGTACCGTCAATGAGATCCTATACCCACCTTCGGAGTCCATCATCAGGTAGGTGACATCATGAGTGAATAAGGTCTCCAAAAGACCTTTGAAATGAGTCCAAACACGATGGTTCTTCGTAGTGCCGTCAATGAGATCCTATACCCACCTTCGGAGTCCATCATGAGGTAGGTGACATCATCAGTCACCAAGGTCTCCAAGAGACCTTTCAAATGAGTCCAAACACAATAGTTCTACGAAATGCCGTCAATGAGATCCTATACCCACCTTCGGAGTCCATCATCAGGTAGGTGACATCATGAGTGAACAAGGTCTCCAAGAAACCTTTGAAATGAGTCCAAACACGATGGTTCTACGAAGTGCCGTCAATGAGATCCTATACCCACCTTCGGAGTCCATGATCAGGTAGGTGACATCATCAGTCACCAAGGTCTCCAAGAGTCTTTTCAAATGAGTCCAAACACGATGGTTCTACGAAGTACCGTCAATGAGATCCTATACCCACCTTCGGAGTCCATCATCAGGTAGGTGACATCATCAGTCACCAAGGTCTCCAAGAGTCTTTTCAAATGAGTCCAAACACGATGGTTCTACGAAGTACCGTCAATGAGATCCTATACCCACCTTCGGAGTCCATCATCAGGTAGGTGACATCATCAGTCACCAAGGTCTCTAAGAGACCTTTCAAATGAGTCCAAACACGATGGTTCTACGAAGTGCCGTCAATGAGATCCTATACCTACCTTCGGAATCCATCATCAGGTAGGTGACATCATGAGTGAACAAGGTCTTCAAGAGACCTTTGAAATGAGTCCAAACACGATGGTTCTACGTAGTGCCGTCAATGAGATCCTATACCCACCTTCGGAGTCCATCATCAGGTAGGTGACATCATCAGTCACCAAGGTCTCCAAGAGACCTTTCAAATGAGTCCAAACACGATGGTTCTACGAAGTGCCGTCAATGAGATCCTATACCTACCTTCGGAATCCATTATCAGGTAGGTGACATGATCAGTCACCAAGGTCTCCAAGAGACCTTTCAAATGAGTCCAAACACGATGGTTCTACGAAGTGCCGTCAATGAGATCCTATACCTACCTTCGGAATCCATCATCAGGTAGGTGACATCATCAGTCACCAAGGTCTCCAAAAGACCTTTGAAATGAGTCCAAACACGATGGTTCTTCGTAGTGCCGTCAATGAGATCCTATACCTACCTTCGGAGTCCATCATCAGGTAGGTGACATCATCAGTCATCAAGGTCTCCAAGAGACCTTTCAAATGAGTCCAAACACGATGGTTCTACGAAGTACCGTCAATGAGATCCTATACCCACCTTCGGAGTCCATCATCAGGTAGGTGACATCATCAGTCACTAAGGTCTCTAAGAGACCTTTCAAATGAGTCCAAACACGATGGTTCTACGAACGGCCGTCAATGAGATCCTATACCCACCTTCGGAGTCCATCAGCCCACCATCAGGTAAGTGACATCATTAATCATCTAGACACGGTCGGTCTCCATCCTCCGCCAAACGAAATTCTCAAGATAACTAAACACGATAAAAAATAAACACACTAGAAATAATGTACTCAATAGGTTAGGTACTTACCAATAGTTTTGGAGAGCTCGGCCACGCTTCACCTTACATTTATTCTTATATTTAGGCATAGTCAGGCTTACTCTATGACAGGTTCAAAAAACAAAACGAAATTACAAACTGCTTTACATATATTTACAAACTTAATTTGTATGGTTGATTTACGAAATATTTATATTTGTACTATTTAAAATATGATTTCATTCAAAAATCATTCAAAACGTAAACTTTTAGATTTTATTTGGAAAAAATAACGCGCGTATAGTCCTTCCGTCACAAGAGTCATCAGGACACTGACGTGTCGCGTCCCGAGTACGCGTCACAGGCCTTAGCGGGGGTGCTCCAGTGGGGTACTGGTGAAGTTTCGGGTTTTTGTTCAATAGTTAAAAATATTAAAAGAAATAACAAAAAAAAAACAATACAAATTGTCCAATACGTCATTATATATTTTTGGTAGAAAATTCATGCCGAACTATTCAGCCGTTACAGAGAAAATTTACAATTTAGGTTGAAGAAAGACCTATTTAATAAGATTTTTTCCCAAAATTTAGGAAAGTTTATAAAAATTTTAAACAATACAATGTATTTGTGATGACCTTAAGTATACCATATATTTTTTACATGCAAAACGCACAAAAGGATTCATCTACAATCTTCTTTAAACCTACAGTATATTTAGGATTTGAGCGAGGTAATCCCCTTAAGTCGTGAACACTCTGCAATATAATGTAAACATACAAAATAGCGGGAAGCATAATTCTGATTTCGGTTTAAATCACTTCATTATTATCATCAAATCAGATATCGCGTATCATCGGCTGCTTCAATAAACAGACACAACATTCATATTGCCTTAGCAAATTGTTGTTAACTTGGTTACCAGAATTAGGGCCCTTCATGTACTGCAAAACCTTTAAAGTCCCTTTAAAACCTTTAAAATATAACTGGCGAAATGTGTGTGTACTACAGGTACACCTCTGCCCAACCCTTCGGGGAAACAAGGCGTGATGTTATGTTATATTATGTAAAAACTTTAACCTCTACTGCAAATTATTTTTCTTCTATGCGTTTCTTGCATATTTCCTAATATTTTCTACCTCCTCAAACTCTTGAGGTCCTGGTACATAACCTGGTATCACGAATCTGCATGCCTAACTATCGCACTCTGTTCCAGAAGAAAGAGGAACGATGGTGGACCACGTTGATGCAGGTGGCAGTGCCGTTCTTCATAGCTGGATGTGGTACCATTGGAGCTGGTATCGTGTTGGGGCACGTCAGGGTAAGTTATATTTATTTTTAACTAGCTGTTGCCTTTGGCTTCGCCTACGTGGAGATCGGAGATTATCCTACGGAAACGTGTTACCGGTATAGAAGTAATCTATGGCATAACCCAGGTCGGGTGCTGGATCCGCAGTAGTCAATATTGTAGGTCAAGTTGTATCTTGATAAAAATATGATTCGCGACCATAACAAATATGTATTTACAGAATTATAATCATGAATACATATTTTTATGTTAGATGTGTTTCCATTGAATGACTTTTTCAAGAAATCATGACATTAGAGAACAAATCTTTTTTAGAGAGATGTATTAATGATGAGTTATTTTGATCAAAGCATGCATTCAATTCAGCCTATCGCAGCCCACTGCTAGACCTCTCTCAGTCTGCCAGTTATTACAATGCCATATCCTCCGCCTTCTGCATTCAGTCTGACCCACCCACCATCCATCTAGCTGGGGAGCGTCCGTCCCACATTACGCTTGTCGCAGTCTCCACTCCAGGACTCGTCTGCTCCACCGGCCATCGGTCTTTCAACAAACATGGCCAGCCCGCTGCCGCTTCAGCTTGCTTAATCTACGCAAGCTACGTCAAAGTATGCAATTTTTAGAAACTAATAATTTCCGAAAAAATTAAATTGTCGTTTTTACGCAAAAAACAATGCAGACGACGATTAGGCAGTTTTTGTCGTACTTTTTGTCTTCATTACTAAACAGTAGACATTTTCCGTTTCTGGTGGTCAGTACCAGGGTCATTGTTTTGCAAGCAAGTAAGGTCAAATTGTTTAAGAACTTGCTAAAGGAGACGTTGATGACGGTGTGAATTTACCTTTTACCCGACCACTGTAATGAAAGGAAGGTTATTGAAATGTTTATGTTAAAATCTGCTGAAGTGATTTGATATCAAGGAGGACCGATAGTCATTGGAACAGACGAAACCTGAGGGCCTAGAAAAGTGACAATAGCTTTCAAAGTGTTTTGTATTTCTACAACGAGTTTCAACAGGATTGACATATGCTTTTCGGGAGATACGATACGTCAATCAAATACATTTTTGACTTTTCTATCAATGTTATCGCTGATGGAATCTCAGTTGTCTAGGCCCTCTGCGGTTATATAGCACACCGGACGACCCCCAGCTAGATGGACCAATGGCCTTAAAAAGGTGGTTAAGAAAGACTGGATGTGTGGCTTTGGAGTCCTATTATCTAGCAGTAGACTACGAAAGACTGAGTTTATTGATTTGATATCAAAACAAAAAAAGTTTTCTATAGGGACATCCATTCGTGCGTTTGTCAAGGTTAATCATTAACCCTAAAACCCAGTATTGCAACGAGAATTTGTTAATACCTGTGAATATCGTTCTGTAGTTTTTACCCCCAAGGTAAAAGGGGTGAGTATTATGTACCTTTATTTTTATGTATGAATTAATAAATAGTTTTTTGTATTTTGTTACAGGACTGGCCCGTATTCATTGAAGTATCTGCCATCTTTGTTCTTGTGCCATCGCTCTCTGGTCTAAAAGGTGAGTCCCATTTTGTACGTCTCTTTTTTAAATAGGTTAGTTAACTAATAGACGCAGGTGCTTACCTACTATTAATTGAGTATGTGGTTCCAGTTCTGAAATGAAAATGAAATGAAATGAAATTGTTTATTCTGTAAATAGGATATTGGAATCACTTTTACACATCTTAAAAAAAAAAAAAATAGCTAGATGAGTTCGGCGTTTCCTATCTGACTACTCTGAGAAGAAAGGCCGAAACAAACTCAGAGGTCACAGTCTCTTTTAAAGTCCAGACATAATCTTGGTCAGGCCATATGAGGACCATGTAGATTAGTCTGAAATGGTCCATTGAGAAAAGAACCACACAGATTTGAGTGGACCTGTCCTGTCAGTGCAAGCATTTGTCAGTAATCGTGGAGCTCAACTCAGAACTTATTCGATTAGTTCATTAGTTCGATCACCAGTTTAGACACTGTTGGTTTTTCCATTAGATATTCCATATTTGTGACATTAGGCTAACCGCTCACTCCCTATTACTTGTTTTGTGACTGGCAATGTGGGTGCCTTTATCTAAGCCATAATTATTTTTTGTGTTTATCAGCTGTTCAGGAACTGGATTGGTTTTTATCATGATTCTGAGAACATGATCAATACCTTGATTAGATCTTATCCCTCTTAGTCAGAAGGAAAATATTAGTTCAGAGGCTACTACAGAGAACTAATCTTTTCCTCCGATATTGATTTGTTAATATGACTATCATCATTGAATGTACAGACGCCAGCAGGTCAACCTACCCGAAACTGTCAAATTTTCCCAATCAACTTTGAACCTTACACTTGGGTGATAAAGTTGAAAATCAATTAAAGAAAATTGACAGATTGTAGTAGGTTGATGTGCTGGCGTCTGTACATCAATAAATATAAACTGTAGTAAAAACAAAAGAAAAAAAAAACAATATCTACCACTATTCACATGGTGGGTAGACCATTTCCTGGGTTAGGACATGGATACTTTTTTTTTTTTTGACGTCGCTATTTGGACGACCTTGTATGTAGATGAATGATAAAACCGACTAAGTGCGTGTCGGATCACGCACAATGTAGGGTTCCGTAGTTGGGATGAATTTATCCTAAACAAAAACTTAATATTGTAGTTGAAAAACATGTTCGCCGATAGATTACAACTGCAAATGTAAGTTTGTCCTACGCACAATATTGAGAGATTTACCATATTATTTTAAGACCATGCACTTCTTATAGGTTTTCCTGTAATCTATGAGTAAAGAATCAATCTCTGCGTTCTTTTTAAATTTTACGGAGAATAGGGGAGGAGGGGGTGTAGTCGATTTTCATCTATTTTCTTATATATCTTTAAATGTTTTATTTGATCACACGCTACAGTTCGCAAAACTTTTACACATTTTAACATTTGCCCCTAAAAGTGACCGCCTTATTCAAAATGAATTTATTTACGTTACACGTCCATGTTTGGGTCACAGAAATACATAATTATGCATACTTTCAACTTAATCGATCAATTAGATTCGGGGCAAAATGGCTGTGACAGACGAACAGACAGACAGTCACAGTAGTAACCCTTTAAGGGTTCCATTTTTCCTTTTTAGGTACGGCACCCTAAAAATCAATCAATCATGGGAATGAATGACGAACGACAATAATCACGATTAGATCTAATTCTTTCGTGTGATAAGATTAGAACCTTTTAGATATTATCACCATATTGTTTATAGAATAATGGCAAAATATGAGTTATCGAATTAGATTTAATCTTTGCGATAGGACTTCTATTCCTTCTGAAAGCCATTTTCAAGTACCTACTAACCTGATTTCCAATGATAAAACAATCAAAACAGATGCTTGTCAATGGGATTTTCCTTGTAAATGAAATGAAAGGCATAAAGATTTTACCATTTGATAATTTGGTGCCACTTTACACACACTTTGATAACCTGAGTTCTGAATCGGCGCAGCTTCTGCTGACATTCATCTTGAGCCGTCTCCTCAATAAATTATTAAAGTCAATATAAAACTGGATCGAAGATAAATTCACTCCATTTTTAGCCATATTATGTATCACACAATATTTATATACATCGATCGTTTCTTTGGCTTTTATAGTTATACTCAAAACATACTGGTTTTATTAAATAAAACTTGTAAAAAAAAAAATATTACTATTTGTAAACTATTATTATTTTCTTATTATTTGTAAACTACTAAAATAATGTAAAAAAAAGAAGTTATGATTGCTTGAAGGTCAAATTTTGGAAAAAAAACTCAAATAAGTAAAAAAGTTGACATATCTCCCAAACTATAAAACTTTAGTTAGGGGAAAGTAAGTTTCAATAATTAGTAAATGACCTCCTTTAGATGAGAATTTGCTATGGCGGGTCCATGTCCAGTCACCCTGTATAGATTCATATTAAAAACTTTTCTTACGACTTATGAGGTCGTCGGCGCCACTATCAAAATTCATCTAATATCCTCTTTAGTGTAATATATGGGCAGTAACGACGTATTCCACCAATGAAACTGAACGCGATCAGCACATTTAAATAGCATTGAATAGCTGTAACGTCAGTGTCATTATTGTGGTAGAATTTTGAGGTTCTGATGGACTGATCACGTACAGTTTCATTGGTGAACAACATAACATGTTTTAATTTTAATTCTAATATTGATTTTAATTTCGATTTTAATTTTTTGTTTTATTTTTTATGAATCATGTATGGTCCGCATAAAGATTTTTATTATTTATATATTTATAACATAACATCACCACGCCTTGTTTCCCAGAAGGGTTGGGTTAGAGTGAACCTACCTATAGTACACCCAGCGTCATCATCATTCATTGGTGTTCATTGGTGAAATCCAAATCAATTCAATCGAACGAACTTGGAGCAAGTCAAACCCGCGGGGTAATTGCGTCACACACATAAAATGATAATTGATCGCATTTTGTTACATTTTGACAGTTCCGCCATGTTCATTGCGTTATTTACGTTGTTGAACAGAATTTTTTTTCAAACCTACGAAGCAATGGATTAGGAATATCCGTCAAAAACCTCGGATTGCGATTAAAAGTGTGTACGCAATTAGATTAACGCTAAATCAAGCAATCGCTAAGCTTTGGTTTCCTAGGAACTCCGTCATATTATAACGGGCCTCATCAAAATCTGTAATTTTCAGCAGTATTTGACATTAGATGTCAAAAAACGCTCTCTATTTGTATCGCCCCGTTGACAGCGAAGGTTTTATTCGTCATTCGCCGAAACCCAGCTAGTCTATCCGCACCTTTACATAGTTTCTTTTGTCGTTTCCGTGATTCAGAATAACATAGTTTCGAGATAAAAATCTGTCATTTACTTGAATGTACCGTAGATGATTGCAGCGTAATTACTAACGTAATTGCTAGCTCGTCTTGGACAAAAGCAATTGATGGGAGCAACAATGCTTGTAGGTATGTCCTAGAGTTTAATAGTTTAACGTACACTTGGCCAAAATATAAGTGGATATTACATTAGTCGCTTGGCTAAAATTAGGTTTTTTTGACTAGTTTATTTTCTGCATGAAATTATGGTGACTACTCTTAAGGTTTTGTTTTTGCTAATACCAAAACGCGATACTTGATTCTTATATACCATTTCGTCCTGTGAATGGTAAGTAAGGTACAGATGACTGAAATCGTGTACCTATGTAATACTTTTTACTGATTAAATATTATGTCAAGAAAATTGACCCCAGCATACTGTTTTGCAAATGTTTGGCAGACCCGTTTACTATAGAAAAATATAAATAGATAACAGTTTATTGTCCAGGTTATAAACAGTAAGCAGGTTTACAGGTTAACACCAAGTTGAGTTGATGTTACGCGCATGACTCGCGATCTCGCAAGAGTTGCAAGTGGTGCGGGGCAGCCGGTGCTCGGCGGCTCAGACGAAATGAGCGAATGAATGAAACAAACTCAAACCAGTTGGCAGTACACAAATTAAAATAATCTTTTTTTTTTTCTTTTAAAAGTTAATGTGTCTGGCTTTCAGGGCAAAATATGAATCTGTGTTCGGCTTTTCTATGTTTGGGCCTGGCAACCCTACTCCAGATTCCAGAGTAGAGACTAGAGAGATGATTTCAGGTGTTGTATGGTACCTATATCTGGTGTGTTTGTGTACGTGTGATGCGAGTGTGGTGTGTGTGTGTGCGTAATTTTGTTCCCATTGTGTATCGTTTGATCGGAGGAGCTTGTGGCTAAGTAATAACAGCCGCACGGGTCGATCCATCAGGTTAAGCTACGCTTGCCGGGGTTGGTCCTTGGATGGGTGACCATCTTTACATACCGAGGCTCCTCCGTGCCTCGGAAAGCACGTTAAGCCGCTGGTCCTGGCTGTCATTCGTGGAGCTTTGACAGTCGTTACGGGTCGTCAGAAGCCCGAAAGTCTGACAACCAGTCTTACCAAGGGGTATCGTATTACCCAGGTACTGGGTTATGGAGGTCAGATAGGCAGTCGCTCCATGTAAAATACTGGTATTCAGCTGCATCCGATTAGACTGGAAGCCGACCCCAACATAGTTGGGAAAAGGCTAGGCAGATTGATTGTGTATTGTTTTGTAGCGGTTACACCGCCACATACGAACTACGCATCAAAAACATGACGTGACGACGACAAATCCTGCATCGCGCAATTAAAGTTTACCGCGCGAACGACAAATATAAGACTATCCGACATCAACATTCGGGCAGTCGGCCCGCCAGACACAACACCCGTCTGGTCGGAGGATCCTCCCTTTTCTATGGTGGATGAGTGAACTTTACACCCTGTTCCTCATGCCTTTAAAGTTTGATTCAGTGTCAGGTCAGGGTATTTAGATTTATTGTTACCTACCTTACCTTACCTAAATTAGTTTTACTCTACTATCCATGGTTGAATAAATAAACTTTTATCTATAGAATTGTTGGCGTACCCTGGAACGTCAGATGTTCGCCAGATAGCGTTTTTCATCACACGAAATTCTCACATATTCATACATAATAGTACAAGGATATAAAAAAAAAACATGATACGATTCAAAGAAAAAAACCTGTAAGTTGGCGTGCAAGTAATCAGAATCACTATAAGAAAAATAACTGTAAATATACCAATAACATGACAAACTGTTCACAGATGATATTTTTCTATTGTATATTGTTGGAACGTGTATCACATAATGATGTGAAGCATTTACCTCAGCATCGACGATTGAATTCGAAACACATAAAAATTGCTTTATTATAGGAGGTACAGTGCTCATTAATCTTTTTTCTTGGGACCAATGTGTAAAGATCAAGTTCAAATAAAAAATATGTATTCAAATCAGGCTGAGAATCAGCACTTTTTGAACGTCAAAAGTTACAAACACTTAAAAACGACGCGACGGTTCTTCAACGTTTCCTATAATGTTTTGGCTGGGAAGAACAGATGGCGCAACAAACTTCCCTACAAATAAACTAGTAGCTCTGCGAACAATACGAATACACATCGCAAGCACATACTTTTTGGCTACAATTAATATCCCACTAAAATTATTTAAAACTGTGCTTAGGTACCTTGTTTTTAAAAACAAAAAACTGCAGTGCGGTTTCATAAGTGCCCTTGTAGGTTTAATAAAATAAAATATTTTGAATTTGAATTTGCATAAAGCGGAGATATCCATATATTATATATAGCCCCTATTTTGCGTTTTAGGAAAAAGCAAAAAGTCGTATAATCTATGTACCAAAATCGCTCAGATCGGTTGTAAAAAACGACTACCAACAAACTGACAGAGGAAAGCAAATTTTGGAAGACTTTGCAAACCAGAGACGCTTCGCTCGCTCGGACAATAATTTCGTAAAGTTAGTTATTTCAATACCGTTTTAATTACCAATTACTTGCATACGTATTGTATGTACGTATAACCAATGGTATTCTAAAGTGAAATGAAATGGAATGGTTTATTCTGTAAATAGGTTATTGCAATCACTTTTACACGTCATATAAAAAACAAATATTAGCTAGATGAGTTCGGCGTTTCCTATCTGAGTAAGTAGGTACTCTGAGAAGAAAGGCAGAAACAAATTCAGACGTCACAGTCCCTTCAAAGTCTAGACATAATCATGGTCAGGAGAGAACCATGTCGTGTATGAAATGGTCTTTTGAGGAAAGAACCACACAGATTTGGGTTAACTGTTCTGTCCAGTCAGTGCACGTATTTATCAGTAATCGTGGAGCTCAACTCGAAGAACAATACCTACCAAAAAAGTGTCCGCACTGTGCTCGTAACTTCACTACCAAGATTGGTTGTAGCCACACCACATGCTTGTTACCCATACATTAGTTAGAAATAGTCTCCGTAGCCGAAATTGGCATGGGATGTATAATTTTTACTATCGACGAATTTGACGTAAGAAACGCAAATTTATAGTTTGTTGTTTTTCTGTTGAAAAAGTTCTGAATCATTTTCACTCATGCAACATAAGAATAAGAATATAACAGCGTTACAAAGTCAATACTTAGTCATAAAACATAATCATCAATCATAATAACACAATCATGTTATTATATTTGTAGTACAAAGCAATTTCTTTTGTTTGATATGTGGCTCTTGTGAGGGGAAGCCCAGACCAGCTGCCAATAAAATTAACTGTTCTGTCAACATATTTGTAAGAAAATATTGTTTAACTGGTATATTGGCAGTGGCACGCATGTTATTGTTTAATGCAGTTTTTATACCTACTTACCTAGTAATTTCTTTTACTACCTTCATATCTTCTGAGTAAAATCCATGAGCTGAGGATCTTTCGAGTTCTGGATCAAACCGAATTATATTCGAATGAATGTCTATGTTAATTCGATGCAGAGCGTCCACTTGATACTAATTTGAACCATTTTCAATTTTATTTAAGTACCAGAAGATTGTGAGAGTACACCTAATTCCTTTCGTAGTTACCTATACATTCCTGATGCACAGGATTCGAGCTAGCTCCAGCAGCATCCTGAAATGGAAAGGTATTGCCATTCCCGAAGGCATCCTGAGGGCATTCGCGAAGACGTTCAAATTGTCAGTACCTGACCCATTGTTGTATGGTTCACGTACTGAGTAATTGAAGGTTGTAATAATGTGTACTTATGTAGTCTTTTCCATTCTATGTTTGAATTTTATTTGTACCTACTATGATCCATTGTTGGTCGAAATAAACGTTTATTCATTTCTATTCTCCTAGTTAATTTAAACACATATAGATTATATTTTTTTATCATCATCAATCATAATCATTCTCTTGCCCTTTTCCCAATTTATTTGTAGGACTCGGTCTTTTTCTTCCACACTTCGCTATCAGTCGTCATCTCAGTAGTCACCCCTTTCTAGCCATATCATCTTCCACACAGTCCATCCATCGTTTCTTTGGTCTTCCCCTGCTCGTATAGCCATCCACATTCATGTTCAAAACTTTCCTGACGTCATTTCCCTCATTCCCCCGCATCACATGCCCATACCATGGCAACCTATTCCACACAACTTTTCAGTCACCGGTGCCACTTTCAGACTTCCTCTTATATGCTCATTTCTTATTCTATCCATTAGCGTAACACCACACATACCTCTTAGCATTCTCATCTCAGCTGCATGCAATTGCCTTTCGTTCATTCCCTTTATGGCCCAACATTAGGATCCATACAATTCATTTTTTTTAATGATAATATTAATATATTATTATTATATACACACATCAACACGGTCTAGAGATATTTTTAAAAAAGCGAATTACTATCAATGTGTTAATTATTTATATGACATGTATATATTTAAAAGATACGTTATTTAATATTCTACCATTTTTTAATAATGGTTAAGGTACTTAGATTAAAATTTCAGGATTTTATGGAAAAAAAATGAAGCATAGACGGAAACCGTATATGAATTAACTTTTAATTTGTGAGTAAAAACTGAAAAAAATAGAAAAATCATTTAATTTGTGTTTATAAACTTGAATTTAGTAGTCTGAGAAAGCGCCCATGATGTTCATAACACATCGGCAACGATTCGGCATGCTCAGAACAAGGTTGTCAATGTCTTGCTGCGGAATATTGTCCCATGTCCTTCTGAGGTGCGCAAAAAGTTGATCTTCTGTAGCCAGATTTTCAGGAACTTCCTTCAGAGCTCTTCTTTGCAGCATATCCCACGCATGCTCAATGGGATTTAGATCTGGCGATTGAGCAGGCCAGTCTAAGGCCCTAACATTATGTGTATGTAACCAAGCTGCTACCGTTCTCGCCGTGTGTGCCCGGGCATTGTCGTGCATGAGCAGGAAATCTTGCCCCATTTGTGTTCTGTGGGGCAAGATTACGGGCCCCAGCACCTGTTGGACGTATCGTTCTGCCGTCATATTGCCCCGCACCCAAACGAGATCCGTCCGTCCTCCAAGACGAATTCCTGCCCAAACCATAATTGTTCCTCCTTGGTATGGGTGAACTTCCTGAGGGTTCTGGAGACGGCTCCATCGTCCAGGAACTCGCCAAACACGCGTCCTTCGTGAATCTGGATGGAAGCCGAACCTGGATTCATCCGTGAACAGCACATTGGACCATTGCTCACGGCCCCAGTCCACGTGGTTCCAAACCCATTCTAATCGTCGTCCACGATTGCCTCTCCGTAAAGGTGGGACCCGGAGTGGTCTACGAGAGCGTAGATTGCTTTCATGCAGTCGCCTTCTTACAGTTTGGTCACTCACAAGCACTTGGTGTTCCACTCGCAGCCTTTGGACCAATTGAGTCGCCGTTGCATTTGGTTGAGCTCGCGCAGTAATTTGCAAAAATCGGTCTTGTCTGGGGGTAGTGATGCGACTTGGCCCCCGGTGCCTCTCCGCTTCTTCACCTGTGGCACGATAGCGTGTCCACAATCTTGAAATTACATTTTGATGGGTCCCTATGGCCTCAGCAACATTACGCTGAACAGATCCAGCTTCCAGCATTCCCACAGCTCGTAACATCTCCGCCCTCGTCAAATGTCGGCGTTGCATGACTACAATACCTCAATTTTAACTTTATCTTTCGTTTAAAAATGAAAAAACACTGTAACTAAACGTAATTCGTATTGTTTTCTAAATTTCGCACAAATGAAAATTCCCTCTCCTATACATCAAGACATTTTTATGCCACCGAAACAAAAGAATTTTCAAAAATTTTAATTTGAGATTAGTCTGAGATAAATTACAAACAAATCGGTGTATAAAAGATTCCAATGCGGCCAGTACTTTTCGAGTTATTTAATTGAGTATGAAATATCCCTAGACCGTGTTGATGTGTGTATAATAATGATCGCCATAACATTCAGACGCGTAGATGAGGTCAAGAATTTTGTTTTTAATAAATACGTCTATCTTAACCGATAATAAAAACGAGATGTTTACATTGAACGTGCGTTGACGCTGCGCCGCCGCCAGCACAGTAATATTATCTATACAGTATTCCAACCTCATACAAACGGACGAAGCGCGAGCTATGCCTACGCGCCTCGATCTCGACATGCGCTCGGCATGCAGACAGTCGTTACTGTGCCGCAGTGACGAACGGACGGTGTGTTGTTTTTTTAACAATAACCGCGCGATTTTGTCACAAAAAATAAGTTCAAGTACATATTTAATATGACGAGTAGAATATATTGTGCTGCTTTTGGTTGCATGAATTCGTCAATAACGCATCCAGATATAACTTTTTTTAGATTACCTGGAAACTCTGAAAGGTAAGACTATAAAATTATTTTACTTACTAGTAGGTAGGTATATAATGTGTGTCTTTTTAATGGATAAGTATTTCCTTTTATCTCCCGAAAAAAAGATGTCTGCATTAATAAATAAAGTGAATAGAGTAAAGGAAAGTGATTGACACGAGTGAAATAGGTAGTTATAGGCGGTTCATGAATCATGATACGGTAGGTACGCTTGTGTTAAATTCTCGGGGCATGTGTGTTTTGTTTTGTTAGTTTGTATAAATACAATCACAAAAAAAAATACAGTCACGAACAAAATGGAAACAAAAAGTAGGCAAATGTAATTAAAATTCTGGAGGCGGGCAGCCCTATCGCATGTTTACGTATCGCGCGGCTATAGGCATTTATTTCAAAGATACGGACGAGTTACAATACTGTATAGGTAATATTACCATGCCGCCGGCGTCATTCAAAGGCGCACACGATACTATTTATAAAATATAATACTACAGGCTTGTATTACTGCTTTAGTACTCTAAACACTGCTCTAACTTGTTCAATTAGAATAAGAACCTTTAATATAAACATTAGATAAGAACCTTTAATATAAACATTAGATAAGATTGCTCGACGGTCAGCTGCTAAAATTACCTGCAGTGCTATTCTGTAACCATCTCACCGTGAAAACTTAGGTGAGGTGAGCTCGGAGTGAGCTGTCAGTCCCTAGCAGCAGGTGGAATGACAGCTCACATCACGTTCACTTCACCTAAGTTTTCACCGTGAGATTATTACAGAATAGACCGGCAGTACCCAGTTAATTTACAAATAGCTTCTGTCCGTGACTGCGTTTTTGCTCGGCTCCTGAGGGTTCTAGCTCGATGTTAAATAGCCTATAGCCTTCCACAAAAATTGGGCTATCAAACGCAAAAAGAATTTCCAATATGACTGGTAGTTCCAGAGATTAGCGCGTCCAAACAAACCAACAAAAAAAAACAAAGTCTCTTTATTATTAGTTGAGGTATTAACTAGATTCACTAGTTAGGGCTTGGTTGGGGTTTTGAGTAAAACCACCGAATTATCAGTAAGTACACAACAACTCAAATGGAACGTCTAGCTGCCACAGGGGATTGAGCGGGACTCTCTTGAGGCGTTACCATTGAGTTGTGCGCTACATTTAGGGATCTCGCACACTAGACGGCCACGAAAACTATAGAAACCGATATGAATTGGTCGCAACGGCCAACCGGCCAATTAGCCGCAGACCGGGCCACGAACCACGACTGGCCGGAGTCGTGGTCGTGGCTGTCTAGTGCGCGAGATCCCTTTATAGTATTATCACATTAATCACTCATCATTATCACATTAAACATTATCATCATCACATTAATCATTATCATTATCACATTAATCATTATAACACAATCATTATCACATTAATCATTATCACGGGGTATATACAGCGTGTATCAGAAATGCATGGGACAGTTGATTATTTTTTCGATTACGAACTACGATGTTGGTCTACGACACCTTTAGATATAACCACACATTTCTGAGTCAAATAATTTATTTCAATTAGGCACAAACACGATACATCTCATATAAGTAATGAGGGTGAGCCTCTTGCGATCTTGTGTGTGTTTTTGTTATCTAGTGGTTTATTTTCAGTTTATTCGTAAACGAAATAGAAAGACAGATTACCTTTTCACAAGTAACAAAGATTTATGAATGAATAACATTCTGCTTTGTCATCAGGTAACCTGGACATGTGCCTGGCATCCAGACTCTCGACGCAAGCAAACCTCGGTAACATGACATCTACGAGAGAAGTCATATCCATGGTCGTCGGAAACATATCATTAGTACAGGTGAATATATTATGCTAATTATTTATTCCACAAAAGTTTTAACAATGTATCACCCTTTAAAAACAGTCGGATAGATTCTCGCTACCAAAAAACTGTGTCACTCAGGTCGGCCAGCTCGCTGTACGCACACATTCACACATTAGTTGGTCAGCCAATAGTCATGAAAACGTCAACACTCACACATAAATATACACCCATACGTACAGCGAGCTGGCCGACTTGAGTGACACAGTTTCCCGACTATTTTTATTTGTCCATGTGTATCCATATGTCGTGGCCAGATCTTAACATTGACCACATCGTTAAAACGTCAACGTTTAATGATATGTCAGTCGACGTTTGGCCATATATCATTAATGTAGGGTATCCATGGTGTAATAAGGTGTAGTAAAAATAGCCAAGTAACTGCATCCAACTTGGAAGTAGCTTTTGCCGGTCGCGGTATTCAATTATCTGGCCAGGCCTCTTCATGATGCGACCAGTGGTCGATGTTCATTTAATTAAATTAGCAATTTTAAGATCTGGCCACGACACATAGTACATGTCTCCATGACTACGTCTTCGGATTTTCTCATTGCGAAAAGCGGAGAAGTCGGTTTCCAAACGATTAATGTCACGGGTGACATTAATCGCCATTACAAGTGACATTAATACATGTCGGGTAGCCGTACTCAGCTCATAGAGCCGGGATCGGAAATTGTATTACAGAACCTTACTGAAGATTCAAGCGTTACTTAAATCTAGTTTCTACCAATCAGAATGAGCCTTTAAGGGTACGTTAGTCGGTCATTCTTCCATACAAACGTAGTATAGTGGATTACTCGTCTCTTTGACCGTCTTAAGTTCAAAAGTAAAAATTACGAGTATATAAATTTTTCTTGTTTTTCTAGCCATTTAGGGAAGCAGAATTGTAAAAAAATTGGTCTGGAAGTTATGAGCGTCGAAACTTCCATATTTCAACACTAATTTTAATTTGTCTTTGGGCGTAAATAAATAACTTATGTAGTAAAAAAATTGCAAAATAGAAACCAGACAGTTTTTACTCAAAATAAAATTATTAATATACCCCATATTAATAATTTTATTTTGAGTAAAATACATCCAGTTGTTTTTAGAATTCCGTACCCAGAGGGTGAAACGGGACCCTATTACTAAGACTCCGTTGTCCGTCTGTCTGTCCATCTGTCACCAGGTTTTATCTCATGCACCGTGATAGTTAGAGTCGACATTTTCTCAGATGATGTATTTCTGTTGCCGCTATAACAACAAATACTAAAAACAGAATAAAATAAATATTTAAGTCGGGCTTCCATACAATAGACATGATTTTTTTGCCGTTTTATAGATAATGGTACGGAACCCTTCGTGCGCGAGTCCGACTCGCACTTGGCCGGTTTTTCATAATATCTTTACGCCCAAAGGTCTGAGGCCCTAATGTGAGTTTTTTTAACCATCTCGACTTTACGCATCGACCGCGTTCAGCGCTCCGATTGGCAGCCGGCCGGCCTTCACCAGTGAAGGGCTAATGGGCCAATCGGAGCGCCGAACGCGGTCGATGCGTAAAGTCGAAATGGTTAAAAGTAACTCACACTAGGGCCTCGTTTCGTGAAATTTTACGCGCTCGTTTTCGTTATAAATCAGCGTCTATTTCACCAAATAAATTAATAAATATATAAACAAATAAATAAAATCTAGATAAATAAATAAAAGTAAATTAATAAATAATTCGACTAATTATACCATGCATGTTAGTCACGCCCACCAACGAGTTTGAGCCGTCGACTGGTGCATCCTTAAACTAGCTTAAAGTAATGCTTCAGTCTTGAATAAGGTTTTGTAATACCGCTTTTAAGATCCCGGGTTAAAGTCAGTATGACTTTGGAGAAACATACCGGTGCATTGGCCTGGGCGGCCCTGGCTATGTAATAACAGCCGCACGGGTCGACCGATTAGGTTAAGCTACGCTTGCCGCGGTCGGTCCGTGGATGGGTGACCATCTTAACATACCGATACCCCTCCGTGCCTCAGAAAGCACGTTAAGCCGTTGGCCCCGGCTCTTGGATCTTTGACAGTCGTACCGGGATGTCAGAAATCTAAACCAGTATCACCAAGGGTTATAGTATTACCCAGTGGGTTGTGGAAGTCAGATAAGCAGTCGCTCCATGTAAAATACTGATATTCAGCAGCATCCGGTTAAGTCTACACAGTTGGGAAAAAGCGAGGCAGATGCTGACCGGTGCATAGGCCTCTTCCAAGAGTCTCAAGACAAACGGCAAGCTAGCTTCTACAGGCTTACAATAAATAATAAGTCTATTATTAAACCATTGGTCACTCTGGCGGTGTGTAGTCAGTCACGTTAGGTACTTCATTCACTCCCATTAATTTACCTACAATCTACGAAACTACATGAGTCTGTGAAGTCATGTAGTTTCAAAATCAACACTTGCTTATTTGAAAAAAGTGCTGTGAAACAACACATTATACATACATATCATTATATGAAACGACGTGTAAATCGCTGTGATTGTTTGAGGCTATCGCACGGTCATTACACGCAGTACGACACGACAGCTCAATTTGTGGGTGTTTACATTTTCAATCGGTCAACTTGAGTGACCACATCGTATTGTAAACAACTTCCTAGATTTATAGTGCTGTGATAACAAAATAATACAGCTGATATTAGAAATAGAATCCGGGTCGCTCTTCTCGTTTATATGGAATCGCACCCGTAAATTGTTAATCTATCTTGCCTGTTTGGTCCCACTACAAGACAAAGATCTCTTCCTGTTCCCCACACTTCTGTTCTCTAATATTGCGGGCCAGTTCTCCCCGTGGGACGCAAGCGCGTCCCACCTCCCACCATCTTCATCTTGATCTGAGACACTCCCAGTGTTGCTTTGAGAAAACATTATAGCCCATATGGTATGTTAACAGTCAATCGTGAGGAGTCCCGACAACCTTTAATTTTAACTCTCTCATGGGCGGATAGATTCAGTCTTTCTGACCTACCCGCACGGGGCCGCGTGGTGGCCCTCTCTCTGTGTCCCTGTAGTGGAAACATTATAGGCTAATTATACTGTCTGTCTATATGTCTTTCTGAACTTTATAGTGTGTAAAAATTTAACTCAATTATTGATTTTCCTCTCTTCAGGTGCAAGCGATAGTAGCAGCGACAGTGGTGTCAATGTTCGCGATAGTGATCAACACTATAACGGACCGTGCCATCAATGGGTCATTCGTGTTACTACTGGTAGCTTCGGCGGTCTTCACAGCTACGACCACGTGCTTTGTCTTGGGTACGTTACTGTTATGTGCTTTTGTTATATCTAATAGTGTTTTAAATACTTCGATTGTTAATCACTTGATCATTTCGCAACTTTAGACGACTTGTTGTTGAAGTAAAGTTGTCAAAGTAATGTTGATCGTCATTTTGAGTCATCATCAATAATATCCACAGCCTTTTCTGTCCCATTTTAAGATGTTTTCTCTTCTTTCATAATTTCCTGTTTTTTTTTGTGTATTGTGTTGCATGAACTCTTGCCAAATACATAAATGTTATTATGAATTACTTGCCCTGCCCTTTTGTGCCATTCTTCCGTGGTTTGTGCTTATTCTGGCCATGTCTTGACAAGCTTTTTTGTTTTATATTGGTACTCTTAAACGATAAAATATCTATATTAAGGAGTGCTTTCAATCTGCTGTTCCATATTAAATTTACTGTTCTAAACTGTATGGAACAGCTGTTTATTTATAAATTTCGAAGTTGGGCCAATAGTAAAAGTTATTCAGTTCGATGGTCTATCTAAAGCACTTCTTATAAAGTAAATTTATTCACACCATTATATGTGAAGGTAGTCCCAAGTTTTTTTAAAATGCACTAGTTATATTCTAGAAAGACAATTACCATATCCGCAAGCCATTTAAATTTTATAGCGTTTAACAAATCACATTAGACAAACGTGACAGCACATAGAATATAACGTTACTTACGGTCAGCAGTTAATTGTATGCAATTATTCTGGGCACGTAAGGATACTAAGATAAGATGATCAACATAACATCTCGTGAAATGTAATCGGTTTTATGGACTATTAAAATGCTGGACGGCACGTGCTATAAATTCACTAATCAGTTTCGGTCTTCATTACCCACATAAAACTATTCGAGAGCTTTAAAAACTGGCACAGTTTTTCTACAAAATGTGTTTTTTTATATCCCATAGATAACTCTAGGGTATGAATGAGACTGGCTTTTTATATTTTTCATTCACGATAATTTGACAAAGTCACGATTATTTATGTAAAAAACCCTTAGGTTAAATATAAAAAATAAAACATTTAATTCAGGCTATTTTTGTTCATATAAAGAAAATATGACAATGTCGCATTTTCTTAGCTTTAAATATGAATTATTGGTTTGAGTGAAAATAATTTACGAAATTATTTTTATCTATGAAACTTAGATACACACATCGAGAGTCTAGTGGTAACTTATCTTAAAAAAAATTAAAAATAATTTATATGCTAGTTGATTCTTTGACTGAGAACATCTCATTAATACCCTAGAGTTATGGGATATCAAAATGAAAACGTTGTATAGTATAGTTAGGAATACGTCTTGTTTAGCAGATTGGCTCACTTCGTATTTTTTTTGAGGTAACGCTATATCATACAACTGATTAAGAACGACATTTGTAATTTGAATATATGGACAATTCCAGAATTCACACTATCTACAAAATGACGGTGTATTTCAACATCACCCTCCCCTTTTCCAAATTTATTTGGGGTAGGTACAGTTACACTAGATGCCTTCTTCTTTCAAGTTCCTAAAGCGCTACTGCCATCATCTCAGTAATCATGGAAAACCTTTTAATTATCATATTTCTTCTTCCAGACTTCGTGATGGTCATGGTGATCTACGGCTCCCATAAGTTCAAGGTGAACCCTGACAATGTGGCAACGCCGCTGGCGGCTTCTATCGGTGATATTGTGAGCAACACAGTACTGGCTGTCACTGCGCAGTATATGTTCGAGCAAATACGTGAGTATGCTTTAACTATCCGCTTATAAGATACGTTGCATAAGAAAATATTGTCACTCCGTAGGGATGACACCTGTGAAAGAGTAATGAATATAAATGTGTTGGATGGATAGGGAGAGGAAAGATGGATGGATTGTGTGAGGGATGATGATTATGAAGGTAATCCCTATAAGGGAATTAATGGTAACGTGGATAAGAGGAAATCATTATGCGCTGATCCATTGGACAAAAGACGGAAGAAGAAAAAAGTTTATTTACAAAGACAAGACACAATGGTCAAGATTAAAGTAATTAGATGGATTAGGATGGGCGATGAGTTGGGTAACTGATTTAATGAGAACTATTAAGAGCTTAGTTACCTCTTGAACGAAACTTGACAAAAATAATAATACAAATCATCAATTTTCAAAATTAAAAGGTACTGATAAAGGAAGGAGTGAGAAAGGTGAGTTTAGTGAAATCAAAAATACACTCTATTGGTTAAAGATTTATTTGTCATGAATGTTTTCACACACTTCATTTGATTGTATGAACAATCACAATTTACTTGAAACATTGCATGAGTTTTATTTTATAGGTACTATCGGAGAACTTCATATCTAAGCACCGTAAAGACATTTCTGCTTGCAGGGCTCGGCCGCTATAGAAATCTCATCAACCAATAGTATCGCAGCATCAGATTTTTGATGTGTCCCTTGTTTTTGTAAATGAAAAAAAAGACACTAAACATTCAAATTAAAAACTTTCTCATCTTTGTTTCTTTTGTTCTGTTCCTAGTGGTCGAAAAAGGGTCACACATATGTGATCATTGTAACAGAAACTACAAAACACAAAAACGAAAAAATATTACTAAGTATTTTTTGTTTCATTGGTTGACGCAAAAAGAGGCGTTAATCGTGTTTACAGGATTTTGTTTTTAAACTGCTAAGATATGAATTTCTTCGATAGTATATGTAGATTTCACGCCTGTCAATGATCCAACTAATTTCGTACTAAAAATAATCTTCTTAGCGAGATATTCATCTATATCTGAACTAATTAATCTAAATAATATCGAGAATTTTGTAAGTACGACTAATCACTGTATTACAAAGTTTATCAAGAATCCTCTATCTTAAACTAATGGATTTAAAAAGTTTTCGTATTGATTGACGTCAATCATAATTAAACAATTTATTTAAATGAAACAATAGTATATTCAAAGAAGTCTTTGATTACTAATACAACTTGATCATTGCACTTCCTATTCGCTCGTCTTGAGTTTTGGCAGATAGTTTAAATTTGTCGTTAAGTGTCTTCTCCATCTTAGCATTTTGATGACAATCTAAGTCCGACCAGAACTTGGCCAGGACTTCAGCGTTATTAGCAGGGTCCAAAGGTTCCTCTACCGTACAGTATCAGGGCTCACAGGCCATGATTTCAAGTGTCATCATGATCAATTTGTTTATATAACGAGCAATGATAAACCTGTAAAGAAAAGTGACAGTTGCCATATGTTGTGTTCATTCATCATATTCTAGATTTTAGTTAGCATGTTGTGCTTTTCTGTCACGATCATTGTCAGCACCAACAAAACAAAACCGTATTGATATCATATCCTAACTATATATCCTAACTAATATTATAAATGCAAAAGTGAGTTTGTTTGTTACGCTTTCACGCTAAAACGGCTGAACAGATTTGAATGAAATTTGGCACATGGGTAGACCATGACCCGGATGCATAAATACTAAGGCGGATGCAACACAGACAGTAGCTATTCTGTAACGAAGTTGCGTCGGTATAAATAAAGTATAACAAACACAATTACACCACAGACATTTGAAAACTGTCTGCAATGTGATCGGCTCCGAAACACATTGTTTTAATAAAAACGACTGTAATACAGCTTAGTACTCGCTCAGCCTCAGCCTGCCTAGCTGCGAGCAACTTCGAAGTAGCGCTCGCTCGGCTTGCGCGCGGTCGTCACAGTTCTAACCTAACCTGACCCATGGTCACCCATTTCACAATTTTTCGACAGTTTATAACCTAACAGAAATAAATACTAAGTATGGGTGTCTGCATTGAATCCACCTTTTCATTGCCTTATACAAACAAATGCGGCTGCACTACCAACCGCTGTGTTGCAGCTGGATTCGGACCGACTATTACTGCTTCAAACCATTTGCAAGATAATGCGGCACTGACTATGGGTGTCTGTGTTGCATCCTCCTTTGTATTTGCTTGACCCGGATTAGGACATAGGATACTTTTTATCTCGATATTTCCACGGGATCGAGACTTATGCGAGTGAAACCGCGGGGCGCAGTTAGTTGATAATAAACCAACATTAAATTCCTCAATGTCATCCTAAGGGCTGATTTCACTAATGAAACTGAACGCGATCAGCATTTCTAAAACGTGTTCAAGAGCTGTCACTGTCAAAATTGTTATGGAATATTGTACACTGACAACTCTTGAACCCGTTTAGATGTGCTGAACGCGTTCAATCTCATTGGTGCGATCCGCACTAAGGCCTGAATTGTTCTTAAATTCAAATCACAACTGTCACCTCTTTAGCAGTCGTATGAAATCGCAATAAACACAGCAAATTGGCATTTACGTCTAATCTACTGGACAATCAAGCTTGCTGACTGTACGTTGTTTATACCAGTCAACTTTTACCTTAGTGTCCTTCTAACAATTTCGTAATCCTTACAGAGATATCGCTATGGCAGCCCATAGCGCTGATGTGCGTTTACTACAGCCTGCTTCCCCTGTGGGTGTTCATCGTCTGGCGCAACAAGTACACAAAGAAGGTTCTCACCAGCGGCTGGACTCCTGTCATCTCTGCACTCTTCATCAGTGGGTATGTACCCTACATCGTTAACGTCTCATACATTTATTTTAAAAAAATACTTGGCTCCCGCGATATCACCCGCGTAATAATTCCCATCGTGATTTTTTCTGGCATGAAAAGTGTCCGGTCTCACTTGAAAATGAGTCCTACAGGATACAGGCATTCTCGATATGGAGATGACATTAACTTAAGCATTAAAAAAAATCAACCCTGTCTTTGCTGTAGTGCAGTCGGGAAAAATATCAACATAACAGTATTACTCATAATATCACATCACATCACATCACGAATCAAACGAAAATTATCTTGGGAAGCTTTCCTAACTTTTTACCCGACTACGGCGAAGCAAAAAGGATGGTTATGATTTTGACCGTTATGTATGTATATAATTATGTTACCTCATAACTTCTAAACTCCTCATCATAATTTGACAAATGAGGTATTTTTGGAAGCGTCTTGACCGTCCGCTGGCTATAGGCTATGTGACGACACTTTAATTGAATATGGCACTGTCTCGACGACAAACTCAAAAAAAAGATGCCGTGTATCAAATGAAAGGGCTTTAATTAGCACATTCTAAATATATTAACCCCAAAATAAATTTAATAAAAATAAAATGTATAAAACTAAAACCTAACTACGACAAAAAATTATCTAAAAATTATCTATAAACAAGACATCACAGACAATAACACATTATCAAAAATGACTAGACACATGATAAGTAAATCCGTTTAAAATCCGGATTATAGTTATCATTTACTATGATTATGATTACGCAATTTTTTTATAATCATTAATATTTAAATCCAAACGATTGCGAAACGTGTCATATGACCTTCGTACCCAAAGCTTTTCTACTTTTGCTACATTATAAAAATACTGGATCACGTTTTGGTGACTTTGGTGCGTTACAGTGCGGATGAGAATCTCATCCGCACTCCAACGCACCAAAGTCACCATAGTTTATCGATGCGAATCACTCGCTAATCACCGATGCTTTAAGCAGCATGGATGCTGAAGTCCTTAATTTTACTTCGAATTTTTTAACATCACCATTATTTTTTCCATCAGCATCGGAGGTATTGTCCTCGACAAGGCAGTGGACCACTATCGTGGCTACGAAGTCTTCCAGCCAATCGTCAATGGTATCGGTGGCAACCTGGTCTGCGTCCAGTCTTCACGACTCGCCACCCACCTGCATCAGACCGCTATTCCTGGAGAGCTTCCGGAAAACACCAGGCTCGTCGAGTGGCCTTGGAAGACGCTGTTCTTTGGAAGTGAGCAACCGAAAATATACAAAGTCTTTTTCATTTTATTCATCATCTTTTGTTTTATTATAATTTGATACGACACTACTGCCTCGTTGGTCTAGTGGTCGCAAGCGCTATTTCTGGTTGGGTTCAATTCCCAGATCGGGCAAAAGTTTTATTGGGTTTTTCTATCTGGAATTTCTCAATAGCAGCCTGGAGTCTGGATTTGTGCCAGGCTGATGGAATTTGGTTCGCCCCCTATGCTATAAAAAATCAATGAAAACAAAAACAAAATAACATGAAACGCCTTCAATTCTTTCCAATGTGCTTTTTTCAAATCAAATTCTATTTATTTTCAGCTGCCGCAGCTAAAGTGGCTCGTATGCTGCTGATGCTTGCGCTGTTCGGTCAGATCATCTTCATGGTAGTCGCTGACGTTATGTACCAGGGCCATGTCACCTTACAATTACCCTTCGGCATCACTTATTTATTGAGCTCATTGTTCCAAGTAAGTAATTGTTCTAAGACATACTTCTTCCGTGTCACTTAGATTTTGCTACATCTTTGAATCTTGATGATTGAATAATATTGTAAACACAACATGAGCTATTTCTATAATTCCTAATCATCGGCAGTAAGAGAATCTGTTAAAAGTGAAAGACATAATATGCAGAATGTTAACTACGTACATTATTACTATAAATCACATGACTTTTAACCATAGTGCGTCCCCCACGAAAATTACTAAACTCCAAAACTCAATTGTAACTGAGGTATTATTCAACTTGTTTCCAGGTCATGGTGCTGTTATACCTAGCTTACATGCTCGTCCACCTGATGTGGCAGAAGAAGAAAGACCCTGACAACGCAGCCATCCCCTACCTCACCGCCCTCGGTGACTTGCTCGGATCCGTCTTCCTCGGACTTACCTTTTTCATCCTCTCACAGTTCGGTATGGAGTATGGAAACAACGTCCAGTGAAAAGGTAGGACACACCTGAAGGAATAAAGAAAGAAGAAATATGGATCTTAAAAAGTTAAATTCTGTTTCAAGGATGTTAACTAATAGTTTTGGACGTAAAATGATTTTTTAATAGTCCTGTATTTTTGAATAATCTTCTGGATTCTAGATCAAAATTGTTGCGAGACTGTCGTTTTACGAGTTTGTTCCTTTGAGGATCAGTACTGAATTGAAGTTTTATCTTGATGTTCCTTTAAGCTCTGCACGTTTTAGCATAGCTTACCAAAACGACATTACCAAAGGATATGGAATCATTCATCGCGTTTTACCAGATATCAATATTTTCACCTATGTGCTTTTAGATGATCATTTATTTTTTATTCTAATATGATTCGTGAGACAAAATGGATCATTCAAGTCCTATCAGTATTGATATATATTAAAATTAAAATTGTACATGTCAATTGGTGTGCCAATATGTTGATGTATGTTGACGACATCATAACTTTTTAACGCGACAGTATTTAAAATTTTCAAAGTTTTATCGTTTTTTGAACATTATTTATTACTATTATGAGAGATTCTTGTTGAGGTATCGCTCTCGTTGTATTAAGAGTTGACATCCTGAGAGTCAAACTGTGATATAAGAAATGTAAAATGTGATTAACGCAATTATTAATGTTTTGACATCAATTTTAATGAGATGGACAATAAATAATACGGCGGACTGGAAATTGATGAATTTGAACAGCTAAATTCAAAACTGCGTTACCATATTGACTCTTAATTTAAAGTTTTATTTTTAACACCGAGGATTTTACGAACTTCATCTGAGCTCAAATATTTTCTAACATTGGTTACCATCTGGAATTAGTTCAGGCTTTTAAGATGTTTTTTAAAAGATTGATTATATTATCTGCAGCCAGGCTTTTACCCTAAAAGCCAGGATACATGATGTTCCTAATCGAACTATTCCCTTGCGTTCTAATAGTTTAATTAGGTGTCACATCCAAATATAATTGGCGATAGTTTTAGATAATTTTGTAGATACGTGTGTAAATATTACCTGTACATCACTACATAGTGATGCTGTAACGTCATCTGTTAGTACTTATGTGATATAGCACTATTTATACACTTGGTTTTTGTATAAACTAGGTAAATTTTTGAAATCCTCACCAAAAATAATATCACATCAATGAAACATAAAACGAATGTGATTTCCAGAGCAGTTGATAGATCATGGTTTGTGAGTACAGTCGCCGCATGTCGCTGGTTACACTTCGACCTCGAAATGGCCTAGCGTGATACGGAGTTTCAATAGAATCAGAGGCCTGCTTATACTGCACGACGCCGCTGTACACATTTATAATACTAAAGGCAGGGCAATATCCTCATTCATCAGACTATTCCAAAACCTTCAAATTTTTCGTTGTTGATACCGATAAGACTTACATGTCAGGTTCTTTTTTATAGTCCTAGTAAGGTCATCAATTGAGATGGTCGAAGGTTGCCATGTACAATCGGTTGCCAATTTCAAAGCATTGCACGTAAGTACTTTTTTTTTTAATGATCGTTATTGATTTTCCTTTGTTGTTGTTTTTATCACTTGCTACCTTGTCAATGAATTTCGTTACATTCCGTACGTTGTCGTTTTCGTTGTGTTTTAACTACTTAATTTTTATTATATAAGAGATTTTATTTTTCGTTTTTTTTCAAAATTTTGGTATTCTAGACATTTTTTTGTTATAGCGATAATTTATGTTTATTCAAAAACCAAGTGTTAGTTCGTAATCTAGTTTATAGTTTAGGAAATTGAGTACAATAAAGCAATTACGTAGTATTTAAGTTAAGAGGCCTAAAATAATTTATTGAACTAATGTCTTATAGAGAACAGATTGGTCATGTCAAATATTAGGTTATCACTAATTTGATAGTATTAGACAAGCATTTGATGAACTGCGGGATAATTGCGTTACACACTTACAGTAGCAAGAGCGGACAAATTTTTCAAACATAATATGAAGCAATGGATTAGCAATATCCTTCAAAATCATTCAGATTCTGATTAAAAGTGTGTCCCGCAATTTAGATGCCGGAACTAGAGAACTAACGTAGAAATTATTATTAAACGTTTGTGTGAGATCTCAGAATAGTTTTTTTTTTTTTATATTTGGACCTGCTTATTTCTACCTCTACTGGCAAATACACAAACTTATTGTGTATAAAAATTGTATGTGTGATACATAAATTACAATTTATTTTTGTTAGTAAAGTTTTAATGAAATTATAAAAAAAAAAAATAGTCAAATTATTTGAGGGTACAGTCAACCGCGTGAAGATGTTGGTACTGTGAACTTTGTTCATACCTACTTGTGATGTATAATTACGTTGTTGACTGTGCTTCCTTGGCTGCAGTGCTTCTTAGTAAGATAATAGTGTCATTTAACCAAATATGTAAGTACCTAATCAAATATCATTTATTAGCGTACAGTCTCACACACTTTACAAAATCCTATCAAACATTTTTACTCTTATTTTTCTTAGTAACCCTCAGTTAATGAAGCAAATAGGATAGTAAAAGACATCTTAATCCAGATACCTACAATTTGACAGTGTTCGAGATACTGTACGCAAATAAAACAAAAGGTGACCATACTTCAGTAATTTTAAGGTATATTTTTTGAATGAATGATGTGATATAAATGAGAATTTAACTTGTATATAGAGAATTGTTATGTAGTACGTAAATCACTGAAAAAAGCTGTTGATAGTTTGTTAGAAACGCTTAACCCTTCATAAATGGCTGCACTAGACATCAAATATTAGTTAAAAAAATCGATGATTGGTTGCACGATTTTCTTCTACATTTTAGATTTTTTTTTTCATGAAACCTTCCTGACCATTTCTTTTTTCAATCTAAAGGAACAATTTCAGATATATATTAATTATCCGTACAACAGTTATTAAAAAAAAAAAAAACTGAAAAAAAAACATTTTGGTACAACATAACAATCCATGAAAAACACGACTAGTCAATATAGAAAGTCATAAAACACCCAAATTCTTCTGTCCCTCTTTTTTGTTGCATTTTATAATAGCTAATGTCTGTCTGTATTATTATTTTATGTACTTCTATTAGGTAATGTATACTATCTTTCGATAACGATTGTCCTTACATTTCTTTTTGTCTTAAGTACAACTGACTGACTTTAAGAAAAAGTTGTTGAATTATTTCATAATTAATTAATAATATACCTACTTAAACAATATTTGTGGCAATACGAAAATAAACACGCTTATGATTATGTATTTGACGAGAAAATAAAGTGCAACCATCCGTTTACTAAGGATTAAATAAAAACTCTTTGGTCCGAAAGTGCCATTAAGAATTCAAATTATAAATATTTTGATTTTTGTAACACTATTTATTTCTGTATAAAATTGCGATCTTGGTCCGTACATTTACTATTAATAATTATCGTAATTCATGTATATGAAAGAAAAATTCGCTAATTTGTAAAATGGTTAATTTAGTACAGAAGTCATTAAATGCTGTTATTAGTATCAATTTCTTGTTAATTATTATACAACTGATTTTTTTTAATCATTCAATAGTTAGGTACCTAAGACTTAAAACTATTACTAAGGAATATTATAATATTGACTTATATAGAATACCACTGCATGACATCAACCAACACTAAGAATTTGATACTAATTTTAGCATTTGGTCGTTTTTACATGTGAAAATATTGGAGAGAAAATAAAAAAAATGTGCTTCACACTGCCTACCGATTAACTTTATTTTGTCGTCCATACCTAATTTATCAGCAAGTTATCTACAACTATATTTAAAAAAAAAATATTTTCTCTTAAAACTTCGTACATAGACATTTATTTGTGACGCTGACTGTAATGACAATAGTCAAACGTCAAAGTTTTTCTATCCATTTACTCACATGTAAAAAAATTAAATAGTGTTATATAAAATATAATTTGATATTATGTACATTCCATATACACAGCTTTTGAACGACAATCACGTGGTTTATGAACTGTATTGTTTTAATCTTAAGTTTTATACCATCAATGTATTCCTATTGTGATGTCCAAACATAGTGTAATGTAATTTTTATTTAAAAATAAAATGGATTAATTTAATACTTTCGTTTTACTTGTGTTATACAGTGGTTTTTCCTTTTATAGCGGTTATTACAAGTTATCAGTCTGATAATATAATAAAAAAAACACGACAAATAAAATTATTAATTTATTTATTTATTAACACTTCAAGCACATAAATGTACAGAGGCAGACTTAATGCCACAGGCATTTTCTACCAGTCAACCTTTGGGTGATGCAGAGACAAACAGTGGTAGGTGCAATAGCGAGAATTGAGGAAAAAATATTTATTTAAATATAAAAATATATACCTATTAAAAACTATAAATATAATAAATACACCTAATTAAAATTGTCATTGCAGTCGGGGGCCCTCTTAGATTAAAAAGTGTTCCACAGAATGGTCCCCCGACTGCAATGACAATTTTATTTATCTGTTTAGTCAGGGAATACAACTTGTTTTTTACTTTTTAGTTCGTTTTTTAGCAGGGCAGTCGTGTTTTTAATTTTTTTAAATTAATTATTTTTATTTTATACATTTTATTGACAAGCTTTATTTATGCTAGGTGGCTTTAATTTAAGCACTAAAGGTGGTTTAGTCTCACGGCGAGGCGAGCGCGAGGCGTAGATAGGATGGACGTGGACAAGGACTGCTAAACAGGTCGTGCGATCGCGCTTACTCGCGAGGGCTAGCGCTGGGTCGTGCCGGTATGGCACGATAAATACAAGAATTCGACACGACACGACAAATATAAGAAAATCTGGGAAATCACCCTAACAATGACTTGTTAGGGTGATTTCTCAAGCGATTTAGTTTGTCTAGAGACTTCTTATCATGTGACTCGTGGATAATTTTTCGTTTATTCAAAACGCTGATTGCCAAACCTAGCTGTCTCACGCGACTAAGCGCGACATAAGTTTGGCCTTTGGCAAACATTTTAGAGCCTAGATCCACGACGGCTCTGTCCAGTGTCGTCCCTTGCAGCTTGTGCACTGTCACGGCCTAGCATAGTATAAGCGGTAGCATGCGCCGCTCAACTTTACCATGACCCCTTAACGGGTCGAATTCGAATATACTGGGTTCAATTTTGACACCCACGCCGACTGTGTTTCCACTTTTGGTTTTTTTGTTTTAGTCTAAGTTCATACTAACACTAAATGGATCCCTTGCTTGGTCTGAAATAAAAAAATTGAATTTGAATTTATCATCGAATTCAACGAAGACGGCTTGTGGTAATTCTCCAGGTTCAAGTTGGTCACGGCGGCGTAGCGCTAGCCATTCGAATTTTCGGATGATCCCATAGCGCCATTTACTGAGCCGTGTCCAACGTTAATGTTCTTTCGTAACATAACTCTAGATCCAACACCAATTTTTTAAAACGCGACTATAGGTAGGGGAAGGGTGTACGAGATGATTCACTTAAGGGAGAATGCTTGTAGTTTAAACGATATTCAACTTAATGCAGATGTCAAAGCGTTTATTTATAGTAAATTTATTTGTCTATCTGTTGTCACACTCAAAATGTGTTTTTTAGATCTACTATTATTCTAATTCACATTTTTTTAAACCCTACCAAAGAATCATCTTGTACACCCCGGTGTCCAAGATGATTCCTACGGTAGGGGCAAGATGATCCTGGGGATCATGTACCCCCAATCCTGGGGATCATGTACCCCCAATTTTGCGAATATTCTAGATTTTAGTATAATTCAATAAAAAATAACTTAACACAGAGTAATTTATTTATTTAAAAAGAAACAACATCTTAATTTATTAAATTACTTAAACTCAAAAATTAGTAAAATTAAAAAAAAATAACAATCAAAATTAAACGCAAAAAATAAATCTTTATACATCTAAACGTCGCTTTCCTGGAGTTGTTGTACACAAAGCACATGTGAATTCATCAGGATCATCGCTATCTATCCCTGCACAAACTCGATGACCCCATCTTTGGCATAAACAACATTTTATACATTTAGGATGCGTTTAGGGGGGGGGGGGGGGAAAGGGGCAAGATTCAGGAGCACGAAGAGCTATATCTGGATGCCGCTGACGGAATCCTCTCAGCCAATCATATCCAGCTTTTTCTCTGTGGAAAGGGTGTTTGATATTGTTTTTAAATATATAGGCTATAACGTAATCTATTAACATAAAGATGGTGTACAAGACGATCCGCACTGATCATCTTGTACACCAGTAGCATAATCATCTCACCCCAACATCAACTTTTCTATTCAATTTCGATAACATAACCTATAAGTTCTTAACTGTTACCATGCCATTAAAGAAACAAAATAGAACAATAAACAAAGGTACTAATACAACAGCCTTCACAATAGACTACCTAGAACACATCTGACATAAACTTAAAGTCAGCCTTACCTTAGAATAACGACACGTATTTTTTTTTTTTTTCACAAATAATTTCTTGGTCACTCACAAAGCCACTGCGATTCACTGAAGCATGGGAATATCGGGAACTACGTTTTACCAATGAAAACAACTAGATGTCACTGGTAGTTTCGTTGCAATTCAAAAGGATCATCTCACCTCAACGGACCATCTCGTACACCTTTCCCCTACCTCCTGTTTTATTGGGATCGGAAGGAATGAACTCCACTTTCGGCCGCTGTCCATAGGTTTTGACTTCTATAGATGTATCCACTGCCATCACTTCGTACATCCGGCATGTTCTCGAGAGCTCAATGGTCATGCCGGTATTGTACTCATCTACTTGTTTTAATGTGGGAAATATGCGCACACACTCGCCATCTGCAAATGGACCAGTCAGTGGGACTCGACGACGATCCAGTATTTCGAGTTGCTGCATAGTAAGTTGACCAACCCGCAAATTATTTAAAATATCCACAAAAGTAGTATCATAAATAAATTTTTAAAAACTGAAGTATTTGTTTGCTATTTCAAAATAACGACCTTCACCTTTACTTTTAATCTAAATAAACTAGTATCATAATCTAAAACTTCAAATAAATATAGTATGGACTATGACTCCAGCACAGTAAAGTGCTCTCTAAAAGCCTCGGCAATGTCACTGTGGTCAGAAGAACCATTGACACTCATCGGTTCTTCTGACCACAGTGACATTGCGTGCGGTGCAGTGACCACTTTACTGTGCGGTCGCCCTTAGGTCCCACGTTTGGTGAGGTGAGTGGTGGTGAGCCCGTTGTTGTGATGGGGAAGAATATAAAGATACCTGCGAAGAATGTGGATAAAATTATTAGAAAAATGCAGCGTGAAAAATCTCCTGGTCACGATGGGCTCAGTATGGAGCATTAAAAATTTGCGGGGGTTCATTTGCCGCGTGTACTGTCTATGTTTTTCAGCCTGTGCATAGGTCATTCGTATTTGCCGGAGCCGCTGATCCGGACTATAGTTGTTCCTAGAGTTAAAAATAAGACGGGTGATACGTCTGACATCAGTAACTACCGGCCCATCTCACTCTCTACTACAGTAGCCAAGATACTTGACAGTGTGCTGAATAGTCGCCTCACCGCACAGGTTGAGTTGCACGATGCTCAGTTCGGTTTCAAAGCAGTAGTAAGTCTGAAGCGGACTGACATGTACTACACCGCGAGGAGGACGCCGGTATACGCGTGTTTCCTCGATTTGTCAAGAGCATTTGATCTGGTTGCATATGACATTCTGTGGGGCAAGTTGAGGGACGTGGGTGTGTTGGCGGAGTACACATCCCTTCTCAAATATTGGTACTCTAACCAAAAGAACCGGGTGAGGTGGGTGGGTTCACTGTCGGACTAGTACAGGCTGGAATGGGGAGTCAGACAGGGGGTTGAGCTCGCCTTTGCTGTTTAACCTTTATGTCGACCTGCTTATCAGGCGACTGAGCGGTGCAAGTGTCGGCTGCCACATCGACGGAACTTGTATCAACAATATAAGCTATGCAGATGATATGGTACTTCTCAGTCCGTCGATAGGTGGGTTGAAGAAGTTGCTATCGACCTGCGAGACCTATGCGGAGGAACATGGCTTATTATACAACGCGAAGAAGAGTGAGCTTCTTGTATTTAAAGCACCTAGACAGCAGCCGCGCAGTGTTCCACCCGTAAGTCTCAACGGCGTAGCGTTAAATATTGTCAATAGTTTTAGGTACCTTGGCCACATTGTCACAAGCGACCTAAGGGATGACGTAGACATAGAGAGGGAGCGCAGGGCGTTGTCTGTGAGGAGCAATATGCTTGCCCGCAGGTTCGCTCGTTGTACTATAGACGTCAAGGTTACCCTTTTTAAGGCGTTCTGTCAATCGTTTTACACAAGTGGCGTGTGGGTGTCATACACGCGCCGACCCTACAGCGTCTTGCGTATTCAATTTAGTAATGTTTTTAGGATGCTGTTGGGACTGCCATGGCGCTGTAGTGCTTCAGGAATGTTCGCAGGGGCTCGCACAGATGGTTTCCATGCCATTATGCGAAAGAAAGCGGCCTCTTTACTACAGCGCCTGCAGGCTAGTAGCAACAGCCTTCTAATAAAAATGAGCGGACTGTCCGTTTCAGGGACACCCGGGTGGGGACAGTGCTTAGTCTTCATTCATAACTGTTTTAATACTAACAATACTAACTTATATGTAAGCAAGCCTTATTGTTACTAACACCATTATACAAACATATTTATGGACCTAGTCTGAAATAAAGTTTTATTTATTTATGAAAGTTTAGGCAGGTACATTTTATTTCCACTATTATGCAATAAATGGTGTTGCGTTTGTTTGTAGGTAGGTACTAGCCTAAGTATGTTACTCGTGTGACGGTGTGATGATGAATGAATTCTAAAACTCAATCATCTACGAAACCATCCACTCATTTAGACATTCTCAGTCTTATTAAATTCTGATTAAATCGTTTGCACAGCCAAAGATGAAGTGTTTGTTTTGCACCTAGACCATATCTAAGTAAAAGTGGTACCCATAAATTATATATATGGCGCGGAATAAGCTGGGCTCATTACAAAGATTGGTCCATGGCAGCTCTAGACACAGAGCGAGGTAGAACAAGAGTAGTGAGGTTCTTTGAACAGCAGTGGGATAATACGGACTATGTTGAATTACGCGGCAGAAAGAGAGGCAACTTCTACCACCTAATACCTTATAGCACCTGCCATCTAATCTCTTCACTACCCTTGGTTGACTGGTAGAGAATGCCTAAGGCATTAAGTCCGGCTTTGTACTTTTTATAAGTGTGAAAAGTTTAAATAAATAAATAAATAAATAAACTTCTAGGTGAATATAACTGTAAATTTTATTAGCGCTGTGCGACCTGAATTGCACTTTATTATGTTGCAGCAAGAGTCGCTTTTTTGTGTGTATTTTTGGTCAAGTTTGATAGAGCTATCTAAGAAACTATCATGGAATTAAGAAACAGCATAATTAATTGCCTCGTTGGTTGTAACTTTCTAAGCCTAAGAGTAAGTCACCTATATCTTTAATATAAAAAATTTAAAAAAATTGCTAGATGAGTTTGGCGTTTCCTATCTGACTACCAACAAACTCAGAGGTCACAGTCTCTTTTAAAGTCCAGACATAATTTTGGTCAGGCCATATGAGGACCATGTAGATTAGTCTGAAATGGTCTTTTGAGAAAAGAACCACACAGATTTGAGTGGACCTGTCCGTCAGTGCAAGCATTTGTCACAACAGATAAATTAATCAAAACAGGTAAATACACTCACTGGCACAATTGACCGCCCACCTTGTATTTCTTTCAATGTGCAGACCACATTTGATGAGAGGTACGTTACAAGGTACCTTTAAGGTAAATAACTTTTTTTTTTCAAGACAAAAGTCTTGAAAAAAAAAAGTTATTTATTAAAGGATTACTTAATCCCAAAAATGGATTTAAAAATCCTGGAAAAATCTTCGATGTACATTTAATCATTTTAATTTTGAAAAACGTGGTCCAATTAAAAAATAAATACAAATTAATGATGGGTGTCGCCTCGGGCACTAATGACTTCTTGGAGCCGGTCCATCCATGATATCTTGGATATCCGATAGAGGGATATTGCACCACTGCTCTACCACAGCCGTCTTGAGCTCTCCTAGGGCCGTAGGGACTGGTACTCTTGCTCAGAAACGTCTTTTCAGGTAGTCCCAAATGTGCTCAATTAGGTTAAGATCGGGACTGTATGCCGGCCATGGCAGAACTTGAATCCCAACCTCATTAAGATACTCAATGACGGACCTTGCGGTATGGCAACGTGCATTGTCATGCATTAATTTAAAGTTGTCACCACCAATGAATGGTGCGAAAGGCATGACATGGTCTTCAACAACTTCCTCAACATATCTTTGAGCATTCACACTGCCTCTATCGAACACAATAAGATCGGTACGAGCCTCGTAAGACCATTTATGGACCCACCCTTGTAACCCACTGTTTCGGTTTTAAACCTTTTATTTTGGCGCCTGTAGGCACGCTGACGTACATCTGGACCTCTTAAGGCTATTCTGCTCTCATCTGAGAACAGTACGTCCTTCCATTCCTACACAGTCCAGTCAGCAAATACTCGCGCAATAGCAAGTTTAGCTTCGGGAGCTGGAAGAAAAGCACGCAGATTTCTTTATACCAGTCTTCTTCTACTCGTACGTTCACTCACACTGACATTTCTCAACTCAAAAAGGCACGTAAAAATATTTCGGACAGAAATCAAGACACAGGTACAAAAATGGTCAAGATAAAGCCGCATGCCTGTAAACCTACAAAATTATAATGGCATACGACGACGGCTTAATCTTGCCCATTTTTGTTATTCATGACTTTATGCCCACTAGAGGGCGCCATATTCATGATTTCATGTGACGTCACATAGCCTATAACCAGAAGACAATCAAGACGCTTCCAATGATACCTCATTTGTCAAATTATTATCAGTAGTTTAGAAGTTATGAGGTAAGTAACAGATGAACATACATACATACACACTATACATACCGGTCAAAACCATACCCCTTCTTTTTGCTTCCTCGTAGTCGGGTAAAAATATATTCATTGTAGTTCATTCATGAGCCATTCCGTGAAAAATTGACCTTAGGAAAAAGTACTGTCACAAACATTTACAAACATCTATTGAATGTAGTTTTTTTTATGTACTGTTTAGTTCCTATGCTTTCAAAAAAATATATAACTGAGTCAATTGTTCCTAATATATCTGATTAAAAATTAAAAATAAGAAGCTAAACAGGCAATTTTAGCGTGTCAAACCTGTCGCTAAGTTTAACTAACCCGATATATTACTTTCCTCTATGAACTAACCGATGTTCCAGGTTTTTTAAGACACCTCAGCGTTTTTTGTGATATTTTAAAGAATACTGTTTTCTTTTTTTTAAATTATAACATAAATTTTATAAAGAAATCCTATTGTATTACAATAAAATTCTTAAAATAATGATAATCAAATTAGTACTAAAGTGGACAATCCACTTTAGTCACTTTTGTTTTATTTGCTTTCAATAGTACAAAACTACCAAAGCGAGTTATTTTATTTTCATGGTAACGTTACTATGGTAGAATCAGGCATTTCTTTTTACCCATCGGGCAACCGTGACGCGGTGATCGGTGACGAAAGGCGTACGAACTACAGCCGGTCGATTCTGTAAAAATCTCACCGTGAAAACTTAGGTGAAGTGAGTTTGTTTTTGCTTGGAATTGACACTATTGACAGCTCACTTCGAGCTCACTTCACCTAAGTTTTCACGGTGAGATGGTTACAGAATAGCACTGCTGCACTGCTGCAATGCTATTCTGTGTGAGCGAAGCGGAGTGAAGTGAGCTGTCAATAGTGTCAATTCCAAGCAAAAACAAACTCACTTCACCTAAGTTTTCACGGTGAGATTTTTACAGAATCGACCGGCAGGTAGTCAAATAAGAAGTCCACTGTAGTCCACAGACTACATAGAGATACTACGTATACTATAGTCACAGTTATAACGTGATACTGGGAAGTTCATTTGCGAATTATACCTACTTTATACCTTTATCTGCGTATGTAATGAAATAATATCAAATCAAATATATATTTATTTGGGACAACTCGATCCAAGGGTTAGTTACAAAACTTAGAAAACTATTGTTAGTACTTAAATCACTCATCATAATCCAATCACAAACACAAAAATAAAATAAAATACCCCTGTGGTGAGACACCCCGCTCCGTCAAGATAACCAATAGGGACCTCCCTAAAAATCACCAGACGAACGAAATGCCTCAACACAGGTGCACGAACATCTTCAGCTACTGTTTTCAGGATGCTGTTGTGACTCCCCCGCACCCTCCTCATAAGTGACACGACTTTTTTCCCCATAATGATTCCCTCTAAAAGAACAAAGATCGTGTCGTCATTATTGTAAGTAAAGTTCCCGAGTTCACGTCCGTTTAGTGTCATGAAATATTAGTGGACTTTTGCAATTGTCCAATATGACCCGCTTACTAACGGGTCAATTTTCTCGGAATGGCTGCCATTCATTCAAAATTCCCACTTTCTAAATATTTAAAACAGCGCTATCTTTTTTGTTCATACTTAGTCTTTAGTTCCGGAAAATTCCCCCAGATGGCAGCAGCTGTATCTACGATACACAAACCCGTAGAAATAAAGGTGATTCTGGTTTCACAGCACGGACGTTGCGTCATCCTGAAAGTTGTAGTTTAACTTACTAAAAGCAGTACAGATGGCGCTACAATACCTCTGTTAACAGCAAAAAAGGATTACAGGTAATTGAAAAATTACTAAAATTACAATTACGCATTTATCATTGTATATTTCTAAAGACTGCAATGCATTTTTTTTCCATCTTTTGTGTTTCAATTTGCTGAAAAACTGTTAACTTAGAAACTCAATTCATATGATTTAATTAATTTGTAGATATTTATATAAGTACCTATATCTTTATAACTCCATATTATGGTTTTCGTTGCGAAATGAAACAAAAAGAATATCATTTGAGTCCCGTATCTTTTGTTCACTAGAAACACTCGTGTATCTTATTATGCGCGAGTACCTAGTTACGGAAACTACATGTATCTCGTTTTATTTTCGTAGAAAGAGCGAGATAGACATACAACTACTATTCATAATGTCAAACGTCATTGCAAACTGTAAGGCAAACAAAAGATCAACGCGGACGAGCTTTTACATACAGTACCCATTTCCACCGCCAGAGGCGCCACAATAGCTCGAAAATACAACGAACCATGATAAATACCGGACGTGGGGTCCGGAATACGAAAACATATTTATTAGACGAAACACATTTAATACTTCCAATAAATCATACGAATGGAACAAACGGAAATTTTGTAGGTTAAAATTATGTCAGAGCTTTCAATGTCATCGTTCTACCATCGATTTAAAGATTTTCAGCGAACGAATTACCTCTACCAATTATGTTGGGAAACTAACATTGGGAATGTGTGTAGCTTGAAAATGGCATGGTTGTGGTAAGAGAAATATGCGATAGTATTAGAAAATGGACGCGGTACACCTGTTCTGGATCGCGCGGTGGCCGCGGCGCGCGCCCGAAAGCTATTGCGATCGTTATGCTCGGCGGCGGGCAGCGCGCGTGCGCGTGGCGGCCGCCGGAGCCCGTCAGTCGGCCGCGAGCATCGGGCCCCGACATACCTTGCCCAAAAATCCGCCGCCTAAAGGTACCCACCACACCCGTACTATTTTAAACCGTTCGAGACATCGCGCATGCGAATATCGATCCGCTTCACTCGGAATGGTCCCCGTATCTAGGTTAACCGGCTAAAATTAAAGGTGCGTTCTGAATTCAAGGTTGTAACCGCCGGCGCAGCTCCGAAATAGAGCTATCGTGCATGGAAAATGGAAAATATGTACCCAACGCACGTTGTCTTTAAGGGCGATTATCGTGTGCGTCACACGCCGTAATGGCGGACGGGAATTATGTAAGAATCGTACGTTGTTGTTTGAAAAAAAAAATGAAAATCCTATGTGTAAGTGTAGGCTGAGGTCTGCTATCGAACTTTTCCGTCGATGTTGAATCAATAGACCTGCATCTCGTATGGTATACCCGCGACCCGCGAGTGACGTGTTGTTAGAGCGTTGAGCCTTTGCTTTTTGTCAATATAACGTTTTGGGAGTGTCTCAGGATGGTCAGTAAGTACACGGGCATAGAATGAGTGTTCCTATGTGAAAATTTTAAATATAAATTGAGCGGCTCGCTCTGCAGGGAAGCGATGACTGCTAAAACATTGTGTTTCGCTCGAGAGCATGTTACATGAATTTCAGTGGACGCCACTCGGTTGTGCCAACGCTTTGTCGAAGCTTTCCATTATATAAACTAATGAAGCACACAATACACGCTGTTATAGCACAATAACCTTTACAAGGCCCTAAATTAAGCTGATTTATGGTGGTCGTAAAACTCTGGAGTTAACCTAATTCCACTTATTAGCTTTTCTTAGTATCTTGTGTTCCTATAGCAGACATTAAACAATTGGGTTTTTGTATAAATATAACCATACTCCCATATACTGATAGTATTGATTGTCAACCACATTTTCATTCTGAAGTTTCAGTTTTCCGACCGATTCTTTTCAGGTTTCAGTAACATTCACTAATATCAGTGAATTATACAATAAGGTTCCTATATAGTAGTAAATAAAAAGAATATTAAGCTAATACATAAGTTTTTCAGTAGCAGTGCTAACCTATAAAAATTCTCACGCCATTTCCGCATGCGACCGATAGATGTCGCTACATGCCACTATCGACTTTTCCGAAGGAATGCAAATAAATATTCCGGTTTTAATCAAGAGAGACATTATTATTTTAAAGAATGTTTATTAATTAATACTATTAACGTAGCCATAGGTGTGCCAACATATCTAATGACTGTACTTACTAAGAAGTAATTACAATCTTAATTTATTTTCTTCTAATGTTAGCACATTTTAATTAATTAGGTGGTGATTCAATTTTAATTCAATCCTATTTTTACTTCTTAATACTTTAATCAAAACTCCTTTTTCCGTATTCCTAAATTTTACTATGACTAGGTATCATGTAGGACTTACCAAGACTTATTGCTAATTACCATGATGTAATCTCACCCTCTTTTCCAACATTGTTTCATCCCTAATATTACTGAATATTTCCATTTTAACATCATGAAATTACTTACTTATATAACAATAAAATGGTAGGTTACACATGACCATAAGCAAAATCACCATGAAGATGGACACGCTCAAATAAAATTACTGAATATTTCCGTTTCAAAATCATAAAATTACTTACATCTAACAACAAAATGGTAGGCATGACCACAAGCCAAACCACCATGAAAATGTATGCTCTAATCTCGCATAATTTTCCATAAATTTCCCCCAAATCTATTTTCTTCCTAGAAATATTCATATTCATCTCTTTATTGGCGTTCCATAATATTAACAAGATCTTACAATGGCTTGAAGCTAAGATATGAGTACAATTACAAACCCTGCAAAACAGCAAAATGGAAAAAAGCATATTTTAATTAGATAATATATCAATAGACAACAGACAGTCAGAATAGTTCCCTTACTTGATCAGGTCCTAAAGCTCCGATGCCTGTCGCTGCCTATTAAATACTGACATTCAGCCTTATCTAGGCAGACTGAAAGTCGGCTACAACCGTAGGATGATGTAATAGGTCCTGTGTATTGTGAGTCATGCTATGGTGACCCGTTTTCATCCTCCATAGATCGTGAACTAAATAATACTGGCCTGGAACTGTTCTCCGGCAGGATTAAAGCCCCTTTTAGTACTGGAACTCATAGGTGATTTAAAAACTTTAACTGATTCAATCTGCCTAGACTTTTCCCAACATTGTTTGGGTCGGCTTCCAGTCTAACCGGATGCAGCTGAATACCAGTATTTTACATGGAGCGTCTGCCTATTTGACCACCACAACCCCGTTACTAACTAAGTAAAGCATTTTTCACAGGTTTTTCGTAGTTAAATAAAAAGTTTTTAAATATTAATTCTATTACCTATATATATACTTTATTAATAGAATGAATATTGAAAAACAATTCATTCTAATTATATATACTCGTACTTCTATACCTACGAAAAATCGGTGTGTAAAATGTTTTTATTTTCTTGTTAATTAAGTTTTCATTATGAAATCCTTTTTATTCTGTGTTTAGCGTAAAAGTTTAAACATGTTTTCCCTAATTGGTATTTTATTTTGTAACTCAGTATCTCAAATTAAGTTCCTTAATATGTTGGTAAAATTATTATAATAATTAAGTTCCTTAATATGTTGGTAATATCTGAATAAATGGACACAAGTATCTATTGCATCATATGCCCGTGCTATCATGATATATTTCATACTTACTTATTTGAACAGGCTTCTGTATATCTACATAATTATTATTCTGTATATTTATAGCCAATACTTATGGAAATGTTGACTTTATAGTAGGTATCTACCCATGCAAAGTGCTTCAATCAATCTATTTCTTCGCTTCCTATTCAAGACAATATGTCTCAAGAACTTGCCTAGATTAAATACTAGTTATTTCAGTAGCCAGCGGTGCTATTCTGTAAAAATCTCACCGTGCAAACTTCGGTGAAGTGAGCGTGGAGTGAGCTGTCAATAGTGTCAATTCCAAGCAAAAACAAACTCACTTCACCTAAGTTTTCACGGTGAGATTTTTACAGAATCGACCGGCTGATCTGTAGATTACCTATATATTTTTTATGAACATTAATTTTTCAGTATCGTAGATCTTGCATATAAAAAAACACCAACTCACAACATTAATTTAATGCAAATTATTCCAAATCCTCTTCTCAATCTTTGACAGTCGTTACGGGTAGTCAGAATCTCGAAAATCTGACAACCAGTCTTACCAAGGGGTATTGTGTTACCCAGTAACTGGATTGTGAAAGTCAGATAGGCAGTCGCTCCCTGTGAAAGACTGATATTTAGCTGCATCCGGTTAGACTGGAAGCCGACCCCAACATAGATGGGAACAGGCTAGGCTTTGATGGTGATAAATTATCACTTAACCTGTGCAGAAAACGGGGTGGTGAAATCGTCACGGTAGCCCATGAAATTCTAATTCTCTTAAGTTTTTTGCAATTAGCAGGTCAAGTTGTATGTTTATCAAAATATGTTTCACGACTGTAACAAATATGACTTTACAGAATAATATAATCATTAGAATCAGAAATACAACTCCTTAGTAAGATAGAATAATAGTCAAATTTCATGCATGCCTTTGTGCGTATTTTCTGTTCATTTTATCTTGTCTGTTTATATGAAATATTAATTATTAATAATATATATTTCATGAAATAGTCATTCAATAGGATTACATAATATAAATTTAGACAGTTGTATTGATGATTTTTATGATTATAATTCTATATATAAATATTTGGTACGGCCGAGAATCATATTTAGATCAACATTATAACCTGACACTGAACTGCAAATTGCAAAATACGTAAAAAATTTGATTTCGCGGGCTACCGTGACGATTTCACCTTAACCGCTAAAGGTACAGACGCCAGCACATCAACCTACCCGAAACTGTCAAATTTTCCCAATCAACTTTGAACCTTATACTTTAGTATTAAAGTTGAAACTCTATTAAAGAAATGTGACGAGTTGTAGTAGGTTGATTTGCTGGCGTCTGTATGATCTACGAGATCTAAGAGGCACTACTATAAGGATTATTTTCATAAATATCATCATTTCTCTTTCTTTCCCTTATCCCAACTTATTTGGGTTTGGTACAGCATCTCTTCTTCTTCCATGCTTCTCTATCAGTCGTCATCTCAGTAGTCACCCCCTTTTTACCCATATCATCTTTCAGACAGTCCTTCCATCGTTTTTTTGGTCTCCCCATACCCTTAAGCCTCTCCCCTACAGGCGCGTTTTTATCGCGCGATAATAACGTAACCGATAATGCGATATCTGTTTTCAATACATTTTGTATTAGAACGGCCACGAAGTTACACACTGCGGCGATAATAACGACGCAATAGAAGTAGGACGCTTGCGTTCCTCCGTCCTGCGATATACCGATGTGTTCTTAGATCATTTTGTATTAAGACGCATGCGATCTTACACACACCTTCATTAATAACGCTAGTACAGTGTAGTGCTGGCGGGGCCTGTAATGTAGGTTACAAGCAGACGTTAGGAATATTGGACAATAAAAACGCAGCTGTGTGCAAGGAATCGAAGCACATTATCGCAATTGCATTGTAGCAGTGATAGCCTATTGGTGTGATCGTCGGACTGCCAACTCACAGGTCTCGAGTTCGAACCCAAGGCACCTCTGACTTTTCGGATTCATGTGCGTATTGTATAATTATCACTTGCTTCAAAAACAGTGAAGGAAAACATCGTGAGGAAACCGGCATGCCTGAGAGATATTCTTGACGGCATGTGAAGCCAAGTCAGAGGCCCATGGGCGGCTTTAAAACTCTGACACCAGGTTAGTCACAAATCACATGAAAATAAGAGATCGCAATCACAATATAACGCTGGCGTTATTATCGCGCGATAAAAACGCGCCTGTGGGGGAGTGGCTTTATACCCATCCACATTACTCAACACTTAAGTATTACTATTTTCATAAACATTTTCAATTATAATTGCACACAGTAAATCCCACTACTAATCGTATCAACTTAAATAAATTAAGATTAAAACTGTACCGAGGTTAGCAATAACGCACAATGTAGTAACGTCGACCCCTGACATTTGGGAAACGAGGCCAGGGGTTGCAAGCCTTGGGTCGGGAAGAGGATAACTTTTATGTTAGGTAGGTACATATCCCCATGTTCTGTTAAGTTTATTTAATATTTACTTAGTTAACTTCACGATTAGCCTCATTAGTAGGACGGGCAGAACTTTAAGCTTCGCTTTAAATAGGCACAGGTTTAAATGTTACTCAAGTTACTATTTTTTGTTTATTTTATTTGGATTCTCTTCTGTTTTATCTCTAAAAAGCCTTAGTTGTTTTACCCACATTTATTATGTATGAATGAATCATTTAGGTTATTAAAACCAAGCCACTTTGTCATAGGAGTATAATAGTTAGGTTACCATTTTAAATTAATATTGGTAATGCTTTTCCCATATATACCTTTCTCGTCATTTAAAATCGAATTAACAACGCGAAGGAGTATCCTTCCTATTTTTTGAAAACACCAAGTAGGTACCTAACTAAATGTGTAGGAATTTTACCATGCATGTTCCGCTCTGAAAGTGGCATAGGTACACAACTACACATAAATCTACGCGGAAAAACGCGCGTCTACGCCTCTCGACTGGCGGAATTTTGCGCGCGTTTTTCCTTAGTCTTACCAAATCGAAATAACTTAAGTCAGAATTCGGTGAGTCCTCCCTTCTCTCACATTGAATAATTAACAGATATTTATGCGAATTAATTATAAATTTTATGGCCAACCATGATTTTGTATACTTAGGACACGTATACGGCTGCGGGTTCACTTTCGGTAGGTATATTGTCGATATCGCAAAAATCTTTTCATTATACATAACCTTTTGTCTGTAATACTTAGGTATTTACATTTAGCTGTGTGGTCGCCGCTTATAAAATAATGCTCGCTACATGTCTTTTTGTAGGACATTTCATGTCGTGGGAAATTTTAATTAATTCTCGCGCGGAATAGTTATTTATCCAACATGTGAGGAAAGTTCGTTTTTCCTATGAGTTTTGATTTTGAGTCTTGAGCGAACGAAGGATTGAAAAATAGAATCACGAGCGCAGCGAGTGATTATAAATTTCAATCCTGAGTAAGCGAAAGACTGAACAAAACGAATAGCAAATGAACTTGCTCACATGTTGCATACAAAACTTTTCACCACGACCAGCAAGAAAGTATTCAGTCATCATAGGTAAATAAATTAAAAAGACACAAAGCAAATCAAAATAATTCTTTATTTTTTAAAATATCTGTAAAACTTAACATAAAAAAATCAGGCAAGGTTAGTTTCTGAACGGGATCATTACTTTCCTCACTGTTCAAACAGTGAGGAAAAACCAACTTTCCTCACTGTTCAAGCAGTGAGGAAAAACCAACTTTCCTCACTGTTTTCGTAGAGGAAAGACACTTCTTTCGTGCGGGAGTGGTGAAAATAAATTTCCTTAGCTCAGAAAAAAATGGTTCAAGTCGGTATTTAGTGGTATTTTGTACTAAATCGTGCACTAGCTTTTTCATCCTTGTGGATGTCGGAAAATATCCTACAGGAACGTACTATCGGGATCAATAGAACCCTAATACTTTTGTATACAGGTTATAAAGTATCTGTGTCCCAAATTTCATCAAAAACACTTATTAAACAGCCACTTATTTTAAAGATATTACGCTGAGTTTTTCCGCGTAAAACAGCGTACCAAAAAAACGCATGTAAAAATTAAATTAATGGACTGAATTGTTTGATATAAAGACAGTTCAAATCCAGATAAAATGCAGAAAACGATGGTCTAATTTAATTTAATAATGATAAGTAAATATTTAATTAAAATTACTTTTCGGCCTGAAAATTAAAGTTCTATGTAGCAATTATATCAATTATAATAATGAATTATTTAGTTGAACATGGGTCATCAATCATTGAATTGAACAATGCATGGTACCTACCTACCCATTACTAAATTATTCATTTATTTCTTGCTTACATTACATACGTACCTTATAGGTAGGAAGATAAAAATTACCCTTAGGTACACCTAGGTTCTCAATTCAGACTACACTTTCCTGTCAACAGAAAACAAAACGTAAATTCCTAAATATTACTAGGCACTAAAATGCCTAGCATCTACCATGGCTAGCTACTACATTCTGTTGAGTGATGACCTTTCTAACAAAACTAAACTAAACAAGTTTTTCCAGCTTATGCATCCTCCTTACCCATAGTCAATTCTGAACTAAGGCAGACAGAGCTAACTTTTCAACGACTCCTCTCCTGTGCTTAGATTTCTTCATAATCATAACTTTCCAGTTTAATTAACCTAATAATGTTATCTAACAAACGTGCACATTTGTTTGTCTGGTCATAAACTCAGCCATAAATCTGCAAAACAACATTAATAAAAATAACTCTGTAGACTCTAGTATACAAAATAAATACGTTCAACAAAAAATGGCCCACCAAATCGATAAAAACAAATAATCGAATAATCAATCAATAACCAACTAAAATAAAACAGAAGTAACCATAAATGTTAAAATAAATTCCGCTACTGGATAACAGATGTCGCTGTTTAGCACATCATGGCGGCTATTTATTTTTACGAAGCGAATTAATGGTTTTATAGCTAACACTTGTTTGGTAATTAAAATTATGGGGTATTTGTTATTTTCAATTTGAAAGTACATTAATATTCAGTGTGAAATTTATGGAAAATAAAATTGGGGTAATTACGTCAGGCTGTCAGGTATAAGGCAAGAAAGAACCGATATATTAAAATTTGTTTGTGCATTAATTGTTGCAGTAGGTAAACGGTTGTATAATTAATTGCCAGTCAGTTTCAACGCTGTTTACGCATTGCCCAGCTTATTTTTGCTATGACGTCATTATAATAGCATACAATAAGCTAAAATATTAAAAGAATATAAAAAAAATGCGGGATTTATTTTACATAGGTACATAATATGATAGAAAGGTGTGCTAAAGGTCCATAATTGGTTTACTGTAAATAATTTAGTATTAAATCAGAAGAAAACTAAATGCATAAGATTCGCGTTACCGAATGTTAGAAGTAGTGAATGTCACGTTGTACTGAATAAGGAGACACTAGAATTCATCGAAAAAACGGTTTTCCTGGGAATCACGCTTGACTCAAAACTACAGTGGGGTCCTCACTTAACATCACTTGCAGGGCGGCTAAGTTCAGCCGCTTACGCTGTTTGGAAAATCCGCCAACTAACAGACGTGGATACCGCGAGACTGGTCTATTTTAGTTACTTTCATAGCATCATGTCTTACGGTATTTTGGTGTGGGGACGGGCCACAGATATTGACTCTATATTTATTCTGCAAAAGAGGGCTGTTAGAGCCATCTACAACCTCCGCAGAAGCGAATCTCTTAGGGAACTGTTTAAGAAAATTAATATCATGACGGTACCTTGTCAGTATATATATGAAAACATTATGTATGTTTGAAAAAATCTACATCTCTATAGTAAGATAAGTGACAGGCATAATTTCAACACAAGAAATAGGAACAAATTAGATCAACCACGTTTCAGATTGTCTAAAGTACACACTTCTTTTATGGGGTACTGTGTAAAATGTTATAATAAAATACCACTCGATATTCTTCAACTAAATGAGAAGAAATTTAAAACTTGAATTAAACGCACACTATGTAGACAAGCATACTATAAGTTGGATGATTATATCGTAGATAAAAATGCTTGGCTAAATGCTGGTCCTGCTCCACAGCCACTTGGGCTCACTAGTTAAAAATGAAAAAATTGGTAGAGTTGCTTCCCCTTTTTTATTTTTTCTGACTACGAACTTATTGTTTATATTGTTTTTTTTATTAAACTAAGTTTGAATTATTGAATACTCCAATAGATAATATTGATTTTCTTTCTTTTGGTGGTAAAATTCTTGCAAACTATAGTTTTGTATAACATAAACGCATTTTTAATTTAAATTTTTGTAAATGTGAGTACCATGGAGTCATTTACTATGTTATTATGTTGATTTTTACTTGAAAGAGCAGGGTAGTTGAGAGTATGTCATGCTCACTTAAATGTCTCGCTGATGGTGGCGAGTGTGTTGGATCATTCGGTTCCCTACAAAATGGTTGAGCTGGATGGTGCTGATCCACGCGTCATGTTCGTGAACGGGCGCCGTCAGTTGAGACTGGTCATCTCTTATCTGCCAGGGCTTATTTTTAATCGTTTTTGATTTATATATATATTTTTTTTTACATTGTTCTCACATATAGAATCAACAAGAGTAATGTACCCAGGATTTTGTAATTTCTATATTTAAAAGAGTGTCCTTGGAGTTTCTTGCCCGTTCTTCTCCATAGAGATCTACGTTTTGGAATGGGCAACTAGCTTCAACTTTCTGACTAACTGACTCTTTGACAATTCAAAAGTGCCTGTAAAGGGTTTAATTGAAATAAATGCTTTGAGTTTGAGTTTGAGTTTGCTGGGGTAGCTACAGCATTAACTTCACGTCTTCCTGACACCCTGTAACTTGAGATTACCTGTCAATCACTTTATCTGCTGCAGCTTACCCCAGGTCCCATCCCAGTTGTTTTAAACCTGAACGAAACATTAACGTAACTTTAAAAGTTTAAAAAATGACGTTGATGGATTAGTGTTTATTTTAAAGTTCCATATTGATGAGTTTGTACGTATACAACTTTATTTCACTGAGGGTGCATAGTTACTTGGTTATTGGTTAGGTATGTACCTAAAGACCGTTCACTATAACTTGTCCCATGCCGTCATGTTGGCATCAATGCATGTCAAGCTAGTTTCAATACTAATAGAGTTCAAAATGGCGACTGACAGAACAGTGCTACCAATCGCGTAGGTACCTACCTAAAATTTCTGTAAAGTTGTACAAGGCTTCTTTGGCGCGTGACCAAAAAGGGAATCAACCGCCATCTTGTTTTAGTAATACAATTTCTGTGACAATTTCACAAATAATTACCAACAACGCCCCAATATTAATGTCATTCGGGTGGCCAAAGATACCTACTTGTAGCACCATAGCTAAGTCATGGACTGAATAGCAGATAGCACTTTCGAGCTTCGAAGCTTAGAGGGTTTCAACCTTCTTTAATTTTAAATACGTATAAATCTCATGTCCATTTTATCCGCTCTTTTATATTCATCGGGAAATCCATCCAAAAGGAGAAACTCCCTAGGGATATTTGAGATTTTTACTCTTCAAAATACCCTTCGGTACCCAGTTTCAGCATGTGCGGTCCGGGATCTCAAGTGGAACGCATTGGCCCTCACTTGTATGGTACTGCTCTCGAAGACTTAAGCACGTCATTTTAAGTGGGAACTCGGAAACCACTGCTAGTGAAAGTAATTTAATTTACTTAATTTTAAGTTGTGCTCGGGTGAAAATAGAGAAAACGAATTTACCCAGATATGAGACCTACCTAGACCGATTTTTCGACCCGGTAAACTCCTATATTTCAACTTTCATCGAAATACAAAAATTGTTCATTTTATAGTAAAGGATATATCTATGAGTTGGTTGGTATTATATGTTGGATTAAATCTCTTAATATTTATAACCATACTCGCTGGAAACTGTTCAGTAACGTGGGCTGCGAACAGTGTTTCATAAATAAACTACATTCATTCAATACATTTAATAGACTTAAACAAAAAATGTTTCATACCATTTTAAATCCCTAGCTCGCTCTTTTCTCGTTCGTGCCACCGCTCGTAACTGACTCAGCTTAGCATAAATCATTTCTAAATAGCAAAAGAAAATTTTAAAAAGCACAACGGATATCTCATTCTCGTATTACAAACGAAAGCAAAGTATATATAAAGAAAACCTATGTGTCTGTGCTTATTTAGGACCGAGTCCGTGCAGCATGTGTGCCTCCATACATCTATAGCAAGATCATCTTTCACACAATACATTATTTTTTAGGTCTAAAATCTACAGTATGTAAAACTTTTCTCGTTACATGCTCCTTATTTTAGAATAATACCTAAGTATACCTAGTAGACTACCTCGTTGGTCTAGTGGTTGCAAACGCTACTGCTGAGCATGAGGTCCTGGGTTCGTTTCGCGGGTCGGGTAAAGTGTTATTGGGTTTTTCTATCTGGAATTTCTCAATAGTAGCCCAAAGTCTGGATTTGTGCCCGGTTGATGGCAATAGGCTCGCCCCCTATTACTGGCGAAATGTGGGTGTACCTACTACAGGTACACCTCTGCCCAACCCTTCGGGGAAATAAGGCGTGATGTTATGTTATGTTATACCTATTAGGTATTATAATACCTATAATGTTCCCACTGCCCCAGGAAATTGGCCTCTTCTCTGTTAGAGAGACTTGGCCGCAATCCACCACGCGGTCCCAATGTGGATCGATCGATGTCACATGTCTTCGAATTTTTGGTTCTATGACATACCAGTTTCCTCTCGATGTTTTCCTTCAACGTTTTGAGAGCTGTGGTGATCAAATCAAATACACAAAGTAAGGTGCCTGCCTAGGTTCGAACTCCTCGTAAGTCAGGGTCGATACTGCCGGTGCACTACTGCTCTCACTGGGCCACTACTGCTCTCACTGGGCCACCACTGCTCTCACTGGGCCACCACTGCTCTCACTGGGCCACACTGCTCTCACTGGGCCACTATTGCTCTCACTGGGCCACTACTGCTCTCACTGGGACATTACTGCTCACACTGGGACACTACTGCTATCACTGGGCCATCACTGCTCTTTTACAATGCTTTTGATAGGAGTTATCTCTCCTAATATAAGTAAATCTTGCGCAAAATTCCATGCTTCCAGACCCAGCGGTTTAGACTGCGTTGTCTGACAGTGAATAAATATAAGATTTTAAAATAATGTTCCTCATTTCACGTCTTTCTGGAAAAAGAATAATCATTAATTTGCATAAAACGTGGTATCCAATGGTGTTATATATAACCTTAAAATCCCCCGCCTCCTACTTTCCCTAAAACCTACAGAACAATTCAAATCTATTTTTGTCCAACAGTATCCTAGGCGATTGTTTCACGAGTTTCATACATAAATGCATGAGATATGGCCGCACCAGTTGCCAGGCCCTCTAGATAACCTCGTTAGCTATTGACGTTATACTGATATTCCAATATCCTTTGTTTTCACGTGTGTTTATTACATTTTCCTACTTGAATACTGTTTTCATTTCACATGGAAAGTGCCAATGTAATTACAGTTACGTGAGATGTTTCAGCTTTTTCAGGAATAATGCTAATTTACTTTGTAAGCCATGTTTTTTTAAACTAACACTCAGGCTTGCCCCAGACTCTATCTTTCTTTTCCATGTGGTTGGTGACTAACCTGGTGTCAGAGTTTATATAACGCCCATGCCTCTGACTTGGCTTCACATGCCGTCGAGAAATATCTCTCCTTACGATGTTTTCGTTCACCGTTTTTGAAGCAAGTGATAATTATACAATAAGGACATGAATCCAAAAAGTCAGAGGTGCCTGGCTTGGGATCGTACTCGAGACCTAGGACTTGGCAGTCCGACGGTTACACCACTAGGCTATCACTGCTGTGGTGCCTAAGAAATGTGCGTTTGCTATACCTACACCGCCAATCCATCGGGATATGAAAAGACATAAGCAGGTATACATCATTATGTGGAATCTTTTACTTCTATACCTATTTTCATAAGCATTGACGACGGCAAAATTTGTACTACTTATTCATATTTACACCAATCGTATTTTCAATGTGAAGTAAGGGAAATTAATCGCTATGCAAATTGAGTGTCTACTTAAATTATCCGTTATAGGTATATTCAAATCACAACGTATGAAATGGCTTTAGTAATAATACCATTTATTTCAGGCGACGCAGGCCCATTTAAAAATACCTTAACTTAAATACACATTATTTTAATATTATATTTTTCACGAAAAGTGAAGAAAAAAGTTCGCCACCAAAATTTAAAAAAAGTGTACTTTGTTGATATTGACCCATAAACAAAACTTGTGTGTGGTTATAAATAAGACTATGTTAGAAGCACTTCACTTTGCACTAGCTTGACTGTGTGCTGTCCTGGCAGGACGGAACACCACGTCCTGCGGCCAAAAGTCTTCTTCCATGACGAGGGGAAGATAACAGTTCGGTACTCGCGCGACGAACGCCTTAAAGTTGACGTTCCGGTGTGTTTCTAGTAACTGCACCCTCGGGCTCGGCGTGTGCCTCATCTTTTGGCGCACGTACTCCACGATGTCCTCCACCTTAGTGGTGTAGTGCAGGCGGGAGATGTAAGTACACCGGTGTGTTCGGCTTTGCGGCTCGCAGGCTCACTTCGGGGTCCGTAGGAGCTTTTCCGCCGCGGTTCTTGCTCGTTCACGATTTACACAGCAAATTTACGTAGGGTGTCAATCTCCCTAACAATAAAATGTTCTGGCTGTATATAATCCACTTTAAGCCTTAATTACAATTTTGGATGTTATTAAGTAAATTGTGCTATCTTAGGTACATATTTACCGCCTCACTTATTATTAAAATCAGCATTATGCTGTGTGGAAGCCTTATTGTCACAGTCATGACGTGCAGCTGCCGAATACTTGTAATATTTAATGTTTATATTGTTGTTTTTTTGTATGCACTTGTTTCTGTGACAAATAAACCTATTTTTCTTTCTTTTTACTATTTTCCCCATATTTTCTTGCTTCCCAAGGTGGGATCTACTACTTTAAAGGCATGAGGAACAGGGTATAAAGTTCACTCATCCACCATAGAAAAGGGAGGATCCTCCGACCAGACGAGTGTTGTGTCTGGCTGGTTGATATCGGATAGTCTTATATATGTCGTTCGCGCGGTAAACTCTAATTGCGTGATGCAGGATTTGCGTGACGTCATGTCTTTGATGCGTATTTCGTATGTGGCGGTTTAACCGCTACACTACAAATTCGATCATTTACAATTTTCCTCAATCTTCGCAAAAAAATTATTAGGTAACCCAGTAGCTATCATGTCCTTATCAACTCAAATGTCAGGTGGCGACCTTTCCCATTGAGTTCGTACCTGACGCCTATCACGGATAGGAACGTCCAAGCACATAATACCTCTTTATACCGACTTACGCAGACCTCTGTTCATATGGGCCGAAGGAACATTCTCTTTTGGCGAGTGGAGTTCAGGTTATGTTGGTTGACACACAATGCATGTCAGTATGGTTTTATCGTGCACTATCTCTTTCCTATGGTAGAGGGGTAAGCAGGAATATAATGTTGTTTTGGGTTAATAGGTTAAACGGTGGTTAAACGCCAGTGTGTTTAAGTGGAGTGGACACATTACTAATTATGATCTTACTACAAAAAAATAACTTTAGTTAAACCATAACCTAATCAGAATTTGACAAATTAAATTTTATTATATTATGTGGTAAAACAGTAATTTAAGCCTAAAGCCTATGCCAATCTGGGAAAGAACCCAGTGTCAACTTAGATTAAACTAAATTACAACGGCTATTAAACGATTTATTTACCTACTCAATTAAGAATTTCCAACGAATAATACTCTGTTGAATTAAATAAAAATAAAACAAATATGTAATTTAAAAAAAACTAAAATCTTGACTGCAAAACCACAACTGAAAAGAGAAAAACAAGCATTATAATATTTATAGTTTATAGAATTTTGGTATTGCAGGCATGGTTTGTCCCTGCCTGCAATACCACAATTAAACCCTTTTAAACCCCTTTTACTCGATAGGATTGAACTTTTTTTTTAAACATACATTTCAGCGCCAAAAGTCGACCATATTGATGTTTTATAATTTTAATATACCCAGTGACTCGCAATAAAGACGAATCTAACGACATATCATTCATCAAAATCGGTTCAGCCGTTTGGTAGTTACGAGGGAAAATAGAGACGGACACACATGCATACATACAGGTCAAACACATAACCCGGCTTCGCCGCAGTCGGGTAAAAAGATACTGACCAGAAAATTCTCACCCATAAATGAACAACCACGGAGGCACACACAAAAACAAATTAATAAACTAAGTAGCTACTTAGCTTACTTAGGTACAGTCGACCGCACGTCAATGGTAACACTTTGACCTTGACCTAGCCTAGCCTGGCTAGTACGGAGTTTCATTCAATTGAATAAGAGGCCACCTTATACTGATTTTGTTACTACCACTAGCATATAGATAGTGCAATCCAATGAGACGCGCCCCACTCCGCTCCACTCCGTACTAAAGTACAGCTTACAGTACCGTAATCCCGGAGGTATTGCACTATCACACTCACATAGTCACATCACACTAATATTATAATGGCGAAAGTTTGTGAGTATTTTGTATATGTTTGTCTCTTCTTCACGCTAAAACTACTGAACGGATTTGGATAAAATTTGGCACACAGATAGTTTATAACCTGGATTAACACATAGGATACTTTTTATCCCGATATTCCCACGAGACCGAAACTTATGCGGGTGAAGCTGCGGGGCGCAGCTAGTCTGTAATACCTTGCACATACGCATGATTCAAAAGCGATTTTCTCAAAAACTCCTAAAGTCATATTCATCTGCCTAGCCTTTTCCCAACTATATTAGGGTCAGCTTCCAGTCTAACCTGATGCAGCTGGATACCATTATTGTACATGAAGAGACTGCATCTCTGTCCTCCACACCCCAGTTACGGGGTAATACGATACCCATTGGTAACACTGGTTGTCAGACTTTCGGGCTTCTGATTACCCGAAACGACTGCCAAAAATCCCCGAATAGCAGCCGGGACCGAGGGGTCTTGTTATGTAAAGATGCTCACCCATCCACGGACCGACCGTGGCAAGCGTAGCTTTACCTACTCGATCGAACCGTGCAGCTGTTATTAGAATCCGATATACCGATTTCCTCCTAAAGTATAAATAGAAATTGTATGGTGTTAAGAACAAAATATTCTCAAAACCATACTAATTATGAAATTGGTAATTTCTAATTATTGATGTGTACCATATTTCCTCTCGCTTACCTGCAATCAAAATCAAAATCTAAATAATCATCAAATTATCAAATCTATGGGAGTGATTTTGTGAAATGGGACGGAAGTGCGTAACATGAAGCCGGGGAAACGCGCGCTATTTGATTTGACCAATGAGCGCGCGTGGTACTAGAGTCGACCTTGACGAGGCCCCGCCCCTTTAATATCCTTATTACCAAGGTGAGATGTCAGATGTTACACATCATTTGCGACTACTGCGCTCGTTTTTTTCAAGGGCAAATAGGTTTTGAATGTTTACTATGCTCGTGACTGTACTAGCCAGTCACCTCTCACGGCACTCGCCAGAAGCTAACGTTCAAAATACGCTATGGCGCAGATCAGCGCGCATACGTTAAACCAGCTCCAGATATTGATCTGAAGTTAGCCGAAAGCGTACTGTCGCCTTTCTATGGCCCTACACTGCTCACTTGGCAAACAGCTGTTTGTTTCCCTTATATACGCGTAACTTTTAGGTCTACCCATCATATGCTCATGGAAATTTTGGGGAAAGTCTTTGGGGACTGCCGATAGAAGTGAAAACTAGCGTGCGGTGACGATGACGCGAGTTTCACGCTTTTTGTTCACCCAAAAAGTACACATATATATACACAGTATACATATAGCTCATGGGAAGTTCCATGATTTTTGTTCACCCAAAAAGTGCTCAACGCGCCAAAAGAAGTTTTCACTTCAAAAAAAAAAACCACGCATAAACAAGCCACATTTAATTTAAAAAAATATATATATACCTACATACATACATAAACTCACGCCTTCTTCCCATAGGAGTAGGCAGAAACTACAGAATGCCACCTGCTACGATCCTTACATACTCCTTTTGTCTCGTTTACGTTCATACAGCTGGTCATACGCACGCCGGTTGCGAGTACTACGCACCTGACCTTTCTGAAGAACATGATCAATAAAGTCCCTTTAAATCCTCCTAGGGCGTCCCCCCCGGTGTTTCCACTCGTTTCCTACCTTGTAAACATATTTTGTTAGTCGCCTTTCATTCATCCTCTCAAAATGACCAAACCCTCTAAGCATACTGTTTTCAATTTTTGTCACTACATCTTCTTTTAAACCACACCGTTGGTCAATAGAACTGCATAACACCAGATTTACACGATGCGATTCCATAAATTAAAGCAACAATAAAATGTTATACCGTCATTTTACGCTGTGTTTAGACGATGCTAGTCATTTTTTTATTGTATGACATAGGTAACAATCTTGTATCGTGAAAATTATGCTTTAGAAAACTATTCAATTCTGCTGTGAACTCAAAGTATCCAAGAAAAAAAACCATGTATTCTTTTGTGCATGTAAAATCGTTCTATACAGCAGCATCAATAATTAAATTGCTTATGTTACGTATTTATGTTTATATTTATCATTAATAAAAATATATATATAATTTATAAGTATTTAAATGAAATTAGGGAAATTATTTACAATAACATTCTAACACATACTTACAAAAGTCATCAATGTATTGACTACCTTAGTGGAAAGCACGTCCATCAAAACACTTCATCATCATCATCATTTCAGCCATAAGACGTCCACTGCTGAACATAGGCCTCCCCCAATGATTTCCAAATTGGCCGGTTGGAAGCGACCTGCATCCAGCGGCTTTCTGCGACCTTTATTAGGTCGTCTGTCCACCTTGTGGGTGGACGTCCTACGCCGCGCTTGCCGGTACGTGGCCTCCATCAAAACTCTTACATATCTACCTAAAATATATTTTAATATTATTAAAAAAAAAACACTAATATTCTATGATATTCAGCGATTGTAGCTTCCCATTAGTGAAAGAATTTTCGTTATCGGATCAGTAGTTCCGAAGATTAGCCCCTACATACAAACTCACTTTTACCTCTTTAGTGTAGATTCATTACGTTTAACATTATGACCACCAAAATTATGTCCGATAACATTTTTCTATGTAAGCGTTACTAACTAGAAAGTAATAATTATTACAATTCGGGTCACGCCCTGTTATTAAAATGTCAGTACCTATGGGTACAGTAAATAGTTAATATATTATAGTTCATTTATAAAATGGTTCGTATGCGTGACACTCGTCAATTTCAAATTAATCATTAGTTTAATTGTTTATAACACTTACATGAATAACTCATTGTTGTCACAAGCTAGCAAGTTCTTATTATTAATTCTACAGCATGTGGACTTTAAATCGATTATTTTTTAAATTGATATGCATAACTCTGTGTTACCCTACTAATGCACATTTATTACTAGCTTCCGCTAGCAGCTTCACCCGCGTGATATCTTTATAAATTATAGCCAATAGGTACTCAGTAGGGTTGATGAGGAAGTGGTTATGAGGAAGAGGGTGCGGATGAGGAACTATGTATTAGAAATACGATTTGAGGAAGCGGGTGAGGATGAGGATACGAGGAGGAGGAAGAGGATGAGGATGAGGATTCGGATGAGGAAGATAGAACTTAATTTAAATATAAGAAAGATTGCGAAAGTCCAATAATATTAAAAAAAAATACAATTTACTAGTCAAAATTCACAAATGGTTGAATTGAATGAAAAGTAACTGAAGCTGTTTCTCCAGACGGTTTCGTAATTCGTCGTAAACTAATCCGGTGCCAGTAAAAAAGCGCTCACTAGGGACACTTGATGGAGGGGCTGAATGATACTGGCGACTGGTGACACTTCCTCATAAATTCCTCTTAATGAATGAGGAAGCGGAAGAGGAAGAGGAATATTTTATGCCTAATTTTGAGGAAGAGGATGAGGAAATGCTAAAAATGAGGAACTTCCGCATTATGAGGATGAGGAAGAGGAATCCTCATCAACCCTAGTACTCAGTGATAATACAGCATTCTACATACTGGTTAAATATTTTTTTGAAGTGGTCCAGTAGTATTTGAGTTAATTCATTACAAACAAAACAACTTCATTACAAATCTTTTCTCTTTATAATATTATTATTAGATTAGATAAATGTGAAAGTTTGTTTATTTGGATGTTTGTTACTCAATCACGCAAAAACGGCAGAACTGATTTGGGTGAAATTTGGTACAAATATATTTTATAACCTGTATTAACAGGTAGGATACTTTTTATCCCGGTAAACCGACATCCACGCGGGCGAACCCGATGACAAAAGCTAGTAACTACATAAGCATTTTTGTTACTTTTTCGGGAAAATCTGTATACCTTTCTTTTACTATACTTAAATATTTTTGGGATATGAAAATTTCTATTAAGTGTATATTTTTATCTCTTCTAACTCGGCTTTGACATCTCCTAAATCTTTGTTCTTACGGCAAAAATGCTGTCTGATTAATGGTTTTCTAAATGACTTTTCTTGAAATTGTTGTTTATAAAAAACCATATTCTTTATCTATCAAAAGCTAATATAAGACACTCGCTTTTGGCCGCGGCTTTGTCCGCGTGGTAGGAAATCATCCCAGGAGAACCTGCTAGGTACCGCGATAAAAATTCATCCATATCCGTTCCGTTCAAAAAGGTAAAAGACAGTGTAGCGGTTACACCGCCACATACGAACTACGCAGCAACGACATTATGTCTCACAAATCCTGCATCGCGCAATTAGAGTTTACCGCGTGAACGACAATATATAAGACTATCTGACATCAACAGCCGGTCACTTGTCCGATGAAGCGCCAGCCCGTGCCGCAGCTGAAAGCGTAGCTTTAAATTTCCCTCATACTAATAATGATCTATCCTTGATCCAGCCTGTCCCATCTTGCTGTCCTCCCCTCAGCGACGCCCTAAGCCGAGGTTCGTACCCCACAGGGGGTGCCCTTAGCGAGCGTTCGCCTAATTTTAATTTAGAATAGTTTTACTCCTGGCTGGAGGCTTTGAGTGTAGTAGCTTAAGGCAGCCACAGGATTGTTCGGTTGAGCAGTAAATAGTGGTATACATGCGAGAAGCCATAGTAAAAAAAATAAATAAAAAAAAAAACGCGGTCAGTTGCCCGCCAGACACAACACCCGTCTGGTCGGAGGATCCTCCCTTTTCTATGGTGATTGAGTGAACTGTACACTCTGTTCCTCATGCCCCTTAAACAGAAAGAGTTACTTTCACATCTGTATACAAATAAATAATAATTATACATATACCAATTTACAAATAAATTAAATTGAAGTGTCTAAATGTCAAAATAACAGCTATTTACTAAAGTATACACAGTACCTACTTATAACATTTTTTTTAATGTTTTCCTAAACGGCTGGACCGATTTTGATGGCTACTAGTTTATTATATAAGTATGGATAAGAAAGTAGCTCGTTGCGTATAGATAGATATAAATAATATAAACTTTAATATCAAAGGTTACACGTCACATAAATAATAATTAGAGACGTTACTTTTCCATTTTCCATGTCACGAAATCGTTATTTTAAGCTTCTAATTGGTTGTGATTAATAAGGTTGGTAACATGACTGAAACTATATTATGTTGACATTTTTAATTATTTCTACTTTCATGTGGGTTGTACAATCGATCGTACGTCAATGGTAATGAAAACAGGATAAGCCGACCTCGTAATTTTTTGAAACTCCGTACAGTACCTACCTGCATAATTAGACATAATAAAATATGCAACCCTTAAGCCTGATTTACAAGGAGCGTTTTAATTACCTGTGGCATACTGTACTTAGAAGCAACAATAATAGTTACACTGTATAAACAGAAAATAAGACAATGCAAATTAATTCAAAAAAACATTTTTTATGTGTAACATCTTGCCTCTCGCTTTTCTGCAATCTGTGGGAGTGATTTCGTGAAAAGGGACGGAAGTGTGTAACAGGAAGCCGGGAAAGCACGCATTATTTGATTTAACCAATGAGCGCGCGCGGTTCTTGATATGGCCGTTAGATGGTACCAACCCATTTTCCGAGAGGGCAGTACTGTCAGCCAAGATGTCAGATGTTACAAATCATATGCGACTACTGTAAAGCTCCGTGTTTTTCATTAATTGAATTGTATGCCACAGACAAGAAACTTGCATCGTGTAAATAGGTCTTAAAAAGGTACTTCAATATTAAATGAGCGAACGTTTATTTAGATGTTACATCGGCGTCTACAAAGTACTGGGTTTCTGACAGCCTGAACAAGTCTCTATTTGTTGGAGTAAATCTGTCGTCCAATCTCACGTTAAAGCTATGGTGTCTTAGTGAGCGCCACTTATCGACCACAGTGACAGCTGTCATGAAAATGATGGCAGCGGGGATTGACTTGATGTCACAAAACGCTTTCTAGGAAAAGACATCAACTTACTTTCATAAATAACGTTTCAGTGACGTCATTCGCCGGTAAATTGCGGACGCTATGTGGTGGCCACCGCTTTTCTAGGAAACTGTAGCTTAACTGTTGTGATTGGTTTGTCAAAACATCAACAACCAAACACCCACGTCATCATCAAACCAGTTGGTCCGATTTGACAATCGATTAAGGGCCAGTCTCTAGAACGAAAATTATCTCAAAATGAATTTGACAAATTTCCAAGCGCTTGACAATATGTCACATTAATTTTGCGATAATTTTCGTTCGAGAGACTTGCCCTTAAGCTTTCAGAAGCCGAGAATTGTGTTTAATGTTTTAATTTTTATTTCACAGGTAATATTCGTGGCAGGATTCACCTTGATGTAAAAGCAGGTAAAAATTTAAAAGTGTAAATGACAAATCTTGAATACAATATGTCCCTACACGGTAACACTAAAATATATGTATATTATTTTTATGTTCAACTATACGGAGTGGATTTTTGAGACGTGGAAGTAAAGGGTACCTTAACCGTTGTAGTTAGAGAAAGACGGTCTCAGGAGACTATCCTGTGTGACTGTTTGATCCCCATTCACAGGTTTAAAAAAATATGTAAATTCAAAAAAATAAGGCCCATTTTCCCAAGAACTATTTTTGATGCCAATCGATCCTGTTTCTTTTAAGGATCAAAAAACTTTATCGGACCAACTGAGGTTTGAGTACTATAAAAGTCAGAAATTTAAAAAAATAACTTTTCCAATACATTTTGTAGGAAATGAGACCCGAACTAACTTTATTATGATGCCTGCCCCTATTGATCCATCACAAAAATCCACCCCGTATATTAAAAAAGTAGTAGAGAAGAATAAGTGCACATTGGTCATAAATAAAAGATTTTAGCTTGTATATTGTAATTATGAATTAAGACACAATCAATTATTACTATAATAAATAAAATAAAAATAGTATAACTTTGCTTTAATTAATCTATATAAAATTTTCCGATTTCACATCCAATCTAGAGCGCCTAATCTCGTAGAACCAGTAAGGATTAATGAGAATTCGGTTAAAAGGAACAACGATAATTGATCAGTAGATATTGATCAATATTGGAATTAATTCCGAATTTGATCAGTATTGTGCGCTTACCTATACAGTTACTAACGTGACGGCATCAAGATAACACATGGCAGGGAAGTAAAAATGTATTGAAATAAATGAAGAAGCTTTTAAATTCCCGTGGATACACGATAACAGTATCGTGTACGTATTTCCATACATTTTATGGACTTGGATGTTCACGGTAATATCTATCAGTATTATTGTGGACGTTAGATACTATAAGAAAGCGCACAAAGGATGCAAAATTGGAATGTTCAAAATTATTTATTGCATTATGTAGGTAAGTGTTTATTTTATTTACGGAAGAGAGAGATATTATATAACATAAACAAAGGGAAGGTTCTATACAGGGTGTTAAAGTAATTGCGTGCCATAGCTTAGGGGTAGGTTCAGTATCGATAAAGCCAGAAAAAAAATCTTGTAGGTATTTCATTGCGTTCGATAGTATGTAGGTAACTCTAGGAATTATTGCATTTAAACAAAATAAAAACATTATTATCGCATCGCCGTACGAAGGGAAAATTCGAATTGTAATTTACATACCGTCGCGGTCGTAGCGTTAGTTCGATTCGCGTTCGATAGCAGGTAAGTAATTAAAGCATTTAAACAAATAAAATAATTTTAATTCTAAACGATTGCTATTTTAAGTTAGTAGGTGCTAATATAACTATTTTTTTTCCTAGCTTCCTTTATCGATACTGAACCTACCGCTAAGCTATGGCACGCAATTACTTTAACACCCTGTATAACTCTGTCTAACGATATTAATAAAAATATAAGCACACAATTACGCATCATCGACTGCATTCACGACATTTTTTATTTATACTTCTCCAGACAAAGATTAAAGCAAAATACGAATGTCAAAAATACTCGAGACAGACTAATGTACACAAAAACTGAATTTTGATCTGGAAATATATTTTTTTTATTACGATGGCTGCGCTTCAATGATGTCTGCCGTCAACAACTCATCATAGTATCCTGGTATTAACTAAGTGTCTAATTCTTATATACATGCTGTGTTTTTTTTTGGACAGCCTGTTTTATTTGCCTTCTTCGGGACTTATACTTTTAGTAAATATATTTTACCTATTTTTTTAAAATACCAATTTATTCACAGTGAAATATTTATACCTACATCATTATAAACTAATAGTCTTAAAATAATTATATGTAGATAAATTTATTAAAAATATATTTTACATTTATTGATAGATTCTTCCGTATTTGCTCTAAATACCGACAGCATAGAGTTCATAATCAAATACAAGACAACATTATGATTAACCCCTTTGCTAAAAATACAGAGACGTTTAAACCTCAAAAATGTATGGTTTACAGTCGCTTATCATTACTTAACTTTAGGCAACGTTTATAACTGAACCCCATATGCTCAAAAGCAACATATATTTTCAGGTTAGTTTGAAAAACAATGTTGTTACTGTACGACACAACTTAGATGTACTCGTAGTATCGGCAAAATTCGTAAAACCGATCGCCATCCAAACTGACCACCTTCAAAACTACCAATCTTTATTACTACTTCAAGTGAAAATGATCTTTACACAAACGCAATAACTTATAAAGTCATAAAACCAAATACACATTCGTAAAATTGAAATAAATGAATGCACATTTTCTAATTCATGCTACATCTAAGTTGTGGCGTACTGTACATATTATTGGTATTGTAGGAAATATTTTCCATAGAATTTGTGTTACAGGTGCAAATATTACTCAGAGTTTTCTTTGAAAACAACTCATTCATACTTACCTGTATTCTTCCGCGAATAGCTATCTCTACTCGAACAGATCACACAAATTCTTTTCTCCCAACCATCTAAACATTTAGCTGACCTAACTATTATATAGTCGACTAAATATTTCTAGTCCATGAACAAACTGATTGTTGTTAGATCTATTCTAATCGTAATGAGAATCGCATTGTGTGACGGGGCTGCAAAGTAACCTACTTTTGCTTCAACAATTCCACCAAATTATCTTTTCTTTATTTCTGTCGTAGTTCTTCCCATGATCTACATAGCAGAAAGGCACTAATGTCCCATCTATACACCTATACAAAAACATTGCTACATAGCAGCCAATAAATTTTAAACCATGTCAACCAGCCTATTAAATAAATTCAAGAATAAATTACTACCAAATGGACAGCTGTAGCGAATGCCCGAAAAGAACCGAATGAATGTCAAAAACATACAATATCCGGGCTAGTAGTATCAAAGTTACAATTATTTATAAAAATAGTTGATAAAATTCGCTTGTATAGCTATTAAAACAGATGGTGAGTGTCGCCTGGTCTATTTATGTGCGCGGCGCTGGACTGAAGCCAGATCGCGCCGGTATAGAGCTACAGCAACGCAGACGAGATGCTTGCGTTGTCAAGGAACTAACCTATTGGGAAAATATAGACTCAAAATGTTCCAAAACATATCGTGAAACCTACCAAGCACCAGTGAAAAATCTAAAGCACTGTCGTTCAAAAATTAAGGCCCAAAAACGTAGTCATGAGCGTGTTTACACGAAGACATCATGTCTGTTGATTGACTTATACAACGTAATAGGTTACCGACCTGGTACATCACCCTCATGAGCGGAAGAAGAAGGTACCTACCTATATTTATTTCACTGACAAACTAAATGATACCTCTCTGATTCTTCTTAAATCTATCATCATCGGTGACCTGAATCTTAAATATTCTTTGCTGATGACGATTCGGTCCTGTCCTAATTTCTAATGGACGTCAGCCGTAATGATGAAGCCTTGATTCAAACTTTGTCATCCTGTTATTATAGGTCAAATTATGAACTAGTGTTGTTCGGTTTCTGCCAGATTAGGTACTCTCTCCCATTCAGATTTGCAGAATGCGGGTGATTATAAACACAACCAACAAGAATAGGGTTCTTACTTTTAAAGGCTATCGCCTTTCAAATGTTCTTGATCCCTCACTCATGCCTGTCCCTCCCAAGACTATATGTATAAAGCAATTAATTAATTGTATTAATAACTTATTACTTAATCACGTCAAGTGACCAGATCGCTTGATCAAATTAAATAATACCAAATTCATTGGCACAATGCATCGCTGATATTAGGGTTGTCTCTACCTTTACATACATGTATTGCTGGTAGATTAGATATAGTTTTACGTCTCTTATATTACTACTGTAATATTACAACAAAAACATCAACCGACCCCCTACCTAAAATTACAGACACCACCTGAGATATATTTGGCAAAATTTCCCGGACATAAGCGTAACAGTTAATAATTACACTAGTATCAGAATAATGATGATAAAATGACTTGGCGCACCTCTACATGACGATATTTACATCACTAGTCAACAAAAAACGCGTTGAAACCGTCGCGTCGTCAGAAAGTATCACGTGGGGAAATTTGCAGATCGACCAATCAGGTACTCCCAAATCATTTGGTATTTAAACTGTCTTTAAGCAATTTATGACCTTAATGTGAGGTAAAAAGATAATTTAAAGTGTTTTTTTTAAGTGAACGCGAAAACGTTGACAGTTTATTTAAAGATTTTTATATAAAATGGTGTAGCGAATTGGCTATGGTGAGAGTTTTAATGCCAATCGAAAACAATAATGTTGTAATGTCAATTTAAAACAGCTGGTATTCTGGAGTAGAAGTCAATCAATAAACGAGGCAAAAGGAGTATGTCAGGATCATAGCAAGTGACGTTCTGTTGTTGCTGCCTACCCCCATGGGGAGGAGGCGTGAGGAATAGTTAAATAAAATTTACTAAAACTCTGATGGTCTGTCTGTTACGTTTTTATGAAATTTCGTTACGTTTTTAGAAATCTCGTTATTAAATTGGTTAGTTACGTAGCCTGGAGATGAACATAGGCTACTTTTCACACACAAATCACAACGCTTGATAGGCTATGTGCGAGCTCGAAAGATGAAAGAACATAGACATGTCACGTCCTAGGAAAACTACTTATAGTGTTCCTCAAGGTAACAATCTTGGCCCTGCATTATTTAACATTTACATAAATGATATGCCTTTTTTTTTGGGTGGGAAATCTTCAAATGACTTCTCCCACTCTGGGTGGAGCGGGAGGGGTGTCAGACTCTTACTGACTAAAACCCACCCGTGTTCCTTCTGTTGCCTGTGCAATGCCAGGGGGCCACGGTATCCCTTTCGGACTTTCCCGCAACCCCGGCAGGCATTGGTCTCACCGGACCCCTTCACTTGCTGACATCTCTTTGAGGCGCGCGTGGAACACAACGCGCCGTCGACCCGGGCCTGGTCCTTACCGGAAAGCGAGCTACCCATTGCTCACCGTCCGCAAGCCCGCGCCTACGGTGGCCGGGAATCGGCAATCGATTCCCGACGCCCAGGGTGTCTCCTCCTGCGGCGGCTAGGGGCGTGAGGGCGCGAAATTTGCCTCTCCCTCACGCGCTCCGCCTCCTCCTTTGCGAGCATTACTGCTTCGCAGAAGGAGGTGACGGCCTCCCATGCCCTCTCGCTCCGTACCATGGCCTGGACCAGGGCCGGACGCGAGCGATCCCCGCCACCGATCGCCTCCGCGGTGCTCTGCCCAAGTCGGGCATACCTCCACCGTATGCTCCACCGTGTCCTCCAGGTGATCCACGCAGTGATGACACCCGGGTATAAATGATATGCCTAAGGTCAGTAAGCACCAGATGGTCTTATTTGCTGATGACAGTGCTATTTTATTCTCTAGTAATAACATTAATATTCTTGAAAATGACATAAATGACGATCTTAAAAATATAATAAATTGTTAAGTCAATAATAATCTCAAAAGAGATCTTATCAAAACTAAATTAATGACATTTAATCAAAGATCAAATATACTGAAACTGAATATAAAATATGGTAACGTAGTGACATCACGAAATTTCGTGGCCTTTACTAAAAGATGTTTCTAAAGGATGTTTCCAAGTCAGATGACTATATATCGATGCTTTGTCAAAGAAGCTTAGTCAATTTGCGTATGCTCTCTACAAACGATAAAAAACGGTTAACCGCATTACAGTAAAAATAGCTTACAATGCTTCTGTGGCTTCTGGCATTATGTACGGAATCAATTTCTGGGGCAACTCCACTAACAGAGACATTGCTTATAAAGATCAGAAGAAATGCTTGCGATCGTTAACATAATTACAATCGATTGATAGTTGTAAACCATTATTTAAGGAACTTAGTTTGCTCACTCAACCGTCTAAGTACATATCGCCACCCCCGGAGAATAAAATGGTAATAGCAAAATCACTACTTTTCAGGAAAAATAAAAAACTGATTTTCGACTATATCTTGCCAACTAATTTGTGTAGAGAAACGAGAAATAGGACAATGGTAGCTAATTTTTTATGCTTTATAATGCTTTTAAAGAAGTTTTACTAAGGTTATTTGAACTAAAGATATTTCGAATTTAAAAAGATACTAAAATTCTTGTACTGTTTTAGTTTATTAATATACACTTACAATTTTAATCGCGGCAATTATCAGAACCTATGAATATTGCAATATTACATTACAATAATATTCATTGAAAAATGGATGCCAGATTAATGGAAAACAAGATCATTTGCAATTTTATTCTAGTTAATTTTCAATTTGCATAATTAGGTGACAGAAACTTAAACTTTTATTCTAGGGTTTAAAATGAAACAACGTTATTCTAATAAACTATTATTTTAATTAATAAGTATAGAAAAAAACCATAAGAAAAAAATCAGTCTTCGTGAACTTCATCGGAATCCTCATGATTAAGTTCTTCAGAGCAATTAGCAAATGTGAGGGAGTTATAAAAGGCATGGTAGTAGCTAGGGATTGCTTCTGCCCTACAGAGACTCATAAGGTCGCCGTGTAAAGCCTTACTTATTGAAAGGGGTTTGTTGTAAGCTGGTTTCAATAATCGTATCTCTGTAAGAGAGGTTGAAGCATTATGTTTACCCCGCTTGTTTCTTGGCGCAATTCTTGGAAGCGGTTCGACATTCAACCGAGAATAATCTGCATCATAATCATACTTGAAACGTAGAACTGTAGGCTGTGAATGCAAGACACTTACTTCCATTATTTTAGACCATGCTACTTTATGTCCCTCTTCATCTTTGGCCCAGTTCTTATTCTTGATTAATTCTTTTATGTCTTTAAACTCATTTTGTGTCATTTCCTTCACAGTGTACTTCTCACCATTAACTTTTGCATTCAAAATAATTGCGTAAATCTGTTCAGGTGTATAAACAACTTGATGTTTTAGCTCTCGTTCTATATTAGAGTGCATTGAGTCACCTTCGCTTTGACCATGCCCCGTTTCGAAAAATCGGTGTGTGATATTGATTTTCAGTTTCTGAGCGGCAAAAATATAGAATGCAAAAATAAATCTATTTTTATTTTGACCTCCGCAACCGTCAGAGTAAAATGAGATGTTTTTGATACCTCTTCCTGCTTCACCCATGAGAAATTGCCATAAACAGCTACCAATTTCTATTGCTCCTCTTTTTGCGATTGCGTAGTGCCAAACATAGCAGTAACCTTTCAGTCGAGTACTGTCAAATATTGTGAAGTTATACACAGGGTATTTCCTCTTATAGTGAAATATTCCCACTTGAGATTGAGGAATATTCAACACCTTCTCTAAATCAAAGATTGCAACAGTTGTATCTGAAAGGTCAGCTGATTGTTTTTCTTCGTTTTTTATTTGACGCACGCGTTCTTTATTCTTCTGGTGCTGGTTAAATTTCTCTCGCAGAGTTTCTTCTGTACGAGGATCAGCTTGTCGGTAAAGTGCACATTGACCACATTGGTCTTTTTTGGGGCGATGAAAGGAGTAATTAAATCTGGTGTTAAAAATAGTTTCGTACTGTCTTTTAGATGCCATGCGGCAAGAATAGTGCCCTTCAGTATACCAAGCCTCGTACAACCGGTACATTTTAGATATATTAAGTAATTCGGACAGATATTGTCTGGCCGATTTCTTCCGAGTATAATGACTCTCCACAGTAGGAAATAATTGAATGTGCTCTTTAATATTGTCTTCGGTTTCAAGTGACATTTTGCGAGGTCTATTATCATGACAACCTCTATTGTCACTCAAACCTTTATCAGATTTTACCTTTTCTAAGGCTGTATAAACTGTTTGATGTGATATAGATAGAGTATTAATGAAGAATGTTTTACATACTTGCACTTTTTCTGTGTCTAAATAAAAATAGTATTTAATAGTCTGAGTGCGGTTGTTCTTTCGGTTTATTGTCACTTTTTTTATGTCTTCAGCTATTATATGCTTAGCGATGAATTGCCATTGTAACTCATGATCAGCGAGTTGATAGTATTGCTGCATTATAGTTTCTCTTTGCTGTTGGTTGATCTTGTCTCCACATTTTTTTTGACACTTGCATTCAGCCTTTATCGTTTTTTTCTTAAACTCTTTCTTTGACCTGCAACCTACGTAAGCTTCTCCTGAATTCTTTAACCTTTTACTCTTATTGTCTTGTTTTTCTCTTTCATTTCGAACCCGTTTTCTTGTCAATTTTTTCGCGTTAGTAGCACACAATACCTGTTCTAAGCTTGCAGCAGCAGTTTCAGCTTGAGTTATCACTTCACCGGAACTGTCTATGTTATTTCTTTGGTAATCATCTTCATTAAAACTAATAATATTATAATTAATTGCTGAATGGTTAACCTCTACCTCTGACTGAGAAACATTTGTCAAATCGAAATCTTTTGAGCTTGATGGCACATTTTGGTAACTAACTAAGGTGCACTCAGTCAATTTACCGTTGGAAGAGTCACATGGTTGCAAAGTCTCTTCTAATTCAAAAGTAATAGAAATAAAATTTTCCTTATTTACAGTAAGTTCACTGCCCATAGAAATATTTAAGTCTTTCTGTTCAACTTCCCCTGGGTAGATAATGCTTGCAAAACTGGAAGATGCGTCGACCATATTATTGTCTTCCTCAGCGATAGCAGAAAAGTTTAAACTACGTCTTGATAAAGTTTTTCTATTAATATTTTCATTACCGAGCATTTTTTTTGTATCTGACAATGGTCTATTTTCATACACTATCAAAGGTGATGCTACAAAATCTACTTCATTAAAAATGGAAGATATGTTTGATATGCTCGATGGTGATTTTGTAATATTATTAGCAGCTGATGTTAAATAGTCCGAATCTCCTCCAAAACTTAATGAGCTTTGACTCCGCTGTCTTAGAATTTGGAGTCTCTCTGGACTTGGCAGATATTCACCGGATGAACTCGGAGAGAAGTCTTCATTCCCTTGTTTATCATTTGGATTGTAGTACGTTTTCTTTGTTAATTCTGCAGACCAGAACAAAAGAGTTTTTAATTCGAACCAGTAGTTTCTGAGATTAGCCCTTACATACAAATTTACAAACAAAAATATGACCTCTTTATAATATTATATAATATAGATATAGCCTTCCTCAATAAATGAACTAAGTAACTATCTAACACAAAAATATTTTTTCAACTCAAACCAGTGGTTCCTGAGATTACCACGTTCAACCAACCAAACTATTTTGCTTTATAATATTAATATAGAAATATAGATTAGTTTGGTGAACCTAGCTTCTTATATTTTTTGCTTTTTTATACTTACATTAAATAAAAAAGCAAAAAATATAAGAAGCTAGGTTAAGCTAGAAAAAAATGAGGTAGGTAGGTACCCATAATACGATAGCTTTTTGTTTATTTTAACATAACCATAACATGACATAACAATCACACCTGTATTCCCCGAAGGGTTAGGCAGAGGTGTGTAATACACCCACGTTTCGCCAGTTATGTTTTAAGTCCCATGTAATAGGGGGCGAGCCTATTGTCATCTACCGGGCACAAATCCAGACTCCGTGCTGCTACTGAGAAGTTCCAACTTAATGGAAAAACCCAATAACACTTTGCCCGACCCGGGAATCGAACCCAGGACCTCGAGGTTAGGACCCGCGCTTGCGGCCACTCGACCATCGAGGCAGGAGTTTATTTTTAGTATAATTATTTTAAATACAGGCAAAAATTACTACTTACCTACCTACCAAAAACATAAAATAATATTTAACACTTACCGCGTAAATTATATTCATGTTTCGTTATTTTGTCTTGATCTGTAGTACCATTTTGGGGTGGGTTGTGATCTAAAACATTTAAACGATACGATTTAATGACATTGAATTAATACCTAGATAATAACAAACAGTGATGACAAATTGACATGCATATAGATTAGTTAACGCAAAGAAACTTCATTGTAGGTAATGAGCATTAGGTAGGTTCCAAGGAAGATCAACTGTTTCACTCGAAGTAGGTACCTATTTAAAAATAAGCAAGTTGGTATCTAGGTAGGTAGGTGTGTCGAATTTGCAGCTATCAACATCGGGTCACAGATCGAGTACCTACTTACTTAAATAAGATTCTATGGCCATTCTATCTACCTATCACTAATTAAAAGACAATGATACTGTGTAAAAGGCACAGTCGGTACTCACCATCATTAGTAAGATGTTTGGAATCGTCACTTATTTTAGACACCATACTCATAATAACGTCTAAACGAGGATTCCGTTTATTCATTTTATTATTGCAATTAGGTTTACCACTTTTCACTTTAAAAAAACACTGAATTTACACAAAAATAATAGAAACAACCGCAGCTAAAAAGAAATTACGCTCACGCAATGACGGTTACAAGTGCACTAGAGAAGGTCGAGTAGGTAAACAAACATTGCCACGTGCCGAGCGCCGCACGCAATGAATTATCGTGCTATCACTCTCTAATGCACCTATGCACCTATGACCGAAAAGAATGGCAAGATGTTTCCGTGTTTACTTTTCTCAGTACTTTTTACTAAGGACATGTTAGTCACCGAGCCTAAATGTATTATTACGAGAACAAAATGGTAATAGCGTTAACAATTTATTTTATCTATTTATTTTCCGAGAATCCTATTGTAAAAGTATTTGGCATATATTTTATGAAGAAACTTTTTTACCAATACTATGATACATTATTTTTCGGGTAGAAAATTGATGATGAATATTATTGCAATATTTTATAACTTTTTAAATACAGGCAGGACATTCACGAAAAAAATTGTGTAGATGTATTAGGCACCGTAGACCTCAAATATGACATAGGTAACACTAAAACTATGGTAATGACGGTTATCATTTTGTTCTCCGGGGGTGGCGATATATGAAATGGGAGTGTTTGTTCGCTGTAAGCTGCATTTATTGGAAAAACTGCGCTCTCGCCGTTATCAGAATACCATTCATGTTAACTCTCATAAAACGAAATTTTTCGACAAAAGTGTGCTAGGTCTGGCCCCAAAAATATATAAAAGTATACCATCAGCTATTAGAAATAAACAGTGTAAGGGATCCTTTAAGAGTTCCTTGTTTGCATTCCTTTTAGATAGATGTTACTACTCCATTACTGAGTTTACTACTGATACAGAGGTATGACGATTCCGACTTGCTAATTAAACACTTATGATTTTATTTATTAATTAAGAAGTATGAATGTCTTTATTTATCTAAATGGTCACATAATAGACCTCTCGGATAATGTGGCGTTAGAGATATAATAGTGACACTGCCTCGGCTTGGCTAAAGTGCCGTAAGTAATGCATTGTCACTGTCCCTTGTTATTTTGCTGGTCGTTGAGGTTAGTTCGCTGTAAAAGACCACATTTCCAAAACATTACATTTTCTTGTGCCTAAACGGACCTGCACCGATCGCTTCGCTCGCTCGGCTCGTGCGTTGTGTGGTCACAGTTATAACCTAACCTAACTTTCAGCCATTTTCATTTGCTAAACCATGGGGTTACACTTAAGTTTAGCCGGCTATACATGATAGAAATGAATATTAGCCTTTCCTCAAAAACCAAATAACAAGCCACAGTGACAGTGACAATGACAATGCTTACGGCACTTTAGCCGGGCCGAGGCAGCGCTACTCATATGCCGCAAATAGCGGCACTTTATCCGACAGGGATAAAGTGTCGCTGACACTTCCTATCTAAAATTGTAATGACCTATTTACCTAACTGACATATTTTAAATTGAATTATTTTTGTAATGTAATCTATTGGTATGCTACCTTAATTATAATTGCTTGTTTATGTTAATTGTAATGACCTGTTTACCTGACATTTTAAATTTAATTATTTTTTAATGTAATCTGTTTGCAAGCCACCTTAATTGTAATTGCTTGTTCATGTTAATTGTGTACGTCATATATTGGCAAAACATAGTGCACATATTTTAGACACTATACTATCTGCAACCATACATATTGTAGCAAAAAAAATATGTCTTCGCTACGTTTGAGTTAAAAGTCGCCCGGGAGTCCCCGACACGACTTAAATAGAACAATGAAACGCAGAATTCAGGTAAAGAACACAATATAATTATATTATAATTAAAAAACCGGCCAAGTTCGTGTCGGACCACGCACAATGAAGGGTTCCGTAGTTTGGATGAATTTATCCCAAGAACAAACTTAACATTGTAGTTGAAAAACATGTTCTCCCATGTGAAATGTATGGGAGAACATGTTTTTCAAACTGCAAATTTAAGTTGGTCGATTATTAATCGTTAATCTGTAAAGCCTACTTAGTTGTGATAGTTTTCCTTTAAACTTCGTTATACAGGGTGTTTGGCGCATGGACCGACACAATTTTTTCAGGGATTTGGGAGGTCATTAGCTAGGTTCTACCCATACACCCTTTGTCCCAAATGTCACGGTTGGTTACATATGATTATTTTTTTAAAATGAAAAAAAATCCCAAAATGTGTCCTTTAATTTGAAATAACTTTTTTGTTTGTGGGTGTAGTGGCACAAAACAAATTTTGTTGAATTCTCCAAAGTCCTTTAAATCTAAAAACATCTTTGTTTTATACAACTGGTTTCAAGAAAATTCCTTACAAGCTTCCAAAGTTAATTTTTGTATTTAATGAATGAAATTTTACAACTTCTAAATTAATTATAAAAAAAACTAAAAGCTATTTTGAACTTAGCTAGAACCTAGCTAATGACCTCCCAAATCCCTGAAAAAATTGTGTCGGTCCATGCGCCAAACACCCTGTATATAGGTGCTATTGCTTTGACATTTGAATTTCTAACTACAACCGTTTAGTTGGTAGAGGGGGGGACACTTACCTGACCCGTCGAAGAGGGGCCAAGGGCGCCTAGACAAGGGGCTGTCTGGCGCCCATGTGCTGGTTTGGTCCCTGGGTTGGTCACGGCGTGCCATGTGTTCTGGTGCGCCGGTGATGAAGGAGGTGGGGCCCGCTGCGGCGGGCTGGCACCAGTCGGGGGTTGCGGAAGATTCTTTCGTTCCCGCGACCCCCGGCGTAGGTGTGAGTCGGAACACCGGGGTGGTTTTTAGTCAGTAAGAGTCTGACAGACCCCTCCGCTCGCCCCAGGCGGAGGACATCCATGAGGATTTTCCACCCCGGAAAAAAAAAAAAAAAAAAAAAGGGGGGGACACTTGATACTATCCAAAGATATCCCACACTATGAGAAGAACGAAAAAATTAAATTATCATCCCCACTTTACATGTAGGGGAGGTACCCTAAATAATTTTTACTTTCAAAATTTTATTTTACCACTTTTTTGGCGTCATTAACGTGTATACTCATGCCAAATTACAACTTTCTAGTACCAATACTTTTTGAGCTAAACCGCGGACAGACAGACAGACAGACGGACATGGCGAAACTATAAGGGTTCCTTGTTGACTACGGAACCCTAAAAAAGGAAAAAAAAAAAAAAATGGATGTTTAAAAAAAAACAGTTGTCAGCGTATAGTATAGTATGCGTTGAGGATTATTGAAACGTAATATGAGTTAAAAAAATTGAGAAAGTACGCTAGGCCCATCGGCATACGTGATTTACCTCGGAGTTTTGCTCGAGTGAATTAGCGTTGGCCAACGTTTCGTAAAGCTCCCCGTGGTTACAAAAAGAACGACGTGATGAACCTGCGACCATAAAAAGTAGAAAAAAACAAACTGGGCTAGTGATTATGGCAAAAAAAAAAGCCGTCGGTAATACAAAGGTGATATAAAGCTAGAGAAAAACAGGAGTTGATTTTTGGAATAGCCTCAGGGTAGCCTGGCCCAGACGGCATGGTGACGCGCCGCTGGTAGACGCTGGGAGACGCTTGCTGCTGTCGCTGCCTCGGTATCATCAGCAGAACCACCCGCAGAACCCCACAGAGGCGCCAGAACGTGGCAGTAGATTCCGCGCAGACGGCGTTAGAGCAGGATCTGGCCATATGCAGAGCCGAGCGGTGGAGACTTGGGCAGTAGGTAGGGCCGAAACCGGACTTTTCTGTTTGGATCCGAAATAAAGATCATCTTAGACCCGTAAGAAAGGCAAAACTATGTAGGGGGCTGAGTGACAGGCCACTGGAATTTTCACATCATACTAATATTATAAAGGCGAAAGTTTGTGAGGTTGCATGTTTGTCTCTTCTTCACGCTAAAAGTCTACTGAATGGATTTGATTAAAATTTGGCACACAGAGAGTTTATAACCTGGATTTACACATAGGATACTTTTTATCCCGATATTCCCACGGGATCGAAACTTATGCGGGTGAATCCGCGGGGCACAGCTAGTATTTAGCTTATAGCTGACGACTGACGCAAATAAGCACGAATCATTTTTACTTCTCCTTCTATGAATTGTTGTCAAACGAGCTAACTTTTTATAAATAAAACATGTTCGGCCTTTTTCACGTGTAAAGAGGCCTATCTGGCTGCGGAATGCTGCAACATGTTTATCAAAATAAATGATCGATTGATTTTCACCCCAGATATTAGAATTTAAAAAATATACGTAGACGAAGTCACGTTCAAAATAATGTTTTACACATTCGTAGTTTTACAGCAAGACATACTCGATGACAGATGTACGCTAGTCTGTCGGTCCGTGTGTCACAAGATTGATGTATCACGACCCGTGATAAATGATTTACTCATCAACTGGATACTTCGAATCGTAACACTTCAATTTGACCTTGGAAATATGCCTTTGATGTGCGTTTCAATACAGTTGCGAAATTAATAAGCAATAGGTATTAGATTCCTGCGGCCGTCACCAGGTCATCGGTCCTGCTTGTGGGAGGCCTTCCAACGCGACGTCTTTCGGTATGCGGTCGCCACCTTTCAGCCCCATCGGCCATCCATTTTGCGAGCCCTGCCCACTGCCATTTTAGTTTGGCAATTCTTCGGGTTGTGTGATTAACCTTGGTTCTCCTTCGGATCTCTTCATTTCTGATTCGATTGATGGATGCGAAAAGCACATATTAGAACCAGTGGACGTCTTTCGGCTAAAATGATGAGGTACTTGGCTGTTGAAAAAGTAATGATAATCGATTCATATTTTCTATAATAATAATAATAATAAAGCTGAAGAGTTTTATTGTATGTTTGAACGCGCTAATCTTTGGAACTACCTTTCGGAATTTAAAAAAATATTTTTTCATTTGATAGTCCAATTCTTGTGGAGGCTACAGGCTGTTTAACATCACGCGTACAAAGACAAATAACCGATTATTATAACTTTTTGAATAGCCTAGTACTAGAGCGGCTTAGGAGATAAAATGGCGTGCAGGAGACCGTGAACCGAACCAAAAGTGAGGTTATTCCCTACAATCCATTTATAAGTACTTTACTAGCGACCCGCCCCCGCTTCGAACGTGCAATGACGCCATGTCAAAACATCGAGATATCTGTGCTATATCTTAACTAAATATCAAGGTATTCTTAACATAAATCTTCCGGAATAAATGCTCTAAATGATGGTGAAAACTGCATCAAAATTCATTGTGCAGTTTAAAAGATCTAAGTCATACAGATAGACACGAAAAGCAAACTTTATTTTAAACTAAGCCCAGGTTCGCAGTAGTGTACGAAAAGAATCTAATCGTCTTTCAAAAACGGGTAAAATATTTAAAAAACTGGCTACTCATATCCCTTTGCTGGTCATTCATCTTTAACGGGCCGGCGGAGCATGCGTAGTTCATACAAACGTAATACCAAAATAATTTGTAAATCAAACATATTCTTAAGATAGTGTGTATTTATTCCGATAGGATTACAGAATATCTAGGCTTCCAAATATATATTTTTAATGGACACTGATTTAAATTCGAGTTATGAGAAAAATAAGTTTTCTATAGAAATTTTAAATTCCTCATATCTCGTCTTTATATCAGTGTCCATTCAAAATATATATTTGGAAGCCTAGATATTCTGTAATCCAATCAGAATAAATACACACTATCTTAAGAATATGTTTGATTTACAAATTATTTAGGTATTACGTTTGTATGAACAACGCATGCTCCGCAATCTTCTACCGCTATTGTTGTATCCTAGGTATTCTTCTTTAATACTTAGAAACCTAAGAACACAATGGCTACTAAAATGTTCTTTTTTTTTTACCGAACAAGTCTGGAAATACTTTAATTTTTCCACACTTTGCTTGTGAATGGGTGAAAAGCACTTATATAATAAATAATAATAAATATATTACACTTAGAAAGGAACGCCCCTGGCCCAAGGGCGATTGCATAGCATTGAAGTCAGAATTGGTGAAAAGGTTTTTTCTACTTTTTTTAAGATTTATTGAAAAATGTTATTATACGACTGATGAATTTCTAAATGATAAATTAATGTAGACTTTTATTTTATTTATTTGATTGTAGAAACAAATTTTTTAATTGACTATTGTGACTAATTGTAAATTTATGAGTATTTGTTTATTTATTGACTGTAGAAATGACTCCATATTGTGGCATTTATTCTATTAATTTTGACATTATACCTACCAAATAATTTGTGTTTACCTCTCGCATGATTAATATTGTTATTTTTATTCTCTCTTATTTTGCATGCAACCATATTAAAATTTGTACGCTTTTTGGCATAACATAGCGACCTATGAACTTTATTTTAAGAACTGTATTCACTACCTATGTTACACAAATAAAAATGATTATGATTATGATTAAGAAGATTAATTAGGATAAGATGTTTTCGGCGATATGTCAAAATGTCACAAGATCCGCATGGCGTCTATCCACCGCCGCCGTCACCAGAACGTCACTGAGAAACGAGATTATTCGAACCAAACGTGACGCTGTCGTCCCGGTGACGGTGATCGTGTGTCTACCGCAACTGAATTCGGCGGTTCAGTATGTTATGATAAACAAAACAAAAACCGGGCGACAGCGGCGTCGGCAGTATGTGGACAAGATCGAACGTGTTTTGTATTGCCGGCACATCAGCCGGCAGTGGATGGCCGGCGGTAGCCATGCGGCCATAGTAAATGTACCTACATACATTACGCTACCTCTGCTCCATGATCTCGTTCTCGGTGACGTCCCGGTGACAGCTCGATGGACAAACGCTCTTAGTTAGTCCATAAAGAAAGAAAAACCATTTACAACCATTTTTTTTTAAATTTTATTAAAAATTATCAAAATCCGCGACACAAACATTTCCTCATTTCTTTCCAATGAGCCCAAACACGATACCTCTGCTGTAAGTTGGTAAGGGAGATGGGTATCCTGCAAATTCCAGGTGATGCTGCAGCATCAGTTCAAGGTTACTATGTTCTTATAATATAATTGAAGTAACAGAATACCAAATTTCAAATCGACGCTGACATCTCAGCAACTAGAAAAGGCTGAACCGATTTTGATAATTCATGTCGAAGAACCATCGCTAGAAACCTACTTAAAAAAAAAAAACAACTGGATTCAAATCGTTTCACCCGTTTAAGAGCTACGGTGCCGCAGACAGATGCCAAGAAACACACACATAGCGGTCAAACTTATAACACCCCTATTTTTGCGTCGGGGGCTAAAAATGGTAAATACAAAAATCCTTTTCCGCACTATGGCAGAAAATACGATAAATATTCCACGATTCGTGCCAAGCACATGTATTCGAAACATTTTTACAGTATCTTGAACACTTCCGAATTTTAAGCCGAGACCTTGCTGGTATAAAAATTCTTTAAGATACACGTGTCTCGGTTTAGCGAAACATTATTTCAGATACTCGTCTGTATTGTGCCTAAAAATTACCTCAAAAATAAATAAATAACACCATTCGTAGCACAATGCGAAATAGTCTAGTTTATTTCGGTAACAAAAGTCGTCTGGACAATCTCGCAATGTTTTATTACCTTCGGGACAGTCAGTGATTCCGTACTGTAAACTATTTTATTTTTAAACTAAACGTCGTGTTGTGTTACTGAGATTTTAGTCGAAGGAATATCTGTAGTTTTGTGTGGGATATGGTTGGTTAGATCTTATAGAAGAGGTAAACCCCACATGTATGAAGAATGTTGCCATAATAAAAAAGTATATAACCCACCAGACGCTTCGAATGACACTTGTTTCAAACTTGTTGGAGGGTGGGGACGCGACTCAATGTCCTTTTAGTTGATCATTTCACATCAAAATACATTTATTGAATTAAAACTGTGTAAGAGGCTGGGTTCTACTTCGATCAGGATCTTCGAAAAATTAATCCAAACGCAAAAAATCTTAAATTTGTTTCTTTAAAATTCTACGTAGGTATCCGTATCGTAACCATCCTAAAACTTGATCAATTACCAAATAAAAAGGAAAATAGGTTAGAATAATTTAAAAGGTTATTTATTTAAAACACTACAATAATAATCCGTCAACAACACTTCATCGTCTTAAAAAATTCACCTCGGCCTTAAAACCATTTGAGCCACCCCAGAATCATAAATGAGCCAACTAATTAGACCCTAAATCAGCGATAAATTTTTCAGAGAGCCCATCAAATGTCAGGCTCTAGTCATCACTAAAGATATAATACATTTGGACGCAAATTCCTTTGCCTCTCAATTATGTAAAGTTAAGGGAGAGAAGTCCCTGAATCTTTTATAATGGGACTAAACGAACGAGTAAATAGAAGATGGTGGAAACCGATGGCCTTTTAGTACGTATTTTAATAAATAAGGAATATGCTTATAAGTTTGGTCACGGAATGAAAGGAGATTAACAAAAAGAATTTACTTATGAAATGGATGTTACTGGAAACGCCGAAAGGACGTCCTAGAAGGACGAACACTGGCCTTGATGGTCATGTCCTTTAAAAATAAATAAAGGAGTGAGAAACGTGGGTATGTAAGAACGTGGTATTCTGTAGTTTCTGTCTACCATCGTTGAAAAACGGGGTGAGTAATTGTACACTGAGACACGAATAAAATTTTCCGTCCTTCGCTTTGGTCGTTCGTATTTTATTCGCGGCATTTTGGGCAGTGTTCTATTTTTAAACGATTTATGAAATGGGTGGCCTGTTTTGACAGTATTCGGCCAGTAACTTTGAAAGTAAAAAAAATATTGAGCGACGCTTCCTCAGCATAAAAGGTAAATACTTTTTGGAAAAAAGTTTCGGGTTGGAGTTGGAATATGTTGGATGTTGGACCTTAGGGACCCGTGTGTCAGATTCAGCCAACGAAAACGTGGGGATAACTTTGGAGGATTAAATGTAAAAAATTAGTTCGACTAAAAGTTTGAACTAGTCTGTCCAACATTTACTTATTGGATAATAATGGTTGTTCTATGCCAAAAGATCTTCTTTCCTTGACGGAAAGAAGTAACTACTTGTCGCCTTTACAATCAAAAGAGACAAAGCAGAATCCAGTCCCAGATTACTGTAAAATACTCGGGTCCTAAAAATGTATGGCGTCATTTTGGCGAGAAAGAATAAAAATGCACAAAACTTTATGATTTTCGTCCATGTGGTATAAAAAAAGTTCCAGACTATTTGGCCCACTTTTAAAACTCTCAGTAATAACATTATAATTTTTTATTACAAAAAAATGAAAATATATCTGTTGCTAAAGTAATAATAAATTTATATCGTCATAATATGCAAATGGTGTGCCAAAAGTGATGTCAGAACTTGCGTCATGCGTCATCGTCATCATAAAATGGTGATGATCATCAAGGGTGATGACGTCATGGTTATTTTCTGTCTTTTCTTATAATAGTGATGCGTGATGTCTGTAATTTTGATCAGATGTTTTGGTTATTAAAAGATTGTTACCTATTTTTTAAAATAGAATAAAACATGTCATCACTATTAAAAGAAAATTCTATTCATAGTTTGGTATTTTTTTAAATACAGGATGTTGCCAAAGTCTACATTCTACATGATTTCCTCATACTTAAGTGAAGTGTTATTATCTCCAAAAGAACAACATTTTATTTTATTTATAACTACTTGTTCGTGCCCGGCGTCGTCGGCAGTTACATTTAATCGGCGTTAAGCAAGAGTAATTTGGTAAATCGAAAGCTTATTTGCAGTATTTGGTACTTTATCTGTGATAAGATGACTGAGAAAACAATACATAGTATTGTTAAAGCATCGCTAGGTTTAAAATTTTCTTGGGGTCGTTTGAACACTTGTAGGTATCTTATCTGTTGATAAGGAATGACGCTTCTCTAGCCGTGCTATCAGCCTTTTGAATATATATTTTTAAACATAACATAAACACACGCTTTTTTCCCATGGGGGTAGGTAGTGAAACTACAGAACGCCACCTGCTAAGTACGATCCTTACATACTCCTTTTGCCTCGTTTACGTTCATACATCTGGTCATACACGCACGCCGGTTGCGAGTACTACGCACCTGTCCTTTCTGAAGAACATCAACAATAAGGTCACGTTTACTATAAATACTTTGCAACTGTACTTGGTATGTTAAAACTAATATATTCGTAATTTCTAATCTCTTCACTTGCAAAAAACTGTCATATTCAAAAATTAATATGAAAACTCCATAATATTTTACCATTTACCGAAATGAAAACCGGAACACGACGCGTTCATGTGTCGCCGGCCACTTCCGGTGGCCATGTTACCGTGTGTGACGTCACTGACAACTGACATACACGTGGCTATAAGCCTTTTAATACTTGGAATATATCCTGTAATACTGCAAGGCTTTTTAATATAGAATTAGCATATGTTTATGCTAATACTTTGAAGGGATTCAGGGGATTAAGGATATGTAGGGGTTATTCAACGTCATGTCCTAATCTTCGTGGCAAATAAAAAAATTGAAGAGTGTTGTTTTAAAGAATTTAGCACGGATTTAGTAAAGAAGAAAGATGAAAAGCAACCGACTTCCAAAAAAATAGCAAAATTATAAATAACTTTCATTTCAGAAGTCGATCTTTGGATTGGTATGTATTTTTGTTTTTTGCCATCGACTTCCAAAATCGAAGTCATTTTTAATTTTATAGTTTTTTTTTTTGTATTTTTTTTTTCACTTTTTAGTTATAATCCCTGCTCCACACCAATTCGTAGAACACTACTTTTTATGTAAACAACAGTGACAGGAAGTAATAACATCATCAAGATACACCAAGAGAATTAAATATTTATTATCGAAGCGAACTCAAAAACTACCGAAGCAAAGTTAGTAAAATTTATATGGGCCAATTACGCAAGCTTTTTCTAACAAATGAAAAAATAATTTTCCAAATCGGTGCAAAATTAACGAAAAAATCGATGAACATACATAAATAAAAAATAAATTAATTGCCACCACCATTTTACACTGGCGTCGACTTAACATAGGCCTATCCTTTTCCCAACAATGTTGGGGCCGTCTTCCAGCTTAACCAGAAGCAGCAGAATACCAGTATGTTACATGAAGCGACTGCTTATCTGATCTGCTAAGTCCACCCTCAGTTTACTTATTATAATATTCTTCACCGATACGCAAGAACGAAAACTAAAACATACAAGCTAGCAACAAAAATAAACAACAGAAAATATCAAAAGAATCCAGCTTATTTCTAACACTAAAAGCTGAAATCAAAACAACGCCCAAAAATAACAACAAAAAAACAAAAATGTTCACAGAATATATCCTTTATTTATAGCACAAACTGATTGCGTTCTGCGAACCGCAATTCATATTTTCAAATACAAAACGTTGCTTCAAAAAACACAGCCTGTATGCGTGGACTATTAACCAACATACCTCCCTTCAGTGTGGGAAAGAGATGGAGTTATACAGGATATACAAATATGCCTTTTATATATTATAGTTGAACATCTCATCATAGTGAATTATTTAAAAAGAAATAATGGCTCAAAAGCAATTGGTTGAAAAGTAAATGAAAGTTTAATTTTCTTAAAACGTTTGAACTAAAATTGGCTTTATTGACTAGGGTCAACCTCATAGATTAACACAAATTAGACCAAGTATTTTTACTATATTTTTATTTATATTTGACATATCGTCCGTCGTTCTGAATGCTATATTTTAAGAGATACAGGGTCTCAAGTAAGATTAGCTAGCTCAACTTCGTCGACGTGTGGGTATCGATGTCTTCTAAACATTACAAAGCAAAAAATAAATATTATTAGATAATTTTTTTGGGGGCGACAACCGCAGTGTAGTTTAAATTTTAGTTTAAAAAATCAGTTTGTTTTGTGTAAACTTCACAGATCGATATCTAAACACGATATGGCTAAAAAAAACTGATTTCTCAACTCAATCTTCAAGTAAAAACAATGATCGGGGGTTATTGATCCCAAAAAAAAACAAATCTTTTTTATGTAGTTTCGCTAGATAAATTAATTTGACCCTGTATAGCTCCATCTCTTTCCCGCACTAAATTAAGATAAATGGGTGAAAAACAAGACTGCCTCGTTGATCTACTTAATAGCTGTAAGGGCGACTGCTGAGCATGAGGTCCTGGGTTCGATTTCCAGGTCAAGCTAAGTTTTATTGAGTTTTTCCGTCAAGAATTGTATCAGAGTCTAGATTTGTGCCTGGTTATCAGTTAATGATAATAGGCACATCCACGTCTGTTAAATGAGAAAGCCAAGTGGCGAAGCGTGGGTGTACCTACTAAACACTCTACCGAACCCCCAGGGAATACAGGCGTGATATTATGAAGATAAACCTAATTTTATCGCCACTGGGAACCTATTCCAAACAAAACTCAATTACTCAGAAATACACTTGGTAACTTACCTCGGGCTCAAAGTGTCAAATAGAGATGAGCCATCGCCCGCGAATATCCGCAGGGTATCCGACCTAAATAAACTCACTTCACATTTAGGTATCCTATCTCGAATACCGCACCGTGAAATATGATTACCACTGAATGAATATGATGAATCAAAATGCTTAACCTAAGTATGAATGAAATATAGTTCTTAGCTATTTAAAAACCACATAAAATTTTCTTGTTAATTAATTCGACGACGCTCAACTTATGTTTCAAGTTCAGTTCAAGGAATTACAAGTAACTTAATTTAAATTATCATAAATTTTAACTTAATTACGCCAAATGTATGTTTGTTTTAGTTTTGCTTTAGATGGAAATTAGATTTGTCTAGACTTTATAGGTTATGAGTTGTCTAAAGAAATTGCTCATATACCTAAATCTTGATTGGTTTGTAACAAGAGGTCGCGCTACATATTTCAAATAGCTAGACGTGCGACCTAGTTTAAAGAATTTAAGGAACCATTTTACAAATTAAGTATATGAGTGAAACCTATGGCATGGTAGCTTTCGCTATTCATACAAAATGCGAATCACACACTGTTTTTATGGTTAAAGTTTCCAATACTAATTTCTTTTACTTCAAAGGGTGCCTCAGCGTGCTAAAGTACTTTCCAAGGCAATTATCGTAGTTGTGCTGCCTTTAGTTCTAGACAATAAAGTAGATTGCTAATAAAATAAGCTATCTCTTTATATGCACATATTTTTGTGGTAACAAAACTTATTTAAAAAATCTTCAAGATCAATTTGTCTGCCCTACTTTGTGTTTTTTTTACAAAAAAAACATTCATGTCGATTTCAAAACATTAAATTAATGCAGTATTTTTACAATCTAAGACTTACTGAAGAATAAAATCAATCCTGTAGCATATATCCGCACTTACGTGTAAATATCCGCGCACATAGTAGTGCGCTCATCAGCAGCGTGGCTCGCTGACCACACACTGTCACTCATGCGATATGCGGACACGCTAACTACTTAAATAACATTAGCACTGCTTGTTTCCATTCTACTTTAGATTGATTTTACGATAAAATATTATCTACTGCACTTACCAAACGATTCCAAACTAAAACTCTATGAAACCTTATTTTGTCACTACATTGATTGTAGTTTTCGGCAAAAGCCGAGACTTATAATGTCAAGTAGACTTAAGTTGTCACTATATTGGATAAGTAGTCGAAAGCCCAATTTATTGATTCGATCCCTTGTCGACCAACCTTTATTTGTGTTTCTGATTGTAAATCTAGGTTAGAATTTATTTTAGCTACAAATAAATAGTGAAAGGCTACAGAATTTATTGGACCTTTTTTAAATCTTCATTCATTAATTTATCTGCACCAACTCAAACCATCTAACCAAGCAACTCAACGCAACGCATCTTTCTAAACCAAAAATTCAAGCGTCTTAATTATCGATTTTTCATCATCACTCACCAATAGTTATTTGAGGTCCAACGTACCAAATAAAAATATCCGAAAATGAATAAATAAAAATATCCGAAAAAAGGTCACATCTCTTGAGACCTCACACATTTCACGACAGCACTGACCAGTGATCTTTAATTTAAAACTATCATTACGTCATAACCCTTTAATTAAGCAAATTAAAATGACGCACATGGCGTGTCGCGTGTCATTGGACACACTCACCCGCAATGAATACACGTCGCGCCCCCAGGAAGACGGCAATTGCCGGATTAACGCGTTCCCATTTCCTTGCTATGTACGATATTGTGTTGCCACTTGCCACTTATAGTCCTTTACGTTCTATGAATTAACGTGCATTTGTTTAATTAAATGTCGGTTTTTTGCCTTCTTTTTAATGGCGTATAATTATATTATTACGTGAGGTGGTTGCATTTAGTTTGCTTAATGAAAATAGTGGTGTACAAAAATATTTGCGGTGACAAAATAAATAAGGCAAATGGCATCCTGAAAAAAGTGAACTTATATTTATGCCCAGATTCTATTCATACTTCGTTACCTATTTGTACAGACGCCAGCACATCAACCTACCTGAAACTGTAAAATTTTCCCAATCAACTTTGAACCTTATAATCTAGTGATAAAGTTGAAAGTTGTTCGTCTATGTAGAGATAAATACTTTGAATAAACGTTTTCCGCTACTGATGCTTATAATAGGCAAGTACCTATTTGATGTACATTACAATGTCTTGTACTAAGTAGTAAATTATTTTATCCTCCCTGTTTAAGCGGATTGATGGAAAACTCAAATGATAAGTAAAATCGTAAAGCATTTTTAAAAATTATTCTACAAAATTGTACTGTAAATTTTACAACCATTCTGTCTTACCTGTCGAAGCTACTGCACTCGTAGCATGACCACCATAAAAACAAGTTTTTTCGACGGAAGATTAGACAAAATAACAGATTCAATTGTGTTCTTCCGTCGACAAAACCCGTTTCTATGGTGGTCATGGTACGCGTGCTGGAAGCGTTAACAACCATACAGTACATGTCAATCCCCTGTATTAGAAATGCTTTTTCCAGCATTTTGCCAATCAAGTAACATAAGGCGAATTGTTCTGTAAAAAATGCATCGTGAAAAAATAGGTGAAGTAAGCTGTCATTCACCTGAAGCTAGGGATTGACATCATTGACAGCTCACTTCACCGTTTTCAATCAAAGTTTTCACGGTACGTGCGCGAGCAGTGCCAGTGGTGTGACCATCAGACTGTGTTCTCTCCTCCTCTTTTCTGCCAGGGTCGCGGAAAGTCCGAAAGGGATACCGTGGCCTCTGGTAACATACATGAAACAGAAGGAACACGGGTGGGTTTTAGTCAGTAAGAGTCTGACACGCCGTTCCGCCCAGAGCGGGAGAAGTTGTCTAATAATTTCCCACCCAAAAAAGAAGCCCCCTCTTTTCAGATTCATGTGCGTATTATATAATTATCACTTGCTTCAAAGACGGTGAACGAAAACATCGTTAGGAAACCGGCATGCCTGAGAGATATTTCTCGACGGCATGTGAAGCCAAGTCCGATGGGCCCATGGGCGGCATAAAACTCTGACACCAGGCTAATCACTAACCATACGAAAAAGAAAGACGGTGAGTTTTTTACAGAATAAATCAGCCTGTTCATCCTTTCCAATCGTGTGTGACCGCGGCACCGTGGCGCCTAGTATAACGATCACAGTTAATGACGTCTGTTTGTACCTACATCGGTTACAATCGTTAAACTTAAGCGATTGGTTAGCTCTTTGTGTCTTGCAAGTGTCATGTGGTTAAAAATGTGACATAAATAGATATTATATCAAAATAAAAAGGGCCTCGGTTGATGGCAATAGGCTCGCCCCCTATTACATGGGACTTAAAAACATAACTGGCGAAATGTGGTGTACTGCAGGTACTCGTATACCTCTGCCCAACCCTTCGGGGAAACAAGGTGTGATGCTATGTTATGTTAAAAAGGGCCTCGCTTGATAGAAAATATCTTACAAATGTAGTTTCTGTAGGTACTATCAAAGGTTTTTGAAAATAAATGGATCATTTTGGAAGGTAAATTGGAAGGAGTATCCACAGCAAAATTTTCAACACTCTAAGCAATAGAAAAACGAAGGGCCTGCTGGATGGAAACCGAAATGAAATGCCCTTTCTGTCTTTGTGGTGGAGGTACATTGAATATTTTCGTTCGATTAGACAGGAACATTCAACAAGCTAATTGTCTACACTGGAATTGTTGCTGTGGCCCAGGGGGGCCAGCTAGATAGAAACACATTATTCAACTTCATCGACTATTTTCAGGCTACGACAAGGCTGCTAATGAACAGTCGTTGATTGCTGGCATAATCAGCATCTTTGGTAAAAGTTTTGATGAAAACACTAAGCCAATCAGCGGGGTCATTGCGTAATACACTTATTAGTAACAATGGCTTTCATTTTGACAGTTCAACACCGTTCATTGCGTCATTTACGTTTTAGAGCAGACGGATAATTCGAACATGTGAATCAATGGATTAGCAATTTTCTTTAAAATCTTGCGGATTCTGATCGAAAACGTGTTACGTAGTTGGCTTGTTGTTTTTTTTAAATACGTATTATTCAATTTTATGTAATGAAGTGTACTCCTGTTGGCTGAATAACGACTATGATTGAATTCTCAATCTGTCACCACGCCTGTTTGGTTATGGTTATTTCGTTAAATTAAACAGACAAAAGCCATTACGATTTTTGTCAGAAATTTGACTTAATCACTGGTGGGAGCCACACGGAAGCTTTCTACTTTTCATCTTTCTAGCTTTTTCTACCCGATCCTTCAATATCGGAACTCCGAATCGATCACAATCATTCTATCTGTCCCACACCTATCAATCTTCAAGCGTCGCTGCAGTTTGCGTCACTCAGCGTCCTGTTGAGATGCATTTGCAACTAAAAGCTACTCTGTGTAGTGAATAAGTTTCATGGACCACAACCCTGTTTAATAATAGGTTATTCCTAATCTACCTAATACACCCTGTATATGAATAATATGTTCTACCTAAGTAGGTTACAAGTCGCCACGTTAATATTGTACAGGATGGCAGAATTGTGGATATTTAGTTAGGGTTCTCAGGTTTATAAAGCGAAAAAAAGTCCGCGCCACCACTATAGTGTCTACTTATGTCACATTGCATTAAAAAAAATTAGTTTCACAATTTTCCGCGGGCCTTCTTTCGTGGTGTGCACTCTAATTATTACACTGTTCCCTACCATAAATACTGCGTTGATCCTAGAAAGTGTCATTTGATTTATTAGTAGTGCGAATAATCTTTAACATTTTTAAGTCAACATGTATCCGAAAATGATATCCGAAAGTTGGTGACAACCCTAAAGACAGAAAAAAAAACCACAACCAAAGCTTTAGTACTCGTAGCAACTTTTCCATAAATTCAAAAGAAATAAAATATAGAACGCAAATAACACTTGTGTGCGTAACTGTAGCAGGAACAAAGGCGGGTCACCACTCAACAATTTCAATACAAAGAAGTGCTGCGGAGTCGTAAAACACTTTTCATCCCGATTGTATCACGGGATTATGATGCAGATTAAATAAAATATTATGTTGGATTTATATAAATAAGAATGATTATGCAACATTTTTGAAGTGAAAACTTCTTAAGCGGCGTTGTGTACTTTTTTGTGATGGGTAAAAAATGTTAAACTCGCGTCAGGACACGTGACCTGATCGAAAATTTGTAAGACGGAGGGAGAGTAGACCGGTGCAAAATTATTCCCTAACCATTCCAAAATATCAAAAACGCACAACGTTAATATTCGAGTTTTCACTTCTGCCGGCACTCCCGGATTGCCCCCCTTTTTATTTTGTAAAATCTTACCTTGCAATTTTTATTTTGTTATTATCAATTAGCTGTGGTTGCAAACTACCTACATACATTCGTGCGCGTACCTAACGTAAATGCGAAGGATTTTAAAATCACGACGATTTTTTTTTTTTATCGAAAATATCTGCAACTATCCAATAGCATTTTGGTAAAAAAAAATGCGTCAAGCACAATTAGTATAACCCATAAATATAAATGAAGTCTTAAAAATAGGATGCGAAACGTATATACAATTTTAAAATATTTCTAATTTAATTTACGTTTACTCCGCGCGTAGACCCACCCCATAACATCAAAAAAAACTTAAACAAAAAGAAACTCTTTTACTTTGGTTACTCTGTACTTACTAATATTCCGTTCCATCTCAAATTAAAAATGGAGTACAAACAAAGTACAAATAATCATCAAACCTACTACTCTTTCCACAAGGAAAAGTGTAGATAAGATTAATTTCAACATAAAAGCATCATTGCTGTCTTATTTTTCAACATTTTCTCCCCTCATGGTAATTTTTTTAAGGCGAATACGGCACGTATTTGCGCCGATAACTGGGTCAACACTACTTCTCTCTGCCATGTTTAGTAGTCGAATGTCGCCTCACTGAAAACTTGATATATTGTAGTCTAGATACTTACTAAAGATACTGTTTTAAAAGAATATAAAATGAGTGTAGGTTTGTTTAACTCTAGAAGTGTATTCAAGGAAATGGAAAAAAATTAAGAAAAATTATTTATTCTGTACAAATACGACGTACTTAAAATACATACGGGACAAAAGAAAAAGTCTCCTTCCCGATTGGAAAATTTATACATTTACGTAGTTGTATCTATATTTGCCTTTGGACATCTAATTTCACACCCATTTTGCAGGGTCAATTGATTTGGACCCTTTGGAAAACGCTTCGCTCAGGAGTCAATTTGTGTCAGTAATTTAGTGGTTTTCCATAATAGACCGATCCACTGAACTAGATGTTAAAAATCTGTCAAATTCAACTAATTTTTAAACGGCTTTATAAAAGGTGGAAGTCGTCAATTCATTAATAATAAAAATACTTAAAATTACTTCCGAAACTGTTCCAAGTTTTAACCACTTTTTTAATGTTGAATTTAATTTTTATACTTACATTATATTTCGACACACGCATATATGAGTTTGTCGGTCAACATGCAACTTAACATCGATACCTAACTGAAAAGATTTCTTCTACATAGCCCAGTTGGTTGTAAAACCATAAAAAATACTTACTCAACTAAAGTACCATAACTAATCTATAACAGCCATAAACAGAACACGAAATCCCATCTGCGTCATTAATTCTTACAAAGTTAAATTAAATTGATTCTAAATGTTAAGTATCTAAAGGCTATTATCAAAACTGAAAGCTAATATTTCTTCTCAATATCCGACGAAAATAAAATTTAGAACGGCCTTTCTGCGAGAGAAGGAGCCTTAAATCTATGTATAAACTACAGAAGGTGGGGTGATAGAAAAACGACCTTGCGACTGTAGTGAAAAGGTTGATATTTCAGTGAATAAAGAATACATTTTCATTCAATAACGTTTATTAGTTTTATTATATAAACAATAAAGTTGTTGCAGACGGCCTGCTTATTTGAATTTTAAGGGTTGGTCCGCTGAAACTTGTAATAAGATCAATCAGAAATTGTCCCGCAGGGCGAAGCCCCTTTTCATACCAAGAAAGATCGAATATTGATCACCACACTTAATATAAGATAGAAATAGTACTTATATATTAAGATTTCAAATAAATAAATAAATTATTTATTTAAAAAAGTAACAGCGTTGTTACAGACTTTACATTTACAACATACAGAAGTAGTGTCTGAAACATACCTCTGGCTCCCAAACTAGATGACTTGGTAGTCAGAGTTCGTACATTAAAAAAGTCAATATGTATGTGACCTGGTAGTCAGTGTTCGTCCATTAAAAAAGTCAATATGTATGTGACTTGGTAGTCAGAGTTCGTACATTAAAAAAGTCAAAATGTATGTGACTTGGTAGTCAGTGTTCGTCCATTAAAAAAGTCAATATGTATGTGACTTGGTAGTCAGTGTTCGTCCATTAAAAAAGTCAATATGTATGTGACTTGGTAGTCAGTGTTCGTCCATTAAAAAAGTCAATATGTATGTGACTTGGTAGTCAGTGTTCGTCCATTAAAAAAGTCAATATGTATGTGACTTGGTAGTCAGTGTTCGTCCATTAAAAAAGTCAATATGTATGTGACTTGGTAGTCAGTGTTCGTCCATTAAAAAAGTCAATATGTATGTGACTTGGTAGTCAGTGTTCGTCCATTAAAAAAGTCAATATGTATGTGACTTGGTAGTCAGTGTTTGTGCATTAAAAAAGTCAATATTTATGTGACTTGGTAGTCAGTGTTCGTCAATTAAAAAAGTCAATATGTATGTGACTTGGTAGTCAGTGTTCGTCCATTAAAAAAATCAATATGTATGTGACTTGGTAGTCAGTGTTCGTCCATTAAAAAAGTCAATATTTATGTGACTTGGTAGTCAGTGTTCGTCCATTAAAAAAGTCAATATGTATGTGACTTGGTAGTCAGTGTTCGTCCATTAAAAAAGTCAATATGTATGTGACTTGGTAGTCAGTGTTCGTCCATTAAAAAAGTCAATATGTATGTGACTTGGTAGTCAGTGTTCGTACATTAATAAAGTCGAAATGTATGTGGTAGTCAGTGTCCGTCCATTAAAAAGGTCAATGTGTAAGTATGTGACTTGGTAGTCAGAGTTCGTCCATTAAAAAAGTCAAAATGTATGTGACTTGGTAGTCAGAGTTCGTACATTAAAAAAGTCAAAATGTATGTGACCTGGTAGTCAGAGTTCGTCCATTAAAAAAGTCAAAATGTATGTGACTTGGTAGTCAGAGTTCGTCCTGAAAAAGTTAAAATGTATGTGACCTGGTAGTCAGTGTTCGTCAATTAAAAAAACGTTGGTAGGTACTTATAAATGTATCGACAAAGAAAATAAAAGATTTTCTTAAGAAGTTTTCCTTCACTGTAAATCAGTATTGCCTTATAAGTCAGGTAGGTTGAACTATTGAACAGTGAAAATATATACCTGTGTATACAGATTTAAAAAAACACTAAAATAGAGTCGCTTTTCGTGTCTGTTTTTATGACTGCGTTGTTCTTCTAAGCTACGCAATGATTTTGATGCAGTTTTCATTATATTGAACTTACATAATAAAGAAATTTCAATATTTTGTCAAGTTGTTAAAACCGTACGAAGCAGGAGAGGGTCGCTAGTCAATTTATAAAACACGACCTTATGCCCGCGTGAAATTTCGGTCCCGACCCACCGCGTCGCATCGCATTGCCCGCTCGGCGGCTATTACTTCGTTTTCACTTAGCGTTCTTTCAGACTTTTTTTATTGTTGCTCGGCTCCTAAGCGTCGTAGTGTGATGTTACATATTCTATAACCTTCCTCAAGAATTGGGCTATCCAATGCAAAAAAAAAACGATTCTGACAGGTAGTTCCGGAGATTACCCCCTACATTCAAACAAATTTTATCTCTTTATAATATTGTATGTATATACATATAATATATTATTATTATATATTATTATATTAATAAGTATAAGAAGGCGCAGCAGGACTTTCATCAGAACTCATTTCGCAGGGCGTGAATAAAACCGAATACCCTCAAAAATCAACTGTTATAATGCTTTTCTTCAATAATCACAATATCACTAAAAATTAAACTTCTAATAGTAAAAAAATTGTCTCTAGTCTTTAAATCCTCACAAAACTTATTAAAAATCACTTTGATTGAGGCAATGGAAAGCGATTCGTCGCAGACATGGTGCGCTGGCGCCGTTCCGTTCAACAGTGTCTTTTAACGCCTGAAACTGCGTTAAGCGGGCGCCCGCGACGGGCAGCCGTCGCGTGTCTATGCGCGTAGACACGCGGGTGGGCTCCGTGGGAACGCGACGATCCCCGTCGCGGGGACCCGTCGCGGAGACCGGATTATTTTATTTACGCAGTGTCGCTAGTTCAATTTTAACGCGCACACCGCGCGTGCCTCCGCGACTAGTTCCGTCGCACGGAGGCGCGCCCCGCAGGGCGCGCCTCCCCGTGACGGACGCCCGTGCAGATCCCCGCGACGGAGCACTTTTGTATGGAACCGCGCGGGCGCCCGTTTAACGCTACCATAGACATGACGCTCCGCTAGAGTGGCTTTGACAGCGATCATAAACCCACTCTTGACGCTGACATTTCGATTTCGACGTCGACGCGCCGTCATATAGATTTTCAGAACAAAGCATCCCTTCGCATTTTAAAACATGCAAACTCATATTTTGAAGGACAGCGCAATGACGTAACGATTTGATCTTACGCATACTTGATAGCACCAAGTACAAGCTATGACGTCACAATACAGTACTTCTAGAACGAACAACACTATCTTCCACCCGACTTATATGTCAGACAAACATTATTGGCAAAAACACTCGGTGGCTCTCGAAGTACCCCGAGGCATTAAGAGGCGGCATCGAGGCGGCGCTACGGCCTTGACCCACCCCCTGTTTCATCCCCGACTCACCCCTTCGAACCCACTCCCAAGCTTAAGCAATGACCTATGATTTCCGTGCTGAGAAATCCCGGAATCCTTTAGGAAAATTCATACGAGTTTGAATTGTTGTAAGTTTTAGTTGAAGATGTCAAGTCGAGTAGGAATTTAGTCTTTAAAAAGTTAAAATAATTATGAATGGTCGTTTTCTTTAGGAGTTGAAATAAAAGTGAAAAGTATGTTAAAAGTTTAAGAATATTTTCTTAAGTTTCGTTGGAAATATACGTATTTTATACGACGTTGCTTCGCTTGGTTTGATTCGATCGTTCTTGAAGAAAAGGGAACTTATGTTTCAGATACCTTGATTACGAATTTCATTATTTTCAACTTATTATGCTGGTTGGTAGATTGATGGTGACTGAATTTCACAAAAAAAGAAGTTTATTTTAGATTATTTTTATCCATATTAACTTAAGACTATTATGATAGTCATGACGAGGCTTTTAAGCTAAGCCAAGGTAAGCTAATTTCTTTTCTAAATAAGTACCTGATTAAGTAACTTTATATAGTAAGTTGAAATATTTTGTGCTGTTTTTATATTATGACTGAATCTTCTTAAGGCGCTCTTTTGACACTTTTGCTATCTACTTTGGATACGAAACACCTTGAGTTCTGTTTTAACAACGTAAAAATACTTTATCCTCTTTGTAACAAACTCCTAGATTCCATTTTTTTTTTCTATGCTATGCTACAATTTTGTTATTCAATGAGGGCGCCACTTATCTCGGGGTAGCGCCTTAACACCGTTTATCCTGAAAGTGGGCAACGTCGCAAATAGATGTCAAACATTTCGCTGTTTTGATTAATTTGGTACCTAAATATTACCGTATGGAAATATGAAATGCGGCTAATTAGTGAACTAGAAGTATTAATAATGAATTGCAATTATAACACTGATTTCGATGTTGTTACCGTTTAAGGTGTAAAAAAGGCAAGGCTTTTTTACATATAAAACTACATATTCGGTGTTACGATATTAATTATTCCATTCATAATCAATATTTTAGTTGCCGTAGTTAACCACATTTCATATTTCCATACAGTAATATTACCAACGGACTGCGTCGTTGGTCTAGTGGTCGCAAGCGCTACTGCTGAGCATGAGGTCCTGGGTTCGATTCCCAAGTCAACCAAAGTATTATTGGGTTTTTCCAACAGGACGTTCTCAATAGTAGCCCGAAGTATGGAACTGTGCCCGGTTGATGGCAACAGACTCGCCCCCTATTACATGGGACTTAAAAAAACATAACTGGTGAAATGTGGGTGTACTACAGGTACACCTCTGCCCAACCCTTCGGGGAAACAAGGCGTGATGTTATGTTATGTTAATATCACCAAATTAATCAAAACAGGTAAATATTTGACAGCTATTTGCGGCGTTGCCAACTTTTTGGAGAAGCGCTTTTAAACCACAAACGATAACAAAATAGTAAACGGAATTTAAAGTTTATTTATTTCAAACGAGCTTATTCAGGCCACACAAATACGAAAAAGTATGTATAACTACATAATACAATTTTGTGCATGAGTAATCAAATTCGAAAACCCTTTTATTTTCGCGTTACTCATGGCGGCGAAAGATTAATCGATTTGATGAATCTTGTCGATTCATCTTGGTTGCCCTTTAAATTATCCACTCAGGAACTTGGAAACTTAGCTTATTCTTTTGACATGACAACTAAGAGAGTAATACTCTACAGGCCAGTATGATCAAAAAGTGTGGGTTCTAAAACTGTTTTGTTTATCTTTGGTAGATTTTGAAAAATTAAGTATAATGAGTATGCAATGTATTTATTGCATTAAATACCTAGATTGTATTATAGTTTAACTAGCCACACGAGCCTGCTTGACATGGTTTTCACAAAATGAGACACGTTTTCACAGGGTTCCCTCTATCTGGCAGAACCTTGATGCTCCGAAATTTATTTGGCATAACACACTTGGCGTAAATCTTATTTAAACGAATATTTTTAATACCTCAAAATTATTAAATATAATTATTGTTTCACCGAATGTTTATATATATCCGAATTTACAATAGCATACTTTTAAGATGGCAGAATTTTATTTGCAAGAATTTCATTAGGCCATTGATATTGCTATTTATATAAAATAGCATTTTTAATCTTAAATTAAATGAAAATATTGTCTTAAAAAGTCAATATGTTGTGCTTAAAAAGTCAGTGACAGAAACGAATCGCTGCAAAACCTACTACACGTAGTCTTGTCTGCCCTACCAAGAGTGTAATTTAAGCCCGCGTAGGCGCGGAGGGGCGAGGCGGCCCGCAAGCTGAGGAGCAGGTAGTTTTATCGCTCACCGCCGTGGCTGAGACTGGCCAGCGACGTAAAGAATAGACAAAATGACAGATTGTGATTATTTTTCTGTCATTTTTTGTCTATTCTTCCATCGACATAACCTGTTTCTATTGTAGTCATGCTAGGCGTGCTAGAACCAAGATATCTCTCTGTTATGCTACCTAGGTATACCTACTTACTACATTTGGCTGGTTTTTTTAAATCATAGTTAATGCGTTAAAATGATACCACAGATTGATACAAATGGTCCACTCGGCAAAATCATTTAAATAAAAAGCTACTACGACACAATAAAGCGCAGGTCGCACAGCGCTAATTACCTAGAGTGCGCAAACTAATGTACATTTTTAAACAACTACGAAACTCAGCAGATGCTGCTGTCATGAAAATGACATATCAGGCGCTGTGTCAATCAATTCTGGTCTATTGTATCTCGTCCTGTGGTGGGGCAGCCAAATCCCACTTTATTCAGATTGAACGTGCGCAGAGAGCGGTTCTCAAGGTGTGCTGTCTCAAGCCAAGACTTTATCCCACCGTCAAGCTCTATGAATATTGTCAAGTCCTTACGGTGAGGCAGTTGTTTGTACTGACCACTGCTATTAAGCAACACTCCATTTCCAACTATGCACAGCAAACAAATCGCCGTAACCGTATAGTTGCCTTAGTTACTCCTCTTAAAACTTCTTTTAGTCGAAGATTTTTTATTTTCCTCGGACCTTATCTGTACAATAAACTGAACCAAATTCTTTCCTTACACTCATTGAACAAACATAATTTTAAAATCGCTTTACATGCCTGGCTACAAAGCCAAACATATACTACCACAGAAGCTCTCTTTAACGTATTAGTTTAATCAGACTCATCCACTAACACTCTCTCCAACACACACACATACACACACACACACACACACACACACACACACACACACACACACATATCCACACAGACACACACACAAACTTACATTCATAAAAACTCAAATACTCTCTAGTGTCTCTTTTTATAATAAGCTCACTAATTGTTTTGAAACTTTTGATATTTGCTGTGATATCAGATATAAGCTATCAAACGTGTAACTTTAAATAGGTGGGGACCTGGTGACCTGTAATACAGGTGTTTCTACCTACCACAGGCACCAGCGATCCACAACCAAATATCGTTGGCTACTGCTTTTGTGTTAATATTTTTTGGCTTGTGGTGAGAAATAAACAATTTTTTATTTTATTTATTTATTTACCTACAGTTATCTTCACCTAGAAGTGGCCTCTCTTTCTACCGCGGGACTCTTAGATCTTCTGACTCCGTTACGCTCACTGAATTGGCCCGACAAGACGGGCCCACCGCGTACTTGGAGCTTCATGCCATGCCTATAATGCGGAGTGAACCATTTGTATTAATCTGTGATACTGATGATACACAGATTCAATCGTATTATTTGATACTATCAATTTTGTTTATTTGGGTTGGTGTGTCGTTGGCAATGGTAAACAGAACACCATAAACAAAATTGGCGTAGATTCGTTTCCTTGTTATAGCTTTATAATATAAATATATGTTATTAAAAAGTCTGCTGAGGGTTTTACCAAACAACTAACCTATTTTTAATAGAACCATGCATTATGTACAATTACAGAAAGCTTATATTTATTCAGATATAATTTTATTCACGCAACTTAGGTACAAGCAAGGTAAAGCAGAATCCCAAACCGATTCAACTGCGTTACATCGAAATGAAATGCAATATTGCAATTTAATAACCAATCTGCAAAATCCATTCATATATTCTAGCATTTCTTGCTTCAGTTAATCGTAAACGTACCAATATCTACAAATGTTCCACAATTCTGCTTAATTGGGCGAATGACGTCAAAGATACAAACGGTTTTATACCAGAAAATATTGTTTCAAAATGCGTGTGCGCATAATTGTTGCGAGTTTGTTTCTTTTGGCCTTTAACTATTGAGTTTTGGCCAGTCTTCAATAACACGGGAACAGAACACGATCACAACAGTAGACCTGTCTTGAGATCAACGAACGAACATTACTAGTTCAAGTTATATTGGTCTTAAAAAGATAGGAACGTGTAGTTCTTTTAATTGTTTTACTGATTTCCAATAAAATCGGGAATGTTGCTGTTGATTGTTGTTTTTGAAATATAAGTCAGTAAACGTAACGTCAGAAAAAGAATTATTTTGATAAAGGTCAACAACATAATTTTATCAAAAGTAAATAAATAAAACTAAAATACATTACTACCCACATTATGGAAATGTGTGGGAATTCTATAATTTCTTTTTCGGTCACGAGATGGCGATAATTTGCAATTCAAATATAGAACAAATCTATTTGATTTCATAAATCGAACCATATTATTTTAAAATTATACATAAACTATTATCATTACTATATCGTTTAATTATTTTCGACTGTTCTCTTTTCAAATACAAATCTTCTAGCTTTTTAATTCTTGTAGATCATAACAGATGGCATTGTTAGTTCTATCATAGATCAAATTATGATAATTAAGTTTAAATCAATAGTTAGTGTTATCAATTCGTAGGTTATTAATGCTTTTAGTTTTTCTTAAGTAGATAATTAACGCTTTCCAATGAAAAAGTTGATAGTGATTGTCACAAAAAATAAAAATTTGACCTGATTTCTCCATCGCGCTATCAAAGTTTTAGAATATTTTGGTGTAAGGTATTTCAATTGGTCTTAGACATCAGGTGGTCATCATCTACGCAGTAAGCCAGTGTTTAGGGAGCTGGTCTAATTTCCCTGACGCTTCATGTATCTATACAACACTTCGTCTTTCTATATGTGTTCGTAACAACCCAAATTGAAAAAAAAAAACCTGGCACTTGACCGTTTAGAGAATATCTCAAAACCACTGAAGTAGATTCTTTGACCACTTTTTTGTGCCACGATTTCTTGAAAATAACCCATATCTAAAAAAAACAAAATGTAGACTATTAAAACTCCAAAATCGTCCCTTATTTCAAGATGGATACGGTAATAAACCGGACTGGCTGGCTTATCAATGGACTTTAGTGGTCTGAAAATAAAGCAATTCTTATTACACACACACATAACATCACGCTTTGTTTCCCCGAAGGGTTGGGCAGAGGTGTACCTGTAGTAGGTACACCCACATTTCGCGAGTTATGTTTTTAAGTCCCATGCAATAGGGGGCGAGCCTATTGCCATCAACCGGGCATAATTCCAGACTCCGGGCTACTACTGAGAAATTCCTGATGGAAAAACCCAATAATACTTTGCCCGACCGGGGAAGCGAACCCAGCACCTCATGCTCAGCAATAGCGCTTGCGACCACTAGACCAACGAGGCAATTATTATTATAATTTTATTATTAATATACATAGCTATACACTTAATATAAGTAAACAAAACATTATGCCTGTGTTCCCGAAAGTGTAGGCACACCCACCTTTCACATAATCGCTAACTAGATGGTTCACTCCGTAAAATTATTTAAATAAAAAGTGTCTCTTGCAACGACACAATAAAGTGCATTTCAGGTTGCATAACGCTAATTACGACTACCTACAGTAATGTTCACCTAGAAGTTGCCTCTCTTTCTATCGCGTAACTCTCTTTTAACTTCAGACTACGTTATGCTCACTGAATTGGCCCGACAGGACGGGCCCGCCGCGTAGCTACTTGTAGCTTCATACCTAAAAACTTTTTTACAAAAAAATAAAACCGGCTTCCAAACAAAAACATTACAAAGTGAAAAATAACTTTGATTTCGGAAGTCGGTGTCTTTGGATTTGTATTTTCGTTTTTTTGCCACCGAATTCCGAAATCAAAGTTATTTTTCACTTCGTAGGTAGTGTTTTTTTTTTTTGGAAGTCGGTTTTATTTTTTCGTTAAAAAGTTTTTATTTTACACGTTTTAGTTGTGGTACCTACACAAACCCCCACAAAAATTTGAATACCACTACCTGCTATGTAAATTACAGTCACAGGAACTATTAGAACATCATCCACATATTATACTAGGTGGGAATAATACGTATTATTGAAGCTAACTCAAAATCCCCTCATCATATCTTAACCAAATTTATATGGGACCACTTCTGAAGTATGCCCTACCAAACACAAAAAGAATCATCAAAATCAATTCATGATTGGCGGAGGAATCGCGTAACAAACATTTTAAAAAAACAATCGAATTGAGAACCTCATCCTTGTTGAAGTCGGTTGAAAATGCGGAGTGCTCCTTCTGTACTATTCTGTAGTTATAATTACGTAACGTTGACGTACACATCAAAATTTTATGTTAGTCTTTCTATGGTACTGTGTTGTCTAGTTACAGAATGCTATGAAGCAGACAAGACAAAAAAAAAAACTTCTTTATTTTTCACTTTTTAGTTGTGGTACCTACATAAAACCCCCACAAAAATTTGAATACCCATTACCTGCTATGTAAATTACAGTGACAGGAACTATTAGAATATCATCCACTTAGACTAGATAGGAAAAATACGTATTATTGAAGCTAACTCAAAAACCCCTCATCAGATCTTGACCAAATTTATATGGGACCACTTCTGAAGTACCTATGCCCTACCAAACAAAAAAAGAATCATCAAAATCAATTCATAATTGGCGGAGTAATCGCGTTGCCCTACCAAACACAAAAAGAATCATCAAAATCAATTCATGATTGGCGGAGTAATCGCGTAACATACATACAATTTTTTTTTTATTAAAAAACATACAACCGAATTGAGAACCTCCTCCTTTTTGAAGTCGGTTGAGAATACCAACCACTGATATTTTCTCCCGAAATTTTCTGGTAAACATTGCATATTATTCAGTCTGACTGTTTGTAAGGCCATCTAATAACAGTTATCACTGACCTTACCGGATGTCTGCGACGCGCGACTCGGAGCGTGCGCGCGCGCAGCCGGAAATAAACATGATTGCCAGTAAGACGGAAAACACAGAAAACTAACAAAGGCAAATTGTCACTCACAATATTTTGAGAGGTTGCAGATTTCATTTGTTTGACTGACGTTAACGATAAAACCTATGCTCAGAGGCCCTTCCTTGCACGAACGCGCGACGTAAACGTAACGTATTCGAACGCTTTAAAAATTAAAAAATCATGCGGGTCATTCTTTGGGGACTGCAGATAGAAGTGAAAACAAAGCGTGCTTGACGCTGATGCGAGTTTCACGCTTTTTGTTCACCCAAAATGTACACTTATATACACATGGCAGTATACATATAGCTCATGGGAAGCGTGCGGTGACGATGACGCGAATTTCATGCTTTTTGTTCACCCAAAAAGTGCTCAACGCGCCTAAAGAAGTTTTCAGTTTAAAATACATCAATCCTATAGCATTTTGGTTTAAATTAGTATCGCTCATCGAAAACTGGCTGATGAATCCAGATAGTGCAATCCACGTTGACGCGCCCCACTCCACGATTACTGTACTGTAAGCTGTACTTTAGTACGGAGCGGAGCGGAGTGGGGCGCGTCTTCGTGAATTGCACTATCTATAGAGACTTAGTAATATAATGAGCGAAAGCAATTTTAAAATCATTAGAATTTACGTTACGTTTAATCTGTGCGTTTGTGCTAGTCCCACAGTTCATCTAAGTAGCGAGTAATTATTCAATCTTATGAAAGGAATTAGGATTAGTTTTCCCAAACAAAAAATCACTAAACATACAATTTGACAGAAATCAATTACTTACTTACGTAACTTTAAAACACACACGCATATTTTTTTTTCCGCATTTTATTCATTGGATCTTCTGCATCGCTTATACTGTGTATTCTCCATTATAGCACGATTTGATTGCCCTATTTTATTGTTTTGAATAAATTCCATGGCTCTGTCGTCATTGGCGATTTATATGTGTGTTACGTTAATTGATTGCGTTCCATGGGAGTTTAAGGCCAAGCTTTGATGATAGAGATCCGTATTGTGTTGCTATGGGGATTTTTCAAGAGACTCGGGCCCTTTTTACATTATACAATGGAACAATGAATAAAAGTATCAATGAGATATTTTAACAAGGAATTGTCCTTCCTGATTGTATGTTCGCACTCAGTCGATTTCGTAATTTGACGGGTATGTTTTTGACAATCATTGATTGCCATTTTGTTTAGTGTCATTGCTGTGCTTAATTCTATACTTACTGTTATATTTCAAATACTAAATCTATGTTTATTAATTTAATCTTAATATTATTAATCTTATATTAATATTAATAAGTAATTCTATAATTAATTTGACCTTACATAAACTACAAGACAGCGGCATACGATTAGTTCCGATTTCAGCCGCGCGCAGACTAATCTTGCGCGCAGTCTACATTCCAAATCATGATCAGTTTCTCTCTCCCTTCTCGTATGAAAACTCAACTAGAGCCTAAAATCATCAACACACTATCATCGTACCGGCCAAAAATGCCAACCAATCACCTCCAACGTCAGATTAGTACAGATCACTCCGCAAAGTGCAATTCAGGTCGCACGGCGTTAATTACCTGCAGTTATATTTACGTTGAAGTTACCACTCTTTCTATCGCGTACCTCTTATAGGCCAGTCAAATTAGATCCAAAAAAGTCGCAAAATATAGGTTTGCACCTAAATGAGAAATTATCCCAGTTTCTAACCTTTGATTTCGACTATACCACTGAACCGAATTTGAAGTTTTAGATATTCATTCGACGCAGAATTTGACCCTCTTTAATATTGAACTGAATACATTTTCCATCCGACGTACCGTTTTTGTGCTACATGCTAAAAACTGAAAAAAGAGCAAAAACTTCGCGGTTCTTGGGCTCCCAAAAGTTATGCACCGCTCCTGGGATTGGGCAAACTTGGATTACACGCATTTAGGACCAAATGAAGGTATTAAAATGATTTCCAGCTTGCTGGGAATTAATTCTTCGAAAAATTCTAATTTGCTTGTCCTATACAGGGTGTTTGGCAGAACGTTGAACATACGAAAATGGTGGATAGGTGGGGTCATCTGCTACTTACTCAGCCCTAATTTATTTGGCCCCAGCCCCCTGGATATTTAAAAAAAAAAGTTTTTTGCTTTCTTCTAGTTTCACCACTTTCTTAACTAAGAGTAATCTTTATTAAAAATGGGTAAAACAGGCAATATTTGTTTAGTTTTAATCTTTAATGTTGGCAGATCCCTATAAAACTATTGCTTTATTCAGAAGTTAGCTAGAAAAAAAGTTATGAGTCCTCAAACTTACAGAAAAATGTAAAAACAACTTAAATCTTAATCGCAAGTTACAGCAAAAAAAAAAAAATGGGCTAAGTAGGAGATGACCCCACCTATCCACCATTTTCGTATGTTCAACGTTCTGCCAAACACCCTGTATAGGACAAGCAAATTAGAATTTTTCGAAGAATTAATTCCCTTAATAATTAATTCACTTTCGTATGTTCAACGTTCTGCCAAACACCCTGTATATTCTGACTGCTTTAGGCCCACTGAATTCGACAAGTCGAGCCCCGCGTGTAGGTACCTACTTGTAGCTTCATACCTAAAATGAGAAATGATCCTTCTGTATGTATCTGTGCTCCAACCTCAAAGCCTTCATATCAAGTCACTATAGGTTCACTTAAAGCTGAGCTGAGCTATTTACCAACACAATGTGCTATTGTGCTAGAACATAATCATGCCATGTTATCTTTTGCCAAAGACAAAGGCAACTTTGGCACAAAAGCGTGTGGCCAACTATTATTGTCTTTTCTTTATGTTCGGGGTTACCAACATGAGTGTGTGTTTTCGTTTTGTGTTAGAAAAATTATAAGTTTGGTTACTTTGAGCTTTCGGTTGTTTTGTCGATTCTAGGTTTGAATAAATATTTTTGTAGTGAACATACAAGCAGGGAAGACTAGACAGATTATAGTCATACCAAGTTTGAATGTTTTTTTTTTTTTAATTTTATATGCACATGTAGGTACCTACTTGTCGCAGTCATCTGGTTAAATTAGCCAGCTAATTGGACACCTAGGCCGTTCATTAAAAGCCGGCATCCAATTGGATGCCTAGGCCGATAGTAGATCTCTCGCGTCCGGCCCTGGTCCAGGCCATGGTACGGAGCGAGAGGGCATGGGAGGCCGTCACCTCCTTCTGCGAAGCAGTAATGCTCGCAAAGGAGGAGGCGGAACGCGTGAGGGAGAGGCAAATTTCGCGCCCTCACGCCCCTAGCCGCCGCAGGAGGAGACGCCCTGGGCGTCGGGAATCGATTGCCGATTCCCGGCCACCGTAGGCGCGGGCTTGCGGACGGTGAGCAATGGGTAGCTCGCCGTCCGGTAAGGACCAGGCCCGGGTCGACGGCGCGTTGTGTTCCACGCGCGCCTCAAAGAGATGTCAGCAAGTGAAGGGGTCCGATGAGACCATTGCCTGCCGGGGTTGCGGGATTAGTCCGAAAGGGATACCGTCCCGTACGCCCCCTGGCATTGCACAGGCAACAGAAGGAACACGGGTGGGTTTTAGTCAGTAAGAGTCTGATACGCCCTCCCGCTCCACCCAGAGCGGGAGACGTCATTTGATGATTTCCCACCCAAAAAAAAAAAAAAAAAAAAAAAAAAAGAATGAAAAAAAAAAAAAAAAAAAAAGGCCGATAGTAGATTGAATTAGTACCTATCATTCAACGTTTAACAACTTGGCGTATTGAAAGTCAGCCCTTTGAAGATGACTGACCAAGACTCAGCCAAGTGATTCAAATGGTGAAAAAAATTTCAATTCAAATGGTGGAAATAGCGCTCGCGTGCGGTTGGTCATAGTTCTTAGGTTAGGATACCTAAATTTCACCCAGTTTAACTAAATGACTACACGACATTCAGCCATCTGGTTAAACGTTGTGCTCAATGACTTGGCTAGTTGTCTTTCAGCTATTTAATTGGATGCCGGCATTTAATGAACGCGCTAGTCATTCAATCAAATAGCAGATTCAACCAGATGACTGCGACATACTTAAAGTGAAAGCTACACAGTAGGCCGCGAAATTCAAATTTACTTACGTTACATTTTTTGCAAGAGAGTTGAATTGATGATTTGAATGGTTATAATTCTGTAAATACACATTTATTACGGTCGTACTCGTGAATTGTATTTTGATCAACATACAACGTGGCACTGACCTGCAAATTGCAAAAAACTTAAGAAAATTTGAATTTCGCGGGCTACTGTGTAGTTTTCACTTTAAGTAAATGTGCAAACAACATTTCAATAAATTAATGCCTAGGCAATACGTGATAGGTAACCTACCCGAAACTGTCAAATTTTCCCAATCAACTTTGAACCTTATACTTCAGTCATAAAGTTGAAAATCTATTAAACAAATTTGACTGATTATAGTAAGTTCATGTACTTGATAGTTTTATGAATGTGATTTTTTGCATGAAGCAGAAAAAAAAAACTAGTGTAGTTCAGCAAAAATAATGGATACATATTTTAATATTCTCTCTCATCGCATTGAAACTCAATAATGAATGAAATATTTTAATATCTGACCCAGACTTGACCCAATATATTATCCTGTCTCAAATAAAACAGGTTACGATACGATGAAAACTGGGTTTACGCCCTTGAACAAGATAGCTTGATTCTTGGAAAGCGAAAATATACAGTACAAACGGGGAAAGGTGAGCTTTTAATATTTATTTATTTAGTACTTTCAGCACCTAAATGTACGGACGGACTAAAGCCAAAACCGAGTCGGCATCACCCAAAGGTTGACTGGTAGAAAATGCCTGTGGCATTATGGGCGACATTCACCCGCGATCAATAGGAGGCTATGTCAATATTCCACAACAATTTTGACACTGACAGGTCTTGAACGTGGTTTACACGTGCTGAACGCGATCAGTTTCATTGGTTAAATTCGCCCATAATGCCACAGGCATTTTCTACCAGTCAACCTTTGGGTGATGCGGACTCGGTTTTGCCTTTGGTTTCTTAAGAAAGTGGTGAACGATCTCACAATAACTGCTTTCCAAATACACAGCATTTTTTGACGCTTTAATGTCAAATACTGGTGAAAATGACAGATTTACATTATGGCTGAAATATGACGGTACCGCTCTTCTAGGTATGGGACAGCTGATTTTTTTTTAATAACTGACGAAAAATGTCACTGCTCCTGGATCTATAATTATGTACCGAATTAATTGTAACAGTTTTCGCGTCGTTGCGCCCTTACACCCTGTATAAATAAAAGTTAAAATTGGTGGCTAAACATCACATAAACAAACATAAACTCAAACTCAAACTCAAATCATTTATTTCAATTAAACCATTTATAGGCACTTTTGAATTGTCAAGGGGTCGGTCAGTCAAAAATATGAAGCTAGTTGCCCATTTCAAAGCGTAGTAGCTACCTATGGAGAAGAACGGGCAAGAAACTCCACGGAACCTCTTTTAAATAAAATATAATTGATACAAAATATTAGTTACATCATTCATTTTGAAATTATGCATGTGTGAACAATGTAATAAGACGTGCACGTTCGTAATAGCGTCCGTAATAAAAAGAAAAAAAAGAATCATTCAAAAACTTAAAATAAATTAAAATAAGACATGGCAGCTAAGAGATGACCAGTCCCAACTGACGGCGCCCGTTCACGAACATGACGCATGGATTAGCACCATTCAGCTCAACCATTTTGAAGGGAGCTAAATGATCCAACACACACGCCACCATCAGCGAGACATTTGAGTGAGCATGAAATACTCACAGCCGCCAGGGCACATTCAAGTCAATGAAATACTACATATTACCCGGTAAATGGTAGCTCTTTAGTACATAGTACTCACACCTGTGCTATGCAATTATATAATACAAAGGAAATTGAGTTTATACAATACAAAAATGGTCTTACAATCTTCAGCAGCTCCATCAGTATTTTCAAAATGTTAATCAGTGTGTATGTCAATTAGTTGTGGAGCAGGACCAGCACTGAGCCAAGCATTTTTATCAGTGATGTAATCCCCCAACTTATAATATGCCTGCCTAACTCATGCCTTTTACTCGTGGGGGGTAAGCAAAAACTAGCCACCTGCTTCATATTCCTTCATTTGAGCCAATCATCACACTTATAATCTCAAAATAGTCAGGGAGTTTACCTCATCATCATTTCGCCAGTTATTTTAAAGTCCCAATAAACAGCACGCCTTTGCTATCACCATTGAATTTATTGTTAGAAATGTACGTAAAACGTACTCATCATTAACTACAGTGGATCTAATACATACATTTTCATACTGCTCGACATTATTAATAGTATAATTAATATCATTCAGTACAAGACGTGATCTAAATACTCCGAAAAGCTCGCATAGAACTGTGACCCAATAACTTCATTGCTACGAGCTACGCTAGTGCGTCTACGCCGCTACGGCGTAGCGCTACGAGAAGGAATTTGGCTGTCAGGCAATTAACTTTAACCTCAAAATGTCGATATTTAATTAATAATATCTTTGTTATTTATTAGTTTACTAATTATGGCTGTCATAACATTGCCGTTGGTAAATATAGACTTTTAAGTTATTACTTATTAGGTAGTCTTCACGTACACAATTTATGACTTATGTGCATGGCAATAAGGTTTATTTTATACATGCATTATAATATAACTTAGAGTGGTATCATAACTAGTGTCTTAGATCTAATGCCTAGATTCATCGTAAGACTAGACTTAGATCCTCGGATAACTTCGTAGTAACAATATTAATGTCGGAGTCGAAGGAACTTTGTCACTTACGAAATTTCTAAGTTGTATAGAACCCTGTGAACTTTAACTCTCATTTGAATCTCATATGCATAGTCTTAGGTTCAGATTATCATCAACCATTACCACCAACCACCAGATTATCTAAAGTATACATCTTTTATTTCTGTTAAATGTTACAACCAACTACTTTGTGATATACAATCAAATGAAAGAAAATTTAAAACTCATATTAAAAGTAGACTTTGTAAACAAGCATATTATAAAATTAGAGGATTATATCCAAGATAAGAATGCTGGGAAACATGCTAGTCCTGCTCCGTAGGAAAATTTATTTATTTAGAAAATATATTGTGAAAACATTTTAAAAGAGTAACGGTGGAGTTTCTTGCCCATTCTTCTCCATACGAAAACTACCTTTTGGAAGAAGCGACTAGAATCAATGTTTGTAAATTGTTTTTTTTTGTAAATTTTGATGTTCAAAAGTGCCTTTTATGTGCCTAATTGAAATAAATTATTTGGCTTTGACTTTTGATTGTGATATTGATATGATACATGGTGTCTTAAATATCTCAGAATTAGAAAGATAATTAAAAAACTAAAATGGTCGCCACGGCTACAACTATGTAGTCGTGACGGCCATTTTCCCAAATCATTACATTAACAGAACTAAAATACTATAAAATGTAGCCTACCTAGGTACCAATATATTATAATATTTTTGTTTTTTTTTTGTAATGTAGGTATTTGTTTTTGTTTGAATCGTGTTCCAACTTTGTACTTGCTATCTTTTTGATCTCATGTTCCCGTTTTTTCAGAAAATACTCAACAAGCTTTTCATTTATTTTTATTTCACACAAAGCTCTACATTTAGGTCATTTGACAGTAACGAAACCGCGACAGCGAGCCAGCTCATAGACTAATCAGACCTTCGCTTGTTCCAGGTTAATGTGCCACGAGACGAGTGACAGAGACCGACGATCCCGACACTCCCTCTAAAACGCCTTATATGGAGCGGGACGGGTATACCACGCGTGCATCGCCGCGTATCAAAACACACAAAAACCGCGGATGTAGGTAATAGCACGGGAGCTGAATAGCTTTTTAAATAATAAAATAATTAAATAAATAAGCCAAATTGCAACCGTTCAACCGATTTTGAATTCCGAACGCCTAAATCCGATCAGACTTTAACGCCTACTTTTCCGTGGACATGTTGGGTGCTTAAAATGGACTTGCCTTACTATAATTTTTCATTATGTGTCTGACTGTATAGTGGGGGGTGGCGCTGTGCTCCTAGTAATAGTTGTAGTATATAATAAGTAAATAAAGGCGGTGGGGACGGTGTGTGGGTGTGATCTCAAAGTGTCGGCGGCGTGTGTGATGCAGCGGCGGCCGAGGCGGTGCGAGTGTCGGCTACCTGTGAAGCAGCCTTGTACGCTCGTCTGACGAATCTATAAAGGTAAGGGCTTTGCATTTATATTCAATACTCAATTATTTATGGCATTCCACAATGTGTACTCGGGTGGTATTTAACTAATATTATGAGATCATTATGGACCCTGTAGGGCACAGCAAAAAAGTAGAAGAATAGAAGCTTAGAAAACTTAAGTTTTCAGTCTTCAGAACTAAATCTAATGTTATATTAGAGTATTTTATTGTTATTTTATTAGAATTAACTCAAATACCTATGTACAATATATGTATATAAAACCACTGACAGTAGGTAGTAAATGGAGATCAACTATTGACAAGTTAATGAGAAGGACACACGATCCTCAACATTCTGGGACAGATTTATGAGGAGTTAGATTACAAATTCCGATATAATAATATGTTCTACAAACATAATACGTGGTATCAATACAATTTGCTGCCATGGTATCAACAGTAGGTACCCAGTGGTGAGCCAGTGGTGGTAACGGTCGCTGGTTCGAACCCAGACAGAAGCTTTACTTTGTGAAAATGATTTCATCACCACTGCTCTCAAAACGGTGAAGGAAAACATCGTGAGGAAACCGGCATGTCCTAGAACCAAAAATTCGAAGACATGTGACATCTACCTACCTGCACTGGGCCCGCGGTGTGGATTACAGTCCACTCCCTCTCATAGTAGAGGAGGTCTGTGTCCTAACAGTGGGAACATTGTTGGCTGATTATGGAAGTAGGTACCTACTTGTTAAATAGTCTTACTTTCAGAATAACTCAATAGATGAAGGTCAAGAGGTGTCGTGGGACACCCGGCTGGGTCGGAGTTCCTTTCGTTGTCAATCAAAATCAAATTCATAGTAGATTTTACAACAAGTGCACAAAACGAACCATTTTTATCCGAGACTTTTAGCAGCCCGAGACGAAGGCGAGGGCTGATAGTAATGTCGAGGATAAAATGGTTTTGTGGACGAGTTATAAACTCTGCTTTTCACTTCGATTGCGAGGAAATAAAACAGTAATAAAACATAACATTTCTTTAATTCAAATTCAAAGTAAAATTAACTTAGTACAGTTTTGAATACTGAAGGAAATTGTTTTTCCCGGCATTGATATTAGGCTTGGGCTGCAGACCTATACAGCCTACTATTAAATTTATTTTGTAAAAATAATTTAAATTTTAATATCTTTTATGTTTAAAAAACACAAAAGGCAAACAATTTCTATCTATGAACTTCTTATTGTGTTTGGCTCTATGGCTCAGTTTCTTTGCCTTAATATAGATACATTATGAGTAGATACGTTAATGCACTTGTGCACAAAATTCGATTTTGTGCAGCCTTTAGCCTGCACAAATAAGCACTTTCAGAGCATGAGAAGTGAAAAATATTTAATTTCACATAAACCTACATGGGCAATTATGAAACGTCAAAAGCGAAAAGTCACGGTTCCAGTTGGTCGTTTCCTATGGAGAAGAGCCGGCAAGAAACTCCACGGTTACTCTTTTAAATATAAATGACTTCAATTTTTTCAAATTACAGTGTTATTAGGTATCAAGTACGAGGTGTTTAACAAAATAGAAATTGGTCTACGAATCTACAGTCTGTTAAGCCTGTAGTAAGCTTTATACTATGTAATAGACACAATGAAATAAATTAACAACGTTTGAGAGTAACTAAATAAAAAATATAAGTGTCGTGACGATCAAAATGTTACAACTTTCCGGTCTACCTCTCAAGCGCCAAGTGTCCTGAGAATATAAGTTGTTTCAAAATTAACCTTACAAACTTTAAGAAGTGCTTTAGACCATCGCATCAAACTGAATTATTTTACTATGGGAACAACTATAAAATCGAAAAAAAAATCATCTGTTCGATACAGTTTTGAACTTTAATATGGCACTGTCAATGGTTACGGATTGGTTTACGACAAATAACCTAGTTCTCAATGCGAAGAAAACGAAATGTGTAAAGTTTGCCCTTCCAAATGTTAGAAATCTAGGACCCAACATCGTCTTAGATAAAGAGGTGCCTGAAACTGTAAACTCGGCAGTTTTTCTGGGCTTAACAGTAGATGCCAAACTTCAGTGGGGCCAAAATTTATATCGAGCCTAGCGGGAAGGCTCAGTTCGGCCGCCTACGCCGTCAGGAAAGTAAGACAATACACTGACGTTGATACAGCTCGGTTAGTCTATTTTAGTTATTTTCATAGTGTTATGTCCTACGGTATTCTGCTGTGGGGCAAAGCTGCTGATATTCAAAATATATTTGTCCTCCAAAAACGAGCTGTTCGAGCAGTTTACCAGCTAGGTGCCAGAGTTTCTCTGAGAGATTTTTTCAAAGACATCGGTATCCTCATGGTGGCATCACAATTCATCTTCATTTTTCTTCTTCATTTATACACTAAAAACAGTGATATTTACAATATTAACACTAGAAATTAGGATAAATTACCTGCTCCCTTTCACCGGCTTCATAAGGTTCATAACTCATTTGTTGGGCTTGGTATAACCTTTTATAACAAGCTACCCTCTTCTTTGCTAGATTTGCCTTTTAATACGTTTAAAACTAAAGTAAAATCCAACCTTTGTTCAAAGGCATACTATTCTATCAACGACCACTTAAATGATAAGAATAGTTGGTCGCCGTGATTAACTCAAGACAATGTTTAAATGTTCTTTCTCCAGAGTTAGCTTACTGACAGGTTATATCAGTTTATATAATTGTTTATAATTTTACTTTATATGTCAATTTATTTTTATTTTATTTAAATTTATTTTTGACATAATATACTCATTACAATGTTTTTTTATGAGTGGTATTGCATTAAGTGGTTAGCTAGCGACGTCCACAATTATTTATTTTACTTCGATGGTCCTAGTTTACTTGTCAATTATAACTTCTAGTTACAGCTAGCTATATAAGCGGGCACGCCCTTTATGCCTGAAGGATTTTTTTAAATTTTTTGTTTAGATATTGTTTACGCTTAGTTATTTTTATTTCTGCTTGAGTATAGTTCTCGAGGTTTTTGGTTGGTATATTAGCGTGTGCTAGCTGTAATGTAAATTATCTTGCATACTATTGTATAGAATCATTTATTTTTTCTAACTAAACAGACAACTGTGCTGCTGGGGAGTTTGTTGCGCCACTTCTTCTTCCCAGCAAAATTTGACTAGGAAGTGGTGAAGGGTGGGCGTTTTGGGGAACTGTCTTATGTAATTTTGACGTTTTAAAAGTGCTGATTCTCAGCCTAGTTTCAATAAATGACTTTTGAATTTAAATGTGCACCTCTTAAAGTTTGTAAGGTTAATTTTGAAACATCTTGTATACGTGCGATGGAACTTCGTTTCAACAGAAGAATCTCGACAAATTAACAGGAAATACAAAATAAACTTTTAACCAGAGGTTACTCTAATAAGCCTACTTAAAACCGAGCTTGAGTAACAAGCCATGTTTGCTGTCAAACTAGTTAAAAGCTTAACTAAATTCTGCCACACTGTAACCTTATTAATATTCTTTCAGTATTTTCTTTGCGAACTATTCTCTGATTTCATTTTTCCATACGCGTTGGTTAACTATAAAAAAACATGTATTTAATCGAATCTCTCATAATTGTCATTTCGCGCTCCTAAAAATATTATTAATCACTCTAGTATAAAGATACGGCTCTTTTTGTGGACCTCAAATATTTTTGTGTCAAAAAAAGACCAAATAGCTAAGTAACTGCGATCAAATTGGCTCGCCAGCCGCTACCGCGACTCCAATCGCTTCGCTCGCTCGGCTCGCGCGCGAAAGGTTAGGTTAGAGGACTTAGAAGTGTGACCACACTTATAAGTCTTCTAACCTAACCTCTTTGTTCGGAGTACCCTAGCTTTATACTGCGACCAACTGCGAGAAAAGGTCAGAAAGTTAAAAAGAGGCTCATTTTTTTAAGTATGCATCATTACAAGCCTAAAATCTTTTTAGAGTTTAGGTTCATAAATTTAAAAAAAAAACATGCATCATAGAAGGTCAATAAGTTTTTAAAGGGTCAGTTAAATATCCCTTTAAAAATGTTGTTAAAATTTATAACGTTAAATCCAATAAAAACATAGAGATAGGTTAACCCACCAGGGTCGACACTTATGAACAAAAAAATAAAAAAGCTGCAATAACAAATCAGTTTGTTCAATTTTCGACCTAGATATGTAATGCGTCCTTCCTCAATTACAGCAAACTCCTATACGATATTAATATTGCAGTTTTATTGTCCCTATTTTATGCCTGTTCTATATTTGCGGTCGGATGACGTCATGGCGTGATGTAATGCAGAGTGTACGTGAGGTTGGCGGGAATTAATTCGTGCTGCTGATCCTTGAGTCCTATTTTCTTTATTGTATTTGCTTGTTAGCCTTTTGTGTCCAGTTATGTTGCTTAGGGTGAGGGTTTTCTTTGTGGGTTATTGGAAAATTCTTGCCTTGCCAATCCACACATCAGAAATTATACTCATTATTAAGAATTTAGAATACTACTTACAAAAGGAGAATTCATAACATGAGTCAAAGATAAAACTTAAAGCATTTATGTCAATTAAAACAATTACAGGCACTTTTGAATTGTCATGGGGTCGGTCAGGCAGAGAGATGAAGATATTGTCCATTCCAAGGCGTAGTATCTTCCTATGGAGAAGAACTGAACTAGAATCTACTAAAAATATTCAACTAGGTATCTAAAATTCAAATGATAGTAAAAATTATCATGCATTAAATTCTTATTGAGAATAAGGTATTTATAGGTAAATTTTCGCTTAATTTCTGACTCAGGTTATTGTTATAAGTTATAAGGTATTGAAATAATCCAAAAATATAGCTACTAATGAAATCAAATAATAACCGTAGGTTACAACGACAATAACAGCTAGAAGGAAACTTCTATATTTGTGTCCCAGAAACAGATAATATTAACTTTAATAGTTTGACAAATCGAAGAATACCTATTAATCCTGCCATGTAGTTCTTGTGTACTGAAACAGAATGGAATCGATCTGTCTCTGTCACTCTTGACCTGACATTATTTGACAAAAAGTGACAAATATACTTTTGTCTATACGGGGTCGAGGCTCGAGGCCAGGGCACTATCAATCGTCGGGTGTCAATTGTTAGGTAGTTGATACCCGACCGGTCTATCTGTGGGCTATTTTTTTTCTCGGAGCGTGATACTTTCATTTATGTTTGACTTTCCGTTCTGGTTTGTACTGGTTTGCTCGTTCTGATTAGGTTAGAGTTAAGTTTAGTGCGCTTTTATAATGTCTAACGTGACGTTATTATCGTAGACGTGGACTTCCACGTCACGGCATCACGATAACAAAGGGAAATAAAATGTTTGGAAGTCGCTTTTAAATTTCCGTCCAAAAAAACGTTATATCGAGCACGTATTTCCATAAATGTTATGGATGTCAACGTCCACGGTAGTGATGATAGAAATCTTTTTTTTTAATGCTAGATGTGTTCGATGTTTCCTATCTGACTACTCTGAGAAGAAAGGCCAAAACAAACTCAGAGGTCAGTCTCTTTTAAAGTCCAGACATCTTGGACAGGCCTTATGAAGACCATGTAGATTAGTCTGAAATGGTCTTTTGAGAAAAGAACCTCACAGATTTGAGTGGACCTGTCCTGTCAGTGCAAGCATTTGTCAGTAATCGTGGAGCTCAACTCAGAACTTAAGGAACTCAACTCGACGAACAATACCAAAGAAGGGAGGGAGACATTTGGGAGGCGAGGCCGCATGAACCAATCAAACTGAAATAAAATAATGAAAGAAAAGAAAATAAAAAAATATCCACATAGTCCTCACAATCACAATTATTCAAATAATATGATACTCTACAGAGTAATAATGTCATTATGTATGTAATATTCAACAATGTCAATGTTTATACAAATAAAACTAGTATATTTTGATGATTTTACTGAATAATTATAATGTTTCAAGTTTCATGGTTTTATCACAAGGCTCAACAGAGCGATCAGCTCAATCCCAAACTTTATTATCTTCTAAATAATCAGAAATTTTATAGTACCCTTTTATACAAAGTTTGGTTTTAATAGGTAGGTACAGCTTTTAAATCGGGAAGTTTGTTGTAAAAGCGTATACATTGACCCATGAACGAGTTGCCTACTCCGTGGAGACGAGAGCGATGTACAGCAAGGTTGTGTTTATTCCTAGTTTTAAATACAAGGAATAAACACAACTATGAATATCGGTCATTTTCTTAAAATTTTATATATTTTGTGTACATACAATAGATTTTCAAATATATATTGTGAGGCTATATTGTCAGAATATTTATTTCTTTGAATTTTTCTCGAGGGGAATCGCTCGGACCTAGTTTGGATATGGCTCGAACAACCCTTTTCTGTAGAACAAAGATAGTATTAATGTCCGAACAGGTTCCCCAGAGAAGAATCTAATATGACATAAGACTATGAAAATAAACAATTCTGGCTGTATCTACGTCAGTTATCTGTCAATTTTTTTTAACGTGCTGTTACTGTTTTTTAACACGCGGCCGAACGTAGCCTCCCTGTCATTTTTTCTATATGTGGGCCCCACTGTAATTTACAATCAATAGTGATTCCAAGAAACACTCTTGACTGTAACTTCCGAAACACTGTTGACTCAACTGGGTCCAGCTTTATTCTCTCAACTTGAACATTGGTAGTACTTTCGCTGCCTGACATTTGGCGTGAAAATTTATTAATTTTGGTATTTTTTTCATTCAGGAGAAGATTATTTACATTAAACCAATGCACAACTTTAGAGAGTTCAAAGTTGAATAACTGACGTTTGATTTAAAAAAGAAGGGAAGTGTCATCTGCGAATAATACGATCTTGTGATAATCCCTTATGTGGTAAGGTAATTAAGTCATTTTTATAAATTAAAAATAAGAAAGGACCTAGAATTGAACCCTGCGGAACACCCATGGTGACCGCAAATCCTGCAGATCTCTTGCCATTAACATCTACTCGCGGAATTCAGTTGCTAATTTAACATGTATCTATGGAACAATCCATGTTCTTCCAAAATTAAAATAACAGAATTCAGATAATAAGTACGATGACCGCAAATCCTGCAGATCTCTTGCCATTAACATCTACTCGCGGAATTATGTTGCTAATTAACATGTACCTATGGAACAATCCATTTTCTTCCAAAATTAAAATAACAGAATTCAGATAATACGATTAGATATTATAATAGTCCTCCAGGCCGAATTTCGGCCATGGCGGCAAATCTCATCGGAGACCAGCCTTTGGCGCGTGAGATATTATAGCACAAGTGTGCGCAGTTGCACTCTCTCTTCCCTCACTCTCATAGTCCAATTGGACGGTAATCTGACACGACCGGAGAGAGATCATGCGCAAGGCCAACAGCTTATCGAACACAGCCTAACGAAACGAGGGCGAAGGCCTTGTCTCATTCAGAGAAGTGACAAGCAATAAGCACCATGATTGCTTAGCACTTGTTATTGGGAATTTCAGAACCAAACTAAATCCCAGAAAGCTGTTTTCCTTCAAGGCCAGTCTGGATCTCAAGACCTGAGAAACTGAAAATAAAGCGAAAAGTCTCAAGGTTCTTTCTCAATACCGTTATTTCTATAGAAACAATAATAAAAGACCCTGCATGCCAATTAGACTATCAATATAAAATGCAGCTACCTCACCTACAAACAAACATGAATTATTTATACCAACACAATACTATCAAACGTAAGTACACAGCTGCTGCAGCGCACAAATTGCCAGTATGACACCCGTGCCTTGTAATTAAAGCTGCTGATTCGCACTATGCCAAGGAGTTGTGAAGGTGCTATTTATTTCACCTGTCTTGTCGCTGTGTCTAGTCGCTGCAACAAGACGCAGAGTTGTCGTATGCACCTGCGTCATGTCGCGGCGAGACGCAGAGCTGTCGTTTGCGTCTGCGACTAGTTGTTGTTACGGCAGACGTCGTGAAGAAAGCGATCATTTTCTTTGAGTTTTCGAGAGAGACAGACTTGTTGTTCATCTTTGACCTGACGCATGCACTGTCGTCGGTATGCGCTCTAGCATCGTGTGTCTAGTCGCTGTGATACGCAGCAAGAGCCTGCGACTCCCCCAGCCTGTCGTTGCGACTCTGAAACTCGACGACAAGTGTGCGCAGCCTGTCGTGGCGTCCAGTCGCCGAGCTGTCGCAGTCGCATGTCGCATAGTGTGTCATGTCTTCTGCGCGAAAGGGTAGCATTGATATTGTGAAGCGAATGTCATGATGATTGATGGGACTAAAACTTATAATACCTACATTATCTAACAAACTATAAAAATAAAAATTTAATAACCTAACTAAAACTATTAACAAACTTAAATATATGCCTTATTTAATTTTGTTATAATTGTTTGTTATAATATAATTTGCGGCTGGGAACCTAAAAGCCACCACACCCACACCATTGCCGCGTTGTATGGCAATGCATAGCCTCTGGCCAAGGTAAAAGCCAGCCCTTGGGTCACGGGAACTGTCAACCAGTCGTTTGGAGATTTCGTTGAACAAACCATGGCCAATCGGACCCCACGACCTTTTTTTTTTTTTTCGTTGGAAATCATCGAATGAATCCTCCCGCTCTGGATGGAGCGTGAGGGCGTGTCAGACTCTTACTGACTAAAACCCACCCGTGTTCTTTCTGTAGCCTGTGCAATGCCAGGGGGCCACGGTATTCCTTTCGGACTTTCCCGCAACCCCGGCAGGCAATAGTCTCATCGGACCCCTTCACTCTTTGAGGCGCGCGTGGAACACAACGCGCCGTCGACCCGGGCTTGGTCCTTACCGGACGGCGAGCTACCCATTGCTCACCGTCCGCAAGCCCGCGCCTACGGTGGCCGGGAATCGGCAATCGATTCCCGACACTCAGGGCGTCTCCTCCTGCGGCGGCTAGGGGCGTGAGGGCGCGAAATTTGCCTCTCCCTCACGCGCTCCGCCTCCTCCTTCGCGAGCATTACTGCTTCGCAGAAGGAGGTGACGGCCTCCCATGCCCCCTCGCTCCGTACCATGGCCTGGACCAGGGACCCCACGGCCTGAGGCTATAAATTATTTTTTTGACGTGAAAACTTCTTTTCGATCGGAGCACTAGTAGTAAGTTCAATATTTCTGACCGTAAAAAACGTGTAAGATTTCAATTGCTAAGACAAGACAAGACTTTTAATGCTAGAGTAATGGTTAAGCACGCAAAAGTTAGGTCATATTTATAACAATTTTGGCAGGATTTAATTTGCCTATGACGCCACATCGCAAGGGCAGGCGACTATTTTTCACTAGTCGAAATTCCAATTAATATAGTGCAAAAACGTGTTCTGCTAGAACGGTGATTCTGGTGTCGTTCCCAAGAGTTTTATAATCAAAAGTGGCTATCACCGTCGAGGAAAAGCTAAAAAAGCATATTACTATTAGATTTTTTCAATATGATAATTCACCCCCTATTTGTGCCTGGTCATTGCTCTAGAGATATTCATGAGACTATTAACCTTATTTACGAAATGTATGTGTATCAAGTACAATACTCAGATAGGCGAAGAGGCTTGTGGCTAATAACAGCCGCACGGGTCGATCGATTAGGTTAAGCTACGCTTACTGCGGTAGGTCCGTGGATGGGTGACCAAGACCCCTCTGTGTCTCAAAAAACCACGTTAAGCCGTTGGTCCCGGCTGTCATTCGTGGATCTTTGACAGTCGTTATGGTTCGCCAGAAGCCCGAAAGTCTGACTACCAGTCTCATAATATATGGGTATCGTATTACCCAGTAACTGGGTTGTGGAGGTTAGATAGGCAGTCACACCATGTAAAATACGATAATGATGAAGTGTAGGCATCTGTGTACCTCTGCATACCCTTCAGGAAATACCGCCGTGATGTTATAGGTACGTCTTTAAGTTCTCGAAGGAAATGGGGCTTGTACTATTCAGTTGTAGTAGTATAATGGCTCGTTGGCCTTCGACCAAAATCTTATTCAACCAAAAATCAATCGTGTACCTATCCGAGCCCATACACCTATTTTCAGGGGTCGTGAACTCGTAAAAATACTCCAGTTTTTTCAACTGTGGTTGTTACGATAGGCACAAATTGGTCAAATTATACATATCGCGTCCCATGGGTCCCATAACAACTCATTCAGAATCGGAACAAAATGAGTGCTGGAATTAAAGTAGGACCGTGGCAGCCATGTTTTCTAAGCACGAGAATAAAATGGGTCTCGCAATTCGAAGGTTTTCGGACGCAAACGGACGGGCGGAGCATTACAAACGTAACGCCCTACACTCAAATTCATAAATCAACTCGCTTTCAGAAGTAAACGAGAAAATTGCCTAGCCAGGTTGATGACCGCCGATCGAAAGGTCAAAGTCTCAAGTACTACTTCAAATAAAACTAACAAAAGTATATAATTAAACATAGTTTAGTCAAAAGTATTGTGATTATTCATTACAAATTAACTGACTGGGCTCTGCACGGGTTAAAATAAAGAAAACGAATTTTCCCAGCTAGATCGATTTTTCGCTTATACGTACTTTCATCGAAATCGTTAAAGCTGTTTTCGTAAACGTGGTTAAAAATAATATAGAAATTGCTCATTTAATACTATAGGATATGATCAGAAAAAAAAAATAGGACAAATCGAATAACGCCTTAACCCTGCCGCATAGCAACGAAACCCACAGTTTCGTAAGCACAAGCACAGAACCAAAATTAACCCGTGCGTGCACACGACATAAACAAACGTTGCTGGTCATAAAGAGCGAATGATGACTTACAGAAAACTGAAATGAAGTCGGCTTTGGGTTGTAAATCAATACACTGTCAAACAATAACGTCGAGTGATGCGGACTCGAAGTGGCTACGCCTAAGACGGTTTACTCAAATAGGCCTCTCCAGACTACCGAAGTTTGCGCTTTAGCCAAACTCTCGAGATTGTCAATTGATATTTTTAATAACGGTAACGACTCTTCCCAGAAAACATGAAAAGAAAATTCTTTTAAACCAGAAGTACCTACTGGATTTATCTTTAAAAAAAAGTGGATTTAGTTACGCGTACGTACGTCCTTATGATAATTATGAAGTTATTAGTCGACGATGCTTAGCTATCGATTTAGCAATCAATGTATTGTTCGTTGAAGTCGCCATTCCGCCGTTCTTGAGCACAGCGAGCCATTAAGTTAAACTGTAGGTAATCTGTTTTTAAAAGTCTATCCTTAGCTCAATGCGTTTTCTCGGAAATATAAAGATATTGGTAGGTAGAAATTGTACGATATAATCCAAAGCAAGACCGTATTTATAAACATAACCATTTAATCCAAAAAGAAAGCAAGTTCATTTGATTTCAAAAATGTATGCCCCTCGGTGATTCGCCCGAGTTCAACGTAAATACCCTTATAAAATATAATACACTATTGTGCCGCTAGATGTCGCCTCAGTCCCTCGAGTGTAACGAACTCCGCAAACTTTTCCCTTGGAAGCCATATTGGATTTACAAAACGCGCGAAATGAAATTATTTGTGGGATTATGTCGGAAAAATAAAACAAACGCGATCTATTTGAGGTTTTAATGGATATCAATTTGGTTTTATCGGTAATTTGTTTTGTAAATACGCCGTTGGACGTAGTAATTTCCTCTATACAAATGGAATTTCAATTAAATTCAGACAACGGAAACTTTTGCATTTACAAAGCGTGTGTTTACAAAAATATCTTGATGTTCATATTTGAATTCTTATGTAAGTAAAAGGCCCCAGATTGGAACAAAAAGAAACACAAATTATATTATGGTTTACACACACGCTAACACAAATATCATGACTAACAAAATTTTCATAGAAAATGTTTGCGTGCGCTAAGACCATATACGGCTGTCTTTTGTTGGCAACGTAAAGTAAAATAATGTTTCAGGACAATGGACCTGCGAATTTATTTTTGAGCCTATTATTATATCAAAGGAAAAGTACTCTACCGTGTCATTGTTTTCCATATTTTTGAAGAGGAAAAGTTCTCCCAGACGTTTTTTATTTTTCTTTCTTGAGAATTTTCAGTCTAGTAGTAATAATAGTAGCCCTTCTAGAAAATCTATTAATACTTTCAGGTACTTACTAATAGGTACGTAATTAGTGCCCTTATTAAGATCTTATTTCTTTCCTCTAATGGTAAAAATGGTAAATGAAGGTTTCAAAGCTTTTTAGGTAACCATTTAAAACCGAATACACCTATAGTTATAAGCCTAACCATAATTATAAATAGTGGTTTGACTATAACACCCCATCAGCACGTGTTACAATAAAATTGGATTTTCATTGCACTTTGTTGGTGCTTATTACCTTTTACCGCCTTTTCCTTTGTCAGCTCTAATAGTTTAGCTTAGCGCTTAAAGCGGTTTAGGACACGTTTTGAAGTTGTCGGTCTAATAGAGAAAATTGCTGCAGCGCTGCAAGATACCGGTCTGGATCGATCGGGTGGGCTGCGCGCGCAGATTATGACGTCACAGCCGCCGAGCGGACCAACGAAATAATTTTGAAAGCTAAACGTAATACAATCTTGTTGCTTGATTATACAATATCAACATACATTATTTTGTATTAAAGATTCATGTATGATATTATTCAAATTCTGTAAATAATTGAACGGTGCTCACTATCGGTCCATAGATTTTAGTGAGCAGATTTGAAGATTGCAATGAATTGAGTGATGACTGGGGACTGCCTTTACCATGCTAGTAGATACTACTAACTAGGCACCTTACTACTTATCAAAATGCTATATTAAAAAAAACATAAAATCTTTTAATTTGTAACATTTGACCTTGTGTAATATTCGAGCCACATCGTCCCACCCTCGACACATTCGTGTAGGTACTGAGCAGCCAAGAGTTGGAAATGGCCTCGTATCACGTGGGGTATAGGTACATACTAAGCGGACAGTTATTGTTTCCACGGAACAGATAATTATGACCGTTTCCATGCAAAAACACCGGATTTCTAGCATGTCGTCAGAAAGGCAAGTGGTCAAATACGCATCTCTTAGGATAGACTCGCAACTTGTCAGAAACGGAACTCAACAGACACGTCGCAGTTCGGCAAACACGCTACACGACAGATATTTGAAACCATCCACCCAGATTGATGTAAACAAAAGAATTTGTCAAATAAAATAGTAGTTCACCTTTTTTTAAACCTACTAAGTATCACCTAATAAAGGAACAAGTGATATTTTGAATACATTGCAGAATAAGGACGTTTGCAAAATAACAAAATTAAATAGAACAACGAATGGGCAGGAAGGTACCTACCTAAATACCTAAGTAGGTACTCGCGAAAAAGTTTCATTTATATAATTTCTACTGAGTTAAGTTGTTGAAAAGTCGAAAATTTGCAAATTTCTCACACAACCTGTGCAAATATCTTTCAATGTTTGCTCCCCAACTCCGTTCCTTTTAACGTTACAAAAAATCGCAGAATTGGGCTGCCTAAAGCTGGCTATAAACGGGTCGATTTCTCTCGGAAGAACAAACGCGAGAAAGTGATGAGCAAAAAATGTTGCTTGTTATTTTGACGAATAGTTATGACTTTTCTTGTGAACAGTTACAAGAAGAATACCTACCTAATAATATAAATTATTTTGGACGTTTATAGGTATGTATTGTGCTTAAAAACTTACAAACATGTTTTTCTGCATTATTTTATGTTTATTATTTTGGTAAGCTACACAAGAAACAGTTCCAAAAGTAAATTCTTAATTAAGTACCCCGTATTAATAAGGAATTTTACTTGACTCACATAATGCGGCAAGTTTGTGCGCACCTTCAAAAGATAAGAATAATCTGTCCGTATTTACCCAAGAAACTAAATTACGAAAACAATGCGGCAAAACTTATCTACTGACTACCAAAAAAATGTGCGTCAAAACGCAACACGTGCGTCAGAAGATACAAATTAATTTATTTTTATCAATAAATTCGTTTTCTAATATCCCGGATTAGCAGAATGATAAAGTTTGTTAAACAAATATACAAAATATTTACAATTAATATTTGAGAAGTTAGACATGAGATTGTAATTATTATAATAATTATAGATCGCCCGATCGCTGCTTAGCCCTGAATCCTTGCACACTGCTGGAGGATTCCAATTTTCGAGTCAATTGACATTTTATATTTTTTTAATGCTTTTTGAAATATAATATGTTAAATTACTTGAAAATGGTTGATATTGGCGTATGGGTTATCAGAGGTCATTTGGTTGCAAATGACCTCTCCTATATCCCCTTAACGGATTGCTGACGTATAACCAATAACCCTGTATACACTGGATAAACTTTTCAAAATAAATTAACTAACAAACTATAAAAATAAAAACTGTACTAAGTGTATAAAATTAAAATTTTTATAGCGATGCTAAAGCAACAACAATAAATAGGTAACCATTTTTTTTTATTTTTTTTTAAGTGTAAACTTCTTTAGCGGCGTTGTGCACTGTTTTTGTGATGGGTAAAAAATGTTAAACTCGCGTCAGGACACGTGACCTGATCGAAAATTCGTAAGACGGAGGGAGAGTAGACCAGTGCAAAATTATTCCCTAACCATTCCAAAATATCAAAAATGCACAACGTATTAATATATTCAAGTTTTCACTTCCGTTTTTTTTTTTTTAATCAAAGGCTATTTCCGAATACTAATAGATCGCAGCCAGAGGAAGTAACCTAAGTACCTAAATGAAAAAAGAACTGAAATGAAATCGTACACCTGTCAGGTGAACTGATGCGAATGATCAATAACTAAATATAGTGAGGCATATAAAACCGTTGAATAGACAGATTGACTCTGCTTTGTTTAGTCTCTGTATTGTTTGAACTTTGCTATTTTAGTTGTGCGCCGATCTCGTTGGCTAAAGTTTATAATACATAGAGCGAAGCGATTAAATTTCAGTTACCTTTCGTGCACCGACAGGCTTGGTGCTCTTTTTCAACGTTTTCCGCCACAAAAATGCTTCTTAGCGTGTTGATGGCAAAAATAACAAGAATAAAATATATGTTTACCCGACTACGGCGAAGCAAAAAGGAGGGTTATGTTTTTGACCGGTATGTATGTATGTATCCCCTTATATGTATGTCCCTCATAACGTCTAAACTACTTATGATAATTTGACAAATGAGTTATCGTTGGAAGCGTCTTGATCGTCCACTGGTTATAAGATATGTGACGTCACATTGAATATGGCGCTTTCTAGAGAACTTATAATTAAAAAAAAAAAATATGTTGGGTATCAAATGAAAGGGCTTAATTAGCACATTTCAAAAATATATAATTATAAACAAAATAATTAAAAAAAAAGAAAAGCCAAAAGACATCAGAAACAGACAAAAAAAATCCGGAGTCACACGTGTTATAAATCCAACAGATGATGATGTGACTCCGGATTTTTTATTTATCTGTATATTCTTCTTATACCTTTTTAGATGACTTTTTGTCGTAGTTGGGTGATATAATTCTTAATTTGTTTGCTCGAGCGTAACAGGAAAATGCGAAACTCTCAATCCGCAAGAAAATTAATTAGTTTTAAATAATTTTATGGTCGCAGCGACTAATTTCAATATTCATAACGTTCTTCGTAATAAAAAGTGTCCTCTTGAATCATGGTGAAAGGGGTGGAGGATAAATTTGTTGTAAATACACTTTATTGTATTCAATCTGAAAACGAAATAAAAAAATAGATTGAGTGTTAAACGGCCGGTATCTAAAATACATTTATCAATGGATATATTTTTGGGATAATTTAAACAATTTTTATCACAAAACCAATAATCTAAATGCCTACCTATAATGCTGTTTTGAAAATGATAGCATTTTTGGACACTATCTACCTAAGTGTCCATTTATTCAGCTGTTACGAACTGAGTCTTTTACGGAGAATGACTGACTCTGAGGCCTGAAGCCGATTGGAAGTATTTCAGCCTGTTTGAGGGTGTATGGCTCATCAAATCTCTACCTACCAATTTTGACGCTGGGCCTGCCGCAAAGGCGTTTTCAGCCATCGCAGTGAGAAAAATTTAAAAAAGAAACACCCGTCACGTTTCTGTCCTATATTACCATATTTATGAATGTTATTTACGTCACCCTAAATACATTCCTTATGTTCAGATGGCCTAGTGCGAGTTTTTATACGTAGTCTTTAATTTGTACTGAAAATGATTAAGCGCCGTCAGGTGATTATGATGGGAAACGCAATTATTCCCTACAAACTGACATTAGTGAACGTTAACGTAAACGCGATCGAATAAGTACAAAAACAGGGGGAGTTTTTGTACTTATTCGATCGCGTTTACGTTAACCCCCGCCCTCTGGTAGGTCGTCTACGTCTCCGATACCAAATCATCAGTAGCTAGGTTCTTTCATAACGTTGTTACAGCTGTCACTTGTCACAGTACCCGAATATCATTTCATCAAAAGAATACGCCTCGGCTAAATTAAATCGCGTACACCTCGCTTACGCCGCCTCTAGTGTTGCAACAAAGGTTTTGTCTCTTGGCCGAAGCCGAAAACGAAAGTCGTTTTCAAAGTAACTTTCAGGCGGAGACAATGGTCCATCTGTCTACGCTTCAATTATTGCTACCAAAACTGTTGTATAGATGATCCAAGAAGACACAAACACCATTTAGCAGGCAAATTACGGTTTATTTTAGTTACTAGGCTGGTAGTATCTTGAATCTTAATATCATTAATTCCTACTTAGTCACCTTTAGTAACGATGCGGAAAATGTATTATTTATTTCATATTAGGGGGAGCGTACTTTAAAGGTCCCACGTCACAAGTTCTGATCAAATATACCTATTAGTTGAAAAAAAAAAAAAAAAAAAAAAACATTTTCCGGCCGAACCCTCTTATTGCCGAAGCCGAACCCGAACCCGAAACATAGCCGAACACTACTTCGCAAGCCTAGTAGGTACGTTCAGTCAGACAATGAAATAATCACCCGTCTTTTATGTCTAGCGTTTATTTTGGGATACATCAACATTACCTTAGGCCTTGCTGTTTTCTATCCAACGCTCGCCTTGAGCAGTTCGATTGTCTTCCTATTGATCATAAATCATGCATCTTCATTCGTTTCTGTACACAAACTATTTGACATTTATCGTCAAAATAAAAATAAAATTGGGATTATTTATATCTGGAAAATTTTCGTTAAGAAGAGATAAACTTGTTGGGTTACGTGTTCTAAAAAAATAAGAAAAAAAGAAAGTTTTCTGAAATGACGTTCACTAGATGGCAGCACTGAGATGACTGAGGTCCGGGGACCCGTCAAAAGTGCCCGGACAGTTTAGATTTTCTTTAGTCGTGACTGATTTAATGAAAGAAATAATGAACGTCATCACATATTGTACTAGCTGCACCCCGCGGTTTCACCCGCATAAGTTTCGATCCCGTGGGAATACCAGGATAAAAGTATCCTATGTGTTAATCCAGGTTATAAACTATCTGTAGGTATGCCAAATTTTATCCATATCCGTCCAGTAGTTTTAGCGTGAAGAAGAGACAAACATACACACTCACAAACTTTCGCCTTTATAATATTAGCGTGATAAGTACCTATTCATTGTCAAAATGGAAGACCTCTTGGCCAACTGGTGGCGTGCATTTCCATTAAAACCCTCATTACAAAATATAATGCGGCAAAGTGTTTTTTTTATTTTTTATACAGGGTTTATATTACATAGTAGGATTTACTATAAACCCTGTGCATATACGTAACCATCAATTTTTTTAAACATAATGTATGTAACTACATTATGTTTAATAAAATTGATGGTTACGTTTGAGAGATAAAAATATCAGATATATTTTCCTCATCATTCTCGATAAAATATAAACGAATTAGTAGAAACGATTATATTTAATTCATTAGAGGGTACATACAGTTGACAAAATAATGAATATCATGATAATTATTTTGAACTACAGTAGAAAAACCTCTGCTAAGGTTAGATGATTTTATAGCAGAATGTTTTACACAAAGTGAACGGTAACAATGTTCATGTCTCAGGGTATTGCACCGTACTCCTAACTCATGGAAGTCGAAGACCCGTATTACAGAACGTTTTAAGTAATGCTTGAGTTTTGAGTAAGGATCTGTAATACGGGTGGTCGGTAGAAGTCTGACATAACCCCCATCCTCCACAAATCCTGCATCGCGCAATTAGAGTTTACCGCGCGAACGACATTATATAAGACTATCCGACATCAACAGTCGGGCAGTCGGCCCGCCAGACACAACACCCGTCTGGTTGGAGGATCCTCCCTTTTCTATGGTGGATGAGTGAACTTTAAACCCTGTTCCTCATGCTCCTAAAGTACTACAAATGAAGATTCAACTATGAATTAATCAGGGAATGCCATTTTTTTTCCAATAGTTAGCAATATAAGCTTACCTGCAGACTGGGCCTGGAAATTTTAATCAATTCCATGCTTTCTCTTCAGACATGTTGTCCATGAACTGCTATGGCTTATAGCAACAAAGAACTTGCGTAGATACACTCCATCATATTGTATCGTGTTAGGAACTAAAATGTTTTAATTATCTGGCTATATGAATTAAGACTAAAATGTTTAAGCTGAATATAAAAATTACAAACATTCAGACAGATTTATTATACACAATATCTAAAATATCCATACAATATTTTTATTAAAATATTAGAAATCATGTCGGCTGCACAGTTAGATTAAAATTAAAACAAGGTCGTCTTAATCAATCTGCCCAGCCTTTTTCCAACTACACCAGGCATCACAAAAATCGCACGTCTTTAAAAATTTCCTTCAAAGTCATTTTAGCCCTATTCATCAATTTGTAGACTTATGGATATATGGAATCATTGGAAAGGCAATTTATTTAAATTTCAGAATAAAGCAATAGATTTGGATTTTGTTTACCAGGGAATAAAAAAAAAAACAAGCTAATGCAAATGACTAAAACGAAACTTTTTATTTTAACAGAAAACAATCAGCAAAGTCCTTAAAAACAACTTAAAACCTAGTGTTACCCCACCTAGCTCTGATGACTGCTTCAATGCGTTCCCTCATGGACCTTATTAAGGTAACAATATAGTCTCTTGAGGAATGTTGTCCCATTCTGCAACAACGGCATCTTGGAGGTCTTGGAGAGTGGTAGGGGCAGGATCACGTGCCCGTACTCGCTATATATTTCAGGTCATCCCAAAGTTGTTCAATAGGATTCAGGTCTGGACTTCGCGCAGGCCAATGCATAACAGGGATCCCGACTTCTCGCAGGTAGTCCCTTACAATTAATGCGGTGTGACAGCGGGCGTTATCATGCATTAACATGAACCCATTTTTCTCGTAGCTCACCTCTGAGGTCATGACTACTTAACCGGACATTCCTGTGGCTGCCTTAAGCTACTACACTCAAAGCCTCAAGCCAGGGGGCACGGACCTCGGCTTAGGGCGTCGCTGGGGGGAGGACAGCAAGTTGGGACAGGCTGGATCAAGGATAATTCATTATTATTAATCGGGGAATTTAAATCAACGAGCAAGGGTCGGGGGGGAGTATTATTTACTCGGGCGGGACGTGATCGCGGAGGACCTCGGCGGCGAGGTCAGAATGCGGGTCGGTGTCTGTGTTTGTGCACTGTACTTTTGGCCCTATTGCTCTCCTGGAGGAGGGTTATGGGGTTATCTGGGTCGGTAAGGATTTGCCTCGGGCGGCGGATCTGACTGATTCTACTAAGGACATAGTTGGCGGCCTCGACAACCAGAGGGTTGCGATGTTTGGCGGCGGACTCAAATAAACGCTTGGAATTGCGTTTAAGAAATTGGTGTATTATGGGGATCTTTAGATCGAGATGGAGGATCTCGTTCCTAACGTACCAGGGGGCACCGGTGATTTTACGGAGGAATCTATTTTGGAGCGTTTGCATCATATGGATATGGCGGGGCTTTGCTTGTGCGAATACGGCTCCCGCATAGGTCATAATGGGACGGACGCACGTCGTGTACGTACGCAATTTGCACCTTAGTGACATTTTGCTACGTGCTACGTGCATTCAGGTCAGAGTGGAGTCTAGCACCCATTTTCCCTGGGTCACCCGTTTTATACCCTTGTAGGTTGGTGCAATTAGTGGCTATTGTATTGCGTTTTTAAACAACTTTTTTTTAACGTTACGTGCATGAGATGTGTTGTGTTTAGGAATTCTAACTACTGTTAATTTAAATGTCACTAAACATACTTTTAATTGTGTTTAATGTATTCGTTAATGGCAGGACATGCTTGAAACTTATTTTCGGAGAGGTGCGATTTTTGTGACGCCGAGTGTATGTTGGGGTCGACTTCCAGTTCAACCGGATGCAGCTGAATACCAGTATTTTATATGGAGCGACTGCCTATCTGACCTCCACAACCCAGTAACTGGGTAATGATACCCCTTGGTAAGACTGACCGTCAATCTTTCGTGCTTCGACGAGTCAAACGAGTAACGACAGTCAAAGATCCACGAATGGCAGCCGGGACCAACGGCTTAAAACGTGCTTTCCGAGGCACGGAGGACTCAGTATGTAAAGATGACTAGGTATCTTTACATACCCATCCACGGACCAACCCCGGCAAGCGTAGCTTAACCTGATTGATTTGAGTCACTAGCTCTTAGTGATAAAGTTGAAAATCGATTAAAGAAATTTGACAGATTGTAGTAGGTGTGCTGGCGACTGTACTAGATGGGTTAACTCAGTAGATAAAGCAGTTTCCGTGTACCTAATTACCGCCCAAGGTTTATACATAACTTGCCCAATTGACTGTCAGTCATTGACTGTCAGGCAATCTCGCCTTATCATATCGGACTATTTCTGCTTGCAGCGCTCGGCCACTATAGAACCGGGGCGGTAACAGATGTGGTCATCGTGTTCACGGGATTTTGTTTTCAAATTGCTTAGAATGAAGTTCTTCGATAGTACCTAGGTACCTGATACCTAGAGTCCGCGCCACCACTAAAGTCCGGCGGAAAATTATGGAACTACATTATTTTTAATGCAATTTGATGCAATGACATAATACTAGCCAGCCATAGAATAATACTGTACCAGCGGCAGCGCCGTGTCTATCGGACTTGAGTGGTGACGACGCGGACTCGAGCAACAATAATTATTCTGCTTTTAGAAGAGGTGTACCTACATATTTCGATATAAACTTTATAAATGGATGTATTTATGTAATTTATGAATACTTTCAGAAAAATATCATTAAATTAAAATTATTTAAATAAAAAAAAATAAAAAAAAATCTGCGTTTAAAAATTTAATAAGCTCGGCTATTAGATTTTTATCGAAACTCGAGTTTAAATGTTAAGCTATCTAACGTATGCAAACAATATTTTTAATCGTTTTTCATAAGGCTTCGATATTATTTTTCAGTGTTTCAGCTTACCGTACCGCGCCGCATTGTACCTAATATAACATTGCAAAATGCCTGCACTACGGTTGTAACTGTATTAAATACAAAAGTGAGTACGTAGCTACTCGCACTCAAGAAACCACATTTCTTTTGAAATCGATCGGTTAACCGAACCGATACAAGCGCAGGGCTTGTCATTCACTGACGTCGTACCCGTGGCCCGACTGACGCATGCGCGTCTGGCTAACGTCTATCCCGTACGGATATAGATGAGTGTTGGCTTGTACATATTTTCGTAGTGCGCTGAGATCTTTTCATCGTGGCCGCATTACTTTATTGCCAGAATTCACGTTCGAACGGTTATCTCATTTTGTCGCATCGTAATATAGATAACATTGACGTTGGTATAATATTTTATCAATTATGAGATAGCGGTACAGCTACTATTCATATTATATAAATGAAAATTAAATTGCGACATAGGCATGTAGCGTTTAGCCGAATGTCGTGTAGTGTATGGGCCGCCGCCGCCGCATGGATATTGTGACGGATCGTCTGTGGTGCCCTCATCAGTCAGTAGAGCGGACTCGGATCGCGCGGACGCGCGGCGTGTCGGTGCTTGTAGTTTTTTAGTTTGACAGTTGGCGCGTTTTTCGTTTTGATTCAACTTGATATTTCTTGTGAAAATCATAGATTTTAAGTTAGTGTAATCTGTGTATTTTCTGTTGATTCTAAGTGTACGACTGTTCGTTTGTGAATTTTCCACGCCGGCTGTGAATTGAGTGGTTGCACGCCCTGTGTACCTGCTCTCGTCGTGTTGTGCAGAATTTTTGTGATTTCTCTTTCGGAAATTGTTTTGTGGACGAGTTGCACCCGCTGTTGGGAACGACTAAGGTGAGTGACACACTTTGCCGGTACATTGTGCAGATATAAACTTTCTAGTCGGTCGAAGTAAGCGATTTCAGTTATTGCAATTCAGGGCGTACAATTTCTCTGTGGACCCGACAAACGGGTTCCAAATATAGCGAATCAGGTTTATTCCGAGCCCATAAGCGTTTGAATAGGTAGTTAGATGCTTATATGTTGTTGGAATTAGTGATTTTTCCTTGGTGGCCGGGCTGAGACGATCCAGACAGCTGAGAGTGCGTAACGGGTAAAAATAAATACACGGGCATTATCGGCCGGTAGACAAATCGGCTTTACTGAGGACAACGCGTTATTATTAGTGCATATTATACAATATCGTGGTAGGTGAGGTTATGTTCAAAGAGGTTCAAGGCTATGAAAAGTACAGTTGCACTGAAGCCCCCACCTATTCACGAGGTAATTTACATGTGACGTGCAAATAGCCAATAGTGATAAGAAATAATAGGTACCTACTTAGAAACAACTTTGCTTAATGAGATAATAAGTATTTGTAGTGAATATTGCACCTAAATTCTGTTGAGATAACTTTTAATCCTGCAGCAATTCAACTCAATTAATAGCTTAGGATATAAGGACAAAACAAATTGAATATTCATTGCCTGTATCCTCATGATAATGTCTCACCCCATAAGAATTCTTCACATTAAATTGTTGGCAACATTAACTATTGAAAAGGATTTTAAATACTAGAGATTTCCTCTAATAATGTGTTTTATTAAGCTAGTATATGCACATCATATTTACCGAGACTTATAATTTAAAAACCATAGCCTGTTCTCAAGTTCAATATAGGATTCAGGCCATTTCCCATACCTAACTAACAAACATACTATCCATGCTAAGTACCTAATACAAAGTAATCTAATCTACTTATTGATTTCCCAAAATTCTGTTACACATTGATCAAACTGTATTACTACACCTGATTATGGTATATTAATTTTTCAATAAAATGTATTCAGTACAGAGTTCAATGACTTCACATAAGGGTTAGTTGGCATTTACCCTACATACCTCGGCAAAGATTTATTTTGTGGATAGGTAGCTTAACAGAAATATTGTTACCTAACTTCAAGCTATTAAACACAGATGGATTTTATTCTACTAATTTCTTTTTAGACAACTGAATCCGCAGATTGACATTTAGCTCAATTGACCACAATTTCCTACAATTGATTTTCTTGTGTCTCTGAGACTTAAAAGTGCTAAAATGTTCTGATTCATGAAGAAATCTTTTCACATTACTATATAAGGCCAAAATATGTTTCCACTCTGCATCACCATAAGGTTGAATCGCAGAAAATGGTTCAAAAGGCATTAAGTCTGCTTTTGTATAGTATTTTTTTTTTATTTGGTCATAAAGTATTAATAAATAAATATGCTAAAAATAAAACAATGAAAGAATACAAAAAGGAAAATCATCTTGAAGTATGCTTCCTTTCTAACTTGATTTTTGTTACCTTGTTTTAAAAATTAAACATGAATTCCATACAATGTCATTAAGTAGGTACTAGGACAAACAATTGCATTAACAGCTACCTACTCATTTGGTTTTTGGGTAAAACCCTAAAAATTTTATATGAATTGCTTGCAAAATCAGTTTTTAGTACTTATTATGAATTTATGACAAACTCACTGTATTACTTTTTCTCCCCAAAAGTATAGTTTTTCAACTGAGCTAAAGAAGTTCGGTAGGTACTACAACTTTACTGAGTATCCGAATGTACGTAACCAGTTCCCAAACTCCATTAAAACTCAAAAGTACCATATACATGTGTTACGACTAGCATTTATATCTCCCTCCATATGTGCAATAAACAAATCTGAAAGGTAACAGTGATCAGTTCTTTTTATTGGAAAATAAAACCCACTGATGTACTGTGTCTCAGTTTTGTAACATTCGGTAAATACCATGTCTGACATTTATTACTCCGCTGATGTGCTAATTCTGTACTAGGATTAATCATGATTTCATGATTATTTTCATTTTGGAATCTCAATTTTGTGTCTGATTATTGGAAATGATTGTGTCATGATTTGATCTTTCATTCAATGCCTTTTAAATTTTTTGTACTGCTTGTTTTTACTTTTAAATAGTAAAAATTATGTACCTAAGTACCAGAAATAAACGATTATAGCTACAGCATGTTTTTTTTAATTTCTCTAAATTCCTTGCTGGGTTGAATAAACTGATATTTAATAAATAAAATAACTTTTGTCAGTTTTAAGAAGGTTTCTATGAGCAATGTATGTAACATTGCTCATAGAAACCTTCTTGTAAACTTGTATGGTAATAGTATTTAAATTAAAAAGCATGTGTATCTATTTATTTCTATGTGTAGCACTTTTCACACTTACATAACATAACATCTCGCCTGTGTGCTCCGAAGGGTTAGCCAGAGGTGTACCTATAGTAAACCCACATTTCGCCAGTTATGTTAAGTCCCACTCCTATTACCACACACTTACTTTTTGCAAGCTGAAATTACCGTTTCAGTCATAAAATGAGACTGAGAATCTAATTAGTATTCTGTAATTAGTATTAATGAAACTTAATTCAAGTCTATTTTAAGAATTTTATAATTATGAATACCTAAATATAGGCACTCCAGACGGACTAAACACCTTTATAATTTACTTATTAAAAACATGCTAAGTACCTACCATAAACAAGCTAGAAAATGTTAATTGTTCAAACATTTTTAATTCATTCTTATTGTATTACACTATCTACTTATTAATTAAAAGTGAAAACAATGAATCTAGTACACTATAATTAGTTATACTTTGGACATGAAAAGTGAAAAATTGTTCCACGATTCAATATAATAGTAGTATAAATTATGTACCTAACATGGTACACCTACTATATAGTTATTTTCTATCGCACCAAATCATTAAGCCAGGAATACACCGTAACTGGCACAAAAGTATGCAAGAAGCTTGCATGCCATGTGCCATAACCAGTTTTGATTGGTGTATTGTGGCAATGGCATGCAAGGTACTTGCATACTTTTGTGCAAGTTACTGGCATGTGTATTCCTAGCTTTATGTTCAGGATTCGACATTAAAACAACTAATAAGCTGTAGAATACAGTGAAGGAATAACAAACGACATTTTATTTATTACAAGCACGAGACATTCAATAGTTCGCGTTTCGAGGCTACATATTTTATTCCTATATGTAATTTGTATTGATATTTTGCTTGGCCATATGCCAAAATGTAATATGGAATCTGAACTTGTAGACGGAATTAAGTATTCATTCATTGCTATAAATCTTTTCTATCTTATTCATAAATGACTGGAGCTTGGTACCTTCAGCATGGCCTCATTTTTCGATGAGAGAGAGGTTTATGTCGAGAGCGGTCGTAGGGCCACCATTCCATGACGGCCGCTCGGACAAAGTCCTACTTGCGACTTGATTCGCCGTCATAAATTTTGGGTGTCTACAGCTTACCGTAAAGTTTCGCTTCCAACAACTAATGATTGGAGTTGTAATAGTTCGTTCTTTTAGTTTTATTGCAAAGTAGGTACTTAATTAAATGAGCTCTCTTTTGTTATTTTATTGTAGTTCAGCGCCAGATGATTTGTTGTAGTAAATTCTTTCTACTATGAATTAAAGCTAATAATGTTTGGCCAAAGGTCAGGCAGTCGTGTAGGTAGGTGCCTACTGTTTCTGATCTAGGCAAATCAAACAAGGAATACAATTAAGTTGTATAAAATAAAAGTCTAACTACATAACATCACGCCTTGTTTCCCCGAAGGGTTGGGCAGAGGTGTAGCTATAGTACACACACAATTCGCCAGTTATGTTTAAGTCAACTAAGTAGGTACCTACTTATTAATGTTGGTCAATTTTGATGACGGCTTTACACAACAGGAAAACATTATAAAATTACCTAAATTTAATTTTAGATTTGTCCTATTAATTTGCACCTCAATACCGGGTGATATGCTATTAGGTCGAGAATATGTTTAATTCCACAAAACTTATGGCAACCCTATAAATTAGAAGAATTCAATCTTCTTCGTAATATTATTCTCTCATGCAATATGGCAGTGCAACGCTGTGAAAGGGGGGGGGGGGGGCGTGAGATAGGGTTGCCAACCCTACTATATTAGAGGCCTAAATACTATTTTCTAAAGAAAAAATATAGTAGGCGAAACTAATATATTTTTATTTCAATACAAAATGGCGAGATGATCGCAATACTGCCAGTTTTCATCTCATAAAAGCAGAATTAATGGTACCTATTTTGTAACCCTAGTTTAGAGTGTACGAGTGATTAAAAAAAAAACCTGCTATGGTTCATAGTAGTAAAAAATATGCATTTAAATTATAAAAATATTTGTGATAGGTACACCTATTATATTTTGATTTTTCCGTCATCTGCTATATTTTTATAGGCAATGGTTTCGATAATACCTACTATTTTATATAAAAAAAAGTTGGCAACCCCAGGGTGAGAGGGCTATGATTTCAGCTGAAATATGGCTTCTAGACGGCCGTTACCCCGCGGTGACGATGTTCCAGATGCCTTTAATTACGCGACCGATTGCGGTTGGGGGGGTGAAGCGGTGTATTTAAAGCGTATGCGCGGGCCACTCGCCGCGGAGCGTCATCGGCGCGTGCGTCACTTCTAAACGCGAATAGAAAACTGGTGACCCTCGGATTGGATGACGCCACCCGCTATGCGTGACGGACGGCTCACGTTACTGGATTGTAGTGAAAGTGTCGTGAGTCGTGACATATCCCCAGGATATTACGGGTACGGGAGCGTTGACGAATTTTACGTGGACAGTACAACAAACAATATACCTACCTAATACGAATGTCACACAACACACGCTAATTTAAAGCTTCGGCTAATTGACACTAAATCTTCTCTAATACTCCAACTGAACCATCCTAAGTCGTATTTTCTCTCGTAGGTATTAAAAGTGTGCCAAGTTTATGTTTTATACTGTCAGAACAATTTAATCCCAAAAGTATTCGTTACGACCCCGTCGAATTCCATAGCACGCTCCCATTTGGTTTTATTACTTCAAACTATCGTCAGAGATAAAGCGTCCTTGGTGGAAACTCTAAAATGGACGAAAATATATGATACCCTCATATATTTTCGTACCTAGCCGGGTGTAGGATGCTCCCTCCATCAGACTGGACTATGACAAATGACGTCTTCCGAGAACGTATAAAAACTGTGTAGATTCCGAATTTACCATTTATCACGTTCGTGTCTTCTTCAGTGTTATTTTTGTGAATTTTTGAAGACGATGTTTGTCGCAATCGTGTGCTAAGTAAGGCTGAAATCCAACCGGGTTTCGTCCCTCGGCAATTCAATCCATACTAAATTCGATGCTGCCAATCAATGCCGAGTTTACTCCGCTTCCTCCTAGTTTTATTTTTTGCGGAATCCCGAAAAAGAAACCAAAAGCTTCGACGGAAACCGATCTCACTCCGAAATGATATACTGGTACTTGATTGTTTACTTCTCCACGAGGAAGCTCCAAACCAAACATGGACTAAACAAAAATTGGAATAAATTCTGTCATCGATGTAGATTTCCATCGAATATGTTGATCAAAACAACCTTCCAATGTTTACTCGTCCTTGTCCAATCATATTTCACAGTTGTCACTCATGTGGAATGACTGAATTTATTATTGCCAACACTGTTTGTTTATCGATTTTTCAGCTTATTGACATTTGTGTATGGCTCGTGGACACTGAGCTGAGCAATCCTTTTGGCACTCTGTTGCATTGGGGGCCAGTTAGTAGTTGATCTGTTCATGTAGTTCGATTCAAACTTAATGGCGGCTCGGAAGTTAGCCACTCGCTGCGCAGTAGCCCACTCCTCACCCCCGCTCACACATAAATACGTTACTGCTCAGCGACATGTTCCGAGCAGCCATGAAGTTTGAATCAGACTGTACCTACAAAACGTAAACGCACAAATATGTCCTAATTATCACACGATAAATGAGCCGGAGTTATTTTAAGAGTTATATCATTCTTATCGCTTCAATGACTCAGTTACCATGAGGTCAGGGGCCAAAGTCATGGTGACATCATCATAGAGCCCATTGCAGGTGGGTGTTGGCCTTTCAATTTAGAGGTTACTGACCGTTTCGTAACTCCGATTCCAACACTTCGACCTTCAAGGTAGGTAAGGTGACATGTGGGGTGATTTTTGATAAGTCACCTTTACACTTAACGGTTGTTATTGGGTACTTTGATTTTGATCTAGTGCATTAGGGTTAAAGAAAGGGTCAGCTCGAAATGAGTTAAATTGGCTTTAAACACGCAAGGGACAAACGCAACTTTTTAGACTGCTAAATTGCTGAATAAATCAAAACAATGTAATTAAGACTTGGCGTTTAATTTAAATGAGCTATATGAGACTTCCGACCACGGATTCTGTTAATACAGCCGACTTTATAGCGAAGTCAGCTGATATCTCCAAATGACTCAATTATAACTAACCTAGTCCAAGTAACCAATTAATACACTAACGCGATAAGATATTAAAATGAGTACAATCCAGTTTTTACTGAAATATACAGGCTTGGACGGAGACAAATTTATCTTGTATAAAAGCGTTATCGATTGCAAATTTTATTGTTCAATGAGATCTACTGTATTGAATTGCTAAAATCAAATCATCAAAACATATAATAGTGGTTCAGTGTCTTGGATATTGACACGTGTTCGAATTCTGAACTAATAAAAACCATAAATATATTGTTCAGATGCTTTACTCCCGGTTTCTGGAACAAAAATCAACACAACATTATTTAAATCAAGTGCGAGTCTGACTCGCGTACGAAAAAAATCGTGTCTGTTGTATGGGAGCCCCCCTTAAATATTTATATTATTCAGTTTTTAGTATTTGTTGTTATAGCGGCAACAGAAATACACATCATCTGTGAAAATTTCAACTGTCTAACTATCACGGTTCATGAGATACAGCCTGGTGACAGACGGACAGCGGAGTCTTAGTAATAGGATCTCGTTTCACCCTTTGGGTAAGGAACCCTAAAAATTGTCAAGCACGTGTAAACTACTGTGATTGGTTGAATGAAATAAACTACAGCTAATCGCATCAAGCTTCGTGCAGACAAGCGCGACGCGACATCGGTTATTGTTATACCGTGAAGTTTTCTTAGAAATTGTATTGTTCGAGTCGCGTCGCGCTTATCTGCACGAGGCTTTACTTGACTTGCATTTAGCACTGCTTTATGGTGTGATACCGAAGAAGGCTTCAATATAATCATTTTAAAATACTCACAGCTGGCGTTATTATGTTCGGTATCAAGTCCTAAGGTAAATTTTTAAACATGTTTTAGTGTTTAGCAAGACTTCGTTTTCATCCGTAAAGTTCTCTAACCACGAGTCCATAACAATTGGCACTTAGGTAAGTACATTATCATTCAAAATTCCTTAGGAAATGTTAGGCTAGAAAGTTCCACAATTGTATCCCTTTAGTATATTTTATTCACATTTTATTGTTTGTGGCTGTTCAAAGCTACATAATGGCAGTGCAGTGGAGTATGTTCACTATACGTGCTCTTACATATACCGTAGGACATATCCATTGTTCCCCATTCCACTGACGTCACAGGGACGGTTTAATTAAATTACTACTCTAAGTAATTGTAATTAGAGGCGTTTAGAGATAGTCAAGGGAAGATTACTTAGCTAGGAAGCTGGAAGTTCATATGGTCGCTCGAATTTGTATTACAATGACAGGCAATCATTTAGTATTGTTCATCCTTCTTAACCAGTACCCTAATTGCGTAACTCACGTGAATGATTTTGAAGGATATTGCTATTAATACGTTGCTTCATATGTCCGAAAAAAAAATCTGCTCATCAACGTAAATAACGAGTCTGGTCAACTGGACCCACTCGAAGTGGACCAGCGGGATCTCTCAACCCAATCACATTTTGATTAGGTCGACTGGACTCACTGCCCAATTTCTTTATAAGTACAGTCACGGAGCAAAGCCGAATGTTGAACTGTCAAAATGAAAGCAATTGCTACTGTTAGTGTGTTTCGCAATTACCCCGATGGAGGATCATTTTGGAGGCTGAATGACTGACAGATATAAATGACCCTAAGTAAGAAAAATAAAATGGGGCGCTTGAAGTAACAGTGAAACGATAAAAACGAAGAAGATAAAGTCTAGCTTCAGGTATTCTCCTCTGTCCTATTGAAAACAGTTTATTATTACAGTCACGTTCATCTTTATTCACCTATCGATAAGATTATTGTCTTCCAAGTTGTTAAAGTAAAATATCCGTACTTAGGTAACTAGACAGTAGACACTGCTAAAGCACCTAATTTCATATTCAGAGAACACCTACGCGGCATACATTAATATTAATCTGGACAAAGGATAACAATACAAAACTGGGGTACGAGTAAAAGGGATGAAAGATGACTGGCACCTTGTTTATTGGCGTAACCCAGCCGAATCACGGAGCGTCAGTTTGTATTTGTGTGTATAAATTTTGATGTACTGTTTAAACCGCCCGGTGTCTGGCAACATTGGCGTGCGTAGGAGTGCTCGATCGCAACGGTGACTCACGGACAAAGATGGCGGACCAACAATATGTAATTATCGGCAACAGACCAGAGCCGGGTTTATGCAACACGCTTGTTATCTGTTTCAAAAATAAAAAAAACCGGTTTCTGATAATAATTTGTCGATTGAACATGCTGGGCACGTAGAGATAGAAAAAGCGCATCTAGACTTTAAAATGTATGGTCTTAACGTTGCTAGACTTAATGTTGGTGTTTTACATTGTAAGCGCTCGAGAGTGAAATTACTCCTCGATTTAACTTTAAATTGCTGCCAAATGATTGGTTCGAAAATAGATCGCGAAAGGCGATATTGAAGCCTTTTGAATAAAACTTGAATAGCACGAGTATGGCATACTGATCTTATGATTGTATGTCTGTTTCGTCCCACGTGTCGCAGTATGGTCGGAGGCCCGCAGCTCGCAACCTCTCGAGGTCACCGCCCAGCATTACATCACTGCAAATTTTTTTACGGACCCACTGTTTGCTAGAACATTAATTCGTTTAGAATAAAAAACGTCTACTTACCTTTAAAATAGGCTCTACTCTGTCAGTACGTGTTTTTTCTTACATCCGTTCTACCATTCTGGAAGTTCTTCACATCGTTTCTTAACAAATTCAATTATTTCCAGTATTATACATGTTTCACAAACCCCCGCACTGGTAATAGGAAGCAATTTTTTACGTATCCCAGGGGTGTTGTAAATCAGTTTTTATTTGGACATTTTGATTGCGAGTTACGAGTCTTCGAACTCGGTTCCAACCTTCAATGTGTTCCCCTTTGTTGAAATTACGGAATAAAATTGTTGAAAGCTAAAGAAACCTGCAAAAAGACGACTTCAAGTAATACGTGTGAAGTGCCTTGAAACCGGAAAACCGGAAATTATCCTACAACCGAAAATTCGAAGACATGTATTATCCACCATTCCGTACTGGGCCGCGTGGTGGATTATGGCCCACTCCCTCTCACCAAGAAGCGTGTGTTCCAGCAGTGGGAATATTATAGGCTGATTATGTGTAAGAAAAAAATAAAGAAAGAAAATATATTTATTCTTTTATTGTGTATGTGATGTTCCTCGAAAGGTCATTGAACGTCGAATCCGGTCCGACTTCGTCTAAGTTTAACTATAGCTATTCAAATCAAAACCAGTTTGACTAGTAGTGTCCTGCCAACTTATAACTTGCTTATATTTTGGCAGATATTGTAATATTTGTTCACCGCTCAATCCGTTAATCGATAGTTACGTCATACACCAAGGCTGTTACCAAAATGGCACTTATCTTTCGGAGCTAATTAAGGAAACCGTCGCTCCAAAATCTCTTTACCCTCGCTTGGTCGATAGTAGATGTCCTTGCATTGACAAATATTTCATACGACCTCAATATCACCTATCTGTGTTCCGCTGCAGCGAAAGTATGTCATCATCTTATCTTCATTTGCAAGTCGAGAGTCTGAAGGTTGGGCTTTACAAAACTGTCAACTTTGACATCGCATCGTCAGTTTATGGTGATCGTTGAATCCCATTTTTGCGCTGTAAACTTCAAGAGCATCACCGCTTTTGTTACAGCGATACTCTTCAGTAACGGAAAAAAGATTTAGTAATGCCTCAGAAACATTTTTAACTATAAATCCACTTGGGCTTTTAGGATTGGCCGCTCAGCGAATGTGTGTCAGCATTCTGACGGCAACGTCGCCCCGCAGTTTGTTCGATTTCTCACTGTTCCATTTTGTTAGCGCTCTAAACAAATAAACCCCGCTTTGCCGGTCCGATTGTTCCCAAGTGTTGGCTTCGTTTAGCGTCCGACCGACGTGTCGGCTCGTACCGTAGCTTTTGGATTTCGAATATTGAAATTTTGGTTTTGTATTCGCCTCGCGTCTTGCAATGGGCCGTGTGCTCCTTGATATTTCGTTTGATATTTGTCGCACATCATAAAGTTTAAGTTTTACGGTCGGTTGTCCATTGTCTGTCTATGGTTTTGGGTTCTGCTTCTGAGCAAAGCTTTCTGTATGTTGTTCAATCTATCGCTAGCGATTCCGACACTATGAAGGTGTTTATTATAAACTTCCCTTGAAATATTCTCTCAGGCGCAGTTATTTACTTTTTAGAAAACTAATTATTAATCAGCGTCGATTAAGCCAATAAATATTTATACATTCGCTTGAGCTTTAACGTGATTAAGTATTACAAAATTGTAAGCGTAGAAAAAACTGCCTACTGCATATTTTTTCCTACCTGCCTTTTTGCTAGAATATTTTTTGGAATTTTCTGCAAGCGGGGTTTTCGGTCTAATTAAAACCGTGTTTCGTATTAGGATTAATTTATAATTATAATAGTTTTAACTGAAACTGTTTTCCTCCAAATGCTTTTACCTGCATTGCATGTAGCATTAAAAACTGATCGTTTTTCCTGTCGACCGCCGTACCTGTTAGCGTAGAATCAAAAACAGGATCTTAACATTCTTAACCATCTTCAAGGTCAGAGAAAACTGTTGCTGCATGGTTAATTCATATCCAGTCAATCACAGAATCACAACTATTTTGTTTCGAAATTTCAAGGTGTCTGTTGCAACATCTTTGCCATTGCTTCGCAAAAGCCTCCTACATAGACTGACTCCATAATCTCTCTATAGATGTACTTTTACACTCTCACCATTACCAGCCCCAGAGTCCTCTACAGAACGTGGTCCTCAGATGATGAAAAAAAAAAAAGCAGCATATCATCAATGTAACAAAATGGTTGTGTCTCTGTTCAATAAAATCTCAGAAACACGTGAGAACCAACATCAAAGCTATTTAATGACAGGTGATTGACCCTGGCCACGTGATGACAGTATTATCTTAATGCCATGCTTGAGGGGATTCGGCAGTTAAGTGGTGTTATGTAACGTAGATGATGAGTTTAAGACGAGACGAACGAGGTTTGTGGTAATGGAGGATTTGACATTTAGTTCATGTTTTTATTATAATCATCAAAGAAAGCTACATCTGGTTTTGAATGCGAATGGTCATTCAAGATTTCTGATAGAATCCCAAACTTATGATCTCTGCTCTGACTGGCTGACAACAGCCAATCAAATCACTCGACATTAGTTTTACAGTCAGTCAAATTTTTTGCTCTAGATTAACGAAAAACCGAACCGAGTAAAAGTGTAAGCCCACGTGCGCACGGACGTAAAAACATCGCAGCGGATCTTATCGCGCACTGGATTTTCAAGTCTCGATGTTGAGCCGAGCGTTGAGATCCAACGCGAAAACACACTGTTGGATTTTCAACTCTCGGCGCTAAGCAAAGCGTTGATAATCCAGTGCACGAAAAAAAATCACCCGTGCATACCTGGGCTAAGATGCTGCAAAAACCTCACCTTGAATAACTTCGCAGTTTATAAGTTGTGTGAAATTCTCTAAGCGTTCTAACTTCAATGACGCGCTGCGGTTGTACACTTAGACCTAGGATTGAATGTCTACGGATGACGTCACGATTAACGTCTCGTATTACGTTGGACACTCATCTCGGAACGCGTTTGTGTCCATTACGGTGGGATTAGTCTTCTTGTAGCGGAGCGGATTTAAACCAAAAATGGTTATGTTTCATGATTTTTGTAGATTTAATTGCTTTTAGGCTTCAATGTTTTTTAAGTAGTATGATGCTTGGTGGCACCATCAATTTCCTTCTCCAATATTTTTGGACACATTAAACGACAAGTCCTAATATTAATGAAAATGTTCCCAACTTCGTCATATGGCACCCGGGCACATCACGCGGAAACTATGCAAAACTTTAATAATAAGAATAACCGCAGTTTGGCAGTGCCTCCCCCATGTTTCCGGCTAACTTACGCTCCAACAGTTTACTGCATACAATTGTACGAGAAACTTCTAGAAACTGTAAATGACGTCGTTGAAATATCTGATCTATAAGTTTATCTTCTGGGTCTGCTCAGAAAAGTGGTGTAGCACAGTATCACTCAATGCTGCTCGGAAAACTTGTGGAAATAGGTTGTGGTTGTGGCGAGATAAACTGTTTCTTACATGCATTGCGGCTGGTTTTCATATTTGCCCGTTATTGTGGTGGGTATTTAAATTTATTTCTTAGCTGAATTAAGTGAGCTTGCAATCCGTTTCTACTAAACACAAGCTTTAACAATCACCTGATTTGATGTTCGTCACCTGTTCGTTTTTTTTTTTTTTTTTTTTTAACTATGGCATCTCGCAGGTATACCACTAAGGTATTTACTGCTCAACCGAACAATCCTGTGGCTGCCTTAAGCACTACACTCAAAGCCTCCAGCCAGGAGCAAAACTATTCTAAATTAAAATTAGGCGAACGCTCGCTAAGGGCACCCCCTGTGGGGTACGAACCTCGGCTTAGGGCGTCACTGAGGGGAGGACAGCAAGATGGGACAGGCTGGATCAAGGATATATTATTATTATACGGGGAATTTAAAGCTACGCGCTCAGCTGCGGCGCGCGCTGGCGCTTCATCGGACAAGACCTGCATGTCGATTCCCGTAACCACTTCACCGTGAAAACATGTGAAGTGAGCGTGGAGTGAGCTGTCAGTGTCATCTCACCCTGTTGGAATGACAACTCACTTCACCTAAGTTTTCACGGTGAGATGGTTACAGAATAGCACTGCTGTTCGTCTTCTCACGTGGTATTTTAGTGCTTATTGGGACATTATCTGAATAAATATGTTCAGTGAAGTAATTGATTTACCCACTAACCTCCTAAATATACAGCAGACATGCAATAGTAATCAGCAAACAGTCAGAATACATTAGATTTATACCATTAAACGCTAAGTAATTGTGATTGGCTGCCAGACCGTCGCCTGCGCCAGTAAAAAGTTGAATGATCTAAGTCTTACATAATCAAAATGTCTGCTACTTCGTGCTACTTATATTTAGTACCTGACCTAAGATAAATATGGTTAAACCTAGATGTTTCGTATTCAGAGATTCAGACTCCTAAATAAATTAAGGTCTTCATGTCTGTTAATGGGATTTTGTCTGGAACTTACAGATATGATTATCATAATGTTTTCTCAGCGTTATCTTAATCAATGCTACTCAAAGTATTAACAAAAATCTTATCAATTTGCTAGGTGTAAAAGTCCAGTAAGATAACCCACTTAGCACCTAGAGGTTAGGTCTATCCATAACGTCCAGTGCTCACGTCTGATTGGCTAACTCAGCCGCATTGAGGCTTTCTGATTCGATCACAGCCTGTTTGCTAACTTCGGATTGGCTGACGCTGTGCTGTGACTGCAAATTTCTGTGTTTTGGGTTGATTGCATGGATAGGTTAAACAAGGCGAAGGCAGTTACTTTAATGAACATGTTTACTAAGTTGTATTTATGTAGGAACGAGAGCTAACTTATACGTTTGACCTTCTTGGCAAGATTAATCGTTCCCTGCACACATATCACATAGTTCTGGAGGAGGCTGAAATACACAAAATCCTAAATGTCGTAATAAAAACACTTGGCAACTAAATCTAGAGAATAATCATTAATATTTTGCCGCCGTCTGACTCAGAATGAGTGAATCGACCATTACAGTATTTTTTTTTAACTTTCAATAATACACATTTCAATGACGCGGAGCCTTTCGTAAGACATTGATTAGGCAAGGAGACTGAGCCTTTCAGTCATATCTGATAATTTGTTCTAGGTTAGTATTTTAGTTGTATTTAGATTTAGTTATAATATAGAACATAGGGATGTCCAAAAGATTTTTCTATCTTTAATCCTGCTGCATGATGATTAATAAATAGGATTGCCAAAATCCACGCATAAAAAACTTTAATTATGTACTGAATGATAATAGATAATAACTGTACCGATACAATAAACAAATTAATAACATGACTTTGCTGTATGTTAAACATTAATCAACTCAAAACAATGCAAGTTAAGATAACGTGACTCTCATGTCCTCGGAACGCTCATCAAAACGGTCGGAAACATCTAAAAACTTAATGTTGTGACGAACTTAATGGCTTCGGCTACCCGTAGGCGACAACTTATTCTGACACTTACCGTCGTTTCTCACGAACTATTACAAGCTATTTTATTTTCGTCCGTGACTACAATCGCATCTTGTCTTAACACTACTTGGACCCGATCCGAGCAACTTCTTTACACAATTTAACGTGTTTTCACAAACGCGTCTCGTGAATCACGCAGTTACTAAGTATGTTAACGATGGCGTACCTGCATCCAGCTCCGTTTACACTACAGCGTTTATTATTAACGACGATCCGCAAACAGTGACGTAATACTTCCCCATCAGCCAACTGAAATATCGACTTTATCCCAACTCAAACGAGCGACTTTTATTTCCTCAAATTACAACTCAAATACCACTGTCCTTGGCGTATATTTGCACTTTTTGCCAGGTTTTAATTTCAACTGTGGCGTTCATTTCCTATCAAGGTTGCTCATTGTTAGCCGAATTCGTAGCTGCTGCTTGGGATTAATTGAATCTACGACCGCAGCTAATATTTGAATGAAAATAGCAGCCAAGCATTTGAACAGATGATCGGAATTGAGCTTGAAATGTGTTCGATTTTTCGATTTATCGATACATTCAGGAGAGAAAAATCCGTCGGTTGATTCACCTCACTATAGACTGATGCAAAAAGCGTAAACATTTCAAAAGCATTTGCGCTTTACATCAGTTCGCTTGTCCAAACAGTAGCGTGAGGTAAAACAAGTTCGTACAGTGCCAACTAATTTTCAGCGGGTTCATCTGAGATATAAAATGTCGTAATCTCTCGTGCGTGGGCTCTGATGAAAGGGTCGATTTACGCAGGAACTCTCCTCGAGAAACGTTTGGGACTAATCACTTTGATTAGTGCGCGTAATTACAGTTAGTTATTTCAGCGTAATACGCAAACGATTAGTATCTCTTTCTTATCCTGGTTTTCTGAACTATCGCCATAATTATATCCGTAAAGTTTTTCATATTGAATTTGTCGTCTACATATCAGATGAAAATGGCGCTTAATACGTATGCTCAGAAGACAAAAAATGACTTAAGGAAGTAACGAGGAGCAGTAGAACGACTGTAAAAAGTCCTTTACGACCCATTAAGAGCTTATTAAAAGTTGAAGAGACTTCGAAGACTCCCCCCAGTAGTGTTGGGTGATATTTGATAAAAAGCGCCAAGTGTGTCTCGTCCAGTTATTTTGAGCTGACCCGACTCTGGCTCGCTGAATTAGAAACTCGAAACTTGTCACTTGAATATTCTGTGTGCGATACGATTAATAAAATGTATATTTCGCTGCTGAAACTCCCGATATACACCTACGTCGTCGGTATAGTTGAGAACGGATTTCCGTGAGAAATTTACTCTCACGATAAGTAATCCGATTATCCGTCCGTGTAAGGGCCTTAGCCCACTGGCGGCACAGCACGGTAAGGGATTTTTATGCTACGAATAGAAATATAACTCATGTGTATGACAATAAAATTGAAATTTCAGTGATGATGCCTAAGGACGTCGCGACCGCGGCATCGTTGCCGTTGAAATTTCAATTTTATTGTCATACAGATGTAAAGTTATATTTCTTTTCGTAGCATAAAAATCCCTTGCCGTGCCGTGCCGCCAGTGGGCGCCCTTGTGATTTCTGATTTGAATTAGACTTATCAGATGACGGATCACATCACTTTTTTCAGACCGTAGGGGAATGTATAGTAATTTATCGTTAATATTCATAGTTTCCTTCGCTGTTTCATCGGTAGGTAAACTACTCAACAGGAGAAAAGATTACACATATCAGCCCTGAGCCCGCCATCTTCTTGCCCTTATCAAGATATCCTATTTTGGGGTCGGCTCAGCATCTTTTTTTGCATGCATCCCTAATATACGTCACCGCAGTATTCACCCCCTTTCTTTCAAAAAAACTACCGCGCCTACTCCTTTACCTATGCATTCTACGTACAAACATGTTGTTATATCTTTATGCTGGTCAACGAACTCTTTATATTATTCAACACATAATAACGATGCGGCTGCTATGCGAACCATGTCGTTCATTGCATATTAGCAATAATAAGCCACGATTGACATATAAAACTGTTTCCATTACAGTAAAAACGTCACCAGCTTTTCCAGAAACGATAGAAACTGTATAATTATAAGAAGATGAAGAGAAGAAGTCTTTAGTACCACACCTTAGTATGAGCCTCCGTTATATCGGAAATACTGCAGCGTTAATTTTTTAATAAATATATGGTAAAGTTGGTACTATGTTTGACGAAAACCTAATTCCAAAAAATATATTGCAAAAAATTCCATAGTTACCTCCAAATCGAACAATAAACCCCTGGTAATCAAAAATACTTCAAATTAGATCATGAAACTGCATAATAATTAATAACTGAACTATAAAACCGTTACATTTTTTTTTATTATCTTTATTTTTACCGTAAAAAGAAATTACCTAAACTCTTGGCGCCTTGGAACCTTCTCCTCGCCGCCCAGTGTCCCTCTCACTCAGTCCACGAGCAGTATCGTGCGAGCGAGATAAGGAGTGAATTTGAGCTGCGGTATTATGGAATTTGTCGTCATATTGTCTTGAACATTTCATTCAAAAGTAGAGAAAGTATTGACTTTAAACCTAAAATGTCATAATTATTAAGCAAACAATGTTATCATAAAACAAAATGGAGGACCCAACATTATTCTCTAAACACGTCTCAGCTCACGATAGTCGGTTGTTTTTTATGAAGGATGATAACTTATGCGGCTAGAAGGTCACAATGCTACAATTACGTCATACCACGTAATATTGCGATTGGCAACACTTGTTAATATAGCAACTGTTTAGAATTCAGAGCATCAAATTGTTTTGACACTCGATCCGGTAATCCAGACATTCGGAATAACCTCTGACTCAGTGTGACCAAAATGTTGAGGATCTCTGTCGTAGAGAATCTGCAAAGTTTGACTCGGGATACGAAACCTTTTTCTTCCAGATAATTATTTTGGATTAAATGTTAGGACTGAAGGCATTTGTTCACGGTGTTATCGTGTTCCTAATATGTAGGAAAACCTACCAAATACGTCGAGAGTTGTAGTGAGCTATTTTTGTGGAGTTGGATTTGCGGTCGCCACCGGAACCAAAGCGATAACGTAAGAAATAACAATGTTTAAGATGTCAGGACCTAATAGTAACTGCAACACATTCACTTTAGTTCTTTAGAATACGCAGAAAGAACTTACCCTAATCATTTCTGCAATAAAATTGCTGTTAACCTTTCCTAATTGGAAAAGTGAATGTTTTGATCCCTAGGGAGTAATGATAAAATAATGAAGACTGACAGTTAAAGACACTTGATGATTCGATTAGCTTCGATCCTATATAGGTTAAGAAAGAATACACTGTTATTGCTAATTAAGGTTTGGTTTGAGTTAAGAAGATGGCGCGACGATTTTGACTCTTACCTTTCGATAGTGTCAAAATCGTCCCGCCATCTTCTTCCGAGGCGATGCACTAGTAAAAGACAAAATTGACAGAAATTATGAGATCTTGGGTTCGATTCCCAGGTCGGGCAAAGTGTTGAGGTTTTTCCATCTAGAATTTCTCAGTAGCAGCTGTATACGTGCCCGGTTGATGACAATAGGCTCGCCCCCTATTACATGGGACTTTAACATAACTGGCGAAATGTAGGTGGCACACCTCTGCCCAACACTTCAGGGAAACAGGGCGTGAAGTTATGTTATGTAATGATGATATTTTCGATACTAAAGATTATAATATAGTCAATTGTCCGCATCTCAATAGTCATATACATATATCCAATCCAGATCCATCTTCCTATTGTTACTCCATTGTGATCTCCCCAGCTAACTGAATGAAGTGTTCACGTTCATTGAATTGTTTGACACGCAAACCTAGCTATGGTAATGGAGAACCTCGCAACACACTTACAATCGATTGCTGGTGAAACGATTTGTTTTATTTAGCTGTCGGAAACTTTGTTGCCTTTTAATTAACCTTTGATCAACTTTGGCACTAAAAGATCCCGAGCTTATATTAGTTTGTGTGTGTAGATTGGTAATTATACTCTTGTTTAGTTCTCGATATCTTCTTATTTTCTCGCGTCTGTTGTTAGATTGGTGATTTAATTTCCTAAATCTGCTTTTATGTACTGTTCCATTATCTCCTGTTTCTAGCAAAGACCCAATGCCAATCTGGCAGTCCCTCCCGATTGTCTATAGCTCAAATTGGACCTCTCGCTTCAAATGGGGCAAATTCTAGGATACTATCATGACTTGCTTGCCTTTGATCGCATCAAATCTTGTGGTTAATCTGTGCTATATCAACCAATTCAGCGTTGCATGACAACACACATTGCCACTTCTCTGAACTTCTATTCTTGGAACCTTGCTTTTGTATTAGATTAGACAGGATGAAAGCTTATGTATGTTTGTTAGGCAATATCCTGTATATTGCCTTAATCATGTAACGGTTTTATGAGCTGTAAAGTGCTGCACATCCTGCTGTTAGCTTTAATCAGCGGCAAAAAAAGAAAAAAAAAATGGGAAATATGGTTTCGAAATCTAAAAATGAAACAAACAAAAATTCAATTGTAATTCTCGCAATGAAATTTTTAAAAGTATAAAAAATCCAGCTTCTTACTTCCTACCAAGATTCATCTCACGAGTGCTCTCGACTATAATTCCGTGATCCAACTGGAGTGTTATTCTGGTCTAATTAAGTAAAGAACGTTGTCCGTCCGTTGCTCTCGTGTTCAAACTTTTGACGTGATACCGTAGAGATTCGTCTCGTTAATCATATTTTTGTGAGGTCTCTATGGATAATGTGTTGGTAATTGACGTGATTTGCTATATATATATTCTGGATTTCTTGCGAAAACGCTTTTTCTAGGTAGGAAAATTTCGCAAACTTTTCTGAAAATTCATGAATGTGATGTCAGGTCTTGTGGTATCATGATTTCAAGTGTACTCGTAAGTCGATATCTACTCGTGTGATATAAATCTATATAAGGCGAGTTTGAAAAACCTCACTCGGAAATTGACTGCCGCTCCCAAGAAAACGCTAACGTACCGTGAAAAGTATTGAAAGATATGTATTCATAACTTAAAAATATAGGGAGAAAAACGGTTGGTTTTCACCCCACCCTTATTTGGTTTATCACAAAAAGTAAAATTAATTTGAGGGCCTATTGAAGAATAAACAAGTTTAAACGTATTTTCATGGTCGGTAATTTTCGGAGGTCGGTGCTCAATAAACCTATGCCAGTAATTTTATTTAAGTATCAATTATTATTTATAATTTAATCTCTCAAGGTGGTCTTGACTATTATCCTCTTGAATATATCTTAGTTACCTACATAGATATTACTATATTATCTACAGTTTTATCAACATTGTGTAGGCTTACAATAGCGTGATTGTTTTTAATCTGATTTAAACCTGATGTGTGCGAGATAAACTCGTACTTTAATAGGAAATCATCATCAAGGTGATTGTAGCAAGCGTATATATTATCTAAATGATTACAAAATTTATAAAGTCATCAGAAGTCATAAGATTATGATGTCAGAAACAGTTTTTCATGTTATCAAGTATCATTCAAAATAATACAATCAAGTGTAATTTATTCAAATTAGAGTGTGTCAAAATTACATCAAATAGTCTCACCAAACACCCTCCCTTCACCACTTCCCATAGCTTAAACTAGGAAGAAGAAGTGGCGCAACAAACTCCCCAGTAGCATTATATCATTCTGCCATTATATTTTGCTGACTGAATGTAACTGGAGAACAAAGTCTCTGGGTTCATCGGCGTTGCCCGAATGGGACTTGAAGACAGGCCAACACAGAACATTATGTGAACGCCATTACACATTCCTACTATGACTTATGAGCACACTGTATGACATTTAAGACTGCACATTTAAAATGAATTGCTATAATATGTCGCGCTATACATCCATTACCGAATAAACGACTAACATAAAACGAAACACAAAAGGGCTGAGTATATAGCTAATAAAGACTATAGTACCAGTAAAACAATCAGATGAACTCATGTTGCCAAGTCTTCGAGCATTAAACTTTGCTATACAATTTTGTGCTTTATTGCATATCCATGGTCTATGTCCTATCCTACTGTTTGTTTACGATACCGAAATCGTAAATCGTTTAGTAATAGTATTAGTATTTGACTAGTATGAGTGACTAGCTTGTTGATGTTGGTGTAAGATACGGTGACAGTTGGGTATCATTCAAGAATTAAGTGCGCCTTGGCATATCATAAGATTCGAAGACGGATGGTGGAATGGAACTGCAATGAAGTAAATCGGATTTCAGAAGTGAAATTAGTTGCACAGTTTATAAAATCAGTCTTTCAAATGAATCCTTATAACTTGACTAATTTAAAAGTAAACCTTATCAAAGGTTGCAGACCTGATTTTCGAAGCACGAGTTCTGAAATGTAAACTAGTGCGAGTCTACAGTTCAGTTTGTTATAAAATCTTGAACTTTTACAGTTTGACACGCGAACTTCACGCCGCCTAATCGAAGTTAAGTAAATACTTGTTTAAGCGAAGGAAGCTTCCAGAAGTCAGCATTTTCTGAACGAATAAGCTTTTCCATACGATCAGGTTCTTGATTGCGAATTGAAAGTTAACAGGAACATTCATCAGCATCAATCTACTGTCCTTATGCCATAACATGTCTTTTTCTTCAATACTTCTCTATTAGTCATTTCGGTAGTGACCCCCTTTCTAGCCATATCATCTTTCACACAGTTAATCCATCGTTTCGTAAGCAGGAACATTATTGTAATTAATATATGGTTGGCAGTTGGCTTATATTTATGGTTCTCTTTCTACCTTCTTTGGTCTATGTTGCTTGGGGTCGGATGGACAAATTCATGAATCATCATCTGTCAGCAATTCATTCAAAAACTGGTTAGAAAAAACTAACGGAGCTCCAAAATCTAGCATAGCATGTATCAAGCATTTCATTGTAACACTAAAATTAAATGCATTACCGTAAAACGTTTACGATGGTGTGCACGCCAAACGAGCGAACACGCCAGGTGGGTCAAGGTGTACGCTTGTGCCCCACCCTTCATTGCAAGCTCATTCGCTTTAGGACCGGTTCCGAAAATCCGTAGGGCGGTTGGCGGTATATGGGTCGATGTGAATATTATTAAGCCTGATTTACACGGTGCGACTTAAGACGCAACTAAATGCCAGCGGCCTTGAGTGGTTAGCTTGCGTGTTCTGTGCTGAGCTCACGCAACGCATCGTACGTCCAGCCAGCCAGTAATAGGACTCGCCCATCGAGGAGCGCGGTCCCAAATTAATTATAAAACAAAAGGTAATTAAAATAATAAAAACATGTTTTTCTTTAAAATGGTAAAGGTTTCAGAAAAATACGCTTGATAGTTTTTACGTGATTCTCAGTTTATTATCCGCGTTAGACATAACTTTACAAATTAATTACACTATGTTATAAACAGTCTAAAATAAACACAGGTTAAGTTATTGCATACTATGAGTTGAAGCAACTGAGTTGAAGCAACTTTAAAAGTTAGTTGTCTAAACAGTGTTTAGACGTTGCAAGCCATTTGTGGCTTCAATTTTAGTGTATGCCACAGGCAAGAAACTTGTATCGTGTTAATGGGCCTTTAGTCTTAGTAGAGTCTACTTGTAGTGTCTAAGGTGTTGGGTTGGACTTGCTTAGTGGTAATTTATGGATAGCTTTCGATGTGGTTTGCAACACATTTATAAACGTTTATGTGGGTGTGATTGTTGCTGGGCTGATTAGTTGTTTTTAGGGTTCCGTACCTCGAAACAAAAAGAAACAGAACCCTTATAGGATCACTTTGTTGTGGATCGCGTGGAGTCATCAAGCTGGAATTCATCAAATACTCAGGTCTACTGTCCCTTGGATCTGTGAAAAAATCAAACTTCTAAGCCAACGCAATTAAAAGATACAGCCGTTTATGCCACAAATTTCCGCATATTTTCGACACTCGCAAGGGAATCAAAACTTACAGGGTACTACCCGTGAACTCAGAATCTTGAAATTTGGTACGAAGCAACGTCCTATAGCACACATAAAGGAAAAAGTGCGAAAATCGTAATTTTTTTGTTACATCATATAATAAAGATATTTTTAATAATTTTAAACTTACTGGTTTGTACGCAACCCTCGCGGCCTCGGTGCGCGAGTCCGACTCGCACTTGGCCGGTTTTTTTTTTGTCACATGAGGGCCTTTTCTGAGGTGTCGTTCAATGGAGGCTGGTTCTCAGTTCCATTGCTGGGTAATTCTCATTAGTTTTCGCTCTTTTTTTCCTCTCCAAACAGTTAGTCATGAACTAGTCCAAGCCGTCACGCCAGGGTATTGTTCATAACTAACGTGCTTAATGTCAATTTTTCATTTATTGTTATAATAGCTTCCAGTACTGCCAGCCGCTACCACATCAGTGGTAGCAATTTGACACTGTCAGCGCCTTTATGTCATAGCAGTAAGGGTGATTTTCGTAGTGCAAGTTTTGCTGAGCTGCAAAAGCTACCACTCCTCAAAATTTTCTAAGAACCTTAAAAACAACCATGGGAACTTTCCATAACTCAGCATTTGCATTTCCCATAAAGCTAAATCAATATAAAATCCGTTCAATACACGTGTATTCTGGCAACCCGATATTCAACACATGTTCCAACTAGGTAATTTAACTTTCAACTTTAACGGGAAAAGAAACACCTGCATATCATTTTTATAGCTGTATAATTCAGTTTAGAAATGCAGCCATTTTAACTGTCACCAGAATCAATATCAAACGTCAAGGTCTTGGAATGATTCACCGTGATTGCTAAGTCGACTGGTCATGTGGCCGTGTGCAAGGTGAATTTGAATAAAAACTTATTGAACCAGCCTATCGAAGTACATTGCTGGTCATAGGACTCCACAGTAGTGTCGCAGCACCCGGTTTTCTGACTTCGGCATCCAGTCTATCTCAGCAGCTTTTTTAAGGTCGTTAGTTCGTCTAGTCTAGCTGAAATCAAACAGTATTATAACATTTGTTCATTGGTAAAGTACTGCAGTAAATGCTGTATTTTCTCTGTTCTTCACCAACAAGGTAGCAAAGGAGGTTGGCCCCAATTTCTGCCACTTTGCTTTAAGGAGACCTCCTGTTCAAGAACTCGCGAAATTCTTTGATTATTTTTATGTGGAAGTAATTTAATTTTAAAAGAATAAGGCTGCCTACGGGTTATTTAATTATGTATTTAATTGTTGCTTACATAATTATTTTGTTTTGTGTATGAAATATTGTACTTATCATAATTATTTTTAGCTCGTGCTTAATTGGTTGTGTGCCTTGGTACAGTTCTCGCAAAACTTTATGAGCCCTCTGAACGTAGGCCCGAGTACTAAACCGCGCAGGACACAATGAGTGCAAAATCATTTATTGTAAGCTGTGAAACATTTTTTACTTACTGCGCAGCCACTCGCGTGCAACTTCCGAGAGCTCAAAAAGTTTTGCGCATACTGTATAGTTAGCTGTGGGTAGTTGCTAAAGAAAATAGTACAATAAAAATCCGTCTTGGTGTATTGCAAATAGGTACCATTGTATTGTCTTGTTCACAATAAAAGTTTTACATATTTATTTAAATGCAAATTATTCTTCTTAGTATGATTAGTGTTATTGTAAATTTACCATATTATGTAATTCATAACTATTCTTTCAATACTAAAAGTAAAAATTCTAAATACCAAAACATGTCTAGCTGCGCCCCTCGGTTTCACCCGCATAAGTCTCGATTCCATGGGAATATCGAGATAAAAACTATCCTATGTCCTAACCCAGGTCATGGTCTACCCGTGTGCCAAATTTCATCCAAATCAGTTTAGCCGTTTTAGTGTGATAGCGTCACAAACAAACTCACTTTCGCATTTATAATATTAGTTAGGATAGATAGGATTCATTGGTTTTTCAACTATACGAAAGAAAATACAGTGAGAAGTGTCAGTGTCATTCATGATCAATAGTTAAGCCATTAACGTTTATTTATATACATAAGCCTCCACCAAGAAATACTGAAATATATTTTAACCTAAGCTTCATGAAATAATACATATCCATAAATTGTGTCTGCTGATTTGGATGCAATTTGGTACACGGGCAGACTATGACCTAGGTTAGGACATAGTAGACTTTTTGTCCGGGTAGAACGTGCGTTGTTTCGCCGCAGGTAAAAGCTTGTCCTAAATATGTACATATTGGATGCTCTTGTTAATCCAACCGAAGCCACAATCGCTTTTCCAACACCACAACTCACACAATCGTACGGCTGGCAACACAACACATGCAAACGAATTGATAACAACATCCTATTAATAAAAACATGACGTTGTTGCTAACACACATCAATTCTCAACACTACGCTTAATAATAATATAGGAAAGGAAACACCTTTTATACGAAGCACGTGATCGTATAATTTATTTTTATACCATTAGTGTAACGTCGGTTAGTATATTGACGTGGCGTATTATTGCCCTAATAAGTAAGCCCAAGTCCGCACGGGCGATTTTTTTTCGCGCATTCGATTTTGAACTTTCTGCTTAGCGCTGAGAGTTGAAAATCCTAGTGTTTTCTTGACGGGCTGGGATGCGCTCTGTTGGATTCACAATGCTCGGCTCAATACCGAGAGTTGAAAATGCAGTGCGCGAAAAAAAATCGCCGATGCTTTCTTGTGCTAACGTTTGTGGTTGCTGTCTAACTTCTATAGAATCAGTGTAATATCCAAAAATGAATAATATAGAACAGTCTAGACTTGATAACTACATATTTGTTTAAATAGACACTTACACGCACAGGTAGTTCAAACATAAGTAAATTAGGTCAAAACAATTCTCAATATTTCTTTGACACTAGGCTGCCTAAAGCTAGCATCTAATCCAGGTCATAATTATGAAAAGGCTGTACTTAAAAAGGTCTTAAATCAACCAAGTCTTACTTCAACAACAGCCCTTTAAAATAATATTAATGTAGCTATCAAGTTTTCGTCTATAAAATGTACCCAGGTTCCACAGTCTCATACCGCCTACCTTTATTACTAATTGTTCTACACACCTAAAACCTCACGTACAAGATTAAGCCGTAAAGAAGACTCCTATTACATAACCTTCACCGACTTGTACAAGATGCTTTATGTCTACCTGGTACATCGTGGTTTATCAGCAAGCACGCTTGTGGAAAACCGCTTAAAAATTATGATACTAATTATCCTTATACCACTGATTACGTAATACCTCGTGCTCGCTAGCAAATAGTACTGGCAACACTGAGGTCGCACTTGACCGTTATTTTTGCATCCAATCATCAGAAACCCCTTCCTTGGGGAGTTTAGGGATTTAATTAAATATTAAAGGTCCTATGTCGGGTGTCGTAACTTCACGTCGATTATTCTTTCAGCTCCTCTCTCTCGCGAACGGTTACGTCCTTTTCTGGCAACCTATATTGTTTCCGTGCCAAGTCTTTATATCGAACCGTACAACCTAGCCAGCTTTATAGATTTTACATGAGATTCGTGTAGTACAGTGAGAAAAATGTAATAGAAGTAATGGTAGTGTGGTTGGCAAGTGGTGGCGGCGTCGTAAGTGGCACAGGAAGTGCATGAGTAGTAAGTACGTGGGGGTAACCTTGGTGCTGCAGCTGGGCCGCCTCCCGCCGCGTCTGCCCGGGCCGGCGTTCGATTTTCACTTGGAGCATCAGCGCGCCCGTGTCTCGCCCGGGTGGGCGTGGTCTGCGGGCCGGTCAATAGCACGGTTTCCTCCCTCTCACTCGCTCGCGCCGCGCGCCCCTATCCTCGTCCCTGTCCCCCCGGGGATGATTGAAACGTCTGATGCCGCAGGCGCCCCGCGCGCCCCCGCTCCAAGGACGTTCAGTGAATCCGTCCCTCTCTGCCGCGAGAGCACGTGTCCCCGTTACTATTTCATAATATAATGTGTGCCCCCTTGGTACCGCGCGAAAATTCACAACCAATTATGAGTCAAGTGCCTGATAAATTAGGTGACAAATTTGATGCCTGAAAGGAATTCCGGAGTCGCTTTAAGCGATGTGCGAGGAACTCAGCATTCGAGGACTATGAGGTGCCCGTGTGAAGTGATATGGAGATAAGTAGTTGTTCCGGGAACGTCACCTCTTCGTGTTTTCCGTCCTGTGCACTCTCTTGCCTTGATACTGCACTCGTGATATTTTCAGGTATGTTTTAGAAAGTTCGATATTCGATTGTTCCCGATTACCATATCGATGCGGCGAATCGGCGACGTAGCTTAACCTCATTTCGATGAAATCTTGGTCCTAAACTCCTAATAAAATATCCTGGCGTCGTAATATTTCCATAGTCGCCTAGCCGTCGCCGGGAGTCTAGACACAGTCATGATAATTATACAACGAGCCAACAAGGGCGGTTCTGGAGATGTGACTCACCCGAATTCGTCTCCGGCATCGATCCTATCTCATGTGTTTGCCGGAGAGGTCATAGTCATCGAAAAGGACCTATTGTTGGAGAAAACAACTTTTATAACGTCAACCCGTACGTTTTAATCTGCTCAAAGTCGAGAATACTATAAACGATCTAGATGTGAGTAGTAGAATTCATGGAATTTTTTATTAAATTGTAGTGAATGTATTACCGATGAAGGCAGTATTGAGCTGTTCCAGTGACGTCATGGTTATGACATCAGTGGCCTGATTCACGCCTGCACAGCCATACTTCGACACCGGTTAGCATTGGTACGATGTGCTCATCGGTACGGTTCACGACCGGTTTACGCAACCGACATACGGTCTTGCTCGTCTGTAGTAACCTAGTAGCTACTCTGCTACAAAAAACGACCTTATAGCTCCGAAATAAAAGCTAGATGTCAAAGTCAAAGAAATACCAAATAATAATACGTGCGGTCGGTAGTTGCAAGGAAATTAAAACGCCCACTGTTTATAACATTTAACACTACAGATTTATAAATGTTTTTGGGGATAGAATTATATAATTACATAGTTAGTGGTTAAAATAAATGTTTCTGGGGATATCCGTATTTAATCCTAGTTAGTGGTTACAATGATAACGATTATCTTATCATTTTTATAACCACTAATTTTATAAATATTTATGGTGGTGAGTTTGTAAATTGTTCATCGGTTTTCTGCTCGAAAATGTTTAGCGAAGTGCGTAGCGTTCTATTGCAAAAAATACAATTTACTTAAAACCCTTTTTGCAGCTACGAACATTCCATTCAATGTACGGCTGTTAAAAAGTATTTACTGAGAATGTAGGGGAATGCTCTTTGCCAGTAGGTATTTGCCCCAAGATTCACTATCTGAATTCCGCTTGGATTTCTAAACCTACTGAGCTACTTTAAACATAAACTCCCTTATTTATAAACGCCTGCTTAAAGTTAAGTAATGATTAGCGCCTGTTTAAACATTACCCATACATTTTTGACGTTTAAACGTTTCTTAACTTGTGTGAATATCCAACCAACTAAACCCATGTTAACACTATTAAATGAATGATAAATTTATAAAGTACTAGTTTCCTGTCCATGCTTCGCTCGGGTTTTACGACAATATTCATCAATCATCAAGATTTCTTTATTATATGTAAGTTATCAAAGTATCCTACTAAAATTATAAAGGTGAAAGTTTGTGAGTCTGTGACGTTTGTCTCTTCTTCACGCTAAAACTTCTGAACGGATTTGGATACAATTTGGCAGACAGATAGTTTATAACCTGGATTAACACATAGGATACTTTTTATCCCGGTATTCCCACTGGATCAAAACTTATGAAACCGCGGGGCGCAGCTCTAGTTATACACATAACCTTCCGGAACAAATTCTTTAAATTATGGTGAATACCGCATCAAAATCCGTTCCGTAGTCTAGAAAACAAACGGACAAACACATAGACAGGAAACGCGACTTATTAAATGTATTCTTGATCGCATCTGCCTCACGTTTTCCTTCCAGCCGGCCTAGTAACATAAGCCTTTCCAGTCATACTTAGGTGAACGCATAATGTCCGAATAAGCTGAGCGCACGCTCCTGGCACATTATAGATAGCCGCTTGGTGATCTTGAGTTCCTCCAGTGCGGATTCATGGCAGTCCATGGTATACGAAGTAGCCTACGCCAACATCACATCTCGAAAGCATCGATCTTACTGCTTTGGAAGCTTTTAATGCACCACGTTGAATAATATCAAAATGTTTAAAAAAAACCTGTCGATACGTGAGGGTGTTGTTAAGTATCGTGAAAGTATATTTATGTGGAAATATTCAGTCTAGTGGTTGCAAGCGCTACTGCTGAGCATGAGGTCTTGGGTTCGATTCCCGGGTCGGGCAAAGTGTTATTGGGTTTTTCTATCTGGAATTTCTCAGTAGCAGCCCGGGGTCTGGATTTGTGCCCGGTTGATGGCAATAAGCTCGCCCCCTATTACATGGGACATAAACATAACTGGCGAAATGTGGGTGTACCTACTACAGGTAGTACTTACACATCTGCCCATCCCTTCGGGGAAACAAGGCGTGATGTTATGTTGTTTTGTGTGTTATTCAGGAAAAAAGAAGAAAAAAATTCGCCACATTTTTTTTCAATGGGGTATTTTATCGGGGTATTTTATTATTACGTTGGGCGTTTAACGGGTGTCTAAAAGTCATAACTTATGACCCCTGTTGAAAATTTGCTTAATTTTGAATGGATTTGGAGTAATTTTGGTAGTACTAAAAATGTGAATTTGAAATAGCAATAAGGTTTTTATTTTCATTATAATAAAAATTAATATAACTTTTTGGTAATGTTATTGCAGTCCCAGTTTATGCCCTTTTCGGATCAGACAGGGTTTTTTTTTAACATATTGTTTATAGAAGTAAAAGATTTTTTTTTTTGCGAAATATCCCAACAATTAGCAGTTACAGATATAATTAATAGTTAATGATTTGGTCTTTTGGTACTTATTTAAAACCACAATCGTGTTAATTTCCTTATAAGTAATTATTATGTTATATTCAGCATAATATATTATAAACATGATGTACGTTAATTATTTTCGTATTGCTAGCCCACGTTAAAGGAAAAAATAAGATATTATTATACGCAAATGTGTACCTACACTGAACGTCATACATGGAAATAATACCTAAGTCAATAGAATGATGACGTCAATAATAATTAGAATTATGGTACTTTTTCTTTTAGGTAACTATACTAAAATAGCGCTATACCTACTGGTGTTATTTAACTGAAGTTCATATCTATATCTATACACCGTTAGGACTATTTCTGCTTGCAGCGCTTGGCCGCTGTAGAACCGGGGCGGTAACAGATGTGGTCATCGTGTTCACGGGATTTTGTTTTCAAACTGCTTGGATATGAAGTTCTTCGATAGTACCTAAGTGTCAATTATATGTCACTACTGCTTCGCACGGTTTTTACGACTTGACAAAAGATCGAGATTTCTTAGTTAAACTTAATTTAAAATAGTAACGTATTATAGAATAAATTTTGTGAAATTCGGTGAAAACCTCATTAAAATCTGTTGCGTGGTTTAGAAGAACAACGCTGACATACAGAGAAACGTGAAAAGCGACTTTGTTTTATAATAAAAACTAGTTGCATGCGTTGCAATACCATTGTTTTTGACCGATACCCTCGCGGGCGACCTCAGAACACCCTACCAAAGTTTCATCAAAATCGGTCCAGCCCTTTCGGAGACTCCGATAAAGGACATACAGACAAACATTCATTTTTATATGTATAGAAGATGTGTATAGATGCTCTTTACCTCGTCATGCTGACTGAAAACTCCTATTAAACTTTATTGTCAAAGGTCGGAACAATATTTCCCATTTCTCATAATTAAGAATTATATTTCCTCCGCTATACCTACTATCATGTGTTAGTAAAGATAAAATTTGCTAAAAATTGGCTTATACAAGTATTGGCAGCATCTATACTAATATTATACTTAAAGAGGAAAGATTTGATTGTTTGTTTGCTCCGAGGCTCCGAAACTAATGGACCGATTTGAAAAATTCTTTTACCATTAGAAAGCTTGGTTTTCAGGGAGTAACATAGGCTACTTTTTATCCCGGGAAAAATAACGGGTCCCGCGGGAAAGACCACGGGAGGGAAGCCAAGCAAGTGCTAGTGTCTAATATTTTTGCTTCAAAACATATTAATTTATCAGTAAAAAAAACTGGCATTCCTAAAACATGATGTATTTTATAAAGCATGCTCATTTATTTAAAATAATATTATATATAATATTTATTATATTAGGTATGATACTATCGAGTAATTTACAAAGGAAATAGCGATATGCTGCGTAGTTTGCGTCAACTGTGCGTTAAACCTTCGGTTAGTATTACTAAGCTACTATTTATAACCATATTTATTGAAGTATTTAAATTAAATTGAGTGTAATAGAATGGATTCGTAATAATAAACAGGAAATACTCGATTAACACTTGAATTAGCACCGACTAAGTTACAATACGGTCGATATAACTTGGCAGGTCTGAACATAGGCACTACGAACTTTCGCGCATGTTTTCTCTTTCTCACACTCGCCTCATGCCACCATTTGGTTCCTAAAAAATGTAAATGCGCAGCCGTCTGCGCGAAGTTCGGAACTGCCAAGTTATATCGGCCGCATTGAAATTAAATGAAATTGTTTATTCTGTAAATAGGATATTGGAATCACTTTTACACGTCATCTTGAAAAAAAATAAAAATTAGCTAGATGAGTTCGGCGTTTCCTATCTGACTACTCTGAGAAGAAAGGCCGAAACAAACTCAGAGGTCACAGTCTCTTTTAAAGTCCAGACATAATCTTGGTCAGGCCATATGAGGACCATGTAGATTAGTCTGAAATGGTCTTTTGAGGAAAGAACCACACAGATTTGAGTGGATTTGTCCTGTCAGTGCAAGCATTTGTCAGTAATCATGGAGCTCAACTCAGAACTTAAGGAGCTCAACATTGTATCGAGCATGGTTAGTCACATTAAAATTAGCAGCAAAAACATTGTTCTGTTTAGTTACTCGCAATGTAGGTACTTCCACACTGACATCACCCTTTATAATTTCTAATTTAATCAATAAGCCAAGCTTGTACCGGTTTCAAATCGTGGAGCGGCATCAATTCTAGTTTAAAAATGAATTAATATACTAAAACCATTAAATTAATCATCTTCTTCCTACACAAGTTATAAATATGTCAAATTAAAAAAAAATGGCTACCAACTGTTCACGACATCAAACGAAACCGATACCATATTTTTTTATCATAAACTATAACCCTGATTCAGCAACTAAACTGGGTGAAGAAAATCTTGATTCTAGTACCTACTTATGTATTTAGATTTTTTATTTCCTATTATTTTGTTAATTAAAGTTTCTGTACGAACTCTTGAATAAAACAATTTTACTCGTTCTTCCCGACTGCTCCAGAAATAAGATAATGTTTTTTGTAATATTCTGGACATCTCAATCTTCTTAGCCCAAACCCCGATGCTGCACTAAGCTTTTATAAAAAGTGCATAACTGCCAATAGTTTAAGTACTCCCGCAAGCACATGTTTAGCTTCAAAGCTAATGTTCTCGAACTGTTGAAGAATTGACGTTGCTACCCGGGTCCTGGATATGATTTGGACTAGGAATTAACAAACTGAAAATTATTAGTTTTTATTCTCAAATAAAGGTTTTAAAAAGTCAAAGACGAGACAGTTGAGTTTATTAGGAAAATAATGCAAGGTTATATGTTAAGCCTTTAATTAAAATACAGGTATTTGTCACCCGTTTACCTGATAGCTACCAGGAAGACAGTAATTACCTACATCAATTTGACATGTACACTCAAACACGGAGTACCGCAATATTTGTACAGACAACAGCTTTATCTAACGTCAAGAGCAACAGACATGTTTAATGTCACATCTGCTCAAAATGTAGAACAAATAATAGGGTATTTGTCGGTCTGTGTGTTTTAGTTTTTTATTATATGGAACGTGAGAATTTTACACGTGAACATGTGGGTAGACCACCCACCTTTGACGTGGTTGACGGAAAATGTGGATAAGGTACGAGTATTATCTACAGATGTAGCAATTTTCTCTTTTGTTTTAGAATTCATATTATACCATCAGGCATCCGTTTGCAAAGGTTTTCTGTTAATTTGTCACATACAGAAAAGAGACCAAATGCAATCACCGGTAGACTCTTACTACCTTATCATTTATATTTAATATTTTTTATCTAGACTAAGCAAACTTCCCTTGAGCTAATTATTCTGTAATCACATTTTTATAATAATTTTATGTTTGCAATGATTTAAGTTCTTATAAGTACTTACTTTTGAATCTCTGTGATAATAACCTAAAAAATAATATACTTAAGTAAATAACACATGAACCATATATGTCATAAGACATTAAATACTTACATGTGTACGTGTGATGATATCCTGCAGTTATTTACTCCAAAAGATAAGAAACGTAATGTTTTATACTGAGGGAATTAGCGTCAATCTCTTCTAATTATTTTATTTCACTTCAACACTTGCTATTGAAGACTGAAAGCTGAGATAAAAGTTAGAGAAATATTAATAGTGTTTTAAAAGTATTTGAAGATTCTGGCCGGCTTTTCTTTAACGAACTTCTTGGAACACACACAGATATCAACACGACTGTATTCCCCGAAGGGTGAGGCAGAGGTGTAGGTATAGTACGCCCACATACCCAACTTTTTGGAACTGTGCAACTAAAACTAAACCCTTTCGTAAGTGCATGTAAGTTTTTTTTTTTTAGCTTACTTGTTCTAGTTCAATTTGCGCCATCTTTGATTATTTTTCTGAACTTCTTTTATTCCCGATTTTCATGTAACGGCACGTTCTCTGCGTTGAAAAAGCAGCGCTAGTTAAAAAATGCCGTGTGTATAAATAACCCTTACGTGTCGGCCCTAAGAGCGAGTAATTCTTTCGTCCTATCTACGAAAGGATTGTGGGGGTGGACACCCCCCACAATTCTTTCCTCTAATCAATCCATTAATCCTTCCACATCTAGATGGTCGCAAGCGCAACTAACGTCCAATTAACCAATAAAATAACGTCGAAAAGCAAATAAGATTTGTTTTGCCAGACGTACTGCGTCACCGAACAACACTCCACAAATATTAGCACATTTGCTTACCCCGCCTTGCGACCTTATTCTTGTTTGGACTAGCTCTTAGTCCCTGCCCCTCTTGTACCCATCCCCGATATTGAGCTCTTAGGGATGTTAAGATAAAATCTTCTTAAGCATTTTGTCTTAATTTTTCGAGGTCGGATGTCTGACGGTCGACTACTTATGTCGTTTGAGGATAAAATTTCTTGCGACCCTTGAGTAATTTTGGTTGTTATTCTTCTGGAATTTTCCCTGTGATAGTTTGTATGTACTACCTACTACAGTGTACAAGACTAGCTTCTTCCCGCGACCTCGACCGCGTGAAATTTATTGTTTTAACATAAAATAATATCCTTTGACACTCTGCAATACTATAGCTTCCCAGTAGAAAAAGAATTTTCGGAATCGGTTCATTAGTTCCGATAATTACCCCCTACATACTCAAAAACTTTACCTCATTTTAATATTACTAGCTGCGCCCCACGGTTTCACCCACATGAGTCTCGATCCCGTGGGAATATCGGGATAAAAAGCCTATGTCCTAACCCAGATCATGGTCTACCCATGTGTCAAATTTCATCCAAATCCGTTCAGCCATTTTAGCGTGAAAGCGTAACAAACAAACATACAAAAAAGCTAAACCATTCTCTTTTTTTATAATATTAGTTTCAATTATACATTATAGATAACTAAAGCACTGGAAGTCATGGGGCTGTGCGGCATGAGGCTAACAGTGACATATGTCACTTAGAAATTCAATTCAAACTATCAAAACTATTTCAAACCTTTGATGAAATATGTTGATAAAGTAATACCGAACAGGTTATAAATTAACAGAGGCATTCAGTTATCAAGGCGTAATTGCTCGATTCGATGGTATCGAAAATCAATTCACTATAGAAAAGGACTTGCGTGGAGGTATTTCAGTAATCTTACATCGATCCGTTTACATAGTTACAAGTCTACTACGAGATGTTGTACCTACTTACTCACAAAACGTTACAATGTAGTAGACTACATAGTTACACTTGTGACAATTTCTCAGTGTGATCAGTTCTGCCGTCATATGGTGAAAGGCCGTAACTACTTCATTTACGGTCTGTCGGACGGCAGAGTTGTACTTATAACACGTCAAACACTATCAATACTTCAATAAATATACAAAAAATACAAATTTCCAATAAAACTAACGACCCAAAGAATTTCTCCAGCATAAATCTCAAGTTTCGATTAACTAACTAGAAATCCACGTGAGTTCGATTTGTTACACTCCCGAGGGAAACTGTCTAGTTGGAATGAAATAAATGGGGTTGTCAGCTCCCTCTGTGCAAAGTTAGACTCGTCCAAGGCTTTAGGAGCTATGTCGTAATAAATCAGTGAAAAAAACAAGCAATTACAGTAATTAATTTGCCCCAGAGTTCGTATAAACAGCATTTAAATGGAAAACATAAAACAAAGCCACCGATCTCGAAAATAACAGCAATGGTTTCCAGTATTAACGCCTTAAATAAGCACTTCTGTCAACAGAAATTATAATATTCAAACTAGCAAAACTTTGAAGCAACGCAAACGTTTCAAGCCAATTGTGTTCCGAATCACACTCCATAACTTGCACGAAGTTATTTGCTCAACGTTATCCGGTAAACCACTAATCTCAACTAGCAACACCAAGTTCAGTGTAAACTCTAATACCCTGGAGGTATTCCAGCTCCACAATAATTAATTCTCCTCTGAAGCCAATAGGACTGGCGTTAAATACATACATTGGAGGTTCTGGCCTAGACAAAAGCATTCTCCACATTGCCTACTGTGCTAGCCGGATTTACAAGCAAATCTATTGTGATGTATAGTTGTTGGGTCGTTGCGTTATTCTCTTGTGTAGTGAACAATATCATTCACTTGTTTTATATTACTGCTTCGTTGAGAAAAAGCTCAGTAGTAATTGTTACTTGGAAGTTGAATTCTCGACTCTCTGTAGCTTCAATTCTGAAATTGCAGTCAAGATTCTTTCGGGCATACAGAACGTTTTTACTATCGCCGCAAGACAATTGTGCATTCTACTTGAAATTTTATTCCACTGTAATATGCTTGCTGTTCGTTTGAATTTATTGGTTTCTAACCCAATATCTCTAATGTCATGAGGTTGCTAGTTTTCCTCGGTTACTTCAAGAACAAACAATTTAATGGTTCTTACTGTGCTTACATTGTAAAACAATGAAATAAAAGATCGTATCTCCAACATTAACATCTTTGTGTATGCATAAATATTAAGGTCGTGACCAACATTTTGTTTAAACAAACATGAAACATGGATGCAGAATATTTTGTCTTTTAAAAGCTTTTCGGTCATAAATGAAAATAGAGAAGTGTTTCCCTTTTTTGCAAACTGTTTTTACGCCGTTAATTGGCAAAAAACAATGTCCAACAATAGTTTTTTAAAAGTTACATTTTCTCGCTCGAGATTTTCGTTCACCGCGTTTGGTTTGGCTGTATTTATTCGTTCTTCATTAAATACTAGCTGCCCTCGCCGGCTTCACAAGGGTAGCACTGAGTACTTATCTACGGCGCACCTACCCTACCCTACCTACCATAACTACCTACCTACCCTACCTAAAACCTTCTCCTGACAATAACAAACACAACAAAAAAAGAATTAGCGAAATCCGTCCAGCCGTTCTTGAGTTATAAATAGTGTAATCTAACACGACTTTCTTTTATATTTAAAGATGTTTCTTTTCGAAGCGATTTTATATAATATTGTTCGTTGAAATGATGCCGAAAACATTTATTGGTAACTGAACTGATGCTCTCTGTACCAAAAACTCCAAGCAAACTTAATCGGTTTCTCGCAAGCCCACGTATCAATTACAGTAAACCACCCAACGCTTACTATGAACAAGCATCCATTCAACAAAATCGCACGGACGTATTACGTCCATCTCTAACCAAGCATATCGCTGTACCACGAACAGTATCCGGCACAATTCTGAGCTACAGCTTTGCAATTAGTCACTCGGTCCACTAATGCTTGCGTCTGAACACGGAAACGCTGCAGGAATCCACTCTCTAAATATAAAACGGCCTGGTTGCAAGCGGTAATGGTTTGCCGGTAAATGGGCTTGTCTTGTTCGGTCCTGGCGAAAATAGACCGGTTCTTGAGATGTGGTTTGAGAATAATATTGGTCACTGCATTAATAGCCTTTATTTCTCAATTTACTATTCTGGTTAGCCAGTGATCCAAGATTTGAGGTTTCAATTTAACATTCTGAAATCCACTTAGATCCACAGTTTCTGGCGACGTCATTTAAATGGAACACGTAGAATTAAAACCTAACTTTACAAGTCTTTAATCACTAATTGATGCTAAGTACGACTTTTTGAAACTTTGAGCTCAAATCTGACTATGCTAATGAATGCGCCTAATGTGGAAGACCTAGCATAGTTTAACCGCTAAATTCTAATGAAGAAGAGTTTTAGAAATTCTAAGTGACACTAGAATTATTTCATACAAAAATCGAAGAAGTTGACTGAAAGAAGTTATATTATGAACATGCTCTTGGTTTCTTAATGAGTTCTAAGAAACCTTCACCTCAATAAGGCAGTGTCTAATTGCCTATTAACTACAGACATGTTGAGTTTTTCTGTTGATTATACGTACAGAACACAATGATGTTAGTATAATAAGAAAAGTCTAGGGAAAAAATGGCAGCATCGGCTTGAAGAAACCTGTGATATATTTCGAAATCCTTAACTTGCCCCACGCGGCAACGTGATCGACCCACTCCTGTTTTTTGCTCCAGTTTTTGAAGAACACAGTGACGAATGTTTTTCCTGGTCGTTTAAATAAATCTTTTATTTCCTTGTTTCAGTTCGCACCCTGCAGCATAATAGGGAGCCATACGCCGCGGCGGAAAGACGGGTGCGACACGCACTCGTGGTATGTATATCTTTCTTACTTTCTAGTGGTAGAAACCCTATTGATACTGTCAAAATTTTCTGTACCCAATTGTCTGGAAGTAGAAAAACACAAAGAAAAGGCCAGAGGTGATGAATCTGGTGGAGATTTCAGTGTGATCCTGAAATCAACTGACCTGGAAAATAGGCCTACTAAAGTTCATTTGAACAAAATTAAGTTGGTGGTGGAATAACACTTCAAAAACATTTCAAATAATATATTCTACGAAAAATTTAATTCATCGCACAAAACAGGTATGCTGAAATATGATAATTTTTCCAAATTATGAAGTCACTTTTGGAATATAAATTAACCACATAATTTTCCGAGTTTCACGCTGGTCTAAAATTCCATTTTAAGACGAACTAGAATATTCTTACCTCTTCGCTGACATAATATTTACTACCAGTTCCACAATTTTTACTAGCCATTCGACCAAACAGTTGTTTTATGATGCCTCTTGATTCCCTTACAACTCCAATAGGACTTGTCTGTTCCCATTATGGTGAAATGCTGCAACATCAGTATCTGTGAGTAGTTCCGATTCGTGTCCAATGTTTACAATAAGCGATGTCTCCTCTTCAACTGCAATACACTATCTACCGTCCGTTATGCACGCCTCTCCTGTCCTACTCTGCTACATTTACTCACTTAATGTTGATTCTTTCACCACTCCTATTTCAACTGTCGATACGTCGATTCTTTTTGTGCCTACAGTCAGACTCAACTATGGTTTCCAATCCAAATTCAATTTCTCTTCTGTATCGATTTATACATTCGAGGTCACTCCATTTCGCTACAAACCGTCTGATTTCTGCTTAACTTTTAATTAGAATAAGTTTTCCATTTTCGCTACCGGTTTTCTAATTTGCTTTTGCAATTCATTTTCTTGAGATTTTAATTCATTTAATTTCTCAGGTACTGCATAAACTTAATTGTTTCAATCAATTTGCGCTCGCAGTTGTTTATCTTTGCCCACTTTATGAAACGTTTGTAATACCTTAACTAAACAGAACTTAGGTCTTTGAAATGGAAATTAATTGTAGCATTACAGCGATCCCTCTGTAATAGATTCAAGTATAAAGTGAGACCTTTGTTCATGCATATCACGTCCACGGTCAGAATTGTGCCGAGGTTCCTGCAAATCGAATTAAGCCTCGTCTGTACTCTGTGAAGGTAAAGAGGAGCTTCCATTTAGATTGCACTAACAATGCACTGGGGCATGTTCGATTAGACGAATATCGATTACAATATGTCGACTGCACGACGTAATCCGCCGGTCCTATCTCGCTCGCAGACATAGGAATGCTCCGAGTTAAAATATAAGATAAATTGAACCCATCTACAGTTAATTGGGTATCTCGCAGTTCATTATTCTAGATAGAATTCGTATGAAGATTTGTTTCGCGGTAATAAAGATTTAAAATACGGAAATTGCATAAGATCACCATTCTGGGTTTGTATTGTATGAGAAAAATAACATTATGTCTTTATAAAACAGAGCTGGGTTTCTATACAATAAGGCGCGTGATTAATTGCTTTGGAGTATCTACCTACGTATCATCCTTACACATTACAAAATTACTAATCGAAAAATCTAAACAAGCTAAAGGGTTAAAACTATGCACTCGAGAAAAATATTCCCTTTAAATTCTATGCAAAGAAATTCCAAGTTTTTCTACTTAACGGACTTGGACTGGCGGGCGCCGCAGCGTCGTTCACAAAGCAATTTAGATTTGCGCAGAATACTAGAGAATCTAGTGATCGTAGAATTTGTTCCCGGGCACACCATCCAATTAAATTTCATCATCATCAATCTAGCGGAGCTGACTGCACATCACAACATAAAGCCGACTGAAAACCAAATCCAATTACAAGAACAATTCGTTCAACTCAAAACACGTCCAATTTTATATCACAGTCTCCATGAAGTTTCTCTAATATGATTTCTATTACGGAATCAAATGAACTTCAATCTTGGTTTCTGGTCTTTTAAAGACTAGGAAATGGAATCGATATCTCAAATAGGCTTGCAATGATATGTCACTCGTGTTCGGGAATACCTTGAAATGCAGAATATATGTTTGGATGCAGTGAAGGAAGCTTTTCGGATAGTAAATAATATGTTGCAGTGCATTAGTAAAGGTTTTAAAGATAAAATGGGAAGAAACTTTATTGGAGTAGCATCTTTGACGTTAACTTAATAAATTCTGTATCACTCTTTTCCCATTGCAATCAAAAGCTATCCATTTCAAAACAATGAGAAACTTGTACAGCTTACATTTTAAAAGACTTCGTTGTCCATTGTATTTCGGAATTCATTTTAGAGAGCTTCGTCTGAATGGATTAGACTTATTAATTAAAAAATACAGTACCATATACGTAATTGTTTAAAGTAACCCACATTTGCGGTTGCCCTCCAATCCCTGTAACGGGACTGTAATCAATTACGGGTGTACTATACACTAGAAACCAGTTATTCGAATGGTGTTTCTGTGTTGTGTGTATAGTGAGGTCTCGTGTGCAGCCGTCCTGCGTGACTACGGGTTAGTTTGGCTTAGTTGCGACTATTTGAATAAGACAATGGCTGACACTATTAATGTTGGCTGAGTGAATAGTGACGCTATAGAAGACTCCAGTCCTCTCGCTTCGACGGCGATAGTTTTATCGAACGTGCTGCATCTTTTGATCAGCGGGTTGTTGAGTTACAGCTGTGTTAAAAGCTTTAGATGTTCGTTGTTTTCAAAAGTATATAATTTATCTTGATTGATCTTTCTACTGTGAGCTTTTGCCCTAACGTACAGTATCTTTTATCGTCTTCATATTTTGGCCAATAAATTAATTCATCATGATTCTCTTGCCTTTATGCCATTTTATTTGGGTTCGGTCCCTTTCTTCCATGTTTCTCTATTAATCATCATCTCGGCAGTCAAAAAAATCAATTATTCACCAAAAAACATCAAATCTTCAGAATTCAAAACTTCTTATACAACTGTCGTCCAACAATTTATTTTTACACTGTCACCATGGGGATTATAAATAATGTCGACGAACTCGTAAAGTGTCAAAAAGAGCTTTGTTGGGAAATATCTGAAGTAAAAACCGTACAAGAAATATTTTTAACTGCATATGCGTCACGGTCTACTTGGTCTCTAGAAAGTTCTATGAACCCAAGTTTTTTGGTCGGCTAGGGAGCTTCATTTTATACGATTCGTCGTGTACTTTTATGGCGTCTTCTTTGCTTGTAATGCCAGGTTTGTATTTAAATAAGTTTGTTGTTTTGGGTAATGATAGATTCTGGCGATTTAATTCGTTGCAATGCGTCTTGAACTCTTGATCAGTGTATATTCGCTTGTTTACGAAAACATTCTAATACCATGAATGATCTTCCAATCATACTTGCATGCAGTCCTTCCGGTTTTTGTCGTATTCATATCTATACCGTTGAAATCTTTCCATCCTTCCCATCCACATCAACTAGAAAATACTAAATTAAATTCCTTATAATAATATTATGTCGTTGACCAAAAGTGGTCTCAATTGTGTTTCTTTAAGGGGTTACATATTATGTTTATGTATAAGTTAACTTCACTTCGGCGTCATTAACCAATGTCTGGCACAGCCGTGCGACAAAGCTGCCATGCATAATTTACTTAGAAAATAACAGTTATCTAGATCGATACTGTATCCTATTATTAACTTAACACTATTTTACTTGAAGGTGAAAATTGCTTCGTTTCATCATTATGCCTTTAGTTATAGATACAATATTATTTATTATTACATGGTTCAACTTCAAAAACATTTAGTACGATCTTCACGATCGTAGGTTAATTAATATGTACTTTGTAAACATGATTGAGAATACTTTTAGCGCTTTGCCTACTAATGGCAATTTCGCCATTGACATGATAAACTGCCTAAAATAGATTTAGAATGGAATAGACTTGTATATTGGTCATCGATTGTATCATGAGTACTTACTCTACCACAATCAATAAAAAGCTAAATCAGAAATTCGATAAAGTACCTTTTTCCGCGGATACATTTCCTATAAAAACCTTTGCGTGGTTCGATATAAAAAATCCCGATTTCTGAACAGTTAACGCCAGCAAACCGACCCCACGTAACCCACTTAACGTAATTTATATGAGGATATTATATAATTAAAACGCACCCGTTTTTGTGTCGAACCTAGGTTAATTAACCGGCCAGCCAGCCCTTTACCGGATTGAACTTTTTCATATTGTTCAGCTCGACTAAAAACAAAATATCGATCGTTCAACTTTTAATTAAGCCTTCCGTCTTAACGGCCAGAAGTAGCATTAAAGTGGAAAGTTATCTCAGTTTATTTTTGGGATAATAATTTAAGAAAACTGTTTCATAAAATAAAGAGATTCTGAGCGAGAGACACATTTTTAAGAGCACACTGACAGAAAAGGGTCTTTACTGAGCGACTTTCTTCGCGTCTTTCGTTTTCAGCCCGAAGTGCATAATGGCGGCATCCTTCTCTGTTAATGTTTCAGTATGTCATTCCAAATTCATGATGTGAAAAAAAAAGGATTGAATGATAGCGTGACGGTTGACAGGGGAGAGTGGAAAAAGAAAACGTGTTGCGCCGATCCCAAATAATATGGGCAAGGCCAGGAAGTTGATGATGATGTCATTCCAAATTCTACTGGATCGCATCAACTCGACTGCAGAACGTATAAGCATTTCTGTTTGATTGGCTACTAGTTCGCAATACCCAAATCATTCAAGTACTGCTCAACGCAGTCCTTAATAGAGGGTTTTCCGATACAGTTTATCAGCGCAAACAAAGTCCTAATTCAATAGCCATTCTCTGCCTAATATCTACACCCAACTGCGATGACACCTATCAAATAGACCCACAAACAAATAGGACGTAGTCCAGTTTGCATTTATATTAAGTTTTCAACGCTGACAAAGTAATGTAATCAAAAACTTAGTTCTGGTCAAGCGTGCTCTCGTGGTGTGAGTCTTGATTAGTTCGACTCGGTTTAACGGAACCAGAACGTGCCCCGAATGTGTACGAGCTGTACGGCACACGTGCTGCCCGTTAGCTCATATTGATCCCTGTGTCTATGAGCAAGTAATTTGATATAAGCCTTGAGAAATTGTGAAAGAGTTCGTTCGTACATTGTTTAACCCCGAAAGATTTTGATCGTGGTTATTGTCAGATGGTTGTTTAACTTACTATTCTCTGTTTCTATGAACCCTAAACGACTATCATATTCGTATAGGAGAGCAATATTTAACTTGGACATTTAAAATAGTTATTCTCCTATCTCAGTCACTAATTAATTTATCAGGACCACGTTAAACCTTTCCGAATTACATAAATAACAGTTCAAAAGCTTTTGTGTGCCTTTTATCGTGTTTTCTGGCTATCGGTTTTCAGCCCCGATTTTTCCATTACGGGCCGCACACATTCAGGCTGGTATGCCGCAGGGCGGTAGGGCTGGCAGTCAAGAGATATACTGATTAGCGGTGACACGGACTGGCTGCGGCAGGCGTGAGTTGAATACACTAGTGATCTCCTTTTAGTTCTGCGTCCTGGCACATCAATGCGATATTCGAGTGCTCGTGAATTTTGGAATTTAAGCTTTTGTTTGTTCGGATTTAAAAACGATCTGTCTTTTCTCTAACTAACTAACATAGAAAAGCTTTTAATTATTCCTCATTGGTAAATGTCGAACGTTCATTTCATTTAATTTAATAATACTTGCTACTTTATTGGAAAAGCTCCGTTCATTTTGTATTTTTGTCAATAAATTATTTTCCTCTATAGCTTTCAACTCCAATTAAAATTTCCGATGGCTTTTCGGAAACACCCGATTCATTAGTTCAAAATACGATTCTGCTGTTACACGCCTGGTCTGTCAGTAAACAGAGTTGCCATTTAAATCTGTGTCAATGTAGTATTTCGACAGTGCATTTCTGTTTTGTTGCTCTCGTAAATTCACAGTTGGAATTTTAAAGTCGATAGGTGATTGCGTTCTGGCATTGTGTTGAATTTTAACACGGAGGAAGTCAATTCTGTAGCTGCATTTTCTTCATATTTAAGACATGCATCGGTTTCTACATTGTTTGTTATAGTTTACGGATTCATCCGGTTTATCTTGACTTTGATTGTTGAAGACAAGGCAAGGATAGCTGTCATGTTGGGCATGATTTGCTTGTAAAGGTGCCAAGAGGAGGGATTCGCATCGTTATTTGCCCTAAATAATCAGCTGGATAAATCGTTAACCGACATTGACATAAAAGAGAAGGAAAATAACTTATGAAATTGCTCTCATAAATAAAACATGTCTGACGAAATCAAATAAAAACCAGACAGTCAATAAAGATTTCAGCAAATAAATTGAAATACACTCATCCATTTTTAATCCTGCCGAATATCAGGAGAATATAAACTGCTATATATCGTTTACACATATAATATTCCCAGATAAAGGTGTCGCACAGTGTACGTGGGGTACATAATAAGTATATCGTGGCTTTCCTCTCACGTTCTCCAGGGTACCGTATGAATCGGACACACCATGAATAAAGTAAATCATTACTTAGACAATTGGATTTGGTTTAGTAGTTGCATTATTTTGGTGTCTTACAACATATGCAAGTTGTAAAACCAGATTGTGAAAATTCTTTGTGTGAAATTATTACTGTTTTTCCAGCTGTAAATTGTGCGATGTCTCAGTGATGACATCTAAAGAATATCATCACACTAAAGTTATGTGCTCTGCAGACCAGTCTGCAGAGCACATTCCCACACTAATTATAACGAACTAAATTTCTTTCAAGATTCTTGAACACGTCTTTCTCCGTTGTCACTATCAGAAACTTTGACACCTCTTTCGAACTCCACTTTAAAACTTCGTTCCCCTGTTTCCTATTCAGGGCCAACCGCTTCCCGGACGTGACGTCATCGTTCCGTGTCGATATTGGCCGTAAGCCTTTTAAGGTTTATGAACACGCGATTGTTCTTGCATAGAAACAACACGAAACAGCAGTTAGTAATCGTAATTGTAGTTGTAGCGATAACAACACTGTTGCTACTTTGATGCACTAGGTAGATTCATGAGACAGGGAAATAAAAACTAGTAATGCAACAGAGATAGATAATGAAATAGATGGGCTTGTAATGAAATAGATGGGCATAAATCTGAAAGTGTAGAACTAGAACCAAAAACGAAATCATGATACACATGACATATTAACGAAACTAGAACAAGTTAAAAAGCAAATACATTTATATTATACAATCATGTCACAACACAGTGTACACAAGGACAAAATTTAATGCACCAAGTGCTTACACTCAAGCGAATGAAGATTGGATTGAAAAAGGTGGAGTAAACTCTAGAATAAAAGTAACCTTTTAACAGCGGCATCGAGTCTTGTCGAGCGTGCACTATGCATCATAAGTAACACTTTCAATATTAAATATTTGAGGTGAAAAATAAAAGAGGATATTGCTGAGGCAATAGAAATAATTCTGGTAAAAGTAAAAGGGTATTTTGTGAACTGAAGAAAGTACACATTTGATGTTATCAAGGCAATCAGTATTTCGCTCCAAGAATATACATTTAAGAACCTCATAACTTAGGAGTCCTACTAGATTCTAATAAGATAGCCTACCTAAATGTCTACTTAACTACTTTATTGGACTGTAATTGCTAAAATCGCTCGGCAAATCGACGAGCCCACATTTAATAACTAAGTTGCGAAATTCTAGGCGTGGCCCTGATAAAACCCAACAAAACACGCGATGCGACCGTACATCAGAACTATTGAATTCTGGTATAAATTATATAGGTGTTAGTTAACCTTCGCTTAGTAAAAGCTCCGGTGTTTCTTTTTCTTTACGAAAACCATTTGCGCATCGAGTGATTTGTGTTTTTCGAATTTATCGATGTGTTCGATTTATTGGTTTACAGTTAACGTTGGAATTGTTTCGGGTTAAAATAGAACCAGCGTTCTTTTGATGCCGAACCAGTGTTTCTTGTCAATGTTTTTGTGATCTTAATGTTGAAGCATGGCTTGTAAGTGATGACTGACAGTTACAAGGTATTTTATGATGTGAAATGGTAGCCTCTTTTTTGTTGTAAATGTATTTTTTTTATTTCATGCATTGTAGCAAGAGTAAAGAGCAATGTGTTCAGCACGCTTCTCTTCATAATCTTTCCAACCAAAGAACATTTTATTCTTTAACAGGACTGTCCAAAACATTGTTACAAGATTTTTCATGTGTAGCATTTACGATGTGTACGTTCCAATTTCCAAGACAATTTCACAGACTACCCACATTTTATATGCCAGCTTCATCCTTGTTATTTATAGTCGGGAAATATTTGAGTCTCGTCACGATGTGTCTCTTTGATGTCGAGAGGTTAGCAGTCGTGGTTAAACCGAATTTAAAGTGAGGTTTGATGAGCTTACCCCTCTATTATGTGGTGTTGTGTTATGAACTGGGGTTGAAAGTTGTAAATGATTCTGGAGAATATATTTTCTGTGTGGGTTGTGTTGTTTCATGTGATGTGTCAACTGAAACAGACCCTAAATTCATCAGTATTCAAATATCATCTGACACAGCAAAAGAGGGGATTTGATAGTGTAGTCTGTGTAGACCTCAACACATCACTTCCAATCAAACAGCTCACACAAAAGCGAGCTAACCCAAGATTAACAACAAACGTAAACCTCCAATAACTGTCTAACCCTGACGAATATAATTACAAAATCCAACGCCACCTAATATATCACATCAGCTCAGTCATTAATCATTAACCGTAGTAGGCAACGGTTAGGCTCGTTCGATTTATCCCGTTCAGTGTAACCGATTAGGGGCACTTTCAATCAAGATTGTTTGCCTGGCTGTGCCAAGTTTGCTGAGAAACGCGATGATTGACCCACTTAGTGGTACTGGGTATATTGTCGCCGGCAGCCTCGTCCGTCGGATCCTTTAAATTGCTTTCTAAACATCGCTGTGTATGTACTCCATGTGGATTAACTCGAGTATGCGATAGCAGACTCAAAGTTTGTTTCAAATTTGAATAAAGTTCTTGGTGTTTGTGGATACCACCGTCACAAGGTGATATGATAAAGCTGTCAGATATAATCGTCTATAGTTGAATTTATTTATCTTTGTCAGTAGCGTTTGTTAGGGCAGATCAGTACCAAGTGTTTTTGTCTTCAAACTTTGAACTTTGTATATTAGTAGTAGCACGTATATCCTTGGGTTATTTTAAATATTTTGCTAGTGATCTAATCTCTATTATTGTGACACCTGGACACGATGATGTTTTTGGTATAACACCAAAAATACAAATACTTTCAGGCCATGCAAAAACGGAAATAGAAGCTTATGTTGAATCGGGTGTTATTTAATGTTGAATAGTATTTTCACAACCCAAACATCTATTAAGCATCCTTAAATATTAATCAAATAGTTTTACATCCTAGTTTACTATTTACAACTATCAAATAAGACTATAGCTGTTTGTTGGTTGTACCATCAAATTCTGCAAGCTATTACTAATTTTAGGAAAATTAGTTCATTAATTTATCCACATGTTTAACCTGAGTAAAATACCCAGCATTTGCTTGAATCAAGGCGAAAATAAATTAAGATTGATGGCGTTTAACCAGATGAGAGAAATTGCAAACTGGAAATTGCACGCAAAAAAAAGCATACAATTGTACGCAATACGCTGTCTGTTAATTTTATAAAATAAAATTGATAGGCATGTGCAGACATGACAGCCGGCGCAGACACCACAAATCATAACCAAGCACAACGCATAGGAGCTAAGCCAACAAGTTATTTATAGACCAATAAAAAGCCAATAAACATGTTGAACAAGCCAAAGATTCAAAGATTCTCGGGGCGTCTTGGAGGCGCGTCTTAGACGGCGATGTCGACCTAATTGTTGGCCGTTCAACGACACTCAACCCGGATGCTGTTGGCAGCCTTCGCAGGGTGGCTCTCAGGGTCTTCCTCGACCCCCTCTCTTTCTCCCTCCTCACCAGCCTGCTTTACTGAGGGATAATAGTATGTACTCGAAATATTGTTGGGCCAGTGATGTGAACTAACAATTGAATATAGTGCGCCTTTTTACAGTATTTTTTTACCTGTGCATAAAGTTTTAATAAATAAATATTTGTTTATCAGTTTTTGTGACTTATTCTGAGTGCACCTTGACGATTCTTTCATCTTTTCATCTGTGTATGTCAATTGTTTGTGACTTAGTTTCCTTGTGCTTAGAAGATTATTTCTTCTCAACAGTGTGTGTTGTCGATTGTGCTTCAATTTGGTTCGTGTTTTGGTGAAATATTTAGTGCATTGTTTCAAGATTTTATTGGTGAATCGTTCGTATCTTTATTGCTTCTAGGTTATAAATTGGAAGCTTATAAATTACCTCGTAAATCGCAAGCACAGAATTCTATGCAAGTTAATCTTGAACTTTGATCCCTTGAGAATTTGCTATCGAAAACTTGTCATAATAAATATGTTAACGCTTTGCAATTTCGCGATATTTTCATATTAATATCAAGCGAGTTTGATTTCTACTGGACACACTTACAGTTTAAATATCTATGACATTTGCATCATCATCAGGCTTTAAAACATATTTGAATTTTTTTATTAACCAAAGGAAAATTAAAATGTTATCCACCCCCATCTAAGTAGTACAAGTAATTAGTTAAACATGTATTAGTGGATTAGGTGAGTCATATTGTTTACCCCTGTGACTTCTGGCCTTGTTTTTGTTTATTACTTTATAGGCCTGTGGTTATTCAGGGACTAATTATCAAGTGAAAGTAGGTGTGCTATCCATACTAAGGCCATACGTAAAATTTGTCTGTTACTAGCCTAGTAACTTTAGTCATTAAAACATGTTTGAAAGGCTTCGATTCTAATACATTAACATGAATCAATTCTTTAAGAACAGTGTATTTTCATATCATGGTAGTGGTCTCCTTTCTTTGCAATATTTGATGGGGACGCCTGTGCGAGGCTGTTAGTAACTTATTGGTAATGTTTACTTTATGAGCTTCCATAGTAATAGCTCTCTCTAACTGGTATTCTTCAATTTTTAACCGAATTCTATAAAAAGGAGGAGGTTCTCGATTTGGATGTTTATATATTTTTTTAAATATTTTCGGTTTGTTACTTAACCACACGAATAGAAGTAGAGGAATGTTCCCACTTTGTATATATGGTTAATGTTATAATAAAGTTAAATAGCAGGTAGTGGTATTTCGAATTTGTGTGGGGTACGTACCACAAAAAAAGTAAAAAATAAAAACATTTAGCTTTAAAAAAAATACAATTAAACATACAAATCGAAAGAATGAATGCCGGTCGATTGGAGAGGTATACCTATGTATGTCCAGCAGTGGCCTCCTGATGATGATGAAATCAAAAGAAACTTAAAGAAACAAAAAAATCAAACGATCCTTAATTCCACAGTCTTTCGTTTTGCTTATCTACAGGGAGTCCCGAAATAAAAACACACAATTTGCAATCATCTTAACTTTACACGTCTCCCATAACTTCCGCTCGAGTTGGTTTTGCGTAAGTATATAAAATATGGAGGATACGCAGAACGCACCCCCCCGACACACCCTCTATTGTGTATTCAGTACGGTTTATGGAGTACTTAACCCTCTCTTTTTGGCAAGCCCCGCCCGGCAATGTTTCTAAGCGGCAGTTGTAGTGATCACGTGTATTTTAAAAGCTTAGGCCCACTTGGAACCTGTCGTAAAATATCAAACGTATGCTAAATTCTCCTTCGTTAAAGCAGAACCTCCGAATGTTTGAGTTTACTTTGTAGGCTCAGCTGTCAGGCTTACGTTGTTTTTATTGACTAATTAAGCAGATGAGTTCTCGTTTCCTGTTGTTTCTGAATATCGTTTTGATTTATGTATATGTATTGTTTTATCGCTATCAGCAAGTTTGTCCGCATTATTAAGTGCTTGCATCTACCTTTTCTTTAGCTTATCCATATTCTCTCTTGTTTTAATTAAAACTAGATTATTTTTAAGATTCTAGACTTCAAAAACGATTTATGAGGCGTTTATTCAGCTGCGGATAACTTATTTTAGAAATTACTCATTCATAACGTTGTTGATCTTACTTAAGTCATCATAAACTGCAAAATTAACTGTTTACTTTGTGTCACAAATTCTAAAAACTAGAACATTCATGACGTATCTTATCGTATAATTCACGAAGTGTCTTTATGATACTTCTAAATTATGTACGACACTGCAATAAACCATCAGATGGCTGTATAGGGCAGTAAAAAGAATGTATTAGCTTTGCAGGTGTTGTACTGCAGCTGACCCTCTCTGAAATGATCGATTGCGTCTTTGGATGATATATGTGAAGCTTTGTTATTAGGGTCAGGAATTGATAGGAATCTTGCGAAATAATTACCAGTTGTTATCTTGAAATTGATACTGCTATATTCCTTATTTTGTTTCTTCGTTTATTTCTTTGTTCGAATAGTTTAATAAACTACGAAACTGTTACGATTTCACATTATATGCCACTGAGCTTAGAGCAGTCTATGTTAAGCTTTCATTGATTTGTTATCTTACCAAATATTATGTTTAATTTACTACTCTCAAATTTTTATAAGGTCCCCTAAGTTCTATTAAATCCTTAGAACACGCACAAAAATATTATTCAATATCCTTACCTTTAACAGTAATTATGTGGGACGAGCTCACGCCCCTACGGAGTAGGTGCGAAGATCCCCCACCCTTGTTTAATTATGCATCGTTCAGCGCTAAAGTGCACCCGACGGGAAGTTTTATAGTGCCGTAAATAGCGCCCAGGTTTCTACTTATACAATGAGAATAACGCAGAAATATTACTCCACTGAATCCCTTTGCTGTAATAGATTCTGATTTTCTATAAAACTACGTCAGAAAAATCATGCAGATTTTGCAGAGCTGATTCGTCACCGTCTTCCGGAACTCATTACAGTCAGAGTATCGTAAATTTCGCTCAAAGAAATACTACGGTCTTAATTTAAGACAAAAACTGTCAGGAATTCTCGGAAAGTTTAATTTCATTTACAAATACATTCGCATTGTCAATTCGCAGATATTTCGTGAACGTCATTGGTTCCTTTGACGCAGGTGCCTTCTGTGGAATTCTGACTTAAATCATATATTTGTAGTTCAAAACTTTCTTCTGTAAACTGTCTCTTGGTTTTAACTCAAATACCATGTTTATCTTTATCCTGTGTTCTAAACTTGGAATGTCAATTTTGACGTAACATGTTTTTCTATATCTAAAGCTTCTTAGTTCTTCGTTTGAAGGCCAAGGAAAACAATTGTACAATTTACAATAACGATACTTTCATTACAATAAATTTCACTACTGCTTTGTAGTAAATTAAATCACTCATAATATTCCGCATTTAAATGTGTGCTTATTAAATTATTATTCATTCCGATATATATATTGAACAGAGCTACTACTGTTTATGATGAACTGTGACTGCATCCGCCCACAATAACTACGTAGGCGGAACACAATGTAGGTGTAGTAGAATCTTGTAATCCTCTGTCCACACCGGTAGGGGATTGCAGATTTTATTTCCACTCTATAAAATTGTTGTTATACATTCGGATCTCAAAAGATTGGAAATCGGTCCTCGAACCTTGACGGAAGGTTAAGATGATAATGATGAGAGGCGTGCAATTGGAGAGGCCTACGTCTAGCTTTGACCTGATACATAGGTTGAAGATGCAGATGATGATGAAGATGGATTGACAATCTTTGTAGCACACTAAGGCCCTTATTACAGAAGCTCAATCAAGACTCAACCATTACTTAAAATTGGTTTCAACCAATGAAAAGGCTTTAAACGAGTTTGAAGTAATGCTTGAGTTTTGAGTGAGGTTCTGTTATACGGGCCTAAGATGTAAAACTGTTAGATGTTAATACAATTGTAGGCTAAAATTGTATATGATGACGAAGATAGGCTGCAGGAACCTATAGTGCACTGAAAAGAATATTGTATGATTTATTAATTGTAGTGCTTTTTGTTGCAGAGCTAGAGGGTTGTCGGGCGTGGTGCGGGCGGCGGCCGCGAGCCCGGCACCATGGCTACGGTGGAGGGGCGGCCGGCGCAATATGGCGTCACCCTACGGCAGCTGCGCGAGCTGATGGAGTCTCGCGGCGCCGAGGGCATGGCCAAGATCAACGCGCTCGGTGGTCCGCAAGAGATATGCAAGAAGCTCTACACATCGCCCACAGATGGTTCGTAACAATTCTTTATAATATGATCACTCTTAGCTTCCCTTTTTTGAGCAGCAGTACCAGCCTTATAAACAACGATGGAATCTTTCATGTCCAATTGACTCTACTATGCATTTAAAAAAAAATAGCAATTACCTGAACTGTCTTTACCTTCGGTAAAACGACTGTGTTTAATACCATTAACTTCTGGTATTTTAACTTCAGAACACAAATACAGAGTTCCTAAACTCTTATATGAACCACCACTTTCGTAGCTTTCATTAGTAAATTCCACGGAGACCGCAGAATTTCATAAGCTCACAGGAGAAATTGTTCGCCCTTTGATGATTTGACAATTTGATTCATAGCTGTAAATTAAATACGAATTCTTCAAAACTAAACGCAGTATTTCAGTGTTTGAGCATTCGGTGATGTTGGAAATATGAGTCACAAAACGCTTGGGTTATGCATATGTAAGAACTATTCTTGAAGTCAAATATTTACATGAACACACAAAGGGTTTGTCAATCAGTAGTTTACTGTTTACAGCGTGCATTATTTAGTGTATTTCTTCGTATGGGAACTGCCTAAATACTTCGTGGGCAACTGATTGTTTATTCGTACCATTGATAGCCATTGCAAGTCTCGCATTAAATTTTGACATATTTATTCATCCGCAACCTCAGCAGACGACCTAGTTTCTTTTCCGTCTCGCAAATGTCACTTTTTTGTCATAACGTCAATCATGTCAACTTTGCTCGCTGTCATATTTGGCCTACCGTTTAAACACGACAACAGCGTCCGTAATGCTCATTCATCAATCTAATCCAAACAAACTTTTACGAAATTGGAGCTTAACGAAAATGCTCGAGTAAATGTCCAATTTTTTCCTGAACATCAAGTTTAATCTTGTTGAACTGTTGTCAAAACCGCTATCAGATCGATAGCTATCCGAACTTCCCGAACAGGTGGGGTGGCTAGTGGCTCCTTATCCTTTGCACCCTCGATAATGTCCCCGATAACAGTTTCCTTAATAGCTTCGTCGCTTATACCTGAACCGCTGATAATAACTTGTTTAAGTAGACCTACTTAGATAGATATTATATCGTTAGCTTCACTTCCTTGTGCTACCATTTACTTCATTAACCATTCAACTAATGTCGTTGTCCTTAAAGGACACAATGCCACGGCAACAATGACCGTTGAATGTCCTTTTATAATGTCTAGCTAAAATTTTTCTCCTGCCTTATACTTTTCTGACTTGCAAAATGTAATATTGGTTCAGCGACCTCGGACTTCGCTTGGATTTTAATGTTAGCTCTAAAGCTTTGTTCACGTATTTTATCATCGTTTATTCCGAATTTAGTGTTATCAAGAAGATTTAAAGAATTAAATTGTTTCATAGATATTTAGTTTACCAACATATATAGGACTGTCTGTCACTATTTGATGATGTTTAGAAAAATGTACGTAAAGCGATATTTGATAGTGCATCAACCTTTATGGATAGATGTTTACGAGTGTCGGTATCTTGTGAGATATTTATAGTGGCTTTTAAATCTAAAAAGGGTTTTCACGCTTCTATCGATCTTCCGTTCCGTATGCTGCGCAACCTATATCTTAAAAGTTTATTTTTGTCACAAACATCTCTGTGTTGAAAATACATGCTGGAATATTTAAGGTTGTGAGTTCATAACAATTTACATACAAGGGAAACGTCACAAAAACAGACCACAAAACATGATTCAATTTCCTGTGTAACAAAGCAAGGGATTTTGACAGTTTTGAAATTTACATTATCCAGTTTGGAAGTTTGTCAACACCGTACTTAACGGAGTTAAATTCAAAAGGGAGCAGATGTCGTAAATCTCGCCATAACAATATAGAAGTTCACCTACAATCTAAGGTTGAGTTACACTCGCAGTTAAGTTAACCACAATCGGTTTGGAGACGGAGGTAAATCTCCGGAGGATGGTGCCTCTAGTCCCTACGTGCTTCATAACCTAGTGTTGGACTCAAAACGTGCTCTCTTTATCTGCCTGTCTCCTCTCAAATCTGCACCCCGAATTCTTTTTGCGAACAGTAATTTACTTTTAATGTAGGATAAAGAAAATAGAGTCACATTTCTCGCAATTTTATTACCTACCTCTTGAAATATTTCTTATTTGACATTATTGTAAAACACTTGGAATACCTTGCCTTTAATCTCGCTCTTTTATGTTATTCGTAATTTTTATTTTTACTGGCGACTGTTTTACTGTATCCCGTTACAAAGTAACTCGAAATAGGCTATTTCACAAATACAACACCTCGTATCTATTACAAAGTGTGCGGTATTTGGCATCAACTCCCATCATAGCGACACTATCGGAGTCGACTTATCGATATTGTTCGGAAAATGTCGCGATACGTATCAACTAACGGACAGCGCCCATTTATTCCGACCCAACTTGCCTTCAGCAGATCGGATAGTTTGATTCACTGCCAAAGGAATATTGTAGAAAAAAATATAAACTGACTCGATCGCATATAAAAGTTGAAACACCTAAAGTTGATGTTGATAAAACCTTTGTTGGGCCAACGGTAGTGAGGAGCCAAGCTGAACCGTCCCTTGGAGTGGGAAAGGTCAAACTGAGTACACGTTAAATGTCGACAAATAGTTTATTAGACCCAAAAGAGGACGCTTGCAGAAATCTTTGATTTTCGAAATAACCACAATGAAGAGGATCGTTAATTCGGTCGTGTTGAAGGTCGATTGTGAGGCCCGATATATTTATGGCAGAATTCTAGCTTCTGTTTATTTAAGTGATTAGACTTTCGAACTGAACTTCGTTTTGCGAAAAAGCCACGGAACCATCAGAAGTGAATACAAATAGCCTTAATTGAGACGTCGCAACAATCGACGCTGATGTTGAATTAGCGTTTGAAAGCGATGTTAAAACCGACCGCGCTACCTAACTGTTGCCAAAGTAAACAGTCGAAATTAAAGTTTTCCCAGTGAAAACGGTTGGAGACAATTCCGCAATACCCCACGGCTTGAGGCGAGATTAGCATTCTGTAAACCGGTACTCTCGGTGGTTTGAAACGTCCGGCTCTATCTTTAGTTTAGTAGATTTAACGCTGGGTTTGCAGTCGCCGCTATAAAACAAGTTTACGAACAACCTGCGTAAGATAGTCTTGATTTAACTTTCGATGAGGACAAGGACGCACTGGACAACGTCTCATTAATTGTTCAATCATTAATTTGGATGCTTGGAATTTCGAATCTATTTCACGAGGAAATTTATGATAATGAGCAGAGCAATTCGTCAAGATTATACATCGCTTGAGAAAATGGAAGCTGTACTTAATGTCTCCTTTGTTTAAAGCTGTAGGTACTACGGTGTACACATTATGCTAATGAACGGGTAGCTGAAAATAAAACGCTTTATGGAAAACGTGGAATGTGTCATGTCCTTTTAATGCATCTCGTAATCTTGTTACTCACACTTTGCTCATCAAAAAGTAATTAGCGCCAACTAAAATATGCTATGACTAAAGAGTGGCGCTGTGCACACCGCCTCGTGAACGTGTCGCGACAGAAAAACGTCTAGAGGTTAATAACATCGCGGAATTTTTATGCTTTTCATGAAAATATGACGAAATGTTTTGACAAAATTGACGGGTTTTTCCAAAAACACCAGCATGGACAAGGATTCAAACAATTCTCATAGAGACAAAGGCGTAAAACTATCTCAGGACACACATCCATATTTGCTTAATTACATTAAAAGGTCACGTTTGAGCGGCAATCGTCTCGGATGGTGTCATGGCGTCCTAATTAATAAATGTCTGCACCCACTCGATGGAGGCCTAATACGGGAATTAAATAGGACTTTATGGTCCCCTTGCCGTCCTCGTTAATGAGGTCACGCGTTACTCAACACTGTTCAACCTATACCGTGGTGCAAAATATTAGTGTTACAAGCTTTGTTATTTCCTTCAACAATTTCTACCTTTACTGTTTCGCTTCAAAAATCTTCCACATCAATATTATTTTGTGCTCCTAAATTAAGAATTAACTCAGACCCTTACATTTTTTACTCTAAACTCAATTTAAGTCTGGTTTCCACTTAATTCTGGGCGCCATCCATCCATGTCATGTCCCATGTCAATCGCAAAAAATCCTTTACTACCTTCGTCATGAAAAGGCCCGATTTTATGTTCCCAAGTTTGGATCCCGCCTTGATGAGTCTGAGAAACTATTTTATATCTTCCAACATTCCCGACGTTTTGTTCCGAAACGGGGATTGCCGATGTAACTTGAAGACATTGTATCGACTTGACCTTTATTTACAGTTCGATAGGCCTCGAGGGGCTAAGAATACATAGAATAGCTATTGATATTGTTGGAGCAGAAGAATTTGCGCTAGAATCTTGGATTCGTTCCCTTTACAGTGTGATTTGTGTCAGATCTACTGACGTAACAGTCAAAGATGGGCGCTCAATAAAAAGCCTTGATGTTATATTGTATATCCAAGTGGCTTTATCTTATATTGAAAGCTTTGACAACCAAATATTGACTGAATATTTGTCTCGACTCCACTAAGTAGCGTTAAACCAACATGAATACAAGAAAGACTGATACAATCACATGTCTTACATAGGGCTTTCAAACGCCCTCCAAATTCTATCTGGTAATACCGGTAACTAACCAATCTAAAGCTAGTCCGTTGACTCTAATTCGATTTAACAAAGATTCTATTGAAATTGAACTTAGTAACTGCAATATCGTATGAAATTCTAAAGCAGACAATCCTCAAACGTTGTCTGTAAGCTAATCTGTGTCATGAAAACGCCCCCTGAATTATTTAAATCGTTTTCTCGTGATCATTTCGTTGAATGTGAATATGAAATTCGAAATCCAACTGCCGCATTCTTGATAGACAGTTGAGTCGAAAATTTCGAGTTATTAAACGAACGATGAGAACGTTACAGACTTCCGTTGTGTCTGGGTATGCTTCAACAATACCACAAAAAATCGACGAAAAAAAGAAATGTCTGTTTTAATGAAACTCATATCCTGTAATAAACTGTAAATTACATTGTCTGCGTACACCTTCCCCATACATTTGACAGTTGAAACTGCACAAATTACGTTTGCAAAAAGCAACTGTCACTACGGCTGATAGCGACTGTAATATTTCATTATGATATATGCGACCGCCGAAATTCCCTCGGATCAGTCACGCGATTATAGACCTTATTGTAAAGCATAATTTATACACTATATCGACATGGCCATACATTTTGGCAGACAATTAGTTAATCACAATTTCCTAAAGGTTTATTATTACTTTCGATACTTCGATATAAGCGCCATTGTCGTTTATTAATAGAATGGTAATTCGGTTATCGGTTCTCTGTTGCCGATAAAAAATGTGGGTTATCGTCAAAGGTTCCTATCGGTATTAATTGCATTTCCAAAATATTTTTTATTATATTAAAATAATGCCAGTTAAACTTTTTATTTTTGCGTTAGGTTATTTATTTGGAAATACTTGTATTGACCTAACTAGTGAGTGAATTTGCGATTGAACGGGCAAATTACAACACTGAATGCGAAATTCACATTCAAAAAGTGCTACTCGTAGACTTCAAAATCCTCATGTTTATAGCCGAATATTCTGAATGTGCTTTTTAAAAAAAAGGTTTAACCGCTCCAAGAAGCAACAGTATCCGTTCTCGCAAAAACATGATAATATAAAAATTTGCATTCACGCCGATTCCAACGTATTCACCTTTGTTCCAACGGTTTTATTATAATATCAAACAGGCCGAAGCCACGAAAACTCGCAACCTCTTTAGAGACTATGGTATTCCAAGAAATTCGGGGATCGTTAACTACGGGCAATTTTGCTTCTACTGCTTTAAATATAAAGTTGTTTTTCACTTGCCATTTAGCCCGGCCTTAATTTTTCCTCTGATGGGTCGCCCTGTCAAATGTTCAGCCAACAAATGCTAGCGAAAAATGATCCTCTTTGCTTCTAGCGGAATGACATCTTTATCCGGACTAAAATGGGTTATTAATTACTCATCTTAAACACTAGATTATAAGGTTTTAAGTTGAAACTATGGGTACTACTTTGTGTAAATAATTTCATCACCACTGCTCACAAAACGGTGAAGGAAAACATCGTGAGAAAACTAGAATCATGTTCTAGAACCAAAAATTAGAAGACATCTACCAACCCGCACTGGGTCTGCGTGGTAGATTAGAGCCCACTCCCTCTCGAAGCCAGGAGACCTGTGTCCAAGCAGTGAGGATATTATAGGTTGATTATGAAATTGAAACTATATTAAACTGGAGTTCAAATGTATGTATTATCGCGTGGATCAATGCCAAAGTTCCGATAACATTGTTATATTTGTTTGAAACCGTGCTGGATTGAAACGTACAGGTTAAAAGGAGAATTTACTGGAATTACAGGAGAATAATTCGTGGCATTGGCTGCTAATAAATTGATTGAATGAATTCGGCTGGCAATTACTCGTTTTCATTAATGAAATTCCATTAACACGGTCTTTGTACGAGTTTTCAATTTGTGGTTACAACCAGTTTTTGACAACCCGCATTTGCAGCAAATGTAAGACTGACGTCATACCTTGTTCAGAACCACTTCCTGAATAAAACAAAAGCATCACTTATACGGTTATCCCAACTCTCTTTAACTTTACAACGTCGTAAACTCAAGTATATTTCCCAAACATCGGTCAGGCGATACGTTTAAATACTTGTATAATTCATGGCACACCCTAAGCTACCAATTTAGGAATCCACAAATCGTCCCGAGCGAATAAATTACGTGGCAACGGTACGGAACCCATTATCCTTGTGTGACCTTTTCGTACGTAATAAGTTAGCACTGTGATTGGATGGTACGGTAGGTTAATAATTCAAGAAAATTTGGCCAAGTCTGTCAATCGAAGTATCCATTTGTGATAGAAGGCACGCCATCATTGATATGTCCTGCAAACTAATAATGGAAAAGGTAAATTTCATGGAAAATACTCAAATTCGTTACACCTAAATACTTTCTACAATCAGGAATCTTGTCGCCATTCTGGTCGCTATTCAGCTCTAATGCAATTCACCGCACCAATATTTATTCGTGTAACGAAGCTTGAATCGCCGGCAGTTCTCAGAAATGCGAAGGGCTACCGGAATGTGCAAATGAACTGCAATGCCCATATGCCAACGTGCACCAATCTTTAATGAGACCAGCAAACATTGGTGGAACATTCAGAGCTAGTCTGCTTCTTTGTCTTGTCGATGGCACGGCAGTGAATTAGATTTTGCTAGCCCAAAACTATGCCACAGTCGGTGCCAGTGCAGAGGTCATCATTGCTGCATTTTTTGGAACACAGAGGGCAGGATAAGATGCTGAGCCAGTAAAGTGGTTAGTCAGAAAAAGCTTCAATTCTCCTGGCAATGCTCACAACGAACGATTTAGTTATTGGAACAGTAAATGAAAACATTGATATAGTCACATGACAAAAAAGTCACGCAAAACTTAACCAAGTAACGCTTGACCGCTCACCACGCACCCGCGGGCTTTAAGGATTTAAGCGTCTCTCGTCTGCTTAAACGTTTGTCCATACACCGTCAAACACTGGCAGCCAACACGCGTATATTTTGCATTAATAAATTCAGTTGGATGCCGTCACGGCTTGAATTATGCGAGCCTTGTACTACAATTGAAATAAGCATCAGTACGGATGAATGAAATTTAATCTTAGCACACCTAGGTAGTGCAGTCAATAATAATGTCGGAATTTATTGCATTTCCGAGGTCTTGCTAAATCAAATGTTTTTGCCATTAGTGATGTTGATGCTTTATAAACAATGTTAAAAGCATTTGCATGTAATGCAAGCATTTTTTGTCAAACAGCTCAATAAAAATCTGCTCCCCAAATAAGGTCCTCTCTATATAAATTCTCTAGTTTCATTATTATCTTTATTTTCGTCTACCACTAAGAATCTGTTTTGCGAGTAATGTGCCCTGACCACTGCCACTTAAGTTTGGTTATTCTTTGGACCTATGACGGATGCAGATGGCCGATGGGGCCGAAAGGTGGAGTGTCGACTGCGTACCGGAAGACGTAGTGTTGGAACGCTTCCCACAAGGTGGACCGATGACCTGGTGAAGGCCGCAGGAATCCGCTGGATGCGAGACGCACAGAACCAGTTGAAGTGGCGATGCTTGAGGGAGGCCAATGTCCAACAGTGGATGTCTTTCGGCTGAAAGGATGATGAAGACTAAGAATTTTACTACAATGGACTCTTTCCTAGAACATTCTTAATTAAGGTTGTTGCGCTTGCGACGGTCACTTCCATGCAGAACTTTAAAATTCCCGGACAAAATATATTTTCTTGCAACTCTCCTCCGTAATTAATCTACAGAGTTTTATAACTTCTGAAACTAATGAACACCATTTTCTCTCTGAACCAACTATAAACTAAGCGGAACTTGGATTCTTTCGAGGATTTTTGTTACAAAGTTTAAAAACGGTTTATAAAGTAACCACTAAGTGAGTTTAATTCAGTTTAGCCCCATTTTCCTGCATAGAACAACTTGTCTAAACTAGTTCGGATCAGATAGCAAGGTAACACACACAAATCGCATTAGATGTAATCGAGGGTCGATGCAGTGCGGCTATTCGCTGCTGGGTGACGTCGATGAGAAGGGTTATAGGAGTAGAAGGACATCTAACAGACTGGATCTAAATTATTCTGGTACTAATCTTTGATGACTAAGTAATCAGTTGACGAACAATAAGGAAGACTATGCTCAAACCAATAGAATGATAATTTTTGCACCTAGGTAAATTCTTATCACGCCGTACCTATTAAAGAAAACGACTAGAATGTTAATTCATACACCTACAAGTATAATATACAACAGAAACATTTAAATTATACTCAGGTCAAATCGTTTTATCGTAACCGACGTACTAATAACATGACTTCATACATAACTTTCAGATTAATATTCCGATTGTAGCAAAACAATTCAAACATGCATCTCGATCGGAAGCCGGCTCTGGAGTGGGGCGGGTCGGGCTGCGATCCTATGACGTCATACCGATGCTCTCGAGCCTACCCTCATATGTCTGCGTTTGACAGCTCGTACAAATGATGCTCGGTCACGTCGATCTCATGAACCTATTTCCCTTTGTTTTACAGCTTTCAACACATATAGCCTACCTAATTGATTTATTGAACTTGGTGAAAAGTACCATAAGTATATTGGTACGTATAGAAAAATCCGTAATCGTAGTCAAGGTCGCGGCAGCACCATTAATTATGGGCATTAATTTGTTTCAGGGTTGAACGTATACATGTGCTTTTCTTTAGGTGGTGTGTTAAAGGTTTAATAATTCACCTTAACCTTGCAACAACATTTTGTTTAGAAGAAGAATGTACTAATATTTAGACTTTGAGATCCGGCGAAGTTGATCGTTCAGATCGGTGAAACGTGTAGAAATAATGTTGAAGTCTCACTCATAAGATTTAAGAACTCAAAATAAAGGAAGTAGAAGAGAATACCATGGTGAAATACTAAAAAAATGTGAAAAGTGGTTTATTCTATAAAGCAACGTCGATAAAGCCAGCCCAGGTCCATTAAAATGATTTGTACGAAACAACTCGAGTGTAATGCATGGAGAATAGTGTTAAAATTAGAAATGATATCATTCATATTATTGTTTAAAACCTGCTGTGACTTGATACCTCACTTTGCAATGCTAAGAGACCATTTCAGCTGCCTGAGTCATATCAAGATTAGACTCGTATTTTTAATGCCACAGGGTTGCAAATAAAACGGGGAATATATTAAAAACATAAAGGTGAATTTTCCCCCGATTTTTCTTTGTAATGTTGTTTGTTTTTTTTTGTTTGTTTTTCTTTGTTTGTTTTTCTTTGTTTGAACCCACAATTTGACTTTCTGCCGTTCGTAATTTCGTTCGCGTGTATCCAAAATGGAGCTCAAATAATCGTCGCTCAAAGTAGAATTGCATATCTGTTATAAGAAAGAAAACTAAATTATTGTCATTCTTGATTGATAAGCAGACAGACATAAATTTGCTTTTTAACAACTACCAGTTGTATATCAAATCGATTTTTTCAGGCAACTTTATTGGCTTATACAGTATGGTATTCGGTAAATAGTATTAGTAATGCAAGCTGGTGGTTATTGCACCCAGGATCGCGTGCACACGAATTGTTTACGCTACTTGGATTGAAAGCCGACTAAACTAATTTGTGTAACAGTTCTTGAAAGTAACACAGTGTTGAAACGATAATAGACTTGTTAGGTGCAAGGATCTTGTACAAAAAGTTTGCTAATGCACTACTTAACTTGAGTAATTCACACCTTCATTTGTGGTTTTAGTGTAAATTGTTTCGCTTTTCTTCTATTTGCATTTTACTGAGTGATGTTACCTGCTATTCAAGTGTGCAGTCGTACTTTCTAAAATCTTCAATTAGCATTTCAACTCCTAAACACTGACAAGCAAGTTCTCCTGTCTCAATTAATTCATCTATGCCAGCAAAACTTCACCTTTATCTTAAACTGGATGACGTCAATACGTTTCCAACCTTCATTCCACCACTCTCATCGAGGTTTATACCTTGAGGTGTCCATGAGCCAGTTGCACCCTTTTGCTTGGCTGAACGCTCTCAGCGCGCCCTTAGCTCTGTAAAGGCCAACTGCGGTTAACACACTTGTGATTTATAACAGCTGTTATTTTAGAATTATTCAATACACCGACTAGGTATCTTTTTGTAAAGAGGACAGAAAGCTTGTATAATGTCTCTTTCCTGGATCATCCTCTCGGATTTCCCAGTACTTATATTGCAAGAATAATGTACCTTTTTAATGCGCTTCCTCATCCAAATCTTGTTCAATGATTTTTCAAAAAATCTACTCCCAAGTGATTACTCTAAAGTTCACACAAAAAACATCTAACAATGCGAAATAAAATACCATATTAACAATAATCACATCTTTATAATGACTATGACATCAGTTGACGGAAATGCTTAACACCATGTCACAAATAGATCCCACGTCATCAATGAGTAATAGTTGACTGGATAATTTTATAACTATAGCATGTTCTCGTCAACATTTTATTAACATATTCATTCCAATTCCCTCTAAAGGCTTTGATCCGGTTTTGACTAAATGACTATCCACGTCAAAAAGATGCTCTACATCCTTAATAATATGAAGTTCACTGAAATTTAATATGGCAGGCTCAATTTTTTTAACCAGTAATCTCCTTTTTTTGTTTTGCTGACTGAGTCATGAATGAATTAGGCCAATTGTTGGATATGGCAGTTATTCCACGAGTTTCAAATTTTTCGCTTTAACTAAAAAACTAATGGACGCTGATGTGGTCAGACTATGAATAAGAACTTACAATCCATAACAGTATGCAAGACAAAACAGCTATGCCGTCATTACTTGAGGCCGTAGTCACCGCTGTGATCAGAATATTTTAATGACGTGTGATGATGTCATAACATGCGAAGTGATTAACATTGTCTCATTGTTTTATTGCGATTCACCCATTAGTCTTCACGACAAGTAGGTTTACTTAGTCACAGTATAATAAAGTAACAGTATTATATCTCGGCAGTGACATTGAAATAAGTACCTACGGCCGCTTGGTAATAAAAATAATAATATCGTTATTTTAGTATTTTAATTTATTTGCTAAATAATGTAAGATGGTACAGAACCCTTCACTTGGCCGGTTTTATTTAAATGACGTAGTTTGTATGGAGTTGTTTTGTTAAATTTAAAGGAAGTATGACTACCTTGCACTACACAAACGCAATTTATAACCGCAGTGATACATTCATGTTTAATGTTTAACTTAAACGTTAATTATGAAGGTAGGTACAATATGACTATGACTTATAGAATTACAGAATAATTTCCGTTACTGACAATAATTGAACATTCATACTCATAAAATACTTGGAAACCATGCAATTAGGAACTATAGCAGATTTGAACTGCATACCACTCTTAAATTCGGATCCTGCTTAACTTGAAGATACACATAGTAACACATAACTGGCTACCTGACTAGAATACGATAATGACGTATGTATGATGTCATCCCATAAGACCGCCGATGAAATTGGCGCCATTGTTTTTGTATCCAACAAAAATATCTATGACATCAAATACAAGTTCCTTGGTAATAAAGGCGAAGGCATTTAGCATATCCTTTTAAATAAATATAAAAGTTTGGTTCGGATAGCAACAGCAACGTTTCCGGTTATTTATTTTTGTTAGTACTGAAATCAGATTTAGGAAAGAGTGAATTTGTTATCAAAGCCAGAAAGAAAGCAGTCGCTATTGTTTGAAACGGTGACACCTTCACCGTTTGAACTTTTTCTTTAGAATAAATTAGCAAACATGAAAACCATAAAGAATCGCGTGATAAATCATTCACTTTTTATACCGTATCGATATCAATAAGTTGAACACGCTATGTTTGTTAAACTATGACTTATATACATGTGTTGTAAAACTGATTACCACACAAGAAATCATATAGTCATACTGAGAACTAATACTGTAGTCATCAGCTTCTTGTGACTAACCAGCTTTACAATCATTCTGATTATGATGTTTTGTTTAAGTATTCATTGCAACTCTGACATACTCATGTAGGTACAGTGCCTTCTTTAATACGCTGTGCAGTATCCTATTTTATTCAGAATTTCTGGATCTCCAATATGTTTTCTTCTGCTTTAACGGCCTTTATGTCGTTTTCAGATAAATACAATTCGCCTTTTGTTTTCCCTTGGGCATCGTTAAATGCCTTCGTGTCGGTATCTTCTTGGGCGATTATTTTAAATTCTTGAATGTCTGTATTTTATACCGGTCTTAGAAGCAAATGTTCAGACCACATACAATCGAAATTGATGAAATTACATATTCAGCTGATAAAATTGTAAATGTCGTCGCTTTGCATGTTCAAGTTGCAATTCGTCTGATAATTCACATTAAAATACATGACATATTGTGTTCACCAGTGTGTGCAATGCATGGACACTATTATATGCTAATGTTACTCATACCCAGATTGTTCGTAGAAAGACAATAGCATTATATTATTATTTCAATTTCAAGGAACACACCAGTTGCGGTGACAACAGTAATTAAAGCAATTATGTCTGTAAGGATTGCAGCAATAAGTGTATGGAATATCGGGAATTGACGTTGCATTTTTGATTGATGGTGCCGTTTCAATAAACAACTTTATCGTCGTTGTTTTTGTGTTTATTGGAACAGCTTCTGCTTTATTTTTAAAGTTTTAATAATAATATTTGGGTTTTCCAATGTCATTGTTACCAGGAATAGCTTTGAACAAGGAAATTAATTCATCGGTATGGACTAGATTAGTTATTTTAAATTATACTACCTATTAATTTCTGTAGGTACACTCATTAACTGTATTACTCATACTTTATGCATGAAGTATTAAGTCAAAACCTTATCATGGATGAAGCCTTGCCTAGTCTCAATGAAATGAATATGGAAAATGCTTTATATGCAACCTTGATGATGGCTGAGAAATAAAAGTAAGACAGCATTGTTACTACAATTACTTTGTTCAAAATAGTTATCTGTAAATCAAAGCTTTCAGAAGTGCAAGAACACCATTTGTTTTCTCTACAAACAGTACGATTCATTCTTGTAAACTTTAAAGAAATAGATGAACAGTATTTTTATATTTCCAATAACATTGGAGCTCTATTTATAGAACGTTTCACTTCACGGTATATTTTAGTATCTGTAATTTTCGCATGTATGCTGTGAGCTGTGCGTTGACCTCCCTTTACATTATTTTACACAACGAAGGCTAATTGGCTTTATCACCGCGTCCGCTATGTTAAACTAGGAGCGCAATCTACATTTTGTATTCGTCACGAAAACTAGAATTACTTAATTCGCCCTAAATTTTATTAACACAATTTTCAGTAACCCAATCCGCAGTTTTATTTTGTCCTCGTCTCAGTTTCAAGGTCGCCGGTATTGATCTTCTCGAAGGCATTAGCCTAAATATTAACATGTTAAGCGATGCTCGTGTACATCCACAGCCATTACGTAGAATAAAAGACGGTCCTCGTCCGACTTAACAAATAAACCACTGATTTATGTCTAGTCGACGGACGACGGCGCCTTTGTTGCGGCCCCGTTTTTCGCCTCCGAATCAATTTCCATGATGACGTCACCCGCACCCCTCTCGATCCCGACCCCTCTCTTCAACCCCCGGACCGCGCCCGCCACTAGGAACAGGAATACGACTACTTCCGCTCCTTATGTAGCAATGTCTTCCCATTTTCCGTCGACTTACATAAACATAAATGGTGATCTTTTTCCCTGTCTGTATGTTAGCTACACTTTTGGACTTTTCCAGTGATATCTTATCGGAACTTATTGCTTTACGATCTGATGATTTACGGTTGGTAGCTTTCAGTGGATAATTCCATTATGATACCACTTTTTTTTTTTTTGGGGTGTCACTATGTGGCCGCTGTGGCGCGCTCAGTGCTGCATAGTTTTAATTATGAATTCTTGTGTTAACTCTGGAATCCTGCACACATGATGATGGAGTACTCGCGATGAAACACGCACACATTCATTAGGCAACAACTGAGCTAACGGAAACATAAACCGTAAACTGTATACCTAAAACGAAACTCTAAATTCGTGCGCAACAGAAACAAACCAGGTACAAACGGTTTATGATTGAACGCTAGCAGGTATTTTCGTACATAATATTAATGCTGAGATTAAAATAAACCTTAGATTAACGAAAGACGGACGACCGGCTTACCTCCTTAGACAAATAACCAAAATGTTCCTCACCACACGTTACACAAGCCCGTTATTGAGGTGCTACATCATTTTATTTACAGCTGTTACAGGTTAATGTGGTACAGCAACATGAAACAATCGAGATATTTTTGACGCCATACACCGCACTAGATAGGAATGCTCGCCGTATCAATAACGACTTAATGATACGTTACAACGTTACATTACTGCATAGAATCCTTTGAAGTTCGCTCTCTATCAGCACGGAAGCAAAATCAATACTATTGCTATTCACGTTTTTATTTACATTATGAAACTTTCCACTATGAGTAAACGATCGATATGTTTACATCCAATTTGGCAAACGGCAATAATTTTAACTACAGTTGCATAACGACCTGTTGTCACCAAGGTAATAGCCCTGAATTCATTATCTTGTGTCATTTCATATCGCTTAATAGCAATACCAAACGAGCTGAATGCTTTTATAGTGTGCTAACACGTCATAGCTGAAATGAAGCTATTATTGTAAAAGCGGTTGTAGGACAATTAGCTGATGCGACCCTACGTTACAATTAACACTGAACTGCTCTACATCCCACCCTAATCCTCACGTTTTTAGCTCGTGGATCATTAGTCACATGATTTCTGATGTTCCCAGACACATAGAAACGAATTCCGAGACATGTTTTGCGACGATCAGAAATAGAACGCAGCGGGTACTAAGCGTGTTCGCGCTGTGACGACGGGCGTTGTTCGCGTCCCGCTCTGTCTCGTACCCGGCACGTAAGCGCGTCCCTTTCGTGCGCACTCACTTCATTGTTTCAGCGTGTAGCTCCGTTGGCCGGTGGACTGAAATAGGTCGGGAGCGTCCGAAACAGACGGTTCATGCTATCGAAAGCTATCGCGAGGTCACTGCCGGAGAATCACGACACGACCACGTTCAATTCCTGAAACTGTCATTTTTCTTCATCACAATAGACAGTTACTCATCGTTGATTGCATAATCGTTTGTATTTATAAAGCGTAGCATCGACGTTGCCTCGCAACTAATTATAGTACGGTATTACATACCGAAAATAGAGCAATAACACTCTCACAACGTTACGTATGTACTGCAGTAAGCAATCAGCGGATTGTTTCCATAACTGTTACTGGTATTACGTAACAAATTGTACTACTCGCGTACATTACCGGCGTACTATGCGGAACACGGCGTAGTAATCGCGATTTAGTTGTTACCTCTACTTGTTCAGCGATCGCTATTCCTTTTGTAATCCTCCGGGTAATCTCATTGAGGCAAACAAATGGTTGTGTCTAATGTTTTGTAATCTTCGATCCCTTTTTGTTCAGGGTCGTGATCGATTTGCTCCAACAATAGTTTGTTTCGATTGGAGAAATATTTATAGACTTGCTGCTATGTTATATTGTATTATTACTTTTCCATTTCTATAACATGAGCTACATTACTCGTATCCTCGATATCAACTTGATGTTCAAATCAAAATCAACTTTTTCATTTGCTTTACCATTATCTGTAATATCAAATCAAAATATTAGCTCACCAGTCACGTCATGTTCAACAATCACAGTATATACTTCCATGATATTCACTATATTCTCTCCAAACTCCACTAAGATTCCTCTTTAGACAGGAACGCGTAGTTATCGCGTTCTTTAATAAAAAAAAAACATCGGTATTTCTTTGTATGTTAGATCCCCACGTAATTTTTCTGCCGTCTCGGGGGAGAAGAATAAATACCAGCTAAACGGACAACATTATTCTTAACATCCTTTGCGTGTATCAGGTGCCTTATTTATCTTCCCTACCCTAAATTCGGAGTTGGTAATGTAGGATTGCCAGATGCATGTCAGGATGATTTTGAGAAAGACAAGAGTGTAAAAAAATTATATTTGAAAAGCTTTGCGGGATATATCCATTTCAAATCGGTTATTTTTGGCTTTCATCTTTCTCAATTATTTTTCATCAATTTACGGACACGTTTGCTGCTGAATTGTTTACGCCGTATTGTTGCTACGAAAAGGGCGAGAAATTTCACACTTTTGCATGATTTAAACATGTTTGCATGTCTGTCTTTGTTCAAGGTTGAAGGTCTTCAACATATACGGAGTATATGTAAGATCCCTATTAAACGCATTAGCATTCCTTAAAGACCGTTTCCATATCTTGCCATCTCTCTCATAAATGCTAAAATATTATTTTTTCCTTTGCCAATGACACAGTGTACTCTTGTGGTCTGTGACCTGTAAGTAGAGGTCGTGTTAGGAACATTATAAACAGTTTCTTGTATTCATGTATTTATGTATTAATGTTAAACAGATGTGTTAAATATTATTCCATATTTTTGTTAACATATTGGACTTATGGCTTTTGTACTCCTTGTACTCTTTGCTGGTGTATTTTTAGGATTATTAATGCAGGTTGTGTCGTCTAAAATTGCGCTTTGAACCGAAAATGTTTTATGCAGTTCTATCCATTTAGTATTACAGTAACTTTTTGGTAGTAATCACAATAAAATTTCCTTTGATCCAAAAACAATTTATGAAAGGTCACATTAGCAAAGAGGTTTCTGGAAAAATGGCAGGAGCTTATCCTTCAACTAAAATCCTGAATCAATACTCTAATAGTAAATCATGGAGAGACCTTTATCCAGCGTTGAACTGCAACTGAAACTAAAAATCCCAGTAATGAAAATTTTTAACGACCAGGCATTTGGTATACTGCTCTTAGCTTTTCATAAAAACATGACTCACATACCCTAGTGGCTCCATGAATTTTAATGAGCGTTGACTACCCAGTCACAGCAATGTCACACAGCCCTTTGATGGGGTTCGCCGACAATTTGTCATTGGCGTTTCCCTTCTATCGCCCCTATAAAAAATGTAATGAGATTTTTCCGTCCAGTTTCGTGTACCATGATGGATTTTATGGCAATTTCTGGGTCAATGTGACTTGCACATCACGCGAGATTAGTATGGAAATTAATTAGTTTACGCTTTGGTTGGTGGCGGTGAAATAAGTTTGTGTTTGAATTATGTGTTTGAATTTTTTAAAGGCAACAACTATAACTTCTGGGACTACTAACATATACATCGTAAATATTATGACAACTTTGAATAAAATATGATTTCATTCTAAAATAGAATGGAAGCTAGGAAGGGTCGCAAAATAGTACATATTCGAAGTGCAAATTCTACGATCTCCCAGCCGGGCATCAGTCTATTTCCAGACCTAAGCCAGTTTGGTGGGATCGATCGTCGAAGCTAGTTTGGATGCCGTTGTTTATTCCACAGCAGATGCGAAATCAGGAGCTATCGACTGTTTTCAAGTTCAATTCAGGTTCAAGGGAAAATAAGTTACTTAAGGACATTGAAGACAAGAAAGGTTGATTACTATTCGCCTTTTATGTCTCGATGAAGTAAACAGTCCACAGATTTCTCCTTTCCAGGCCTAGCCTAAGCCTTTTAGAAACTTACCTTAACACTTAAGTTTATAATAACTACATCTTCTCACATTCATCATAATTAACTTGTATGCTTAAATCATTCCAACTATTATTCAATAATTTTCTTCAACCGTACAAACTCTGCCAGTTTCAATTACTGTTTTGTTACTCCAAGCTTCTGTTTATACCCGTTCATATAGTTACTATGAATACGAGGAAACAATTTTACTTATGTACTTTAACTAGATCTATTTCCACCTTAACATTAAGGCGATAAGGTAGAAATTGGTTTGTAGCACCTTAAGGAAATGTTTCAGTACATTGAGTGCCAGATTCGCAGTTGCTTGCCTAATTACACTTCTTCGATTTTGACAGGGGATGTAATTGTAATAACACTGGGTTATTTTCGCACGTTTTTCTAATTATGTTTCCATTTCTATTTCTTATTCTAGCAAGAAAGATTTATTATTATATTCGTGGTCAGCTAAAAATAAATCAACATTTTCATGTATGTCTTAAGAATTTTCTGTGTAATTTTTGCAAAGACCTTCATGTTTTAGCAGTTAGGTAATATGTTACTTTTAATATTTCTGTTTCAGAATATTACAAATTATTCCAGTCAAAACCTTGAAAGACGATAAAATGATAAAATTGTAATTAAATACACTACCTATACGATAATCCAATTACCGACGAAAAAATGTTCAACACACCCCTACAACAATATCTTGATTGAAGTTAACGGTAACGTACGCGTTAGCGTAAATGTTAACGGTAACGTACGCGTTAGCGTAAACGTAAATGCGTAGCCAATCCGTAGTGACCCGAGTAGTCATGATCTCACATGGCTAGGATTGGCTATTGCTATGCACAAATCGATGTTAATAAGTACGAAATGCTGGTTATAATCACCTACTCGACCGTTAAGTCTAATCGAGAGTATCGAGACAACATGAGCCACTTTATTGTGAATTTTAATCCAATTAGTAAACGAAAAAGTTAAACACCGACATGGCAACCCATTGTTCCTTGAAGACGCATAAGGAAACCTGCTTCGCCTTATTAAAAGAACTGGTTCTTCATGGCCGCCCAAAAAAGTGCTTTGAGAATTACACCACGACAGGCTTTAAGCTCGGCTTAAGATTTATTATCGAAATTCGATCGATGAAGGAATAGTTCGAAGACTCGAAAAAGTAAAATTGAAGCAGCAGAAAACGTGAACAAAAATTTTTACAGTAGAAATTAGTGAAAGATGTAATTCATATAAAAGGAAAAAATCTAAAACACTTATTAGTATCTATAGAAGTAGCAAAAAATCCAGAAATATATTCCCCAAAAAATTTGGCAAAATTCAAAATTACATTAGTATTTTTATTGGCAATAGAAAAAAATACTAATATCATTGATATAACTCCCGGTTCTATTAGTACTAAAGCAAAACGGTGAACAGCGGCCGGTGCCACCGCCACTGACGATTACATTTACGGTAACGTTAATTAGGTCGAGTACAACGATTACACGTGAACTCGCGTGCGGGTAACGTTAAGGACGGAACAATTGGTAATACGTTAGCGGGTGTAGATTGGTCCTTTGTGAAATGATCCTTGTAAAAAAAATATATTTTTTATTTTTTAGCTCGTTGGTGAGCGATTTTGGGACCACCGAGCCAAGCCGCATTCTTTGTGCAAGCCACGAGCATTTTTTTCGTGTCCTTGCTAATCCATCGATAAAAGCAATCAGATGTTTACTAATTACTATATATCTATTAAATTCCTTTATCATAATCATGATAGAACAAGTATGCCACATGATCACATCCTAACCAACAAGCACACATGGTAGATAACCAGGCAATTTATCACAACATCAAAAATGATGGCTGCCATCAAATATTAACAGTGTATGCTCGTAAACAACAGTAATCAACCCATCCACGTAAAATTTAAAAATAAAAATTCGCCGTCGTATCACCCTTTTGAGTTATTGAGCAATAGAAAATTCCATGATTATTTATTCTAAGAGCGGAGGTAACATAAAATCAGCTGTTTATTTTCCCGAATTGTGTGAGTCAGCTGACGGAAATGTGGTATTATTGGGATCGTTACCAATGGGGTAACGGTCTTTCGATACAAACTGAATCTTTGAAACTTCATTCTAAGCTGCTCCTAGTAACAATAATTTCTAAGCAGAAAAAAATATAGGTCTTGGCTGTTACATAGAATCTTAGTGCAGAATTGGAACTTTGCCCAAAATTGGTCCTATCTCACTAGAGCCTATCGGCTAATACCGTCATCGACATCGAACTGTAGATATACGATAATACACATATGCCTTTTAGCAGATGGAAGATTTGGAATTTATGCTCGATATGACCCTGTTAGAAAGTATATAGTTGAGAGATGTCATTTTGTGATGCCAGAACTGAAAATCAAGTGACGATTAACATAGTGTCAGCCAAACCAATGTCTGATGACGCGATGTTGAACGACGTCTCGCGGACGTCAATGCGGTCGGTGACGTTGGAGACCAGCTTCATGTTTACTCAACCAATAACTATTGAAATTCACGTGTCATGACTATGACGTCACAAGCCAGACTGCTAAATAAAGAACACTGCTCACATTCCTGATATTATTGGAAAGTTTGACACTGTTGAAAGTTTCATGTAGTCTGACATGCTAGGAAAAGTTTTTTTTAAAGTAAAGAATACAGGCAGTAAATATATAGTGTCATCAAAATAGAGAGATCTTTGCTCTAGGTATGGTTTCAAGGCAAAGAATATCTGAATGAAAGAAAAGAGTGCGGCTTTTGACGCCGTACTAGTTGCTCACTGAAGAAAAACAACAGATTACTTACGCACTATTGAATGTAAGACTCCATCTAACAATATAGTAGTCTAGCTTACAGACTGCAACGTCACCCGAGCTGAAATAGATATCGATGCGACCAATTCCTGCTTTCAAAATATATTCAAAGCTAGTGAAGAGATTACCTTGAGCAAGCTCAAATTCCCTTTTATTACAGACATTACAGTCATCGTGCCAACAAATGAACCATTAACGCTTGAAATCCCTCACTCCAAAATACAAGTAAAAGCTAAAACATTTTAACTCATATCAGCAGATGCGTTCACTTGAAGATCAGCCGTTATTAACAGACGAGAATAGGTAAAATCTCCTTATGAATTGTTAGTATTTGGACGTGCGCCCGCGACGGTCATGTTAGGTAACTGATGTACGTCATCAACGCCCTAATATCTGAGTTCTGATACTTCATTACAACTGTAATCTCTAGGCAATCGCGTGGGAGGGGCTTGCCTCGGATAATACAAATGTGAATTGCAATACACAATTGTGTTTGTAATGTCTGTTTGAATTTTGATTAGATTAATCTTTATGGCACATGTGGTTTGTCCACATTTCGAAATATTAGGAACGGATGACCGGTCAAGATCCCTTTATCAATAGAAATACTTTTTATCTATGATCAAGTTTACCTGCTTCAATGTTCAATCTAAGATGAAGCTTATCTTACGGTTCGCTGGCTGGCGTTTGATCAAGCACTACCCCATTTTAACTACAGAGATTAGACAAGTAATGTTCTGTTGATACTTATGAGAATTGAGTATTCTACAAACAGCTCAGTGAAATTATGTTCCCAACTGAAATTATTCAACTGCAAAAATATAATACAGAAATCTTTTCGAGTTTCGTTATTATCGCCTTGCAAAATATTTACGTGTGTTATTTTACCACCTTTATTCGTGGCCATTTCAGCCGAAATGAGTCCTGAATACGTTCGTACTATCACGTCAAATGTACTGAGTCTGGGAGATTTTATTATCTTAACATGTGCGAATAGGATCTTTCATCAAAGCTAATGCTGCGGAAGCAATTTCGTTTCGTAACCCTTTGCATGATATTCTGCTTATGCGAGTATCCTCCGGTGTACCTTTCAGATTTAGTAACGCGTGGGGACGCGCCCGATGACGTCACTGTTCCGTTTTCGCTTAGGCAATGTTGCGATACGATATTGAAGCAGTTTGGAAACGTTTTCGTGAAAGTCTTTCATTGGTTAAATTCCAACTCTCAGGGACGTAACAGGAATTATGTAAGGCAAAACCGCAATCAACTTTCACAAAATACAATTTCAAATAAGGGAGTATGAAAATTTATTGAAACACGTCATCGACTGACGTCATAATCATCCAACATCTTTACTTTCACAAGCCCTACTAGCTAGTTAGCTTCGATTAGACCAAATTACCCTTTTTGCTAACGTACCATTAACAGAAAGCTGTACGTCACAATGATTGATTGAAATACAAAAATATACTCAATATTCGCAGCAGTAAGTGACAGCTAATTAAGAACTCACATGTGTTTTATTTGTGCCACTGTAAATTGTTCTGAATAATTCCCTAGTTTCTTCTAAATCGGCTGAAGAAAAATCAACTCTACTCTCATGTGTCTGAGTTTGTATTCCTTTGCTCGTTCTGAAAGGATCGCGGAAGCTAAGCCGTCGGCTAAATATAATAAGTATATTTTCGGACTTACATCTCTCTTTTAATGGTAGTATGTAAGTTCTGAGAGTGTATGTGCGTCATTTACGTCGTCTCCAGTCTAGTCCTTACTTTTTTTTTACTATTAGTAAGGTCAGTCTATCTACAGTGATTTCGCTAAGTTGTTTGTCACAAATATTGTGCCTCAGACTATGTTTATCGTTTTTTCTGTATACGATACAGACATAATAGAGGAATAAAGCAGCTGACACTATATTTTTACGACAAAGGACACTTTCAGAAAATTACATGTCTTTGTTAAGAGCACCGAGATATGTAAATACTCTTTTGAGATTTCTGGAGTATTTTTCAGTCTTTGACAAAAGGCACAAAGGTTGCCAGTACAAAGAGTGCAGCTGAAAAAATAATAAAAGTAAAGTAATGTAGAACATCATTCTCCAAAACAAAGAGCCATACAAAAGGACGACAGACGTTATGCAAACGAGATTTTGATCACCAATAAATGTGCCGGTTTTATATTCGGGTAACTTCCTGACCACACAGGGCCCTATCGCTGCATTTAGCAGCCGTTGTAACTCCAAATGTATGGTTATTGGCTACGCACCGTTCCCGGGTTCGACGCTCGGCTAATCCCATTTGGCCAACACTTACCTATTTTACTGCCTTTGCAAATTGGTCGTGGAAAGTGTCGGAGCATTTCGACTGGACTCTGAATGTATTTTGTTTTCTGGGGAATTTTTAACACCCACGTTACTATGTTCTTCTAAAAATAAGTTCTTTTCGCTAATGAGTTGTTCAGCGGCTTTCAATGAGTCTGTGGTATTGTTTTATGACTTTCTCCTAAAAATATTACTCACAACATTCATTTGAAATAAACTGGAATTGCAATTTACAATATTGCTTCACAATAAAACCCAACCCAGATGGACCTCTTCATTGAACACTTCAAACTTATGAGATCATTTCCCACACAATTTTTATGAAGCCAATAAAGCCGGACGTTTGAACGAAGGAATATCTCAATCTTAATTCGATACGAATTGGCGATTTTCACTGTTCATAAAACTGACCACGACTGAAACTCGCTGGAATCGAAACTGTCTTTCAAAAATGAAAATGTAGAAATGATTTTAATCGAAGTGAAAGACAAGTTAGTTATTTTGCTTTGATCGACAACAAAGAAAACGTTTTGTTTATAAAATTATTGACAGTATAGAGAAAGGAGGAAACTTGTTTGTTTAGGATTCTCGTAAAAAGCATATCCGGTTGATAAGGAAACTTTACCATCGAATAGTTCAAGAGACATGCGTTGTCCACCCAAACATGACCCTAGAGGGACACTGATCAAATATTATCAGTATGAAATGATTTATATATATATATAGATAAATGATAGCGGGTTACCCAAATGTTATAGCTACGTTTTTAGCCACAAATATTTCTAGTTTATCTGTTATTATTACAATCAGATACCTGGCAACAAAAATGGTATATGTATCCGTCATAAATTCCTGACTACTGTCATTCTGCGTCCCACATTCCTTATGTTCAACACTGTCATTGTAATCAAGTATATTGTATGTAAGACCTTATCTATAAAGTAATCTTTGTGTCGAGAGGTTCTCACTGACCATTATTTCGCATGTCGAGCGAAACTGGATCGTTTTTCACGCCAATTGTAAGGACGCTGGGGACCGGACGCCGAGACCCTTTTGCCAGATTCCCTCCAAGATACCCTAATGCGTTATACCTCTATTTATTACTTAGTATGTACGTGAATATTACTGTTGAGAATTGGAAAATACTACCAGTTTTATAATTCTGCTCGGAATGGTTCCGTGTTTAAAAGTCTATTGTGTTTGTTAATGTTCCAAGTGGCGTGGCTCTGAGCGTACGAATGGATGATAAATGAGATAGTAATTATGAGTAATGATAAAAGCCAAGCTATTTGCAAATGACCTTGTAAAAATTAATTAAGCTGGAGCAGTGTTAAAGTGACTGGTAGGTGTGCCGTCTAAGGCTTTCTGCCAGCTTAATGAAGCGTATCTAAAACTAGAGCAACTGTATCTAGGCAGGTCTAGCAATAACCATAAATATGTTAAACGATTTCAGCTGTGGTGCTTTATTGATAACTGTCGGACTTATCGATATAAATGATCTTCATTAGTTTCGATTCATTTATTACATATCTTTAGATTAAATTGTTCTGACATTCGTGTACACGTTTTTCGCCGAAATGGAATACAGCAATTTGGAAGCGTTGTTTTCTCATTTATTTTAATGAACACCACCTTCCGTTGACGTCTATGGTCATAATTGTCGGTATCCTGTTGTCTAATTATTGTGTAATTGCTGAGCATATTCACCAAATATGTACTATTAATTTATCCACAAAAACAATTTTCAGGTGTTACAAAACACACCGTAAAAATAGACAGAAAAATGTTACCACACAATACGTTAAACCGATTCCTCTCCAATAACTAAAACGCCATTTATATGGTTCGGATTCATAGACAAAATGTCAGATTCTAATATTTATTTTACACTGGGAAAATAAATATATACCGGGATTGGTATTTTATTTTTACAATTTATCATTCCGGTCGGTAACTTCTCCCCATGGGATGGAGCGTGTGAAGTGGGGCATCACACCATACATTTTCGCATCGAGGATATTTCAGATAAAACGTAAACATATATTTATGTTGTGTACTCCCATTATATGTACTTTGATGTTTCGCACTGATATTACCTATTCATACATTTACCTATTTATAGTAAACAAATTCAATGCTTGGAAAGTAATTGCTTATATTTTATTATGGTTGAATATCATACAGAGCAATTTGTTTAGTATTCCAAATGGAGATCGTTCGGCAATAATCAGATTGAAATTGAATTTTTATGTTATCACTACAACGACCTTTATCGAATCGATTGCTTTCAGTTTACTGCCATACATTTTCCATTCATGAATCCTATTTTCGTCATGAATATTTTACCATAAGGTTTTGTTAGATCTAACTTTGGAAATTGTTGAAATTTTGTTAGATAAACTGTTGAAAATTGGAGTTCGTCGTCTCCTTGGGTAGTGGCGCTCAGGTCGGGCGGTATCGATGTTCTATTTCCGTCGATACACGGTCAGACAGCTGTGTCGATGTGACGGTCCATCAGTTATTCAGATATCGCCTATTGTACTCCACCACGTGACTGAAAGGCCTTGGATATCGCTCCATGGACGAAACAAGACTATGGTAATTTCAAATCAATTGGTTAGTTGTCGAAGTATGCTTGAGGATGTTGTCCTTAATTTTGATAGTGCTCTTATCACTTAACCAATAATGTACATTTTTGAGCTCTCATCGAAAACGAAATTGTTAGAAATAACTGACGCACAGTTTGACCTTACAAAGACCAAAGTGGCAAGCAAAAACTAGCTAAGAAACTTCTATGTTGATAGTCAAATGCATAAGGAAATTAAAGTGCAATGAATTCTTATAAACATCTCTATGAAACTAACGGGAAGTTCAAGTTCAACAATAATATGAAACAGGACCATTCTTGCCTACATTTCTACTTGCCAAGCACAGAAGGACTCTTTATACCATTATTGACACCGATTCTACGCTCTTGAGCAATCAGGACACTCGGAAAATGCCATTTGACTCAAATTCTCAGATAAAATCCAAGTAGACTTCTTGAAATAAAATTTCGAACTTTAACTTGTTCTAAATCGTTGTAAATCGTCTGAAATTTATCATTCTCGCTGACAGCGTCTTCAATAGGCATTACATTGTTTTCTGTTTAATTCATTCGACGTGTAAACGTGTTGGCAACTACTTCAAATATAAACTTAACCTGTACTTCCTTTGACGTAGTGTTGATTTGAAACTGAATTACTATCTATTCAATTTAACAACAATAAAACAGAATCTAGCCTATGGCCCGTGGCTAGGTGAATTTGTTATTAACTAGCTTTTTCATCTATGATAGGTTGACAGTTAGCTCCATATACATATTTCCTTCTATATATCACAAGGAATTTTACCTAACTGTTTTCAAGAAAAACATATAACAAACTAATTCTAGTTTGATATACACTCGAGAGCAATGAATCCGGGTCACTTAAAGAATGTTAAAAATCTCGGAAACTAAAAATGATAGGTTAATGCAATAAATTGTATTTAATAGACAATGTAATACTCCTTAAATGAAAGTAAAAAAAATATGAGTCACCATACATTTTATTAACACAAAATTACATAAAGAAAAAAACTGCTGATCTCTCCTTAAAACAAAAATAGGAAACATGAAATTTTTGAACTTTATTACGATTTTCTTGAATTTTTAATACTTCGTATTGCCTCCTCGTGCTTCCATTACTGCGTTTACGCGGTTTGGCATGCTGTACACCAAGTTTCTTATACGATTTTGGGGAATATTCTCCCATTCCTCTGTGAGAGCAATTTTGAGCTCACAAAGCGTGATTGGGGGAGGGTTTCGTTGTTTTACGCATCTGCCTAGCTCGTCCCAAGCATGCTCGATCGGGTTGATATCCGGGCTGCGCGCTGGCCACTCCATACGAGTAATGTTCATCTCTTGAAGGTAGTCATTCACAATCCTACCTGTATGAGGTCGGGCATTGTCATGCATAAATATAGCATCCTCACCTAAATTGATCATAAATGGACCAACGTGATCATTGAGGATTTCTTCCACATATCTTTCGCTAGTTAAAGAGCCGTTGTCTATGATCACCAGCTATGTGCAACTTTCAGAAGAAATTCCGGCCCACACAAGTACAGACCCACCACCGTAGGCTACTTTTTCTTCGATGCATGCTTGCTTGAATCTTTCCCCTGGTCTTCGATACACTCTGTGTCTTCCATCGTGCTTGTAGAGCATAAATTTTGATTCGTCGGAGAACATAACTTTTGACCTATCTTCAATACTCCAATTTACGTGGCTCTGGGCATATCTTAGTATTGAAATACGATGCCCACGTCCAGTTTAGGGCCGTTTGCAGGTCTAAGGGGTTTTAAGTTAGATTCAGCAAGCCGACGTCTTACTGTCCATGCACTTGGGTTACTTCCTCCGAGGCGTCGAAACTGATTTGTGAGTTCAGTTCCTGTAAGAAAGCGATTTCGAAGCATGGTGTTCACCAAGTATCGGTCTTCTCGTGCTGTGGTACACCTGGTTCTGCCCGTTCCTGGTCTGCGTAGGTTAGAACCAGTTTCTTCGTAACATCGGAGAACTCTTTGTACTGTTGACAGCGACACACCGACAGTCCTGGCTGTATCGCGCTGACTCCGGCCGGTTTCCAGCATTGTAAGTATTCTGGTGCATTCTTCAGGCGTAAGCGACATAATTTCAGCTTGAATAATGAATATAGAGCACTATCAACATGGTTTATGTACCCACATAAATGACAGATTACAAACAAAAGCAAAACCAAATGCTGTAATTTCGTAGTTCCATCTTCGAAAGTGGCCCTTTTTCAAATTTGATTTTTTTATGATATAACTTTACAATAACTAAGAAGTTTTAATACCTTCATTTAAGGAGTATTACATTGTCTATTAAATACAATTTATTGCATTAACCTAGCATTTTTAGTTTCCGAGATTTTTAGGATTCTTTAAGTGACCCGGATTCATTGCTCTCGAGTGTATGTTTTTCCTGAAAACAAAAGGTTAGGTAAAATTTAAACTACATAAAGCAATTAAACAATGATTACAAAACTTTATTATAAAAGCTAATTGTGTACAAATAATACCTACGGATAGGTGTTCACGAATGAAAGTCATGTTATATTAAATTAATAATTCGTTCGATAACGTTTACTATTTCGACCTCCGGTTTGGTTTCACGAAGGTCGTTATGTTTGGTTCAAGGACATTTCCGACTGGTCAATATTTTAAGAGCTTTGGGAAGTTAAATGCTCGCAGTACCTACATACTAGGTATAACATATACATAGATATATAGATCGTTTATTTGGTGCACAAAAATGACAGCACAATATATAAAAGCAAGATTAAATAATAACGAATTACATGAATATCAGGCAACTTACGCAATATGCAACTTTTACAAACATTTTGAATTCGCGCTGTGAATGTTAATTTATAAAATGATTATACGAGTAATAGGTATGTGTAAGATAGTTATTTTCTGTTTCATTAATGTTGAAATCTATTCTCACGATAATTAGATTTTTGATTTTCTGATTCACCATTTTTTTTGTATTTAACGTGCCAGGCGACGTCTTGCGTGCTCCACTAACCCTACGTAAAATTCTCATCACAAATACAATGCCGTGAACGAACAAACATGAAGGCTCTTGAATCAAGTGATGTACATCCAGAGATACAGCTGTTGATTAATTATTTATTCGTCACACATTGGCGCCAACCGTCGCTGTATTGGCGCCAACTCGGACTCGTATTTCGCGCACCGCGCACGCTCTGTATATTTTGATTTTATTACACGAGTAATTTTATCACAGGTATGTGTGTATGTTTGTACCGTCGCGAGAGGCCTCATTTATCCGTGACTACAGTCGTTCACTCGATTTATCGGCAATAAACCGTTTTTCGTACTCGTTTTATACGGTGGAGAGTACGCATATATAAAATTGCTTACGAATTTTAATCGATTATCAAAATAACTTTTCATTACTTTCGTGTGTAGGTGTAACACGAAGTAAACGACTATTAAACTGACAAGAACAGATCTGAATTGTTTATATGTTGTGGGATGTCGGCGCTTGTAGTAACAATGCTTTTTCTGCCGTTCCAATGGGAATTTTTTCGTGGAATTTGATACGATTCGGTCGGTTCGACCCCGAAACCGTATAGGAATATATTTACGAAGATTAATTATGCAATGTTGGATAAGTTTACGGTTGACAGTTTTTATATCATGGAAAATTTATTATATCATAGGTACTCCACATTATTCAAAACAGATCATATCATTCTTATCATAATTAAAATTATCGATGGCTTCCATTTTTTTTTATCAATAATCAGAAAAGATTGGCGCCTTTGTTTCTTTATCAGTAATTGACCTAAATAGATTTATGCTATTGAAGATTATCAAATTGAAATGATATCAAGATAATTACAAACTTCAAACTATGATGGATGACATTCAATTAGCAAAATCAGATACAGAATGGTTCCTAACCGTACAGGTCATAATTAATTTTTAGAACAATCTAGGAGACATATAGACATCTTTTATACTTGTACAACCTATCTAGAGGTATTTGGTACTTAAATAGCTGATATAAAAGATTTGTCAGCTAAAGCTGAAGATGTTAAATTGGACAGCGAAGGCAAAATACATGCAAGTAATAAAACAAAAAATATGTCTGGAAGTGGCTCTAAAGCTAACTAAATTACACTTCCTATATGTTTATCAGTTAACACGGAAATTACCATAATAATCAAAAAAGCTACTTACCACGTATAATAAAACAGAGGGGAAGCAGCCCTCATTAGAGAGATCTTAATCTACTATTAGTTGGTCGTAACAGTCGTTCTATAAGCCCCCTTGTTTATGTTTGGGGGCCTTTGTATCCTGTGGGTGTATTAGGGATATGTTCTAATTCAAATTAATTTCATAAACTTACACATAGTTCACAAGCATACAAGTAACATGACATGAAATTCTAACCAACGGAAAACTTAGACAGATTGGTCCCAAACTAGGCACAGCCTGTATCTTGGTGACCCAAAATGTTCTGATGAATTTTCTGATGTTATAGCACCATTATAGTTATTTAACGCATGAATCTAGAGACATTCTTGAGAGAGAGTGAGAGTCTCACTTGTAAGGATAACCTCAAAGCAGTGCAATGAATAGAAGACAGATGGATTGAGTAAAAAATAATATGGTGAGGAAGAAATGAACACTAATATGATGGCTAGTCGATATAGATAGAAGAAGATAGACTAGGACGTTATTCACGTAGTAAAACCCTCACAGCAACACTCAAAAGAAAAGACACATACGTCGTACGATAAAATGTTAAATAGTAAGACCATCTTTGAATAGATTAAAACATCATACGACAGAATCAATTGGCAAAATCAAGCATCCCTTACTTTTATTATTACGCATTCTCCTCATTTAACAATGATTACGCTCAAATATTCTTTACCCAAAGAAAAGCATACATCCAAAATCAATAGTACCAACATTTTAACATGCCGAGCGTACGTAATATTAACATCAGCTCAGTAACTCGGTACATTGACTCCACTTCAATATTTTACGATTATCGACAGCCGTTCCGGCCTTCCGGTTCGGTATGCAGCTGTTCGCTCATTTATGAACATATCTACTTATATTTCGGCGTTTCGTAGAGTTTTTTGTCGATGAATCTATGCTGACGGCCGCGGCGGCGGAACGATCGTGGCAGCCCGAATTTGCAAGTAAACGATACCTGCTGATCTTCGATATCATTCATCGATTTTGATGTCGCTTGTATCACAATAAAATTAGAATTAGTAACATCTACACCTACAGTGAACGGTGATGTGAGAATGTTGCCATAACCACGTCTGGCAAACAGGTTGGTGATAGGAGAATTGTTTTAGGAGGCTGCCTATCTTCTTGTCAAACTTGACTTTGAAATGCATAGCAGGAATAGCTACATTATGCCAATTTGTTGTATTCGTACCATTATCTATTAAAGCAATTACAACTGACCGGATAATTGTTTACACGACCGACCCATTACGATTGTGCTTTCAAATGTCAGTTACAAGATTGGCACTAGCAAACATTTTGATGATAACGCGTTGCCTTTAGCTCTTCGTCCACGTCTCACGTAGAGCGGTCTAACTCCCGTATAAATATTAGATGACTCTAGCTTGGCATCATGCGTAGGAATTTGAGTCCATATTACGAGGGGGCGTTTTTAAGTTCGCGGAATGGAGGGTGAGAAGTCAAAATAAAAATACTAAATTATTTTTCTTTTTCAATATATTCACCTGCTACCCTTATACATTTTTCCGATCTTTCAATTAGCTTATGTATACCTTCATAAAAAAATGTTTTGTCTTTGTCCGAAAAATAAGCTGAAACCGCGTCCTTCACTTCTTCATCAGTTGAAAATTTCTTCCCACGAAGTTCTTTTTTCAGTTTTGGGAAGAAGTAATAATCACTGGGAGCCAGGTCTGGGCTGTAGGGTGGATGGTCTAAAATATCGAAGCCCATCTTATGCAGGGCAGCCAACGCAACACGGCTCTTGTGAACAGGCGCGTTGTCGTGAAGAAGGACACCTTTGGTCAATTTACCCCTCCTTTTTTCTTTAATGCTTTCTTTCAACCTCTCGAGGATAGAAGCATAGTATTCTCCGGTTATAGAAACGCCTTTATCTTTATAATCGGTCAATAGGATCCCTTCTGAATCCCAAAACACTGTTGCCATAATTTTTCCAGCCGATTGTGAAACTTTAAACTTCTTGGGTGGCGGTGTGCCTTTTTTGTGCCACTGCATAGAGTCCTGTTTCGACTCAGGTTCATAATGATGAACCCAAGTTTCATCTCCAGTAACAATTCGACTTAATAGTCCATCCTTATCTTCGTTACAGAGGTCCAAAAACGTGCGAGAACACTCCACGCGGTGTTGTTTTTGAGGCGGCGTGAGCATTCTTGGCACCCATCTTGCACTGACCTTTGTCATGCCAAGATGATCGTGTAGAATTTTGAAAATTGTCGTATCCGATACTCCAATCATTTCTGGAAGCTGTTTCTTCTTTAGTCTGGCATCTTCCAATATTATTTTTTCGACTTTTTTAATGATTTCCGGAGTAGTCACCTCGATCGACCGTCCGGGCCGTGGGTCGTCTTCAAGTGAGGTCCTGCCTTGTTTAAAGAGACTGTGCCACTTGTAAACCATGGTTTTACCCGGGCAAGAGTCCTCGTAAACGGATTCCATCTCTTCCAGTATATTTTGAACTGACTTTCCTTGCTTGGTAAGGAATTTTATTACGGCACGGTACTCGATTTTTTCCATAATTCACACTTTCTTCCCGATTGAGTTGTTTGCTTGACGATAGTTCAACGACTAATGATCCAATTAAGATAAAACCTGGTATTTATACTAATATTGAGTGGCTGAAGTTGTGACCATCCCGATAATGACCTATTGTTATCCCCTCCCTCCCATTCCGCGAACTTAAAAACGCACCCTCGTAGATAGAAAACTGTAATTTTTAACCATTAATCTAAAGTGGTGCAGACGCCTTAAATTTTTCGCGAAAAGATCAAATGACCTATGCTAGTAGCCCTCCCTGTTTTCCTCTTCCGAAATTAACATGCTATAAAGTAGGTACCTGTCTTCATTGTTCGTACACTGTTTCTGGGCCAGTTTACACAAGAACCTCTAAAATAAGAGTAACGACGTGATTAAACGGTATGTCCAAACAATTTGATGCAGGTCATGACACTTTATGGGATAAAAGGAAAACAGTAGCCGGTGCCTGTTTTACAGTAGCAGTTGCTTGTTTTACTCTGCTTGTTCCTAAATCCCACGACGACGTAGTCAAGTATATAGCTTTATTCACGATAGCGTTCTTTGACATATTGCTTTGAACTGTAGGATAGTGTCATCAAAAACATGGCTGAAAAAAGGGCTTAGGATAAGAGAGAAACTAACGCGTGATAGGACAACAAAAAGGAAGATAAAACACACTCATTAATTATGTCACCAGTAATTTCACTACTGACTCACAAAGATGCCTCTAAAAGCCATAAGTAAAGATATATATCATTCACTTGACAGGCTTTTCACAAGACAAACGAGTCATGGCAAACAATTCGCTTCAAGAATTAATATTCATCACACATGCACAAATATTACATCATCACTACATTTGAGCAAGGCTCGACTATAACACGGTGCAGCCAGGGAAGTTGACCTAGACATCACCATGTACCTAGACATCAGTTGTCCGGAATTCTAAATGTCTGCCAGTTTTTCCTTACATAATTTTATAGCTGTTTTTAACCCTAATCCGACTATAACTCAAATCTTAGCATATATTCCATACATACTCACGTATGTTTCTGATGAATTCACTGCATTCAATTGTTCTGTCGAAGCTATGTCATTGTCGTTTCATTCAAAGTCTGCATATTCTGAATGAATTTGGAAGGCAATGTATGAATTTGCCTCATATCACTCCTCTGCCTCTTTCGGTTTCATTTAACATATTATCGTGAATTTGACATCTTCGAGCAACGATAATATTGCTTTAAAACCTGAGCACCTGTATTTGTTATGTCTGAATATTGTTTAATTTAGATTTAAAAAATTCTTAATTGACGTCAGTGTTACCTGTATTTTACGTTTTTAGTTGATAAACTTAAATAAAACTACTTATCATTGTATCCTTTATTGGTAGAAATCGTGTTTAGCTTTGGTGTTTGCAAAGGTATTCCATCCTACATTCAAGTTAAATACAATTATCATCTTCCTGTCCTTGTCCCACGTTACGCGGGGTTGGCGCACCACGTTTTCTTCTTCCACTCTCCCCTGTCAACCGTCACGTTATCATTCACTCCCTTCTCTTTCATATCATTCCTCACACAGTCTATACATCTTTTCTTTGGTCCTCTCAAGTTACATACAATGAACATGTCAAAACTATATTGTAAAGTACTGCAAAAATTTACGATATTATACTGGCTAGCATACCGGATCTACGAGACGTTTAAATCAAACTTGCACACAAAATCCAACCCCTTCATTACCTATACTAACGATATTCTAAAAATATCTTTGTCATACAACGTTCGTTTAAAAACAATTGCCATTGATAAATAAGTGTAATAACCAGGAAGTACTGGCGTAAGTAAATAATATAAATGAGTGTGAACTGAACAACAACACACAAGGACTGTATAATTTTGTAATTTTGTCAATTTCATGCGATGTTCTTAAGAATTATATTTCCCCTTTTAGGTCGTTAACACTGAAAAGTATGGGTCGAATTAAGTCTTAAATTCAGGATGAACACGTAAAGTGGACTTTTAGGAGACCCTTATCGTTTGGACAAGAAATGATATTACAGAAAAATAAATTAAAACTTGGCATTTTTAAACACGAAGTTCTAAACAACGTCACATCAATTGTACGCAAACAGCTTAAAAACGTATGTCGCTACCAGAACGGTCGCAGCCTCCGTTTTCCCTCCCTTTACCTAAGTAAGATCTTGAAAAAAAAAACAAATAATTTTATTTTATTCCCTCGCTTGGAGCATAACGCTAAATTTATTTGGCAAATTACGAGAACCAATTCACGGAACAATTTAAAGAGAAGCTCGAGTTTATCTGAATAATAATAATTGTTCTGCTGCCATGTGTTTGCTTATCAGAACAGCGAACACACTTTCGACAGTTACCAAGTGTCTAATTAGTGTTTTGTTAATAAAGGCCCATTTAGATGGAGAGAGTTTCTCGACTCGAAGACACGATTATCGAAAGAACATTAAAAAAGTCTCTTCGTGTAAACATTCACGATTGTCGCCTTGCCCCTTGGGCGACAATTACCTCGCAATAGAATTTATCTGTCTCCGTGTAAACAGAACTACAAAGCGAGAATTGTATTTCGAGTTTTTGTGCCAGTCGCTACTATGAGTGCAGTGCGCGAGGGTGTTTTAATTATATCTGCTCTTTTAAGACAAGAATTAATGAAACGAAAACGGAAAAAAAGATGTTGGGTGAAAAAATGGATAGCGAGAAGAAACACTTTTGGAGCATCTAATACTTTGTGTCTTGAATTACAATTGGAAGATGAAGAGACATTCAAAAATATGTTTCGAGTTACAAAAGCCCAATTTTCATATTTACTTCAAGAAATTGGACCGTCTATACAAAAAAAAGATACAAATATGCGTCAAGCTATAGCTGCTCGAACAAAATTGGAAATAGCTTTAAAATTTCTGGCTACAGGAGATTCCTTTCAAACATTATCAGAAATATTTAGAGTACCTAGGTGTACCATAAGCTACTTTTTGGTTGAAGTTTTGCAAGCTATTTACACAACCTTGGAAGATTTTATTAAGGTATGTATCAATAAAAAACTATTTCACTTCAAAAATCTATATAATATCTACGAGTATCTATTTAATCAACATCAGTCTTGCTTTTATGAGGTAGAGCTATTACAAAAAAAAAGATAATAGGATAATTCACTTATAGTTAATTAAATCAACGTCACAAAAAAAAAAATGTGATTACCTATTCTGCATCCATGGAATCGTTTGCAATGTCATGTTGCATGCTAGGATTCCACCACTGTACGTCGCCATCACTTCTAGAAAATGGGGAATCAGGCATTGGAGTTGTCTCTTGCAAATTTCTCAATTTAAACTTTGAAAGTGTTGCCTGGATTTCATCTTGAGCGAATATCATATTTTTTTCACTAAGCTTGCGCAAGCTGGATGCAACATACTTCCCAAACATATCCAAATCGTCCTCAGATTGCCTACATAGTTTATCAATAGCATCTAATCTATCGATGGCTGAATCGATGTCCAAATTTTTGGTTTTAGTTTTCTTTTGGGTCTTTATAGTTTCGGGTGGCTTTGGTGTCAAATCAATTATATCGATAGCGGAGTTTACAATTTGGACTGTTTGTGTTTCGTCAATATTAAACACCGAGTCATTAACTTGACTGTGAGATGTATTTGGGGTAGACTCATCAATCTGAAATTAAAAAATAAATAAATAAAAGTTATTTGTTTTTTAGGTACCAAGGACTAAAGAAGAATGGATCAATATACAAACAGGATTTGCATCAAGATGGCAATTTCCTACGTGTACCGGAGCTTTGGACGGCAAACATATACTGATTAAGTGTCCTCCAGGAACAGGATCAGAATTTTTCAATTATAAAAACACATTCAGTATTGTTCTTTTAGGATGCGTTGATTATGACTACTGCTTTATATATGTAGATATCGGAGCAAAGGGAAGAAACTCCGATGGTGGTATATTCAATGAAAGTACATTAAAAAAAGCTATCGAAGAAAATACACTGGACTTGCCTAACGATGCTGTTTTTGTCGGAGATGAAGCTTTTCCTCTAAAGCCCTACCTAATGAAACCATACCCTCGACGAAATAATTTATCAAAAGAACAAAAAATTTATAATTATAGACTATGCAGATGCAGGAGAATTGTCGAAAACGCTTTTGGTATTTTAGTTTCACGATTTAGGATTTTTGAAAGGCCAATAGGATTAGCACCCGAAAAAATAGATGCCATTGTGAAAACGACGTGTGTTTTACATAATTGGTTAAGAAAAACATCGCCGAACACATACACTCCTCCAGGGTTTTTAGATGAGGATACAGGATCTGGCATACGACCAGGTACGTGGAGAGAACACTATAGAAGTGGAGCCTTTGAGGAACTAGTTTCGCAAAATTACGGAAATTTCACCAGAGAAGCAATTTCAATCCGTGAACAGTATTGTGATTATTTTAATAATCGCGGAGCAGTACCGTGGCAGGACAATGCGATATTTTTATAATAAACAATTTTCAATAAATTAAACTTGGCTTTTTATTACAGTTTAAGTAGGTATAAAAAAGTGTTTAATAAATACTCACCAAATTAGAGATTGTTGTACGAAATTCTGAAGATTTTCTCAAAAATGCGTCCAAACAATTGTAACAAGGCAATTTAGGAACGTAAACATTTTCAGTCCTAGCTCCAGTTCCCTAAGATGATTTTACTTTTTTTCGTTCTTGGAAATACTGACTTCTCATATTTTTAATTTTTACTGTTATTTCCTTTGGGCCAAATTCCTCAACTCCCAATTCTCTTGCAAATGCACCAAGAGCTGCATTTCTTGCATCACGATTTTTATAATGCACATTCTCCGTATTCCACAAACACTCGTAATTTCTATAAATTTCAATGAATTTAACATTATCGGCAGTACCAAATTTAAATGATTTTTGTGTCATTTTGAGAACAATACCGTAGTAATCACTGAACTCGAATGGCAAATCTCGCACTCAAAAACGGTTCAAACCGATTTGTACGATACTCGTATGAACTTGATAAAATGTCATACGAGATCGTGTATAGACAAGTCGAGAACTCGTAAGCAATAATCTTCTTACTATATATTTCGCCGTGTAAACAGTCGCAGTAATTAATCGCCTAGCGATAAATTACTTGCGAATCTCGTATGACATAATCGTAGGCGAGAATTTAGTTCTTGCTTGTATGTAAACATTATGATACGATAGTCTTATGGCGATTATTGCTTGCGATAGTAGCGTACGATTTCTCGCCAAGAAACGTCCGAGAAACTCTCCCCGTCTAAATGGCCCTTTAGAAAGTTTGATGAGCAATTGCTGATTGCTGTGTTTTTTGGTTTTGATGGTGGAACTAGTCAACGAGTAGCTACACCGTCAAAAACAAAACAAAAAAAGATTATTCAGCGGGTTAAACCGTTATTCATAGTTTGGTTTTGTTTTACGCAAGTTTGAAGGAAAATGCGTGGTCTAATTGAGCTCATTGTCTTTTCTTTGGTATTGCGTACCGACCTATTTTTCTGACTCAAACTATGACCTTTTGTCTATGTCAATCAACTTGTGGACATCGGCACAAATTGTTCATAAACCTTCATAATTATACTTGATATCATAAAACGGAATCAATAATTCAATCGAATCCCCTAACAATTGCCCCTAATCTCATCCCATTTCAATTTTCTTAATAAGTAATAAGAAAAATTCTTCGAAACCCATACTCGAGCTTTGGCAGAATTAAAATTTCCACCGCTCAGTCCTCTAAGACGATCCCAAAGGACTCGATGATAAATATTCATAGAAGGACGGATCCCACGCTGTCAGCGGGTATTTTAGTAAGGACCTAATAAATTTACATGTTTAGGAGATAAGGAAGTCGGTAACAGGATTGAAAATGTTCTCGTAAAATTCACGGATTATCATGGAATGGGAGGATGTTTGATAGCAATGTTATGTCTGGATGATACAGATTTAATAGTAAGTATGTAAAAATATAGTTCGGAAATTCCGTACGACTGGTGAAAAGATTCTCTCCGCTGCCATATCACTAAAAACCTCTTAAGCATAAACAAAATATTTATTTTTTATTTATACAACACATCTCATAGAGTTCATCGTAAAAAGTTATAAGTAGTTCAGACTCGTAGTAACAGCGTTCGTTAATATATTTACTCGTATGTAGGTACTACGCCAATGTTACTGAGGTCGATGCTCCTCCCGAAACTAATACAAATCAAACAATCATAATTGATGCGCACACGCTCATGATTAATGATTGACAGACAGCAGAACAAAATGCAAACACCAAAGAAGAACGCAAAGAAATTAATCAAGGATGTTTCTTAAAACGAACTCGAAACATTAAAAAGCAAGATTTGGAACTCTGTTTATTTACTTGAAGCAAGACGAAAAAGTAGACTAAATGAATGAAGCTACTGACTTCGCAAAGGCTTGTTGACTTAACTAAAATGAAGAAAGCTTTGAGAGCTCTCATATTTTAGCTTGAGACTACATTTCTATCCGGCTACATGAATATTTAGCAACTATGCAATCTTCGGTGAAGTTTCACGATGAAGCTATCAAATTATTTTCAGCTTTTTGCAAGAAACGAGGAGCGTATTTGCTTCATTAACATGTAATCCTACCGAATTGTTTCTTTTCTGTTTTGTTAATGAATGCTAGCTCTATTGCTTTTTTGTTTCGCGAGGCTACATACTGATGGCTAGCTTCCTTTCAGCCGACATAGAACTTCCGTTTGTTTATTTATTTTTAAGCTTATTGTAACTAGAATTTGTCTAGATACTATTTATTTTAATAGGTACTACGGAATTTTGTTGATGTTATTTACTGAGTTTTAATGGTTAGAATGAGTCACTTTGATTAAAGGTCATGTCATTCGTATTGTCGTAGGTTTGCTATCAAAATCGACTATTTAAACGTGCTTGTTTTATTTATTTTTTAAATCCGTAGGCCCCTTGACAAGGTCACTGCGTTCGTCAACAACTGACATACGCCAATGAATAACCGTAGATGTTATTCCAAAAACGAATTTCCTAACATTTAATTGGCTTTTGACGTACAACCGCAGGAAGTGACTTCGTACAAGCGTTCTTTGTACAATTTCCAGTGCTAAAACGGTCCAAAGATAATACAAAATCTCGTTTCCCCAATCAACAGTTTCACTGTACAGTATAAATTTTATTATGAGCGTAACGTGGGTAGTTTGTGCGTTATCGCATGCCCGTTCATGCTCATCCAATATGAATGACAAGGAATACTTCGCTTTTATATCGCCATTCCAAACTGTTTGCAGCAACTTTACGATGATATTTTTTTTTTACACAAAAGTAGGACTTACGTAAACGGTTTAGGGCTTAAATCTAGTTTTATTATGATTGCGTAGTTGTAGTTATAGTCGGACGAACAATAAAAAGTTTATTCTTTTCTATTCGATTACATATAATAAGGCTCAACACATGTTAAATCGATCAGAAACTGCTCTGGTTAAAGTAAGCACATTTTTTTCAATATTATTAGTTTCGATTTTCAACCAATCGAGTTTGTTCTTATAATCGAAACATAAATTGAAACGAAATATTCCAAGAGCTTCAATCGTTGTAGCGGCGAAACTTCAAACGTGTTTGAAGATTTTTTAAGTGTTTGTTTGTCTAATTAAAGAAACAGACGTTTTTGTTCGACATGTTTTCTTAAGCTTCGGCCATGTTTTGTCATAGTTTTTTACGGATTTTATAGTCTTACAGTCAAAGAAACTAAAAAGACGTTCTTGAAAATGAATGAAATTGTAGAATTTTCAAGTTGGTTTATAAATAGACTAAACCTGAACTGAATGACCAATTTATGTATTTGTCAGTAAGTCAGTAATTGCAATGTGAAAGAAAACATCTTAAGGCGAATAGAAATAGGAGGTCCTAAATCTATTCTCTTGTGTATCACCACAAGAACTAAAATTAAAAATCTTATCAAAGGTTTGGTATACATCTATAAAACCGCCATTTTAATTGTACACTTAAAACTAACGAATATGAATGTATGAGCTGTGTTAGAATTTTAAATAAAGAAAAGACTTTTCGTTTCTAACCGTAAAATTTTCTTTGTCCCTAGGTCTTAGCGGTTCGAAAGCCGACATGCAGCACAGGCGGGAAGTGTTCGGCTCGAACCTGATCCCACCAAAGCCCCCCAAGACGTTCCTAACGTTAGTTTGGGAGGCCCTGCAAGACGTGACCCTTATTATCCTGGAGGTGGCAGCCGTGGTCTCCTTAGGGTTGAGTTTCTACAAACCGTCAGATGACCCTACTGATGTTGGTAAGTTTTAAGCACCTTTTAGTACCTATGTCAAGGATAGGTCCACTTTAAGACTAGAATATTTAAAAGAATCGGTCCTCGTCCATACTTTTGGAAAACTTAGCAAAAGCACTGATATTATTGATGTACGAATGTGAACGAAAGTGAAGAAGCGTTCATAGTTTCTGGCTATCCCCTTAGGATAATTCATTATATTAAGTTCGTAGTGGAAGTCCTGAAATTCAAGCACCTGAGCTTGCAACAGATGCAACTCAAAGGCAATTTATATATGAATTGTCGTCTACATTAATCATGTCCAATTCTGTAACATATCCAGTCACATTGTTCCATAAACTCATCCCCGTAACTGTCACTATAAGATACCATGAAAAGGTTACGATCGATCGCAAACCCCATGTGCTCAATGTGAATAATTCAGAGCCGACTTTTTGCCCCGTTCTAACGCGTAGGCCACATGCAAAGTCTTTAGTTGAACACAATATAAATGTTCTAGATAGTTGATGTTGTCGATGTGTGTATATAGCCTTGCAAAGCGTCAGTTAGCATTAGTAAGGATATACATAAGTCCCCATGGACCTTATGGATTATTAAAATGCTTACTGTAATTGGCGATGTTCTCAACAAAATTAATAGAAGCTTTGTAGGAGCACATCTAAGAAAACTGTCCCGAAAAGATATAGTCAAGTTTGGAATGAGAATTCACAAGTTTCTTATTCTTTCTACGATCTGTTTATTCAATTAGGTAACCGCATCATAAAAATCCAGTAAGACAATTCGATTAATCTCTATTAAATAAACTTTCGTAAATTAAGTATATTAGAAAACCTTAGAGTAAGGTAATGTATATTAATTAATGTATTTTTTCTTTTCAATAACAATATGGAAACATTAGACGATCCTGGTAAGATAATGTGATTAGATTAGAAGTAACACGGTTGTTCGTTGTTAGAGCTATGTAGGTACTCGAGTACGATTGGCGAATAGATATATCACAATTATTATTCTGGGCACACACTTGACCAACGAAAGGCGAAAAGCTTTCCTTCCGAACCTCCGTTGTCGTTCGCGAAAGCATCTCGACGTAGTCAAGGAAGACTAGTGAAAGTACAGTTTAGGCTTTCGTTGGTTTGCCTGCACCCAGCCTCCCAACAAAATTCCTTTATACGACACTTGCAACTAAATCGATACTTTGTTGTTCTACTAAGTCTCTGTGTTCGGGTATTCTTATGTCTGTTTCTATACCATGGTTTTCACATGAGTGAATCGTAGTGCTGATATTGATATGATTTCGCTTCCACAAATAACAAAATATAGTACCATTATTTGATGGAATTCGAAAAAAACTGTGTTGAATCAAGATCGTACCGAGAATGACTTAATATCAGCACTAAAGCGTGAATTGGCACTAAATACCAAAACTTTTGCATCTTGATCAAATGATCTGTATCTAAAATGACATATGCTGCATTTTCTAGTCGAAATTCGCCTAGAAACACAGAACTATTCAATAAAACCAATTGTAAAACAGCACTTTTTGAAAGCGGTTAATGATATGTTTTCCGCAAGATTCGACCACGAAATGCAGTTTCTATTCTAAAGTAACGACTTTCGACCTTATGTGGTCATTACTAGAGACCATGGTAATGGGGCATGTTATATTGATTTAGTTGCGCATATATCTTGAGTACCACATTGTAGAATGCACCCTGTAACCCTGTCCGACCCTGTAGGTTTGTCTGTCCGCTTGCTAATACATTATAAACACTCTGTATTAACTACAAATTTAGCAATTTCCTGAACTATGACATTTTAATATATAGAAACATCATCCGTAAGAAATACATCGTCAAATATGATTTGAACTTCATCTGTCTAAATATTTTCGATAAATTAAAATCTACATTCCTTCTTAATGATAACAAAGCGAATGATACCAACAACGTTACAGCTAGATTGGTTGACCGATATTGTGAAGGCATACCTGAATTCAATGAACTGAAATGAATCTACCTAATCATACCGCGAGGCTTGGCTGCCAACGAATTGAAATACGATCACATGCATATTTCAACAAATTACGTGTGAAATGACCGAAATTCACAATTCACATGTATAATTGTAATAGAATTATATGGATTTGGCTGATAATATTAAAATTATTTAAAGTATCAAATGGAACGTCTCTTTTATCTTATACCTTTGAATGCCGAGTCTCTTTTCCGAGGTTTTTAATGTCACCTGTTATAAATCATGACATGCTAATCCTCTGCTATTAAGAATTTTATTATGAGTCTGCCTCACACTTAAGTGTACATATTACTGAAGGTTATTATTTGTGTGACAGTTACCAAAATATATGAGTAGTACACATAGAAGTCCCAGAACTTTTATAAATACAATATCATCATATTTTGTATTATTATCAGTTGATATGTTATTGTTATTATTAACACCGCCCATATCAATAGTATTGCGTGCTTAGTCTAGATCTTCACTATTTGTATCATTCGTAGCTCTCACAAGATTCATTTAAGAGAAATAGATATAGCCTTAATCAAAAGCGGTCACAGCATTGCCATCCCATCAATTAGTCCAGTGAATATTACAGCCACTATTAAATTGAATGCCACACCGTTATTGAATCTGTATTCCACCTGATACGGTTTATGATATCTCCCTTCTCTCTCCTACTCTATATCTTCTCTGTCTACGTCTCCTTCTAGTAGTGCGATTGTTTTACCGTTGTAGTGATGTTCGTCTACGATGTTTGTTTAAATGGAGTCTTTAAGGATAGTTACTTTAATGTTTAGTGAATGGTAATTAATGTTTATAGCTATTGTTATTATTTATGTATCTCCAACTCTTCTGATAAATAAATAGAACTAATCCTAGAAATATCCTAGATCTTTTTAAATTGTAAATGATTGTCGAAAATTTTAATGTAGTCTTAATTGTAAGAGGTAACGCTTCGCTAAATGTCCTGCTATATGCTTTAATTAGAATAATATATACTTCAAATATTAGTTAATACTGATCTACAGTAATACTTCAAGCTTGTATTGGTGTACTCCTATTCAAGCCAACAGCTTTGAGCCTCTGCTTAATTACCACCCAAAAATAATCATTAAATAATATATCTGTCGCAGCCAACTAGCTTAATTAGCCTTTCAGTTTCAGCCTAGCCATTTTATTAAACGGCGCCGTTCAACTAGCGGCCAGAATGATATTCATTATAGGTTAGGCTGGAACTGTGACCAACCACGCGCAAGCCGAACTGGTTACAGTAACTAAGCCAGGGCACCCCGACCAAAATGGGTTAGGTTAGAACTGTGACCAACGGCGCGCGAGCCGAGCGAGCGAAGCGAGCGTTGCCGCGGCAACGGCCGGCGAGCACTACTTCCAGCTAGGCTGTTTTAACTAAACTGCTAATAAAGCTAGTTGAGTGTGACATATCCACTATGTATATTAATTATGATTATTGCTCTACTGCTCAGCCAGTCATCACTAAGCTTTACTTTAAAACTTAAATTTAAGGTTGATACTTTTGAGTTAGCACTTTTAAAACCGTATACCTCACTCAAGAATCCAGCATTACTTAAAACTAGTTCCACTAGATTCTGGGTTCGATTCCCCCAGGTCGGACAAAGTGTTATTGGGTTTTGCCATCTGGAATTTCTCAGTAGCAACCAGGAGTCTTTGAGATTTGTGGCCGGTTGATGGCAATAGGCTCGCCCCCTATTACATGGGACTTAAAAATAACTCGCGAAATGTGGGTGTACGAAGTACCTCTGCCTAACTCTTCGAGGAATACAGGCGCGATGCTATGTTATGGTATTTCTGTATTTCACACTAGTAAAAAGACCGAAAATAAACAAGTTTATCGAAAAACCCAAAGAGCATTTAATTAAATAAAGCCAAGCCGTGGCAAGTTCAAATTAGTCGATAGCGGATGGTGGATACTTACTATCGTGGCCCGTTCATTTGTTATTCATTGAGCGCTCAACGCTTTAATGAGTTTAACACTCCTTATCGGGACCTTGGTGCTTCCTGGCTGACTGATTGTTTAAACAGTAGTCCACGGAAGAGAAGAACAAAATAATTGGGCTAAAAAAAAAGCATTGGCAAAAGCTAAGAGTACTCTAAAGCTAAACAAAGTTTTTAAAAAATACCTCTAAATAACTAAATAAATTGGAAATATGTAGCAGTGTTGTATTAAATAGCAAAATTAAACTATGGACTTTAGTGTTGCTGTGTTAAAACTGTTAAATGTACTATCGAAGAAATCTAAGCAATTTGAAAACAAAATCCAGTGAACACGATGACCACATCTGTTACCGCCCTGGTTCTTTAGTGGCCGAGCGCTGCATGCAGAAATAGTCCTTACTGTGAACTTCTTCGATGGTATATCTTAAAATTATATTTATCTATTTACGAACAGCTGCAGAGAAATGTCACCCCTTAGCAATATATCAATACATTGCTAGGGGGTGACATTTCTCTGCAGGTAGGTAACTGTACACCATATAATATAATATGTATTACCTATTGCATCTATTTATTCCTACTACGTATTACCCTATGTAACTGTGTTTCTCATCCATTTAGAAGAATGTTTAGAACACCTTGTAATATTTTTACCCATCGGCGAAGTCCAAAGGAAGGGTAATGTTTTTATCAATATAATTCATGTATTTAACAGTTATTTAATACATTTTTCAGCTCATTTTGACGAAGAGGAAGGTCACTATCAATGGATCGAAGGTCTGGCGATCTTAATATCAGTCATAGTCGTCGTTATAGTTACTGCATTCAACGACTATACAAAAGAACGGCAATTCAGGTATGTGGAAAATACTTTAACTTAATTTTATTAACCAACTTGCTTTTTCCGGGGATCTCGGAAATTATCCCACGGGATCGTACTACCATCTATCTGTGTACCAAATTTCATCCAAATCCTTTCTGCCGCTTTCCCGTGATTGAGTAACAAACTTTCACATTTATAAAATACGATGACGTATATTTAGTAACCTAATCCGCTTAACTCTTCTTAAAGAGTCATAAAGAACCCTGTAAGAAATCTCACACGTGTTTCACCTCTCAACGAGGCATCCTCAGGATGACGATTGACTTGTTGCGAAACCGGACACGACGTGTTGCCACGTCAAGCGCCGAACGCAGTGTGAGGATAATAAATAATTATATGGACTGATCAGATAGATTGGTGAAGGCTTGAATAAAAAGCAACCTACGCGGTGGTGACGGCAATTATCATTTTGCAAGACTATCTACATTTTTCCAACTTAATATCGTCAGTTCAATAACCTTTTATTTAGATGTTATTCCCTATGCACTAATGTTATTATCTTTTATCGCTTCTTTATCGAGAATTTTTATTAACAACTGGGTAATTTTTCAACCCAAGTCATACGATCAATGTTTGTTATTTTTTCACATGAGATCAGGTCTTTGTCCTGCAGTGATACAATTACTTACAGACCGGTGTGCCTTTCATGGCTAGTAATGTTTCCGTCAAAACTAAAAAACTTTATTTGTTCGGGATCTCGATAAGGGAAGTGGCCTATGCCCTGCTGTGGGACAGTGTGAAGCTTAACAGATTTCTCGTTCTACTCGGTCCCTTAGTGAGGATCGTGACCCTTCTTGTTGATGTCTTGTCCTGGTTTGGCGCCAATTATATCGGTCGGATTGTACATAAAGATGGACCTTTACATATACTCATTTAGTCCTATTTCCCATATTCCAGAGGGCTCCAAAATCGTATAGAAGGCGAGCATAAGTTCGCCGTGATCCGGGCGAACGAGGTAAATCAAGTGCCGATCTGCGATATAGTCTGCGGGGACATATGTCAGATCAAGTACGGTGACCTGCTGCCCGCTGACGGTATACTGTTGCAGAGCAATGATTTGAAGGTATGTAGAAATCAACTGTCTGAATCATTTGAAGAGCATAAAATATCTATGAGGGTCTTGTAGAGCTTTAACAGCTAAAAGAATTCTTGAAGAGCAGCGCATAAAGAAGTCGTATTTAACTTGCAAATGGAAGTTTGCAAGGTGCCACAAAGTTAGGTAGTAGCTCATAATGGTATTCGAGAGAGTGCCAAGGAGGTTACATATTCCATGAACACTGGCTTGCTAGGTAGGCTTCATTGTTCCTATGGATACATCACATACACATTCCTACTCCTTCCTTATTCTGTTTGAAAACTTATTTAAACCAAGATAAACGATGATAATATAGAGGTATGTGGAACAGGGTGTAAAGTTCAGTCATCCTCTATTGAAAAGGGAGGACCCTCCGACTAGACGGGTGTTGTGTCTGGTGGGCAACTGCCCGACGATTGATGTCGGGAAGTTGTATATAATATGCTAGCGAGATGCAGGATTTTGCGTGACGTCAGTGTGATGTAGAATGCCGCCAAAATAACACAAAACAATACAAGAAATCAATAAAACTGGGCTTGCCAGTGTTAAATAACCTGAGCAACGAACTATCTTACAAATTATCTGTTAAAGATATACCTATTCCATCTGATGATTCATTCTACTAGCTAGCTAGCTATGTCGTTGTGTTTTTCAATGAGTATTGAAAAACACAACGACATAGCTTCTTCAAACATATGTCGTAATACTGCGGTTACTAACTATGTCAATACATATTATCTGTACTAATAGACAGGTACTTGTGTATCTTAAAGTCTATACGAATCGTTGTTTCCAATTTGATGTTATTTTCACTCAAACAAATATCAACTTTATATTAGTGTAAATTAAGTTGAGATCAGAATGACACGTCCTATTCAAAAAGTCATAAAAATCTTGTTTTATGTGTAGTTATTTTCTGAAAACACATTTGTTTACAAACTCGAACTCAAAGCATTTATTTCAATTAAACCATTTACAGGCACTTTTGAATTGTCAAGGGGTCGGTCAGTCAATAATATGAAGCTAGTTGCCCATTCCAAAGCGTAGTAGGTACCTATGGAGAAGAACGGGCAAGAAACTCCACGGACACTCTTTTAAATCAAAAATTTGATACAAATTATAGGTTACATCATTCATTTTGAAATTATGCATGTGAGAACAATGTAGAAAGACGTGCACGTTCGTAAAAGCGTCCGCAATAAAAAGAAAAAAATTAAGAATCATTGTAAAACTTAAAATAAATTAAAATAAGCCATGGCAGCTAAGAGATGACCAGTCCCAACTGACGGCGCCCGTTCACGAACATGACGCATGTATCAGCACCATTCAGCTCAACCATTTTGAAGGGAGCTACATGTTCGGAAACTAAATACCCAACGCAGTATACATATCTGTTCATAGTCAGGTAGTTCCATGCTATCTGATTTGTACGATTATTGATATAATGTGCGTCAATTGATAACCGAGTGCCTCGCCATTGATAACGCGTTATTGGGTTATCGGTTGTAACTATGTTACCTAAATGAAAAATGCCTGCATAAAAAATATGAAAATATTTGTTGTCATGTCTAGACTTATCTGTTACCATGTTGGGGTTGCCATCCAGTCTAAACGAAAGAGACAAAATATTACGTAGCGTTATCTATTGATTATGTGCTTCAAGCCTTCTCTCTGCGAGAGGGAAGCTGGTTACAAATTTACAATTCACCCTGAGGTCCTAAAACAGTCAAGAGCCAAAATTCAAGTGATTTAAGTGGCTATGATGTAATTCGAAGTGGTAGCCCAATGGTAACGGCCCTGATTTACGAGTTGTAGGTCGTAAGTTCGAACCCAGGCCGGCGTTTTACTTTGAGTAAATAATTTCATTACCACCGCTCTCAAAACGGTGAAGGAAAACATCGTGAGGAAACCGGCATATCCTAGAACCAAAATTCGAAGACATGTCATCTACCAACGCGCACTGGGCCCGCGTGGTGGATTACGGCCCACTCCCTCTCACAGTGAGGAGGCCTTTGTCCCAACAGTGGGGACATTGGTAGGCTGATTTTGGTGAATGTAATTACATACTGCTTCAATTTGATATCCGCATCCCCATTAATAAGGCTGACCTGGAAATACTTTAGGATAGATAAGCAATATGTCTAATTCAGTCATGTCAACCTGTACTTACAAAACGCGACGTATTCAGTGTCGATTCTTAAACGAGTGCTAAATAAAAAGTGTGTGGCTGATCCTTATCGGAAAACCAGGTAACTAACTTGACACAGTTTACTAGCTGCGCCGCGCGGTTTCGCCCGCATATTTCTCGATCCCTTCAAAATCAAAAACTAGGCTGAGAATCAGCAGTTTTCGAACGTCAGACAGACCCCCAAAAACGCCCGCTCTTCACCACTTCCTAGTGCTTTAGCTGGGAAGAAGTGGCGCAACAAACTTGCGAGTAGCTTAGGAATATCGGGATACAAATTTCCTATGTCAGGTCATGGTTTTCCATGTGCTAAATTTCATCCAAATCCGCTGTTTTAGTATGAAAACGTAACAAAAAAGAACTCACTTTCGCATTTATTATATTAGTTTCAAGCATGACTTCTAATAAGTATACTGGTAAAAAAAAACTCAAGCAACACCCCTCCCCCCTCTGGCGGTAACCAGAGCATTCGAATACCTTTTAAGCAAGAGTATTACAAGCATCTTCTGGACACGCTCGATCCATCAGACCTCATGTATCGTTTTCCATCAGGCGTCATCGAAGTCAAGAGCAGGTCCAACCCACAATAAATAAATAAATAAGTATTGGTTATATGCTCGCTATTACATGGGACTTAAACATAACTGGCGAAATGTGGGTGTACTATAGGTATAGTTCGATTCACACTTAATGGCGGCTCGGAAGTTAGTTACTCGCTGCGCAGTACCCCACCCCTCACCCCCGCTGACCCATAAACACGTTACTGCGCAGCGACTCTCCTCATGTTCCAGGCGCCTTTAAGTTTGAATCGAGCTGTACACCTCTTTGGGGATTACAGGCGCGATAGTAGACAATAGTGTGTGAGAACAAGAAGAGAAAATATATAGTCTTAAACTAAAATATTGAAATAAACTTGTAGGTTTATTCCTTCTGTAACCTTATCCAAACACATCAAACCATACTATCAAGTATTAGGTACTGTCATACCTGCTGCCTGCACGCCAAGATACACACAATTGTACGATTTGCGTCATTACTAGTCATTAGCAAGCCTAGATTGATCCGATAAGGCCTCATTTTAAGATACCACTGAAGTTTTAGATAACGGCCATTTTTTATTATTATATTATTATGTGTATATTTGTCGAGTGCTGATTTAGCGAGAATTATGTCATGTGATTGTTTGATTGTGACATTCTTTTGTAAAATTATGGTAGTAGATAATGTAGGTATGTTGGTAATTATTTGCGAAAGATGTTATGTAAAAGTCAACATGATGAATAGCGTAAATCCTTGATAATACTTTTGTTGATCTGTATGTTTTAGTCGTATTTTTTACACTATTACGTAAAGTTAAATACACTTATAATAAACGCATTGCACACAGGCCAGTAGCACACCTCCGCCACAAAACCGTAGCAGCGAAACCGCAGTAGTTCAATTCAACTGGCTCGCGCCATGTTCCGCTACTCGAATTTCGAATAGCGGAACATGACGCACGTCAGTTGAATTGAACTACTGCGGTTTCGCGGCGAAGATGTGCTACCGGCGACAGTTCCGGATTAACGATGCGCGGGGCCCGTAGCAAATTTTATCGAGGAGCCCTTGATCTGATATGGGTTCTGTATAGAGTGGTAGAAAAAACAATACTCAATACGTTTATTTGCCATCAACTTCTAGAAGTTATGTTAAAATTGTATTACCGATTGTCTGACGTGGATTGTCGGAAAAGGTGTTACGTATTACGTTTTTGACATCAAGTAAATTTAATCAATATTAAATTTCACTCAAAAAATTACGCTCTGGCGGAGTTGGGTTAGGATACGCGGGGCCCCCTATTGCGCAGGGCCCATAGCAATTGCTACTATTACACTTCGCCGCATGCGAACTCCACATCATACTGACGTCACGCATTATCCGGAATCGAGCAAGCAGCGTTTACTGCTCAACTAACATATATATAACGTCTCGACATTAATCGTCGGGCAGTTGCCCGCCTGACCTGACACCCGTCTGGTCGGAGGATCCTCCCTTTTCTATAGAGGATGTTTGAACTTAACACCCTGTTCCTCGTACCTCTATACACACAAAACACAATGTACGCCACTACTTCCATTACCAACTAGAAGCACTAATTTCAATTAAACCATTCAGGCACTTGAATTGTCAAGGAGTCGGCCAGGCAGAAAGATGTAACTAGTTACCCATTTCAAAGGCAAATCAGCTTCATAAACATCGGTGAAATACCCGAAAAGTTATTTTTTAACACTAAGAGCATCATTCATAGGGCTGATTTTGACTTTGCTAAGAAGGCATTATCATATAAATATGAACCATATCAGACCCTTACGTTGCATACCCAAGTAAAGTATAAGAGCAATATCTCTCTTAAAATAGGACAATTTCAACCAAGACCACCTGACCAGACACGTTTTACACAATTCCCCGAAACGAAAAACCCCTGTATGTCTAATCTATTAAAGAAGAAAATCGAAGACGAAAAAGTATTTATTAAGACAAAGAGATCTCAAATTAAACTAAACACACACACAGAAAGTCCTCTGCGAGGCCAAAAGCTCCTATCTCAGAAAAAGCTTCAAAGCTTTTATTAAAGCTATAAATGAATGATTACAACTGAAATCTATACTTTTCACTGTATGTTCCAGGTTGATGAATCGTCGCTGACTGGCGAATCGGACCATGTCAAAAAGGGTGAAGCATTTGATCCCATGGTGCTATCCGGTACCCACGTTATGGAAGGTATGTTAAATCCTTATCATAAGGTACTTCGCTGTCTTCATCATTTCAGCCGAAAGACGTCCACTGCTGGACATAGGCCTTCCCCAAGCACCGCCAGTTCGCCCGTTCTGTGTTTTCCGCATGCAGCGGATTCCTGCGGCGTTCTCAAGGTTATGGGCCCACCTTGTAGGAGGCCTTCCAACGCTACGTCTTCCGGTACGCGGTCGCCACTCCAGAACCTTTCGGATCCATCGGCCATCTGTTCAGCGAGGAATGAGCCCTGCCCACTACCACACTGTCGTACTATGGAGCATAATATCGAAGAAAATGTGACAAACGCTTTACACATATCATTGAACGTAAGCATGTAGATGAGATATCCATGATAAAGAATGGACGTAAAGAATTGCTGTATCACCATGTTTGACAAACCGAATTGGTGATTGCAGTATACAGGAAGTTTTTGTAAAAAAGCCCTTTTGTTGTATTTAACCTACCCATGAAAATTGATTCTGTTTGCTGTATTTTTTCCGGCATTCTAGAGCCAGACTCTAGAGCTCTAGTGCCGGAATACAGCAATATAAAGAAACATCAAGGGACACATAGAAGTGCTTGTGCTAAGTAATAACAGCCGCACGGGTCGATCGATCAGTTTAAGCTACGCTTGCCGCGGTTGGTCCGTGGATGGGTGACCATTTTGACATACCAATACCCCTCCGTGCCTCTTAAAGCACGTTAAGCCGTTTGTCCTGGCTGTCATCCGTGGATCTTTAACAGTCGTTAGAAGCTCGAAAGTCTGACAACCTGTCTTACCAAAGGGGTATAGGATTACCCAGTTACTGGGTTGTGGAGGTCAGATAGGCAGTCGCTCCATTTAAAATACTGGTATTCAGCTGCATCCGGTAAGACTGGGCAGATGATGACGCTGTTTATTCTCAACCCTAACCCGAACATTCCAGGCTCCGGCAAAATGCTGGTAACAGCGGTCGGCGTGAACTCCCAAGCTGGTATCATCTTCACTCTACTGGGCGCGGCCGTAGAGAAGGAACACAAGGAAATCAAGCAGATGAAGAAAGGTCAGTGCCCCTCTGTTCTGCTCGCTAACGTAGCATAGTGAACTGTCCCTAGACATGTACCGCCTTTCTGATGACAGGTGATGGCCATGTCATGTTCTTGTTTGTGATTTGTCTGTGATTGTTACAAAATTGGGGGTTTTTTGTAGTGAAACGTAGTGAAAATCGTCATCAGAAAGGTTGTCCTATAGCAAAAACCCCGCAACATAGTTTAGCTGTTACTTTGCTCATTTGTGTAAGCTTGCAACCTGCTTTATCAAAAGTGTACCTTAAGTCAAAGCGATAAAGTGTAATTTAGCTTGCCTAAATGAGCATAGTACGCCCCGATGCTTGGTGCATACATTAGTGTAACCAGTGACGTATGACCCCCTCCCCCTTGTCATTGAGCCAACGCACTCCCCTCTCCTTTTGAAAGGGGAAAAATCATAACGAAATTGGTAAAATGTTTTAGTTTACACTTTTGGCCACAAAAAGTAAAGCTTGCGTAGTAAAGTAAAACTTTATGTTTTTTTTTACCAATTTCGTCCCTAAAGTGAGATTATTTTATTTATTGATGACTGAATGATATCGAATGTTATTACGTTTTTTGTCTTGAGTTTAGTGCCCATACAGTCTTGTTGAACGTTGTCTGTCTATGTTATATGTTTTAACTAATAGCCTGAAATGTTTTGTGACAGCATGACATATTTTAAAGTGATTTTTTCCCATAAATTATATGTACGATCGATGTTGTTAAATATATAAATTATTGTTCTGACTCAATAAAGAAATAATCTCTTTTAAGAATCATAAAACTATAATTAAAATGATCCTAAAAGCATACATTTGTAAATGCAATTTTAGTCGCTATGTTTGAGCAGTTGAGGCAGTGAAAATATACTCAATTTCATTTCAAACTGTATTTTTAATGGTATTCATGAGACAGAGATAAAAATCATAAGTTTAATTTTCTCTCTTGTGTATATTGGTTTCTCAAATGCTTAAACAGTTTATGACATGAAACCCTTTAGATTTAGTACCATGACCAAACATAGTGTGATCCGTACAATGACATCCAACTTTTTTTTCTCCACCCCCGACCCCGGCCTGCCGCACGCACCTCCATGTCGCCGATCAACAAAAAATATAATTAAAAACAAAATTAAAATCTAAATAAAAACATACACATTCAATGCATCGTGTTACTGTCGTGTTGACTGCATGATGTATAATCGAAATATTATCCAATCGTTGTCATAAATGTGTATGCTTGTCTGATTTTTATTGGATAAAAAATATCAATGGATATTGGAAAATTTGACGCAAGTAGAACGCAAGCAGCAACGCAAGTCTACGCAACGCAAGAGTCTGCGCGGTAAGTAACCTCCTTTGCTATGCCCCGCTTTACGTACTACCCTCCGTACACTCAGGGCCAGAAAATATACGCCTTATGTTCTATTTTACGTATATAAAGGGTGGTGGTGCTTAGTTTTGTGGCTTCGAGCTTACCTGTGGGACTGGGTAGATAAATCTGTCCTTAAGTGTACTCTTAATGACATACTACTTTTAAGACATAATCTTGATAGTAATAATTACAGTAGTATGTTCCTATTTAATACAGTAATAGAACTTTAGATTACAAAGTAATTTTACTAATTTTCTCGGCGGTAAAACGTAGGTTCTTAAATTATACTAAATAAATTGTAAAATAATATAAATACCATATTTCATTTTCATATAACAGCATCCTAGTGCATTCTTCTGTAGCAACACTTATGTAGTGTTCCTATTACCCTTTAATATTGTGTATTTAAGCATCTTGATCTTCTTCTAATATTAACTGAAGCAAATGTAGATAGAATTAAAAGCAAAAAAAGAACACCCTCGTGCACAATTTGTCAGAGTCCAAATTTAAAGTTTTTTTTTTTTGTTCGTTTCTAGTAATTTTTGTATTGACACAATTTTTTTTTTTTTCAAAATTTTGATTACAAATTGCCAGCCAGTAATCAAACGTACAACAATAACAAATAATAAAAAAAAACATTTGTTGTTCATGTTCATCGTTTAATTTCTGGCTGTTTCACAGTAAAATCTATTGGCATATAGTAAGATTCTATTCAATTCTGAGCTTAATATTCCAATATTAAATATTAAAATGGAAAAAAAAACATGCATGAGCGACAATAGCCCAATAACTGAAACGTTGCCTGGCAAATGAGAAATTGGGAATTTTGCATCTGTTGTAAACTTACTGTGAACTCATTTCTCTTACAATCTTTATACCTGGGGCTGTGTTAAAGCTATCATCGTTCCATTGTGAAAAAGCGATAGTGCTATTCGTCCCATATAGCTCCATCTCTCTCTGACACTGGAACAATTATGGCATTAGAGCTTGCATTTTGAAAGAGGGCAACTTCGAAAATAGATGTCTAATATTTCGCTGTTTTGATTAATTTGGCAATATTACTGTATGGAGATCTGAAATATGGCTAACTAGTGCACTGAAGTATTGATTAGGCAATGCAATCATTAATATCTTTACACCGAAGATATAGTTTTAGATGTAAAAAAGTATTTAGAAAATTTTAAAATTTCTTGTTTACACCTAAAACGATTACAATACCAAATTCACGCCAGAATAATTGAAATTCGAGTAGCGGAACATGACGCGAGCCAGTTGAATTGAACTACTGCGGTTTCGCTGCTATGGTTTCGCGGCTGAGATGTGCTACCGGCCGGCGTCAGTGTTATAATTTCAATTCATTATTAATATTCTAGTTCACTAGTTAGCGATATTTCATATTTGCATAGATTAATATTGCCAAATTAATCAAAACTGCTAAATATTTGACAGCTATTTGCGACGTTGCCAACTTGCAGAATAAACGCTCATAACACGTCATAGTACTGCCCCTGTGCTAGAAAGGAGGTTTACCGTAAAAATACAACTGGTGGTATTCTCAATATTTTGATAGTCAGTCTTGTGTACAGATAACGAAATTATGATACTACTACAGATATTGAACTCATTAAGTTCGTTGTTCAGCGCACTCATGTGTAATAGCTGGCGGATGGAAAACTTCGATTTCCAATAAGTTTCGTCCGAAGAAGCATTACCAATGCGTGCACTTCACGACAAATATAATAAGCCATATATCTGTATAGCAACATAATTAAATTTTTTGAGCTATTATCGCTTCAAAATCCCCACGACAATCCCCTAAAAGATCCGTCTACAAACAGGTGATGAGGACGCAACCCTCCCCGCCTCGGGTAACAACTTCGGCGCCAACCACACGCTGCCCGACGACAACCACGTGGCGCCGGAGCCCGACAAGCCGCCTCCGGAGACCTCGCACAAGAAGGAGAAGTCTGTACTGCAGGCTAAGCTCACCAAGTTGGCTATACAAGTGAGTTCAATCTATTATTGTTTTTGTTCTTAGAATAGTCTTTTTTTTTTCTGGGTCGTAATCCTCATCGAGGTCTTCCACCCTGGGGAGGACAGAGGAGTCTGTCAGACTCTTAGTAAGTCTTAAAATCACAAGGGTGACGGTGTACCCTCGCACTCTTGCGTCGTGGGGCCAATGCCGTTGCCCCGGACTGGTGGGCCCCGTCCCGTAGAGAGTGAGCTGTTGAAACTCCCTCGTTACGCCTTACAGAGGCGCGCGTGGATTACTACGCCATCTCGAGTCTTATATGTCCCCGGTGGCGACGTATGTCCCCGACTCCGTCGCCCCTTGACCGATTTAGGGGGGCTGGAAGAGGGCGTTATCTACCTTCAGAGCAGTCTCAAAGTCTCAGTCTAATATAATATCAAGAACGGTCTAGCTAGAACATCACTACAACCAACCGAAGACAACACAGATTTACTCATTATTTATTTATGCCACCATAGAGAACTTGGGAGAAAATCAGCGTTGACAAATGAGGCGATAGAACACCATAGGTTAGAAACGGCTATCTCTAAAGATAACGATGAACCTTCCTAGGCAGTTTTGTGATTTTAACACCTCGATTTTAGACCTTAATTTTTGCAACTAGTCACTTCAAAATATCTTGTCAAAAAATTCATCAAATATATTCTTTTTTATTGTTTATCGATACTCTTCACGGCCGCGGAGTTTGGTTAACTAATTTTAAATGTACTTGTATAACTTACGGAATGAAATCTATATTAATAATACGTGAAGCAAACACTTTATGAAAATTACGCAGATGGAGGAATATGAAATTTAGTACAGTTAAAGTTTATACGGAGAATGAGTGCAGAAAGCTAATATTTTTATATCATATGCATTAGAAATAAATTAAATAAAAAAACATTACACACACTACCATGAGTTTGACACAAGATGGCTACCTTAGAATAATGACATGGCAGCATGGAATTAGTATGTACTATACAACTTCACATTTAAATGAATTATGGTCGAATTTCGAACACTGAGCGACCACTAGTAAATATGAATGCCTATTCCTCCGAGGTATACAGATGTGATTTGATTTTATACTACGTTATTTTATTTCTAAACTAACCTTTATTCACAGATCGGTTACGCCGGCTCAACGATCGCAGTTCTCACCGTCATCATCCTGGTCATCAACTTCTCCGTGCACACGTTCGTGGTCGAGCAGAAGCCGTGGAAGGCGACGTACGTCAACAACCTCGTGAAGTTTTTCATCATCGGTGTGACCGTGTTGGTGGTAGCCGTGCCTGAGGGGTTGCCCTTAGCTGTTACGTTGTCGCTTGCTTATTCTGTCAAGGTAAGATTCCTCTTAATTTAATGGGAACAGACGCACGGGTCAATCCGTCAGCTTGCCGGGGTTGGTCCGTGAATGGGTCTTCACATATCGGGACTCCGTGCCTCGGAAAGTACGAGGCGTTGGTCCCGGCTGTCATTCGTGGATGTTTGACATTCAGGAGCAGCTCTATTTGAAGTCGCCTTTCAGTTTTAGCCTCAATTTACAATGCCACGGACCAGAATGGAAGCGAGTTTTTGTAATAATATTGTATATAGCAAAATGAGCTTTATGTCAATTGTGTAACGTGTAAATAAGATCGAGCTTATAACTGTGGGAATTATCTAAACTGCGTCAGAATTCTCCAGAAAACGCGCGACCTGTTATTTGGCTCGTATCTAGTTTCTGCGTTACACTATTGACATAAAGTGCATTATGCTTTGTACAAAAAAATCACTTCCATTCCGTACCGCGACAATGTAAATTAAGGTAGGTGTATTAATTACAGAACAGAAAAACTTGTAAGGTAAGTGTCGATTGAGAGTTTGGAGTATAAGTAGTTAAGAGTCCGTATTACTTCAGCTCAAATTCACTCCTTATCTCTCTCGCACGATACTCCTCGCGGATTGAGTCAGAGGGACACTGAGCGGCGGGTAGAAGGCTCAGAGGCGCCAATAGTTTAGGTGACATCCTTTTACGGCGAAAATACTGAAAAAAAACACAGTATCTTATCATCTTGGTAACTTTGGATTTTTTTCCATATAGAAAATATTATGGAATCGTGTTTTCGTCACACATAGTACTTTTAACATTAATCCTCAACTTTACTATATATTTATTTCAAAATGAATGCTGCAGCATTTTCGATATAAGTGAGGATTATATACTAATGAAATATTAAGAGTCAAAAAACTGTTACTTGTATTTTTTTGTAAAATATGCGTGTCTGCCCTGAGTACAGTATACTACAGTCACAAAACATTGAAATTCGGGACTTGCGGTGTAAGCATGCTATAATGTTTTATACTTCATGTACTTTTCACTACGTTATATAGGTTTCAATTCGATTTCGAGACCGATAAACGAACCATTACTTGTTAGATTCGTGTAATTACAAAACGCAAGAGTACCAGTGCATTTAGGAACTGCTTCTTACTATACTCACTATTCTCCTACGAGAGACTTACGAGTCGGGTCATAGGTTCGAAACCGGGCACGCACTGTACTTTGTGTAAATTATTTCATCAACACTGCTCTCAAAACGGAAAAAGAAAACATCGTGAGTAAACCGGAATGTTCTAAAACCAAATATTCGAAGACCTGTGACATCTACCAACCCGTACTGGGCCTGCGTGGTGGATTATGGCCCACACCTTACGCTGATTATGCTGTTTTTCTCCTAGGGTGTTATATATCCATAATGACAACACCCAAAAATATTAAGATACCTTTATGATACTTTTTGTCCAGAAATAAAGAAATTCTCTGTCTCCCACAGAAAATGATGAAAGACAACAACTTAGTCCGCCACTTGGACGCGTGCGAGACCATGGGTAACGCCACAGCCATCTGTTCCGACAAGACAGGAACACTCACAACCAACCGGATGACGGTCGTACAGTCGTACATCTGCGAGAAACTCTGCAAAGTCATGCCTAACTTCCGAGACATACCGCACGATGTCGCCGAGACTATGGTGGAGGGGATTTCTATCAATGCTGCGTTTACGTCCAGGATTATGGTGAGTTTTTAGTCTGTCTATCTTTAATTTGTGTTAGTCCGCTGGATATGAACTATTCACTATGTTGGAATTAAAATAACGATATTGTCAGTATCCTCTGTGGTTGAGGACTTGAGGTTTCCGGGTGACCTTCTGCCTGATCATCAATTACCATCACGTGAGATGAAGGCTTTCCCGTCGTGTATTAAAAAAAAAACATTTTCTAGACTCCAGATGTTTTTTTTTTTCTAAAGTTCAGCCAAATTGCTTCATGAATGCTAAAAATGCGTTTTAAAGATGGCTTCATCGCACTTTTACGGTGTCCTATATTATTTTATTATCGTGGTGACCACGCTAAGCTTGGGTTTCATTTAGTTGTAAGTTTTATAAACAAATTATTCTGCTTTTAAACCACATGTAAACTTATAAGATTGACTGAGAATACTAAATAATAATACTATCATTTTGAGGGGCTCGTGGCTAAATGATAACAGCCGCACATCGATCGAAGGTTAAGCAAGGCTTGCGGTCGGTTCGTGGATGGGTGACACCATCTATTACATATCGAGACCCCTCCGTGCCTCGGAAAGCACGTTAAGTCGTTACGGGTCTTCAGAAGCCCAAAAGTCTAACAACCAGTCTTATCAAAGGGTGATCGTGTTACCCAGTAACTGGATTGTGGAGGTCAGATAGGCAGTCGCTCCATGTAAAATACTGGTATTCAGCTGCATCCAGTTAAACTGGAAGCTGACCCCAACATAGTTGGGAAAAGGCTAGACAGATTTGTTTGTGCAGAATAAACATATTTCTTTCTATCTTTCTTTCTTTAGATTTAATACTAATATATTTCGACTGATTTATGTGTAATTTTTCACCCGCAGCCAAGTCTAGACCCATCCGGTCCCCCGATGCAGGTCGGAAACAAGACAGAATGCGCCCTCCTTGGTTTCGTAGTAAACCTAGGACAAAGTTACGAGGCAGTTCGCGAGAGGAACCCAGAAGAATCCTTCACAAGAGTGTACACGTTCAACTCGGTGCGCAAGAGCATGTCGACTGTTATACCGTACAAGGGAGGCTATAGGCTGTATACTAAGGGAGCTTCCGAGATTGTTTTGAAGAAGTGAGTAATTTATTTTATTTATCTTAATAAAAACGGTTACTTTTCAGCAAAAATATGAAGTTTTAGTTTGCATTTTCGCTTAACGTATGTGAAGGAAACTGAGTAGACGCAGTAGGCGAATTAGTGATGCTATTACTCGTGAACTTCTTATCTACATCTGGACTATATTAGTATTGATTAATATTATTTATGTCTGTAACTATCCGACTGCAGGGAAAAAGCCTTTCCTAAAGATAACGAATATTGAATTGATTGGTGTTCATCATTTCAAGTTTTTATGCCCACTTATTAACATTTGTGGCATTTTGAGTAACATTGTAGCTGCTAAACGAGGACACACTTACAGTGATGCAAATAGTTAATTGCGTTACTACCCTATTCTGTGGCTTATCCCTGTCGTCATATTTATTTAATGTAATATATTGGTACACCGACAGCAGTCCATAAACGACCATATTATATTACCAAATTTGAATTCATCACTCAGTTAAAACTAATCTTACCTCTCTCCACAGATGTGCATTCATCTACGGCCATGAAGGACGTTTGGAGAAGTTCACACGCGACATGCAAGAGCGACTAGTGCGACAGGTCATTGAACCCATGGCCTGCGACGGACTCAGAACCATCTCCGTAGCGTACAGGGACTTTGTGCCCGGCAAGGCTGAGATTAATCAGGTAAACTATCATAAAATTGTTTGGAAGATCAAAAGTAATAAGTTAAACATTTTTAATACAAATTGAAGAAAGAAGAGGATATTTTCTATCACTAATCTTCTCGTCCCCATATGTAGTATTAGCTTCTGCCCGCGAGCCTGTAACCTTCCTCAAGAATTTTTCAAATCCGACTGGTATAGTTTGACCGGCACCGCTGTTCCGCGCCTTAGTTATGTGCGCGGTGGGACGGGGGAGCAGTGCAGGCCGCTCATTCGTCAACGCTCACGGCGCGCGGCGTCCCGCCCGCCGCTAATTAGTCAAAGCCCCCCCCGCCTCGCCGCGCTTCCTAAGACGCAGAACAGCTAGTCACGGTTAAACTATAGTTCCGGAGATTGCCTCCTACATACATTTATAATATTAAGTCTATATGGTATTCGACGATTATTTTACTAGTATGTCGCGCACATGGAGTGAAAGTATCAAGATTTACAACAGTTGGAACAATATTACAAGAATACATAAGTGGTTAGATTAAATAAATAAATTGATGTGTGCAAACGCAAATCAGTGGATAGATGACCATAAATCTTGTCATTTATGACGAATCTTTCAAACCATTTGATATTTAAAAAAAATGTGTTGTTATTTAAGAGACTTTACTAAGTCTAATGTTTGTTTGTTTGTTCAGGTGCACATAGACCAAGAACCCAACTGGGACGACGAAGACAACATCGTGAACAACCTGACCTGCGTGTGCGTTGTCGGCATTGAGGATCCTGTGCGACCAGAAGTACGTATACTATATTACTATTTACATGTGTTTGTCTAAAATATACCTCTGTTGGAGACAATTTCAATAAAAATAAAAACTTGTACCTAGAAACAAATGTCCTATCTACCTCTTATTTATGCAATCAACTCAGCCTAACGAAGATCATTCCTGATTGCGCCACAACACCCTGTTTTCCGCCTTCCGCATCCAGTCCTTTCCTGACGCCTTTTGAAGGTCAAAAATCAAAATAAAAATATTTCACATAAACTTACATGGGCACATGAAACGTCAAAAGCTAGGTGCGCGGTTCTAACTGGTCGTTTCCTATGGAGAGGAGCCGGCAAGAAACTCCACGGTTATTCTTTTAAAAATAATTGGCTTTTACAATATTTTCAAATAACAACGTTAATAGATATGGGAGGAAAGTGTAGGCCTTTCTAACAAGTACCAGGTACTTAACAAAATCAACAAATCCAATTTCTACTAGGCCTACAACGTTCAGTTTCACCCGCATAAGGTCGTCGGTCCATCTAACCATGTGCGTTTCTTTTTATAATTAACATTTTTATTCCACAGGTACCCGAAGCCATCAGGAAATGCCAGAAGGCTGGCATCACAGTCCGTATGGTGACTGGCGACAACGTGAACACTGCTCGCTCTATAGCCATCAAGTGCGGCATCATCAAGCCGACCGACGACTTCCTCATCCTAGAGGGCAAGGAGTTCAACAAGAGGATCAGGGATACTGATGGAGAGGTATGTAGGATACTAACTATTACTGCTGGGGAGTTTGTTGCGCCACTTCTTCTTCCCAGCAAAAGCACTAGGAAGTGGTGAAGGGTGGGCGTTTTGGGGGACTGTCTTATGTAATTTTGACGTTCGAAAAGTGCTGATTCTCAGCCTAGTTTAAATAAATGACTTTTGAAACTGAATTAGCCAGATACTGCACATAGATTCTACTCGTACTCCTTATAAAATACTAGCTTTTGCCAGCGGCTTAGTCCGCGTGGATATCGGAAATTATCCCGCGGGAACGTATTACCGGTAATAGACGAGGAATAGGTCATTGACTCTTGCCCTAGCGCTGCGCCGCCGCGCGCCGTCAGCCATAATTATTTTTTTCGCGTAATTTTGAATCTGTGATATCTTTTAAATGATGATGTCGAGGCATATTGTAATCTAAATTAAATGCCCAATTTAAATAACATATTTTTTTAGTTTATCTAGTTAGACGCGGCGGGGAACTTTGTTTTGAAATTAAATTAAATTATATTGTTTATTCTGTAAATAGGATATCGGAATCTCTTTTACACGTCATATTAAAAATAAGCTAAATGAGGTCGGCGTTTCCTATCTGACTACTCTGAGAAGAAAGCCCGAAACAAACTCACGAGGTCACAGTCTCTTTTAAAGTCCAGACATAATCTTTGTCAAGCCATATGAGGACCATGTAGATTAGTTTCTGAAATGCTCTTTTGAGGAAAGAACCATACAGTTTTGAGTGGACCTTTCCAGTCAGTGCAAGCATTTGTCAGTAATCGTGGAGCTCAACTGAGAACTGAAGGAGCTCAACTCGACGATTTTATATTAAGCAAAATCTTTAACACTATTATCCTCTTTCACACAGGTACAACAGCACCTTCTAGACAAAGTATGGCCGAAACTCCGTGTGTTAGCCCGTTCGTCACCCACAGACAAATACACGCTGGTGAAAGGAATGATCGAATCGAAAGCGTTTGATACGCGCGAAGTAGTCGCTGTGACTGGAGACGGTACCAATGACGGACCTGCCTTGAAGAAAGCTGATGTTGGATTTGCTATGGTAAGTGGAACTTTATTTGTATAGGAATAAGCTTTAAAATTCATTGTAGATGGTGGTTTTTATCTTTGTCAATTAATGGGCTGATTCACTAATGTTGAACTGATGTTAACTGGTTCCTTCAGATGGAAATTTTCTTCTGTGGATGTCTTTCCAGATAAAAATCTTAAGTGCAAAACCGGATATTTCAGACTAAGGAAAACTATTTTTGGTAAAGAATAAGTTTTTGTTACGGTTTCACGCTAAAACGGTTGAACGGATTTGGATGAAATCTGGAACATGGGGAGACCATGACCTGGGTTAGGGATAGGATTTTATCCCGATATTCCCACGGTATCGAGACTTATGCGGATGAAACCGCGGGGCGCAGCTATTTTCATATAATCTAAACTACTTTTTTTTCCAGGGTATCGCCGGCACAGACGTAGCAAAGGAAGCTTCAGACATCATCTTGACAGACGACAACTTCTCATCAATAGTGAAGGCCGTGATGTGGGGTCGAAACGTTTATGACTCCATCGCCAAGTTCTTGCAGTTCCAGCTGACCGTCAATATTGTAGCTGTTATTGTGGCGTTCATTGGTGCCTGTGCGATACAGGACAGTCCTCTTAAGGTATGAAGGGATATTATTAAAGAAAGCACGAAATATTATACGTCCTGTGTAGAATAGGCTAGGCTGTCCGATTGGGTGCGAGTATGTACAAACTTATTAGTTATGGGAACTTGTGCGCGGCGAAACGGGGGAGCAGTACAGGCCGCTCATTCGTCAACGCTCACGGCGCGGCTCCCACCTGCCGATCATTCGTCAACGCTGCCCCCCGCCTCGCCGCGCTTTCCTAAAGCGCGGAACTGCGGTCCGATACTTGGAAATTTGTTTATGATTCGTGAAGTTGACACCTCAAAAAGGCATAATTTGAAACGCATGTAGTTAGTTTGTTTCCTGAACAAGTAACAGACCACGACACAGAAAGCCAAAGTGCACTTTACACATCTGGAGATGTAATCAGTACTCTAATTAGTTAGTAGTTAAAAACTAAATAATTTTAACCGCCTTTGTGATCTAGAGGTTGCGGGTTCGATCCCCAGTGGGGGCAAAATTTTCTGTCGGTTTGGTTGGTGGTAGGGCTTGTTCTAAGTCCGTCTGGCTAGCTACCACCATCTTATCTAAGTCTGTTGCCGTAACAACAATGTTGTTTCGGCAGTTAGGTGTAAGATAGCCAGTTCCTCTGTGATTGAGGATTCTGGGTGAAGCTCGCTTCCACCTGCTGCCTGATCATCACTTACCATCAGGTGAGATAAAGGCCAAGAGCTCCCCACTATATGGATTAAAAAAAAACTGCAAAACTGAACTCTTTTTTTTTCCTCCACAGGCAGTACAAATGTTATGGGTGAACCTGATCATGGACACGCTAGCCTCCCTAGCCCTGGCCACAGAGATGCCTACTCCCGACCTGCTTCTACGAAAGCCCTACGGACGAACCAAGCCCCTAATCAGCCGCACCATGATGAAGAACATCCTCGGACAGGCTATCTATCAGCTCTTTGTCATATTCTCGCTGCTCTTTGTTGGTAAGTCCCAGTTAAAACCTTCACAGATTGATCTAGAATTTGTAGTGAGCGTGAGCGACTCTCTAGGAGTAGTAGTGGCCCAGTGGTAGTGGCCGCTTACGGCATAGGTTCGAACCCAGACAGTTGTTTTTAGTTGTGTAAGTTGTTTGATCACCACTGCTCTCATAACGGTGAAGGGAAACATCGTGAGGAAACCGGCATGTCCTAGAACCAAAATTTCGAAGACTTGTGACATCCAACAACCCGCACTGGGCCCACGTGGTGGATTATGGCCCACTCCTCACCTAGAGGAGGCCTGTCCCAGCAGTGGGAATATTATCTCTGTAAATAGACTACAATTTGGATTCCGGATAAAATCTTACAAATTTGTCAATGTTTTACAGATTTGTTGGACACTGTACGGTATACAGTGTCGAACCGATAACTAAACAACTGTAATTATCGCTGTTATCATCAATGGATCTTTCCAACAGACCAGCAAAATGGATTATGTACCAATAATAAAATAGTCTGTTGATTTGATTCCAACTAATTATTCATCACGGCAATAGACCACATTATTACAATCTTTGTGCTGCGTAAATTCTTTAAAATTATCAAATGTGCTGACAAATGGTTACCAAAAACTTTTTGACCAACAAGAAAATTACTAGAGTTCACAGAAACTCATCAGACTTCTGTAACCCATAACTTTTATATCACTGACCTTCCATTTTCTTCCTCAGGCGACCGAATGCTGAACATCCCGTCAGGCCGCGGCCAGGCCCTCAACACAGAGCCCACGCAGCACTTCACCATCATCTTCAACACCTTCGTCATGATGACGCTCTTCAACGAGATCAACGCGCGCAAGATACACGGCCAGAGGAATGTGTTCCAAGGACTGTTCACAAATCCCATCTTCTACTCTATATGGATCGGGACGGCGGCTTCGCAGGTATATTGGGTTATGTCAGCTAATGAAATTACAGGCGCATGAGTCATTTTAACTAGGCTCTATGGTTGGAAATAGATCAGCATTCAATGTTGTGTCTAAGGTTGGGAATGGATTGGCAAACAGCAGCAAGTATCTATAAGCAAACTTTTCAAAAGGTAGGTCCTGTAAAAGGCCTTTTTACACGAGCATTGATGTCATAATAATAGAGAAATGAGCTATCTGGTAATGTTTTCCTTCGCCGTAAATCATTAGTGTCTTCAAGAAGCAGTCATACCCCCGAATACTGAAACGTCACTCAAAATTTAAGTGCTGCTTAACATTTGAGCAGCTCCTAAACTTTAGATTTCGTATTGTCAAACGTCACTTTTGAGTATCTGTTAAATATAAGTGCTACTTAAATTTTGAGTGACGTTTCAGTATTCGGGGGATAGCCTAGTGGTGTGACGGTCGGACTGCCACATCTTAGTTCTCGAGTTCGAACCCAAAGTGCGCACCCCTGACTTTTCGGATTCATGTCCGTATTGTATAATTATCACTTGCTTCAAACGGTGAAGGAAAAAAATTGAGATTTTTTTAAGCGGTATATTTGTGTTTTGCTTCCGAGAGATATTTTATTTTATTTATTGAGGGATGATAAACAACTACAACATACATACGGTTAACAAAACTTTAAGTAGTAATTTTGCAGTCCACTGCATTATCCGCAGCTAGACGAGCATTACCAAAATTAACAAATATGTTATGATGCAAACTGTACCTATATTACTGCAAAAAGCTCATTCAAGAAAAACGTCGACTTCCAGGTGGTAATCATCCAGTTCGGCGGCATGGCGTTCAGCACGGCCGGCCTGTCGGTGGACCAGTGGCTCTGGTGCCTGTTCCTGGGCGCCGGCACGCTGGTCTGGGGCCAGCTCGTCACCTCCGTGCCCACCAGGAAGATACCCAAGAGACTGTCGTGAGTACCACGGGCACCGACAACAATATAGCACATCTAGAAAGTGTCATACAGCTGACTGGGGTGTCTACAAGGCCGGTCTTTTTCGATTTAATATTCGATGTGTTATAGTGCTATACTAACGATTCCTTCGTCTTTTTCGAACCAACGTTGGACTTATGATGACAAATGTGATAAACACAATTTTAATCCTACGTATCTACGCGAGACACAAAGGCTTTTTAATTGTTTCTGTAATGACGGCATACGAAAGGTGAGAAGGCGGTAACTATACCTCTGAGCCATCATAAGTTTTACGGCCTATTTCTCCACCTCTGAATAAATTTTGATAATCTTATCTAGCAAATTATTTCATACAAAATTTCAGTGTCCTGCCGTTATCCCATTTATATAGCCTCGTCGGCAGCATGTCTATTTGTCTACCTCTTTGTTATCTTGTCGTCTCTTAAATTTCCATCTTATCCGAAAACCAACATTATAAGCATATTAATTATTTCTATTTCTATATAACCCTACATTATAGTTACATATTTTGATCCTTTACACAAAAATGACTGCTTCCCAGATGGGGCCGAGGCCAGCCCGACGCAGAGACGATCCAAGCGGGCGGGGCCGACTATGAAGGGGACCTGGACAAGAAGCCGCGCGCCGGCCAGATCCTCTGGATCCGCGGCCTGACGCGCCTCCAGACGCAGGTAGGCCGGCGTGACACGCCGCACCACACACGACACACGACACAGGCCGACGGATGACATGTGCTTGGGCAATAAATGTTAGATTAGGCAATGACTCCACCTTTTGTTGGTTATAAAATATTTTTGAAATTTAGGATAAAGTACTTGTGATGGAGCTGATGATTCCTTAAAAACATCCCTAAGAAGATAAATAGGGGGAATATAGTTAAATTGACTTGTAAGGGAAGATGTGTGCTTTTCGACAGACAAGCAATAGAGTAAAATGTTTTTTTTGTAATAGAAATATGTGTGTATGTATACGTTAATTTAAAAAAAAGAATTTAGATAAAGTTTTTCTAAGTGTTATGCAAAACTTACCATGCAAGCGTCAAAAAACAAATATCACGCAAAAGCAATATGGTTATTTATTAAAGTAATTATTTTACAAAAATCCAAAGTAGCTATTTAAAATTAACTTATTGCCAAAAACTTGAATCTCATACAAAAGTATATGTCATTCGTCAAACATTGCTATGTGGCTTAATTCAGCTGCTGAAAAGTCGCTGAATTTAGTCGGGGCTTTAATAATTTCATATTAAAATTTATCACAGTTTTTCTATGAAATTATTGGGAAACTAGGAACACTACACAAAATGGGATAAATGTTGGAGTTGATGTATGTACATCATCATTTTGGGGGAATCCAATGGTTGAACAAAGTTTATTCATGCCTGAATATATTATTTGGGTTTGAATAAATTTTTAAACTGCAAATAATAGTCGAAAACTTAAAAAAATAATGTAAAAGATTTTTTTTTTTTTTTGTGAAAGTGTCTCGACTATTATTTACTGTTATTATTTTACTGGCGGCATTCTTAATAAATAAATATTAAGTAATAATAATTTGGAATTATACAGTTTTATTAAATTCAATAGAGCCAAATAGTCGTATACATTTGAAGAAGCTGTCAGTAAATCCTCATGGGTTACATCATGAATTATTGGCTGTGATATAAAGACTGATAAATTTAAAAAAAAAACATGATGATATACCATGCTAATTTATAGTTTAAAAAAAAACTGTGCATTTTTACCAAAATACTAATAAGTATTAAAATGAGTAAACATGTTACAGTAATAATAAAAAAATAAAAAAATCTAAATAATAATCAAAAAGAGAAAACAAATCATTAAAAAGTATTAGGCCTCGCAGATTACATGTTCGAGCATTCGAAAGAGGGATAAGTTTTGAGTTTACAGCTTTAATACATACAAATATATATACAGCAAAGGTCAACAGGTCAACACTCAAGATACCTTGGGCATCCTAACGCTAAGTCAACGATATTATTGTCCTTATTATATATACTTTTACTATTTTTGCATACAAACGAATATAACCACCATTTTATTATGCATCCATATAGACTATATCGTATAGAATCTATAGAGATTACGCTCAATCATCTTTATATTACACATCCTTGGTTCGTACAGTAAGCGGGAACTTTCATAGTACGAGTCGAAACAAATAATAAATATTATATATTTCATAACAAAATAATAATAATACACAAATAATTGAATCCGTAAAAAACCGAACTTCAAAATAACTGTACGTTATATTTTCGTTTTTATTATTTCTTCCTTGGTTTTTTTCTATTTTTATTTTCTTATTATTTTACGTCTCTTATTTTTCGTTTCATTCTCCTATACTTCTTTTCAAGACATTTATTTTAATACCTACACAGAGAAACACTTTACAAAGTAATAAATAGAATACGCTATTATTATTTTTGGCCCATGATTAACGTAGAAATTAAATCATTGTTCGGTCACTAATTTTGTTTAAAAAAAGACATTTATTTCAATATCAAAAATTCCCGAAATTGGCAACCGAACAATACTGAACTTAGAAATTTTATTTATCCAACAAACTATTTTTCATTTTACTTCTTTTGACCTGGTTTCATGACATGTATGTATTTGTTTATTGAACTTGATTTTTATCTATTATCTGTATTTCAGTCTTCAGATTCACACCCTGCTGTCTCCTGCTCTAAATCCTTATTTGTCATGAAACCGGGACTCCCCCGTTAGTGTCATTAGATAGACTCGAAAGTAACCGCCATGCATGAACCGCAGTATAAAAATTACAGTCTGACGCTTCCCGTTTTTATTTTATTTTTACTATATTTAATACCTGAGTTGACTGCCGCCCTCCCCACTACCTATTGGCATGCTCTTTTAGGCTGTGACAATGTTACTTATCCCTCGTATTTACCTTCAAACAGTTACTATGACTACCCCGATAATAGATATATAAATATAATAATTACTCAACATAAACCACATCGCGGTATGAATATGACTATCTCTGTCTTATCCTATCTTTTATTTAACTCTAGTCATACTGACTGTTTGATTTTTTTTTTACTATTTTTGTTTTATTTTTGTCTGTTTATATTTTTTATTTTTAAGAATAGTATTTTTTGCTTGTGATACGCCAACCCGAAACATCCTCGCTACTGATCCATAGCAACCCAGCTCTGTAAATGACCGCCGTTACAAAAGAACCTGATAGTGACAGGCCCGCACGGCGTACCGACTAACATACGTTACCGAGATCAAAGTAATAAGCAGTAACATGACTTGTTCACATTCATAATAATTTATCCACTTACAAATATTATTTTAATATTATTTTTGTACCAAGTTGTGTTCAGTTACTGCTGTTAAAGTGAACGTTAATTTTGAGTGTGGAGTGGATTTTTCTTGAGAAAAAGACTAGTAATATACCTACACACGTAGCGAGAGCATGCCGAGTGTGCTCTTTACTAACACCAAAGTCTAACCGTTTACGGTGGAACCTCTCTTTCCTTTGCCGTTGTGTTGTTGTCAGTGTTTTATGTTTTGTTTTTTTCTGTTTTTTTTTTGTGTTTTGTTTTGTTTTTGTGAATGTTGTCCCTGTAGTGGCGTGTTATGTCGGGGTGTGTTCGGTCAGGTGGGTACAGCGTCAAACTGGGCGGCGAGGTCCATCATCCGTAGTTTTGCATTGCCTTGCCGTTGGAAGCCTTCTTTGTGTTATTTTGCGTAACTCTTGTTAGGCTTGATGTAGTGTCCATGATTGTAAATGTATATAGCGGTGCTCTAATGCAGCGTTGCAGGTAAGTATAGTATGTATGTAGAAACAAATAACCAGTAATTAAATTTATATTTTAAAAAAAAACAATAACCAAAAAATAAGTGATTTTGTTTAGCTTTCTAACTTTTTTCGACGTTCTAAGATTGTGCAAATATCAAAATATTTTTTTTGTTTATAAAAACAAAAGTTTATTTTGTTTTAAATAAAAATGATGTTTTCACAATAAAAAACCGTCAAAAATACTAAAAATAAAATATGTTCCTCCTTGGCTCCTAAATAGATGTTTAACAAAAAGTTGACGGTAAACAATAGCATGGTAGATGTTATAGTGTAAGTACCTGTTGTCACAAGTATATGCGGACTAGCGAGCCACCACCATAGAACGCATATGGAATTTGATATTAAACATAAATAGAAATCAGTATAAACGTTACTGTATATTTGTTATAACTAAATAAAGCCTGATGGCAGTTAAATTAGGTGTAACCCAAGATTAGGTGTAGTGCACCCTTGTCTTTATCCAAGCATCTTAGGCGTCCCTGCGTTGTTTAGGAGTAGTTCCGACGGCTGTCGATCTTCAGGGTAGCTAAGGCCTCGATTCGTACCCTTATTATTTTCTCACGTTATTTTTAATTTTGTCTCTTTGTTTTCTCCTCCGTTGGCACTCTTCCGGGTCATATTCGTATCACGTGACACTGGCCAGTCCTGGCCCATACACGCATCAGTATACACGATACACATTATTCCATTTCGTTTTTATTTCCTGTTTTTTTTTTTGTTTTAATAAAGGGTCTGTTTTTCCGTGTTGGCCTGATTGCGGCTAGGACAGATATGGAACAGATGTTTAATGATTTAAATGTTGTTGATAAATGTTTTTTTTTTGACCTCGTCATCTCATGAATCACTTTTATTATTTTATTTCGTGTTTAATTATTGAAAAAAAGCAGTTTACAGTGCTGTTAAGCTGACAAAATTTTTAAACGAAGTTATTTAAGTAAATTGAAATATATTTTTAGGAAAAAAAATTATTCATAGTAGAATAAACACAAGTTAACCTATCTAAGCAAGTGTGTTATTTACAGTGCAATAAATACAGTATAAATAAAACATAAGTAACAAAAATAAAAAGATTCAACCTATTGGTCAGATATTTTAACGAAAACCAACCTTCTTACCAATACAATCGTCCCCGATATGCACTCCCTAAGATGCATGATCAACCCACTGATGTCTAACAAAACCCACCTACACTGAGATGATGACGTCACTAAACCAAAACAAAACACAGAGACTGACGTCACTACCCTTGTCAATAACGGCACAAATTCGACGTCCCCGTACCATTCTCTGGAGGTCTTAAGGCCAGTTAACTCCAACCTCCTTGGTAAAGGAGATGCCATATACAAAATTTAAAAAAAGAACAACACCCCGTGCCATATCTGTCCGGCGGCAGTTGTAAAGCTAGGGCTGCGCACGTAGGACGGTGTCGAATGGGGCGTGGAGCCGCGCGTCGTAGAGAGATGTTGTTGGCAGCCCCGGCCTGTGCTGGAGACCGAGGTCTAGTGGCGGCCGCGGCGGCTCGCGACGCGCTGCGTGCACAGGACGCTGACGGTACCGCACCCGCCCCTAGCCCTAGCCCCTAGCCCCCTAGCCCCCTAGCCCCTAGGCGCGAAACAAATAGGAACAATCATGACCGTAAATATGTGTAATAAACTTAGCAAAATTATAAAGTGGATTTGCCTGAAGTATTGATTTAAATTTTAGATACTACGAAAATATGAGTATCTTCAAAACCATAATTATTATGAAATGGGTGTTATCTTGAAGTTAAATTCGTTATTTCAGAAGAAGAAAATCGCTTCTGAATTTGGCTAAGTGTACACATATTGATGCTCGTGGCCATAAAGAAGGCTGGGTCCGTATGATGAAAGAAACACGTATGCAAAAATACGACGATCTTAAACTATGCCAAATACACTCGCTGTACGAAGACGCGTGTGTATGTGCGTTTTTGTCGTTGTATGGAGCCGACCTTTCTGTACCTATCTATTTTGCGCCCTAGCCCCTAACGCGTAGCATCCCGGTGCCCTTACACCTCCAACTCCCGTGCAGAGGTTGCGGCGACACTCGACTGCCTCAATACTTCGCAATAGCACACTAGTGGACAGACTTGGCACGTTTGAGCACTAGTAGCTAAAAAGTGCACCTGTTCCTAAAATTATGCTGAATTCGGCACGATTTTATGACAAATCTGCACAGTCGAATTTGGCACAGTTGTGCCAGAATTTGGTGAATTAGGCACAGTTGTGAAATAAGCAACAGCTGTTTGCATTTGGCACGTTTTTTGATGATTAGCGCAACTGAAGGAAATTTCAGAATACTGCTCATTAGATATTAATGTCAAATTTTTGGACAAAATTGAATTGGATTATGTTGCAGATTCTAAATTAAATGGGGATCAAAGGTTTAGTAAAATTATTTTCTTCTTGAATGTGCAAAAAATATGGATGTATGTTGAATTATGTAGAAAAAAATAAATGCGGATAGAGTGTCGTCAAGTAACCGTTAGCAATCAATAGTTCTGTTTTCTCGTCTGTTATGCATCTCCACGACTTCTGGCTGTAGAACTCGCCCTGTTCCTACTAAAGCATACAAACTAGCAGTTTGTGCGCTTGAGTGTTCGCTCCTGTACTGGCACCGTCTCGTCCGCCCGACCCTGAATCAGCACCCTGTGACATCGACGCCTCCACCACATGTGACACCCATGTCGCCCCGACCGCGTCCCATCTCGTCCCGCTTTGTGATCTCACTCTCTTGTCTCCAGTCAGCCAGTCATCTAGACACAGTGTTTGTTTTAGCCGTTATCGCAGCACCTTAGCTCTTTTGTTTTGTATTACGTAGCTATGCGAGCATGGAGCCCACCGTTTCCCCCAGCACCGGATCCTCTCATCGCGTCATCGTCACTTCGGTAGTACATAGTTAGCGACGAGGTTCGAATAGTTGCATGTCGTAGCCACGACGTAGACGTCCCATCGACCCCTCTACAGACGTCCCGAACTCTGAATACAGACAACTAGGTCGTAACAAAGAACATCCACACCACACTCAAGATAAAGGTAGCGGTGGGTCGGTATCGCGGCGGAGCGTCGGCCGGCGGACAGGCCAGCGAGGGTGTGGGGCGGCGCGCTGACCGGCCCTTGCTTGCAGCTGCGCGTGGTGCGCGCCTTCAAGTCCACGCTGGAGGACATGGAGGAGCGGCTGTCGGCGCACTCGGCGGCGGGGCTGCGCTCGCGCATGCGCGCGGCGCCGCCCGAGCTCGCCTACATCGACGCCGACGACGTGCCCGCGGCCGCGCGCACCGAGACAACGATATTCTGAGCGGCCTCTGACCCGAACCGACCGACCACGAGACGCACCGACGACGTTTTATTTTTATTGTATGCAAGTTTTTCGTTTGTCCCCGGCGGCCCGGCCGTCGCTCGTACTTAACGCCGCAATCTCCCGCGTAATCTCATCGCTGTCGCCGCGCCCCCGTTTCGTTTCAGTCTCGATCGCGTTTACGCTTTAAACGATTAATCGACTCTTAATTTTTTAGTACGTTAAGAATTTTTATTAAGTGTTGAAATTTTTTAGTGCTAGGTAGTTGATAGAGCAATAAACTACTAGGCGATGTTAGCGGCCCGATGTTAGGCTCCTAGACCGAATTGTGCCTGTTACCGCGCCGCCGTGCGTGCGCGCATACTGTACATTTTCAAATCATATTTGTAACCTGTTGATGTTTTCGTAATGATGTTAACGTTTCAATAGAGAAATGTTTTCATATTTTAATAGTTGACGAATGAGCATACGTTAGTGTCGGGACCCCTATATATCTAATACGTAGGTTATACAACTCTTTCTACCGGTCATTATGAATGAACACTGCTATTTTAAACATGAACATATTTGTACATAAGTTAGTGATCTTCAAAACGTCTTTTTTATGAATATCGGAGCAGTGATATTTTGTATAGTTAGCTATATGAAACTAAATGGTGAAACTCCAATTTAAATTGTAAACTTTTTAATAATCCTTGAACTTCGAAATTTTACGAAAAAAAAAAATGAATTAAAAAAAAAACTTTTTTAAAGTTTTCAACTTTGTCACTTAGCTTTTTGTGTAAGTAGTTTGTTACGAGAAAATATTATTATTATTATGAGATATTGAGGGTACTTGGCAGCTTGTGTGTTTTGTTTCATAGTAAATTTTGGGACCACTTTTCACCCCTTTCTATCTTTGAGAACTATATCATCATAATATATCGGTTATGAGACGGTATTTTGTCTATAAAATAATTAAAACTTACATAGATTCTTATGTATACATACGCCTAAAGTTTAATATGAATAAGACACTCCACGCTAACCCACTAAAGAGAACCGAAAAAGCTCTAACATAAAGTGTATCTCTAAAAACTTGGTTTTTGCGAAATGTTACGAGAATATTTACATTGAAAAAATAAAACTGTAAGCAAATTCCATAGCATTTTTTTTCGCCTGTCTTGTTCTGGTGGGGGTGGCCATTTAGCACATACGCTCTATTTCAGATGTTGACGGTAAGTTTAGGTCTGACGCATAGGGAGCGTACCGTTGTAAGTATCACGACGGAACATGTAGGTACACGTTGAACCCATAAGTTGAATAGAGCATGGAATCCGTGGTGTCTGCACCTTGGCTGCCCAGCGTCTTCGGTCTCCTGGCCGAGTTGAATCATAGCAATTGTTCATCCACCGTTGGCACATACTTCATAATATAACACTATTGTACGAGAAAGTTTAAGCATAATCCATTTTTTTCTAACTTGTAGTAAGTATTTCTCTATTTTAAATAGGTACAGTAAATGTTGTATTTGTTGTTACGATTTTAAAATCTATCATTTAAGACCAACAGTTTTTTTTAAATATATAACAGTTTAAATGACAATTGCATATCATTCAATAAGCCGTTTTACGTACACCAATAAAGGTGAGACCGCAAGCGGCCATCTTGTGGCGTCACGTCAACAAAATGGCCGCTGCGTCTAGATTATAAGTACTGAGCATTATAATGGAGCAAATGTATATTTTGGTACAAAATGTTGTTTCTTAGATGTTTTAATTTTTAATTATTTTGCTTCGCATTTACAGTGTGATCATGCTTATTACAGTGTTATGCATGTATACTGATGTCTGTGAGTATTGCACAATTTGTATTTTTTTTCTTTAATTATTATTATTATGTACGGTAAATGTTTGTACAGAGTGTCTGATAATATACTTTTAATTTGAATAACATTTTAATATTATCAGACTCTCGAGAAAGGTTTTATATCCGAATTTTTCATTTTTTATTACTGTAACAGTTCAGCATTTAATAAAAAATGGTTTTTATATACAACCACGATAACTTACTTACAAAACTTCTAACACTGTAGTCGTTAAGCTGATAAAATATTTACATAAAAAATAAAATGAACGCATAAATTAATATTATCTCCACTATTACACCAAATTAGTAAACTTAGTTATATTATAAAGTAAATAAAACAAAACGGCTCTTACATTATCCACTTAATTTTTTTTTTCATTAACTCGGTTGTGTATGTACTTATGTAATAAGTTGATTTTCGTAATCTTTATTTATTATTGAGTTTTACTGTAATGAAACGTTTTATTGTTAAATAATACATACTTAACCGGCACTATAAACCACTATAGTAAATAAAAACTCATTATAATAAAAGTATTTATTTGACAAAATGTTGATATTTTATTTTTTTGTACCTCAAACACGTTGATAGTAAAAACCGAAGCAAATGATCCGCGAAGTAGCTCACATACCGGACGTTTTTCATTTTCTGAGTAGCTGTAGTTCCCACACGGTATTTAAACTATATTTTATATTATAATTTTGTTTATATATTTAGTATTTTGCTACTGGATGCCCTCGACCCCGACCCAGCTAGTGAATGCCCCCCTATCCTAGTTACAGTTAGGCACTTTACTAACGAAACTGCTTTCTAAAAATATTTCCATAGTTTTCTATAGCTACAACTCTTCACTATCAGTAGTTGTGGTGTTCTAAAGACAAATGATGATTCTGGTCATATTTTTTGTAATTTAAAAAGAAGATTGATAGCCGTTTGATTTTGGAATGCCATTGGCGAGTTTCCACGTAATGTCTAGTGTATTTGCGACAAAGCAGTTTGGTTACGCGGCTGTGGTAGTTAGGAGACACTGCGCACTCGCGCCTGCCGGACGCGTACTGACACGTCCGTCATGTTGTTTTGCAGCAAAAGGCGGACATATTGGCCGGCCGCAGGATATTTGTCAATAATTATTTGGCGGAGCACCGAAGGATCAGCGTGCAATCTGGCGGGAGCTCCCTGCCCGCTCTCAGCCCGGTATCGCATCAGAGCGATGATTAAATGCCCCAAAATATTTATAAAACGACACTAAAGTGAAAGTAACAAGTTAAATAAAGAAACGGACTCAAACTACTGCCATTTAAAAACTAAAACAAATATTCCAAACGAATATTCTAAAACTATGATTATTACAGTTTTTCGCTAAAATTTCTAAAAGTAAAAAACCTTTTTTGACATCTTCTAAAATGTAAATGCAGTAGATAGTTAAGAATTGATTATTATAAAATATAAGTAAAACATTAGACGATTCGCAAAAATATATTGATTAGATTTATATGATTCTATGGTGCACCACTATTTAGATGGAGTATATTAGAATTTGAGCAAATTATTTTATGACCGGTATATATGACGAAATATTAAAAGTTTCTGATACTTAATATATTTAAATTGATATCGTGTTAATTTTTCTGTAAATATATAAATCTTTAAACTCATCTTTTCTTGTAATTAATATGTTTAAAATAACTGTTGTGTGTTAAAAATAAAAGTATATAATACGGATAAAGTCATGTGCCATTTTTATAATATATAAAAAAAAACGAAAATACACAATTTGTGCTACTCAAGTGCTTTTATAAACGTTTTTAATAATAAGATGATATTTAAATTTGCTTGTTATTTTTGTTTGTTTTATTGGAAGAATGCGATCTAGATGTGAAATACTTAGTGTTAGATGATGTGTCTTTTTTCATAGAAGCTCGTTGTGTTTTGTCTTTAAGTAGTTGGCGGCTTGATTGGTCTGTATGTGTCGGCCACAACTACAAAACACAAACGCTATGCTCATATTTTTATAGACTATACATCGATTTAGCAAAACAGTAGAACTGTATGCGTATTTGTTATATGGCACAATAATATAGTTTTATAAATTTTGCATGAATCGGAGAATTACTACTTTATTATGAAATCTGTCTTTTGTTTTCTATTTACTATGTATTTTGGTAATGACTTGCACGATGATGTGTATTTTGTTCTGCATTGTCGTTACCAACGTACCTACTATCTTCTGTCTCTATATACACTACACACTGTCCACTATTCTTTTGTCTTCCATCTCATCTTCTTTGTTTTTTTCCTCTTCACCAAGGTATCTCAAGCAAATTTAAGTATCCTTCTAATGTTTTGTGGTAAAGTTTAATATGTTTATATGTTAAGTATATACTAAATATTTAATAAAAACCTTTGTGTATTGATTCTTAAAGTTTAATGCACCACAAGTAGAGACTAAATCAATGCCTGCTACATCAATGTTAAGACTTAGAAGAGTATAGTATACAATAATAACTATTATACTTAAATTATGGATGATTACTCATGTCTTGGTGTTCACCAAAAGTTAGATGTAAAAATATGAAATACGTTTTTTCAAAAATTTACTAATTACGCTTGTAGTAGGTGCGAACACGCCGATAGTGATAAATCACGTAAAATATAAGCAACAAGTCCATAGCAAAGCATGATTTCTCGTTATAACTATCTAACTCGGTATATCAAACTGGTACTGTTGTTAATTCGTCATTTCTAACGCTTCTTGTCTTAAACCTTAGTAATAAAGTATCTATACTCCAAAGTAACTTTCATTTCACCTGCCACATTGTGGAGAGCTGCAATAAAAAGGTAATCTTGCAGAATTGGGAACATGTTGGTGTGTCGATGTTGGTCCTAATGTTTGTTGTTGGCGGCCTGTGGCCAACATGGGCCATGTATGTCGTACGGTCTAGTCGATGTTAGACGCTTGGCGCTTACACGCGACGTTGTACATTAGTCCAGTAGCTACACAGTTCGACTGGCATGGACTTAGACGCTGTGTCTTTGCGTATATGATGCACTTACAACAAACTGCGAAAAACTGCAAACTTTTCCACTCAAGGTAAACAATACTTTTCTTATTCGCAGCACATACTGTAAGCTTGCAGTTTCTATAATCTATGTATTGTATTCACTTTGTTTGTAACATATATGCATTGACAGTAAAAAACTGACTAGAATAGATCGTGCTCAGCTTGAAATATAATCGCCACGCTAAACCGAATATATGTAAATAGTAACACATAAAAAAATTATCGAATACCCAAAAAAATCACAAAAAGCCAAAATGTATAGGCATCATTGTTGTTAGTTTCACTTATATGTATGCTTCTGTATCATAGATGTATATAGCTTGATTAGATTGTCCTATACCGGTTTATTATAGGTAGATTTTATCTGGTATGTGAGCGACAACGTCGATCCAACGATATATATGTGTGTGTGCTTCACTAGAATAGATCGCATGATGACAAAAAACATACAAACACAAGTGCCAATTGTTTACAAGAACACAAAAATACAGACACTCAAAACATGATTTATTTAAACAAAGAACCACGGAACCCGATCAAGGAACCCATAGGATAAGTGTTCAATGTTAAATGTTCATAAATATTGTAATTTTTATTTTATTTTGTTTAGTTGTTATTTTTTTTTTGTTATTTTCGTTTTTATAAAGATGGATGTAACGGAGCCCTGGATGGAAAAATACATAAAAAATCTAGTTTGTAAGTGCACACCCCATGAATGTGCTTCTTAAGGTACCTAATAGGATGTACCCCGCGTCTTATACTTTTAGTTCTGTTTACTGTGTATCTATATATATACTTCTTCTAATATCTGCTCATCGCTTCGCGAGGCACACTGCTTCGTATACTCCCCCTGATAAATTTCTATACTTTCTGAATGACACTCTGTTGAAAATATATCACTGCTAAAGCGTCAGACGCGATTCTACCCAGAAACGCTTTAGAAAACCTGTAAAATCTTTTTTTTTTTAAATACCTTGTCTGGACTATGCAGTTATAAATATAACTTATATATTTTCGATGTATTTGTATGCGTAGAATCACGTCAGGCCCCCAGCACGCAGTATATATGTGTATCTATGTATGTATTCCTTCCGCGTGCCGCCACTCGGCGGCGCCCGCCTCTCTGTGTCGTGCCCTTTACTTCATGTTCTCGTTTTTATTTTTTTTCCATGAATACCCAATTGCACACGGAAGGTGATAGGTGGCGAGTTACAAGAACGATTGATACCCGTCCCCTACAGCAAGACTTCAACCGATCAAGCTGTAAGATTCACATTTATGAGAGGACAGCCTGTTTCACTCACTTTTTTGTTTATTTGACTATTTTTATGTTAACATTTTTTCGTTTTTTATATGTTCAACAATGTTTTACTACTGTACTCTGTCTGTCTATACCTACAACTTATCCGTTCTATCTGTATCCCACTCGCTTGTGTTGTAGTGTTGACTGTGCACTTCCACACATATCTAACACTTATAAGTCCTTATAAACGCTTTTACACTGCTTGTAAGAATCCTTTAAGAGCGCTTTAACCTGCATTGACGCTTATTTCTTTATATCCTAGAATGTACCTACACTACAGCTGCCTTGTATTTACAGGATAATTTTTTGAACAAGGATCACAATGGCACCTATACGAACGTCTCACTCATGATTCGCAAAAAAAAAGATACGTTATTGACTAACTAGAAAAACATTTAAAAAAAATCCTTAAATACAGTATTATTACGCTTGAACAACATATTGATTTCTTATAACTTTTCTTCGATTGTTCGGTTGTCTATCTGCCTCAGTGATTCCTATTTAAAAAATATATAAATAATAGTATATTATTTTAAGATGTTGTTGAAGTGCTCCAGTCAATGTCATCTGCATGTATTGTGAATAATTGGCATGGATCCTGACGCATGTGCTGTGTACTACATAATATTATATGCTTTTTTATTCCATAATAATATATCCTTCACTTGGGCTGTGGGTATCGATGAATACATTTTTTTTTCACTAATTATGATTGAATATATGTGGAACTGTGTTGTACTTAATCGACTTTAAATAATTAATAAGAATAACCATTTCTGTAAATATTTAAGTCGATTTTCTAATCGTTGAATGCAATGTAAATATGGGATTGTTTGTATTTTTTTGAACTATTGATGTTAACATTGGTTTTGATTGATGTGTTAATAGTTTAATTAATAATAATAACACAAATTTCGAACAATGGATTATTAAATTATTATAAATAATATTTAGAATCTGATAGGAGTCTGACTGGGCAATTTTTTTTTGTGTACATAGAAACTTTATGAACACAAGTATGACTAGAGTCCGTATGTAGAATCAAGAGCTTGTATGTTACTTTGGCAACCATACATCATGGCATAGCGATTTTGTTTTTATTTTTTGCCTCACATAATGCACTTAGCCTGGTCCACACATCAGGTACTCGCACTAGTCTGTCGTGAAACTCGATCTACCGTCCTTTACAACAGATTAAATTCGCAACTACCCTCCGATGTGTGACCAGAGCAATGAATTCGTCAATTCGTGGGGTCCTACCATAGTAGTGCCAAAACGCCAGGGATTCGCCATAAAAGCTTTTAATTCATTTTAAAAACTAGACGCATCCAAGGTAATTTTTTAACTAAATTATAGCTTTTAGAAATACAAAATTTTTCTCTATCTACATAGGCTAGTACCACGCTTTACGTATACGTATATGTTTGTAAAAGGAAGTCGAAGATCGTTGAGGATTTTTGTCAGCTTGCTTACAATAATTTCGGATATAGGACGTTGGGTAAAGCGATATTGCTTCGTATCATGTACAATGTAATGTGTAAGTAGGGCAACAGCATTACCATAGAGCTTTCGCGCGTAGCTCACATAGTGGAGAGCAAATACAGTCACAGAGGTGCGGAGTGCATGCACACGGAGATACCTCCCATCCTCACGGCCAGGTGTCTGTATTCAGAGGCGTGAGGCGAAGCCCCGGCCACTCACTGCATGGCATGGCTCGCCACCTACAAACTATCCTGTGACTGGAATTTTGATACCTAACGCTTTCTTGCCTCTTTTTTATGGTTCGGTGTGCTTCTATATGTTGAAATTGAAGATTCTGGTCGTCCCTCCCGTTGGTCTCTCATATACAAGCGTGCAGACCAGTCGGAGGGATTGGCACCGAAGTCTGCGGCATACGTGGCGCTCGGAACGATTTTATCACTGACAATTTGATTGGCATACAAACGAAAACAATAATGTCTTCAAAATCTAAATTGGATTTTGTCAGTGAGAGAGTCTACGCACTGGTGTTTACCACTCGACTTTTTTATATTTGGTGTCACTGTAAATTCTCTGCACGTGTAGCGTGCTTGTGTCACAAGGGGCCAGTTTCTCGAAAGAAGATTATTGCAAAATTAATGTGACAAATTGTCAAGCGCCCGTTTGTGAATTTGGCATAATTGTGTTGCCATAATTTTCGTTCGAGAAACTGGCCCACGGTGTAGTCGAGTGGTAGGCGGCGGGCGAGCGCGACGCATGCCCGCGGCCCGTACTGACCCGCGCGCGCCCGCAGATCCGCGTGGTGAACGCGTTCCGGCAGGGGCTGGACTCGCGCGGCTCGCTGGCCGACGCGGCGCTCGCGGAGGCGCTGCGCAAGCAGACGGCGCTGTCCAAGCGGTTCTCGCACTCGTCCAGCATCGACTACGCCGACGCCGCGCGCGACACGCTCGCGCCGCACGACATCGACGTGGAGCGCCTCTCCAGCCACAGCCACACGGAGACGGCCGTGTAGCCGCCACGCGCCGCACGCACGGAGCGGTAGGACAGTGTGCCGCGCGCCGCAGCTCATCGATGCAATAATTTAGCGTTAATATCAGTATTATGGACGCCGCCGCCCCGACACCGACCGTGCCCGCGCACGATACGAACCGTTACGCTGCCATCGCTCTAATTATATTATTATACATACATGTAATAATAATGCTAAAACGATTGTGTATAAAATCATATTTTGAAAGGTAACGAGGATGATCAAGTTTGGTATTTGATTTTGAACACGTATGGTTGAGGGCGCCGGTCGAGCCGGTTCCCGCTTCGTCTCGCAGCCACAGTGTACTTGAGCATAAGTTATATTGTTAACTAGTGTGTTTAATTATTCGATTGTTTTGAAAATATTTTATTATTATACGCGCGCGTCGCGATGCGCGCGTCTGTTGAACAAATAAAAAAAATATTGTCTAATTATTAATTTTAGATTTAAGCGCAGTGATGAGCGAATGGACGTGTGTTTTTTGAAAAAAAAAATAAAGTTTTCGCATACCATCGTGTCATCTCTTACACGGAATGAAATGTTTTATATTGCTTTTGTCAAAGACATGTTGTGGGAGAGTGAGGCGGGCGAGGGGGGGCGGGCCGGGCCTCATCTTTTGTATAAAGTTATTTCATTTGTAGCGCAGATCATCGTTTGTACGTACGCCGAGTGACTACCGGCCGCGCACGCCCCCGCCCGCCCGAACTAAATATATATACTTAACTAAATTATTGAAGTATTAGTTAAGGTGTTTGTTATAAATTTCAATAACTTTTTTGTTTTTACGACCTTTTTCCCCTAAATCTAAGTATACATTTAAGTCATATCTCGAAGCGTAGACGCATAAACTGAAAAGTTTCTATACAAGAACCGGTAAACAACTGCATTCTTGTGTAAAAACTGACGTAGTCCACTTTGAACATCTTCAAAATGTTTAAAAATAGAAATAAACATTAAAATTGTATAGCTGAAGGTATTTATTTGTAATGCTAGTCTTTTATGAAACAAAATACTAATTATTCAATTATTATAATGTACTTATTGATTATTGATAAATACTTCAAGTTTATTAAACAAGATATAGTCTACGGTGTAACGAATTGATTTCGGAATTTTTTGTCTATGAGCAAATAGCGAGGCGCTCCACATACCTAGGCGACGTAGGATCGCAGCAGTGGCATTTTCAACTTATAAAGTAAGACATGTACCTACTTAATCGAGTTAGTGACGAGTTGAACCGATCGCTCGCCGGCCACTTGTTATAGTATAATATGAGTATAATAATGAGAATCAAACGATCTAGCGAATCGGCAATGTTCAATTTTGTATAGAACGTTTCATAGTAGCGGTATTTGAGAGTTGTTACGTTTGATTTGTGAGTTTCGTTGGTAGGCGCGCTCCGTAGGACGCCGACGCGCCACGGACTCGACACGACCAGGACTCGACACGGCCCGGCGACCGACCGACGGACGAGTGGCGCGACAACTATTAAAACTATTAAACAATCTTGTAAGTAATTAAGTATTAGCTTCGAATCAATAAAGCCTTTTTAAAAAAAATTAGTTAAAAAATGAAACTATTGAACTTCACAATGTTTAAATAAAATAATATTAGTTTTGATTTCAGTGAATAGAGAGGTCATGGTATCGTTTTGTGTATTATATAATATTGTTTCGTTGATATTCGTTACCACGAGTTCCCCAATGAAAGACATAAATAATTAGGAGGACATCTTCGTAGAGATGCGTGCAGCCCGCGCCATCCTTTACCTAACAATCAATTTGTTTGACACGACAGTCTGCCACTAACCATTTTAGGTGATAAGTCCCATTGTTGTATTTTTCGTCTCACAATAAATGAAAATCTATTTTATTGTTTTTATACATGTGTTTTATTTTTACTTGCCCTTTTCATCTCAAAGTAGGGGAGAGCGGGGTTGGTTCTAACGGGGGTAAGAATTAACATACCTTTTGCCGCCAAACAATGAACGTTATGAACATGCTATTCGGGATCCCGCTACTATTTACTGATTATTAAAACCTCCTACACAAAAGTACAGCTGTTACTCAAACCAAAATAGTCGCAATCATAATGCCTTGTTGGTCTAGTGGTCGCAAGCGCCACTGCTAAGCATGAGGTAGTTACTGGGTTTGATTCCCAGTTTGGTTAGTGGTATTGGGTTTTTCCATCAGGAATTTCTTAGTTCAGGAGAAGCCCGGAGTCTGAATTTGTGCCCGATTAATGGCAATAGGCCTTAAATAGGTATATGGGAATTAAAAAATAACGCGAAATGTGGGTTTGCTACAGCTCTGCCTAACCCTACGAGGAAAACAGGCGTGATGTTATACTCAAACTCAAACTATTTATTCCAAATAAACCAATTACAGGTACTTTTGAATTGTCAAGGGGTCGGTCAGTCAGAAAGATGAAGCTAGTTGAGTTGCCCATTCCAAAGCGTAGTAGGTTCCTATGGAGAAGAACGGGCAAGAAACTCCACACTCTTTTAAATTACAATATTGTTACAAAACATTGGTTACATCATTCATGTTGAAATTATACATGTGAGAACAATGTAGTAAATCGTGCACGTTAAAAGCGACCATAATAAAAATATAAAAACAAAAATAATCAAAATAAGCCATGGCAGCTAAGAGATGACCAGTCCCCACTGACGGCGCCCGTTCACGAACATGACGCATGGATTAGCATCATGCTAAACCGTTTCAAAGAAGCTAGTGATAATAATAATACCTACAGTGTTAACTTGCTTCAAAAACGGCGAAGAAGGAAACCGGCTTTTTTTTGGGTGGGAAATCATCAAATGTCCTCCCGCTCTGGGCGGAGCCGGCATGCTTGAGAGGTAGTTCTCGACGGTATGTGAAGCCAAGTCAGAGGGAGGAGGAGGAGAGGCTTGTGACTAAGTAATAACAGCCGCACGGGTCGATCGATCAGGTAAGCTACGCTTGCCGCGGTTGATCCCTGGATGGGCGACCATCTTTACGTACCAAGACAGGGATCTTGGTGTGTGTTCGACCGTACCTCCGAAAGCACGGTAAGCCGTTGATCCCGGCTGTCATTTGTAGATCCTTGACAGTCGTTACGGGTCGTCAGAAGCCGGAAAGTCTGACAACCAGTCTACCAAAGGGTATCGTGTTATCCAATAACTGGGTTATGGAGGTCAGATAGGCAGTCGCTCCATATAAAATACTGGTATTCAGCTGCATCCGGTTAGACTGGAAGCCGACCCAAACATAGTTGGGAAAAAGCAGGACAGATGATGATGTGAAGCCAAATCAGAGGCCCATGGGCGGCATAAAAACACACACAGGAGACACCAGGTTAGCCATTAACCACACGAAAAAGAAGAAAGAAGAGTTCAAAGTGTAGATATGCATGCGGAGTTTACCAGTAAGTGATTGTTGCACTTACATTTTTGCATGTTTCTTTTAGCTTACAACCTGTGTAAGCAATCGTTGGTGAACCAAAAAATATCAAAAACATCTACATAGCACTCAATTATAAAGCCAAGAGTGATCCTACCAACATTTTGGCTTTTAAGAACCCATTATGAATACCAAAATGCACATAAGTATGTACCTAACTTAATTTTGGCTGAAATGTTAGATCACTTGACTTCCAAGCTATCCATATAATAAAACCGTACCTAGCGTAGAAGTCAAACATATACATAGGTGTGGGAACGATTCTGTTACCAAAATAATTATAGTTTTCAGAATTTTTGTCTGTCTTTAAGTGTGCACTGATTCTGTTCAAATTTTCTCTTTTGGTTAGGACGCGGGGTTGTTGTCTACCCATTGTCTATCTGTAGTCCACCTAGCGTCTACCTGTGTATCTCAGGTTGCTGACATAAAAATGCAAATCATAGTAAAAGAAAATACAATATAAATAAAAAATATTTATTTAATCACTCGTACATCCATCGGTACATATAATATTGATTTGTAAATTAATTACAGTACGACGCAATTCATTTCAATTTTACGAATGTATTTGGTTATATGACTTTACAAGTTATTGCGTTTGCGTAAAGATCATTTTCACCTGAAGCAGTAATAAATATTGGATTTGAATGCGCACTCAGTTCAGATGGGTCAATGCTACATCTAAGTTGTGTCGTACTGTACTACATACTGAAATAAATACTCCGTAAGTATTCTGACACAATTTAATTAATGCTTTGATACAACTTTCCTAATGATACACAATTCATATGTCGATTATACAGGGTCAAATTAAAATTAGCTAGCCAAACGAGCAAGGTTTAAAGTAGTCGCATATGTGTAACATTTGACATCTCACCTTGGTAATAAGTAGGGATGCATCTGATACCGATACCGATATATCGGCGATACTTCGGGTTAGCCGATATATCGGTATCGACGATATTTTTAAGACCGATTCAACGATACTTTTTAATTTAAAAATGTAGTGTAAACGACCGTGTTGTCTCGTCTATTTCGTTGCAAACGAGGCATGAACTATGCTCGGGGAAACCCCGCGCTTGTGAGTGTCTTTTCTCCCGCCCGCTTTGGCCTCGCGTCTATTTCGTTGCATACGAGGCACGAACTATGCTCGGGGAAACCCCGTGTCCTGTTTCTCCCGCCCACTTTGGCCTCGCACTCGCATATCATAATATTTCGTTAGGTTGACCGTTGTCGCGCTTAGAATTTGTCATATATTCGTGTTGTTTGAGTGAAATAAAATAATCAGCAGTCATGTCAACTTCAAAACACAAGTGCGATATGGAATAATTTTGAAATTTCGACAATTGATAATTCACAGTAAGCGTATCGGTATCGGTATCGGTATCACCGATATTTTTATAAGAGTATCGGTATCGGTATCGTATCGGCGAAAAGGCGTGTCGATGCATCCCTAGTAATAAACAACATTAAAGATTCGTTTCTGACGGCCAACTCTAGCACCAAACTCGTTGGTCAAATCAAATAGCGCGCGCTTCCCCTTCCTGTGACACAATTCCGTTTCTTTTCACGAAATCGCTCCCGATTGCAGAAAAGCGACTGGAAATATATTACACATTATTTGAAACATCAGTTTTTATTTGTGTAAACTTCACAAGACGTGATGGGTAACAAAAAAAAACTTATACTTCACTAGCAGGGGTCGTTGACCCAAAAAAGGAACATCTAATCTATTTATTTTTGTTTTATCGTGTGCTCGTTAGGCTGTAAGCCACCGCCACCGTCAGCGGGACGTCAACGAGAAACGAGACTAGAACTGAACGTGACGTCGGGTGCGGTGGTGTACGGTGGACACACGGCCATAGTAAATGTATGTATCGTTATTTCGGCGCCATCATCTCGTTCTCGTTGACGTTCCATTGACGGTGGTGGTTTCACTAGCTAATTTAAATTGACCTTGTATTAATGATATCAAATACAAAATGTGACGAATATGTAACAGGAACATTTTAATAAATGTAAATATTGAAATACAATTAATAGAACTCGATTTAATAATTTGACGATTATTTTCAGGTAACTCTCAAAAATACTTTTATATTTATAATTTCTTAAAATTATCCTACAGTTGACAATTTAGGAAAGTCGGTAACTATTAAACTCACTGGCTTCACTACTATAGTCTGACTGAGACCGCTTTTAAACAAACTATACTAAACGTATGAATTATCAAACTTTTTGGTACATTTGTACCAAATTATCGGAATGTTATCACTAGAGATCGGATATTCGGATGCATATTTACCTAAAGTTGAGGTGTTGGCTATTATGGAAAGCACTTTTGTATCGAAAAAATCCCGGGATTTCGGGATCGACAGATTTAGAGTTCTGATTATAGAATTTAATGTATATTTACTTACGTTCAGGTGTTGGCTATTATGAAATGCACTTTTGAGTCGATCGCAAAAATCTCGCGATTCCAGAATTGATACATTTTGTACTTTTTGACTATAGAAATACTAGCTAATTTTGTAAAGTAGGTTGCCAAATTGGCACAGCACACACAAACAACTTGGTGCCTAGAGTTTCATTAAAAAATGTTTACAGTAGGTATATAATTTTTTTATGATAACACCGCAAAAGTAACCTTCACAAGAGGGCTGATAAGTCGTTTCCATACCATATATCCGAATAGTTTTACATTTCCGGATTTTATTGAATTCCGGGATTTAAGTTAAGAAAAAATAAATTAAGAAGGTACTTAAAAATTAACTTTAGGGAAATATGCATCCGAATATCCGATCTCTAATAGTTATTGCCTACATTAGTAAGGCACATAGTACTTTGTTATCACATTGTGCTTATAAATAATAATACATTAAATATCTAAGAAATAATATCATTAGGACAAAGACAACAAAATAATAAACTGTGCGATTTCTTTTTTTTTTACTTTGTAAAATAAATACTTAACTCGTATAGAAATATTTCGTTCTGAAAAATGTATTAAAAAAAAAACCCAAGAAAAGTTTTGCGACAAAAAATGTGCATAAAAATACTCCTATTTTATTAAAAATAATCATAAAAGTGCACACCTTATTTACGTATGACTTAAAATAGGAAGTAAAGATATATAAAATGTTGTTAAACACACTGAAGCTTGATAAAGTAAAAGCGAAATACTGTAAAATAGTAATTTCATAATTAACCTATAATATTCCCGCCCTCTGCTAGGACACATGCCTCTTGTGCGAGGGAGTGGGGGCGGTAGCCCCTAACCCACCACGCGGGCCCAGCACGGGTTGGTAGATCTCACGTCTTCATTTTTTTTAAATTCTAGGACATGCCGGTTTCCTCACGATGTTTTCCTTCACCGTTTTGAGAGCAGTGGGCCACCACTGCTCTTAAAATAGTAAATATGCACAAATGCAACTTTGTGAACACAAGTTTGCGACACAATGCGCATTTTTTACCATAAGACAAGTTCATAGAATATTTGAACACTATATTGATATATATTTTAAGAGGAAACGCGGTCACATGGTCGTTGGTGTTCCTTCATTCATACTAACAAATTCCTCTGTTTTGTCCCTTGTTAAGGATACTATAGTTAAAGTAAAAAAAAACAAAATGACGATATAATATAATATAATCCTGCAGACCGTATTTCGACCACGGCGGCCAATCTCATCGGAGACTAGCCTTCGGCGCGGGAGATGTTATAGTGCAGGCGAGAGTGCGCGGTCAGGTGCTATCTCTTCCCTCACTCACGGGTCCTCGTGTGTGTCTCGTGTGTGTGCGCGCGGGCACGGGGTGTCACACCGCTAACTCCCAAACTCCGGGCTGTTACTAAGAAATTCCTAATGGAAAACCCCAATAACACTGCCCGACAAGGGAATCGAACCCAGGACCCCATGCTCAGCAGTCGCGCTTGCAACCACGAGACCAACGTGGCGGTTATACAAGGTGTTAATAAATTAACCCTCTTAGGTGGTAACTCGGACCATGAAACAGCTGTTCCATAGTGCAATACCTACTGACCCGAAATGGAACAGCTGAATATACCTTTTTTTTATATACGCCATAAAATATTTGAACTAGTATCAGGGACAAAACAGAGGAATATGTTAGTGTTACCACAGCATAATTTTAGCTTCAACTTCATAAGGAATTATACAAAATCATATTGCTCCGGACTTCCGTAGGCACTTTTCGTGATCACTATCCCAAAAAGTGAATATAAATAAGTGTTTAAGAATATAAACAATTAATATGAATATGAAAAGTGTACAAAATTCTCATTACACAAGTAAAATGAAAAACGTAATTTCTAATTATTCTGAAGGTTCATAAAACATAGAAATAGAAAAAGTAACAACTAGTAACAGTAGTAAGCTTATAACTTAAATCATACATTGTTCACTTGAGGGACGCGGCATAAATATTAATTCTAGAGTCGATAATATTAAGATTTTATCGATAACTATTTTAGTGATGCGCCCTTTTTAATAGCTATGATTGCATTGACAATCTTAAAAAAAAAACATTTTTATCACTATAAATACTTTACGAGGCCGGATAAAATGGAGTCAATGCTTGCAATGACACCGTCATAATTTAAGGCAAGAAATTCATACAGAATGGTTTTTTCGCTTTTATTGTTTTACAACAATAGACCACCGTTAACCTCACAATTTCAGCTCAATTTGGTTCGAGTCCTATATATATATATATATATGGAACTAATAGAATCTAGTCTCAGCTATCCTTACCAGACGAATCGAAGGTCGAATCATTGGTTTCCTTATCATATTTGATAATGCTATCACAATCCAAGTAATCCATATCAGTCAACTCCCTTCTGATCAACAAATAAGGAGTTTTCCTGATCCTTTTTTCTTTCAAAAACTTTGGTATCATCTGTTTTCCTTCCATCAAATATTCTACAATGAATCTCTCGAAGAACAATGCTATGAGAAGGTGGAATGACGCTAATGCAAGGACTATGTAAGACATCAATGTATCTTTTGGCATTCTGAGTTGTAAGAACTTGGCTATCCACTCTGCCGGCCATACGGCTATGTAAATACAAATACAAGTCATGATAAACATACTGATCATTAGTTGTCTATTCGTCACTACTGATTTTCGGTAAGGAGAACCGTGACTGAAGACTATCGCTAAAATTATATATTGGAACATTGACAATGAAAAGATAGCGTAATTCTCCCAACACTCATTTGCCTCTTCACCCTGATACGTATGCCTAACATACCAAGGGAACAAAGTTAACGCGTAATAGCTAAGATATTGTCCTACACCAATTAAAAACAGCTGTCCGAACAACGAAAACAGCGGAATTAGTCCAAGTAAAGATGTTAAATGTGGTGTCTTACATAATTTGCCCGTATAGGCCTCAGTCATTCCAAAGAAAAAGGCAAAATTGACGATCAAAGCGACATCTATGTACAGAAATTGGAAATCTGTCAAATTCGAGTCGAAATAGTACAAAAAGGCTACGGAGAAGAATTCTGATAAGGAGTAAGCTACCATAAATTTAAAGACTCCGAAGGAAGTCGATAGGGCGGCGCGGCCTTCGCGTAATACTCTCGCGACGCAGACGATGTCGGGGTTGGCAGAGGTGAAGGGGGCCGCGACGCTTGATTCCAGTTCGGAGAGGGATATGCCCGTGTGGGCGGCGCGTAGGGCTCCGCAGTCGTTCGCGCCGTCGCCGCACATACCTGAAAATACAAAATACGAACAAATTAAATAACATAACATCACGCCTTGTTTCCCCGAAGGGTAAGATAAGACAGTTAACAGATGTAGAAACCGCGCGTTTGGTCTATTTTAGTTACTTCCACAGTATTATGTCGTATGGCATTTTACTATGGGGTCGGGCTGCTGACATTGAATCCATTTTTATTTTACAAAAGAGAGCTGTCAGAGCCATTTATAATCTAAGTCGTCGCGAATCTCTCAGGGAACTATTTAAAAAGATTAATATTATGACGGTACCTTGCCAATTCATTTATGAAAATATTATGTATGTGAGAAAAAATCTACATCTTTTTAATAAAATAAGTGATAGACATAATTTTAATACTAGAAATAAAGATAAAATAGATCAACCATTTTTCAGACTATCTAAAGTAAATACATCTTTTATGGGGTACTGTGTTAAATGTTACAACAGAATACCTTGTGCTATATTAGAATTAAATGAAAGAAAATTTAAAACTCATATAAAAAGAACACTTTGTAAACAAGCATATTACAAATTAGAGGATTATATCCAAGATAAAAATGCTTGGAAACATGCTGCTCCTGCTCCATAGGACAATTTAGAATCTTGACAAAATCAAACTGGTTGCCAATTTAATTGTATAATATTATTTTTTTAAACATTAATTTTATATTCTGTGATTACTTGAACTCACACACTGACTTATTATTAATAGTACTTGTTAAAATGTTAAGAATATCGTATAATTTCACAATATTTGTAAATATGTGAGCACCATGCATCTATCACATAATTAATTTATGTCATTCCTTCATTTTTCATTCTTTTTACCTATCGTGGTATAGTAATCTTATTCGAGGTGCATCGTCTTCACATATAATTATATAATTAATGTATACATTAAAGTTTTATTGTGAAAATATTTTAAAAGAGTAACGGTGGAGTTTCTTGCCCATTCTTCTCCATACGACAACGACCTTTTGGAATGGGCGACTAGAATCAATTTTTTTTGTAAATGTTGACGTTCATAAGTGCCTTTTTTGTGCCTAATTGAAATAAATTATTTGACTTTGACTTTGGGTTCGGCAGAGGTGTGCCTATAGTATACCCACATTTCGCCAGTTATGTTTAAGTCCCATGTAATAGGGAGCAAGCCTATTGCCATCAACCGGACACAAATCCAGACTCCAGGCTGCTACTGAGAAATTCCAGAAAGAAAAACCCAATAACACTACCCGACCTGGGAATCGAACCCAGGACCTCATGTTCAGCAGTAGCGCTTGCGACCACTAGATCAACGAGGTAGTCAACAAATTAAATAAACATTATAATATGACATCGCGCTCAAGAACTGAAACCCGTTCCGACAATGGTGTATATGACTTGGGTACGTCGTCGTGAGCGAGTGATAAAAAAGAGCTAGCTCTTTTCGATTGACGTCGCTCGCGCTCGCCACTGGTCCTCTAAATAGCTCACTAAAGTCACCGAGGACCGAACGGCTCCTTCGGCTCGCTTTGGAATACTTCGGATCGCATCGTTCGCTCTTCCAACAATAGCTCTCCGGCACAATACGTCACTGTCAATCTATCTTTATTTTCATTGAGTTAAAGTATAACACTTTGGCACATTATCAATAGGAACTGTTGTTACGTAAAGTCATAATAAAAACAAACAGTACCTAGTACCTTTGCTTGCTCTAGTGCAAGCTGCGTGCAAAATACCTATACTGTATTTTCCAAAAAGATTGACTATTGAGCGAGCTGAGCCGTCTCCTTCGACGCGTGTGAGCTAATACTAACAGTCAGCACCTGAGAGATTGAGTCACTGAGCAATAGAACAGCTAGTGAGCTAGAAGAGTGCTAATATTATGGCTCTTTAGAGTGAAACGAATCACTCTTTTTCTTTTTTTACCCTCATTCCACCTTTTATCATAAACTATTCGGTAAAAAATCAAAGGAGATTGCCCGATTTGTAAGGAAAGTTGGGTCCCACTGGAAAATTGTTGTGCCCTGAAGATTTTTATTTTAAATAATAGTAAAAACATAGTATTTTCATAATCAGAAACCATTTTTCATTTATTCACCCTGGTTCAAGAGATATCATTGTTTTTCTGTTGTAGCACTAAGAGTCAAATATCTCACAAAGAACAGCACTATTAAGAGTCAAATAACTCACAAAACGTAATGCACTCCAGGAACTTAATAGCTCAACTCGGTAGTAGCAGAAAAAGCACGTATCGTAAATAATAACTAAGTAAAAGATTACGGAATTCAAAACTCAAAGTATCTAAACAAAGCAATGACGCACGTAACGAACCACAGAACATACGTAAGTATCTCTATGTAGTCTGTGCACAGAACGAAGTCTGCGAGTTCTGTGACATGCACAAGTAAATGTTGCCAGATATTTTTTTTTATAATTTATTAATAAATCGTTATAGATCAATCGATAAAAACTACTTTTCTACTAAGAAGTTATCTAAATAAACATGGCTATTATTTTTGTGTGTATTACTTTTCTGAACATTTATTATTTATCAATGAGTATTATGAGTTTAAGCAACCTATAATTGTCATTGTTCTATCGGTTTTACTCGCATCGACTATGAGCATTGTTTATTTATCCAATAGTGTTCGTCATCAAGAATACTTTACATAAACTCATATTTGGCGTACACGTATTGTTGTTCATTTCAGATATATATGGTACAATAATACGTATAAAAGGACAGGGATAACATCATTCTATCTCATCGTCCTAAAACAAAATACTAACACAGTAGCGTTGAAGTTGTCAAATGTTGAGATCTAATTGAGATGTAAACTGCCCATAGGTTATATATAATTAAATAAAAAATAATAGTTTTTTTATTATTTAATATCGTTTTAATTAATATCGATTACTCAATTGATTAAAAGATAGCTTTAGTTATTAAATTCTTTGATACCTGGCAACTTTTTTTTGTATGCCAATCAAACCACAGACTACATTGAATCAAACGGATGTCGACATAATGTTTAACTATTAATTAACTTTATCTTTATTCCCAGGGTGAAATAAATTGTATAAAAAATACCCTGTACACAAAAAAAATAGTTATAAATATTTTGGTTATTATTAAAATCAGGCACCCGATACCACAAAAGGGACCTGCTCCGTGGCAATCTCCTTTCATCAAGTCTTTTCCGTTTCCATTTATGTAGAAGCTTATTCGCTATGGCACAAAAAACTTGGCATAACCAGGTTCTTGAGTTTCCAGCTTATAAATGACATGTAGAATATTATTTGTTGGTCCTCCTAAAATCTTTGACAGTGTATGTGTGGAGATGATAATTCTCTTGTCAATTCGAGTTCAATCAATTTGCCTAGCCTTTTCCCAGATATGTTGGGATCGACTTTTAGTCTAACCCAGTTCAATTCAATTCAAAATATTTTTATTTCACATAAACCTACAAGGGCACTTATGAAACGTCAGAAGCTAGGTGCACGGTTCCAATTGGTCGTTTCCTATGGAGAAGAGCCGGCAAGAAACTAACAGTTACTCTTTAAAAATTAAATGGTATTTACAATCAAGTTTTATAGGTATGAGAGGACACTGTAGGCCTATCAACAAGTACCAGGTACCTACTTAGCAAGATAGAAAATGATCGACAGATCTACAAGTCGGTTATTAGTCAGTGAATCCCAAAGTGGTATATATCGACCCCCCGGGGTCGACGACGACCTGCAAGGGGTCCATGTCAGCGGGGAAAAAAAATGGGGGTCCATGAGATGTAAATAGGGGTCTCATTTAAACAAGTTATAAGTTGTGAGCTTAATTTTGGCTTTCCATGAATAGAAAAATCCATATTTATACACAGATAATAAATACCTATTTACTTCCATAATACTTTCTTATAAATATCCACAGATATGTATCTATATAAGTTATGCTTTTATTTTCTCTGCGTGTAAGTATTTGGTAAAAAATATTTTTACGTGGTAAAACCTCCAACTTTATCTATGCAAAAGATCACGGAGATTTGTTGCTTAGTTTTTACGTGAAAACGTAATAAACAAATCTACCTTACTACGAGTACTACGGTTTTGACTGCGAACTAATTTTCGCAATTATAATATTAATACCTAGCAAAGTAGGGATATTATAGTGCACAGAAAAAATTATAATCTTAGCTGTAATATTGTTGATCCACGAAAAAGTTTATGAACCCCGAAATTATCTTGGACGAAATAATATTTCTTGAATTTTTAACGGTTAGAAATTTAATTTTTTCTATGTGAGTACCACTATGTGGGTGCTGTCAAAAATACATTTGAAGTTGATTAATTTGCAAAAAATCGATATTAGGTAAGCAGGGGTAGGGGGTCTACCTAAAACAGAAAAACCTGCCAAGTGGTCCACAACATAAAAAAGTTTGCGGACCTCCTCTGCAGTAACCGGATGCAGCTGAATACCACTATTTTACATGGAGAGACTGCTTATCTGACCTCCACAACCCAGTTACTGGGTAATACAACACTCTGGTAAGACTGGTTGTCTGATTGCCCGTAACGACTGTCAAAGATTTACGAATGACAGCCAGGAGCAACAGCTTAATGTGCTTTCCGAGGCGCGGGGGGGTCTCGGTATGTAATGGATCCACGAACCGACCGTGGCAAGCATAGCTTATCTTTGGATCGACCCGTTATCATATAGCCATAATCCCCTTCTGATTTTGTCAATTCGAGCTATAATAATAATATGTACTCACCGACATAGTACCCTAAGGCTTGATACTCGACGATTAGTTGTTGTTTCTGGTCTGACGTCATGCGCGCGAACACTGCGCCGCGCGCGACCACTCGAGGTAACACGTCGGGATAGTGCTCGCGAAGGACCTGTGACAACCAATACATGATTTTTATGAGCTAGCCAAAAATTTGTTATCATTGCGTGTACAAAAGCCAATCCGAATGTTAAAACAAATGTAGTAAAAGTTTTGATGATGAAACCAAAGCTAAATTATGGATGTAGAAAATTGTTGAAATATTTTTATGCAGCGCTTGCGCAACTGTTCCGTAGTTTACTGATCAAATTGAAGCTTTTAAAAAAATAACTAATTCTATCTACTATTAAAGTTAGGCGAGGGTTTCAATTTTCAGATAATTTAAAGGCAATAAATATCTTAAGAAATACATACCCGCCAAGTTTCTCCAGTCATAACAATCTTGTACCGCGGCTCCATGCTGCCGCCCTCCGCATCGAAGCAGTCCCCGTTGGAGTGTCCCTTGTGTCCGCCGTGTCCCTCGAGCCCGGCGTGTCCGGCGTGTCCGGCGTGTCCGGCGTGTCCGGCGTGTCCGGCGCGCGCGGAGGGTGCCGGCGCCGCGGAGCGCCACGAGCCGCGGCCGCTGTCCGCGCTGCGCCACGAGCGGTCCAGCGGGAAGCGACGACCTACAGTGGCCTGGCGATGAAAAGGATTCGTAGTTAAAGAGTTATATTGACATTCGGCATTGTGACTGTTACGCACCTAAAAACCTCGACTAAATATTTTTTTTGTCCGTGAGTTGTACATATTATTAAAAAATATTGGACGTATTTTTTCTTTTTTTACTATAGCAAAAGATTACGGCGATATATTGCGTTAAAATGTGCCACGACGTCACGAGTATGTAGATTTTATACTTGTGACATAGCAACCCCCACTCCCCAACTTTAATGCGTTGAATCTAAGTCATTTTCTATTAATATGATATAACAAAAAATACGTGTCTAATAGTTTTTTATTATCTGACTGATGCACTAAAAAGAATTGCTTTTTTTTGACCCAGTCATCATCCCTATTTATCACCATAATATGTTTAGGGGAAAAAATGTTTACGTAAATAATATTGCCTGAGCGACAGCAGTAGACGAAGCGTGGCCGAGACGTGCATGCGTCAAAACCGCCGATCCTCCTACTCATTTGTGCGCGCGGCGCTATATGTGGGTAAACCTTGTATATATACAGCGTCTTTGTGTGCGTGACAAGAGGTACAGACAAGTACAAAATACAAATACAGTTATTTAAACTGAAATAAAAAAGAACATCTCGGTGACGAGTAGTAACTATTGTAAATTAGTTTAAATTATTTTGTTTTTAAGGTTATACCTTTGTAATTTGATAATACATCGGTTCTTATAAAAACAACTTATTTGGTAAATGCATGTTTATTGAACATAATATTATACATAGTATAATTACTAGAAAAATCAAATGATGAATTTTCGGATTCGCTGCTCTCAGCAAGGTTAATTATGAATTCTGACTCCATATCAAAATTGGTTCTAGGACATGCCGGTTTCCTCACGATGTTTTCCGTCACCGTTTTGAGAGCAGTGGTGATGAAATAAATTACATAAAGTGAAGCGCCTGCTTGGGTTCGAACCCACGACCTACAACTCGTAGTTCAGGGTCATTACCACTAGGCCACCACTGTTCTTTAGTTGAGGAGTTGATGTTATATTGGGCGTTTTGCGTTATTAAGGCTTAGTAGTATAATATTTTAAAAAAAATTGTCACTGACCCCATGAAGCGTACTCTCGCAGTATATAACAGGCGTAGTTCCGCTGGTATCTGTGTGTAGATATACCACTCGTTCTTCGCCCATTAGGATGCCACATTCCTTGGCCACGCTTACTGCTGTTAAGACGTTGTCACCTGCAAACAAACATAATTATTTAGGTGTATGAGGAACAGGGTGTAAAGTTCACTCATCCACCATCGAAAAAGGAGGATCCTCCGACCAGACGGGTGTTGTGTCTGGCGGGCCGACTGCCCGACTGTTGATGTCGGATAGTCTTATATATGTCGTTCGCGCGGTAAACTGCGCGATGCAGGATTTGTGTGACGTCATGTCTTTGATGCGTAGTTCGTATGAGGCGGTGTAACCGCTACAATTATTTGTTTTATAGGTACTTAATAGTCTTTTTTTAAATATTAAAATAATACAGTTTTTATACGAAACTTGAACAGACGGCATGTACAGAGATTTCACAAAATATATAAATGCCCGAAAATGTGGTTGACAATTAAACCAACGGCCCTAAGTGGAGTAAAAGTTTATTAGGTCAATCCACTCTATCTGGGCGAAGGTCTCGCTCCATTTCTCACATACCAATTCCTCATAAGGCTTTTTCCATCTACCATCTTCACCTAGGCCTAAGTGCCAGGGCGCTTGGGCCTACCACGACTAATAAATAAGTCATTGTTTCTATCCTTTGCCAATCTACGTTTTAACCAATCTGTTGTTAATAATATTCTACAGTGCAATCTTGCATTCAACATAGTCTTGGCAGGGTAATTGCGTGCTTTGCACACTTAGGCTGCGTTCCGAGTTACGCTGTAATCGATTTGAGCGTGCTAACACCCGTACCGAATTAGTGTGAGCGCGATAACGATGTCCCGTGAATCGTCATAGATGACGTCATGGCATGCGCCATCTTGCGATAGCGCCGACCATGCCTTTTATTAATATCACCGTGAGCGCTGTCAAAAATGACAGTTGTGCTGTTTTGTTTTAAGTCGCATCATGTCGTTGCCACCAAACCAAAGAAGAACAAGAAATTTGTGGTATACACACAAAGAAATATGTTAGGCAAGTTTTGACGCTGAGCGAGCACTGTGAGTGCGTTCACGAGGAGTCCGAATTGTTGACAGCCCTCAGGTGTCATAATCGTGATATCTAAATCGGAACGCAAAATATGCTGTGAGCGATTACGTTTTAATTCGGAAAGCGGCCTTACAGTAGCAATAGTAAGGCATTTCAAGGCAATTCATTTTGACAGTTCAACAACATTAATTGCGTTATTTACGGTACTAAGCAGACAATTTTTTTGAAAATAGGTTCAATGGTTTAGCAACATCCTTCAAAATTATTCAGATTAATGTCGAAAGTGTGTTACGCAAATAGGGTGTTGGCCAGTCCCATTTCAGTTCATCTACATAGATAAATTATATTTAAAATAGACATAGCCCATTATGATTTGAAAATAAAAGCAATAATCGAATACTTACCGGTAATCATAACGACATGTATGTGAGCCTCCTTCAGTTCTCGTATGATGCCGGTTGTAGCCGCCTTCAGACGGTTCTCCATTATCACCAGACCGAGGAACTCCAGGTCCCGTTCCACCTATTGAAGAAGAGATTTATAATTCTGGCATAGCTTTAAAAAGAGCAGGCTACAAAACAGTTGTATAAAACAACATCAATAATAATTTACAGAATAGGCTTGATATCCCAAACTTGTGTCAAAGATTTACTTTGGTTATACGGAATCCGGATTGCCAAAGACGCTCGGGGTTTCAAATGCACGCGAATTATACTTTGCAAGGGGGGGGGGGGACTCTTGGCCTTCATCACACCTGATGGTAAGAGAGGATCAGACCAAAGGAAGCGAACATCACCCGGAATCCTTAACCACAGCGGAACTGGCTATCTTACTTCTAACTGCCGAAACACAACAATGCTGATAACATTGTTGTTATGGCGTCAGACTTAGATAAGATGGTGGTAGCTAGCCAGGCGGACTTAAAACAAGCCACCAACCAAACTGAGCAGAATTTTTTTGCTTCCGCCGGGAATCGAACCTCTGGGTCTGAGACAAGTGGTCTTCTCTAGACCACAGAGGCAATTGTTTTTAAATACGACTGACTAAAATAGAACTCCTATTTCCTCCGTCCTTGCGGAAAGCTTATTTTAAGCCTTTTTGAAGAACTCCATGGAATGACTAACGTATCTAAGACTACCTAATTGAAAGACCAAATGTCCAAGGTACTTACTTCCTCTCGGGTCATCTTCTGCAGCTGTTTGAAGGTGGTCTCCAGCAATCTGGTAGCCACGGCGATGACGCGGTACCCCTTCTCCGCGTAAGAGTTTAGTACCTCGAACAGGTTGTCTGGAACTGACGAGATACATAATAATTAAAAGTTGGTAATAATAATAAAAAATATTTTATTTACAGACTACGTAGGCCCACATTTTGTTAGTGTATAAATTATCTTATAAACTATGTTACAAAAATACGTGTCTAAAATTGTTTTCTTTTATCTGACTGACGGACTAAATAAATATCTCTTTTTTTTACCCAAGCATCATCCCTATGGTCCCCAATGTATTTGACTGGAGTTATCACTAATTACGCTGTTGTGCTTTTGCAGTTCATTATTCTTTGAAAACTCTGGCATAAAGACCATTGTAGTCTGATTTAATAAAGATTAATAATAATAAATCGGAAATACATTGTCAAGGACGGTACGGTTGACATTTGTCGGGCATGCCACCGTCCCGGTGAATCAATCCGACACATTATCTCCGGGTGTTCTCGTCTAGCTAACGAAGAGTACTTGCATAGACACAACCTTGTAGCCAGGATTATCCATCAGCAACTTGCTCTGAAATACAGCCTTGTGCAATCGAAAGTACCGTACTACAGGTATGTGCCCGACCCAGTTCTCGAAAATGGAAATATCACATTGTACTGGGATCGATCTATCATCAATGACCAGATATTATTTTTACTGGCCTATTGTTGCCAATAGGCCTGATATAGTGGTGGTGGATCGAGGAGAGCGGCGCGCAATGATCATTGACATAACGGTCCCGCATGACGGGAACCTCGTGAAAGCCGAGAAACGTAAACAAATTAAGTATCTTGACTTGGCTCGCGAGGTTGTCGACATGTGGGATGTGGACTCAGCGATCATTGTGCCAATAGTCGTATCAGCCAATGGCTTAATTGCCAAGAGCCTCGACCAACACCTAAGGAGGCTCTCGTTGGGCAGCTGGATTAAGGGCTTGATCCAGAAAGCGGTACTCCTGGATACGGCTCGCATTGTTAGGAGGTTTCTCTTTCTGGAGCCCTGACTGCCGGTAGCTTGGACCCTGCTCCCGATACCTAATAAGATAATTTATTTTATTAATACCCTTGACCCGATCTGCTGTATTGATTACAGAGACCATTACTGCCATGCATGTCATCCGCAACAAAACTTGTTCGACATTAATAGACAAAATATGTACGTAAATAAAAGAAGTTGATTATGTTAAAAGACGATTACGAATATTAACATTTCCTTAAAGCGTTGATAAGATCAGTACATCAATATTCAAACGATTGTTATTACTGTGATGGATCTTTTCGTAACAATTTCCGGCATTTCAAGTCATAAGCATCGATTAACTAGCAGTCAAAGATGACAACAATATTCCAAAAAAGTAAAATCATTCCAAAGCCCTCATTCCAAGTGCTACCAAATAATATACTCGACAAGGAAGTTCAAAGCATAGCGTATTCTTTTAATTTTGCATTCAACCTATTTTTATCATCAAAATATTGTATTCGTAATAATCATATTTATCCAAACGGAATGAAATATTATTTATTGTCATTCTGCTATTTTTTGGTCTTAAATTCGTTGTCTGTATATCGGATGTGCCACACAGACTACACACGTATATCTTTAAATAATGATAATTTACGAAGTGGCTTCGCAGTGTCCATCGCTTTTCTCTTTTACTTCAGTTACGTAATCGGGTTCACAATGATGTTCATTATGGACATTGTGCACAAGAACAACTACGTGTCCATAATTTTGAAAATCCAAACTATTCACGCGAGCATCGATTTCAGTAAGAGTACCCAGAGCTACATCATTTGGAACTGGATCGTAGTAGTAACCACGATATTGTGCGAGAGTTTTTTAAGTCTTATGCATTATTTTGTATCGTATGAATTTTCTAATTTCGTCCAATACATCCCGGAGTTGATTAGTGATTTAATGTTCATCACATTAGATGTCAATTTAGTGGTCGCCATCCGAATTATAATATTGTTAAGAACATATCTCGATGGGTGGATTACTGAGGTTTTAATGATGAATGATAAACAAAAAAATGCTGAACAATGTCACAAACTACTTGAGATACATCAAAATATTTTAAAAGCTTATAATCGGTATAAATCAATTTTCCAAGTATTGGTAAGTGTTACTGATGTAGTTAAGTGCTGCTTGTTGTGTGATCTAAGGGAGTCTTTTATATGAAGCTTTGTTTTTAAAACTATAAAATAACTAGTTGTAGCCCGCCACTTCGTCTGCGATCCAGAATGAAAAGTAGTATATGTCCATCTCCCGGTCATGGTCTACTCATGTGCCAAATTTCATCCAAATCTGTTCCGCCCGTTTACCGTGAAAGCGTATCGAACAACAAATAAACCGCCTCTGTGGTCTAGTGGTCAGACCACCTACCTCAGACTCAGAGGTCCCGGGTGTGGTAGGGCTTGTTCTAAGTCCGCCTGGCTAGCTACCACCATCTTATCTATGTTTGTCGCCATAACAACAATGTTAACAGCACTGTTGTGTTTCGGCAGTTAACGAGGTAAGATAACCAATTCCTCTGTGGTTGAGAACTCCTGGTGAAGCTTTCTTCAACCTTCGGCCTGATCATCACTTACCATCAGGTAAGATGCAGGCCAAGATCTTCCCAGTTGTGGATAAAAAAAAACAAATAAATTCACTTTCGCATTTATAATACTAGTTAGGATTAGTTACAACCTATTTTCATTTCCAGGTATTATTTCAAATTCTTCAGGCATTTTTCCGTACTATAGCTATGTTCGACTTGATGTGTAATAGACTGGCAACACTTTCAGAATCAGAACAAAGGATGTTATCGAAAACCCAGGTAAGTTTAGTTTATTTTTCTGCCGGGGTTGCGGGAAAGTCCGAAAGGGATTGGCCCCTGGCATTGCACAGGCAACTTGAAAACAGGAAAATCAATCAATCTGCCTAGCTTTTCCCAACTATTGTGGGGTCGGCTTCTAGTCTAACCGGATGCAGTTGACTACCAGTATTTAACATTGAGCCTATCTGACATTGGACCTTCACAACCCAGTTACTAGTAACACAATACACCTTGGTAAGAGTTTTGGGGTTCTGACGACCCGTAACGACTGTCAAAGATCTACGAATGACAGCCGGGACCAATGGCTTAAGGTGCTTTTCGAGGCACTGAGATATGAAATGGATAGCCACCCATCCAGAAACCGACCACGGCAAGCGAAGCTTAACCCTACGATCGACCTTCTTCTTTGAAACGGGAAAATTGATATTTAATTTAGGCAAGCCAATTAAAATAACGAATTTTCCTTTCCAGGTTTCGATGATTAGTATTATGTTTACTGTATACATAATTAGGAATTTAATATTTGTAAATATACAAAGTTTATACTGCGAGAAATTCTATATAACTGTTGAGGAAGCTGAGACGGCGTGTTTACAGCTTATGAAAAACGAAAACTGTCCAAGTAAGAATTAACCACCAGTCATTTCAAGTTTGATGCTCTTCAGGAGACTCCGCGCTGCATTCATTTAATTAATAGCTTGAATAATTTATAATCTAAGGTCTATTTATAACCTTGTTTCCAATACATGTTATTTCCACTTAAACAAACATCAACTTTGTGCAAGAGTAAATAAAGCTGATATTAGACTGTATTGTTGAAAGTCATAAAAAATATGAAGTTGTAGCGCAAACTGAACTTTATGTGTAGGCATTACAGTTGTTTACAGTTAACACGGTCAAATTAAATTAGGTAATGAAACTCCAAAAATAATTGATGTTTTTTTTGGGGCCAGCGACCTCTGTTTGTTATGTTACTTGAAGTATTAGTCAAGAGAAAATCTGTTTTTTTTTGTATTTATATATCGATAGCCATCTCTCTGAAGTGTACACAAAGAAAACTTAAAAAAAACACATCTATTTATTTATTTTTTTGTTTGATCATCTTCAGATATCATTCACCCATCACGTCTGCGGAGTTCCGCTAACTAACTCATACTGACCCTCTAAATGGTATCTTTCCTTACAGAGAGTCAAAAACAATTTTGCATGAACGTGATAGTGGCAAACAGAACGTTCAGTAAGATGACCGCGTGTGGCCTGTTCTATGTAGACGCTACGTTAGCAGTAAGTCTGATGGGAGCTATCATCAATTACGTTATTGTACTCTTGCAGCTTTTCTTTCTTTAACATTTGTGACGGCATCTACAACGCCACATGCAAACTGCGCACCACACTGACGTCACGCAAAATTCCTGCATCGCGCAAGCAGGTTTTACTGTGCGACTAGCGTATATACAACCCGACACCAATCGTCGGGCAGTAGCCCACTAGACACGACACCCGTCTGGTCGGAGAATCCTCCCTTTTCTATGGATATTGGTGACAATAGCAAGACAAAATGTAAAAGCGTTTGGTAGGCACTAAACGTATCCGATCATCTGACCACCAATATCGTGTCGATGTCGGGTTTGTGTCATTATCGGCGTTAATGTGCTGTGTTGTGACAATCAATTCATTTTTATTAATTAAAGAAACAATATTTTTACCTTTTGATATAGTGTTATGGGATAGTTCGTAGAACGTACACAGAAAAACATGAAGTTTAGGCATCTTCTGTCATTTATGGTATTAATAAAAATCAATATCTATGGTTAGGTGACTGTTAATGACCAATATCAAGGATGTATCTGAGACATATATTTTTTTCAGGACCTAAATACACTAATTTGACCATTTAAAATTGATTCTAAAACAGGCAAATTCGGATAACCCCTTAAACAAACATCAACTTTATGTTAGTGTAAATAAAGTTGATTTTAGACTGACAACTACTGTTGAATAAGTTAAAAAATATAAAGTTGTGGCGAAAACTGAACCTTATTTGTACGGTTGTTTTTCCTAAAACTCGTATTTGTTTACATGTTTGGCAAATAAATAGCAAACGCAGATTACCTACTTGTGAAGAATACTTAATAAAGTTCTCAGACATTACCAAATTGACGTTCTTTTTACCCGCCTTATCCAATTGAAATACATATAACATAATCAGCCTATAATATGTCCCCACTGCTGGTACACCTACACAGGGCTCCTCTTGGAGACACGGGCCGTAATCCACTATGCGGGCCCATTGCGGGGTGGTAAATGTCACATGTCTTCGAATTTTTGTTTCTAGGACATGTCGGTTTCCTCACGATGTTTTCCTTCACCGTTTTGAGAGCAGTAATGATGAAATAATTTACACAAAGTATTTACTTTGCCTGCCTGGGTTCGTACCTACGACCTACAACTCATAAGTCGCAGGCTTTACCACCAGGCCACCACTGGTCTAAATATTTATTATAAAAAGTGAACCTATAAAATCAGCGTTTTGTATGGAGAATTTGAAAGAAATTGCATTTTTCATACTAACATTTTCTTAATTTATTTAACAACCATGAACACTAATTTTTTAAAACTTTTATGCACTAATGTTTAAAAACTAAGATAACGTATGCCACTTAGGTTAAGCGACAAAAATAAGTTTTGGTTTTAAACAAATAGTGGTCATTTCTGCTAGTAAAAAGAGGAGTCATTTTTAAGGTATTTTTTATGTTTAGAAAACTATAAGTAATAAGGTTTTTTTACTATTGGTAGTTGTCTATGATGGCCATTATTCGATATAATATCAAGCAATTAATGAATATTTTAAATCACAAATAGAGAACATGTTCTCGATGTTCTCTATTTGTGAGAAAAAAACGCCAATTTCATAGGTCCAAGGGGGACCCAATATTTTTCTTTAGTTGTGATATCCCACACAAATTCTTGCTATTATTTATTTTACTTAGCCAGTAGTGATGAATTAATGTTGACAGAGTGAGAGAGAAAAGAATGCCAAAGAATTATTTTCTTTAAATGGATTTTGAGAGGAATGAAATTAAATTTAGATTCATATCATGTTAATGGGAGTGAATGATAGTGTGACTAAGAAAAGTAAAAGGAAGAAGTAAACGTGTAAAATCTATACTAATAATAACACTGACGAGTTTGCTTGTTTGTTTGAACGCGCTTATCTCTGGAACTGCCAGACGGATTTGAGAAAATCTTTTTGCATTTGATAGCCCAATTCTTAGGAGCCGAGCAAATAGAGTAAAAGTTCGGAAAGAAAGCTTAGCGAAAAGAAGTAATAGGGATATTGACTGAAGAAAAAAAAACTATATAATCCGTCCGTCAGATAATAAAAAAAAAATAGACACGTATTTTTTGCTTTATCATATTAATAAAAAATGGTTTAGATAAAACGCATTAAAGTTGGGAGTGGAGCCTCGCTACGTCACAAGCCAGTATAAAATCTACCGGGGAGTGACGTCATGCCACATTTTAACGTATTGCCTACTGAATGTATTGTTGTAATCTTTTGATGACGTAAAAAAGGAAAAAAATATGTGCCAAATATTTTTTAATAATCTACCAGAGGGACAATTTTTTTTTTATCAACACGTACAACTATGCGATGCTATAGGATAAATTTTAAGTTAAAACAAGAACATTAAAGCGGACGACATCGCGGGCATAAAGTAGTTAATAGATAAAATGTGCACCCTAATAATAGTAAGTTTAGTATGTTAACACTTTCACTGTCCATGCATTACATGTAATGCACTGAAGACGTAGCCCTATACGTCTGTGCATGACATGTAATGCACTAGTAGTTATCTTTCTTATCCAATATTTTAGCGAAAATAACCAAATTTAAATAATAGAATTGTATTCGAAGACGTGACCAATCCGCACTGGGCCTGTGTGGTCGATTATAGCCTGCTCCCTCTCGCCGAGAGGCTAATTATGTGAATAATAGAACCAGTTCCATTGTTAGTTTCAACGTTTTTAAGCAGCACTGTAGCTGGAAGTGAAGCTCGTCCATCCGTGCATTGCATGTAATGTAATGCATTTTTGAAAATAATATGTAATGGTTATCTGAGGGTGATAGACGAATTTTCGGTGTCATAGAATTAGTAAGTGACCATAAAAATAGTTATTTGTTATACAAGAGTGCAAAGTTGCTTTTTAACCGCGTGTTCAATTTTGATGACCGAGCAAGCGAAGGATTCTAAAATTGAATCACGAGCGCAGCGAGTGATTCAAAATTAGAATCCTGAGCGTTAGCGAGGGAATCAAAAGAGCACGAGGTGAAAAATCTTTGCACTCGAGTGCAACACGTAACTTTTCATTCCACCTCAGCGAGGAAATGACTAAATGCAAAAAAAAAAACGTTTGCGCATTATTAACAGTTTCAGTCAATTCTGTTGGCGTCAAGCAAACTTCCTCGTCGCTAGAATCACTCATTTTAGTTTTTTCACTTGTTTTCAAGTTTCTTGTTTTTAATATACCTAAGGTTTAACAATGACGTGAAAAAATGCCGCGTAAAGAACCGCGTACAAAGCAAATTGAAAAAAGAACACCAAGAAGGTTCCGAGTCTGAGTTTTTAACAAATTAAAAAAAAGTTGTATGATATATTCGGCACCATAGAGGTAGCAGTAAATAGGTTTAATGTTTTTTTTAATTCACAAACTTAGTGCACACGATGTTCTAAATTCAATTTACTTTATCCTCTAGAGAATAAAAACGGCTTTTCCACTCAGATACTGAAGATTAAAAATACTCTTTCCGAGATGGTGGGATGAAAACATCATTATCCAATATTATTATTGGACGTATGGTGCTAAGGGATACAATTAGCTTGGGACAGTGAAAGTGTTAAAAGACAATTAGGAATATTAGCGCTACCTTTTGCGTTGATACGATCAGTACATCAATATAATGTGATCGATCTTTCATAACAATACTAGCTTTTGCCCGCATCTTCGTCCGCGTGGATGTCGGTTTTATCGGAATAAAAAGTATCCTAAGTCCTAACCCAGGTCATGGTCTACTCATGTGCCAAATTTAATCCAAATCCGTTCAGGCGTTTTAGCGTGATAGAGTAACAAACAAACAAACTGATTTTCGCATTTATAATAGTATAATAAGGATGTTGAATTCATCTAAAGTGGATTCATGCGCTATATGATCGCATACAAGAAGTGTGCCTGTGCAAAATCTCCTGCCCGACCAGTGGTCGCACCGGTCAGATTAGCTATAGAAACCAATACGAATTCTATAGCTTAGGACCACCGGTCGTGTTCGTCGCTGTCTAGTGCGCGAGATCCCTCAGTCAGCGCTTAGTTTTTCGCAGTAAACTAGTAGAATTAAGTTGTATTCGTAACGTACCAGTATCGTCGACACAGAGCGTGCGCAGCATCTCGGGCGCGCCCTTGCAGTACACGCGCAGCACGCCCTCGCCCAGCACGCGCGTCACCACGGAGGCGCGCTGCAGGGACGACACGAACTGGTGCTGCTGCACGATGCCCACTTCTAGGGGCAGCTGGGGAACACACAGTTTACGTTAATACTACGTTGCAGTCATTAATCAGTAATCGACGAAGGGCAAAAGTTTACATCTATTGAAATCAAAGTCAATTCATCATCATCATTTCAGCCGAAAGACGGCCACTGCTGAACATAAGCCTCCCCCAAGCACCGCCACTTCGATCAGTTCTGTGCTTCCCGCGTCCTGCTGCTCATTCGTCAACGCTCACCGCGTCCCACCGCTCATTCGTCAACGCTCACCGCGTCCCACCGCTCATTCTTCAACGCTCACCGCATCCCACCGCTCATTCGTCAACGCTCACCGCGTCCCGCCTCGCCACGCATTCCTAGTGCATGGTACAGCGAGCTCGGTCAAACTATATTTAGTGTACTTACATGTATATCATCGACGTCAATGTTGGCTGTCTTCCTTGGCTTGACAATAGTTGGTGTGAGTATCTCGTAGTTGGAATGTTCCGGGATGTCTGGTTCTTCTAACACCCATCCGGTGGACTCGAACATCTACAAACAAATAAGCGAATTGTAACAATTCTGTAACACTGCTTCTTTTATGATGAACTTATAGATTCACTTATACACTAAAAACAGTGATATTCACAATGTTAACACTAGAAATAAGGATAAACTACGTGCTCCCTTTCACCGGCTTCATAAGGTTCATAACTCATTTGTTGAGCTTGGTATAACCTTTTACAACAAACTACCCTCTTCTTTGCTAGATTTGCCTTTTAATGCGTTTAAAACTAAAGTAAAATCCAACCTTTGTTCAAAGGCATACTATTCTATCAACGACTACTTAAATGATAAGAATAGTTGGTCGCTGTGATTAACTCCAGACAATGTTTAAGTGTTTTTTCTCCAGAATTAGCTTACCTACTGACATAATTGTTTATAATTTTACTTTATAACTCAATTTATTTTAATTTGTTGTTGACATAATCTACTCATTACAATGTTTTTTTATGAGTTGTATTGCAATATGTGGTTAGCTAGTGACCTCGACAGTTATTTATTTTACCTCGATGGTCCTAGTTTATCAATTATAACGTTTACGTTTAGTTATTTTTATTTCGGCCTGAGTATAGTTCTCGAAGTTTTTGGTTGGTATATTGGCATGTGCTAGCTGTCATATGACTATTCAAAGCCAAATAATTTATTTCAATGAAGCACAAAAAGGCACTGTTGAACGTCAACATTTACAAAAAATAATAATAGTAATTGATTCTAGTCGCCCCTTTCAAAAGATAGTTTTCGTATGGAGAAGAATGGGCAAGAAACTCCACCGTTACTCTTTTAAAATGTTTTCACAATATCTTGTATACATTAATTATATGTGAAGTAGAATAAGATTGAAGTAGAAGAAGAACCACCTAGAATAAGATTAACTATACCACGCCACGATAAGTAAAAAAAATAAAAAATGAAGGAATGACAGATAAATTAATTATGTGAGAGATGCATGGTGCTCACATATTTACAAACATTGTAACGTTATACGATATTACTAACATTTTAACAAGTAATACTAATAATAAGACAGTGTGTGAGTTCAAGTAATCACAGAATATAATATCAATGTTATAAAAATAATATTATACAATAACTAAATTGGCAACCAGCTAGATTTTGTCTAGATTCTAAATTGTCCTATGGAGCAGGACTAGCATGTTTCCAACCATTTTTATCTTGGATATAATCCTCTAATTTGTAATATGCTTATTTACAAAGTGTACTTTTTATATGAGTTTTAAATTTTGTTTCATTTAATTCTCATATATCCCAAGGTATTCTGTTGTAACATTTAACACAGTAAATACATCTGTTATGACCCCATAACAGATGTACTTACTTTAGATAATCTGAAAAATGGTTGATCTATTTTATCTTTGTTTCTAGTATTAAAATTATGTCTATCACTTATTTTATTAAAAAGATGTAGTTTTTTTCTCCCATACATAATATTTTCATAAATGAATTGGCAAGGTGCCGTCATAATATTAATCTTTTCAAATAGTTCCCTGAGAGTTTCGCGACGACGTAGATTATAAATGGCTCTGATAACTCTTTTGTAAAATAAAGATGGATTCAATGTCAGCAGCCCGACCTCACAGTAAAATGCCATACGAAATAATACTGTGGAAGTAGCTAAAATAAACCAAACGCGCGGTTTCTAGATCTGTTAACTGTCTTATCTTTCTAACAGCATAAGCGGCAGAGCTTAGCCGCCCCGCGAGAGATGTTATATGAAGTCCCATTGTAATTTTTCGTCTAGCATGATTCCTAGGAAAACTGTTTCATTAATAAATCCCAGTTATTCTCCATTTAATATGATGTCACATTCGCTACTTCTAACATTTGGTAAATTAAATCGAATGCATTTGTTTATTTTATTATTTAGTAAGTACCAAATTATTTACCGTTAACTAATCTTGGACCTGAACAATAGAGCTATTCACGTCGTCAAGACTTTGTGACCGTCGGTTTATTTTAAAGATCAATGATGTGTCATCTGCAAATAAAACCATCTTTGGTTGATTTTGAAATAATTGAAGTAAATCATTAATATAAGCTAAAAAGAGGCATGTATGGATCCAATATCAAACCTTGAGGAACGCCCATTACCTTTTCTGACCCTAATGAATTTGTGCCGTTGACTTCAAAATTAACCTTTCTATCTTTCTGGTGTGATCTTAGCAAATCAAGAGCTGTATTCCTAATCCCATAGTGCTCCAATTTCAGTAGAAATTTCTCATGGTCTACGCAATCGAACGCCTTCGAGAGATCGCAAAAGATTCCAATGGCATCTTGTGCTTCTTCCCAGGCGTTAAAAATGTTCTTTATTAGGGTGACACCGGCGTCAGTGGTACAACGCCCTTTGGTGAAACCATACTGTTGATCATGAAAGATGTTATTTTTATTAAAGTGACGTAACATTTGATTGAGTATCAAGTTTTCAAACACCATACTGAGAACTGGCAGAATTGACACAGCCCTATAATTGTTGAGTTCCTTACTATCACCGGATTTGAACAAAGGAACTACTTTACTGTGTTTCATGAGATCCGGAAAGACTCCTTGGTTTACACTGGTGTTAAGTATGAAAGCTAAATAAGGATAGTTTCGATGACAGATCTACAGAATTTTACAGATTAATAATTTATAATTTAAATTATGTTTTGTGTTACGTAATGTAAATTATCTTGCATACTACTCGTATAGTCGTATTATATAATCATTTTTTTCTAACTGAACAGACAGCTGTGCTGCTGTGGAGTTTGTTGCGCCACTTCTTCTTCCCAGCTAAAGCACTAGGAAGTGGTGAAGGGTGGGTGGGCGTTTTGTGGGACTGTCTTATGTAATTTTGATGTTCGAAAAGTGCTGATTCTCAGCCTAGTTTGAATAAATGACATTTGAATTTGATGACATTACGAAAAACGGCAATGATAGCCTAGTGATATGACCGTCGGACTGCCAAATCATAAATCTCGAGTTCGAACCGAACATGCATGTTCGGTTCGAACTCGAGATTTCTCTAACTAAACTCTAACTTTTCGGATTCATGTGCGCATTGTATAATTATCACTTGCTTGAAGCAAGTGATAATTTATACAATGCGCACAAACGGTAAAAGAAAACATCGTGAGGAAACGCCTGACGAGCCTGAGAGATATTTCTCGACGGCACGTGAAGGCAAGTCTGAGCTTCTTTCCCTTCTTTGGTCTTCCCCTACGGGAGATATTACATCTGGCCTATAGAGCTCTTATTATGAACCTTCAGATCTAAAAGTCATTATCCTACCTAATAACATAAATGCGAAAGTACTCCATACTCAATTCTTTCAATAAGTAAGTTTGTTGTTACGCTTTGACGCTAAAACGGATAAACGGATTAGGATGAAATTTAGCACATGGGTAGAACATGACCTGGGTTAGGACATATGATACTTTTTATCCACGTAGTACGTTTCTGTGGGATAATTTTCGACCTCCACGAGTGCGAAGCCGCGGGAAAAATCTAGTTTCCAATATTGCTAACGTCATATGATTAATCAGAGCAACAAAATACAATGTTACAGTGAGAAATATGTCATTGAGAAAGAAGCTGCTAAAGAAGTTTAGGCAATCGTCATCATTGCAGCCGCCAATTCGACCGGTTCTGTGCCTCCCGCGTCCAGCGGATTTCTGCGTCCTTCACAAGGTCATCGGTCCACCTTGTAGGGGGCCTTACAACGCTACATCTTGTCTTCCGGTACGCGGGCACCACTCCAGAACCTTTCGGCCCTTACGTTCAAAAGGGTCTATTACTCCCATATGGTCGTATAAAGTCTTACCTTTAAATCTAAAGGATCGCCAGCAACCTCATCGTCTAACAACGTCAAACTATGACAAGACGCCATGGCTAACTTCAGGGGGTGTAGTTCATTTAGCAGTCGGGGGTCTCGCTGTGGCCTCCCCAGTCGGGGAGGGCTCGTGGCTCCACTCACGGCGACGACCCCCCACATGTCCAAGCCGTCCTCGGTTAGCGTTCCTGTCTGAAAAGAGAATTGATGCTTAAAAAAATATGCTATGTCATTTGGCACTACACCTTCCGTGTCTCGCAAAAGCACGTTAAGCAGCCTTTTCCCAACTTTGTTGGAGTCTACTTCCAGTCTAACCGGACGCAGCTGAATACCAGTATTTTACATGCCTGCCTGACAACTCAGTTACTGGGTAATATGATACACTTTGGTAAAACTGATTACCCGACTTTCGGGCTTCTGACGACCCGTAACGGCTGTCAAAAATCCACGAATGATAGCCGGGACCACTATCACTATTGTAATATGTTACTTATCTTGAGACTGTCATACCTTATCGAAGCACACACAGTCCAGTGAGCCGCTGACGTTGACGGCGCGCGTGTTGAGGCACGCGACAGTAATGTACTAATCTAGTGAGTACCATACCTTATCGAAGCACACACAGTCCAGTGAGCCGCTGACGTTGACGGCGCGCGTGTTGAGGCACGCGACAGTAATGTACTAATCTAGTGAGTACCATACCTTATCGAAGCACACACAGTCCAGTGAGCCGCTGACGTTGACGGCGCGCGTGTTGAGGCACGCGACAGTAATGTACTAATCTAGTGACTACCATACCTTATCGAAGCACACACAGTCCAGTGAGCCGCTGACGTTGACGGCGCGCGTGTTGAGGCACGCGACAGTAATGTACTAATCTAGTGACTACCATACCTTATCGAAGCACACACAGTCCAGTGAGCCGCTGACGTTGACGGCGCGCGTGTTGAGGCACGCGACAGTAATGTACTAATCTAGTGACTACCATACCTTATCGAAGCACACACAGTCCAGTGAGCCGCTGACGTTGACGGCGCGCGTGTTGAGGCACGCGACAAAAATGTACTAATCTAGTGACTACCATACCTTATCGAAGCACACACAGTCCAGTGAGCCGCTGACGTTGACGGCGCGCGTGTTGAGGCACGCGACAGTAATGTACTAATCTAGTGACTACCATACCTTATCGAAGCACACACAGTCCAGTGAGCCTCTGACGTTGACGGCGCGCGTGTTGAGGCACGCGACAAAAATGTACTAATCTAGTGACTACCATACCTTATCGAAGCACACACAGTCCAGTGAGCCGCTGACGTTGACGGCGCGCGTCTTGAGGCACGCGACAGTAATGTACTAATCTAGTGACTACCATACCTTATCGAAGCACACACAGTCCAGTGAGCCGCTGACGTTGACGGCGCGCGTGTTGAGGCACGCGACAGTAATGTACTAATCTAGTGACTACCATACCTTATCGAAGCACACACAGTCCAGTGAGCCGCTGACGTTGACGGCGCGCGTGTTGAGGCACGCGACAAAAATGTACTAATCTAGTGACTACCATACCTTATCGAAGCACACACAGTCCAGTGAGCCGCTGACGTAGACGGCGCGCGTGTTGAGGCACGCGACAGTAATGTACTAATCTAGTGACTACCATACCTTATCGAAGCACACACAGTCCAGTGAGCCGCTGACGTTGACGGCGCGCGTGTTGAGGCACGCGACAGTAATGTACTAATCTAGTGACTACCATACCTTATCGAAGCACACACAATCCAGTGAGCCGCTGACGTTGACGGCGCGCGTGTTGAGGCACGCGACAAAAATGTACTAATCTAGTGACTACCATACCTTATCGAAGCACACACAGTCCAGTGAGCCGCTGACGTTGACGGCGCGCGTGTTGAGGCACGCGACAGTAATGTACTAATCTAGTGACTACCATACCTTATCGAAGCACACACAGTCCAGTGAGCCGCTGACGTTGACGGCGCGCGTGTTGAGGCACGCGACAGTAATGTACTAATCTAGTGACTACCATACCTTATCGAAGCACACACAGTCCAGTGAGCCGCTGACGTTGACGGCGCCCGTGTTGAGGCACGCGACAGTAATGTACTAATCTAGTGACTACCATACCTTATCGAAGCACACACAGTCCAGTGAGCCGCTGACGTTGACGGCGCGCGTGTTGAGGCACGCGACAGTAATGTACTAATCTAGTGACTACCATACCTTATCGAAGCACACACAGTCCAGTGAGCCGCTGACGTTGACGGCGCGCGTGTTGAGGCACGCGACAGTAATGTACTAATCTAGTGACTACCATACCTTATCGAAGCACACACAGTCCAGTGAGCCGCTGACGTTGACGGCGCGCGTGTTGAGGCACGCGACAGTAATGTACTAATCTAGTGACTACCATACCTTATCGAAGCACACACAGTCCAGTGAGCCGCTGACGTTGACGGCGCGCGTGTTGAGGCACGCGACAGTAATGTACTAATCTAGTGACTACCATACCTTATCGAAGCACACACAGTCCAGTGAGCCGCTGACGTTGACGGCGCGCGTGTTGAGGCACGCGACAGTAATGTACTAATCTAGTGACTACCATACCTTATCGAAGCACACACAGTCCAGTGAGCCGCTGACGTTGACGGCGCGCGTGTTGAGGCACGCGACAGTAATGTACTAATCTAGTGACTACCATACCTTATCGAAGCACACACAGTCCAGTGAGCCGCTGACGTTGACGGCGCGCGTGTTGAGGCACGCGACAGTAATGTACTAATCTAGTGACTACCATACCTTATCGAAGCACACACAGTCTAGTGAGCCGCTGACGTTGACGGCGCGCGTGTTGAGGCACGCGACAGTAATGTACTAATCTAGTGACTACCATACCTTATCGAAGCACACACAGTCCAGTGAGCCGCTGACGTTGACGGCGCGCGTGTTGAGGCACGCGACAGTAATGTACTAATCTAGTGACTACCATACCTTATCGAAGCACACACAGTCCAGTGAGCCGCTGACGTTGACGGCGCGCGTGTTGAGGCACGCGACAGTAATGTACTAATCTAGTGACTACCATACCTTATCGAAGCACACACAGTCCAGTGAGCCGCTGACGTTGACGGCGCGCGTGTTGAGGCACGCGACAGTAATGTACTAATCTAGTGACTACCATACCTTATCGAAGCACACACAGTCCAGTGAGCCGCTGACGTTGACGGCGCGCGTGTTGAGGCACGCGACAGTAATGTACTAATCTAGTGACTACCATACCTTATCGAAGCACACACAGTCCAGTGAGCCGCTGACGTTGACGGCGCGCGTGTTGAGGCACGCGACAGTAATGTACTAATCTAGTGACTACCATACCTTATCGAAGCACACACAGTCTAGTGAGCCGCTGACGTTGACGGCGTGCGTGTTGAGGCACGCGACAGTAATGTACTAATCTAGTGACTACCATACCTTATCGAAGCACACACAGTCCAGTGAGCCGCTGACGTTGACGGCGCGCGTGTTGAGGCACGCGACAGTAATGTACTAATCTAGTGACTACCATACCTTATCGAAGCACACACAGTCCAGTGAGCCGCTGACGTTGACGGCGCGCGTGTTGAGGCACGCGACAGTAATGTACTAATCTAGTGACTACCATACCTTATCGAAGCACACACAGTCCAGTGAGCCGCTGACGTTGACGGCGCGCGTGTTGAGGCACGCGACAGTAATGTACTAATCTAGTGACTACCATACCTTATCGAAGCACACACAGTCCAGTGAGCCGCTGACGTTGACGGCGCGCGTGTTGAGGCACGCGACAGTAATGTACTAATCTAGTGACTACCATACCTTATCGAAGCACACACAGTCCAGTGAGCCGCTGACGTTGACGGCGCGCGTGTTGAGGCACGCGACAGTAATGTACTAATCTAGTGACTACCATACCTTATCGAAGCACACACAGTCCAGTGAGCCGCTGACGTTGACGGCGCGCGTGTTGAGGCACGCGACAGTAATGTACTAATCTAGTGACTACCATACCTTATCGAAGCACACACAGTCCAGTGAGCCGCTGACGTTGACGGCGCGCGTGTTGAGGCACGCGACAGTAATGTACTAATCTAGTGACTACCATACCTTATCGAAGCACACACAGTCCAGTGAGCCGCTGACGTTGACGGCGCGCGTGTTGAGGCACGCGACAGTAATGTACTAATCTAGTGACTACCATACCTTATCGAAGCACACACAGTCCAGTGAGCCGCTGACGTTGACGGCGCGCGTGTTGAGGCACGCGACGCGGGCTCGCTTGAGGCGCGACACGGCGTACAGGCGGCCTACTGTCATGGCCGCGGGGAGGGCCGGCGGGATCACTATGGTGATTATGTCGAGGGCTTTTATGGCTATGTCTCCAGCGCTGAGGGCGCGGTAAGCCTATGGAATACATAAGAAAGGTGTTAGAAATATGACAGGATATGGGTCGCGTTATGATAAAAAAAACTCCTAGCTGAAGATGTAAAACAAATAAAGGGGGATTAATGGGACCAACTATGAAATACAAAAACCGGAAAGTGCGACTCGCGCACGAAGGGTTCCGTACCATTATCTAAAAACGGCCAAAAAATTATATCTGTTGTATGGGAGCCCCCTTAAATATTTATTTTATTCTGTTTTTAGTCTATTTTGTTGTTAAAACGGGAACACAAATACATCATCTGTGAAAATTTCAACTGTTTAACTATCACGGTTCATGAGAAACAGCCTGGTGACAGACAGACGGACAGCGAAGTCTTTTAACATAAATGTTTGGATGTTTTTTTTTTAGATCTCATTTTTTTTTTTTGTTAAGATATGTGAGCTTGCTTAGTAAGATTTGCAAAAACTTATAAGTTGCACAATAGATTTTTTCCTTCTTAATTTTTCCTTGTCTAATTTCTTTAATCTTTTTCTCAATCTGCTTTCTTCTTTCCAGCCCTTGCCTGTGTTGCAGGACTCACCTTGAGGGCCACGGTGTAGGCCAAGCCCGCGGCGGCGATGCAAGCGAGTATGATGATGAACTTATAGGAGTCGCGGTCGAACTTGAAGTCGGCCGGCACCGGGTACAGGATGCTGCGGACTAGCTGGCCCTTGCTTGTGTTGTAGCCTGTGCGGAGCACTAGAGCCCTGCAGTAAAAATAATATTATTAGATTTGAATTCGTGGCATTTATACTTCATAGAAGATAGCTTGATCTCTGCGACAGCTGTCAGTAAAACACACCGATATGAGCTGCGACAAGTACAAATCGCGAACGCGTCGATAGACACCTGCGTCTTTGAAATGGTTAGTGCAACGGTTTATTTTAAAAATAGATTTTTTATTTTTATGTTGTGTTGTGTACATACCACCAGGGAGTTCTGAGAACGACTACTTGACTTTATTTAGATTAATAGAATTTTTTTGTGATAGATACGGAGAAATAATTGTTATTGGTGAATTCGTGTCCTGTAAATGTTAAAAATTATTATGAATGTTTTGAGTCCTATTGCGAATTCACTCAGAATAACACAGTACCAAACTATCGAGGTCGTCAGGAGGAGAGGTGTCGGTAGTGGCGGCCGGCGATGCGCTCGTGCCTGTCGACGCGCACCACCCGCCGCTCGCGGCAGCGTACACGGTGCGTAGTGTTGGGCCACAGTGGAACTTCTATAGAGCCAACTACCAGTTGTCATACTCTATGCTGACTTCCACTGATTGGAGCATGATTTACGTCATGCGGGATTTAGAGGATGTGTTGGATATTTTTTATGATAAGTTAAGTGATATTTTAGATAGATGTGTACCCCGGAAAAAGCTTAAACGTGAAAACTCTCGATACGTTTATCCCGAATGGTACACAGCAGACATTATAAAAGATATAAAGAATAAAGCTAGATTCCATAAAACATTCAAAAAAACAAGGCTGGATAGCGATTACTCCGAATTTTCTAAGTACAGAGCTCGTATTAAAAAATCCATAGAAATGGCACACAAAGAACACAAAATCTGCCTAGCCTTTTCCCAACTATATTGGGGTCGGCTTCCAGTCTAACCGGATGCAGCTGAATACCAGTATTTTACATGGAGCGACTGCCTATCTGACCTCCACAACCCAGTAATTGGGTAATACGATACCCCTTGGTAAGACTGGTTGTCAGACTTTCGGGCTTCTGACGACCCGTAACGACTGTCAAAGATCCACAAATGACAACCGGGACCAACAGCACACAAAGAACACATGTTTAAAATACAAAATCAATTTAAAAAAGATCCCAAATTTATTCTGGCAGTATATTAGGTCTAAACGAAGTAGGTTAAACAAGCAAATTATCATAAAGAATGGTCAACATCTTTCGGATGAGGAGTGTGCTCGACAATTTGCGTAATTTTTTGAATCGGTGTATAATAAAGAGCGGCCGCGGCGGAAGGCGCGGGCGGCGGGGACGGATGCGGAGGCGAATAGTGCGCGAGTGCACATCGAAACCCTCAGTCTCCAAGACGTAAGGGAACCGCTCATAAGGCTCAAGCCCAAGCGCTCATCTGGCCCCGATGGTATTCCGGCTTTTGTGTTCCGAGACTGTGGCAGGGTGCTGGCTGAGCCCCTGCATCATATCTTTAATCTGTCGCGCGCGCAATTAGCAGACACAATAGAATTTTATTGTTATCTGTCTCCAATATGAGACACCAGTATTATAAAGGTTAATACTTGTTTAAAACAAACAACGTTTCCGTCGAGGTGGAAAATCACGCGAGTGATTCCGGTTCCCAAGGGTAAGTCAGGTCCGGATGTCAGTGCCTACAGACCGGTGGCAGTGTTGTCGACACCTGCAAAAGTGTTCGAGTCTGCCATCCAACGCTGCGTGCAGGCTCAATGAGCGCACAGCTACCGGACGCGCCGCTCGGGTCCCGGCCGGCACGCAGCACGGCCACTAATCTGCTTAATTTCATGGCGAGGGTGGTGCCGGCGGTCGATGCTGGTGTGCAGGTAGACGTGGCATATTTTGATTTTAAGAAGGCGTTTGATACCATCGACAATGATGTACTGCTAATGAAGCTGGAAAAATTGGCTGCACTCCGACCCTCTTACAGTTCTTCGCCAGTTACTTGAAAGACCGACAGCAGTACGTTGACTACAACGGGATCGAATCCGAGCCATACTACACCAGGTCAGGCGTGAGCCAGGGCAGCAATTTGGGTCCTCTCGAATTTATTTTAATGATAGATGACTTACCAGACGTAGTCAAACATAGTTTATGTTTATTGTTTGCAGATGACCTCAAATTGCTGCTCGAGGTCAGGGGTGAGTCGGACTGTGAGAAATTGCAGGAAGACATAGATAGAGTGGTAAAATGGAGCCATGAAAATAAACTCTATTTCAATACAGCGAAATGCTCAGTGATGACATTTACGCGAGCGAAGACTGCCTTAGCCTACGAATATAAAGTAGAGGAAGTGCCGATGCAGCGAGTGTCTCAGGTACGAGATCTAGGAGTACTGCTTACCCCGGATCTAACTTTCCGGGATCATATAGTTAAAACTTGCAAGAAGGCGTACAGGAACCTGGGTTTCGTGCTGAGACAGTCGCAGGGATTCACCAACATTACCACGCTCAGAGTGCTGTATGACGCTTTGGTAAGGAGTCACTTGGAACACAGTGCGGTGATTTGGGCTCCCCATGAAGCGAAATACAATGTCATGCTGGAGCGAGTGCAGAATAAATTTACAAGACACTTGTACTTCAAAATTTATGGGGTTTACCCATTTTACCCGCTGATGTATCCTACACTGTTTGTACTGGGTATGGTGGGGTACAACTAAGAGTGCGCAGAGAATTTACTCTCGCGGCGTATGCGCTAAAGCTCCTGCGTGGAGTAGCACACAACCCGGGTGTACTGCGGCATCTGAAGCTGTGCCAGCCCAGTACGTGTGGAGGCGGCGGCGAGCGCCACTGCTGGCTGTACCTGCAGCCAAAACCAACCTGCTGGCTAAAACACCTCTTACCCGGACAATACGGGTTCTAAACGAAGTGCATGAGAGGATTGACATATTTTCGTGCAATCTGAGTGAATTCGCAAGAATTTTGTTGAATTTTGTTAGTTATATTTAAATAGGTTAGGTTTATTATTTTTAATTTTTTATTGTGTGCACATAAATAGTAAAGTAAATAAAAAGGTATTATTAATATTTGTATTTTAGGTTAAGATGTACTTAACATGCAAAAAAAAAAGAAGTTTATTTTATTAATATTAATAATATGTACATATAATTCTGTAAGTAGTCTTTACATTGTGTTTAGTGTTGCTTTATATATATTTTGAAAGTTTAGTTCGCAAACCACTATTGTATTGGGTCTTCCTGTAATGATAGTGTGTAAGTTTAATAAATAAATAAAATTACCGCCTATGAAGTGCTGCATTTCATAATAACAGACAGTAACTGTGAATGTCATACTTTATGAGCATGCGCATGCCGACCTAATGAATTAATTCCTAGCCTAGGAATGTCAGTTTGACATATTATGTCGCAGAGATCGCTAAAGCTATCTTTTATGTTCACAATGGCCTCTGCGATCAAGTGGTAAGACCAACTGTATCAGACCCAGAGGTCGGGGGTTCGATACCCAGCGGGAGCAATTTCACTGCTCGGTCTGGTTAGTGGTAGGGCTTGTTCTAAGTCCGCCTGGGTAGCTACCACCATCTTATCTAAGTATACTGAAGATTCGTGGATAAATAACAACCGACTCGACCGACTCGATCGATAGTAGACGGTAAGCAGTGTTTACCGCGGTTAGTTCATAGATGACCTTTATCTAAAAATATCGAGACCCTCTCCGAGTTCAAATGTGACATGACGTCACACTTCGGTAGATTTTATATTGAATCGTAGCGAGCCCCCCACTCCCCAACTTTAATACATTTTATCTAAATCATTTTTTATTAATATGCAAAAAATACGTGTCTAATATCTTTTTATTATCTGACTGACGGACAAGGAGTCCACGTCCCTATTATATCTCCTGCGCACGCAGGCGTCTTCGTTGAGACTGGTCGCCGTGGCCGTGATTCAGTTGGGGAGGATATTCTACTCACTTGACGGGCTCGTTGTTGTAGTACCGCGTCTGTATGACCTTGGTGCCACAGAATAACACGTTGGACGCATGTTCCTTCAGGTCAAACGGTCTGTCTACTCGATGTAGCGCCGTCTTTGTTACTGGTACTGATTCGCCTGTGAACAGGAAGTTGGGTTAGTCGAAGTTGAGTAATTTGCGCAATGATGTTGACCTGAGCGACCGGGATCTTCCAACTCCCTCATTAATTCTCCAGTCTATCCTCTTTCTAATGATGTGCCACATGCCATAAAAGTATTTTAACAACTCTGTGAATTCGCTAGAATTGTGAATCAAGTCACATAAAACTACATTCCAAATTCTAATGAAAAAATATTTATTGCGGAACTGTTACTTGAGAAAGAGGTAAAATTTGTTTACTCACTCTTTCACAGTAAAATCTATCTTCTATCTCTTTCTTGCATACCTTAAATCGGTTTGAACAAATCGCGCCGCCCGACCCGCCATTTTTTTAGTCGAGACATCACTGCCTCTGCTACCTAACGTGTGTGCTAGTTCACCATACTCCGCGATTCTTTTATTACTTTGTTATCGTTGAGTTTTGTTGGTTTTTGTTACATTTGTTTAATTTTTGTTGTTATTGTTAAACTTTGAGTTTTTTGTTATTGCAATGGCGACATTCTCTAACGAAGAATATGCGGACATCATGATGGCTTACGGAGCCGCTAATGGCGTCGCTCGTGCAGCGCAACGACTTTACCAGGAACGCTTTCCTGGTAGACGATTACCTGGCCGCAGAGTCTTCCAAGACACATACCGACGCATACGCGAGACTGGCAGTGTTACTTTTAATGAACCAAGGGGCCATATTGTGCGACATAATGTTGAAGTAGACGAGAGAATACTGGCATTTTTTGAGGAAGACCCTACAAGAAGCATTAGAAATGTGGCATCACATCTTGATATTTCAATATGGAAAGTGTGGAAAGTACTTCGTCAAAACAAAAAGCATCCATTCCACTACACTCCGGTGCAAGGTACGTAATTTTAAACTAACTTTAAACCCGTGCAAGCTTTGTTTGACCTTGCCTTTGTTTAGCAGGTAATGGGTATGGTATGGCGTCACTTCCAGGTAGTGAATCTATCAGCACGAACAGCGGGTCCTTTCTTGTGCAATTACTTATTGCCCAAGAGAAATTTAAAAGAGTTTTTTGTTTGTTGCAGGTCTTGAGGGTGGGACTTTGAGAGACGAGTGGCTTTTTGTCGGTTTCTTTTACCCACGGATGTGGATGATCCTGATTTTTTTTAAAGAATACTGTGGACGGATGAATCCAAATTTACCAAGGATGGGATCCTCAATTTACACAATTTGCACCACTGGACAACGAAAACGCAAAACCCACGTGTTAAAAAACAGAAATCTTCTCAAAGAAGGTTTAGTGTAAACGATTGGGCAGGAGTGATTGGGAATCAGGTAATTGGACCGCATTACCTGCCCGATAATCTCAATGGCGAAGACTACCTGGAATTCCTACAAAATGACCTGCCCGAATTAGTGACCGATGTGCCCGTATTTAATGAACGTGTGCCCATTGTATTTCAAAATGACGGCTGTCCTGCGCATTGGCGATTGACTGTGAGGGAATATCTCGACAATGTGTTCCCCAATGCATGGATTGGACGCGATGGCCCTATTCCATGGCCGCCACGTTCCCCAGATCTAACTCCGTTAGACTTTTATGTCTGGGGACGTGCCAAAGAGTTGGTATATGCCACGGAGGTTCCAACTAGGGAGGTATTAGTCCAACGCATAGAAGCGGCATTCAATACTAGGAAATGGAGGAAATACGACTTCGTACAACAACTGTTGAAATACGAAACAGGTGTCGGGCCTGCATTCGCAACAGAGACCAACAATTTGAGCAAGATTTGTAACAATGATTAAATAAATGTTAAAAATGCAATTTTGTTTTTTTATTTCAAGTAAATCCCACGAAAGATACAGATATGAGACACGAATTTACCTAACCATAAGAATGAGATAGCAGATTTATAGGTTTGACAGGTATCATTTAAGAGATTTTTTTTAAATCATAATTTTGAATATTAGCCTTAGGTGACTCGATTCACAATTCTAGCGAATTCACAAAGTTGTTAAAATACTTTTATGGCATGTGGCACATCATTAGAAAAAGGATAGACTGGAGAATTAATGAGGGAGTTGGAAGATCCCGGTCGCTTTTGTTTTTTTTTTTTGTAGCCTTATAAACAGCTGTAACATGTACCATCGAAGAAGTTCATATCTATACCCCGTAAGGACTATTTCTGCTTGCAGCGCTCGGCCGCTATAGAACCAGGGTGGTAACAGATGTGGTCATCGTGATCACGGGATTTTGTTTTCAAATTGCTTAGATATGAAGTTCTTCGATAGTACAGCTTTAATTTAAGTTTTACCTTTGCGAGTGAATTAAAAAAGAACTAGGGGACTAATATCACTAATTTTGTATTTAAAAGTATTCTTAAACAATACACATTGAAATAAAATTAAAATTCAGTCTACGCCTTATTTTTTTAAATCTGTATTTGAATGTAAAATTTAGGTCTTTGTTTTGGAAAACAATAAAAAGTCGATAAAAAAATCCACAGAGCATGACCCTGTTAAAGAGTCTGAAAGGCTAGCGGATGACTTCTTCAGTCGACCATTTCAATTTGGCACACGATGCACCAAACACCCTGTATAACAATTTTTTCATATTTGACATGTCACTATGAAAGCATCTCAGCTGCTTTTTTTTCATTCTAATTGGCACAAGACTCTTGGCGTCGCGACGCCAAAATCTCAAAATGCTCGGCGCGTTGAGTAGTTAGAGATTTATGTCAAGATTTTATTGTTTCAAGCAAAAGCATATTTACGAGTTACCAGTGAGCATGCTCTCGTTGAGCACTGCGGACCCCGACAGGAGCGCGGCGTCGAAGTGCAGCACGCAGCCGCGCGCGGGCAGCACGACAATGTCCCCCGGGCACACGCAGCGACTGTCCACGCGCCGCCCGTCCCACAGCTCCACCGTGTCGTGGGCCTCCACTGTGGCGCGGAGGTTGCATTGGTTCTGAAAAATGGTAACTGTTTGAATCTAGATGTTATAAGGTAGGATCGAGCTAATCTGGACCAAAATTAAATCAGCTATTGCAAGATATGGATTGGCAAATATAAATCCAGACTGATTTTGGCGTAGTACTTTTATAGAATGTAAATATTATTGTTTATGATTTAAATAAAAGCTGACGACAATGATACATAAAATAAATATGATTCGTGTGTTATTATTTATTTTTATTAAAAAATCAACCACAAATGGTGTTGTTTGGTGACGATGCTAAAAATTTTGACGACGTAAATAACGCCCTACTGCAGGTCCAAAATTGGTTCACTGCTAATAATTTAGTATTAAATGGAAAAAAAACTAAGTGCATAAAATTTTCTTTACCAAATGTCAAAAGTAGTAATTGTGAGATAGTATTGAATCAAGAGAAACTAGAATTTGTCCATAAAACTATTTTCATAGGGATTACGCTCGACTCAAGGCTACAATGGGGTCCTCATTTAACATCTCTTGCAGGACGGCTAAGTTCAGCAGAATATGCTGTCAGAAAAATCCATCAATTTAATAATGTAGATACCGCGAGGCTAGTCTATTTCAGTTATTTTCATAGTATCTTACGATATTTTACTTTGGGGACGGGCTGCAGATATCGTGTCTATTTTTATTCTGCAGAAAAGAGCGATCAGAGCCATTTATTATCTCCGCAGGCGCGACTCTCTTAGGGAACTGTTTAAGGATATTAACATCATGACAGTACCTTGTCAATATATCTATAAAGTACGTAAGAAAAAATTTACATCTTTTTAGTAAAAGAGGTGATAGACATAATTTTAGTACAAGAAATAGGGACCTATTAGTACAACCAGGTTTCAGACTAGCCAAGGTAGACTCACCTTTCATGGGGTACTGTTTAAAATGTTACAATAAAATTCCTCCCCACATACTTCAACTTAATGAGACGAAATACAAATCTTGTATAAAACGCACACTATGTAGGCAGGCATATTATAAGTTGGGGGATTACATCACTGATAAAAATGCTTGGCTCATTGCTGGTCCACAACCACAACTAATTGATTAACATTTTAAAAATACTGTTGGAGCCGCTGAAGATTGTAAGACCATATTTGTATTGTATAAACTCAATTTCCTTTGTATTATATAATTGCTTAGCACAGGTGTGAGCACTATGTACTAAAGAGCTACCATTTACCGGGTAATATGTAGTATTTCATTGACTTAAATGTGCCCTGGCGGCTGTGAGTATGTCATGCTCACTCAAATGTCTCGCTGATGGTGGCGCGTGTGTTGGATCATTTAGCTCCCTCCAAAATGGTTGAGCTGAATGGTGCTGATCCATGCGTCATGTTCGTGAACGGGCGCCGTCAGTTGGGACTGGTCATCTCTTAGCTGCCATGGCTTATTTTAATTTATTTTAAGTTTTTGAATGATTCTTATTTTTTTTCTTTTTATTACGGACGCTTTTACGAACGTGCACGTCTTTCTACATTGTTATCACATGCATAATTTCAAAATGAATGATGTAACCAATATTTTGTATCAAGTTTTTGATTTAAAAGAGTGTCCGTGGAGTTTCTTGCCCGTTCTTCTCCATAGGTACCTACTACGCTTTGGAATGGGCAACAAGCTTCATATTTTTGACTGACCGACCCCTTGACAATTCAAAAGTGCCTGTAAATGGTTTAATTGAAATAAATGCTTTGAGTTTTTGAATAATGTGAATGTGGATCAAAAAAACATTTAGCATTAACAGGACAGAATCTACTGTATTGCTAGCACTATAGGGATGTTGACTTATTTGTTTTTGTCCCTCTAGTAGATTATTAAAAAATATTGGACACGTATTTTTTCTTTTTTTACGTAAACATAAGATTATAGCAATACGTTGAGTTAAAATGTAGCATGACATCACTCCTAGATTTTATACTGACTTGTGACGTAGCGAGCCCCCACTCCCAAACTTTAATGCGTTTTATCTAAACTATTTTTTAATAATGTGATAAAGCAAAAAATACGTGTCTAATTTTTTTTTTTTATTATCTGACGGACTCTTTCCCCAGTCGACATCCCTATTTTAACTATTCTGATTCAATGAACAAAACCGGAAAAATGCGAGTTGAACTCGCGTGGTGAGGGTTAAAATGTGGCACGACGTCACTCCCCGGTAGATACCCCAATATTCAAAATTGTTTTATTTACGTTAGGTAGACGCACGAGTGATCTTATAAGGGTTCCGTTTTTTCATTCGGACGTACGGAACCCGAAAAATTATTCAATCTCACCTTCTTAGTCTGTATAACGGAAGTAGCAACTCCGAAGGTAGACATCAGCACCACAGCGATACAGTAGTAGTAATAGGGCTCCGCAAGCCACACGGCGATGGTGAACAGTTGGAACACGTAGAACGGGTTAAAGACCTCCAGCACAATGAGGGTCATGATCGACTGGACCGGTACGTTTATCTCGTTCAGGCCGTAGATGTTAAGCCTGGGGATCAAAGTGGATTGATCAATAACACTTCCCAGTTTGGGTTCCGTAAAGGTAAATCTACCAATGACGCGGTACACGAATTGTTTAGCTCGGTCATAACCACCTTGGATAAAAAAAGAAAATGTCTCACGGTGTTCCTAGACTTGGCAAAGGCCTTCGACACAGTTTCTGTTCCACACTTATTGTGCAAACTGGAAAAAGTGGGAGTACGAGGTCTTCCCCTAAAATTATTTCAGGACTACCTATCTAACCGGATTCAGCAAGTTAGAGTTGATAATAGGGTGAGTAACGAACTGCCAGTAACTTTTGGAGTGCCTCAGGGCAGCATACTTGGCCCGACTCTCTTCTTGATCTACACCAACGACCTCTGTAAACTCCACCTAAGTAACGGTCAAATTTTTACATTTGCCGATGATACGGCCCTCTTTTTTAGTGGTGATAGCTGGAATGAGGTCTTTGGTGTGGCTCAGCAGGGGCTCAACAGGGTTGTTGTTTGGTTACAGAGTAATATGCTGACTCTCAATGTCACAAAAACCAAATACAGCATTTGCACTTCGATCGAACGCGCTACCACCACGTTTACTTTCTATAACGGCCCACACGTGCTGGTCAACCTGCCTACCATGTTCATGTCCTTCTCTTCAAAAAACCGATCACATCAAATATCTTGGAGTTATATTGGACCAATTCCTCAGCTTCAAACCACATATAAACGTCCTGGTAACGAGACTGCGTAAACTCATTTACATCTTTAAGAGTCTAAAACACGTAGCCGCTGAATATTTTAAAGCGCTTTGCTATGATGACACAGAGAAACTACTCGACACCATTAAATAAATCTCATCACCCTTCCGCATCTTTGTTACGAATTTCGATATTATACGAGTATGCTCTTATGGCTCCATAATTTCAATTTCCAATGTTCACACAGACACTTGTATTCAAGTAATTACCATAAACCACTATTCACCATCACGGTCACCACCATTCACCTACACATTCACCAACATTTCATCTACTCTTCACCACAATTCACTTACACATTCACCATCATTCACCTCTACACTTCACCAAAATTCACAACCATTCACGACACACCCTTTGACTGCTTTTGTTGTTGCTTTTATTTATGTTTTCATTTAATTTAATTTTTTTTTTTTTTCTTTAGTAGTAATACATTTTACCTGCTTGTTCGTTTGTATGAGGCCACTAAGTGGGGCCTGGTGACCTGTAACACAGGTTTTCCTAAACCTACATCAGGCACCAGCTCTCACAATGTGAATTCATATTGGTCAAAACTGTTAGTGCTACAAAACCATTGTGAGAGGAAATAAATATATTTTTATTATTTGTTTTGTTGGTCTTCAGTCTATAACTTACAAATTACGGGCCTAATATTAAGAAGTCATGTAAGTGTAAGAAACAGCATAAAAATGGCAACAGCATAAAAAAAATCTGTAACCTGAAGGAGGATTCTGTAACCAGCTGTACGGACGCTTTTACGAACGTGCACGTCTTTCTACATTGTTCTCACATGCATAATTTCAAAATGAATGATGTAACCAATATTTTGTATCAAATTTAAGATTTAAAAGAGTGTCCGTGGAGTTTCATGCCCGTTCTTCTCCATAGGTACCTACTACGCTTTGGAATGGGCAACTAGCTTCATATTTCTGACTGGCCGACTTCTTGACAGTTCAAAAGTGCCTGTAAATGGTTTAAGTTTAAGGATACATTTTTATATAATATAACTACTCGACCCAAATGTATGGGACAGCTGATATTTTTTTCTCGATTATGATGTTGGTTCCACACTATTAAATTTGACCACACCTTTCTGATACACCCTGTATAATAACCATCAGAAGTTTAAGTACATAAGATCGAGAAGTCGCATCTGTTATATGTCATAGAAATTTGGGGAAGTGCCGGAAAAACGAAGTTGCAAGAATTACAAAGATTACAAAATAAGGTCACAAAGATATTGTTTCGCTATCCATACCTAACACCAACTTGTAAAGTTTTTCAAGAAACAAAACTAATGAATATCAAACAACTCTACGTATATAATACTTGTGTTCTGATTTTACCGGTAGAGGCACCTGTGCTACCACGGTCACGGCAACTCGACATACTTCGAGCACGAATGTGACCCTGCGGACAGGCAGGTAAATGCTGTTTAAATCTCTATTTTTACTATAAAATAAGGGCTAATAATTATGGTCTGTGAATAATTTTACTTTATGGCCTGACGGATAGAATAATCGACTAAACTCGTGCCCTGACCGCGGTAGCACAGGGGCCTCAACCGGTTAAATTAAATATTATAGACAAAACCATCCACACTGATTTATCATTTACTAAAAGATCTCAAATTCCTAAGCTCAGTCTTCGTCGACCAAGTCTACTTGTTTTACCATGCTAGATAGAGTATTACATACGAAGGAGCACAACTGTTTAATAATCTACCTACATATATAAAAAGTGTTAGCTCTCTCAGCAGTTTTAAGTCTCGGCTATCCAAACACATATAATTGAAAACTGCCATAACTAGCGTCCTCAAATGTGCTTTAATGGTTGAGAATTGAACTCTTGAATGAGTATAGAATAATTTTATATAATACTATAAAAGCTGAATAAAAGGTACTCACATCCTACCTAACCCGTCCTTCGCTAGATGGTGGAGTCTGCCTGGTCCATTGTGCGCGACTACCGTCCCATATAGGGTACCAAGTAAGTTGCTACTCACATCCTAACTCGTCGTTCGCTAGAAGGTGGAGTGGCCCCCATGGCCTGTAGCTGTGCACAAGAGGCCCCAGACTTGATGCTGGCCAGCCTGGTCCATTGTGTGCGACTACCGTCCCATATAGGGTACCAAGTAAGTTGCTACTCACATCCTAACTCGTCGTTCGCTAGAAGGTGGAGTGGCCCCCATGGCCTGTAGCTGTGCACAAGAGGCCCCAGACTTGATGCTGGCCAGCCTGGTCCATTGTGTGCGACTACCGTCCCATATAGGGTACCAAGTAAGTTGCTACTCACATCCTAACTCGTCGTTCGCTAGAAGGTGGAGTGGCCCCCATGGCCTGTAGCTGTGCACAAGAGGCCCCAGACTTGATGCTGGCCAGCCTGGTCCTTTGTGTGCGACTACCGTCCCATATAGGGTACCAAGTAAGTTGCTACTCACATCCTAACTCGTCGTTCGCTAGAAGGTGGAGTGGCCCCCATGGCCTGTAGCTGTGCACAAGAGGCCCCAGACTTGATGCTGGCCAGCCTGGTCCATTGTGTGCGACTACCGTCCCATATAGGGTACCAAGTAAGTTGCTACTCACATCCTAACTCGTCGTTCGCTAGAAGGTGAAGTGGCCCCCATGGCCTGTAGCTGTGCACAAGAGGCCCCAGACTTGATGCTGGCCAGCCTGGTCCATTGTGTGCGACTACCGTCCCATATAGGGTACCAAGTAAGTTGCTACTCACATCCTAACTCGTCGTTCGCTAGAAGGTGGAGTGGCCCCCATGGCCTGTAGCTGTGCACAAGAGGCCCCAGACTTGATGCTGGCCAGCCTGGTCCATTGTGTGCGACTACCGTCCCATATAGGGTACCAAGTAAGTTGCTACTCACATCCTAACTCGTCGTTCGCTAGAAGGTGGAGTGGCCCCCATGGCCTGTAGCTGTGCACAAGAGGCCCCAGACTTGATGCTGGCCAGCCTGGTCCATTGTGTGCGACTACCGTCCCATATAGGGTACCAAGTAAGTTGCTAATCACATCCTAACTCGTCGTTCGCTAGAAGGTGGAGTGGCCCCCATGGCCTGTAGCTGTGCACAAGAGGCCCCAGACTTGATGCTGGCCAGCCTGGTCCATTGTGTGCGACTACCGTCCCATATAGGGTACCAAGTAAGTTGCTACTCACATCCTAACTCGTCGTTCGCTAGAAGGTGGAGTGGCCCCCATGGCCTGTAGCTGTGCACAAGAGGCCCCAGACTTGATGCTGGCCAGCCTGGTCCACTGTGTGCGACTACCGTCCCATATAGGGGACCAAGTAAGTTGCTACTCATATCCTAACTCGTCGTTCGGTAGAAGGTGGAGTGGCCCCCATGGCCTGTAGCTGTGCACAAGAGGCAGACTCAGTGCCGGGCAACCTGGTTCATTGTGCGCGACTGCCATCCAGCCTGGTCAACTGTCGTCCCATATGAGGGAGAAGGACTGTCCTATGAAACATGATACTCACATCCTAACTCGTCGTTCACTAGACGGTGGAGTGGCCCCCATGGCTTGTAGCTGTGCACAAGAGGCCCCGGACTCGATACCGGCCAGCCTGGTCCATTGTGCGCGACTGCCATCCCATATGAGGGACTGCTTCTTGTGGCGGAAGTACCTGTAGTTCTGAACATCTGTTGGGAAAATGACATAATTATAATTTACTAGCTAATGCTTGGTATGAGTTGTAAAACATTTTTCATTATTTTTTGTGTTAGGAATCTTCTCCAGGGCGCGGACACAACAACTTACCAAAGTTTCATCACAATCGGTTGAGCCATTTTCGATACAATATATGGACAGAAGATTATCTTAGTCTTTTTTTTTTTTATATAGATTCTCTTTTATATTTTGTGAATGTGAGAACGTTGTAGGCATAACCGACTTTTAGATCTGTCAATCGTTTTCTATCTTAGCTAAGTACCTGGTACTTGTTGATAGGCCTACAGTGTCCTCTCATACCTATAAACACTGTAACTTGAAAAGATTGTAAATACCATTTATTTTTAAAAGAGTAACCGTGCAGTTTCTTGCCGGCTCTTCTCCATAGGAAACGACCAATTGGAACCGTGCACCTAGCTTCTGACGTTTCATAAGTGCCCTTGTAGGTTTATGTGAAATAAAATAATTTGAATTTGAATTTAAAGAAGGAATCGGTAAATTAAAACGTTTAAAACGAAACCGAATTCGGTTTCGTACCCATTCCTTCTTTAAAGACTAGCCGCTCTTTACTTAGAGAGCGTCTTGTCTAATGGTGGCACTTCACATCGCTATTAGGTATTTGCGTTTTTTACTGTGTATTCGGCTATATATTTTAGAAGTCCGAATAACTCGAACACGCCGTCCACACATCGTCATGAACATTCAAGAATATTTTTGCTAGATGCTTATCTGAACGCGTTCACCGCACTCTAAGCAGGCTATGTGTGGTCGGTAAACGAACTTATTCGGTACCTATATTCACAATCCTTTGATATGTGACCAAAAACCGACAACCGACAAAATCGAAAACCGACAAACGACAACCGGATACGAGTGTTCGTGTATTCGGCTTATTCGTGAAAAGTAGGTAAATATAGGCGAATGGAGTAGCTTCACATCGTCGTATTTAAGGCAAATAAGACGAATAAGTGAACACGAATAGCTATGTGAAGTGCTACCATAAAATTGCACGCATACACATTAAAGTAATTTGTAAAGTATTATATTATTTAAATTTTTGTGAATGTGAGGACTATGTGGATATCTTTTTTCTTTCTCAGTTTGTTTTAATGATGGTCTGGCAGTTTGAGTAGTTTATGCGGCCTACCCAAATGTCCTTTCTTTGGTATTGTTCTGAGTTGAGCTCCACGATTACTGACAAATAGTTGCACTGACTGGACAGGTCCACTCAAATCTGTGTGGTTCTTTTTCAAAAGACCATTTCATACACTAATCTACATGGTCCTCATATGGCCTGACCACGATTATGTCTGGACTTTAAAAGAGACTGTGACCTCTGAGTTTGTTTCGGTCTTTTTTCTCAGAGTAGTCAGATAGGAAACGCCGAACTCATCTAGCAATTTTTATTTTATTTTAAGTTGACGGTAAATTTGATTCCAATATCGTATTTACAACATAAACAATTTCATTTCACATTTCAAATGTTTGTATAGGATTTTTTGTAAAAGGGAGTGCAGTTTTAATTTAGACGAGCCCTTTCAGAATTGAAGAAGTAAAAAATTATAAAAAATATTTTTTTAAATAAATTTGTATTCTCTGTTAAATGTGCATTTATTTAGCTTACTTTAATGTCTGCCTCATTGGTCTAGAGGTCGCAAGTGCTACTGCTGAGCATGAGGTCCTGGGGTTCGATTCTCAGGTCGGGCAAAAGTGTTATTTGGTTTTTCCATTAGGAATTTCTCAGTAGCAGCCGATTTGTGCCCAGTTGATGGCAATAGGCTCGCCCCGTATTACATGGGACGTAAACATAACTGACAAAATGAGGGTGCCTAGTATGAGTATACTTTTATTTTATTTTATTTATTGAGGGATAATAAACAACTACAACATATATAATACATACGGTTAACAAAACTTAAAGTAGTAATGTTGCAGTCCACTGCATTATCCGCAGATAGACAATTTAAAGATCAGTGGTTGCCACTAGACGAGCATTACCAAAATTAACAAATATTTTGAGGTAAATAAATTAGTTACTAAAAGATAGTTAGAGCTGCAAAACCAAATCAGGTCATATACAATTTCATTAACTTAAATAATGATAGAAATAAATAAATAATAATAATAAGATTACAGTTAAGATATTTTTTTTATAACATTTGATTTAAATTTATTTTTCGAGCATGCAAATATATCAATATCAATAAAATTTGAATTATAGGATTCCAACATTCTATGAATAGGGCAGCGTAAACCAGAGTTTGTACGACAAGAATTTAGCGCGAACAGAGTACGTGCACGAACCTGACGCGCATGAACTGTTCGGGGGACAGAATAACACAGCTTACTCGTTAGATCAATGGCATCAAAGTTATTGTGAACAATATCATGAAGTACGTTGGCCTCCAGATACTTGCGCCGGTTCTCCAAGCTGATAAGCTTGTACTTATCAAGTAGTTGGGAGTATGACAAATAAGTCTTAGTCCCATAAATTCTGTAGTACATAGCACGGAGGTACTTGCGCTGGACTCTTTCTATTCCAACTACGTACTTTTGGTAGAAGGGGTTCCAAATAGGGACCGCAAATTCTAACTGAGAGCGAATGAGCGTCTTATATAGATAGAGATAGGTAGAGGTACGCTTAAATTCTGTTGAAGATCTCATCACAAATCCATACATTTTAAAAGCTCTATTGACTATGGCTTCAATATGCTGGTTCAAGGTCAGTTTGCAATCAAAGAGAACACCTAGATCCTTCACTATGGAAATATTATTTAAGGGGATATAGTTAAGGTTATAATTGAAATTGAGGATGAAGTTATTCTTAGTAAAGTGTATATAGTTACACTTGGGGATACTTAGATGCAGCTTATTGTCCATACAATACGCAGTTAGTCTGTCCAGATCCTCCTGAAATGACTGGCAGTCGTCAATAGTACGTATCGCATGAAACGCCTTCAAGTCATCAGCATACATCAAGAATTTGGACTTTTTAAAACATTTCTTAATATCGTTGATATAAATAATGAATAACAGCGGTCCCAGAATAGAGCCCTGTGGAACTCCGGAAGTAATACTAACAGAGACAGACTGATGACCATTAACCACAACCCTTTGTGACCGGTTTTCGAGGTACGACACAAACCAACGCAATAAATCTCCGCGTATTCCATTGTAGGCAATTTTATTAAGAAGAATTTCATGATCGACCTTGTCAAAAGCTTTTTTGAAATCAGTGTACACCGCATCTATTTGCAGTCGCCTATCAATACTTTCAAAAATGTAATTAGCAAATATGAGCAGGTTAGATGTCGTGGATCGACGCTTAACAAACCCATGTTGTTCAGGAACTATAATATTATGCAGAAGGGGGTAAATCTCGTTGTGAACAAGTCTTTCAAAGAGTTTTGACAAGGTCGGTAGAATCGAGATGGGTCTATATTGTTCGACGTCATGCTTTGAGCCACCTTTATGCACTGGGGTTATGTTAGCTCGCTTCCACACCACCGGGAACACACCTTCACGCAAACATCTATTAAAAAGGATATAGATGGGCTCACAAATATTATCAGCCGTAGCCTTAAAAAAGGCCGCTGGAAGACCATCAGGTCCTGCCCCCTTAGAGGGGTCCAACCGTTTCAATTCGCTGAGTATTTTCGATTTCTCGATATGCAAATTAATAACTAAGCTACCATTCTCTGCGCACTGCTGCGGCGGATCCCACGTGGTGAGCGTTGGTGATACGGGCTCAAATACGGACAAGAAAAAGTCTGAAAACATATTGCAGACAACATCAGGATCACTTGATTTGACATTCTGGTACTGCATCATGGACGGAATGCCTGACTTACTTTTACGGTTAGAAATATAGGACCAAAAATGCTTTATGTTACTAGAGAGACTATCTTCAACCGAGTTAATATAACTGGAGTAACAGGTTTTACACATATGTTTGAATATAAACCTACATTCAGAGAAGTTATTATAGTCTTTGACGTTGCTGTATTTTTTCCACTTTATCCAAAGACGTTGCTTCTTTTTAAATATTTTAATTAATTGTGGCGTAAACCAGATAGGGAAGTCAAGTGATCTGGTCCTTGCAGGGGGGACTATTGGGCTAATTATGTCACTCAACATACTATAGAAAGCCTCCACGGCCTCTTCCGATGACAGATTGTCGAACAGCGCGGACCAATTGACCTCGTCCATGTGTTTGTTGATGAGATCGTAATTAGCTTTACGGAAATTATATTTATTAATGGGCTTTCTCTCCATCATTTGTGAAGATAGTTTAACAGGTGCGGTTATAACAAAAGGGGGGTGATGGGGGTCAACTGGCAATAACGGATCGTTAAGGAGGCCAGTAGAACAGGAAGTGTTCGAAATAAACAAATCCAAGGTCTTTCCTCCACTATTGGGCGTGCTGTTATATTGGTGAGCATCTAGCGAAGACATGAGGTGAGTCAGTTCCAAGCAAACAGAGTGCGTACAAACACATGACACACAGGCCTCATGGCCCACCGTTATCGTGCTCCACGTGACATTAGGAAGATTATAATCACCGACGATGTAAACATTCATGACGTTAGGTGCATTTAAGGTGTCCTGTAGAAAGTCAAAATGTGATGTATAGACATCGGAGCTAGTCCCCGGTGGGATGTACACTGCGCTGATGACATGTATCTTATGTTTATTGTTTTTGCAAGGCAGTGCGACCATGAGGTGCTCAATACACGCCGAGGGCCTACAATGTCGGTTATTGAGAATATCGAGTGACGCCGATTGAAGTTCACGCAGTATTGCAATGAGCACCCCACCCCCATCTCGCTTCCCCGTAGCGTCACGATCCCGATCACAGCGGAATACAACGTAACGAGGGTCAATAAACTCGCTATTCGCAATTTCTGGTATCAGCCAAGTCTCTGTCAGTATTATGATGTCATATGAGGATGCCAAGATATTCACGTGCAACGAGTTTAGCTTAGTTCTAATTCCCCTACAGTTCTGATAGTAAATTAACAAATTATCAATGCTATCCATTAGCAGAGTGTATTACAACCAATTTATATAGATCTCGCGTTATTTTGTGAAGCTTGATACATTGTGGAATCCAATTAATTCTAACAGTACATTTATAGCTGGCGAAATAAATTAATAAACTACCATTAAAACTTGTATATAATTTTAAGTTACATAGTATTATATAAGCTCGATTAAAATTTAAAATTGTATATAATTTTGATTCACATTTCATATTAATAGGATTTGATTTTATAAAAATTGTATTTAAAATTGATTTTAATGTTATAATAAGTAAATTTAGATTGATTAAAATAGTATAAAGTTTCATAGCATGCACAATTTTGTAAAAATAGGTAACACAAAAAGATAAAAAATAAAAAATATTACAGTAAAATCGATATACAATATTAATACCTATGTGAGTTAGACATCTATTTGACAGATTTAGATCGAATTTTATCAAGGTCTCTTTCTCCGCGTACAGCAAACGAGGGTTCACCTTCACGCTCTCGGATAAGTATTGTGGCATTTCTAATCCACACATATTTGTAGTCGTGATTTTTGGCGACATCCCGGGCTTTACGAAATAACTGTTTCTTCTTCAGGGTTAAATGCTCATTAAGGTAAATAGAAGATGACGTTCCAGTTATGCCAATTTGTTCTGTCTTAAGAGATGATGCCTTACGGAAGGCACTAAGTAGGTTATCCCTGTGTATACACGACGTGAATCTGACGATGACATTTTTTGGCCTAGTGCTTTGTTGGTGTGCATGTGGCACTCTATGCACGGCGACGATGTTCTGTTGTGTCACTGGGGAGTTAAGTGCAAGACCAATTGCTTCAATGAGGGCCGGTAGGTTTTCATTGCGCCTTTCGGGCAAATTACCTATTTCAATATTGCATTGACGGGCCTGTTGTTCCAAGGTATCAATTTTGGTCTCGAGAGCATTGACTATCAGCTCCACATCAGCAGACTTAGTGCCATTTAGTTCGCTGGTACGCTCTTCAAGGATGTGATGATGCTGCGTCAAATCCTGAGTAGTTGCTTGGAGGCTTGCAACATCATTGCGCAGGTCGTGCACATTCTGCTTCAAAATGGTCTGCTCAGTACGCAGCGAATTTATTTCCTTTTGCATATTAGCCATAGTAGATTTAATATCGTCGCGAATTTGAGTCAGATCTTTATTCATCTCACTCCGCCAGTTGCTGAGAGTTTCAACCCTTCAAGGAAACAAGCCGTAATGTTATGTTTAATGTCTGCCTGTAATCTAGCAAGTTAATTTTGAACCAGTTCTCCATGTGTGTTCTCAGAACAAGCAGTTTTTTCGTCTTCGACAGATCTTTTTTAGTATTCATACCTAATTAACCCAAAAAAGGACAACTAGTCACACAAACAGATTGTGCAAATAACGATTAAAGCTTAGGTATTACGCTGATTTCCACACAGGCCATGCGTAGGAGTTGGTAAAATCCCGCTATCGTGAAATAGTCGAGGTTAGGGACTTCCCTGTCTTGTGGTCAATTGAGTAATGGGACGATGTCATTTCCGTATCTATTTGCAATAGTATAATGTTCATATTCTTTCCCTTTTGTATAATGTGCTTTTTTCCCCTTCCACCCCTCTCTATCTCAAGAAACGTTTCCAGTTTCTTTGCAACTCCCACACGAAATTTTTAAGGTCATCAGATAACTTGAAGCTTAAAATGCCTATGCATTCCACAACTTTCCTCGACAAGTCTTTTACTGTCCAGGCCGCTCGTTTGTGGAATGTATTGCCAGTTCAAATTAAGCGCGCGCAATCATTACCAATATTTAAGAAACTCGTGAAGGAACATTACTTGTCGTTGTGATCTTGTTCTCGTAACTGTAATTATCTATAGTCTTCATTTATTTTTGTTGTTTATATATTTAGTAAGTATGTATGTATTTATGTATCTATTATTTAGGATATGTATATATCTGTGTATCTATTCTAGTATATTGTACAGTTTTTATTTGCACCAACGACAGCCCCATTTTATGTCCAGGCAAATCACTGTCCATTCCAAGGTTGCCTGGAAGAGATCGCGGAAAGCGATAAGGCCGCCCATTGTATATTTTGTAGTGTTAATTTTGTTTTTTTTTTGTTATGTGTTTTTGTGGTGTACAATAAAATATATATAAATAAATAATTAAAATTTTACTGGTCAAAATTTGTAGTACTCACTGAGTGTAGTTCCATCGTCTAAATGTATGGGAGTATGTATAGTGTCAGCACTTTCAATTGGTTCCTTCTCCTTATTTCCGTCGTCATCGAATCCTTCGTTTAGTAGTCCACTGAAATGACAACGATAATTAATTTTCTCATAAATTTATTATAGATCACATTATCATCAGAAAGTCGACGTCTGATGGACATAAGCCTCCCCAAGCACCGCCACCTCGTTCAATGCTTCCTGCATCCAGCGGATTCCTGCGGCCTTCACAAGGTTGTCGGTCCACCTTGCCTTCCAACGCTACATCTTCTGGTACGCGGAACCTTTCGGCCCCATCGGACTGTTCTGCGAGCAATGTGCCCTGCCCACTGCCACTTAAGTTTGGCAATTCTTCGGGCTATGTCGGTTACCTTGGTTCTCCTGCGGATCACTTAATTTCTCGAAATTAAGAGATCCATACATTCGGGAAAGTCCGAAAGGGATACCGTGGCCCTGGCAACGTACAGGCAACTGAAGGAACACGGGTGGGTTTTAATCAGTAAGAGTCTGACACGCCCTCCCGCTCCGCTCAGAGTGGGAGAAGTTATTTGATGATTTCCCACCCAAAAAAAAAAGAGATTCATACATTTGTTTTTTACATAAATCGACAAAATGTATGGAACAACTGGTTTTTTTCGCGTTGTGTCCTTATTAAAAGTAGTTCATAATGACATGACAGGTTTAGGGTAAACAAAAACGAATGTTCTTTAAGCGTACCTTGTGTCTGCTATATCTTTTTGTAATATTAGGTGAATGTAGAAACTTTTGCATTTTTTCTGATATGTTTCCTGAAAATAAGAGAATATGAATTATTACATATTTATATAACAAAAAAAATTACAAAATAATATTGACCAGATAACAACGTTAAAGTTCTGGAGCTTTATCTTGAAGTGTTAAAGAGAAACGAAAATCAGTTGTGAAAAAGGGAAAATTATAGCACCATCTGTGCTATAATTTTCCCGTCAAAATACGGGCAGTCAATCTAGTGGTCGCAAGCGCTACTGCTGAGGATGAAGTTCTGGGTTCGACACCCGGGTCGGGCAGTGTTATTGGGTTTTTCTATCTGGCATTTCTCAGTAGCAGCCCGGAATCTGGATTTGCCCGATTAAAGGCAAACATAAGTTCTGGAGAAAGGTGGGTGTACTTACCTGCTTTAGATACACGTAAACCCTTCGGGAAACAGGCGTTATGTTTTTTATTTTGCTGGCGTTTTGGTCTCTCCTAAATACAGATTACTCAGTGATCTAGTAAGGGAGCAGTGATTAACCCAACCCAACAATTCATTGTACCTTCACCATCTTACTTATTAATAACGCATACTTTGTGAGACCTTGATGTACTTCAAAACCTTCATGTTCCTATTTTTTTTTTATTACAAAAAAAACAACTCACAACAACGAGTACTCTGTCAGCAATCTGGAAGGAGCACCTGACGCAGGTCAGGTACAAAAGCCAGGTGGGCACCCAGTGGAACAGTAGGAAGGGCAGCCCGACGAACAGGCACGAGAATGTGTACGTCAGCACCTGCCGCCAGCGACTCTTGCGGTACCCGTATACTACCTGCGGATGAATGAGTTATGTATTATTTTAACTTGGTAACATTATGAGTCCACAGCCAGGATCGGGAGGTCTGGATTGCTCAATCTCTGAATGGTCTTTTAATAGAGGAAAGAAGACAGTCAGTGGTGTCTAGGGATTTCAGGATCCGGAACAGAAAACACATGAAAAAAAAACACAAAACAAAAAAAAAAACAGAAAACAAAAAAAAGAAAGAAAATACATTTACTACGCAATAAATACGCAAAGATAGAACACAAACACAAAATAGAACAAGTTGGGGGAAAATATGCGTCACATCCACGCAAAACGGCCATCGCTCAGCATAATGCTGTGACGCTATGCGAGACACCCCCCAGCGCTGATTTTCCGGAAGGGATACCGCGTGCATTATGCGGGACTAATCCCGATCGAAAATTGTGCGGGATTAAGGAGTAACAAAAAAAAAGTTAATTATTTCGAATCGGGTGGATTAAAAAGCTTTTAGAACCTTTTCTGCTTCGGACTACCTAGTCTGTAAGGTCTGGAACCCTATAGCCGACGAAAAAAAAATACTTGAAAGTTTTTGCGCAGTTATATTCAAAATAATATTTAATTTTCTTGTTTTCTTGAGATGTTTATGTTGTCTAAAAATATTAATTAAGAGTTTAATACGTACCTAAAAGCTTATTTAATTTGATTTTATTATGATTAATTTGAGAAGTGTACTTCCATCCTGCGGGATCCCGCAAATACCTGGAACCCGCGGGTTTAAGAAAGGTCAGTCTCGTAAATACCGGGATTGAAATTATATAGGTAAATAATTTCTATAAAATAGCCTTCACGATTATTAAATGTACGACCGACTTGCGGCACCATCCTGTACACCTATATGACAGGCTTACCTATATTTTGAAAACCGTATACAGTTCATCATATTCGTAAGTCAGTTGGTCCAACCCGAGATTCACATTTTCCGACAAAAAATACGTCTCAGAAATACCAACACAGTTTAGCAATCGATGTTTTGGCGTGAAATCCGGTTCTACAAACAAACAGTCGATAAGCATTGCATTCAAATTGAAATTATTTCTCCTTTTTGTATTCAACATTGTTTGCATTCAATCGCCACGTATAACAATTTAGCTTCCTGTACAATGGTGCCAACTCTCTTACACCGAACTAAACTAACTAAACTATAACTAAAATTCCTTACTTTTGGATATGAGAATCTTAGAGCTATTCTGTAGTAAAAAGTCTCTAAATTTAAAAATTATTTTGACACAACTAAATCGAATTTGACAACTGCGACTCCACGTGGTACATACTTGTTTGCCCTACCCCGTGTTTTTTTTTAGAGCCGGAGGTGCCCATTGGGGGCAGCCTCGACGTGTTTTATATACGGAATTCTTCACTTTTTGTATGGAAAAAAAAAAAAAACCTACGTGTTGAGTATTACGGGGTTTAATGGTTTTATAAAGGGGGTCGAAATTTTCATTATTTTTGCGATAGGACACACCATTTTCGAGATTATACATATAAGCAAAAGAAAAGAAAATAAATCCAGTACAGTACTGTTTTTGCACCCGAAGTCGAGATGTTCGTGTGAATTTTAGTTCATGACAACTAATAATATTCCACACCATTTTCAGTGGCGATTAAAAATAGTCAGAATTAGTTACAGTTAAAATTTTAGGTGAAAAACGTCAAATTCAGAATAGCAAAATTGTCATTTTCACTAAATTAAAATCTCAGTACAATCTTTGTGCTGTCAAACTAAAATATAGTTAAGAGGGAACAGGGCCCGCGATTCTCCATACAAACGTATTACCCGTTTTTCTTCCTGAATAATGCCTCTAGAGCTGTCATTTTTTTTGTATAAAATCAGGGTATTTATAATGTCCCTGTCATTTCCTTTTTTTAAGTAAGGAAACTATGACCCTCCAAAAATTACAAAAATGCCCCATTTTTACCGCCGTGATTAAGTAGAGGACGACCAGACTAATTCGGAAAAGTTTTTTAGCATAAAAGAAAATAATAGGAACCTAGACATACTCTTTCTTAAAATTTTAATGTAAAAAAATATTAAATCGGCTTAGTTTTCGAGGAGAAAACAGGAGAATGCCAAACGTCGATTTCGTCAAAAATTTTGTGATATAATCGGTCTGAGCTGCAGTTGTCCCTATCGCACTTTACGGGGTTTAACTGGGGTTTTCGGGCGCAGCGCTACGGCAATAGTTTCTTCAAATACCTATTTTTCAAATTCCTCGCAGCCCCTGTTCACTCTTAAGTTGTGCCACTTTAGTCTATTTCAGAATAGGAAATCATCGTTTGACAGGAGTAAACTAAATTTTGGTGATTTTTAGTCTAGTTTAGACGCATTTGTGGCAAGAGAATCGGCACCAATGAATGCAAATATACGCTATTTTTAGAATGCAAACCGACATTCAACTATAATGATCCTACTACGACCCTACAAGGTCGAATATCCCGTCCGAAGCCCGGAGAAAAAACTGACATGCAACGCTTGGCGGTCACACAGTGAAATGAAATCTGACAATTCTTGATTCTTGTACCTAATTACTTCAAAGGTTTATTGGTTTAAACCCTGCACTACACTACTCGCGAAGACGGAGTCGCGAGGAGAGACCTACTCGCGAGGACACTTCGGTTCGCTTCGTGCAACCTCCTCTCGCCTCGGACGACTTCCAATCGTTGTCGGTTTTTACGCCCGAGTCAAAGGAGTCGAAGCGTCCTGTAGTTCTTCGCACGAGTTTGTAGTCACGTACTTCGGACTTCGTTCAACTTCGACGAGTATTTCATCGAAGCAAATTCGCGAGTAGTGCAGGGGGGTTTAAGATATTAAATTTGATGTGTAACATCTTGCCTGTCACTTTCCTGCAATCTGCAATCCGTGGAAGTCATTTCGTGTAAAGGGACGGACGTGTGTAAAGCTTCGTTCAAACTAGCGCGACGCGACACCGGCTATTGTTATACCGTGAAGTTTTCTTAGAAATTGTATTGTTCGAGTCGCGTCGCGCCGTCGCGTCGCGCTGGTCTGCACGAGCCTTAAGAGGACGCTAGGGAAGCGCGCGCTATTTGATTCGACCAATGAGCGCGCGCGGTGTTTGCGTTGGCCGTCAGATGGACCAACACATTTTCCGAGAGGTTGTTAACAGGATGATGATGAATATTGATTATAACATACATTTACATACGTCGGCCAATCTGTCAGATTATGCAAAAACTGGAAGACTATTTCGTTTTTTTTTTTTTTATGAAACTAGTTTTGAACCTACTTTTATACAACAAGATATGATAATAATTATGTATGTTATGTATATTTATTTAATAAGTAGATTGCCATTCTAGGGAAGAACGGCCAACAATGGGCTGAATCATCCTAAACACTTGTTATTAAATGGCCATTGTGAATCATTCGGAAGACAATGGCAATGTAGCAAAAAAGTGTTTAAGGTAGGTAATTATGCGTCTCTTTGAGGACTCTCAAGCACAAGCTGGCAAAAACAATGATTAGGTTTCATCCTTATTCAAAAAAATCCGCTGTCCGCTGTGTGTAGGTGCGTGCGTGTGTGTGTGTGTGTGTGTGTGTGTGTGTGTGTGTGTGTGTGTGTGTGTGTGTGTGTCAACAGAAGTCTTGTGATCGCGTTTGAGTCCAAGTAGGTATCTTGAGTCTTATCTGAATCGCGCACGCGCTATATTATGTCAATAATTTAATACCACATATTTTGAGATGCACGAAAAGAGATTAGTGCTAATCACTAATCTCTTTTCGTGTATCAATCAATATGATTATGAATATATTTAAATGCCAATAGACAACAACATACTATTACAATAAATTGCCTGAACAATTAAACAATACAGTTGTTATCTAAACCATTATCTAATTGCTACATTTAATTACAAATTACATTAACAAAATCATTAACTAATTAAAATATAACATTTAACTGGATGCATTCGGTACAATATACTCTGATAACATAATAGGTACAATAGGTTTCATTCATACAAACTAATTACAGGGTTGACTAACAAGCTACATTTTAAAACAAAAAATACTAAATAGATAATTGCGTTATTTACCTACTTTTAAGTATAGACTAATACTGTAACTTTTTTATTTTTTATTAGCATCTCGCAGGTCAACCTAGGAGGTTTTCGGCTGCTTAACCGACCTATCCTGCGGATGCCTTAATAAGGCCTCCAGCCAGTTCGGGAGGTTCCTGTTTCGGATAAGGCGCGAGGAAACGCCCGGGTGTCATCACTGCATGGATCGCCTGGAGGATACGGTGGAGGTCTGCCCGGCTTGGGCAGAGCACCGCCGTGTCCTCGTGGAGGCGATCGGTGGCGGGGATCTCTCGCGTCCGGCCCTGGTCCAGGCCATGGTACGGCGCGAGAGGGCATGGGAGCCCGTCACCTCCTTCTGCGAAGCACTAATGCACGCGAAGGAGGAGGCGGAACGCGTGAGGGAATGGCAAAATTCGCGCCCTCACGCCCCTAGTGGCCGCAGGAGGAGACCCTCTGGGCGTCGGGAATCGCAGGCCGATTCCCGGCAACCGTAGGCGCGGGCTTGCGGACGGTGAGCAATGGGTAGCTCGTCGTCCGGTAAGGACTAGGCCCGGGTCAACGGCGCGTTGTGTTCCACGCGCGCCTCAAAGAGATAGATAGGGGTTGCGGGAAAGTCCAAAAGGGATACCGTGGCCCCTGGCAATGAAAAGGCAACCGAAGGAACACGGGTGGGTTTTAGTCAGTAAGAATCTGAAACGCCCTCCTGCTCCGCCCAGAGCGGGAGAAGTCATTGGATGACAACACATCCAAAAAAAAAAAAAACGCCAGCCCAAAAAAAAAAAAAAAAAAAAAAAAGGACATAAAAGTTATAAACAAAGCGACTACACGCTAAGCGCACCCGCTGTAGGGTACGAACCTCGGCTTAGGGCGTCGCTGTGGGAAGGCAGCAAGGGAAAGGCTGGTTCTGATCGTGATTATTTAGGGAAGGATTTAAAGGGTACAGGGTCAGCGGCGCGGACTTGCTCGGGCAAGGGTCGTGGAACAACTAGTGTACCTACTAAATGAGAATGTTTAATTCCATTATGTTGACCACCTCCCCCTCTTTGTCGCTTGGAATAGTGAACTACTCAAAACTGTGAAGGTAATACTAGCCTTTTTTTACATGATGCAAATATCCAAGATTTCTGATTTCATTGCCAGCCCTACCGCGACAATTAATATCATGAACTGATAACAAAGCCAACTAAGCTGTAACTGTGAGCGGTTGTTCCCGGCATGTGTGATAGTACTTATAGCGTGATTATCTCGAAATTATTCTATCAACACGCTGCTCATTTGTAATTGACAGGAAGAGAGAAATATATATTGTTAACTGGGGATTGTACATACATATGTATAGTTTGCTTGCTCTGGTTTTTATCAAGACATAACCAATTACAACATTATTTAAGAATAATACTAATAATATATATTTTTTACATTACAATAGCTATAATTAGCAAAAAAAATACTACATTGGCGTTGTTTAGATACTGACATTAATAACTATCTACTCAAAACTGCATTACAACAAAATTTAATTGCTTACCACACAGTTGCATGTCTTTTCATATTTTATTTTATGTAGGGAAGTTGTAAACTAAATATAGTGTCCTGCAACAAGATGATCAATTTCATTCTTATTGATTTTATATCATACGCATCCAAATACCTCCACCATACCATTTTAGTGCATATTTGGAGACGCCCTTGTTTTAGCCGTCAACACTATGAATGGTATATTAAGATGATATCCAGATCATTATGAACATGCATACAGATACTGTCTCAAAAAAATAAGCTTTATCCAGGAAAGTATTTAACTAGATTGCCTATTTTACTAACCCCTGACTCTAAAAGAGGGGTATTTTATAAGTTTATCCACTATCTGTGTAACTCTGTGCGTCTATCTGTGGCACCGTAGACCGATTTGAATATGTTGTTTTAAATAGGCCATCATACACCACACCCACTCACTCTACTCTATTCTTTTTTTATTTTTACTCTCCACTCTATCTTTGGTTGGAGTCTTTTCATAAGAGATGTTGTGAAGCAAAGATATCTGATCTGTCTGGTTACTGAGTTTTTTATGACATAATGTCATATTTATTATAAGAACAAAAACCCCAGAATAGCTTGATTGGTGTTGGCTGCATACAACAAATTTAGGATTGCATAAAATAATAATTAACTATTATCAACATACCAGACTCTTATTATTATCAGTATAATGCTTAAAAATATTAATAAAAAATAATAGGGTTTGGTAAGATAAAATGGAAATAATCGTACAATATACTGTCGCTAGTGTATGTTGGACTGCCTCGTTGGTCTAGTGGTCGCAAGCGCTACTGCTGAGCATGAGGTCTTGGAATTGATTCCCAGGTTGGGCAGTGTTATTGAGTTTTTCTATCTTTAATTTCTCAGTAGCAGCCCGAAGTCTAGATTTGTGCCCGGTTGATGGCAATAGGCTCGCCCCCTATTACATGGGACTTAAACATAACTGGCGAAATGTGGGTGTACCTACCGTGATGTTATGTTAGTGTATGACAGATTAACAAACTATTATATTCAGTTCTCCCAGAGATAGATGGCTTCTATCCAGACATAGGAAACATTATAGGCTGATTATGCTTATTATATTTATATTTTATTCAATCAAAAATGTGAATGATCTGAAAATCATCATAATACCTCTAATAATCATATTACCTCTTTTGTTTCCTTGAGGCTTTGGAGATTTGTATTTATTTTTTAACAATAACAATTAAACAAGTCACCAACCACAAGCATCACTCCACTGAGTACTGGCTGGCATGCCTTAAATTCAATCGATATGATAGTCAAAGTATGATCTGATTGTGATAAGTCACAATCAGATCATATCCATTAAATATTACTTACCTGTTAACAGCCCAATATATTTTATGAAATAAAGATTGTTGTAATCTTATTCTGTTTTGAGATGGAAACATAAATATTTAAGTATATTTAGCTGCGCCCCGCTATTTCACCTGCATAAGTCTCAATCCCCTGAGAATATCGGGATAAAACTACTACCATGTCCTAACCCAGATCATGGTCTACCCATGTGCGAAATTTCATCTAAATCCATTCATTCATTTAAGTGTGGCAGCGAAACAAACAAACACAATATTTTTTTAATAATAGATTTAGATTATTCCCAAGAATTATATTGCAGAGGCTGTTAAAGGTCTCATAAGATGTAAAATATAATTTGTTTACCTGTTCAAATTCAGGGTCTGAGTTTATAAGTTGTGCATTGAGTTCCAAATACAAGTCCCTGCTTCCTTCATACTCGATAAGAGGCTGAATGTCATCTTCAGACTCCATTGTTTATGTTCTTCTATAATCTTTATATACACAGTTGTTTTATACAACACATTTTAGTTTGCGCGGCAGCTGCCATTTTAACAGTTAAACATTTTTGTATTGAGTGCTGGTTTAGTCATCACATTTCTAAAATAAATGTGGGCAGAAAAATGACTAATACGTTACAAAATGATTAGTTTCGTGCCTTTGTTGTAACATTCTGTTCCGTAGTGTTGTAATTAGATATGCCATCGGTTTCGTAAACAGCGGTGATAAGCAATGTAAGGGCACGTGTAGTGTATCTACATTCTAATAACAATGCCCCTATGAATGATTACATATTTAATACCTCTTTTGTAAGAATAGCAAGTTAGTTAGTTTACTAAGGTCAGTTTGAATGAATAAGTTTTCCTCAAAGTATCAAGGTTTTTAATCGTTTCAAAATTAAATCTCGGTCTAAATGTAACCCGTTTACGGCTGTAGTAATTATCACATTTATTCTAAGTATTATTGAGACTCGATTATTCTTATTTTCGAGCAATACATAATGAAAACACAATACACAAAAACCAGTTCAGCGTCAGCTGTAATCTAATCTGATCCATGATCACTGACATGACATGACATGACACTACTGCTGACAGCCTGTTATTTGTCACTGTCAGTGTCGTGCCTCTGACATCAGTCAAACACGGAATGAATGAACGAACTGAGAAGTGTTGCCAGATCCAAGCATGCTCAAAATCGCCATTAAAAAAAATATTTCATCAGTGATCAGTCATATTTTTATTGTAATTTGACTGTAAAAACATAATTGAAAAATTCATTGCAATTTGAACCTTGTGCATCGCATTAAACAGCAACGAGCGCATACTTGGGCGTCGTACTCATTTCTCATCATTCATCAGAAACAGATATTTGCGAGGCCCTTGTCCTTTGCGTAAACTTTAAGTATAGGGGCCTCGCAAAGATCTGCCGCCCGCTTTTTAAAGTGAATAGTTGTGCACTTGTGCAGAAAATGGAAACAAACTATTTACCGATTGACTGTCATCTGTTGTGAGGTATTGTTCCATACTCAGTGTCATTTTGATGCAGTTTTTTGCCGTCTAGTGAACCTGAAACCAAACAAACAAAAAGCAGTCAAGCAAGGGATTGATGGCTCTATTATAGTGAAAATATCAAAATAAAATGAAATAAGTAAGTCAATATTAGGCTGACACAATCTAGATTGGCAAATAATTAAAAATGGCAAGTAATCATTATTGAAATCCGTCCACAATATTTTTTCCATTGTGAACCACACTCGGTAGTCACTTTTTATTATCTGTGCTAAAGGTTCAATCGCGTGAAGTTATCGCCGTAGGCACTGTATAGGCAGCGGTTTGCGCGTTTGCGCATTCATTCCATTCGTTCATTATTGTAGTCTCATGATTTGTTTTGTGCGTGTTTGTGTATTAAAGTTCGATATTGTACAAAATACGAATTATTGTGGACAAAAACTAAATAATCAGTAAGAATTTACGTTTAGTCATTTGTAAGTAAGTGTAGAGTAGAAGCTAGATCCATAACCATACATAACCTATAAATCTCACTACGAGATGTTTGTTTTGATATATTTTTTGCTATTAAAATGGCTTCTAAGTTCAATGAGTCGTAGTTTCAGCAGTATTCTACAAGTTTTCATACTGTTTGTTTCTTACATCACCTTTCGGTGGTCACGATAATATTTAGATTACACTATGCTAACCAAGCTAACACTGACAATACATTTTCAGGATTTTCAGCAAAAATGATTATTCCAGTACGTTGTTTTACCTGTGGGAAGGTGATCGGTAACAAATGGGAGGCCTACCTTGGTCTTTTGCAAGCGGAGTACACTGAGGGGTTAGTATTATCATGTGAAATATCTAAATAAACAAAGTTGCTCTTCCATGTTTGGGTACGTATGCACTTAGCACTACTACTTAATGGATCTGCTAATATGTCCAAGATGACAGTAACTGGTAATCTTCTACTACTGGGAAATATGGGCCATCTAGTAAACAGGGAAGGAATTTATCGGCAGCCACCAATTATAACCTTTTTGTATGGGCAAAACAATACTGGCCTGAAGAAAAAATTATATTAACCATTGATACAATAATAAATTGTTTATTGTTCCACACATACAATGGAAGAAGAACATTAGACAGACATTTAGCTTTGCAATGGACTAGCAGAAGCAAAAGGCAGATTTAGGCAAATAATTTTTATATTGGCTAGCATCGTTTCGCTGGCTGAATTTTATTCCTAATTCCCAACTTTACCAGTGGATTTCCAAAAAAAAAACTAATACAATTACGATCACACCAAAAAAATACTGCTTAATTGGTCAAGTCATTCTCAAGAGATGATCTTTCATACATGCGGCAATCGATTTTAATCTATAGACTACGTTGTTCTCTAATAATGAACAAGATAAAATGTGCCTTTTAACGGTTTCTAAAATAAAATGTTGAAGGAATATTTCTAGAATAACTAAACTATTGACAATTAACTCAGTCAGATAGTAAGGACTCAGTCAGTACTACCTGCAGTATATTATCAAGAACTTACTTGTGCATGGTAAAATATTTAGCTGAATCCAGTTTGACTGGAAGCCAACCCCGACATGGGAAAAGGCTAGGTAGATGATCATGAAGACATGGATATGCAGGCGACTTTTTATACAAAATACAAAGTAAATTATACTATAAATAAAGTACTAAAAACTGTGACAATTTACACAGATAATTACTGCTGTCATTCAGTCAATAACTGAACAAACCATAAAGCACAACACTTACCTTATCTTCTGTTGTTTGAACTAACATAGTATTAACATTAAGGAAAACTGCTGTTATCTGTAGGTAATGGCTTTGAGAAAATAGTTTAATGATTCTAAGGTTGACTGCAAATTAATGAGGACAAGCAAGGTTGGATTTGTGAGTTTTATTGTAGAATTCTGAATGTTTTATCTTTTTTTATGGCCTTTGTATGTTTATGGCTTGATAATGAGTGCCTCGTCTGTAGTCCCCATTAGAGTGAGTGTATGTATTTATAAATATTTCATTCACACATAATTTCATTTTTTTCACATGAATTATGTTCATGTAATGTGAAGAGTACTGGTGGCCCAGTGGTAACGGCCGCGGCTTACGAGTTATAGGCCGTAAGATCGAACCCCGGCAGGCGTTTTACTTTGTGTAAATTATTTCATCACCATTGCTCTCAAAACGGTGAAGGAAAACATCGTGAGGAAACCGCCATGTCCTAGAACCATAAATTCGAAGACATGTGACATCTACCAACCCGCACTGGGCCTGCGTGGTGGATTATGGCCCACTCCCTCTTACGGAGGGGAGGCCTGTGCCTTAGGCAGTGGGGGCAGTATTGGCTAATTATGCTAATGGGAGGATAAGCAACTGAGTGTTGAGTGGAGCATTGGGAATCTTAACAGTGTATCCCAGCGCGTCAAAAAATTAACTGTTTGGTTTTCAATCTCGTAAGATGGCACTGCACAGCACAGCAGCGTTAAAAATCAAGTGCGAAATAAAAAAAATCTCTCGTGGGCACGAAAGCTAATACTGCCTGGACGGTGGTTCGAAATCAGGACACCACGCTCAGTAGTCAAGCCACTTGAGACTAATAGAAAACCAGTCAAGGCAGTCTATTTTAATGTGCAGTAAATATAATATCTTTATTTTGCATAAAAGTTCCACCCACACAGGTACATAATTTGCTTACTTATATAATCAGCATGCAAAAATACATTAAAATAAAAATTATATACAAAAACACTTCAATTGTTACTAATGAGATCATGAGGTAAAAAATAAAAATCTTTATAAATTAAACTATAGTACCCTACCGTTTTCCAATAACCCGCAATAGTATAGCATCCATACATGCTTATTAAATAATATTACCATAAAAAAATAGGTACTTGTCATTAAAAAAAATGAAATTGTTTGTAAGTACTTAATACCTTTTTTTTGTGTACAGCCGCCAAGCACCTATTAAAACTATAAATTTTTCCCAATCAACTTTGAACCTTATATTCAATAGTTATAGAGTTGAAAATCTATTAAAGAAATTTGACAGATGACGTGCTGGCATACATAATAAAATTAATAAATATTATTATTTTTTGCACGCTATACTATTGCGGGTTAACGGGAACGCCCTCTGTTAGTTAGCATACTGTATACATACATATAATAATAATATAATTAAATTATATTTCTAGTGAGATCATAATTTATAGTTTTTCAAAATGATGTACCTACATACTTCGCTAAAACACAGACATTATTTTCTAATGCTTATTTCATGCTAACGAATACATTAACTTACACAGTTGCTTTTCTGAAACTCATAAACATTTATTGAAAATAATAAAAGTTTGTATTCACATGCATTAGACGTGTTTTTGCTCTCACGTTTTATGCTGATAATTATTTCGTTTCGCTAAATACCGTGACATCATGTCATGACATCATGTCTGAAATAACCACCTTAAATATCGACTTCTTCTTTACATAATTTGAAAACGCAATGTCCGTTTGTCTGAAAAAATGACACTTGCACTTCCTTGGGCGAACGCACGCAAACCGGAAAGGCGAAAACTACGGCCATATTTATTAAGAACATAACAGATCACGCCTGTATTCCCCGACGGATTAGGCAGAAGTGTACCTATAGTTAAGTTCGATTCAAACTTATTGGCGGCTCGCATAGATATCGATATCCGTGGCGGCTCGGAAGTTAGTTACTCGCTGCGCAGTACCCCACCCCTCACCCCCGCTGACCCATAAACACGTTACTGCGCAGCGACTCGCCTCATGTTCCGAGGCGCCATTAAGTTAGAATCGAGCTGTACCTACACCCACATTTCACCAGTTATGTTTGAGTCCCATGATATAGGGGGCGAGCCTATTGCCATCAACCGAGCACCAATCTAGATTCTGGGCTGCTTCTGAGAAATTAATTAATTATTTTTTTATTAATATTTGACATTATTTCCACAATGTTGATATTATTTCGACAGTAACAAAACAACCGCTGTTGCGCTACGCTAATCCAGACGTGCGCTATAGCTCTATCAAATATTTACTATCTTTTTTTTTAACCCCAGCTGTTATCAGCCCGAAGGTGGAAGCGAGCTTCACCCGGTATCCTCAGCCACATTCAACCTTCATTCTATCCATATTTAACCTTGCATTTGTTTTTTTTTTCCAGTGACGCCCTTGATGCTCTCGGCTTGAAGAGATACTGCTGCAGACGAATGCTTCTGGGCCACGTCGACCTCATCGAGAAGCTACTCAACTACGCACCATTGGAGAAATAGTTTCTCCATAATGGAGAAGAATTAGTTCATAAGCTAATATAATATTTGTGATACTGAACTTTGTAAGTTTAAATTAATAAAATAAAAAAATATACCCTAAGCAAAGTATTGATTTTTCTTAAATGTAAAAAAAGATTAACGAGTTCTGAGAACAGACATAATTAGGTAATTTTATTTATGTTTTTGTAATCAACGAAACAAGGATTGATTTTGACATTTTGGTTTCGGCAAATACAAGGTCTTATTTATGTGGATTAAGAAAAAGTTAATTACCTAACGACAAGCATAAAATTGATCAGTGCCTAGCTCGTGGTGCCTAGGTATTATGCATACTTAAATCTTCAAGGCAAAATATAATAAATCTTTGACTATAATAATTAGTCAATCGTTAAGATTTCAAAAAATTCTAAATAGCAAACTTTTAAACATGCTAAATTGTTTAATTCGGTCCTCCGTAATTCACGATTTCTGACCACTCAAATGACGCATCATCACGCACACCTGATATCTCGGCGGGTGTAACAGAAGCATAGGTGGCAAAAATCGTGATTCAGGGAGGTGGAGGGCTACGGGGAAACTAATAACTACTCGACTCGGGAATCGAACCAAGAACGGTTAGCAGTTGCGCTTGCGAGCACTGGACCAACGAGACAGTCATGTGCAAACTGCAAAGAAATTATAAATCTTCATGTAAAATAATAAGTTGAGAAATAGTAATTGTTATTAATCATAATCAGTTGATATCATTAACTGATTGACGAACAGAAATTCTTATGAAAAACTTACACATCAAGTGGGGGAATTTGTGCCGTTAAACAAACTGAGTACCTATCACAAAAGGAGTGTTATCTTTAGTATCTGACAGCAGAATAGTAAATACCCACTTGAAAGATAGTTCGTCACACACATCACCTATACTTTTAAAGTACGCGTGTACGCATTCTTTATCGTAGACTTGATCTAAGAATAAATAACACGTGGGAGAGATTCCTGTTTACTAAAATGTGGATAAGAAGCATATTGGTAGGTATATGGCATTGAACTTGATTATAAAAAAGGTGCCTTTATACCCGATAGGCAGGTACCTAGTTTTTAATAGTTTCGCAGAAGTCCTAAAGAATATAACGACATATCAATTTTTTTATCATTACACTTTTTATTGATTGATAATGGCGTACCTACCCAACACACTTCACAACTAAGCATATTAGGTAAATTCTTAGTCTAGCTGTATATTGCCTACCTACAGCCTCTCTACCTAGGTACTACCTACTACTACGGACCTATAAGTGAATAATAATATTACCAAACCCTGAACAATCCATAACTCAGAAATTCGACGTAGGACTAAGGTTCAAGACGTACTATCGAAGAACTTCATATATTAACAGTTTGAAAACAAAATCCCGTGAACACGATGACCACATCTGTTAACCGCCCCCGTACTAAAGCGGCCGAGCGCAGCAAGCAGAAATAGTCCTTACGGTGTATAGACATGAACTTCTTCGATGTTTATTAGGGCAGTACACTTGGCTATGCGTGGTGATGGCAGACGCTAAAGGAATGGTTGCTGGGAAACGGTAGAAGGAGCGTTGGCAGATTAATAGCCAGGTAGGTGGGCGATATACAGAAGATCGCAGGAAAGACCTGGATGAAAAGGAGGAGGTATATCCTCAGCAGTGGGTGAAACAAGGCTGCCATTGATGATGATGATCAACCCATGTGCCAGGATGTCGCTTTTGAAACATGACGCTGCTTCTCATGACCATACACGGTGCCTACCTATGTATTCGGGCAGTCAACTAGCTGATTGTAATCAGAGCTTCGACTGCCGCTGACGCTGACTAAGGGCGAATTTTACCAAAGAAACTGAACGCGATCAGCAGTCTTTTTTTTTCCTTCTTGGCAATTGAGCCGGTGTATTCTGCCAGTGCAGTGTCACGTTGAGACGGCAATGCAGAGTGGAAGGCCGTCGGACTTTGTACTTTACGGGTAGATAAGTGTTATGTAGCTGCGAGGTCGAAAACAGGGGTTAGTAAAACATGTATTCTAATTTACAAAGTTATAAAATACTAGGTCCCCAGTCTATGAAATCAGCGTTTGTATGGAGAAGAAATTGCATTTTTCATACTAACATTTTCTTAATTTATTTAACAACCATGAACACTAATGTTTTCTAACAAAAAGAGGAGTCATTTTTAAGGTATTTTTTATGTTTAGAAAACTATAAGTAATAAGGTTTTTTTTACTATTGGTTGTTGTCTATGATGGTCATTATTCGATATAATATCAAGCAATTGATGAATATTTAAAATCATAGAAGTGAAGAGGTTCTTTAAATGTGACAAAAAAAACGCCAATTTCATAGGTGGGTGACCCAATACTATACTATATAAAATATAGTTATTTTATGCACCAGTTAAAATTTTAAATTATTTTCATTTAGAAAGGTGGCTAACATTTGGATGATTTTTTCTGTGAAATATTGACACTGACAGAACGCGGTTTAGATGTGCTGATCGCGTTCAGTTTCGTTGCTAAAATGAGCACTAACCAACTATCAGTCATTAACACAGCTGCATCTACATTATACAAGTTATGGTAACGTTTTTCGCAAATGGATCTCATTGCTTTTCCCCATACCTTAGAATATATTGAAAAACAAATTAGTTAATCCTGTGATATTAGGTACCTATCTACTCAATAGCCAGCAGTCTATAGCAATTTGAATTAAAGCGAGGAAGGCTATCGTTACTTAACTGGGTAACTATTTAATATGCGTTGTACGTCATAGTGGCTTGACCCCTGTCTAAATCTGGCATAGGAAACACGTAGGTACCTACGTCATCATTATGTTGTATGTTGCTCTATCCTATCCTATTGTAATACCTTTGAACGAAGCTTAACGAGGTACTTTTAATCCAAAACTCGAAACTAAAGTCAATAAATTATTATTTGGGCTAAGAATCAGCGTCGCCATACAACGTGCCAATGCTGCCAGCCTTTTGGGCACTTTTCCTGTTGACAGGAATGCGGACGAATTTGTTGATACCCTCTGATTATTTCTCCTCCTATTTTCGTATGCATGCACTGCCTAGTTGGTCTAGTGGTCGCAAGCGCTATTGCTGAACATGAGGTCCTGGGTTCGATTCCCAGGTCGGGCAAAGTGTCATTGGTTTTTTCTTTCTGGAATTTCTCAGTACAGTAGCAGCCCGGAGTCTGGATTTGTGCCCGGTTGATGGCAATAGGCTCGCCCCTTATTTATATATGGGACTTAAACACAAATTGATTTACCATAAATTATTTAATCCATAATTCCATACCTACTATGTCCCTACTTATAACACAACATAACATCACGCCTGTGTTCCCCGAAGCGTTGGCAGAGGGCTACCTTCAGTACCCACATTTCGCCAGGTATGTTTAGGTAGACTACATAAAGGTAGGTACCACCTACTTAATATTATAAATGCGAAAGTAACTGTTTGCTTGTCAGTTATTTTATCACGCCTAAACTACTGAACCGATCGTTATGAAAGACAAACGTAGGTAGTCTGGGACCAGCGGCAGCGCCCTAATTCCGTAACACAGTTTCAATAACAATCCGAGAGTTTTAAAGGATATTTAGAAAACATTGCTTCATAGTTTTAATAAATTCAACGTAAATGACACATTGAACGCGATAGAACTGTCAAAATAGGTATGTGTTACGACGCTGGAAAAGGACTTATAAGGTAATTTTTATTCTGTAAATTTGTAGGATTTATTTAAGTGATGAAATACAAAATAAACGCAGACGAAGTTGCGTCTAACAACTAGTTCACTGTTAAGAAGACCTGTTCATGAGAACCGACGGAGTGGTCGTGAGTCGAACTTGGCCCACCGTTTGACTTGGTCGTGGACTCTACTCTTGAAGAGCAAAAGCATAATTATTAAAGTAAGGCCATTTTAATAGGTAACATTTGACGTCTGTCAGTTTAGTGAAAGCAAATCGTAAAATTACTCGTATCGGTCATTATTACAATAAATATGTACCTAATCGTAATTGAAAAAAGTTAAGCAAATTTTGTGCAGTTCTAACAAAACGAAAAAATATATTATTTTATGCCCGCCGTTACAAGGTTACGTAGTTGAATTTTGATGAATTGTCAAAAATGTTACCTATTAAAATATATTAAAATGGCCTTACTAGTTTAGTAACTGCAGAGGGTTAACAGGAACACACACAAACGCAAGACGATATCGGCACAAAATATAGTTTTAAAATGATTCAAATCATGACTTTCTTCATCTTTGAAATGATCTCATTATGTTTGCTGGAAATCAAACCCTTTTTGTAGGTGGTAGTTAACGGTGAGATACAAAAACTAGTTTAAAAAAAGCTACCAATAAAATACGGATACTCGTCTGCCTCCACATTTGTATTTTTTAAGGATATCCAACTGGTTTTTAATATCTCCGAGTCGTTTACTGTCCTCGTAACACTTATATTGCAACATTGCGCTTGCGCCGGTTGTTCATCTTTATGATGTTTCTGATTTGGCATTGTGTGTCTTTCTTATTTGGGTATACGCTGTAGGTACAGGAAAACCAAACATTTATTATTGGGGACGTTTACGTGGGTAGCCGTGTTTGTAATAAACGCAGAACTTCATATCTAAGCAGTTTAAAAACAAAATCCCGTGATCACGATGACCACATGATGAGCGCTGCAAGCAGAAATAGTAATTACGGTGTATAGATATGAGCTTCTTATATACCTGAGTAATTCGTCTTAAGTTAATTGTCTTATTAATAATAAATATGGGTTCTTATAGGATCCACCTCTATAATCATACCTGATACGAGTATAATTACCTACGTCCGTTTGCCAATAGCAAGCGCACAGATCAGGTAGATTCATCAAACTATCGTCTACCTATGTGAAAGCCGAAAGATTTCATCCAAAGACCATCAAAACACCAGTCCGTACCCCCTTTAAAACATTCGAATAATACCTCCCATCATCAAAACAAAACGAATTAGGCCCATAGATATGGATGACACTTGTTCACCTAGTTTTTGGCAAAGATTTTTCCAGTAGACACAACAATTTCTGCACAGTTGCCGTCAAAAAAGTTAATACCTATTAGTAGATTGCAGATTGCAGCGATTAGCCCTAATTAGTATGTAAAGAACTAATTACGGATAATCTGCAAGCGCGCAACTGTACCCATTGCCACATAAGAATACAGATAGAACACTTCGCAGTTTAGGTACGAAGCTACGCGGCCGACGCGGGCCCGTCTTTCTGGGGCAATTCAGTGAGGTGTAACGTAGTCAGACGATCTCAATACTCAATCATTTATTGTATTCCACAATGTATAAGTATGCTTAAGTGGTAAGTAAACATTTGTTGTAACAATAAAATTGTGGACCCTGTCGGGCACAGCAAAAGAAAAATTAGAAGGATGAGGACTTATTAGGTATACATGCAACTAACATATTCTAAGTTTATTCTAAGGTAACAATTTATTAATTATTTATCAATATATAAGTATCTAATATCACGTCAGTTTTATAAATTTGTCAATTAAATATTCATTTATATGCTATTTTGTAATATCCTTTTAAATCTATTTGTAAAGACAGCTAGGGTAGTTTGTTATATATTTTTATCGACATAACCAGTGGACTAGATAATTATGAGTGCATTTTTAAACGGGATATCGGCAGGTTTAGTCGTGTTTTGTGTTGGAGTGAGTACCTATATTGCTTGTATGTCTTCTCGTTTTGTGTAAAAGTCTTTGTGTGTGTGTGCAAACTTACAGATTTCCAGTATGTAAATACAAGGAAGAGTTAGAATGTTTAGTTTTTTGAAATCTAAGAGTTACGCGATAGAAAGAGAGGTAACTTCTAGGTGAAGATAACTGTAGGTAATTAGCGATGTGCGACGTGAATTGCATTTTATTGTATCGTGTCAACAGTCGCTTTTTATTTAAATGATTTTGCGGAGTGAACCATCTATTAATCTGTGCCATTGCGCAAACGACTTCTAAAACATGCACATTACGTCATGTAAAATCACGCACCAACATCTAAAGGTTGACTTCACTCACACCATTGTCACAGTCCGTCAAACAACAAATGAGTGTCATTATGAGAGCCTCCATACAAGATGGTCTTCGTCTTCGCATGACACTAGTTAACATAATTGTAGTCTATTGTTTTTATTTCACACACACGACATTGATTTGTAAATAAATGGTTACTTCTTACGCAACGGAACACAAGAAAATAGAATTAAGTAAAAACAAACAAATTGATTTTACCTTTTTACGTGTTTTAGGCCTGTTATAGGGCGAATAACTTGTCTGAGGAATGTTTTCATGAATTTAAAGAACCCTCTCTCAAAAAAATTATCTCCTTAGTCTTTTCCCAACTGTGTTGGGGTTCGGCTTGGAGCGACTGCCTATTTGACCTCCACAACTAAGATACTGGGTAACACGGTACCCCTTGCTGGTTGACAGACTTTTGGGCTTCTGACTACCCGCACCGACTGTCAATGATCTATGAATGACAGCCGGGACCAACGGCTTAACGTGCTTTCCGAGGCACGGAGGGGTCTCGATTTAAAATTGATGACCACCCATTCATGATTCATGAACCGACCGTGGCAAGTGTAGATGTGTGCAACCTTCGGTCAACCCGTGCCGCCGTGCGCCTCTGTATTGCTCCCAAATCGGGATCAATTTATACTTAGCATAGGTCCAATATTAATTTCATGAGACCCTCAGCTTTAATATTGGACTGTGGTTAGGGTCATTCTGTAATACTGATGACTACATTCTCTGCTCCGTCCAGAGAGGGAGAAGTTATTTGATAATTTACCAGCCAAATAAATAAATAAACTTCATTCTGAGGATGCAGTGACCATTTAGGTAAGTTCAGTTTTCTTAGTCCTATTGGGGTTTATTACAATTATAATAATAAATCTTTATTGAAATAAGTTAAGAGTTACAAAAACCTATGAAGCCTGAAACCCAAACTAGGTATAAACCAGGTAGGTAACTAGGTATTAACTATTATTTTCTCACAGTAGGTGTAAAAAGTAGAGTATCCTCCTCTGGGCTAAAGGTGTCTTTGCCTTGGGCTAGCTTGAATCCCTCGCTGCATTCAGGATTCTTGTATAAACTCCCTCGCTTCGCTCGTGAGTTAAATCCCGAATCCTTCATTGCGCTCGAGATTCAATATGACGCCCGTGACATAAGACACAACTTTAGCCCCTCGGTGCATAATCTACTATTTGACGTTCGAAAACTGCTGATTCTCAGCCTAGTTTGAATAAATGAATTTTGTCAAACTCAAACCATTTATTTCAATTAAACCCTTTACAGGCACTTTTGAATTGTCAAAGAGTCAGTTAGTCAGAAAGTTGAAGCTAGTTGCCCATTCCAAAACGTAGATCTCTATGGAGAAGAACAGGCAAGAAACTCCAAGGACACTCTTTTAAATATAGAAATTACAAAATCCTGGGTACATTACTCTTGTTGATTCTATATGTGAGAACAATGTAAAAAAAAAATATATATATATAAATAAAAAACGATTAAAAACAAGCCCTGGCAGATAAGAGATGACCAGTCTCAACTGACGGCGCCCGTTCACGAAAATGACGCGTGGATCAGCACCATCCAGCTCAACCATTTTGTAGGGAACCGAATGATCCAACACACTCGCCACCATCAGCGAGACATTTAAGTGAGCATGACATACTCTCAACTACCCTGCTCTTTCAAGTCAAAATCAACATAATAACATAGTAAAACGACTCCATGGTACTCACATTTACAAAAATTGAAAATAAAAATGCGTCTAAGTTATACAAAACTATAGTTTGCAAGAATTTTACCACCAAAAGAAAGAAAATCAATAATAACTATTGGAGTATTCAATAATTAAAACTTAGTTAATAAAAAAAACAAAATAAACAAAAAGTTCGTAGTCAGAAAAAATAAAAAAGGGGAAGCAACTCTACCAATTTTTTTCATTTTTAACTAGTGAGCCCAAGTGGCTGTGGAGCAGGACCAGCATTTAGCCAAGCATTTTTATCTACGATATAATCATCCAACTTATAGTATGCTTGTCTAAACAGTGTGCGGTTAATGCAAGTTTTATATTTCTTCTCATTTAGTTGAAGAATATCGAGTGGTATTTTATTATAACATTTTACACAGTACCCCATAAAAGAAGTGTGTACTTTAGACAATCTGAAACGTGGTTGATCTAATTTGTTCCTATTTCTTGTGTTAAAATTATGCCTGTCACTTATCTTACTATAGAGATGTAGATTTTTTCGAACATACATAATGTTTTCATATATATACTGACAAGGTACCGTCATGATATTAATTTTCTTAAACAGTTCCCTAAGAGATTCGCGTCTGCGGAGGTTGTAGATGGCTCTAACAGCCCTCTTTTGCAGAATAAATATAGAGTCAATATCTGCGGCCCGTCCCCACAGCAAAATACCGTAAGACATGATGCTATGAAAGTAACTAAAATAGACCAGTCTCGCGGTATCCACGTCTGTTAGTTGGCGGATTTTCCAAACAGCGTAAGCGGCTGAACTTAGCCGCCCTGCAAGTGATGTTAAGTGAGGACCCCACTGTAGTTTTGAGTCAAGCGTAATTCCCAGGAAAACCGTTTTTTCGACGAATTCTAGTGTCTCCTTATTCAGTACAACGTGACATTCACTACTTCTAACATTCGGTAACGCGAATCTTATGCATTTAGTTTTCTTCTCATTTAATACTAAATTATTTACAGTAAACCAATTATGGACCTTTAGCATAGCGTTATTTACGTCGTCAAGCTCCTGTGCGTGTCTGTTTACCTTAAAAATAAGTGATGTGTCATCAGCAAATAACACCATTTGTGTTCGGTTTTTCAGTAAATGAGGTAAATCATTTATGTATACTAAAAAGAGGAATGGGCCCAATATCGAGCCCTGTGGTACACCCATTTTGACTTTTAAACCCAATGAATTTACACCGTTTATATTTGTGAGGCTGTGTTCACTTTACCGTATAAAATATGTTTCGGTTTCTTCGTAGTTAAGAGTAAGAAGCCAGTTCTTAACCTTAGACTTGCATTCATGAAAAGAGAGCGGGTAAATGTATAAGATTTTATTGTAATTATGCACGGAAAGAAAACGTCTTTGACGTCTGGCTAATGCAGTACGTGTTCTTACGGAGTCAAATACATTTGTAATAGTACGTTTGCTGCTTAATTTATCGGGATTATAATGAGTAGACACATGCAGTTTGATAATAGCCTGATAAACAAAAAGCTGCCTCACAGTAAGAACCTGACACAGCAGCTATACGAGTATAGCGTTCTAGTAGGGAATCTGTAGGGTTTAAATGTCATAGTTTTTAGCAAGATCGCTGAGCTCTCTCCAGTTGTATGATATACTTTTTGCATGCACCTCCCCATAATCCAATGCAGTATCCGATGACAGATTGAACAAGGGCATAGTAAATAGTACGAAGAAGTTCCAGGTTAGCTACATGACATGCCAAGATTTTTGAAAACCCATATTAATTTTCTAACACGTTACGAAATCATGTCCATATGTAATTTGTTATTGGTAGGCTCTCTGCTAAGTACCTATAGGTATCATTTCACAATAAACATTATCAATAGCTACCAAGTATGCAACCAATACTAATGAACCATTTCACAATGAATGTGTAATTATAATTAAAAGAACCTTGGTCTACCCTTTGCCTAATACCACAGTACCTACGAGTATTTATAATAAAATATTAAATACTGTTTACGAGAGTAATCGAGACAAAATAAATAGAGGCATGATACCTATATTACGTCTCCACCTATGAATACTCGGCGTTTTGTATGGAGAATTTTAAAGAAGTTGCATTTTTCATACCAACATTTTCTTAATTTATTTAACAACCATGAACACTAATGTTTTAAAACTTTTATGCACTAATGTTTAAGAACTAAGATAACGTATTACGTATGCCACTTAGATTAAGCGACAAAAATAAGTTTTGGCTAAGTTTTAAAACAAATAGTGGTAATTTTTGCTAACAAAAAGAGGAGTCATTTTTAATGTATTTTTATGTTTAGAAAACTAAGTAATAAGGTTTTTTTACTATTAATTATGTATTATAAGGTCTATGGTGGTCATTATTCGATACCTATAATATCAAGCAATTGAATATTTTAAATCATATATGTGACGAGGTTCTCTATTTGTGAGAAAAAAACGCCAATTTCATAGGTGGGGACTCTATGGTGGGGACCCAATATAACGCCAACATATTAGACTTGGTGTGTTTGAGTGTGCCCGACAGATACCAATGTGTGGCGGCGACACGGCGGCCTCAGCTGCTGGCTGCACCTCGTGGCCGCACTAATCTGTACCCTAATTACGTAATGCAAAATCAATCCGAATCTGAATCGTTTTGAAACAGATTGCTAATCCATTGCTCCGTAAGTTCGAAAAGAAAAACTGCAGGGCAACGTAAATAACGCAATGAATGTTGTTGAACTGTCAAAATGAAACAGATTTGTCTTTATCGTTTACGAAAATATGTTGCGTAATTAGAAAGCTGGTAAATAAGCACTTCGCACTCTTATCCTTGTAGCAGAGGAGATAGACATTTTTGTTTATACACGGAGTGAATTCACAAGGATAAAAAACATTGTAGGTACGTAATAAGTTTTAGAAAATAAGTTGTTTATTAAGTTTGCTTCACTATTGCATTGGGTTTTACCTACTTGTAACAATAGTTGTAAGTGACTATACAGGGTGTTTGGCGCATGGACCGACACAATTTTTTGGGGAGTTGAGAGGGTCATTTGCGAAGTTTTACCCAAAGATCCCATGTCCTAAGTGTCACGGTTAATAAGATATGATTTTTTTAGATTTTTTCCAAAAAATATGAACATAGTTTTATTTAAAAAAGTTCTTTATTTATTTAGAATAAGAATACATTGCAGAATACAATAAAAGTTATTTCGTGCAATTAGAACAATAAACAAAAAAGTAATGACTATTTAAAGGCGAGATTTCGGGTAATTTTGTGAAAAAAACAAAAAAAAACTTCTCAATAACCGTGACACTTAGGACATGGGGTCTTTGGGTGAAACCTCCCAAATGACGCTCCCAATCCCCCAAATAATTGTGTCGGTCCATGCGCCAAACACCCTGTATAAATAAATAAAATATTTAATTGTACAAAACCTGATCGATCGGTCTGGTTAAGCTATTCTTGCCGAAGAGTCCGAATGGGTGACCAATTGACCATATATACTTATTTAATTCTAATCAACTGCTTAACTGCTTGACAGCCGGAACCCGAAACATACGAAATCATGTCATGATTTCGTTGGTTCCGGCTTTCATTCGTAGATATTTGACAGTCGTTACGGATAGCAAGGTGCCCACAAGGTGGACAGACGACCTAATAAAGGTCGCAGGAAGCCGCTGGATGCAGGTCGCTTCCAACCGGCCAATTTGGAAATCATTGGGGGAAGCCTATGTTCAGCAGTGGACGTCCTATGGCTGAAATGATGATGATGACGGATAGCCAGAAGCCCAAAAGTCCGACAACTAGCTTACCAAGGGGTATCGTGTTACCCAGTAACTGGGTTGTGGAGCTCAGATAGGCAGTCGCTCCATGTAAAATACTGATATTCAGATGCATCCAGTTAGACTGGAAACCGACTCCAAAATACTTACTTGTGAAAAGGCTAGGCAGATTGACTGTGTGCCAATATACATATACCTAAAAGTACCTACCTACTATCAGTTGTGATTACCAGCAACAAATAAGTGGGTAGGCAGCAACTAAAGTACGAGTAATTACGCTGCAATAAAAGTAGATAATAATTTGAGAACACAGATATACGCTAAAGTAGTTACTTACGTAATGCGTAAGTAACTACTTTTATTGCAGCGTATATCTGTATTCTCAAATTATTATTTCCTGTATTATTATCAAAGGCCTTACAGAATTTGTACCTACATGCATTAGGTACTCCGGACTCTACACTTAGACCATCGCGTGTACATACATCAACCTACAACAATCTGTCAGTTTAACAGATTTTAAACTTTATCACTAAATAATAAGTTTCAAAGTTGATTGGGAAAATTTTACAGTTTCGGGTAGGTTGACGTGCTGGCATCTCATCAGTCATCACATCACTAATAAATACCAACCAGATAATCCCCATTTCCAACTGATTAATTTGATTCCCGGGTCGAGCAGTGTTATTGAATTTTTCCATTAGGAATTTCTAAGTAGCAGCCCGGAGTCTGGATTTGTGCCCGGTTGGTGAAAATAGCCTCGCCTCCTATTACATGGGACTTCAAAATAACTGGCGAATGTGGCCTCTACTATATGTAGACCCACACACACATTATACACACGACTACTGTACAGGCGTGATGTTATGTATGTTGTGTTTATCTTTTAACATTTTATTGAGTTTAATTTAACAAAAAAAAATTGCAATAAGAAATGCAAATACATATAAGTAGGTACAAGACCTACAAAATCAGCGCTCATTCTAAAATAAGTACCTACTTTACGACCCCAAATTTTATAGTTTATCGTAGTTAAAATAGTTTACGAGGGTCAGGGAGACTGGCGTACCGAGCTACATACACTATAGGCAGCATGAAATTGTAATGTTTTTTTTTTTGTGTATGTCATCTCGCAGTTGACATCTCATATTGAGGTCGCAGCTGCTTAACCGGACTATCCTGTGGATTCCTTAAGCTACTAACTTAAAGCCTCCAGCCAGGGGCATACACTATTCTGGGTTAATATTAAGCGAACGTAAGAACACCCCCTGGCTTAGGGCGTCGCTGGCGGGAGAACAGCAACATGGGACAGGCTGGATCAAACATTTATTAATATTTCCTTTATTTAACATTAATACATATAAATTATATTTTTAAATATTCAAATAAAAAAATATATAAAAAACATTAAAAATATAAAAAAATAGTAGCCCACCGGTATCGGGAGCAGGGTCCAAGCTACCGGCTGTCAGGGCTCCAGAGAGAGGAACCTCCTAACAATGTGAGCCGTGTCCAGGAGCAACGCTTTCTGGATCAAGCCCTTAATCCAGCTGCCCAACGAGAGCTTCCTTAGGTGTTGGTCGAGGCTCTTGGCAATTAAGCCATTGGCAGATACGACTATCGGCACAATGATCGCTGAGTCCACATCCCACATGTCGACAACCTCGCGAGCCAAGTCAAGATACTTAATTTGTTTATCTTTCTCGGTTTTCACGAGGTTCCCGTCATGCCAAGGACCGTTTGTCAATGATCATAGTGCGCCGCTCTCCTCGATCCACCATCACTATATCAGGCTTATTGGCAACAATAGTCCTGTCAGTGATGATGGATCGATCCCAGTACAATGTGATATTTCCATTTTCGAGAACTGGGTCGGGCGCATACCTGTAGTACGGTACTTCCGATTCCAGAAGGCTGTATTTCACAGCAAGTTGCTGATGGATAATCCTGGCTAGAAGATTGTGTCTATGCAAGTACTCTTCGTTAGCTAGACGAGAACACCCGGAGATAATGTGTTGGATTGATTCTCCCGGACGGTGGCATGCCCGACAGATGTCAACCGTGCCGTCCTTCACAATAAATCTCCGGTAATTTTTCGTCATCATTACTTCGTCCACAATTGCACAGACAAAACCTTCGGTTTCCCCAAAGAGGTCGCCAAAACGCAGCCAGGCTACGGACGCTAATAAATCAACATCGGGTCCATGTAGGGCCCGGAAGTAGCGTCCGTGAAGCTCCTTACTCTGCCATACCTCCTTGCGATCGTTAGTGTCGAGCACTACAGGCTTGCGCCAGTTCTCTTTAGCCAATGAGAGCGGTTAAGGCCCTTGTGTCCACTGCGACCACATCTCGATGCATCCCCACGTCGGCTTCTAGGAAATATTCCCTGAGATTCATTGATGCCCAACGCTTTCGACATACCCAAATACTTATAGGTTTCGGATGTGGAGAGGGCTCTAAGGTTTATGGAATCCGAGAGTTGGGTTCCCAGGGATTCCACAATCTCCCCTCGTTTTAAATGCATGACCGCACATTTGTCAACACCAAATTCCATCCTGATGGCTCTACTGAAAGTTTCAGTTACTTTCAGTAGCTCCATCAGTTGTAAGTTTTTGGGGGTTTTAGGTCATCCATGTAGAGGAGGTGAGATATAACCTGACCACCTCTCCTCAGCCGATAGCCTAGGCCTGAATACTCCAGCAGTGTGCTAAGAGGATTCAGGGCTAAGCAGAACCAAAGTGGACTTAAACTACTCGTATGGCCCTGAAATATGCCTCGCTCGATCCTTATCGGTTCGCTATTCCTCTGGATATTTCGACATCCTGGATAGCGAAGGACCGTCCTCCATTGCCCCATACACGACATCAGGAAGGTGCGCAGAGTTGCATCTACTTTATACAACTCCAGCACCCTCATGAGCCATGTATGTGGCACCGAGTCACCTTCTTATAATCCGTTCCTACATCCATTTTGAGAGGCAGACATGATGGAGTTGATGCCTATATGTTTGTTAATTTTAGCTCTCAAAATAGATGTGAACTTTATAGACCTTCGGTAAACTCGTGATCGGTCTATAATTTTTGGGTTCCGCGGTGCTACCAGATTTATGGAGCAGGTGGGTAACTACTGTCGTTAAGAAACATGTGTATATTTATTTAAATATGAAGAAATGATGCAGAAAAAATTTGTGAGCTGTTTAGTCTAAGAAGTGTTAATTAAAATTTTAATGTAAATTTGTAGAATTAGTATAGATATAAGCGATTTGGTGTAAACTGTTAGCTTATATTTGATGAATAAATGAATTTGAATTTGAAAAGAACTGGGGTAGCGAACCAGACTCCAATGCAGTCAGGTACTGAGCCGCCAAGCGAGCGTGCGACCTTATAAACCATTTAATCCAGAAATTGTGCAGCCCGTCCGGCCCTGGAGATTTCCAGTTAGGCAACGGATGGACTGCACGAGCTACATCTTGGGGGCAGATGGTAATAGCCCCCATTTCTGCTATAAGTTTGCAGGCTCGCTCGACTTCCCGAGTCCAATCACCTTCGGTGTGGCTGACAGGCGCCAGATACTCCGCCAGAAAGAATACATGGCATCATCATCCGGAAGCGCTCAGCTCCCGTTGTCATTCTTAGGAAACGGTTCTGGAGAGTTTGCATTCTATGCACGTGTCGGGGTTTGGCTTGTTCCCAGGCGGCGCACGCATATTCGCAATTTACACCGAAGTGACAATTTGCTACGTGTGTTTAGCATGGAGTGGAGTCTTCCTAGAGCGAAAACGGCTCGCGAGTAAGCCTGCTTTATGTGCTCTGAAAATGACAGTTTTTCATCTAGGACCACACCTAGGTATTTGGCTCATGAAATGAAATGAAATTGTTTATTCTATAAATAGGATATTGCAATCACTTTTACACGTCATATTATTTTTTATTTGCTAGATGAGTTCGGCGTTTCCTATCTGACTACTCTGAGAAGAAAGACCGAAACAAACTCAGAGGTCACAGTCTCTTTTAAAGTCCAGACTTAATTGAAACGGATAAGAGATTTGGACAGATATGGCCGGTGAAGCAGACGAGTCCAGTGGGGGACGCTCCCCAGCTAGACAGACCGACGATCTTAAAAAGGTGGCTAGGACAGACTGAATGCGGAAAATGGAGTACAGGCGGTTGTGGCGCAGTCTGGGAGAGGCCTCCTATGTCCAGCAGTGGACTGCGATAGGCCGAGTAGATTAACTGAAGTGGTTCTCAGGGCCTAGACAAAGTAACATTTCACAAATTTGCACAAAATTGAGACTGATGAGCAAAGACAAACTAGAGCTAGCACACGTAAGAAAGATTTGCCCACGGATATCTATGGATTTGTCCAACACTATTCAACCGAAATTAAAAGTTTTCAAACATAGCCCAAGGTATCAATGAGTCTGTATTTTTTATACAACAAGTTGCATAAAGAATTTAATACCGTATTATTATACAGTGTTAACTAATTTAAAAACAAATTGAGGACCTATATAATGAGGAAAGGATATTACAGTATCAATGAATTCCTAGATGATATGACATTGTAACTTATGATTTGATTGTATTACTTTGACATTTATTATTTATGATCGATTGTACTTGAATTCTTAATTGACCGTTATTGTTTTTATTGACTTCTCTAAGTGTATTTTATTGTAATTGCAATTGTATAATGTTATTTTTTTTATTTTTCAACACAATTTACCTACCTATGTATATTGTTATGAAAAGAATTACTTATGACATGACTTCAGCTATAACTATGTATTGGATTGATGTGTTTTATACACGATTTCAATCCTGTTAAAAGACGTAGGAATACGAAACGCTTTGAAAGCGATTAGTAGCGATAGGTAGTTAAATAAAGGTCAACAGATCGTACCTAAACAGGGTTTTTTATTGATATGACATACGATAAAATTCAAAATATTTTATTTCACATAATAATATACCTACAAGGGCACTTATGAAACGACAGAAGCTAGGTGCACGGTTCCAACTGGTTGTTTCCTATGGAGAAAAGCCGGCAAGAAACTCCACGGTTATTCTTTTAAAAGTGAATGTTTTCAAATTACAGTGTTAATGACAGCGTAGGCCTATCAACAAGTACCAGGTACTTAGCAAGATAGAAAATGGTCGTCAGATCTACAGTCTGTTAAACCGTTAAGTTACGTTCTCACATTCACAAAATCTAAAAGAAAACCTTTAAACGAAAAATAAAATAGCAAAAATATTTAAACCAAATGACATGATAGCCACTACAGCTGTAACAAATCTAATTTAATAAAACATATAGAATATTGTAGGTACCTATATAATGTCAAATAATGAAAAGATTATGTCAGGAAGAATATAAAAGAAAACAAAAGGTAAAATAAAATAATCATCGTAATTTGGGAGCAGTTAATAGACATTTACATAGTTATGCCGTTAATGAGGTACCTACCACTGTACCAGGGAAGCCACATGTGCAGAAGGAAGTATTGCCAAACTTCCTTGTCTTCAACGTAGTCTATGCTTTTTTGATAAGGACACGCTTGATGTGGGTTTTGAACTTTCACAACTTTTGACTTTGGCAACTTGTTATAAAATCGAATGCTGTCTATTAGAAATTACTTACTAGTTTTAGTTAATCTAAATTTGGGTCTCATAATTTCATGATTACCTACTACGTGTTTTTATATTATGGAAATCGCTTCGTATAATCGATAAAACCAAATTATTATAGATTTTTACAATAGTTCCTTCTGTTTTTAATGTACCGTACTAATGTGTAATGTAGATCTATCTGCTTGAGTATAGTTTTTTTGTTTACCTTTCTGTTAAACCACAGAAGTTTATCATGTTCCAATTTTCTGAGCCATAGGTACCTAATGAAAAAACAAAAAATCTACTGCTACCATCAATGCATAATCAACTAATCATGCTAGTGCTTACGGGATTTCAGCGTCATTTTACGTCCTGATTTATGTACTTACCTTCAAAAATGTCTTTACAAAATTGAGTATTGCTTAATGATTTAGGTATAATAAATACTTACTAAAATTATGGCTGTAACCACGTTTTTAATTCTGATATATATCTTGATGTCAAAGTGGCGCCTCTGACTATTGTCTTTGTACTATAAAAGAGTTTTCGTACCACTTGCTCAAAAAAGTGACATTCTATGCCACAAAAAGCGAACATAACAATAGTCATTTTTAATCTGTTCAAAACAGGGAAAGAAAATTGTACTGAATTTCATTCATCCTCTAGGGGGAGAATGTGATTTAAATTTGGAATACTTACCGAAATTTATACTGAACTACAGCTGTGTTTACACCATTGAGTTTGTATATAAAGCATCACACATCTTTTTGAAAAAGGAATACGCATTTATTATGCAGTTATGATTATTAAATAAAATTACGAAAACCGACGAGGCCGTATGAGCTTGATGCCTTTGCTTTTCTGACAAAAAAATATTAGTCTAGGAATTTGCCGCGTTTTTGTTTTCTTCAAATACGAGGTGCATTCAATAAGTACCTAGCCTCATCGCCAGAGGGCGCTGTAGTTTCAAAAGAGTTTTACCACAGTGTAGCACATTCTTTTTTAATTCTTTTTTCAAATTTTCATTCCAATCCCTTCATTTGTTTTAATTTGACAACTTATGGAAGCGAACGTGTCGATCGGTTTTACAAAAATGGAAAAAGAGCAATATCGTTCGGTGATTCGATTCCTATTTTTGGAAGGGAAAACGCGCATCGAAATCAAAGAGCGCTTGGATGCTGTGTACGGTGACTCTTCTCCATCGATGGCCACCGTCAAGAATTGGTTCAACGAGTTTGCACGTGGCCGTACGTCGGTTTTTGATGAACCACGTCCAGGTGCACCGAAAACAGCTGCTACGGAGGAAAACATTAAAAAAATCCATGATCTCGTATTGGCAGATCGCCGATTGAAGGTTCGGGAGCTAGCTGAGACTGTAGGCATTTCAGAAGGAACAGTGCATCATATTCTTCACGAGGAACTCGGCATGAGAAAGCTGTCGGCGCGATGGGTGCCGCGTTTACTCACACCAGAAAACAAGCGCAACCGTGAGACCACATCGGAGACGTGTTTGGCGCTGTTTAAGCGGAATTCAGCGGAGTTTTTGCGTCGTTTTGTGACCGTCGATGAAACCTGGATCCACTGGTACACACCAGAGACCAAGGAGCAATCAAAACAATGGATCCAGACCGGGGAACGTGCTCCAAAGAAGGCGAAAACTGTAAAATCGGCCGGAAAAGTTATGGCCACCGTTTTCTGGGATTCACAAGGTGTGATCTACATCGATTACCTCGAGAAGGGTAAAACAATTACAGGGCTTTACTATGCCGATTTATTGGGCCGATTCGACGCCGAATTAAAGAAAAAACGACCCCATCTGGTGAAGAAAAAAGTGCTGTTTCACCACGACAACGCACCGGTTCACACGTCTGCCGTTGCCATGGCCAAATTGGTCGAATTACGCTACGAATTGCTGCCCCATCCACCGTATTCTCCAGATTTGGCCCCTTGTGACTTCTTTCTGTTTCCTAATCTGAAAAAATCACTCGCCGGGAATAGATATGGATCGAATGAGGAGGTCATCGCCGCCACGGAGGCCTATTTTGCAGAGTTTGACAAAAACTATTTTTCGGACGGGTTAAAAAAGTTGGAGCATCGCTGGGCTAAGTGTATCGAACTAAAAGGAGACTATGTTGAAAAATTAATTGACACTTTTCCAAAATTTTCGTTTACTTTTTGTAGGCTAAGTATTTATTGAATAACCCTCGTACATAAACGTTAAGTTTATTTTACTTTAAATTGTCATTATTTTTAATAAATGCTTAACTCATATTATTATTGTGTTAACTTTTTCGCAAATGGTACGAAAAGTAGAGTATTTTCCTCGGTGATAAAGCTGTGTTAGTCTTGGATGAACTTAAATCGTCACCCGCGACAGAAGACACTGCTTTATCCCCTAGGTTAATAATCTACTATTTATGTCATTTGTATTACAAAACGTCTTTATTTATCATTTTTCATGATCTACATCTAAATCTAAAAGATGGTCACCTGACTTGCTTTTTTAAGTCCTAGGATTAAATTTCTCATGGTTATTCTTTCCTGTATAGTTATTTATTTTAAGTCAGTTCTTGAAATAAAATCACGCAAAACAAACAGATCGCAAAAAAGGCTACCGTTTCTGAAGAGGTTTTTCCAAAGGTCAATGTTTTTACCTGTGTGTTAACTTCTTAGAAGTTTAGACGTCCGTACCTACTGAGTACCTGACGGTAAGGTGCCCTCTAGAGGCAAGAGGAAAGAATGTGTTCCTGACTCCTCCGTTCACCTTCATCAGTTGGACAATTTCAAGTAGCAATAAGGATCAAGTTCGCACACGTGATAAGTGTCAAGAGAGAGAACGAGGATAAAATCCTGCAGTGAGCAAAATTGATAGGTACCTACTGTAAAAAAGAAAAAACAAATTACAAGTACGTTTTGGTGTTTGTGAATGGCGAACTGCAAACTAAATATTTTTTGCAAAGTTGGTTCCGAACTTGCTCAATATAATTGTACTTACGTCTACAGAAAAATAAAAACCAAAATAATTGACACTAAAAAGATAAACACAGCTAGACGGTAAACAACCTGAACACGAAATACCTTCCTACTTTTTTTTAATTTGAACAGCTTAAAGGCTCGTGCAGACCAGCGCGACGCGGCGGCGCGACGCGACTCGAACAATACAATTTCTAAGAAAACTTCACGGTATAACAATAGCCGGTGTCGCGTACGAAACGTAATATCGGGATAAAAAATATCAGTATGTTCTAACCAAAAAGGTAACAGAGAGAGTAGGTACTTTCATAATTTGTATGATACTAGCTTCCACCAGCGACATCACCCGCGTGATATCTTTATAAATTATAGCCTATGTTACTCAGTGATAATGTAGCATTCTACTGGTGAAAGAATTTTTAAAATCGGTTCAGTAGTTTTTGAGTTTATTTATTACAAACAAAAAAACATTTAAAAAAAACCACTTTATAATATTAGTTTAGATGGATGGATTCTATTCTATTCTACAAAACATCACTAAAGTAGATCTTCGCTGAAAATGGCGTCGCTCAGTCGGGAGCTCAGAAAAACACATTGATCTGGTCACGCCCCAGTTGCTGCAGACCGAAGGTCGCAGGACAATGCAGTTCATTAGCCGGAATCAGGACCGGAACGAGAGTCGATCAATACGGCTTTTAACTAAGCTATCACTGCACAATAGCTAACATCCACTTTGAAACGAACTATCTGCTATTGAAAGGAAGAGTAGGTACTGCACTTCAGGACCCTTTTGTAACATGAAAGGGTTTTATAGAATGACCGGAAAGTGTCAGGAAAATTGGATGTTGACCAGCCACGCTCACTCAGCGTAGTTATATGTCTTACTCTTTACATAAAGTAAGGGCCTCAAGTCTGCTATTACATTAGTGTCAGAATGGTCTATCATTGATTTCATAATTATTGATTTTGACAAGTTTGGTAATCTACTAACACAGTCGCGTCATTATGACTTTCCAATGCTCAACCACTGGGGCCCAAGTCTGCTATTTTTATAAATTCGTCATTCCAACACGATCGACACGATGTCATTTTGCTAAAAGTTCGTAATCTGCTAAATTCATAATGGTCGATCATTGGTTGATCATTGTATTCCACAAACACGATACTCGTAACGAATTAAAAGAAATGACTGCACAATGACGTTCTCATGGTAGGTCACTGATCAAAGGAACTGTCAAAATTTTATGCCTAAGCCGCCTAAGTCAGTCATTCCTTTTTCAATATGTATGAGATTACTAATAGATGCCATTTCTTTCAATGGAGTGTCAGTGGCTGACCATTGGAAAGTCATAATGACGACATTATGTTAGGAGATTACCAAACTTGTCAAAATCAACAATTATGAAATCAGTGATAGACCATTCTGACACTATTGTAATAGCAGACTTGAGGCCCTGACACTCCATTGAAAGAAATGGCATCTATTGGTAATCTCGTACATAATGAAAAATTAATGACTGACTTAGGCGGTAATCTGCTAAAGTTTTGACAGTTCCTTTGATCAGTGACCTACCATGAGAACGTCATTGTGCAGTCATTTCTTTTAATTCGTTACGAGTATCGTGTTTGTGGAATACAATGATCAACCAATGATTGACCATTATGAATTAAGCAGATTACGAACTTTTAGCAAAATGACAATGGGATTGTGTTGGAATGACGATGAAAAATAGCAGACTTGGGCCCCAGGGCTGTATAGGGCGTTATATTTTGTTGGGTGTCCTTATAAATAAATAAATAACATTATTTCAACGAAAGACTTGAAAGATAAGTAATCTGTACCTATTGAAATCTTGTGGTATGTGAAATATTTAAGATAATATTTTGTCTGCCGATATGGCGTGCAGGTTCAATCGGCGATTGATGAATGATGTAGGTAGGTATTAGGTAATCAATTTTAAAGTTCCTGCTGGACCTAAGTACATAGATAAAAACTTGGTTTTTGCTTTATAAAAAGACTAAACTTTGCCAGCGACTTCGCCAGCGTGCATGTCGGACATGGATCCATTTCCGACATGGATTCCGACCGGGATAAAAAGTATCCTATGTCCTTTCCAGTAATTTGGCACACGAGTAGACCATGACCTGGAACAGGTCATGATCTGTCCGTGTGCCAAATTTCATCCAAATCCGTTCCGCCGTTTTAGCATGAAAGCGTAACAAACTCACTTTCGTATTTATAATATTCTTAGCTGTTGCCCGCGACTTCGTCTGCGATCCAGGATGAAAAGTAGCCTATGTCCTTCACCAGGTCTACCCATGTGCCAAATTTCATCCAAATCCGTTCAGCCGTTTTACCGTGAAAGCGTAACAAACAATCAAACTCAATTTCGCATTTATAATATTAGTTAGGGTGTTTTTTTACAATACAATATCTTAATTGTAGGTATTTATAGTTAAGAGGGACGAAGGATGGTCTTATCGATAAAACAGATCTACCATCAATGTAAAGTACCCGACACCCCGTCGGTAAGACAGGTTCAGGTTGTCAGACTTTCTGGATTCTGAATACCCGTAACGACTGTCAAAGATCTACAATTGATAGCCGGGACCAACGGCTGAACGTGCTTGCCGAGGCACTGAGGGGTTTCAGTATGAAATATATGGTTCCCCATCCATGGTTTTACCTCTGCAAGCGTAGCTTAACCTGATCGATCGATCGATCACGAGCTCTACCATCTTTCTTTCTTTTTCATGTGGTTAGTGATTAACCAGCTATCTCATTACGCAACACATTTTCGTAAATGATTACGACAAATTTGTTTCATTTTGACTGTGCAATAACGTACGTTTTTGAGCCAATTTTTTCCCGAACTCATGAAGCAATTGATTAGCAATTTGAAAGCGATTAAAATTCCGATTGATCGTGTATAATACGTAATTAGCCCAGGTTCGCGCGGACGTATATTTATCGCGGCGTTTTATTTTTCGTACATTGGATTTTCAACTCACCGAGAGTTGTTGAGTCGAGCGTTGGGAATCCAAAGCGTTGGGACGGCCTCTCAAACCAGCGTTGAAAAAATACAGTGTTGGATTTTCAACTCTCGGCGCTGAGTAAAGCGTTGAAAATCCAGTGCACGAAAAAAAATCGCCACGATTTTATTACGACCGTGCGAACGTGGGCTTAGGGTATTGTTTTATCAAAATATTGTTTTCGTCTCCCGTGAGTATAAGTCATTAAGTACCTAATACCTACTTCAGATTAAATCGGGAAATTTCGCCTATCTCCCAAAACCAAACTAGTTTTCAACCGTAGCACTAGACGACATAATGGAGGGACATGGAGGGGACCTTGAGCCCCCCTCTACCTTGGGTTTGGCGGTATAGCCCACCGTGACATATTGCGAATATATTCCTATTTGACTGCTGTTGCTATCAGGTAGGTCATGGCAGGACTAAGATAGATTCGACCTTTACCTACCTATTTAGTTCGGAAGATTTTGATGATGGCTTCCGTGATGCAAAGATTCAAAGTTACATTCAAATATTGGTTTGGTATATTTAGATCTTAGATTTAGAAGTGCATGTGCATACTCCAAAAACAAAATTGGATCATGGGGCGAAACAGTAATTTTATGGACAATCACCATGATGTTTTGATTGTTAGCACAGAAAAAGAATAGATACCTACTAACATACATAATTAATAAATTATAATACCATATGCTATAATAATATAATTGCGAAACACATTTTCGTAAAGTATAATCAGCTTTCTAATTACGCAACATATTTTCGTAAACGATAACGACAAATCTGTTTCATTTTGACAGTTCAACAACATTCATTGCGTTATTTACGTTGCTCTGCAGATTTTTTTTTTCGAACTTTCGGAGCAATGGATTAGCAATCTGTTTAAAAACGATTCAGATTCGGATTGATTTTGCATTACGTAATTAGGGTACTGTTTCATTTTGACAGGTCAACAACATTCATTCATTTACGTTGTTGAGCAGTATTTTTTTCGAACTTATGAAGTAATGGATTAGCATTATGTTTCAAAATGGTTCAGATTCTTCAGATTTTGATTAATCGTGTATTAGAGTGCAGTTTGTTATACGATATGTCCAAAAATAACGATATTCGATAATTTGTTTTCAGTTTTCAGTCATTAAACAAATACACACTGCACTTTTGATATAGGTACTTTGTACTTAGTCTCTGAAATATAATATAAAAATATACAGGTTTTGCAAGAACATTTACAACATGTTAATGACAAAGATAGATCAGTGAAAAACGACCTACTTGAAATTGTAATTATTTTGTGTGACAAACTCCGAAACGAAGACTGCGGTGCTTGCAATTTGTTTCATTTTGTCAGTTCAACAACATTCATTGAGTTCTTTTGCAGTCATTGTTTAGTAGTTTTTTTTTCGAACTTATGAAGCAATTGATTAGCAATTTGTTTCAAAACGATTCAAATTCCGATTGATCGTGTATTACGTAATTCGGGTGCTGGTCTTTTGTCCAATTAATTTTAAATTAGGATCTGAAATTATTGTAATTGAAGTATATTCAGGTAGTTAAGTTTAACCTTTCGCAATCATAACATTACTGCATTGTTTCAGATTTGTTCCCACGAGCGTGTCGCCATCTTGAATTATAATAAAACACATCCATTCAAGATGGCCGGAGATGCTTTAAAATTGAACTGTGTGCATTGGCGATATAGGCGTAAGTATATGGTATTCCAATGAAATTTAGTAATGGTTTTGTATCCTAGCTATACAAAAATCTGGAAAATGGAAGTGCTCTGCAATCCTCCTCTGTCTAGCTAGCCTTTTCCCATCATGTTGGGATCGGCTCTCCTACCGAAATTTTTGTGGAGGAGCTCGTGGCTAAGTAATAACAGCCACACTCGATCCATCAGGTTAAGCTACGCTTACGGGGTTGGTCCGTGGATGAGTGACCATCTTTACATACCGAGACTCCTCCGCGCCTCGTGGATTTTTCACAGTCGTTACGGGTCGTCAGAAACCCGAAAGTCTGACAACCATTCTTACCAAGGGGTATCGTATTACCCAGTTACTGTTGTGGAGGTCAGATAGGCAGTCGCTCCATGTAAAATACTGGTATTGCTGCATCCGGTTAGACTGGAAGCCGACCCCAACATAGTTGGGAAAAGGCTGGGCAGATTGATTTGATTTGTTGGGGTCGGCTTCCAGTCTAACCGAATGTAACTGAATACCACAGAATTCTAATCCCAGTATTTTACATGGAGTGACTGCCTATCCGACCTCAGAACCACCTCGACCAGGAACTACCCAGTTCCTGGGTAAGACTGGTTGTCAAACTTTCTGGCTTCTGAATACTCGTAACGACTGTCAAAGGTCTACAAATGATAGCCGGGACCAACGGCTGAACGTGCTTGCCGAGGCACTGAGGGGTTTCAGTATGAAATATATATGGTCACCCATCCTAACCTGATCGATCGATCTGTTGTTAGTACTTAGCCACGAGTTCTACCATCTTTCTTTCTTTTTCATGTGGCTAGTGACTAACCTGGTGTCGAGAGTTTTTATGCAGCCCATGGGCTACATGACTTGGCTTCACATGCCGTCGAGAAATATCTCTCAGGCATGAAAAAATACACACAACAAAAACAACAGGTAAATCCGGTGAAGGAAAACATCGTGAGGAATTTTACCATCATACTGCTAATTAGGTAAAACTAGGATTAGTTGACTCACAAAATAGTACAAACATTTTACTTGAAAGCAATCAAGGAACAGTCGAGTTTACCTTTCATTAGATAAAGATTATCTATGTAGGTAACGTTATAAGTCTCACACCCAGTCACCTACATACTTCATTATCGATTGACATACTCCACAACTAACGACTTATAAGTTAAGTGTTTTAAAGTGTTATTCCTAAAATTGATAAAGAAATGATCTACGTAAATAATGACTAAACTTTTTGACACGTTTTTACCTCTTCAACGCAAATAGTTGTGAATCTTTTTAAGGCTCGTGAACCACATTCGAAATTGGAATGTATTGATTTATTTATCAGTAATGCCTCAACAGTAGCAGCCCTGGCAAAAGGTTAATGACAAAAGGTTCGCCCAGTGCTAGTACTACAACTGGCGAAATGTGGGCGTACAATTTGTACCAACACTTCTGCCTAACCCTTCGCTTCTTAGAACTCACGCCTGTATTCCCCAATACAGGCGTGATATCTCTAAGCAGCGATAACACAGGACCGATGCTATGAATTCTACCGGAGATCGAGTATCTTGTAGCTTTCGTCAGCCGGAGTACAAGGCCTGCACCTTCTCCAGATTTCGGCGACGATAACCAACTTTTAATGATTTTATACTGAAGATCACGTCTAAACGAGTAGTGTTAATGATTTTATGTCTAACGCGGACAAAAAACATGCTAAATCTATCAAGCGTATTTTTCTGAAACCTTCACCATTTTCCTACAGAACACGCAAGCTAACCCCTCAAGATCACTGGCATAAATCTACGTCTTAAATTCCTGATAATGATGGAGGTACCTTGGAGCTTAAAGGAGTTACAGGTATAAAAGTATTTGGTTGTACCATTAATTTATTCAAATTAGGCTGAGTGATTGTCAATAGAACATAAGACAGCCCCCGAAAACCCCCACCCTTCACCACTTCCTAGTGCTTTAGCTGGGAAGAAGTGGAGCAACTAACTCCCCAGCAGCACAGCTGTCTGTTCAGTTAGAAGAACATAATTCTATAAGTTCTTTTATGTTTGTATGTTATTAGTGAATAAGTCGTTGGACCTATACAAAAATAAACAAATAAATACCTTCTAAACCATCATTGATAGAAAGGGAAATACGAGTTGTCTTCTCCATCAAGAGGAGATCAAATAATCAGGTGCTCTTTGTCAACAATTAGCTAGGCAGGGTTATAATATATTTTATCTCATATTTCAACAGTTTTCCGCCGATCAGTTTGGTTCATAGAAGTTCATGGTTTAAAAAATATTTTTTCTAGATTTCCGTAATGGTTTGACTTCTGTTTCAGTCGCTATTGTTTTTTAGTGGGTAGTGGTTACATCTACAGAAACCTCTAGCAAATATGTAAATGTTGGCTCTGAGACTAAACTAATGACCCTTCTTACTTACTGCGAGTCTGCGACCGCTAGTAAGTACAGCCTTGTGACGCTCCGTAGCTAGTTATTTGTGCCAGCTGATAATTGCGGTTTGAAACGAAGCGTTTCTTGCAGTACTTCATAATAATCGAGGTATGAAGTGAATAGAGATACTCAGGCAATGATAATATTTAGACTGATCGATGTTATTGTGTTTGTGGTTGGCGTTTCGTTTTAGTGGCTTTAAGGAAAAAACAAGATTCTTCATGGATTTTTGGTCAGAGATCTTCTTTTTTTTTTTGAGTTTGGAATTATCAAATACCTAATCTTCTCCCGCTCTGGGCGAAGCGCGGCCATCGCCACCGATCGCCTCCACGAGGATACGGCAATGCTCCACCCAAGCCGGGCAGACCTCCACCTTATGCTCCACCATGTCCTCCAGGCGATCCACACAAGGTTGACACCCGAGTGTTTCCTCCTGCCCTATCCGGAACAGGAACCTCCCGAAACGGGATGGACCTGAGTCAGGCGGAAGGTGTGGACGTCGTAGCGCCTCTCTAGCCACTCCTCAAAGAGGGGACTTATCGCCGTAATAGTGGCGTGCCCAGCACTGGGTCGACGATCGCACTCTGCATGACGCCATGAGATCCCGCTGGAGCTCTGTTCGCTGTGCCGTGATTTCTCGCGGCAGCGGAGTTACGCCCAAATGTGCGCGAAGACTTGTGCCTCCAGATTCCATGGCGAGGTCATAGAGACCTTAGCCTGTGTTGGCGTATCCTGAGCATTGATATTATATACTGGTTCCTTACCACTTGGCACTTGGCACTTGGTCGGTTTTTATTGTTGTGTTTATACTGTTTATAGGCTCCCGTCTGACCACAATCTCACTTGATGTTAAGCGATAGTGTGGTCGACGTAAATAACCATAAGGCTTGCTTTGCTGGTAACTTAACAACAGCTATTTTTTTTTACAAATTTTCTGCCGGTCTGGTGCGTTAGGTAACTAATAATTTTGCATACAAAACGCACCTGACACAAGCTTTCATAGAAAGTTTGTTCTCTGTCTCAAGAAGTTGTAAAGTTGTCGCACTATTAACATAACAGTTTACATAACCACCGTCTGCAACTAACAAGGCTAAGCAAACTTTCTATGTGACTCATAGATCTACTGTAACATGTTATATATAAATTAACTTAGTTCAATGACCTCAAAAAAACAAATACGACGAACTGAGAATCTCCTCCTTTTTAGGAAGTCGGTTAAAAATTTCAACATTTGTATTGACAAGACTGTGTATTCTGAAAGTGGGCAACGTCGCAAATAAATGTCAAATATTTCCCTGTTTTGATTAATTAGTATTTGGAAACTTTCCAAATGCCTTTTTTACACCTAAAACGGTTACAACATCAAATTCAGTGTTATGATTATTGCCTTTCATTATACATTTTCTAATTCACTAGTTAGCGACATTTCATGTTTCCCATACAGTATTATTGCCAAATTAATCAAAACAGGTAACAATTTGACAACTATTTGCGACGTTATCAACTTTGACAATGAACGCTCCTCTCTTGTGATCGATATTATTTTGATGAATGAGTTGTATGTTGTATTGGTTATTATCTTTATTATGTACACAATCTGAAAATAGAAATACAATATTGATCATATGATTAAAGCAATATAAATAAATAAGTGTGCCTTTAATTGCTTTATCATACATACCTATTAATGAAGATAACATCGCAACATAACATAACATCACGCCTGTAGCCCTGTATTCCCCGAAGGGTTTGACCGGCGAGGTAAGTTACACCTCTGCCAGGTGTAACTTACCTCACCCACATTTCGCCAGCTATGTTTAAGTCCCACGTAATAGGGGGCGAGCGAATGAAGATAGCATACAATGAAAGATGCAATGTAGTAAAGAAATGGTTTGTGAGGATGAAGTAAAGTACGATGAATAGGGCCTACAATGTATATCTTCAAAACTAAAAATCCAAATCGAAACAATATTATTATACCGATTGACCCACCAAAAGCATCTTAATCACACTTGAACTGAGACCAACCTCAAACCTTGTGATTGGAATTGTAATCATGAAGCAATGATGGAATTCCTACACTGCAAAGTTAGTTACGAAACTCCTCTTAAATACAGCTTTTCAGGATATTCAGCTATATCCGATAGAGTTTCTTGCCCAATCTTTTAGAAAACTACCTAAACCTTAACCTTAAGGAAGGGGTGACAAGTTTTTTTTTTTTTTTTTTGTAAATTTTGACGTTCAAAACGAAAGTGCCTTTTATCTATTCTATTTGAAATACATTTTTTGACTTTGATTTTGACTTCTGATAAAACCAGAAAGAAACCAAATCTGCCTAGCCTTCTCCCAACTATTTAATACTATACCCGTTGGTAAGACTGGTTGTCGAACATTCGGGCTTGTGACGACCCGTAACGACTGTCAAGTATCCACGAATGACAGCCGGGACCACCGGCTTAACGTGATTTCCGAGGCACGGAGGAGTCTCGGTATGTAAAGATGGTCACTCATCTACGGACCTAACTTGGTAAGCGTAGCTTAACCTGATGGATCGACCCGTGCGGCTTACATTACTTAGCCACGAGGTCCTCCAGAACCAGAAAGAAACCAACCACGATAATATACCATCAATCACATATACATTAGATTTTAATAGACACCATCTTGTTGACTGGAACTCAAAGTTCCACTATAACCCTATCGAAAAACGTATTTTTCTCGGTGATAAGAAAGTAATCAGTATTTCCTGCTGTCACATCTTACGATAGATTGCTTGGCAAAAATACCGACAGCCGATCAGTAATTTAACATGATATATTTTGACAGCCGATTTGCTGATCCATCATTTTCAATAGGTTAAAAAAATCTTGAGGTTACCCCAAAAATTAGGCGATTGTTTGCGCCACGTGTGCGCAACGTGTTCGCCGCGTTTGCGCAACGTGTTCGCCGCGTTTGCGTAACGAGAGCGATTGACGTGAGTGTACGATACAGCTAGACAAGCGAGTAAACGCGGACAACACGTCGCGTAATCGCGGCTAGCACGCTTCGCACCCGCAAAGAGCACGTTCATAAATCGCCTCGCTGAAACGCGCTGGCAAATCGTCAGTGTGATAACAGTTAGTCGCACGTACAACTGTAGAGGATGGGGTCCTGCCAATCCCCGGCCAAAGTGTTTTTGAAGCTTAGGAAAGAATTATTTCCATGAAACAGTGTCACCAGTTCCTCCAGAGGAAATTCCAGAACGTCGAAGTTACTTTAAATAATTAAAACAGAGTTTTAGCTCTTGAAAAGTCTGTTCATAATTTAATACACGTACACTCACTTAATTTATGCAGTCACAGTTAATAATAGTGTATGCAAGGAATTCATCAACAATTGGCCGAAATGAAAATACATTATCGATAATGTTTACATAACAGTGAATAATTATGTTGAATTCTAGAACATTTGCAGCATCCTCCGTGCAAATTGAAACATGTAAGACTCCCAGCACATCAACCTACCCGAAACTGTAAAATTTTCCCAATCAGCTTTGAACCATAAGCTTCAGTGCTAAAGTTGAAAATCTATTAAAGAAATTTGACAAATTGTAGTAGGTTGTCGCGCTGGCGTCTGTACCAACTTATTATCCAACAACTGACCCTTATCCCTAGCGGGTTAACTGCCATATTAGAAGAGAACGGTAATTTTGAATAAAAGTTGACACTTTTTTTTTTCAAAGTTTTAAAACACTGCACAATTTGCAACCAGTTGTGCTGAAGCCAACCGCTACCACTGAACCGGCTGTCACATTCAGCAGAAAGTTCTTTTATCTTTAATAAACTCAATTTTTCATAAAAATGTTTTATGTACACTACAATCTGTCAAATTTCTTTAATAGAAAGGTTCAAAGTTGACTGGGAAAATTTGACAGTTTCGGGTAGGTTCATGTGCTGGCGTCTGTACAAGTCAGAACTACACAAATGCGAAACTTTAAAGCCATAGACAAGACCTTAAGAAGACCTTGTTATTCCAAAAGTAGACCTGTACCCTAATTACGTAATGCAAAATCAATCCGAATCTGAATCGTTTTTAAACAGATTGCTAATCCACTGCTCCGTAAGTTCGAAAAAAAAATCTGTAGAGCATCGTAAATAACGCAATGAATGTTGTTGAACTGTCAAAATGAAACAGATTTGTCGTTATCGTTTACGAAAATATGTTGCGTAATTAGAAAGCTGATGTCGGGCCAGGCACCTCTGAAAATGATACGTTGAAACTGAAAGTCAGGACAGGAATTCGTGTTTAAGATTTTAACGCATTCAAGGACACTGAACGAGAAACAATGGACGTTTAATTTTATAACGCCTATGGGAGTTTAGTGTCCATCAAAGTGTTAGTACGTAAACACATCCGTTTTTCGGCAATTTCCGTAAACCTTGCCAACTACACTTACGTCTGACATCCACACAAACCTTTTGTTTTCAAAATGCTACGGTAAACTGTTGGTAAGTACCTAAATCGCATTAAAAAAAGGTTGTATACAAAACAGTAACAACATTGAACTCTGGGGCGGAAATACTTACACTTAATGATCTCATAATTTATAGCTTTTACTGCCGTGTTGATTATGGTGTTTAAACCATACAATGGGGAGCCTACACAAGCTTGTAATCACCAATGGTTATTCGGATAATGCCTTTTGTAATTGGTCCAGTGCATCCACTGGACCAATTACAAAAGTCATCATCACGAACTCGTCTTAAAGTTCGTGAATCATCAAGTTCTAGATGTGATTGAGCAGGATTGAGCAATGTATTAATTTAATTCGATAGGCTCTTGTTTCAATTAACACTCGCTGTTACAACCTGCACTTGGTGAGATCAGTTTCGGCTGTCAAATTCATATATGCAATGGCCTTTGTAGTCCCATGAAACATGAGACTTCATGGGCTAGTGGTTCATTCGATTTATCGAGTCTGGTTAAACCACGCTGGGATCGGTGCCTTTCATTCATTCATTCATTCAACCTACATGGGCACTTATGAAACGACCGAAGTTAGGTGCACGTATCAATGGTGCACGGTTCCAAATTGGTCGTTTCCTATGGAGAAGAGCCGGCAAGAGCATCACTACTAAACACTACTCAGTGTAGCCACCTAAAACAAAAACAAAAAAATGAACCTTTTTGGCGCAGCCCACATAGCACACACTATTGTTGCTTGCGATTATTTTCACTTTTTATTTTGTTATTAGTGTTGCACGAACTGTGTACAAATAAATATTATTCTTTCTTTCTTTTATTTCTTTCTCGTCAGTAATCTCTATTAACCATTTTATTTTAGCCCAACCGTGAGTCATGAACTGCGGTTCTTAAAACATTATTTTCACCTTCCTCTTTTTATTTGTATTTCACGAACTGTTGTCAAATTAATGTATTTCTTTTTTTCTTTCATTTTTCATCAGTAAATGTGTTGTTCTATTACCCAAGACAGTCGGGCAAATACCTTCTTTAAATAAATAAGCCAGAGAACCACAGCTAAACGCCGCTGACCATTTGCATTCACCGTATGACGCACAAGCTGAGTAACATCCGACACCTGTGATCTGTGTTCACTATGGTGAAGTCCCCGCCGGGGATTGTTTGCAAATTATAAATGAACCTTACCTTTTTGAGCGTCATTTATATTGGTAGAGCAGGTATTAAAGCACCAAAGATCCACCATTTAGCTCCCTTCAAAATGGTTGAGCTGAATGGTGCTGATCCTGCGTCATGTTCGTGAACGGGCGCCGTCAGTTGGGACTTATTTTAATTTATGAATTGTTTTTTGATTTTATATTTTTATTACGAACGCTTTTAACGTGCACGTATTTCTACATTGTTCTCACATGTATAATTTCAACTTGAATGATGTAACCAATATATCGCAATTTAAAAAAAAAATTGTTTCTGTGGAGTTTCTTGCCCGTTCTTCTCCATAAGTAAGTAGGTACCTACTACGCTTTGAAAAAAATACTCGAGAAGAAAAATCTCGAGCATTTATTTTAATTAAATAATTTATAAATTATTTAATTAAAATAAATGCTCGAGATTTTTTTTGAGTTTGATAGGTATTAAAACTACCTAAAGTGTCTAGATAAGCACAGTTTAAATGGAAATAAGAACAGTTTTGCTCCTCCTTCTTGTGAATACCCTTACATTCATTCGTTATTTTATATATTATTTTATAATAATATATTATACTATCATATTTATTTTATTACTTCCACCGAGAACATAACACACATTCTGCACCTATACAACACACACCATTACCATTACACACACACACGCATAAACACACACATACACACACTCACACAAACATAAATAATCCAAATTTCAAATGGATAGATTGTAATTTCTGATTTCTGCAATGGTTTTATAGTAACTATTAGTTCAAAAAAAATCTGCCTGCAATTTCTTTTGTGAAACTGAAGTATGTATGGGCTTTTACCACTGCCCTTAGTACAAGTTATTTTATAACTTAGTAAGGGTGCTGGTTGCAACACCTACCTATTTTGTTAACTAGCGTGTCAAAAGTGTACCTACAGATGCTACTATTTAATGTTATCAATGTTATTTGATTAGACAAAAATAAAAATAAATCGCTTAAAAGATCTTTGATCTTCCATCTCGGTCTCTTCTTACTACTGTTAGTTTAGGATCTATGCTACAATGGGAAATATTTGGCATCTCTCTCTAGAAGTCTGCGACTAACCAGAAACAAATTCAACGTTGATTGATTTTGTCTTGAACATCACTGAAATCTAAGTTGGACTAGTGAATGTAAACCAGCACTAGAGAAAGTTAGACACGGACATGACCAGAGCATATTGGTATTAAATAGTGATTGGATTGTGGAGGTCAGATGTCAGTCGGTCAGTGTAAAATACTGAGAGTCCCCAATAACAAACCGTTATAATTAATGTGTCATGGCAAGATTGTAAATTCATTAATCATTCAAAGGGTAGTCTGTGAGGCGTCAATTTTTACTCTACTCAAAAGGATAGAAGCCAAAACATAATAGTACGTGGAACTTACCGTATATTGATTAAAAAATTCCCGAAGGGACTATATACGCCCACAATTCGCCAGTTATGTTTAAGTCCCGTACAATAGGGGGCTAGCCTATTGCCATCAACCGGGCACAAATCCATACTCCGGGCTGCTACTGAGAAATTTCAGATAGAAAAACTCAATAACACTTTGCCCGACCTGGGGATCGAACCCAGGACTTCATGCTCAGCACTGGCGCTTGCGACCACTAGACCAACGAAGCAGTAGTCCCATGTCGCCAGTTATGTCCCATGTAATAGGGTTTACATGGGACTTAAACATAACTGGGGAAATGCCCCTATTGTCATCAACCGGGCACAAATCCAGAATTTTACTGCTACTGAGAAATTCCTGATAGGAAAACCCAATAACACTTTCGAACCCAGGACCGGATGCTCAGCAGTAGCGCTTGCGAGTTGCGACCATTACTCCAACGAATAAAGAGGTAGTCTAAGATTAAACAAGCCAGATTAAAATATACTTATTACTTACTTGATACTGAAGAAACTGCGGTGTCTAAGTTATTTAAATGACATACGAATTATCGTGAAAAAATATGGCTCGTTATGTTCTAAACAATTATATATTATTTACCTACCTACTTAGTATAAGACAGTGGTATATAATGACTGACGACTCTACGACACGAGTATTTCTATGCAAATGTCAACATAGCCATATTATATTCAATATTATGACGAGGTTTCAGCCTTACAGGCAATGTAAACAAAGATTTACTTTGGTTTCAATCATGTTTATTATAACTCCCTGGGGCCCAAGTCTGCTGGTACAATAGTGTCAGAATGGTCTATCATTGATTTCATAATAGTTAATTTTGACAAGTTTGGTAATCTACTAACATATTGGCGTCATGATGACTTTCCAATGGTCAGCCACTGACACTTCATTGAAAGAAATGGCATCTATTGGTAATCTCGTACATAATGACAAATTAATTACTGACTTAGGCGGTAATATGCTAAAGTTTTGACAGTTCCTTAGATCAGTGACCTACCATTAGAACGTCATTGTGCAGTCATTGCTTTTAATTTGTTACGAATATCGCGTTTGTGGAATACAATGATCAACCAAAGATCGACCATTATGAATTTAGCAGATTACGAACTTTTAGCAAAATGACAATGGGATCGTGTTGGAATTACGAATTTATAAAAATAGCAGACTTGGTCCCCTGGTTAAACTGATACAAATCATTTTGGTATGAAATATTAAAACAATGGTCCGGTAGCCTAAAGTATTGAAGCTATCGTTAATAATGTAACTGTAAAGTACCTATTTAAGCAAATAATTTATTTGAAATTGTCACCTATTCAATAAAATCAATCTGTTGTGAAGACAGTACCTACCTACACTACATAAAATATAGCTTCATCTCTGCGACATAAATGTCAAACTGACATTCCTAGGGTAGGAATTCATTCTTTATGTCGGCATGCCCATAAAGTATGTCATTGACGGTAAAGTTACTGAAAGTTACTGTCTGTACTATTAGGAAATTCAGGACTTCATAGGCGTGATTTTACTGACAGCTGTCGCAGAGATCAAGCTATGTTTTATGAAGTATAGTCAATGAATGTTAATTCTAAAAGCTACTATCGTCGCTCGTCGCCGTCCGTCGTCGCAAATAGCTGTCAAATATTTCGCTGTTTTGATTAATCTGGCAACATTTGAACTAGAATATTAATAACGAATTCCAATTATAACACTGAATTTGGTGTTGTAACCGTTTTAAGTGTAAAAAAGGCATTTGGAAAGTTTCCAAATACTTATTTACTTAGATCTAAAACTAAATATTTGGTGTAACAATATTAATTATTGCATTTCTTAATCAATATTTTAGTTCACTAGTAAGCCAATTTTTTAGATTTACATAGGTACAGTAATATTGCCAAATTAATCAGAACTGCAAAATATTTGACTTCTTTTTGCGACGGTGCCCAATTTCAGAACGCACGGTCTTAAAAAAAAATAAGCACACGCATATCTGAGAACTTCATCCTTTTTTGCAGTAGGTTACAATAATTATTCTAAAATAAGGCCAATGCTCTTTTGACAACCGTAACGACCTAAATGTCCTACTCATTATAGGTACCTTATGTATTTAATGGAAAAATAAGCATGAGAAAACATGAAAATGACACCTTTGTACAAATTGGTTGATACCGGATTCAGTCAACAAAGAAAATGTTTTCAGTAAATAACTTCGGTTTACATATAGCGTACATAATTAAGTGTGGGTTCTAGTTCCACGAACTCTTGTCAATATTATATTTTTTATTGGTGTTTTGTTCATAGGAAATCGATATTTTGCGCCAATTTGTACGCCTCTGTATTTTAAAATTATAGGAATATAATTATACCTAATTGCGTCAGTTTTTGAGTAAAAAGGCTTTTTCTGTAGGTACTTAGTTCTCATAACTCTTTATTTATTTTACATAAATTATGACAACATCGAAAATTCACCTACGCTACTACCTCTGCTTATTTTTCATTTTAGGAAATTTCTAATAATATTATGAAAATGTTGGAACCTCATCTTAGCCTAATATCTAGTAGATACTGATAGTACTTATATCAACTTATTTTTTCCTTTTTCAGATTTTAATTTTTCCTGGTGGTAAGGAATATATCTATTTATATTGTTATTTTAATAACTATGATTTTTTTCCACAATCAATACTTTCAGGATCTATACCTAATGTTAATTTCACTAGTAAAAGTATCTACAGTGTTTAAATAAGTAGGTAATTAAAATTACTGTAATCGATTACATAATCTGTAATCGATTTCTGTAATTTTAAACATTCAGTTTATTTCGATTAAGTTAAATCGACTTTCAGCATAACACTCAATAACCGTTAGAACATAGTTCTCAATTACCGTATAATGTATTCGCTCTTTAGAGCAAAATTTTAAAAATTATTAGTTTAAATTTTTAATAGTTATACAAATTACGGCCATTACACACCATACATTAGAGCTAGAAAATAATTCATTTTAATTTAATACGCTACGAAATTACAATGAACCAGTTCAAAATAGATTATTAGATAAAATTCACCTAAAGATGTAGTGATTATTTGTAGTTCACGCTTCAATTAATGCAATTTTTTAAATTATATCTTTTTCCTTATTTTTTTTTTTTTTTTATGGTAACTATCCTAAAATTAATAATTTAACTATACGTTATCTCTACTTACCAGCAAAGAAAAGTCCCACTAACACACAAACTTATTTCACTATTCACTTTAGCACAGTCACAAAACAAAAATATTTTCTTTGCCCGAATTCGTTAAACTATTTTCCCGCCAACGCGCGACGTTCGACAACCGAAATTGCGCGCGAAGTGACAGCAATGGCAGACGGCGAGGTACTGTCGCTGACAAACGTGGTTGCTCGAGAAGGTCGAAGCGAGCTCGAGTCGTTGCATCATTTAGATAATGTTACTCGTAAGCATTTGCAGCAACAACAGCAGGAAACAATTCGCACCCACCTGTCGTCGGTTGAGAGTTCAGCTATCCGAAGCCCGGATTAATTTTTGTAGACATGTCATATATTTTTGGAATAGACTATGGGAGTGAGTTTTGGAAAACGAAGATATTTATGAATTAATGATTTACCTGGACCAGGTAGAATAATATACCTATCACTTTTACTTAAAGCCCGTCACAGACGTAGCTGTAATATATTTAATATACTGTGCTATTGCTTCTTTTTTGAGTAATTTTTAGTGACGAATAAAAACCTATAATATAGCTACGTCTGAGGTCGCTCGAAGATTACTATGGAATCATTTAGATAGGTACCTACCTGAGATATCCTACTCATTTCTGCTTTATATTAAAGTCTTTGTTAATTCGAAATTAACAAAAGTCATAAAAATACATTTGTTAAACAATGTATTACTTAGTGAACATTGTTGGAGAAACAATTATATTTGTAGAAGTGGCTATTGTTGATGCATTCATGTTGATTTTAAAAGATCTCAGATAACACATTTTACGACGACAAATATTTATTAATTATTGCTTCAAATCCTTAGTAATATCCGAGTAAAGTAACAACTCAACTTTTCCAGAACAGCCATAAAACCAGACTGAATAAAAGTTGTTACAACCACATTTTATTTTTATTTTATTCTTATTCAAGAGGAACAACAAACAGCTACAATATAAAACATAGAAACAAGATACACAAAACATGTAGACAATTTACAGATTAACATTTTGGACAGATACTTCCTCTTATCTTTAAATAAAAGTCGTTTCTCATATAGAGAAGGCACGAGCATTGATCACACACTTGCTCAAGACGGGTTAGTGATTTCAGACTTCATCATCGTCATCATCATTTCAGCCGAAAGACGTCCACTGCTGGACATAGGCCTCCCCCAAGCACCACCACTTCGACCTATTCTATGCCTCCCGCATCCAAGGAATTCCTGCGGCCTTTAAAAGGTCATCGGTCCATCTTCTGGGCGGGCTTCCAACGCTATGTCTTCCGGTGCGTGGTCACCACTCCAGAACCGGCCCGGTTATTCGGCCCCATCGGCCGAAAGGTTAGACTTTAAGATTATTTCAGACCCACATTAACTAAGTCCAGATTTCCTCACGATGTTTTCCTTCACTGATGTCAGTACATAATGTCGAAAAGAAGAAAAAAAAATCAGCTCTACTACCATCATTGAACGTTTTAATAGTACCTGACCCTGGCTACATAAACATTTTTTCGTCTTGTGTCGAACTCCTGCCGTCAAAAACTGTGCTACTCCTGCTACCGTGAAGCGCAGGCCACATGAACGAAGAAACTAAGTTCGTTTAGCTTCGCTCATGTAGCTACCGCGTCTTTTCATACTTCGGTTAATACTTCGCAGTGCGAACCGGGAATTGGGAGTGCTTTTCACTCTCACATGTCCTACTTCCTACTCCAATCCACGACAGACCTTGGTCCTACCTAGAAACCCGGACATCAAGCCTGGCAGCCACGTTAAAATCAGCAAGAAAATCTATTTAAAATATTCGTCAGCTCAAGCACGTACAGAGAAGTATTTGCTAAGAGTTTATTATCTACAAGATACGTCGTGTATCTAATCGCGATTCATTGGCACTCGACAACAGATGAATTACAGATGGTCCACTCCGCAAAATCATTTAAATAAAAAGCGACTCTTACTATGACACAATAAAGAGCAATTCAAATCACAGAGCGGTAATTACCTACAGTTATATTCACCTAGAAGTTGTCTCTCTTACTATCGCATAACTCTTATATCTTCTGACTACGTTACACTCCATGAATTGGCCCGACATGTCGGGCCCGCCGGGTACTACTTGTATGTAGCTTTATAGCTAAAATGCGGAGTGTGCCATCTAATTCATCTGTGACTACACCTTCTTGTTATGTGAGTGTGAATAATGAAACGTTTAACGTGGATATAATTTTTATCAGTAGGTAGTAGTTGAGGCGGCTTATGACAAGAGCGACAACCACAGTACGTTGCCTGGAACCAGCTTGCAACATTCCGACAGCTCTCATCATCTCTTGTCGTGTTGATGAAATGATGTCGTCGCTCCATATCGATGCAATTTTTTTCAGTTTCGGTGCAGAAATTGTTGTGGTTTAGTAAAAACGCTGTTACACACTTATAAAGAAATCCTGATTGACAGTTGATTTTCTATTTTTAATCAAAATATAAACAAAATTCTTTATTCAAATAGTGAAATTCACAAAAAAAAAAACAACAATGATCCAAAAAAATTATAATAATAATCCTCAATTGCGGCGATACTCTAAAACATACCTACTTGATCCCTAGACACTTTTGATCTGTGTATTTGAATGCTCTTTCTGAATATCCGATATCTTCTAGTTTTGACGAGAGGACCTTGAAATCAAAGTCAAACAATTTATTTCAATTATGCACATAAAAGGCACTTTTGAACGTCAAGATTTTACAACAAAAAAAACAGAATTGATTCTAGTCGCCCCTTCTAAAAGGTAGTTTTCGGAAGAATATTATTGCTCAATGATAACGCGAGACCTCATACAGCACGAGAAACCGTTTTAACTCTACAGGAACTGCAATTAGAAACCATTCGTCACCCTCCGTATTCGCCAGACCTTGCTCCAACGGACTACCATTTTTTTCGTGATTTGGACAATTTTCTACGTGATAAAAAGTTTTCTTCTCAGGAGGCAGTACAAAATGCTTTCACACAGTTTGTTGAATCTAGATCACGAGAGTTCTATCGCAAAGGCATAAATGACCTTCCTATTAGATGGCAGCAATGTATAGATTATAATGGTAATTCTTTTGATTAAATAAATACGTTTAATTAAAAAAAAAAAAACGATTTTCAATTTTTCAGTATAAATCGGCAATTTCATACTTTAATCCCTAATATTATAAAGATAAAACATTTGGTTTTTTGTATGTTTGTTGTTTGTTACGCTTTCACGCTAAAGCGGCTAAACGGATTTAGATGAAATTTGGCAAATGGGTAGACCATGACCTGGGTTAGGACATAGGATACTTTTTATCCCGATATTCTCACGGGATTAGAGACTTATGCGGGTGAAACCACGGGGCGCAGCTAGTTATTTATATATATACAGGGTGTCCAGTAAATAGCACGACATACTGTAGGGGGTGATAGCTAGGGTCACTACCTATCAATACAACACAATATATGTTCAGCAAAATCTTACGGATTTACAGTTTTACAAAATTTTCCGATATACCGAAAAATAAAAAATCTTTTTCTAGAACTTTTTTACATCAAATTAAAGTAACTATTCACGAATAATTTGATGTAAAAAAAAGTACTAGAGAAGGATTTTTTCATTACGAGATGCTTAAAAATCTGTTTCAAGGTAGAGATTTTTCGATATTTCGGAAAATTTTGTAAAACTGTAAATCCGTAAGATTTTGCTGAACATATATTGTGTTGTATTGATAGGTAGTGACCCAAGCTATCACCCCCTGCAGTATGTCGTGCTATTTACTGGACATCCTGTATAATATGTGAAGACGATGCACCTAGAATAAAATTACTATACCACAACAGGTAAAAAGAATTAAAAATGAAGCAACAACAGATAAATGAATTAAGTGATAGATAGGTACATGGTGCTCACCATAGATATCCGTGGTGCTCACATATTTACAAACATTGTAGAAGTAGGTAACAAGGAATACATAAGTAATCACTGAATGTGAAATCAATGTCATAAAAATACTAAAAACTAGTCTGAAATCTCGGTAGGCTAGGCTAGGCACTGCTGAAAACTGGGGAAGACTTGTATAACCAACCAAGAACATCTTTATACACATCGAATCTTACTGTTCTTAGATAAAATCAATCTGCCTAGCCTTTTCTCAACTATATTGGGGTCGGCTTCCAGTCTAACCGGATGCAGCTGAATACCAGTATTTTACATGGAGCGACTGCCTATCTGACCTCCACAACCCAGTAACTGGGTAATACGATACCCCTTGGTAAGACTGGTTGTCAGACTTTCGGGCTTCTGGCGACCCGTAACGACTGTCAAAAATCCACGAATGACAACCGGGACCAACGGCTTAACGTGCTTTCCGAGGCACGGAGGAGTCTCGGTATGTAAAGATGGTCACCCATCCACAGACCAACCCCGGCAAGCGTAGCTTAACCTGACGGATCGACCCGTGCGGCAGTTACTACTTAGACACGAGCTCCTCCCACTGCACTGCTGAAAGCTGGGGAAGACTTGTATAACCAACCAAGAACATCTTTATACACATCGAATCTTACTACTCTTAGATAAAATAAAACAAGAAATATCAATGTCGTAAGATTAGTTTCTTTAGTGCTTAGATAAGATAGGATAGAAAGGCTGCAAGGTAAAGTGCTCGATTTCGAGTGATTGCTACCAGTTTTTAATTTATTTACACACACACACACACACACACTGCACTTTTTTAGCTCATCGCTAAGAACAGTTTTAGCTCATCGCTAAGAACAGTTTTAGCTCATCGCTAAGAACAGTTTTAGCTCATCGCTAAGAACAGGTTTTTGCTTTGACAGTTCCTGTTGATTTCGTTACTAGTTTATTTATTTATTTAGAGGCATACAAATTATGTATGAGGTATTTTGAAACTGTTGGTACTCCCCGTCACTTGTCCATAGGGGCATTAATGCTGAAGTGAACCTTTTTGACGCAGCCGTGAGGCACACACTATTATTGCTATAAGATTATTTTCACTTTTTATTTTTTGACTAGTGTGTCACGAACTGTGTCCAAATAAATATTATCCTTTTTTTTCTTATTTATTACTTCAAACTTCAAGCACACAAAATATACAGAGGCGGACATAATGCCATAGGCATTTTCTACCAGTCAACTTTTGGGTGATGCAGACAAACAGTGGTAGGTGCAATAGCGAATAGTTTGCAGTTTTCAGACGTATCCAAATATACCATTTAGAAGATGGATAGACCTAATTCTATCAATTGAGCTAAATTATTATTCTGTGACTGACGCGTTGGGTAAAGGCCTCAACATTATAAAAGAAAATACTAGGTATAATGGGGGTCCCAGGGAACCAGTTTTTTCTCTCACTTAGAATATGGCCGCTGAGTAGTAGGTACGATATAAAAGCATCAACTAACTTTAATACAGATTATCTACTGATCCTGTCGCAGTATGCAGCAATAACAGCACAAGAGTAACTGGACTTCATCATTGACAGCCACAGCTGATTATAGACCTGCTTCCTTTTAAGCCATGTTTCCCTGGTCAGTGCGTGTCTCATCCAGGTGATCCAGGTCTTACCCGCAGTCTTTCAATAATTTATCGCCTCAGTCAGTCAATAATTTTTCATTATGTAGGTACGAGATTACCAATAGATGCCATTTCTTTCAATGGAGTGTCAGTGGCAGACCATTGGAAAGTCACAATGACGCCAATATGTTAGTAGATTACCAAACTTGTCAAAATCAACAATTATGAAATCAATGATAGACCATTCTGACACTATTGTAATAGCAGACTTGAGGCCCTGGCCGTTTAGTGCGCGAGATCCCTTATAGGTCATCCATCCACCGATCTGGCTGTTGGTTTGGACTGGATAGACTACTTCCCCAAAGATCATTCTCACTATGGATCACGTTGAATATGGAAAGGCTATTGACGACACACAATCTAGGTCGTCATGGCTAAAATCTGATGCGAATTCACGACCTCGACTAGAGAAGATTGCAAAACGCAATAACGTAACATTTCAATGCTGATTGTATCTTTTTATTATTTTGCCAACGTCATCAACGCAAATTGCAGAAAGATAACGGGATTCTGCCATAAACCTCGGTTGGTTTGAGTAGGTACAGTCAACTGCACAGAGGGTTACCATTTCGAAATTTGAAAAGACCTGACCAGGTATACTTTTTAATATTTATTTTTTCAGTACCCAGCTACTCAAATTAACTTTTTTATTTTCTAAAAAAGTACTTACCTTTATGTCGTAAAGTCATGATAAATGGCCGTATATAAAGGCCGGACAAAGACTGGTCGGGGGCAAAAAGCCGGACATGCCCGGTCAAATCCAGACGGATGGTAACCGCACGTCCATGGTTTTTTTTCTTTTTTTTTGACTTCGTCTATATTTCTGAGCAATATGGGTGGTTTTAGCAAACCGTACTCTCTACACTAGTTTATCACAAATTATTTTTTATCAACTCGACATTGTTCTCAATAGTTTATAGTTTAAAACGTGGAGCTCTCGCTGCGTCAAATGAATCATAAGTATGGTATTATCAGTGTTTGGAATGGCTCCATTATTTTCAAAGAATTCATATCTGAATTTACGATGTTTGGAGGGGTTTAATAAGAGGATTTCGCATCTCATAAACCTCTTTATAAAACGTTATCGCGTGATGGTCGATAACAAAGGATGAGTGGCTCATGAGGTCATGGCTAACTCACAGACCGATCAGTAGGACGGTAGAAGGTTCTGGTAACTGTTTAGTAAAGCAAGCAAGCATTACGTGATGGAAGCGGTGAATAGTTTGAGACTACTGTTCCGCGCCTTATGTAGGTGCGCGGCGAAACGGGGGACAGTACAGGCCGCTCATTCGTCAACGCTCACGGCGCGCGGCGAGCCCGCCGCTCTTTCGTTAACGCTGCCTCGCCGTGGAACAGCGGTCCCGGCAAACTATATCAGACTTACCCCGAGGTATGGTAGGTGCCGCACTGCCGCACAAGTTATTTATTTTTTTAGTCACATTCCTTTGCTATACGCCTGTACCGGGACTTTTTACTATTAAATCGGACTTATGGCGTTCAAATCTAGAAGGTATTTTCTAAAAACTCGAACCGAAAAGAAAGATCACAGAATATCGCCAAGAAAAATTTACACAGAAGCAGTTGATTTTATTTCTTTTTCGTGTGGTTACTGACTAATCTGCTTTCTAATTACGCAACATATTTTCGTAAACGATAAAGACAAATCTGTTTCATTTTGACAGTTCAACAACATTCATTGCGTTATTTACGTTGCTCTGCAGTTTTTTTTTCGAACTTACGGAGCAATGGATTAGCAATCTGTTTCAAAACGATTCAGATTCGGATTGATTTTGCATTACGTAATTAGGGTACTGGTGTCAGTTTGTATGTCGCCTCTGACTTGTCTTCACATACCGTTGAGAAATATCTCTCAGGCATGCCGGTTTCCTCACGATGTTTTCCTTCACATCGCACATGAATCCTAAAAGTCAGAGATGCGTGCCTTGGGTTCGATCTGGAGACCTATGACTTGGTAATCCGACGGTCACACTACCGGCTATCACAAGTTTTTTTTTTTTTTTTTGATATGGCATCTCGCAGTTGACTCTCAGATTGAGGTCGCAGCTGCTTAACCGGACTATCCTGTGGATGCCTTAAGCTACTAACTTAAAGCCTCCAGCCAGGGGCATAAACTATTCTATGTTAAATTAAGCGAACGCTCGCTAAGGGCACCCCCTGTGGGGTACGAACCTCGGCTTAGGGCGTCGCTGGCGGGGGGGCAGCAAGGTGGGACAGGCTGGATCAAATTTTCATTATTATTGATCGGGGAATTTAAATCTACGTTTCTCAGCGTAACGCGGGCTGGCGCTTCTGCGAGCAAGGGTCGGGTGGGAGTATTATATATTCGGGAGTGTCGCGGGCGCAATGGACCTCGTCGGCGAGGTCGGAATGCGGGTCTTTTTTTATTGTTTTGTACCGTGCTGGTGTCCCTATTGCTTTCCTGAAGGAAGGTTATAGGGTCATCTGGGTCGGAGAGAACATGCCTCGGACGGCGAATCTTACTGATTTTAGAGGGGACATAACTGGCCGCTTTCACAATCAGTGGGTTGCGGTGAAGGGCGGCTTTATCAAAGAAACGCTTTGAATTGCGTTTTAGAAATTGGGCTATAGTGGGGATTTTTAGGTCGAGATGGAGGATCTCGTTCCTAACGTACCAGGGGGCTCCCGTTGCCATTCGTAGGAAACGGTTTTGAAGGGTTTGCATTCTATGGACGTGTCGGGGTTTGGCTTGTGCCCAGGCGGCGCACGCATAGGTCATGATAGGGCGGATGCACGCTAAGTACGTTCGCAATTTGCACCTAAGTGACAGCTTGCTACGCGCATTTAGCATGTAGTGGAGTCTTCCTAGAGCGAAAGCGGCTCGCGAGCGGACCTTCTTTATGTGCTCTGAAAATGACAGTTTTTCGTCTAGCACCACACCTAGGTATTTGGCTTGCTTCTCCCAGGGGATCGGCTTGTCAAACAAGGTGATTGGTCGGGGGAGGGGGATTTTTCTTCTGAGTCTCGGTTTCCTGAAAAGGACCGCTTGACTCTTATCGGGGTTTACTTCTATTCTCCACTTCCTGAACCAGGAGCCGAGCTGGTTGGCTTCGGATTGGAGAGTGTGAGCTATCGCTATGGGGCTTTTGCCTGAATAGTAAATGGCCGTGTCGTCTGCGAACAGAGCCAACTTCGCCTTTTTACTAGAAGGGATATCGCTAGTGAATAGCGTGAAAATGAGAGGGGAGAGCACGGAGCCCTGGGGGACTCCTGCGCGGATGGGGCGGGGGGAGGAGAGCGCTCCCTCGATGCGATAGCGGAATGTGCGGTTCGACAAAAAGTCCCGTAAGATGAGTACGAGACGGTCTGGCACGCCTAGTTGGTAAAGCTTATATAATAAGCCGTTGTGCCAGACTTTGTCAAATGCTTTCGCTATGTCAAAGAAGATAGCACCCGTCATCGAGCCGCGCTGGAACCCAGCACTAATGTCCTCGATGATGCGGTGGACCTGATGCACGCTACTGTGCTGGGCTCGAAAGCCGAACTGTTCGTCGGGGATAAGGCCCTTAGTCTCAGCGTAGTCTCTGAGGCGCTTATAAATAAGTCTCTCATAAACTTTGCCGAGAACTTTGAGCAAACTGATGGGGCGGTAGCTGGAGGCCTCGGATTTAGGCTTACCAAGCTTTGGGATGCCTATAACTATGGCTTCTTTCCACGATTGTGGGAAGATGTTGTTGCTAAGGGCTCCATTGAAGATGGTTGCCAGTAGCATTATTAGGTGGGCTGGGAAGAGTTGGATTACCTTATTGGTGAGTCCATCTGAACCGGGGGCTTTTCGGGTTTTAAGACCTTTGATTATATCCTGCACTTCGTCTGGAGTGACGGGAGGCAGAGGATTGTCCGGGTCTTCGACTGGAGGGAGGTTAGTTCTACGTTCAACTTCCGCGTCAACCTTTGCGAGGTGAGCTTGGTCTACTGGTAGGGAACTTGGTGAGCACTGGGCTTCTAGACTGTCGGCTAGGCACTCAGCTTTTTCGTCGTCATCGAAGGCGATGGACTTATCGGGGCGTATTAAGGGAGGCATGGAAGTGACTTTCTGGGACTGGAGTTTCCTCTGGAGTTCCCAGAAGGCAAGGTGGGTAGGCTCTAGCTCGCTCAGCATCCTGTCCCAGCCCGCGTTACGCAGCTCCGCCACACGTTTCCTTACAGTTCTCTGTAAGTAGCGCATGTGGGCTTTGTTCGCGTCGCAGGGAAAGTTACTGTAGGCACGGATAGCCGCGTTCTTCTCAGTCAACAGATCGCGTACATCGTCGGGTAGCTTCCAGAGGCGGTCGCCCCTCTCTGGAACCTCCCGTGAACAATTGTTCACGACAGATTGTACGTGGTCAGTGAGTGAGTCGATCGCGGCCGTCGTGTCGACGATAGAGTCGAACTGGTCGGGGATAGAGTCCAATTGGGGGGACGTGTTGGATTTCAGCTGGGTGCTTACTCTCTTCCAGTCCGTTACCCTCTTGGTGCAAGGAGGTTGGGAGGGGTCGGAAAGACCTATGCGCGGGGCCATTTTGATGATGATAGGACGGTGGTCAGAGTTAAGCTCATGCACCGTCTCTATTGAATCCAGTCTTAGATTGACGTTCTTTAGGAGCGCCAAGTCTAGGACGTCGGGGGTGAAATTAGGGTTGTGAGGGAAATGAGTAGGAGTCATTGGAGCAATGACGTCAAAGGTCATAGAGGTTGAGAGGTTAAACAAGTGTTGCCCTCTTGTGGAGGTTCTGGTACTGTTCCAGGCGGGGTGTTTAGCGTTGAGATCGCCCGCTATGATAACGGAGTCACTCAGGCCGAATAGGGCAGAGAGGTCGCTTTCGAGGAGGCGGAGGTCCTCTGAGTAGCTTTGGGGCGGGAGGTAGGCCGAGATTAGGGTAATTGGCTGATGGCCGGACATACCTAGTCGGCAAATAGAGACTTCTAGTCGGGAGAGGGAGGGAGGGTCTATTGGGATGCAATAGAGTTCCTTTTTGTAATAAATAAGGGTGCCGCCCTTGTGACATCGAGTCCTATCATTGCGAACTAGTCGATAGTTTGCGATTGATGGATCTCGTTTGTGAGGTTTTAAAAAGGATTCCTGTAAGAGGAGGATGTCAATTTGATGGCCGCGGAGGAAATCCGCGATCTCATCTCGTTGACTCTCTATGCCATTTGCATTGAAGATGCCTAGAGTGAGGGATCGGGGTTTAAACCTAGTAATAACGGCGTTATACATTATGGGTTTTTGTTGATGTTGCTGAGGGATGATAGGGCTTGCGTAATGTCAGGGTACGCGTTGTAAATTGCCTGGATCTTGTAGAGATCCCCGGCGGCTTGGGCGGCAACGATTTCGTTAGCCATTTGCATAGCGCGCGGGCTATGGAAGGCTATGAAAGCCGTCGAAATAACATTAAAGGCCCAGTTGGGGCCTACTGGGCGGGCTGTCGTGGTAGGGGGGCGGGCTGCCGCGGGGGCAGGTGCGGGTGTTGGGGGGGCCGCAATGCGGAGACGGGGGTCCATGAGACTGGGGATTGGGGGTTTCGCCGTTTGGGAGGGTTGAGTGGGTTGAGAGGGTTGAGAGGGGCCCATGGATGGGAAAGCCTGTTGGTGGTGGGTGTAATTCCACGGACTGGGCCTCTGTGGGCTTAGTCGCTCAGGCAGTACCGCTGATGGTACTTTGTATGTGGAGGGGGATTCCCTCTGCTGATGGGCGTTTGCGCGCTTCATCAGTTTGGGGGACGAAGATTTGGGGGCCTTGGGGCAGCCACGGTAGTTGGCTGGGTGACCCTCTTGCCTGCATAGCACACAGCTTGGAGGGCTGAGGCATTGAGTGCGGTCCTTGGGGCGCGGGCACTCCGCGGTGCCATGCTCGCCCAGGCACTTGACGCACCTGGGTTTTGCGTGGCAGAATTTTTGAGTATGGCCATAGAGCTGGCAGTTGTGGCATTGGCCTACGATGCCGCTCTTTTTGGGTTGCTATCACAAGCTTCTTGATAGAATATTTATTCTTCACCAGAGCGGTGTCCTGAAGGTCAACTCCCATAATTTCAACACGTTCAACATCTAGTCGCTAATGTGCTCAATGTCGCTATCTCTTCTCAGCGAAAACAATGCCAAAACTTATAAAAAATGTAGGTAAATTAGTCGTATCTTTGACGGATTGAGACTGAGAATTCGAACGTTCTTAAAAATACAGACATTACCCCTCAGGTTACCTTGTTAGCTTATAAAGAAGGGTTAAAAATGACAAAACAATTTATTTGTATAACTCATTTATTTTATATTCACATTGTAGTTACGAGTTTCAAGAGGTGAAACACCAGCTTTTACATATAAAATGAGAACAAAAATATTTCACAAAAAATAACTAGGTATAAGAGAAATGCGTTCCAACGAAAGCTAATAATGTTTGTATTAACTACAAGTTGCTATAGTCATGTTATAGCAAACGATACTTAATTTAACTATATGTACTTGGCAGTTATAGCGAGTTGAGAAGTGAAAAATAATGATTAATACTGATCGATGCCAAGCGGAGCCGAAAGGAGTCAACGCCGACGTCGTAAGTAACGTAGAACATGTGAAAAATACACTATCACGGTTTTGGAGGGGAGTGATTGACTCGTCCCAGCCCTCAAGTTTCCAAAGTTACAAAAAAAGCTATACAATAATTGACTAAATACCTTAAAACGCTATGGGAAGCGTGATGATACACCAATTGTGAAGTAAACAAAATAACACCACACGCAGTAAATAGCCTTGTCAAGCTGTATCAAGCTAATTTCACTGAACAACCAACTTGAACTGAACAGAACAAGCTACACAACTTTCGTTTATAGTCCCGCGTGACTGCTAGTCACCACCTGAGGTATGTGAGCGGTGAGAGGGGGGAGGTACACACTGGCCAAGCTAACTCAGTCTGCCAATTTTGTCAATGGCGCCCTCCCCGTCTCACCGCTCACATACCTCAATCGGTGACTAGCAGTCGCGCATGGGCTATCGCTACTTTATTGTAAGTCATTCAAACAATCAATGTATCTCCACGTCACAAATAATAAACTAAGGTCATCGCACAATTGTATAAATGTCTATATTAGACAATCCAGAGTACTAAGACATTAAACTATCATTGAGCATAATTATAAAAAAGGGCAGTCAACTTAGACACAATTATCGAAATAAAAATGCTATATTGAGTAAGTATAGTGAGATAGGTCAAATGATAAAATACAATCGGGGAAGCAAGCACGTACGGAACTTTAGTATTCAGAGGCACTAGTGTGAGTTTCTTTTAGCCATCTCGACTGCGTTCGGCGCTCCGGTTGGCAGCCGGCCGGCCTTGGCCTTGTGAAGGGCCAATCGGAGCGCTGAACGCGGTCGATGCGTAAAGTCGAGATGGTTAAAATAAACTCACACTAGGGCCTCAGGAGTCCGTAGCGTAAATATAGAAGCCTCACTTTGTTGAATTGGTCGATATTATATATAAAATGTACAGGACTTATCCTGTTTATTAAATAGGGTATCAAACATTAAAATATTTCCAAAATCTTTGTTCATTACAAGTGAGAAAATAAAGTATCAAACATTCCAATTATCGTAATTATATTATTAAACTGAAAATTTTATTTTTTATAATTATTATTATCATAGGAATAAAGTTGCATAAGTGCTTGCTCGGACTATAATCCCACAAAATTGAAATAATACATTTCATTTGAAAACCATTACAAGTATCTAGATACATGTATCCAAGAAATTCTACGAACTAAATCGAAAAATAATAAAAAAAAATGCATGTTAATTGAATAAACATTATAGGCCCTTTGTAAAATATTACAAATATAATATATGAGGAAGACGAAATTAAAATTTTATGTCAAACATATTGCACTAATTACAAGGACTGTCGAAGTTTGTATCAAATACATGGACGTTGTTAGAGAACGCACAGACAGACTGCTGTCTAGCGTTCTGCGTTCCGTTGAAGTAATGAAGTTCAATTGGACGCAAGAAATCACATGCGGAACGCAGTCGGTTTGCGCGAGCTCTAACGCTAATTCATATAATGCTCGCAATTCAGTCGAGTGTCAAAAAAAAAACCCGACTTAAGTAGAATTGATTTGTTCACACACGTCTAGCTACTAATTCCACTCGACTAAATCACAAGCATCAAGGCTCCTGCAGACAGGTGCGACGCGATTGTGGTAGACACATCGCCGGTTGTCGCTTCGCGCCTATCTGCGTGTGCCTTATGGCGAATAGAAGAGTTACACAAGTTTGTTCGGGGTCTTCGAGGTAAACAATCGTCAAGAATCGCTCCACACGTACTTTGAATCAATTCTTACAAGCTAACGTAACACATAGTTTGGACTAGGTTCAGTGCCCGACTAGTTACCTCGATCAACCGCTGGCAGGACTGAAGGCTCGCCTTGATATGTTTGACTATCGACAACAAAAAATATAAGACAAACATCTGTAAGTATATAGTAGTAAACAAAATGCTGTAAAATGTACTTAACTGCACTATATAATAAATGTAACTTTCCATGTGCATGGCCCAAGATACAATATTATATTTTACTACTGGTACCAGTACATAAGCGCTTGACAAAACATAATGTAAAATCATATCAATGAATCACAACATCTACTACGCTAGTCGACAAAACAAACCGCGTAGCTTAGCTCCTTAACCTAATTTCAAAGGCCTTGTAACTAACTACCCTTATATCCTTTAAGAATTCCGATTATAAGGTCACCATTTCGTTACGAATACAGCTTCATTATATCACTTGAGAACAAATTAACTAATTACAAAAAAAATGTAACTTAAAATCGAATTATTTAAAAATAAAAAAAAATGAACGAATGACATTTGATTCTGTAGAAAAATGTTAAATTATTTTAGTCACACAAGTTCGCTTAATCTACAGTTTCGAGGGGGAATTTTTGTGCGAGTAGCTCGTTGCTTGCGGCGCCCGACCTCGGCAGTGCCGCGAGTCGTCGCGCAAGATCGCCCGAGCCGCGAAAAATTCGGCCCTCGAAAGCTAACGAGTCGTTATCGGTAAAACGATCGGGGATCGCTTCACGGTGGTCGAGGGTTTCCCTAACGCTAAACGAGACTCACAGGCACTAACACCGACACACCCGAACGTTCACGTCAATAATACATAGAAAACCGTAAAACTCGGGGGGTACTCTCACAATTCCACTACGCGCTCGTATAACTTAGTTTTAGAGTTTATTGAGATCATTTGGGCCCGGCGGGGGTGGCGGGGGTGGCGGGGGTGGCGGGGGTGGCGGGGAGGCGGCGAGGCGCTCACACGAGGTGGTCGCGCTCGTCGAGCGACACGTCGGAGTCGCGGTCCACGCGCAGCTCGCGCTCCAGGTCCAGCGAGCGCCGCTCCAGCTCCAGGCGCGCGCCGCCCGCGCCGCGCCGCCCCGCCTCTAGGGACGACACCTGACGGTAAGCCACACGTTACTAACACAAGAGCAGACTTAGCTAGGCTACTGAAAATACTGACAGACCAAAAAAAAAGTTGGTTAGAAACGGGCGCCGAAAAATACTTTCGGGCGCCAGTATTGGGTTTAACAGATCGTCAAATAGGGGCTAAAAATACTACTAGGCGCCAGACTAGCTTAAGTCACCTTTAAACCAAGAACTATAACAGAATCATCAAATGACGATGTTTATCTTTGACAAATGGGACGCGGTGTAATATTTATGGACGCCAGGATAATCAAAGTCAGTAAAGGGTTTAACTGCATCTCTCGACACATACCTTGGCGAGGCGGCGTGCGTCGGGCGGGCGCTAGGAGGGCGCGGGCAGGTGCGGCAGCTTGGCGGCGGCCCAGTAGCGTGCGCAGGCTCCGCTCGCTCCGCTCACCGCGCTCACTGCGCTCACTCCGCTCACGCCGCTCGTCGTGCTGCCGCCCCCGCTCTCCTCCGATAGCGCCGCCTGCAATTTCGCTTCTGGGGAAAGAACAAACAATATTAATACCACTATCTGTTTGTGTGCAGTATAGACATTTCCTACCTTACATAAAACCGGCGACTGAATCAGTTGCTCTCCGATAATCCAGATTTAAAATCTTTGCGGATTCAATCCACGTGCCCTGCAAAAGGTACGAATATCCAGACTTGAGAAACCCGTATACTTCAAAAGCATCAAAGATTGTGGTTGCTTCTTCTTCCAATCATGATATTCAGCAAGTAGGCGTTTCATTGCTTCGGGAAGGCTGCTGTCAAACACATCCCAATCCCCCTGGCATTCGGGACGAGTCGTGTTATCGTGTCGGCTGGAAGCCTGGCAGAAAGTCAGTATACTCACTAGCGACTTGCGAGGCACTGAAGGTGACGGGGGTGCGCGCCAGCGGCGTGCGCAGCGAGCCCCCCCGCGCGCCGCCCGCCGCGCCCGCGCAGCCGCCGCTCGTCTGCGGACAACCAGATACTAACATCACACTATGAACTTAGCGCCCTAGTCTATTTTGCAAATATAAACAGCTTTCTACAGAAAGTGCAATCCACGTTGACGCGCCCCACTCCGCGATGACTGTACTGTAAGCTGTACTTTAGTACGGAGCGGAGCGGAGTGGGGCGCGTCTCAGTGGATTGCACTATCTATAATTATGCAACATATTTGCGGCGGGATGATGTTATGTTATATCTACAGTATGACAGGTAAAAAAATCTGCTATTTCATACATTCTGATCGTGTTGGTATTAGTAGCGATAACTCTTTTGTATGAAACAGCTGATTACGACAAATCTGTTTCATTTTGACAGTTCAACAACATTCATTGCGTTATTTACGTTGTTGAGCAGAATTATTTTTCGAACTTATGAAGCAATGGATTAGCAAATTCAAAATGATTCCGATTCTGATTGATATGTTACGCAATTACGATACGGGACTCCATCACAGCCATGGAAACGTACACTATTGTAATTTCCGATCCAAAAGTATCAGATAATATTACTAAATTAATAGAAACATTTCAACTTTATATCTCAACACCTTTCACTACTTTTTCCAACAATTATTGATTGAATAACATTATTAATAGCGTTTATTCTAAAAGTTGGCAACGTTGCAAATAACTGCCAAATATTAACCTGTTTTGATTAATTTGGCAATATTACTGTATGGAAATATGAAATATCGCTAACTAGTGAAATAGAATTTGATGTTGTAACCGTTTTAGGTGTAAAAAAGGCATTTGGAAAGTTTCCAAATACTTTTTTAACATCTAAAACTAAATATTCGGTGTTACGATATTGATTATTGCATTTCAAAATCAATGTTTTAGTTCACTAGTTAGCCATATTTCATTTTATTTATTTAGCTACAACGGTTACAACCAATTACAGTAACAAAAATTATAAAAATATTCATATTTCCATACAGTAATATTGCCAAATTATTCAAAACAGGTAATATTTGGCAGCTATTTGCAAAGTTGCAGAATGCATACTTTTAAATTGCAATTGAAAAATCATCTACAAACAGTGAGGGTATAAAATTAAACTCAATTGTCATCGACGTACGTATACATATCCCAGATACGTTTTCTGATAAGTACCTACATTGGTTTACATTTTCCTCAGATAAGTTTTGAGTGTGAATGTGGATGGCTTTACGAGTAGGGGAACCAAAGAATCAATGGATGGACCGTGTTAAAAATGATATGGCTAGAAAGGGGGTGACTACCGAGATGACCACTAATGGAGCATACTTCTATGGAAGAAAAAGACATGTTGCATTAGGTTATGGGCAGGAGATGATTATGATGACTTTTGGAACAGACTATAGGCACCAAACCACGTATAACCTACGTGTGGAAGCGAAATGCATGGAAAACCAGAACACGATTATGTTTGGCAACTGACGTACAAACCAATGTGATAATAGGTACTTTGTTTTTTTACGTCACTTTTGGAGATAAAAACAATTTTACCACACAACTAGCAAAACTGCACATGTGGTTCTCCTGTTCATTTTACCTGGATTACCACTAGCTGCATTTAAAATGGACTCCGAAAGCAAGGACGTAACTACTGATTTTACGAGGAGTCTATTTATCAAAATCAAGAATTCCGAACAAACAAAACAACAAACTACTGAACTGGAAACACGAAAACAAAGTTTAAAATGCCCCACGGCGCACATCGCCCCATATTTTGCAGCAAGCCTATAACAATTTGTGCCATCGATTGTCACAAACGCAGCGATTAACTAAACGCTTCACTAACTAGGGCAAAAGATAATGATCTCTACGTTTATTCTTTATTGCATGTTGCATGTCGCGTGATTGCCCAAATTGTAATATTATGCGTCGGTGATACTTAACTATGCAAATTGAGTAATAATTGACGTTATTGTGGCAAGTTGACAAACTAGCCGGTGAAGCAAATAAATGGTGATTGAAGACTATTTATTAATTTGGTTATACAGGGTGATTGGAAAATGGGTGCAAAGCTTTAAGGCGAAGATAGTACAGACCATTTGGAACCATTTAAGCCATGGTTGTCTCAGACGAAGTCTTACCAATTTTTTTAACCTATTATTTGACGTTTTTTTCGGAAATTCCCAAAATTTTATGTAAACTGCATAATTATGGCCAAATTGAATGATATATGAGTTCATTTTTTATTTATTTAATCAAAGTAATGTGTAAGCAATCAAGGAAAACATTTTTTAGGCTTCTGTGGACATTAGACATTTTTTACAGACATTTAAAGTTCAAAAACTTTGTATCAATACGTTTATTAAACCTTATAAAAAAAAAAAAAGATGGTAAGACTTCGTCTAAGACAACCATGGCTTAAATGGTTCTAAATTGTCTGTACTATCTTTGCACCCATCTTCCAATCACCCTGTATATCCTCAATTTTTGTCGAGATAGATCGCAAGTGTCCTTGTTAAAACATTACGATTCTTTTCTCGTAAAAATGCAGTTTCTGATGCCCATTAAGATATTCTGACCCATTAACAAAATGTCTTAATCTTGATCCCTTATTTGTTAACCATACACAGCAACAATAACCAATAAAAGTTAATCTTTTATGACTAATCCAAGGGACAGTCTGTAGTCACAAAACTATGACTTAACATCTATAATTTAAATCACCCTTCTAACTGGACTCATCTACCACATGACATATTAAGAGGGCTTATCCCAAAAGTTGGCAACGTCGCAAATAGCTGTCAAATATTTACCAGTTTTGATTAATTTGGCAATAATACTGTATGGAAATTATGAAATGTGGCTAACTAGCGAACTAGAATATTAATAATGAAATGCTATAATTAATATCATAACACCGAATATTTAGTTTTAGATGTAAAAAGAGTAGTATTTGGAAACTTTCCAAATGCCTTTTTTACACCTGAAACGGTTACAACATCAAATTCATAATTGCAATTCATTATTAATATTCTAGTTCGCTAGTTAGCCACATTTCTTATTTCCATACAGTAATATTGCAAAAAAAAACAAAACAGGTAAATATTTGACATCAATTTGCGACGTTGCCCACTCCGAATAAACGCTCTTAGGGACGGCGCACATCTGGCGAGGCGCAGCGTAGCGCATTAATTACTGCCAAACAAATATCGACCTTGCACCATTTGAAATAAAGTTGAAAGTAACAGCAGTGGCAGTATTGTTCGATTAGCTTGAGAGTTTGATTATTTATACTCAACTTTATTTTTAGGTACGCAACGTTGATATTTGTTTGGCGGTGACAAACGCACCCTTAAACCCAAACTAACCTAAGTTCACTCTCTTAAAGATACTCATCTGACTAACACCCGAAAACCTACAACTTCCAATTTCCACTTAATACTAAACTACTTCACATCAGACATCTGTCCATATTATCAGCGTCAGTTAGTTAATGTATAATCTAAATATATATCGAACAGTCAGCTGTCACAGTTCGCTGGAGAAATACATGTGCGTTCATTGAAGCGGGCAGTGCCCACTCATAAATGAAGGATAGCTAAACTTGGAACTGATGACAGGTGACTGCACACCTCATAGCTCTGTTTGTTATTGAACTTGAGGCCTAATGTGTAGGAAAAGGTGAAAGTATGCAGTCTATTCAGTAACTTTTAACCCAACCAAAGTTACAAATACGTATGTTTTCTAATAATAATGCATTAGAAAACATATATAGCAAATACTCCACGGTTCTGTTGTTCACAAAACTCTACGACAGCTCCTACAAGTGAAGCTATAAAATTTCGGCCCTATTCATTGCGAATATAAGTCTTAAAGCTTCCGCAGACAGACGCGACGCGACATCGGTAGAACAATTTCCGTGAAATTTTCATAGAAATTGTTCCACCAGAGTCGCGTCGAGCGATTCGTGTGAATATAACAATATGTTCCTGACCTATATCCAGTGTTGGTTTCGAAAAGACACTAAGTTCATAAAGCATTACTTCGATAAAACAGCTGCGTCAAAGCTTCAAATGTAATATAAGCAATGAAGAACACATTGTTGGGGTAGGAACTAAAGTTTTAGGGCTATGACACACGGTGCGTCGGGGCTACGTAGCGTCGCGACGACGTTGGGTCATCTCTGGCGCCACGCGAGACGTGTCAGTTTTAATAATAAATTGTTAGAATGGCTCAGTTTGTTGCGATGACACAACAGTTCCGTGTACTTGTGCTGACGCAGGTTGTGTCCAGAGACCGGTGATTGACAGAGGGAAAAAAAGTCTTTTAAAATCAAAAAAATAATTGCCTCTCCCTAGACTTATTCATCAATTCATGCACATAATAATCTGTACTTCAGATTTACATAAAATAAAAACTAAAAATAATTTGCAACTAAAATGAAAAAATCGAATCAACTGCTTGTGGTAATAGGACAATTTTCAAGAGAAGAAACGAATAAATTAGACTATTGTCTATGCGCATCTGTTTAAGCGGTACTCACACACGTTTAAGGTCGAGATTATCGATCAGAAACGCGCCACATATTTATGGTTTACTCTCGATGCACTCAAATAAATTAAAAGTGGCGCTAGGTTTATTTAATCTCAAAGTTACTTCTAAACTTTTCGCCTAGTGAACTGAACATAAGTCCAACTGTTTAGTTTTAGACCGAGAGTAACCCTAAGTGCGATAATCTGACCAACGTCTCACCAAACCTCATCGTATTCCCACAGACAATCAACCAAACAAAAAATTCAAAGAAGCAAAAAAACAAACCTATTTGTCAGTGCACTTAGGGTGCGCGAGCCGCTTGGCATGGTGCGCTATACTAACGTGGTTGGCGGGCAGCGAGTGCGGCAGCGGCATGGGCAGCGCCGGCGCCGGCTCGTCGTCGTGCGGCGGCCGCGGCAGGCGCCGGCGCAGCCACGCGTGCCGCAGGGCCTGCGCGGGAGTCAGCCGCTTCTCTGGGTCCCATTCTAGACACCTGGAACGGGAAAAGTATACAGTTAGCTCTATTTTGATAGATCTAAAAGGTTTTTCTTTAGCATGGGTGTTCCCTTGTGTCCTGAAAATACCAACTAACGTGCGATATTATTTGACATTCGTGACGCTTAGTCAAAAGCTTGAAACTCTGGCGACAGGACCATCTATTCAATGTATGTTGGTATTCATATGAGGTAGGGTAACAAAAGCGAAAATATGCTGGGACTGGGAAACATACTGGTACTACACTGAATATTTAAAAGTCTAATGCAACTGTATTCCCACGGAGTAATGGCAAGTGCTAATTTATATGCCGTTTCTCGCTTCGATTGCAATAAAGATTTCAGCACATTGACATGCTTGGAGTGAGCGCAGTAAACTCTATACGGACACCTTAGTTTGTTCATATATGCGACGCCCTGTTTAACCAATTTCTAAGAAACGTTTGATGAAAAATGTTGTTCTAAACAAAAAAAAACATGATGCAGGAATTTTTTTCTATACAATACTTTGATCAATCAATCTGCCTAGCCTTTTCCCAACTATGTTAGGGTCGGCTTCCAGACTAACCGGATGCAGCTGAATATCATTTTACATGGAGCGATTGCCTATCTGACCTGCACATCCCAGTAACTGGGTAATACGACACCCCCAAGAGGTATCGTATTACCCAGTTACTCGGTAACATAATACCCTCGGTAAGACTGGTTGTCAGACTTTCGAGCTTCTGACGACCCGTAACGACTGTCAAAGATCCACGAATGACAGCCAGGACCAACGGCTTCACGTGCTTTCCGAGGCACGGAGAAGTCTCGTTATGTAAATATGGATGTTTTTTATGTACTTTAATATACATTTTAAATAACTACGGGTTTTTACAGCGAGAGACGTCAACAACGTCGGATGCAAGATTTGTATATTCTACACATCCTTTTAATATCAATAAAAATAATTTTAATGACGAATCAATGCTCTGTACTAGGAAAACAGACATCGAAAGGCGAATTACATTTCAAGTTAACAAACTAATAAAATTATTTTCCCAGATCACTTTGGCTCGCCCAGTTTTATTCGTCGAAAACAAACCACCAGGAAAATTATAGAAGTCGACATCATTTTACCAAATTTTTCCGGTTCAACGAGGCGTTGAAAAATTAGCCTTTGAGTTCCGATAAATAAAGTAGTTTTTTCTTGCCAATATTGGCAACCACTCCACTAAAAAGAATATTCATTTATTTATTTATATAACAATTGCTTGTTGCACTTACAGTAAACACCAAAGCGCGCACCTTTATTGCAGTTTTTTTTTTACTGCCATATGTAATTGACGTCGATTACAATTGCCAGAAATACTAGATTTTACAACAAGTGCACAAAACGAACCATTTTTATCCGAGACTTTTAGCAGCCCGAGACGAAGTCGAGGGCTGATAGTAATGTCGAGAATAAAATGGTTTTGTGCACGAGTTATAAACTCTGTTTTTCACTTCGATTGCGAGGAAATAAAACAGTAGTATACCATAACATTTCTTTAATTAAAATTCAAAGTAAAATTAAACGAGGCTTGGGCTGCAGACCTATACAGCCTACTATTAAATTAATTTAATAACCTACCGTACTTGAATTTTAATTTTTATATCTTTTATGCCTAAAAAACAGGCAAATAAATTAAAGTAAATAATATAAAATAACGAATTCTATCTATGAACTTCTTATTGTGTTTGGCTGTATGGCTCATTTTCTTTGCCTTTAGTGCACTAAATTCGATTTTGTGCAGCTTATATCCTGCACAAATAAGCACTTTCAGAGCATGAGAAGTGAAAAAACTCAAAGCATCTATTTTTTTAGTCTAAACCGTGTGATTAATATTGCAATGCATGGATGGATTTTATTTATAAACGTTGCTAATGTTTAGCGACTGTTTAACCATACATTTTTGACGTTTGTACGTCAATTAACTTTAAGCAACGTTTATAAGTAAACCCTATAGATAATAAACATATTATTCTAAATAGTTGTTTTCTAAATCTTACCTTCTAATAAAATCAATGAAGAATTTGTCTTGACAGCCCTTGAGGGCCGTGACAAAACTCTTTGATCCCGGAGGACCCCTAGGCTTGCCTCTTCTTGACATTCCTGTAAAGAAACATTATTTTCATTAAATACAGTTAAACAAAAACCAGACCGAAACGACTAAAGGTCAGGTTAGAACTTAGATAAATGTAATTAAAATTAAAACAGTCTTAAAAATGCAGGTCTATGTCATTACTCTGAAATGCATGAGTTCTCAGACGCTAGCATGGTTTTGTATTTTCCCTGAGACAATGTTTACATTTCTTGGGCGATTTGAGACATTACATTTTATAAAAGCAGCAAATATTTAGTAATTCGGTACTGAATTAATGACAAATGCTGCTATAAGATTATGTCAGTTGAATTTGGCTACCCCCCAAAACAACCAGACTGTTTCCTCAAAACACATCGATTACATCCGCGACTTTGCCTGTAGTGTACCTAATTTGTGTTTTAGTACTAGTGAATATTGGCAATTAATCGATGGTCACAAACAATTTTATTCCAAATAACATGAGCCTTTCTCTGCCTGTCTACTTTATGAATGCTTTGACCAAATCTACCGAAAAATATACACATACACGACCCACATAAAATAGCCAAACACAACGTCTGTAACTTTTTACGTTCTATGAAAGCCTATTACAAAAAACCCAAAAATAAACCACACAAACACACATAACATCACGCCTGTATTCCCCGAAGGATTAGGCAGAGGTGTACCTTTAGTACACCCACATTTCGCCAGTTATGTTTAAGTGCCATGTAATAGGGGGCGAGCCTATTGCCATCAACCGGGCACAAATTCAGACTCCGGGATGCTACTGAGAAATTCGAGATTGTAAAACCCAATAACACTTTACCCGACCCGGGAATCGAACCCAGGAGCTCATGTTCAGCAGTAGCGCTTGCGACCACTAGACCAACGAGACAGTAAAAATAAACCACAACAGTTAAAAGGTCAATCAATAGCTAATCAACTTAAAAAATTAACTACAAATGACTAATATTTATAGGTTATTTAGACCGTCAGACAGGCACCAGACACATGTTATTTTATGTCGCCCGATGACTCAGCCTTAGGTCATATAATGGAAGGAGGAGATCAACATTCGACATCGCCCAAACATCCCGTATTAAGATGATTCAGAATATTTCACATTTCAGCTTCATGACGTTGAGAGAAAGTATTGCGTGGTCAGGAATTTCAGTAAGCGATGATGGTATTTAATTTTAGAAATGTCGTATGTGTTTGTTAGTTTTTCGATTTGTTATTACATTTTCTTTAGTGTCTATCGTTATCCGAAGATATGGTGAGATATGATTTCGGTTCGAAATAAGGTCGTGTATGGTGAACAGGGTCAAGGTACGATAAGTCAACAGCAGATTTGATAACTTTAATCGTTTACATTTGGATTGGGAACAAATAAGTTCATGCCGACATGATTTACAACTTGCGAAATCAATAGTGTACGTACTACACTCCCTGTTTGAACAAATCGATAAATGATATCTGTGAAGGTGTGAACGTATTGTTTGTGAAAAAATCCTACTTGTGACTGGAGGTCTGCAATTTGTATTAAAAAATGGCGTCTCTTAGCAAATAAAAAAATCCGTGGAATCAAGTCAAGACTAACAAAATGTACACATGAATGCAATAAAAAATTGAATTGAATTGAATTGAATTGACTTTGGCGTTCCTCGGCAAGATACAGACACATCAAAATGGATTTTCATTTGTACAAAGTTCAAATTCATCATACAGTCTCATTTACTTCTATATATCCTGGATGCACGTACCTCCACTAAGAACGGTTGTGCCATCAGCCAGTGTAGTAGCCGTGCAGTACCGTGGAAGACCTTTGCTGCTGATGAAGTTCTTGGAGCGCTTGCCTTGCTCGATTAGCTTCTGTGGCGGCATGCCGAGCAGCTCGATGATGCATGCCATCTGGTCCGCCTCATCCTCGCCCGGGAGTAATGGGAACCCTGAAATTATGGAAGAACACGTTGTAATGGGGAACTTGTATCTACCGAAAGACCAATTAGTGGTTTTTAGCTAATTGAGAGATAACAATGTATAGCTTGTCCACTCTGAAATGACGCGCCTCACTACCGCATAACCCATAGAAATCCGGCATTAAGCGTCGTGCAGACCGGCGCGACGCGACTCTTACACAACAATTTCTAAGAAAACTTCACAGTATAGCAATTACCGGTGTCTCGTCGCGCGACAAGACGCGTTAGTCTGCACGAGCCTTTACCGTGTGCATATATGCGGTAGTGGGGCGCGCCATTTCAGAGTGGACAAGCTGTACTGAAAATCCGATAAGCTGATTTCTTGGTCACATCTGTTGTGTTGTTTGGGAAAGTTTTTTTGCACAGAACCGCTTTTGTTTCTACATTAAATTGAATGTGTAAAAATACTTATGCCATTTTTTTTGTAGTCTTCAAAGGTAAACACATTCTTGAAATCAAATAATAAGTAGGTACCTAGGTGTTATCAAATCCGTCCTACCATCAAATCGTCGATATCAATAACCTCAATAATGAACTCCAATTTAATGTCATTGTCCCCACCGCAAATTCTATTGTTTACAACATGTAATCACAATTCGCAAAAGATTGTTTACACGGTATCTTGAGCCAAGATAAATATATAATAATATAACACAGTGTACGTTACGAACACTAATAACACACATTCAACGTTTGTTTGTCATGTAACCCAAAGATTTCAATACGTGTAGGATTTCAGGAATTCTTGGAACTAATTCTACAAGGGTTTTAACTTTAGTCATACAGTTATTTAAAAAGTCTTGTCAGACGAAAGATAGTTGCGTGTGTTTTTTTGTGTCTGCAAAGTTAAACGCCTTAGCAAAGGGTTTTAAAGTCGATCCCATGGGGAATGGAAACGTTAAAACGTTTAGTTGACGTGAAAAGGCGGAGGCAAGGCTCTTTTATGGGGTTCGTGGTTCGTTACGTAAAAGTGAACGGTAATTCCATTGTGCTTTTTTGTGCATGTGGCATTACTTAAATGTATTTTTTTAGGGTTAATATTTCACAAACGGAAACAATACAACAACAATACAATAACTAATTGTTACCTACTTTAGTACCCTTCTTTCTTTAATTCATTCGAAATAATGAATTAATAATTAACCCCATATCAACAAGACAAGTACAAGTAAATCAGTATATTCAATATCTCACCTGTAAGTAGCTCCGCCAGTATGCACCCTAAGGACCACATGTCGATGGGCATGCCATACCTGGCGCCCATCATCACTTCTGGCGCCCTGTAGAACCTCGACTGGATGTACGTATACACCCGCTGGTGCTCGTAACACGAACTGCCGAAGTCTATCACCTGGAAACAAAAGAAGACAATCGTTAGTTTCGATGTAAAAATAAATTAACGGGTAAAAAGAAAAGAAAGAAAGAAAATATGTTTATTCTGCACAAACAAAACGCACATTAAAAGAAAAAAATACAAAAGTAGCCAAAAGCCTCGTATTCAACAAACAAAAAACGTTAGGAAATGTTGATAACAAATGGTCGGCCAGTGCTAGACTTAGTATAAGCCAAGACGAGCACGTGATCGTGGTCAATGTTGTCTACACAATGCGTCAAAAATTTCGGGCTACAGTGATAGAACAACGGAATAGATAATATTACGTCGATAGCACGAATAGACAAATATCATACCAACTCAAATCTGAAGGTTGCCACAAAGGACTCAAGATTTCAATAAGTTTATACCGAAACCAATTGCATTTTGTAAGAAGTAAATAAATTAATCACTGCTCTTGAAAGGCAGATGATTATCGTTTTCTTATGCGTCTAGTGAAGATAATAACTTTTTTTATAAACAAACCTTGTATAATAACAAATACACGGAACTCACTTAACGATGACATACATTAACCTAACCTAAATACACCGGCGCTCGTGTGTTCAACATCAAGATTGAACCCACGACCCCTGACATTCAACACCTCCATCCACGATATTGTCATCTTAATAACATTAACTAATAAAGTTTCCTACACACCATAAAAGCTGAAAATCAATTAATCTGCCTGCCTTTTACGAACAATGTTGGGGTCGGTGTCCAGTGTAACGGGATGCAGCTGAATACTAGTATTTTCCATGAAGCGATTGCCTATCTGACCTCCACAACCCAGTAACTGGTAAGACTGACAGTAAGAGTTTTGGTTCTCTGACTACCCGTAACGACTGTCAAAGATCTACGAATGACAGCCGGATCCAGCGGCTTAACATTCTTTCCGAGGTACGGAGGGGTTTCGATATATAATGGATGGTCACCCATCGACGAACCGACCGCGGCTAGCGCAGCTTAAAACCTTCGACTGCAATCATTTGCCTACGATCGTCGATTGAAAAAAATGCTGAATTTATTAACTGCGAGATTCTGACATTAGGAAGTTTATCAGTCTGAGCCGTGCTGCTGGGGAGTTTGTTGCGCCACTTCTTCTTCCCAGCTAAAGCACTAGGAAGTGGTGAAGGGTGGGCGTTTTGTGTGTGGGACGTTCGAAAAGTGCTGATTCTCAGCCTAGTTTGAATAAATGACTTTTGAATTTGAATATCAGTTCGTAGAAAATGATTTTACGGAGCATTCGTTAAATATTTTCTGTTCTGATGTTAATTATCATGGCAATTACACGTAATTTGAGAAGCTGGAGTAACATCAAAGGTTCGCGTTCCCATTTGGAAGAATTAAATTGTTTATTTTTTAATGTTTTCCGTATTTTAATGGACTTTGAGACCAGGGACTTGAGTACGAAATGAATTTCGTTCCGTTATACTAAATGTTATCTTAAAACGTTCCAAAGTTTGTAACGATACTAGAACAAAAAAAAAACAATAACGTTACAAATAAAAAAAACGTTATCGAATATCATTTTTGTAGAACATTATTTGAACATTATGCTTATATCCGCTTATAATAACGTTGTAGATATATTGTGTAAAGTTCTCAAAAACAACCGCTCCGTCGTCGCCCACCACCACCGGCCACCCCTGGCTGGTGGTAACTGGTAAGCTACCGCCGTATTCAAACATTAAGTTCATTCGAGAGTGCATCTTATACAGACAGTGGTGCCGATTCTGTTGTTCACAAACTAAACTAAATTTAAGTTCAGTGCATCTTTTTCTTTCTATTTCATTTAGAAAAGGACAGAAGGTACATTTTAGTTTAGTCCTGTCAAATTAATCAGCGCCTGAAGTAAATTGACGTAATTTTAGTGGGCAAGGTTTTTAATCACGTCAAAACTTGTATGGATTAGTGTCAGGGGCTGATTAATTTGACAGGACTAAACTAAAATGTATCTTCTGTCCTTTTCTTAATTAAATAGAAAGAAAAAGATGCAATGAACTTAAATTTAGTTTAATTTGTGAACAAGGGAATCGACACCATTGTTGTGAATGATTAGTTGTGATTACCTGACTACTTTTAAACTTATGTGATTGTGTCAACTTATTTTTTTTTTTGGCAACTGAGTTTCGAAATAAATAACGTTATTATTTCGTTAGGCAAATATATTAATAACGATATATTGTTAATATTGTTATTAAACTGTTTGAGATTTCGTTCCGTTTGTTAGTATCGTTTTAGCCAAGGAATTATTTTGTTACGATCCTGGTAGAACGGTACAAATTATCGTTACCGGAACTACGCGTAACGTTATTTTGAGAAACGTTTCAAGTCCCGTTTGAGTCTGGGTCGCAATCCTAGCCAGATTGAGTTGTAAGTTTTTCCATGTTTCTCGAATGAGTTGACCCACTTAGATGAAAGTGTTTTATTAGGAATACTAGAAATGTGTTATATATTATTTGTTGGCTTAGGTAAGTATCGAATTCTAATGAATACTTACAAATAAGTAAGTACATTCAACTACAACAACATTAATACTTATGATAATGTTCCTTTTCAAACAAGATAATATTTACATAATATATAAGCTAATGATATATACCTACATGTACATAAAAAAGGACAAGAATGAATCATATGGCATCAAAAAAATAGCCCAGTCCTCTGGGGCCCAAGTCTGCTATTTTTATAATTTTGTCATTCCAACACGATCCCATTGCCATTTTGCTAAAAGTTCGTAATCTGCTAAATTCATAATGGTCGATCATTGGTTGATCATTGTATTCCACAAACACGATACCTACTCGTAACGAATTAAAAGAAATTACTGCACAATGACGTTCTCATGATAAGTCACTGATCAAAGGAACTGTCAAATTTTTTGCAGATTACCGCCTAAGTCAGTCTTTCATTTTTCATTATGTACGAGATTACCAATAGATGCCATTTCTTTCAATGGAGTGTCAGTGGCTGACCATTGGAAAGTCATAATGACGCCAATATGTTAGTAGATTACCAAACTTGTCAAAATCAACAATTATGAAATCAGTGATAGACCATTCTGACACTATTGTAATAGCAGACTTGAGGCCCTGTACCCTAATTACGTAATGCAAAATCAATCCGAATCTGAATCGTTTTGAAACAGATTGCTAATCCATTGCTCCGTAAGTTCGAAAAAAAAACTGCAGAGCAACGTAAATAACGCAATGAATGTTGTTGAACTGTCAAAATGAAACAGATTTGTCTTTATCGTTTACGAAAATATGTTGCGTAATTAAAAAGCTGGTCATGCGAAGAGCGACCAACCGTTTGGCAATGTTTGAAAAAGACATAAGTATATAAAAACACAATATAAAATAATATCAACAAACTAAATAGGTTGGTATCAATTGTTTATCGTGAGGAGTCACATTTTTATTTGAAAACAATAGATTAAACACAAACGCTCAATTTCCAGAGAGAAATCCTTGCATCAAACACGCGCTGTTTTTCTCCCAAAATAACAATAGTAAGACCTTGTTTAAAAAGTTCAATGCAGCATAAAATTCGATAAACGTTAGATTTATTAATGACGTGCTAACAGGGGGATAAATCTGCCTGTTTTTCTGTACCATAACATATTTTCTTTGATAACAAATTTATATTAGTTAAGAATAACATCATATTTCATGTTTAAAAATTTTACTTCCTTATGAAAGGGAGTTGCCAGCGGTATCAATGATTATATTAAGTATGATCAATACAGTTATAAATATTTTTTTATTATTTCTTCTTTCTTTCTTACTTCTTTTTTCTTTCTTTCTTTTCTTTATTTTCTTCTATCTTTCTTCTTTCTTAGTTATAGGAAGTTATTGACATGAGCCATTACTACACATCGATTTCCTATTGGCAAGGCAAGTCTATAAAATTACTACATTTTTAGATAGCTTTGTATTGGGACAATGATAATCCTGAAATAACATCAGCTCAAAGAAGAAGCATAATGTTACCAGCACCCTAATTTTGAAGGTTATTGCTAATCCAATGCTTCATGAAAATGTTTTTCTTTACAAAATTTATCCTTGAGTGGCAGTTTCAAAGTTGATGCATGGTCAGCGTTCACATCACTAGGCTTATTAATAGCTAAAATTATGTTCGACAAAATTGTCTGCTCAACAACGTAAATAACGCAATGAATTTTGTTGAACTGTCAAAATGATATTCATTCATTGTGTTACGCACTGTGACTGTTTCTTTCAAGAAAGCTCTTCAAGGATTTCAAGCAAAATTATATTACCTACGTATTCCAACAGAATATTTACAAAACCATGTGCTTATTATACTAGACCACGCTTCCAACCTAGTTAAAATCCATATTCGTTATTAGTAGCAGAACTCCTCGATGTGGTTTCTCACTGTTTACAACTCAAATTATTTTGAGTAGAGTGCCTTTATTGACATACGCACCCCTGTAACACGACCCAATTCCTATTTGTTTATAAATTGTACACAGCCCGGAAATGTTTACGTCAAATGGATTATGTACTTCTGATGTATTTTAGAGCCGTGGTGGCCCAATGGTATCGGCATCTTTGTGTATTTAATTTCATCACCACTGCTCTCAAAACGAAGTAGGAATAAAACCGGCATGTGCTAGAACCAATATTACTAGAACTTATTACTAGATGTTTGTGTATGTGAGTTTAAATGTATGTAAACGCACCCACGATACATGAGAAATTCCTAGTTTACGTAACGTTTAAAAAAGACATCCACCAAACCGCCCTGGGTCCACGTGGTAGATTATGGCCTACTTCCTTTCACAGAGAGGAGGCATAGGCCAGAAGTGGAAACATTATAAGCATCACAACACAACATCATTATTAAACATCACACCACACCACACCATCATTATCATCACATTATTATTAAACATCGTGAGGAAACCGGCAGGCCTGAGAGATATTTCTCGACGGCATGTGAAGCTAAGTCAGAGGCCCATGAGTGGTTTTAAAATTCTGACACTAGGTTAGTTTCTTACTAACCACACGAAAAGAAGAAGTGGCTGATTATGACTATGACTATTAGATTATCGACTATTATGATTATGACTATTATGATTATTAGATTATCGACTGCTTTTGATGGATAACATTTTAGGAGTATGAGGAACAGGGTGTAAAGTTCACTCATCCACCATAGAAAAGGGAGGATCCTCCGACCAGACTGGTGTTGTGTCTGGCGGGCCGACTGCCCGACTGTTGATGTCGGATAGTATTATCTATGTCGTTCGCGCGGTAAACTCTAATTGCGCAATGCAGGATTTGTGTGACGTCATGTCTTTGATGCGTAGTTACAGTTAGTATGTGGCGGTGTAACCGCTGAGCTTTAGTCGCAATATTTTGACTGCAAATATTATCTACTATTGTATAATTTGTGTGACTTGATTTCCTCGTTGGTCTAGTGGTGGCAAACGCTACAGCTGAGCACGAGGGTCCCGGGTTCGATTCCCATCTGGAATTTTTTCATCTGGAATTCCTCAGTAGCAGCCAGGAGCCTGTATTTGCGCCCGGTTGATGGCAATAGGTTCGCCCCATATTTCATGGGACTTAAACGTAATTGGCGGTATGTGGGTTCACCTCTACTTAACTCTTTGGGGAATAGAGGCGCGATGTTATGTTATGTGTTATTGTATAACTGAGGAGTCATTTTGAAGTTTCCTACTTCCTTCACTTCGAAATAAAAAGTGGAAACATGGAATAAGAATACAAAACCTTGCATTATGCTGAGCCATGGCCACTTGTTCTAATTTGTATTTGTGTTCTTTCTTTGTGTCATGTTCACCGCAAAGAAACGTATTTTCTTTTTCTTTTTTTAATGAGAAGTGCCTATTATGAACCCGCCAGGTGCACCTTGATCATTATTATAACTTGGTAGAATATTGATTTTCAATGACCATAATAACGATCAACCTACGTCCACTGTTAAACTGAAACTGGGACAAGACCTTTCTTATTGGTTTAGGCTTCTCTGATTTGAATCCTGCAAACAAGAACTAGTGTGGTCTATAATTTCCCAAATCTAATACTTGTGTACTTATACAAACTATACAATAGAACTGGCGCCACAGTGCATGCTAGTGTGAACTTATATACGCAATGTTTATACATGCGTTTTCATCTTAAAGTCAAATAGAACAATAACCCTTTCAGTTTTTAGATCCAAATAACGAGCATCGCCTTACATACAATGGACATCAATCATTACAATGTTTCTAGAACATACAGGGTTAAAATAACTACCTAGGAACCCACTTAGAAAACAAAGCGGCAATATTTCAAACGTCAACTCGAGAAAAAATTGCAGTTGTAAACAATCAATTTATTTACACTTAAAGTAACGACTCGTGTAGATTTCTGGATCAATAGATCGATAAAAACGCTTGAGTATCGGATGGCGATTGAATCGAATGCGGCACGCGTATGCGCACGCAATGGTACGTCAGTGTTGCCATACCAATCTATCTTTCGGTGTTTCTCTTTCTACTGATATGAAGACTAACCAATGACAAGGCAGTCATATAAATAGAAATATAGACAAGTGATGATGCTTGATAGTACAGCAAAAAGCATTAGAAATAAACAGATTTTCGTTAAATTCTCATTATTTCCATTTTCTCATTAAGGTAGTAGAAGCTTTTAAAACTAAAAACAGACAAGACATTTTTTATTTAATAAAAACCATCTTGCAATTAATTTATTTTATTTATACAAACTACAAGTGTTACAATTGGCAACACCGTGACGGCGTTTGACGCACGCGCAATTTAAGTTCCGATCAACGCACTTCAATGGTCCATTGTCTACTGATTACGTTCTTACGACTTTATCATAACCCCATAACCAAGCCTTTGGAATTGGATTCAAGGCTGCACATATAAGGCATGACCGAGAATTGTTGAAAATCGATTAGCACCGGTGTTTGTCTGTCTGTGGAACGAGATTATTACACTTGAGCATGTAATTCGTAATTTTTTGCGATTACGAAGATTCATTGATTTATAAATCGTTTTTCGTTTAATTTTTTGGGTCAAAGAAGTGATGCAAGCATTTTGTTATGTTCCACACCCGAATGCAGTTCTCGGAAGTCTAGAAAAGATCGAAATACAACTGATTGATTTATACTATCTATCATTATGATTTATTGGCTGTCCTGAAATAAATAATTATGATGGGGCCTGACAGCATAGGAAGAAACACAGACAACAAAACTGCTGCCAAAGCGTTGTTGCAAAAAATAATAAATGGCTCAAAATATTGCTCAGTCCAGACAAATCTACGTCAATGAACCGTTTAATACTTTACAATAATGATGTATTCCATAGAAAAACGTTTTTGACAGCACTAAATGAGGGACGGAGGCCAGTGCTTGTATTCCACGAAGCGCCAGCGTCATTGGCAGGCCTCCAATGATTGTCATCGGGTTATGTATCATATTAAGGTGACAGGTTATATCTTATAATGACCGCACTATGGTTTAGTCATAAAGTAATGATTGTGCGAATTAAAATAAGCTATACAAACCGCTTTGTTGTAAACTATATGATACTTTAACTGTAATAAATGATTATAGAAATGTGTCTTTCTTCTTAATAATGACTAATAGAGAGACAAAGAGTCTGGTACTAAAGTTGGCATAGAGTTGAAACACTTGTCTTGTCACGATTACAATGGCATTATGACCAAAGAGGCTGATATTAAACGTTTCTAGAGATAGATAGAATACTCTTTATTGTACACCATAAAAATTACAGACATACATTTAGAAATCTTACATAGGGTGACACAATGGGCGGTCTTATAATCGACCGAACGATCAATTGGCGGACGATGAATATAATGTGCCCATGCTTTATTAAATTACGCTAAAGTGAAACTGAAACTCAAAACATTTATTTCAATTAAAATAATTACAGGCACTTTTGAATAATAATTGTCATGTCATGTCGGTCAGTCACAAAGATGAAGCTAGTTGCCCATTCCATGTTGCCATTTTAAATATTATATTTTATATAAACAAGTGAAAGAAGGAGCTCGTGGCTAAGTAATAACTGCCGCACGGGTCGATCCGTCAGGTTAAGCTACGCTTGCCGGGGTTGTTCTGTGGATGGGTGACCATCTTTACATACCGAGACTCCTCCGTGCCTCGGAAAGCATGTTAAGCCGTTGGTCCCGGCTGTCAGTCGTGGATCTTTGATAGTCGTTACGGGTCGTCAGAAGCCCGAAAATCTGACAACCAGTCTTACCAAGGGGTATCGTATTACCCAGTTACTGGGTTGTGGAGGTCAGATAGGCAGTAGCTCCATGTAAAATACTGGTATTCAGCTGCATCCGGTTAGACTGGAAGCCGACCCCAATATAGTTGGGAAAAGGCTAGGCAGATATAAACAAGAGAATTAATTATTGTATATTTATTTTAATTTTGTATCTTATTTATCTCATTGTATGCTGCACCGGTCGACGTCATAACGTGAACGCCGGCTGTCGCTGAAAACCAGCGCTGGGGCTCTGTCTCGCATAGGGTCGCAGCATCATGCTGAGCGATGGCCGTGATTGACGCTGTGACGTATATGTTCCCCAACTTGTTTTCTTTGTGTTCTTTCTTTGCCTCGTGTTTACCGCAAATAAACGTATTTTCTTTCTTTCTTTCAAAGTCGAAAGTAGGCAAAACTTATACCGAAAACATAATGATTTAAGAAATATAGGTAGTTAATGCGTTAATCAAAGTAAATATTATACGAAAGTTTTCAACTCGGCAAAAACTACACGTTCTGGGCGCCACGGTAAACATTGGTCTGACGTATGCCAATATTTACTTACGCTAGCCAAAGGCTACTTTTTTTCTCGAGTCTTTGGCAGTTTTTTAACGGCACTAATTAGTAACTAAACATTGTACTGAAAGATTGGTTCTGGTTCCCCGAATAAGCCAAAATTCCGCTTAAAAAATATTATTTTTTGTAAGAAAATGATGAATTACGTAGTTAACTTCTGTTTAGGAGTAAAGACCATGGTTTGCATAAAATAAGAAATATTGTCTGACCGGAATAAACATTTTTCGTGAACTGTTGCGTTCAGTTTTGTAATGAGCCTGTAATTTTAGTCGTTGGCAATATTTTTCCATTTTCCAAGAAATTAAGTTTAGTTTGTAAACTTTACAGTTTCGGTTTCGGTTTGGTAAATGGTACACCACTGACTACCTGCAGTATTGTCTCTTATGTTACCTTTAACCTTTATAATACTGGTGTCTCATATTGGAGACAGATAACAATAAAATTCTATTGTGTCTGCTAATTGCGCGCGCGACAGATTAATCCATCCAAAGGTTGCCTGTAAGAGATCGCTTTAAGCGATAAGACCGCCCATTGTGTCACCCTATGTAAAATTTCTAAAATGACTAATTTTTATGGTGTACAATAAAGAGTATTCTACTCGTATTTATAGTTATATTTTCCTACAAAACAGAAATACAAGCGTAACAAATCCATTAGCTGTGCTAGTATGACGTCGAATACCTAATAGTTGTTTTGAAAACAGGAGTTAATTACAGTACAAGAGCAATATACCAAAAATAAAACCAGAGCCTCAGAATAGAAACCTTTTGTTGACTAACCCGGTAACCTGTTCTCATTGCTTTACGTAAGTCATTCAAATTCCTCTATTTGACAACAAAAACACACCTACCCCTTATTGACATAAAATCGAAAATTGAACTGTAATCAGGTTGTTTGGCGGCAGTTACACACAAATCACGTATGGTATGCCACAACTTGATGTAGAAACGGCAGAAACGGTCACATTTACAATGTGGTGACGTCATGGGAGCCAGAGATCGATGTGTTCCCCATATTTCACGTGAAACGTGACGTATAAATCAAGTTGACACGCTATTAGGTACACGTAGGTGGTGTTCCCGTTTTGGGGGTAAACAGGCGAAATAGCGAGGAGATTCTACGCGAAAGAGAAGACATGCAAGTAATACCAGTCTAGGAGTAATATTGTGCGACGTTATCCGCCAGGAATGCCTGAAATCAATTCGCAATTACAGCATTCTGAGAAGATTGTGTAGGGTCATCGTTTCCGAACGTAATCAATAATGAAATAAGTCAATGCAATGCGTATTATTACCGCTACAGCAATTCGTAGCAATAACCTACTGAATGTTGAATTTCAGATAAACCAATGTAGGTATAATAACAGCTTGTAAAACTAAATACCTTTACAAAACGATTTTCACATTCAACAAAAAAATAAAACCCCAGGTCCACGAGAAAACACCCCACATTTTTAGATTTCCACCAATTCTTAATAGTCAGTTCGGCGTGGTGAAAAAAAGGTTGATTGTAAAATCCATTTCATTGAAATAAAAGCCGCGCTTCCATTTTTCCGAATCAGTCATTCACATAGGTTCGTTCTGCCCGTTGCTAGCGAGGCGTGCTCTTTAACGAACGGTTATAAATATAAATATTTAAATATTATACGGAATTCTGCATTTCTGGTAATGTAATTAAATGCCGAATATTAAGTCGATACTTGACTCGTTAACTTAGTCGATGTTGTTGGGAGTTGACGTAGCATTGGAAAGTTTTCCACAAGGTGGACCGGAGACCTTGTGAAGGCCGCAGGAATCCGCTGGATGCACGGGAAGCACAGAACCGGTCGATTGATGATGTTTAAGTTGATGATGAAAGCATGCTATTGTTAAGTTTGGCAAACTCTAACAAAAAAAAACCAAAGTCAAACTCAAAGTAAAACTCAAATGTGGTGCAGTTCCACAAACGATGGGACACTTAATATCGTGTCCTGCGTGTCCTGTCAGCTGCACGTTACAGAAACTAATGGACGTTGGTGATGGCGCCAAACAAGTCGCCGAATTCTGGGCCGAGTCTATTTAGATTGCTATCGACACGCTAAGAAGAGAGTCTAACTTTGATGACCAGCTTTTTGCGTTTTATAGTGTTCAACGATTCTGCCACTTTAGGACATAAATCCGCCATTGGTGCAGCGATTAACGTGGTGTCCTACTTGGCCCAAATAACATTTTTTTCAGCCTGTATTGGCTCAAGGCTATTGGCTATTGGGCAAGGGTCTACAGCTTTCACTGCCACTTTCTAGTAACTAATTAAGAAGAGGATACGGAAAAATGAAGATCATTTGTTGCATCAATTTTGATAATAACTTTATCCCAAGACGCACAACACAACATACAAAACAGATTTACCTTAGTAACAACCCGAGAAAGTCCAAACTGTAATAAGTTATTTCAACACATACCTACCAAAAATTTACGCCATATGGCCGATTACAATGAAATATTTCAATATTTAAGTATTACACTGTTTTATATAAGTACTATTTTTCACACCACATGGTGCAAACCATCTTCTCGCTTTATACCCCCACGTGAGGCGTAGGCCACTGATAGCCGATATGTTCTTGAAAGTATTATTTATTATAAATATTATAATCATACATCGTATACTATTAAAAGAGTAATATTTGTATATGTATTTGTAATCACGTTCTCGAAAACGGCTCTGATGCTTTCGATGAAAGCTGCAATATAGGGGTTAACGGGGGCGAAAAATAGATCTAGCTAGGTTTAATATCTGGGAAAAATCGTTTTCTCCGTATTTTCACCCGAGCAGAGCGCGGTCGCCCAAAGTTATGAACAAGATGGCTACTTTAGAATAATGACATGGCAGCACGGAATTAGTAAGTACAGTCAGCACCAAAAGTCGATGAACAGAATCAACATAACAAAACACCTGTTCACAATAAAATGCCATAAGTTATAGTCGCAACTAGGAAACAAAATAGCCTGTACACCAGAAATTTACAAAAGTCGTTAAACACGACTATTTCAAAAGTATCTGTGCACTAGTATTCCTAAAGTCGCCGTACACCATCAATCCAAATGTCGCTGAACATCATTGTATCAAAGTCACTAAACAGCTAATTTCACCTGACTAAACTAACTACTACTAAATATAGAAACTGCTGATATTGTTATTATAGAACAAAGTGTTTAGTACTGAATAAAAATATAATTAAAAACGTAATCATTTATTTATTAATAGCACAATCAAAAATTCTAATGATATTTATAAATTATAAAAAAAAAAAAAAAATTTTAGATATTTTAATTTAAATCTTAACGCAAAATCAAAAATTTAATTTAAAAATAATAATTAATAGCGGGTATGGCCTCCATTCGCGTCTATTACTGCCTGGAGACGTTCGCGCATACTACCTACCATATTTTGACAAATATTTTGGCCCCTAAATCTCTCCCAAGTTTCTGTAGCATGAGCTATTATATTTTGTCGGGTGCGGAGTGTATCGGGATCCCATGCTTGCACCATAAGACCCCACAAATTTTCTATGGGGTTGAGGTCCGGGCTCTTCGGCGGGAATGGAATCTCCAAAATTTGCTCAGTGTTTTCATTAAACCATACTCGGCATACACGTGCTTTATGAATTGGACAGTTATCGTGAACGAAGTTTATTGTCCTCTCTTCTGGCAACATGACTTGTGAAAACATCGTTCAATATATCTATATAGCCCGCGCTATATACAATACTTCAGACTACGACAGTCGACAATCATACGCTAGACTAAAATTATCACAAGTCATGTGAATATAAATAATAAATTAAAAATTAAAGGAAGGTAGGTTTTGTAAGATTCGCGCAAAGTAAATTACAAGTACCGTCGCAATAATCGCTTCGTAGATCATTAGAGTTATGTTTATGTTATTTCATATTATAGATTAGTATGGTTACTGACAATAAAATATAATTGCTTTGTAAATAAGTATTGAAATAGATACTAACGTGTTAACATACATTGCAAGCAAGCACTGTCCCAAAAGTAGCTGAACAACATAAGCGTCAAAAGTATATTAACATACGGCAACATTAAAAATATACTTTGTTAACCTAATTTTGTCTTTACTGCTGTTTGGTGACTTTTGATACAATGATGTTCAGCGACATTTGGATTGATGGTGTACAGCGACTTTAGGAATACTAGTGCACAGATACTTTTGAAATAGTCGTGTTTAACGACTTTTGTAAATTTCTGGTGTACAGGCTATTTTGTTTCCTAGTTGCGACTATAACTTATGGCATTTTATTGTGAACAGGTGTTTTGTTATGTTGATTCTGTTCATCGACTTTTGGTGCTGACTGTACCTACTATCATTGAAGCATGGAATTAGTATGAACTATCCCATACTATTAAATGAGCATTCTCTATTTTCACCAGATCTCGGTCGCCCACATACTGGTTAATTATATGTTGCATTCTTCAATAATCTACACAAACAGGGCCAAGTTCAAATCAATTTCTATCAAAAATTAGTAACGTATGTTTTACATATTTAATTGATTTATTGTTATCAAGTCACGATGTATTGAAATCTGTTTGTAAATAGGTAAAGGTCGGACGTAGAATTATGTTTAATGACATGCAGTTGGACTATTAATAGATCCCCATTATACTGTTTACACACTATTGTGGTGGATGTCGCCAACGCATAAAGGAATATTCCTGAAGGTTTTTCCAACCCTCTGGAAAATTCATTTATAGCTTACAATTATTCTGTATCTACCTAAAAACAAAAAAAGGGGATACCCCTTTTATTGGTGGTATAGGGAAAGTTGAATCTCCAAACAGGACATTCACTCTTTAACATATAAAAATTGGTGTAAATTATCCGAATTTCTGGAACATTTTCCTTAAAGCTTTTTTACGTTGTTTGGAAAACGTATAATAGCAACGTTTCTGAGAGCTTCAGACCTTTACGTCATAATTCTTGGCGTTTGCGGCACTTTTGTTTATGATTCACGGCAAAAGTCGTAATAAAGCTGTGCTGTGGCTGTAAAATATCAATTGTTCTCTGTAACACATCATTTAGCCACTAATTTACTATCTGGTAAATGTATTCGTTTAGGTCTTCGGAATCTTTGGGCTTTAGGTCTGTTAAAACAGACTATAAGGTGCAGTGTATTGGTATTATTCCAGACAATGCTGCACGCGGCCATGCTGCCGCGTCAATACTGGTCGCCATCCATTTTCTATAAGTTTATAAGAGATTACATTCCGACCACCACAGCAATGCTCCGCGACATTGCTGCTTAAGAATCATAAGCAATCATAACTAAGAGCTTCTAACAGATAGTTAAGGCGTTTAAAGCTGTTTACATTTACACATTAGGAATGAGATCATTTCTCTTAACCCATACTTATCTGAAGTAGCAATCGCCGTCAAGAGTTGGCATAAAGAAAAAAGGAAATCAATAGAATACTAGTATCAAAGCAAACACAAGCCACTAGTACGAAACCATGCACAGTTGTGATAAGGAAGGGGGTAAGTAAGCAAGAACCAAGATCGGCCCGATCGCCCGCACTTGGTGATGGGGCCCGTTAGGCATGGCGGGCTGTTACCAGTCGGGGGTACGGCGAATGTATCTAAAACCTTCCTTCTAGTAAGAAGGAAGACAGTGGGGTTTTAGTCGGTAGGACTCCGACGTAACCCTCCATTCTTCCCAGACGAAGGTTTCCCCACGGAAAAAAAAACTCATGACTCGGGGATGGCAGAACACACTACGTGCGATGCCCCTGGTATTGTTAATGTTTACTGAATTGCCTTTATTATTAATACAATAACACCATTAATGTGCGTAAATACTAGCTCAACGCTGCGTTAACCGGTTGATAAGAAGCACATGTTAACTTTAAAATCAGGAGGAAAACAATAGATTTACCTAAACTATAAATCCATCTAAAACTCTTTCAACTTCTAAATCCGTTTCCTACATTCTCGGTACTGAAAATTATATTTGTTCCATGTATTTTAGGTGTTATGATGATGAAAAACAAACGCCCAGACTATTGTTTGAAAAACAACACTTCCTTAATAATATTTATAACTTTCAATGAAGAATCCACTATTCCACATTACAATCGGTATTGTTTACAATGGGCGATGTATCTCCGACAATCTATGAATGGATGAAGGTTGATATTTATGTATGTATCATATGGAGGAAATGGGAAGACTTGGTTTAATGTTGGTTGAATTAATTCGGGATAATGTTGAATATTCGGATTTAATTCGAATAGAATAGAGCAATCAAACGAATTACAGGCAAGTGGTAACAGCACATAGATTAAGAAAACGTACCTCATTTTTATCGATCTTTTTTAGGTTTATCTGAACCAAGAAGATATAAACGCGTCATAGCACTGCTTTTAAAATTCACATCTGGTTCAACAATGATACTTCAACACATTCGATGACTACTTCACATCCAATTAAAGTACAAAACATTAACAAATGAGAATTCCTAGGCAATAATACGTGGTCTGCAGTTAGAATTTCCAGTTAGCATCGCGTGTAACCTACTTTGTGCATATTAGTGTCCTAGCATTTAATATCGTTATGTCATACACTAACCTGATTTGGTGCTCTAGGAAATTGCTTTAAGTGCTTATTATCTGAGACTGGTTTTGTTGTAAGTTGGGGATATATTTTAGTGAGCTCTCATATTTGAATAAATTCTCTTAATCCACATATTTGTGTAAGTCTCATTAACCATATCAACAGATACTTCATCTTTATCTTGACGCTTTTCAACGCCAGACAAAGGTATCTTTATTCTCATAGCATTAACCATGAACTTGGCTCTTATAATCGCATTTTCAATACTAATTATGCAGATAACATTCTGCTTCAACAACAAAACCGTCTGCCACGCTACTGACCACTGTTAGTCACCTGAAGATCGATTTTTGTAGCTCTCTTTGACGCATGCGGTGTATAAAGTTGCCAGAATCTATAAACATTGCCTATTATTTGGATAGACTTGACCTTTATGCATGTTACCGCCATTATCAACGTTTCTATTATCATTCAGGTCCCTATCATCTTCATCATTATAGGCCACACCACCATCAGCCACTGTATAGGCCTCTCTTTTCTTACGCCAATCCCCATGCTCCTGTCTCAGCCTCCAATATACCATAAGAATCCTATAGAAAATTCCAGGTTTCTTAGGGCCAAACAAACCCATTCCCTTGTGTCTTGTTTTCCTTCAAACAACTCAATTAAGTTTCAAGCATAATCAAGCCAAGATGCTCCTATTAAGGCTTAGTACGCATTAACCGTTACGTCGCGTGTTCGCGACCTAATTACTGTAATTCTGAAGCTATCATCCACGCTGTAGACAAATTATATAGTCGTTAAGTTATCTCTGCGACCTTCACCGATATTGTGTTGGTACTTGGTGTGATGTGCTTTGTTAAGTGTGGATGTGTCAATGAGTAAGCAGGTTTATTTAGTAAAGAAGTTGTGAGTTCATTCATATTGGATTTTAGCACTGTTAGTCACCTGCTAATCAAAAGGTGGATCCTAGCAGAAGTGGGGCTTAGTACTGCAAGGCTGATTTTAGTTATGAGAGAATTAAACTTAGGACACTGATTAGTACATATGGCAAACTCGGCAAAATCATCGTCTACTGCTGAGCATGAGGTCCTGGGTTCGATTCCAGGGTCAGGCAAAATGTTAATTGGGTTTTTCCATCTGGAATTTCTCAGTAGCAGCCCGGAGTCTGGATTTGTGCCCGGTTGGCAATACTACCCTACTATAAAATGGGACTCAAACATAACTGGCGAAATGTGGGTGTACTATAGGTACACCTCTACCTAACCTTTCGGAGAATACAGGCGAGATGTTATATTATGTTCTGTTGGGACACTCCGCAAAATCATTTAAATACAACAGACTCTTGCTACGACACAATAAAGTGCAATTCAGGTAGCACAGCGCTAATTACCGACAGTTATATTCACCTAGTAGTTGTCTCTTTTTTATCGCGTAACTCTTATATCTTCTGAGTACGTTACGCTTACGCCCACTGAATTCGACAAGTCGATCCCGCCGCGTACCTTGTAGCGTCATACCTAAAATGCGGAGTGTGACATGAAGACAGGGCCACATAAGTTGCTCTCATTTTGGACGATCTAATAAACCCATCTTATTGTAAATTTTGTTTCAACTGATAATAAATGGGAAAGCTTTTATGATAGCAACAGTTCATGTTGAAAGTTCCATTTCTACGAAGCACATCACACGATAAGGTCACAATTAAGTTCAGACAGATTATTCTCTTAAAGTAATTTCATGCCCTTAATACTTATTTATATTCTTTATATTCCCATTACACAGGAAGTGTTGGATCCCTATAATTAGTTACGTAAAACATCTGTGTCTGAAACATGATAAGTTCTTTGATATTTTTTATAATAAATTACGTTTTTCAAAGTGAAAGCGAAAAGCAAAATGGGGAAGGAAAGAAGCCACCTTCTCTCTTGAAGGGGATTAGAAAAAATAAGTAAAATCCAAGTATAGATAGTGCAATCCACGACGACGCGCCCCACTCCGCTCCGCTCCGTACTAAAGTACGGCTTACAGTACAGTAATTGCGGAGTGGGGCGCGTCGTCGTGGATTGCACTATCTGTAAGCAGCGGGATGAGAGTTTTCGAGAATCGAGCTGGAGTGCAATAAGAGAGGCCTATGTCGGATGTCCAGCAGTGTAGTGCTGTAGCCTGATGATGGTGTAGCATAGATTAATACATATTGGAAACTGCAGATTAGGTATGCAGCTCTTTTAGCTGTCTTGTTGAGCCAATTCAGTGAGTGTAACGTAGTCAGAAGATCTAAGAGTTACGCGACAGAAAGAGAGGCAACTTCTAGGTGAATATAGCTGTAGGTGGTTAGCGCTGTGCGACCTGAATTGCACTTTATTTTGTCGTTCCAAGAGTCGCTTTTTATTTATATGATTTTGCGGAGTATTAAATTACGTAAACGGAGACTTGAAACTTATAACCAATCACTGCCAAAAAGATACAGATAGTGCAATCCACGACGACGCGCACCACTCCGCGATTACTGTACTGTTAGCTGTACTTAAAGTACGGAGCGGAGCGGAGTGGGGCGCGTCGTCGTGGATTGCACTATTTATAGCGATTATGATAATATTCTAGCTTTTGCCCGTGGCTCCGCATGCGTTGAGGTCGAAAATTATCCCACGGGAACGTACTATAGATAAAAACTATCCTTTATCCTAACCTAGGTGATGGCATGTTTCATCCAGATCTGTTAAGGCGTGAAAGGTAACAGCAGACAACTGACAGGCAGAGTAAATTTTGCATTTATTGTATGGTATAGTATGGATTACATTTCGCTTTACTCGATTAAATGATGAAGTAAACTGTTACAAGGCAATAAGCATAAGCAGCCTATAATGTACCCACTGTTAGTACACAGGCCTCCTCCCTGTGAGAGGGAGGGCCGTAATCCACACCGCGGGCCCAGTGCTGGTTGGTAGATGTCACATGTCTTAGAATGTTTGGTTCTGGTTTCCGAACGATGTTTTCCTTCACCGTTTTGACCTATGTAGTGTATAAGATGCTTTTGAAAAACCTTCTAAAGAAATATTTCTTTACCACAATTTACAAGGCTACGTTTATTTGAATATTTAAAAAAAGCACAGCAACCCTAACTCTAACGACGAAGGCCATTTTTCTGCCAAGACTATTTCCACGACAGTAAATTAAAATTTTCTCTCGGGACTAATTAATCTCTTGCAACAGTTTATTTAAACAAAGAAACCAGGTCAAGAAAATCAAAACCACAGCAGAAAAAGAAACTATTTAGTTGTAACCTTCACAATTAACGAACGACGTACGAGTATAACGTTACTGGCAATCGAATAATAGTATGTATATCCGATCGCGCGTTCGACGTTCGATTCTGGGACTAGACAGCTGTCAAACTCCTCAGACTTTTGAGTAAATGACCATTTTAAAGTATTTTGTGTGTGGCATAATAATTATCTCGTATATATTTCCCCGAGATGCAGACCAAGGTGTATCCTAACTAATATTATAACTGCGAAAGTGAATTTGTTTTTTTATTTGTTTGTTTGTTACGCTTTCACGCTAAAACGGCTGAACGGATTTAGATGAAATTTGGCACACTTATGCGGGTGAAACCATGGGGCGCACTCTTATTGTACAATGCACCCACATTTCCCCAGTTATGTTTAAGTCCCATGCATAATAGGGGTACGCCAAATGCCATCAACCGGCCACAACTCAGGGGCTGCTACTGAGAAATTCCTAATAGAAAAACTCAATAACATGACAGACCTGGGTATAGTAAACCTAGGACCCCAACGCTCAGTAGCCGATCAATAAACTCTACAAGACCAATGAGGCATAATCAATGGAATAAAAACACTAGCATTATACAATAAAGTTACAAGTCCACTGTAATGATTCACATTGTGAAAACGTAACGTTATGTCAGTAATCTCGACACAAGTGGGCTATGTCCCCGATGCGAGCATGTAAAGAAACGCCCGGTAATTAAGAAAAAAGATGGCGACGTCGTAGAACAAAAGTGTATTAAAACGAAACGCTTTTCAAGCGAAGCGCCACTGCTTTTGAATAATTAATGCTATCGTGAGAAATTCACGGAATTTCTTACTCGTTCGAGTGACGAAGATATTCGTCACGGTGGCCAGCGCTAGTTGTGACAGGGAAAGATGGGTGGCTTGGACACATGCCGAGGGTGCGCGCTACTTTCCCAATCGGCCCCATCCTACTCTTCCATGTATAAGCGATTCTGGTAATCGATTCTGGAACACTTTGTGTGGGATATAATTTCCAGTTAAGTTTTCTTTTTCTTTGAAGGATGACTCAATTACTTATTCTAAGCTCAAGTTTTGGGTCATATTACCCTGAAAGATATATTCTGGGAAGCTCTGAAATATGAAAGGGCTAATCTCTTTATTATTTTTCAGAATTAGATACATGCCCTCGTTATGATCAAATCTCTTAGTATTTAATAATTCAATCAACTCAGTTCACTCCAAGGGCCTATTGCACTTCATTTGATAAGCACTTGACTTATAATAATCTGCTTTACATATTATAAATTAAAGTCGCTTTTCCTGTCTGTCTGTGTGACCGCGTTGTTCTTCTAAACTACGCAACGGAGTTTGATGCAGTTTTCCCTATCATTTTGAGAATAGAATAGAATATTCTTTATTTTACAGGTACACTTCTGCCCAACTCTTCGGGGAAACAAGGCGTAATGTTATGTTATGTTATTCTTTATTTTGTATAGGTACATGCTGATCGTTGGTAAAGCGCATCACTCACACAGCTGCATCACCGATTTGTTTTTTTTTTTTTGTTCAGAATTTTTCATAATACATAGTCCGAATTAGGTTTACAAAAAATGGAAATTCTCGGGTCAGCTAGTAAATATTTATAAATTACTAAAATCAACAGCAGGGGCGGGTAGCTAGTAGCTAGTACAGATAATAAAACAAATAATGGAGCAACGCGATAATATCGCGTCACGGCATGTTTACATCGCCGATATCCGGACACGTGCGCTTACGCAATGTCACCAGCGAGTCACTGATTCATTGATTGTGGGACATTGATCGATCGTGGCATTTTTATGCTAAGTTATGTAAATTGTGGTAAAGAAAAATTTTCTTTTGAAGGTTTTCAAAACCACCTTTAACACCGCATCTCTTATTTGCCTCACCTGTTAGTTTTTTTTTTTTAGATTTTATCAAAAATCAACTTTTTAACTAGTTCCGTCATGCTCAACAACATGTAGGAGACTCTTCACGTAACCCAGAGGGCTGGCCTATTTTTTGGCTAAAGAATCAGCCTTGCAAGACAGCGTGGCAATGCTGCCAGCCTTTTGGACATTTTGCCTGTTAACAGCGATGCAGTCAAATTTTTTGATGCCCTATGATTCTTTCCCCTCCTTTTTATATAGGTTCTTGTACATATAACCATTATTATTTTAAGCTTAAATATTATCTAGATACTATTTGTCCAGTATTATATTTATTAGTTACTCGATAAATTGCACACCAAATTGTATAAGAAGAAAGGAACTAAGACTACGTAAAAGACCAAAGACCCTAATTGCGTAATGCACGATCAATCAGTATCTGAATCGTTTTGAAACAGATTGCTAATCCACTGCTTCATAAGTTCGAAAAAAAAATCTGCTCAACAACGTAAATAACGCAATGAATGTTGTTGAACTGTCAAAATGAAACGGATTAGCCGTGATCGTTTAAGAGATTGTGTTGCGTAATTAGATAGCTTGCATAAATGCTATTGAAATCATGAACGTGAGCTAGTTTTACCTAGCTCAAAAACACGTACTTTTTACAGATAGTTTATCTATGTATTACAAAACAAACGTGTAAAATAGTTATAGGAAAAAAAATACTACTTACTAGAGAAACAAATAAGTTGTTGGTAAAAAATTCTATGGACACATAAAATTGGGAAACTGCAAACTTAAGGAGAAACGTGTAAATCTGATCTTGAAGTGAAAAGCAAATGAAGGCTCGTGCAGACCAGCGCGACGCGACTCGAACAATACAATTTGTAAGAAAACTTCACGGTTTTAACAACAGTCGGTGTCGCGTCGCGCTAGTCTGCACGAAGCTTGAATTGGCCCATTACGGTTTTAGGGTTCCGTACCCGTAACTATTACTTAGGCTTCGCTGCCCGTCCGTCGGTCGGTCGGTCGGTTACGGTAAGACCGTAATAGAAAAAAATTCAAGTGACTACACTTGAAATTTTCACAGAGTGTGTGTACTATTATGGCCGCTTTAACGAAACTAATAGAAATAAAATAACGTTAAAAATTAAAGGGTACAATAAACGTGGTTTTTACTAAAGTATTTTTTTTTAAATATTGAGATATTGATAAATATTTTACAGTGGTACGGAACCCTTCGAGTGCAGGTCCGACTAGCACTTGGCCGCTTTTTTATTAGTAAAGTAAATATTTTGTTCTGGGAATACTTGCGCTTGTAATCCCCGAAGGGTTAGGCAAAGGTGTACCTATGATACACCCACATTTCGCCAGTTATGTTTAAGTCCCATGTGATAGGGGGCGAGCCTATTGCCATCAACCGGGCAGAAATCCAGACTCCGGGCTGCTACTGGGAACTGATGGGAAAACCCAATAACACTGCCCGACCTGGATGTAAATAGAAATGAGTATTTAAAACGTATCAATGACTAAACCTTTGTTTTACAAGTAACGTAATTACGGAAATAAAACGGGTTTAGTCCTGACTGGTGAAACTCACCCGAACTTTCTTCGATTCGAATTTAATCCTAGAGTTTCGGACGGAAACATTTATCACCAAAGTAATTAATACAACATTAATTATTCCGCAGGTGCTTAAATCGATGCAAGTAAACAGAATTATGGTTACCAGATGTTGGTACTAAACCACAGACGAATACAGATGGGTCACTTCGCATTTTCGGTATGAAGCTACAAGTAGGTATGCAAGTCGACCCCACCGGGTCGACTTGTCGAATTCAGTGGGCGTAAAGGCTAGTGCAGACCACCGCGACTCGAACAACAAAATTTCTAAGAAAACTTCACGGTATAACAATAACCGGTGTCGCGACGCGCTAGTCTGCACAAAGCTTAACGCAGTCAGAAGATATAAAGAGTTAAAGAGGCAACTTCTAGGTGAATATAGGTAATTGTAGGTAAGGTAAACGCGGGTGAAGTCGTCATGCCCCAATAGTCGACAATTAATCTAAAAACTTAAAAAAAAAATTCTACTGAACTTAAAATGGGCCGGTTTATATGGCAACATATTGTGGGTAACATATTGCACAATTGAAATTACAACACTGAGTTTTAACGGTCATGGCGTCGGAGATATGTTAGTCGAAACGTGTGTGCCCTAACAAAATCGTTTTTTCGTGAAGTTCAGCTGTCAAAAGTGAAACTCAGCACGTGGTTTTGTGTTTTGATTTACATAACTCCAGTGGGGTCTGCGGTAAGTTTCTTTGTTTAATGAGTTAGTTAAGTTTATTTGCTAACGATGTAATATGCAATTTGGAATACTTTTAACATAGAAGATATTTTTTTTTAATGTGACATCTATTGGCACTTTAAAACTCCCATTTGACCCAAAACCCGTCATTTTAGAATTATTATGACGACTACTGGGACAAGCTCAAAAGTTGCACCTAAACTCGTCATAATGAGGATATTTTGTGTTTTACAGTACAAAATGCGAATAAATAGCTAATATCGGGACTTTTACGAAATTGTTAACTCTCTAGAACAAACATATTTAAGGTTTAGACTACATTTGTTGATAAAACTGCGTTTCTTTTAAGCTTTTTCTTAGGGGTATATTTTACTCTGCTGGTTCTAGATGCACGTACACAGTCATGTTATTCGATTCAATTATTTTGTTTCTTAATGGTTAAACCCCCTGTTTTCTATAAGTATGCACTTTCTACGAGTGTTTTTTTTAGGTATATATTGGCCGCTATAGGCCTCCGCCATTCGATTAAGGGCACGCGATACATATCTACCGCTTTGGGTATAAGTAGGTCTACCACTTGCCTTTGTTTCTACTACGCTTGGATTACAATTTGTGGCAGGCAAAAATTGACTGTTCTTACACTATGCTTATTGTTCGAAATAACTGCATGTCGTCACGCGTATTGTACCGCGTCTCCCTAACGTGCCTTAATAGCGCCTGTATAAAAATTATGTTATTCAACTAGTTTAAAAATTATTAAAATCAGTTTTAAAACTAAGATGACATAGCTTCCATCGCTGTCACTTCTTTGCTTGTCGTATTCGACATTGATGGGTAAAGAGTAATCTTAAGTAAGATTTTTTTATTTAAGATTGTATGTACCTAGTGATTGCATGATCGTAATTTTAATTACAGATCATGACTGAAAGAAACTTCAAGCAAGAGGACCTTTTAAAAGCCATAGAAGCTGTCAATCAAGGGGCCACAACATCAGATGCAGCAAGAAAATTTAAAGTGCCAAGGACCACATTAAATGACAAGATTAAAGGGCGTAGTTTAGTCGGCTGCTCTAAAGGACCAACGACTGTTTTAACTCCGGAAGAAGAAGAACATTTAAAGAACTGGTTAATTTTCATGGCAGAAAGTGGTTTTCCTGTAACATCAGATCAGTTATTAGATAGCGTCAAATTATTAGTTACCAAATTCAAACGTAGTAACCCATTTACTAACAATAGACCAGGTCGACATTGGTTCGAGTCATTCATAAAGCGTCACCCTGAAGTGGGTCGGAGGGTGTCCCAAAATTTGACACAATCTCGAGCATTTGTCACGGAAGATGATGTTCGTACCTGGTTCAAAGAAGTTAAGGATTATTTTTGTACTGCTCAGCTACAGGCAACTTCTGAAGACCCGCGGAGAATTTTTAACTGCGATGAGAGCGCCTTTTTCTCGTCCCCCGCTGACAACCGAGTCTTAGCGAAACGTGGGTCTAAAAATGTTTACAATATAATACCAAGTGGAGAAAAAGAGTGCGTAACAATTCTACTAACAGCTAATGCATCAGGTGAATTGGCACCGCCGATGGTTCTTTTTAAGCTTAAGTCAATCCCTCACAAAATTTCGTAATCAGCACCTAATGATTGGGGATTAGGGCACACAAAATGAGGCTGGATGCTACATATGCACATGACTGCATGGTTATTATGATTAAGAAATATAACATATATTTTATAGACTGATTTTGTGATTCCAAGCGTTTGATTTTAGGAATATAAATTAAAATGCAACTATGTATCTGTTTTATTGAATACCTGCTCTTCTAACAGATTATAACCTGCTATTCTAAATAGGGATTTGGTTTTCTATCTATCTACCTAATGTTTCAAAGACACAAGTATGCTTAACAAATTCAAGCACAAAAAAAATGTACTTATCTTGAACTTTATGTTCAAGAACAGAGAGTTTATATTAGCATTAAAAGTTGACGAGTACTGGGAATATTTGACGAGTATCCGTACAAATCAGACGACTATTGGTACAGATCGCCCTTTTTTTACTTTTGCCTTAATAAGTACATAAACCCATCAAAATGATTTAAAAAAAATTAGTTACTTAGAATAAAGAATAAATTCTCTATCACGTCATGCAAAAATTGTCATTTTCTATTAAATATTTAACACACAGTAGCGCTTCAAAGTCAGTGATTTCCGAAATCCGACGAGTATTGGTACGTTTACCTTAATTAGCGCTGTGCGACCTGAATTGCACTTTATTGTGTCGTATCAAGAATCGCTTTTAATTTAAACGTTTTTGCGGCGTGACCGATCTGTACTAATCTGTGACTAAACCTCAATTTTAATCAATAAACATTTAAACTTCCCGAGAAACACCGTCAACTTATCGAATTTCGCGTAAAAACGATAAAATATTATGTTTTATTATTTTCAACATTTAGGTTTATTGATTGCATGGAACCATCTGAAACGGTTAAGCTTCCTAATTAACGTTATGGCCGACACATTTTCCGTTATGTCAAATATTATGGCTCCATCAACATAATATTAAACATGTGACATGACATTAAACAGTCAGACACGCCACATAATTTTTGAAGTTAAAAATATTGCTTTTAAGTCGTTAATCGGATATATTTACACAAACATTGTGCACTTAGCAGCCGCATATTAGGATAAGCTCAAGTTTCCAAATATCCACATGACAGATAAAACGCGCCTTTTCTTATTTTTATAACATCCTTGGACATGAATCAGCGTGCAAATAAACGATAAAGTCGATTCCAAGGAAACGCAGGTTGCTGCAGCTTGCAAAAACTCCAAATTATGTTCACGCCTCTCCAATTTCGGTCGGGGATAATCAAAGTTTCAATAAAAATACGCTTTACTAAGTTCGCTTGTCGCAAAAGGTTAAATCCGTCCGCCATTTTCGATCGAATTGCGGCATTAACTTGTCGAAGTTAAGGCTGTGTTCAAAGATATCGTTGTCGTTCGGAGAAAAAAAGTCGTTTTTTTTTTTTGATTTTTCAACATTTCGTCGAAGTGTTCCAGCTACCGAGTCGTTAGGCAATAAAATGGTGACAGTACTTATACATTTTAACGAAGTGGATGTCCCGGAAAAAGTTAATGGTGATTGAATGAGGACGAACACGCTTCGGTGGTCCTGAGGACACCGCCAGCTGATGCGAACTGAATCACTTTTTCTTTGGGTTGCCAACAAAATTAATGGACCGTCGTAATGTTCCAGGCAACCCCGAAATCTGTGTTTTCACACATAAAGTTTTTTGCTGCTTTTTTTTGTGCAACATGTAATCGAGGAAACAGTAATTGTCTATTAAAAGTTTTCTTCCGAGATTTAGATTGTATAATAATTTATAATTCAATAAGGAAATCATAAAAGATGAAACTACGAACGGCATACAGCCACTGCGTAAATTATAAGTGAAGATTGAACCAATCTGAAGGAACGCGTAATTAGCGCTGGAAATCTCTGTGAGCAAAAACACACTGTTGACTGAACAACAAAGTATTTTCTTAACAATTTATCTCCAAAGAGAATTTATTACGACATTTCCACAAAATAGCTGAATTATTTAGTATAAGGCCTTGACATGGTCGTGGGTCCCAGTAAAAACATGTGTCTGCCATCGTAACACTGTTATGAGAGTCGGGGCAATAAACTATATACTGGATCAAATTAAACAACGAAATGAGGCAACTGTTTTTTTTTTCTTTTAGAATTACATGAAGACTTGTGTTGTTATAATCCTAACATAACTCCGGATTTGTTTTGGTGTAACGTGAAACATATGGATCTTTTGAAGCGGAATTGGAGTAACTGCTTACAGAGATTGGAAGGACAACAAGAGATCTGAAAGACAAAGACAATTCTCAATATCTACTAAATACAGTAAAGATAATATTTTTTTATATAACAAAATGACGCAAGATTCAATCCCGTAAAGCCAGGCCAACGAACGTCTGACTAATATTCCAGCCATGACCCGACTTAGCTAATCTTACTTCATCAGATCATCTATTTTCCTCAAGCGACTATTACACAGAAAAGATTACCTGATTCACGCTTTTTCTAACACATCCGAATCGGAACTGTAATATAAACAAAAAGGTAACGAGAATTGAGGCTCAACACCTTTCAAACACATCATACGCAAAAAGAAAAAAAAAAAAGAATTTCAAACCAAGGAAAAAAATACAAGATTTCAAATATCGAATTCGAAGCTGGCAGATTTGAAATGTTCTTATAACATTCGAAATGTGTGGAGGATATTGTGGTCATGTATTAATTCGGGTTATGTGTGGTTTTCCTCTTCGGTTCATTGGAATAGGGCGCGCGCTGTAAAATGATTTCAGTGCCAGGTTTTCTTTACGATACTTTAATGTTCTCAGAAAAACTAATCGGAGATTCTCAGGTGATATTCCGATTATAAGTGTGTTTCTACGTGATTTCAGTAGCGTAAAATCAAAAGCTGGAAATCCCATGGAGACAATATACTTGGCTTCAATAACTAGTGTAAGACTAATATAGTTAGTCTGCATTCGGTCCAAGTATTTATAGATACGGTTTTCTGTTTAGCATTATTTTTAGAACGAACGTACATTACATGTGTTGCATGTCAATGTTTAGGCTATTTTTAAACATACTTGAGAAACTCAGAGAATCAGATGCTGATTATAATTAACATAAGAAAGTGTTCTATAATTGCTTTAGTAAATGGACTTTAAATGTTCTTTTTGGATAATATTTGTCTGTGGTCTTAGACTTTTTCAATTTGGGCCAAACAGAGGACTGAAGATTATAAACACCCCGTATTACATGGGACTTAAACATAACCGGCGAAATGTGGGTAGGTATACTAAAGGTGCACCCCTGCCCTTTGAGTAAACAAGCCGTGATGTTCTAACATGGTAAATAACAGCTAATTGGGGTGCCCTTAGCATATAGTCACTTAGTTTATAAGTTTTATTCCCTGGCCTTAATTTATTACGACCATAAGGTAGCCAGGTTAACACCGACCACCTCATGGTGAACGGCAAGATGCCATACAGAAAGAAGCAGCAAGTTTTTTATACAATCAAATTATACATCATTTGATCTACAAAATGGAGCAACAGCCAAGAACCAAAGTAACCCAGTCTTTTCACTTGACAGAGAAAGAAATCAAAGCCGTTGGTTGCTGCTGGTTGTTATTAAGCACGCTAATTGGCGGCGGCGTGAAGAGAGCGTGACATTGCCCGACGAAAGTCTCGCTCTAACTATGGGCTGGCTACTGATAACATGTTCCTGGTAATGCGGGAATTATAGCGTTTTAACTTTGGAAAGTCTTCTTTAATTATGGATTTTTCCGGAATGTTATTAGGGAAGTCTGATGAAGAAAGGTGATCTTCGAAAGATGTATCTAAATGCCCTTTTTTATCGAAATAAACATTTAAAAAAAAATTAACAAAAGAAAATAATCTATACATTCCTTTATTATGGGATCGAGCCTGGTCGAAAACAGCGAAAACTCTTTATGCAACACTTTTTTTGAAGTGAAAACTTCTTCAGCGGCGTTGTGCACTTTTTTTGTGATGGGTAATAAATGTTAAACTCGCGTCAGGACACGTGACCTGATCGAAAATTCGTAAGACGGAGAGAGAGTAGACCGGTGCAAAATTATTCCCTAACCATTCCAAAATATCAAAAATGCACAACGTTAATATTCAAGTTTTCACTTCTGCCGGCACTCCCGGAGTGCAATCACCAACGTGACAGGACTACTAAGGCAATTGATAGACATCCTATCGGTCTGTCCATGGACCGTAATGAAAAGAGGTGCAGGTTCTATTTTCAGCAGTTTCAGCTTAGCAGTTTTCAGTTTTATTTTGATTGAAAATATATTTTCAATGTCAAGGCAAACCAATGAATACCCATCGAATTCTATTTATTAGCAAAATATAACAAAGCGGAAGTAGACATCAGAACAATAGAATATCGATTTCTTATTGCATTCAATCGTATCGATATAAAAAATAACAATGACTTCAATCCATTACGTCTTAGCACGTAACTAAAGTTCAAGGGAAATCTTTGTTTACTGAAATATTACTATATACAACGGAAGCGATTTGTTTAGTGTATATGAATTTAGGCCAACACTTGTTCAAACATCTCTCCAAACGTTTGGTCCAACGCAATTCGTCAACGACCCAAAGTGGGGCGCCACGGACAATGAAGTGCCAGAGATCCAGAATCCAGCATTTTCACTGAATTTTATCTATAGATGGATAGTAAATGGAACAGAAACAATATTCCAGGAATATTAATATTAATGAGTGTTTCTGGTCGTCCAAATGTCGACAAGTGGGTCAGTTCTGATGACCTAGTGGGACACCAACGCAGACCCCACCATGGTTTCATGGAACCGCTCTAGTCGGAATCATGGAGATATAAAAGTAACTGTCAAACATATTACGAATATGGTACATTCTGACGTTTCTAAACCTACTTAAGATTTTTGAGGACTACGCCTAGTAATTTATCCTACTTTTGAGTCACTCTGAGAAAATAAAACTTTAATCAACGAACGCTAAGAAACTTCACTTTCTAATGTTATTTAACACTAATATTTAACCACTACGCTGTCAAGAGTACGTTAATTTGTTCAAGAAAAACAATGCGAAAACGCTACCGAGATTTTTGTTTGAAGTAATGTGACTCACTTTGAAAGAAACAGTAAACAAACACTGTGTGAATAAGCTTATTAATTAACCTACAAGAAAACTATAAACAAGACATTACTTTGAATAGAATCACTATAAACCATGTAGTTTGGACCAGACTTTTTAGTCTAAATTCTCTACGTTTTGGTCCAGCCTTTTCACCCCGTAATGAGGTAAGACTGTGGCTAAGACGTTAGGAGTCTTTTTTTTTTTAACGATTTCTTTGATTTATTTATTTATTTAAACTTTTCACACTTATAAAAAGTACAAAGGCGGACTTAATGCCTTAGGCATTCTCTACCAGTCAACCAAGGGTAGTGAAGAGATTAGATGGCAGGTGCTCTGTTTGAGAGGAACAAAGAAAAATCATTTTTTATTAAAATATATCATTATAAATAATTATATTACACACATACATACATATTTAATAAAATATATACCTATATTATATATATACATTATACAAATTCAAGGGAGAGGTGTTGAGATGACTCTACTCTATTTATTTTGATAAAAAACTCTGTAGTTTCCGCTTAAATGCATACCGACTGGTCGCCGTCCTGATATCAAGAGGAAGCGCATTCCATAGAAGAATGGACTGAATATGAAAGGAAGAATGAACAAAGTCAGAAGTATGAGAAGGACAAAGTAAGAGAAGATTGTTAGAAGAACGCAGATTCTTAGTGTGTGACGAACATAGATATTGGAAGTGAGACATGAGATAATTTGATCCCTTTGCTATCGAGTCGTGTAATTAATTTTTTGATGTAGATGATAGATATGTGGCTGCAGCCTCAAACTGAATCCCCTGATTTTGTTACTGATGAATGATCACTTTTTTGAATTATCTCCCGCTAAGATAGCAAATTAAAAGACGTCAAAACTACAGAAAGCCAAGTACTTCAATCCTTTCATATCCATTCGTTTTGCTTCGTCCACGTTTAAACATCTCTTTTTAAATCAAAGGAAAATAAAAAACCAGACCTAAAGCTTGGGCAATGACACCATAAATAACTACAATTAGAAGGAGGATTGGTTCCCAGTAAATATTCGAGAAAACGTCACTGATTCCGAATATATAGCTCTTGTAACATGCTTAGTAAGTAAGTTGAGATTATTCGCAACCCAGGACACTAGAAACACAAAAACTAAAACACAACCCAAAACGAATGACTTTTCTTCTTCCGAAAAAGAAACGTCAATACTTGGCGAGTTGCCGCCTCCGTCCGTTAGCAGCATTGGACTGAAGTAGGTCGATAAATTATTTATAACCAGCACGTCAGTATGCTGCAACGCTAGTGACAGCGCAAACAATGCGTAGCTGTTGCTGTAACGTGTTACGTGTCGTGTTGCATTACGGAGTCGGTTTTGGGGTGAGGAATGCTTCCGTTAGGAATGGTATTTATTGCGTGCTAAAATCAATGGATTTAGAGTTGTTATGATTATGAGATATTCCGTTTGAGGCTATGATTATAGATTTAGTTGTAATAAAGTTTAAAATTAATATCATTGCTAAGTTTAGGATGGTTGCAATAGAGAATCTCTTGTAAATATCCCGAGGAAAGTTTCAAGTTTTGAGCGGAGATGAAGTCTGGAAAACTCTTTTTTTCTTTCTTTTTTTTTGGGTCGGAAATTATCAAATAGCTTCTCCAGCTCTGGGCGGAGTGGGAGGACGTGTCAGACTCATACTGCCTAAAACCCACCCGTGTTCCTTCAGTTGCCTGTACTTTGCCAGGGCCACGGTATTCCTTTCGGTCCCATCGGACCCCTTAACCCGCTGACATCTCTTTGAGGCGCGCGTGGAACCCAAGGCGCCGTCGACCCGGGCCTGGTCCTTATCGCACGGCGAGCTACCCATTGCTCACCGTCCGCAGGCCCGCGCCTACGGTGGCCGGGAATCGCCCTGGGATTTCCGACGCCCAGGGTGTCTCCTGCGGCGGCTAGGGGCTTGAAGGGCGCGAAATTTGCCTCTCCATCCCGCGTTCCGCCTCCTCCTTCGTGAGCATTACTGCTTCGCACTAGGAGGTGACGGCTTCCCATGCCCTCACGCTCGGCCTGGACCAGGTCCGGACGCGAGAGATCACCGCCGCCGATCGCCTCCACAAGGACATGGCGGTGCCCCGCCCAAGCCGGGCAGACCTCCACCTTATGCTCCACCATGTCCTCCGGGCGATACACACAATGCTGACACCCGCCTTATCCGGAACTAAACTTGTATGACTTCAGGTGACTTCTATTCCCAAAGGTCTCATTTTATTTTAAAGTCGACACAATATGTAACTTTATATTAAGTTGTCATCGTAAATATATTCAACATTAGTAACGTAACTTAAAAAATTACGGACTATATAAACTATGTGTATACAACTAACTAAATATTATACAAACTAAAATATAGCGTCGAGAAATTCATCCGCAAGTCAATTCACTTTATATTAAGTTGAAATAAAAATCTTCCTTCTACCGTTTTTAGGACTTTAGATCCCAGCCAGCCAGGACAGTTTTAAAGAAACAGAAAATTTAAAAAGAGAAGCTTTTCAGTTTAATACTCATTGCAGAACTGTTTCAAATGTACGACAAGGTTAAAACAACGGTTGTTTTTATTTAAAAAACTTCAAAGAACGGACTTAAAACCCCAGTATTATTATAACCCTACTTTTTGTTTTTCCGGTCAGTCTCAGTTTGTACAAAGAGCGGTAAAAAATACTGTCTAAAATCACCAATTACGGGGATTAAGGATTATTAAAACATAATCTGCGGGTAGATACAACTGTAAACAAAGCCAATACACTCATCAAGAGATGAAAAAACCTTGCAATTACGCAACTACCTCCATATTGGATGTATTCCAACGGAACAACAACGGGCTTTATTGCACGTAAATCATTCAATGTGAACAGCTAATTGCCGAAGACCGCATCTTTTATGACGTTTTTAGGGTTCCGTAGTAAACAAGGAACCCTTTGAGTTTCGCCATGTCCGTCTGTCTGTCTGTCTGTCCATCTGTCCGCGGCTTAGCTCAGAGACTCTTCGTACTAGAAAGCTGTAATTTGGCATGGGTAATTGGGTAGGTATACATATTAATCACGCCGACAAAGTGGTAAAATAATTTTTTTTTTAGGGTTCCGTTTGCGAAATATTAAGCTTTAAAGTGCAAATTTTTGTTAGAGTCAAGTGTGTGTCCTGCCAGCTAAATGGTTGGTTTTGGATATATGAAAAAATTCACGGCAGTAGTATATAAATACCTATAACGAAATTAAAAGCTAAACTGTCACAGCTAAGTAAGCTTTACAAGTTAACGAGTAATGTTCGATCAACTTACATTTGATATATATAATTGTAATAATATATATAATTATCATAATTCATCCCAACTACGGAACCCTTCAATGTGCGTGATCCGACACGTACTTTGCCGGTTTAGATCATAGTCTCGTAAAACCCGATGTTTATGAAAATTACAAAGCTACATATTGAAAATTCGAAACCCTGAAGGTTTTATTACGTAACCCAGCGCCTGCTGCTTAAAAGAGAGAAATGAAATCAGGCCGAGGTTGCAGCGTTCGATTTGCCATGCGAATTATAACGGATCGGATCGATGTAATTGATGTATGACGTATCTACGCAGATCAAGAGTGATGGTCTGTTCGTCAGAGAAAGTCTGTGTAATTTTAGAATCACAACAAAAAATAGTTTAGAAATTAGAAATAATTACTGTAGATTTTTAAAGCGCATTTTCCTTTGAGAATAACCACTAAATTGTGTGTTAGAAAGTTATAACAATCAGAGATAATTTGTTTCTGACCTAAAACTCCCTGGCTGGAACAATCTGCATTGTAAACAGCTTTAATAGAGACGACATCCAACCACATTTATTGTTATAGCAATTTGAAACTTTTTCACTACAAATAGTTAATGTAATAACAGAAATTAAAGCAGTTATGCCTGAGTAAAAGTTCTTAATTCTCTGGCATGAAAGTTAGGCTACATGCTTAGAACAACACATTCTGAATGAGTACCAATTTCTTGAATTATTCAAATCCATTATGAGCGGTTCTGGGCACATAAGCTCAGAGGCAGAGTTGTGTCTCTTTTTTACGTGCCGTGATAATCTGCTTAGCCACCAGCAGGAACTTTTTCTACCACTATTTCAGCTGACTTCTGTAGCAAAGCTTCAATACATATATTTTATTATTTTTTATTTATGTATGATCTATCTATCCGTGACATCACTGCGGGCCCTATCAGAATACCAGCGCTGCGACATTTATAAATGTCGCAGCATCATGCTGAGATAGGAGCCTTTTGGCCTCGCCCCCATTTTAATTTTACTTTGTTTTTATTTTTGTTTTTTGAGTGTGCGTTGAGTACTTTAGTTTAATTTGAGATCTCCTGTGCTTGTCTCAATAAATACTTTTTCTTATTTATTTATTTAACCATTTATGTAAAGAAAAAGAAAAGAAAGAAAGATAATAATTTTTTTTTGACTCAGGTTATGACACACAATATTCACACAAAAAACAAAAAAAAAAAACAGAAAAAATAACTTATAAAAGTATTGTATGCCTCACGGCTGCGCCAAATAGGGCCAGTTCAGCATAAAAATGTCAGACAACTAGTGTCTGACGCTGGTTTTCAACTGGACCTTATGTTACGAGTGTGTTGTCTGTTTATATATGTACACACATATATAAACAGACAAGAAGAAAAGAACAGAAAAATACGTACAAAGATGATGCTTATTTCTAAAGAAATCTCTTCCAGCATACCTGCGATAGGACAGAGGGTAAAAAGAGATGTAGACACCGTCTACATCTCTTCTCGTCCGTCTGTCTTTCTTTCTTTCAATAGTAATGCAGTATTAATGTAAGATTTCTTTTTGGTCCACAGTCTTAAGATTACCAAAATTCCTAATTCACCTACAATAATATCGAAAATAACCAAAACACACCGGGCGCAGACCTGCACAGTTCTTCAAGTGCACACTTAACCAACTATTTACGGCCTCCGGTTTACGGCATAAGGTTTCAGAATGTAAATCTCTGACGTCAATGTGCGCAGGAGTGCGCAAACTAAAACCGAACCGCATTATGGCGGCCGATACACTCGTAAAGGAGGCAGTAAACTGTACATGTAAATAAAAAGGTCGCATACTTCACCCCCGTTAGGGACTTTATGTTTAACTTGATATACGTTAAACCTGTTGGTGGTTGGGATTTCTATGCAGTGTTTCCTGTTCTTGAAAAAGATTTGGATACAAATGCAAAGGCCATTTAAGTAACAACTGAAATATCGCCATAGATAATCTATCCCAATTTATTTAGGGTCGTCTTTTTCAGACTACTTTATTGACCTTCACCTCAATGTTCACCTCCCTCAGCCATTATCTCTCACACAATCCATGTATATGTCCGTCTCTTTTTGTATAAATCTGTTAAAAACAACAAAAAAAAACGTATTTTTCTTCCTTTAAAAATGCGAATAGCTTCTCACTGAATATCAATAAATATTATACTTCAGATGCACCATCATCCCGGATTAATCCCCATGGGAAACATTATATTTAAAAAAACAAATGAAACAGATTTCGGCTTACTACAAATTGTTTTTCCGATGAAATTCCCAACGGAAATCCACCCTAGAGAGTTTTACGCCCTGAATTTTTAGTCACCGTCCAAATTTTGATATATTAATCTTTGGCGAAAATCATTGAATAGTGTTTTTTCTTTTAGTATCACTCAATACAAAAATATTGAGATATCACATCACAAAGTTAAGAAAATTCTTTCGAGAAAATGATTTAACATGAAAATTTTACAAATCGATTTTTTTTTCAAAAATGGAGTTAGTGAATCATACATACCTAATGCCTAGAAAAAATTTGGACGGTGACTAAAAATTCAGCCTGTATAATATAAGGAAAACTGTACCGCATCTACTCGTATTTAATAATTAGCTCAGAACTGAAATTAGCAACAGTAATTTCATTATGAAATTAATCTCGTCCTTTTTACTTACCCCCGATTTAATATTTTACAAGCTTTTATTTTTCTCGGCGGAGGAGGTCGTGGCTAAGTACCTAATAACAGTTGCACGGCTTGATCCATCAGGTTAAGATACGCTTGCCGGGGTTAGTGCGTGGATGGGAACTTACCGAGACTCCTCCGTGCCTCGGAAAGCACGTTAAGCCGTTGGTCCCGGTTGTCATCCGTGTATCTTTGACAGCCGTTACGGGTCCTCAGAAGCTCGAAAATCTGACAACCAGTCTTACCAAGGGGTATCGTATTACTCAGTTACTGGGTTGTGAAGGTCAGATAGGCAGTCGCTCCATCCGGTTCGACTGGAAGCCAACCCCAACATAGTTGAGAAACGGCTAGGCAGATTGATTAGTTGTTACACGGGATTCCTCTTAACATCACGCCTGTATTCCCCGAAGGGTTCGGCAGAGGTGTGGTGACTTATTTAAATACGAAATAATGTATTAAAATACTTCCTTCAAGTCCTGTTTTCCTTTGATGTTGGATTGGAATCATTTTAATTCATTTAATCTGTCGCGCGCGCAATTAGCAGACACAATAGAATTTTATTGTTATCTGTCTCCAATATGAGACACCAGTATTATAAAGGTTAAGCGGTAAGGTGTCCGTTTCTTAGAAAATATTCGCTCAGCATCTCACTCATCGCGTTTCTCAAACATTATGCTCAAGTAAATTGATAGTTCCTTTCCAAGATTTGAAATATATTTCGGAAGATGAAAAATATATCCTGTTTCGTTTGTTTCAAATGTACAAAAGGCTTTTATGAGCTTTATGCCATGAAACATTATGCCAAACGGTTCATTTGGGGTAACAAAACGGAACTTGTTAAAAACTAAAACAAACAGAAAATCACTTTATTTTCGCGCCAAGTTCAAAGGATTCGAATTTGGAACGTAAACTGATTCCGTTTAAAGTGAGGTTTCACTAAACAAAATAAAAAAGTAAAGTTAGTGGTAGGTATATAGTCGATGGTCAGTGTTGTTTGGTCCAAAAGTTACGAAACTGAATGAATTTATAGAAATTAGATTTGTTTACGCTGCGCTAACGGATTAAAATGAATTTTATATTAATATTTATAAGTTAATTGGAGGTATGCGTAACATTTAGCAGAGCAGAGACTTAAACCGATATTCCTATATCCTATGTGCATTAAGCCTATAGTGAGGTCTCCATTACGTGTGCTCATAAAACCGAAATATCTTAAAAGCTATTAGAAGAGTTAATGTTGCTTGTTCTAAATATGCACAAAGCAATTCCGAGAAATAAACCTACTTAAATATTGTCGTAGTGACATAGAAAAAAAGAGAATAATATAAGGATGCATCCTTATAGTAACAGACGGTTTTAGACGGGCTTCCCCGAACTACATGCACCTTAAAATACGAAGGCGTGACTACGTGTTAAGTGGAAGACACTAACGAAGCGTCTTCCTGAAACCCGCCCTCTTTCCCACTGCCGTCCTATAAATATGACGCTGAAACGTTTCGGCTTCAGTCGTTCAGGAAAGCTCGAGGTGTGCACTGTGCCAAATCAAAGCATTCCCTAGTGACAACGTGATACGGGACGCGTAACACGACAACAAATATTTAACTGCAGAAGTTTTTTGTATTGTTTTTGAAAACAAATATTTTCTAAGTGATTTTTTGGATTGTTCAGTGAAAACTAAAGTGAAGAAAGATGTTGGACAAAAGCATCCTCGGTGGTAGTTGGGAAAGCGTGGTAAGTTTCACTTGATAATTAAGTTAAATAACTTAACTTTAACTGTAGAAACATTAGAATTCGCCGAGATGTCTATCTGTTGAACAATAAACCCACGTATTCGGATTATGGAATAAAGCTTACACAGCGGTGGTCAGTGGCAACTATTACGCAAAGTGCATGGCCACTTTAATGCGCTTAAAAGGCAACTGACTTGTCTATGGTCGCTGTCATTGAACTGCGGCGCGTGCGTGTCCGCTGTTTGAATATGGAATTACGTTCTTTTTGTGGTAAAGCTCTTGACATTGCCGCCTGTGGCCTTTCTCATGGCTACTCACATTCAGCCGTGAGCATTATATTAATCATGGCCCAAAATTGATCTGATCGAAGCATTTGAGATTAATCATAAAGATTACTTCCATCAAAAGATTTTGTACGGTTCATAAAAGGTTATCGGGTTTTAAATAAAGTGACTTTGATAAACTTTGGTTTTTAAAGTTGTTAAAAGTTTTTATTACTTTCTTTAATTGAGCTTTTCGAAAAGTACCTAGTAGCTATTCGTTATAAATAATAATAACGGTTTAAAGAAAGCATTCGAAATTCGCGTTGAGTAATTACAGTTGAAAACTGACTCCCTGATGTTGTTGCTAATGGGTAGTTCCTGCAGTTCGTAAAAACGGAAGCGAAGAGAAAAAAAACAATATTACTCTTTGTCAATGAAAAACGCTTATGACGCCATTGCTTTAGAAATTGAACTGTAATTTAAAATAAAACAAACTGTTATATAGATGCTATCAGATAGCGAGTGTACATGATTAAATTGGGAAGCGTAAAGCTGTCATTGTGAGCAATAATAACGGATATTAGAAAGTGATAGGTTGTCAAACAAACAATGAGCTGCCAAAACCGCTGTCAAAAGTTTTTTGTATCGATTGTTGTCAAATAGTTGTCGATATTCTTAATTCGTGGACCGGTCTTAGCGAATTTCGTCAGGATACTTTCACCGGAGTTAAACGTATCCGAACTGGATAGACTGCTTAGACATTTTCGTGTTGTTGTAACAATCTAATAGCTGTCATTCGTCGCCCGCCATTCCGGTTTATGGTTTCGAAAGTGGAGAGCTGCAGCGATCTCTGATAATGACAAATGACAATTTTAAAATGAGAAGCATTAAAAAATGTGCTGCATACATCACTGCCATTAGATTTTAATAATGCAAAGTCGGTCATGTAAAAATATGGCGATTTGTCAACGTTTAAAAGTGTAAATAACTGCTTAGAGTATGTTTGTCGCTTGAATTAAAATTGAAATAAATATAAAGTATTTGTCAATGTCATATAATCTACGCCTGCAGTTTGCTACTTTAAACACGAAATAATTAGTCAATATTTTAGGATTTACTAAATAAAATCCTATTACGATTTATTTCATTTATCACATTATATTAGCTTGGTAAGCTGATCATTTATTTAGGTTGTGTAGTTTTCATAACTGTAAGTTTACGTCAATAAACTCCGGGTCATAATCACTAAAACTGACGAAATCTGATGGTGCAATATGTATTAAAAAAACTTGTTACTCATCGGAAAAATCATAGTGACGAAAAAATGCGCGTGGGCAAGGTACAGTTAGTCAGTGTACAATCATGACTACGTCATTTTCTAATAATAATATGTCTCATCAATTAATGATCTTTATCGTTTCTTAACCCGTAACGATCCCACATTCATTCTAATTAGACAAACCACTTAGCATTTATGTCGGCACTTAATTGATCTCTCTGTAAACAGATACCTAATTGATGCATGAACAAAAAAACATAACATCTTGAATCAATCGAACAAATTCAAATTCGCGCCGAAAATAAAACCATAAACAACCAAATTCTAAATTTAAAATCTCAGTTGCACTTCGACTTTCGATCCAATTGTGTGCTAAAGATCACGTATGTATGTAACAAGTGCCTAAGAATAGCGGCCTATACTTGAACTGGCCCCAAAAATAGATACCGTTTGCCTAATGTTGAATATGAATAGCAGAACCAACAGATTTCGCGGAGTCAATCGCGTAAATTACACATGCTGTACTGTTTACGTTTCGCAAACTTATGTTAAATATATCTTGCGAAATGTAAACATTGAAAAAAAAAAAAACATTTGGGATTTTATTTGGTGTAAACTGGCCAAAGACAAGCTGAGTTTGCTCTCTTAATTATGGTGTTTTTTTTTTAATCAATATCCTAAATATAGAAAACAGATTTTGTATAAAATTAACCCTAAATACATCGCAGAAAAAAAACAAAACGGGACCGTTAAAATAAGTAACAGAAGTGTAACGAGAAATAAATGATAAAGTTAAGCTCAAAGCATTAAGTGTAGCCTAAGCATTACATCGCATAAATTCAAGTGGATGTAAGAGTATATAGCTGTAAATTTAAAAGAAAAAAAAAACGATGTATGCCAAGTTTTTTGCACGAAGTTTGCACATACGAGTTAACGGTACCAAAAACTGGGTACAATGCACATGAGGAACAAAATTAAACCGTAAGATCATATAAACAGAGACCGTTTTCAATCCAAAGTATCGACGTTGGGATTAATCACAGTATCGTACTGATTTCTAATCTTATTTTTTAATCAAAATACATGTTATGTTTTAAGCCATTAATTGGTTAACTAAGTTATTAAAACGTTATGCAGTTTTGTAAAATGGAGTTAACTTGCTTAATCGTAATTAATATAGATTGGTAATTGATTAAACATTGATAATTAATTTTACTTTCTAATTTAATCATTGGCGTAATCGGCGTAATTTTATCTACGGGAATTAATCTCTTCGGTAATTTGCTCCGAAGGCTGTTGCTTCCTTAAAACTCAATTTATCAAAAGTGCAATAAAAACGCGTAACCGTACGTATTAAACACGTTGCAACGGTGCAATAATAGACATTGCATTGAACATTCTGATGCGTTCTCTAAAATAACCTGTGACAAAATTAACAGCACCTTTTAGTAACGTTATCACCTTCAGAACTATAATAAGTTCCACAAATAACACGAAGTATGCACGTCGGGACAGAAATACTATACACATTTTAACGTGGTATTACAAAACGGGTGCACGAAATAGGACACGCGGAGCCAGCGTACGAGTAGAGTGGATACGTCACAAACACTCACCCAGCGACGACGGCCGCGACGCGTGTCTTTGTGATGGACAGTAAAAAATTACCTGAAAACGAAAAAGTACAAGGTTAGACGAAATAAAACACGAAAAACAAGAGGTTGTAGCCTAGATTCGAGGCTTAATTTCAGTTTTAATTATACCGTGTTAACTAACCCTGCTAATAGGACAACTATTTAAAAATGACCCATTTTACGTTGCGACCTAAATTCGCAACAGTGCACTGTTTTTTTTCACAACCCATTAAAAAAATGTTACTCAACACGAGCTGTCAAAATATAAAGTAGCGAGTATTTGTCGTGTCAGTACCAATGGACATTGAAACATGAAATTTCTCTAGCCTGTAACAGTTAATTAAAAAAAACATTGTCTATTTGATAATAGAACTCAAAAACTTACAAAAACAACGATTTAAGTGGAACTTTTTATTTTGTAAACCAGTTGCATGTTTGACATTTCAAAATGTATCGCCCTAATTTTTTTTACCAAAAGATTTAGCATGTTATATCATCCCACATAGCTTAGCATTAACGCTGTTATAATGATTAATATTATTTAAAAACACGCACTATTTCATCGCTAAGACTAATTTTGTTCTCTCCCGAGATCAGTGCAGTCGGATCCATAGCATTCCAATGTTTCATAAACACCATGTTCTAATGAACTCCAATAATAAACCGTCTATTTCTGCGTGACCCATTATTTGACCACTGGCTGACTACGTCATACTCTGGGATTCCAAGAAAACCATAAAAATATTACATAATAATAAGATTAAATTAAACCTCGAGACAAACGCCGGGAATATAACCTCAAGAGAGTTGTGCAAGCGAGCCGGTAACGTAAAAGCTTTTAATACTTCAAACGACACATTAGCAAAGCGTTTGCCGAAGGACATCTGTATAAACATATTTTTTATCGTCCAACCTTTTCCCGACCTTAGTTAATTTTTCATGTGATGACGTCATTATACTAAAAACATCTTTTGTTACAATTGGAATCGAGATGAGCGACCTTAACTTGATTAATATTGTAAATACATACCACACTTTTATTGAGCTTCCTAGACAGTTCATGGTTCTAGTTAAAAATTGGTAGCACATTGCCAAGTTCCTGTAGATTGAGACATAATGGCGCTCACAACAGGTGTTGTTAGACATGTGGGCACCGCACGAAGGGCTCCGATGACGAACATGCTGAACAACGTCGAAAATGACCCTATTAATAATAGAAAGGGACGGCAATACACCCTGCCTCACGTTCTAACAGTCACGTAGTTACGTTATATTGATACTTTAATAATAATCCACAAGATCACCAGACTTGTTTATGGGACAGCCGGGAGATTAACATTGATAGCGTTTTTTATGTAAGCAACAGTCACTGATCTGAGATTTATTTGATTCCAGGTGTCGCGAGACGACTACGAGATTGACTACAGCCTGAGCCCGAGAGGGTCTCCGTTGAAGGACACGTCCAACCTCCAGGATGAGCCAGGCTACTGCATCAGCCGCCATAACCCGAACAAGACCTTCCGTCGAGAATCTGTCATCGCTTCATGGAAGAGTTTGAAGAAGGAGAGAGAGCTGGCTTTGGGAAAGCGTTTTATCTATGTCGATGCTGACAGCTACCAAGATTACTACGGCAGGAACAAGGTCAAGCGATGCAAGAGCGACAGGGCACCTAACACACCCAAGGAGCCGAAGAAAGTCAAGCGTACATACTCTGTGTTGTACAGGTATGACCCGTCAGAAGAGAAAGTAGTAAAGGAGTACAAATATCAGTTGCCTAAGGATGCTGAACCTTCAGATCACCCAGTGATGAAGAAGTCCGCTTCAGAACCCTTCTTGAGGTTAGAGTCGTCACAGAAGAAGAAGGTGAAGAGGTCTTTCACAACGTTACTCAACATCAAGACAAAGTTCTTGAACATATTCACCTCCAAAAGTTAAATAATTGTAGGGATTTCATTTGGTTTAATTGCTCAATTCAATGCATTTTATGATTGGCGTTTTACTTTGGTTACAAGGTTTTACCCGCCATGATTCTAGTCGAAATTTTGCCTGAGAGGTTCAATGCCAGAACCGTCTATTTTGATATGGTAAAAATAAACAAAATCGTAATGGGATAGATCAACATAGCTAAAGATTGGATATTTTATCAGCTCGTAACTTTTGTATGCTTTATTGAAAGGTTATCGTTCGTAACTATAGTATCTACATATATTCTGAAGTGCCAAATGTATTCATAAACAGTAAGTTTAGTTGATAATTTGTGATATTTTTGTGTGTTGTGATATTTTTTTCTGAAGTATCGTTAAAGTAAGGTCGACTTACTTCAATAGATACCTAAAACCCTATTATAATTACTTCTAAGGATAATTTTATTACAATAACTAATGGTTAATTGTCCACTAAATTAATTGCATGTAATTTTTTATATTAATAATCGTTAATATGAATGTAATTACTAATCTTAATGGTTTAATTAGCAATTCTTTATATTTAAGATAAATATTAAAGTAATTGTAGAAAATTACTGTTTGCAAAACCATTCTTATGTGATTCTTTGTATTTACTTGTAAAACAAATGATATTACTTAAATATTCATGACATGTGATCAGAAATATTGATTGCTTTACTTAATTATTTGTATTTTAGTATACAAATGTGGTTAGGAAGTTGCAATTTAATTGTATTTAAAGTTACAATTTAATTCTTTATATTTGAATGTCTAAATATAACTGTAATTTATAAACGTAATTTCATAATTAACAGTATAATCAATTCATTATATTTTATACCATAAAATGTAGATGTAATTGTCGTTTAAGTACAACTAATAAAAACTGATATCTTAGCATGATTACTCTGCAATAAATACTAATGCAATTTAATTGTATTTTAATGATTACTTACAATAATCTTATATACATTTAATTAATGTTTTCATTCCTATAGTGTAAGAAGATTTGCTTAGTTAATCATAGGTATTTTAAGTATAAGTTATTATTAAATAGCAATTAGACTATGCTACTTATTGTTAGAATTATAAACATATCAATCAATTAATGATTAATTACTAGTTCATAGAGATAAATGATTATTAATGTGTTGGGATATTTTTATGGAAGAATTGTAAGAAAAGTGAAAGTATTATTATAATTGGAAGTATTAATTTAATTACAATCAATATGAATAAATATTTTGTAACATTAATAAATATGTATTTTATTTATTCCATGTTTGTAGAATATTTATGGAATACATACTAGGTTCCTATTGTTGGGCGTAGGCAAGGTAGATCAAACACACACAACATTGTTAGCGAAATTTATTGTTTTTGGGAAAACTGTATTGTATTATGAAAATAACTTTACTTATGTCTGTATATAAAGCATGGTTGTTGATACAATTGTTAACTAATTCCAATTTACAATGAGATAAACAAGTATCATCAAACATCTATGGATTGAACATTAGTCGGTACATTTTATATAAGGGTTGAGTGAGAACCGGGATATAGACAACCAGTACCGATTTTTACACGCCCTTTGTCGATATTCTTGTCTAGAAAATGAACTTATCATGATATCCTTGTATCCAACAACAAAATGGGATATTTATATTGGTCTAGTGACAGGGCAAAGTTAACAAAAACAGAGATTAAGCAATGTGCCCGCATATAACAGTTTATATTTTGAACGAATTGATTAAAGGCCGGACATTATGTAGCTGCTATTGTGTTAAATATGCGGGATTGGTGAATATTGTATTACTCAAGAAATATTGATAAAACATTAGGATACTCGGGTAGCATAAGGAAGGTTATAACTGTTTGTCTCTGCACCACCCAAAGATTCTTTTTTTTTCATGTGGTAAATGACTAACCTGGTGTCAGAGTTTTAAAGCCGCCCATGGCTCTGTCTTGGCTTCACATGCCGTCGAGAAATATCTCTCAGGTATGCCGGTTTCCTCACGATGTTTTCCTTCACCGTATTTGAAGCAAGTGATAATTATACAATACGCACATGAAGCCAAAAAGTCAGAGGTGCGTGCCTTGGGTTCGAACTCGAAACCAATGACTTGGCAGTCCGACGGTCACACACACCACTAGGCTATCACTGCCGTAAGCCTACCCAAAGGTTGACTGGTAGAAAATGCCTATGGCATTAAGTCCGCCTCTGTACATTTGTGTGCTTATAGTATTAAATAAATAAAATATTTAAAGCTGTGGGTGGATATTTGTATATACTTATAACGTGGCCTATTTAGGTATCTTTTGGACCCAGGTCCCTATAATGGATTATTTTGTATATGAATCAAAACATTACAAGTATGTAAATAACGCATTTATTGAAAAAAAAACACTAAAATCGAAGTTGTAGGTACATACTACCAAGTAAATATGTATACAGTGACATACACTTTATTTTATAGATATCGACAAGCAAACAAAGATATCGAATGTCAATCGCAGATATAAATTGCAGGTAATTTATTATTCAGTTATAAATGTCTGTATTAAATAAGAATTCTGCCATAACTTAATTGATGTGTTGTACCTACTTCTCATACGGTAACAACAAACTTAACTTTGTAGTTGAAAAGCATTATTTTTCCCATACGGAATGTATGGGAGAACATGTTTTTGCCACCGCAAATGTAGGTTGGTCGATTATTACCTACTCGTTCACTTTTAAAGCATACTTAGCTGTGATAGTTTTCCTTTAATTTCGTTATATATATCTACTACTGCCGTGACTTTTTCACATATCTAAAACCAACCATTTAGTAGGCAGGGGACACACACACACACACACACCTGACTCTAGCAATAATGAGCACTAAAGCTTAATGTTTCGGAAACGCATCCCTGAATCCAAACGTAAAATTTCCTGTCAACAATTTAAACATAACATCACGCCTGTATTCCCCGAAGGGTTAGGCAGAGGTGCACCTATAGTACAGCCACATTTCGCCAGTTATGTTTGAGTCCCATGTAATAGGGGGCGAGCCTATTGCCATCAACCGGGCACAAATCCAGATTCCGGGCTGCTACTGAGAAATTCCAGACAGAAAAACCTGGGAATCGAACTCAGGACCTCGTGTTCAGCAGTAGCGCTTGCGACCACTAGACCAACGAGGCATAACGTTTTTTCGATGTTACTAAATATCGATTTTGGCTGTTTTAAGCCTCATGCTACTGAGAAATTCCAAGTGACAATTTGCCCGACTCGGGAATGCTCAACACTAGCGCTTGCAACCACTAGACCAACGAGACAATCTCAACAATTAAAAATGCGTTGTGTTTCTCATACCAGGGCCTCAAGTCTGCTATTACAATAGTGTCAGAATGGTCTATCATTGACTTCATAATTGTTGATTATGACAAGTTTGGTAATCTACTAACATATTGGCGTCATTATGACTTTCCAATGGTCAGCCACTGACACTCCATTGAAATAAATGGCATCTATTGGTAATCTCGTACATAATGACAAATTAATGACTGACTTAGGTTAGGCGGTATTCTGCTAAAATTTTGACAGTTCCTTTTATCAGTAACCTACCATTAGAACGTCGTTGTGCAGTCATTGCTTTTAATCGTTACAAATATCGTGTTTGTGGAATACAATGATCGACCATTATGAATTTAGCAGATTACGAACTTTTAGCAAAATGACAATGGTATCGTATTGGAATGATAAATTTATAAAAATAGCAGACTTGGGCCCTTCGACAAACATGGCCACTGCCACTTCAGTGACATGTATAATTTATGTGGTTCAAACAAGAACCACATAATTATTATATACAATTTCTAAAGCCATCATTATCCTAATAAAACAAAACAGTATATTTCATACATCCATAATTCTAAAATCCAATTTGATATCCATAAAATTTAGCATTCAGGTCAAAATTGGAGGGTATAACCGTATAAATACGAATTTAGCACCGAGGTCGACGGGGAGTGGGCTAAACGTATTCAGAATTAGACGTACGCTAATATAGGCTGTGGATTGCAGATTACCTAGTAATGAATGTATTGCATTATTTATTAGGTGTTTTATATATGGGGACTATTAACGCACTATCTCGTTGGTCTAGTTGTCGCACGCGATACTGCTGAGCATGAGGTCCTGGGTTCGATTCCCAAGTCGGGAAAAGTTATATTGGATTTTTCCAACAGTAATTTCTCAGTAGTAGCCCGGAGTCTGGAATATTGTGTCCGGTTGATGGCAATAGGCTCGCCCCCTATTACATGGGACTTAAAAACATAACTGGCGAAATGTGGGTGTACTGTCTACAGGTAGATGCCCAACCCTTCAGGGAAACAAGGCGTGATGTTATGTTAATGTTACTATTAACGCTGATTTTGGTGAAAAAATGCAGATTTTCTAACAGCACCATAATTGCGAAACACATTATCAATCACAATCTGAATAATCTGAATAAATCCCAACAATGAAAATAACGCAATAAATGTTGTTGAACTGTCAAAAAGAAACAGAGGGTTGCTAAAGTAGCTAGTTGCAAAAATTCTTCCACTAATGCTACGGCTACATTGTCGCGATAAAGCGAACTACACTTCGCGCCCTCTCTCTCCCTCACCGACGTGTCGCTGTACAACAAAGAGCGCGAGAAGTGTAGTTCGCGATATCGCGACAATGTAGCATAATAGGAAGCTGCAGTATTGGTGAGTGTCATAAAATATTTCGAGCGAACGAATTAGCGGGCAAAATGCAAGTTAGTCGTCATTGGGTTACTACATATCTTTTAAGAGGCCTATTACAAAATTGCGTTTTGAGCAGCCGACGGATCGCAATTGGCGGTTGTAATTACTTTCATTTTGATTTACATATTTTGATTTTTTTAGTATTTAATTTTTATTTCTTATGAACTAACGTTTATTCTGGTATAAATTTTACATAATAAAATTAATGTAGTAAAGTTAAAGGAGATGTTCCAAATCCGGCCCAGAATGTGTACAGTACCTCGAAAAATCGAGAAAAATCCATGGAATTCGGGAAAAATACAGATAAATTGCTTAAATGCATACTTTTCTTGTAATAATTTGATATTTATCAATTATTTTTATCGAGTTTCAACATGGCGTCTCGCCAATTTAGGTACTCTGTGGTTAAAACAATGACAGTAAACCACAGATCGGCCATTGATCATAGATCATGAACTGTCTATTGTCACTTCAGTCGCTTTCGTTGTCGTTCGCGGTTTGATGTTCGTTTTGTTTTAATTTCTCGAGTCTACAAAAGACTGAACGAAACGCAGTGATTTGACAATTAAGACAAATAAACATGTCAAACGTCAATAATCAAACAACATGACAGCTTACCTCCATGACGAGTTTTTGTTGTGTGTTGCAATTTCAAGTGTACATTCTTGTGTTTTACTACCAAACAAAGCCAACTTAAAGTAATTGAATGATTGAAAACTGGTTTAATTGTGTTTCCCCATTTTTTTGTATGGTGTACATAGACGTGGCCGGGGCTCCATACATTTTGAAACATCTCTTTTACAGCTAAATCAGAGCGTTTTTTAGGACTTTGAATGGGTTTTTTTTAGATAATCTATACATATTTCAAAATGTTAAACTAAAATATATTCCCCTTTTTTCTTCCTGAATCGGCTCAGTTTTCGAGGAGAAAAAAGAGGAATACGAAACGTCGATTTGGTATTTTTTTTGTGATATAATCGGTCTGATCTGCATCTGTCCCTATCGCAGTCTACGGTATTCTATCGTCATGTTCGTGAACGGGCGCCGTCAGTTGAGACTGGTCATCTCTTAGCTGCCAGGGCTTATTTTTAATGGTTTTTGATTTTTATATATTTTTATACATTGTTCTCACATATAGAATCAACAAGAGTAATGTACCCAGGATTTTGTAATTTCTATATTTAAAAGAGTGTCCTTGGAGTTTCTTGCCCGTTCTTCTCCATAGAGATCTACGTTTTGGAATGGGCAACTAGCTTCAACTTTCTGACTAACTGACTCTTTGAAAATTCAAAAGTGCCTGGAAAGGGTTTAATTGAAATAAATGCTTTGAGTTTGAGTTTGAGACGGGGGCAGACTTGAGGTAAGAACGACGTCAATAGTGTTAATGATACAACGCAATCTGCCATAGGTTTAACACATGTTTTATATAGTAACGTAATACAAACTCGCACCTTTACATAAAAGACACGGTCATTAATTACATGTTAATTATCACGTCTGACAGTACGAGTAAGAACTATGAAGGGATTTATGTAAATAATGTTGTTCTTAGCTAGCGAGTTGCAATCAATTGAATCGACAGTCATCGGTAATAGCAACTGGCTTGGTAAGCAGTTAATAATCGCAGGTAATCATATCCTTATTAGCCGATTAATATTGATTGCTTATAAATACACAAACACCTTTAATGATTACGAAGCTGGAAGGAAATCGGATACTTTTGAGTTAATTATTTTTTTCTGTCTCTAGGCAGCAATTTTAGTGTGCCAAAACTTTAGTTTTTAGTCACTTTATTTTGTAAATTTTGTGGTTGTAAAATAAACTACAAGGGTACAAACTGTTACTGTATAAGGATCTGTTGGCGCGTGGACTAAATCGGAATTAACTCCGCAATCTTGTTTTTCAATACAATTTCTATGTCAATTTTACAAATATTTGCCAACAACACCCTCTTGTCTATGTCATTCAGGCGCCAAAAGATCCTTGTAGCGCATTAGGTACTGAGGTAATGTACATTTTCACGAACGCGAAAGTGTATGTCTCCAGTTTGAAACAATTTTTAAACGAGTTGATTGATTGTTTGAACCTAATTTTTTAGGACAATCTCACTATTAGGTACTCGCATTGATGGTTAACAGAATTTACGGTCAAAGCGTCTTAGGGTCGGAACAACCATCATAAAAAACTCAGTTAACTCCCATCCAAAAATATCTGACCTACAAACGAAAGCCAAAAATCTAAATTCAAAAAACCCCTGATACAGTTCTGTCAGGTGTAAAGTGGTGCCTGGCGCTGCCGTGGGAACCGGCCGGGGTTCCCCCACTCCCGTTGTTGGGAAATTTGAATAAAGAATGAGACACGTATCAACTCGGTACTCGGGCGCGGATGCCATGCTACGATTCACCGCGTAATCCCGATCCCGATGTACGGAGAAATTCAATTTGAGATTGGTAGGAAGGAAAACTGCTTGGTGGCTGTTAGAAATACATCTTCGGTACCTACCTTTAAAGAAAGTATAATATAGTATGTATTTATTTTAGTTTTTCATTAATCATAACACAACGCACACACACATGTATGTCTCAACATTTTACCAAAACTTAAATACAAAATTAAAGATTCTTTGAGTCTGATAGAAATTAAGAAATTACATGTTTGGGGTCTTGAGGTCTAACCCATCATCACATTTAATTGAATTCTGCCCGAGCCAAACGGTGATGACGCGAAGTCTGTTCAGGGGGTCTACTCCATAAGCGAAATCCGTAGTTCCGGCAGAAGTTACGGGCGCTTTGTACTCCGTCTCACTTACTGTATGTCCGTATGGCCCAAATGCAATGCATTGCGGTTATAAAAGTCCCTAATTAACCAACGGCTTTCCCATGGGGGTAGGCAGAAACTACAGAACGCCACCTAATACTATCCTTACCATACATACTCCTTTTGCTTCTTTTACGTTCATACATCTGGTCATACGCGCATGCCGCCCGGTTGCGAGTACTACGTACCTGACCTTTCTGAAGGCAAAGGTTTAAGGTCAATGTAGGTCACTATATGACCTTTTGTATGTTTTACATCCCGAGAAAAATATATTCGCACGAAAATCTCAAAGTTCTAAGAGCTTTCTACGACCATAGACTCCCACAAAAAGGCGCGACGCGATAGCGCGACGTGACTCTAGTAGAACAATTTCAAAAAACTTCATGGAAATCGTTCTACTAGATTGGCACCGCGCCTGTCTGTGGGAGCGTTAAAGAATAAGGAACTGGCCAGCAAGATTACACACCTCTTTGCTTACTTTATAAGGCAGACACGTATATATTAGGAAGTGCTGAAGTAATGCATAGCCGAAAGCCATTGCAAGGAGGTCACAGGCCACGGCCGGCCAACGGAACCTTGAACCCTAACTGCCACTACACCTTAACTTGATTTATAACTTAACCGCAGCTACTTGATTAACTTGATTGATCGTCTATTACTTTAATTGATTGCCTCTCGTAATGATCGCGATTGATGATTGCAACTTCATGTTTTGATAGTTTTGAGATTGCGGTTAATTTGTATTTATGATATGCCATAAATGTAGGAACACAAAAACTAAACAATACATTTATTGATAATACAGTATAAGCCCGTGAACACGAACAAGTAACGCCATCTGTTCCAACTCTGCTGAACTTCATTGAGCTTCTAAAACAGAATCTATGAATAGAATACCGACATTGGGACTCGGGAGATCAACGGACGTGTATTTTTTTACGATCCATTCCGACGCTTGCGAAATCCGCTTATAAAAAATTTCGAAACGGCTCCAGTTAAATAAATGATATTATAATCCATTTAAAAACATACAACTAATAAAATAAACCTAGAAACAAATTTGTCATAAATCTGAACGGATTTGCTGGCGGTTAGATTTTTATTATCTTTTTAAACATCAATCAAATAAAAAAAAATAAAAAAAAACATAATGCGTATTTTTTTAAACTGCTGCGGTAAAAAGCAACGGTTCCATTTTCAAAATAATTAAAAAGAACAACCATAGAGATCAGCAATATTGATTCGAACTCGGATTAAAAATCTAATCTTGCAAATCAGATAGAGTACATCTCGATGACTATGGGACAAAGAGATTATGCAAGCGAATGGAGTTGATTACTGCTTATGTAATTAAAATAACAATAAAGGTCAAAGATCGACCTCAGTAATTAAGTCACTTGCTCATAGTGACATTAGTTTCAATGTCATCGCAAATTTGATTGTAATTAATAAAACTGTAACAGTAATATCCTCGTATCAGGTAAACGTCTAGTTAAAACTATTGTCAATGCCTAACCTTGACTGTAAGCTCTTGTTTAATATACCTATTCAAATGTTTTTGTTTTCAAAGCGGACTAAGGAACATTATGTTGTTTATGTTTCCGGGGAAATAACAATAAATGTCATCAAGAAAAATGTCGTTGACTTTTATAAATCATGCTGTAAACGTTTTTAACCTTTTAATTTTATTATTAGGTATTGTTAGTTGGAAAAACTTAATTTAACAAAACAATCTAGAATTCTAGACGAAAGCATTTTTATGTACCTAACTAAATCAATAACAATTCAAGCAAGGTTAATATTTTTCGCTGCAAAGCTAAATTAGACGTGCAATCCAATCCAATTAGATTCCATACGATTCAAATTCAATTTTTAATGAATAAGTTGAAAACTCCCATTCCGTTACTTGAATACGTACAAATTAACCGTTCGCAGAGTAACTAAGACTTTCTTCCTTAAGAAAAAGTAATAAAACCAAATAAGTAGTTATACTTAAACGCAAAAATTTGTGAGGATGGATGGATTTTCACGCAAAACTACTGAACGGATTTCGAGTAGTTATAGTTGCTAGTATGTTTTTTTTTTTTTTTATGGATCTGGATTTAGGCACCTATCCCACCGCCGCGCCGCGCCGCTCCGACGAGGAAGCGACTAGCTATCAACGATTTTCTCGCTCAAGAAACATACAAAATATTGTAGGTCCCGTGTAAGTAAAAGAGAAACATATATTAATAGTTGATCGCCGACTGTTCACACCGCTGGCGAGTACTAGTTTGTCGCAGTGACAGAAGCTAAAGAGAGCATTGCTCAGCGACGCTCGCTTGGCGGAGAGAACATTTTTCTTTATAAAAACATTGCCTCTCACTAGGAATTTCTCCTGTGTTATGGGTGCGTTTACAAACATTTAAACTCACATACACAAACAGCCAGACCCGGAACAACTACTTGTAGGTCATAGAAATATCAGCGAGTAATTGCTCGTCGCCGTCGCGCACTCACTGCTCGCCAACTCGTTTTTAGTTGCTAGCCCTACTCGTACCCGGACGGTGGGACAGGAGCCTAAAGGAATAACGTCTAGAAGGTTATAAACAGTGCAGGAAAATAGCAGGATGTCCTAGGTTTCCATTCGACGCCAGACTAATCGCCTCCTGGCTAGACAGACAGAGTCGTATTCTTACAGAATGATCGGCCGTTCACATCCTACAAGTTATTAGTGGACTGACAGATGACGTCATTTCTTACCATTCCCTCAATTTAGTTAGAACCATGCCGTTTTAACTTGTTTTTAATGTATGAAGTTATAGTGCAGTTAATGGTTTGTTTAATAACCTGTCATCCCCGAAGGGTTAGCCAGAGGTGTACCTATAGTACACCCAAATTTCGCCAGTTATGTCTAAGTCGCATGTAACAGGGGGCGAGCCTATTGCCATTAACCGGGCACGAATCCTGATCCCGGGCTGCTACTGAGAAATTCAAAACATCATGCTCAGCAGTAGCGCTTGAGACCACTGACCAACCAGGCAGTTGTTATTTTTTTAATGATGGATTTGTATTACGATATAGTGTAGCAATGGGGTTTGTAGGTGTATTACTTGAAAGTCAGTTTTACGTTCGCATTGCTTTTGAAAGACGAGAAAATATCGTGTTTAGCTCTTCTCATGGGTCTTAGAAAGCAATTAAATCCTTATATGACGCGGGTGTTATAAACGGTGAAATCATCCGTTATTTTTTACGATAAACCCATCCGTTTAACCTGAGAGAACCATAAAACTATGTCTTACTGAAAATGGTGAGACTATAAACTTTTAATATCTCTGAGAAATATACTTTTAATATCTTTGTATATCTTTATCAACGATATTATCAACACTGGTGCTAAAGTCCGAAGACAACAGGAAGACTCGATACCGAGGTCCAAGTTGCGAAGAATTTATACAGCAGCACTTCCATTAAGCAAGTTTGATAAGCAAACTTGCATTCTTGATCATATCACTATATTCATTCCATTGCCGAGATGAATGAATGAATGAAATGCACCGACCCCAGCGTGGTTTAAACAGAGTCGATAAATCGAATGAACCCAAAGATTTACACTCGCCCCTGGTACCTCGATCATTTTCTACATGGGGCTACAGAGGCCATTGCATGTCAAGGAGTAGACCAAGGGGCGCGGTAATGGTAGGGAAGACGTGCCCTTAGGTTATGGAAGGATTTGCGGGCCGTGCCGGATATGCATGCAGCAATGGAATAGTGGAGAGATGGGATCTTTTAACAACGTTACCACCAGGTTGGTTCAAGTCCATCTTCACCGGTGAATCTTTTGGTGGGGTTATACTGCTTTCTCGGCTCTTTTCTATATCACTACTCTGCTGTTACAATATTTATTCCATAGCCGAGATGACGGATTTTTTTTAATCTTCTTGTTGCTAAGAAGGCGGTAGTAGATTGATCGGACAAATTATATCGATCGTACAGTCAGCTGAAGTGGCAGTGGACTGGCCATGATTGATGGCCGGTGAGGCTAAACGACTCCTGGAGTGGACACCGCGTATCGGCAAGCGTAGTGTAGGACGCCCCCCAGCAAGATGGACCGACAACCTTAAAAAGTGGCTAGGACAGATTGGATACAAAAGGCGGAGGACAGGGTCAGGGTGTTATGGCGTAGTTTGGGAGGCGCCTATGTCCAGCAGTGGACAGCGATAGGCTGAGTTGATTGATTGACAGTCACGTGGAAAAGTTTGTAGCAGTGCCTTCACTTCTCTGTCTATAAATAAAGTCCCAGACTCATATCGCCTAGTAAATCCTCCCACAATCATACATCGTAAAAATACTTGGGTAGCCATTACCTTCCATTCATAAGGTAGCCTCGGCAGTGACATTGGCTTCAATTGGAAATAATACAGCGGCGAAAAGATTTAGCCTTCGTTATTATTGTTTTGTCACTGTTAGCGGAATAGGCAATTGAAATGACTATGGTTTGATGTATGTGGGTGTTATTTATAGTCATTTTTTTAAGAGGATTAGCAGTGCCGTCAATTTTAACTCGGTAAGAGTGGAGCAAGGTTGGGAAAATGATAATAGTGACTTCGAGAGGTCACGTGATAGCATAAGCTTAACCAGCCTGTGCATCTCTTTGTGAGAGAGAGTAGCCATAATCCACCACGCAGGCCCAGTGCGGGTTGGTGGATAAAGCATAGATAAATATGAAAACATAACATAACATCACGCCATGTTTCCCCGAAGGGTTGCCGATGAATATTATGATGCTTCTATTATTTTAAAGCGCAGCGACAGATCCCTTACTACTACTCTGTCGCCTGTCTCCTCAAGAACTGAGCGAGGATCCTGCCAAGAATTTCAGAATATGTAAATGGGCACGCCCTTTATGCCTGGCATTCATTCGGGTATTTAGTTATTTTTCCTTTTTTTTTGTTTATTGGCGTGTGCTAGGCGACATATAGAAAATAATTTAATTTAATGTTTTATGTTGAGTAATGTAAATTATTTTGCTTATGTACTTTTGTATAGAATCAAGTTTTTCTAACTATTCAGACAGCTGTGCAGCTGGGGAGTTTGTTGCGCCACTTCTTCTTCCCAGCTAAAGCACTAGGAAGTGGTGAAGGGCGGGCGTTTTTGGGGGTCTGTCTTATGTAATTTTGACGTTCGAAAAGTGCTGATTTCTCAGCCTAGTTTGAATAAATGACTTTTGAATTGAATATATGGAAAAATATAAGGAGGAGTTGGAATTGAGGTTCCCTTTTTTGCAGCCCAAAATAGCAGAGGGGTTAAAACAATCAAGTAATCTCTACGCAGCACGAATACATAATGTGAGCAATATTACATCACGCTTGTATTCCCCGAAGAGTTAGGCAGAGGTGTACCTATAGTACACCCACAATTTGCTAGTTATGTTTAAGTCTCATGTGATAGGGCGAGTCTATTGCCATAAACCGGGCACAAATTCAGACTACCAAAACCCAATAACACTTTGCCCGACCCGGAAGTCGAACCCAGGACCTCATGCTTACCAGTAGCGCTTGCGACCACTAGACCAACGACGCAGTAACCCATATTATGTTTTAAATATCCAGTTAGGTAATGCTTATCTACATAATTATGACTGATTTATATGCTTGGAACAGTTTTCCACTCAAAAGTAAAATACTGTCAAAAACGTCTTGAATTTTTGTAGACTCTCCGGACACTATTTAGTTTAACTATTAAGTTATAAAAAAACATGTCAGTCGACTGATCAATAGGGATGATGACTAAAAAAATGTTTTTTGTCCGTCATGTAGATTATGAAAAAATAACGTAAGTACACGTATTTTTTCTTTTTTTATGTTATCACAACATTACGGCGATACATTGAGTTAAAATGTGCCATGACGTCACTTGCATGTAGATTTTATAATACATATTGTGACGTATCAACCCCCACTCCCCAACTTTAATGCGTTTTATCTAAGTCATTTTTCATTAATATGATAAAGCAAAAATACGTGTCTCATATTTTTTTATTATCTGACTGACATGACGGACTAAATAGATAAAAACTCTGAGACACCATGTTAATTAACCACACGAAAAAGACCTATCCCAAGATTGATTTTATTGTAAAGTTTCTACACGGATACCTTTCAAGTGTCACTAAAGAACCACAAAGGCTAAAAAGATTGTCTTTTTATGCATGAAGCAAAGAATCCAATTTTCACAATACTCTCTTGAACAACCAAGATTCTTTTATACATTTTTAAAAGGTATTTTCCTCAATGTCTTGTTAGTACAATATCTTACATAACTCAAGTAGGCCAAGCTCAAAAAACATCGAACTTCCACGAATCAATAACAATGTTTTTACAGTAATGTACGATACTTAATTTTTTACCAATATTTGATAAAAAGCACTAAATTGTGCCAATAAAATAACGTTGACATCACTCAGTTACATGTACCAAATTACGTTAACCAGAAATGGTAGAAAAGTAATAAGACGCCTAAAACAGGTAACATTATAAGCTGTAAAATTAAATGCCTTTGCTTTTTATTAGTGTCAACTTTCCGCCATGTTTGATCAAAAACCGTTTTCGTTACGTCATTTCTCATTAAAAAATTGAATTTGGAAAATATTAATTGTTGATATTTTTCATTCACCTTGTCGTTTATTTACAATCGGCTTTCCATGTTATAACTTATTGTGGTCGATTTCGATAAACGTTATTTACGTGAATGACGTGTTCTGTCCTTTAAATTGATTTGGTTTTCCAATATTTTGATAACAAACACATTGTTACTCCTGTTTACAATACTGTGATGTAGGTAAGCTTTTTATTATCAAACCTTAAATATATTTTTTTTCGCACATTTTGACCTTCAGAATTACATAGGACAATCCCCAACACGCCCAACCTTCACCACTTCCTATTAGTGTGTTAGCTGTGACGAAGAAGTGGCGCAAAAAACTCCCCAGCAGCACAGTTGTCTGATGGCTAGGCTAACTTACTACAATTATCTCCATCTTCTAATTAATCAATAGCAGCAACAGATGAAGTATCATAATCGCGCTATTTTCGAAATTTACACCAATTAAACAGTTCACATTAATTACGTTAATCGCTTATCTTAATAGTCAAAAGGTGGAAATTTTAATTTACATCGATCGGTCATCAACGCTAATCAATGTATACATTTGCTTGAGGAACCGAATTAATTCAGCATCAATTAAATCTGTGTCACAGATTAATTCAGATGGTTCACTCCGCAAAATCATTTAAATAAAAAGCGACTCTTGCTACGACACAATAAAGTGCAATTCAGGTCGCACAGCGCTAATTACCTACAGCTATATTCACCTAGAAGTTGCCTCTCTTTCTATCGCGTAACTCTTAGATCTTCTGACTACGTTACACTCAGTCACTCACTGAATTAGCCCGACAAGACGAGCCTGCCGCGTACTTGTACATAGCTTCATACATAAAATGCGTAGTGAACCATCTGAATTCATCTGTGTCTGAGTGTTAATCAGTTTTATTCGTAATCGACTGGAATTAACATTCCTTGGAAAGAGGGAGAGTAAATCTTGCTAATAGGAACGTGGCGCCTGCAATTTGCGGTTTTAAATTGCCATTATTTATACAGATTTCATTGAAATCGTGGATGGGTGACCATCCATTATATATCGAGATCCTCCGTGCCTCGGAAAGCACGTTAAGCCGTGACCACGGGGCTGTCATTTGTAGTTCTTGACCGTCGTTGCGGGTAGTTAGAAGCCCATAAGTCTGACAACAGTCTTACCAAGGGCCTATGTTAGCAAGTAACTGGGTTGTGGAGGTCAGATAGGCAGTCGCTCCATGTAAAATACTGATTTCAGCTGCATCCGGTTAGATTGGAAGCCGACCTCAATAAAGTTGGGAAAAGGCTAGACAGATTGATTGACTTATTAGTTACTTTATTATCAGCGCCCCGCGGTTTCACCCGCATAAGACTCGATCCCGAGGGAATATCGGAATAAAAAGCATCCTATGTCTATTTGGTCATGGTCTACCCATGTGCCAAATTTAATCCAAATCTGTTGAGGCGTTTTAGCGTGAAAGCGTATCAAAAAACTCACTTTCGCATTTATAATATTAAATGCTTAGGATTACTTACTACAGTTTGCTAAAATTTTCATTTTGTGTTGCTATAGGCAGATTGAAAGGTTTCTCGATAGCGTTTCTCATTTTTGTATGAATTACTCGATATTGGCGATCAATAGGGATGATGACTAAAAAAATGTTTTTTGTCCGTCATGTAGACTATGAAAAATAACGTACACGTATTTTTTATTTTTTTATGTTATCAAAAGATTACGGCAATACATTGAGCTATAATGTGCCATGACGTCACTTGTATGTAGATTTTATAATACTTGTGACGTATCAACCCCCACTCCCCAACTTTAATGCGTTGTATCGAAGTCATTTTTTATTAATATGATAAAGCAAAAAATACGTGTCTAATATTTTTTTATTATCTGACTGACGGACTAAATTTTTTTTTGACCCAGTCATCATCCCTATTTACCCTATTGGCAGTAGTATTTAATAACAGCAAAGACCTAGGAGAAGTATCTAGTATAGAATCAAAACTCACTGTGATGTGGTTGATGACCTAACTAATAATTAAAATTTCAAAACGTAATGCACGAATTTAGATACCTTGCGCAGAGATTTTTTTTAAAATGAATCTGTAAAAAAGTGCAATTGAATCAGCCAGCCAAAGATCAATATGCCCAAGAAATCAGGACATAATAACACATCGAAACATAAACATTAAATACAAATGTTATTCTCTTACCGAAATTAACAAGAAAACAATAAAATACAGTAATTTAACTCTTGCCCTCGACACGATAACCAGAATTACCTCCTTCACCTTTATTTACAAAAACTTCATTGACAGCAACCAAATATTACCTGTGGACAATGAAAAAGTAAACATTAAAATATATTCTTAAACATCAAATATTTTTAGGGTTCCGTACCCATGACACCCGTCAACGGGACCCTTTTACTAATAGGGCTCCGCTGTCCGTCCGTCCGTTTGTAACAGTGCTGCAGCTGTATATTTTGAACCGTAATATTTCTTTCTTTCTTCTTTTTTGATAAACGTTGCCCCAGACTAGGAATTTCTCCTGTATTGTAGGTGCACTTACAAACATTTAAAGTCACATACACAAACAGCCAGACCCGGAACAACTACTTGTAAATCATACAAATATTTGTTCCGTGCGGACATAGAACCCGCGACACGCAGCGCAGCAGTCAATCGCTTAACTACTGCGCCAACCGTGCCGACAGATACAATACAATAGCCAGATACTTGAAATTTTCACAGAGTGTGTACTAGTGTGGCCGGTATAACAAACAATTAAATAAACTTAAAAATTAAAGTAAAAAATACATAATGTGTTTTGTCAACTAGCTGTATGGCTCTCTAACTACATATAATGCATAATAAGCAGGTTGCGTTTAGTGGTGATTGCAGAACCGACAGACGTCAGTCTTTGGCAACCATAGTTACCTATTATTACACCTGTCCCCGTAAGGGGTCCCCTTGATCAATAAAATTGTCATCATTTTGTAATGTAATTTGGTAGACGATCAATTTGCGCATCAATGGTGTATCAATCACGTAAAAATTGACAATTGCAATGTATCGTTTCGGGGGCACTTAATAGGCAGGTATGTTATGTACCAAACAAGATGAGGAGGGAGGAAGCGCATGTGACTAAAAGAGTGATGAATAGAAATGTTGACAGATAGTCACTATGAAACGTCTTAATGAAATATGTAATGTTCAATATTGTACGGTGGCTAGGAAGCCTTCGTGTGCGAGTCCGACTCGCACTTGACCACTTTATTATAATAAAAATTGATTAATCTGTCAATCAAGTTTGCAATTTATCAAGTGTTAAAACTTTAAATTTGAGGTTATAACGACTTAACCTGTTTGAGACGAAGATTTATTCGCTTTCAAGAAATTATCTTGATGTCAAAACGGGAAGGGTTTTGACAGTGATAAAAAGATACATTAAGGCCGCTTGTCCACCGCACCGTGAACGGGACGTCAATGTGAACGAGATAGCGACATATTTACTATGGCCACGTAATCTCGTTTCTCATTGACGTCCCGTTCACGGTGCGGTGGACAAACAGTGTAAGGCTTGATGCAGAACGACTTATTAATATTAAGTTATGACCTACTTAAGCACAATTAACTTTAAGAAACACGATTTACATAATTGTTTCTATGTAAAACTTTTGAAGTTGATAGGCAATTAGTTATAAGATCGTTTATAAATCAAGAGGACCAGAAAATATTCGCACAAATAGCATATACTGCGCACACTGACGAACGGCAGAAGGTCAGTTTCTAACAAATATACTTTCTGAGTTTATCTTGGACATTACTGACATCGATAAAGGAAAACATCGTGAGGGAATAATAGTTCTGAAATCGTCAACCATCTTTAGCAAGCCTGGTGATCATTCTCGTGCCTTCTCGGATGAGAAGAGGTCTGACCAGTGGTACAATAAAAGGCTGGTACTATTATTAGTACCTGGGCGAACGAGCTCTGCTCGGGTAAAAATAGAGAAAACGGATTTTCCTAGATATGAGACCTAGCTAGATCGATTTTTCGCCCCCGTAAGCCCCTATATTGCAACTTTCATCGAAATCGTTAGAGCCGTTTTCGAGAACGTGATACAAATATTGCTCAGTTAATAGTATAGGCTATAGGATAACACAACGCCTAAACCACTGAAAATAGAAACGCGAAAGGTGTTGAGAAAGGATTTTTCGAAACTCAACTCCTGATCTGGAGAAACAGGCAGTAGGTACAATTATAATGCAACGCGAGTCGAGAGCCACAGCTAGTATCAAAGACAATAAAAACATTGGTGTTAATTAACACACCAAAGTAAACAAAAATGAGTACCTAAAAATGGAAAGGACATGTTTCATTTTCGGCCATAAACAGTACAGTACTTAATGAAAAAAAAGAAAAAATATCCACGTATTGGGGAAAGATATTCTTCCCTGAATATTCCACAGTTTTTTTCGGCACAATACATGATAGTAGACAGTAATTAATTTCGAATAACAAACACCTGCATGCATGCACACGTATCTGGGTGTGTAGGCCAGCGAGTTTTCTCACTTGTGAATAAATTACAATAATGCAATCATAATTTATTAATCATTGGCCCATTATTATAATCCGAGTCATCGAGAATTCCGTGTTGTTATTTGAGCTGTGTGCATAAAAATGCATGTCTGAATTCTAGACAGAAGACGGACTAAGCTAAACTTTACATGGTGAAAGAAAGGAAAGAAAAAAAAAAACCCAGGTTATGGCACTCAAAAAAACCTCATGGCTGCGCTAAATAGGCCAGTGCTGAAGCCTACATGTCGTCCACAACTTAACATGAGCTACCAATAGACCACTGTGATCACAGGAAATTCCCAATTCACAGAAAAAAACAGACTGTTGGATTTCAACTCTCGGCGATAAGCAGAGCGTTGAAAATCCATAATATCACGCCTTTATTCCCCGAAGGACCAGGCACCCACATTTCGCCTGTTATCTTCAAGTCCATGTAATACTGGGCAAGCCTATTGCCACTAACCGGGCACAAATCCAGACTCCTTGCTGCTACTGAGAAATTCCAGATGGATAAAACACAATCACACTTTTCTCGACCCCTAATCGAACCCAACACCTCATGCTCAGCAGTAGCGCTTGCGAGGTTTCCTTACGCCTGAATTAAAAATGTAATAATAAAATACGTCCTATATCTGTATTATATAAAAACCCACTAACAACCGCTTAAGGGGGATGCGTGCGCTAAGGTAGCCGGCGAAATTCAAATTTTCTTACGTTTTTTGCAAGTTGCAGGCCAGTGTCTGTTGTATGTTTATAAAAATTTGATTCGCGACCGTAACAAATATGGTTTTACAGAATTATAATAATTTTAATCAGCAATACAACTCCTTAATTTAGCATTATCCTCAAATGTCATGATTTCATGAAATAGTCATTCAATAGGATTAGATGAACTAAGAGAGTTGTATTGGTGATTTTAAGGATTATAATTCTATGAATAAACATTTGATACGGTTACGAATCATATTTAGATCATCAATTCATCATACAACCTGCAAATTGCGAAATTTCGCGAGCTACCCTGACGCTTCGCCTTAAATAGCTTCATCTCGCAGCTTCCATATTTATATTGTTGACTTGCCAACAATGAACTTCGTTATGTCGACGATCTAAACTGTACATGTTTATTACAATACCGGTATCATAAAATGCTAAATAGTATTTTAATATAGTCTTACATAACAAGACTTACGAGTTTTACACCAGAGATGAACTATGAACTAAAACGCTACTTTATTATAGACTAGCTGTGTCCCGGTTTCACCCGCATAAAATGCTCTCTATCCCGTGGGAATATCGGGATAAAAAGTTTTCTATGTCCTAATCCAGGTCATGGTCCCTTGTTTGTTTGTTCGCTATGGACTCCGAAATCGCTAGACCGATTTTGATGAAACTTTGGTAGGGTGTTTTGAAGACAGGCGAGGGCTTTCTGGCCCAAAATATCTTATACTTATATAAAAAAGGGGCATTGCAACTTTAGGTGCAGCTAGTATTGTCCTAGCTAATATTATAAACGCGAAAGTATGTTTGTATGTTTGTTACGCTTTCACGCTAAAACGGCTGAACGGATATGGATGATATTTGGCACGAGGGTAGAACATGACCTAGAAAAGGACATAGGCTAATTTTTAAACTGGTTTGCAGACGAATATAGTTAGGATTCCGACCGATTAGTGTCTTATCTTATAGTTTTCTCTTTAATATGTCACGGTTAGACCCTAAGCTAAGCTAACTGAGAGCAGTGGTGGCCCAGTGAGAGCAGTGAAGGCCCAGGGGTAACTGCCCTACTTACCAGTTGTAGGTCGTTGGTTCGAACGCAGACAGGCGCTTTACTTTATCTAAATTATTTCATCACCACTGCTCTCAAAACGAAGGAGGAGGATAATGCTGTAGACCCTACCTCTATAATAGTCTCCATAACGAAATTTAAGAGGGAACAGGGGCTGCGAGGAATTTGAAAAATAGGTATTTGAAGAAACTATTGCCGTCGCGAAAAACCGAGTTAAACCCCGTAAAGTGCGATAGGGACAACTGCAGCTCAGACCGATTATATCACAAAATTTTTGACGAAAACGACGGTTGGCATTCTCCTTTTTTCTCCTCGAAATAAGCCGATTTAATAATTTTTTACATTAAAATTTTAAGAAAGAGTATGTCTAGGTTCCTATTATTTTCTTTTATGCTAAAAACTTTTCCGAATTAGTCTGGTAGTCCTCTAATCACGGCGGTAAAAATGGGGCATTTTTGTAATTTTTGGAGGGTCATAGTTTCCTTACTTATTAATTGCTGAAAAAAGGAAATGACAGGGACATGCCTATAGAGACCCTGATTTTATACAAAAAAAATGACAGCTCTAGAGGCATTATTCAGGAAGAAAAACGGGGAATACGTTTGTATGGAGAATCGCGGGCCCTGTTCCCTCTTAAGGCACTATACATGAACACGTAAGGACAGAACCAACCGACAAACTATAAAAAACAAACACGTTTGAAGCTAAACGATAAGGCATAGAGAACTGAACTTAAGTCATAATAACAAGACACTTTATAGAGTTGCTTCTACTTCAAGATTATAGCGTGACTGTTCGGCCTTGGCAGCGGAGCCGCCGAGTCTACGGCCACAGTACAATAACTACGAACATAACCTACCTAGTGGAGCCAATCTCTGTGTATCTAACAATATAGATGTTTGTCTTGTGAGTTATAACGGTTACCGTGTTACGTGAAAGAATAACGAGGACTTTTAGGACTTTTTTGGTGTCTGAGGTTAACCAACGATTTAATTTAATCTCACAGTAGCTTTAAGAGTCCTATTACATTTTTTTACGGAAATTCATGATTTTTGACCATGCAATTTTCAGCAGCAGTAAGATATTTTAATTATTTGATTATAATAACTATATTGCCATTCTCTTTCTTGTAAGTTGGAGTTACACATTATTTTCGTGTAATTTGCTGAATTGACGCGGAATATATAGTACTTTAATTTAATTTATTGTAATTTTGTCTTATTATATTGAGAAACAAAAACTAATGAAACGTATTCACTTTAGATCGAAGTTTTATATCGTATTAGTTTATTTGATTTAATTGTGTTTATTTGGAATATAATGGACATGAAAATCAAGACATTTATTGGTTTTCTTTACGACTTTTCCCTGAAAACTCAAGGAATTTAAAGAAATTCTAGAACTCCAATAAACAAGTAAAACATTCAAATTATCGTTTAGTAACTTTCACTTTTATTAGAACTGAATGAAACAATGTGAATTTGAGCGTCAAAGTTCCATTGCCGACGTTTTTCCTTGTAAACTGAGTTCGTAAAATATTCATAGTAAATTACACGACAAGAAAAGTTAAAAGGTGTAACTCCAACTTACAATAAAGAGAATGGCACTATCGTTATTCATAATCAGATAATTCAAATATCTTACTGCTGCTGAAAATTACAACGTCAAAAATCACGAATTTACGTCAAAAATGTAATAGGACTCTTAACAGGTGAAATTTCGCGGATTTATACCTAGTATTATTAGCTGCGCCACGCGGTTTCAACAGCATAATTCTCGATGCCGTGGAAATATCTGGGTAAAAAATCCTCCTATGTCCTGATGTCATGATGGCCCAGCGGCTAAGGCCTCGCCTCTCATGCATGACAACCTCATGAATGAGAGGCGAGGCCAAATCCGAGCAAGTACCAATGTGATTTTTTCAATTCATACGTACTTTCTGAGTTTATCTTGGACATTATTGACATCGGTGAAGGAAAACATCGTGAGGAAACATGGACTTATAGTTATTTAGGGGCATGATTGAGGAACAGGGTGTAAAGTTCACTCATCCACCATAGAAAAGGAAGGATCCTCCGACCAGACGGGTGTTGTGTCTGGCGGGCCGACTGCCCGACTGTTGATGTCGGATATCTAATTGCGCGATGCAGGATTTGTGTGACGTCATGTCTTTGATGTGTAGTTCGTATATGGCGGTGTAACCGCTACAGTTACTATAAGTCTTAAGTCTGAAATCACCAACCCGTCTTGAGCAAGCGTGGTGATCAGTGCTCGTGCCTTCTCTGTATGAGAAGAGGCCTTTGCCCTGCAGTGGAACAGTACCTAATAGACTGGTAGTTTTTTTTAATGTCCTAACCCAGGTCATGGTCTGCTCTAGTGCCCATCCAAATTCGTTCAGCCGTTGTAGCGTGAAAGCGTAAAGGCTCGTTCAGACCAGCGCGACGCGACGGCGCGACACGACACGAACAATACAATTTCTAAGAAAACTTCACGGTATAACAATAGCCGGTGTCGCGTCGCGCTAGTCTGCACGAAGCTTTACAAACAAACAAACTCACTTTCGCATTTATACTTTTAGTTATGATTATTTTGTATGTGTTTTTTGTTCATATTCTAGAAGGCACACCTGTTTAGGTCAGCTATACGAATTTCACAAAATATTTGACCTAGGTCTTATGGGGAGCCGTGAAAATTGATTCTAAATAACGCAATGAATGTTGTTAGACCAGTTAGACTGTCAAAATGAAACAAATTTGTCGTAGTCGTTTACGAAAATGTGTTGCGTAATTAGATAGCAGATTTACCAAGGGGTATCGTAACTGGGTTGTGGAGATCTGATAGGCAGTCGCTCCATGTAAATTACTGGTATACTGCTGCACCCGGTTAGACTGGAAGCAGACCCCACCGTAGTTTGGAAAAGGCTAGGGCTAGGCAGATGACTGCAGTAGTATCGACATGGATAGATACGCAACTTGAGCTTTTTGCTGCGGCTCAGTGGGTTACCCCACTGAGCCGCATCAAAAAGCTCAGAGGTCGGGAAAAAGCAAAAATTTCCGACATTCCTTCTTAATTCCGGAGGCTAGCATCACACATGTGTGCTGTGCAATCGTGAATGGAACCTTCGAGTCAACACTAACCAATATTATTTGACAGTAGAAGTAGATAAAAAGCTTATAAAAGCTTGGTAAAGAGCTTTAACATGAAACGCTTCATTTTATTTACATTTCTCAGCTTTGCTATTGTGTAAAGTCTGTAATAAAAATACGAAATCACAATACAGAGCTACACTTGCAAAAATAAATCTTTATTGATAAAATTTCACAAAAGTATCTTCGCACGTAAATCACAATAAAATCGTCGCGACTGATCGTAACGCCCCAACTCGAGGTGTGGTGAATAACAATTCCTTCTGAAGTCTAGACAGTGCCTCAGATAGGTACACTGTACACGTACGGTGTACCTACTTATCTGTCTCCGAATCTGTAGGATCTATACATCGATTTAGGGAGAGCGTCAGACTGGAGCCGAGTGACTAATGTCCAGGAAGTTACGCCCTTTACAGATATCCGATCGATGCACGGATATTCTCCAAAATTTCGTCTTGGGGAGTCGGTTCGGATCCCAATTTCCCTCTACGCTTATGATACGTGCCAAATCGAATTTGTCGAAACTCCTTGTCATTCTTGCAATGGATAATGGGGTCATCAATTAAAAATGTTTCGAGGTTCGATTTAAAAAGTAACTCCAGTTCAAAGGTCCTTTGTCATTAAAAGTAGTAACTTTCTAAACATTCAAGTTTCAAATCAAACAGGACGTCGAACACAAAAGGAAATAGTAATACTAAGAAAAAATATGAAAAATATGTGATCACTATCACATAATTAATTTATCTGTTGTTGTATTTTTAATTATTTTTACCTATTGTGGTATAGTAATTTTATTCTAGGTGCATCGTCTTCGCATATAATTATATAACTAATGTAGTACCTATACAAAATATTGTAAGACATTTTAAAAGAGGAACGGTAGAGTTTCTTGCCCATTCTTCTCCATGCAAAAACTACCTTTTGGAAGGAGCGACTAGAATCTTTTTTTTTTTTGTAAATTTTGACGTTCAAAAGTGCCTTTTAAAGCCCATTTGAAATAAATGATTTGAATTTGACTTTAAGCAGAAACTCAGAAAGTAATTAGTCGCCAGAGGGTTGGTCCAACAAGCGACTGATAATTAAATCGATCTAATCCCACTAAACCCTTTGTAGGTCTCTATACGATTTCATGATCGTCTGAACGCGACACGGCACTTTATCTTTGAGCGAATCTATCAATTTGTTGGAGGTAGATAGAGTGCTGTTTTTCATGAACCTGGAGTAGGATCAACAGGTATTTGATGAAGTCAAGCGAGGAATGATCCGGTAACAAATTAGCATGACAAAGCGTCCACGACACAGCTTTAGATCGGCTCCATTCGCCTCTGCTCGCGCCACGTCATCGCATTTTGTGTACACTTTCAGAAGTTGTTCAACGAGTTTGTCGGCAATTGAGTGCGACATGGCTAATTTATGGTACAAATTGCTTTTAGGTTTACCGTCCGTTTGGACCGTTGGGTCTTTACTACTCTAAAATATAAAAACTTTAAAAAACAACCGACTTCCAGAAAAAACAATAATTTCGGAAGTCGGTGTCAAAAAACGAAAATCCAAAACCAAAGACACCGACTTCCGATATTATTTTTCACTTTTCAGTTGTGATACCTAGCCCAAACAAATTCGAATATACTCGCCATGTAAATAACAGTGACAGGAACTTATCATATCATCAATATAGACTAAGTGGGAAAAATACGTATTATTGAAGCTAACTCAAAAACTACCCAAGCACTACCTAAGCCTCGAGAGCATACTCATTTAAACAAAAAAAAAATTCTAAATCGGTCCACAATTGACGGAGAAATTGGTGAACATAAAATTTAAAAAAAACGCAACGAACATAGAACCTCCTCCTATTTGGAAGTCGGTTATAAACTGACGTTTAAACGATAGTCATAGGATACGCCTAAGCTCTTATAAAGGCTCGTGCGGATCAGCGCGACGCGACAGCGCGACGCGGCACCGGCTATTGTTATACCGTGAAGTTTTCTTAGAAATTGTATTGTTCGAGTCGCGCCGCGCTGTCGCGTCGCGCTGGTCTGCACGAGCCTTTAATAAATAAAACATTTATGACTAAGTTGCATCGCTGGTACGTGGGAGGGTGTCCTCATAACCAAAACAAAGGCCCAGACAGACGGACAGACAAAGGTCTGTGAACGGACTGCTGGAACTATGCCAAGTACATTTGAGCCATTGCGTGAGGAATTATTCTGCCTACGCACGGCTGCTTAGCCGATCGGGGCCTTAAAACGTTGCTTGATTTACGGCAGCTTTTTCTAAGTTAATTTATTACTCTTTTCTCGTTATCTTTTTGTGTTGTATTTTGATGATTATTTTCCTCAACTTCCATATTATTTTGTGCGAGAAAGAACTCAAGCAAGACTACAATACAGTAACTAATCTTTTTCAGTTGAATTATTCTTTGAAGCAAACTGTTCTAGTCATGCAATGATTGTTAGAATTATATTAAATTAATCACAGATTAAATAAAATTGTATTTCTAGAAGACAAACGTTCATGTTTTTTCAGTTAAACAATTTTCTTTCATGACATTATGGCGATAGCGGTGAAATAAACGGTTATACAGGGTGATTGGAAGATGGGTGCAAAGCTTTAAGTCATAGAACAGACAATTTAGAACCATTTAAGCCATGGTTGTCTTAGACGAAGTCTTACCAATTTTTTTTTTTTTTTAATAAGCTTTAAAGAACGTCTTGATACAAATTTTCTGAACTTTAAATGTCTGTAAAAAATGTCTAATGTTCACAGAAGCCTAAACAATGTTTTGCTTGATTGCTTACACATTACTTTGATTAAATAAATAAAAAATGAACTCATATATCATTCAATTTGGCCATAATTATGCAGTTTACATAATATTTAGGGAATTTCTGAAAAAAAAAAAACAAATATTAGGTTAAAAACATTGGTAAGACTTCGTCTGAGACAACCATGACTTAATTGGTTCCAAATGGTCTGTACTATCTTCGCCTTAAAGCTTTGCACCCATCTTCCAATCACCCTGTATAACTTATTAGAAATTACGACATCGCTAATCTAGATCCATTGCAGTTCCAATGTCACCTTGTTTATGATAACTACCCTCTTATCGTCAAGGTTAGTGGGGTAGCAACCAGCTTGGTTTGTGGTGGTCTTTGGTGTTTCATAATCGAACTAGCTAAGTTACCTAACGTTGCAAAAAATATAGAAAAACCTGGCTAGAGAACAAATTATGAGCAATAACATAACACATAGCGTGATTCAGATACCTAAGTACTATGGAGACGTAGCAATTTGTGAATCATTTATAGCTTTTATAATGTAAGAGGTCATAGGCAGCAAATCCGGTCCCCAAAGACTTGATGTTAAGTGACTGGGACTCGCAATGTTTTGATAAATAAATTACACTTAAGTGCATAGTAAAAATTAATGACTACAATAATGCTTCGTCCTTTACATTTATTTAAATATTCTCAAACAAATCACAAGTATTATTATTCGTTTTAATAAAAATGTCCCTATAACGATCGCGGACGATATTTTTAGCGCCCCATACTTTTAACCCTGTGTCTGCGACGGGGTACATTCGAGCGGTACCCGTGGGAACAGTGTACGCCTCCATGATTTTTTTTCCCGACCACTCTCTGTTTATTGCTATATTTTTAACATTTATTGAACGGGGACCCTTTTCAATCACGTTATGAGGGCGGGGTTTTGTTTGTTTTTTTTTCCTGTATTAATTATGCGGGTAAAATATTTTGTTGTCATTAAAAGTATTTTGGGGAGTGTATGAATATAATAACTACACGTTGCAGGGAAATAATAGACAACTCTAGGGTGTCGCAAAAGAAGATTACAGTACGAAGTGTTAGGTTTTGTTCCTTTTAATAAAACTTATGGCTTTTGTTTTTGAAAGATAATTGTTATAAAGAGTTAATTTTGTTAGGATTTTGGTTTTATATAAATATATGTTTATTGATTCATTTCTATTGTTTGGGAATGTCAACCCTTGATTTAATATTGATTGGTGGATTAAATGGCTCAACGATTGGTCCACGACACTGAAATCGCCCGATATCGTGGGCCAATTGGAGAGCAGGATTTGCCGCCAGGACATTGGGGGTTTTTGGCTAGGAGCGGGTACGCGGACGAGCATTCGCTCCCGGGAGGTCGATCGCGACATTCAATTAGAATTAGTTCTGAACAGTGTACTTACCTACTAAATATTTGTCGATTTGTTTTTGTTCTAAGCCTACTTAATAAAACTAAGTGAACAAGTTTGAGTTTCTCTATAAACAGTCTTCCCAGCTATAATATTTTCCCCGTGAGAGTTGTGACCGCTGAGGCTCCGAGTATTTTACAGAAGCTAGAAAAATTACCTGAGAACGCCATCCAGCAGACCTGTGGTGGTTATGGTAACATTACGTTCATACAGTACACTTGTATCATTCTATGGTGCAGTCCATTTCCAACAGCACATTTACGGACAATGAATCAAACACACGCGCCATTTTGCAAAACAAAGCAAAACCGGACGTGGCGTAATCCGTAATGACGTGCAATGATTTAACAACAGTTAATCATTTATTAAGAAACATTGCAGTTTAACACACCGTGTTTAGCGTTGATAACAGTTCACGCGACGTTCGAGCTCACACGTGACATACAGCTGGGTTTGTTACAAATGTCTGACTTATGTTATGCACGTATGCAGTTACGGGTTAAGATTAGATGTATTTACTTCCACGTTCATCTAGAAAGGGAAATGGAAGTGTAATTTTATGTCGTCGGTTTATCGTTTAAACTATGACGTAAAAGTCGATTGAGATAAGGAATTGTAGACTTGACAGACATAGTCTAGAAGATTTCATAGAAATTGCTGTCTTGTTCTGAAGGAGTATTGTCATTTTAAAAGCGGCGAACTCAAAACTGTTTTTGATTGAGCCGCTAAAATAGGAGTCTAATGTGCTGATCTTATCTTTAAATTATGTATTAAAACTTGGTCATTATGCCTTATTTAAAAATTAACATCTAATATGACCATATTATTTGTTAATTATAAATTTATTATTAATTTGTTGCGCTCTAAACTAAAGGAGGTCCTCCTTTGACACCTTCAAACGAATTATGGTGTGAACTTAACAAATAATTATTTTACCTTTAAACCGGTTGATCTATTTGATTTAAATTCTGCACCACATCCATAAAAGGGCAATGTAGGATACTAAAAAAATAAACCATGTTTAATTTTTTATTACGTTATCACCATTTTCAGGAAACCTATAATAAAAATGTAAATGTAGACAATACAGTTTTATTACTTAAAAGTGACAAGTTTGAGCCGGAACAATAAACTGCTGATTTATTATCGTCGCGAGCGCATGATTCTGCGAAGGACCAACACCTGGCTTGATGCGCGGACGCACGATCCTTCCAAACATGGCCGTTCTTTGTTTCCTTTATGTGTAAATTAAATGTTTCAGACAACTTTTGTCTTTAGAGAAGGAAACTCATGAGGAAATACACTGTTTTAACACTGGTGGAAATTATACACCCATATCTATTTTATTTCAATATTGTAATTATGATTGAAAACCATGTCATAAGTTTTAGATTTTAGGTTTTCTATGGCCTTAGGTACAAAGATATTCCCATTCAATAAATCTCCAAAATCACACACATTGTTTAAACGTCCTTCAAACATTGCCTTCAAACCAAAAATAACGGCAGTACCATAAACATTGGTCCCAATATAGCCAACACTTTGCCACATTTGGCATGTGCGAGCTGCAATCGATCCTACTAATGTGTACAGTATGATTTACAAGCTTTTAAGATAATATTATTGAATACAAAACGTTAAAGGTGTCATGAGAAGCTGTTAAAAGCTATTTATTGTTTAGTATAAAGCTTTAAACAATCTTATGTGAATAAACTTATGATAAAATGACCTTTATGTAAGTTCGGCAACTAATATTGGTTTGGGTCAGAGCATAACACACTTTGTTATGCTGTTTTGACCCCAACTATCTACCTATGTGCAGTGCAGGGTGAAATTAGTTGTCAGTTTTAATTTTAACCGATCGATGCGGTTCGCTGTATGTGTACGTTACATTATAGGCAATCATTTCTTCAATTGAAAGCGAGTGTCCCTTTCCATTGACGATGTTATCAAAATAAAGAGAAATCTTCTTCGGAAATGGAGCCATACTATCCTAACTAATATTATTAATGTGAATTTGTGTTTGTTTGTAACGCTTTCACGGCTAAACGGCTGAACAGATTTTGATGAAATTTGGTATTGGTATACTTTTAACTCTGGCGAAGATCTTCAGCTTATATACTTTTTGTCGACATGTCACGCAGTCGAAGCCGCGGGCGGAAGCTACTGGAAGTCCGGAACACATTTTGTAGTTACCTACAAATAACAGATCCGTATTTTCCTTCTGTCTTTTTCTTTCCTACCTTCTAGCAAAACCCATGCCTTTATATTTTGGCACATTCTTAAAATAAAACAATAAATAGGGCTTTCAGAAGCAGTTTAATGGATTGATTCATTCAATATACATTTAACTATACAATTCTGCCTATTGTTCATTAATCTATTCATCATCATCATCTTCCTGCCCTTATCCCATGTTACTTGGGGTCGGCGCAACACGTTTTCTTCTTCCATTCTCCCCTGTCAACCGTCACGCAATCATCTACACCTTTTTCCTACATATCACTCCTCACACAATCCATCCATCGTTTCTTTGGTCTTCCTGTTCATTAATCTATTGTTATATCTAATTAGTTCAAGACACTACAAATTCAAAACATTACTAGCTATAATATTTAATGTCCCTGTTAGTAGTTCACAAAGAAACTAAATCAGAATCAGGGTTTGAGGGAAGGGTAGTATAAACAAATGTTTTCACCCTTCCGGGCTATCGATTTTAATTTAGTAACAGCAGTATTCACCCCTTAAACACAATGGTTACTTGTTTGAGTAGTTATTTGGGGATATTTATGACAAACAACATTTAAAGTGGCATTAGGGAAGAAATGTTGCTGATTTAAGGACTGAAAGTAACTGTACCCTTTACTTGCGTCAAACTAAGCCAGAAAATAATTATATCTATGAGCATAATCAGCCTGTAATGTTCCCACAGCTGGGACATCGGCCTCCTCGCTTCGAGAGGGAGTGGGCTGTAATCCACCACGCGTGCCCAGTGCGGGTTGGTAGATGTCACATGTCTTCGAATTTTTGGTTCTAGGACATGCCGGTTTCCTCACCGTTTTGACAGCAGTGGTGATACAATATTTATACAAAATAAGTGCCTGCTTAGGTTCGAACCCACGATCTACAACTCGTAAGTATGAACACTACTCTATATCTATGAACTAAAACCAAATTCACGTTCATAGGATTACTGGTTCTCAAGGTATAGCTAACTTACAGTTCTCGTCAAATAACAGCCGCTCTGAAGTAGGCTACAAATGACTACGCAGTAGTCAATCTTACTTATAAAACAGTAGCGCGCATGCCAGCACGCATGCGCAACCTAACTTCAGAGCGGCAAAGTTATTTGACGGGAACTGTAATGGACGACAGAGAGAGTTATTGCATTCTTTGTATATATATATTTTTTTAATGAATATACTGTTTATTAACCCAAAATTTACACCATCGGAACTTGCATTTTATAATTGTTAAGGGAACTGTTAATTCAACTACAGCTCTTTATGTTTTTTCTTTTGTTTGGTTTCAGGACGAGCTATAAAGTAACACCTCTACATTGACTTGACTAAGTGTCTCTAAACGACTAAAATAAGAAAATCCATCTCAAACTTATTAACGATCAAGCCCCGCCCATTTTGTAACGTTATAACTGTCAAGCCCCGCGGTTTACGTCACTTTTGTCATTAAAAAAAAGAAACTGCTACATAAACTCACGCCTTCTTCCCATGGGGTTGGCAGAAACTACAGAATGCTGCATACTCCTTTTGCCTCGTTTACGTTCATACATCTGGTCATACACGCACGCCGGTTGCGAGTACGACGCACCTGACCTTTCTGAAGAACATCACCAATAAGGTCAGTATATGTCCTCCTAGGGCGTCCCCTCCCGGCGTTTCCATTCACATCTGCCTTGTAATTGTAAATACAACTCACACCGTTGTCTTATCACATCATTTCTCAGCCTATCATTCATAGTTAGACCACACATACTTCGCAAGGAACGCATTTCCACAGCATTTATCCTAATTTCATGCTTCTTTTGCCACACCCAGCATTAACTTCCATACATAAGCGTGGGCACCAGCACACTATTGTGAACAGCCAGTCGAACCTTTTTGGACATCAACTGGTGGGTCACAACCGCATGTATAGCACCATTCACTTTATTTCCCGCATTTACTCTCCTTTCCACATCTTCATCAATCTTCCCATCCCTTATAAACAGACTCCCCAAGTATACAAACTCACTTACTTGCTCCACATTCTTATCATTTATTTTCATATAACACACCGATACATCCTCTCCTCTTTCAAAGACCATGACCTTCGTCTTATTCACATTTATATTCATCCCTTTCCTCTTATATGCTTCATCCATCCCAGTCACCATGTCTTGCAACTGTTCTGTTAGTGGATTAGTCGACAGTATAATTCTATAGGCCATAAAAAAGCCACGTAAGTCACCTGACGCAAGCGCCCATATCGTCAAGCCCCACTGACTTCATGAGAGTCATCGGGGCTTTATCGGTTTTAATAGGTTTTTCTTCTTCAAAAGTCAACGTCAAAGTTAAATTAAGTCTCCATATTATATGTATGAAAGCGTCTGGGTGTTTGACCGGTCACAGAGATTGTATCAAAGCTGGGAGTTATGTTAACTTTTACATTGTTGAACTTTATAAAAATTAATTAAAAGCTTCGTCATTATTGTAAGAGTATGAATAACTCAAACAAATTAGCCAAAAAGCCATCTACATCAGACGAATCCTTAACTTATTACTTGCTACATCACATAACTTCTCGCCCGTATGCCCCGAAGGATTAGGCAGAAGTGTACCTTTAGTACACCCCACATTTCGCCAGTTTTGTGTAATAGGGGGCGAGCCTATTGCCATCAACCGGGCACAAATCCAGACTCCGGGCTGCTACTGAGAAATTCCTTATGAAAAAACCCAATAACAGTTTGCACGACCCGGGATTCGAACCCGGGACCTCATGCTCAGCAGTAGCGTTTGCGACCACTAGACCAACGAAGCTGTCAATTACTTGCTACAATTATCATAATATACAGGCGGTTTTAATTATTGTTCTCGAAAAACAAAAGATTTTTGTCATAATAGGTAGGATCCGCCCACGACGACAATGTCCAGGATCATTCATCACAATGCTATATAAAGTGATAATGATAAGTGAACCAATTGCATTGTCTTCATTTGTTCAATTAATAAGGAAATCCTGACGTCTCTTTGTTGAAGTGATAAGTGCGAAGTGCTGAGCAGTTATAATCAGAATTAATCAAATATGGCAGTTAGTGATCGAGCCAATTTTCTTGGTTGAATCATAACCTTTTTACGGCCTGATATAGGAACTTATGCACGCTACTGATACTACATCTCCCTTAGCTCATATCTGGGCTTATACTCTTACTTCCAATGCTGAAATGGGCCAGCTTTACGTACAAAATATCGAATCAACAGGTTTTGATTGAAATGATTTCGTTTCAATTGAAAAGCAATCACGTTTACAACCACGCATCTATCTTCCCAAGATTATGTAACAAACATAATTTATCACGCCATCACACCTCCAAGATGATTGCATTTACGGCACGATACAAATCCCGCAATGTCTGATATTGAAACCGCAATAACCCAGCACCATATATCAATTATTACGCATCCGATGCCCGCTCCGATTTCCTATACGATACGAACACGGAAACGATTTTATTGTGAACTTTACTACGCCGTAGTATCAGCTTATCGCACGCCCTTGCACCCTGATATCCTGCCATTAATCACTTGCAAACAAATAACTATAATATTTTCTATAAACACAACGTAACTGTATTCTGTCTGTATACTGACCGCTGTGAATAAATGCATTTCCCAGCTTCTAAAGAAAGGCGGTGAGATATGCGAACAACACCGAGTAGAGTGCAAATGGAGTTCACATGTACAAAGTTTTTTATGAGACGTACATTTTTGGGAGCTTTTGCGAAAGATTTACCTGTTATTCAACGAGAGATTGGGCAGCAACACCGGCCTTTTCCATAATATTGATGTATTATGAGATTTTGCCTAACGTGTGTAGTTTGTCTCGATATTCTTAACAGCAAGAACCATAGAAATATAGAATAGCTCGTGGCGTAGTATGGTAAATATTGTGGGTTGGCTCGGCTGGGCTGACTGTCCAAGTAAAGCTTCGTGCAGACTAGCGCGACGCGAACCCGGTTATTGTTATACAGCGAAGTTTTCTTAGAAATTGTATTGTTCGAGTCGCGTCGCGGCGTCACGTCGCGCTAGTCTGAACGAGGCTTAATGCATCCCCTGGAGGCCAGGCTGAGGCTAGTGATCTTAACGAGGCTTATAATATTCATACTTTTATAGATATGGCATCGCGCCTCACATTGTTTTGCCAATTCCATGCGCACTGTTTTTGTTCTTAGCCCATTATCACTCCATTTATATTCTACTCTTCGATACGATAGCAAGGTCGTAAATAAACGAAGTCCCTTAATCAAGTCCTTTGTTGTCTCGCCAGCGAATTTACGAACACAATAAGAGGCTTTCAGACAGGACGAATTAATGAAGTCGATTAGAGAAAGTTAGTGTTTGTAAGGTGTGTAGGGTACTTAGTTAATTGGTTGCTTTTTAAGGAAGCTAGAAGTCTAGTGTAGTTGTGTAAGACTAAGACCAGCAAGACAAAGGACAGAATACTCGAGACCAAGACCAACAAAACATAGAAAGCTTGACGCAAAATCTTATTGAGAAAATCTTCGAATCGGTAGACATTTCTGGTTAACGATTTGGAAATAAGAGAGTAGGTAATATCCTGTAATATCCTACCGAGATGATAGCATAAGATCGCAATGTCATAGGGACTGGGAATAACGTTAAAACCACATTACCGTATCTGGAATCCTTCCGAGAATTCAACTCGATAAATCAAATTGTACAATGCTGGTCAAAAGTGATGATGCCAGACAGAAATGCATGACGATTACGTTTGATGGTGCTGAGATGCTGATGATAAGCGATGATACCCATTAGCTTTTTTGTTTGATAGCTTATTTTGCGAAACATGAAGTTCAGTTAGCATTTATCGACAAGTCCGTGCCAATAGACGCGGCGCTAGTGTCTATTTCATTGCATCAAACTGCATTAAAAAAATGTAGTTCCACAATTTTCCGCCGGACTTCAGTGCAAACAAAGTCAAAGCCAGTGTGACAGTGTAACAAACGTCAATTCTTACGTCACTACTAACACCTGCAAGATTCCAACTTGCCGAGAAGATCCACATATCACAAAGGCCACTCGACAAGGAGTAAAGATTTAATTAAGAAGGAGACTACAAAGAAATATGTTCCGAGAAATATTGTAGAACAAAAGCTTCTGACGTTTACTGTTCCAAGAATGAGTGCTATAATTTCAAGTGGTGGATCTAGTTGCATGAATCTTGGAGCTTGGCTCTTGTAATTAACGGGCTATTACATTACGCTTATAACGTTGTTAATGGCTACTTTATAATATTTTTCACGTCTGATATTTCAGCGTGGATAGGTATAAAACTGAGGGACAGAAACATATCGTATGACTTCACTAATGAGGAACCCAATTAGTCAAGTCAACTCGAAAATTGCATTCATTTTTATGGATTTATTATTACATAATTGATTAGCGATTTCGTCGGTTAATTAAAGACTAATTTCCTTGATAAAGATATTCTTACCAAAATGTAGGTTTGAACAAAATTCGACTCACAAAAATTAAACATTTCTGTGAGCACATTTTTTGCTCACAGTATGATTTTTGCTCACATTGGGACACTAATTTTAATTGACAGATCATACTAGACAGAGACTGGCGAGGCGTATATCCAATTGTAATCATAGATTGACCTCATTAAGTGCTTGTTTGTTTTCGTCTTCCCCAAAAACTATTGACAAATCACCGACATTATCAATATTGAATACCTTAGTCCCATGACCAAGCCAATCAGCTGTTAACAGTTCGTGCAAGCTAATAGGAAGGTACATGAAATGTTTACACTCGTATCGATTGCCTACTGCACGCGATGCTTGAAAACTCATCCAAATCATGCATTGTTTTACGGAACCTCTTTAGGCGTACAAAGGGTACCGAGCAAACACGTCTTTTTATTACAAGTTTTTTTAAACTGGTTGGTTTGTACGTAATGAGTTGACTCTTACTTGGCCAGTTACGGAAATATATGGTAATAAGCGATGTTTCTCATTTAGTTAGCGACGGAATTAAAGTGTTTCAAAATTCCATTATTAATAGTTAGGAAACTTGATTTAGTAGCCACTGAATAGGTATAGAGTTTTGCTAATTAGTTCGTTAATAGGTTTTCTCTTCATTGGCTTGCCATCAAAAAGAAAGTGGCCCAAACTTCGAAAATTAATTTATTGTAGATAAGGAATCTAGAGGATGTGTTTATGACGATAATGATGATGTAATAAAATATTTACATGTGATTTGGTCAATTTAACATTAAAACAATCTGTATTTATCTTATCTGTACATATTGACAAGGGAATCTGTATTTATCTTAACTCTACATATTGACATTACCCTATACGCCCCATAATCTTTCACACACACATCTTTAAAAGAGACTGTGACCTCTGAGTTTGTTTCGGCCTTTCTTCTCAGAGTAGTCAGATAGGAAACGCTAGCAATTTTTTTTTTTTTTAAGATGACTTGTAACATTGATTCCAATATCCTATTTACAGATTAAACAATTTCATTTCATTTCATAGACTTCTAGAACAAACTAAGCTAGCTAAATTATTCCTACAAAATTCTCTAAAGATATAGGTATACTCTGTTAAGATATATGATATTATGATAATGATGATATCTTTAACAGAGTATACCTATATCTTTTTTTTAACACTACCTGTCAATATCGTCTAAATAAATCATGATATATATCGTCTAAATATGACAGCCTCATCTACATCTAACTCCGCCACCATTTTATTACAAATCTCTCTAGTCTACTTCTCTTTTTTTCGATCGATGTTACAACATTTGTGTAGTTAACTACATAGAAATATCGTGAATCGTGATCATCTATTTATATCTAAAATCGCCACCATTTTCCTACAAAAGTCTCAAAGTATCTACTTCATAACAGAAACGCGTGTGCAATTCAAACCATATCGCGAGTTATTGCGCCTTGCGCTTGCAAAGAGCTCGACCACAAACCGCGGCTTCGCTCGCTTGCGGACACTGCCCTGTCAGTCGGTAATTGGGCTATATTGCGACCGAACAAAGACCACATCTGTAGCTAGTGGGCTATAGATCAAGCTCGTGGATACAGCAGGGAATTTGCAGAAGGACAACGCTGATAAAGTGGCGAATTTTCTTGATAGATGATTTGTAATTAAGTACCGAAAACGCGCGAAATTTGGGTGTAGGTACTAAGGTATACCTCTGCCAGCCTTTCATGGACACGGCTATATGTTATGTAATGTAACCATCGATCAGAATCGACATGAACTGACGATATTATTCAAATCAGATATGGAACATCGGGTGAAAGGGACATGGATCAAGGTTGATGGAATAACATCCCGGGTGATTGAGATCCTCGAATGATTTTGGTCATAATAAACCCATAAATATCTAGGTATGCGAGGTACGTAACTGCTGAGCTTAATAGTTAAATGCTAATCTTTTTATTGATGGTCAATACTTTTAATATTGATTTTATGACAGCGAAAGTTGCTTCTAAAATACTCATCAACTTTTAAAGTAAACAAATGTTAAGCAGTATATCTTTATACCTGCTATAAAAACAACATTTTATTAATTAGAAAGTATTAAAAATGGCGGTGACCTTTTCACAACGTCCCAATGAAAATATATTTGCGAAAGCGTGTTGTAATCAATCAAGATAAACTTGTTAAGGTATAAGCTGGTAGGTTTACGAGTATTTAGATAATCCTGGTAGAGAACAATAGACCTTAATTCCTTGATAATGAACTGGCTTTGTAGAACATTTTAAATAATAATTAGATCTGAAACTGCGACGGGTTGAGCGGTTCAACCTAAAATGGCGACCTGTTGGTGAAATTCTTCTCATAAATAATTAAGCCGGCTCCAATATAATGCTGGACATAGGCTACATTTAACTCATCCTGATAACATAGGGTAGGTTAGCTAGCACCGAGATGGAAGCGCACAGGACTGGTCGATGTGGAGACGCTTGGGGGAGGCTTGTCCAGCAGTGGGCTTCTTTCGGCTTAAATGATGATGATAATAATACCTGCCATCTAATATTCAATTTAGGTTACGCTGAAATTTCTTTGTTTTCAGGAAATTTCAACAAAGACACTTCTGTACAAATTCATGGAAGATTTCAAAATTCGGAAAATCTTTCTGATGATGATGAACAGCAACTGTACTTCTGCTAATTCTCCTGTGTTTCAATCTGATAATAAAGCACCTACTTAAAGGGCCTGTGGGCGATGCAAAGGACATAATGTTATCTCATAGGGCTATTTCGGTAAGTCTGACGCGTTGTCCTATTGACATAATTGCTGTATTCAAAAGTCCTTTAACGCTAGGGATTAGAGGGTTTAAAGGACTTGATTCCGAGAAAAACTCAGAACAGCATTGTAATCACTTTTAACGAGATAGGCTGTCCAGACTATAGTTCGCGCGCGACTGCTAGTCACTTCCTGAGGTATGTGAGCGGCGAGACGGGGGAGGGCGCCATTGACAAAATTGGCAGACTGAGTTAGCTTGGCCAGTGTGTACCTCCCCCCTCTCTACTACGACTATACCCCGTAACTTAGTACCGTACAAGCGATTACTGAGCAATAGGTTGGAAAAATTACCTGATGAAATTTTTGAGTATGAATGTGAATCGCTATAAGAGTACGGAAAGTCCAAGGAAACGATGGATGGACTGTGTGAAAGATGATATGGCTAAAAAGAGGGTGACTACCGAGATGACAACGAATAGAGAAGTTTGTAAGAGGAAATTTTGTGCCGACTCCAAATAGATTAGGATAATGGCAAGAGAATGATGATAAAGGGTTGGGATGGATCCTGGGTTTTTGATACTCGGTTTTTTTGTACCTATGGGACTTAAACAGGGTTATTGGTAATATTATTACGGGGATGTAGGAGGGTAATTTGGTTGTAAATGACCCTCCAACATCCCCTGTATATATCTGGAAAAATAAGGGTGTTACTGGCTGCACCAAGCGTGATGTTAAATTATTATTATAATATCAGCTCATTATTGTCCTACTGCAAGGCAAAGGCCTCTTCTCATACAGAGAAGGTATTCATGAGCATTGATCACCACGCTTGCTCCAGGTGGAAAGGCGATTTCAGACTTATGTCGTAAGTCCAGGTTTCCTCTCAATGTTTTCCTTAGATTCCTACTGTCTTTATAAAAGTAAAATAAGTGAATTTTATAACAATTATTATTATGTTGTAAGTGCTACTTTCGAGACATTCAACACCAACAGTAACCTTAAGTGGATTATCTTGACTGATTTCATCTGAATGGCGTAATCTGATATTTGACTTTTAAATAATTGTTTAAACTTTTACGTAATGCTTGTTATTACAAGAGGTTCAAAGGTGAGTTGACCAATAATAATGTATTATTAAATCCTTTTAAAAACATGAAATCGACACCTTTCTTGGTCACCACGAAAATTAAACGCACGAGACTGCTTCGTTGGTCCAGTGGTCGCAAGCGCTACTGCTGAGCCAGAGGTCCTGGGTTCGATTCCCGGGTCGAACAAAGTGTTATTGGGTGCATCTAGGATTTGTCAGTAGCAGCCAGGAGAGTGGATTTGGGCCCGGTTGATGGCAATAGGCTCGCCCCCTATTACTTGGGACTTAAACATAACTGGCGAAGTGTGGTTATAGGTACTATAGGTAAACCTATGCCTAACCCTTCGAGGAATATACTGGTCACCATGAAAATGCCCAAAAATAGACTTGTAGGTAATTGACCATAAAAAAGTACCGAAGTATCAATTTGGACCATCTGAAACTGAATGACGCAAATGTATGACGCTTGTCCTAAAAAAAGTTGCTACCGTTTTCATATTGACCAGCTACCGTTCCATTACCCAATATTATTTCAATTGAAAGCCAATATTACTGAGTTCAATGGCTTTTTAATTACAAGTTTTTCTCACCTTCCACGATATGAGTCAGTCACGCCTGTAACATTTATGGAAAGGCAGCTGGTGTCAGATTGCAGGCATTGCTATTAACCGAGAATGTGAAACTTAGAATAAAGTGTTCTGAAGTAAACTGGTGACTGGTCATTTCCTCTGAAGCCTTATCGATAAATTCATCAAATAAACAAGTTACATACTCTATCTACTTAATAACGAAGGTGAACACTAATTCATTCCCTTATTATGGGGATTAATAGGGGTTTGTATGGACGTTCGCCAATTTTGAAGTTAGAAACATGGAAGTGAGGACTTAAGACTTCTGTTTATGAGTAAAATTTTGTTGTAAGTATCATCGTAGGTATTTATGTCTTTCGGCATCATCGTAGGTGTTTCGACGCGATTCTGGTTGAACAATTTCCATGAAGTTTTCATAGAAATTGTTCTACTAGAATCGCGTCGTGCCTGCGCCTTAAGCCTAGGTTCGGTGTTGAGCAGAGCGTTGAAAAAATACACTGTTGGATTTTCAACTCTCGGCGCTAAGCAAGGCGTTGAAAATCCTGGGCTCAAAAAAAAAAACGCCGCGGGAAAAAATCGTCCCTCGAAATCGGAAATTCAATTTGGCACGTGGCTTGTCTTTTAAATTATTACATATGAAATCATTTAAGGGACAACAAAAAAAGTGCAGTCTTTGGGAGCTGCCGATAGAAGTGAAAACAGCGTGCGGTGACGATGACGCGAGTTTCACGCTTTTTGTTCACCCAAAAAGATTATCTATAATTCTATACTAATAATTATTATAAAGAGGAAAGATTAGATTGTTTGCTTGTTTACTGTAACTACTGGATCGATTTGAAAAATTCTTTTACCATTAGAAAGCTTAGTTTTCAGGGAGTAACATAGGCTACTTTTTATCCCGGGAAAAATAACGGGTCCCGCGGGAAATACCATGGGAGCGAAGCCGCGGACAAAGTGTGTATATAATACATATACCATAGGTATATCTAAATAGCTCATGGAAAGCGTTCGGTGACGATGACGCGAGTTCCATGTTTTTTGTTCACCCAAAAAGTGCTCAACGCGCTTAAAAGTTTTCACTTCAACAAAAAAAAACACCTTTCATCTTTGCGATAACGACAAACTCGATTGGCCATCCAATTACAAGTATTTATGCGCACTATTAACATATCTCCAAGGCTGTCATTCTTTCCACTTAGCCCACGTTCGCACGGATGTAATAAAATCGCCACAATTTTTTTTCGTGCACCGGATTTTCAACGTTCTGCTTAGCGCCGAGAGTTGAAAATCCAGTGCGCGATAAAATCCCGCCATGATATTTTTACGTCCGTCCGTGCGAATGTGGGCTTCCTAAACTAAAATTCTATAGAACTAACGGTCAAAATCAAAGGTCACCGAATGATCATACACTTGTTGAGATTTCACTCTCGTCACACTGTCATCAGTAAATAGGTTTGAACACCATTACTGGGGTCAATAACACCGGCCGGGCGTTCACCCCATCAGCTGACCGCATGTTTATGATGCTCACCGTATAACTACTGAATTTCTATTGTGAATTACTTACAATGACAATAATTATGGTAGTAAATTGTGATGATATTTATAAGAAAAATTAAATGTGTTCAAGTTTTTTCAATGAAAAATGAAATAAATTCTCGGTGGAATTGAGATGACACAAAGTAGGTATTTTATCGCTCTCATTGACTCATGTAAGATTGAAAGTAGCGTATTAATTAAGTGACTAATAGATGTACTTTTGACGTCAATCATTCGATCCAAGAATCGTCTTGCGATCATTTCAAAGTCAAAGACCAAGTCTGACTAAATTTTCCGAGAAATGGCACAGACTAATTAATTAAAGTTCGCCAATAGCCAGGGCAACAACTTCCATGAAGTCTCCGCAGACAGGCGCGACGCAACAGTGCGACGCGCCTCTAGTAGAACAATTTTCTATGAAAACTTCATGGAAATTGTTCTACCAGAATCGCGTCAGCGTCGCCAGCCTTTTAATCAAATTCAATTTTCTGAACTATGACCGAAGAGATAATTAAGATATTTTCTTAGAATCAATTCGAAAGCTGAAACATAAGCCACTAATGGAATCTGACTAGTTTATTCACACCCACATACAGCTTTCCCACACACGTGTTTCCAATGATTTATATATAGATGACCAAAAATATTGTATTAATTAGAGCCAGCGATGGACTGGATTAATTATCGTGGACTTTTATGAATTTCTTGATTGATAGTTCGAATGATTTAATTGATGAGGCACAAATATTAAACTTTATTGTTAAATATTTAGACGTAAACGAGAGCCAGGACAAATGCTTCATGAAATCATGTTCGTAATGGTTATCCGTGTTCGTAATCAAGAATTATGGTTATTTCATATCATACAAAAGTATATACCATGGTAGACAGTCAACTTTAAATACCGAGACTCCTCCGTGCCTCGGAAGCCGTTTGTCCGGGCTGTCATTAGTGGATCTTTGACAGTCGTTACGGGACGAAAGAAGGCCGAAAGTCTGAGTCAGTCTTACCAAGGGGTTTCGTATTATCCAGTTACTGGCTAGGCATGATTGATTGGTAGGTACTTGGTAGACAGTCTCCTAACTTTAAAGGGATAGTTTCGACTCGATCTGCCCTCAGAAACAGTCAATGTCAAAATTGTTGGGCCACTGCATCAGAAATTATTCGGGTACACTGTGACATCATTTCGAATTCAATTCTCATTAAGCTAGTTAATTAAACAGTGTTTTAGCTAATGACCGCGATATTATGTATGGCCACAGATAATGCAGAAAATTTAGGCCAGCGATATATGCATGCGCTTAAAACCAATTACTGAGTTAGGGCGAGGCTACATAAGTCTCAGGTTGTAGATCAAACAACCTAACATGTTTCCGACATTTTTGGAACACCGTTAATTGCTAAAACGACAGCTTATTTTTCATTTCAAATTAAAAACTCCAAATTAGTTCAACTTTGGTTGATTTCTTTAATTTATTTCGAATCTGGTTCATATTTTGGAAAGGACATTAAGTCATTAAAAACTCGATCGGAACCTTGATAGCTTTTGATGTGAAAAATGTATTGTAGTTCAGTTATGTGGTCCAATTGGGTAGTAAATAACGGTTATTTCTCGACATAACTGTCAAAAGGTTGTTTAGAGGTATCATTATCAGGCTTAAGACATTAATAATGAAAAACGTTGTTAGGCAAGCCTCGAAAGCCTCGAATGTGCTACAAGCCTTTATCGAAAATATCGTGATTACCACGCATCGGTGTCGTCGCGTGACGTGCCTCTATATTAAACGAGTTGACAAGTCGGATAATTAAACGCAATGACAACACTAACCATAGTACAGAGTATGGCAACACTCCTCGTTATGATCGATAGCACACCTGGGAATATCAGCCTTGGTAGACGAGTAATAGGGTTCAAAATCCTGTGACGGTTTACATAGATAATGATGATAATGTTGCCGTGTGTAAATTAAATATAGTTTACAAAAGAATGAATGAAACTCTTTAGTGATTCTGTATTGATGGTATTCCTTTGTATGAGGTCATAAAAACAAGTATGCTAAGGAATCGTATGGCGGCCACCTGATAGGGTGATTGTAAACAAACACTTGGTTTCCTTTGTTCGCTTGTTGATGTAATGTGAGGTGTTGAGATAAGAGGAGACGTGGACACTTGGACTTGGACATTCAGAACATTTCGTGAACGTAAGTTCATAAATTATAGGTACGTATAATTTAAATATTTATTTTATGTGCTTACGAAGAGGTTTGTTAACTGGCATCAATTGTTACCTAGAGATGATTTGACATTTTGGATTTGAACAGCAATTGGAAATAATTTTCTATTACTAATTGATTGCAGGAATTCAGGAAATTGGTCTTCAAACCTTACGAAAACCGTAAATCATTCATAAAATATTTCAATCGAATTTCTTCAAATCATGCACAGGCTGAGCCGCCAATCCGCCTCTATGAAGCAACCTAATAGGATGTACTATCTGTGGCGGAAGCAGTTACTGCCACGCGACGTTGCGCCTGAGTTCACTAAATGGTAACATGGCGGGCGCATGCGCGTAGGGTTACCATCCGTCTGGATTGATCCGCACATGTCCAGCTTTTTGCGGCCGGTCCGGACTTGGTCTGGCCTTGTCATTTCTCTGGAGTTTTAGACAAGAGGTTTTTTTTTTAAATATTACAAGTGTTAGGTTTTGTTCCTTTTAATAAAACTAATCGCTTGTTATTCAAAGATAATTGTTAAAAAGGCTCAACGATTGGTCCACGACACTGAAATCGCCCGATATCGTGGGCCAATTGGAGTGCGGTATTTACCGCCAGGACGTTGGGTGTTTTTGGCTAGGAGCGGGTGCCCGGACGGGCATTCGCTCCCGGGGCGTCGATTGAGACATTCGATTAGAATTAGTTCTGAACAGTGTACCTACCTACTAAATATAATAGTTGTTTTTGTTCTAAGCCTATTTAATAAAATTGAGTGAACAGTTTGAGTTTCTCTTTATACAGTCTTCCCAGCTAGAATATTTTCCCTGTGAGAGTTGTGACCGCTGAGGCTCCGAGTATTTCATATTTCAGAAGTGACAAGTAACCAAAACGTAAGTACACGCCCAAATTGTATCTCTACTTTGTTTGATGTGATCATAATTACGGATCTTGCCTCGGAATTAACTTGAGACTTACGAGCCTTAGGATATTGCGTTAATTAGGTACCAATACGCTTTTGTTTTTAGATTGTGTCATTTACTGTTGAAATGTAGAATGTTGAAATCTTGTAATAACATTTTATTTATCATTATTATTATTAATTTTGTGGGTCGACGGTATTTTAGCGACTGAATACCCGTTTAAACTTTTCCGTGTTACTACTATGGAAGACGTAACGTCTAATAAACAATTGAATTGGTATGTGGTCCAGGTTCGAATTCCGGGCAGTAGCCAAATAAAATGGTCGAGGGATATAAATATAACCAACTAAATTTGTGCTGTAGTTTGTCGTTATAGATCTTTAAGTTTAGCTTATTGGGTTGGAATGTCGTTTACCAAGCATCGCGTCTCCCGACACCTCCCGCGACAAGTTGAAGCGTTGAGCGAAGCACTCGACGCCGCATGCCACATTTATCGAGACTATCGCACTTAAGTGTTTATACTTGAAAAAAAAAGGTGCCTGTGTTATTTTTAGAACAGGAAGAATTAGATTTCATTGTTTATATAAGGAATACGAGACTGACGAGAATTCAATCAACAAAAAAACTAGTTAAAATGCTAAACTAAAACTGCAACTTAACTGTACCTATAATCTGCCTTATTTTGTTGTCCAATGGTATTTAAAGAAAGGTTAAACAAACGCTTAGAGTGTTTTGCCTGTCTGCAATCACTAACTTCACAATAGGTTACAAATTCAATATACGGCTCTCAAGTTCCTTTGCCGCGAGTTTTCAGGCAATGTATCAGTCACCGGGTCAACGAAGGCGCGTGACTCCGGGTCACAGGGAGACTCACTCTGCTACGCGGAGCCGAAGTCGGCTGCGAAGTCGAAGCCTCGAGCCGGACATCGAGCTGGGCCGTGAACGGCTTCGTATGCTGGAGAATGAAGTGCGGCTGGAGCGCGACCGTGTGCGCGCCGCCGAAGAACATCACCACGCGTCGCGTCGCAGCGACGAGCCGCGAGCGAACCGCCGCCGCCGTCACCGTACACCTCCGCGTCGGCGCGGCGCCGTGACGCCAAGCCATGTGCAGAGCGACGTGCGGAGCGGGGACCACGGCAGCACAACCGTACAGAACGGATTCGAAGGTCACGTAGCCATTCTTTTTCGAAAAGATACTTATTTGATATGATTAGGGGGTCTTGAGGGATGGTCTCGCATTACCTGTAAACCAAAGCGCACCACAACCACAGAAAATTGATCATAAAAATATATTGCCAAACTTTGATCCCTCGTCCAAAAACCAGCGAATGGACGTTTTATTAAGAAAGGTGAATGAGTGCGTTTCGGTATACGGTTGGGATGAAAGAACCACCATTCATTTCGCTATGCAAAAGTTGCCAAGGTCTGGGTCAAGACTTGGTACGAAAGTTTAAATACTATCTTATTTACTTGGCAAGAATGGCAAGAGAAGTTATTAAACGCGTTTCCATGCGAACAAAACTACGGGCAGTCCTTGGAAGATATGATTAAAAGAAAAAGCAGATATACCGAATCCATAGAGGTGTATTACTACGAAAAATTAAGTCTAGTGAATCAATGTGATATAGTAGGTACCCGCGCAGCAGAATGCATAATAAATGGCATTACAGATAAAACACTTAAATCAGGAGCGTTAGCGTTGCGTTGTACCCACCCCGATCAACTCTTACAGTATTTACTTCTTATGTTTTCATGTTAGGAATAGGGATATTGATAATTCTCACGCTGCCAATACAGCGAGCGGTAGACCTAGTGCCAGACAATGCTACGACAGCGGATGTTACAATTGTAAGGATAAGGGACATAGTTTCTTGCACTGCACTAAGCCGTTGGTGCGCACATTGCAATAAGATCGGTCACACCGCGGAGAAATGTTACAGTAAGTCAGATGACAAAGTAACAAACACTAACTGGTGCAGTGCAGAAAACTAAATTAATTGATTTTATAAACAATGAAGACGCTCAAATAGGTAACCATTCTGGCTCAAAATGTATAAAAATGATAAAAGTCAATAGTTGTGTACTTAGAGCTATCATAGATTTCGGGAGTGACGTCACCCCGATTAGAGAATCCACTGCCAGGAAACTAGGTGTATCTCACGATAATGTCCCACACTAATGAAGGGATTTAGCAATAACATGTCCAGTCACTAGGAAATTTGACTCTTGACATGAGTGTCGATGAGGTAGAGGCTAGAGTTGCTTGCAGTCATGGCCGACCGTTTATTAGAGGTCCTTGTGCTTATGGGACAAATCTTTCACGGAGCAATCTCACATATCGGTCTATAAAGATTGGAGCAAATTGCAATTCAATAATATTGGGAATTAATTGCCTTCTTCTGTACTTGCTGATGACAGTGATACCTTGTTGAGATTTTCGACAGCTAATGAAATTGATATTTTTGGTCCTGCATCAATCAGAGTACAGACCCAACTTGCATTCGATGGAAACGTTTAAAAAAAAATAAAAAATAGTCTAGTGGGAAAGCCCAATGATCAGTATTTCATCTTCGGAGGACTTCATCGTCCATTCAATGGACATATTAACTTATTGGTGGTACCCTGTTTGGGTATTTGCCGAATTTCATCCAAGCTAGTCTTTTGTCGTATTGAGTCGACGTTGTGAATCGTGTTATTAATGAACCGCCAATTGAATCAAAAGTTTGGCAGCGATTCGACGAAAGGTGTAGCGTCTTTCCCAAAAATGAGAACGTCATCGATGTACACTGTTGCCTTACTGAATCGAGCTGAACCGAGTGTTGTGTTGCTCATGCGTTGAAATACGGCAGGTGCATTGGCTAAGCCGAACGGCATACGATTGAACTCATACTGGCCGTCCGGTGTAACAAAGGAGGTTCTTAAAAAGGTTCGAAAGGGCGAATCTTACTTTGCACTTGTCAAAATGTAAGTTTTTACCTGATAAAGTCGACTTTTTAGGCTACGAGATTAGCTCCAGCGGTATCGGACCCGGAAAAGAATATATGTAGCGTAATCAACTTTCCTAGACCCGAAAACGTGCATAACATCCGGCAATTCCTAGGCCTGGCCAGCTACTTTCGCAAGTTTATAGAAAACTTTGCACAAATCTCGTCCCCTCTTAGCAAACTACTCAAAAAGGACGCGGCCTGGGAGTGGAATGACGATCAGGAGCAGGCGTTCGAGAGGCTGAAAGCTAGTTTAGCTAATAGGCTGGTTTTAGATATATTTGACCCCGCTGCTGAATTAGAGTTACACACAGATGCAAGCAGGTTAGGAATTGGTGGGATTCTTCTTCAGCGAAAGCGAGACTGTGAGCATTTTCACCCGGTTGCATATTATAGTCGGCAGACTTCTCCCGAGGAGAAGAACTTCCACTCTTATGAGTTGGAAACCCTAGCAGTGGTTTGCTCCCTTCGTAAGTTTAGAGTTTATCTATTAGGGAAAGAATTCAAGGTGATCACCGATTGCAGCGCATTGCGTTCAACATTCTCAAAGCGGGACTTGATCCCAAGAATAGCTCGATGGTGGCTGACGCTACAGGAATTCAACTGTACTGTCGAATACAGGGCTGGAGTTAAAATGAATCATGTTGACGCATTGTCTCGAAATCCTGTCAGACCATCGGAATATTTCCAGGATCAGTTTCCGGCAATAATGACCATTAGTAGTGAAGATTGGCTTCATACGCTTCAATTAGGCGACTCGGAGCTACGTAGGATATCAGATGTTTTGAATAGTAACCTAGATGAAAAAGGCCTACAATACATTAAACAGAATTATGTCATTAGAGACAATAGGTTATTTCGCTATTCAGACGGTGATGAGGAGAAGGCCAGATGGGTAGTACCAAAAGGGGCAAGGTGGCAAGTATGTAAGCTCAATCACGACGACATTGGACATTTCGGCATTGAAAAGACTTTAGAGAGGATTAAAAATAATTATTGGTTCCCCAAAATGTCCAGGTTCGTCAAGAAGTATGTGGGCGCTTGCATTGAGTGTGCATATGCAAAAAACAATTCAAATACCCGAGAAGGGTTACTGCACCCTATCACAAAGGTAGAGATTCCATTCCACACGCTTCATGTGGATCACCTTGGACCTTTTGTGAAGTCAAATAGGGGTTTCACTCATCTGTTCGTAGTTGTGGACGGTTTTACCAAATACTGTTTCTTAAGACCCGTTAGAAACACCAACACCCAAAATGAGGGCTCTAGAGGATATTTTTAGTACATTTAGAAACCCTGACCGTCTCATAAGCGATCGTGGTAGCTGTTTTACCTCGCATACATTCAAGCGATTTTGCTTAGATAAAGGTATAAAACACGTTTTAAACTCGGCAGCTAGCCCCAGGTCAAACGGGCAGTTCGACCGGTACAACCGCACCATCCTCGATTCCTTGAAGGCTTCAAGTACTAAACATGGTGATAAGAGTTGGGACAGCCATTTGGGTAACATTCAATGGGGGCTCAACAACACCATTCAAAAAACCATAGGAAGGACACCTTCAGAGGTAATGTTTGGAACCTGTATGAGCAGTGATTTTAATCCCATGCTTAATGTTGTCACAGTAGCCACTCGTAATAAAGATGATCTATCGGACATACGCGACAAAGTAAAGGCTAGAATAGATAGAGAGCAGGTCAAACAAAAGGATAGGTATGACAGCAAAAGAACACTCGCGCGCACCTACAGCGAAGGTGAGCTCGTAAACATAACAAAGACTTGTTTCAGTAATAACGGACAGAGCAAAAAAACTTATGCCTTCTTTCGTAGGACCATACCGTGTTAGCAAGGTTCTAGGTATGGACCGTTACGTTATAGCACCGATACCGGGACTAGTCGATACAGAAAGCAGACGCCCAACAACTGTCGCTGCGGACCGCATGAAACCGTGGATCCATGTGACCGCCCTAGAGATCGAAGGAAATGATGTTGATGATAGTTGCGATAGTGACGAAAATAACATAACATAACATCACGTCTGTATTCCCCAAAGAGTTAGGCAGAGGTGTCCCAATAGTACACCCACATTTCACCAGTTATGTTTAAGTCCCATATAATAGAGGGCGAGAATATTGCCAATACGACCATAATACTGGCCATAATTCGAATTCGAATACGAGCTTCTTGTTACTTTGTGTTTAATTTTAAAGACTATTACATACAGAATATTATTCTTTGTTACAGATCAAGTACGCGAGAATCGATTGGTTCGTGGCTTGATGTAAAAAGTGTCAAAGCAAGTCCTTTCGGCTGCCATCACGAGTATAAATCGATCGACTCGTGAGGGCGTCGCTAGGCATCCTGATTAATCGATCGTTCAGGATATTAGGGCACCCTGATTAATCGATCGTTCAGGGATTTAGTTTGTTTCACGGCATAATCGATCGGCCGTGAACTTACTCTTAGATGTTTTGTGACCCAATTAATCGATCGTTTGGGTTCACCTCGTTTCGATTGCAAATGGATTGCTGATGGATTGGATTGGTATTCAATTTTTTTCGTTTTCAAATGTTTATATAGAAGCTAATATTTTCTACAGTTTTATTATTGTTTATTTGATATTGACAAAAAAAAAAAAACAAAAAACAAAAAAAATGTGTATGAGTTTGTTTATTCGATTGTTGTCAGTTCATTAAAAGTAAATAAGTAATAAGAATGTATTATATTGTATCGAGCTTATTGTATTATGTTATATTGTTGTGAATTGTATTACAATTATTCTATTGTATTAATAGTATAGTAGCAGGTATTAATTATTATTGTAATTAAGTAGTTCAAGCAACTGCTCAAAAATCCGATTGTTAGGTTTCCACCTGGAGCCGTGTGCAGGGCCGCACACGATGTCAGGACGGACGATTGTTAGGTTTTGTTCCTTTTAATAAAACTAATCGCTTGTTATTCAAAGATAATTGTTAAAAAGGCTCAACGATTGGTCCACGACACTGAAATCGCCCGATATCGTGGGCCAATTGGAGTGCGGTATTTACCGCCAGGACGTTGGGTGTTTTTGGCTAGGAGCGGGTGCCCGGACGGGCATTCGCTCCCGGGGCGTCGATTGAGACATTCGATTAGAATTAGTTCTGAACAGTGTACCTACCTACTAAATATAATAGTTGTTTTTGTTCTAAGCCTATTTAATAAAATTGAGTGAACAGTTTGAGTTTCTCTTTATACAGTCTTCCCAGCTAGAATATTTTCCCTGTGAGAGTTGTGACCGCTGAGGCTCCGAGTATTTCATACAAGCAACATTATTTCTGAAAAGAGAAACTTCACTCGATCAGCACATTTATCATATGCGTTCAAGAACTGTCAGTGTTAATATTTCGCAACAATGACAAGACTGACAGCTCTTGAACGCTGCTTACATGTGTTGCTTTCTTTCAGTTTTATTGGTGAAATAAACGGAGTTTATAATACCTCAAATTGCATGATATATGTTATATCGAAAATACTGCAGCATTAATTTTGAAGTAAATATAATTATGGTAAAGTTGAGGTGTTTTGACGCAAACACGATTCCATAAAATTTTCTCTATAGAAAAATATTCAAAGAAAATACTTCAAATTAGATCATGAAACGTTGCAAACTAGAACAGAATAGAAAACATTTATTCGACATAGACACAACACAACAAACACATAAAAAAAAGAAAACAATAAAATTGTAGAAAATTTTTATAAAGCATATCTACTATGTTTTATATTATATTTAATTACTCATTATATTACCAAGCTTTACGCCGTAAAAAGAATTACCTAAATTATTGGCGCCTTGGAGCCTTCTCCTCGACGCTCTGTCTTGCTCTCACACAGCGTGCGAGTGAGATAAAGAGTAAATTTGAGGTATTAAGGACTCTTAAAAGACTCTTTTTTTTGCAGTGTGGTTTTTTTCAGGTCTTTTCTTTCGAAATGGTTACCCTACAAGCGCGTTGTGTAACGCGGGACAACCAGGGTTCCGGTTTATCGGATGCATTGTTTGGTCGGTACTTTGAGGTTTATTTTGATGATAATTGAGCTTAAAGTACTTTTGAAGTTGAGCTATTGTGTGTGGTAGTGCCTTTACCCTTACGATTATATAGTTTGACAGAATCAACAGCATTATAAGCTCCCGTAGACAATATTTTGTTTTAAAGCTTTCTCTTTCATTTTCTTTTGTCCATAATTTTAGGTTCATCAGCAATTCAGCATCATCAAATCAATTATGCTTTAATAAAAGCCCACAGTACAAAACACTAGGTTAATGCTGCAGCGCAAAGGACGATACTCGCCACGTCATGGACAAAGGAAATAGCCATAATAACAGGATGAGGATGCACGCTCCTTGAAGAGGATGGATCGATCATGGACAACCAGAAAATACTAACTGCTTAATTAGTAGACAAAAAGCTTTTGGAAGTCGATCCCCTTTTTTTATGTTCTAAGTTTTAATTTTATTATTTTTAGGTGTGATACATAAGTTTACACAACATACCCTACACAAATTCGAAATATGAAGCTAACTCATAAAACTACCCAAGAAAAGTTAACAAAATTTATATAGAATCACAGATACAGACAAACATAAAACCTCCTCCTATTTGGAAGTCGGTAAAAAATTGCCCCAGCTATTTAGCTTATAATTGACATAAAAACGATCTACCCCCAATTACACGAAATTATACGACAATTAACGAGCTATGTTTATCAAATTAAACAATCTACGTGACTATAATAAACCAGCGGTGTATTAATGAAATATAAATTAAAGAACCAATAAAAAGTGAAACTTTAAATGGCTTTTTCTTACTGTTTCATTACTTAATGAGCAGTAAACGTTTTGTAATAGCTTTCGGTACAAAGCAGGAGTCTATCAACACGTATGTTTTGAATCCAACTGCAGACTAGTCGTAAAAACAGAATGAAATAGGCACGACATAAAGTCGTATTATACAAACATACTTCCCACAGTAAAGCCACTAACAAGTGGCCTTACAGTATGTACCCGAAGCATTCCAACCGAATTTAATATGCACCAAACTATGAGGCAGACGATCCACGTCAGCTTGCAAATCCCCTGCATTTAATGCAACGCGAAGCGCTTCTAAAACCAGCCGTCTAAATAGCAACGATGCCACATTTCAACCGCAGCAAAAAAGGGCAAATTAAATCTGGCAGCACAAGGACAGGTTCAAAAAGATGGAACGGGACAGCGATATCATCTTTGATGGCATCTTGGCGAGTTAAGGCGAGACAAATCGATTTAAGCGCAGCCTGTTAAGACATGAAATCGGATTGGAGACAGGGACAGAGATATCCGAGTTCCTTTGGGAAAAAAGCGTCGAGGTGCAGTCGCTTGAAAGCGACCGGGAACGGGTAAGGTCGTTGCCATGTAAACAGAAAAAAAAATGGAGATCTTTTGTAAGAGATTAGCCGCCAAAACTGAGGAGTACTTTCTGGTTAACAAGATCTCAGCGGACGCGTGTTAAATCTGTAGACAGTATCTAATTTTCTCTGAAAAGCTCGAGGTGGAAGACTTGCCTCATGGTTCGGTAAAATGTTCCACAAAATAAAATATAAGGTGAAATGGAGAGGGTTTGTAAAAAACACACCGGTCTTACACCCTCGTAAATGAACAGCAGCCCTAATGGGGTTTGCATCGCCCCATGCGATGGGGTCGGATTCGCAAAGGGTCCGTTAATCGATTTAGTGGTATGTAATGTACGTACCGAGCTGTTTCAAGGTGGTACATTTATATATGCAAACCATAATCTCGAGTTGAGTAAACTTTACTCAGTTCAACTAAATTAGATGAATATCTGATTTCATAATTTTGAAAAGCATCCAAACATTCAGGGGTCGAAACACTCGTCTTAGTGAATTGCCAGACAGTTTTCCAAGAAAGCAATAAAGCTATATGTATATCTGGACGTGCGATCCCGTGGATATCTCGCGACAGACTAGGCTAGTGTAGACCCACACGTGATTTTTACGCGCACTATTTATAAGCTGCTAATGCGAGCAGCTAGCGGTGTAGACAAATCGTCACCCTCCCCGCTAACTGTCGTAACTAGCTATTGATACTTTTCCAGGGCAACGGTTTTTCGGTCGGGCGCTACACTCATGTTACTGTCGGTGTGTTAGTTGTGGCTTTATTAAGTAATTAATATCGTTTTTATATTGCTCTTGGCTCACTCTTTAAGGTAGTAGTTTCTTTAAAGCCCTAAGGTATCAATTTTTTTAGTTATATTCATTTGAAGCAGATACGCCACTCTGTGAGAACTTTGTTTTACAACTTGTGTCTGTTACGACTTCATTATTTTGTATAAAAATATAAATAAAACTCTATTAATATTATATAAATTTATTAAAAGTAATAAAAATGTTCGTTCGTTGGCTTAAAAATCTACAAGATACCTACGTTAAAAAGTACAAAAAAAAATGTTTTAACATTTTTGGCAATTTTGTTGTATTTTACTTTATGTTTAATATACTTTATCTATAAGTAATGAGAAGAGTTAAGGCTTAACCTTCCTTAAAATAAATGATAATTATTCTTTAAGCACACAAATATACACAGAAGCGGACTACGGGCTTAGTATACATTTTGAGTATGTTCTTAACAACTAGGTCTTAGTTACTTTAATATCACAATCAGTCTTTGCAAATTTTTTTTTTTTTTAATTAGTCTTTAATTGGAATTGCTTTTCCTAGGGTTAAAGCGGTCAGTCAATCAGTCTTATTTATTAAACGTAGGAACTAGAAATCGGTCATGTAATAGGTAGACAACATCTCAATATTAACGTAAGAGCTAAATTTTAAAAACAACCAGTTAGTAAAATCGACAGTAAATTAATCATTAAAAAGTAACTTAAGGCAACTTAATGACTGGGGTGTCCCCTGTAAGTTGTTAGTGACAACAAATCATTATATTTTTCCATCGAAATTTTGGGCGGTGTCGGATTGAGAGGTCCTATTTCCTCTCTCAAGAAAACAGAGACCTGTCTTCTAAGAGAAAGAGAGCGTGGAATCTCTTCTCCGTGGCTAGTTTTAAAGAAAATCTTTTCAGGTTCAGCCTCCTTGACATAAAACTCCGTCATTTCTGTCCAGTACAAGCATCGGCCTTCATCGTCTTTTCGAATAGAAAGCATCCTAAGGTCAGCTGAAAGTTGTTTAAAATCAAGAAAATCTGTGTATGTAAGAACATTCACTTCGTACAGTTTATTTTTCTGTGCCAATCTAAAAATTGGAGGAAGTTGGCTCGGTACAAAAATGTCCCCACTTTTTTTCAGAGCACAGCCGATGGTGCTGTGTCCTGAGTCTCCTTCGCTTTGTCCATGACATGGCACGGAGAAACGTAAAGTGATTTCCTGAATATTTGTGGCATTGCTTATGACATACAGTAAGGTTGATGCCACGATGGAATTTTTGTTCTGTCCACTGCATCCATCAGCAAACAGGTAAACTATATTGATGCCTTTTGCGTCACTCTTCGTAAGAAAGTCATACAGTGAAGTGGAAATTTCTGACGATCCTCTATTGCTTACTCCCTCATGCCATGTTTATCACGAACAGGCTCCAGAAGTCATTTCATAAATTGTACGCTGAAAGACGACGTTTATAAAAAACAGAATTTTCATTGCTAATAGGCAAGCTTATGACTTGTTGGAGGTCAAATGTAGCACATTGTATTGTGGTTGGGTTCTGCTGTAATGCTAGTTTACATTTATTTCTCTCAGATCTAAACAGTCTTCTCCTGTTGGTGCTTCTTAAACTTCTCGCAAATCTTTAGTTTCTCTTCCTCAGAACCTTTTAAATATGTCGTGCACAAACTACACTGATCTTTTTTTGGGCGGTGGAACGATAATTTTTTGGATTTAAAAACCCTTCTGTATGACGAAAAGCTGGGCTTCACGGAACTATTTTTATGCTCTTCTTTAAACATCTGGTACATCTTGGGTAACGTCAACTCACAATGAAGGTATTCTCTAGAAGAATTTTCCCTGCAGTAATGAGATTCAACCTTCGGAAATCTCTCAATATGCTGTTCGATCATTTTTCGACCTGTGGCATCATTATCCACGACGCATTGCCTACGCCCTCCTCGTCTGTCTTTTTCGACGGTACCGGTCTGTAACTTTTTCAAGTGATGTTCTAACGGTACGAAAACTTATTCCCAACGTATTTAAGAAAAACGTTTGGCAAACTTGGAGATGCTGATTCTGAAGAGGAAAAAAATATTGAAGAGTGGCTTGTCTCCTTGATTCCGTCCAGCAGTTCGACGTTTAACGGGTTCTTTTTTCACATGCCTCACAATAAACTCACGCTGTGACTGAAGATTTCCTTGGTCCCATTAACTTTAGAATATATATTCACGAATTTCATCTGTGAAATGATAACAACTGCGTTTACAGTTGAGGATCTGACAAATAGGGCTCATTTTCCTTTCCGGTACAATAGTTTTATGTACTTGAGTAGTATGCTGTTTGCCCGAGTTTTTCATAAGCTGATTAATTTTTCTTACGTCTGGTTTTTTTGTTTTGGTTCTTTCACTCTCGTGGCGACCCCTCCACTTCAAAATCTTCGGGAAAGACCTGAGTATTGCTGGAAATAACACACTCAGTGCCAGCTGTTGTTTGTAATATACTTGGCGATAGTGACTGACGATGGTCATCACAATTAACATCATTGAAGTGATCCCAGCACACTAGAATTCTGCACCTAAAACGAGAACTATTAACCTCTTTTTTGCACCCAGCAGCTTCGCAGACTTGGTTTTGCGCTTGCGTTTCTGATGGCAAGTCATAGATTTCGAAATCTTCTAAAGTATGCATAGAATTATCAGAATGTTCTACATCTTGAGCCTGTGTTTCTGTCACTCTACGAGCAATTCGACTGAATATATTTGATTCACTCACTCGCTGTCCACCTGCCCGCACCCCATCCCTGTACGTACCTCAGTGTGACTAATACTATGGCAATAAGCTTCATATTGGTAAAACAATATTTTCATTTAAACGACGTAAATGACAAAAAATATGTAAACATTTTAAACAAAAATTCTAGCTAAGTGCCCTATGTACATACTTCAGTCATTTTGAATCATGACGAATAGAAAAATAATCTTACTAACTGCAGTATGTTCTTACGACAGGTAGTGATAATATTTTTTCCCTCCTTTTGCACATACGCAAAATAAAATACGTAATTATCTTCTAAACGGTAAACGACACAGATACGACGATTAGAGAGAACTTATTCGGAACAAAGTTTTGGACTCGTAGGTAATGTCAGTGCAGATACGACAGTTTGTGAGATAGGACAGTTAGCGGGGAGGGTGACGAAATGTTTGAAGTGAGAAATTATCGATATCGATAAATTAGCAAGACGATTACGATGTTAAGCACGCGTAGCATGACAACCATAGAAATGAAGACTAATACACAAAATGACAAATGGATTGATTTGTGTCTATTCTTCTGTCGACAAAACCCGTTTCTATTGTGGTTATGCTAAGAGTGCAGAATAGCTCCCGACAAGACAAAAGGGTGAATACTAAATTCTGACGCTAGCAAATGAAGTTTTGATGTGCATTATAGAACAATAGGATTACCACTAAACTCATCAATCCACCTGTTCTGCGTTATAGGTATAGAAACCATTATTTTGACACAGTTATAATGTTCAGCAAATTCTGCGACTGCAATAGTTTGTCTAGAAACAAAGCGATTGTGGTTTGGTAAGTCTAATCTGCTACGCTACCCGGGGATACAATTCAAAATTAATTCTCAGCGCAAACCAAATTACATTACTTCTCAACCTAGGGTATAAGCCGTTATCTCTATAGCTTTTACGGTCCTTATTACGGCATATTGAATCAATCTAACGAACACAATAAAATTATCGTGGCCGAGTAAACATCAATCTATTTCCAAGTCAGTATGAGTACTTGATTAATCATCGTGTTTTTGCTTTTGCACTCTAATTATAACACACTAGCGCTTCCTCAAACGTACAACAGTGTACACATGAATTATTTATCTTAAGTTTCAAGGATGGTTATTGTTTAGAGAATTAATGTGTTAAAATAATAGATTGCGATTAGTTTTGACCTATTATACAGCAAAATAAACGTCAACAAAACATGTGGCGGAGGGCGCAATATACGTAAAGCTTTATGGAGATGGCGTAACAATGTTATGCTTAAAGGGAACCCCTGTTACTGGCTCTGAATGCCGAGATTGGGAAGTCGTATGCTACAATAGCCTGTATGTTTATTGACTATAAGGAAAGTTAATGTTGAAGGAGAAATGTTGAGAAAGTAATTAATTTGTTTCGTTAATTAAAAAAACTAAACAGCGCTTGTTCGAGACCCTAAAACGCTTTTGCAGGAAATTACAAATTCAACTTCACTTTATACTTAGCTTTGCTAGGTGAAATTTAATCATAGTATTTACAGAACTTGTATTTTGTTATCTGTATCAGAAAATTAAACATAATCTTATCGATAAAAGAATATCGATATTTGTGCATCCCGATTATCTAAAATTAACGTCAGTCGACGCTCAATGCTCACAGAGAATGGACTTGTTTACCGTTTTTATTAATATTCCACTGTAAAAAAAAGCATGAATAAATCTTTAGATTTGGGAAAAACACGAATCTTTACATTACAACTATGGACCGAATTAAAACAAACTCGTCCTATTAAATCGAATTAAATAATTTCTACATAAAATGAAAATGTTCATTAAGTTATTTTAAGAAATACATAAATAATAGGTGTTCGCGTGCGTCCGTCCGTGCTGACGTCACGGATCCACGGTGTACAGTTACCAGTTTACAGAACAAGATTCTATAGAAAAGCGTAACAGTTTCGAATTTCATTTTATGTTACAGAATCTTAAAATAACGTTACTTGTTTAACTAAAATATAACACTTTCATGCCCACTGTTTTGTTTAGTAAACGAGTTCTTGACGACCTTTTAATAATATCTATTGAAAATATTATAAATGCGGAAATGAGTTTTTTTGTTACGCTTTCACGCTATAACGGCTGAACGAATTTGGATGAAATTTGGCACGTGGGTAGACTATGAGCTGGATATTTTTTAACCCGTTGTTTTCACGGGATCGCGACTTATGCGGGTGAAACCGCGGAGCGCAGCTGTGTATATAAACTAGCTACTACCAGCTGCTTCGCCTGCTTGATATTATCTTATACAATAAAGCCTATAATTATGATACTCAGTGATATAGCATTCTACTGGTGAAAGAATTTTTAAAATCCCGTCCAGTAGTTTTTGAGTTTATTCATTACAAACATACAAAAAATCAAATCTTTTCTCTTTATAATATTAGTTTAGATAAGAGCCATTGATTCTAAAACATTTTTATTATATTTGGATAAGTACGTATAATAATGCTCTGTCTTTGAATAACCAAATTGTTGTATACAAGGTCAAGTTAAATCAGCTAGTGAAACTTCATAGGCATGATAGGTAAACACCCAGTTTTCGGTGTGTAACATTTTTCCCCTCGCTTTCCTGCAATCATAATCTAATTAATACATTCTGTAGGAGTGATTTCGTAAAAGGGACGGAAGTGTGTAACAAGAAGCCGGGGAAGCACGCGCTTGATTTGACCAATGAGCGCGTGCGGTGTTTAAGTCGGCCAAGTTGGTTCAGAAACGACCTTGACCCGCCCCTTTAATGTTTTACCTTAATGTTGCATATTACCAAGGTGAGATGTCAGCTGTTCTGTTACACGTCATACTAAGCGACTACTGCGGCTCGCTTGTTTTTTTTTGTTTGATCGCTTTTAAATATCGATTCCCATCACTTCTGTTAAGTTCTACTAGCAATTTTTTTTGAAGTGAAAACTTCTTTAGCTGCTTTGTGCACTTTTTTTGTGATGGGTAAAAAATGTTAAACTCGAGCCAGGACACGTGACCTGATCGAAAATTCGTAAGACATAAGGAGAGTAGACCGCTGCAAAATTATTCCCTAACCATTCCAAAATATCAAAAATGCGCAACGTCAATATTCAAGTTTTCACTTCTGCCGGCACTCCCGGAACGCAACCCGTTTTTCTTTATTCGACTTTGTGTAGTTTGCCATTTAATTATTTAATTACCAGTCTGCCACCATCAGGCGGTCTAATCTGTAAAATCCCCGCCGTACAAACTTAGGTGAAGTGAGATTCCACCTGATGCTAGAGATTGACATTAATAAGGCGACGATAAGAGGCTTTTAATGATTTTAATGTTGTTTTTTTCTTTTGATGTGACTGAATATCACGTCTAAACGAGTACCTAGTGTTAATGATGAAAAAAAAAATGTTACATTAGAGCATTTTTTATACATTACATAGTGTAATTAATTTGTAAAGTTATGTATAACGCGGATAAAAAACTTAGAATCACGTAAAAACTATCAAGTTTATTTTTCTCAAACCTTCAACATTTTAAAGATAAATTTGATTATTTATCTATTCACTTCGCTTTGTTTTACGTACAATAATGCGTCTAATTTGGGACAGCGCTCCTTGATGGGCGAGTGCTGTTAATGGTTGGACGGACGTACGACGCAAGCTAACCACTCAAAGCCACTGGTATTTAGTGGCGTCTTAAGAGCTCACATCAAGCTCACTTCGCCTATGTTTTCAGAATGTCATTTTTGCAGAATAGATGGGCTATTTCATATCCTGAACTCATTATGGTATCAACCTCTCAATGATTTCTTGGTCATTGGACTTCACTAGTGCTTATATTCTTTATGTAACTCGACATTTAATGTATTGCGCGATCGTATTGTTGCTAAAACCTATGTACCAACTTCAGAACGGTTTATTACGTAATTATTTACTAAACACTGGACTGGACAGCTTCGTTGATCTCGTGATCGCAAGCGCCACTGCTGAGCATGAGGTTCTATTCCCAGGTCGGGCAGTGTTATTACGTTTTTCCATCAGGAATTTCTCAGTAGCAGCCCGGCTGGATTTGTGCCCGGTCATTGGCAATAGGCTCGCCCCCTGTTACATGGGACTTAAACATAACTGGCGCAATGTGGGTGTCACTATAGGTACACCTCTGCCTAACCCTTTGTAGAATACAGGCGTAATGTTATTTACCAAACAACACCACGGTGGTAACGACTGCGCACCATTGACTAACGTTTTCATACATAGATCAAGCCGAGTGAAACCGTTTGCCAATACACGATTAATATTTTGTGCAGTAACAGTAAGTAAGTAGTTCTAGTTATACATTATTTATACACTCAATTACAAAGTGAAATGAGTGTGATGATTACTCAACTGTGAACTGAGATATAAATATTTTGTGTATCATCATCGTCATCATCATTTCAGCCATAGGACGTCCACTGCTGAACATAGGCCTCCCCCAATGATTTCCAAATTGGCCGGTTGGAAGGGACCTGCATCCATTTGTGTATAGGATTTGATTAAATTTTTAATCATTCATTCTGGCTAACAGTCTTACCAAGGTATCCCCCGGTTGTGGAGGTCAGATAGGCAGTCGCTCCATGTAAAGTACACATGGAGAGACTGCCTCAGTTTCAGCTGCATCTGGTTAGACTGGAAGCCAACCCCAACACGGTTGGAAAAAGGCCAGGCAGATGATGAATATGCCTGATTAGAAGCCTGATTTACATGGTGCGATTTAATTACCTCGTGCATACTATAAGTTTAAGCAACAATAAAAGTTGCAAACAGTGTTTGGACGGTGCAAGTCATTTGTTGCTTCAATGTTATTTGTATGCCACAGGCAAGAAATTTGCATCGTGGAACTTAAGTTCCATTTACACAGTGCAAGTTTATTGTCTATGGCGTACCATATAATTGATGCACCAATTGACTGGCACCGACTAAACAACACGTACAGTTGTTGCACGATACGACGCGAACAATAAAATGGCACGTACAATAAAATCGTTCGTACAACAAAATCGCATTCAATAGGGATGTTGACTAAACATTTTTTTTTTGTTCATCAGGTAGATTATTAAAAAATATAAATAATAAACGCAATACGTTAACATGTGGCATAACGTCACTCGCCGGTAGATTTTATACTGACTTGTGACGTAGCGAGCCCCCACTCCCCAACTTTAATGCGTTTTATCTAAAAGCAAAAAATACGTGTCTAATATTTTTTTATTATCTGACTGACGGACTAAATTCTGGCATGAAAATTTTATATCATTCAAACATGCACTTGCATTCAATTAATGAATGCCATTTTTTAGAAGTCGCACGCATGAAATTGCATGCAATTCTTAAATGGCAATAATTGGACGTGCTTTATGACATGCCATTATTGCTCTTGACCGTTCTAAAAACTTGCACCATGTAAATGGGGCTTTAGGCTTTAAAGCTGAGCTTCGAAAAGGTTGTAATCTAAAAAAAATAAAACAAATACTCAAACAACCTATTTAATATCAGTCTCAGAAAAGTTTTTACAAAAGTTACCAAAGTTTTTTTTATAATTTCCTATTAGCAGTGCTGCTACAGTCGACATTGTATAAGGCCTGGCTACACGAACGACAGTAAATAATACTGTCATATATCTTGGTAAACCATAAATCAATATTCAAAACACCTTGTAAGTCGCTTCGTGCCTTCCTAAGTAGCTGCGTAGCTTCCCAATCATTGACCACAAATAATAATGCCTGTTTTTTTTTCCTCCTGACCGATCTCAAGGTCGAATATCTACGATATAGTTGCCAAGTAATGTTCAAGGAAACGGTAGCCAGGGCGTTGGCACTAGTTCCTTAAAGCTGGTACTGCGATAGCGCGGTTTTATGGTAAGTATTTATATATGTAAGCTTTTTTATGGTAAGTATACTAAGTAAGAACTTAGATTTAAGTGTTTCGATTTTTATGTTACACTTTTGTAGTGTTCCTTATTATTGAGCTTTATTTAACAACTTTCATATTATGAACTAGCTGCTGCAAGCCGCTTCGCCCGCGTGGTCCTTAATTCTTTTTCTAAAATAAAAGTAGATACCCTAAGTTACTCCGTATAACATCATCTATCTGCCAGTGAAAGTCCTTTAAAATCGGTCCGTTTCGGAGATTAACCGGAACAAACAACTAGACAGACAAAAATTATAAAAAAATATATTTTTTTGTTATCCGTATATACTTTCATATGCATTTAGTAAAAAGCTGTTAATTTGACATTACATACAGACACAAATTTTATTTATTTGTACAAATCTTGCTCCTGAAATTGGAGAAAGCAAGTCGAACTTTGATAGCGTGATGATTACTTATATAAAACGATGAAGATAACCTAATAAATAAATAATTAAGAAAATGGTGGATTTCCTAACGCTTCTATGTTATTTATTCAATGGTTAATTAAAGCAAACAGTAAAGAAACGAAACGTGAAAACTTTATCGGAATCTAAAATATTTAATTAGAAACATGTTGTTTGTATTCAATTTGTTGTTTATTCAGATAACGGCCATTGGGGCTCGTCATTAATTTAATTAATGTTGATACTTACAGTTAGGAAATTTTCTTTTGTTGAAATATTAACAAACAAGTTTTTTAAAGGCAAAATACAAGATGCACTTGTAATAACTGAAAACCTGAATAGGGGTCATTGTACTCATCATTGTCTGAAATCGTGTCAAATGTAGAGAACAGCTGATTTTATTCGGGATTTCAGGTTTGGTTCTATTGTAAAAGTTATTCATAATGATGACTATTCAGTAATTTCAAATAAGTATACCTACCTGGTAGAATGACTTTTATTAATATTTATTATTTATCTTTAATTCAGGCATAACCCATAAATTTGTTAGTATTCCATAACCTATGTTAGTATAATAGACTATTAATGACTTCCTCAATTTCTTTAGCTTAGATAGGTCAGAGCAGATGTTTGATTCGTGAATCAACACTACGCAGACGTACCTATTTTTTTTCCTATAGTTTTCCTTATGAACAGGTATAGTTTTAGGTCATTTAGCGGTTTTCTGGTCCATCCGGACAATGGCTTTGTTTCTTTGTAGTACAGTGTAGTTTGAAAATAATTTTATTAACACAATTAAATTTATTTTATTAGCTATCGAAATATATTAAGATCAACGTTTACAAGTTTTAAATTAATTTATATTAATCAGTTTTGTATTATAAAAGGACAAAGTATTTGAGGCATTGAACATTGCATTACGAATTGTTAATTTTGAAATTAACTCAACATGCGTTTTCAATTAATATTGTACGAGTATTAATAATAAATGAACCATATAACCAATTGATTGGATTTTAATCTCCAATCAATGGATTATGTTCTTATTCGTTATGTAACAATATTGTGATATGATTTTGCATATCGATCACTGAAGAGATAAAAACAGCCAAGACATAGGCACTGTCTACACACAGACGAATTTATGATGTGATTATGGCAGCTGTTAGGTATATTAAAGTAAAACTGTACCATTATGGATTAAATAAATAATAAAAAGTCTTCGTCCCTTCGTCAAACAAATTCCGCTGTTACCATGCAATATTGCTACTCCATTTAATTTAAATTCTCTACGGAAAATTTATAGCTCCACTAACACACAACATCATGCAAGTCATTAAGCTCATAATGCCAAGGTCCAATGCGTAACGAATACGTCAAACGCATCGTGCGTACGATTCGCAACTCCTGCGCAGTCTCGAGTGTGATCAATCTTATTAAGGGGGATGCCACAAAGTGGCCCGCGATACAAAAATTTTCTTACGTTTTTAGCAAATTTGCTGCGCTGTTTCACGTAAATACGCGGCAATTACCTATTGATAAAATAATTACTAAATTATAAAAATCATCAATATAGCCCCCGAAATTATTGTTGCTGCAAATCGTCGTAGCTTCGACGAAATAGTATTATTTGCAGCAAATATAATTAGGTACGCAATAACGAAATAAATTTTGAATTTCGTGGGCTATATTGATGGATCCCCCCCTTAACTATGATCTTCTGAGATAGACTGATAGATAATAGCGATGTCCAAGCGAAAATCGCATAACAATAGCAGGGTGTGCGGAGCGAGAAACACTTTCAATGTTGCGCAAGCGATCATGCGATTTTTGACTGATCCTATAATTATTGTAACACAATGGTCATAGTTGTTGTCAGTTCTGTCTTTCATGATGAAATCAATGCTCCGAAAGATTGCTCAGAGAACACGAGTGTTCTCTCTCGTCCCTCTATGGGTCAGCAAAATGCTCGAGCAATCAAGTTTTTCTTTGTTAAATTGATAGTGAACTAAGTCTTCACTCAAATAGAGTTCAAGATTGCGTGCAAAAGGTGATTTCCTGTGGCGTGTGCTCGAGCAAGCTCGCAAATATTTTCACTCGATACTTAGTAGGTATTTGCCGCTATCTATGCTGACCCTTATCAAAATGAGCATATGCGCTCATTGAAAAGTAGCTTTAACAAACATTTTAAAAGCTTCAATGTCGCTGTTGTCCTTATTTATCCCACAGCTGGACAAAGAACACCCACATGCGTTCCAGTTAAGTATTTTTTGTGATTGCTTTTTAATTTAATTACAAAGGGTGGACACTGGACAGTGTGAAGGGTAAAGGGGAAACTGGCACCAATCTGCCCCTTTGTTAAAAGTGACGCATTGCCAAATGTTCCACAAAGCGATTTTATATGAGTAACATTTATTACTAAAAAGTGTGACTAAATATCTTCCTCCCTCTTTTGATTGTACTCAGATTTTTAAACATCGTTAGTGATATGATAGGTACAGTTTTATGCATGAATTGTGCGCTTTTATAATTTGTAACGTTACGATATTATCGTGGCCATCCACGTCCATCAAATGTATGGAAATACGTGTACGTTAATAACGTTATCGTGAACGGAAATTGAAAAGATTCTTCATATTTTCCATATATTTTACTCCCCCGTGTTATTGTGATGGCGTGACGTGGACGTCCACGATTATATCGTCACGTTAGAAATTTAAATAGCGCAAATTAGTATGGTAGTGGGTAGGTACCGAAAGCTTATATTTTGGCCAAAATTCGACCTTGATCGGACATTACCCATAAAATGGAGTAACCAATAAATGTAAGCTTTCGTTCATCGCTCCTATATGTAACAAAAAGCTAGTACAATTAGTTACAAATCGATAATAATATTTTATTAATAGTTCACTCATACCAGTCAAGGTGATGTTGCTCCATTTGGCGGCTGCACAAAGAATGAGTTCAATTACCTGTAACAAAAAAGACATACTTATAAAAAAAAAGTTTGTGTATTACCTCCTGTACAAATTGGATCAGGTATTCTCTCTAAGAAGAATATTGGTACAGTCCAAGACATAATCTCTTCATTGTTTTTACATAAAATCGTGATAGGACAATTTTTTGTTACACTTTTTTATGAAGCACTAATACAAATTAGTATTCATTAGAAGACACAATCTTCATAAGCCTATTTCCATAAATAAAATAAAAATGTTCACCTGTCTGCTTCAACCCTAACTAAAAGCTAATTTTCGATACAATCTAAACTCGGAACGATAATTTCTAGAAAGGTTTCCTGTAAATCTTGAAGGAGATATGATGGAATAAACAAACAAGTTGAAACAAGTGGGAGAAAGCATTGTTTGTATTAATTAACTAAAAGCAGTCGTGGTAACCGTGGGAGACCACGACTCATAGTCTCATACCACGCAGTTATGGGCCAGAACTAATTAATAACATGATGTATTCCGCATAATTATAGACTGACAGATAGATGTTTCTACTTTTATTATGAGATAGAATATTGTTTCTTTAGTTTGGTCTATTAATTTACATCGAAACTGCTTATTTAGCTGACGGTTCTGCGCTAACGCACATTGTTTTATCCAGCACGGGGAACCTCAGCCCGAAGTTGAAAGCGAGCTTCACCCGTAATCCTCAATCACAGAGGAACTGGCTATTTTACCTTTTACCACCACATTTGCAAGAACTATTAATTTTATATAACCTCTTTAGAGGTAAATAGCTGATTTATTGAAACCAGCTGCTACAGATATCAAGCACCTAGATTGTCATAACTTAGTATATCCAAAGTCCACGACACCCCACGCATTTAAGACCGGCACTTGATAAACCGTAATCTGAAGCCCAGTCACAGATGCACTGAACAGATTGAACTAGTCTTAATAAGTAAAAGTTTGATACCTACAAAACAACTTTGACATCCTTGATCCCTGATATTTGTTGACTCATAGGCGTCTTAGATTTCAAATCTGATTGTTAGCAACAAGTTTGTGCTTTCTCAATACTCGCCTCCATTGAGCGTAGTAACATAAAGCTAACTTTAATAATGGGACTATGAACATGGAAATTCTGCGAATTTAACCTGATAATGTCAAGTCATTGTAATTAGCAATGACATACGTTTGGCAGAACCGTATTTATTATCATAATTAATTCATTTATTTCCTCATATTATACAACAATTTACTTGACTAATGTTCCACTGAACAAATGTGCGTGGTTAATGATTGTTTAGTTGTGTCAGTGACTGTACCGGGTTGAGTGTGCCATAGAGGAAAACTTTTTGAATTGGCCACGCTATAAACAGGATAAATGACTGTCTATGGGCGTTGTATTGTCTAGTCTAGACCGAGCCATGTGTTCCAAATGTCTGTGTCAAAGAGGTAAGTACGTCTTTGTGTGTGAACTGTTGCCTGGAACATGTCCTAACAAGGGGTGCCACTAGTTGAGGCGTTTATCAAAGAGATAACAATGTTCGTGACAGGCTGTTTCGTGAAAGTTTTGGCAAACGAGTATACTAAAGTTTATTAAAGCAATGACAGCCTAGTGGTGTAACCGTCGGACTGCCAGTACGCTCCTTTGACTTTTCGGATACATGTGCGTATTGTATTATCATTTGCTGCAAAAAAGGTGAAAACATCGTGAGGAAGCTGCATGCCTGAAAGATATTTCTCGACGGGATGTGAAGCCAAGTCAGAGGCCCATGGACGGAATAAAAAAATTGACACCAGAACCCTAATTACGTAATGCACTATCAATCGGAATTTGAATCGTTTTGAAACTAGGTAATTGTTAATCGATTGCTTCATAAGTTCGAAAAAAAATCTGCTCAACAACGTAAATAAAGCAATTAATGTTGTTGAACTGTCAAAATGAAGCAAATTTGTCGTAATTGTTTACGAAAATGTGTTGCGTAATTAGATAACTGGCTAGTCAATAACCACACGAAAATGAAAGAAAGTTAATTCAGTAGCGAATACCCAGAAAGGCATGAATTTACGTGTGTCCGGAATTCCGGATACAATATTTTATACTAGGTACCGATACATATTATAAATTAAAGTCGCTTTTCGTGTTTATCTGTATGTCCGCGTAGTTCTTCTAAACCACGCAACAGATTTCGATGAAGTTTTCACCATCGTTTAGAGGATTAATTCCGGAAGGTTTATGTGTATAATACCTACGTTACTATTAAAGTTACATAAAACTAAGAAATTTCGATGTTTTGTCAAGTCGTAAAAACCGTGCGAAACTGAAACGGGTCGCTAGTACAAAATAAATCTCTACCGATATTTTTGTAGCTCTGAATAAAAAATGCTTCAAGCAATCAATTTGAATTCCACTGAATACGCCTTGTTTTCCAAGAATCCAATATACAGTCCTTGTATACCTTTCTTTTACCGACATATTTATTAGTATTTGCTAACTCACTAGCAATGCTCCAAGTTGCCGTACCACCCACGGAGTATAGAAATCTCGGTACCTACAATATTATTAAAGCAAATGCCGCGGGGCACAACTCGGTATAGGTACCTAATAAGGTAACATAGTGAAATAATAGTATGTTTTATTATTAAACTTATAAAACAAATAATGTAGAAAGAGTTTTTGCATAATTATGTGCGTTTTAACTGGGGTAATATTAGGAGGGCTGCTGATTAGCCAGAAAGTCAACTTTTACACCAACTTTTTTCTGTTTCACTTGTACTGTGGCGGCATCTACAACGCAGCATGCGAACTACGCGTCACACTGACGTCACGCAAAATCCTGCATCGCGCAAGGAGAGTTTTCCGCGCGGCGAATATATACATTCAACGTCCCGATGTCAATTGTTGGGCAGTCACACCACCCGTCTGATGAGTGAACTTTACACCCTTGTCTATAATACTTTAAAGAAGTCTCTAATTAATATTATTAGTTTTAATTTTGATTTTCTTTTCTATTGAGGGGAAAGCTGAAAATAGAAAAATATCTACAGATTCTTGAGATGTGATAAAGCAAATAACTGATATAGAATATTAATAGTTTTATGCTGTTGGTAGTGTATTTATATAAATATTGTTTCTTTTAATACAGATCGATAAAGATCGATACCCAGCCAGTTGAGATAAAGATGAAAGATACCGAAGATATCGAATCTTCCGCCTTCAGTATCCAGACTATTCCTCATAGTCTGGATACTAAAGGCGGAAGATCGTGTTGACACGTTACATAGCTTAGAACAGGCCCAAATCCAGCATCCCAGCAGATTGTACATTTCAACAATCGAAAAGAAATAAAAACTCAACACCAAAACTTACATCAACCACAGAAAATAGTTGGTTCAATAACATTTCCTGATCCAAGTTAATTAACTTACGTTAGTACCTAGTCATTCGTATCTATTTGAGTGTAGGATTGTATTAGGATCCAATCAAGCATGTAATCAATCCAAAAAACACAGGTGTTTGTGTCCAGTAATGGCTTTGAGCTAGACCAGTCTGTGTAGGGCGATGACCTGGGTCTATGATAAAATATCCTTCTATAGCTCTTTGTGTTGTAGAACATGTTTATGTGGTAGTAGTTTTAATAATAAGTATGCTATCAAACGATAATTAGCACACCTTTTTCTGCAGGATATAACTGTGCTTTTCACCACTACCAGTTTTCCAAAATTATGATAAACTAGCTGCTATCCCAGACTTCATCTGCGCTCCTGGATGGAAAGTAGCCTATATCTAACCTATAGCCTTTCTCCAGGCCATGGTCTACCCATGTGCCAAATTTCATCCAAATCCGTTCAGCCGTTTTAGCGTGAAAGCATAACAAACAAAGTCACTTTCGCATTTATAATATTAGTTCGGATTAGAAGGATTTTTGACAGTCGTTAGGGGTCGTCAGAAGCCCGAAAGTCTGACAACCAGTCTTACCAAGGGGTATCGTAGTACCTAGTTAGGTGGAGGTCAGATGCAGTCGCTCTATGTAAAATACTGGTATTCAGCTGGATCCGGTTAGACTGGAAGCCGACCCCAATGTAGTTGGGAAAAGGCTAGTCAGTCAGGATTAGGAAGTAGGGATTCCAATGCGGAAAAATATTGCTGAAGAATTTGTTGCATTGTCAGTTTAGGTAGTCGAAAAAGGCGAATGAAAAAAATAATAATTGAAAAAGTGTTGAAGGCTTTGGGACTGGTTTTTTAGATTGAGTAGAATAGTATGTAAAAGGCAAAGTAAATAAAATATCTCAAAAAAAATACTTTAAACTTTTTAAGCGTCCTACGACCCCGAGAATACTGTATTGTATTCATGAGTATGCAAAATTTGATTTTTGTTCAGATTTGTTGAAACAAAAGGGTCAAGTTGGCTGAAAGGACTCGAGGGTACCTATGTAACCGCCCGGGGCTCAACCCGAGCGGAGGTCAGTCACTATGACACTTGTTGCTAGAGCTCAGATATTGTAGCAAGAACTAGAATACATATTTTATTAGCATGACGTTCCAAACGGTTTTTGCTGCTATTAATATTATTCTTCATCTCAACGGCCTAGAGACTGAATATGGGCTATAATGATGGCCGTGGGGGATTTTGACGTCATCTTCACGCTTGGTAGACGAATTGGTGATCACAGAAGGCTATTTGAGCGAACAGGTTATGAAGATTTTAATTCGTGTATTTTTTATGAAACCCACGGGCAGTCCCCATTTTTTTCTTTGACGAGAACACGATAACAGGTTTTGCAGAAATATTGATCAAACCACGGTTCAATTATGTAAAAAAAAGTTATACGTGTTTCCCGAAGCATCCACCTGAGCACTGATAATACTGCAACACCATGATTTCCCTAAGGAACAGCTTACGAAAGTTGGGTAACAATCTCGTTTCATGAAAAACCAAAAAACTTCCGTACTGTGTGTAGTGTGACGTAAGATCTGCAAACAAGTAAACTGTACCCTAATTACGTAATGCAAAATCATTCCGCAAAATCAATCAAAAAAAAACTGCAGAGCAACGTAAATAACGCAATGAATGTTGTTGAACTGTCAAAATTAAACAGATTTGTCTTTATCGTTTACGAAAATATGTTGCGTAATTAGAACGCAATTTGTTATAGACAATATTCAGCAGTGGACACTTAGAAATAGTGGATGACTCTGTAGCGGTTACACCGCCACATACGCTAAATTGGTGACCTCGAGTATGAACGTCAACGCAGCCTGCGTGCAACTATCATGACGTCATCATCATCATCACTCCCGCAAGCTGTCGTGAGGCGAGTCACACAGACAGCCAGAACCCTTGGCTTCAACGGGTATCCTGACCACCAGCATGCAGCGAACGCGCATTCCTGGTCATCACCCTCAGCCTCACCAGCAACCTTGGCACAGCACCTGCACTTTCGGCCGGTCTCACAAGCAGAGCTCTTTCTGCCCTCTCCTGGTCAACGCTAGCAGTCAGCCACAACCCGGCGCTATACCACATTCGACTCACTGGATCGTGACGCAGCGCCACCCCGACTCACTGGGGAATCACCGCAGACAGTTCCGACTCATCGCGAACTATGCGGCACCCGGTTCCTACTCACTGGAACCTCCACGGGTATTGTGAAGGATCGCAAGATACAAGACTCAGCCCAATATCGACCTCCGGTCTCCGGAGGGGAGTGATGTAACGGTTACGGTCGGCCCGCCAGAAACAACACCCGTCTGGTCGGAGGATCCACCCTTTTCTATGGTGGATGAGTGAACTTTACCCCCTGTTCCTCATGCTACTAAAAATCTATTGAAAGGGAAGTAAAGCAGTTAGTTGGGCCACACATAAATACAGATGGTTCACTCCGCAAAATCATTTAGATCAAAAGCGACTAGTTACGACACAATAAAGTGCAATTCAGGTCGTACAGCGCTAATTACCTAGTTATCTTCACCTAGAAGTTGCCTCACTTTCTATCGCGTAACTCTTATATCTTTTGACTACGTTACACTCACTGAATTGACCCGACAAGACGGGCCCGCCGCGTACTTGTAGCTTCTTACCTACCTAAAATGCGGAGTGAACTATCTGGATCCATCTGTGGTCGGGTATACAATAAAATCACACCAATAAAACATAAGTAGAATTACATAAAAGCGCTGGCTGTAAGATTCAAATTCAAATTATTTTATTTCACATAAACCTACAAGGGCACTTATGAAACGTCAGAAGCTAGGTGCACGGTTCCAATTGGTCGTTTCCTATGGAGAAGAGCCGGCCAGAAACTCCACGGTTACTCTTTTAAAAGTAAATGGTATTTACAATCTTTTAAAGTTACAGTGTTTATAGGTATGAGAGGACACTGTAGGCCTATCAACAAGTACCAGGTACTTAGCAAGATGGAAAATGATCGACAGATCTACAAGTCGGTTATGCCTACAACGTTCTCACATTCACAAAATATAAAAGAACAAAAAAAAAAACAAATTAAAAACCTATTTAAACCAAATGACATGACTGCCACTAAAGCTGTAACAAATCTAATTTAATTAAAAAAATAGTATATTGAAGTTATATAATGTCAATTAACGAAAAGATTATGTCAAAAAAGAACGTAAAGGAAAAAAAATAAAAATAGGTAAGATAAAATAATCATCATAATTTGGGAGCAGTTAATAGACATTTACATAGTAATGCCGTAATTGAGGTACCAGGGAAGCCACATGAGCAGAAGGAATTATTGCCAAACTTCCTTGTCTTCAACGTAGTCTTTAATCTTATAATATGCTTTTTGATAAGGACACGTTTGATGTGGGTTTTGAACTTTCCATCACTTCAAGAGTAGAGGAAGATCCCAGAAAGAATAGATGGATTGTGTGAAAAATTATATGGCTGGAAAGGATGAATGAATACTGAGATGACGACTGATGTATGGAACAAGAAGCCATGATGCTCCCGGTGCCATACCCAAAGAAATTGGGAAAAGTGATGGCGGATACTGATCAATAACATTAAAACCGGAAATTTTCGTACCACGAAGGGTTCCTTACCACTGTACAATATTAAGCAAAAAAACGCCGAAGAAAACCTATTTCTTATATCCAGGTCCATACAAGAAATATGTTTCCGTACCCAAATGGTGAAACGACCCTATTACTAAGACTCCGCTGTCCGTCTGTCTGTCCGTCTGTAACCAGGCTGTACCTCCTGAACCGTGATAGTTAGACAGTTGAAATTTTCACAGATGATGTATTTATGTTGCCGCTATCAACAAATACTAAAAACTGAATAATATAAATATTTGTAATATTTATATAATGTGCATGAGATACAGCCCGCTGACAGATGAACGGACGGACAGCGGAGGCTTAGTAATAGGGTTCTGTGTGGCACACTTCGGGTACGGAACCCTAAAAGCTGTTTTTTTATGCCATTGGGATCGGTAGAAAGGTGCAAACATCCATCCATCGTCCATTTCTTAGAAATCTGTTAGATGAAATGTTAAATGTATTGATTAATTTACTATAATTTAAACTACGGTAATAAAGGCTTACATAGACAGGCGCGACGCGACTCTGTTAGAACAGTTTCTACGAAAACTAAACGGAAATTATTCTACCGGTGTCGCGTCGCAACTCGCACCGGTCTGCGGAAGCCCAAGATCTTAAGAGGGCCCTTCCCGGTCCGTTTACCGTCAACGCGAGCATGTTGGAAAAGCTTGTTGTTTCATCGAGCACAAGTGAGAACTGCTAACAAGCAAGTGAGAACACGATAACATTGTACGAAAAATAGTGTGTAAAATATTGCCTTACAAGTTTGTGAAATAAATGTTTTTCATTTAGAATCTCCATTACATGTGCGAGGTTTCTAGTTCAGGTAAAATTTGTGCAACAAAGCAAATTTTTGGAGGTTTATACTGATTTTTTTTCTCAATTTTTCTTTTTTTTTGCTTTCATTGAAACCTAGATATAGTGCGCAAGATACATATTAGTTAAAAAAAAAAACAAAGAAAGATGTGTTACAACGCCATAATCACGTACGAGCGTTTGTATGAAAAGTATGACGGCTTAAAGCCTCGTTCAGACTAGCGCGACGCGGCCCCGCGACGCGACTCGAACAATACAATTTCTAAGAAAACTTCACGGTATAACAATAAACGGTGTCGCGTCGCGCTAGTCTGAACGAAGCTTCAAGCGGACAGAGCCACAAGCAACACTGCAACACATTGTAATTTACCATCATATTTTATGATCTTGTTAACATAGGGTTACTAGTCACAAATCTTTCATGATTGGTAGTTACTCGTACTACGATATTTTTTTGCGCTGATATCATGCGTATCTAAGTTCGATTACATCGTCGTTAATAGTTTTTTCATTGTTATAATTAAATTTTATTACACTCGTAGTGTTTGGAATGTGACCGGCAAAATCGAATAGTTTATTGCCATAGTCAAGGAGATTCATTGAACTTGGTCTTGGTTTCCGTATATGACTCTGAACGTAGGTGACACATACTACCTATACCAGCTAAAATCTCCCCCAGTTTGCAATGGTCCAATTAGTGTCAAGTTGTTGACCTTAAATGGCCTTGAATACCGCTGCCGCAATTTCCTCCGGCCGTCTTACACGCAACGATAAAATCTGTCATGTATGTAGTACGTCCTATATTTTCCCTTTCAAAGGCAGCGGAAATAATGGAAATATTCAACATTTTAAAAGGAAATTCACCAAATTATAATAGAGTAAACACTAGTACTTTCTAATTGGGACGTAATTGCCGTTGTTTATGTATAGTGACTACATAGTGAAGCTGTCTGGCTTTCCTATTGTCTGAAACAATAACTAATTAACCCACTTTGTCCGTCACTCAAATCGTTAACTGAGATGATTTTTTACTTTAACTGATCACTTTATTTTCTGCAGAACCAACAACCAGCAACGGCAGATGTTTTTAAAAGCTACGATGTTGATCCAATTTTTGGAGACCTGGCCTACTGTAGCGTAATAAACTAATAATATTATAATAAATATTCAGTACACTATGTCTACATTGTTTACGAATTGACCCGAATATTTTGTATTACACCGAAATGCCGACATTTTATAACAATTAATTCATAATTAAACATTATTTGAGTCAGCGGTGGCGTATTATCGCTGTTTTATAGCCAGTAAGATTAGGTGAAAACCGGGAAAAGAAAGTAGTTAATAATCAAGGCACGTTATATTCTAGCCGCAACATCGTCGAAGGCCTTATATGGCCCCTATTCGACAAGGTCGAGGTCTTGGCCATTTAAGGGCGCTGGTGGCGTGCCAGTCATTGAAATCCTTCCGACAATTTTTTATACTCATTCATACAAGACGTTTATAGATGAAGTACGTTTGAGAAGAGATTAAAATGATGGGCATGTTATTTAAATAGTCGTGATTATTTTTTATGTCTGCCGCGATCTTCAACTGTTTGGTTGTTGAGTTTATATGGCAGACAACTTAGGTGGACGTTCTGTATAAAGTACTAACCTCTCTCCTTAAACATCATCATTATATATAGTTCCTTGCTCTTGTTTCATGTTTATAATTTTATATAATTATTTCTTTATATGAATAAGTTTATGCTTTATGTATGTACCTATGTATGTTATTGTATATATGGTACACCACTGACTACCTGCAGTATTGTCTCTCCTGTTACCTTTAATCCATCCAAAGGTTGTCTGTAAAAGATCGCTTTAAGCGATAAGACCGCCCATTGTGTCATCCTATGTAAAATTTCTAAATTTATGTCTGTAATTTTTATGGTATACAATAAAGAGTATTCTATCTATCTAACAGATATCCAGCAAAATCTAGTAGGACTAAAAGACCTTTGAAAAGAGCAAGGACAGAACAGTTAGAAGTACGTAAATAAGCCGGTAGCAACACGAGGAAGCACTCACTAATTCAATTTGTGAACAATCTCATAATTTGCGAGTTTATGAAAGCTCTAAATTGCTAAACATCTGTGAATTGAGCAGATTGACGTAAACAAATTCACGAGCCACGCTCTTTGGTACATTCAGTCGTAAAAGAAGAATTAATGTAAACACACGTACTGCCAGACCGGACGATATTACACCTTATAGCATACAAGTTCAATAGCAATCACTCTTGAATACTGCACAGTTTATGGGTAAAACGTGGGTGTTTTGGGACAAAAAAAAGTTAATTCTATGCAAAAAAAACTGTATCAATTAGCAATACAGTTGGATCAGATATTACCAGGCAAAAAGGTGAACAGTTAGCGGCGTGGGCGCAAAGGCGTAATGTAAACTAGGAGGTCAGTCATGTCAGTACAGTAAACCACAGTAGAGGCATCGACCTCTGGCTCATTTATGGTATGATAAGCGAACATTACACGAAAGTAATGGCTTTCAAATATGCGTATGGTATTTTAATGGCGGGTTTTGGTGACGTTTGCGTAGTTAGGGAGCAGATTGCTGAACTTTGTTATTTTAGACGGAGCAGTAGTAGTTGACTGAGGAATCAAAGGACGTTATTCCTACCACTTTAAACTATTTGACGTGAATGTCCTGTAGACTTCTATAAGGAATAATAATTAAACCAATTGTATCACTTTTTAACAGATTCAGATTTTGTGATGTAGTCAAGTTCTTACGAGATTCTTTGACTATCATCTCACGCAAAATTCTTTCCTACATCAAAACATACCAGTTGATGCCCCAAGGGACGGTACGAATTCAAAACACTCCTTTATTTTGGTCCATATGTATATACGATTTTTGTTTTAAGTGATACAACCTCGACCGTTTCATATTCTCCAAATACGTGTTATTCTTCCAAGAACAATGTTGAAACCTCTAGAGATTTCTGTAGTACAAAACCAATTCGGAACAAAGTTATAACTCAACAAACATTGTTTCCTAAGTTTTGATATAAATTATATTCTCACCGCGTACGCGCATTGATTGAGGCGTCTTTTATTGTGGTAATGTGCAAAAAAAATTCTGTGGTTTTATTTGGAGCAGTAACGCCATATACAGGCTGCCCCGTAAAACGAATTCCAAAGCAAAATTTTAGAAAGCTCTCTCGTATGGCTTTCCTAAACATAAAAAAAACAACAAATTTTGTATTTTGCCTTACCTACTATGTTCGAACTACAATTTCTCCAGTTAATGTCCCAATAAGTACATATTATTTGAATTTCTTTGGTAAATTTAAGGTCTATGGAAATTTTTAAAACTACTTCGGGGCCGGGGTCATTGCCACCCGTCTTCATTTTTTTAAAGGTGAAAATCTAAAACGAATCGTGTCGAGCAAAAATTTTACCTTTGAGCTAAGTTCAAGTCACTTTGGGTGATGTTTAAATATATAGTATTTTTTATCGATCGTAGACCATGATTTAAGGATTTATAATAAAAGAAATGTGATATTGAAAGAGAAAAACAAAAAAGTCTAGTCAAGTGAGAATTTCCCAAAAAAATATTAAAAGCCGTTTAGCTCACTATAAATAATCGCTGAAACAAACAAGGGGTGGGACCCCCGGGGTGTTTCGGGAAAAGAGGCTAACATATTTTTTGGACCTCGTTTCGTGGCCCACCCTGTATACCATCTTGTTCTGGAGTAATATTCTGGAAGCATAGTATAAAGTTAAATTGAAATGAAGCCTTACCCGTCAAGGGGGAATTTTTTGGAAGAATAGAAAGAAATATACAAGGGATATTTTAAGGTTGTAAAGGTACATTTTGTTACAACAAGAATTGTTATAAGGAAGAGTTTAATTACAAAACATTGTATTTTTTAGGCTGAGAAAAAGGGCAAAAAATTATTTCGAAAGCAGAAGCCGGAAAATATGATGTAATTATTTATCCCCACAGTCCTATTTGGAAATACTCATATAGGTAAGTACTACTGCCATAAATAATTAACTGTGGAAACAATCTAATTTTCACCACTCCCGCACGAAAGAAGTGTCTTTCCTCTACGAAAACAGTGAGGAAAGTTGGTTTACCCTCACTGTTTGAACAGTGAGGAAAGTTGGTTTTTCCTCACTGTTTGAACAGTGAGGAAAGTAATGATCCCGTTCAGAAACTAACATTGCCTGATTTTTTATGTTAAGTTTTAAAGATATTTTAAAAAATAAATAATTTTATGCTTAGAATAGAAATATTTATAAGTTATGATTACTTATGATTAATGTTTTTTATTTATTTACCTATGATGACTGAATACTTTCTTGCTGGGCGTGGTGAAAAGTTTTGTATGCAACATGTGAGCAAGTTCATTTGCTATTCGTTTTGTTGAGTCTTTCGCTTACTCAGGATTGAAATTTATAATATTCTATTTTTCAATCCTTCGTTCACTCAAGACTCATTATCAAAACTCATACGAAAAACGAACTTTCCTCACATGTTGGATAAATAACTATTTCACCACTCCCGCACGAAAGAAGTGTCTTTCCTCTACGAAAACAGTGAGGAAAGTTGGTTTTTCCTCACTGCTTGAACAGTGAGGAAAGTTGGTTTTTCCTCACTGTTTGAACAGTGAGGAAAGTAATGATCCCGTTCAGGAACTAACCTTGCCTGATTTTTTTATGTTAAGTTTTAAAAATATTTTAAAATATTAAGAATTATTTTGATTTGCTTTGTGTCTATTTAATTTATTTACCTATGATGGCTGAATACTTTCTTGCTGGGAGTGGTGAAAAGTTTTGTATGCAACTTGTGAGCAAGTTCATTTGCTATTCGTTTTGTTGAGTCTTTCGCTTACTCAGGATTGAAATTTATAATCACTCGCTGCGCTCGTGATTCTATTTTTCAATCCTTCGTTCGCTCAAGACTCAAAATCAAAACTCATAGGAAAAACGAACTTTCCTCACATGTTGGATAAATAACTATTACGCCATTTATAACACTTAGGTAACGGTTTCCAGAGCCATTTCCAGGCCAATCGATTCGTCCAATCAATTTGAGGGACGATAAAGTATCCACAGCACTCACTTTAATGTTGCTATCAAATGCTTAAAGGTCACACAATGATTCAATTTCTAACCAGGGGACCATAAAGACTAGAAATTCTGGATATTTTACTATGCTATTTATTTATATCTACACATAAAATCACGCCTGTAGCCACTCGAAGGGTTAGGTGGAGGTGTACCTATTGTAAAAACCACATTTTACCGTCTCAAGTAATAGGGCGCGAGCCCATTGCCATCAACCGGGCACAAATTCAGAACCCGGTCTGCTACTGAGAATTTCTTGATGGAGAAACCCAAAAACATTTGCCCAACCTGGGAATCGAACAAAGGACCTCATGCTCAGCAGTAGCGCTTGCGACCACTCGATCAACGAGATAGTCAGTAATTAAATCGGTCGCTATAAGATCCATAGGCAAAAAAGCCGACTGTGATAAGTTAACCATTGTTTATCAATGTGAATGTGGATGTTTGGTATCCAGGCAGACAGGCACTCCGCAAAATCATTTAAATAAAAAGCGACTCTTGCTACGATACAGTAAAGTGCAATTTAAGTCGCACAGCACTAATTATCAGGTACAGTTATTTTTATCTAAAAGTTGCCCCTCTTTCTAATCTACTATCTTCTACGATGACGAATTTTCTTTTTTTGAATTTGATATTTTTTTAAATAATGTATTGTAAGAGCGACACAGCGCGGACGCTAAATTATTTCGACGTCAGCCATTGCCCAAAGTCAAAAGCGATGTGACTGGGTGGGGCAGTATGTAAGCACACACTTCCCTCGACCAAAATGCTACGTAGCTACCTAAATGTAATAAAGAATTCAGGCTTTGTCTTGCTCAGACATGTTAATGAATGACCTGCCAATCTTACTAATGCAATACCTACAACATTTGCATGAGATAGGAAAAATTGCAGGCACCACAGCAAACTATGAGGTCTAACCACAGATTAATAAACGTTGCTTGGTGCGTGATTTGCACACTGCGATAAAAAATCGCGCGAAATTTTATGTAACGCATTTCTGTAGCATGTGGTATCTTATAAATCTATACGCACTGGCGATTTAAAATTCGCGCAATACCGTACGCTGAATATAAACCGCGTGGATAAAATTTGCAGTGCGGGCTGGGCCTTAGACATGTGCCAGTCTCTGTCATGCACTTGTAGTTTGACATTTGTGCGATAGTGACAGAACTTTATAGATACATAGGTACATAAACGAATGCTTTCATCCCATGGGGGTAGGCAGTAACTACAGAACGCCACTTACTACGATCCTCACAAACCTACTAGTTTTGCTTCGTTTACGTTTATGGATCTCGGCCAGAAACAAGCAATCATGATGCATGGGACACATTATATCATATCTATATCTGTCTAATAATATCACTGTGGTCAAGATGTTTACTGAATGCCATAAAATATAGTAATATACTATTCAAAGAATGACCATAAAATTAAATTATCAGATCCAAGATTTCTTTCAAACACATTCATTTACGACCTATTACGACTGGATTTAGAAAACCAACACTCCTTTTATCCGGAAGTTTCAATAGATTTGATGTTAGTAGCTATAACTTTTGTTAATAAGCTTAAAGAGACAAAGTAGTTTTTATGAGTTAAGTAAACAGGAGCAGTTAAATTTATGAGAACAGATGGTCAACCACGGAGATCTGAAGTTTATTTTATTGAATAACATCAAAACTCAGAGTTACACAAACTATGTACGTTTCGATCAGACGGATTTTATAATTTAATGTTTTGTGTTGCGATATGTAAATTATTTTGCATAAGTACTTATTGTATAGAATCAAGTTTTTCTAACTGAACAGACAGCTGTGCTGCTGGGGAGTTTGTTGCACCACTTCTTCTTCCCAGCGAAAGCACTAGGAAGTGGTGAAGGGTGGGCGTTTTGTGGGACTGTCTTATGTAACTTTGACGTTCGAAAAGTGCTGATTCTCAGCCTAGTTTGAATAAATGGGTTAGTAGTCGATTCGCACGAAAATTATTCGTACGATCGTGCGAATCGTCCCCTTTCAATAAAAATATTTTTTTAGTAGGCGATTCGCACGGAAGTATTTAAATTGCGTGCGAATCGACCCCTTCAAGAATTAGTAGTATGCGATTCGCACACTTAACAAAATGTGCGAATAATAAATCTAAGTACAGTCATGTACAATATTCTAGAATATTAATATTAAAATTCAATAATTCTCTATTCGCATCGCAGTCAGGCACAAAATACTAGTTAAGAGGTAAGATGAAAAGTTTTGTCAGTATTTAATATGAAAACTTATAATATGAACACCATAAATGAGAGATTATATTATTATTGATTAGTTGATTGTTATTTTTTACCTATTAGAGCAAAATATTGTTGTTATAGTAACTGTGATTTTGTGACTGTTATTTTATTACATTTACTATAATACTCCAAAATTGTACTAGTTAATACTTAATAGAGAAAAAATATTTTGTTTTTGTTTATTTAATTGCCACATTTAAAACCATACCTTAGCTAATTAAAACGATTTTTATATTGTTATTACGAATATTTAAAAAGATTTATATATTTATAGTTTCGTTATATTTTTCGTTGTTTTTAAAATTAGCTTTTAGACCATTATAACGTTAATTATTTAATTTTGACTTACCTTTTCTAAACAACATTATTTTTAACAAGACTCAGGGGTTCATAAAAAGTTGATTTCGGTAAAAACTCTAATAAGTAGTAATTTGTGATGATTTAAGGTAAATGCAAGTGTACGGAAAAAGAGTACTTACTTGTAAAAATGCAAAACCAAATATTTGATTATAAATCGTACCTACTAACTGTGATTTTATTTGTAATCTTGGTTATAATTATGGTTTTAAGTTATTTAAACTGTGAATGATGTAAAATCACTTTCTGATAGATACAAAGTAAAATATAAAAACTTGATTTCCTTAAAAATCGTTTTATTTGTGTCCTGTATTAAAAGAAAGCATTTTGTACGTGATAGTACTTTTTTCTTGAAACTTTTCGATAAAGTATAGGTGTGTGCGAATCGCATACTACTAATTCTTGAAGGGGTCGATTCGCACGCAATTTAAATACTTCCGTGCGAATCGCCTACTAAAAAAATATTTTTATTGAAAGGGGACGATTCGCACGATCGTGCGAATAATTTTCGTGCGAATCGACTACTAACCCGAATAAATGACTTTTGAATTTATTGAATTTGAACGGTCAGCGGGTGGAAAATACGAGTATGTTCATCCTTGTCATTTTTGCAATAATTATGTTCATGGTTAGAGTAAAATATACATAGATCCACTAGGAGTTTAGCATCAACCCAGGTGGCACAGACGTATTTTTATCGCGGCGATTTTTTTTCGTACCCTCGATTTTCAACTCGGTATTGAGCCGAGCATTGAGAACGCATCCAGAGAAAACACACAGTTGGATATTAAACTGTCGGGACTAAGCAGAGCGTCAAAAATTCAATCGGCGAAAAAAAAAACTCCGCAATAAAAATACGCCCGTGCGAACCAGGGCTTAGGAAAGGAATATAATACTGTTTTCTTATTTTTGGAGTAAAAACTTTTTTAGGTGCGTTGATTGATTTTTGTTAAGGAACAAATGTATCGCTTCACCGACATGCTCGCGTCATAGTGTTGTACTCTAGAATATAGATGGCGCTAGTACCAATTTTAAGTTTGCACTTCTGTCGGTAGTTTTCCCTAATTCAATAGTATGGATTTAAGTTTACGCCCAATTTCCTTAATCAGCTTGTTAAGTCTCGTATTGCCATAACCATCGGCGATAACAGGGTAGTATTTCATCCCGAATCTCGGAGGAGTTAGAGGACTTTAAATTTGTAAAATATTTATTCATTTTATTGATATTTGCTCTGATAAATGCAAAGACTGAATCATTGAATGCTTAAAACTAAATTTATTTCGCCTAGTAACTAACAACAGAGAAGAGGTGTGTGTTACTTACGTTCACAACTGTTTGCCAATGACGACATAGAGTGCGATGTAATTAACGGGCGACCCTACTTCCATTTGCTAGACACAATTCCAAACAAGTTGCTAAGACAATTTTATAACAGATTAGAATATTTTATTAACCATTAAAGCCCAATTTACACAACGCAAGGTTCTTGCCTGTGGCATTAAATAAAATTGAAGCATCAAATGACTCGCATCGTCTCATCATCTGCCTAGCCTTTTCCCAACTATATTGGGGTCGGTTTTGGTCTAAACACTGTAATAATAGAAGGTGCAACTTTTATTGTTGCTTCAACTAATGGTATGCCTCGGGCAATTAAATCGAATTAATTTTAAGATCTGCTTATTGACAATATTGGGAACATTATTTTGTTCAATTTGACATTTAACGTATATCCGCTATATTCGCGACCTCGACCTACTACTTTCTCTCTTTACATCACTCCATCACTCTCACTCACTCCTCTGTTAACATATCACTAAGACGAGCCTCTTATTATGACCCCAGAGAAATTATTGACAGTGGATAATGCCTTGAAAATATACACGTCAAATACACTGACAGAAAGCAACATAATGTTTCTCGTTAATATAAACGTACAAAGAAACTGTTTTCTATTGAATTATTGGTAAATGTTAACAGTTTTGAAAGAGCAAGGAGAAATCGAAAGTTTTGTAAAATTAAACGAGCTGGTGTGGATTAAAAGAATACAGAATTGCGAAATGTCTGAGAATTTATTTTAAAATCTTATTGATAATTCAGTGTATACCTACAGTACGGCAATCCATTGAGGGAATGTAGAAGAGGTAATTTGCAACCAAATGACCCATTATGACTTCTAAGCAAATGTGATTTGGTTGCAAAGGACCTCTCCTACATCCTCTTAATGGATTGCCGACATATTACTAATAATCCTGTAAGATGTTCGTCAGATAAATCAATAGTGTGAACTCATTCTCATGGTTCTTTTACAAGGAATCAGTCAACATCATGCTCATGCCAGGAAAACAATGGCATAACTTTGTCTTTCAAGTCATCTTTCTTAACATCCAATCAGCGCTTCCTTCTTTCAAATAAAGCAAAGTATAATATATGCAATGCGTTTGTCCATTCTTTTACAGTTCCATGTTGCATGCGTTTAATCGTATAATTCCCTGAGACTGTGAAGTAATCAGCACTTGAGATAAAACATCTTATGAAATTATTGCTGTTACGGCACTAAAACTTATTACAAGGATTAGATTATTTTGTTCTGCTGTGTGCTTCGATAGTGACAGAGTTTAATTATTTCAGGAGCAATTAATCTCTCAACTCATAACCCTTTCTCTTTTCTGTACTGTCGTCTGTCACAAATAGAACTTTATCAAAAATATACTTTCCATGAACAAACACCCAAGTCTCACAGTACCAATTTGTAGGCAATCCTTTTTTTCCTGTGCCACAATCGTTTGTGCCACAGAAGCCAAATGCTCAGCTGCCGAGCCAACCGTGCCATTAATTTCACATGCATTTCCAGTTTACTCGCATGCCACTTATCACAAGATCGTTCGCTGACTAATCAGTGCACGCGCAAGTAGATCAGTAAACTATCCGAGGTATGCTGCAGTCATGAGCGGCCGTCGACCGCGGTATGTAGTCACAAAAACCTTACACCTACGCTGGTTTACGGATCATTGCCCAGTCCACACGGGTTTTCTTATACGTAATGTAATTTCGATGTTCTATAAACAGTATTTGTTAAAACCCAATAACAGATATTAATTATTCATTTTCAGTTTTCAGGGAAAACAGTATTGTGGTAAATACCCAATTGATCATCTATCAGTACGTAGCAATTATATTGTAGCATTAAAAATCAAACAACGATCGCAGAATTAACTATTGCGAAAGCCATCAATCAATTAATCCGTAATTTAACAACAGTTTAAGCAATAAATCGCGAAGTAAAAGTAATCGGATTAGCGAAGGCTAGCCGTCGACAAATAAAATCGTCGATACAACTCAATAATCCACTAAATGTTACACGAAAGACATTGACATGGCACGATCTCGAACAGTCAAAGATTATCTCGATAATCCATATAAGATAACATGTGTTTATTTATAAGATTAACCAATAATACTCACATGGCTGCTAGGGGAATAGGTTTTCATCAACATCATCTTGCCCAGTTGCTCTTATCCCAATTGATTTTATAATATCAACGCTGCATTCCATAGATCTCTATTAGCCGTCATCTCAGCAATTACCCCTTTTCTATCCACATGATCTTTCATACAATCTATTGTACTATTCCTTTGTGTATTTTTTTCTCGAAATTAGTATTAATGATTTTATTTATACCCGCTAACATTCAGACCTCGGCTCTACACCCACATTGTCTAGTTCAGCAACAAACAGTAGTCGAACTGATTCGATTGTTTTCATCGACAGATGTTCTAACGGTACTATTTTTGTGAATAGACCACTGGGTTAGTAATTACGGTAACTGAAGTTTCACTGTTATGGGAAGCTACACGTTAATGGGTTTTGTATTGTGAATTTGTTTGGAAGGATGTGTCATTCTATTTTTTTATGGATAGTGACTATCATTAGGTACTCGTAGTTGGTCGCATTATTTTTAAAGCAATTATGCCACAAGTATCTGGGAAGAGGTAACATGAAGCTGCAGTGAGCAAAATGGTAGGCATTGTAAAGCTGCAAGATGATGATAATTAAATTATATGATATACTACCTGAGACATGTCGTGAGGAAAGTTTAGAGTGTGAATGTGGATGGGTATAAGAGTAGGGGAAGATCAAAGAAACGACGGATGGACTGTGTGAAAGATGATATGGCTAGAAAGGGGGTGACTACCGAGATGACAACTAATGGAGAAGTTAGAAGAAAAAGATATGTTGTCTCGACCCCAAATAAATTGAGATAAGGACAAGAGATTGATGACTATGATGATATACAAAAATTTAGCTCTAATTTGCGTCCTTACATGCATCGTTAGTTGGAAGTATCTGGGAAGAGGTAACATTGTAGCTCGAGTAAGCAAAATTGTCAGATGTGGAAGCTAATAAGCTGATAATGAATATAGTAAGACCTGGATGCTGGATACAATAAGCGTATACTGAAGAAAGTATACCTACCAAATGGGAGAGTTACTGAACACTGTCAATAATGTTAATGCAGTGTATGGAAAAAGGTCTGACTAGTGACTGCCTGTCTGTTCTTGACAAATCTGTGAGGACGTATATAATCTACGTTAATAAGTATTAAGGTACGGATTCCTCGAAGAGTGATGGCCGTCACATAGAGTCTGCAATTTACCGGCGGATGACGTCACTGAAACGATATTTATGAGAGATAATGAAAAACAACGAAAAAAAAGCTCTCTAGGATAACAATCCTAGAGAGCGTTTTTTGACAACGTAAAGTCAAACCATCATTTTCATGGCAGCCGTCACTGCGGCCGTTATGTGACGGCCGCAGTGACGGCTAGCTTTAAGTACAATAACTTAAAACTGCACACAGATAAAACATTTCGCAATTACTTATCAAGTTATCACAAAATAAATTTCTATAAAGATAAATGTTTGCAGTAACTTTCCGAAGCAGGTCAGTATACTATCAGGTTGTCTAATAAACAATTTGAATGATATCAATACTTGCACAGCTTATAACAATGTTTGTTATGTGATGTGCTCCGTAGTTGATAGCACAAGTGGGTCGGTTGGCGACCTCGTAATCTCAGCTGATGGTTATGTCAATATAGTGCTACTGGTTAGGCTTACTTACGGATAACGCTAAGTAACTAGTGATACTTTTAACGATTCGTTTCTTATACCAATAGTTACTAAAACAATTAGTAAATTATTACGAAGTGGTTTTGGTTAAAAGCAACGTATTTTAAGTTTACCAGCTGATATCGTAACAGAAGGTCACAATCTGTAACACTATATTGTCCTCCCATATCTATTAACGGAGTAAATTGTAAACATTGTAAAAGCCAATTATTTTCAAAAGAGTAACCGTGGAGTTTCTTGACGTTTTTCTCCACAGGAAACGAAAATTTGGAACCGTGCACCTAGCTCCTGACGTTTCATAAGTGCTCATGTTTGTATATGTGAAAAAGAAATATTTTGAATGTGAATTTGTAAGATAAACATATTATAGAAACCACACTTTTATAAACGTGCCCGCCGACTCAGATAATTTAAAAAATGTACGAGTATTATTGTCTTAAGGCTCGTACAGACCAGCGCGACGCGACGCCGAGACGGCGCGACCCGACTCGAACAATACAATTTCTAAGAAAACTTCACACGGTATAACAATAGCCGGTGTCGCTAGTCTGCACGAAGCTTTACACACAGATTTGTTTATAAGCATATGATATAGTCACGTCGTTAAATAGCCATATGTACTTATGCGATTTGCGGAAGAAATCTTCATGCATCACCTTGAAAGGTCAGTCGAAGCCTTAAAGAGAAAGAACACCCACTGAGAAATGTTTGCATGCAGATAAAATTAAATGAAGGCAAGCAACATGTAAGCGTTTTAAAATAAAGCTCCGGCATAAAAGAGTAGAGAGAAAAAGGACCACGGTAATGTTAGTCGACGTAGCTTCGTTTTTAGTCTTGCATTGTAAAGCAATAGTAAAAGATTTGAAGCTGCACGTAAGCCAACCGACACTGGACCCGCGTTGATTACGTCCAACTCCCTTTCACAGAGGAGGAGGCCTGTTTCCCAGCCGTGGGAACGTTAGCCAAGACCTCACCTGAAAATATTGGTATTCAGGTAGTCACAGGCAGCCTTTGTTTCCCATTCCGAATAGTTATTTAGTTTGTGAAATTCCTATATTTTTTACGTTTTTACCCCTTTTTGTATTGCCCTTTGAACTAATATGACTGAATTTGTAAAAAGGTCGTGATAGGACCTTTCACGACCTTTTTACAAATTCAGGTCAAAGGAAAAATCTATAATATTTTTCTGCTCCAAATGACACTTTGTGACATTCCTGCGTACCATACAAGATTGGAGACAACATTACATCACGCCTACCCGAAGCGTTAGGCAGAGGTGCACCTATAGTACACCCAAATTTCGCCTGTTATGTTTAAATCCCATGCGATGGGGTGGAGTTGTTGCCATCAACTGAGCACAAATCCAGACTCCAGGCTGCCACTGAGAAATTTCTGATAGAAAAACACAGGAAACTGAGCCAGGACCAATGGAGAAATGTAGACATGTGTAGCATTATTTTTATTAAAAAACTACACAATGTTTTGTCGTGATGAACATGTAGTGCCTTATCATATACATACTACAGGTTAGACAGCTCACAATTAACTCCATATCCCTAGGCGTTAGTACTAAAGCATAACCATAATAAAGTGTTTACTAACATAACTGTTGAAATGCCATGCCGTTTACGTCTAATATTGCAAGTTCAATGGTTCTCGTAAAATTTTATCGTTCGATACTATTATGGAGAGTGGTGGCATAAGAGAAATGTTAGCTTAAGAGGTTTACGCATTCACGACAGTAAATGCCTAAGAACTTGTTTCCATCAGAGGTTCTGTTCACACACATGAAGAGCAGAACAGTAGTTGGTGGGAATTCTACAGGATTGTAGATATTTTTGACAGTTACGATGTCTACTGCTGAAGTTGGACCTTCCAAAACATTGCTACAAATTACTTACAATAATACAATGGTGGTTTTCGTGGAGGAATATTCAAATTATCATGATGATCTTTCTGCCAAATCATTGTTTCTTAATAATGGATCATGTGCAGATGACTATCATGAATCACGTTTGAAAAAAAAATATTCATCTTACAAAACTTTTACACAACAGTAATCTTCAATCCTGATCCATCCAAGATTCAAAGATAGCCCAAGCATTAATCAAGAAAACTCCTTTCTCCTAACTACGGAACTATCTAAAATTCAAAACTAAACGTTCAACTTCACAATGAACTGTCAAGCAGAACTGCAGTCTAATAATAGAGAACGGGTAAGCAGGAAGCGAGCGTTGTGATGATTGACCGAGACTGATGGATGGCGGGTTAACTTTCTCGATAATCATCCGTTATGGAGATGCGCTGATAGACGGAAGATTAAAAAATGGTGCAGAATGCAGATGCACTGAGATTGAGTGTTTGATGTTGGATTTTTAAAAGGTTTATCGAAAGCGAAGTAATATAAAAGAACCTTGGTAAAACAAATTATGTAAAACTTAAAACAATAATATTAAACTATCGAGAGAGGTTGCTAGAAATCAAAAACAAATTACTAGCTTCATAATAAATTCATAACTAGAACAAAAACACGAAACCTTGTAATTTCAGAACAATATTAACTGAATGAAAGAAAAACAGAAAGTCTACCCTACATTTTCCATTTTATTTAAACAAAAGTCCATTCTGTTTTAAACTAAGAAAATTAATGGAAAGTTAGAAACGATGAAAACATGGTACAGACAAGGGATTGTTAAATGCGCATAATAAAATGGTGGAATAATTTTAATACTAATTAGTTACTGTAAATAAACTCATTATCCCTTATACATCTATGTTCTGTATGATAAATGTGGAATATTAATTTTTATATAATCATACGTAACTTTTCTTAGCGAACAACATCTATTTATGTTGCTCCGGTATTGAAGCTATTTCAATAATGAAAATTGCGATGTTTTTGCCGTGTTTTGAAATACGCTATAATTTTAATGACTTCCTTTGGGAACGTTTTCCAAGCCATCATAAAATATTTGATTCATGTTTTTAAAATTCATAAAACTTATGACCATTAACGAAGCTTTGTAGAACGTTTTTCATAACGATATGATACGATGTCTTCTATTCAATTAAGGCCAATGATGTCTGCACTTGGTGTTCTAATTTGTAATTAAAATGTATCTATATCATTCTTGGCATACACTTCCATTAAAAGTTCTATCGGACTCTTTAGTGACATCCCAAGCAACACAAACTAGCTGATTAACTTTTATATAATAACAATTCTGATGACTAAACGCTGTAAAAGATGTAGGGATAAGGTTTGTATAAGCGCTTATACAGGCAATATTCAAACAATTTGGGCACATAATAAATCGCTTTAATCTGAATAACATTTTGTTAATAGCTGCATACCAGCTGAATATATAAACAGAAAGATTGGTTAACTTCTGCATAAAAGCTGATCGAACCTTTGTTCAGAATTTAAAACTCTATTAAGCAGATGAAAATATCAAACTCTGACATTCAGACAATATTCATAATTCAGATCTTTTTCGTTGTTTTATAAAGAAGTTATGTAATTAAATGTACAATATCAGCATTTTGTTTCTTATAATTAATGTGATCACATATATTTTGCGTTAAATTTCCAATTTATGTGATGGATCTCTCTGGATGAAATTATAAATATTGCTAAGTATATGTTTGGAAAAATGTTTTGTTAACAATACAATTATTACAACGCATGCTACTTTACTGTGAGAATATATATAAGTTTATAGTAAAATTTTCGAGCGCCACAAGATAAAACCAGTTTAAAAAAATAACAATTAACTTATAATAAGCCTTTTCGACGAATAAAATATTTTTATTCAATTGTTACTAATCAAAGTGGTAGAAAACAATCAGGTAGGTATTAAAATACTAGCAAGATGTTTTTTTTAATAAAAACATCTATTTATTATTTGTAATAACATCGTTTAGTTTTAGAAAAGAGAGGTTATGTTAGGATAAATAATGGCGACGATGTTGATTTTGAATAGAAGCTGTTCACGCAGACGATTTGTTATACATTTCTGCGTAACAGGTCACTTGTAACTGTCTTATCCAGATATTTTTTAGTTAACAGTACGTTTTATATCGCAGTTCTGATAAACGGTTCTAAAGCTGCCCGTCTCAGTACTCTTATTCAGATTATTAGGGTTCGATAATCATCGGTTCTATTGAAGAAAAATACATCCATTGAGTTTCTTAAAATTGCAATTAGCTTTTAATTTACCTATCATATTTATTACACAAACATAGCTAAGGGCCCATCCATTAATTACGTCGCATCTTAAGCGGAAGGGAGGGGGTCGACGAAGTGTGACAAGGGGGTGGGAGGATTAACAGGGGGTAACAATTTTGTTTCATGTAAAACATTTTTTTTGGTACTTATATAATATTTCATGTTTTTGTAAAAAAAAATATAGGTTGATGCTGGAAATACAAGTTCAGTTCATGGTATTGACGGCGACGTTTATCAGGTTATAACTCAAGATCATCAACACGAAACAGTGAATGTATATGATAATAATGATCAAATCAAGGTTTCAAACGAATTATTAACTATTATTAAGCAAAATCAGGAATAAAATACGAAAAAACTAGCAGAAATTTTAGTTCAGCTAGAAGAAATAAATGAAAACAGAAGTCCCTTTGTATGCAGACTTGCTCAAGTTGGTGGAACCCAAAATGAAAGATTTGCCATGGAACCCATTAACGATGTGGCAGACCGGGAAAGATTTGATAATGAATTATCAGACCCTAATATATTTAATAAAATAAAGGAAAAGTATTCAATTTTATGCTCAGTTGCGGAAGGAACTGGATCTAACTGTGCATACAGATTATTAGATTATCTGTTCTCTAAAGAATTCTTGTGCAAGTGTTCTTGGACTGGACGTAGTCGAGGAGATGAAGTGAGGCCGTTATGCCAGTATTCTCCTCCACCTTCAATATTTTTAATTATATATTTTTCTAGGTGATTAAAGGTGCAATAAAGTTCTAGGATCTGTCGGTAAAATTCCAGGAAATCTATGATTAATTACACCCAATAAATCTTTTACAGCCGCTTGGGATATATTTTTATTCACTGCCCAATCTCTGAGGTTATTTCGAAAATCTATATTTTTATTAAATTCTGACACGTTTTCTGCTAAACTACTCGAACTTGAATCGGTGTCCTCAAAATATGAATCGTCATTTTTATCTAATATCTGTGATGTAGATGTGAAATTACGAGATACGGATACGGAACCCTCTTGAACTGGTCGACTTGTGCTTGGATCCGTATTATAATTTGCATTAGCTGCCAAACTCGTTTCTGCTTCTGTACAGATATTGTTTTTTATTTTTAGATACTCCCTTAAGCACTTTCTTCTTATTCCTCCTGTCCTTTTTCTTTTTCTCCATGAATTTGAGTCATTTATACACGTTTCACTGACATCTTGTCATTAATTATAAAATAGGTTCAACATTCTTGCATAAAAACATTGCATTTCTTCAATAACCAGTTATTACATACTTAGACATCTATTATTCATAATATTTACCACTTTGTGCTACACAAAAAAAGATTAGTGCGCTTCTCTCTCTATAAGATTGTCATAAGATCGTAGTCATTTTCATTTATGCAATAGTTAGCTGCTTAAACGCTAAAAGAGTAATCAATATCCATATTCTGAATAAATGAGAACGGTTTGCCGGGTTGTGCAGCTTAAAGAAACCAAACAATAAACTATTCAGAATCAAGCTGTATAATTGAAATATTTATCAAAGTTGTACAGCACAAAGCTGAATTTTCCGCTGTTATGTAGCTACTAGCTGTCTTAGTCACTTTTATTTGAATAACGTTAACATACAGTAATAAGATTTAAAATAAAAACAATTTTATGCAGAACTTATCAAGCTTTCACTGTAATTAAAGTTTAAATACTGTATTATTCAAGATAAAGCTATCACGTCAGCTTTTTTAAAGATGTAATGAAACTATAAACTGCTAATTGGTGTTTCATTTTGCTATTATCTGACTTACGTGTTGCTTGGGATCATTCCCGAATTTCTTAACTCACCCCTGGTCATGACGTCACTGCCCTATTTGTACAACAAAAGCTTGGCTTCAGATGACGTCACTAAAGTTACGTCGTTAATTCTTTCATCTCTCTTTGTATAGAGGGTAGTTTAGAAAAGCTTAATAACCCGTTACGATCTGACGTAAATTGATGCAAAAATATGATTCAGGATATTGGTTGAAAGACTGTATCTGAACCAGACTAACTACTGCTGAGTTAATTGCAGATCTATAGATTAATAGACAAGTTACAAAGTAATAAACATATTACAAGACGGTTAATAAATAATTGCCGTAATATTCTAAAGACGACAAAATGGAAGATTGACATCTGTTGGGTTCAAAACATGATAATATTTAAAAGAACAATGATAAAGGTGAAGAAAACAGAGATACATATGAAATTAATGGCAAAGGAAAGGTTAAACATGAATTAAAAAAAAATAGGACATATTTTGATGGAAAATACAACTTTTAACAAACGCAAATGTTTACAAATCACAGTAGTAGACCACATGAATCTAATCAGAACTATACCAGTACCTACTATCACAACAACTGTAGCTATTAGAGCCAATAAAGTAATCAATGTGCAGCTTATTTGCATTAGCGGAAATTGCAGCAACCTTGCCAATGCATGAGTGGTTGTTTTGCAACCGTGCTGGCTTGCGATAAGTCACCGATAGGTCAAGTGGCTCCTTCTTGATATTTCCTGCCGGCTCGTGAACGTTTATGAGTTACGGTAAACATATGCGAATTAAAAAAAATGCAAGATAGTCCTATATTGCATTTTTTTCCGCATATATTTTAAAAGTTGGTGTTAGTTGTTAGCCTGCATTTAATTATAGGGAGTACTGGTGACTAGGCAATATCTAGGCACTATAGAATGAGCTTATGTTCCAAAATAGATTCTGGTGACACGACAAGTAGACAATCAGGAAACCATCGGAAATTTGTTCGAATATACAGATTGTGATAATAATGTACGAGAGATTATTGTCTGTGATCAATTCATTCTGTAAGAAAGTCTAATATATTCTCCAGATAATATAAAAAAAATAAGAATACGAGCATAAATAAGTAAAAGAAGACACTAGAAATTAATTAACTTTAAACATTATAGTTCAGATAGTACATTTACCCCAATGACACTTGAAGACCCCCACATGGAAAGGTTATGAAAATAAACACATCTTTCTTTCATAATTACTGACTCAGTCTTACGATATCATACATTACTTTTATGTAGTTTACTTGTAATAAAAAGAACGTAAACAGAATATATACAACTCATTTGCTGTACAAAAGATTAATTGCTGGAATTGAACTGGCGTTAAAGGAGTGTTATGACTGTATTGGAAGGGACAGCAAACACTGTTTTCCTTCATGCTGCTTTTGAATTTGTTTGTGTAGCTGTACATTATGATGTTGATTCGTTATGCTAGCATATGCCAAGAGAAATTGTGCTTAGGTTGTTGATATCTTTGGCTGTTTTATCTTCTACGAACCTAGCACAACTCGAAACGAATATTTTCTGTTAGGATAGGGTTAGCAAGCCAATTCTAAACGATGAGAATTATTTAAAAAGCAGAACGTTTAAGCTATACAGTTATATCAATCAATCACCTTGTTAACTAAACATAAACCATCAGTAGATGATAATATTATGGCCAAAGAAGAAGCTGTCGCGAACATCACTGTGAGAGACAATAATTAAAACATAAAAACACAATCGATATCTAACGGAAAGTTTGGAGCGTTCACCTCAAACAGGATCCTTGCATTATCAATTCGATACAATAATTTAGTAATAAAATAAAAGGAAACGTGTGATTTTCAGTTAGAGATTATAGAAAATTAAGACGTGGCCAAACATCTGGACGAAGCCATTATAGACACGACAGTAACTTTAGCGAATGAAATGACAAGCATAATTGTACCTACTTGTTCTTTCAAATAGATAGTCATTTTCAGATTTTTTTATAGTCCTTAGGCTGTCTCGAATGATTAGATATGGGTTTTCTCTAAGTAATCATTGTGGCACGTATTTCATTTAATCAGCCCAGTCTGTTTTATCAATCACTATTATTAACCACCTATGTCCAGTCGATTATAAATATTAATCGTTCACAATATTAGTCAAGCGGATGCTGTTGCACGGTCTCTTAATAAATTAGATAAATTAAGAGAACTAAGTAATGGAGAAAGTAGCGGAAACTGACATGATAGCCATTGTGACAATATAGCTGTCTGCACTTCAGGGTGAAGATGTGTAAAATCCAACGAATGTTATGAGTATGAGTACTTAGAGTTTCCCTTTCAAGCCAAAGTGACTCACGACAATTGTATACGGAATTAGAAACAGACAAAGCACAGTATATTCAAGGTTTAATGTAAATTGCAAACTATATTTGTGAACCAAATATGAAAATGTTGCCAAGAGAAAAGTTAGTGATGAAATATCTTGGTCACATGAATATATGAGTCTTATCTCTGTTTTTCTATTTCAGTAGACGGATGCATCGATGCAATCATACTTTATTTTCAAGCAATTGACAGTACTGACTTTCGAGAATGATGACGAATCCCCAAGAGCTCTGGAAAGTCCTAAATTAACTAACATCATCATCAAAGAGGACATTTCAAATGAAAGTAGACTACCGTCCATTAGAAGTTTAGGACCCATCCTACCACACTTGGCGTGTTAACCTGCACTTAATTCCGGACATCATGACCTTTATCCAACGTTTAACCATTTGTAATTACCGTACACTGAAAAGTGCTTCAAAAGCTGCTAAAATGTTGCAGGTTCGACTGAACGCTCGAGATATGGACTGAATAATGAATGTACCGAAATGTGGCGTTGTGTACAAATGGCCTGCTTTGACGCTTGTTAAATATTTCAGGTGCAATGGTCCTGCAAGAGTTGAATCGCGTAAAAAATCTTTTTGATCTTCCATACCTTCACGACCTAAAGAAAGAATTTCGCTGTGAATAAAACAATCCTTGTGTGTCTCTTTGTGAAGAAAATAAACAATTCAAAAGCACTCGTATCCAAAATAAAAACAACAATAAAATTGGAAGCTTATGTGAACCAATAGTTTAGCGAATATGCTAAGGAAAAATATCTAAAAATAGGCTATAGAATAAATAGTAAAGCTGATGTGCGTGTTTAGTGACATTAAATTGCGTTTTCCACGTGGGCATTACCCGGGTCACCGACATCTATGATTGACTGGGTTAACTGCCGATTCTGACTGCAGATAAATAAATCGTAGACTCCACTGACGTACTTCAGATTATAAAACAATAACACAAGATAATCATCGTAGGAAGTTATCGTTTTTCTAACATTTCCGTCGAAAGTGTGTTGTGCCAATTTCTTTATATTATTTTATCGACACCGTCATAATTTCAGCTATAAAAGCTACATTTTATATGAAGCTATATTTTCCAAAAGATAACTTGTCAAGATAAAAATAAAGCAATCAACATGTTCTGTATTAACCACTTGGCGCCATTCTATGTGTCCGGTGCGTTGACCTTACGGATATTCGCACTGTTGCGCAACTCGTGCGCATCTTACCTACAGCCAGCCAATAAATTCATATATTGAACATCTACAAACGTCAGTTCAAATGTTTCTCTATCTTTATTATCGATCGAGCATTTATAAATAGGAAATTGTGTTCGAAAACAATTTGCTGTCATGCCAGCAGTTCTGTTAAATATTTGATATTGTAGACACGGCATAAATATTAACATTATGGCTGCAATATCAAGTTTAGCAGAAACCAGTAACATGTTTTTGAATATTTCTGGTACAACTTTGAGGTTGCCGATGCTGTTATCAGTCACACAACGTAAAAAAACAACAATTTGGTATTCATGTCGCGTTTAGAAGTTACATCTGAGCATACACATGGATTTAACCGGCTACTATAACGATGCAAATTCCGTGTGTTATCCTGAGGCGTCCACTCTGCATGCGTGGATCGTCGCAAGCGCACATTTTTACCGTTACAGTGCATTCGTCTTCCGAGAAGTTTTGTTTAACGGCTCTCGCGGCCATATTACCGTCAGATGCAATTAAGCTGTATTACAGGATAATTTATCGGTGCTACGGTAAAATTGATACTCTTCACAGACTTCACGCCTTAAATATGGTGTTGGTGAATTTTTCGCTTAAAATCTTTCGTCTTTATTAATTTTCAACCGTATTGCTGTATTTTTGCTTTAACTGTCAGTTGTTTTATAATCATTATCAAAATGTATTTTGATAGAAATACTAATAGTCCAATTAAATAAATAAAAGTGCTTTGTCTAATGGTACTGCGATAATGTATAACATAACGTATCAAAGAGACAAACTAGTAATAGTAACACTGCCACTTCCTTTGAAGATAAACACAATATTTTTCCAATCTATCTTCACTTTTGACATTCCAGACTCTGTTTACGACCGTTTTTATTTCAGAACGAAATTACGATGTAATTAAATGAATCTGAGTCGGTTTCCTGTCCAAGTTCCGTTTGGAGGAGTTTCAAGTCGTATCCGACGATAAGATAAATTTTATTTACCAAACGACTTTATTCATGGTGATGTGAAAGTGACATTTAGTAACGATTCCAAAAAATGAGATGTTTACAACACAAATGTAGTATTTATGCAGTCTCAAACAAAGGCTCAGGCAGGCTGTGAACGTAATACATCAAGAGTCAAGACTAACACATATGTGCACTCACTGTATCGGAGTTGACACAATTCTTCAAACGGTTCCAATTTTTAAAATGTTAATTGCTTGGTTGTTAAATGTCGAGTTTAACGACCCGCCCAAAACTGAGAGCGAAGTAGATGACATGTTTGACATGACACAAAGCTCGTGTGACACATATTCTGGTTTCCCGCCGGTACAATGCGCGCTCCGTTATGGCGACCATTGTTTTTCTTCGCGCCAAATTCGGCGGCGCGTGTAGGTGTAATTTTTTATTCGCACGCTGTTGCGATTATAATGACGAATTGATTGGGCCAACGTTCTTATAATGAGGACAGTGGATTGCAAATGTGGGTGTACTCGCTAATGATTCAGAGGACTGAAGTGAGGATGAAAAGGCCCGTTGTTTTGCCCCAGTTCTTGGTCAGACGGCGCGACAGCAAATTGCCCGTTGACCATGTTAGGTAGATTATGGGATTACAATGAGAATTAAGCGTATAATTAAAGGTCAGAGGAGGATCTGGAACTGACGACAATCGAGAACGAGTCAGAAGTATAAGTGAATAAAGCATAGTCGAGTTATTGATTATGTTTATGGATGATACTAAAGGAATTGTGTCACGAAATGTAATAAAATTTTATCGCAGGAGGTTATCTTGGTGCGGTTCTGTTCAGATATCGGCGAACACACAAGTATGTAGGTACCTATTTCCTATTTAATTTAGTTACCTAACCTATTATATATTGAAAATTTTGTATCGTTAATATTATTCCGTATCCGTAGCGTGGATAGCTGGAGACTTCCAAACTCAGATGAATTATGTATGTAATATGCACGAATGTGGAGTATCGGGGAGCTGAAACACAAACGTATTACGTGTTTATTTAAATTTTAAAATCATTTATCTTTATTAAACTTTTGCGATGCAGGTTCTTGTTTGTTTTTTGGGTTGGTTTACGTAGGTACCTGCCTAACCATTCATCATCTTTTGTCATATTGCTTGGGATGAGCACAACACGTTTTCTTTTTACATTCTCTCCTATCAACCATTATAGTATTTTTTATTTGACAATATGCAATAGTTTCTAATGCAAATATCATACCAGTATCAGTACGCAATCAACGCATATAAACTCAGTAGGTACGCAATATTTAAAGCTGAAGCTTGTAATCAAAATCGTTGGGTTTTTTTTGGGGGACTGTCTTGCCTATGTCATTTTGACGTTCGAAAAGTGCTGATTCTCAACCTAGTTTGAATAAATGACTACTAAATTTTGAATGTTGGTGGCGCTAAAGTACCATCGAATTAACAATACCTCGAATTGATAAAGACACAAAATCCGTCACTTTATTAAATCATATCTTTCTGGTAATTATATTATTAATCACTGTATTTACACGAACACTCTCATAGGTATATTTACTTCGTTAATTGACATACTTTAGCCAATAATTTTGCTAATTGTTAGTCATTAAATGCAGGCTAATTTGTTCAGTGCATTTAAAATATTAAGCTGTATCCTATTTCGTTGATGAGACATAAAGTATGGTTTTAGCATTCGGTACAATTATGACTATTTTAGTACCCCTACCTATTTTAAATAATAATATCCTCAAAACCTGATGTTTCCTCAATGAACGAGTTCTAATAATTATTTTCAAAGTTGACAAATGAAAATTGTATTTTAATACAACGTGTATTGGTTTTCCAGTTTCTTTTTACTCCTACGATGATACGCCTTTGCAGATGTAGGTCAAAAATCACAATCAGTCCCGAAACTAGCAACATTCTTCCAGCATACATAAAAAACTAAATAACCCACAAGGCAAAGCGGAGCACAAGAAAACAACTGTCCGACATGAACTTGACCAACTAACACCTTTCATTCATTACAAAACAATTTACAATTAACAAAAAATCTGTTAGACATAGACCTTGTCACTTTACAAGGATAAATCAGACATTAATCACTAAGTGGTGGAAAGAATTGGAAGCAGTTGTCAAAACGTAATTAGTAGCAAGGTAATGGATATCTGATCTCATTTGTTTAAAGTACCTCGATAGTAATCTATTTTGTCTTCACAGAGTATTTTCCCTGTGGATTTGAACTTGGCTTGGGGAACAACTGCCAAGCCAAGGGTCACTACTGAGAAAACCAGTGGCAGAAAAGGAGATGTACAATAAGAGAAGATATAGGAGATGACCAAGAGAAACAAACACCTATCTGTCAGGCAGAAATAAATATGAATTAAGATAAAGATATTACAGGTGACTCAGACAAACCGAGATCCAACTGTCTGGAAATATACAAACTGCATTGTCGGAAGTAGACTGTGAGGCTGTGATGCAACTTGAGAGTAGTGTTTTCGTTAGTGGATATTAATAGGTTGGATCAACATAGAGAAGGCCCTGGTGATACCTATCAGGTAAATATGTTGCAGCACACCGACATATTTTCCTGTACAGTGTAGAACCCCATATAATTGGAAAAACACTACAACAAAAAGTCCGTTACAATTAACCTTAAACATTATTCCACAAAATAATTATCACACAAACAATAAATGATTCTAGATCCTGCTTCACTTTTACCTCATCTTTGACAAACTATGAGAATCGTTGACAGGAAGTCAGCAATCTTAACAGGAAATCATAGCTTCCGAATAAGTCATTAATGAATCATTAATACATAGGTGTGATGCCAATGCACATACGCCATGACCTACGTAGTAAATACTTATGTATGTATGCATCCGCAATCAGTTCTTATCTTTATGTGTCATAATATTGTTATCTCTTACTACAGGTGCAGCTGCTGTTTTTAAATGCAATTCTTTGAAATTGTTGAAGAGTTACATCAGCACTGGGGTATTGTTGTTTGATTTCTTATCGTAAAGCAACGTGGGGGAAGACCAGTTTCATGAAAGAATAGAACACAATTATATATCGCCGCGCATTCCTAAGACACGGTACAGCGGTCTTGGTAAAACTATAGCAGCAATAAGCCGAGCGAAGTGGAATTAATGGAGAAGCATATCAATAGTGTCAAATCAGCTAGACCACGTCCATGGCGGAAAAAGAACAAACGTCTACATGGGTCAGGATTACTATTGGCCATGGATAATCAGACAAACTGTCAATCGTAAATCCATTTGAAAGATGTTAACTTTAATACAATACTGCACATACTCCAGGGTTTGAAAGACTAACAAATCAAAGCTATGACGCCTATTTGTTAAGTAACTTTATCTGTAGTATTTGCAACCGAGAAACTGAGGTAGTGTCCGTTTAAAGCGGTGTAACTCACTATGAATGTCTAGGCTAGAATCCAGACTCAAGATCTTTGCGCCGTATTTAAATTTTAGACCTTTTTGGCACGGTATACCGTTTTCAAAATTGTATAAGCCAATGCATACTTATGCATGCACACGCAGCACACGTAACTTTGTTGTTTTTATTCAAATTCATATTTTTTATTGTTTATGGTTTGTGTTAAATAATACTTCTTTCGGGTCGTGAAAATTTAGGATTTATTTTAACAGCGCTTAGCCCAAATAAATTGGGACAGCGGGAGAATTATAACGATGATCAAATCTTATGAGGTCTAGGATTTAATACTGCCCTGTAAAGTTTTCTAGGCAAGGATTTCAAGATGGAGTCGTCAAAACACAACAAAGAACTATCCTATCTCTCGACGCTATCCTCTCAGATAACATATGGCATGAATCTATCAAAATGTATTATTGTCGTACACGTAAAGTAATCGAGGTCACCTCACGTCTGCGATAACAGATAAGATAACACATGTTATTATTATTTTATACATTGTTATTATTACGTCTACCCAAACAATTTAGCACGAAAACGTCCTTTTATCGTCCAAAGAGTCTTCAAAAGTGTAGTGAACTTTCAGAACTGTCCTCGTAATTACTCGATAAATCATGAATTTCTCGACCTTTTAAAGAAACTCTCGTAAATAAGGCTGTTTTTCGAATATTTCCGCTTCAATGTAATATTCAGTGGCCTGAGGAGTGTTATCAACAATTCGTGCCCAGTTCCCTCCGTTTACGAATGCCAGATGTGCTCAATCTTGTTTCTCCATCACGAATTTCTATTATCTATTACGGTACAAGGAATTAATATCAGATATTTGATATTGTTTTATCGTTTTTGGTCTTTGGACTATTTAATTTGACGTTTGTTATAAAATAAATCATTATCATATCTTTAGATTCAAAGTCTTTGTTCAAGGACTCATAAAAAACCAACAAAAAATTAAGTAAGTAAGTAGAATACCGAGAAACAGTGCATAGGTTAAGTTATCAATCTACCATCTAATTATATCATTATTTATTAACAAAGTTAGTACTAAAAAACACATATTTGTTCTAACATTCGAACAGACAGTCACGTCACGGATCGATGATCATAGTCTGGCAGTCATTTAAATTTTTCCGCTGTAGCCACCATTAATATTCATGGGTTCAATGTTTTCTGATTTCTGTATACGCCTAAACGACTTTAATACACTTAAGTGCGGATTTGCTTTGAATATATAGCATATAATTAACGAAACCACGGAATAAATTAGATCAAGGGTCCAGATTCTTCTATATTCGTCAGTTTTTGTTTGATCGTTCCAAGTTTATTTCATCGAATGAAGAATGTGTGTGTGAGACAAACTGGCACGTTTTAAAAATATAAGTAATCAAAATTCATCACGATTACATCGAAAACATGTGACGTATCCACCACAGAGTTTCCAAAGCAATCTGTCAGACATCTTTAATTTCAGGTCAACGTTTTTATACATTTATATACGCGAAAGCAATACACCACTGCTTTCCCTGCACTCAGATGAAATCATATTCCGTACAGCGTGAAAAGCAATCGACACCAGCTGCGCCTTCATTTACTGAAGAGTCGCCTTTATGTTGAGGTGATAAGATCTAGAGTTGTGCAACGCATACTGTGTGCATCGTTATAATAGAGTTGGGAGCGAAAAACTTAGGTTCCGTCGCTCCGTTGCGCGCGCCCCGGCAATTTAATCGTGGATGTAAAGGCAAAGTAGTTCAAGCTAACTTACTAAGCCGATCTTTAATGTAGGTAGTATGTATAGAAAAAACTGTTACATTCGGTTAGGATAATCTCATGCAGGATAAAAGACAAAAGGGGCCATTGTGAAAATTATATTAGGGCTTTTCAGTCCATCCGCCTTTGGTTGGGTCAAATTTACTATACATATTCTTACGTATTCAGTGATTCGAGACAATCGGCAAAGTTGGACAGTGATAAAAATTTCTTGCACGCCTTCAAATCAACTTGGTGGTCTTCTCACAACCAGTCGAATACAAGGAAAGTCGCTTCAGCAAACGACAAAAAAACGCCTACGTCTCCGTTGAGTTGCGCGATAAAACGCCCACTTTCTACGCGAGCAGCACAAAGCAAGCACGCAGATGATCTGGTCACATGCGCTTGCGCAGTGCATTGCGCAAACCGGATATAATTTTGTCAGCCGTCTGAACAGATTTTTTGAAAGTCGCCATATAGCACCATTTTGCTTTGTCCCGGAGTGAAAACTGTGACGAGTGTCAACGTATTTATGGGAAATGTGACCATTACATACATGGTGCGCCTATTTACTTTCACGCCATATTCCCTCAAGCGTTGAGATGAATCCGACTTCGATAAAGTGTTTTGCAATCGCGAGGTCTCATAGGTCTCGTGTACGAACCCTAGGGACCTCTGACTTTTCGTATTCATAAATTTTGTGCGTTGTGTATAATTATCACATGCTTCAAAACGGTGAAGGAAAACATCTTGAAGAAAGCGGCAGGCCTGAGATATTTTTCGACGGCATGTGAAGCCAAGTCAGAGGCCCATGGGCGGCATAAAAACTCTGAAACTCACTAACTACCTACACGAAAAAGAAGAATCGCGAGGTATTTTGTTTTTGCAATATTTCGCGTAACGAAGATAGAGGACTTTCCCGATAAAATATGAGATAAAACAAAATAATCTTATCGAAACATATTGAGGCATTACGTATGAGGAAACGCTGCATTTAAATAAAGTTCGCCGTACACAAACGTAAAACGATGAATCATGGCCAAATTGTTTTGCGATTGCAATTTTTTGTAACGGAATTGGGGCACTGACCTGAATTAAATTAACATGAAAATGTACTACATATCAAGACATACACCAACTATGTAATTATACGAAATATGTTCGAAAATGTGGCAAAAAAACTGAGGCCACAGAACAAAGATCTGTTCTCCTTTAAACTGGTTTGATTAAAGTAATTATGATTAAGACTTCCTGCGCATTGGCAAGGCTACTATACTTAAGTAACTAAATAAGGGAGAGATAAATATATGATCATATCAAAATGGTGTTTAAGTTGTTAACTAACTAGCGCTTTATTACTGAACTAATTTTCTTTGTTAATACCAAGTGTCATGGTAATTGCTTTGAATGTTCAGCCTTAATAATTAAAGTTTATTAGCTTTCAAGTACAAAGGATTGGTACCTACTCTAAACTAAGAACTATTTTATTTGTAATTACGTAATGTTTCCATAATTAGTTGTTGGCAGTACGCTAGGGTTCCATCATCCTACAAAACAGGCTTTTTGATGTGTAAAATCTTACCTCTCGCTTTCCTGATATCTGTGGGAGTGATTTGTTTTATTTGAAAAGGGACGGAAGTGTGTAACACGAAGCCGGGGAATATTTGATTTGACCAATGAGCGTGCGCGGTGCTAGAGTTGGCGCTCATAAATGGTACCAACCCATTTTCCGAGAGGTTGGTACCATCAGCCAAGATGTCAGATGTTACACATCATTATGCGATTACTGTAAGGGTCACTCGTTTCTTTTTTTTAAATACGATTAATATAATAATAATAATACAAGCCTATTATTGTCCCACTGCGGGGCAATGGCCTCTTCTCATACAGAGAAGGCACGAGCACTGATCACCACGCTTGCTCAAGACGGGTTGGCGATTTCAGACTTATATTAACTAGTCCAGGTTTATGCTTCAGATTAATCCAAGATACAGCACATCTAGAAGATTGTAATCCACACAAATTAGAAACGTCTACCAATATCTACAACTAAACAAATTAGCTGAAATTAATATAAAATTCTCTTCAAAGATCAGACCGATTCGTATCAAATGATCACTCACAAAATAAAAATATCGTATGTTAAAGCACAGGCCAGTGAGTGCATAACGGTATATTTATTTCTGACTAAAACTCGCGATAAACATCAGACATTGCATCACGGGCTAATACGTCGGAAATAAAGTATTTTAAAAAAAAATGTCTGTTTTAAGCCTCGTACAAACAGACGCGACGCGACTCTAACAAAGCAATTTCTAAAAAAAACTTCAGGTATAACAATTACCGGTGCAGCGGTGTCGTGTTGTGCGACAAGTCGCGCTAGTCTCCATGAGCCTTCATGCATGTTTTTCGATGATATAAGGCTGTAGTTGAGTTTTAAATTATGTAGTTTACTACAACAATCAATCATCTTTTTACAGCTGTCTGAGTATTGGCGTCTTCCTATTAAGAATCGCAGACATGCTAAAAGCAAAAAACTCTTCAAAAAACACTTTTTGTTGTGGTACCTACCCCACACAAATTCGAAACCACTACCTGCTATGTAAATAACAGTGACACGAAGTTATTATAATATCATCTACATACTCTACGTGCGACAAAAACGTATAATTGAAGCTAACTCACAAACTACCCAAGCAAAGTTAATAAAATTTATATGGGACCACCGCGCAAGTTACCTCTACTACATTTCCAAAATCGGTCCACCAATGACGAAAATGTCGATGTACAGTTTGCGTCAAATGTCTTTGCTGCTCTGAAGTTAGGTTGTGCATGCGCGCTACTGTTTTATAAGTAAGATTGACTTCTGCGCAGTCATTTGTAGCCTACTTCAGAGCGGCAAAGTTAATTGACGCGAAGTGTACCTACGTAAAAAAAAAAACATACAGACGAAATTAGAACCTCCTCCTTTTTGGAAGTCGGTTAAAAATTTAACTAAATCATCGTCTTCCGACCCTGTCCCATGTTACTTGAGGTCGGCACATAGAACGTCTTCTTCTTCCGTTCTCACCTGTCACTCGTCACGCTATCATAAACTCTCTTTTATTTCATATCATTCCCCACACAATCCATCCATTTTTCCTTTGGCCTTCCTCTCCCTCTATCAACAAAAATTAAACTGACCTAAAAATCACGTTCACCAGATCATAATTTGACTTTAAAATCGGTAACAGTAAAAATTATAACTGTAAAGGCGTGTCCAAATATTGAGCGGTAAGAGCGCACACACGCACACAGGACACATTTCTGCCGCGCTCTAGTTAGGAATAAACCGACGAATGTTCGCGCGACTGCCGCGCACGATTGCCGCTCAATGTTTGGACACACCTTAACAACAATTTCACCCAACCCAAACTTCATGCAGATAAACATAAGCAAACTTCACTTCACCAGTCTGGCGCCACATCCATTGAGGCCGAGAATACATTTATAACGTCAAAACAATACCAATAAACTAATATTTCGATGTTAGGACAATAATAATAAAGTATTCTTGATGATCTCAAGAGCTGGCAGCTGCGGGACTGAACAATGAGTGAAGCACAGGTGTGCAGACCATAGCATTCGAGGCATGAGTAGCATTGTTTCACTTAGTAATAATAAAACAGTCGTTGTTACTTAAATAAGCAGTCACTGCAATGCTAAGCCCTCGTACAGTTCTCGCAAAACTTTATGAGCCCTCTGAACGTAGGCCCGAGTACTAAACCGCGCAGGACACAGATGAGTGCAAAATCATTTACTGTAAGCTGTGAAACATTTTTTACTTACTGCGCAGCCACTCGCGTGCAACTTCCGAGAGCTCAAAAAGTTTTGCGCATACTGTCACACAGGCGATTTTTTATCGCGCTTTGGATTTTTTATTTTTTATTTTCAGTAATCAACTGCAGAGAATAGAATAACATCTTTATCTATAAGAGTTCCTTGTTGACTACGGAAACCTAAAAATACTGAGAGAGAGCGCATTCAACGCGTCAAATTAGCGTACTGTTGGATCTTCAACTCGGCGCTATCCAGTGGGTTGAAAACCCAGTGTGCGATAAATAAACGTCGCGTTAAAAAAACGCTCGTGCGCACGAATGCTAAAGGACAGTGTGGAGGACGTATTCATGACGTTTTTTTAGCCGTTAATTAAAGGAAATTCCAATTCGGAGATATTTCCGTTTTGTTTTTTGTGGCGGCCATTAAGTACGGTCTGTCTTTACAGTTACATTACAAGGAAGTGTTTAACTTCATCCGTTTCTCGAATTATTTTCGCAATATGTGCCAACTGCCAATGCAAAAATTCTAAGACCGGTCTGCCCATTACTGAAGTAAAAACAATCGGAAATAGTAAAGTCATTTAAATTAATGAACACAATCAAAAGCTTTCACCTTATAAATACTAAATTCAATAGAGAATCGTAATATTAAATTAATTGCGTGTTGGCTGATTGTTGATTTATTCTGACGTGTTTCCCCCCCGCAAACAAACCTTCACGGAACTTTGTTCTATCATTGCCGCTCGCGCCGTCGCGTCGCGCCTGTCTGCGGAAAGCCTTAATTCGTAATTAATAAAAATCTTTCCGAATGATTTATCGAAGAAAGTTTGGGTGGAGCAAGGATACTTGAGGAACTTTTGAATGCAAAGGTCAGACGGATTTAAGAGCGTGTCAGTATACTCTTAAATCTGTCTCCGTAGTCGTGAAGTTCTTTTATGAACTTTTAATTATCAAATTAAATATAACATTGAACTCTCGCCTTAGTGCAAAAAAAAAGGCCTACTGCACTGCGATTATAAATCGCGCGACATTTTTATCGCAATTCTGTAACACATTCTGTATCTTATGTATCTCACACGCACTGGCGATTTAAAATTCGCGCTCGTTGCTACACTGAATATAAACCGCACGAATAAAGGCTCGTGCAGACCAGCGCGACGCGACTCGAACAATACAATTTCCAAGAAAACTTCACGGTATAACAATAACCGGTGTCGCGTCGCGCTAGTCTGCACGAAGCTTAAAACTCAAAGTGCGGGGTGCGGGGTAGGTCTTATAAATAAATAACATAACATAACGCCTTGTTTCCCCAAAGGGTTGGACAGAGGTGTACCTATAATAAACCCACATTTCGCCAGTTATGTTTAAGTTCCTTGTAATAGGGGGCGAGCCTATTGCCATCAAGCGGGCACAAAACCAGACTGGGCTGCTACTGGGAAATTCCAGATAGAGAAACCCAATAACACTGCACGACCTGGGAATCGAACCTAGGACCTCATGCTCAGCACTTCAGCAGTAGCGCTTGCGACCACTAGCTAGACCAACGAGGCAATCTATAAAGGCAAAATTACAAATCATTAGAGGAAATAGATGTAAGTACCTACTATACTAAGTTCGGTTTCACTATACTAACTTCGGTTTCCTTAGAACGTCTGACCTTGATAAGTCACCACAGAGTTATGGGGAATTTATTTTGAAGGTCGTTAAAGTGAAATTTTCTCGTTCTACAGTGTCACCTCACTTTCGCTTGGTCACCACGCGTCGCCATGTTGAAAATCATTTCATAAGTTTATGGAAACGTAACGCCTTTTGTTACGTTATTGCGTTAAGATTGCCATGCATTGTTACGTTTTGAATGAAATATTCTCTTTTATCTGTTTGGACATTGATCGATTTGTTGAAGGCTAATGGTTAATTTATTTGCGGAGTAGTTTTCAGAATTCGTTGAAAAGTTATCGTAAAATGGTTAAGTATCTTCAAGAAAGAGTTAAGCCTCGTACAGACTAGCGCGACGCGACACCCGTAATTGTTCTAGAAATTGTTTTGTTAGTGTCGCGTCGCGCCAGTCTGCACGAGGCTTTTAAGTCGATGAACCGAAATTTTTTATTATGTATATCGAATATCTATATCCTATCTGACTACCCTCGAGAAGACATGGTGAAAAAAACTCAGGGGCTCTTTTAAAGTCCAAATATTAAATATCAATAATATAGTGTAGCATTCGTACTGGCCATTTACAGAAAGTACCAGAACCAGTTTGAGTAAACTTGTCCTAACAAATTATGCTAACCGTAAATTCTAAACAAATAACGAGGAAGCATTATAGCTGACTAAACAAGACAAAATCGGTGTCAAATTAAATTCAGCCACTTGGCTTTATAACACAGATTCTATTATTCACGACTGTAACCTAAAAACGTTAATATCTGAACGAGCTTGTTCAGGGGCCCTACCACCACTTCTTTTAGCAGTATTATTTTAATCTTACTTGAGCGTGGGAAAGAGATGGAGCTAGACGTCCTGTATAGCTCCAGTTCTTTCTCGCACTGAAGTAACATCAAAATAATACTGCTTAAAGAGGTGGTGGTTGGCCCCCAGTTCTTCTATAATCGATTAGGTATTTCAATGTTGCTTTTGACCTCCCGGGTCGAAGTTAATGGGGCATAGACACAGCATAACATCACGCCTGTATTCCTTTAAGGGTTAGGCAGAGGTGTACCTCAGTACACCCACATTTCGCAGCTATGTTTAAGTCCCATGTAATAGGGGAGAAGCTATTGCCATCAACCGGCCATAAATCCAGATTCCGGACGGCTACTAGGAAATTTCAGATGGAAAAACCTAATAACACTGCTCGACCTGGCAAACGAACCCAGGACCTCAGCAGGACCTCGCAGGTCAGCGTAGCGCTTGCGACCACTAAACCAACAAGGCAGTGTTACCTAAAAACCGTAGTATCAGAATGAGCTTGTTCAGTGCCTCGAGTCGATTAGATATTTCAATGTTCGTATTGACCTCCCGGGTTGAACATAATGGGGTTTAGAGATAAAATAAAATGTACCATCGATCATAGCTTGTGATTGATAGCGATCACTAAGTACTTATTTTTGTAGATTTAACATTGACATATTTGTGGGCTGACGACCTTTTGTGACCTCGGTATCGTGAATTTTAATGGGGGTAAATCCATCTGGATTTGTAGAAGAAATCACTGGTTTACGATGACTAGCTTTTGCTCATGGCTTCGCCCGAGTGGACGTTGGATATAATCCCACGGGATTCATTATCATCTGCCTAGCCTTTTCCCAACTACGTTGGGGTCAGCTTCCAGTCTAACCGGATGCAGCTGAATACCAGTATTTTATATGGAGCGACTGCCTATCTGACCTCCACAACCCAGTAATTGGGTGATACGATACCCCTTGGTAAGACTGGTTGTCAGACTTTTAGGCTTCTGACGACCCGTAACGACTGTCAAAGATCTACGAATGACAGCCGGGACCAACGGCTTAACGTGCTTTCCGAGGCACGGAGGAGTCTCGGTACGTAAAGATGGTCACCCATCCACAGACCAACCCCGGCAAGCGTAGCTTAACCTGACGGATCGACCCGTGCGGCAGTTATTACTTAGCCACGAGCTCCTCTCACCATAATAGTACAGGTTTTCTCATGCGCAGTTACTCAAAGTGCATAAAATAGTACCGCTAACTACGATGTTCACAGTTTATGGTTATCCAGACAAGTTCCAAATAAGTCGATCGTGAGAAAAGTCCTTTCTACTAGTTTACAAGTTTCTTCATTTCATGTTCTTGAAGTAAAAGTAGATAAACATCTATCTACATGTAATATTATTAAGAGAAAACATTTGTAGTTTTTGTTTGTAATGAATAAACTCAAAAACTACTGGTCCGATTTAAAAAATTCTTTCACCAGTAGAATGCTATATTATCACTGAGTAACATAGGCTATAATTTATAAAGACATCACGCCGGCGAAGCCGCTGTCGGAAGCTATAGTCGGCGCGCAAGTGCTAGTCACCGCCCGAGGTACCTATGTGAGCGGTGAGACGGGGGAGGCAGACAAAGGCCAAGCCAAGGCTCAGAACCGGTTTATTTCGGTTTTCCTCCGAACTTTTCTTAAAGAACATTATTTTAACCTAAATAAACCGGTTTACTCGTCGAGCGGCATGTCGGTAAACGCGTTGCAACTTGTGACTACTTGAAGGGTGCCATGCATAGCGGCGCGCTACGTAGACGTACCGATTAACCGGTTTTTATTGCTCTAAACCGTTTAAAATCCGAAAAAACCTTTAGGTAAAGGCTCTTTCAAATACCGGTAAAAAAATTACGGTTTATGCAAACGAAACCGAATGTAAAGGTTTTGCGACAAGTACCTACATAATAACGGTTTGAAAATTTAACCGGTATCCGAGCTTTGGGGCAAGCTAACTCAGTCTGCCAATTTTGTCAATGGCGTCCTCGCCCGTCTCACCGCTTACATACCTACCTCAGGCGGTGACTAGCACTTGCGCGCAGACTATAGTACTAAGATATATAATACAACTGAAGAGTCCTGGTCCTGATCTCTGGACCTACCAGTCGGATTTAAAAAAAATCTTTTTGCATTTGATAGCCCAATTCTTAAGGAAGGCTATAGGCTATTTATCATCACGCTATGGCCCTTAGCAGCCGAGCAAAAAGAAGATAAGCAAAAGTCAGAAAGAACGCTAAGCGAGAACGAAGTACCTAATAGTGCGGGCGGGCGATGCGATGTGACGCAGTGGGCTATTATTTTAATATATTGTGTATCTTAGGACTTCCACGGGGTCGCGGGCAGAAGCTAGTCTATTTGTATGGCTGTAAAATAAGGGAATAAAATAGACGTCTTGTGTAGAATAGCAAGCAAAAAGTTGCACGAGCATTGTGTACTAGAAAATTTGCGGTTGTATGCGGTTTAGCGTGAAAGTTTATATGCAAATCGAATGTCTGATGTTGTCTATATTTTAGTACATAGATGTATGATGGGTGACAAGAAATCAATATTGATTGTTGTACTAAGGTTTTTGATTCAAGGGATTTGGTAACGTTTTACGTGATGGCACGGAAGAGGGGAAAGGTATGATAATAATATTTGACGGGGATGCTAAGCTAGTTATGCGACATTGACATAATAATAATTAAAAGTTTATTTCGACCAACAAGGATCATAGGCACAAACATAACAAAAACAAAAAATAATTACAAAAGACTTGAATTGCTCAATAAGTGAATCATACAACAATGGTTCAGGTCCTTGAAGGTAATTGAACCTCTGCGCGAATGCCCTCAGGAAGTTAGGATGCCGCTGGAGCTAGCCCGAACCTTGCTCAGGGATGTGCGTCGTTAAATAATAGGAGACAGGAGTTTTTTTCTTGAGTAGGTATTCAATCTTTTATTTTAATAAAAAAAAAGAGGCGATTTAAAAATTACGAAACTTTTTATTTATTGCTTTCCTTCAGAACTGTTAAGTATGAGATGACACATAACACTCATTATTACCATATTTGTAAAACGTAACTTATGAAGACTGTCTCCATTTCAATTTAAAAAAAATACGTAAAAGTACGATTTACGATATTTAATTATCGAGGTGTCATCGAAGATATTATTAGGTATGTATCCATGTCATGGTTGTGTAATCAACGAAAATGGGGGTAGAAATACATAATGTAAGAGCTGACCGGATCTAGAATTCTAGACGGTTTGACTAATCGCATGTGCCGACCACGGACATCTTTCTACTGTTACGTCCGTCCCCTACCATTGGTTTTTCTGATAAACATCTAAATTCTGGACAGGAGTTTCCTTAAGAATTCAAATCAACCCCTCACTGGTCAAGTGTCGCTTGAACGGAAGAGTTCATAAATTTTGAGCTTCATTTTCATAGGTCGCTGGTTCATTATCCGTCTCGAAGGACCACAAATAGTATAAAAAAATAAAATGCTGTTGAAAGGTAAAATAAACTAATTTTATTAAACTAGTTAAACAGGAACACAATGTGCTCGTTAAAAGGTAAAATTCAAGATAGAAAACAAGATTGCACCATAGACAACGAGATATAGGTGTGAATTGAACAGATTCGTAAAACAATTTTTGTCATATTACCTACTGAACTACGTATGCAAACCAGACAGTTATACCCACACTGGGGCGTTATCTGAAAAAAGGCAGAACAGTTTATACATAAAGTTACAAACTTAGTGCCGTTATAGCAATTAGGAAATACCCAATAAACAATAATATAGCACAATCCGTTCTGAGAAGTAATGTACGTTGAAGGATGAACAACTCGTTTAATTGGCCTCAATAGCGAAAACATTGCCCCTAGCAATTGTATGCCATTCCTCTTTAGCTACCAGACTGCAGTTACACTATAAAACATTATTTATAAACTGCTAACAAACTTCAAACCCCTCTATGTTACCAATAAAGGGGTAAGGGGTGTTTCAAAATATCATAATTCCACCCTTCTTTTTGCCATCGTGGGGATATTTGCTCGGATTGCCCTTTCTGGGAGGAACGTAGGTTGATGCCGGACTCCTACCGACTACAATCCTACACTACACCTTTACACAATAATAAATATTAATTAATAACTTATAGGACAATAGATATTTACCCAAATTCGCGTTCCTACCTCCACTTCACTGGCTTCTTTTAGGCTGTGCATGGTCTTTCAGTCAGTCAGTTAGTTACAGAACTTGTTTAAACATTGAGATATCTAAAACACCAGCTACATCGCTAACCAATTCGATTTCCCTTTTCAGTTTCACCTTAACATTTGACACTTTAGAACAGTATTGGAATTACATGTCTGTGTCCGTAACTCCGATTACCGCACGATCGACTACGATTAGTCGCGGTGTTCGGTTACATTACAGACTTACCGAATAAAGTGTGCAGCCAACAAAATGGTGTAGTCGCTACTGCTTTGGCTTGTCGTAATCTATTACGACAAAGACTAGTGGCTAGTTCAAACAAATTGATTAATCATTCATCTTAATTGAAACTCTTTTTCAAATTGTTTTTGCATGGAGGCTACCCTCACAACATTTAAGACGCTGTGGCAACCCTACAATAGAGATTTAAATTTTTCTTAAACGATAAGATATTTCTTCGCGATAAAACCCTACAATTTCGGGGCGAATGATACGTCCAATCTAAGTTGTTCTTGGACATCACGAACTACGCTGAAGGAAAACATCTTAAGGAAACCTGGACTTATAGTTAATATATCGCCAATCTGCCTTGAGCAAGCGTGGTGCTCGTGTCTTCTCTGTATGAGAAGAGGCCTTTGCCTCGCAGTGGGACTACTTCCATAGGCACAACCTTGTAGCCAGGATTATCCACCAACATCTTGCTCTTACCAAGTCAGGCAAGGCAGTCTTACGAAGGGGTATTTTATCACCCAATTACTGGGTTGTGGAGGTCAGATAGGCAGTCGCTCCATATAAAATACTGGTATTCAGCTGCATCCGGTTAGACTGGAAGCTGACCCCAACGTAGTTGGGAAAAGGCTAGGCAGATGATGATCTTGCTCTGAAATACAGTCTTGTGGAATCGGAAGTATCGTACTATAGGTATGTGCCCGACCCAGTTATCGAAAATGGCAATATCACGTTGTATTGGGATCGATCTATCAAATATTATTATTATGATTCGCCCAGTTTCGCTTCTGTTCAAATTATTTCTTTTTCTTTGCCAAAACTTTTCTCTTAGAAGTTTGAATGACGAAATTCATCATAGTAGGGTTAAGGGATGGCATTCCAAAGGGTTCTTTAAAGGTCGACACAATCTTCATTGTGGTAAATGTCAGAAGCGTGTGTTGTTATCACTATAAATACATTGCGATCTGATAAGCTGTCTGTCCTGCTGTGTTTGTATTTCACTAAGCTCCCTTTGGTATTGGGGACTGGATATTACCCACGTCGTTCTGGCCCAGCGTGGCCCGTCTGCCTCTAATACAGAGGAGGCCACAGAACCAGCAGTGGGAACGTTATTGACTGATTATGTGAGCTGTATAATGCTGATATATGTCTGGTGTTTGGGGATTCCAATGCCTCATTTTGACGACAAAGTGATTATCGCCCATTTGACTGTGTACACAGAAAACGTCACAAAGTATGTGCAATGTCACAAAGCAGTGTATTTTTTATTGCGTTGTGCTTTTAGTTGACTCATCAACATGTCATAATGCAGACACTGTCACTAAGGATCTATGTAAATCTGGCATTCTCTTGTGAGCTATTAACATCTCTCATTCATAGTTACAGTAATCCCAGACGTCTCGGTCTGTACGCAAGGCTTCGCATTATATCTCAGTAGAAGTTTTTTAAGGTTGTATATCGCATAAATCGTAAATTTTTCTGTCATATTAAATTATTCGTTGTGCCATTGATTATATTGCAGTGTGTGCCCATTTTTTAATTAATCACCATCGCTGCATGTAGCGTTTCGTTGCAATTTCCAGTACTACGGTTGACTAATTAGTCAGAATGTATGTAACTTATAGCAACATTGTATTTACGAAAACACGTTCGTCGGTGTAATTAATCAAAGCTGCTAATGCATTTGACTGATATCGATTAATTTACTGATACACGCGAGCATTTTCATAACCTCGATTTGAAAGTTAGGTGATGATTTTAATCCTAAAACTGTTGGCTTGTTTTTTTATATAAACCAATAACGGTCAAATAAATAAACCAAAACGTATTTGTATCTGGAGCAATTACTGGAATATCTGTGAACAAAATATGTTCGCAACAAAGTATTCCTACGATTTGATTTACCAACAACGGGTGAATCAGAAGTATTCAGAACCCACGTGCCTCAAAAGACACAATCTGGAGTTTCTTTACGACCTAATAAAACAAGTATTCAACCGAACCAATTCTCAAGAAACATTTATTGTTTATACAGGGTCCTTGCAGTAAGGTTGCGACAAGATATCACTTGAAACAAGACAAGTCAGACCAGTTAGCCATTACTCAAAATAGAAAGAGAATGGTGAGGGACGGTAACAGCTTAGTAACACGCAAGGCTGAAGACTGTCCACTTACAAACACCCTATTATTTTGGAATCTATAGCGTCTTTGCAAAAGTATAGAGATTACAACATTTTGTAACGTGTTCGGACGGATAGAGAGACTTGTAGTCTTGTAAGTACCCCTAATTAGCTTCTACAGGTGTTATAAGAAGTGCTTAAGGGATTATTATTAAGATGGCATTAACATAACACTTTAAACTGTCATAATAACATACTATACTCATCAATTTGCCTATTTCTGTATTACCCATTTAGAACTGGATATTTTAAAGCTGTAAGGTCTTCAAACTAGTGAGTGATGGGGCCTATTGATATATGATTTCACCTTTGTACATTTCACATAATCTGGCAACCCTGTATACCAAATAAATAGGCCGTACTCGCACTATTTCTGTACTCGAAAATGTCGCGCTGTGCTTGCGCAATGTCGGTTACGTCCATCTATAAATAAGCACGTTATACTACTTAGCAAAAGCAGTACATTTCACAATAGTTTACTCTAATCGATACTAAGATAATGCTAAAATGTAGAGCAAGTACTGTTCTAGAATGGAATAAATTAGATACAACATTAATTTATTTCGGCCATAAATATTGGCAAAATTGCTTGGTACGATTCAAACGTATACTTAAGCAGAAAAGGGACGTGGGAGAATATATGATTAATTAAGGTGGATCCGCAGTTGTAGCCCGCGAAATTCAAATGTTCTTAAGTTTTTTGCAATTTGCAGTTCAGTGTCAAAATAATATTTGCGAATTTTTCCATAGAAGATTGGTTCTTATGAAAAAAAAAACGAACATATAGAGATTTATTAATGATTCCAATGATTATAATTCTGTAAATACATATCTGTTATAGTCACGAATCATATTTTGATCAAGAAACACTGACCTGTAAATAATACAAAAATCATAAGAGAATTATAATTTCGCGGCTACAACTGCGGATTCACCTTAATATAAAACCTAGAAACAAATAAAACACTTGAGATTTAAAATACAGACTACGCTAAAACTAATTGACGCAATCATATTTACTAGCTTAGACAAATATCAAACATCAAATATTTATTCACAAATCAAAGTTAAACGATTTGTACAGACAACACAAAAAGCTAATGCTAACAACAAATACGGTAGGATAATACTTTGAATTGGAATTATAAATGAACAGATTAATTATGTGCTTATATTGTTCAAGCACGTGGGTGGAAACACAAACAAATGTGTGCGAACCCAGGCAGGGGCTATACTTTGTGTAAATATTTTCATCACCACTGCTCTCAAAAACGGTGACGGAAAATTTCGTGAAGAAACCAGCATGTCCTAAAAACAAAAATTCGAAGACAATTGACATCTACCAACCCGCACTGGGCCCGCGTGGTAGATTACAGCCCACTTTCTCTCGAAGAGAGAAGGCCTGTGTCCCAGCTAGGGTTGCCAACTTTTTTTTATATCAAAAATAGTATTTCGAAGTCATTGCCTGTAAAAATATAGTAGACCGTATGTTTCAAAAATATTTTACACCAAAATTTTGTTCAGAAATGAAAACATCATTAATTCAGCTTATAAGAGATTAATATTGGTTCTATTGCGATCATCTCGGTTTCGCCTACAATATTTTTCCATTAGAAATATAGTATAACATAGCAGGATACTATATTATATATAGTAGGGTTGGCAAAGGTGAAATCAGAATAGTTCTAAGTACCATATAATTTGTACACTATCGTTATTGGTAAAATCAAACACAAGAATCTTTGCCAAATACGAAGTGTAGTTTATTTGATTGTTTTGATAAGGCATAGAGTATCTCTTCATTCTTTAAGAAGCGTTTGCATGTAAAATTTCCTGCAGAAACTGTGCAAAGGGAAGCATCTCAAACGATTTATATCTCTATTTTAAATCTTAGGAACCGAATTCTTTCTTTATTTTCTTTCTTTCTAACAAGCGATCCGCCCCTGCTTCGCACGGTTATGATAAAACATGGAGATTTCTTTATTAGCATAATCAGCCTATAATGTACCCACTGTTAGGACACAGGTCCCTCGGAGAGAGGGAGTGGGCCGTAATCCACCACGCGGGCCCAGTGCGGGTTGGTAGATGTCACATGTCTTCAAATGTTTGGTTCTACTAGGACATGCCGGTTTCCTCACGATGTTTTCCTTCACCGGAGAACCTTTACCGGAGTATAGAGAATTAGGTGTACTTTTAATATTAATAACCCATGAACCTTCCGGAATACATTGTCTAAAGGAAGTGGAAACCGCATCAAAATCCGTAGCGAAGTTTAGAAGAACAACGCGGTCACGCAGGCGCACAAAAGGCGACTTAATATATAATACGAGTATATGTATAGATATTAGATTGATAGATAGATAGAATAATCTTTATTACGTACGCCATAAAAATTACAGATTTATATGTAGAATACATAGATACAATAGGCGGTCTTATCGCTAAATGCGATCTTTTACATACAACTTTTTCATAGATGACAACCAAGACCAACTCACTGACAATGACAAAGTGAACTAAGTAGGTAATGCTGGGGCCACACCAACGGTCTCCGTCAATGCCTATTATCGCCTTAGATAACGCGGTTATTATGCCGATAATCAAAGCGATTCATTGAGTGGCCACACTTGAACGGTCAACGTCAATGCTCATTTAATTACACCCGAGTTATCGCCCAATGTCAAACGGCAATGTGAATACCGTTGTCAAATTATCGCGATAAGTTGTGGCTACACCTACGATTAACATCCATCATGGCGATAATCAACGGCGTTTCCCGTTGGTGTGGCCCCAGCATTACAGAGTCCTTCATTGTGGAGCATGCATTGTAAGACAACTTCAGTCTAGATTCCAGACCGTGGCGACAGACCAGTCTAGACTGAATGCGGGATGCCGTCTTAATAATACGTATGGCCTATTTCTAAGTATATTTGATCTATGCGGCAAATAGATACTTCAATATTTACTTCGTAAGATGTAAAATTATGTAACGGCATATTTTACTTACGTTAAATACTTACTCGTATATAAACGCGTGCGCGTGTTTTTCTTCAAAGTAGGAATTTAAAAGTAATTTACCTGAAACAAAATAACAATAAATTGTATTATCATACAAACGAGAGGAGAGGAGCTCGTGGCTAAGAAATAACTGCTGCACGGGTCGATCCGTCATGTTAATTGATCTGTGGATGGGTGACCATCTTTACATACCGAGACTCCTCCGTGCCTCGGAAAGCACGTTAAGCCGTTGGTCCCGGCTGTCATTCGTGGATCTTTGACAGTCGTTACGGGTCGTCAGAAGCCCGAAAGTCCGACAACCAGTCTTATCAAGGGGTATCGTATTTATTACCCAGTTACTGGGTTGTGGAGGTCAGATAGGTAAAATTCTGGTATTCAGCTGCATCCGGCTAGACTGGAAGCCGACCCCAATATAGTTGGGAAAAGGCTAGGCAGATTGATTTTTATTAAATTTTAAAAACAACATAACAAAAATGCAAGCGTAGTAAACAAAATCAATAAATAGGTATACTCGTAGCTAATCATTATCATTTTCTTGTCCTTATCCCAAATTATTTTTGGCCTGAGCAACATATCTTTTTCTTCAAACTTCTCTATCAGTCGTCATCTCGGTAGTCCCCCCCTTTCTAGCCATATCATCTTTCACACAGTCCATCCATCGTTTTTTGGCCTTCCCCTACTCTTATAGCCCTCCAAATTCACACTCAAAACTTTCCTCACGTGTTCCTCATTCCTCCGCATCACATGCCCATACCATGACAAAAAAAAACGGGTTGCACTCCGGGAGTGCCGGCAGAAGTGAAATCTTGAATATTTCCTCCGTCTTACGAATTTTCGATCAGGTTACGTGTCCTGACGCCAGTTTAACATTTTTTACCCATCACAAAAAAGTGCACAACGCCGTTAAAGAAGTTTTCACTTCAAAAAAACTGTTGTAGATAATGAACTCGTAGAAAGTATATATATCCTTTACAGAATGCTCTCCAGAAAAACCTTGAACCATCAGAGTCAGTGTAGGATGAACAAAGGACTAATAACATTCTTCGTTTGTGTCCAAAGGCCATCTGAATCTGACCCTAGTTACCGACATACCAGCAGATTATTAATATTGAGGAACTCATTCTACTGATTAATTACCTAAGTACGGCGATAAGGTAAAAATCTGCGGTATGTGAGGTCACTTTAGAGAGAACCCCCTCTATTACTCCATTGAGATAACCAAACGACTTCTTCAATATATACAATGTACTTTTGCATATAAGTAATGTAGATCTTAATTAGGTCAAAGCATATTTAGGTTTCGATGCCACCAGTAATGACGACAGTCTTTTGTCTGGTCAAGCGTTACAGTCGTTATGTTTTTAGGGTTCCGTACCTAAAAAGGAAAAAAAAACAGAACCCTTATAGAATCACTCGTGTGTCTGGCTGGCTGGCTGCCTGTCTGTTAGTCCGTCTGTCACAGCCAATTTGCTCCGAATCTAATGGGTGGTCAGTGGAGTGACAGCTAGCTTCAAAACCACTTCACCAAAATTTCTTTTCTTCACGTTTCGATCGGCTAGTCTAGACAATTTAGTGAGCTTAGCCGATTCTCTATTTAATGTGGTTTTAACGAGTTTGGCCTTTATACGAAATGAGGTCAAGTGCAAATCTGTCATCTTCGTCGATAATGGCTACGAAGTATTTTGTATGCATCTTGGAAGACTTTAGCAAAGCTTTGGCCTTGGTCGCTTACTTTATTCAATATCTAAATAATTATTTAAAAAAAACCGGCCAGAGCGATTTGGATCATGGAAGCACAATGAAGGGTGCCGTAGTTGGGATGAATTCATCCCAAGGACAAACTTAACATTGTAGTTGAAAAACATGTTCTACCATATATTCCAATTGCAAATATTACTTTGTACGCACAATATTTGGAGATTTACCATGTTATTTTAATACAATAGACTCATTTATTTCCTTAAAATTTATTAGTACTTTATTTCATAAAAAAAAATTTGAATCTCGAAACAAGAAGCCCTTTCATTTGATATGTCACACGGTACAGATAGCAAAACTTTTTTTTTTCAATTTGTCCCCAAAAAGTGGCCCTTATATTCAAAATTCAGTTATTTTCGTTACACGTCCGTATTTGGGTCACAGAAATTGATATGTTGTGTTAAACTTCAATTTAATCGGTCCATTCGATTCGTTGAGAATTGGCTGTGACAGATGGACAGACAGACACACGAGTAATCCTATAAGGGTTCCGTTTTTCCTTTTGAGGTACGGAACCATAAAAATGAAACAAGTCAAAATTTCAGTTATAGTTTTCTCTCTAATTTCTAATGCTCACTTTCCTAAAAACATTTGATAACTTGTCAAACATAATTCAAGTAGTTAACCACATTATTCGTGATTGCAAACTATCGGAAATTGTAAAGTACCTATATTCGGTACTTATGTATATTCATATTGGAAAAAAAATCGGACGGACATGATAATTGGCCCGCGAGCTGACGAGTAACACTTTCCCTATGTCCGGCAGTGCGAAATGTCGGCTATGCTCCGTGTTTCGGTCTAGATTCTGAATTTCATACACATTTGGCTACCAAAGTGCGCTGTCATTTAAGAGAAATGGCCAAATTATTAGACGAAAACAGTACAGTTGTCTAGACAACTTAAGTGAAATTTAAAAGTGAATAGATTGTATGGTTGTTCAACAGTAATATCGCTAAAATACTTTTTAAATTCGTGCTTAAAACTCGGTAGTACTGACATCTTTGATCACCCTTGTAGTAAGCACTCATGACGTTATCACAGTACCAAATCAATCTAATTACTGACGTCACGTGTGTGACGTGTCTGTTATCATCACAAACAACAGCATGGTGTGAATCGTGAACTATAGCGGGGACAACGACCTCGCGGTGTCAAAAGCGTTCAATAGCATTATTTTCAGGTTGAAATTAAAGTATGAGGTAGTCAACGACTTGCGTGACGAAAGCCTTCGAGCCTTAGATTAACGACCCCTGGTCAGGTGGTCAGGTGTTCCAGTTGGAGAGAAACTTAATCCACTTTTAAACGGTACTAAGTTGGTGAGTGAATTTAATCATTAATGAAAGTTTTCAAACTGCTACGGCGAGACGGACCATGCGTGTAATTGCTGCAACGATCCACCCTTTTGAGGGGTGTTTACGCAAATTTGACGATACCAGACTAGCCTAAAATAGCAGTATTACGCGTCTGTAGCCTAATTAGTCGCTGGTGCGGAACGAACCTCACCACATAACTATGGGCCGATCTCCGCCTTCATTGATGCATAGGAAAAGAGCCATGTTTCATCAAGAATTACCAATACGTCATCATTAGCAAAACAGATAATGATATGCTTTCTAAAAACATGACATGGATTTTATCTCTCTCGGAAAGATGTGAAATTGAACCGCGTAATGCAAGATACGACAATACACGTAAAAGTATACACTTGAGATTCCGCAAGTACAATCATTTTTATTGCGAAGCGTATAAAATGAATAAAAGATACGTGTAGACATCATAAAATAAAGTGAGCTCAAAATAAAACTAATGGACTAACAATACACTGTGACTAAAACTATAAAACATTGAAAAGGTCAAACATTAAAACCTAAGTAATATTACTATTGAGCACCTTCAGTTTGTGACCTAGAGCAAAAAATCTTCAAACACTCAATTACGTCACTAATATCTGCGACTGTAACATCCTTTTTAGGGTTCCGTAGTCAACAAGGAACCCCCATGAGTTCCGCCATTTCCGTCTGTCTGTCTGTCCGCGGCTTAGCTCAAACTCTTTGTACTAGAAAGCTGTAATTTGGCATTAATCACGCCGAGAAAGTGGTAAAATAAAAGCATGAAATTTTAAAGGGTTCCTCCCCTACACGTAAATTAGGCATGTTTTTTTTTAAAGGTATCTATCACAACTATTTAGGCTCTACAAGTTAACGAGTAATAAACGCCCAATATACATTTGCAGTTGAAAAAACATGTTTTTCAACTACAATGTTAAGTATGTTCTTGGGATAAAGTCATCCCAACTACGGAACCCTTAATTGTGCCTGGTCCGACACGCACTTGGCCGGTTTTTGTTTTTATTATTTTCCAGTCACGATAAAAAAAAAACATTATTTAAAGAGGATTTTATACATGCGGTGGGAACGAACATACAGTCCGTCTATAAAAGTTTAAAAATAAATATTATTATGAGTAATATAACTCCATATGTAAATGTCGATCGATCGATCAATGTCCTCGAAGACGGGTACGGAAAGAACGACATCCGTTTCCTCTGTAGCAGTGTAGAACAGCTTACAATGACCTCTGCTGTCAAACAAACGTCAAATTATTTTTGTCGTCCATTAATTACATTAGGAGGTTTTATTGGTTGAGGGCAAATTGCCGCCAACATAACCCAAATAAAAGTTTAAGTTTCATGAGTTCAAATCCCCTTGGCTTTTGGCCTTGGTAACTATTTAAATTTAGTATATCTCAAAATGAGTCTGAAATATTTAAAGGAAAATGAACTTTAAACGCAATTACACACATTGAGGTTTTCTGTACTAAGTATTAAAATGTCAAAATGACGCAATTACTAAATTTAATAAAACCGGGTAAAAATGATTGGTAAGCTCGGTCCGTCGTGACTGTAGCAAACTGAGTAATAATCCCAACATCGATGAACTTACTGGAATAAATCAAAGGAAACGAACAGACAAAACAACTGCTTCAGTACAGTCAATTAATTACTTCCAAAACAGAACATTTCATCCTTAAAACTTACTAAACGTATGTCACTAACAGGATATCTAAACAATAGTAAACAATTATCTAAATGCTAAGACAATTCCGGCGATTGTCGTGTCCGGCGCATTCCGGCAGGACCGCGCACAATCGCCGGAAGAACGTTTTGTTCCAATACGAGATTGCCTGACTTTTCTTATGTCTGCTTGGCTTAAAACAACATAGGTAATTATACTAAAAGATTACCATTTCATATGGTCATCTTATCAGCCAGCTTATTGGAATCATTCCCCCGTGGATTTGCTGTGCCCGACAGGATCCAATGAACATGCCTCCGCAAAATTTTCCATCTATGTACGAGTAGTTCATATTTTGGAATCTAATAAAAATATTGTCTGTTCCAGTGGTCGCAAGCACTACTGCTTAGCATGAGGTCCTGGGTTCGATCTCCAGGTCGGGCAGTGTTATTGAGTTTTTCCATCAGGAATTTCTCAGTAGCAGCCCGGAGTCTGGATTTGTGCCCGGTTGATGGCAATAAGCTTGCCTCCTATTACATGGGACTTAAACATAACTGGAAAAATGTGGGGTATACTGCAGGTACACCTCTGCCTAACCCTTCGGTAATTACAGGCGTGGTGTTATAATTATTATATTGAGTATTGGATTTAGTTGAGGGTAACAGAAAGATCATCCTAAGAGAATAGATTGTTCATTACAGCATGCTTTGATGCATTCATTGATAATTACACACTGCGATAATTATGCGGGTCGATAAGAATTTACAGTGCTTATTGTATTGTCAATGGATTATAGAGAACAAGGACAGAAATACTTCGTTCAAAGCAGTAGCTGCTTCCATAGTGAATCAAGGGAGCTAAGGGGACGTTCTTTAGTTACGTGAGGCGATTTCGGCGATCTTTCGACCCCCTTCCCCCTTGGTGAGATGTCGTGAGATTTGACTAGACCTACTCCCCCTCACCCTAAACCCAGGTGAGATCTTTAAAAATGAATGTTTTTTGTGTAGTCGTTAATCTGTGCTTGATTGCGTTGGATTTATAAAAAAAAAAACAATTTGATTAATTATTTGATACTTTAGCTCATTTTATTCATGTAACCCAGTTTTCTCGCAATACGTATTACACTGTTTCTTGCGGAAATAAAAATTACGTGATATTTGCCGAGACGCCCCCTCTCACCCTCGAGATTTGTCTCGACCCCCCCCCCCCCCCCCAAAGGCCTCACGTAATTAATGAACGACCCCTAAGTGATCATGGCAACAAATTTGTTGCAAAATATCACAAAGGGAAGAAAATTATGACCTTAAAATCCACAATAGTCGATTATTGATTTCTTAGAAAAAGTTTTCCAAACTACTCCGCTATGTCAAGAACGTCTGTCAGTACAAAATAATTTCGTGAACAGCTGATATTGACAGCCCTTCAAAAGTTTATCTTTTTGAAAGCATTACGCATTGTCTGGGATTTGACTACGAGACAAGAGCGTCGATCAACTTTTCGTAATCGATTCTGATTAAATATGACTCTTTTACCCAGGTCGTGACTTGTGCTCAATACTGCCAGGCTTTCGTCACGGAGAGAATTCATTAGAGAATATTATCTTTTATGTTACAAGTGCTAAGGTTGGAAATGTTACATCAAGAGTTTTATATTGAGATGGCAGTGCTAGCATGAATGTTCTCTGATTTGAGCTGACCGACAACAAGTGCTCAATTGAGAAGTGAATGAAACTATTGTGATCGGAATAACGTATCGTTTGACCAATTGAGTTATTGCATGAACGTTGGACTCTTAAAATTGATATAGCTTGTGATTGAATTTAAAGATAACGGCTATGGAGGTCGTGTTATTATAGCTTCAGTTTTTGCAGACTTCTTGATTATACTTTTTGCAAGACAGGACCTCCTTGGATTTTAGTGCATCAAAAAACTCATAATAGGTTATCATGACAATTCATTTCTGCCCAAACGTGCCGCGCAGCACCAGGAATCTCTAGGGAGCAATAATTTATCCCAGTGCTTGCTATCAAGACGTTAATTAAAGGTAAAAGATATCATAATTTTGTATACGTTTACGTTACGTACGAGTTGTAGGGTGGGTTCGAATTCGAACCAAAGCTGGCGCTTTACTTTGTCTAAATAATTTCATCACTACTGCTTTCAAAACGGTGAAGGAAATCATCGTGAGGAAACAGGCATGTCCTAGAACCAAAATTCGAAGACATGTGCCATCTACCAACCCGCACTGGGCCCGCGTGGTAGATTACAGCCCACTCTCTCTCGAGGAGTGGAGACCTGTGTCCCAGCAGTGGGGACATTACAGGCTGACTATGCTATACGTAGGTACCTTAGAAGCCTTCTAAACTAAGTTTAAAGCCTGAAAGTTATGACAAAAACAAGATAGCTTTATAAACACGAATCAAAACAAAACTTCCCACAAAATTCTTTATCGCAGTTAAGTCTAAGATCATCAACTTCATAATTCGTTTAATTCTTCAAACTCAATTCTTGCCTTCAAGCCAGGGACCGAAACCGGTATATCAATACGGGTATTTTTTCGGTTACAAAAATGAAAACTACCTCTATCTTACACGTGCCGTCGGCATTTTAGTCAACGGATGCGCATCGCCTGTGTGTGTAAACGGTAACCAAAATGAGGTAACATTTTTCTTCTTGTTGGTTACCCAGATAGCGGTAACCTTACTCGTAGAAGTAAACAAAATTCTTTGATACCTGTACCGTAATTTATAAAGGTTTTTGGTTTCTGTTTCAAAGTAATCTAAGGAATTAGCTGTAGTTCTGTAATCTGAGAAATTACCTTTGCCTCCAAGTTTTTTGCCTCGTACCTAACTATAATTACATTTCTGGTTACCCATTTAGTTAGAACCTTGAATGATCGTGACTGAACGGATAGGTATCTTAAATAATCATGGTTGAAATGGTGGTTTTCAATTATTGACGCTCCGAGCAGCCCGAACCTATTTTAGGAGCCAAATATAGATGAGGAAATGTGTACTGGTAACTATAACAAAGAAGCCTAAGAATAAAATCACGCGTAATCGATTAATCATGGTCAAAAATTCTAAAGAGATGCCTTGAAGAGCAGAATCAGTCTCACGAAGAGATAACAGAGCAGAATTAAGATGTACAGGAAGCAATATATCCATTAAAATAATGCTTAATAATAATTTACACTTGTTGATACACAACCATCTATTTTCTTAAGATAACCTAGCTTCACCCCATTATCTATTCAAACTCAATTGAACATTCACACTTCGGATCCTGTCATTTTAATTAACGTGACCCAGAAACGGAAAAATCTTTGGAAAGGGAAACCAGTCACCGTAAGGCCCTTTATTGCCCCACGGAGCATTATTGAAATAGATAATAAACGTAAATTCAATACAAACAAATTCACACTGAACATAATAGCCACGGACAAGTTTCAAGTGGTCGATTCGTATTGAAAAGCAATGAAACGTAGCGAAGTGGAATGGGATCAGAGCAATTAACGGGTTTTATAATGTTTGCATTTTGTGAACGAGCTATTCCATTAGGATTACTGTCTTTAATATTAATTTTATTTGATATTTACCCGTGAATCGGGAATTGATTATCTATTTTCATGTAAATGATGGTAGATGGATAAAAGTGACCGGAGATCAAGCTCAATGGGTGGTGTATAGTCTGAGAAGCACATTAGATTATAACCTTATAAACAAACAAGAAGCTGTCAAGAAGACGTTTATATATAGTGGTTATTCATAAACTGTTGAAATCAAATAACATGTCTTTAATCAAAACATGTTGAAGTGTTGGCGTAATTATACAGTCGACTATTAAATTAAGATTTATAATACTGCGAAACTTGTATGCAGTATGAAGAGTGAAAAGCAGCAAGTCATACAATGAATCAAATAATTGTTTTAGCCAGCCCACGCCCCGAAAGTAACGGTTCTGTTCAATACGCTGATTTCTCTATTATTAATTGCATTAAATATAAGATGTTTATCTCGATGTTATATAGTTATTACTTCTATTTAGGTGGTAGAAACTGGTAACCTCCTTAGTGACTAGGTCGATGCGTTTCGAGTGTTTGTATCCGAGGTTTTCGTTGACAAAGTACGCATAGCCCAGAGAAGCATGGCACATCATGACCACAATAGAACCGGGTTTTGTCGACGACAGAATAGACAAAATGACTGATAAACAATAACAATCTGTCATTTTGTCTATTCTTCCGTCGACAAAACCCGAAGAAAACCCGTTTCTATGGTTTTCTTGCTACGCGTGTTGGTGGGACAGTGATAGATAGATACATCGTTTATTTAGTGCACACAAAAACAGCACAACATACAAAAGCACGATTAAATAATTACTAATTAGCTATTAGGAAATAAACCAAAGCTGCAAGGTGCCAATATAGAAACAAATAAAAAAAAGAAAAAAAAAACAAGACATTTTGATGACACTATGGGATCGGATCAACGAACATAAAAAAGTGCGGTGTGCGTTTCAAGGTTGCACCAAGTGGGAGTCCAGCTTAGCATGTGCCAGGCAAATATACCTGACGCTGATATTCTGCTGAATCGCTGCATGCTATCTATGGTTATGAAGAAAAACACCCTCTGAGTCATACCATTACCATCACTACAGACAAATATACCTGGATCAATGTGCAGGAGTGACCAAGACTCAATGTACATGGAAGACCGCACGAGATTGAAACTGATACCTCCTTCGGCAAAGGTGTAAATTTTATACGTGTTCAGGATCGAAACCCAACAGTTTTATGTATTGCAGTAACTTCTATCAGATGGTAGAGCACAGTAAAATATATAGTGACACGTATGTGTTATATAAGCAGATGGTACCGTTTGGTACGCTTGGTGGCCTGTAAGACAAATAGGGCGAAACGACAAGCATTTTATAGTTTGAACATGAGGTAAGTACTGTCGATTTTGGGAGTGGTTAGATATGGGAGAATGAACATTGTGAAAAGTAAAAGTAATGACATTAAAAAGGTAGTAGGTACATACTTACTTACTGAACGTGTAAATGTGGTGATGGTGTTGGCGAAAATCCTTAAAATATCTTTTAAAAATCGTTCAAGAAGTCACTTCAAAACGGTATACGTAGAAATACGGTCGGTTTGAAGACTCGTGTAAATTCAGTCATTTTTGTGGCTAACGTTATCAAACCAGCACTATAAACAGGCACTTTTTACTATCAGTATTTCTAAGAATAAGTCATAACACGACAGGTAATAGAATGCATTTCTAGTTTTCTACGTAATCAACGTGAAATAACAAACAGTCTAAACGACACACATTGAAATGTTAGCAGACAGACTAATGAAGACCGACATTCGATCTTTGCCAATGGCCTCGATTCGGCTTCCGGCCTCAGACTCTTCACTCTTACTTTTTTTAAATTTACTTCTGATAAAGAGTAAAGACAATAAGGCTACGGCGTAAGGAGAGGCATGTCAGTCAACAGGAGCACAGGTCGTGTGGGCTTGGCATTAACCCACTTTCCTTAGCCCGTGGGCCGCTCTAAAATTAAAAAGAGATAAAAAAAAACCGCCAACTTTTTGTTTGCGCACACGCAATCGGTGTTACCGCAACAGTTTAAGAATAAACTGCTAACATTGAATCTGAGTTGTTGTAACCTGACTAATGAAACCGTTTGGTAACTATAATATGGTTCATGAAAGATTTATGATAATTAAGCATTAAAGAAAATTACCAGCAGTAATATCGATAGACGATATCTGACGTAATTTTTGCCGATTCGTTTGAAAGTATGCTAGCAGCAGAATTCTTTCTCTTATGTTTAACGTACAAAATTTTCTGAGTCAGTTTTTTGTTCATTAATCTAAAGAGCGCACATCTGATTGTTCTAGCACTTTTATTGTGAAATAGAAAGTTAGTAATAACTGGTATTAGCTAGTATGAGTAAAGTAGGTGACATTTTTCCTCGAAAGTATTTCAACGTGGTCGTCGGAAGCATTTTAAAAGAATGATTTGAATGACGGAAAATTAAAACCGTTCTACCGTGTTTTCAGTCGCTTTATACTGCAATTTAAATCTAACATTAGCTGAAATGTGCAGCTGCCGTGAAATCTGAACTATTCCCATTAACTACGGTTAAATCACTTCCAGCTATTCCCATTAACAACTTTAGTTAACAAATACTGTGATACTAGGCCGGATCTCTAGTTATTTGAGCTAAGCTTTGAAGCTTGCTGAAATTTCTAGATTTATAACAATGCCCTGGATTCCATATTCAAACTTGATCTGATCGTTATATTTACTTTACTAGTTACTATTAAATCCCGAAGTACATCCTCCTATTAGCGATGAAAAGGAGGTCGTCAATAGATTTTCGTCCTACTTCTTCGACATTCATTTAAGTTCCTATTGAGTTCACGATCACGGCCACGCAGACGCCGTGTATTCAGTCTCACATCTCTCATTATTGTAACAAAAGATTGCTTTCTATTGTTGGATTTTTAAATAATAATTGTTTCGTATTTAGTCGCTGTGCGCATTGTGAGCTTGGCTTGGCGCTCCTCCAACCGCCCTAGGTGTTGGTGCAATGCATCGGAGCCAGAACAATATCCGTTGCATAACTAGAACTGAAATATTCTTAAGTTATTCATACAGATATGTGGTTAACATTTAAATTCGTGCAGCATGTACGTGCAGTATAAAGGTTCTCACAATATATCTGTCGACTGGGGACGACTGGTTCTATAAGTCATATTTTTTAAGATGGTCAAGCGTTTACAACTGAATGGCCAAATTTCTTATCTTTCCTTCAATACTTTGCAGATAGCCTGTAATTTGTGTGATTAGGACAAAGACTGCAACAAAATTGTCTAACCGCTCGCAGTTATAAATGACTGTTCAGATTTGGTATTCGATGCACGATGTGTGTCGCTCACGTAGGCATTATTCAAGAGTGATTCAACTCTCTTCAGTAGTAAGTGACTAAGACAGAAAACCAGATTATTTAATCACCATTTCACAGAAAAATAACATGAATGTCGATATTTCGGCCATCGGGAATCTCCGCTTCAGTTCGTCTCTCGGGCCACAAGTTAACAGTTACTGTGCGAGTCGTGAAAAGCACTTAGGAGCACTTGTGCCTGAAGACAGCTAGTCTGAACTAGCCCTTAACTGAACCCTGTGGATACCTGACCAATTACCGCGATTGGCTGCCCGGTAAACATTCACGAACAAACAACGAGCTAATCTCGATGCGATATTCTGTTTTGGGATCTGGGTTATCAAATAGATAAGGTGTTTGTTAACAATTTGTATTTCGAATACTTTTTATCGATCCCGATTTGGTGATTATCTGACATAATCAAGACAGGCCCAGACGATGGAGTGGTGAGATGGATTAGATCCCAAATGGTACCACTTATGTAACAGGAAAAATGGCGAAAAAAGATAAAAGCCTCTGGTTAGCACTTAAAATGATCCGATACAATGATAATTATTTATTTATTTATAAAGGTACACCAACAGCTTGTGTATATATAATAAGTACAAAAAGTACAGTGTACAAAAAACAGTGTAAAAGTACAGTGTAGTAGTTATATTAAGTAAAAATAGCCTCGGACTTCTACAGTCACCAATTACAGGATAACCAGCAATCACAGAAATAGGTGACAACAACACATAATAAAACTAAAGGCTCTAGAATCAAGAATTAAGAAGTTATGGCAAAATACTTCATAAACTTAAGATTAATAACAAAGGAAAATAAAATTATGCGACGAACAATATTGCAATTTTGCCCACTTACTGTAACATAAAGAATGATAACAAAATATACATAAAATATCTTGTAAGTATAGTCTTATTGATTAATAATTCCACCATTAAACAAAGTCCTATCTAATAGGTTTAGACAAGACAAAAATACCTTAAAGGACACAACAGTAGTCAGTTGTTTTCAACCACGTAACCAGTAATCATAACAGACACGAAGAAACCTAGGAGACACAGTATTTTGGTCAATATTATAATGATATGAAAACATCCCACGTACAGTTATTATTTAATCGATGACGTTTGACATCAAAACCAATTAATTCGGCGCGTCCCATTTCCTTAATAAAGTCCATGTATAATATTTATGACGAAGAAATCGTTCCATTTTCTTGGAGGTAGCGCAGAAAACTGAAATTTCAGTATTCAAAACTCGAGTATACGTGACGTGACACAGTTACATTCAAGATTCCGTACATAGTTGCAGGTCGTATACATTACGAAATATTCCTGGTGGCACAGAGTAAAAAATGTAATGTAAGTGCAGGACCACTCGACTCGATATCTGGTTGCGTAGCTGGTGCAATCGATCGCTCCTGCTCCCGTCTGTGACCTACTTACGCTCACTCGTGGTTACCCAACATAATGGTTACGCATTTTGACAAGTACCTTGTTAGGACGACCGTGTCGTCCGCTTATGCACTGATATTCTCGTCGAAAATGAACTCTCGAAAAAATCTTCTTTATTGAGATACTGAAGTCAACAAGTTAACTGAATATATTATTCGAGGCTGTTTTTTTTTCTTCTTTTTTTTTTCTTGCTTTTCTTTATAAGCATATTTCATCTTATTAAGGCTTCGAATCTATGCATCCCCCTGTCAATGGCGTAACGTAATTTTCTGTGACATTGAGAGCAGCGCCTGAATCTTGAGAGTTCCCTATGGACTAGTTAGTGGGAGGTCTCAGTTATGTGTGTGACCTCATTACAACGTCACATTTTTTTCGCATTGATATTTAAGTCTGTAATGTTTAGACATTTCACAATATTTGTCGTTTCCGATTTCTTTTGGCATGTTTTCCGGTCGCATTCAAAATTCTATGACTGATAAACTTATCTATGTAGCTCAGACTATCGTTCAATAGCAATTTATCTACGTTATCAATAACTGCGTCTCAAATTCGACCATTCTTTGCAAATATTGACTTGTTTTTTTATTTCTCACGGTTCGACAGCTAATTGTAAGCTCTAATTGGCTCGTTAGACTTTAGTTGCGTACACTTGACACTCAGTATCAGATGTAGAGGCAAATTGTCAGTGTCATCGCGACTACTCCGTGTTATACGTCTATTAATTAAGTTCCACTATATTACAGTGCGGAGTTCAGTCTTTTTGTCCCGTGTAAAGGCTCGTGCAGACCAGCGCGACGCGACGGCGCGACGCGACTCGAACAATACAATTTCTAAGAAAACTTCACGGTATAACAATAGCCGGTGTCGCATCGCGCTAGTCTGAACGAAGCTTTACGCAACACGGAGCAAAAAGACTTCCTTCATAATTCACGGTTTGATACTTCATTAGTTTCAAATTAATTTTACCTAGACAACAAACTAATATGCTTACCTACAGTTTTCATTCGGCCATTAAACTAATGAATCCGTGGAACTATTAAATTAAAGCAAGTTATCTCTCGCACTAAGATACGTACACGTAAACTGTATCTATCTACCCACTTTCCGGCATTTATAATTAAAACGAAAAGAGGTCGCATGAAGTTATTATAGTAAACACAAACGCCTTCGCTAATGATCAACACGAATTATCGATGCATATTATAGTTTAGAGAGAAAAGTTAACCAAGTTAATGAGTGAGGATTTAAAAATGTTGCTCAGACGTCTAGTGACGTGCCCCCAGGCAATGGCGGCACAGACGCTCTTCAAGTCTTTGAAACTTCGTCGAGGGAGCTAGTCGTGACTTATACATGAAACTCAGTTAAACTGCTTCTGAAAGAAGTTCTAGTTTTATTTCGCTGACAGTTTTCACGTTTACTAAAGCAGAAGATAATTTTCTTTTACTTTGATAAGAAATATGCATTCACGTGTTTTTAATTAAAATGTTATTTCTCCACCCACATAAAGGAAACCAAGTTTTATACAAATAAAGTTACATATTCACTATAGGTTTTTATTCATTAATAATAATTCGGAGAAAAAAAAAACTTAAACGAACAATATTATAAAACAAAGTCGTATATATATATATTTGTAATCACGTTCTCGAAAACGGCTCTAACGATTTCGATGAAAGTTGCTATAGGGGGCTCATATTATCTGGGAAAATTCATTTTCTCCGTATTTTCACCCGAGCAAGCTCGGTCGCCCAATGTTTAGAACAAGATGGCGTCCTTATAATAATGACATGGCAGCATGGAACTAGTATGAACTCTCCTATACTATTAAATAAGCATTCTCTATTTTTCCCATAGCAGAGCTCGGTCGCCCAGGTAACATAATATATTAACAATCAAGTGGGAGAAGTGCTGTTCTCCTAGCTACGTGTAGAACCTGCATTAACGTTAGTGACTAACCTGTTTGTTTCGGGCTTATCCGTTTCGAGCTCAAACGGAGCTGGCACAGCACAAGGCAGTCTTCAATCATTTCTTGATAACATTATAAAATCCATTTCCCATCTATTAGCGTTTAGTCGATTGATAAGTGGTCTATTAATAGTCACTTTGTGTCGGTCAACTCTGACCCAATTTCAGCGAATTCCCCACGCCCGTTGCCGTGTGCCTGTGACGCGTTTAGACAAGGAATCTATAACGACTACCTTTAGGTCATTTTAATGACCCAAGTGACATAATCACGCCAGTATTAGTAGACAGAAGTGAATAGTACACCCGTATGTCAAAATTAAAAGTCATTTACTCAAACTAGGCTGAGAAACAGACCTTTTCGAACGTCAAAATTACATAAAACAGTCCCCCAAATCGCCCACCGTGGTGAACCACTTCCTACTGCTAGCTGGGAGGAAGAAGTAGCGCAACAAACTCCCCAGCGGTCTGTTCAGTTAGAAAAACATCGCCAGTTAATGTTTAAGTCTCAAGTAATAGCTAATAAGCCCAAATCCAGACTTCGGGCTGCGATTGAGGAATTTCGAATCAAATAACCCAATAACGTTTTGCCTTAACTGAAGATCGAAACCAGGATCTAAGTCACCGAGTCACCGATTGTAGGTAATTTTGATATGAATAGGAATCCGAGTCCATTGTGTATTGCCGATACCATTAGATACTAATATAAGTACACACTTTACCCTTTGTGTGGTTTCCATAAAGTATTGACATAATACGGTGATTTATGAATATGGGCAACAATGATACGTATCTAAACGTTTTTGCTTATTCTCAACGTAAATTGGTAGAACGATAATGAAGCTTAATATTATATTAATGTTTAACAGAAGATTCAAAGGCTTTTGTCCTGTTTCATATTAATTGATAAATTCTGCTTAGACAAATAATTACTTACTAATACTAACATTCGTAAAGAAATCACAATTGGATCAGCACCCAATTACGGTAACATACATTTTGACAGTTCAACAACATTCATTGCGTTATTTACGTTTCTGAGCAGACAAATTTTTTGAACATATGAAACAATGGATTAGTACCTAGAATCTCTTTCAAAATGATTAAGATTATGATTGATCATGTGTTACGCAATTAGGAAACTGGACAACCAACTCTGGGCGCCAGTTGGGACAACTAATTGATTGCGTAAATATGTAATATTAACTATAAACTTTCGATTGCAAATGACATACAGCTCGATATGGATTTCATGGCCATCTCAAAGTGATATTGGCAATTCAGATTATTATTAGTAAATAACACGGTCAAAGGTTATCTATCACTTATCAGACTCTGATTTTGAATGCAAAATATCTTGTCGTCAAAAATATAAATACAGTAAGCTCAACAAATCATAATTCTGAAACTTGATGATTCTGCTTCGCTGCAGCTACGTTCACGATCTCATTACATATTTTTCCATATACTACATTTTAAATTAGCTGTATATTTACAAATACTGCAACTGATTACGTCTTCCGATTATATGTGCTTATTTCTTGATAACAACGTAATATCAATTGGTTTTAAAACAAAGATTCTGAATGTATTTTAGTTTAATCAAGTTTTATTGGTGCAATATAGTACAACTAATAGCTATCAACTTTAAAATTCACTATCATAATAAGTTACTAGATACGCCTCAAGGTTACACCCGCATAAGTCTCGATCCCGTGGGAATATCGGGATAAAAAGTATCATATGTCCAATTCAAGTCATGGTCTTCACGTATGCCAAATTTCATACGAATCCGTTCAGCCGTTTTAGCGTGAAAGCGTAACAAACAAACTCACTTTCGCATTAATATTATACATAGTTAGGATTGTATTCACTTGTACAATAAAAATAAAAACTTATCTTTCTTTTGTTTTTCTGATGTTTTGTTTGATGTGTTTTGTTGGTCTAGTAGTCGCAAGCGCTACTGCTGAGCATGAGGTCCTGGGTTCAATTCCCAGGTCGCGCAAAATAGTAATATTTTGCGCGACCTGGGAATTTCCATCAGGAATTTGTCAGCAGCACCCTGGAGTCTGGATTAGTGCCCGGTTGATGGCAATAGGCTCGCCCCATATTACATGGGACTTAAAACATAACTGGCGAATTGTGGGTGAAGGTACTACAGGTACACCTCTGCCTAACCCTCTAGGGATTACAGGCGTGATGTTATGTTATGTTACTTAATCAATATTTTGCATAAATTACGAAAAATAGCAAACAGAAAAAAAAGTCTTCTGTCTATTTACTTACATGTAGGCTATACGATAAATATGTCCAAATATCTATAGCTTTTATCTTTCGTCTCATTTATACCAAAACGTTTTCAGTAACATGGCAAAATCTATTACAGACGTCTCGAGTCGTCTCGCCCGAATGACCCAATTTTATCTCAGTTATTGTAAGGATTTGTACATAAGCGATCCAATCTCAATGGTAAACAACAATAACAACCTTTTTATTATAAAGCCTGTTTTGTTCCGAACACTACTGCGCAAAAGCCTCTCTAGTCTATGACTCTATCTTCAATTGAAGGACAAAGAGTAGTATGTTATTTACAGGGAACAAACTGTAAATAACATACCCAGGAAAATATGTTCTGAAAACAACAATATTTTCATAGAATAAACCGCATTCGTTATGTGCAGTAAATTATTAATTCGCTAATTAAAAACAAGGAACTAATTTGCTTGTGAACTAGAAAGGCGTTATTCTACATAAAACCTAGATTGTATTTGTTTACTCTGTTATTATAACTATGAAAATCAATTCATTATGTCCTTACATTGTTTTAAATGGATATACAAGCTTAAATAGAATAATAACTGTCAGTGATAATGCCGTAGCACAAAACAAACAGTAAACAAGGTAAGTTGATGAAGATATTAATTCAAACACATTATTTGATTCAATTTAATCAGTGAAATAATTAAATATATAAAAACGTGAGGCTCTACAATTAAAACGGGCAATTTTTCCAACAGTGGTTGCCGTAAACGACAAAAATGACCATAGAGAACAGAAGTCAGACTTAAAAGGCACAATGATTATCAGTGAGCGATCAAATGTGAAAATTATACGTCCAGTATTAGTCGTAAACGTTGTACTTTTAAGTGCTGATCGGCCATTTCTAAAGTACTTTAACCTTACATAGTCTTCCGCAACATAATGCCATTGTTACCACAACAATAATATTATAAAACATGTTAATACAAATGTGACACCGTTAAGATTGTTCTGTTTATGCAAATATCATAATACTACTTCTCTTTGTCAAACAAACCTACTTGTAATGTAACTGATACTCGGATGCGTCACCGTGAAACAAAGACTATTGGGGATAAAGATGTATGCTAATAATTCGACTCAGAGTCAGTAATCCTCTTTTCATTAAGACGCATGTTAACCGTCTATGTTAATGTCTATTTATTTAGGCCATGTCAGACGACTTGTTGGCGCCAAAACCTTAATGTCAGGGGAGCAGAGTTCATAAATTGAGACTGTCATTTATAAAGCGTAAAGGAAGAATTGCCTGAATGAATTTAGGTCACCGTCCCAGAGTAAACTTTAGTAATGAGTAAGACTAACATCCTGACCACTTATCTCATGGGGAGCGATGACCATATGCGATCTATTTGCAGTTTTCAACCTTGCTCTAATAGTCATAATTAAGCGGCACATTTTGTAGATCCAAACGACAGTGTACTCAAGATTACAAAAAATGTCAATCAGATTCACCTATGTACGAGTTATGTACTGTGATGAAGCAAATACTCATTAAAATTGTAAAGACAATCTTTGTTTGTTATGCTAACTGGAGACGAGGAAGCCCTTGGAATACCAATCAGTCACCAAGTCATTACAGCCATAATGCATGAGCTTTGATTGTAATGTCCACACGTGTGTCTCAGCCAAATATGGTGGCCAACGAACACGGATTATACACGTGTTGTTATGTGTGGACGGTGGGTTTGTCAGTTCGTGAGTACTTTCCTTCAGATTCCTTACAAGGCCGCACTTTTATTCAGGCTATAGCAGGCCACTACTGGCTATTCTGCTGGTCTCCTCTCTAAGTTGCGCCACAACACTGGATTCTCCATTATCCGCATCCTGTTTGCCCCAGCAACAATTCAAGTCGGACATGTGAACTGAATATGGTATAGTCTATAATGCCTTAGTCTTATTCTTTTATCCACCTGTCCAAATAATGATATAATTCGCTCTGAAGCTGCATTCGTATAAATTGCCTCGGCACACGTGAATTCAATTCAAAAACGTGCTGGCACGCTATCTTTACTGAATATTGCCAGTTATGAAAAGTTCAGGGATATTTTTGAAGCCCCACTGAACTCGGAAAGAAGTCTGGAGCACCCAATAAAATGTTATTTTATTCCTTTGTTTACTTCCCAAACGGAGCGTAGAACTTTATCAGTATGAAAACCGCTCTATTTGGAGCGGCTGATAAAATTTTAAGCCTTCTGCGCCTACGGTTGTCTGTGTCGTGACGAGTCAAGTGATCCATACAATTCAATGCATTATTCACTGAGATGGGCAGAATATATGCCTTGCTCTTTTATGGAACCTGCTCCAGTTTGTCGGGTTTTATTTTTAAATCTACCTGGTACAGGTGTTCCTTTGTGAGGTCGCTGTGCATCTCGACCCGTTTGTTTGGAAACACATGTTTTTTGTGTAGTTAGCTCCCATTATGTCGGGACAGTGTTAAGGTGAAACTTGTTTTAGTTTTATAATGTTTAAGATCTGTCTCGTCTTGTCTTTTGCGAAAAATTACCTTGATCCGTTACTCCAAACTCTAGATATATTTAGAATTTTCGGTTGATCAATTTGACAGTAATTAAAAATGAAATCGTCGTCCCCAATATTGATTAATCAAGGACTGTCTCATTAATTGTTGCGGTTTTCTGATCACGCGCACGAATTCTTAATTCAAATGTAAGAATGCAACTAGAAAAGAATTTGAGTTAATCTGTCGACACGGTTTGCTCGAAGGATTAGTTTCAACGTCGCGTGACTGACAGACCGCAGAGTTGCAAGTTGTTACAACGACAAAACGCTGCCATGTCAAAAATATCTAGCATTGGACGCGGTCGTGATGCGAGCCTGCCGCACTAAACTGAGTGGAAAATTTGCAAAACCGACTCGCGGAGCAGCGAAAACCGCTTTTGTTTTAAATAAAGAATATTTTTTAGGAAATCCGTTTAAACGTTAAAAAGTTTGCGGCTTTGTTTATGGCAGATAGTAGCAACCAAAATTCTATTTACAAATTCGAATACTCTGTTATAAATTCCTTTTTTCTTCTGCCAGATTTTGTCTGTGGTTTGGCAAGCTGGGTATTTTTTGCTTAACCTTACATAAATAATAGCGTTAGCGGTGAGTAGCGTTGAGCGTCGTTGTAGTCACAACGACGCTCAAAGGATTTGATGTCTACAAAAAAAAAAACCCGACAACAAAAGATTCGAAATCCAGCAGGTACTTTTTGAACTCTGAGAGAACCAACACGTCTTTATTGCAATTTTTGTGAATCATTTCCGGAGCAGGCTGCTTGTCTTATTTCTAAATCTGGTTTTAGTGTTTACGTGCAAAAATCTCCTGAAGAACGATCTTCTCTATTAAAATGGCATATAAGCAAGATATTATTATGCCTGGAATCATAATTAGCCAAGCTCCAGTGAGTAATCAGAAGGCAGCAAATTAACGTTCCGTGCCTTACATGTTTTTAGAACAGCCAAGATAAATCTGCACGACCAGTTATTAGATCGATGTAGTCAAGATAAAAATAATTCATTTGAGTAATTAATGCATTTATTTAGAACAAATGAGCAACGAATCAGATTACTGTGGCAGCAGGAAACAGTTACACGAAGAAGAAAATTATGTAAAAAGTTTTCATTGTCTTTGCTCCGATGACGCAGAGAAATGAAGGCAAATATTTTGCGGATGAAACTTCATCCTTTCTTCGCTCATTAAAAACCTTAATTGACACAAAACTTTTACGGTAGCTTCTACCAAATAAGCATCTTATAAAACCAGTTTCAAATTAAAAATTACCGCTTTATGAACAAAAAATATGACTGTTAGCCATATTCATCTGTTTTATAATGAGGACATGTTATTTTTAACGGCTGTTAGCTAATGCTTATGAATTTTTGTAAACCGAAAACAATGGATGAAAACCGCGCTGTTTCAATGACGTGCGTGTTGCGCGTGCGCTTGTACCGTTGAACGCGCGTAGTAACAATATGCTCCAGTTGAGCATTTATCTTATCGGCAACCTGCATATCTGTTATATCTAGGTCTCACCTGAATAAACACTGTTAAATGTTCAATTTCATATTGGGAAGACTGGAATTTATCATGCCAGACATTTCGTGCCCATATTATTGGTAATAAAACTACTATAAAATTATTGTAACTAGGTACCTACGTATGCAGTTGCATTCAGGTAGAACATAATATTACCTGATTACATGTGCGTCATTGACACTGCATGTAACCTAGATAATTTTATTACGCAAGCAAATTCTGTGGCTGTGGCTGATAAAAGATACATCAGCTTTCCTGTTTAATCTTGCATACAATTAACTAATAAACATTACTTCTTTACAAAGATAATAATAAAAACCGTTAACTTTATGATTCACAAAACAATTTCGACAGTGGCAACTCGAAGCAGCTCAATCATCACAACTTGTAGGTCAGTGCTTTTGTTAACTAGTGAACGGTTGAAGGTTTTCATGTGATTTAACCAGTTTCTTTTCTAGCCGATGCAGTGTCGCAGTGACATTGGTTCGTATTTCATTGGTTAAAGTCATAACCGTGTTTTGGATATACGCGGATGCGTGTTGACGTAAATAACCACAGTGTAACATCACATGGCGGGAGACCGACTTACTGAATGTATCGAGAAGTTTAAAAATAGAACGCGATCGGGTGAGCGACTCGAGACGCGGTCCGCAGATAACGTTTATCGTCCGAACAGTTGCAGTTATAATAACGCATCTTATTATCAGAAACCGGACGCCTTTCCACGAACGCATAATCCATTTACGAATAGTAAAATGTACAGTCATAAGCACACGATTTTAACGAACCGTGTAATAACACCGTTATCGCGAGTGGGTAGGAAAATAGGGGTGCGGGTGTGGCCAGCTGATCGCCGATCGGGCTCGCACGCACGCAGCTGCAAATGTTTACGAAAAATGTTACACAGACTGCTTATTGATTTTATCCGCCGTCGAATGAGCTATAGGAACAGGTGTTTGCGATCTGTGATTGTTTTTGAATGAAACAAATGAGTTTCTAAATGGAACTGGCACGATGCAAGGCCTATGTATTCACAATTTGTTGTTATACAGAAAGTCCCCGAGCGGAATGCATTTACAACCGTTCAACGAGTTCATTATAATTATCTTGGTTTCATTACGTCGAACATTACCAACTAATTTAGACTGACAGTCCTGCCAAAGTTGTCAGGCATTATGTTTTGGTTCAATGAAACATAAGACGAGACATTAGGGTGTTAGTTTAGTAAATGTCGTTACAATACCTTGATTCCGGAGCGTCCCTGTTGCTTGAGCAGCACGTTCTCCGGCTTCATGTCGCAGTGTATGATCCTGTTCTTGTTCAGCGCATGCAGGCACTGCAGTAGACTGTGCGAGAACTTGCGGACGAGCTGCAGCGAGAACCCTTGGAACTTGTTCTTCTTTATCAGCTCGTACAAGTTGATCGACAACAGCTCGAATGTGATGCATGTGTGGTTCCTAAACGTGAACGAGTCGAACATGTGGATCACGTTCATCGTGTTGTCCTTGTCTTGCTCGCGGAGGTGCTCCAGGATGCGGATCTCCTCCTGCGCCTGGCGGTGGAACCGTTTCTCGTTACGTACCATCTTGAGCGCGACGTTCTCGCGCTTCTTGTGGTCGTACGCCTTTACTACCTGACCGAAACTACCCTTGCCAATCACCTTTAGAACCTCGTATCTGTACGCTATGTGATCGTGGGGTATGTGGATGTACGAGCCTTGCTCGTTGTCGTAATCGCAATTGTTCGGGAACCCGACCAGCCCGGGCCGTTTCTTGGCGTTCGCGCCTATAAAGTACACTTGGGGGTAGTCGAAAATCTCACGGTGTTCGTAGGGGGTAAGTTTGCTCATGTAGAGCTTCATGACCTGCTCGGGGCTCGCGGCCGCCGCGGGAGGCCGCTTGTCGGGCGGCTGGGCGTTGTTGGCCGGTGGCGCGGGCGGGCCGGGCTCTAGCGGTGGCAGCGCCCCGTCCCGGAGCAACGCGCGCCCGAACGCGTGCGCGCTCCCTAGAGGCATGTCGCCGGTCATGGCCGCGCGGCCGCCGCCACCTCCACGCACTTCGCTCGCCGTGGCCGAGTCGACCCACGCGCGCTCGCACACACCACTGCACCTCACTGCACTTGCACTAGATGACGGCGCCAGTCTGGCACACTGCACGACATTTCACATCGACCGGGAGGAGCGAGACCCACGTTTCCACTGATGCGGGCACATTCCGTCTCGGTAACGATACGATAGAGCCGCGTTCGCAGATGATACCGTGCGACGCGAACGTGAAACGCAAACAAAGACCCCTTCCTTGCGGGCCGACCCGACGACAAAACCAGAGAGAAAATAGAAACGGTCGCCAAAGTCATTGAACCGTTCGGTCGCACGGAATCCACAAGTGCAAGTGAGATAGAATGAGTTTCGAAAGTATGATTGTCTCCCGCTAGATGTCGCTTACGTATTACCAGCAGTCGATGAATGTTCATTATTAAGGACCGAATGTTAATAATTAACAGGTTTTACATTCCGAAAAGTCTAACATTACACAGCTGACATGGACAAACGGACACAGCTGACATGGACAAATAATAAACATTACAATTAACCATAAGTATGTTCCTAATATCTTAAAAAATAATTTATTTATAAAAATATGAGTAAGTATAAAAAGGTAAAAATAGAAGTTTCTATGGTACGGTGTTACTTACGTTTTAAATATAAAATAATTAAAGTTAATAATTAAATATTTTAAGGCAAATCAAGGCCTACTTGATTTGCCTTAAAATATTTAATGGCGCACAAAATAAAAATTGCATGTACAGTAAGGAATTAATAGGTAAGTAATTACTAGTAAACAGTAGTTTAATAGGTTGCTAATTCCTATACATAAGTAGGTAACAGAATTAAAATAAAACAAAAATAAAATGTCATCTCTACGGTTATAATATAATTACATCGGACAGGCGATTTCAGGATTTGTCTTCATAAAACAACTATATTCATAAATAAATAAGAAAGCTAACATAATGTCTACAGCTGTCAATCATTGAGTCCAAACATTGCTCTACTAATGCATCTTTTTTGCTGTTTGAATATTATTTCTTTTTAGTGGACTTTCCCCAATATTTGACTCCAAATCTTAGGAGAAGCCTGCAAATGCCAGGTAAGCTGTAAGGAGAGCATCGTGATTGATTGTTTAAGCAAGCTTATACAGAGTTACAGAGCATAGGCAGAAGAACCTGGCAGCGAGGTAATTGTGTAACACACATAAAAAAACAACCTAACGCATTTTCTTTCATTTTGACACTTCAGCCACGTTCATTGCGTTATTTACGTTGTTGAGCAGACGAATTTATTAAACCTATGAAGCAAAAAATTCAATCAATTTGCCTAAAATTTTCCCAACTATGTTGGGATCGGCTTCCAGTCTAACCGGATGCAGCTAAATACCAGTATTTAACATGGAGCGACTCAGATTAGAAATATCCTTCTGAACTCTCGGATTGTGATTGAAGCTGTGTTACGCAATTAGGGTGCTGATTCTCTTGATGAGTTACTCAGTGTGTGCCTTCCTATTAATATTTTTATCTCTAATAACAACTGTCTTATTCTTGAAAAAAAATCAAGTCATCAACTGTGCTGCGCGTGGTACACATGGCTACACATTAATCTATACATTTCCAGCTTAAACTGATCTCGCATTGTATAGGATTTCCATACAATGCGAGGTCAGATTAAACTGGAAATATATAGCTTGATGTGTAACCATGTGAACCAAGGTAGTTCACATCCACACACACTCACACCCACACCGCACTTTTTTATGTTCGTTAATCCATTATTTTAAAGTGTGTCAGTGTGTGTTTTGTTTGTAAATTGGCCTTGCACCTATTTCCTAAAAGCTAATTAGTAATTATTTAATTGTGTTTTCTATGCTGTGCTATTTTTGTGTGCAATAGATAAACGATTTATCTATCTATCTTATTATCTATATTTGGAGTTTCTAAACTTTGTCTATAAACTACATAATTCTAGTTTTTGTAAATTTAATTTTTAGGTTAATGTTTTTCGACTGATATACCTGCTGCACGTTTGTATGCATTCACTATTATATCTGCTTGGTAGCTTGCTTTAGTGGCATTTTTGTGTTTTCAACCTACTGAAAGAGATTTTATTTTCATTGTTTTATTAATTGATCAATAAAACTTTAACTATGACTTTAGCTACTAATCACGACTATTTTCATTTATAATTTTGATCAAACTTACCTTTTTATCAAACAAAGCATGGCAATCTTTTTATTAATTTCGGTCCTTCATCATACTCCTCCGTCGTCTATGGTTAAATCGAAGGCGACGCCATCTATTGAAAAATAATAGAAGAACAGCTCATCCATCCAACCATACCACACGTCTTTTTCTATTCCGTTGTTTTCTGTCATTTACTACAATCGCAATCTGAATTATTAGATACTGTGGTGTTTAAATCGTGGAAAAGACCGTACATATTATTAAGTGTAACAAACTTAAAACTTACAAGAAGATCCTGGTGACAAGAAATTGTAAGTAAAGTGTTTCTCTAATTGAACAATCATTTGCTGCGATTTCTTTTTATTTTAATAAATGATTGATATGCTTCTGTAGGCTGCCTGTATAATTTAATTCAAGTTCTAATTGTTCCAAAGTTAAAGGCCAAAGCATAGAGTATTATTGTCAAATGCCGACTTCGAATCGCAGCATTCGAAATAATAATATGAATTTGGATTGAAAAAATTACTTGTTGTTTTCGGGTTGGTTCTAATAAAGATATAATTTCATTATCATAAGTACGTGATATCAAACGTTATAACAACGTATAGGTACGTCATCAAACGTGAACCTTTCAAGGTAATGTTAGGGCACTAGTATGGGCTGCTTATTGTGATGTGTCCATGTACTTCCTTGTTCGACTGCTTACCAAGGCCTGTGAATGTGTGCGTATCTTTTGCGTGATGCTTGGCCGGCTGCCAGTGCATCAAACAACTGCTGCACTTAAGTGTGCTGAAATGAGATAAAATACATAAGTAATCTTTTTAATCTTTTTTTTTCAATACCTCTGTAAGGTGACTCAGTTAGCTTATTTTGTATCAGGTAGGTGATTAAAAATGTATTAATTTGGAATAACAATGATCTAAATATTTGTATAATGCTGGCTTATAAGAAATCTGTTGTTTAACATTGCTAATCATAAATAACACTGGTTGTATTAGACTTGTAGATCACTAAGCGAATGCTATTCATTCAAAATAAAATGAGCATCTCAATGTTACTTTAGGTCTAAGCTTCGAATGTAACCAGTATTAATATTAGACAAGAGTATCTACTTCCTAACAATGATCTACAGTGTCATGGCACGAACTTGTACCATGGCCACAGTTTTGTAATTATCATTCATTCGGCCACCCTCCATATTGTTAACTGCCAGTCTCACAAAAAAGGTAACAAAACTTACAGTTAATTATAGACCTTGTTACTTGAACTCTTTAAATGTTAATGAGTCATGGTCCTGTGTTTTGTCTGTGGTATCCTAAGCATGTGGTAGTAAGCTGTACTGTTTATTTGATAACTTTATAGGTACTTAGTTCATGGTGTGATTACTGTGATTAGCAATCTGTTTAACCAATCACAGTTCACTGCAGGGTGTATTCATAGGCAAGTTACTGATACTAATAATTACTTCAAAATAATATGGATTTTTTTTTTTTTTTTTTTTTAATCTTAAAAATTAATACAGGGTTTTTATCCACATGGATACAATATGGATTTTAACTACTTAAGTATGAGTTTTGAAATAACTTTCGGTTATAAGCAGCAATAAGTTCGTAATTTATGTTTAAGCCATTAGAAATAATCTAGTCAATACAAGTATGATGAATGAGGATGATGTCAAAGTTTTACACTCAAGGACCGTTATTCAGTACCAAAAACAAGAAATAAAATTAAGTACTTAAATAACAGGTTGAGATTTTGAGAATATAAAAAATTGGCGAGTTCGAACCTTGAAATAAATTAAATACTGCATATAAATCATGATGAATAATATTTTTTTTGTTCTTATTTTTTACAAAAATCAAGATACAGTTTTTTGTTAGTCATGTACTTAAATCAACTGCAAGTACTTTGAACTCTGCTGATTCTCACCAATACTGTCACTGAGGACCCCAGCACGAGTAGCTTGACCACCATAGAAACAAGTTTTGTCAGAAGAATAGACAAAATGACAGATTGTGAATCTGTCACTTTGTCTATTCATCCGTGCAGGTAAACATTTCTTTGTACTAAGTCCTATTGATTAATATTAATTACCGTACCCAACTTATAAAAAAGTGTATTTTATAAGTTTTGTAAATAAAACTAACGTGAATGGACACTAGTCTAAAATGGCAAAGGTGAACAAAGTATTTTGTGACTCATAAAACTGGTTTCATTAGTTGTAATGAATTCATAATATTATTATCATTATCTCATTGTGCTTTTCAAGGAGCCATAAAATTGTTTGGAATAGATTATAGCCTTGACAAGCAAAATGTTGAAAAAGCTTTTGCTAATTAAACCATAATTAGCCATTACATTTTAGTAGAATGTTGAATTGAAAAGTAGGTGTAATAAAACACTAGCTAGATATCCAGTAGGTACTCTAATTGCGTAAAACACTTTGAATCTCAATCCGAGAGTTTTGAAGGATATTGCTAATCCATTGCTTCATAGGTTTGTAAAATCCGTTTGCTCAGTAACGTAAATAACGCAATGGACGTGGGTGAACTGTCAAAATGAAACCTATTGCGATCAACTGTCTTTTTTTTGTGTAATTGTAACCTCACTGTGTAATTCTGTGTCAGTTTAGCTCTAACAAAATGTATAGTGTGTTATTATTAGAGATCGGATAGTCAGATGCATATTTACCTAAAGTTAATTTTTGGCTCAGAAATTATGGAAGCAGCTTCTTAATTTATTTTTTCTTATCTTACATCCCGGAATTCAATAAAATCCGGGAATGCAAAACTAATCGGATTTGGTATGGAAACGACTTATCAGCCCTCTTTTGAAGGTTACTTTTGCGGTGTTAACATAAAAAATTATATACCTTCTGTAAACATTTTTTAATGAAACTCAGGGCACCAAGTTCTTTTTCACTGTGTGCTGTGCGAATTTGGTAACCTACTTTACAACAGTAGCTAGCATTTTTATAGTCAAAAAGTAAAACAAAAATATCAATTTCGGAATCGCGAGATTTTTGCGATCGATACAAAAGTGCATTCCATAATAGCCAACACCTGAACGTAAGTAAATATAGGGTGATTGCGCCGGTTAGCGACCAGTTAGTTGAGTTGCTAACTTTGAACGAATCAAAATATACGCCATTTACACGCAAAATAGTTGCCGACTATGTAAATTGGTTCTAAATATAGTCTAGTTGTTAAATAAAATATAAAATATCACGCTTCCATTCATAAATTATGAAAAATTATGGAAAATGTGCAAAAATAGCCGAAATCCTAGATAACGACCACTTGTTTCGGTTGACGACCACTAGTACGCTAGATTACGACCACTGTTAAAAACATAAAAATAAAGTAATAAAACCACTTTTATGGATAAAAAATGTTATTTATTTTTCACTTTAAATCAAAAATAATTAAATATCTAATAATCATCAACACAAATAGTATTTAATCATCTGATTTAACTTTTTTTTATTAAATTAATCAAATAATCTTTTTCGTTGCGCGATTTAACCTGGTACAAATTTCGATATCCCTTTGGAGCTAAAAACTTATCCAGTTTTAGGGCATAGAGTAGCCACTTTGTCCTGTTCCACACCAATTTATCCTGGACGATCTTCCTTGAAGTGATTCTTTGATACATGGTTTTCGAAAAAAAAAGACCGTATCCAGAAGCTTCTTAGTTGGGAATCCGCACTTGGCAACGGGCAAGCTGGAGGAGTTCCAGTCATGAGAGCTAGCGAGTCTCTTTAACTCCGTCATCCATGAGGGTATAACGCCCGGGGCGTGGAGCAGAGGTGCGATGGTTCTGTTATTAAAAAAAGGTGACAAAACCTTGCTAAAGAACTATAGACCCATCTCACATCTGAGCCACGAATACAAGCTGTTCTCGAGAACCGTTACGAACCATCTCGCCAGGAGACTTGACGAGTCCCAGCCACCAGAACAAGCCGGATTTCGAAAAGGCTTTAGTTCTGCAGACCACATCCATACTGTTCGGCAAATTCTACTGAAAAAGTACTGCAAAGACCGAGAAGTACAACCAGCCGCTGTGTTTGGCATTTGTGGACTACGATAAAGCATTCGACTCCATTGAAATATGGGCAGTTCTGGCCTCTCTGCCACGACGTCGAATTGACTAGCGCCATATCGAAGTGTTGAGATGCTCGTATGACGCTGCCACGATGACTGTCCAGAACCAGGATGAGAAAACGAGCCCCATCCAAATGCTTAGAGGAGCGAGACAGAAGGATGTGATATCCTCGAAACTGTTTACCAATGCTTCAAGTCTTTTTCTTCCTCTTAGGGACTAGCTTACGAGGGCGTCATCTTGAAAAAAAAAACTACTTCTACTAAATCAAATAATCACATGTGCTCGAATAGGTACTGAACATTCTTAAGCTAAACTTTAGTTTGCGGCCATCGTTCTTTTCGTACTAAATCTTGGTGGTCGCAAACTAGCATCGTAATTTTCTAACTGTATCACTTAGCGACCACCTTTTATGACCAATATTTGTGGGAGAATTAAATAAGTTTAATCAAAAAAACGTGGTCGTTTACTGAAGAATTGCATGTTTAGGCTTTTACAACACCAAAACCCTAAATTGTGTAACCATAAAAAAAATATTGAGAACATAATAAGCAAAACAAAATAAAACTGTGCGAGTCAGAATACGACCACCTGGTCGCTTTCTAACGTATTATTAAAATATGCATTTCAGTAACCGACCACTGGGTTTTAGTTTAATATAAGGTAAAAATTTACTTAAATGCAATTAAACAATTGAAATCACTACATAATTGAAGTACCCACGTTTCTAATTTGAGTAAAAAACTTAAAATAAGTAACTAAACTTAGCTTCGAACGCCGCGCGCATTGCTAATTTTTTGCTCTTGCGCTGCATGTTCACACACCACTGAGTCAACACGTGAATTGAACGTCATTTTTCTTTGTTTTGGGTCAAGCGGTTGGTATAAAATTTAGTAAATTCTTATTATGTAACTATTCAAATAATATTTAAGACATACTATTTATTTGTATGTCCTAAAGGAAGGTTATTATCCTTAATTAAAGAAACCTAGTCAGGCAAGTGGTCGGTTACCGGAGGTGGTCGCGAAACCGGCGCAATGACCCTACATTCAATTCTATAATCAGAACTCTAAATCTGTCGATCCCGGAATCCCGGGATTTTTTCGATACAAAAGTGCTTTCCATAATAGCCAACACCTCAACTTTAGGTAAATATGCATCCGAATATCCGATCTCTAGTTATTATTAAGAACTTTTCTAAAATTTTAGACAAAAAAAAAATGCGTAGGAAATGTCACACAAATATTTGGCTCACATCCATTTTGAATTCCGTATGTTTCATTTCTGTAATTTCTTTTATTATGAAATTGAGTGCTGTGACGTCGGATATAATATATCTAATTGAATACTTCCCTTTATAAACAGGTTTATATGTGATGGTTAATTTCGTACTTCTCCTTTACACAATGGACAATGGCCAATGTTGACGCCTGTTGACTGTTGATACGGTATGACGCACTTTAGCAGGTTACTGACTATTCTGACTGACCGTCTTGGATACGAAATATGAAGAAAGAAAAGGAGAGAAACTGTAGTCAGTCTTCCTCTATCGTCAATCCCACCAATATGTGAGCCAGCCATTTAGCAATGAGGCCCTCACGACCTGAAAATTATAACATATCCTATTCAATCAAGTCATGTCAGGAATTGGCGGGAAGTTAGACTGTTGTTAGAGCCACTGGATTAGCAGCCGCTCCATCAAACAGCTTACGGCTTTAAGTCGTGGACTGTGGTAGATTACGAACTGGGTGTTAAACCCAGGCTTAAAAGAAAAGGCCATGCCCACCGCTGCGTTGTAATTTGTAGTAAAATAAATGGAACGTTCAAACAAGAATACAGACACCAAATAAAAGTAAATATTATCGTCTTTCTCCGTCTGACACATCCATATTAAATTGATGTACTTACGTACTTAATTTACCTACTTATTTGCCGCATGTCCGTCCTAGAATCGAGGATTATACCGTATTTCAGCTCATTGTAAAGTTGGATAAGATAAAAATACCAATAGTAAGTACTAATTTATCTAATTCCAATAAATGCTGCGATAAAATATGATAAGGTAGTGTTTTGTAAAAGGTTTTTAACTAGAAACACATTATCGGCATATTATGAACTAGGTCAAACATGGTCGGTTGAAATAATCTTGAGAAAGTAACAAAGAACTAAAAAGTAATACCTACTAATTTCTCTTCATTCAGGGTCGGTCATAATTATGTAAGCAGCAATTACATTAAAATACGAGCGTTTTCATTTCAAATTAATTATTTTATTAATTCTCAAATATTACAGCATAATTGTTTAATTAAAAGTAGCCATTTACCGCGATTGTTTGGACAATCACGCATGATGGATTGCTGCATTCAATTCATAAATTCATAATCATCGAAATATTTAAATGATAACTTAACATTTTCTCTGCAAAGTGAAAATTTCGATAATTCCTGATATTAATTCTCAGAATCGAATCATATTCGCTGAAATTCAAGCCGTGTTGCGGAAAAAATGACAAGTAATACGCAGATTCAAAGGATCCAGATTTTCCGGATCTAGATTCTCTTCTCGTATCTGATTAAACTTGAGAAATCATTTCGTGGTGAAAATATTCAGAGGTGGTCAGGGCTGACTGTCCAAAGTACGCCGGATGTTGATTCAGATCTCGCTGGAGGATATCGCTATTGCTGAGGATGAGGTCCCTCCCATGTGGTCGATTCGCAGTTCAGGAGAAGTGTTAAAGGGTTTTTCCAACAGGAGTTTCTCAGTAACAGCTTGTCTGGATTTCTGCCCGGTTGATGGCAATAGGCTCGCCCCCTATTACATGGGACTTAAACATAACTGGCGAAATGTGGGTGTACACTATACTATAGGTACACCTCTGCCTAACCCTTCGAGGATTACAGGCGTCATGTTATATTATTTGTGTGCGTTGCTTAAAGATTTTCTAACCAGAACTAAGTCATGAGCGCGAAAACCGAAACAAAACCATTTACATCAAGGTCAAAACAAAAATAAATTTTATGCAGGAACTGAATTCATCAACAGGAAAAGTACAATTAGCATCTAGAGTGCAGCATTCACCTAGTAACCATGTTATTATCGAGCGATGGGCGCGGCCACGCGAAACCCCAGGTGTTCAGTTGAGCAATGCCCTGATACGATTCATTTATATGACTGTACAAGTAATTGCTTTAAAGGATTTTGAACAACAGTTACAGCACTGAATTAACGATTTTTTAATATTAACTTAGTAGCTAGCAGCGGATAATAATAATTGTATACCGAGTATAAATTCTATTGATTTTTCTATACACGAGTAGCATTCAGCTATTATGTGAATTTCTTTGAAGCGTTAGCGTAAAGGCTCGTGCAGACTAGCGCGACGCGACGGTGCGACGCCGACCGACGCTACTCTAACAATACAATTAAGTAGTAAGAAAACTTCACGGTAGAACAATTACCGGTGTCGCGCTAGTCTGTACCAGCCTTTACTATCCCTTCAATAACTTGAAGGCTTGGCTGTCATCCTAAGATTCCAGTTGAACGACTCCTAAATAAAGCATACAACCTGGCCGCCAAAGCTTGGTCATCAAAATGCTTCGCCGACAGTAGATACGTGTTGTAGGTAATCTCCCATCGCAGAAAAAAAAACAAGGTTACCGCAGCTCCTCCAACCACTGACCCGTGTAATGAAACTTGGGAATCCCGCCGGATCTTTGTTCCATAATAAAATGCCTATTAAAATCCTCTCTCGACAATGCCATCATTGTTGACAACACCACATTTAATGCTCATTTAACTTCCTTAGAAATACTTGACAGAGAGAGTTACAATGTTTAATTGGTTGACCGCAGAGAGCCTTTAACAATATCAATTCACAGGTCCCTTTGCTGTAATATTGCACAAAGTTTAGTGATTATGAAAGTGATATCACGCTCCGTGGAACGCTGAAAGGTTCTTGGAGACAAACTTTACAAACTCATACTTGGTACACGTGAACAATATAAAAATGTACAGGCATTTGGGAATCGAATTTTCCCAGGAAATTCTTTTTAGAAAGGGTCCAATGTTTTATGTAACGTCGGGAACAATTTTTAAAGGCCCTTCCTTTACCGTGGGCCTGTATCTGATTTATTCATAATGTTTTATTGGAGTTTTTTGACTTTCCTTCACATGACATGTTAAGCCCGTCCGGTTATGTAGGTCTGTTTTTGCGGACCAGCATTAAAATTTGTTATTCACGGAAAAATGTGAAGCAAAACATTGCACAGCTTCAGTAGACAGTTTTACATTATAAATGTAGTGCGTGGATTAAGAATGTTATTACTGGATTAAGTGACTACGTTGCAAGTTATAAACCAATGTAAAGTCAGAATACTCCATGAAAAGAGCGACGACAGTCGTAAAATATGAATAGAACGGCGCCAATTTTTTGCAGAATGTCCAACTTGCAAGATGTCCAATAGGACTAACAGCCAATTGGCAGAAGTTCTTATCGCTCATTAGTTAATTCATATTCACAGCCCTGTTATTACTAAATAATATATTGTTGAAACAGTTGCAAAAGAGATCTAGCGACCATTTAAACATTATGAATATAAATTCCAGCAGCAGTGACTGCAGTGAGCATTATAATGTATGCAATTAACTTTCCATCAGATCATGCTTTCAACAATACAAAAATACTGTTATCTCTTTGAATCGCTCACCATTTCGTCTGTATTGTGACTGATTAAGGTATAGTCTCCCACGCAAACTAGATTACTATACGCCGGACAGTTTTAGCTGTTTTGGACTTTGCACTCTAGGTATAAAGTTGGGAGTTGTTTGTTTCAGTTTACCTAGATTACGCTGAAATATTTCAGAGCAGAGGACCACGTCACCACGTGAAAGGCACGAATACATTATCGTGGCTAATAAGCCATGAATTTTTTATTTATATGTCTCGTTTATTGGGGGGGGAGGGATGTTGTTAGAAGTAGGTACATTTAACGACATTTAGACTTGACAAATCTATAAACATTACCGATTAAATAGTATTGATTTCAAAAAGAAATGCATGGTTGGCAATCGTTTTTAATACGTTGCGATGTTAATTGATTACTTGCGAATAAATAATAGCGTAGGTAATCACTGCCCATAAAACGTAGTAAGTACCTTATATTACTTAATCTCAAATTGTATATTATTATTGTATGTATTTCACACGTGGAATTCCGTGAATTTCCTGTTAATCTTAAATGAGTCAAACTCAAAAAATCATCGCAATCTAATTCCGTCTCCGGGCTGACGCAACTTTAAACTATGAAGTGACCATTATTCATAGTATCATAATCAAAAACTCCAAATATATCATTCATAATAATAATAAAAGTACGCTATCCTAATATTATGACTACCCGCCAAGATAGGCCACGAGTTATTAGCTGATAAGAATGGGTCAAACGTTTTTTTTCTGTGGTTACAGTTCAATATGTCAATAAGCTGTGTTATCTAAACATTGTCGGTACTAATTTATATTATTTGATAAAATGAAACTAAAAAGGGTGCAAACTATTGTTGTGTGAATAATATTTAGTAAAAAGTCAGAAGGTCCTAAAATACAAAATTTGTAGCGCAAAGCTGAACCTTGAAACCATCGCACGACCTAGCCGATGGACACCAAAGAAAGAATAATATTTATTTGGACACAGTTCGTGAAAACCCAATAACAAAATAAAATAGTAAAGTAATAAAGCAATAGTCTGTGCCTCAGGGCAGCGCCAAAAAGGTTCATTTCAGCATTAACGCCCGGCAAATGCTGTCTGACGCTGGTTTTCTAATGAACCCCTAAGTGACTGTGACTACCAACAGTTTCAGCATACCTAATACATAATTTATACACCTCAATTTATTCAAATAAATCTAATCGTTAAGATTACTTACGATGCTTCGAGGGTAGAAAGACTTCCACATAAACAACCCTGTCTTTGCCGTCGCGCAGTCAGGTAAGAAGACAATAAGATATTTCCACCAGTAGGTCCAAAAAGAAAATAGAGATTTTAACATGTTTTGCTGTGAATGTTTCGCTTAGTAAGGTCCAAAAAATACTAAACATGTAGCCGAAAGGCCGAAAGCTAATACTTGAATCCAATCTTAATTGATGGATATTATCGCCAATAACGTCCGTGTTAGTAGAAGAAATTCTCTGTGTTATGCAATATTAGAATTAGAATTCACACCAATAAGAATTTTCATTTCAGTTACAGCCGTTCAGAAATAACAGTCGTTTATTTGTTTTTGTACAGATTTGCCTACGTTGCCAATTATTATAAATGTTGAGAGTCCGTGGTAAAGATTGCTTGTCTACAAAGTTTCTAGGCCATTTTGCCTTATTCATAAAATATAATTTTTTGTACGCTAATGTCACTATATTTTATGTGCTGCCTATTTTTTTTATATGAGACTGGGGCTCGGCAAATATTTTTATTGTTGGAACCCTTTTTATTATACTAGACATCTTATTTAAGCTCCATTTTGTTTTCGACATTAGTTTAGGAGCCTTGAGAATTTGTTTTTCGCCTCAAACATCAGTAGAGAAAATGTGGGACACTTGGACGTTTTGGTTTCATTACACTGAATTTTTATATTGTCCCACAGAGAAAAAAAAAATACTTTGACTGTTATGTTTATGCATAACAGAGTATCAAGAGCATTTCGTGCTCCCAGAATCAGAATTAACGCAGGAGAAATGCGAGCAATCAGAAAAATGCCAGGTGGTATGCACGCAAACGGCACACCACATAAAGAAATATGCGGAGAAAGTACGTGCGAGCATGGAAAATGGGAAAGGGCATCGTTTGTAGTGGCCCCCCTTTTGTGGAACTCGCGTGGAGATATGTATGACTAGAAAAAACGTTGTAATGGACGCCATTTTCTTCGAGTTTCTGCGTTTGCCGGAGGAAATGAACAGTTAATGGACGGGAATCAGGTCAATAATAGCTAATAAACTATTAATCATCTTACTCCGGTAATTATAACAGATGCACTGTTATAATTGAGATTGACTATCTACACAGGAAATTATACTTACCCGAGCATTGACTCATCATCCTCTCGATATCAGCATTCAAACGAGAACTATAATTCGAATGAATTCAAAGTGCGATTATTCGTTCGAATGGTATCGATTTCGCGATACTTCTCGATTTGGTTGCTAATAGTCGAAGCTCACGAACAATATAATGATGTTAGGGGTCAGATGTAAATGTAGAACAGAATTATAGTGACGGATGTCATTCATCCGAGATTTATTTCGATTTAGTTTCTGCGATAGGTAGTCTTTGCGGCACGTAGGTAGGTATTAGAGCTAATGGAACTTTCTGATTTAGTATTAAAGAAAAGTATAGCCTTGTCACTTCTATAATAACGTATCATATGTTTTGCTTTAAGGCCTCTAGCAAGACTAATTCCAAGTAACATGGTTGAATTTTTAATAGGGTTTGGGCTTGATTTCTCTGAACGAGGGTTCCGTAGCTCGTGCAAGTCAAATATGACCTTGGCCACAACATAACCTGTGAAAAGGGCCACATGACGAGGGTTGTTCTTTTTATATCACATCGCTATAGACTAATAATTTGCGATATAAATTATTTCGATAATGCGGGTAGATTGTGTTTCGATATTCTTCAAGAACGTGTCGAAGTAAGATGACACTTGAAGTCGAGCGTGTTTTATCTTAAAAGTCCAAACAAAAATCTTACTTTGTATTCATATTGAATCGGTCTTACAATACAATGAACAAAGATTGTAGTACGAGTATTAAGCCTGCATTATGGACATCTTATGCCGCTCACCAATTAATGACATTCGATTATGTACCTACGAGTATGTGCGCTGATGACTAAGTATTCCGCGCGTTATTATGAGCGTAGAGAAGAGCGTGTAGTTCTTTATTAATTACTTAATATCAAATAACTTAGTTACATCTTAGGTACAGCTCGATTCAAACTTAATGGCGGCTCGGAACATGAGGCGAGTCGCTGCGCAGTAACGAATTCATGGGTCAGCGGGGGTGAGGGGTGGGGTACTGCGCAGCGAGTAGCTAACTTCCGAGCCGCCATTAAGTTTGAATCGAACTATACCTTTGAAAAATTATAGAGCAGTGCGATATGTTTGTTTTCCTTGCACGGAGTGATATTTTTCCCAGTATTTAATTAAGAGAGTAAAGTTTTTATCTGGTTTTGGGTCTTTCTATTTGTCAGTCAAGTATTATTAGTTCTTCGTAACTGGTGTGAAAAATACCCTCAAGAGTCAGTTGTTCTTCCTGTTATTTTTATTTTTTTGTACTGGACCATACCAGTTCCTTAATTGCGTAATACACGATCAATCAGAATCTGAATCGTTTTGAAACAGATTGGTAATCTATTGCTTCATAAGTACGAAAAAAAATCTGCTCAACAACGTAAATAACGCAATTAATGTTGTTGAACTGTCAAAATGAAACAGATTAGCCGTAATCGTTTACGAAAATATGTTACGTAATTAGATAACTGGGAACCTTCTGGTTACGGAGATATTGAAGATCAAAGTTCCAACTTTTTGTTCCCTCCCATGATCCCTGTACCATTGCACGCACCCATTTTGCGTGCGTAACTGTGCGTTTGCACTAGCGAAGCATCACAACAAAACATGTTGAAATCTCTAGTTCCCGTCAAAAATTGTATGGAACATTGACAGAAAATAGAGATTTCAACATGTTTTGTTGTGAATGTGCGACATTTCACACCAAAAATAAAAGTCGTTTCCCAGGAATTATTTTTTCTCAAAGTAACATAGTTTGATGTACAGAAAGCGGTGGTGACGGCTGCGTGAAGGGTCTTGTTACACCTGTATATAGATTTCTCTTCTGTGTATTTTCTGATATTGATTTGTCTTTTGATTTTACTTAAAGCGTTTATCCAAAAAGTTGGCAACGCAAATAGCTGTAAAAATTTTACCTGTTTTGATTAATTTCGCAATATTACTCTATGGAAATAGAAATAGACGTGGCTAACTACTGAACTAGCATATTATTAATGAATTGCAATTATAACACTGAATTTGATGTTGTAACCGTTTTGGGGGTAAAAGGTAAAAGGCATTAGGAAAGTTTCCAAATACATTTATTACATCTAAAACTAAATATTCATCAATATTTTAGTTCACTAGTTAGCCATATTTCTTATTTCCATACAGTAATAATTGTCAAATTAATTATAACAGCGAAATATTTGACAGCTATTTGCGACGTTGCCCGTTTTCTGTATAAATGCTCTTAAAGTGGTCATTAGAAGTCTAGACAAACGCACTGCCTGGATAGAACGCACACGTGCCAATAGCGGTTATTGATCGAGTTATTTAATTTAAAACTGTTCTGTTCTATGCTTATTAAGGATATTGAACACGGAATATTTGCGCCGTAAACCTTATAGTCTTAGTCATACATACCAAGACACAACGCAAAAGGGCATATGATTCACAAGTCTCACCTTTTACATAAGAACATTTTGTTTTATTGTTGTATTCAAAGTATTACACACAGTTAAAATCGACCATTTTGACTTGAAACTCTAAAACAAAAACAAACATGGTCCTATCGGTTTACCACCGCGCAAGTCGGAGAGATCATGCCTTCGAATAACATAGCAGTGAATTATTCTTACTTCGGTTGTGTCGCTCTTCCTGAGTTGGCACTTCATCATCATATTTTTGAAGTGAAATTCTTTAGGCGCGTTGAGAAATTTTTGGGTGAACAAAAATCATGGAACTCGCGTCATCGTCACTGAACGCTAGTTTTCAATCCTGTCGGCAGTCCCCAAAGACTGCCCCGCAGTTTCTTTTTCTCTGTGATATCTCGCAGGTCATCCTAGGAGGTGGTCGGCTACTTTACTGGACTATCCAGTGGATGCCTTAATAAATTAAGGCCTCCAGTCCATCATCATTTTCTTGCCCTTATTCCAATTTATTTAGGGTTGGCGCGGCGCATGTCTTTTTCTCCCATACTTCTGTATTAGTCGTTATTATTCGCACTTGTGAAAATTTCATAATTATCTTCAGTTAATAGCAGTTTACTGCAGCCCTCTCCGATTGCATGCCTTTTATCTCGATTCTCAGCTACTATCCTCAAGCTGCTGCTACCAGCCAAACTACCGAAATTCAATTATTGGCAATTCAATGATTTCGCACTTCCGTGATTTGCCCTTTATTCGAACCTATAAAAGTGGTATAATTAATCGTCGAAGAGCTGCTCTATCGTATATGGCGTTGCGAGTACTAGTAGCTTCACAATCTTCAATCAGTTGCTCATAATTGTAGACTACCCTCGTTGCTGGCTATTCCCAGATACGGGCTTCAATAGGCAATTGATATAACACATCAGTATCCAATTCACGCTACATCCAATCAGTCAGTCGTAAAGATTAACGGCTCCCTCGTAAAGCACCGGCTATCAAATGTAGGTCAGTCGCGGTAATAGTTCGCCAATTTATTGTAGTATTAAAATTAAGATTATATCTGTTTACCTCGATGTTTTAATTGCAATATAAAGTAATTTTATGGATATCATCCTGATTGTCAGAGGTTAGATTTAGCCTTTTGTGTAAATTATCTTACGGGCCCACTTTTGTCTCTTGCTGCGGCAAATAAACACCTTTTCTCCAGGAGTTTGATCCATGTGAAGGATGGCAGTCGCCATTTTCGGGGTCGAATTATTTAGAAGAAAAAGAAGAATATTGAAAGCCCCGATAACACTGCCAGCCATAGAAATGAAGCACACTACTTACTTTCATCAGCAGCAGCTTTAAGATAATTATTAGAACCTGAATTGAAGCGGCTTTTTCCGCATTACATCACCAAAGTCTTGTCAACAGTATTTGCTTACGGTTTGGGGGACACCCAAGTTTAGCACTCAAACTACATTTTGCGCCGATACGAAATGCCTTAGGAACATTGAATGTTTGAACAATTTGGCAGACGACTAGACTTCCTGGCACCGGCTGACAGCAGTGACGTTTGCCTTGTTTTGTACCTGTGTTTTGGTTATTAAAGTGAAAATTTACTTAAAATTATTAGTTAAAGGATGCTTCTCGAGCCTACAAGTAGGTTTGTCTTGGGTTTCTTTCAAAACTGTGGTGTTGCCCGTCCTTCAGTTGGCTTTCCTGTCTCAATTTGATCGGTTATATCAAAAAATTGCTAAGGGTGGTCCCCTTAGCAATTTTCCAGAATAGCCCTTAAAGCTGGTTGGTCAGCTCGTTATCCTGCGTTTCACTTTAATATCCTTCGGTATGATACTTACTTAGTATTGTAATTTTATTTTGAGTTCGTCTCAAACCCAAGGCAGATGCTTCGTGGAAAATACTATAGCTATTGAGATATTCAGTAACATTTTGTTTCGACGTGTAGCTACTAAGAAAAGCATGATTATGATTCAAAATACTCTGATCGCCTAATAAATCCCACAGTACATTGAGTAACACACGCCCTGAATAAATCGCCTCCAAATATATCGTTTGTTTTAGCGCTTAGCGTGCATGTTAGCAAATCCAGTTATCGGCTTATCTGCACACATAACAGAATATAAGCCGTCGATATAAGCGCTAAAATAATATTTTGTTTTGAATGCCGAATTGTCGAAATACACGTATACGAAGTTTATCGTTTGTTTAGAACTCTTTGATCTAGGAAAATTGATGTCATGTCACGCTATTTAAGTTAGAAGAAATCTAAACCCTCGTTCCCACTAGCGATTTTTTATCGCGGCGATTATGGTCGCGCACTAGATTTTCAACGCACTGCTTAGCACCAAGAGTTGAAAATCCAGCAATTCAATCCAGCTCTTATAGTGCTCTATGGGAAGTAATGGGAACATCTAGGCTTGGCATTATACATGTCACCGTATAAATATGAAGTTCGTTAGTTTATAATGTATCGGTATTATTTCCGTTATATTTTAAATTGATGAACATTTGTGAACTGCAACAAATCATTTACAATTAAATTTCACGCATTCTTTTTCGATCATCAAATTTGCATGCGACGTAAGGCACCTTGCGCTAATCCTAAATAGCCTGCCTTGCTGCGAGCATCTTGGTATCAAGTAGCGCTCGCTGGCCGCTGCCGCGGCAAAGCTCGTTTCGCTCGCTCGGCTCGCGCGCGGTGGGTGGGTCATAGTTAACCTAACCTATTTCACCCAGCTTAAAAATTTTCGACAGTTTATAATCTAAGGGAAATAATACCGATAGATTATAAACTAACGGTGGATGGATGGCTAGCGTAAGATGGTGAGACCATCTTACGCTAGCATACATTACGCAACTTGCGCAGATTTGATCGCATGGCTGCTCTGCTGGTACTGGTGCGGACACAGCTCGCACTAGTGCGGGATCTAATTTGCATTTGTATGCTATTGTGTCTTTGTGTAAAGATTTACACTCGTTGTTCATGTTTAATGTCCATTCTAGTTTATTATGAGTATCTTATGTTATAATGCCATGATTCAATATTTGCATAAAATTTAGTTAGATATACTCGTATAAAACGAAGTAATTTTACTTTCATTGTGGCCTTTAGGGATCAAAAAGTTTAGTACCCGTCTTAATTATGCCGCCATTAACTTACATAGAAAAATGTGACGAACAATTAAACGTGACAAACTGTCAAACACACCATAGTGCGGCAGATAATTCCAATATATATAGTAGTCTATGGATAGTTCACAGCATGGTATAATAACATAAGTATGGTTCACAGTTCTAATATTTCTAATTAGCCGTATATATTTTTTTCCCAGATAAAACTGCGGGATGGCGAGATCACTGGCCGACCTATCCAGCTTATGAACCAGCACAGCAATAAAGAGTAGATAACGCAAGTTCCTAATGTGTGTGGATCCCATGTGAGGGTTTCTTCAGGAGATGGACACACTCCACGTGGGCCACGGGCACAGCAAAGGGTCCAGTCGCAGCCAGTCGCCGTCTACTGCAGACCTGGCCAGGGATCCAGCTGTGGTGACGGATGATGCCGTCATCAGGTCCAGGGTGCAATCGCCTTCGACTGTTCATCATGTTGTTAGTGTGAGTAATCGATTTAGGGGTTTTGTAGCCTCCCACATTAATACAACGGTTTTTGGATAATTGGGACTGATTCACTGATTCAAAAGGAAGTCTTAGATAAAGTTTGACCGTTTGCGAATTATAAAATGGCGTGATTTGTGGGATGTCCCGTTTGGTTACTAAATCCATTTCCTTTTTTCTGTCATTCTTTTTACATATCGTGGTATAGTAATCTTATTCTAGGTGCATCGTCTTCACATAAAATTATATAATTAATGTATACAAGATATTGTGAGAACATTTTAAAAGAGTAATGGTGGAGTTTCTTTCCCATTCTTCTCCATACGAAAGCTACCTTTTGGAAGGGGCGACTAGAATCTTTTTTTTTTCTAACTTTTGACGTTCAAAAGTGCCTTTTTGTGCCTAATTGAAATAATTTATTTGACTTTGACTCTGGGGAAGCAGAATAGTACCAGTCCCAAAACATGCGTGATTCGCATTCCTATCAGAAATTAAATGTTTGTTTCTGTAGATACTACTTACAGCCTACACCGGTATTTCCTAGCTGACTGGTTACTGATAAGAAACGCCGAGACAAACTCTAATAACACTAAAAATAGTGATATTCACAATGTTAACACTAGAAATAAGGACAAACTACGAGCTCCTTTTCACCGGCTTCATAGGGAGATCATGGTGTCTTTTAAAGTCACAAATATTAAAACTGCACTGGGTCGCATAAGATGCACCTAGAGCCATATTAGACTATCATAGAAATATGATCAGAGATGTACGACTCATTTTTATATGAAGAACCTACGACGTTATAATAACACTACTAGATACATATATGATTCATATTATCTATGATCATAGTTAAGGGGATCCTAATTGACAGCAAGCGTACAAATATGAGCATATCATATCATCCATATAATACAATTAGTCTACCTAATTCACTTATCCTTTCAGGAAAACCTAGTGAATGTAAGTATGCGGAACTACTCTGTACAAAAAACAGAGCCTGTTCCTTATCTTAAAAGGATCTCTAAAATAAGTGACATTTCATGTGTTGCCATCGACGGGGATAACTCTATTTAAAAAAAATAAAAATATCTGCAATATTTTATCTCTAAAAAACGCGATGTTAGACGGTGTGTATTAGGAATATTATATTATACCACGTCTATTGGCGGTTCCCAGTAGTAAGACCAATCTATTGAGTAAAGCCCCTATAACGCGTACCTTGCGTATACTTAATGACGTAGCAGACAGCATAGATATTTTTACTTGTTCTCTGGGTGAGTTCACAAAAATCACGATGTACAGAATATGTTATGATACTTAAATAATAAAACTGTAAGTATAGCCACACTATTGAATTAGGATTTTCCTGTAATGATAGTGATGATGAGTTAATAAATAAATAAATAAATAAATAAATAAATAAATATCCGTCTAACCTCTAAAATGTCTAAATCACAAACGGCTAAATCGTTATCCATCTTGATGTTTATATGATCATATAAGTGTAATATGTAAAAATGAAGAACAGCTTCATTTAACTATGATCATAGAATTTGACAGATATGAAATCATATTTGTATGACAAATATATTATAGTGTAATTTGTCTCCTTATGGTTACCAACTCATTTGATCAGAAATCTGTGAGGTGAAAAAAACAAAAAATGTGATTTTAAATAAAAAAATATTCGATTTTTAAATATTATTAAAAATCTAATATTTTTTATATAAAGTTATATTTTTTTACACTGCGAGCAGCTTGTACCTTTTGATTAGAAACTATAAAATCATAGAATTCTTTACATGCGTATTTGAAATTTTTGCACACCTGTATTTCAGATGGTATGCGTTTCAGTCAGCCGATTGCGACTTTTCAACCAGAGTTCGTTTACTACGCTGAAAACACGTTCAGCGGCGGCTTTTGCTATAGGGATCCGGATAGATATCCGCGAGATTTTTGCTGCGTTTTTGGAGCCTGGAATTTTCAAATCGTATGTCCTTTTTCCGAGAGAATCCCGGAATTCCCGGAGAGTTGGCAAGCCTATTTGCATTCGACCAAAAAACCGTATTAGTATGTATGATGATTTTGATTATTATAGCAATTTTTTATTTATTGATTTTCTATTGTACAAATAGCACGTGCCTATTTAAACTGGTCTACTTTTTATCTAGATAAAGCAAACGATAAGAGATGTTCATTCATGCAGTGCCATTCCATTGTACTAATCAATATGCGAAACAGGCTTAATTGTTCTACAATGATAGGTCTTGTATGTCCTCGAGTTAATTGGTACCTCGTTGCTAATACGAGTATATTATAACTATGTATAATGGGATAATGAATAGTTACAGTTTGTTGTTGGTTTATATTATGGAACGCAGACGTCAGATGAACTTGAACATAGGTTCCGCAAACTTTTATGATGAACTGTCCAAAGGAAATATTGGTAGGCAAGGGCTTGACAGAGGGAATGGTGACCACAAAGGTATAAATGATTCTTAGTGCGGGTTTTTACACCGATTCGATCGAGTTAACGTAAACTTCAATTTGTACTGAATCTGAATATTCGTATCCTGGTGATAAAGATGGGAACTAGAATGATTCCATAAAAAACTCAAACTATTTATTTTCAATTAAACCATTTACAGGCGCTTTTGAACTGTCAAGGAGTCAGTCAGTCAGAAATATGAAGCTAGTTGCCCATTCCAAAGCGTAGGTTCCTATGGAGAAGAACGGGCAAGAAAATCCACAGAACGGGCAGAACGAATAAGTATAATAACTCGTACTACCTTTGTGTCTGTTGATCTCGTGGTTGGCATCGTAGCTCTCTAAGGATCTAGCTATTTTAATACGCTTTTAAATTAAATCGATGGATACTGCTATTGCATATGATCAATTGACCTGGGGCCCAAGTCTGTTATTTTTATAAATTCGTCATTCCAACACGATCCCATTGTCATTTTGCTAAAAGTTCGTAATCTGCTAAATTCATAATGGTCATTCATTGGTCGATCATTGTATTCCACAAACACGATACTCGTAACGAATTAAAAGAAATGACTGCTCAATGACGTTCTCATGGTAGGTCACTGATCAAAGGAACTGACAACATTTTAGCAGATTACCGCCTAAGTCAGTCATTCATTTTTCATTATGTTTGAGATTACCAATAAATGCCATTTCTTTCAATGGAGTGTCAGTGGCTGACCATTGGAAAGTCATAATGACGCCAATATGTTAGTAGATTACCAAACTTGTCAAAATCAACAATTATGAAATCAATGATAGACCATTCTGACACTATTGTAATAGCAGACTTGAGGCCCAGTTTTCGCCATTAAGAGAGATACTGGACGAAAAGGCCGTTCAATTTTTTGGACCATATCACACTGCCTCACCAAATAAAAAAAAAACAAGACATCACGCTGTCAACAGTGTCGTGTGGCCAGTTTCGTAAACATGTGTGCACTTAGTGAGGTGTAGTTTGATTATAAATAGTTGTAAATGTGTGCTGTGAGCATGTATGCACTTCGGAGGTGTAGTTTTGGATGCTTTACTGTATTGTTCGCAGCGCTGTCTTGGTTTTTTATTTGTTCTGAACACACCGCCAGACAATTCATTTAATTACATCCTAATAGTTAATAAATCCGCTTCAGTAATCCTCTAATAAATGTCAAACTAATGTTTTCCAGTGGACGCATCTCCGAACTGGGAATTTATTAGCTAATTAAACTCACAGACAGGTATGCGCCGAGTGCCAGACACTATGTCAACTAGATCTCAAGGACACAAATCTCTGATGTCTCACAAGTCATAAGTTCATAACTGGTGACCCCCGTGACTTTGTCTGCGATGTTGTTTGCATTTAGGACTAGGTCATTTAAGGATTTAAATGGTGTAGTGATAGTGCGACAGCCTCTATCTATAATATGCTGAGGGATTAATAAGTATAATATCTGTTATCGACGGGATAAAATAGACGAATTAACACTTTGTGCACCTTAATCCTCCTAAGGCTAAGAACTCACGGAGCGATTGTCACCCGCGACTACGTACACTCGTACGAATACGTAGAACAGACGCCAGTACATCAACCTACCAGAAACTGTCAAAATTTCTCAATCAACTTTGAACCTTATGCTTCAGAAATAAAGTTGAAAATGTATTAAACAAATTTGAAAGATTGTAGTAGTTTGACGTGCTGGCGTCTGTACATGGAAATGTAGATTGTAAATTTCACGACGCGGATTATGCCCGCGGCTTCCGCGAATACTCCCCGTCACTTGTCCATAGGGGTTCATTAGAAAACCAGCGTCAGACAGCATTTGTCGGGCATTAATGCTGAAAAGAACCTTTTTGGCGCAGTGGTGAGGCACACACTATTACTGCTTTATGATTATTTTCACTTTTTATTTTGTTATTGTGTTTCACGAACTGTGTGAAAATACTTCGGAAATAAATCTTTCGGAATATTTTTTTATATAGATTCTCTTCTTTTATGTCACAACAATATAATAACACAAAATTATCCTTAATTTAAAATTACAATGATTTAATACACCTCACCAAAATAGGTATAAACAACTTTCCAGTATTTTCAAACAATTTTTCCTCGCAACACATCATTGTAATGTATTACTGCAGTAGGTACGAAGTTCAAACTTTTTTGCTAGTTATATAAACAAAAACTATTACAGTAGGTACTCTACCTTTAGTGCTAACCTACTAATTAGTTCACATGATACTCGTGAATGGCACTGATGACGAGTTCATTATCACCTTGAAACTACTTGTAATACAGATCAGAATGCAGGTAGTTGTGTTTTTATGCGTATCTATGTTATCAGGGAAGTAAATAATATAAACAAAGACGAGACAGTACTTTGTGAAAGTTGTGTGGACTGTTATGAGTCATGGTATGACTGGGAGACAAAAAAAGCAAGAAACTGCAGAAAATAAATTGATCAATTAGTTTTTCTGCTTGTTGCCAATAAATAAATCCTAATATAAATCAACTGCTAGATTACGGAATAATTATTGCATTATAAGGTTTATTTAAAATAGGTGGATAACAATGCCGATTTAAAACATGCCTAAACATTTCAACATAATGTTTAACAGTTCTCGATAAAGCCATAGTGAAATAAATTTTGTTTTGTAACATTTGCAACTCCAATGACAATAAAGCGAGGAACTGCAGATGTTGCTTTAATAGATATCAAATTAATTAGTCTTTTCTGCTTTTTGCTGATGGCTAGATCCCAATAGAATCAACTACCAGATTACTGAACAATTCGTTGATAAATGATAAGGTTTTATTTGAAATAGAGGAGTTTCATTACAGTTTTCTGGCGTTCTAGTAGTCGCAAGTCTTGTGCTACTGAGCATTACTGAGCACTACTGAGCATGAGATCTTGGGTTGGATTCTCGGGTCGGGCAAAGTGTTATTGGGTTTTTCCGTCTGGAATTCTCCAGTAGCAGCCCGGAGTCTGGATTTGTGCCCGATTGACGGCAGTAGGTTCGTTATGTTTAAGTTCCATGTAACAACATGGGACTTAAACATAACTGGCGAAATGTGGATGTACCTACTAGTTAAATGGAATAGGTACACATAGGTAAAACATCACGCCTGTAATCCCCGAAGGGTCAGGCAGAGGTGCACCTTAGTACACCCACATTTCGGCAAGTCCCATGTAATAGGGTCCTATGTGGTAGTCTATTGCTATCTACCGGGTACAAATCCAAATACCGAAAAATAAAAGGAAGTAAGAGTTTTTGTGTTGTAACATTTGCAGCTCCACTAACTCTTAATCTTCAGGGTACCCTAGGCGGTCATTCTTCCATACAAACGTAGTATGGTGATTACTGTTTGACGGTGTACGTTTAAAACTAAAAATTATATCAGAATTGGATAAAAAATTGGTTTGGTAGTTTTGAGCGTCGAAACTTCCATATTTCAACACAAATTTTAACTCTTTAGGCATAAATAAATAACTAATGTAGTAAGAAAATGGCAAAATAGAAACCGTACAGGGATATAGCTTTTTCATATCTATACGCTCAAAGGTCTGTTCATGAAATTTTACGCGCTGGTTTTCGTAATAAATCATCGTCTATTTCCCTAAATAAATATATATCTACTAAATAAATACAACTTATTAAATATATACTTAGCATGAATATTAGTCACGCCCAACAATGAGTTCGAGCCGTCGATTAGTGTACCCTTAAACATTTAAGTTTACTTTCACAATACTTGAAACTACAGATTCGACAGAACAAAACATCTCAAAGATAACATCATTGTTCAAGTACCGTTTCAATGCACCAGACGATTGACCTACGACATTATGAAGTAGAAAGTAATCTATTAAAAGGCAAACCTTTTGTACATAGGCACTCCATATAGTACCTATATACAATCAACTCAGTCCCATGTAACAATACGTGGTAACCAGCGCCATTACTTGGTACGAGTAAGGACTGTTTTCGACGTTCTTTCTGTCAGTAATGCGTGCGGTTGATAGTACATACTCTCTAATTATGTAGAACGAATATTGATGCGCACGCCCCTTAACCTAGATATGAACACCTTTAAAGAAACCTAGGTAGTTTATAACGTTGTACTAATGTCTGTTTGGTAATTTGATGCTGTTGAATGGAACTGAATGTGATTTGCAATAGTTGAGGATTGAGAAGGTATGCGGTAGGTAATCCCCCCTAGTGTCGTAAGGTTGTGGAATCATAGAGCCGTAGTTATAACTATCACATACGCCTCATCACGTATAAAAGATGATACAACCTGCAGAACACCAATTGATTTCATTCTTTTTCCCTCTTATACAAGCTGAATTTTTAGTGACCGTCCAAATTTTGATATATTAATCTTTGGCGAAAATCATTGAATACGTGTTTTTTCTTTTAGTATCACTCAATACACAAATATTGAGATATCACATCACAAAGTCATTATATACCACGCAGAGCGGATAATTCTTTCGAGAAAATGATTTAGTATGAATATGAATTTTACGTATCGATTTTTAAAAAAAAATGGAGTTAGTGAATCATACCTAATGCCTAGAAAAAATTTGGACGGTGACTAAAAATTCAGCCTGTATATTATTATATAGGGAAAAAAGAGGTAAGACTGTGTGTATCCTCAAAGGTCCTCAATCTGGCAGATTGTTGTTGAAAATGACATAGCTATCCTCGTTACCTTTGAAATGGGCTTCAAGATTTTCGCTGGAACTCCGCCTCACTTATACCGATGACGTTGATGCTTACCCTGTATCGCAAAGCTTTTTCCTTCTGTAACAAAGCTTTACATAATTCTCAATAATAAAAAAATGAAATATATTAAAGTTTACAGGATTTACCGTTCAAATTTTAAATTTACTTCTTACACTCATTCGATGACAGAGATGACAACGCAGTACAGCCTAAACCGCTGGTTCTAATTCTTGAAATTTTGCACAAGAGTTCATTATATAGGTACCGCAAAAAGGAAGTCATAATAATAAGCAATACCATGATCAGCCTATAATGTTCTCTATGTGAGAGGGAGCAAAAAGAAGGGGGTTTTTTTTTAATTATTCAAAGGGTAATTAGTAGATGGAGGTTAGTCATTTTTGCCGATACGAAATCCCATCGGGACACACGGCTTGTCATTTAATAATTTTCAAAATAAGCGAGCAGACCCACAGACGAAAGTAGTAATCCATTCGAATACCTCAGTTGTCATGTCAATCAATGTTTTGACATGATGGTCGAGCATCATGTCAGTTATCAATCATCATCTTCGCCATAAATAAATCCATTTGTCATGGCTATTGTCTGATCGACACATTTTAGACATGAAGAGGTTTATTAAGAGGCTATTTATCAAGTCAGTCTATCATAGTCCATTGCTGGATATAGGTCTTTCCAAAGTTGTTTCTATAAGGCTTTAATTTTGAAACAAATAAAACTAGAATCGTCCTAGTCTCTGAATAGACTGAGTTTGTGATCGGAGATTCATAAGTGATATGTTGCAAAATGTTTTGGTACAATAATGAACTGATTAAAGTAATTAATTGTTTTCTTATCTTATGTTCTAGTTGCACAAAGACAAACATTAAAGGTACCTACACTAGTCGACAGCGCGAACTCGTTGATCGGCGTAACTAATATGCATGCCAATTAGTCTAAATATTTATTCATTTAGTTGTATATTTTTAGTATTTATTTATATAGTTTTTATTTATTTGTTTATTTTGTGAAATATACTATGATTTATAACGAAAATGAGCGCGTAAAATTTCATGAACAGACCTTTGGGCGTATATTACCATATTTTTAACTATTTAATAAATTATCTATCTTAAATAATACTGTTACTTATTTATACTGTGCCAATACTTTGCACACACGTACTGCATTTGGTGTGCTATCTCACTTCATAAGGTGTGCCTGTGGTGTTATGCTTCCTGAGTGTATTGTGTGATAGGTGGGACAGCCCCATGCTGGCTCACTGGATACGGCTGCACACGTAGGTGTCAGTCGTATCAATTGTATGTAGTGTGGTTTTTACTAACATTAGGTTAAGACCTTTACCAACAAACAACATAGGGAACTTGTAAGTCCGAAATAAATTATTTATTATTATAAGGTACATGTCACGCTGCTCGCTGCACGAGGCCAGCCTTAAAACTCTGCTAACTCCTGATCTTCTTTATTCCAGGAGCCGTCATCCAGTACGTCGTCGCGACATGGCGAGAGAGCGCACCATGTCAAGTCCCACTCCAGAGATTTGGGCAACAGTCCACTGTCAGCCAACACCACAGGAAACACTTCGAGAGAGTGAGTAGCAACACTTAATTATATTTTTTGTGCTCAAGGATAGACGGAGGAAGGAAGGCCCCACTCCGCGATTACTGTACTGTAAGCTGTACTTTAGTACGGAGCGGAGCGGAGTGGGGCGTGTGGTCGTGGATTGCACTATCTGTACAGATATATCCACGAAGACGCGCCCCATTCCGTGATTACTGCAGTGCTATTCTGTAACCATCTCACCGTGAAAACTTAGGTGAAGTGAGCTCAGAGTGAGCTGTCAGTCCCTGGCAGCAGGTGGAATGACAGCTCACTTCACGCTCACTTCACCTAAGTTTTCTCGGTGAGATTTTTACAGAATAGCACTGCTGTACTTTAAGCTGTACTTTAGTGTGGAGTGGAGTGGGGCGCGTCGTCGTGGATTTTACTATCTATATCAGTGGTGTTCTTCAGTTAATCAAAAGGTCTGGTGTAACTAAGGATACATAAGACACTTCTGCAAGTAATATAATGTACTATCGAAGAACTTCATAAGCAGTTTCAAAACGAAATCCCGTGAACACGATGACCACATCAGTTACCGCCCCGGTTCTATAGCGGCCGAGCGCTGCAAGCAGAAATAGCTCTTACGGTGTATAGATATGAAGTTCTTCGATGGTACTGTGGTCTGCGTCCAGAAATCAATATGCTGCTATAGGGTTTTGATTATAATGTGTTGCTAATAATAATTGGAACACTGAACAAACTAACATCTCATTGCTAAAATTGCATTTCTTATCTTTGTTATTCTGTCTGTCTAATCTATTCTAGGATATCGCTACAACACAATACGATACAGTTACCCCGCATTCCGAGTTACGATGTAATCGATTTGAGCATGTTAACAGCCGTACCGAATTAACGTGGACGCGATAACGTTGCGTCTTGAATCGTCATAGATGACGTCATGTGCGCCATCTTGCGATAACGCCGATCATGCCATTTACTAATATCACACAAAATGACAGTTGTGCTGTTTTGTTTTGACTCGCATCACATCTTAAACTAACGTGGCATTTTCGAAATTGTGCTTCTGGCTACCGTTCGCTACCTAAACCAAGGTAAAGAAGAAATTTGTGGTATAAACACAAAGAAAATATGCAAGTTTTGACGTTGAGCGAGTACTGTGAGCGCATTTACGAGCGTTCCGAATTGTTGACAGCCCTGAGCTGTCATTATCGTGATATCTTACTTGGAATGCCAAATATCGATGTCAGCGCTGTGAGCGATAATGTTCTAATTCGGAAAGCGGCCTTACTTCCTGCAAAATAAACACAACAAGGCTTTTACAATCTTTTTTGATGTGTACAATCTTTCGTCTCGCTTTTCTGCAATCTGTGGGAGTGATTTCGTGAAAAGGGACGGAAGTGTGTAACAAGAAGCCGGGGAAGTGCGCGCTATATGATTTAACCAGTGAGCGCGTGCGGTAGCAGAGTTGGTCATCAGATGGTACCAACTCATTTTCCGCGATGTTGGTACCGTCAGCCAAGATGTCAGATGTTACACATCACATGCATATAAGGCTCGCTCGTTTTTTTTGTTTACGCTGTTGTCATGGTTTGGAGTCCGACGGTAGTGTAGCGGTTACACCGCCACATACTAACTACGCATCAAAGACATGACGTCACACAAATCCTGCATCGCGCAATTAGAGTTTACCGCGTGAACGACATAGATAAGACTATCCGAAATCAACAGTCGGGCAGTCGGCCCGCCAGACACAACACCCGTCTGGTTGGAGGATCCTCTCTTTTCTATGGTGGATGAGTGAACTTTACACCCTGTTCCTCATGCCCCTAAAGTAGTAAGTACTCTGATGCTAATCTGTTTCTATTCTCTTTCCAGCCTGGAAGACTCGCCACAGAAGAAGATATTACCAGGTCTGATAGGGCCGGGCGACTATGCGAGCACGGTGTACAGCCCCAACGTGTCGTACGCGCTCTCGTCCGCCGATGAGTATGGCTCGCCCGCTTATAGAGGTAAATAAATAGTAAATAAAATGTTCTTCAGAAAGGTCAGGGGCGTAGTACTCGCAACCGGCGTGCGTGTATGACCAGATGTATGAACGTAAACGAGGCAAAAGGAGTATGTAAGGATCGTAGCAGGTGGCGTTCTGTAGTTTCTTCTTGTTTCTGCATGTTGATTGATGGCAATAGACCCGCCTCCTATAACATGGGACTTAAACATAACTTATGAAATGTGGGTGTACTATAGGTACACCACTGCCTAACCCTTTGGGGATTTTTTTTTTAATCTTTGCCCACGCGATGGTTTTTTCCTGTATCGTGGGTGCGTTTACAAACATGTAAACTCACATACACAAACAGCAAGACCCGGAACAACTAATTGTAGGTCATATAAATATTTGTTCCGTGCGGGAATCGAACCCGCGACACACACAGGGCAGCAGGCAATCGCTTAACCACTTTGCCAACCAAGTCGTTCTGGTGACAAACCTAAAAGGTATGTAGGCCGCTGCGTGGTTTGCGACACAAATAAAGCTATCGCAGGAATTATACCCGAAAGTTTCCTACACGATCCGCCCAACGCCATGTTTCTTGTTTAACATTGTAAAAGTATAAAATATTTTCTAAGCAATATTTTTTTGGTGTTTCAGGTCAAGATGGCGATTATTCAAATCAAGGTAATTTACTTTAAATTAAAAATATTTTTAACTGGAATAGTGGTCTACCGTTCATACAAAACAATCATTAATTAATCAGTTGAAAAGTCGAACCTCAAGACTTCAACTAATTAATAAATAACAACAGAATGCTGGAATATTTACCTTTATTTGGCAACAAGTAGAAAATTACAGGTTTAAAAAAAATGTTTATTATTATTCAAATCTGTTTATCAGCTAACTGTGAACAGAAAATTCCCTGTGCGTTCTCGTGTATGGAGATTTTGAAACGATAATTTATCTACTCATTTATTAAAATATATAGTTATATATTGACATCATTTTCCTCACGATAACAAGCAGTATTTAATACACATTGGCTTAACAAATTCGATATAAACTTTTATTATTAGTGTACAATTGGACTTTGATCAAACTACAGTAAATAGTGCTAAAATTAAAACAATGACGGTGAACTAGATCAGTTATTAATATAAATCGTGACGGACAATATAACAATAAAGTTAATTGGATGTGATTTACAGGAAAATATATTAATAATTTATATCTATACATATTATAAATTAAAAATCGCTTTTCGTGTTTGTCTCTAACTGCGTTGTGCTTCTAAACTGCGCTACGGATTATTTTGATCCAGTTTTCACCATCATTTAGAGAAGTTATTCCGGAAGATTATTATGAAGAAATCTCGGTGTTTTTTTCAAGTTGTAGCAGTTGTAAATAAATGCAGTGGGGCAAATTTATTGTGAAACTGGCAAAGTTGTACAAATAAAAACAATAATGCAACAATAACTTTTGTGATTGAAATAATGTCAACTACTTTATCTGTTTTCTAGTTATCTTATCTTTTTTAAGCACGTGTTTCTATGGCAAATAAACAATTTATTTTCTTTCTCTTTCTTTATATTTTGTAGTAAAGTTCATTGACCTGTTGTCGCTGGTCTTTGCTAGACTTATAATCTATGTATATAAAAATCAATTGCCGTGCATTAGTCACGAAAAAACTCGAAAATGGCTCGACCGACTTGATGTTTTTGTTTTCGCCTCCATACTGCACGCGTAGCATACCAACCATAGAAACGGGTTTTGTCAACGGAAGAATAGACAAAATGACAGATTGGGATTGTTTAACTGTCATTTTGTCTATTCTTCCGTCGACAAAACCCGTTTATATTGTGGTCGCTCTACGCGTGCTGGTGTGGTGTAGGAATAAACAAAATGAGGAAAAACCAAAAGGAACAGCCGAGAAATCGAAAATTGATTATAAAATACACGATACCCACAGTCTATTTTATAAACAAACCTAGCGACCCGCCCCTAGATAGATAGAATACTCTTTATTGTACACCATACAAATTACAGACAAAAATTTAGAAATATTACATAGGGTGACACAATGGGCGGTCTTATCGCACAAAGCGATTTTTTACAGACAACCTTTGGATGGATAACAGGAGAGACAATACTGCAGGTAGTCAGTGGTGTACCATCTACATATACAATAAATACATACATACATAAAGCAAAAACTTATTCATGTAAATATACATAGATATACTTATATAAAATTATAAAATTAAAACAAGAGCAAGGAACTCCTACTTGGCATTGTTTTTCCGACTTATAAATGTAAGTTTAATATTATTGAAATAAACACATACATTTTCCGGAATAAATTCTTTGAAAATCGCATCACAATCTGTGGCCTAGTTTAGAAGAACAACGCAGTCACACATACAAACACGAATAGTGTAATCGAATAGGGATGATGACTAAAAAAATTTTTTTTGTCCGTCATGTAGATTATGAAAAAATAACGTACACGTATTTTTTTCTTTTTTTACGTTATCAAAAGATTACGGCGATACACTAAGTACATAACACACATTAAGTACATTTTATACTTACTTGTGACGTAGCAACCCCCACTCCCCAACTTAAAAGCGTTTTATTTAAGTATTGTTTTTATTAATTTGATAAAGCATAAAAAGAGTAATATTTTTTTATTATCTGACTGACGGACTAAATAGAATTTCTTTTTTTTTGACCAAGGCATCATCCCTATTGCAAAGCAGTGGGAAAGTTGACAGCCTCAAAGATGACTAAATCCAGTATTGGTCAATCTTAGTACCTACGGAAATATCCTAATCCCTAATAGAATACCCTATTGATCACTACATATTATAAAACTAAGCCACCGCGTCTGTCTGTGTGATCGCGATAAACTCAAACTGCCGAACGGATTTTTATAAGGTTTTCACCAATGGACGGAGTGATTCATGAGGAAGGTTTAGGTGTATAATTCTTTAATGTTTTGTGTAAATTGGCTGAAATATGACGATGATTGTTGAAGATGTCGGAAAAAATTATGCCGACTGGGAGCTATACCTTAGCCGTGTAAACCAATAGATATATGAAAACAATGTACAGACGCCAGCGCATCAACCTATTACAATCTGTCAAATTTCTTGAATAGATTTTCAACTTTATCACTAAAGGATAAGGTTCAAAGTTGATTGGGAAAATTTGACAGTTTCGGGTAGGTTGACGTGCTGGCGTCTGTACTACGGAATTATTGCTCCCGTGGGATATTTTCCGAAATCTATGCGGGAGTAGCCGCGGGCAAAAACTAGTACTTAAGGACAAACTTTGCACGGGCTCGAACTCACTGGTGGGCGTGGCCAAAAAGCACGCTGTCTCACCTAGCATCGTGCCCGACAGAGACAGTGTCAGTGATGAGCAGTTAGACGCTAGTCTACACACACAACGTCTGTTCGCACGCACACAAACACTGTTCCCAACTGAAACGATGTTAGACGATGCACACATGCACCGCCGCTGTGCCGCTCGCCGAGAAGTCAGCAAGTACCTACAAACTCGTAATATAATAGTAAGCGCCGCTGTTATCGTTATAAACCCTTACACTTATAGGTACCTGCAGATTGCTTATTTTATTGTTTAGTTTTCCCCGAGTGTCATACATGCAGCGATCGCTCGAGATTACGACGCATGCTTACTTGAATAATCATCACTCGCCCGACCGCGCATATTATTAGGTACCTACCTACTAAGAGGCACATCAAGATTGTTTTCAGACAAGTATGCACCTATGTAGATTATTGCGTATAGGTAGGTTTACAGCCGATGAAGTAGTACCTACATAGGTAGTTTCTCACAACCACGAGTCACGGTCCACGGACGTACGACTACGCATAAAGTAGGTAGGTACTACCTACTTACCTACATAAAGCACAGAATAATAAAGATTCTAATGTCCACTACGGAGGTTTGCGATATTTTTGGTTGTAAGTACGTACTTACCTAACAACACGTAATAAACATGTAAGACAGGTAATTATAACAGTAAGTAGGTACCAGGCAGATTGCAGATAATATTCTGTTGGCGTATGATAACCTACCTACTTACCGCAAGTCTTCGACTCCGTGCATCAAATTGTAGGTGTTAGTGTATGCAAAATTTGCGTTGTCAATTGAAATAAATTATTTCGCAAGCAAATAGAATAAACCAAGTACAGCATGATTTTTAGTCATATTGTCATATCTACTTTACGCACGAAATACCCGTCGCCGCCTGATTACGTAGGTACTTTGTGCTTTACGTGATGAAAGTACCTACTCAGCACAAACAACTTTTACTATGAGGCCAACCCTGAAACCGTGAAAATAAAATCAGCTGATCCCTAGTAAACTGCAGTAGCTACACGATCAAAATGCATGGGATCTGCTGACTTTTTTTTCATATTTCAGGGTTGGTCCCATAATGAAACTTGATTGTATTCATGAGTACTTACTTTACCTACTCTCTAAAGCTTAGAGAGTAGGTCATGGTGGTTTAGAGTCTAAACCACCATGACCAAAAAAACACCTGGTGTAAGTCAATGATAAACCGAGCGTAGATACATGATGAGCGTATGGTGCAGCGGGGTGTCATGTCGGGAGCACACACCATAGGTAATATGAAAGGTACGTAGGTAGGTAAGTATGAAACTCGCAACCACAGAATAAATAATAGTACTACATTAATAGTATACAGTATAACGTAACGTAGGTAACGATAGATTGCTACAAAGGTTGTCAGTTGCTTACTCAATTTATTATAAGGGTACACACGGCTACATATCAAGCTAGTAATAGTCCTTACGGTGTATAGATATGAACTTCTTCGATGGTACATAGCCATCATTTATTAAGTTATTTTATAAATCTTTATTGATAAAATGAATACCTAACATGGTTATTGACATAACGTCTGCGGTTTGTAACTATCGCCACTACAGCTCAAAAAGTAATTTTATAACGGCAAAAAATCATACCGAAAATAGTTTTATCTACTCTCATAACGTAAAATTCGAATTATAAACTTCAAAATGAGTTAATATTGGCATACTTTTTATACACACCATCGAAATTTAAAAATAGAATCATATTGTAAAACTTTTTCTCTGACAAAATAATGTTATAATAGTAGATTGTTTGCCTAGGGAGCAAACAACTTTTTTAAGGCGAGAGTGTTTCTTTGAATCCAGAGTGGAGCGAAGGATTCTAGAGTAGAATTCCGAGCGTAGCGAGGGATTCTAAAGTAGAAACCTGAACGCAGCGAGGGATTCAAAGTACGTCACTCGAGCTTAAAATAGTGTTGCTCTCGAAGTGAACACTCTACTTTTCATCACCCTCTATGAGAAAAAAAGCGTGTGCGGTCCTACCCTCATCTCTCACGTGTGGATTAAAACCAAAACAAAATTTTCGCAGCCGCCATCTTGGATTTACGAATCACTTGAACGACTTTAGCAGCTTTAAAAACTATTACGAAATGACACCATTGGATTTACATTTTGACTTCACTATCGGCTTTAGAACCCTCGAAAACTATGAAAACGACACCAATGATGATTTTTTTTAAAATTTTCCCAGCCGCCATCTTGGATTTACATTTTGACCTCACTATCGGCTTTAGAACCCTCGAAAACTATGAAAACGACACCCATGACGAAAAAATTGTAAATTTTCGTAACCGCCATCTTGGATTTACATTTTGCCTTCACTACCGGCTTTAGAACCCTCTAAAACTATGAAAACGACACCCATGACGGAAAAATTTAAAGTTATCGTAGCCGCCATCTTGGATTTACGTTTTGACCTCACTATCGGCTTTAGAACCCACGAAAACTATGAAAATGACACCCATGACGAAAAATTTGAAAATTTTCACAGCCGCCATCTTGGATTTAAATTTTGACCTCACTATCGGCTTTAGAACCCTCTAAAACTATGAAAACGACACCCATGACGAAAAATTTGAAAATTATGTAGCCGCCATCTTGGATTTACATGTTGACCTCACTATCAGCTTTAGAACCCTCGAAAAGTATGAAAACGACACCCATAACGAAATAATTTAAAAATTTTACAGCCGCCAACTTGGATTTTCATTTTGACCTCACTATCGGCTTTGGCGCCCTCTAAAACTATGAAAACTTGCCGTCATCTTGGATTTTCATTTTGACCAGTCTTGTCAAAGTGTGAATAATAATTCACACTTTCTCTCTCTTTCTTGCCAGCCTTTCTCCAACTTGTTCATACAATGTTCGTGATTGATCTCCTTGGTGATTGGAACTTTTTCTAACAATATCCACATTCCAAATTCAAATCTACTTTGCTCCCTAGGGATCAAAGTGCTATTTTGGTCCCTGTTTACAAAGAACAAACTAGCTCTTTTTGAATAGATGTGATGAAAAAATTATATTTTTTACCATTATGATACAGTTAAAATCCAAAAAGTTAACATCACAAAGAAGTTTCCATTTTTCTTTTTTTCTCTAATGGAACTAGCGGGGCGCGCCATTTTTATTGCATTACAAAAAAGTTTTGATTCCAACACAGCGTCCACTCAAACCAACAATTCCAATTTCAAACAAAAATACGTAGTCAAAATTTCAGCGCGACGTTAAACAGATAAAGTAGGTAGTATCGAAACAACGCGACATCATAGTATCGACAAACTTACAAACGCGTAGGCCGCAGCCGAAAAACACTCAAAAGTACGAAGTTAAACGTGCGTGATATGCACGTGCCTGAATCGAAATTCGAACGAAAGTACGTATCACATAGTAATGTGCATGTATGCGTGAGCGTCTTCCCTCCGCACCGCGCGGGGGAACATTATCTAGTGAAATGCACGACAATTCATAGTAAAACGAGCGCGAATAAAATTACGAAAAGTCCTTCGGGAAATCGTGTTTTATGAAAAAACCGCTGCGTAAATCATTTACAAATAAAGTTTATTAAAATCTTCGATAATTGAGCTATGTCTGTACGGATTTTGTTTTGGAGATTTTCCATTTCTTTTATTACTTATTTACGCCCAAAGTTGCGTTAAAATTAGCAAGAAAAATGAAACTTTGTTGGCTCATAACTTTTTATTGGCTTTTAATTTTACTATTCCGCTTCCGTACAGACACAATTAATAATGAGACAAAACGATATCATGTTTAACTTTGGATGTACAATGTCAAACAGTGGAGTAATTCACTCCCGAAATTTGTATGGGAAAAATGTTGGCTAGTATCACCTTAATAAAACCAACCAGCTGTGACAGGAGTATGCTACCGTGACGATTAAGTTACCACTTCATCTAAGTTATATATTATTATAAGACCTTAGTTCATTAATTACGTGAAGCGATTTTGACGATTTTTCGGCCCCCCCTCCCTCCCGGCTTGGTGAGACGTCGTGAGATTTGGCTCGACCCTAAACTCACGTGAGATATTTTAAAAATGGATTTATTTAAAAAAAAAAACATAATTTGATCAATTATTTTTATTTAAGACTACTAAGAATAATTTCATGGTGGAGTATAAACACTATACCTAACTTTAAATGGTCAATATTGAGCCGACACTTAGTAAACCGCACAGGTGTCTCGTGGCCCACTATAATTTTGCTGGGAATGAATGAATTTTCGTAGTCTATAATGTTAGTGAGAAAATAAGATATGTGCCATATTTTAGTGGAGAACATGTTTTACTTAATTTTACACAGTTTTCTCGCAATATTACAATGTTGATTGCGATTGAAAAAAAAAATATTACGTGATATTTGCCGAGTCCTCCCCACTCCCCCACGTGAGATTCGGCTCGATCCTCTACCCTCCCTCCCCCTCCCCCCACGTAATTAATGAACGACCCCTTAAGTTAGTGTGTTGCCTCATTTAATAATATACGCCTCACAAATAATCAATGCGATACGCTTACTTCCGTAGTTCAGATCTCACTTACACTAGAGTTAAAGAATAAAATTTTCGACACAAATAAAACCAAGCTGATTAATTTCTCTTTCATTAATAGACTGATATTATAAAAAAAAATAGTTTCTATGCCACTCTAATGTTACAGTATGAGTAAACGTTTTTTTTAAAGCGCTACCCCGAGCTAAGTGGCGCCCTCATTGAATAAAAAATCGTAGCATAGCATAGAAAATAAATTTAAAAAAATGGATTCTTGGAGTTTGTTACAAAGAGGATAAAGTATTTTTACGTTGTTAAAACAGGACTCAAAGTGTTTCGTATCCAAAGTAGATAGCAAAAGAGTCGAAAGTGACTGTTTTTGAGGGCGCCACTTAGCTCGGGGTAGCGCCTTAAATGATAGTCTGGAAAAAACTATTTCTTAAATCAGTACTTGATGCAAAGCAATGCAATTCACTGAACTAACCTACATAGGGCAAAGGGACATTGGTTTCTGGAACCCCTACAGTGAAGTTCTAATTGTGAGAAACAGTGTTCTTAATAAAGTCTGTAAAATGTACGTGTTATTTGAAGACGAGAGCGACGGCGCGAACGTGACGTCATCAAAGGCGATGGCTGCCATTGCGCACCTCAACACCAAGATCGAGCGCACCAAGGACCTCATACGATTGGAACAGACTATACGGGACGGTGAGTCTAACTTTATGCTTGCGTGGAATGCTGGCGTGATGTTATGTTATGTTAGTAACAGACAGTCTAAACCACTCATCATCATCTTCCTGTCCTTGTCTCATGTTACGTGGGGTTGGCGCACCACGTTTTCTTCTTCCACTCTCCCCTGACAACCGTCACGTTATCATTCACTGCCTTCACTTTCATATCATTCCTCACACAATCAATCCATTTTCTTTGGCCTCCCTCTCCCTCTCCATCCATTAACATTTATATTTATCACAGTCTATAAACCACTAAAGATGGAATTTCGATTAGAGGGTGCAGAGTTGCTAACCGATGTTTGAAGTATGTATGTATGTGACCAAATTAGCAGGTCACCATATTATCGCCTAATTTGGAGCAAAGCCGGACAAAATTCCAAACTTTGATTTCACCAATCTTCACTTCAATTCTAAACTTTTTAGACTTGACACAAAAAATATCTGTGACTAATTCAACATGCACCTTCCCAGTAACAGGACACCTCTGTAAAAACGCAACTGTAAGTTTTGTTCTCTTCCCAAGGAAGATACAGGAATCACCAACTACTCTGCATTATACAAATTACTTACACAGTAACTTATCTTCCAGACAACGTAAACGAGTACCTGAAACTAGCAGCGAACGCAGACAAACAGCAACTGCAGCGCATCAAAGCAGTGTTCGAGAAGAAAAACCAGAAAAGTGCGCTGTGCATCGCGCAGCTACAGAAGAAGCTAGAAGGATACAACAAGCGAATCAAGAACTGGGAGGTGAGCATTACTTTTATATCTTACTAGCAACAAAGCAGTGTTCGAAAACAAAAAAAAACAAAAGATTCCGCTCTGCATCGCGCAGCTAAGGGAGAAGCTTCTTCTTTTTTGTCGGTGCACTCTTGACAGAGCGGTTGTGGTCATCACTTTGCAGTAAGATAGAATAGTCGTGGTTTGCCCCACGATGCGACGGCGGATTGAATCTGGTTGGTCCATCGCATGGGCGGCCTGCCGCGTGCTCTCGTTCCTTCATCTTTTTCTGCACTACAAGACGTTCTATTAAATCCTTTCCCCATCATGACAGATGCCCAAAGAATTAGAGTATTCGAGCCTGTACTGTGGCCGATAGACGCTGCTTGATGCCGAGTTCTTGGACTATAGATGTGTTGGTGCGAAATTATGTCCACGACACTCCAAGCATTTTCCTCCAGTACCACATTTCCTGAGCGTCTATTTTCTTCTTCTCAATTTCTCTAAATATCCGCGTCTTAGCAGCGTACAGGAACATGGGAAACACGAATGCCCGAATAAGCCGGGTTTAGGTCGCTTTGGTGTTGTTGCGATTCTTCCAGAACTTTTTCAGCCTGTCTATATAGCAGACCTAGTTATGGCCATGCGTGGATTAATTTCGTCTGAGGCTCTTCTCATACAAAGAAGGCGTAACTATACCATTTTTCCTCACCCATGTAGCCGCATGAAGTTGTAACGAATTGTATAAAAACTGGCTTTGCATAATGTCTTTCATAAATGCTAGCTTAATGTCCCTAAGTTTCTGCAATTATTTTTAGTTAACAATCATCTCTCCAATACTGTAAGACATTATAGATTTTAACTTTAGTGTGAAGTTCTTTGCCTCGCAGCAACACGGGACCAGTGGGCAGGCGCACAGGCAGCCGAGGGAGGTGTTAAGAGATATGGGACAAGGGTTGAAGTGAGTGCTTTCGTTTATAAACTACAATATTAATATATATTTTATCATTGTTTTATTTGCACATCGAGTATGTCATATTGTTGCAATGCAAGTACGTTAGTTTTGTGTGTTCTATAACTGAATCGTTTTAGCGTGGCTATAGCGGGCATTGACCCACCTTAATTTTCTAGCATTCTTTATTTAAAAAACTGAAATAAAGTCTGTTTACGTCCTGAATCAATATCTATCGTGATCTTCAACATGTTCCAATAACGAAAAACCATACATAGTTTATTGTTATGGATTCCTACTGAGAGATATCAGAGAGGTCATTGCCCTATCTCTAAAAAGGCAATGACCGCTATTGCCACGCTAAAGCGGGTCTAGTAAGATACACATTCTTGCAAATACTGTGTTATACAATAGTTTCTGTGACTCAAAATATGGAAATTAATTCTTATATCCCTATCCCTATTCACTCGTAATAAAAACGGTCTTTAATTAACATAACTAGGGATTGTTAAAAAAAAACTTTAGAAAAAAAAAAAACGCAGTCTTACAAAGACTCAGAAAAAACACATAATGTTTTAAAAAAAAACTAGTTAAATACCTGTACGTATCTCTGCTTTCCCTATAAATTTTAAGTAAAACACATCGTTTCCACCCGGCCTGTTCATCACTTACAATCAGGTGAGATGCAGGCCAAGAGCTTCCCCTAAAAAACGAGCGAGCCTTACAGTATTCGTATATGATGTGTAACATCGGACATCTCACCTTGGTAATAAGCAACATTAAAGGGGCGGGGCCTCGTCAAGGTCGTTTGTGACTGCCGAATCTAGCACCGCGTGCGCTCATTGGTCAAATCAAACAGCGCGCGCTTCTCCGGCTTCTTGTGACACACACTTCCGTCCCTTTTCACGAAATCACTCCCATAGATTTTTTTAGGTTTTGATTACAGGAAATCGAGAGGAAAGATTTTACACATCAAAAGGTGGTTTGTGGTGCTAGTGAACCTTAAAAAGAAACCTTGAAAAAACTTTTTCACAAAAAATAAAACCGACTTCCAAAAAAAACACTACAAAGTGAAAAATAACTTTGATTTCGTAAGTCGGTGTCTTTGGGGTTTTATTTTCGTTTTTTTGCCACCGACTTCCGAAATCAAAGTTATTTTTCACTTTGTAGTGTTTTTTTTGGAAGTCGGTTTTATTTTTTGTGAAAAAGTTTTTATTTTTCACTTTTTAGTGGTGGTACCTACACAAAACCCCCACAAAAATTTGATTACCCATTACCTGCTATGTAAATTACAGTGACAGGAACTATTAGAATATCGTCCACATATACTAGATGGGAAAAATACGTATTATTGAAGCTAACTCAAAAACCCCTCATCAGATCTTGACCAAATTTATATGGGACCACTTTTGAAGTATGCCCTACCAAACAAAAAAAGAATCATCAAAATCAATTCATAATTGGCGGAGTAATCGCGTAACAAACATACAAAAAAAAAAAAAACATACAACCGAATTGAGAACCTCCTCCTTTTTGAAGTCGGTTGAAAAGAGTTAAATTGATTTTGAGGTTTAGTTACCTGCAATAGTCATCCCTATTGCAGGTAACTATGCCTGGGTTAAAAAAAAAAAAAAACTATTTAGTCCGTCAGTTAGATAATAAAAAAATATTAGACTCGTATTTTTTGCTTGACCATTATTAATAAAAAAATACTTAGATAAAACGCATTAAAGTTGGGGAGTGGGGGTTGATACGTCATCAGTAAGTATAAAATCTACATACTCGTGACGTCATGGCACATTTTAACTCAATGTATCGCTGTAATCTTTTGATAACGTAAAAAAAGAAAAAATACGTGTACTCTAATGTTTTTATAATCTAAGGATTTTTTTTTTTTTTTCCGTCGGTTCGTTGTAAAATAAATACTACTGTAGTTAGCGTAAGAACCCTTCATACTAATCTCTTGTCGATCATACAAACAATAACTACACCCATAGTCTTCTACTCCCCACAGGAACGTAGGCGGCAACATTCGCGACGGCATCACAGGTCTCGGCGGGAGTGTCATGGCGGCACCTCGAGAGTTCGCGCATCTGTTCTCTCGCTCTAACCGCTTCGGATCAGCTGACAACATCGCTCAGCTCGCCGGTCTGTATATTACACTACTGTTGATGTTGATAGAGGTTAATATGAATGAGAATAAGGATATTACTCTAGTTAGATTCAGTAGATTGTACAGTTGGGATACGTGTTAGAAGATAACGTTACAAATAATGAAGTCGAAGTCGCACTGAGCACTAGCGTACCCATGCAGCGTTACCGAACCATAAAGGTATGATTCCGAACATTGCCGCGGCTTTATTGTTTCCCATACATTTTCTAAAGGTTTATATGAGATCACATTCCGAACACGACAGCAATGCAATGCGCGATATTGCAGCTTTTATTGGACCCTATCAGAATACCAGCGCGGTTATATTTATTATTTTATAATATCGCCGTATTATGCTGCGATAGGGGCCTTTTTGGCCTCGCACAGGTCGTTCTTATTTTGTTAGTTTATAAATGCTCCTTTTTTTTTTTTTTCATTATTGCTACTGTTTGTATTTCTTGTGCGTGTCCCAAATAAAATATTGTTCTTTTTTTATTTCACTGCCGCGTGCAGCGTTGTTCGGAATCTAATCTAATGTCTAACGTTTGAAGATGAAATTTCTACGCCTGTTTTACCAGTAACGTCAATCGATTCTGGAGAATGAATGAAACCCTTAGCAATCTACTGAGTTTAACGTTAGAGTAAAACAACACTTGTGTCTAGGCTGTGGACATACTGAAGAAACTTCATAACAAGAATCTGGAAAAAGTGTTATTATTCGACGGTCGTATACACCATTTCCATTTTAGATATTTATATTTAAAGCGCTGTTGATTAACCATAATATATTGCTATTATGGCTATAGTTTGACCGACACCGCTGCAAACTATAGTCAACTGTGCTTCAATATAAACGACGTTGTTATGTTGCTAAGAGATACTGACGTCAGAGTAACATTATTTCAGTCAGTATGCCCACAGTCTGTGTAAAGTAGATGTTTTCCTTGTGACACCTGACTTGACTACTTGTAGTAATCACTTTACTGTTAACAAACATACAGTACACATGATACAGTTTATGATTACGTCTTCAATATTATTATTACTAGACAGAATATTACAATGAAATATACAGCTCAAATGATCAATATTATAATCATCAGTTAGATATGTTATTTCGTAGTACGTCGCTCTTTTCTTTTTCAAGTTTTGGTTTCTGTTTATATCTTCAAATTTTTGTTTCTTCTTTGTAGAAAAAGAATATCATGGTTTTTATTGTAAATACTGCCTTTATTGTAGTCAGTACCTATGGCTTTGGTTGTTCGCTTTTTATTTACTTAAACTAAGTATTTATTATTTTATTTTACTACTTTAGTTACCATTTTAAACATTTTCCGGGTTTTATCAAACTTTCGACAAAAAAATTACATACTTGCTTTTACCATTATGTTTTTTCACAATTATCATTAGGCCATCATTTTAAAAGACTTTCTAGACATACAATCCTTTTAAAACAGGTTAATAGGATAATTCAAGATCATATTTCAAAAATCAATTTCCATTTCACAATATCATTAAATGTTTCATATAATTCGGTAGGTACTATTTATTGAAATAAGACTGAACAATATACGTTTATGTAATAAACTATGTATTTTGTCTCACAGAGAACACGGGTCCTTGTGAGTATATAATATGTATATAAGTGTAGACCATCTGTATTTAACTTCATTACATCATTTTGTTGATATACTACTATTTAAACTAATAGATAAAAATTAAAACATCAAATAAAACTATAATAATTCTTCATTTGGTTAAGAGTTTAACTTGGTAAATAACCATATTATTTATTCATATTTACGGTTCTCTAACTTGTTTATTTTGGGCTCGCCCGGTTAGTTTCGAAATCGAACGGAGCTGATCACGCGGCTACCTCGCCGCGTTGGAGTTTGATATTAGTCGCGAAAACCTGAAATGAATAAGTTTATAAAACCGTTAACATGAATAAATATGAAAATAACCCACAAATGTGATAATATATATACTAAAAATAACCTTCGTTTTGTTACTCTAACCTCAACATGTGTTTTACGAAATTTTCCAAGCAATTGAGATAATTATCGAGTGTGAATGCTTGTCGTAATTACGTTCCTTGTAGTTACTTCGTGTTATGTACCTACCTGTGTAATTATGTCGTAATTAGTGTACCTATCAGTACGAAGTATACAGGGTGGCAGGGGACATCGACGCGAAAACTAATACCATGTTCAGTACATGATTCTAAACCTTGATTTAAAATTTTAATCAGTTATTTAAAAAAAAAACAGCTGTTTCAGAGAAAAGTGCAATACCTACGCAGTCAAAATGAATGGAACAGCTGTCTGTGTTTTAAATAACCGTCGACCATTTTCAACGCAGGGTTCAGAATCATGTACTGAAAATCCATGGTAACAGTTTTCGCGTCGATGTCCCTAACACCCTGTATAGAGATTCCTAGTTGCACATCCGCCATTATTTATTTAGATATACTGTCGTAGATGCACGAGTTGTTACTGTTAAGTCGTTTAATTTACATTATGAAACTAGTTGTGCAAACTTAGTTATTCATTGACAAGTTTGTGGAACTACAGTTTCATAATGTAAATCCGACTTTATATAGGAATCTTCTTTCGATATCTATCAAAAATCCGGTTTTATATCTTAATATTGTTTCTCCATAAACTCGCGAATTTACAAAAACAACAACAAAGTGAAGAATTAAACCAGTAAAAAAAAAACTCATACTATAATGAAGTCGCTGCCACAGTATATTAGACTTATTTTTTATCAGATCCATATCTTTTAGATAACAATAAAGTATATCAATCAATACAAATACGGAAACAAAAGTAATTATATTTAAAACAAATCAAAATAAACAACCCTATAGAAATCTTTTCACCCAAGAGCTTCTAAATTCATAACAAAACACGACTACCACAGACAATACTATAATGTGTAGACTATATTTTTATCTATACGTATGCACTTATTATACTCATGGTCAACCTAAGATAAAGGCTGTATGATCCATCACGCGCTGTGAGCACTTACTTCGAGTTATCACTTGGTTAAACTTATCTAAGAAGTATTTTGGAGGACCAATTACCATTATTTTAAGTAAAAAAAAAAAAACTTAAAAGTGGTTTTGGAGGTATATTATATAATATGACATACATACACCCAAAAAACATCAGCCTACTTCCAGGACAGTCGGGTAACAAGTAAGTGAACGTATGTCGTAAAAGAATCGTTGGATTTGGGTAGAGTTTTTTTTTTATCAATGAATGAGTGTATGTAAAAACTGATTGTGTTTCTTATCGCGTTATTGCTACTGACATATTGATCTTCCTAAAAATGATAAAAGTTGATAACTAAACTGCGGATTCTAGTAGATTGTAGCAAATTGGAAACAAAAATATTAAAAAGAAGTAATTGCTTTAATCGATACAAGACTTAGCCTCAATCGAGACTATAATATCATAGTTTAAGGGCATTTATAAACAAGATTTGTGCTCGTAGTATTTTAATGAAATGAAGACCAACCCTGAAAGTTTACTTCGGCTGAGATTGTCGCCATCAAAGGGCTGATAAAGTCATGGTTTATCTTCTTACAAGATTCAAGCACATTTATAAAATTGCAAAGCTAATACATATACGAGTTCAACTGCTACTAATGAGACACAATACAATTTTAACTGTCATCGATCTCCTGGAGTCTTTGTAACGGACGGGAGGATATGAAAAACCAGTCTAACTGACTCTGTGCCTAAACACCTGACGAACTCACGGTAAACAAATTATCACTCACTATCGCTAAACAATTTGACAGCATAATATAGTATCGCTGTATCGTTCGTAATCTGTGTAGTCTAATAGAGAATAGTCCAAACAGTCTCTAGTCAGTATCGTTACTGAGTCAGTGCGAGGCGGTCGTGATACGATGTTGTTTGATAAGTGCAAAAAGTGTCGCAAGAAATGTAAATAGTTTTTTTGTTTTCGTTTGTGCATATGAAGTCATTTTATGACTAACGAGTTGTGTTTGTAATTCTTATCGACGTGTTGAGTATTTTGACTAATGTATTATAAGTAATTTGTTGTTGTCTGATTACTTATGTGTACATGTAGTAGAAAATTGTTTAAAAAAATACTTTTTTTAACTTATTTAGTTACAAGATTAAAACGACGATAATTTAAATATATTTAGGAATTCCTTAAAAATATTGAACCTTATAACATAACTAGTGAAACACCTAACTTCGTTCCCTTTTGTAGCATAGTCTAAATGTACAATTTTTATCTGTATAATATTATGTTTCCTTTTTACAAAACCTTACAAGAATCCCAACTTCAACAAAAACTTACTTCCATACTATACAAGTAGACACTAGCGGTAAACACGTACCTATAATATTAAGTAAATCACAGACCACATAGTACTCACACCATTTGTCTAGTAATTGCTGTGAACCCTGCTTGTCATCTAGCCTTCAAACACAGAGGAGTGAGCTAATGAAGTGATCATGCGCTTGCGTCGATATTTGCATAAACATGCAGATATTGTTCTGTGACCAGTCTTGAAGTGTTTTGTGTGATACATCGATGTATCGGTGATTGGAAGAAGTGTTGCATATTATTTGAGTAGCCTTGGTTCAAGTCTATAGTTTAAGAGTCACAAATAATAGATTTAAAAACCACGACTATCATCAAACCAAGTTTTGAATAATCGGCAATGCGAGAACATTAAACCATCCTTACATCTGGAGAAATAAATTACCTATAATAAATGACCCAATAGTGTATCATATCCGAAATCAGCAAATACAATGGATTGTGTTATGTTTTCATTTTGTTGTTCAGAAGCAACAGCAGCAACATGGCATATTTAAAAATGTTGCAATACTATTTTTAATCGACGTAATCACTCACATGAGCACTCCATTAGCACACCACTCTGTGTCAATATACAACTGTCAATTTGTGTTGCTTATCATGCCGTGTCCTTTTGCACGCTAGCGCCTCCTCACGCGGAGTTACGAGGTAAATAAACGTTTTTATATACAATACATTATGTACAAAGGTAAATTATATACATGTAAGTGCAGTCTACACTAGATATTACTGCTGTAGCTAATCAGTTGAGATGAAAACTAAACGTGACCTTGACTGTTTTATGTCTTGTAATTCGTTTATATCTATCAAAGATGCTTTAGTACTAAAATATGCAATAATAACTGCATTTTTTAAAATATTTTACTTGGAAGGTCCCTTTCAAGGCTCAAGTACTATATGATATTTACCTAAAAACCTTAGTACTTATATAAGTTGAAGAAGTCTTTAGCTTTCATTTAGTCACAAAAACACAAATTAGAAGCTTCTCGCAATAATTGGCACAGATTTATTGTTTATACGAAATTCTTTGCAGAACTTAACGTACTAATTTATTTTTAGTTTCGCTAATTTAATACAATAACAGGTGATTGAATGATTAACTTATTTATGAGAAAATAATTAACGCTATAGCTATAGGTAGGGTTTCTTAGGATTAAGGGTTTTGTATTTTGTATGTCCCAAAATCTTGAAAATTATTATAATTTCATCTCCTTCACCCTCTATGTTTGATTCAATCTTTGTCTCTATCACTGAAACCACAATAAGCACTGATAAGGTCTTTGGGCAGTGATAATTTGTATGATATCAATTCATTTCTCTGTTAAACAATTTATTTAAAATTCACACTTTATTTTTCTGCCCAACGTTAATCCTCAAATACGAATAATTTTGTACGTTCGTATATCACATTATTTTTCTATTAATCTTTCTTAACACTTCAAAAGTCAGTTTGTGACCAATCCTTCCGAACAAATTACTTTAGCACAAGCCGAGAGAAATTCTACTTGCACTTCTCTTTGCGTTTCTTTCAAAATTCTTTCCCACTTTTTCTATTAATGTCTTTTTCTGACAACCTCTCAACCACAACCCTGAATGAAACAATTATGTAAATCCCTTTAAAAACTTCATAAAACTTGGCCTTTAATAACATGGTACTATAAGAGAGAACGCAGAAAACCGTATTTTATTAACCGACGTTTTTGTAATAGTATAGTACCTATTTTTGCGTATTTCTGCGTTAAAAAGTATAGATTATTATTTGTTTTATTCTTACCCATTTTTACGGACTTTTGCTTTCTCCCCCTCGTCCCATGGTGAACGCTGCAAGGTACTTTTGGCGCTTGGCCAGAATCTGAACCATCTTGTTTTGTCAATACAATTTCTGTACCAGCAACGCCTCTCTGTCGATGTCATTCAGGCGCCAAAAGATCATTGTAGCGCTCTAATTATAACCACCATGTATTGAGTATTGCTACAACGTGGTAGCGAACGCGTCGTCGGAAGGCTCCCGAGCGTCCGAGGCCGGGGAAGCGGCGGCTCCGCGGGGCTCCACGCTACCTCGGGCTGCGACGTCTCCCGCGCCGAAATTCTCGCCTGAAGCATCGCCTAGTTCGTCGGTAACCAGCGAGGGGGCGCCGTGAGTATACACCTTTATAAAACAATATTTAATATCGTTGATCAAATTATTATAGTTAAAAAAACTCAAATTACACGTACCATTAGTTTGTCTCTGGATTCGATTGGATTCCGCCTTTGTAGGTATCGTATTTTTAAGGATAACTAACTAGGACAAATAACGTTATAAGAAATCATACAGTAAACGTAGGCTTTCTCGAAGAATCGAACAGCGACTTACGACGCAAACTTGCCAAAAAACACCTTCTCAAACATGGCTGGCAAACAGCAATTATCTTAAATATACGAAGAAAGATAAAACTGCCCATTTATTGTTTAGTATGTGGGATTGGGGGAACAGGGAAAATAACCGTGCAATATTGATAGCAAAATATTTCGAAACTAGCCGTTGCCCGCGAATTCGTCTGCGCGTATTTTTTATTTCATCATTTTTAAGATAAAAATATCCATGATGCTATAAAACTCAAACTCAAAGCATTTATTTCAATTAAACCATTTACAGGCACTTTTGAACTGTCAAGAAGTCGGTCAGTCAGAAATATGAAGCTAGTTGCCCATTCCAAAGCGTAGTAGGTACCTATGGAGAAGAACGGGAAAGACACTACGGATACTCTTTTAGATCAATAATTTGATACAAAATATTTTATATACTTCTCCAGGCCCCAGGCTACCTATCTCTAAAATATAACAGAGTCAGACGGACAGATGAGACTTACTTTCGCATTTATAATATGTATTAGGATGGATTATTTCTCTGTGGTCCAGTTGGCGGAGTTCTATTGGCTCTTGACTGTGCCGTTGGAGCAATCTTATCGAAGTAACTTCCATTAACAACCAATACCAGTAGTAATGAAACAGAATGGCGGATAAGCACATCATGTACTGCTACAGGTACCCTGCACAGCCCGGTTCAAATAACATTTCGGAGACGACGTTTACGTTGAAGCCGATACTGAACGAGCTGCGCGAACGCAGGGAAGACTTCGAACGGCTGTCTGAGAAGTTAGATGCACTGAAGGTACCATATAATTACTTATTTATTCTTCTTTCTCGCCCATAGGTGTAATAACAATAAAATTTATATTGTCTCGTTCAGTGTCCTTGATTAATGTAAATTGATGAAACTGACCTCTTCATCCCTAATTTTGCAGAACCTGTCACAAGAGGTATCGTTCCTGTCGGCCGCACTACAGGAGGAGCGCTTCAAGACTGAGCGGCTGGAGGAGCAAATCAATGATCTCACTGAACTACACCAAAATGAGGTAACATTCATCCTTCAAAATAGGTTAATACAGCAAGCCCCGGCTATACAGGCTGTGTCTTACTTGTGCAAATTGCAATGTGTAGAACCCAGCAGGTGAAACGGTATACCGTGCGAACGGTCTGCTATGGTGTCGACGTCACATGTTGTTTGGACACCTTTTCCATACAAACATAACATTCACGCCTTGTTTCCCCGAAGGGTTGGGCAGAGGTGTACCTGTAGTAGGTACACCCACATTTCGCCAGTTATGTTTAAGTCCCATGTAATAGGGGGCGAGGCTATTGCCATCAACCGGGCACAAATCCAGATTCCGGGCTGCTATTGAGAAATTCGAGATAGAAAAACGCAATAACACTTTGCCCGACCTGGGAATCGAACCCAGGACCTCATGCTCAGCAGTAGCGCTTGCGACCCCTAGACCAACGAGGCAGGTTCCATACAAACATTTCATTATAAAAAATGCTTTAAAGATATCGTTATTTTTAGGTGGAAAACCTGAAGCAAGCTTTAACAGATGTGGAAGAAAAAGTGCAGTACCAGAGCGAGGAGCGGATACGAGATATACACGAAGCGCTCGACCTCTGTCAGACTAAAGTGAGTATATCCACAGAATATTACAGAAGGCGCACTCCGCATTTTATGTATGAAGCTACAAGTACGCGGCGGCCTCGTCTTGTCGGGCCAATTAAGGTGAAACTTTACGCTGGCTCGAACTCACTGGTGGGCGTGGCCAAAAAGCACGCTGTCTCACCTAGCATCGTGTCCGACAGAGATAGTGTCAGTGATGAGCAGTTAGACGCTAGTCTACACACACAACGTCTGTTCGCACGCACACAAACACTGTTCCCAACTGAAACGATGATAGACGATGCACACATGCACCGCCGCTGTGCCGCTCGCCGAGAAGTCAGCAAGTACCTACAAACTCGTAATATAGTAGTAGGCGCTGGGCGCTGTTATCTTTTTATACCCTTATACTTATAGGTACAGTCACGAGCTTTAATTTGGGACCCATTTCCGTTAAATGTTGTTAGAACAATCATAATGCAATAAGGTCGAAACTTTGAAACTTTGCTTTAAGGTTGAAATGTTGAATGTCAAGTTAAGACATAAAATGTCTTATCTAATCGACCTATGAAATGATAACCTCGTTGCAAAAAGCTATCATTACGATTTTCTAATTACGAACATGTTGTGTCGTGTCAGTGTCATTTAAGAAAATAGTTTAATGTGATATTTTCACAAAATATAATTTACCAATTAATAAAATGCTTGCGGCTAATCGTGACCAAATAAGGCTCCAAATTATTGATTTGCACGAACAAGGAGTAGGCATTCACGAGATATCGCGACGAATAAATGTGACAAGAAACACAGTTCGCCGCTGGGTTCGACGCCACGGGAACGAGGAAAATATTATTGACTTACGACGAAACAACCATCACCCGCAAGTTATAACACAAGAGCAGAGCCGCTTGATGCAAAGGCAATACCTGATGAATGGATTTACGCCAACGAGGCATTTTGCGGAAGCGTTTGAAGTCCACCCTTCAACAGTTAGAAGGCATCTTAAAGCTATGGGACTGCATCACAGGCGGCCTGCAAAAAAAATTTCGTTGACGGATGCCCATAAAGCTGCTCGACTTATTTTCGCACGTCAGTATCTAAATTTTGATTGGACGACGACGGCTTTCATCGATGAAAAGACTTTTCAATCTTCCCAAACGGGCAGATTACATTTGTGGCGAATTGACAGGACGCGATACACGGAAGACCACGTCATAGCTAACAACGCGTCTGGTCGCATTACAGTTAACATGTCTGGCTGGATTAGTTCAGTCGGCATTGGAGAACTAATAAATTTACCACCCAGGGCCACTGCTCAAGATTATGTCGATTTATTAGACGAGAGTGTCCTTCCAACATTGCAACTATATTATCCACAAGAAGATGTTGCTCCAATAAACTTTGTTCAAGATAACGCAACAATTCATACGGCAAGAATCGTTAGAACTTGGTTCGACAATAATAGAGCAAATTTAAATTGTATTCCGTGGCCTGCAAAGTGTGCCGATTTAAATCCTATAGAAAATTTATGGGGCTTAATGGTTCAAAAATGGTCAAATAGAAACGAAAGAACTAGAGAAGCACTTATGGATCACTGCCTCACAGTCTGGGAAAGTTTAAGGGGTACTGACATATGTGACAAATTGATTGGATCCATGCGTAACCGGCTCCAGGCTGTGATTGACAATGAAGGTAAGGTAGATATACGCGGTTTTGAATATTTATGATAAAAAAATTACTGGAGAGATTTAAATTAATTTAGTCGTAGCCTTCGGTGATAAGTGTTTATTTTGTGCACCACTAACCATGCTTTCTATATAATTGTGTTAAGATTGAGGTTTGTGTCATAAATGTCTTAATAAATATAAAGAATAAATAACTTTGTTTTTCTAAAGATTTTATTAATCAATATTTTAGCTGAAATCTTCTAAGCCCCCATAATCATAAACGGCCTTTAAACCTATTTTATTTTAAAAATGTTGTTTTGGTCCGTCACTTTGATATTTATGTTTGAGAAAGAGACAAAACTTTTTAACTAATATAGGTTTGAAGAATAAGCGGGTTAGTTGACTAGCTATCATATATTGACAATATAATTTTGTTCTTTTATATTTGTTTCTTTTTTCTTATGGGACCACAGGACCAAAAAGTAATTATTACTCGGAAATCGGTAATGATCGTTTGCCCTCGCTCCAGTTGACGTTAGCCCCTAGAACGTAAAGTTGTCGATGGTAAACATTATGACGTTTATTGTTTGTGCAGTGACAGCGTTAACATAATAGCTCTAAATGGCGAAAGTTTGCTACACGATATTCAACCTTAGGTGGGTCCCAAATTAAAGCTCGTGACTGTACCTGCAGATTGCTTATTTTATTGTTTAGTTTTCCCCGGGTGTCATGCATGCAGCGATCGCTCGAGATTACGACGCATGCTTACTTGAACAATCATCACTCGTCCGACCGCGCATATTATTATGTACCTACTAAGTGGCACATCAAGATTGTTTTCATACAAGTAGGTACCTATGTAGATTATTGCGTATAGGTAGGGTTGCAGCGGACGAAGTAGTACCTACATAGGTATTTTCTCACAACCACGAGTCACGGTCCACGGACGTATGCATAAAGTAGGTAGGTAGGTACTACCTACTTACCTACTTAGATCACAGAATAATAAAGATTCTAGTGTCCACTACGAGGGTTTGCGATAATTTTGGTTGTCTACGCTTACTACCTCAGCTTACTCAATTTATTATAAGGGTACACACGGCTTCATAACAAGCTACACATTTCCAGTATAAGGTGATCATACTTTGTATAGGCTTTCCGTACAGTGAGAGGTCAGCTTATACTGAAAATTAATAGCTTGATATGTTAGCCGTGTGTAGTACATAGCCATCATTTATTTTTATTTATCGAATAAAATAAATAACCTGTTATTTTATAAATCTTTTGTCATAACATTGTAGTGGTTACACCGCCATATACGAACTACGCATCAAAGACATGACGTCACATAATCCTGCATCGCGCAATTAGAGTTTTCCGCGCGAACGACATAATTATATAAGATCCTCATCCGCATCCGGCATCAACAGTCGGGCAGTCGGCCCGCCAGACACAACACCCATTTGGTCGGAGGATCCTCCCTTTTCTATGGTGGATGAGTGAACTTTACACCCTGTTCCTCATACCCCTAAAACATAATTACTGACATAACGTCTACGGTTTGTAACTACCGCCACTACTGCTCAAAAAGTAGTTTTATACCGGCAGAAAATCATACCACAATTGTTTTATCTACTCTCTTATCGTAAAATTCGAATTATAAACTTCAAAACGAGTTTATATTGGCATACTTTATAAACACAATACCGAACTTTGTAAATATAATCATATTGTAAAACTTTTTCTCTGACAAAATAATGTTATAAAATATTTATTTACCATTACATAAAAGTTCAAATCCAAAAAGTTTCTATTATCACCAAGGAGTTTCTATTTTACTTTTTTTTTCTAATGTAACGAATATGCGGGGCGCTCCATTTTTATAGCATTACAAAAAAGTTTGTTTCCAACACAGCGTCCACTCAAACCAACAATTCTAATTTCAAACAAAAATACAGAGTCGAAATTTCAGCGCAACGTCAAACAGATAAAGTAGGTAGTATCGAAATCCAAAGTTCAAGCCAAGGGTCAATGTAGTGTTTACGTACGAATGATAATAACTAGCGCAGGGAGTGTAGTCTACAAACATACAAACGCGTAGGCCGCAGCAGCAGACTGAGTCGAAAAACACTCAAAAGTAAGAAACGAGTATGCCTGAATCGAAATTCGAACGAAAGTACGTATCACATTGTCATAATAATGTGCATGTATGCGTGAGCGTCTTCCCTCCGCACCGCGCGGGTGAACATTATCTAGCCAAATCTAGTGAAATACACGACAGTTCATAGTAAAACAAGCGCGCATAAAATTACGTAAAGTCCTTTGGGAAATCGTGTTTTATGAAAAAAACCGCTGCTAAATCAATTGCAAATAAAGTTTTTTTAAATCTTCGATAATTGAGCTTTGTCGGTACGGATTTTGTTTTGGAGATTTTACATTTCTTTTATTACTTATTTACGCCCAAAGTTGCATTAAAATTAGCAAGAAAAATGAAACTTTGTTGGCTCATATCTTTTTAATGACTTTTAATTTTATTATTCTGGTTCCGTACAGACAAAATTAATAATGAGACAAAACGATATCATGTTTAACTTAGGATGTACAATGTCAAACACTGGAATAATTCACTCCCGAAAGTATGGGAAAAATGTCGGCTAGTGTCACCTTAAGAAACTGCTTTTACCGCCTGAGTTCTGTATAAGATTAGGCCTTACTTGTCAGAAACACTACGGGAACAGCTTGGGGAAACCCTGGTTCTGTCTAGGTTGAACTTCGCTGACACAGTATACGGCCCGCGCCTATTAGCTCGTACAGACCGCCTCATCTAAAGGGTACAAAACGCTTGTGCTCGGTTTTGTTACAATATTCCTCGCAGAAGTCATGTAACACCTTTCTTATACATTTTACACAAAAAATGAAATCCAGACGCAAGCTACACTTAGCTTGCCTTCTGTTCGGTGTGATACCTGGTAACATATTTTTTTTAATTTCATTGCTTATAATTGTAAGACTGAATTAAAAATCATAAAAAATCAGCATAGTTTAGATTAAATTACAAGAAGCATAAAGTTTTCCACTCTAAACTGTTTTTAATTTCACCTGCGGTCAGTGGACGTTGATGGTGTTTTGACATGGTCCTTTCGCTCTCTTTACTTATTTTGTCTGTTAATGTAAATTATTTTTCAGTTTCTAAGTAGATAGAGTGCTACGTCATCACCATCACTGTCATGAACTGAAGTCGAGCTCTGGGCAAAAGCTCTTATTAATTTTCTTTACGATAAATCTGTATAGTAATAATAGAGGGGGGGGGATGTACCTACTAGGTGCAGGTACACCTCTGCCCAACCCTTCAGGGAAATAAGGCGTGATTTTATGTTGTTATGTAATAATAGGGTATTACACCCATTTTTGAGAAGTGTCTCAATTAGATTCTATAGTGCTAATGAACCACAAAAAAATTAAAAAAAAAAAAAAAAACAATCGTTATTTGCCATAAAAATGCATTAAACTTTCGCGCGGAATTTGACGAAAACGCTGGACGCAGTGGACGCCATATTGCCACAGTGTAAAGAGCAACAGTGGACCGACGCCTTTGATGTTTGCGTAAATGCCGACACCGCCCAAGGCCACAATAGTTACCTAGGGTTGTCACAGACTTTACACAACTGCCCAAAAAAGGAGGGTAATGTGTTTAGGTTTTATGTTTGTATGTATGTACGTTTCTTTGTTCCGCCATAACTTCTAAATGCCTCAACAGTTTGGACATATCGTTACAATTTTTACATTGTCCTGAGTGACGCTGGTTATTTTTTTTTTTTGAGTGGCTGTTTTGTATTTTATTTGGGAATAACAGCTAGTTAACAATACAATTTTAATATTCAGTGTACTTTACCTATTGAATCAGTTTCCGTTTTCTCATGAATAATTCATTAATTCATATTAATGTACAGATTGGCTACTATTAATAATATACACATATTATAAATGGGCAACTTACAAATATTTTCGGTTTTAAGATTTACTAGATTTTAAACTTCTGTTGTTGAACTTAACTATATAAAAAATTCTCATCCTATTTTAGCAAAAAATCTATTGGAAAGCATGCACATGGTTTGGTCTTGAATTCGATTGTGCTCAAATGCTGAAATAGTTTGTTTCCAATATTGTTTCCAGTAAATGCCATCTTGGATTTCAAAATTTATGACATTTTCGTAATGAGCACCCCAAGGAACCTCGAAAGTGACACCCATATGATTTATATTTTAAAAATAAGTCCGCCATCTTGGATTCCAAAAATAATGTCATTCTCGTAATCAGCACTCGAAGATGACACCCATATCGATTTTTAATAAAAATGAACGTCCGCCATCTTGGATTCCAACGTGGATATCTTTTTCGTAATCAGCACCCCCAAAAACCTAGATAATGACAACCAATTATCATTGTTGAAAAAAATCATGTCCACCATTCTCAATTTGAAAATAAATGTAAAATTTTTGTTTACACAGAAACAAAAAAAAATGTGAATTTTTTATCGGATATTTTTTGCGGTGTTTCAATTTTTGCTGGCAGGCATCACGCTTTTACATCCGCCATTTTGTTTACGTTAGCATGACATGACAAAAATGTTACAAATTAAGCACCATCCAATTATATATTCACCTTTCTCCTGGGTGTGGAAATTGATGAAATGCAGTTCTTTATTTATGCGAGATGACGACTCGCTTTCTCGCACAGCACATGTCGTATGCACCATTTTGGTAACAAGTAAACATTTGAAACAAGACACGTGTTAGCCCTGAAAGTCATGTCCCGAGCTACTAACAATAGCGATGTATGCAGCTTGGGCTCGCCCTACCCGCCCCTCGCCCCTCACACCCCGCACGATTGCCCTGTCTAGACGGCTTCGTCGAACGACTGTATTGGTTTATAGACTGTGATATTGCTCTGTGGTCATTCCGTCAGTTGGCTGTGTAAACAAATGCAGTGATATTTTTTAGTTATGTTAATTGTTCATATTTAAAAAATGAGTTTACAAAACCGTCCGGTTTTGTATACAATGAAAAAAATGAGTTTACAAAACCGTCTTTTTCATTGTATTATTTCAATAAAAATTACGTTGGTTACGAAAATAATATAAAGCCTTTATTAGATTTTATAGATTAAAGGTACGCTGATAGTTGACAGTTAACACTTTCTAAGTTTACATAGCCGTATGACGTAATAACATGGCGACTACTATCTAATGGTGTTATGATACAGATTAAAAAAGCTGAAAACTATGAATTGAATTTTAAAATTTAGTTTGCAGTTTTATGAACTAACTAACGTTTTCCGACTGCTTTTTGTCTAAGCTATCTCAATAATATATTTTTAGATTTTTTCTCATATAGAGTAAAATACCCTATTGTGTAGATGGATTTTTGAAGATATAGCATGAATCGTCACGATTGCGAATACCTATTTTATTAAAACACAACGTTAAATTTTAATGTTATATTATTACTCATTTTGATGTAAATAAATACAGATTTTATTGCATAAACAAAATCACATTGCACTACATACAATAATAGTTGACATAATTATATATATAGGTAATAAATTCTAGAAAAGAAACAAAAGGAACCATCCGTATTATTCATTTTATCCGTATAGTAAAACAAATGATATCCGAATAATATTTTCGACGGATATTCGAATAATTTGGATATCCGGATAGCATGCCCTACTCTTGCCAGCCTATTACTTGTTCATACAATGTTCGTGATTGATCTCTTTGGTGATTGGAACTTTTACTAACAATATCCACATTTTAAATTCAAATCACTTTTAGTCTCTAGGGATTAAATAGTAGATTGGTTGCCTAGGGAGCAAACAATTATTTTTAAGGCGAGAGTGTTTCTTTGAATCCAGAGCGGAGCGAATTCTAAAGTTGAATCCTGAACGCAGCGAGGGATTCAAAGTAAATCACTCGAGCTTAAAAAAGTGTTGCTCCCGAGGTGAACACTATAATTTGTGTGCGGTGCGACCTCATCTCTCACGTATGATTTAAAACCAAAACAATTTTTTTGCAGCCGCCATCTTGGAGTTACGTTTTGACCTCTTTATAAAGAAAGAAAGAATAATAATATCTATCGACTTAAGCAGCTTTAAAAACTATAAAAACAATACCTGAATTATGAAAAAATTTAAAGCTTTCGCACCTGCCATTTTGGATTTAAATTTTGACTTTACTATCGGCTTTAGCACTCTCGAAAACTGTGAAAACGACACCCATGACGAACAACTTGAAAATTTTCGCAGGCGCCATTTGGATTTACATTTTGACCTCGCTATCGGCTTTAGCACCCTCGAAAACCATGAAAACGACAACCACGACGAAAAATTTAAAAAAAATTCGTAGCCGACATCTTGGATTTACATTTTGACCTCACTATCGGCTTTAGAACCCTTGAAAACTATGAAAACGACACCCTAGACGAAAAATTTCACAGCCACCATCTTGGATTTTCATTTTGACCTCATTATCGGCTTTGGCGCCCTAGAAAACTATGAAAACGACACCAATGTCGAAAAGTTTGAAAATTTTCGTCATGTGTTGTTGCCGCCATCTTGGATTTTCATTTTGACCAAATAATCACACTTTCTCTCTTTTTCTTGCCAGCCTGTTACTTGGTTCATACAATTTTCGTGATTATTTGGTCATTGGAACTTTTACTAGCAATATCCACATTCCAATTCGTCTCGGGCGGTAGAATGTCGAGGATAAAATGGGTTTGTGGACGAGTTATAAACTCTGCTTTTCACTTCGATTGCGAGTAAATAAAACAACAGTATAAGTAAGTAAGTAATAGTAATTTATTTCTCTCAAAAAGGTACAATTTATTAAATTAATCCTTTGTGAGAGCTGGAGTCTATACTGGGTTCGGGACCTGTATGACAGATCTCCAGACTCACACCCATAAAATTACAATATTTAATTGCACTTACGTACTACAACATTATAAAGTACTGAGAGGAAGGCTTTGTGTGTCTTTGGAGAGTGTTGTGTGTTCGTGATTGCAATATAAGTCCTCAGGCCCAGTGCCCGCAAAGGGTAATAGGGAGTGAGCACCTGCTTTCCCGAAAGTGTGCGTGTAACATAATGTATAACATAACATTTCTTTAATTAAAATTCAAAGTAAAATTAGGTCAGTTTTGAATACTGAAGGAAATTGTTTTTCCCGGCATTGATATTAGGCTTGGGCTGCAGACCTATACAGCCTACTATTAAATTAATTTGATAATAATAATAATTTTCTTAACTAAACCCTACCGTACTTGAAACTTGTCCTTAAAACTGAACACGTTGAAAGCTATGTTGTTCTCGAAGTACTCGTTGGGCTTCACTTCCAGTTCCTCATACTGCTTGTCCAGCTCATATTTGTGAAGAATGTAGTCGGGGAATCCTGAAGTAAACAAGGTTTTTACTTATGCATTATCTAGCTCTTGGCAGTAAATCTTATTAGCTGAGAGACTATTGTAGATGCGATGCTAATCTTGTGAACAAAATTGAATGCTATCAAACGACAATTATTTTACCGGAACCACAGCCTTTGAACCGGGACATAACAATGCGGTTTAGCGACTGACATCGGTATTGCTGCAATAGCATGTATTAAAAATTCTGCTCTTTAAATTTTAATATCTTTTATGTCTTAAAAAACACATAAGGCAAATAAATTAAAGTAAATATTATAAAATAACAAATTCTATCTATGAACTTCTTATGGTGTCTGGCTGTATGGCTCATTTTCTTTGCCTTAATATAGATACATTTATGAGTAGATGCGTTAATGCACTAGTGCACATAATTCGATTTTGTGCAGCCTATATCCTGCACAAATAAGCACTTTCAGAGCATAAGAAGTAAATAGTTATTTATCCAACATGTGAGGAAAGTTCGTTTTTCCTATGAGTTTTGATTTTGAGTCTTGAGCGAACGAAGGATTGAAAAATAGAATCACGAGCGCAGCGAGTGATTATAAATTTCAATCCTGAGTAAGCGAACTTGCTCACATGTTGCATACAAAACTTTTCACCACTCCCAGCAAGAAAGTATTCAGTCATCATAGGTAAATAAATAAAAAAAACATTAATCTTAACTTATAAATATTTCTATTCTAAGCATAAAAATATTTATTTTTTAAAATATCTTTAAAACTTAACATAAAAAAATCGGCGAGGTTAGTTTCTGAACGGGATCATTACTTTCCTCACTGTTCAAACAGTGAGGAAAAACCAACTTTCCTCACTGTTTTCGTAGAGGAAAGACACTTCTTTCATGCGGGAGTGGTGAAATAGTTATTTATCCAACATGTGAGGAAAGTTCGTTTTTCCTATGAGTTTTGATTTTGAGTCTTGAGCGAACGAAGGATTGAAAAATAGAATCACGAGCGCAGCGAGTGATTATAAATTTCAATCCTTGTAGATATGAGCGATGGCCGATGGCCAATTCCACGGCGGCGGCGTGGCCTGAATATTACCACAGCGGCGGCGGCGTCGCAGCGGCGCGGCGTGGCCGGCCGTGGGCCTTATTTTTTTTTATCAGGGATGTATTTCTTAGAAAAACTTAAAGAAAACCATGTTGTTACAAAAAATAGCTTTAGGTATATTTAATTTTTGCCTCATTCGCACTAAAATCATTATAACAACACGAGTTACTGATACAAAAAATAAAAATCATATATTTGTCGTATATCTTCAAGGGCGGACACTAACAGTCAGCCCGGCTTGGGCAGAGCACCGCCGTGTCCTCGTGGAGGCGATCGGTGGCGGGGTTCTCTCGCGTCCGGCCCTGGTCCAGGCCATGGTACGGAGCGAGAGGGCATGGGAGGCCGTCACCTCCTTCTGCGAAGCAGTAATGCTCGCGAAGGAGGAGGCGGAAAGCGTGAGGGAGAGTCAAAATTCGCGCCCTCACGCCCCTAGCCGCCGCAGGAGGAGACGCCCTGGGCGTCGGGAATCGATAGCAGATTCTCGGCCACCGTAGACGCGGGCTTGCGGATGGTGAGCAATGGGTAGCTCGCCGTCCGGTAAGGACCAGTCCCGGGTCGACGGCGCGTTGTGTTCCACGCGCGCCTCAAAGAGATGTCAGCAATTGAAGGGGTCTGATGGGACCGCTGCCTGCCGGGGTTGCGGGAAAGTCCGAAAGAGATAGCGTAGCCCCCTGGCATTGCACAGGCAACAGAAGGAACACGGGTGGGTTTTAGTTAGTAAGAGTCTGACACGCCCTCCCGCTCCCAGAGCGGGAGAAGTCATTTGATGATTTCCCACCAAAAAATAAAAATAAAAGGGCGGACACTGCGGGACATAAATATGTTCGGATGAAATCTCCTAAATATTATGCCAAAATATGTTATAAACATAAAACCGGAAAACGTGCGGGAATGGCAGGAAAACATTTTTTTACTATATTTTTCCATACATTGCAATCAGTTTTACTCAAATTACTCCTAAAATTAGGGTTTAATCGAAAAATCTATGAAGGTACTTTCAATTTAAATTAGGAGAGCACATTGTTAACATTTGTTTTTCAAAAATCTTGAAACTATTTTTGTAGTCCTATGTCCGCCGATTTGTATGGAGTCGATCCATAGTGCGACGGCGCGCCGCAAGCTCCACTCGGCGATGACGCGTCGACATGAACTCAAGGCGACGGCGGCGCGGCGCTCATATCTAATCCTTAGTAAGCGAAAGACTCAACAAAACGAATAGCAAATGAACTTGCTCACATGTTGCATACAAAACTTTTCACCACTCCCAGCAAGAAAGTATTCAGTCATCATAGGTAAATAAATAAAAAACATTAATCTTAACTTATAAATATTTCTATTCTAAGCATAAAATTATTTATTTTTTAAAATATCTTTAAAACTTAACATAAAAAAATCGGCGAGGTTAGTTTCTGAACGGGATCATTACTTTCATCACTGTTCAAACAGTGAGGAAAAAACAACTTTCCTCACTGTTTTCGTAGAGGAAAGACACTTCTTTCATGCGGGAGTGGTGAAATAGTTATTTATCCAACATGTGAGGAAAGTTCGTTTTTCCTATGAGTTTTGATTTTGAGTCTTGAGCGAACGAAGGATTGAAAAAAAGAATCACGAGCGCAGCGAGTGATTATAAATTTCAATCCTGAGTAAGCGAAAGACTCAACAAAACGAATAGCAAATGAACTTGCTCACATGTTGCATACAAAACTTTTCACCACGACCAGCAAGAAAGTATTCAGTCATCATAGGTAAATAAATTAAATAGACACAAAGCAAATCAAAATAATTCTTTATTTTTTAAAATATCTGTGAAACTTAACATAAAAAAATCAGGCAAGGTTGGTTTCTGAACGGGATCATTACTTTCCTCACTGTTCAAGCAGTGAGGAAAAACCAACTTTCCTCACTGTTTTCGTAGAGGAAAGACACTTCTTTCGTGCGGGAGTGGTGAAATAGTTATTTGTGCAACAAGAGAGCAAAGTTGTTTTTTGAATCCCGAGTAAGCGAAGGATTCTAGGTTAGAATCCTGAGCGCTGCGAGGGATTCAAAGACACGAGATGCAAATAACTTTGCTCTCGTGTAACACATACAACTTTTCACCTCAGCAGCGAGAACATACAACATGTAAAAAAAAAACCTGTCCGATCCGTGAGGGTGTTATTAGGTAACGTACTGTGAGTATATTTATGTTTTCAGGCAAAAATAATCCCCACATGTTTTTCAATGGTGAATTCTACCAAATTTTACATTTGTGTTTAGGGTAATTTTGGAACTAAAAATGTGAATTTTAAATACCAATAACTTTTTTACTATAAATTATAATAAAAAAAAACCTCTTTTGTAATGTTACTGCAGTACCACATGCCTTTTTCGGATCGGACAAGGTTTTTTTTTACATAATCTTCATCACCTCGTATTTTGCAGCCACCATCTTGGATTTACATTTTGACCACACTATCGACTTAAGCACTCTCAAAACTATGAAAACGATACCCATGATAAAACTTGAACATTTTCGCAGCCACTATCTTGGATTTATATTTTGACCTCACTATCGGCTTTAGTACCCTCGAAAACTATGAAAACGACACCCATGACGAAAATGTGAAAATTTTCGCAGCTGCCATCTTGGTTTTTTATTTTGACTTCACTATCGGCTTAAGCAACCCTGAAAACCATAGAAACGATACCCATGAAGAAAAATGTGAAAATTTTAGCAGCCGCCATCTTGGATTTACATTTTGATTTCACTATTGGCTTTAGCAACCTTGAAAACCATAGAAACGATACCCATGAAGAAAAAGTTGAAATTTTTCGCAGCCGCCATCTTGGATTTACATTTTGACCTCACTATAGGCTTTAGCAACCTTGAAAACCATAGAAACGATAGGTACCCATGAAGAAAAATTTGAAATTTTTCGCAGCCGCCATCGTGGGTTTGTATTTTGACCAAATTCACATTTACTATCTCACTCCGTCTTTCTTTCTCTTTGAATCAGAAGAAGACAGTCGCAAACGCCTTTTCCCGTGACGATTTCTGCCAATGCACTCTTACCGCAAGCCGCCAATAGAACTCCGTTCCAAAAAAAAAAACAGAATTTAAATAAAACCTTATCCTTATGTGAATCCGAACGTTTTATTGTTTGTTTCATTTTTGGGCCTAAGGAATTTTGAAATCGAACTTCGAATCGACTGGTTTCTATCTCTCGCTTTTTTCGTATCGAAGTGAAAGTGACAAAACTAATTGAAGTTCAAATCTTTAGAATTTTGTGAGTAGACCCAACACTGTTCACGACATTTAAAAAAAATAATTAAAAAGTTACTTTGTCTCACGCTCGCAGCAAAATCGAATTTTGCTCACTGTTTTTTGACAGCAAAACCTGCTTGTTTGAGGTGCTGAGGTGAAAAAGGTATTTTAATCCCTGTTTACGAAGAATAAACTAGCTCTGTTTGAATAGATGTGATGATAAAATATAAGTAAAAATCTTTTTAAAACCAGTATTACTTTTTACTGCCTCGTTGGTCTAGTGGTTGCAAGCGCTACTGCTGAGCATGAGGTCTTGGGTTCGATTCACGGGTCGGGCAGTGTTATTGGGTTTTTCCATCTGGAATTTCTCAGTAGCAGCCTGGAGTCTAGATTTGTGCCCGGTTCATGGCAATAGGCTCGCCCCCTATTACATGGGACTTAAACATAACTGGCGAAATGTGGGTATACTATAGGTACACCTCTGCCTAACCCTTTGGGGAATACAGGCGTGATGTTATGTTATGTTTCTAATTTATTCGAAGCGATTTTCAAATGACCTATCATCTAAGTAGATACAAAAAAAAAAAATGCTGTCAGCAATTTGAATGGCACAATTAAAGCGTATATAAAATTTCGTTACTGTTGACTGTTGAAGAGTTCCGTCGTCGTAAGCCAATCGTGATTGCAGCAGACAGATTATGGTGGAATTTAGAACGGTCTATCATAATTCATGCGTATATAAAATGTCATGTTTTGTATTGTTAACCGTTGAGGAGTTCCTTCGTCTGAAGCTGATCCTGTTTGCAGCAGTCAGATCATGGTGGACTTTAGAACAGACTATCACAATTAAAGCGTATACAAAATTTCGTGTCTGTACTGTTGTCCGTTCAAGAGTTTCCTCGTCTGAAGCCAATTTTGGGTCCAGCAGCCAGGACATGGTGGTCTGTAGAACGGACCATCATAATTAAAGCGTATATTAAATTTGGTGTCTATACTGTTGACCGTTGAGGAGTTATCGTCTGAAGCCAGTTCTGGGTGCAGCAGCCAAATCATGGTGGACTTTAGAACGGACTATCATAATTAAAGCGTATATAAAATTTCTTGACTGTATTGTTGACCGCTGACCTCGTCTGGACCAATCCTGGGTGGCCAATCAGGTCATGCTTATGATAAAAATGTGTTGTTTTCGAAACTGAACCAACATGTAAAATGTCAACTCCGTAGGATAGAGGAGGTGGTTTTAATACAGCTTGCAAGATTTGCCCTAAACAAACATACTAACTAACATACAAACATTGCAAGTTGAATTAATGATATTTTTTGCTGTAAATTGGTTCCAGAAATAGTAGATTGTTTGCATAGGGAGCAAACAACTATTTTAAAGGCGAGAGTGTTTCTTTGAATCCAGAGTGGAGCGAAGGATTCCACAGTAGAATCCCGAGCATATCGAGGCATTCTAAAGTAGAATCCTGAGCGCAGCGATTGATTAAAAATTCCTCACTCGAGCTTAAAATTGTGTTGCTCCCGAGGTGAACACTATTTTTATCACCCTATGACAAAAAAAAAACGAGTGTGGTCCGACCCCCGTCAGGAACAAAATTCCTTGTCACGTATGATTTAAAACAACAAAAAAAAATTCGCAGCCGCTATCTTTTGGATTTACATTTTGAACTCACTATCGACTTTAGCACCGTCGATAAGTATGAAATCGATACCCACGATGCAAAATTAGAAAAAGTTTGCAGCTGCTATCTTAGATTTACATTTTGGCCTCACTATCGGCTTTAGCACCTTCGAAAACTATGAAAACGACTCCAATGAAGAAAAATTTGTAAATTTTCGCAGTCGCCATCCTGGATTTTCATTTTGACCAAATTCACAATTTCTTTCTCTTGCCAGCCTGTTAGTTGTTCATATAATGTTCGTGTTCGTGATTGATCTCATGCATTGTTACAATTCTATGGCGAATTTGGAAATTGCAGCTGGCATTATCGCGTAAATAACTACGGCTACGATTCACCAAAATTCGAAATTATCGTCTCTGACATCGGCATTTCATGTTTTCAACTGTCACTATTTTCGGAGTTTTTCAGATATAACGATTAAAATAATTGTTGCACACATACTATTATACCTCCAAATAGTAGTTTTAGTTGATTGTCGTCCTCTCCCCAGATCAGCAAGCTGGAGCAGTGGATGGCGGGCGGGGCGGGCGCAGGCGGCGGCGCGGGCGGCGCGGGCGAGGCGGGCGCCGCGCTGCCGCCGCGCCTGCTGCTGGTGAAGCTGCTCAACGTGGCGCTCACGCTGCTGCAGCTGGCGCTGCTGCTCGTGGCCACCGTGGCCGGCGTAGCCATGCCGTTCTTGCGCACTAGGTAACTACAGAGTACTGTTCTACTGCCGCCGCGCCTGCTGCTGGTGAAGCTGCTCAACGTGGCGCTCACGCTGCTGCAGCTGGCGCTGCTGCTCGTGGCCACCGTGGCCGGCGTAGCCATGCCGTTCTTGCGCACTAGGTAACTACAGAGTACTGTTCTACTGCCGCCGCGCCTGCTGCTGGTGAAGCTGCTCAACGTGGCGCTCACGCTGCTGCAGCTGGCGCTGCTGCTCGTGGCCACCGTGGCCGGCGTAGCCATGCCGTTCTTGCGCACTAGGTAACTACAGAGTACTGTTCTACTGCCGCCGCGCCTGCTGCTGGTGAAGCTGCTCAACGTGGCGCTCACGCTGCTGCAGCTGGCGCTGCTGCTCGTGGCCACCGTGGCCGGCGTAGCCATGCCGTTCTTGCGCACTAGGTAACTACAGAGTACTGTTCTACTGCCGCCGCGCCTGCTGCTGGTGAAGCTGCTCAACGTGGCGCTCACGCTGCTGCAGCTGGCGCTGCTGCTCGTGGCCACCGTGGCCGGCGTAGCCATGCCGTTCTTGCGCACTAGGTAACTACAGAGTACTGTTCTACTGCCGCCGCGCCTGCTGCTGGTGAAGCTGCTCAACGTGGCGCTCACGCTGCTGCAGCTGGCGCTGCTGCTCGTGGCCACCGTGGCCGGCGTAGCCATGCCGTTCTTGCGCACTAGGTAACTACAGAGTACTGTTCTACTGCCGCCGCGCCTGCTGCTGGTGAAGCTGCTCAACGTGGCGCTCACGCTGCTGCAGCTGGCGCTGCTGCTCGTGGCCACCGTGGCCGGCGTAGCCATGCCGTTCTTGCGCACTAGGTAACTACAGAGTACTGTTCTACTGCCGCCGCGCCTGCTGCTGGTGAAGCTGCTCAACGTGGCGCTCACGCTGCTGCAGCTGGCGCTGCTGCTCGTGGCCACCGTGGCCGGCGTAGCCATGCCGTTCTTGCGCACTAGGTAACTACAGAGTACTGTTCTACTGCCGCCGCGCCTGCTGCTGGTGAAGCTGCTCAACGTGGCGCTCACGCTGCTGCAGCTGGCGCTGCTGCTCGTGGCCACCGTGGCCGGCGTAGCCATGCCGTTCTTGCGCACTAGGTAACTACAGAGTACTGTTCTACTGCCGCCGCGCCTGCTGCTGGTGAAGCTGCTCAACGTGGCGCTCACGCTGCTGCAGCTGGCGCTGCTGCTCGTGGCCACCGTGGCCGGCGTAGCCATGCCGTTCTTGCGCACTAGGTAACTACAGAGTACTGTTCTACTGCCGCCGCGCCTGCTGCTGGTGAAGCTGCTCAACGTGGCGCTCACGCTGCTGCAGCTGGCGCTGCTGCTCGTGGCCACCGTGGCCGGCGTAGCCATGCCGTTCTTGCGCACTAGGTAACTACAGAGTACTGTTCTACTGCCGCCGCGCCTGCTGCTGGTGAAGCTGCTCAACGTGGCGCTCACGCTGCTGCAGCTGGCGCTGCTGCTCGTGGCCACCGTGGCCGGCGTAGCCATGCCGTTCTTGCGCACTAGGTAACTACAGATTATGGTTCTACCATCTTTAATCCCCCAGTTAACCCCACGGTAAATTTTTAGTCAAACTCAAAGCATTTATTTCAATTAAACCATTTACAGGCACATTTGAATTTTCAGTCGGTCAGTTAGTCAGAAAGTTGAAGCCAGTTGCCCATTCCAAAACGTAGTCACCGCTTAAGCTCCATAAAATTGACCATTGACTATCTCGCACGCGAGGAGACGTGTACCGCCAAATACAGAAATGGATTTATGAACCGTCTACTACGTTGCATGTAATTTTCAAAAGAAATAGTAGATTGTTTGCCTAGGGAGCAAACAAGTATTTTTAAGGCGAGTGCTTCTTTGAATCCAGAGCGCACCGAGGGATTCAAAATACGTCACTCGAGCTTAAAATGTGGTTGCTCCCGAGGTGAACACTCTTTTTTTTATCACACTCTATGAGAAAAAAAAACTTGTGCGCTCTGACCCCCATCTCTCACGTATAATTTAAAACCAAAACAAAATTTTCACAGTTGCCATCTAGGATTTTCATTTTGACCTAACTATCGGCTGTAGCACCCTCGAAAACTATGAAAACGACACCCATGACGAAAAATTTGAAAATTTTCGTATCCATCCGCCGTTGAAAATTTACACAGCTGCCATCTTGGATTTTCATTTTTACCTCACTATCGTCTTTGGCGCCCTCGAAAACTGAAAACGACACCAATGACGAAAAGTTTGAAAATTTTCGTCATGTGTCAGTGCCGCCATCTTGGATTTTAATTTTGACCAAATAATTCACACTTTCTCTATCTTTCTTGCCAGGCTGTTACCCTTTCATACAATGTTCGTGATTGATCTCTTTGGTGATTGGAACTTTTACTAACAATATCCACATTCCAAATTCAAATCTATTTTGCACCCTAGGGATCAACGAGCTATTTTGGTCCCTGTTTACGAAGAACAAACTAGCTCTTTTTTAAAAGATGTGATGAAAAAGACAGTACACCTTGCAATCATTCCATTTGTATGTAATATTGTGGAATCCCATAAATAGTACTAGTGTTAAACCTCTTAAATAACGTCTATCTACGTTGCAAAGACCGTTACCTTTATCTGATTAATTAAGACCATTAATCTACAAAAGTTTTCGTCTTATGTTAAAACTTTTAGTTTCAACCTTGCACATATTATTGTATTTATATTATGCAACATACCATTTTAACCGCATAAGTCTTGATCCCGTGAGAATATCGAGATAAAAAGTATCCTATGTCCTAACCCATGTGCCAAATTTCATCTAAATTCGTTCAGCCGTTTTAACGTGAAAGCGTAACAAACAAACAAAACTCACTTTTACATTTATAATATTAGTTAGGATGTGCAAGGTTGAAACTTACAATATCTCTCTCTCTGTCAGCAAGAAGGCATTAGAATGTACAGACGCCAGCACATCAACCTACCCGAAACTGTCAAATTTTCCCAATCAACTTTGAACCTTATGCTTGGGCGATAAAGTTGAAAATCCATTAAATAAATTTGACAGATGTAGTAGGTTGACGTGCTGGCGTCTGTACAAGGTCTAATTAAATTAACAGAAAAGACTTCACAGAATTAACGACGTCTGTTAAGTTATTAATTATTTAATTACATACATACATAACATCACGCCTTGTTTCCCCGAGGGGTTGGGCAGAGGTGTACCTGTAGTAGGTACACCCACATTTCGCCAGTTATGTTTTAAGTCCCATGTAATAGGGGGCGAGCCTATTGCCATCAACCGGGCACAAATCCAGACTCGGGGCTACTAGTGAGAAATTCCAGATAGAAAAACCCAAACTCTTTGCCCGAATCGAACCCAGGACCTCATGCTCAGCAATAGCGCCACTAGACCAACGAGGCAGTAATTAATTATCACGAATATTACCCCAAATAAGACTCATAATCTCACAAATGACTCCCTACATTCCAGAGTACGCGTTCTAACAACGAGTTTAGCAGTAATGGTCGGCGTGATGGTACTAAAGCAGTGGCCGGAAGTGACGCAGCTGTCAGAACACCTAGTGCGGCGGCTCAAGGAGTACTTGCTGGACAAGCATCACGACAGGTAATGTGCGGGGCAGGCAGGGGCGTCGGGTTCTGGTAGGTAGGGGGCGCAGTTTAGGACAGAATACTGTGGAGTTTGAGTGATTTATTTGCCGAGGGAGTAATTACTGATTCTAAATAGAACATGCAAGAAACTTGAATGATATAATAGAATATACATTTTTGAAAACTTTGTGTAAGCGAAAACCATCGTACGTTAGATAAATATCGTATAAGCGCTAAATCTACTACTAAGGCCAACTTGTGCCACAAATCGTTATGAAATGAAATTGTTTATTCTGTAAATATGATATTGGAATCACTTTTACACGTCATCTTAAAAAATAGCTAGATAAGTTCGGCGTTTCCTATCTGACTACTCTGAGAAGAAAGGCCGAAACACAGAGGTCACAGTCTCTTTTAAAGTCCAGACATAATCTTGGTCAGGCCATAAGAGGACCATGTAGATTAGTCTGAAATGGTCTTTTGAGAAAAGAACCACACAGATTTGAGTGGACCTGTCCTGTCAGTGAAGCATTTGTCAGTAATTGTTAAACACTCATGTAACGTTAAACGAATTAAAACATCGTGGTTTTCTGAAAATCGTTTCAAGATTTCAGAGATGATGTTTGAAATACGTTTAGAATTAAATGTATTTAGTGGTTGGTGGGGCAAATGGTGTTAAATAAATTGACCAATCTGATTTCCGTAACCAACATTATAACATGGAGTGAAATCACACAGCAATTTGCCTGTTGCAAGTTCGGAATCAAAATTATAAGTTAATACAACTTCAAGAACTAGTTCTTGTGGATTCAGCGTTTATCGATTCAATACCAAAACATGACATGCTGTTCAGATTGTCTCTACTTTACAAAACTTGAGTTATTTGCCTACCGAGCACATCTGCCCCCACTTAACAGTATTATTCAGTAAACACACGAGTTATGATTAATGAATACCTATGAACCCAATGTGAGAGGAGGGGTGAAACAGAGGTTACGTTTGTGCCGGTCCAGTCTAGCGTTAACGTTGAGCGTTAATTAGAGAATAAACGATTCTAATTGAAATATAGGCGAATATTAGATGATGCTGGTGTTTGGACACAGAGTTGAGAAACGCCCTTTTATCAAGTTAACTTATTCACGCAATTTTAAATAGTTAATAGTTTATTATGGTCCGATACTTAACAGTTTTGAAGCGTTGTGATCTAAAATAATATCAAAAATGATACGGGGACAATGGGACATAAATAATCGATATTGTAACTGTGCTTTGCATATGATCGATATTCTTGTATTACTATAGTTTGCAACTTAATCGATAGAAATAGAGCTGTTAGATTAATCGATTATTGTGTCGATTCTACAAAATGCGTTGCACAATTTTATTCAAGATAATTTGGAATTGATTTCGATTTAAAACTGTAGATCGTCAAGAGTAATTGCAATCTTAGCTTCTCTAAAGGCGTGTACCCACGAACGAACAGAACACGGTGACCACGAACATCGAACACGGAACATTTTGTTTACGTGTGAACGTAAATTAGCACAGCGAACACGACCATACCAACACAGTTCGACTGGTGTTCGCGATCAACCGCTCCGCTCTATTTAGTAGCCATAGATTCGAAATTGGATCGCCTCGAACGTTTTTGACGAACAGTGTTCGATGTTAGTTTTCACCCTTTAAAGAAATGCTCTGTTTCCAAGCACCAGTGAAAATATAAAATGAAAGTCGTAGATGATATTCAATAGTTTTCTATTATTTTCAACAAGCTATTTTACTGTAGTCACTTCAAAATATTACTAATATATAAGCTTTGTTATGTACTATATCGTGTATGTATGTATAATAAATAGGCAGGGAGCATCCTTTAGTTAGAGGGATGGTGCATAGTCAAGTTTATACCACTTGAGATTAATTTTGGTTAGTTTCGTTATTCATTGTGTATTTATCTTGTTTTTCTAATTAATTAAATAAAAATTATAGGTAAATTAATATTTAATTTGACCAATAATTAAAATTGCTGCATCCGTCTCTAAAGGATGCTAAAATCATATCAATATAATAATATGTATACCAGATAATACAAATACGTGTAATGTTTTTATATAAATAAATAAAACACTGTGTTGCCAGCAATAATGTAAAAAAATATATATTAATTTGTACTTTTTATATATGGACGGACGTAATTGCAATACTCTATCTTTGTATTTATTTATTTTTAATTACTTTTTGTTTAATGTTTTCTTTTCTTTTTGTCCACTGCAGGTATGAATGCAAGTCATTGTGTGGTTGATTTTGTCAGAATCAGCATCGCTAGTGGAATTTTAGGTGATATTGCAATTTTGTCCTGGGACAGCGTTATTGTATGTACGCCGACCGCGTTGAGGTAAATACTGCTTGGTTAAACTAACAATACAGGTATATGGGATACTAAAAACAGATATCGTGCACTGTCTAGTTGGTGAAATATCTTCCTAAATAATTATGCATATTATATTAATGTCAACGTTTTACCATTTTAAGAAAGAACTCATGGGATTGTGGTTTTCCCGAAGAGATTATATTGTAAAATGTTAGATTTAACTAAGCAGTTTATATTATTTCCTTTTTGTGCGACGTCGTGAGTTGATATATAACGAAAATTTAATGCTTAATAGTCAAAAATAATTTTAACATAACTGGCGAAACGTGGGTGTACTATAGGTACACTTCTATCTAACCCTTCGTGGAATACTGGCGTGAATATGTTGGTTCTTTGTTTCAAGGGTAACAAAGTTGACTAAATAAGCAATAATTGCTATGAGATTATTTTCACTTTTTATTTTGTTATTAGTGTTTCACGTACTGTGTCCAAATAAATCTTATTATTTCTTTCAATAATTGTTATACTCTAATTTAGTAAGCTCTCTGTTAACGTAGATCATTATTACATATTGTTATAGTATCTATCAACTCACGCGTGGCGACGTGGTGTAAGTATACTTATTACAGTGATATTTGTTTATTATTATTATTTAAGTGTAAATTGAAGTGGTCGCACACAGTTCTAGAGGGCTAAATAATATTACTCGTGTATGGGTAATTAAGAATCGTTAAGATAATCGATCGTTATCATCCTTTAGTGTGCAGGGACGTCCTTTAACAGATAATTAATCATTAACTTTAACCACAGATTAATACAAATGGTTCACTCCGCAAAATGTATTAAATTACAAGCGACTCTTGTAACGACACAATAAAGTGCAATTCAGGTCGCACAGCGCTAATTAGCTACTGTTATATTCACCTAGATGTAGCCTCTCTTTATGTCGAGTAAATCTTATATCCTCTGACAACGCTATGCTCACTGAATTGACCCGACAAGATGAGGCCGTCGCGTAATTGTAGCTTTATACCTAAAATGCGGAGTGCTTCTTCTGTACTATTCTGTGCTGTAACTGACAAGTATATTTTGGAACGATGATGACAGTCAAAAATACGCTGATACTATGATCTTTTGGCACTCGAATGACGTCGGCAGGGGAGCGCTGTGTAAATATTTGTGCAACTGTTTTGTGAAATATATTGAACAAACAAAACGCCGGCGTTAGTTCAGATTTTGCCCAAGCGGAACAAATCCATGTACAGCTATGAAATGTAAGATTGAGAATATTTTAAAGTGCTAAGATGATTATGCTGGTCAATTGCAGTTGATTAATTTTAAGCAACAACCATGAGTGCGGCAGTAATGTGCGTCATCTTAAATACTGACTGAATCATGCTTAGAGGTGCGTAGTTCATTCATATTTTAAGATCACAACAAGCTCTTAATAATGATCTTATCTCTAATGAACTCTAGAATTATGTGTGACCATTTCGTTAAATTAGTGACTTTACATGAACAAAGGGCTGGGCCCACTTAGATATTGATGATTTTATTCTAACGTTGTGTACCGTAAGGTGTCGAAGCTTATAGTTAATTGCTCACAAACTCAGTTCGAAAATAGGAGAGTTGTCAGTATTGTTGTGTTTGTCAAACAATACTATGTTGTTAATGCCCTTTAATTAATGGAGGAAATGGTTAGTTAGTCTTATTGTAAAGTCTATGATCATGTTGTCATTGTCATACACAACTTGTTTGATAAACATAACCGTATTGTTTGTCAAAAATAAACTCTTCCGGTTAACCTAAAAGGCTGAACGGTTTAAAAATCTCGAATCTGTTGAAACTTTTAAACTAAAGTTTGACCGGGACCGCTGCTCCCCCCGCCTTAGGACTGCGCGGCGAGGCGAGGCAGCGTTGACGAATGAGTGACCTGCACTGCCCCCCCGTCTCGCCGCGCACCGTAAGGACTATTTCTGCTTGCAGCGCTCGGCCGCTATAGAACTGGTGCGGTAACATAGGTGGTCATCGTGTTCACGGGATTTTGTTTTCAAACTGCTTAGACAGGAAACTCTTCCATAGTACCTAAAGCGCGGAACAATGGTCCCGGTCAAACTATAACTTGTATCGTTTAGGTGAAGGATAATAATAAATAGCTTGATTGCGTTTGTACAAATTGTAGTTAATGGGGGAGGGGTGTGTTGAGTTGCCATTATAATGATTTTATATACGTTGCGACAACGGTTCTAAATATATTCATTATTTTTTATATTAAATTTAGTCAAATATTCGCTAAAGACTACGTTAAAGTATGAATCTCTAATAATGCAACTCGTATTTGTTTTCTAGAGAAATTAAACTATGGAGTTTAAAACGATAAAATTGGTTCATACTTTATTAGTTTTTATCATAATGACGTTATTTATTGAATTAAATTATTTATGAGTTGATTAATTGTCAAAAGGGCTGCAGTTTATTTCATATTTTTTATGTAACTTACAATAAACTGTAGATAAAATTAATTTAAATGTGAAAATTGCGATTACGTTTATTAGCAAGGTTAATACCAATACGCATGAAGATGGTTTTTGTATTACAATTCATTAAACTATACATTTTTTTACGAAAATATTTCATAATAAGCAATAAATCTAAATTAAATAGTTTTTGTCTACAAAGCTTCGAAATAGTTTTGGCTAGAGTCTTAAATAGAAACATAATATAATGGTTGAAAACCATTCTTTATCGAGTGTTGGTCTCATATCTAGTTAATCCTTATTCGTATTTTAATGAGAACATTCCAAAATTACTATGTCGAGAATGGCAGATTTGGTCAAGTCAGGGAACCGTAAAATTACTAAAAAAATAATTGGCGACAAAATACTTTTTAAGCTCAAAATGTCCTATTCCTAACTAATTATTCTGTCTAATTACTGATCGATTCCCACCTTTAAATAAATGTAGCTTTAATATATTGTAATGATATAGCCTAGACCTAAATTATGATAGCTCCCGGTTTCCTGACTAGCCTAACATGACAACTTAGTTTAGATAATAGCCCAGATGTACAAAACATTTTATTTCTCAAACAATCGTTGTATACTACGTAAATATTTTTTTATTCAAGCTCGCTATTAATAGTGAAGTAACCAAAATTGTTATTAATTATTCTGTATTGGGTTGGTGACGTTGAGTATATGCAAATATTTCAGATAAAAAAAAAATAGGAAATTAATTGATTTCATATTGATATCTATGTTTATATAAATATTTGCAAAGCCTTATAGAAACACCAATATTAGTTGAAAAAGTGTTCTGCACTAGCATGAATTGTGTTGTATTTTTATACCATTTGTTTTAAAGAACACTCAAGAAAATATGTATGTTGAAGTATATAAAAGTATTAATTTTCGTTGCCGGCTATGGATTGAATTAAATCATCACAATTTTATTCAAGTTTGTGTTTAATTTCTACAAAACGCCTTATAAAAATAGAAAAAATAACACGACGTACCACCCCTCGCCTGGCGAGCTCCTAAATGTCAAAACAGACGTGTCTGGTAACGGCCTTGACGCGGCTCCACCCCTTTTTGGACTACACACAAAGCTTCTTTTACACTGAAGTCGACCCTCTAGTCCGTGAGCCAGCAACAGGTTTTTTGGACCAATTTCCGCTCAAGCGATAACTCGTGAAATGCTTCAGAGAGTTGTATTGAACAGCATGGTGAACGTCAGCTGCCGCTCCGTGGGTGGGCGGGGCAGAGGCAGCCTCTCAATCACGTAAAAAAAAAATGTATTCAATAATTTCCACCCGATTGAAAATTTGTTAAATGATAGTTAATCAAAGCAATTATTTGAAGATAAAAAAGTCAGCTGGCCGTACCGTGGTGGATTATACGTCAGCTGGTCACACGAACATGCAAAAAAAAAAAAAAATGTTCTGTGATGTTCTCTCACTTGAAAATGTGTCAGATGATAGTTTACATGCTATTTTGAATAAATAAAAACGTCAGCTGGATCTATGTTGGTGGAAAGGTCGTCAGCTGATGCAGTAAAAGGTGGAGCATGTGAGCGCCGATCGCTCGTATTAAACGAGCGACGTATTTAAATAAGCGATCGCGCCTGGCTCCTATGCTCCACCTTCCACTGCATCAGCTGACGACCTTTCCAACACAACACAACAAATTAAACATTAATTAGCAGCTAATGGGCATATAAAAAATAAAACACATTTTATTATAAACATATAATAATAAAATGTCTTTCACAAACCAATATAAAAATATGATAAATTATAAAACATTACAACGAAATACAGAACGTATTCAATTAATTAATCAATCGTTTGTCTTAGTAATAAATATAGATAACTAATGTTCAATCAAGGCTTAGTTATAAAAATAAATAGTTCTCTACACAGCTCATTCATTCGCAGCGACAGAGACTGATCTAGATATGGGCGCCAGATTCCCTGGTTTGGGCGGCAGCACCGGTTTCTCCAACACTTCGACATGATCAACTATCCCCAGACTTTCCTCAGCGTCGTCGTCGATATACTCCGGAGACTCCACTACACTCCTGTAAAAAGATTATTTCCTATTTTATAACTAGCTGTACCACCGGCTCCGCTTGTATTTGGGTAAGGCCGCCAAAATTGTCAATTTTTTGTGTGACATTTCTGTCGTTTTTTTTTTGCAGTAACTTTTGGTTAAATTACTCAATAATTTGTAGAGAATATCTGAATTATATGTATACCGTCGAAGAATTAGATGATAGACCCCGGCTATGATAATAATATTTTTACGAAAACCCTTGAACTGAGTTGTTTTTTGATAGTTTTAAATATAACATTGGCTTTTACTTTTGTGTTACGATTTATTTGTGTGACGAATTTTTACCCCAAAGCTACTATTTATAGTGCCTAAGTGCAAAACGCAGTATTAATGTGGCAACACCGTAATCTATAAAAAATTAAAAAAAAATGCAGCAGTCATTGTTTCGCCAGTAAAGAAGCTTAAAGTGCGAGTCACGTTATTGTTTGTTTGTGAAAAAAAATGATTTAGTGTGATTTCTGAAGTAAGAAACAGATATTTTAATGTTATTGTATTATATTTGACAGCGATGAGGTTAAAAGTATACTTAGAACCGCCGATTAGTGCCTAATTGTAATAAATAACCGAAATATAATCTAAAACTGTTGTAAAAATTTAGCTTTTGTGTTGCATTTGTATTACGCCTGTGTTACATTTGTGTCACTTTTGCGTTACATTTGTGTTATTGTAACACAAAAGTATGTGTTACGTAACACAGTAGATCTATAAAGCCGCATGCATAGTGGTATTTGTACTGATTTTGTAGGTATGACAAACTCAGTACTTACATACCTACTTTTTAATAGTGAAAACCTGCCAAGTGAAGTAATTGAGTATGTTTTACTAATTGAGTATGTTTTACTAATTGAGTATGTTTTTCTTCTATTGAAATATAATCGCATATAATATGACAATGCCGTTAACTGCCGCTGAACTACAGAAAAGATATCGTGAAAAAAAAGTATGAATCCTGAAAAATTTCAAGACCATAGGAAAAAATACTGAAAGAACATTACCGTCAATATAAAAATAAAGTAGCCAATTACAACGAAGAACAGAAAGATAAATTACGAAAAAAATGGAGACGATATCAAAAAAAAAGAAAATGCGCCGTCAATATCTCAACAACACGCCATGAAAAACCCCAATCAATGTATTACCGATATTCAAATATTACATAAAACCGTCCAATTTTTTTTTTATCTAGTGTTATTTTAGGTTATTTATTTAACCATTATGAAACCACCTTTACCCAAAACATGTGTTACTTTTTGTGTAACGGTAACACAAAATCTGTTGTGTTACTTTTGTGATATAATTGACAATTTTGGCGGCCTTACCCATTTACAAATATTAACTTAAGCTATGTATGTGCGTAAGGATTGAGGAACATAATCTTGAATCCAAACTAACGTTATTAAGGTTTTTAAGGCACTAAATCATAATATCACTTTTCGAAAAAAAAAACCCCTTCTTTGACTAACTGTATCTTCGCAACCAATAGGCCTAGAGTGTTTGGGTTGGGCTCAGATTGTAGCAAATTTTGCTGGCTTCACAAAGATCTAGATTAAAAAAAAGATGCACTAAAACGTCCTTTAGGTATATTTTCAACGGGAATCGATTGCCGATTCCCGGCCACCATAGGCGCGGGCTTGCGGACGGTGAGCAATGGGTAGCTCGCCGTCCGGTAAGGACCAAGCCCGGGTCGACGGCGCGTTGTGTTCCACGCGCGCCTCAAAGAGATGTCAGCCAATGAAGGGGTCCGATGAGACCATTGCCTGCCTGCCACAGGCAACAGAAGGAACACGGGTGGGTTTTAGTCAGTAAGAGTCTGACACGCCCTCCTGCTCCACCCAGAGCGGGAGAAGTCATTTGATGATTTCCCACCCAAAAAAAAAAAAAAAAGAAGTATATTTTGAAACACTATTTTAAAATCAAAAACTGAAACCAGAATTTCGAGCCAGGTTTTCAGAGTTGCAAAAATGGGTATAAACTAGTCAGTCTCTTAAGGGACTTAACCACATAAAAAATCGTAGTTACATGCGCGTTTTCCTTTTTTTTTGTCGATTTTGGCTTTGCTAGTAGTAGACGTTTGCGAGTCTATTTTCTTTAACGTATTCAAAGACACTGAACGAGACACAAAATAAGTTTTATTGTTATATCGCCTATGGGCTTTAAATGTCCCTCAAAGGGTTAATATATTTTTATTTCATTACGTATAGCTAGTAGATCATACATACCCATCAATGGTTGTAGTAGAATTTTGTTGGCTGTAGACATAACCGGATCGGGTGAATTCTGACATGTCCCTGCAAGTTTTATGATCTAATTTAAAAAAAAAAGTTCAATATGGTAGCATACATGGATACTGATAGAATTATACATAGACAAGCAGTATGCATAAAAGCATCCCAGCACTATAGTTTTTGTAAAACTGATGTAATTTTGACTTGCCTGCTGCGTACGTGCCATCCATTGCTGCATTGCCACATAAAATAAGGAATAAGCACCCATAAAGCAAATATGTATAATTATATTGCATAAAGGGAGTTCAAGGTATGGGAAATGAAAAAGTTTTACTGTTTTACCAATTCCGTTTTATTTTTAGGCTTACACATTCTTGTATACTAACATTACTGATAGCTAGCATCACCAAATACAGTGGAGTAATACATAGTTATTCATTTATTAGATAGTTCGATTTCACGTTATTTGTTAAGAAAAGAAAAACTTCTATTTGATTTCAAAATAAAAATCTAAAAATTACGTAATCAAAAAATTCTTGAATAAAGCCCTTAACACGTCTAACAAAATAAAAATTTACAATAAAAAATATTATGATTGTAAAATATCGTTGTATTCCTCGGGAATGCCTATTCTAATAAAACGCTACAAAAATATTTCACAGAATATAACTTAATAACATAAGAAAATATACATTTCTAAAACTAATAAATTGAGAATGAAATAAGTGTTTAAAATGCCGATGAAGGGGAATGCAGGATATTTGAGGAATGTAACATATAAAGCTACACATTATTATTCATATATTTCTGTAATGGCGTTTCATATTTAGATTATCACATAAACAATTCCACATACACATTTATTGCCAATTCCCACACATAATAAGCCATTAATATCTTATACATTACAAAGAACTCAACGGTAGACAGACAACCCAAACATAGAGAGATATGGTTAAATAAAATAATACATTCTTATAAGAATGTCAACGAGTTTTTGGAAGCCAAACGAATTAAACAGAATATTTTAATACCTATATGTTTCTCTTATCGTATCAATTCTCGGCTCACTTAAGTACCCCAAAATTGGTTTACATGTACTACGTAAAATTTGTTTTTTTTTAATATATAAAACACAATGTTACTTCAGTACATACAACCGCCATTTCGTGCTATCATAAACTCAATACAATTCGTTGTAAAAATGTATAAAAACATCGACTTGTAGATAATACTAATCATTCATAAGTACGATTCATTTAAGCCGTTAAAATGTTCGGTTTTCTGTTAAAATACGTCATTAAATATTACGTAATTGATTTATAGCAGACTTTATATCTGATATACTTAATAAGTTACACTTAATATAATCCTTAGTTCACGTACACAAGTATTATTTATATTGTTTGAAAGTAGCGCGAGGCCGTGGATACTAAATAATTATGATAATTTATATTTTAGTTATATTATTTATTAATATTACAGCAATATCTCCCTGTATATTCAGGAAAAGCAAGCTTATGTTATAACTAAACAGCTTACATGACAAATATAACTTCATGATTATTTAAAGTTCTCATACATATTTAGTATCCGCGACTTCGCCCCATCCCACCTATCTAGCGACACAAACCCAGACGTGACGACACAAATCTTTCAAATTTGGAATGTAGTTTAATATTCAGTCGATTAAATGCTAATCGCTTTGGTAGCGTTCATAATCGTTCGTTAAAACAGTGGAAGGGACAAATTTATTTTATTAATAGCAAGGGCACATACATACAACTTCTTTTATCGATTTTATTTTTGTTTAAGAATCGATTAAACAAAGTCATGTAACTCGATGGATTCAACGAGTATGTCCCAGCTTTTATACTGAATATATGTTTTAAAGAAGGCAGCTAAGCTCTTAAGCCAATCCAATATATCTTAGGTTAGGTCGGATTCGCTGCCAAACACAATTTGTATGTAGCTAAATAATTGTAAATAAAACTTTTATTTTATATAGAGAACTATTTTCACTTCCATTGTACCAGTAGGTGGGTATCGTAATTATTTCGTTTAAAATATAAATGGCTGTATAATTGAAATACGGCCATTTAAAAACCTTTATAGGCCTCTTACACTTATTAGACACAAGTTATGCCATATTGAGATAAAAACCCATACTACTAGAGTATTGGAATAAATTACGTCTTTATTTTGACGTGAGGTGACTTTTCTATACCTAATTTATGTTGCAGTGTGTCGAATATTGTTAAATACATTTATCTTGTGTGAATTATAAATTTCCTTAATTATTTTACAGTGACTCATAAAATGCCTTGTAATTTTTATATGCACATCAGTACTAAAAAGCTTATCAACAGGAAAAACAAGAAATATTCAAATAGTCCCGTTGAAAAACCTTTTAAAACATCCATAAACCAACAAACTGACAACACATAGACAATTCAAAATGTAAGTATGAACCCTCTATAAGAACTGGAAACATTGACAATATGAAAAAACATCCCAACTCTATGGCAGAATACAAAATCAATAAATTATCAATCGATTTTATAAACTTACAGAGCATCAAACGAAAACTAGTAGCGTATGCGTCTAAATCAAGATGGCGGACAAATAATAATAAAAAAAAATACTTTTAAATAAATTAGCTACTGTTTTGTATAATGAATGTCAATATTCCCAGCAACCAGCAGGACGACACAGTACGACTCTTACAACACAATATACGTATATCTCACTACATACAGTCGTCTGATTGTTAAAATTCACTCTTATGACATTGAAATAAGGAAAGCATTGGCATATTGTATTTCATTTAGCTCAATTTTCATTCTTATTAAATTTTCTTCATTTTCATTTATTTTAATTTTTCAGTGCCCTTGTCAATGGTAAAGAGTAAGCAAGGCAGTTTATTACCAGAGGCCACACCACAGTGACATGTCGGAAACATCAGTGTGTGAGAGAGAGATGAAGCTACAAAGAACGAATAGCACCATCTCTCTTTCGCACTGGACCAATAATTGCTCTACAGTAACACGAAAAATACGGCTAATCTATTCTATAAAAACCTAACCGTGAACTTAGGGGTAGCGAACTGGACTTAAGCAACCGTTTGACAGCACATCTACCACAAAACTAGGCACTCAACATGGCGACCGGTCACGCATAGACATGATTTTGACGTCACACAAGTGTTACCAAATTTAGTCCTTGATAATAGATCTCCCTCTTATCATATGCAGCTCTTGATTAGTTAAAAAGAAACAAAACGCTTTATGACATTGTGTGTGTTGATATTATAGATATTTGTTGCATTCTTCCTATAGTAGAATATCTCCATAGTTTTTCTTACTTCAATGTTCGGTGAGATTTTTACAGAAAAGACGGGCATTACGTGTCATGGTAAAAACGGAACTTAGGACCAAAAAACAGAGTCCTTTTTCCCCAATCCCCTCCTGTATGTAGCAGATAAAGTTGTCTAGAATCTTACGCCTTGACGGGCGCGTCCATGGCAGGGATGTAGTCCAGCGCCATGAGACAGGCGAACACCGTCATGATCATCTTCGGTTTGCGCTCCGTGATGTCCTCGGGCAGCGCGTACACGCGAGCGCCGCAGCGACGCGCCATTGAGATCGCGTATTTCGCGTTGGCTAGGTTCTCCTTTGGACAAATAGGTTTTAGTTTAGTATTGGTTTTTATAAACGAATTTGTAATCAATAACATAACATCACGTGTTTCCGAAGGGTTGGGCAGAGGTCTACCTGTAGCAGATACACCCATGTTTCGCCAGTTATGTTTAAGTTCCACGTAATAGGGGACGAGTCTCTTGCCATCAACAAATCCAGACTCCGGGCTGCTAATGAGAAATTCCAGATAGGAAAACCCAAGAACATTTTGCCCGACCCGGGAATTGAACCCAGGACCTCGTGCTCAGCAGTAGCGCTTGCGACCACTAGACCAACTAGGCAGTCACTAGTAAACGAATTTGTTTTTGAACACAACGACATAACGTTAATCCCTAACCTTTGTAAGTTTTTTAATTAGAAACGACGAAAGAGATTTATCATTTATTTTCAACATGGTTAATATATAAGATCAGGGAAAAACTAATATAATACGAACATTGTTTGTAAAATTTTAAAACAGTATTGATCAATCAATACAGTTTTAAAAATTGAATCAAATCTCACCTCCAATTTGCCTCCGGGCAGTACAAGGTCGTAGTTGATGGAGCCGGGCTTGATGGCGTCGATCAGGTCTATCACCACCTTGCCATCAGCCAATACCTCGTCCTGGGAACACAATAATACCACACATTATTATTTAGTACCTGGTCGACCGAGTCTACTCTGGTGAAAATAGAGAATGCTCATTTAATAGCATAGGATGGTTCATAGTAATTCCATAGTATAGTACATACTAATTCCGTGCTGCCATGTCATTATTCTAAGGTAGCCAACTTTGGGCGACGTGAAAATACGGAGAAAACGAGTTTTCCCAGATATGAGACCTAGCTAGATCGAGTTTTCACCCAGTAAACACATATATTGCAACTTTCATCGAAATAGAGCCGTTTCCGAGATATTGATTACAAATATATAATATATTTAAATATACAAATATTGCTAATTTGATATTGGGTCCCCACCTATGAAATTGGCGTTTTTTTCTCACAAATAGAGAACCTCGTCACTTCTATGATTTAAAATATTCATCATAGACAACTGCCAATAGTAAAAAAAAATTATTAATTATAGTTTTCTAAACATAAAAAAATACCTTAAAAATTATTCCTCTCTTTGTTAGCAGAAATGACCACTATTTGTTTTAAAACTTAGCCAAAACTTATTTTTGTCGCTTAATCTAAGTGGCATACGTTATCTTAGTTTTTAAACATTAGTGCATACAAGTTTTAAAACATTAGTGTTCATGGTTGTTAAATAAATTAAGAAAATGTTAGTATGAAAAATGCAACTTCTTTAAAATTCCCCATACAAAAGGCTGATTTCATAGGTGGGGAAACCTAATATTACGTAATAATATTATTTTGTAGATTTCGTTTCTGCGATTGATCAAATTGTTATTCGTGACTGCGTGTATATTGTAAGTAGCAGAAACCGTAATTACTCACGTCTTTTCCGAAGGGGGTAGGCAGAAACTACAGAACGTCACCTGCTACGATTCTTACGTACGCCTTTTGCCTAGTTTACTTTTCGTAAACCGTAATTACTCAAATGTTTTTGCTATTCGACCATCGCAGTCAGTCACGTTGTCACGTCGTTTTGCCATTTAACGAAAGAATACCCCCGATGTAAGTTCTTAACCAAGTCACCAATTGTCCCATAAAAACAGAATGTTAAGAGCGTTCATCCAGAAAGTTGGCTACGTCGCAAATAGTGGTCAAATATTGTTTATGAAATGCAATAATAGGGATGATGCCTGGGTCAAAAAAAAGAAATTCTATTTAGTCCGTCAGTCGGATAATAATAAAATATTAGACACGTATTTTTTGCTTTATCATATTAATGAAAAATGACTTAGATACAACGCATTAAAGTTCGGGAGTGGGGGTTGATACGTCACAAGTATGGATAAAATCTACATACAAGTGACGTCATGGCACATTATAACTCAATGTATCGCCGTAATCTTTTGATAACGTAAAAAAAGAAAAAAATACGTGTGCGATATTTTTTCATAATCTATATTACGGACAAAAAACATTTTTTTAGTCATCATCCCTCACCGAATATTTAGTTTTAGATGTAAAAAAAAGTATTTGGAAACTTTCCAAATGCCTTTTTTACACCTAGAACGGCTACAACATCAAATTCAGTGTTATGATTGCAATTCCTTATTAATATTCTACACTAGTTAGCCATATTTCATATTTCCATACAGTAATATCGCCAAATTAATCAAAACAGCGAAATATATGACAGTTATTTGCAACGTTGCCCACTTTCTGTATTTAAACACTATTAATGTTCCAAATAATATCGTACCTGGAAACTCCTGATAGCGGATGACTTGCCAGCATTGCTGAGCTTGTTGTTGACCCACTGCACGATCTCCTTCTCGATGATTGGGTTGCCAGTGTTCGCCAGTCGCGTCAGAACCGACAACGTGTACGCGCGCATAAGTTGCCATATCAGCGCTGTAATAAACAATATTACAGATTAGAAAGATACATTTTTTTTTAAAAGAAATTAAGGAATTTGTCAAACGTAAACCAAAGTCGGATATCGATAGTTTAATACGATAAAACAAAAATACCAGATTTTCTCAACTCATACTATAACTAAAGCAGGGCTCGGAAACCGGGTAATTTTCCAAACCGGTTTTGCTCATTGACCTCGAACCAAAAACGATTGCGGTTTAGGTTACCGGTTAGTGGGAGAAACCGTTTTTTATAAATTCCGATTCTGTTGAACGAATTTAACCGGTTAATTTGAGTTTCGACGGTATAAACCTACAATAACAAAGCTCTCGCTCTACGCCAACAAATGCGCAAATTAATGTGAAAAACGGCGGCGGTGGGCGTGCGTCTGAGTAAAACGGTTTATTCAGGTTAGTGCGAGTTTATAAATTCTATTTTCAGTAATAATCGGTACTTAACCAAAATTATTTAGGTTTAGTCGAAACCGTTTTGGTATTGATCCAGTTAATCTACCAACGGTTTTATGAACAATAATAACCAGTTTCCAGACTTGAACTAAATTACCAGCGGTCATTTACCAGTATACCCCTCACGTCGTTGAGTTTCGCTAGCTATTTTAATTTGATCCTGTATATTTTTTTCTGTATGTACCTAGCGTGAGCGTGGCGTTGCCCTCGTTGATGTCTGCGCCCGCGATGCCCACGAGCGAGAAGCCCAGCTGCCTGCCGAGCTCCACGGCGTAGTTGCAGTTCTCCAGGCGCTCCATGAACTTGCGCAGCTTTGAGAATTGACGGTGCACCTGTAAACACAAGTTACATTATTAAATCATTTTAATATTGAAACGTTAGTATGTGGGACGGTAGATAAACACATAGTTCACAAGTAAACAAGCATGCAAGAAACTGCCTTCTAGCTGATTATCATGATTTCATTTGACTACAGAGCATCTCATAAAAAATTCAGATTCATTCCCCAAACGGTATTCTGGTAAAAGTTTTAGTCATGTCAAGTACGGACAGCAACATATTGGTATACCCCATTTTTAAGGCATTTGTGCCTTCGAAACTGCACCCTAATTAAGCAACACACTTTTAATCAAAATCCCATAGATTTTGAAGGTAATTGATAAGCCATTATTTCATGTTCTAAAAATTCCTCTTTTCAACAACGTAAATAACGCAATTAATGTTGTTAAACCGTTAGTAGCAACTGTCAGAGAGGCATTGCCACTGTAAGCGCTTCGGTAGCCCGCGAAATTCAATTCATTCTTTCAATTTACTGTAACAAATATAGCTTTACAACTCCTTAAGAGCCCATACTACCTCAGCTTAAATTCACTTTTTATCTCGCTCGCACCATACTGCTCGCGGACTGAGTGAGAGCGAAACGGAGTGGGGCACTGGCGGCTCCAAGGCGCCAGTAGTTTAGGTAATTGCTTTTTACGGTGAAAATAATGGTCATTAAAATAAAATAAAAAACATAAGACCTGCTATATAGTTAGTTCAATTAGTATGCAAAGTTTCAAGATCTAATTTGAAGTATTTTGTGAATACCAGGGCTTTATTGTTCGGTTTGGAGGTAACTTTAGATTTTTTTCTATAGAGAAAATTTTATGGAATCGTGTTTTCGATAAACATAGTACAATTAACATTAATCCTCAACTTTACCATATATTTATTTCAAAATTAATGCTGAAGTATTTTTGGCAAAACGGAGGATCATGCTAAGCCATTTGAGGTAGTATAGGCTCTTAAGCTAGAATTGGCCTCAAATGTCATGATTTCATGAAAAAGTTATGCAATAGATCAATTCCAACTTAGAGAGATGTATTAATGATTCAAATGATTATAATTCTGTAAATAATATTTGATAAGGTCGCAAATCGTATTGTGATCAAGACACTGACCTGCAAATTGCAAAAAACTTCAGAATACTTGAATTTCGCGGCCTACCTTAGAGCACGCCTTCAGATACTCATATCTTACCTTCTTCCAGTTAACGATGCCAGGTTTGATGATGTCATACAGCTGGAAGATGACCAGGCCATCGGTGAGGTCCGAGTACAGCCAGTTGACGTGCGGCGCTACGCCCATTGAGTTCATCCAGTTACGGTACGCTGCGGACAAAAAGTCATTGTTTATATCTGGATGCTATTTCAAATTACCAAAAAAAAATGCTCTAACTGCCCTAATACCCCTCACCCAGGATTCATGATCTCTGACGAAAGTGCCGTCCGTATGACAGAAAACTGGACTAAACAAATATTCAATCAAAATATTTTACTTTTAAGTTAACCCCACTGAATAAAGTAAACAAGATTAGTTATTTGCATGAGTCAAATATACAATGTGGAGCAGGACGATTGACATTCCTCAAAACCACATAAAGAGTGTCATGTTCTTTACCCGTATACAAAAAATCAATCAAATCCAATGAATACTTTAGCCACAGGAAATTATTTTTCATTTTCTTATTTTTCAACATGATGTAGATCTGAGTCCGTAATAATAGGTAAACATTGTAAGGTCAAGAACCTGTGCAAAACGTACGATTCTATCCTCTACGTCTCAATATGCTTGAGAGACAGAGAAAGGTGTCATACGATTCCACTCTGACGCGCCCCGCCCAGTAGAAAGAAAAAGAAATATTACTTACGCAAATTATGCATTAGTGGTGCATAGACAATTGCGAGTGTGTGTGTGAGCGGAACTTTTTCGGCAGTCTCGGGACTCGGTCACAGTCAGTGCATAGCGGCGCCCTTTGAGGAGCGCACACGGCTACATTTTTTATCACGAGACGAGCCGCGCGCGCATTTTTGTGATTTTGTGAAAAAATTGAGTTGTTATTTGTGATTAAAGACTGTGACTTTTGTTCAGTGTTAGTTTAATATTAGTTAGTTAATTAGGTATCGATGTCGCTTGTGCATAATGAACAACGGTGGAAACCTTGAAAATTTATAAATTTGACTATTGATGTAAATTATGATTGTGATGTTATATTATGTGATTAATTATTCAATCAGTGATCTTTTAATTAACAACGCGCAACTTAGTGAGTTTATGCCGCTAATTTGTTGTTCTCCGTCTAAACTACCTACCCACGTCCACCTACGCCCCGCACCGCAGCGCAGGCGCCGCCCCCCGCCGCGACCCGCATCGGGCCGCGCAACAGGTTAGTGACTTTTCGTAGATAAAGCGTGTTTACTTTTTATGCAGTTGATTCTGCTATTTATTTTGTTTGAAAATTGCAATTTTTCAATTTTCCATTAACTACTAATCTTCGTATTTTAAAATGTTTCTATGGACTAGTACTGTGCTCGTTTTAATTTAATGTCGTAAGTCCAGATCCACATTGTATATAGTAAGTAAATCAATGTGTGCATACGTAGATGGGCATACACGCACGCCGGTTGCGAGTACTACGCACCTGACCTTTCTGAAGAACATCACCAATAAGATCACTATACGGGGCTGTTCAAAAAGTAATAATAATCGGTTATTTTTCTTTTTGCTCGGCGCCTATGGGATCTAGCGTGATGTTAATAGCCTGTTGCATTCCTCAAGAATTTGGCTATCAAATGCAAAAAGGTTTTTTCAAATCCGACTGGCAGTTCCAGAGATTAGCATGTTCAAACATACAAAAAACTTTTTTATTAGTATAGAAAATCTGAACCGATTATCATAACTTTTTGAACAGCCTAGTATGTCATCCTAGGGCCGGTGTAAAGATGAGATCGTAAGTTATCGATCAATCAATCTGCCTAGCCTTTTCCCAACTATATTGGGGTCGGCTTCCAGTCTAACCGGATGCAGCTGAATACCAGTATTTTGCATCGAGCGACTGCCTATCTGACCTCCACAACCCAGTAACTGGGTGATACGATACCCCTCGGTAAGACTGGTTGTCAGATTTTCGGGCTTCTGACGACCCGTAACGACTGTCAAAGATCCACGAATGACAGCCGGGACCAACGGCTTCATGTGCTTTCCGAGGCACGGAGGAGTCTCGCTATGTAAAGATGGTCACCCATCCACAGACCAACCCCGGCAAGCATAGCTTAACCTGATGGATCGACCCGTGCGGCAGTTATTACTTACCCACGCGTAAGTTATCGATGTGTATGTTATTATATATACCCTATTTTGTATTTCCCCTCTAGAATTTTCAGACTTGTTTCTGAACACACGAATATCAGCACAAGTTGTTAGTTGATTCCCTAAACAAATACACTTCAATGTTTGTACGTTACCATAACGCTTCATAGAAACAGGAGCTTGTAAGTAACGCCACATAACTGCTATTGATAGTTCTTTTATGACAGTTCCTCGACACATACGGATCACAGGGCTATCATAATTATTACCGCACTATAATTATTATTAAATGTATCGACTATTAACTGATCACTAAACTGGTGTAAACACTTTGGTGTAGTACCAATTTGACATTAATAAAGTATTTATGTCGTGGCGATTCTTCTTAGAGCAAGTATAAAACAGCTTTGCACCCGAATAAACATCTAATTTCTGAACCAAAGTACCAAATACTCCAAATCACTAAACTGACAGTCGAACTAATAAAAAATAAAAAAATCTTCTAATGTAACTTCCGTAATCCGGCTCGAACCACCATTAACGGAAAGGCAGAAATATAATGAAGATATATTATTTAGATAGCCATTCAGGTGGAAACAATAGGGTCTAATCATAGAGTATTGTTTCAAAACACTATTTTTGTGTATAAGAGTATGTGACCTCACGCTAGTATGCAATCAAAACAGAATATTTATAACAATAAACAATAATAAAATTGAAGAACCTTTTAGAACATTGCCTTATTAAATTATTTTAAAGACCGGGGCACACCTTTGACACAATTACTAGACGTAAGCAAACATTATTTTTCTATGATCGTATCCAAACTTGTATTTAACAAGTAAAACATACTTTCACAAAAACTTAATTACGTATTCTTACTTTATTTAGTGAATACTCTCGCCGTCGAAATTCTTGATGCATGCAAATAATGAATAACTTTTAATTTTCAAGTTACGGTGGTTAAGTTTTTGGTAAACATACACTATGATGAAGTAAGTTGAAAGAACTCACGGTACGATTTTCAGAGCAATATATATTTTGAAGGCTACGAGTAAAACCCATCTGATTATAAACATTCAACTGGGCGCGATCCACAGGATTTTTCGTAGATTTAAGATCCCCAGGTATTAAATACTTTAAACACGGGCGTTCAAACTTGTATGAAAAGTTTACCTTGTTAGTTCTAGTTTTCCTCCCCCATTTTCACCCTCAAACTCAAAGCATTTATTTCAATTAAACCATTTACAGGCACTTTTGAATTGTCAAGGGGCCGACCCCTTCAGTCAAAAAATATGAAGCTAGTTGCCCATTCCAAAGCGTGGTAGGTACCTATGGAGAAGAACGGGCAAGAAACTCAACGGACACTCTTTTAAATAAAAAAATTGATACATAATATTGGTTACATCATTCATTTTGAAATTATGCATGTGAGAACAATGTAGAAAGACGTGCACGTTCGTAAAACCGTCCGTACATTATCCAAAGTTGTACTCACTCTTCTCTTCCCTGGTCTCGTCCAGCTGGTGCAGTTCCTCGGTATCAGCCGTCCGCTGCAGGCCCGGGTGTTGGTTGAACAGGTTGGCCACGAACGCCAAGTTCAGCTTGTACACGCCGCCCACAACGTCGGCTGGAGTCACGAAGGCGCGACAACGGAGTTTCGCAGCTTGTTGTAACATTAGTTCCGCTCGGCGGAGGAGGTCGGTTTCCTGGAGAGACAAAACTTATGTTGAAAAGTCAGATATGAATGCCGAAATATCAAAAAAAAAAAATGTTGATTGGAAATGAAGACGGTTGTAGTAAATATGTTGCGAGATCCAAATGACTGGGCTTTAATAAGCAGATCTGGTTCATATACTTATCACTGTGTTATCCTCAAAATTCTGCCCACACCATTCGTGGTAAAAAGATAAACCAGGTAAGGCGTTTTACGTTACTAACACGTAACGAGGCACCCTAGTATCTGGACAAGCACGTATTTCGCGCGTAAACGTGCATATGGGCAGAATATAAAGATATCTCGACTACACTAGTGTCTACGCTTTTCTTGACATAATTATTCATAAAAATAATTAATTTTCATAAAAATTCACGCCACTAGTTGGCGCCACTTTGACAAGAGGTCTTCCATTTCGACAATGAATATAAAATATATGATGACGTTCATCATTCAGTACGACTAAAGAACATAGGCGCACAAGTGCCCGGAGCTGCCCCTAGCGCCGCACGTACCCGCAAGGCGTCCAGCGACACGCCGGCGTCGGCGGGCGCGATCTGGCGCATGAGGTGGGAGTACACCTCGGAGTCGGCCACGTCCTGCTGGAAGTTGGTGCAGCGGCGCGTCACGCCCGCGCTCTGCAGCTGGTGGTTCACCCACCGCAGCAGGATCGCTTCTGGTGACAGGGCGAGGAGGTCTTCGATGCGTTCCTGTAAGGTGGGGGTGTTAGCGATATGTAACTTTCAATTTCATTATATTTATTCTCATTCCCAACGTCAAACTTCTGAATATGGCACAATTCCATCAAGGTTTGGTGTGTCGAGATTCTAGAGATACTCAAGGAGATGCAAAATGTAAGCAAATTGATGAATTTATTTTATAAAAGTTCAGGAAAATCAATATGAGAAAGATTTTCTTTGTACAGGTTCAGTATCCCCTGATATTTTTTGCCTTCGTTCACCTTGTAGCCTAGTAGGGTTTAAACACCGACATGGCACAAAGCAGTGAGGCCACTGGAAAAAAAAAGTCAGTTAAGCCGTTGCCAGTTGCAACGGTGTCAAAGCTATTTACAAATAACTGGAAGTGTTGGTACTGACCTCGTCATTGAGCAGCTCAGTGAGACCGGGGCAGTGTTCCAGTGTGATCTGGTTGAACAGACCGATGCGGATGATCTGCCACAGTAAACCCAAAACCAAGTGAGGTTTACCTACAAAATTATAGAGAAAATGAGTTAAAAAATATAAAAAAGAAATACTAGCCTATTATTCTGCTGATTACACAAAAATAATATTTTAGATGAGCATAAGAAATGTTAGTGTATAGTGTAACGAGTTTAAAAAATCGTTACATGCTTCTCGTCAGTTAGTCGATTTCGGAACGTTTTTTTTGCTGTCATCGATTGTCTTTGGTGGAAGCTGTCAACTTTGACGTTCTCACTTTGGCGACGAACATTCTTGATGTAGTATTGAACTTTAACCACATTTTTTCCAATCGGGATAAATCCTGGGTATTGGCGGCCTATTGATGCCGTAAACTTCAAAAACTTTCCCTCAGGACGTGGTGACGTAGGAATAATCTTTCATTTCTCATACTAAATTATTGTTCCAGGCTTCTAAGTGATTTGTCACCCGCCTGAATTTTGTGGTGCACTTGAATTTGCCATTTGTTGGAAAAGACGGTAAGTTATTATTACACGTGGAACGCCACGCTTCCCAACGTTTGGGAATCCTGAACAATTTATTAATTCTCTGTAAATTTTGTTACAGCCGGATTGTGACCGACCCTGGCGTCTTTTCTTTTTCTTTTCTTTTCTATTTCTTTTCTTTTCGTCTTCTTTACTGGATATATTTTCTGCAGAAGACTACTACACTATATTTCTACAAGGGATATTTTTATCCCTACCTTCAACGCCACGATCCTAGAGGTTTTATTTAACCATCTTTTTTACTACCTACCTTTTTTTATCAACAAAGATGCAATAGTAATGTAAATTCAATAATAATAATAATGTAAGTAACTAACATTTTGTATTTAATTTCATAATTACTCAGAAGCTACTGGCAATCATTAAACAAGGTATTAAATGAATAAAAGAATGGAATTTCCTTTGCTAATGCAAAGGAAATTCCATTCTTTTATTCATTTAATTAGCTACCTACCGGCAGATTAAAAGTCTGACTCTCCGAAGTGTTCTATCTGGCAAAATTGGTTTATTTAAAACATACTGTGTGCATCTCCAAGGCGCCCGAAATTATTTTATTGTTTAATTTGTATATTTTTTTTATAGAACACACCATCTTTACACATTTTTATTAAATTGGGCAAGCTCCCAACACATGTGACACTCATGTACAACCCATCCATTACATTTGTCGCTCTGCGAACAGGGACTTGAAGTAGCTTCCTTGTATCTTATAAATTATTATTGCATCTTATATTTTGTAGTATTGTTTACAGAACAAATTAGATAGTTTCTGTAATACACTTTTTTTGGAATGTTGTAATTTACAACTAAGTTTTCTTGATGTTTCCTAGTAAGTAAACAATAATTACTAACATCTTTATTGTACTATTGTGTGTTTAACTTTTATGGTTACAGCTGTATCCTTTTACTCTTGCAAAATCAACATATTGTATGGTAAGACAGTTTTGTTTTGTATAAGTGACTCAACGGTGTAAAACTAAGTGCGGTGTTTCATATTTGATTTTAAACAAACTTTGGTTTAACTTAAGTAATACCTAATCATAATTTAAGTGATATAAGCTTATCCTGTAAATTATTACTGCATCTTTTCACTTTGAAATATTTCATAAAAATCAACTTGTAGGTAACTTAAAAAATATTTTTTCACTTTAACCTCAAATATTTTACAACTTGTAATATTTTACCCTGCTTTTCTTATCGTATTGTTTATTCATAATGGATAAAGAAGATCAATCTCCTCTGCCTCTTGCTAAGGATAACATGGAATCATGGAATTCCTAATGTTGCACCTGTTGCTCCTGACATGATAAATTTGACAGAAGTACCACTTCCTTTTGATCATAATGACAGAATTGCACACTCTTCTTCAGCTCTTGCGATGCACGCTTTGCCTTCGTTTAATTCTATGAATGTTTTAGTTAATGAACATATTAAAAAGAATTTGCCTTCTGCAATTAAGTTACCCGATTTAAAAAGGAGTAGAATTAAATTCGACGGGAAATCTTGTGTTAGAGAATTTATTATGGAAGTTGAGGAATATTTTTTATACAAAAACTTTGACGAAATGTTGTTGGTTGGTTCATTTACGGACTTGCTTGATGGTATTGCATTGAAATGGTTTCGCACAGTTCGCTTTCGTATTCCATCCTGGCACGAACTTAAACTTGCTCTTCTAAAACGTTTTGACAGGCCGGAGTTTGACTATTTGCTGGAACATGCACAACAACATCTTCGTACGAGGAAACAGAAGACATCTGAATCACTTCCAGATTTCATTACTGAAATAATGGACATGGCTAGTCGTCTTTCTTCGCCATTGTTTGATGTGGTTTTGGTTACTATTATTAAACATAACATGTTACCTATTTACACACCTTTTATATTTGGTAAGCATATTGATTCTGTAGAACAATTTCTTGTTCTTGCAAAGGAACTTGAAGTTTTCGTCAGCCATAGTAAAACATTTAAAACTGAAAAACCTTATATAAATTTTGTAAAAGTAAGTTTGATCCTAATAGTAATCTTAATTGGAAAATAGTTATTCCTAAAGAACATATTTTAGATACAATTCGTTCTAATCATGATGACATTAATTCTGGTCATCTTGGTATCCATAAAACTTTAAATAAATTAAAACAACACTATTTTTGGAAAGGGATGTTTAATGATGTTCAAAAATATATTCTAGCTTGTGATACTTGTAAAGCTTATAAACACACCACACAACCTCCTTTTGGTATTATGGTTAACCCTAAAAAAGTTGATCGACCTATGCTAATGCTTTCAGTGGATATTATAGGTATATTACCTAAAGCTTATTCTGGACATAAATATATTCTCTCTGTTGTTGATGTGTTTACTAAATACTGCTGGATTTTTCCTATGATAAATGCTACTACTAGAGTAATAAATAAACTTTTTGAAAAATAAATATTTCTTAAATTTAGTTGTCCTAAAATAATTGTTTGTGATAATGGCACACAATTTACTTCTAAACATTTCGTAGAATTTTTGAAAGGTTATAATATCACAAAAATATTTTATAATACTTTATACACGCCTCAAAACAATACAGTTGAGAGATATAATAAAACTGTTGAAACTTGCATAGCTTGTTTTGTTAAAGATGATCATAGAACTTGGTCTAAATATTTACCTCATGTTCAACTAGCTTTGAATAATAGTGTGAATCTAGCCACAGATTTCACACCTAATTTTTTGACGTTGGGAAGGGAACTTATTTTTGATGCTTCTTTACATCGTTTAAGTGACTCTATAGATAATTTAGATGAACTGGAAGTTTCCCATAGAAGTCACTATGCTGATTCTCTTAATTCACTTAGTGAAATTTTTGTTAAAGTTCAAACTCATTTATTAAAAGCTTATCAGCGTAATGCTCGCTATTATAATAAAGGTCGCAAAGTCATTTCTTTTGATGTGGGCGATGTCGTGTGGAGAAGGAGTTTCGTTCAATCTCATGCACCTACTTATTTTTCAGCAAAACTTGCTCCTAAGTTTATTAAATGTAAAATAATTGAAAAAATCTCTGATAATGATTATAATCTGAAAGACCTTAATAAGGGTACCGCTGGTCGTTATCATGTTAAGGATATAATTAAATTTTAATTTGGTTGCCAAGTGTAAGTCTTGATTTTGATAATTTTGTTTGAAGGCCGCTTATGATAGTGTGATGTATGATGGGATGAATGATAGGTTATCAGCGGTTTGAATGAGAATGTATGTTAGTTAACTTCTTATAATTTTATTGAATTTGATTTCTTAACTTTCTAAAATACAACTTAGGACCTTTTAATAACTTTTCCTACCCACACGAATACGTTTCTCATATCAAAGGATCTTATTCTTATTATTAATATTTTGTATATGTATCTTATTAATATTTTTATACATATCTTATTATTATTATTCTTTTATACAGTCTTGTATACGATTTTTATGTATACATTTTTGTATAAAATTTCTTAGTTGTTACCCACTGCTTGTGTACGCTTTGTTTTCACTTGTAGAGGTTAACCTATTTTTTTTACGGATCTCGGTATATTTTTTTCCTTGATTTCGTTGTTTTTTTTTGCTTCTGTGCTCGGAAGGTTGGTAGTGGTGTGCCGATCACAGGATGCATTTCTTGTTCTGCTATTGTGCTCGGGATATTGGTGGAGTTGAGCCGATCACAATATGCATCTCTTGTTCTGCTATTGTGCTCGGGATATTGGTGGTGTTGAGCCGATCACAATATGCATTTATTTTCGAAGGTGTTTGTGCTCGGAAAATTGGTGGAGTTGTGCTGATCACAACATTCTTCTTTATATTTTTTGCGTCTGTAGGGATGTGGAGATTTTAAACTGTGTCTCACAGTTATAATTTGTTCTTGTTAGTCAGCGATGGTGCCTAACTGCACTCATAAAGACATTTTTTTTTGGATTATTCTCGTTAGACAGCGGCAATTGCGCCTAACTGTACTCAAATTAATATTTTTATCGTGTTATATACTGTATGTTAGTCGGTGGCTATGGTGCCTAACCGTAATCAATTCAGTATACTCTTGTTGTGCTCTTATACAATATTGATCAGCGACTATTTCGCTTGACTTATTTGTTTTTTATATGCATGTTGTTTTAAGAAATTGTCTTAGAAACTATTTTTTGTTTAGTTGTTATTAGACTTAGCGGATATCTTCCTTGCGGTATTATAATCCTATTCTTTTATAGGGTATTTTTGTTTTGTTGTTTTTGGAATTTATATTTCCTATTTTTTGTAATCTTTTTTTTTGCCTTGTTTATTTTTTAGCATAAAAGAAATTGCTTTCTTTTATTTTTTCGGGGAGGGATATAATGTAACGAGTTTAAAAAATCGTTACATGCTTCTCGTCAGTTAGTCGATTTCGGAACGTTTTTTTTGCTGTCATCGATTGTCTTTGGTGGAAGCTGTCAACTTTGACGTTCTCACTTTGGCGACGAACATTCTTGATGTAGTATTGAACTTTAACCACATTTTTTCCAATCGGGATAAATCCTGGGTATTGGCGGCCTATTGATGCCGTAAACTTCAAAAACTTTCCCTCAGGACGTGGTGACGTAGGAATAATCTTTCATTTCTTTGGTAAGATTGAATTCTTTCGGATTGATAAATTGGATAGCGTGACGAGTGCTCGATATCATACTAAATTATTGTTCCAGGCTTCTAAGTGATTTGTCGCCCGCCTGAATTTTGTGGTGCACTTGAATTTGCCATTTGTTGGAAAAGACGGTAAGTTATTATTACTCGTGGAACGCCACGCTTCCCAACGTTTGGGAATCCTGAACAATTTATTAATTCTCTGTAAATTTTGTTACAGCCGGATTGTGACCGACCCTGGCGTCTTTTCTTTTTCTTTTCTTTTCTATTTGTTTTCTTTTCGTCTTCTTTACTGGATATATTTTCTGCAGAAGACTACTACACTATATTTCTACAAGGGATATTTTTATCCCTACCTTCAACGCCACGATCCTAGAGGTTTTATTTAACCATCTTTTTTACTACCTACCTTTTTTTATCAACAAAGATGCAATAGTAATGTAAATTCAATAATAATAATAATGTAAGTAACTAACATTTTGTATTTAATTTCATAATTACTCAGAAGCTACTGGCAATCATTAAACAAGGTATTAGCAAAGGAAATTCCATTCTTTTATTCATTTAATTAGCTACCTACCGGCAGATTAAAAGTCTGACTCTCCGAAGTGTTCTATCTGGCAAAATTGGTTTATTTAAAACATACTGTGTGCATCTCCAAGGCGCCCGAAATTATTTTATTGTTTAATTTGTATATTTTTTTTTATAGGAGAACACACCATCTTTACACATTTTTATTAAATTGGGCAAGCTCCCAACACATGTGACACTCATGTACAACCCATCCATTACAATAGTAGGGTGTTTTACTCTGTATGAGAAAAAATCTAAAAATATATTATTGAGATAGCTTATGCAAAAAACAGTCTGAAAACGTTAGTTTTAGTTCATAAAATAGCAAACTAAATTTTAAAATTAAATTCCAAGGTTTCAGCTTTTTTAATTTGTTTCATAACACCATTATATAGTAGTCGCCATGTTATTACGTCATACGGCTATGTAAACTTAGAAAGTGTTAACTGTCAACTATCAGCGTACCTTTAATCTAGGAAGTGTATAGAGTGCCGCTGGCGGCACTTTAACCGATACGGATACCATGGAGGTCGGTTTTGTAAAACGAGAACAACACAAATTTATAACTTGAAAAATATCACAGCATTTGTTTACACAGCCAACTGACTTCATGACCACAGAGCAATATGGCGTCCACAGTCGTCCAGTGTTTTCGTCAAATTACGCGCGAAATTTGAAAATGCCAAATTTTAATGCATTTTTATGGCACTTAACGATTGAATAAAAATTTTGTGAATGTTTTGGTGGTTCATTAGCACTACAGAAACTAATTGAGACACTTAATTAAAAATGGGTGTAATACCCTATTGTGCTGTCAATGTCGGAATTAAAAAAAAATCGGCCTGGGACTTAGATAATGCACAAGGTCATTTCAAATGTTGCTTCATTTTGTGACGACTTTAACCAGACAGGGTCGTCACTTACCCACACTGCGCAGGCGTTTTAACGAAGCATGACCTGCATGGGGGATGCCTATGTCCAGGAGTGTAAGTCTTTCGGCTGATGATGAAAAAGGGCCATTTGGCGTATGTTACCTTTCGCCAAGTCGTGCGCGTCAATGTTGACGATGTTGCAGCCGATGGCCTGCGAAGACACCAGCGCCAGTGTCAGGTTCTCGTGTTTGGTGTACAGGGTTAAGTTCTTCTTGTTGATCGCTCGCTCGTCTATCGTGTCTGGACATGAGTGGTTTATCACTTTGCTGTAATAGAAGAAAATTTACATTTATTTTTCATATAAAGCTGCACAAAAGATTATTCTAAACTAAAAAGGAGGTTGCTACTCCAATGACCTGTCTAAGCAGATACGCAAGATAGACAGAATGCAAGGTTGAAGATATTGCTGAATAAACTTTAAGTGACAATGAGATAGTTCCCTGTTTCTGATGAGTCAAACAGTACACAGAAGCTGCTACTGCTCATAGGCCTCTTTCAATATGGCCCGCAATGTGAGCACTCCTGATCGTTTTTTTTTCTCCTTGATCGGTTTTTATGCCGCCCATTGGCCTTTGACTTGGCTTCACATGCCGTCGAGAAATATCTCTCAGGCATGCCGGTTTCCTCGAGATGTTTTCCTTCACCGTTTTTGAAGCAAGTGATAATTATACAATACGCACATGAATCCGAAAAGAGATGTGTGGCTTGGGATCGAACTCGAGACCTATGATTTGACAGTCCGACAGTCACACGTCATGGTGTGACGTGTGACTGTAACTGGCACTGCTAATTTTCTTGATCGATGAAGCAGACTGATTACTGAATCAGTTAACCAGTAAAGAAGACCTGAATATCCAATACTTCACTCACCATAAAATAAGTCCATCCTTCAGTTTCTCATACAGCTGCTTGCCCTCGTGGTCTATCGGCAGCAGGTGCTTTAGGTCAGGGTCGTGCTCCAGGTTGCTGTTGATCCATCCGGAGAACGCCATCTGCTCCTCGAGACGGACTGAGTGAGTTGTGCCTGAGGAACGGTGGGAGTTATTTTATGAGTATTTTGTGCTCAAATCAAATTATAACGCGTATTCGTTCGAAATTTGAAATACCATTTTTTCTTTATTTCCGGCTAGTCTATCCAACGTATGGAAAAAGTTTTTTGACATTTTTGACTTTTCTAGTACTCAAACCTCAGTTGGTCAATTGAGTTTTTTGTTCCATACAAGAAACATGATCGACTGGCATCAAAAAAACTGCCCATTTCCTTGCTGACTAAATTTTTTTTCAAAATCTGTGAATGCAGATCAAAATGTCTCATAAAGTTAAGGACAGTCACCTAAGACCATTTTCCTGTAGCTACAACGGTTAAGGTAGCCCTTACTGCCCCATCTCAAAAATCCACCCTATAAATAGTATACAGGGTGGAAGGGACATCGACGCGAAAACTGATACCATGGATTCAGTACATGATTCTGAACACCCCTCCGTTGAAAAATGTCGTCGGTTATTTAAAAAGAAAAAGTTCAATACCTACGCGGTCAAAATGTATGGAACAACAGTTGTTTTTTTAAATAACTGACGAAAAATTTCAACGGAGGGGGTTTCAGAATTCCTTCCTGAAACTTCCACCCTGTATTATAAAGGTAAAATTTATGACTTGGTATGTAAGGGTAATCTTCAGAAATACTGATCCGAATCCGAATTCTTACACTTATGGGAAGTATACAGACGTAAGTCGCGGGCAGGAGCTAGTTCAAAATAATTGAGTTTCGACTTTGAGTTAAGAAGTTTTGTATTTAGGATTCTATTTATGCTTTCTGTTATGCCTGCGAGATATTTTTCGACGGCATGTGAAGTTAAGTCAGAGGCCCATGGGCGGCATAAAATGTTTACACCAGATTAGTCACTAACCACACAATAAAGAAGTTTATTTGTTCCCTATGGTATTTTTTGATTTCATATTGGCTCCAACTCGCCCGCGTTTTTTTTTGGTCACAGTGTGGAAATCTGACCATCTTTGAAAAGCGGCCAGATTAACATAGATGCAACACCTTTATTATGATAACCCTGCCAAAAGTTTGAAATAATGCTGGTGCTGTGTCCTACTGTTTTGGGTACGGTAACCGAAGGGTGCCAAACGGAGCCCTATTACTAAGCCTCCGCTATCCGTCTGTCTGTCAGCGGGCTGTATTATAAATTTCTTTATTTAAAAAAAAGTGACAAACATTGTTACATACTTTTACAACATACAGAAAAAGTGTCTTAGTTATACGAGTAGTTCCCCTGGCTCCCAAACTAAATTTATACCTGATACTTGGGACTTTGTGAGTCAGTGTTCCTCCATTATAAAAGTCGTTACGTATGTCGTTGGTTATTACAAAATGTAGTAAAAAAGAAAAAAGGCCCTTAATCATTAAATGAGCGGGAAGGTGTGTTGTGAAAGAGTATCTCATCATCTAGATTGTATATTTCTATTGCCACTATAACAACAAAAATAGAATAAAGTTAAACATTAAAGGGGGGTCCCCATACAAGAAACGTGTTGTTTTTGGCGTTTTTTGCAAAATATTGTACGGTTGTACGGAACCCTTCGTGTGCGAGTCCGACTCACACTTGGCCGGTTTCTTTAACGACACATACGGCCCCACAAAATATGCGTAGGACATCACAATAGCGTGTCTAATTGAAAATTCAAAGCAGTGCATAACTTCTTTAAAAACCATGTTATTGTTAGGTCATGCACACCACACAGTGACCTAGATTATTTAGTTTTATTTACTGTAGGTAGACTGATAAGCCCATGACTTATTTGTTTTAAATATAATTTTACATAATATTGGCATAGAATTACGAATATGGCGTTATTTTGTTATGACGAGTCAAATATAATAGCCATTATTATAAGAAATAATATTATTGTCTTTTATTAGGTAAGTATTATTGTTTTAGGTTGAAGGTATTATAGATAGTGCAATCCACGATGACGCGCTCCACTCCGCGATTACAGTACTCAAACTCAAAGCATTTATTTCAATTAAACCCTTTACAGGCACTTTTGAATTGTCAAAGAGTCAGTTAGTCAGAAAGTTGAAACTAGTTGCCCATTCCAAAACGTAGATCTCTATGGAGAAGAACTACTTATACAGAGCACTAGTTATACAGAGTACAATATGTTAAGTGTCACCCTCTGGAATTCCGCCATAATCTATTGTTAATCGGTTGTTGTTATAATCTATTGTAGAAGACCAACGAAAGTATCCTTTATCTTTCTCAAGATACCATCGTACTTTTTTATTTACCAAAATTAGGGAAGAATTTTCTTAATAATAAGTATACTGACCATCACTAGACGCTTCGCTCATGCCACCCAAATGTTCCAAATTCTCTTTTTTACTGACTGCCTGTTTGAATGTGCTGGACACCTGAAAAATAACATAATTCCTACATTAGTTACTACAAATAATTTATCAATAGCAAGTGTGTATTCCCGATGGGTTAGGCAGAGGTGTACATATAGTACACCCACATTTCGCCAGCTATGTTTAAGTCACATGTAAGAGGGGGTGAGTCCAGACTCCGGGCTGCTACTGAGAAATCACAGACGAAAAAACCCAAAAACACTGGCCGATCCGTGAATCGAACCCATGATCTCATGCTCATCAGTAGCGCATGTGACAACTAGACCAACGAAGCAGCTAATTAATTAACAATTATCAATGTTCCACTGACTCATAGTGGCAAATGATGAGACAAAGACTTGATTTGTGTTCCAAATTCTTGTAAGTGATTGATTAGGTTATCTTGAATAATTGAAGCAATGACGCATTTGGCTAGAATACTGATAATCATCTTCGGACATAACTAATTGCTATCGAGTTAATATTAGAAATCAAATAGAGTGACGTTTTGTAATTGTTAAAAACAAGAGCAGAAGAACACATAAGATTCTGGTCAGAGAAGGCAATACAGAGAGATGTGGAAACTATTGGGAGACATTTGCAGTAAGACAAAATAGGATGATTGAAATAATAGGTACAGTTTTAGTTATTGATGATGTTCTTCAGAAAGGTCAGGTGCGTAGTACTCGCAACCGGCGTGCGTTTATGACCAGATGTATGAACGTAAACGAGGCAAAAGGAGTATGTAAGGATCGTAGCGGGTGGCGTTCTATTGTTTCTGCCTACCCCCATGGGAAGGAGGCGTGACTTTATTTTATGTATGTTATGTTCTAAAGATGCATCTCTTTTTGTCCATCAAATTTAGATAAGATGCGATCAGCTTTCACCTCAAACATTTTAACCTCTATCCACATGACCATACAACAGTATTTAACAGAACATATTCATACATTAGATTACAATACGCTCTTACATTGTAGCCTGTAAAAACATCATAAAAAAACTGCGTCAGAAGACCAATGACCCGTCGTTCAACAATTGCGCTTTACAAGTGAGTGTGATTATTACAAGCAGATATTATGTAGGTAAGTACAATCATTTCTTCTCGTTTAGAATTATGATTCGATGAAATTATTTGTCTCTGATCTATCATCTAAAGATTTATTTAAGTGAAGAGCAAGATGGCAGGGTCTTTTCTCTCTTTTTCGTGTGGTTAGTAAGTGTCTGATCGTGTCAGAGTTTATACCCGCCCATGGGCCTCTGACTCGGCTTCATGAGCCGTCGAGAAATATCTCTCAGGCATGCCGGTTTCCTCACGATGTTTTCCTTCATCGTTTTTGAAGCAAGTGATAATTATACAATACGTACGTGAATCCAGACCATAATACAGGATGGATTTTTGAGATGGGGCAGTAAGGGCAGTATTTTATTATCAAATCAAATTATAACGCGTACCTATTCGTTCGAAATTTGAAATACCATTTTTTTTCTTTTTGTTCGGCCAGTCTACATCGTAAAAAGTAGGTTGGAGCCTCGTTTCCTACGAAATATATGGAAATCGTTTTTTGAGATTTTTGACTTTTCTAGTACTCAATCCTCAGTTGGTTTTTTGTTCCTTATAAGAAACAGGATCGACTAGCATCCAAAGTTTTTGATGAAAATTGTGGGGAAATATGCAATTGCAAGGAATGGAAAATAAACATAGCTTGGGTAAGATAAGTTACTATAATAATATTGCAAAAGACCTCTTGAAGTATTTTATATTTATTTTGAATGTTCTCGTTTACCAATGCCGCAATTCACCATTGAAGTCAGACTAGCGGACGGGACGGTAGAGGATTTTCAATTTCCAATCAAAATAAGGTATACAATTTCACTGCTCGGTGATCGGATCACCGAGCATTGAAATATATAGATACCTTATTTCGATTTTATAAGTATTAAATTAAATTGATTTTTTTTTAATCCTCTGCCGTCTATGCAGGCCCTAACTCGTTCAACAAAAATATCAACTAACTGTCCTGTAAGATTATTGTTAGTTTAGGATAACTGCACCAGGCAAATAGGGCATGTATTATTTTTGTATTACATACAGGTTGGTCTTTTTTACACTAGATTCCTCATGCCTTATCCGAAAATACCTCATGTATCTTCCACGATTTTTTGTAGTTTTCGAGTTATTTTATTTTTATTTGAGTGTTTTTGTTATCGTCTTGAATAATACTTTCATTATTTTACTAACGACGATATTTTCGTGGACGTCCACGTCCATAAAATGTATATAGAAATACGTGCACGTTATAACGTTATCGTGGACGTTAATTTAAAAACGTCTTCATAAATTTCCATACATTTTACATCCCTGTGTTATCGTGATGCCGATGCCGTACATACGTCGACGATAATATCGTCATGTAAGAAATTATAAAAGCGCACAATATAAACTTTTAATTGCAATACGTATCAGGCTTTTGCTTTCAAATCCCCTGACTATAATAGACTACATCTACAAACAGACAAATACATAACAACGTAAAATTTATTACACTTTCGGCCACATAAACTGGGAACCCTACTATCCAGTGTCATCTATTTGACCCCAATCATTACTTGCTTAGTATTTATCACTTTATTGACCATCTCTGAGCTAATCTGTCCCCATAAACAGTCCTGATGGCTTGTCAATTTGTTGCTTTATGAGTTTAATAATAATATTGATTTGTTTAATCGCAGTCTTATATTGAGTTAGTTGAATAAATTGAATTCGTCTTTATTGGAGGCAGGATGGCAATAATTTATAGTTATGGTCGATACGTTTATGTGCAACAGGACAACAGTTTATGTTGTGGATAGAATTGAAGATAGCACAATAATAATTAAATATGAATCTAAGTCTCATTGTCTGTATGTGACAATAGTTCCTTTTCGGGTTTTAGTAATTTTGGTCTATATTTAACTTTGTGACCAACAATTAATTCTTTTCATTTTTCAAATATGACAAAAAATCTTAAATTTATAGTTTGGCGTGATGCCGGTCCGGAACAAATAATGCTTATATTTGTTCATTCAAGACGCTCGACCCTAAAATAATATGATTTGGAGTCAGAAGCCTTGTGAATGTTTCCCTTCACACTTTTACTACGGTGTAAGTACAGTCAAATAGGACTGAGCTGAGAACATTAACTAATGGTTTGAGTCTCTTTGATTTCGAGACTGGGCTTTGTCTTTCTCAGATATTCTCAAAAGAAAAATATGTAAAAAATTGGAAGTGGGATTGGATTGGGTTTTGTCATTTGTCGAATTCACGGATAGGCCAGAATCCCTACGCAACGATTGCCCGAAGAAAGGTGTCGTTGTCGAGGCAGGGCTAGGAAACGCTGGCACGATGATTTTTAGTAGATTAGCCAGAAAATGAAAATAGAGAAGTGTGAAAGATCACGAAGGAGGCTTTTATCCAGCAGTGGGATAGTACAGGTTATACCTTATAAGGTTACAACATATTTCTACAACTCCTCTAGGTATAGTCCACAGAACGTATAAATAACAGATCCCTATAGAAATCTATGGTATAGTCAGATTCGTCAGTATAGTTACCTGTTGTCCCTTAAGATTGGTTATAAGCTCCTCGAACTCTACGAGGCTGATGGCGTTCTTCCGCGCGTCGCCGTTCATACTGCCGTTGACGCCACGTTTGTTGTTGCCGTTGTCGTAGTACTCCTCGATCATACACCGCACCTGGGGAAGAGTAATCGTGACATATTTTAGGGATGAATATAAAGTCAAAGTCAAAGTCAAAGTCAAATAATTTATTTCAATTAGGCACAAAAAAGGCACTTTTGAACGTCAAACTTTACAAAAAATAATAAAACTGATTCTAGTCGCCCATTCCAAAAGGTAGTTTTCGTATGGAGAAGAATGGGCAAGAAACTCCACCGTTACTCTTTTTAAAAAAATCATTATATCTTGTATACACTTATTATATAATTATATGTGAAGACAATGCACCTAGAATAAGATTACTATACCACGATAGGTAAAAAGAATGAAAAATGAAGGAATGACATAATTATGTGATAGATGCATGGTGCTCACATACTTACAAACATTGTAAAATTATACTATATTTCTAACATTATAATAAGTAACACTAATAATAATAAGTCAGTGTGTGAGTTCAAATAATCACAAAAAATAAAATAAAATAAATGTTTAAAAAAATAATTATACAATTAAATTAGCAACCAGTTCGATTTTGTCTAGAGACGTCGTGTCACGGGTATACTTCATTTACTGTAGGGTTAGATTCAATCTACTTGTAACTTATGTGTAGTAGTGGTGGACTATTATTCCTTTTCATTCCAGCCGAAAGACGTCCACTGCTGGACATAGGCCTCCCCCAAGCACCTCCACTTCGACCGGTTCTATGCTTCCCGCATCCAGCGGATTTCTGCGACCTTCACAAGGTCATCGGTCCACCTTGTGGAGGAGACTTCCAACGCTACGTCTTCCTGTACGCGGTCGCCACTCCAGAATGTCCATCTGTTCTGCGAGCACCCTGCCTATTGCCATTCAAGTTTGGCAATTCTTCGGGCTATGTCGGTTGCCTTGGTTCTCCTGCGGATCTCTTCATTTCTGATTCGATCACGTAGGGAAACTCCTTTTCCTTTCCCATAACAAAAAATAATACTTGGAAAGTACTTGGGGGGAGACCTTTGCTCCGAAGTGGGACAGTATGGGGTATTAAAAAAAAACCATTGCTGTGTAATGATGTGTATATGTGCTTTAAGGTGGAGACTCGATTCCTTACCATGTATGTATTAATTTTCCCATAACACTTACACATGGGGAATGTGTAAGAGTTATGGGAGAATCTCTGACCAATTAGAATTGTTAGAAATTTTTCATTGTCCATGAGAATATTCTATAAAATTTATTATGTAACGTATTTAATGTATTTAAAAACTGTGTGAGATTATTTACCTTCCATTGTGGAATTTTGTAACCAACACTGTCGAGGGCTTCTTTTAACTCTTTCAAATCAATGTAGCCGCTGCTATTTGTATCCAACTGAAACAAGAAAAAATAAACTAAATTAATATTTTTGGTCACAATAATAAGCTCGTGCCTACTTAATTTTACATAAATAGCAATTAAATTGGAACAAACAGACATGTTTTGTTATTGTGTACAATAAATATAAACTTTCCATAGTCAACAATGGAAAACCAAATGTTCTGAAAGTACCTACATAATTTTGCTAACACGTAAACTGTATGTACCTGAAATAACTGAAAGTCACTCTCGTTTTCAAGCGCATATTATTATTAGTTAAATTAATCACCAAAACACATAATTCTAATTTAACGGAGTGTAAAATTAATTACAAGTTTCGATCTTTACACTGGCGGCCAGAAAATTCTACACATTTTCACGAGATCGTGAAGTTTGTGTACGGATAGCGGTGAAGGGATCCCGGCCTGGGGTTGTCACGCGTAAACAAATCCTAATGTTTGTTTACCGGGTCTGTGCTGATTAAAAAATATGACACTGGAATGCTAGCGTGTAAGATATTGACTTTATTCAAAACTTGGGGTCGTGGGGTGTGGATTTATGTTTATTTTTTCTAAAGGGTGGTTAAATTTTAAGGTAAAACTTGGTTTGTTTTACTTAACAGGAGTATTTTTGAAATAGCGAATTTCTGACTACTTTATATTATCTTGATTCTAAAATTATACTTTTGATAAATCAATTAACACCTACTGTTCAAGATAATCACCAGGATGATGGCTTCATATGAATTAATTGAAATTTTATACAAAACGACTTGACTCACTGATTAAACAATAAAAAAGTATGATTTAATCTTTGATTTTGACAGCTTGACGGCAAAAAGCGTGATTAACTTGGGTTTATTTATCTTGTGTAAGCTATTCTATTCCATGACCTTCATAATCACCCAATGCTAACTGCTGCACGTGACTTGGCTTGGTTTTTCCTGTTTAATATACTATCATTTCTCATACGGACTGGATGCGGAAGGCAGTGGACTGCAATAGGCTGATTTAATTATTTGATTTCTCATAGTTAGCTATAGCCTGTCATACGGCACCCTAAATAAAAGGGCCCAACTTTCTTCCTGTAAAGGCCACCGCCTTCTTTTTGCAAGAACCGACCATATGGCAACGAACTACTAAATCCGAGTACAAATAAATAACAAGAAATTATTGGCCTCGGCGAACCTTTTTGTAGATGTTCAAGTACAAGACATACGTATTTATGGTAATGGAGATTCACTGCTTGTATTTATTATTGCAGAACTCGTATAAACAGCTTTATAATAAAAAAAAACATGTTTGTTTATACCAAGAAGTCTGATATTCGTGGTGGGATATCTGCCTGGCTGTTATGACGTAAGAATTGATTCTGATAAGGATCTCATATCATGGATTCCGTGATAAAAAATCGACGATGACGGGTCTTTGAAGCAGATATAGGTCGTTTGTTTCGATATAACGATAGTATTTTGTCGATTTTTGTTTCTAACGAGTTTTTTCAATCTGATAATCAAGATGTCTAGAAAAAGAATCATTTCCAGAAATCGTCATACCATCGATAAAGCCTAATTTAAGAATGACATAATGAACAGCGCTCGTGGGCTTTGGAATTACTACTAGACAATCAAACAATTGTATGTTTATTTAACAGCGTGGTGATCCACAACTACATTAGTCACCAGTGATATAACTATTGAGATGAAAAGATTATAAGATGGCGTCATAGTTTCGTAAAAACGTGATAACTGTGATAACCTAGTAGAGGATTAGGGCAAGATAATGGGACATTTTCAGGATTATTACGCGTTGCGTGATATCAACAGCTGTGTCTAAAAAGCGAGTAGATATTCGGATTGTACGACTCTGAACCGGAGTCACTGGCATAGCTCGCAAAGTTAGTAAGTAGCAGTGGGCCGGGCAAGTTTATTGAAAGACCAACATCCGTTGGAATGGGCGCAGATCAGTACTAAAGACCAGGAGTTAAGACCGCATAAAGTCAAAGGTAGCTTAGGACTTAGCTAGATGACCAACGGCCTTAAAAAAGGTGCAGGCAGGCGGAGAATCGGGTATTGTAGCGCAGCTTGGGAGACGCAGTGGCACGTATATCCAGCAGTGGACTGTGATGGGCTTGTTGTTAGATTAATTTATGTATTAGTAGCAAAAATTACAAGTTCCAGTACTTTCGCGAAGAAAAATTTTGTGGTAACTAGGAATATTGCGATTTGTTTTCTAGAAATACTACTTAATAAAGAAAAAAATGTGTTATCTCCGTATGGCCATCCATTGTACTACTTTAGTCTGGATCATTGTTATTAACTGTTACGTATCAACATTCGATTTTTCAATAGATGGTAACAATTATTACAATAGGACTGCTTACTATCCATATTGTTTTAAAATTCTTTCGTACAATTCTTTGGCTATTTATTTTATGAATGAGTCACTAGTAGCAAGTAGACCTGGCAGTGTGTGCATGTGTTGGCAGTTGAAGTAAACTGCAAAGTATTTTATTAAATATATCATTTATTGCTAACACTCCACAACAATGCAACTACAAATGCAATATTTACCTCTTTCCGTATTACATCATAGTTTTTTTTGTAGTATAATTATTAACGGTAAGTTTTAATAGCGTGTATCAAATAAATAATGTTAATGCGTACACGCTCTGTTTCCGACGAAATGTGGAAGCAAGGTCAGCGTTACGTGTTTTTAACGAAGACAGCATGAATGACCGTTGAAATATAAAGACGTGTTTACTATATTTGCAGAAGTATTTGCATTAACATTGTAGGGACAAATCAACGAGATATAAAGGGAAAATAGTAGGAAAATGTAATTTTAAAATCACATTATCCTAATGAGTAGTTAATTTCATAACGGAAAACGAACAGAAAATACTAAACCATCATATAAATAAATAAAATATAATTTTCTCGGTAAAAGAATCATTCCAATAAAATCAATTTGCTAGATTGATATGGAGAAATAATACATTTTCTTCACTTATCAATTCTTTACAGCAGATCTATCAAACATAATTTGTGAATATAATTTGATTACAACAAACGTCATACGATAATGACTGTAATAAATTAATTTGACGGCAATCGTTCCGAAAATATATAAAATGTTAACAAAACAATTATTTAGCGGATGATTAATTAATTTGTTGGAGTCGATAACCCTGAGTGTTTAATTGAAAGTTGACCTGTGGCCCATTTTTTTTGGTCGGATGTGTAATTTGACACAGTTTGTCAAGTTGTCTATTAATTTTTGTCATTTTGTATAAATATTAGAATTAATGATTTTGGAGGTGTGACAGACACATCCAAATATAAACGGAAATAAAATATGTAAGTCAGAAAATATAATAACTATAATAATTATTATGCAGTTCTTCAAATAAAAAATTACCCTCGTCACGGAAACGTAGAAAATATTCAAGTGAATTAGATTCCATCAAACTTGTATTTAATCTATTATCAGTTTGATTTCTGTGAACACTAGCGCGACTTATGATAACACTCACAAATTACACATTATGCTGATTATTATTTACTGGTTTCCTCCAGCGGCTTCGCCCGCGTGATATCTTTATAAATTATAGCCTATGTTACTCAGTGATAATCTATTGGTGAAAGAATTTTTAAAATCGGTCCAGTAGTTTTTGAATTTATTCATTACAAACATACAAAAAATCAAATCTTAAGGTGCATTGGCGAATACCGCTTAAATACCTTCTGTAGAATCAATACAGAATTGAGTTCTTGCCACATTGAATTGAAGGAGAAACGAAGGCCTACCAGTATTGGAATCTTTCCCTACTGGCGCTAACCACACACATACATACACATATTCCCGGCTTGATTCTGGATGATGTGTGGAACTGCCGGAATAGCACATGCCGCGAGAAGCAAGCCTGATGGCAACGCCCATTTTGTTAGGGGACAAAATACAGAGGAAGGTTAAAAGCTTCATCTTCTGTTTCGTATGGTTAGTGACTAAGCTGGTGTCAAAGTTTTGATGCCGCCCATGGGCCTCTGACTTGGCTTCACATGCCGTCGTGAAAAATATCTTTTAAGCAGGTTTCCTCACGATATTTTCCTTCACCGTTTTTGAGGCAAGTGATAATTATACAATACGCACATGAATCCCAAAAGTCAGACTTGCGTACCTTGGGTTCGAACTCGAGACCTATGACTTGGTAGTCCGACGGTCACACCACTAGGCTATCATTGCTGTTAAAAGCTAGGATGATGATTAGGTCTCTTCATAAATCTACAGGTTCAATAGAGAGAACTTTACAAAAATCTGACAGTCTTACCCCCGAATACTGAAAAGTCACTCAAAATTTAAGTAGCACTTATATTTAACAGATACTCAAAAGTGACGTTTGACAATACGAAATCTAAAGTTTAGGAGCTGCTCAAATGTTAAGCAGCCCTTAAATTTTGAGTGACGTTTCAGTATTCGTGGGTTAGAATATATTGTGTAAGTGAATGGAGGCTTGCAAGCCGAGACGTAATACTCAGTATGATTCACCCCACGTAAGTTGTAAGAATTAGTTACGGCAAATTTTTATACCATGACCAACCGAGGGCCTTGCCCATGACGAAGTAAGAAAACATAACCACTTCAAGGTCGAGGATTTTATAAATATAACTTGGCGAATGTACTTTATATAGTTTAACTTATGAGACCATTTGTTTGGTTGTTAAGAAGGCTTCAGAGTGTCACGTCTTCGGTTAGATAACTAGATAGAACAAGAGTGTTGTTTAATTTTAATTTAATTTTTGAATTGTTATTTTTTTCATTCCTATTACGGACGCTTTTAACGTTTTGTATCGTTCTCATATGTATAACTTCAACATGAATGATATTTTTATTTAAAAGAGTGTCCGTAGAGTTTCTTGCCCGTTCTTCTCCATAGGTACTTACAATGCTTTGGAATGGGCAACTAGCTTTATCTTTCTGACTGACCGACCCCTTGGCAATTCAAAAGTGGCCGAAATTGATTTATTTGAAATAAATGCTTTGAGTTTGAGAGAGAGAGAAAAAGAAAGAAAGAAAAAGTATTTATTGTAATTCACACAGGAAGATCACAAACTAAACTAAACTAAATAGGTACCTACACCCATAACAATACTTAAAAACAAAATTATTTCAAAAGAAAGTAAAATAACCATACAAGTCCTGTACGAGTTCATAAGGCTCCTCTAAGTGGGCAACTGCGTCAGCGCACACTAGTGTATTATTTATTATATCTCCCGCGTCGATGGCTAGTTTCCGATGAGATTCGGTCTTAAAATTAATAGAACAAGACTAATAGTTCTAAGACCGAATCTCAGAGAACTATTACAACAAGATTAAACATATTTCGCTATTGAATAATTTTCGTTTGGACCGTCTCTATCCTATGCTTGATAATAATAAGCTTTTGGCATTTTTTCACGTGACAATCTACCAAATGTGTGACCTTATTGGTGATGTTCTTCAGAAAGTTCAGGTGCGTAGTACTCGCAATCGGCGTGCGTGTATGACCAGATGTATTGAACGTAAACGAGGCAAAAGGAGTATGTAAGGATCGTAGCAGGGGGCGTTCTGTAGTTTCTGCCTACCTCCATAGGAAGAAGGCTTGAATTTATGTATGTGAGTATCTATATACTGTGTAGTAACAATACTACACGTCTGCAACAGCACAAAATTCCCTAGCTCAGGGATGGTGCATTATTTTTGCTGGCGTACTGTTTTAACTCAAAACAAGTAAGGCTAAATCTGCTATCATAGTTTCGCCATCCCTTTCTTTTTTTGCATGTAGAAATAAATCTTCATAAATGACCTCCACCTTGGGGCGGGAGGAACGGTCTGCCAGTCTCATTCTGACTACAACCACACGGTGTTCTTCAACTATCTTTGGCCGGGGAGCTGGACTTGCGCAGTTCGTTGCGACTGGGGGAGCCCGTAGCTCTTTTTATTTATTACCTTAGCTCACCAGTAAAATACCTAACACCATATAAGTATATAAATATAATAAAAGACGCCAAAGACGTTTAATTCCCAAGATGCTCATCAGTCGAACAGTATTCCGTGACGTGGCCCCATAGCGATTGTTTAAACAGATGGTTGGGCCTCCCAATTCAGTCGACTTATTTCTATTCAATTCCATGTTGAATTAAAGTAGAAATATCTTTAGGACTGATCGTAAAACGCTAGAGGTATATGATAAATAAATAAAAACTGAAAGAGCTTAAAAGAGGGTTGAGCTGAATAAATGACGAGTCAGCACGGATACAAATTCAATATACAGGGTTATTTGATATAATTATGTCGGCAATCAGATAAGGGGAAATAGGAGAGGTCATTTGCAACCAAATAACCACTCATGTCCCCTATGTCAATATACACCGTTTTCGAATAATTTGACATTTGAAATAATAATATAAAATGCAAATGACTCGAAAATTGTTGACATTTGCATAGGAGTCAAACCCCCTTTTAACTCCTATGCAAATGTCAACAATTTGGTTGTAAATTACCTCTCTTACATATAATATACATATATGTACTACTTTTGGTGTTTAGCACTTTAGCAGCATAAAGTTTTTTTTAAACTTAAACCATTTTAAAAAACTTCGTCAGTCAAATCAGACTGGAATCTTGAGTAATTTATGAAGTTGCAAAAGTTCTGGTATAAGGTATTCAAAGCCTCAGCTGGGATGGCATTATGGATCAATATAAACTGATCAGTACATTGTCTTTTGTGCGTTACAATATGGATTTTATTACAAGAAAACCTTCCATTCGCTTTCATTTTATGATATTTCTTGTTTCTACTTATCATTTTATATTATACTTTTATGAGAAGTAATACCAGAAACAGTCAAGTTTTATTGATACACTAGCTTATGCCCCTGACTTCGTCCGCGTCAAACTTTTTGTTCCCCAGACCCAGCCTGTCGCATCGTATTGTCTGGCCGCGCTATAATACGTGAAAACTTCTTTAGCGGCGTTGTGCACTGTTTTTGTGATGGGTAAAAAATGTTAAACTCGCGTCAGGACACGTGACCTGATCGAAAATTCGTAAGACGGAGGGAGAGTAGACTGTTATATCAAAAGGTATTTTAGTAAAACACGGATAAGTACTAAGATATCAATAGTTAAATTATCTTTAATTGGTGAAGGTTTCAGTAAAATACGCTATGATAGATTTTGCGTGATTCTCAGTTTTATATCCGCGTTTGACATAACTTTAAAAAATAATTTCACTACGTAATATAAACATAATCTAAAATATTCATATCTAAAGCTATAAAGAAAATGCTCTAATTTAACTCGTATATTTTTCCAAATCATTAACACTACTCGTTTAGACGTGATCTTCAGTATAAAATCATGAAAAGTTATTTTCAGGTGCTCGGCGCCTAAGGAAAGTGGCTCCTTTTGCTCCTCCTAGTCCTAGCGTGATGTTAAATAGCCTTTCTCAAGAATTGGGCTATCAAATGCAAAATAGATTTTTTCAAATCCGACTGGTAGTTCCAGAGATTAGCGCGTTCAAACAAACAAAAAAAACAACTCTAGCTTTATGATTAGTGAAACAAGTCTTTATCTTTAATAAAGACTTTTTTCTAGAACTTTAATAAAAACAATAAAGATATATTTTATGGCAATGAGTAGGGTAGTCTGTTTTGCAATCCTAACTAATAATAATATAAATGCAAGAGTGAGTTTGTTTGTTAAGCTTTCTCGCTAAAACGGGAACGGGATGAAATTTGGCACATGGGTACGAGGGCGCCACTGATAGTTTTTAGAACTGGCCACTTGTAAACGATAAAATAAAAAAATAAGTTCAAATTTTGAAAATGGAACTCTGCCAATATTATTGTGTATGTATTTTATTCATTTGTCATTTTTTTACGATTTGGCGGCAAATTGATAACTTTATTGTCTGTGTCACGTCAGCATGAATTTAACGCGAGAAAATTTTCGTTTTATGATTTTCTAAGAACTTTCCTACCTGGGTTAGGACATAGGATACTTTTTATCCCGATATTCTTATGAGATCGAGACTTATGCGGGTGAAACCGCGGGACGCAGCTAGTATTTTTATAGTTCTGATAAGCTGTGTGATAAGACTACTGTCTGTCGTCGAAATCGGTCAATAGCAGGCGTTCAATCCAATTGAAATAATTATTACAATGAACACCGTTATTTAAAAGGTTTCATTTTAAGCCACATAATGCTGTTAGTTTCAGCTTTGAGGAAGTACTGAAAAAGGAAAAATACTGTAAAAACCACTTGTCAAAACAGGAAATGAGCATAGGTAAAGATCTCACATTTGAAAGAAACTCATTTAAAATAACTACAGTTGACTACAGGGACTAGTTTTTTTTTTTTTTTTCATTACATATTGATACCCACCACATCTGCAGAGTTTAACTAGGTAATTTAAATTGACCCTGTATATGCATACAAATTCGCACAAAATGACTAAGCCTACGTACGCAGGCGCTTTTTTTAACGCGAGGTCTCTTGACGTGCACTGGATTTTCATCGCTCGGCTTAGTGGCGTGAGTTGAAAATCCAACTCTGCACATTTTCACCGCGCTAGGGATACACTCTGTTGGATTCTCAACGTTCGTGTGTTCAGTCAACACACCGAGAGTTGAAAATCCCGTGCGCGTCAAGAAACCTCTTGTTAAAAAAAGGCGTTTTCATTGCTCACAAGATTATATGATGATATTACACCCACCTTATTTGTTTGCTTATTTTACACCAAACAGAGCAATTTTAAAAATAGTAAGGTATCTAGGAAGATCTATTTTAATTAGAATTTCCTGTACCTACGCGCTACAAGCTCCCCTGCGTTGAATATTCAAATCTAAGGAATGGCCAGGATATCCCAAATGGCGCAGTAGCTGTAGTAGACCCTAATAAGGAAACATAAATGTCAATTATTCTACAAGAAGCCAAAATTACATCCTTTCTTTATTTTATAAAGACAGGAAAAATACAAATAAAACGAAGTTCCCCTTTTGAGATACAAAGTGATGTTGACGAAGAGGGCTGTTATTTGTAACTGTAAACTGATATTTTGCTAGTAGGTACGCACCAATACTAGCGATACTTTAGTTTTCTAAAATAATAATAATACCAGCCTATTACCACAGGATAAATATGGACAGTATGGAAACTATGGACTGACAGCACTGCGACAATCGCTTGGGGTCTCAATGCGCGCGTCTGTGTGTGTGCCGTTGCGCATTGACGTGGAGTTGCGCATACCAGCCCGATTTACATATTACCGTGTAGTTTCTGTACTGACCATATTTATGCTGTGCTATTACTGTCCCACTGCAGCGCAGTCCTCTTCTCATACAGATAAAGCACGAGCATTGATCACCACGTTTGCTCAAGACGGGTTGGCGACTTAACTATAGTCCAGGTTTCCTCACGATTGTGGGACATCGGATACGACTGGGTGCTGCGCGCCGACCTCCCCAATGGCGTCAGCGTCGTTTGTTACGCTGACGACACGTTGGTCCTGGCGCAGGGGAGGTCGCACCAGGCGGCGGTCGAACTAGCGACACACGGGGTTGCGACAATCGTAGCCAGAATCCGGCAGTTGGGACTCGAGGTGGCCTTGCACAAGTCCGAGGCCATGTGTTTTCATGGTCCTCGGAATGCGCCACCGTCGGGTTCCCAAATAACGGTAGGAGGGGTTCACATCGGCGTCGAGTCGACGATGAAGTACTTGGGACTCGTCCTCGACAGTCGGTGGAACTTCGTGGAGCATTTCCGACGTTTGGCTCCCAGACTGGACCGGGCCGGGGCTGCCTTGAAGCGGCTCCTGCCCGATCTAGGGGGTCCAAACGCCTCCTGCCGGAGGCTATACGCGGGGATCGTGCGGTCCATGGCCCTGTACGGGGCACCGGTGTGGGCGCATTCGTTGAGGCGGCGGCCTGCCCGCCGGTTGAACGCGTCCCAGAGGGTCATGGCCACCCGGCTGGTCCGGGGATACCGCACGGTCTCCGGTGAGGCGGCGAGCCTCCTTGCCGGATTGCCGCCATGGGATCTGGAGGCAAAAGTCCTCGCGCATATTTGGGAGTGGCGCGGGGAGGCGAAACGCCGGGGCTTGACTCCGATGCCGCGAGAAATCGCGGCACAGCGGACAGAGCTCCGACGGGATCTCATGGCGGCATGGAGAGTACGATTGTCGCAACCCAGTGCTGGGCACGCCACTATTGCGGCGATAAGTCCCCTCTTTGAGGAGTGGCTGGAGAGGCGCCACGGCGTCCTCACCTTCCGCCTGACGCAGGTCCTCACCGGACACGGCTGTTTCGGGAGGTACCTGTTTCGGATAAGGCGGGAGGAAACGCCCGGGTGTCATCACTGCGTGGATCGCCCGGAGGACACGGTGGAGCATACGGTGGAGGTATGCCCGGCTTGGGCAGAGCACCGCCGTGTCCTCGTGGAGGCGATCGGTGGCGGGGATCTCTCGCGTCCGGCCCTGGTCCAGGCCATGGTACGGAGCGAGAGGGCATGGGAGGCCGTCACCTCCTTCTGCGAAGCAGTAATGCTCGCAAAGGAGGAGGCGGAACGCGTGAGGGAGAGGCAAATTTCGCGCCCTCACGCCCCTAGCCGCCGCAGGAGGAGACGCCCTGGGCGTCGGGAATCGATTGCCGATTCCCGGCCACCGTAGGCGCGGGCTTGCGGACGGTGAGCAATGGGTAGCTCGCCGTCCGGTAAGGACCAGGCCCGGGTCGACGGCGCGTTGTGTTCCACGCGCGCCTCAAAGAGATGTCAGCAAGTGAAGGGGTCCGATGAGACCATTGCCTGCCGGGGTTGCGGGATTAGTCCGAAAGGGATACCGTGGCCCCCTGGCATTGCACAGGCAACAGAAGGAACACGGGTGGGTTTTAGTCAGTAAGAGTCTGACACGCCCTCTCGCTCCACCCAGAGCGGGAGACGTCATTTGATGATTTCCCACCCAAAAAAAAAAAAAAAAAAAAAAAAGGTTTCCTCACGATGAAAATAAACTCAAAGCATTTATTTCAATTAAACCATTTACAGGCACTTTTGAATTGTCAAGGGGTCGGTCAGTCAAAAAATATGAAGCTAGTTGCCCATTCCAAAGCGTAGTAGGTACCTATGGAGAAGAACGGACAAGAAACTCCACGGACACTCATTTAAATAAAAAAAATTGATACAAAATATTGGTTACATCATTCATTTTGAAATTATGCAAGTGAGAACAATGTAGAAAGACGTGCACGTTCGTAAAAGCGTCCGTAATAAAAAGAAAAAATAAATTATCATTCAAAAACTTAAAATAAATTAAAATAAGCCATGGCAGCTAAGAGATGACCAGTCCCATAAATCAATGATATTTACTTTTCACTATCAAATGTTTTCGCAACTCTTTCTCGTTTAATAAAATAATAATACCTACTTAACACAAATCTTTATTGCAGACCAGTGACCACATGATCAATAAAATAGTACAATAAAAAATAAAAATACATTACATTACTACACAACTCTTGCCTTTCTTCTCTTGCACATTAAAATTCTAACTTTTACAAGGCGATTTCCAATCACCGCTAAATGACTGCATTGTCAGGCATAACAGGCACCTCCCAATTTATTTCACCTAAAAATACATGATTAATCGAAAATGTCTAGCTTTTTTGTCTATAACTTTAGACGTATGAGGAACAGGGTGTAAAGTTCACTCATCCATTAGTACTCTATAGAAAAGAGAGGATCCTCCGACCAGACGGGTGTCGTGTCTGACGATTGATGTTAGTCTTATAAATATCGTTCGCGCGGTAAACTCTAATTGCGCGATGCAGGATTTGTGTGACGTCAGTTCTTTGATGCGTAGTTCGCATGTAGCTGTAGATGCCGCCACAGTAATGTTAAACATTATATAGAAGTGTTTATATTCTTCAGTACGCAGCTACGCACACATCTTCCTTATTTACATACTCTTTGTGCGAACTCACACAATGACATAAATCACATAACGTAGGTGCGAGTAACTACTAAGATAGTAGGTATAGTACATAACCGCGGAATAATAATGACTCATACGAGTATGATTCAGTCGCTGACAACAACTTATTTATTTAACATCCTCATTATGTACTTTAATGCGTAGTAAACTTCGTACTATAAGTCAAATCGTGGTCCTTCGGTACGTTATTGTTCTCTAAAGAAAATATATCTAAGCAGTTGGAACAGGCAGCATTAATTAACCTACAGAATTTTAGATGCCCCTAGCTAGATGGACCGACGTCCTTAAGGCGGAAGGGCCAGGGTAGCCAGGGTTAATGTTGTAACAAATATGTATTTACAGAATCATAATAATTAGAATCAGCAACACAATTAAAATTGGCCTCATATGTCTTGATGTCATGAAATAGTCATTCAATAGGGTAATACCTATAAACTTGAGAGTTAAATTGATGATTTTAATGTTTATAATAAATATACTATAAACAATAACACATATTTATGAAGTCCGCGTATAGGGATGGATGCATGGGTAAAAAATAAGAAATTCTATTTAGTCGAAGTAAAATTCGTCTAATATATATTTTTTACTGAATATATTAGAGACGATTTTTTTGCGTTGTTATACTATTAATAAAAAATGACTTAGATAAAACGTATTAAAGATGAGGTGTCGGTCACTACGCCACAAGTATTGTATAAAATCTACATGCTCGTGACGACATGGCAAATTTTAACTCAATGTATCGCCGTTATCTTTTGATTAAGTAAGTAAAAAAAGAAAAAGTAAAGTAACTGACGGATAAAAAAATATTTTTAGTCATCATCCCTATTATATTCAGATCAACATACAACTTGGGACTGACCTGCAAATTGCAAAAAAAAAAAAAACGGGTTGCACTCCGGGAGTGCCAGAAGTGTGCAGAAGTGAAAACTTGAATATTAACGTTGTGCATTTTTGATATTTTGGAATGGTTAGGGAATAATTTTGCACCGGTCTGCTCTCACTCCGTCTTACGACTTTTCGATCAGGTCACGTGTCCTGTCCTGACGCGAGTTTAACATTTTTTACACATCACAAAAAAAGTGCACACTGCCGCGCTTAAGAAGTTTTCACTTCAAAAAAATAAGATGATTTTAATTTCACAGGCTAACCTTCTCCAAACCTAGCAACCAATTTCTTTACTCAGATATCAAGATCAAGGATTAAGGACAACTGTCCTTATTACTTGATACAAAATCAATTACCTATATCAGTGATGACGAAACGCAATAAAATATTTCGATAAAACAAGATAGCCCGATAGGTAAATAATAAAATACAGTACAAGACATACTGTGTTCTAGTGACGTGTATCGATATATTATTGAGTTTATGTGTTTAATGTATCGATATATCAATGCTAGCACTTGGTTGTAAACAGGTCGTAACTAGAAGATTATAGCGGTATTTTTTTCCGCAATGCAGTGATGCAGACAAGTAATATTTGGTTAGGAAAAGACACGATGCATAGTGCAGACAATTTTGTGTTTACGGAATTTTGGCTGGCTTAGCTAAAGACAGAAGTTATTTAATAGACATGCCCGAATATGTTTGTCGATATATGCCATTGGCCTTGAGTGGTTAACTTGCGTATTCTGTGTTGAGCTCACGCAACGCGTCGTACATCTAGCCAGTAATAGGACTCGCCCATCAAGGAGCGCTGTCCCAAATTAGACGCGTTATTAATTTATTGTACATAAATCAAAAAGTATTTTAATAAAACACGTATACTTAATGAAACATAATTAAATTATTTTTAAAATGGTGGAGGTATAAATTGTGTGCTTGTGTAGAATCAATGATATTGTCCGAAGTTCCATAATCAATGTTGAGCATTCTTCTCCCAGTCATTATTTTCCCCACAAAATACTTTTATTTTTTCTTAGTCTACTTTGCGTCTCACTGGTGCGCAAAGGCCTCACCTCTTTCCTTCCAAACCACTCTGTTTTGTGGGATCTCTGGCCATGTAAATACGTTTTAATAAATTTTGGCAAACTGTTTCCTCATTATAGAATCTTATAGCCCACCTGTGCAAAACGTTAGTATTCCACGTTAGTCTCAGACCAAACTCGAAGTTACTGGCAGTACGGGGCGCAGACAACAGTGGGAGGTCAAGGACCCGCGGTGGTGCGATTTGGAGACCGTTGACCCGCGAAGTGTGACGATTAATTGATCGACCTCTGATTTTACTGCTTCGATACATTAACTAGAAGTATTACTGTATGTCTGTTTGGTGTAGGTAGGTACTTGAGAAAAGATATGAGGTTCATCGTCTTCGTAGAGCAAAAAGTCAAAGTCAGAGTTAAACAATTTTGAGATTATGATTTTACTGGTTTAAAAATTTAACAAAGTTCTAAGCATATCTAGTTTGTGAATATTCAATTTTATGTGAAGAAACGATGGAAAACAAAACTGAATCGAATCTGTACGGGAAAGCATTCCTATCTGTCTAGTGTATTTCTCCTATATTTTTATAATAACGAACATCTATTATAAAAATATCTTCGCCCGTGTGATGGTCGGAAACTATCCCACGGGACCGTAATACCGAAATAAAAAATATATTATGTCCTAACCCAGGTCATGGTGTACCCATGTGTCAAATTTCATCCCAATCCATTCAGCCAAACGGATTAGCGTGACAAACAAACAAACTCACTTTCGCATTTATAATATTACCAATATTAAAATGACTACCGAAGGAGCGAAACATTGCAGATTGACATTAGCACTCCGACGTCCGCCTAATCATTAATTTCCTGTAACATTTAGTAACGGAATGGAAAGGGTTCCTTCCGTTTTATTTCCCTTTAGTTCCGTTCCTCAGATTTCGGAGCCTGTCTAGACAGTGTAATGTAAACCCTAATTTATATGAATAACAGCGTGGGGGTGCGAACGTCTTATATCTTGAAGTGGAAAGACGTCGGAATATGATAAGTATGAATAAGGTCATGGAATCCAAGTTCTAACTATCAAAATCGCAAACATAATAAAACGTTCAATTTTGAGTATGAATGTGGCAGGCTAAGAGTAAGAGTTAGGGTAAGGCCTGTGAAACGATTGTCGGGAGGACATGGATCGGCACACGCTGGCAGAGTGAGGAGCCGCGCCGTGCCCTCATCTCAGGTCACTGCCGGCCGTTGTCGAATCGATGGTCGGCAGCGAGGAGTCCTGGGACGCGGTGGTATCCTTCTGCGAAACAGTCATTTCGCAGAAGGAGGCTGCGGAAAGGGAGCGGGAGATTGCTTCCACTAACCCGATCCGCACCGGGCGTCGGCGGAGGGAGAATAGCGCCCTAAATGGGTCCAGGGGTGACGGATCTGGGGAAATCCGTCGCGCTCTACTCCTTAGGACCCGAGATGGTAGCGCGTAGTGTTCCACGCGCGCCTCTCTATTATGTAAGGGGGGAGTTGAACACCTCACTCCCCCCCAACTCGAGGTGGCCCGCAGATGATCCCCGGCGCAAGTGTGAGACGGAACACCGGGGTGGTTTTAGTCAGTAAGAGTCTGACAGAAGATACATTTTAGTTTAGTTCTGTCAAATTAATCAACCCCTGACACTAATCCATACAAGTATTGACGTGATTAAAAACTTGCCCACTAAAATTACGTCAATTTACGTCAGGCGCTGATTAATTTGACTGGACTAAACTACAATGTATTTTCAGTCCTTTTCTTAATGAAATAGAAAGAAAAAGATGCACTGAACTTAAATTTAGTTTAGTTTGTGAACAACAGAATCGGCACCAATATCAAGTAAACCAAAAAGAAAAATGCTTTGGAAGAGAAAAACTAGAGCCTCATAGACAATACGAGGGAAGTGTGGTCCCAGAACGGTAGCACATCGATTTTTAAAACCCAACGTCAAACTTTCATACCCCACCTATTTACATAACAAGAAAACGATACACATCTACATACACACACAAAATATATCTACCTAGACCAGCTGTCACTGTCAGAAGCCGTGACTCATAGCCTTACATAAGGCACTGTCTCCCCTCTCGGAAACCCTACAAAGTTCGAAGTTCAGGCATAGTGTGGACTGACATTATGTAGATTGTAGACATAATGCCCTTTGCAGACAATGCGTAGATACTAGATAGTCAGAGTATCTTGGCTTATGTAAGCTAAACAGGCCATTTAGCCGGTTTTATTATTAATGGTAGTTTGGCATGCCATTTTGGAAATGGATTTTAGGGTTCCGTACACAAAAGGTGAAACGGGACCCTATTACTAAGACTCCGCTGTCCGTCTGTCACCAGGCTGTATCTCATAAACCGTGATAGTTAGACAGTTCAAATTTACACAGATGATGTACCTATTTCTGTTGCCGCTATAACAACAAATACTAAAAACAGAATAAAATAAATATTTAAGGGTGCTCCCATACAACAGACATGATTTTTTTTGCCGTTTTTATAGATAATGGTACGGAACCCTTACACTTCGTGCGCGAGTCCGACTCGCACTTGGCCGGTTTTCTTTTTCGGGTCGGCATGATTTGGACAGCCTCAGCTTGGCGGCAAATTCGCCGCTCGGCTGTGCCGAATCGTGCCGAAACACGCTTAAAGTTCGACGGGAAAATTATTTTACCAGTTAGTGCTTTTCTTTCTTTTTCGTTTCTAAGGTACATCTATGTTTCCTATATTGTTTGGGCCCAGTAGGTGGCCACATTTAGACCGGTTAGTGCTAAATAAAAGAGAAGAAAGACTAGAAAATGTCTGGTAAACATTACAGGCAAAATTATGTATCCGAAAGCCTCGCCTGAGTGATAAGAAGGTTTAGTGAACGTGAGGCAGGTTATTGGCGCAATTTTGTTTAAAATCGATACAAGAATCAAGATGAATACTAAGAGGTTTATAATTAGAATTAGTAAGTACGTGTATTACGGTGACCTGGGGACCGTAGCCGAGTTGTCTAGTGTACTAGAGCTTTATCTAAAGCCCCCAGTACACGTTGGGCGTAAAATTCCCACAAATCGCAGAGCGAAGGGCTGGCTCAACGTGTACTGGGGGCATTACAAACCATTAGTAGCTCAAAGCTATTAGTGAACTAATTGCTATATGGGTTAGAATGGTACCAGTACTCGACATTATCTCGAAACTTGAATCGACGCACCACTCAAACGATTCGATTGACGCATTATTTTAAAATAGCAAAGCAAAGAATACTGATAATTCTAAATAGGTAATGAATCATCTTCATCATTCTGTTACTCTTATCCCAATTGATTTGGAGTTTGCGCAACATATCTTTTTCTTCCATACTTCTCCATTAGTCGTTATCTTGGTGGTCACCCCCTTTCTAGCCATATCATCTTTCACAGTCCATCCATCGTTTCTTTGGTATTTCTCTACTGTTAGAGCCATCCACATATACTCAAAGCTTTCCTCACGACTATTTTCTTATTTCTCTGCATTACATGCCCATACCCATACGAAAACGATAAATAATTATGAAACAATCAATATCAAAGAATTCCAAGTATTCCCTCAAGAACAAGTAAGTAGACGACACTGATAATGCGTTGGATTAAAGATGGACGCTCATTGTATTTTTATACACGCTGATAGCATATCGTAATCGGTTTTAGATTTGTATGAAGGATGTCACGTCGACTGCTTCACTGACTACTGAGCTTGGTTTATTGAGGATGTCTGACATGACTGAAATAGATCTTGGGAGCTTTATAGCTTCTAGGTATAGGTGCTTCATTCATATCTCTTGCAGGATATCGGATCAAAGGACCACTGACAAATGGCGACGAGGACCAAATAATGGGTAAGAAGACTTGTCTCTTAATACATAAATAAATAAAATACATTAAAATGATAATTTTGCGGGATTTCCCATATCATACAACAAATTGATATTTCATCAAAGCAGGTCTACGACAATCCTATTTGATGATATATCAATGGAAAGTCTATTCATTCATCATTTATTTATGCAGCAGTAAAATAAAACCTTCCATTAATGAGTTGTTCATGACCCAGCGAAAGTTGTAATGTATCAATTGAGGGTAATGGGTTATCGTGGTACTCATAGACTCGCGAACTGTCAGTGTCAGTTCACATGTTGATACTTGATTGCTATCATGCAGGTCATTAATACGCGTGCGTTTGTACAGTGTGGACGTGCCTTCCTACAATTACTTTGAATTTAGAATTTTTTCGAAAATTTAATTTGCTACAACTGGTTCTTTCTATTTTCAATGGTTATTTCCTCGGAGAATGTGTCATTGTTGGTCTCTCAAGTCTACACAAGATATAGCAACAGTTTTTTTGTTTTAAGAATTAATTGACTAAGGATACTGCCTACCTACAATGGAACATCTACATCTACTAGCCAGAAAGTGTAAGTATACAAAAAATACAACAGTCCATTACATAGATATATATGAAGGGCCTGACACCGGACGCTCATCAATTCATAAGTGGGCAATCATAGAAGGAGGAATAGCCGGCCTTCGTAACCATTACCTCTTTATAGTAATGCTCAGTGAAACTGTCCCTGTGCCTGAGACGGGAATTGGGGCATGAATACATTCCAACATAGGGACTGGGATATTACAAAAGGGTATTATACAACTTTCGCAGGTATGTAGTTTAAAGAAAAATCACAAAAGGATAGGTTTAAGAGATCAGAAGACTTTTTTAAGACAGTAAAAAAACTTCGGTTGAAAACATTAAATTTTGAACCTGGGGTACAAAAGCATACAAGAACAACATCGCATTGAAGAATCAAATCTTCTCTAAGAGCTTATAAAGATGAGGCGTTTTACAATCGCGCGTAGACAATCGCACGATTGTGAGGTACATAGATTTCGTCCACATGTAGTAGCGAGATTTGCTACTCGCGCGTAAACAAAACGTGAACAAATCAATCAAATCAAATCGGGTCATCTGGACAAGCTCTAAGATGAAAGTTACTAAACAACCTTCCAGCTTCTCTAATTCCTAACCAGCTTATGCAAATAATTTCCTGGATTTCATCAAGATCTGTCACACCGCATCAAAGGTCAGGTCGCTGTAATTAACAAATGATGGTGATGTGAACGGGAGCATGGGAAATAACTGTGAACATGGTGAATGGACTCGCCCGGAAAGTTCGCACGGAACAAGGTGCTAAAACAACGTATGGTTAGTGGAAGCTTTTTGTATTAAACGGCAATTTGTTGGGTATTTTCGCAGAGCTGGGTATCTATCGGTTGATTGAGACTTCAATGTTGATGAATAATAAGGTTTGCCTGAATCTTCTATGCATGTTATAAATTGAAGTCGCTTTCCGTGTCTATCGATGTGACCGCGTTGTCTAACGCGTGCTAAACTACGTAACTGATTTTGATGCGCTTTTAAACATCATTTAGATAATTTATCCCGGAAGGTTCAAAATTTTGCTTAGATACAATAAATAAATCTTCATGTTTTGGCGGTGCTGCAGTGCTGCATAAAATAGTAATTTTTGGCGAGAGGAAATTTGAGCTTTAGCGAGAGCAAATCAAAAGGGTAGATCGTCGAAAGTGGAAATACGATTATAGCTGCTTTTAAAGATATTCGCAATGCAATACGGATTAGTAATGTCATACTTAAGACTAAGTTATAAAGCAATTTGTATTGTTCTGTGCAACATTCAGTAGTATATTCATTTTATAGATATTCGGGTTAGATCAGTCACGATTTCAGAACTGGTTTCCACACCTTATCCATAACAATAACTGGGCTATTGTCTTTCAATAAGTTGCAAAGTAATTGACAGATATACTAATAAATCATTTATAAGCTGCTAATGTTGAAATCGTGGTTGAATTTGTACATTGTGCATTCATTTTTTGCTTTGCTTTCAATCACAATCTGAATGATTATGAAGGATATTACTAATCCATTGCTTCAATGTTCTAAAATTTTGTGTGCTCAAACACGTAAATAATGCAATGAATGTTGTTGAACTGTCAAAATAAAAGCCATTGCTACAAGCCCAGGTTCGCACGGGCGTATAGATATCGCGGCGATTTTTTTTCACGTATTGGGTTTTCGACGCTCTGCTTAGAGCCGAAAGTTGAATTTCTAACAGTGTACTTTCTTGACGCGCTGGATGCGCTCTGTTGTATTCATAATGCTCGGCTCAATACCGAGTTGAAAATCCAGTGTACGAAAAAAAAATCGCCGCGATAAAATTACGTCCGTGCGAACCTGGGCTAAGTGGTACTGGTACGCAGTTACCCCGCAGTTTAAAATTAGTTATGGCAAATGCAGTGCACCCTAAAGTATTTAAAACAATAAAAGCAAAGTTTGCAGTGAAGCCATCCAGTAATGTAGATCAAAAATGCAATTAAGCCTCGGTAACTGTTATACGAATTCGTACGAAGCAATTTCGCGAACACGAAATTCGCGAGTACCTATGGAATAAATTACGTATGCTCACGTGCATTGCGAAAACTTTACGTAACATTTGGCCCGCTATTGCATTTTGTTTTTCTTTTTTATTGCTGCAACGGTTGTCGATGTGTGCAATCCTTTTTGCTTAAAACTTACACGTCAGGATGTGTGTTTAGTGGTTTTTGCTTGATATTTTATGCGTTTTACTTATGGTCAGTTCACACCGAGACGTGACGCCACGCGAAGAGGCCAGTGGTTTCGGGCTGCGCAGCGCGACGATTGCAAGGCGCATCGTGAAGTCGCTGACAGCCCCACGCCTCGCTGCTTCGTGATGCGTCGCGCTACGCCGCGAGGCATTTTCGAATTATCTCCATTAAATGTGTATCTTTTTGAGGAGTAAATAAAGTTATATTTTGTGTCACTATCTTAAAAAGTGCGCGCAGCGTCGCTTCACGTCACCCTTACGCGTTCATGAAGCCCTTGCGTACTCATTATTCTCTTGCCCTTATAACAATGTGCAACACGTCTGTTTCTTCCATAACAGTCTCCATTATCAGTCATCTCAGAACTCAAGTACTTTCTAGCTATGTATATCATCTTTCAAGCAATCCATTCATCTGTTGTCTTACTTTATTCAAACTTGCAAATTCATGCAATTCAACCCTTTGTTTAGTACGAAACAAGAATTTTCTAAATTGCTACTAGGGGCTACAAATGAAGGAAAATAGGTACCAGTATTAGTCTACATTTTAAATTTCGAATAATTTATATACAATTTCAATTCAACTGTCAGGATTGTGGTCGTTTGACGTCATATTTTTCTAAATATGTAGTTAAAATATTGCTGGTTTGCCATGATTATGGGAGGAAATTGAAGCAGCCTAACCTATGGATAATATAGTCTAAATCCTGTACCTACTCAGTATTTATTATGGCGGTATTTTATCCAACCCAATAAACTTTGCATGTTCAATAGTCTATGCATAAGATCTACGAATCGACAAAAGTAACCAGTTCACTGAGTTATTGGCACAGAAAATTTTCGCGTGGATTTTGAAATGATAAGAGGGCACGAAATGACTGAAACTGAAAGCAAGCAGTAAACTGAACGCATAAACGTTCAGTTTAGGTACTGGTTTTTAAGTGAAGGCAAAAACTAGAATGTCGATTGTCAGATAATCCTAAGCACTCATACATTGAGCGGCACGCGTCAACGGCAGAGGCAACTTCAGTCAGGCAACGTCGTGGACACTCGTCGACGGCCGCCGCCGACACATCTACGGCAGCCGTCCACATGTCGCACGTTGTCGACGGCTGAAGTTGCCTCTGCCGCTCGTATAGGTTTATGAGCCTAACCCCCGAATACTGAAACGTCACTCAAAATGTAAGTGCTGCTTAACATTTGAGCAGCTCCTAAACTTTAGATTTGTGACTTGTGACTCAAAAGTGACGTCAAACGTCACTTTTGAGTATCTGTTAAATATAAGTGCTACTTAAATTTTGAGTGACGTTTCAGTATTCGGGGGTAAGCCTGATTAATATAATATGAAGGGTTGTCTAAAAAGAAAAAGCGCAACTGGAAGACCAAAGCGAAGACGGCGCGACAAAATAGACTGGCTCATGAGGGATTGATTCACCGACGATTGTCTGTCAAATGACATCCATACAAACATTATAAATGAAGACGAAGGTCGGCCGGGCGATTGTATTGTATTGTATTTGTCGATGTATTTCACGCCTTAACGGCTGAACAGATTTGGACGAATTTCGGCACACGGATAGACCTGACCTGACTTGGGTGAGAACATAGGTTAACTACTTTTTATCCCGGTAGAACCTTCCCGTAGCATAATTTCCGAACTCAATGCGGGCGAAGCCGCGGACAGTACGGGCTTGTCTTTGATTAAAATTACCATGGTTGGTGACTGCCTCAGACAGACACGTATCAAGGCTCAGACAGGCGCGACGCGACTGTAGTAGAACAATTTATAAGAAAACTTCATGGAAATTGTTCTAACAGAATCGCGTCGCACCACTCGCATCGTCGCGTCGCACCTGTCTGCGGAGCCTTCATAGAGCTCATTTCGCATGCGATTTTCGTAGTTCAAAACTGATCAATAATGCTCATGCAAGTTTAATAATACCATGAACAATGATATGATATGAACTTGAAATTATCGATGCGATAAGATAGGCCCGCAGTCCAATGTATTTGAAATTAGTGATGATAACGGTTACATAATATAAGGCATAGGATATGGCTAGCTTCGTTTTTATACCAACTTCAAAAAGGAGGTTCTTAATTCGACTGTTTTTTTTTAAGTGAAAAATAAAAACTTTTTCCAAAAAAATAATAACGACAAAAAAAAAGTGCAAAATAACGTTAACTTTACTAACTAAAGTTGCTAATTGATTGGCTAATATGACAGCGAGTTTTATTTATTGAAAGACTAAGGGTGTAGAGACAGCACCTTAATTGGAGGGTTGAATAGTATATGAGCTGATATCCTGCGACATAAAACCAATGAATTGAGACTGCGAGGACCACTTTTTGGACATTCTTTTGACTGGCTATTCACGATTAGTCCGATTTTCATGTTTATTAAGTTGTTACAGGTTTTGTCTGACCTTAGTTTAGATTTAGACTTAAGCCTGAGTATGTACCTACTTTCAATTTTATTTTAATACGGCTTCTGTCCCAGACGGTGTCAGGTTTCACAATGACCGAATCACCTTTTGTTCAGAAAGGAAACACTAATTGTATTAATTTAGATTTCAGACCTGAAAACAATTGTGTTTATTACACGTTTATCAGTTATTTATTGAGGTAAAAGTATGTTACGATATAAATAATTATTAACGAGTATTATAAATTGGCATTCATTGTTATTATGCAAGCAATTTGTACCTCTTTACGCTCTGCAAAAACCTACTTACATTTGATTAGGCAACTACCTGAAAACATCGGATTGCCTCATTGAGTTGCAAGCACGATTACATTATGAAGATGCTAGATTGGTTTTAAAATATCGTTTTTTTACATGTCTTTTTTTTGCAACCTTAACTGAATCAATCTGCCTAGAGTTTTCCCAACCATGTTGGGGTCGCCATCCTGTCTAAGTGGATGCAACTGAATACCAGTATTTTACATGAAGCGACTGCCTATCTGACCTCCACAACCTAGTTAATGGGTAAAACGATACTCCTTGGTAAGACTGACTTTTGGGCATTTGACTTGTAACGACTGTGAAAGATCTACAAATGACAGCCGGGACCAACACCTTAACCTGCTTTGAGAGGCACGGAGGGATCTCGATATTTCATGGATCTAACCTGCGATCGACCCGAGCGGCTGCTCATCATTTAGATACGAGCCCCGACCATAATGAATATTATACTTAATAGTTTGCGGTTTGCTAGTTGTCGCATATTTTTTTCAATTTTAGATTACTACAACATTTTAATTTAGAATTAATTTGGACAAAATCAGCGCTAACCGCAAATATTTTATGAAAATGCTTTTGCGGTTCAAATAATATTAACTAAAATATTCGTTTTGCGGTTACAGAAATGAAGATATTTCGTGAAAGTTTGATTCTTGTAAGACGATTGGGAGGAATCATGGTTTAAAAAAACTCATACCATCCAATCAATTTAAGCGTAAAAATTATGACAGTTGACGGTATTTGAATACTGACAGTAAAACGACGAAACATGGCGAGCAGTGTAAGGCAAAAAGTTCAGCAGACAAACAAAGGAACTTCTTTAAGCGCAACCAATAGATCATTCTCTGGAAACATGATAAGAAGGAAGGAGAAAAATGGAGCAAAATAGTTACCCAGTGATACCCAAGAAAGAGAATTAGACCACAGAAACGGTGGGATGATGATATCAAACAGGTCGCTGGAACAACATGGGGCAGAGTGGCCAGAGAAAGACAAGAATGAAAAAGGTTGGAAGAGGTCTTTACCCACTGGCAAACGGACATACTAAACATAAACAAACGTCAAAGCTGTATTTAACTGTTTTTATTAACACTATATTATTAATATTTATTTACTGGCTTGATTTCCGTACGTGTTTTTCGGGTGACCACTGAAAATCAGCGCTGTGCTTTGGGTACCCCATAGCACAGCATTATGCTGAGTGGAAGCCTTCTTGTCACAGTCATGACGTGCAGCTGCCGAATATTTGTTGTTTATATTGTTTTTTTTTTTTTTGTATGCACGTGTTTCTGTGACAAATAAACCTATTTTTCATCCTTTCTTTCTTTTTTCAAATACGAGACTAACGACTACACTTTATGTTTGTCCGACGAAAAGGCTAATAATAATAAATCTTTCTCAAAGTAATCAGTTCAATCATGGAGATGCGAAGCTGCAAAGGATCTGCTAAGCCTCATTTCTGCACTTCAAGTCCTAAGTCTCTCGGCACGTGGCGCCAACGTGCTCAGTATTAATATACGCTAGTAATTCCATTCATTATTGCTCATTCGTTCAATCAGCATCCGCTGTGGCCCGCCTCTGAAGTTCTGGATAACATATCTGCGTATAATTGTAACCTTGAAGAAGTGTTACTGCGTATTGTTTTGGGCGATACTGGCCATTTAAATACCCAAAAAATCCTGGAAAACATCTTTTATAGGTAGTTTTTTTTTAGCCGACTTCAAAAAAGGAGGAGGGTTCTCAATTCGACCGTATTTTTTTTTTTAATGTGTTTTCGCGGATAACTTTGTCGTTTATGAACCGATTTTGATGATTATTTTTTTGTTTGGTAGGGATAGACATACTTCAGAAGTGGTCCCATATAAATTTGGTCAAGATCTGATGGCCATTTTTGAGTTAGATTCAATAATACATATTTTTCGCACCTAGTATATGTGGACGATATTCTAATAGTTCCTGTCACTGTAATTTACTTTGTATTAAAAATGTTGTGGGGGTTTTGTGTAGGTAGCACAACTAAAAAGTGAAAAATTTAAAGTAAAAAACTTTTTTCACAAAAAATAAAACCGACTTCTAAAAAAAAACACTACAAAGTGAAAAATAACTTTGATTTTGGGTTTGAGCCGGTGGCTAAAAAACTAAAATAAAAAACCCAAGACACCGACTTCCAAAATCAAAGTTATTTTTCACTTTCTAGTGTTTTTTTTTGGAAGTCGGTTTTATTTTTTGTGAAAAAAGTTTTTTACTTTGGGGAAATTTCTGTCCAATCTACTGAATTAGTACTACAAATCGAGTGCTCTCTCGTGTTGTAGTAATAATTCAGTTTTTGTATTTTTTTTACATTCATGCCTCTTTCGAAAATTTAAAATATGCCCAAAACCTTTTGGTGAACATCACCCAAAATCTCCAGTGTACGTTCAATTCGTATCTAAATCAAGCATGGAACCACAGATGACGAAAAAAATCACTGCATACAAAATTTTCAATACCTACTGCTATAATAGCCTACCTACACCTTCGAGTCGCTAGACGCTGCTAACGAAAATCTACCTAACCTTACAAGCGTAAAGTGAGTTTTGCTTTGTGGCTGCGCGCCGCCGCACAGTGGGTCGAAACTATGATTTCAGTGACTTAGGGACCAAATTTGTTTTTTTATTTGTTTCTTTATGCAGATGGATAGAGCTCATTAATCTCAATAATTTTGCCCTCATGTTTTTCTTCCTAAACTTTATACTTTGGGTAGAAAAATGTGTTTTGTATTTTTTTTGTATGGAGCGAATTAAATTAAATTCCTGCTAAGTAGCGTGTGATCCCGCTTTGAAACTTTATTTTTCTTATACCTTGTGTAGTCTACTATCATTTGATGCTATGAAAATAAGCATAAAGTTGCAAATCTGCCAAATAAATAAATCGAAAAAAAATTAAAAATACAGAATAAAAAGCTTAATTTTTTATTTTCGTAAGTTCTTTTACGTTAAATTTGATATGGAATAGTAAGTAAAACCACGTAATAATACACATAATTTACTTAACAAGTTTAGCTTAAATTTACTAATATTATGTATTATTTGAAAATGTGGACATTTATCTATTAATTTATATGTGTGTGTTTAATGAATGATTAAGTTTAAGCTAATTACAGCTTAACCTTTTCTTTCGTTCCAAAGACTAAAACCACGTTTGCTTGTAGGCAATTTAATAAACAGTCTGCTCAACTATACAACATAATAAACAAACATATTTACTTATACACAAAAAAAAGTTATGAATGTAAGAAAACAATAATCAATTGGATAAAGACACTTACATTTTGATGAAACGGAGGCACTTTTGGAGTACTTACATAAAGTAGCACTCTCACATACAGACACACTACGCACAGGTATTCACACTCGAATCATACTCTCACTAACATACTTATTCTTCTTCTTCTTTCTTTTATTTTATTTTAACCTTCCAGTCGATATAAACAGTTGTATCACAAAAACTGCCTTTAAAAATAAAATACATAAGTACCTCTTTAATATTTTTTGTCAAAGCCTCACTGAAGAGAATATTTAAAGCAAGAATTGTACTAAGTCTGTTAATAAATGAAGGAATAGTAGTATAATATAATGACACTTTTTCACACAAAGGTAAACTTTGTGTGAAAAAGTGTCAATACATATACAAAAATATACATATATTATGTAAAAAAAGAAGCTACGTCTGCCAACAAACTGCTTTGTAGTTTGGCAGAGGTAATAATGTCTTGTAAAAAATATTTCTGTGAATAAACACTTTTTCATTTTTTATTTTTTTATTTGATATTTTGTGTGCCTACGGATTTGTTTTAATAGAGTATACTATGGAAGAGCGGGGTCTCCTAACACAGGCATTGTTTGCTTAAAAGTAGGCTCCAAACACCAAACCCTTTTTTGTAAACTGAAGCATAAATAAAAACATTTTATTTAAGTTTTTACCTTTTACTTTATATTTATAAACAGCAATGTTTATTCACTTGTAGCCATTACTGTAATGTAAATGAGGATAAATAATGTTAAAATTAATTAATGATAAAATTAAACAAGCGAGTCAAAATGTTATCCAAGGAAAGAAGACATAATTATAACTGACGACAGAGCTGCTATTAAACTGCTAGCTTTACTCAACCTGACGGTATCTAGGCTTTTAGGATGCGATTTGGACTCGACAACAGAGTTACTGCTTATAAGCAAATGGGGCTTTGATGGAGCCTCAGGTCGACGTAATTACAAACAAAATACTGAAACAAGAGTTTGATGATATAACTATGTATTTTCATGGCCAGTCTAGTTCCTGTAAGGCTTCAAAATGTGATGTAACAATTGTTTGGGAAAACGACCGACCATCATCAACTTTCTATTGCCGTCCGATAGTGTTCAAATTTACCAAAGAAACCCAGTCAACAGTGGCAACTATAAAAGCTAGCATAACACAAGAAATACAATAAAATTCAGCCATCAAGAATCAATCAAGTTGAAGTTAAGCATACATATAATTTTATTACTTCATTTTTTTCATGATATATGTAGTTTCCTGTGAGATTATTTTTTTAAGAGACATTTATTTTTGTTTGCAGCTAATCGTTTGGACTTCAAAAAATGCAGGGGCGATAACATGCAATGAGTTGCAGGGGCGATAACAAAGAAAAAATGTCACTCAGAAAGAGCGCTATAGAGTACGGTTTATATATCGATGTAGTCAAGCAAGGAGTAGCCACAACCAATGATGGCAATACTGCCAGAAGATTTTTCAGGAATGCAGAAACAACAGCCCGCATAACAGGAATACGTAAAGATTTAATAGAAAAGTTACACGTAATTCTTCTTACTGTTGCATCTGGAGAGCGCGTGGACCTTTCTATGTTTTCCGAATTTTGTAGATACTGCAGAATTGTATGTTAACTTATATCCCTGGTATTATATGCCTCTTCCAGTATATATAAATTGTTGGTGCCATACTTATAGGTAAACTGTCGGAAGAGGCAGCGGAAGCTCGTAATAAAGATTTCCGGAAATATAGAGTCCTTCTAGAAGGATAAGTAGAACGGCCACAAATGAGGATAATTATTTTACACAATCTTCTTTTGTCTTCTGATCCAAAGATCACAAGTCTAAGACCTCGAATGGTGAAACCAAATTCAAAGTCACTCCATCGGCTGGCAAAATCATAGCCACAGATTTCTGGGATTCTAAAGGAATACTATTGATCGAGTACACAAAAAAAGGTGAAATTATCAACGCAGAAAAATACTCATCCACTTCGCCGTTTGAGAGAAGCAATAAAAAAAAAAAGAAGAGGAAAGCTGGCAAAGAAAGTGCTGCTTCTTCACGACAAAGCACCGGTTCACATGGCGTGGCTCTCCAAGGTTGCTGTACGAGAGTGCGGGTTCGAGGAAATTAACCACCCACCGTACAGCCCAGACCTACCCAGTGACTACTTTTTATTCCCAAATTTTACCTCCGGGGAAAGCGATTTGCTGACGATAATGAGCTCAAGTCCGCTGTAAATGAGCATTTTTCGGGCCAAGAAAACAATGCATCATGGGAGACTATATTGAAAAATATATTTTTTTTCAAGGTTTTATCTTTTTTCTAACATACCCTTACCGTGAATACATCGAACGCCCCTCGTAAAATAAATTAGTTACTCACATTTCTGTATCAGCAGGTAAACTGAAAAAAGATAAGTCTTTATCTCTTCTCTTGCTGGATTTACATCCATCATCTGCACATAATGCACCAGAACCAGTAATATCATAAGAATTCAAAACGAAGTCGACCGAAATATATGCGTACGTACGCACCTTCGTCTGTCGGCAACCCACTGAGAAATGGTTCGCTTGCGAACCGGCGGCCGGTAGGTAGCTAGCGCGTGGAAGTAGGTACATGGAGTGATTTATATCAGAACGGTTTCACGTAAGTATAACGGCCGTCATGAAAATCTGTAATTTTCACCAGTATTTGACATTTCACTTTTAAGTGTCAAAAAAGCTCTGTATTTGGAAAGCCGTTATTCTGTTACCGCTTTCTTAGCTAACCGAAGTTTTAGGGAAGGACTTATTTATGTAACCCTGGACCACTAAAAAGACGTTAGTGAGAACAATTAAATTACTTCAGACTCGAAACACATGCCTCTGAGTCATGACATGACATATCCCAAAAGCTCGTTTATCTGAGCCCAACAGTCACAGGATGCGAATGATAAAGTCGAAACAATACATTATCAAGCTGTTTACAATTACATACATACATACAATAACAGTTTGTTAATACATCATTGTATGTAAAACTTGATTCTAAGCGATGTGTGCAAACACAAAAGCGATTGCGAAATTATCAGTTCCGTTTTGGGTAGAAGGCTTTTGAGAGTGTCGAAAAAATCCAGCTTTGTTGGAAGTAATTACAGATGGATCGACACAGACACCAAAGTCTCAACGTAAGCAGTTCAAATTGATGGACTGAAAAGCAAATACGATGTAAAAGAACTGAAAAAATTATTGTTTTGTAAAAATGAGATTTTATCAAATATATATTTAAAAAAAATTGTTTATATAAAAAACTTGATAGATTCTTATTAGTCATACAGTTTTATATAATAATTCTTATATTATGAGGATAACAGAACACCATCGCTGATAAATATGATAGACTAAACATGCCCCGGCACCCTTTATCGATAGCATCTAAAATCGATTATGACCTTAATAGAGCCGACGGACGGTAAAGCGGAGATGGTTCTATTAAAGATAGCGATATTTAAACCATTAATCATTCTAAAATTAAAATCTTTATCAACGTCCTGAAAAGAAACGCCTCTATAAATTCGCAAATTATGAGTTGAAGCTATTCCTTTGTTATGAAGTGAACTGAGAAACTTTAAGAAAACAGTTGGTCCTTTGAGTATTGAAGGACCAAATCTTGTATTAAATCTTTCTTAACAAATTTGAATTCATTAAGGCGTGAACACACGAACGAACAAAACATGGTGAACACGAACATCGAACACGGAATATTTGGTTCGTACGTGTGAACGTAAATTGGCAAAGCGAACACGAATACAGTACGGCTTGTGTTCACGCTAAACCACTCCGCTCTCTTTAGTAACCATGGATTCCTTTCTCCGAACATCGTCCACATAGAACAACGAAATTGGATCGCCATGATCGTTTTTGATGAACACAGTGTTTGATTTGATGTTCGTTATCGGTACGCACATGCGAACAAAGTGTTCGATGTTCGTGTTCGTTCGTGCGGGTACGCCTTTAGGGATTGACTTCAATAGCTATCCTAACGAAATACCTTGAAATACTTTTCTGAAGACAATCACTTGAAAAGACGATGTCGTAAGCTATCCTTAGGCAAAGATTTTATTCAGTCTCAAAGCTATCCCTCTACAAATATTGAGAAATACTTACAACTTGTTGATTTTTTTTCCTCTTATTTAAACAAAAGATTACAACTAAGAAATGACTGATATCTTCATAGTATTTTGATATGCATGCATATGACCATATCGACAATCATTCATGACCCAATAAGGACCAAATAAGGACTAAGGCACAGACTAAGGGATTGTCCATTGAGTTATGACTAATATTGATAAAATACAATGAACTAGCAACAATGGTAACTCACATTTGTATATCAAGTACTACAGTAGGCAATAAAACTATTCTAGGTACTAGGAAACCACATCAGCCTATAGGCGATGATAAAGGTCGGGTGAAGTCCCTTTGATTCACTGCAAATGTGAAATTCATTGTTAAATGACTCAAAATAATTTATTCATATTTACTACGTGCAGTAATAACAAGTGAATAACAAACAAAGATATTGACTGTAACACTCAGGGAAAAACTGTCAAAAGCATTCTCTTAGGACAGACTGTTGTGGCGAACAGCTTGGGAGAAACCAATGTCCAGCAAAGGACAGAAAATATGGAGTTGATCGACAATTTGAAGCTTGATTCAATGACATTGAAATGTTTTTTTTTCTGAATCATCTGTCTTTTCCCAACTATGTTGGGGTCATCTTTCCATCTGACCGGATGCATCAGAATACAGATAGTGCAATCCACGACGACGCACCCCACTCCGCGATTACTGTACTGTAGGCTGTACTTTAGTACGGAGCGGAGCGGAGTGGGGCGCGTCGTCGTGGATTATTATTATTATCTATACTAGAATTTTACATGCAGCTACTGCTTTTCTGACCTCCACAACCCCTCACATAACACAATACCCCTTGGTAAGATTAGTTGTCAGACTTTCGGGATTATGACTTCCCATAACGACTGTCAAGGATCTAAAAATGACAGCCGGGACTAACAGCTTAACGTGGTTTCCAGGGCACGGAGGGATCTCGATATGTAACCCATCTACGGGCCAAGTTCAGCTAGCTTTGCTTAACCGTGAAGATAAATCCATGCGGCTGCTATTTAGCCACGAGCCCTTCCAATTCAATGTCTATAATCTGACTAATAGGTAAGTACAAGCAACCATATACAACGAATTAAACTTCAGCGTATAGAAGGCTCATTATTCGCAATCTTTCATCTCTAAACTACTCATACCTATCAAGTGTTCAGCTAATGAAATCGGTCGGCTATTTGATTAATAAGCGAGGTGAGAGCGATACGGACGAACGGACAGACAGACTGAAAGTTATTTACGATATTATGCTTGATCGAGATAACTGCATGTCTGCGACAGTCTTAAGTGAAAACGTTGTTCGAGATGATTCTGAAGAGATTTTAAATAAATAACAAGAATAAGATTAAACAGATAGAAAACAGTAGGAGATAAAGGCTTATATGTGTTAAACACAGATTACTGCTAAAGACGACAGACTAAATTAAATACAACTCGATGAAGAAACCAAGCCGTGTATGCAAAAAATGCCCATAGGCTTAGGAAAAGTTTGAACTTGACTGAAAATTATGTGTTACTGAGGCAGATTTGGCAAAATGTGACAGCACAAGACAGACAGACAGATGAAGACATACTATGGATTGTGTCGATTGAGAAAGATATATTGCTGATTGTAACCGCAAAAATAACTATAGACCAACCAGTCATTTTATAAAAATGAACAGTTACCAAACAACAATAAAATGTAACATACCCAATAACCGATTACCAAACACACTACTCGATGCGTACACTCGGAAGCACTTCGAAAATACAAACGTAATAATGAGTCATGAACGACCTATAACTCCATTATTCAATCTTTAGTCAAAATATATGCCGTTCAAACGCATGAGTTGATTACAGTTACTCTTATACCGTTTCATAAACAAGGCGAAAGGTAAAGTACTAGTAAAGCGTAAAGCTATATATGATTTAGGAATAGAGTAGGAACGAATGGAGTTACCATTCGCAGAGTACGGGTAATGGGCCAGGAAGTAATCCGCAGTTTCAGTTTGCAGAAGTACCCAGAGGTTTTATTTTATATGCAGACTTACACCTCCCTTTAAGGGAGTTGGAGGGTGAAACTCACCTATTTCTTTAAAAAAAAATTTTGTTTTAGTGCAATCTAGAAATCAAGGATCATTGACATTGTGTTTGCTAAGAATATTTTATTCTTTTGCTAGAAATTCTACAAAGTAGCGTCAGTCAAGTCACTCCTCTTTTACCGCTATGATTGATTTCAGATGAAAGACGGAGCAATTCGCGATAAATACTTGCTTCAACGGTTATCATTGGTTCTTCGATCAATTCATGGCCAAATGACAGGCGTTTGTTTGCCCTCTTTTCAAGTTTATAGGATACCATATGGAATAACTGTTTATACTCCATATCCCACCTACTTCGTGACTAAATCCAACTAGCTATTTATGTTCCAAACTTGATCGACGCATGCGCAGCGCACCATTTCCGTAGTGACGGCATCGCAGGCTTGAATTCCTGGAATTACCTATAGATATCCCATGGTGTTAAATTGGTTTTAGGTTATTATTTCAATGGAAAACCTTGAGGTTTATGGGAGTTTCTCAGAATTTGGTTTATTTATTCATATGTCATGTTAACTCATGTTACTTGGAAGTTTATCGGAATTCTCTCTTAGCCAAACCAGAACTACACTATAATTGACCATAAAGGTATGATTTTGCATGTACGTCATAAGTTCTAAGCTGAACTCATTTATCCCTTGTTACATACCCATTAAAATAACATTCACAGTGCCATAACTTCGTACAATGTGATGCACCGTCGTGCTTAGTGCTTATCGGCTGTTAAGTATGTGGTTTACTATGATTTATATTCTTTTCCGCATTCTGTATATCCGTACTGCGTACATTTGTCGGGCAACCTTTGTATTAACCAGAAATGGTAAACGTATGGAAGGTGTGGACCGAGAGAAATTAGTACGTCGTACACGCTTTTCTCGAAATAGAAGGCGTTCCTAGTAATCACATTGAAAGTTGCTTTGTGATCCGACTGTTTGATTACAAAAACAGAGATAGTTTTCACTGTAGTTCTTGGATCTTCCGATGGATTTTCATAGGCAAATTATTTTCCAGGCGACTAACAACTTAAAGGGCGACTAATTATTAGATACTCTAAATAATGACATGGCGAATAATATTAGCAGTGGGTTATCAAACATTGTATTATAGCCAACTATAGGCCACCATATAAAAAAATACTGAAAGGTAGGTTAGGTTAGAACTGTGACCACACTACGCACGAGCCGAGCGAGCGAAGCGAGCGGTGCCGCGGCAGCGGCCGTCGAGTGCCAGTGTCCAGTGTTCGCATAACAATAAATTCACTAAATTTAAACAAAGCTTACAACTCAATATAAAGTATTTAATTATCTTTAAAACCCTAAATCAGATTAGTTTGTCACCGCGTGTAACTGCCAACCTATTATTTTTGCTATCCATTTTAATTATTTTAAAACCCTAAATCAGATTAGTTGGTCGCCGCGTTAAATACATGCCATTTTTATACGCTGGGGACAGCCACCTTGCTGTCTCAGTGAGTTCAATACCTCTCGCCAGGCCTACAAGTTGGACCGTTTTTGAGGATCATATGTAGAGGTTCTACTTTCCACAAATACCTGATTCATCATCATCATCAGCTTTTCCCAACTAAATTAGGGTCAGTTTCCAGTTTAACCGGATGCAGATGAATACCAGTTTTTTACATGGAGCGACTGCATGTCTGACCCAAAAATATGTCATTAACATTCTAAATCATGTTTCCAATCTCAATTGGATATATTTTTGTGGTGTAACATCTTTGCTCTCGTTTTCATGCAATCTGAGGGAGTGATTTCATGAAAAGGGAAGTGTGTAACAGGAAGCCGGGAAGCGCGCTCTATTTGATTTGGCCAAAAAGCACGCTCGGTTGTAGAGTTGGCTGTCAGTTGATACCAACCCATTTTCCAAAACGTTGGTACTGTCAGCTAATATGTCAGATGTTACTAATTTTAAGCGACTATTGTAAGGCTCGTTTATTTTTAACCTTGTTTTCGCCTCTGTGTTCCTTTTCTCACACCATAGTCCTGATAAATCTTTCCTAGCTTGCAGAAAAGGGCTTTACAACCTCTTTTAAAGACCATCAACCATTCAAGCACAATGTTTACGTCGTCCACTTAACACTGGAATGCGTTAGTTTACATCACGCGTGCTTTCATCAACTTACCTTAGAGTGGGTGAGTCATCGAGTGTTGACCTGTGCCGGCTTAGCGTGAAATATTGTTAGCTTTCTTTGTGTGAGTAACCACGAATTCTTTGGAACTTAATCGCGAATACACGAAGTGCGTTCTGATTTAATTTGCTCTTTTTTGTGAGATCTTGTGTAACAGTAACCAAGATGCAAGACACCGGTTGGATGGTCTGGTTCTTTCATCATATCTGTACTGTAAGCCCGTATCAACCTACTGCTGGGCAAAAGTCTCTTTCCATGACTTCCAGTGCTTGCAATCCAGTGCTAATGTGGACCACCGGTTGTTTGTTTTGTCCAGCTCGTCCCGCCATCTTTTACGGGGTCTGCCACGACGTCTTCTATACCTTTATTATTTTTAAAGAATGCCTTGGTTTTTATTTTTCATTAAAATACCTTTGATGGGCACAGGCAGTTGACATTGAAAATCTGAAGGCCGTTCTAAGTTTAGGGAAGTCCATTATTGATTGGGTGACGAAGGTCAAACGGTAATCGTTTCGAACAGAATACCGATATTCAGTGGCATCTGGTTCGGACAGGGGGCTGACCATTTTAGGGAACTTAGAATGACGTGCGAATAAATTATCTTTGGTCCTTTTGTACGTTTGAGACTTTATTAAGGGTCAGACGCTGAGCATTTGTATCTCTTACCATCGCTATTAACCGTTTGACCACCGCGTACGCATAATAAATTGCTACCCAGGCGCCAGGCAATAAATTCAAATGCAAAGCTTGCGCAAAATATTATTTATTTGGATGTTCGTACCGCCATTTCTGAATTAAAATGACTGTATTTTGCATTAGGGTAGATTCATATTTTAGGGAAAACCTTTGTTGAAACAAAAGCATGATAGACAGGCAAGCATTGTCATGATTAAAAAATTCGAATATTGATTAGAATTTGATAGATTTTACGACGTCCAATCACGCATAGTTGGCGCCATCGCCCGCCATTGCCTAGACATGTCAGTGAACAGTTCAAAACATAATTTTGTATTATTTTCTTTGTTCTATTCATTTCACAGAATAGATTATACGATCGATACGCAGTCCTAGGGCTCCTCAACCCTTTGCTGCACGTGCTATCGATTTTCAACCCCTTGCAAAATACATATTATGAATAGCGTTGATTACGGCACCCTTTTTGTATTAACTTGTCACCGGTCAGAGCCGGCCTGACGACCTGACGATATGTTGAAACTGTGACAATGACTCATTGTTATCTATTCAGTCGATATAACGGCAAGTATATTAAACTTGTTATTTTGAAACGAAGCGAAAGGCCCGTTCTCGTTAAAGAGATTGTAAGCAAAACTTTCAATATTATTTTGAAGCATTGCATGAAACATCTGCTAAAATGTTTGTAGGTATAACTATTTCTCGATAACTAGACTTGGTAAAAAATTTGGTTTTTATCAGTTATTCTCGTTGTACTTAAAGGTAAACGTTGACGAAAGTATCATGTGTTTAAAAGCATCTCTATTCATATCAAATAATTTTGAACAGGATCAACTTAAATTCCTTGGTCCTTTGGTACAAAATTATACATAAATTAAACGTAACAATAGAAGGCCCTAAACATGTTTATGCCATAACAACGGCTGCGATTACAAGTTACAATTCCCCCAGGAATATTACAAACTTCAAGAGGGGCACATTCAATATATCATTCTGATCTACTTAAGGGGAATGAGAAATACCTGTATGAAATTTTCTAGCCTGCCCCTTTGGTCTAGTGGTCGCAAGGGTTAAATACTGCTGAGCATGAAATCCTGTTTTCGATTCCCGGGTCGATTCATATGGAGTTTCTCAGTAGCAGTCCGGAGTCTGGTTTGTGCTCAGTTGATAGCAATAGGCTCGGCCCCTGTTGGGTGATGTACTATAGGTAGAGGTACACCTCTGCCTAACTCTTCGGGGAAAACAGGTGTGATGTTATGTTATGAGTGCATTTCATAGATCAGACGATGTGCTATTAAAGACCCATGCCACAAATCAGAAGCCGTTATTAAGTTTAATGATAATTCTATGCGTCATTCATCATAAATGACTAACACTAGACAAGCCTGTGTTTATCTACTTAGATTAATGTGTTTTTGAGATGAATTAGTATTCTGAAGTTTTGTTTTTAAATCTAAACCTGTTTGTCTGAACTAGAATATGACGTGTCATGTCTAGTAAAGAAACTAATGACCGCGGTCCGCGACAAATGTAAGTCGGTCGGTCAGTAGGACCAATATTATAAATAAGTTTAATAAATCCGCCTTTTCCAATCCAAACTATGTTGGGGTCGGCTTCCAGTCTAACCGGATGCAGTTGCATACCAGTATTTTACATGGAGCGACTAACATCTGACCGCTACAACCCATTTACTGGATAATACGATACTCCTTGGTAAGACTGGTTCTCAGACTTTCGGGACGACCCGTAATGACTGTCAAAGATCCAAGATGGCAGCCGAGACCTACGGATTAACGTGCTTTCCGAGGCACGGAATTTGACAAATGGTAAAGCTTGAAGTTTTAACCAAAAAAGAGAGACCACTTACTTTTTTGAATAAACACACAAAAACCCAAGGATTACGTAATTGTACCTTAGCTTTAAGCCATTGTAACACCTTTATGCCTACATTATGGAATGCAAATAAAGATAAGTATGAATATGAACACGTTTTTAAATTGTACAAATGAATACAATCAAAACATGAATGAAAGTAAACGTAAAACAAATTAGCTGCACAAAAATACCGTGTCGGGCGCGTAAGCTTATCATCACCGTTTCGGAATACTAGTCGTTTATCATTCAACTGTAATTTCACTGGTCACACACTGTGGTAATTAATTGGAAAGCAAAAGATTGCACGCATCATGCAATTAGCTAGCGAGATTGAGATGACAACGGATGATTAGGGTTACCATCCGTCCGGATTTGTCCGGCCTTTTCATTTGTCCGGACAATTCGATTTAAGGGGATTTTCTTTAAAAAAGTTAAATGATTACGGTAAAAAATAAGATGAAAAAGTTAAATACCCTGTTTTTTTTTGTTGCAAATGTCAGGCTTTTTGACAGGACTTTCCAAATTTAGAAATGGTAACAATATGCATGATGGACTAGCCTTGAGAATTTTATGGATTTATTTGACTTTCTTTGTATCTATCTGAATGAAATGATGTCTATTTACTATGTAGTCAGGAAGATTAGCTTCGCTTTGCCGATTAGAAATTGAGATTAAATCGTATGGTAAGGTTTGTTATTAGGTACCTACCAATCTCCCATCTTTAAGAAACTCATCAGCCACAGCCCGACTTCACCCGCTGCCACTGCTGAGCAGAGGCCTCTCCTTTCTTGTGCCAATCCCCACGCTCATCCGCCAGCTTCATCCGCCCGCGATGGTAAAAATATCATCCGCCCATCTCTCTCGGCGTCCAAGGACTTGAAGACGAAGTGTCGGTCGTCCGGCCGACACTTCGTCTTCAAGTCCTTGGACGCCACTCGGTCACTGCCTTACTTCACCTGTCCGTACTACCTTGCCAGATATCCTGTCCAACTTGATTTTAGTTCCATAATTCCTTTTCCGATAAATTGAAAACCTGCGTACGTCTTAGGATCTTGACGTTTGGACGTATTGGTTCTATGAGCCTTATGCCAAGCATGGAACGCTCCATGGCTCTCTGTGCAACTCTCACAAAATTTAATCTGTAAACAGGCCCAGTTCAAAAAAAATGCTTCTAAATAATTCGAACGACGCACTATAATTGTGCATTCATGTTTTGTCTCTAATAAAAACATTACAAACATACAGAAACGCTAAATAATATTCTAAACGTTAAATATTATTTTGATATACGTAGTTTCATCTCCTAATAATTGAATCATCAATTGCCAATTGATCCCTAAGTGGCTTGCAGTGGAACAATTTATAATAAGATCTGATGAAATTCATTCACTACGTCGCTTTTTCCATCCTATCTTATTGGCAAGGACTGGAAGGCTTGAATTCTCAATTAACATGACACTATTGCAAATTCCACGACGTAAAAGGCATTCCAGACGAATGTCTGGGACTTTATTGACTCGGTGACGGAGCTTCCTAAGTGGGTTTATTTTTTTACTAACCTGCTTTTCTACCCCGACTACGGCAAAGCCAAAGGAGGTTATGATTTTTACAGGCTACATAGCAATTATACGACTTAGTAATGACATCTGACTAGCTATACGAAAACCAAAAAAAATCAACATTTATGTCTTGTTATACCTACACCTTTTTAGGTGGCATTTTCGTCGTAGTTGGGTTTAAATTTGTAACTAAATTTTATCATGCCAAGCCTTGTGGCTTTTTATGCCAAGAAGAATAATGTTTATCAATTAAAGATCTACGTCAACAATTTAAATCAGTTAACGCAATGAATCATAAGGATTGATGGTCATAAGTATGGCCGGCGCACCCTGATCAGTCAGCCTGCTACCAGCCTTGACGACAGGCTGGTCATTCGACCACGGCATGAGTTAACTCGTACAACTTGTGCCGATACATAAACATCACGCGTGTATTACCGGAAGGATAATAGGCAGAGGAGTACCTATAGTACAACATACACCCTCATTTCGCCACTTATGTTAAAGTCCCATGTAATAGGGGGCGAGCCTATTGCCATCAACCGGGTTGGCCCTTCCGATAATCCGACCCAGGACCTCATGTTCAGCAGTAGCGCTTGCGACCACTCGACCAAAGAGGCAGTCACGTGCCGATACCTGTGTGAGTAAAGCCGGGTTGCACTATAGTATACGATTGTTCGTCGTATAATCGAATGAATCATAGTTTTGTAACCGCAGCGGTTAGATGAAAGTCTGCAATTCAGCATTGTTGCGTGATGTTGTCACTAATGTATTTGCGAACGTTTTGCTTAACTGGCATTTTGGTTAATAAATCGTAGATTAAGTTTATTATTGTTCGTTCGTAAACGTTGTTTATTGTGTCAAGTATTTTGCTAAATTGCTGTAATGTAATCGAATAACTTACTATCCCTCGCTTATTTTAGTAGCTGTTTCCAAGAATTAATTAAATGCTGCTGGATCCCAGCGTGGTTTAACCAGACTCGATAAATCGAATGAACCCCAAGATTTGCACTCGCCGCGAGGCTCCAGGCCTCATGTTGCATGGGGCTACAGAGGCCATTGCATATCAAGGAGTAGACCGGGTGGCGCGGTAATGGTAGGGAAGACGTGCCCTCAGGAAATGCAAGGATTTGCAAACCGTATCGGATATGTATCCTTGAGTGGGCAATGGACTAGTGGAGAGACGGGTGATATCTATGGATGGGCATCTTTTTACGACGTCGCCGCCAGCTGGCTCAGGTCGATCTTTACCGGTTCCAAGGACCAAAAATGTTTAAATGTCTTCTCTTTTTCAGCCATCCACATTCGAGTATGAATGTGGAAGGCTATAAAAAAGTAGGGAAGACCAAAGAAACGATGGATGGACTGTGTGAAAGATGATATGGCTAGAAAGGGGGTGACTACCAAGATGACGACTATGGAGAAATAGGTATGGAAGAAAAATATATATTGCGCCGACCACAAATAAATTGCCATATGGGAAAAATAATGATGACTACCTGAAATTCAATACAGATAATGTATTACCTATGCTACCTACTTTGCTACTTGCTATTGAATTTCGTGACAAACATAATAATGAATAACTTAAAACAAAAGTTGAGTACACTCTAAATCAGATTTACAGCCCAATATCAGGTGAAAGTAATTCTAATTAACATTAAATTCAATCAAAAGATACATTTCTCACCGAATAATTATGTCAATGCATAATAAGATCAACGAAATACTACGTTATGTTGCAATATTCAGTCGTTTTGACCATTGAGACGTGGAGTGTGCGGTCATTGCCATTTAAAACTAACCTGACCACCGTAACTTGGTCCTTCGGAGGTCATTCTCATCCTCGTCTTATCACTACCTAGAGAAACAGCATCGAGTGGGGGAGATCTATCTAAACTGGTACCTCGAAGATCTCTTTGAGCAAACTTTTTATTGACGTTTTTGTGTAGTGTGTAGGTTGCTGCATAGATTAAATGTATATAGCCCTCAAGTGTCCACTTATACATACTTAGAAATAATAATTATTATAATTATGATAAGTCAGTAAGTAATTAGATAAGTCTGTTTGTTACACAAGTCTGAATGTCAACCATATGCAGTTAGGAACACTTGGCATTTACGACAGTACCTAACTTGTCATAGATAAAATCACAAGGCTGTCCAGATAATATAAGGGACAGGAACGAAATAAAAAAAACAAACAAAGGTGTCGCATCTAGTTGAACAGAGACTGGATAACAGAATGGATGCATAAGCTTAGAACGTTGCAGAGATAAACACCTACATACTTAGGTGCGCTAGAACAGACTAGGTGAAAAAAACACATCAAACCTTATTAGACCTTATATCTTACTTCATAGAGTTTAAAATAGCCGTGCTCCTGCGACCACATTCTTGGCCCAAGGTCGATGCACAACGACCTACGGTGTGCCGTGTTTAAGTGAGCAAATAAAATATACTAATTATCTTTGGATGCAATTAAAAATGGCTATGCAGTCATTATGAAGAAGCTTCTATTGGTCGGATGTTTATTTTTAATTATTGTGGTCGATAACGAGAAGGAAACGTGACTGAGAATCGATAATACTGAGAACTTCGCTACTTATAGTGTAGGCTGAACCGAATTCCCACTATGATTGTCGGTAATTCATAACAGTTCCAAAACTAGTACCTAGAGTTAAATATTTTAGACTTATTATGCTAATAAGTTATTCATTATTTGACTAAAGTTTGATGGATGGAGAATGAGAGGAAGGCGAAAGAGAAGATGGATGGTGTGTGTGAGGAATGATATGAAAGAGAAGGGATTGAATGATAGCGTGACGATTGACAGGGGAGAGTCGAGGAAGAAAACGTGGTGCGCCAACCCCACGTCACATGGGACAAGGACAGGAAGGTGATGATGTAGATGTAGAATCTGACTAAATTCTGACGTCAAAATCAAGATGACTACGTCATTTCTTTAAATAGCAAAATTATTTACAGCTAGTCAAAAAAATGCTTACAAACACAGTGCTAAATATAGATCTGTTTACGTTTACAAGACCTCCAAACATCGAGAAACACCACGCCATGACTCCGATTAAGTATTCATATTTTTGAGGGCAATGAGTCATACCGGAACTATAGTCGACCTGATAAGGTCAAACTGTGTTCCCAAGAACGTGTTCAAGTTCATAGCAATTATTTCTTAAAGTTTATATTAAGCGGTGAAATTTCTGACACTTTTTACAACTTCCCCTCTAAAGACCTTGTAGCTGAAAGGTTTATTTCTTATTTCATTTGCCTATCGACTTTCTTATCGAGTCCTTAGTAATCGAGATGAATGAATAATTAAGTTTACTCATAAATTTTAACCGACTTCTAAAAAAGGAGCAGATTATTAATTCGGATGTTATTACTTTTTATTTAGCTTCAATAATACGTATTTTTCCCACTTAGTCTATATGGATGATGTTATACTAACTTCCTGCCACAGTTACATAGCAGATAATGCTATTCGAATTTGTGTGGGATTAGATTTTTGTTAATTTATATTTTTGTTACGATATTATTACTTATAATTCACTTTTATTGATGTGTGATTACTTTATTTTGCGTCGATTGATCTATCGCCTGATGGCAATGTATATTTTAAGTGTTTTATTTTGTTTTTTATTTTATTTTTTTGATTGATTATATCTAGTGTAGTTTTGTTCTCCTGTTATACGATAATCTCTGTGTACTATCCATAGCTCTGATAATGTCGCAATTCCGACCCCCAAGATACAGGCAAATGCCTAGTTTAGGGGTCACAGTCCATTCATGTACATCCTGATTTTTGAATAAATAAATACTTTTGAAATTTGAATTAGAACAAAAAGAGAAAAATAAAAACGTTTTATGGTTATTTTTTTTCTTCTTATTTATTTTTCTAGTCCTTTGGGACACGTTATTTTTTTTTACTTTTTATTTACATTTTACTGAGAAAATTTAAAAAAACAGATTCATTCTTTGTTATTCAACACAACTTATGTCAGTCAGTTGGCAGCATTGTTCCACTTATTGCTGAGTAGATAGCCAGCTCCCTTTTGTGTCATGCTTCCCAGGTCTGTGCGAGTCTCATTCTGCACCCTGATTGCGTCACACACGATCAATCTTTTTTTTTTTTCATTTTGAGAGTACAACAACATTCTTTGCGTTATTTACGTTGTTGTTGAGCAAATTTTTCGAACATATGAAACAATGGATTAGCAATATGCTTCAAAATTATTCAGATTGTGATTTATCGTGTGTTACGCAACTAGGGTGCAGGTCTATTAGTTATATTTTTAATAAATTCAATAGTAAAACACCTAATCAACTGACCTACTTTTTAAAATTAGCCCAATCTCCCCCATACATCGAATGAATGCCCCATTTAATTTCAACTTAACTAATAAGTTTAATATAATTAGTAACATGGCCGACGTGAAAGCTTAATAATTAATTAGGTACTTTCGATCTAAGTCATCATACCAACAGTTTTTAATTTAGGTAAGCCCAAGTAGACACAATTTTGGGGCATCTAGCATATGGGGTAAACCCATGCAATAAGCCCACGTAGGCACGGACGTAATAAAATCGCGGCGGCGATTTTTTCTCGTGTATTGGATTTTCAACGCGCTGCTTAGCGCCGAGAGTTAAAAATCCAACAGTGTATTTTTTTTCAACGCGCTGGCACGAGAGTGCTTCCCGACGCGTTGGATTCTCAACGCTCGGCTCAACACCGAGAGTTGAAAATCCAGTGCGCGATAAAATCCCGCCGCGATATTTTTACGTCCGTACGAACGTGGGCAGGTGGGCTAAGCCTTAATAGGATAACGTGACGTATTTTTAGACTAACTAACTAGGTATGCAATGCTTTGAATTGTGAGGGACGTACCTAAACCACCATATTTTACGACTGGGTAATGTTGACGGCATTTGGCTATTTAATTAGTATTTAGTTATAGATATAAACGTGTGGTCTCCTATCACTAGGAAAAAAGTTATCGGCAAACTCAATAATGAAGGGAGTTATTTGATGATGAATCAACACAACTTGGTTTTGTAAGGTCAGAAATTAGAAGTTCAAGACAAGACCAAAACACCTAAAACATTTTACGTAAGACTAGACATGAAAACGTCAACTAGATAGAAGTTGTTGATTTTGTAGAAGTAGCCCCAGGTTCGGGTGATTTATTAACGCGACGATTTTTTATCGCGCACTGGATTTTCAACTTTCGGTGTCGAACCGAGCATTGAGAATCCAACAGAATGCATTACAGCAGGTTAAAAAAAGACACTAGGATTTTTAACTCTGTGCTATGCAGTGCGTTGAAAATCCAGTGCGCGATAAAAAATCGCCGGTGAGTATGGGCTTAAAGAAAGCAGACCACTGCAGCACTGCGCCAAGAGAACATGTAAAAATAAAATAATAATAATTGGAAGGTATTTTTTAAGTCCCACCCCAAATAACATACGGAGAAAATAGTCCCCTTCTTCAGACTTCATAAAAACTCGGTTGAATAAAGACAGCTTATTTCCCTCAAAGATAATATACCCACAATTCACTTTACTAATCTTTTTGAAGTAACTGCAGCGAGTACTTCAAAGGAAGGTAATGTAAACATAGCTGACAGTACCATATCACTGACGGCGATGTTTACGTTAAGTTGAGCGCATTGCCTCACGTCTCCTCAAAGGAACATGCTTTCATAGTACACTATGTTGCTAGGAAAGATATTTACTGAGTATTTTGTTAAAGGCACTGCTATAGATAAAAGAGTTTGCGTTTGCTGCGGATAAGACTCCGAAGACATTATCAAGTTCTTTGCAATGTTACTTTACTACCCTTTGGACAGTTGCATTTCGAAGGCCAAATGGCAGTAGTTTCGTGTCAAATACTGAATTCATCACATCTAATAAACTGAAGAAGACGACCGAACGATCTTAGAGAAGGTAGGTACATACTTATAGCGCAAGCAAGACAGCAGTCTGGAGAGCACTTGTAGCGAAAATTTCCCATTGTAGTCACCTCAGACAAGAGAAAGCTACTTAGAAGGAGTAGATCGAAGTAAGGAGAAGAAGAAGTAGAAGGAGTAGACCGAAAAAAGTTATAGGCAAGAAGACGAGGAAGGAAGGCGAGGAGAAGAAGTAAACCGAAAGTCACAAACAGTTGGAAAGGTCAAATAAGGAAATTTGGAGTAACCTTCAGTGAAAATAATCTAGGATTTCTGTGTAGAGTTTCTATTACCAGAATTCTAATGAAAAGAACATTTTCGTCGAAAGACAAACGGCTGTAGCAGTAAGACCTCTCTAGGATAACAATCCTAGGTCTTACTGCGACTGCTTAGGACTTTCCTAAAGTCCTAATCCTAAGTAATATTAAAAATGCGAAAGTGAGTTTATTGTTTGTTTATTTATTTCTTTGATTGTTTGTTACGCTAAAACGGCAAAACTGATTTGGATGAAATTTGGGACATGGGTAGACCTTGACCTGAGTTAGGACATAGGATTCTAGAGACACTCTTTTGTCCCGATATTCCCACGGGATCGAGACTTAAGCCTAGTACAGACTGGCGCAACGCGACTCTAACAAAACAATGTTTAAGAAAACTTTACGGTAGAACAATTAACGGTGTCGCGTTGCGCCAGTCTGCACATGGCTTTATGCGGGTGAAACCGCGCGCACAGCCAAAGTCTCAAGAGTTTGCATATGCCTTGAAAAGGGATTTACTAACAAAAAAAAGGCAACAAAACGAAATTCTAAAAAGGATATCCAAGGCTTTTGCAACCCTCGCGTGTTGCTTAGATACAAGTTCTTCCCTAGGGAAGAACTTAGCCTCGCCTAGGCGACTCCGCCAGACTTATTTAATGTTCATGTAATGTAACTTTTAGGTCCGAAGGCAAATCTTTGATGGCAGACAGAATTTAAGTGAAATTTGGACGGAAATATGGGAAGGGTGATTTTATGTCTGAAGATTTCGCCCAGACTTTTTTTGTCTAGTGCACCATGTAAATTCATGTTTCATCTTTTTATCAAACATATTGCTTTTAGTTCATGCTGGCACTTAAATACTGCATGTAGTTTTATCGATCCCGATCAAGTAGCAACGTTAGTCAGGGTCAAGTAGATCACGACAATGCAGTCATTTCTAAACTCGCTAGATACTACGCGACGTGATAAAAGGCTGGCCGGGTATCAGAACATTATTCATACCAAATCAAACTATTCTACACTTATCATCATAATCACCATTCTCTCCCGGTCTCATGATACGTGGGGTTGGCGCACCACGTTTTCTTCTTCCACTCTCCCCTGTCAACCGTCACGCTATAATTCACTCCCTTCTCTTTCATATCATTCCTCCCACACACCATGCACCTTTTTTTTTGGCCTCCCTCTCCCATCCATCAACATTTACATTCATCACTCTTTTAGTCACATGCGTTTCCTCCCTCCTCATCACATGCTCATATCATACCAAGCCAAACGATTCCTTTCAACTTGGCTGTCACTGGCGCTACTTTCAAACTGCCCCTTATACTCATTCAACTATTCTACACTTGTATTATTAAGTGTCTGTTTCTCAACTAAATTACTGAACCGATTTTGATGAAACAGAAAGCCTGAACGATTGGAGATACTTTGAAGTGCGTCTAGGTGTACACTGGATAGTCGGAGTCTGTCCCGCTACCCTCTTGCTGACCGGCTAATCCATACTAATTATGAGTGCGAAAGTACTGTCTGGCTGGCTGTTACCATTTCACGCCTTAATATTGCACGTGAAAATTGTCACACAGGTACACCATGACCACCATGACTAACTATGAATCACAACCCGTTTCATTTTAACAGTTCAACAACATTCATTGCGTTGTTTACGTTGTTGAGCAGACAAATGCTTCGAACATATGAAGCAATGGATTAGCAATATCGTTCAAAATGATTTAGATTATGATTGATCGTGTTACACAATTAGGGTGCAATTGGGTTACATAAGACTTTTTATTCCGTTGGGACATTCCCATGGGATGATTTGTAACCTCCACGCGGGCGAAAGCTAGTACATAATATTTACCACATCATGAAACTGTTTTTATAGCTCGTGCAGAAACGAGAAAATAAATTACTTAAACATATTACTAATTGAGGTCTTAGTACGTCCTATTCTCCAAGGACTAGTGACCCAGTGTTATCTAGAAGCAATTACAAACTTGATATTGGAAGCCAGGACATTAACTAACTAGTAACTACAGTTAACTTATAAGCACTTAAGCACTGATTGATTAATTGACCCACTTCGAGTACGAAGCTATGATTCACCAAGTATTTGTTGAGGTCCTTAATGAGCACTAACTAGAGGCTCTTGCATACAAATGCATCTAATTTTATAATTGAACGCAAATAGAATGACATTAGAGAGAGTTTGCATTTTGCTTTCTCTCTTACGGGGAATGGCGTGATGTTATGTTATGAGCGGCATTTCATGGATCATCAATCAATTGAGCGTGACATTTGGATGACTATTCAAAATCGGTTCAGTATTTCTGGAGAAATGAAGCGACAGACATACTGGCACCTAAAATCATAACCCTTTTTACCAACTTCTCTAAGGTTTTAAATATAAGTGTCGGGTTAAAAAAAATATATCATTCATGCTAAATTAATTACTTGTTTCCAGACCATTGCCCGCGACAGCATAGGTATTGCATTTACTACTAAAACAGAACTATGAAAAAATAAAAAGCAGTCCCCTGCTGTCCCCTCTTTAACACGACAGTCGGTTATAAACCTTATGGAAATTACCATCCACACATAAAAACAATTTGCATATTCTATCTCTCACTCTGGTATTTAAATGACTGTGAAAGAATCATTAATTTGGTTGTTTACAATGTTTTTATCAGAATATTTTTACGATTAATAATATTAATGAGCTAAAAATAATAACTGACAGTGATAAAATTAAATAAATGCAACTAAATTAATTATTTATTTTTACAGTAGTTCAGTTTACACTTTGCAATAATTACCTTGATATTTAATTGCTGGTGACTTATTCATGGCGCCACCCACATATTGTTAACCCCTACAGATTGACTTTCAGATTGTTAAGTCTTGAAGTTCTAGATTACTTTAAATATCTATGTTGTATGTATCTAGCTGCGGCCTGCGGTTTCACTCGCATAAACCTCGATCCCGTGGGAATATCGGGATAAAAAGTATCCTATGTCCTAACCCAGGTCATGGTATACCCATATGCCAAATTTCATCCAAATCCGTTCAACCGTATTAGCGTGAAAGCGTAACAAATAAACATACAAAAAACGGCTGTGCTGCTGGGGAGTTTGATGCGCCCCTTCTTCAGAGCTAAAGCATTAGGAAGTGGTGAAGGGCCGTTTTGGGGAGTATCTAGCAATTTTGTCGTTCATATAGTGCTGGTTCTCAGCTTAATTTTATATTGTAAATGACCTTTGATTTTCTATTTAAGATACTTCAACAATCGGACATCTGTAAGTTCTGCTTCCAAAACTCATAGTCAAGATCCACAAGGAAAGAGGTAGGTATGTTGCTACTTTAGGAGGCCCAATGTGTGATTCAAGGGCGCTAATAGGTCAAGTAATCTTATATGATTCAATAGGCTTTCAACACAATTCAATTTGGGGTTTTACACCAATGAAAACCGACCAAGAAAACAATTGAATCACAAAACAACATGTGGACAGCATTGGCTAAGCAAATGATAACCTATTTGGTTATTCAATATCTGTAGCATGTACACAGTGTACAAAACATGTCAAGGCGAGCATATTGACGTCTTTTGAATACTAAAACATGTGTGAACAAAATTGCCTGTTGGGTAACTCTGGTGACGTGTTGGATATTTAATGCAGTAGTCTGTGTAATCATAATCACACCTGAGTTTAACGTTGAATGGAGTAAATCTGCTTGCTTTCAGATTACTTGGGTTTGTTCATGTCTTTATTTTTCTGTAACAAAAGATCTATTGTAGGCATAAGAATGGCTGCATCATCATTTAATTCAGGTTAGATTTACACTGGTGCAGTGGATAACCAGGTGGTGTGTTTTACCTATTTTGTTTTATTTTTGCTACAAAAATGCGAATATCCATACTAATAAAGATTAAGCTGATAAGCTAAAACGTGCACCTGACCTAACTGATAAACATACTGGAGAGAGACTCAACAAACATATGATGAAGTAGACTGGTTTAATTATTTAATTAAGCATTTTTATACCCTTGAAAAGATGTCAGGATGATTTGGTGAGGATGGGTGTGAAGACATCAACTAGACAGGCCAGGTACAGGGAGAATTGGAAGGGGTTGGAGGAAGGCAAAGTGCTCATAGAGCTCTCTCTATGAGCACTTCAGATCTGATATTAAACATGTTTTGTACTACAACTATCACTCTGTAATAAAGCTATAAGTAAGTAAAATGGGCATGTTTTATAGTTATAACTTCTAATGTGTTATCATCACCCACTTTTTTTATTTGAGACAGTAACCAGTTGGTGATTCATACAACTATACATTAGAAATAATTATCATTAATGAACCAAAGTCATTATCATTTGATTATTAATTACTTAATTAAAATTATATACATTTCTTGATTCTGTTTATGAATCATGTGACGACTATTAAAATCTAATCAACAAAAACTATGCAGCATAATGTGATTGTAAAAATTGACATTTAATAACTGAATATGCAAAGAAAATGGCATGCATCAATTATTGATTTATTGATGTAAATAAATTGTCATTATTCTAAATGTAGTGAGGAAACTTTTGAGTATGAATGTATTAGGGGAAGACCAAAGAAACAATGGATTGACTGTGTAAAAGATGATATGGCTAGAAAGGGAGGGGTTCTAGTCCCTCCCTTTTTTTCGTTCGTCGTCCTAGACCTAGATAAGAAGAGGAGAATGATGATAGGTAATAGGTAATACGGGCTGGTTTCCGCAACTCCACGTCAAAGCGCGTATTTTGCGTACGGGAGAATGATGATGCTAATGATAATGATGAATTTAAATGTAAATCAATGAATGAATCAATGAAACCCGGCTACAACAAAAATCTTGTAAAATATTGTCTACTGATTTCCTGACAAAGAAATTATACATAAGAACGGTTGCGCCATAATTCACTCAATATTTAAAGCGGCAAACAGATTTTAAACACAGGTCTGTGTCTGTGAATCCAATCAAAAATCTGAATCTGACAAAAAGCACTTTTGGAAAATTACATGAGACAGTTCTCCAAAACGGCCACCCTTTACCACTTCCTAGCGCTTTAGCTGGGAAGAAGTGGCGTAACAAACTCAATTATTTTTTTTCGTAATCCACTTTTTTCAATTAAGTATTTTTAACTTAAATTTTAAGAAAGAGTGTTTCTAGTTTGTGTCGAATTTGTCTGGAAGTCCTCTTAATCACGGTGGTATAAATTGGGCATTTTTAGTAATTTTTGGAGGATCATATTTGCTTTACCAATAAGTTGCAGCAAAATTGTAAATAACGGGGACGTGTCTACATCAGACCTTGATTTTATGAAAAAAAAAAAAAGATTGCTCTAGAGAGAGGCATTATTCAGGAAGAAAAAAGGGGAATACATTTGTATGGAGAATCGCAGGCCCTGTTCTCTCCTAATACTTTGCCTCTCACAAACAGGAGACCTGTGTGTCCCAGCAGTGGGAATACTATAGACTGATTATGTATGTATGCAACATAACATCATTGTCTGCATAAGTAATGAACTGTCTGCCTGCATTGTGAAGTTCTTCATATTCATTGTTTAATTAAAATTTTCTTATTAATAAGTATGCTAATTTTAAGTTTTGCATGTTATGGAATGTTTGATTGTTATTTTACTATATTTAATTGTGTGTTACTTAGGATAAGCTTATTAGCAGTATGAGAGAAACCGCTGGACCGGAGTGATATTATATAAATTGGTTGGGTTGAATAGTGTAACACATTATCAATGACAATTCAAAAGTCTGTAAATGCTACTGTAAGTGTGTTACGTAATCCGCAGAAGTACAGTTGAACCAGCTATTTGGTATGCAGGGAAAATTATTATTATATCTTTTTTCTAATAAGAATCAAAATATAATAAACATTATAGAAGCAATTAGCTTCCACCAGCAGCTTCACTCACTTTACATTTTTATAAATATTTATGTTACTCAGTGATAACACCACTACTCACCAGCATTCTAATGGTGAAATAATATATTTTTAAATCTTTCATTGTTTTTGAGTTTATTCATGATAAACAAAAATACAAATCTTCTTGATAGTATTAGTGTAAATAAGGTTTTTAAATTCCATATAGTGGGTATGCAAATTCAATACTTACCAAGATATTAGCATACAATTATCTATTGATTATACATAATATTATGTACTATCACTTTGGCTGTATGTAAGTGTATCAGTGCAATAATGATTTCATAGTAATAATTGAGTGCCTACTATCAGGAATGGATAACAAATGATACTGGCCATATACCACTTATTGCGCTTTACACTGTTTTTTTTTTTCTAAGACTATAGATAAACTTGTAATGATTCTGGCCTGTTAGATTTATTCATATTATTTCCTGGTGTTTGTCTAAATGACTTTGTAATGTGAAATACACAATGTATTGAATAATGATATACCTAATCATCTTTCAGTTTTCCTTATTTGTAAGGAATAATAAGATATTTAATAGGGAAGTTAATATATAATACAATTTAAAAAAAAACACTGTCACTAACATAATAATAACCAACCTATATAGCTAATAATATTGAGAGCAAACGTCGATTTCTGAACATAGAACCTGATGATCAAAATTCAAACATAAATTTTTGATTCTTGTTTACGAAAAAGGGTCAAAACAGAGTATTGATCAATACACGATGGTTCAATCCGATCGTAGCGAAGTCGCCGGGGTCGCCGATTTTAACGAGAATATCGGAGACAATGCACGAATAAGACGGACCACACGCGGCCTCGGAAAACACACGTTAACAACGCGTACGCTATCATTCCTTATACGGCAAACTGTACATCGAATATTGCAAAACTTTTTTATGAGTATGTATGCCCCAAATTGAAACGCCGACAAATCGATTCCGATCTAACATTAAGTGGACGTAGTTATGCAAAATGGATCCAGCCCACAAAAACCGATTTTTGAGTTACAGTCATAAATGGCATCTACACATCAACTTTAGTGTATGCAAAAAATATCCAAGCCGCAAAGTACCTTTTTTTTAATGAAAAACACAGACGTTAATGATACCAACAAAATCTAAAGCATTTTCGCAGAGTTAAAATAGAACCATGTGTCATGGTAACCTAGATATTGGGTTTGAAAAGATCCAAACTACTTTAGATATGTATGTTAAATCGATTTTTTACTGTAAAACAGATACTGTCATGTCTGATCAAGAAGAAAACTGACTTTTTATGTTTTTCTAATTAAATGCCCTAATTATTCATACAAGCGTTTTTCTGCCACAACTTAAAACAAAAAGATCCATCCCACATTTTTAATAATGTAAAAAAGAACCAGAGAGATTTTTACTGAAAAAATGTATATTTATTCACATGAAACTTATTAAAATAATATTTTACAGGAAGTAGATAAAAATACCCAATATTTAAGAGGAACTTCAAAACAAACTATGGTCTTGTTATTTTGGTATATCAATTTTACTAAAACTCCTATTTTCTCAAAAGTAAGTTTTTGTGGCTGGATCCATTTTGCATAACTACGTCCAAGTATCTGAATGAAAAGTAACAAACATACCTGTTCAAACTGCTCCCTGATCTCAGTCCTCTCCTCGTCGGTCAATTTTGAATTATCTGCCATCGTCACACAAATAAAATCACTAAAACAAGGATCACATCGACAATGTAACGTGTGTTTGAAAAACGCTTTTTTCACAGTTCACTTACGTACTAGCAAGGTATGTATAAAAATAAAAATGTAATATAAAAATCACAGCACTCGACAACTAGTGTAAGCGAAGGAGGCGCACTTTAAAATTACCTACCACACGGTCTCGCAGCGCGATAACACGAAGCGAGTGCAAATTATAAATACGTCAAGTCAACCGACCACTGCGCAGTAAGGTGGGAGTTGTCGATAACTTGATTTAAAGTCGATATCGATGAAATGAGACTGCAGCAGTGTGGGTTAACATAGTTTTATTGCAACCTTTTGCAAATTATCACTATTCACTACGAACAAATTTTGGCAGCCATACAAAATACACGATGGATGCGACACTTCGGATGCTTCGCAACGAAAGCATAGCACAGTATTGAGCACATAACACTATTATCCTAGCGGTTTGGTTTGGTATTGAGTGTCAATCAGTGCACTTACTGCTACGGACAGACATACTCATTGAGCAATTTCAATTGCTAGTAAAACATTGCTAGTAATGAGTTAATGAGCATGCTTATTTCGAGTATGCTCAAAAACCGACTGTCATTTAATTTTCGAGCCTGTTGAGGCGCGGTTGAATGGGGGCGTGCTCCGAGTGCGTCTAAATAGGTTTGCCCAAGAGCTGGTTCATTATTTACATAAATTAGTATTTCTGCCAAGTATCTAAATCGAAAGAATGTAATTTTTTATACAATTCGTATTTTCCGTTGTCCATTGATTTTCGTAAAATCAACCCCGAACTAAGAAAAGAGAAAGAAGTATGCTTAAAACTAGCGAGTTTAACTGATTATTGCTAGTAATGTGAACAGCTACAGTTTTAAGAATGCTTTCATAGGATACTAACTATTTAATATACTGTTTGACATGGAATAAATAAAATGTAACCATGTAAAAATATTTTACAGAACTTTTATTTTTTATTAATTATGTTTATAGGAAGAAACTCGTAAAACCATTTTGCGATGTTAGCACGGTAGCTAAAATCGTCAGATATTTTTTTTATCGAATTTGTTTTGTTAGTTTTTGTTGAACATCACTATTGATAGCGTTCCTGTTTTGTGTGAAGTTGCCAGATGCGATTGAATTATTTATGCAAAAAATTCGATAAAATTGTGATTGAATTCTCTCATTGAGGTGTTCAAGAAATAATATTACACTCCTTTATTCATTCGTAAAAAATGGACATCTTTTTATTTAATATTATATTAAACGTCTACCAATTCTCATTGACTAAAAAGCCTATTATTTAAGTAGATTGATTAAAAATAAATAAAAGCTAAATTTATATAAGCGCCATCTATTGACTAGGATTTCAGAGAGTTTAGCGTGGAACTTGGGGCACATTCAACCGTACTTAATTTTGCTACTCGGTACTAGATGGTGTTACAATACATAATCTAGAAATTTCTGGAAACTTTAAGTTGTACTGCTTTACGATTGGCTGAAATAAAGTGCTGGATACTTCTACAAAGTTCGACGCAGGTGTCGTCAACCAAAAGGTCGGTCAAATATTTTGTTTTGAAGATTACCACATACTTATTACAAAATATAACTAAAAACATGTAAAATACACAATACACTATATTATGGTTACTTTAGCTACATTATCAGATGATACACGCGCTATAAGATGCTGAGATGTATTTTAATCTACTACTTACAATAAGCTTGTCATCGTATCATTCGTTGAGCTCTTTTTAAGTTCTGAGTTGAGCTACACGATTGCTGACAAATGCGTGCACTGACTGGCCAGGTCCACTCAAATCTGTATGGTTCTTTCCTCAAAAGACCATTTCAGACACAAATCTACATGGTCCTCAAATTGAAATGCTCTGACCAAGATTATTTCCGGGTTATTATATACACATTGACATTAATGAATGTTATATATTCATTGACATGAATATTTACTTTAAAGTATTATATTATTTTAATTATTGTGAATGTGAAGACTATGCAGATATTCCCTTTTGTTTTGTTTTTTTTTTTTTTTTTTTGTTGTCAATTAGTTTTTATCATGGTCTGGCAGTTTGAGTAATTTATGTGGCCTACCCAAACGTCCTTTCTTTGGTATTGTTCGTCGAATCGTTGAGCTCCTTAAATTCTGAGTTGAGCTGCACGATAACTGACAAATGCGTGCACTGACTGGACAGGTCTTCTCAATCTGAATGGTTATTTCCTCAAAAGACCATTTCAGACATCAATCTACATCGTCTTCACATGATCTGACCAAGATTATGTCTGGACTTTAAAAGAGACTGTGACCTCTGAGTTTGTTTCGGCCTTTCTTCTCAGAGTAGTCAGATAGGAAACGCCGACCTCATCTAGTTTTTAAAATATGATTGACGTGTAAAAGTGTTTGTACAAACCTACTTGCAGAAATAAATCATTTATCATTTATCATCTTGTGACAATGATGTGTCATGTTTAGGTACATAGGTACCACGTTCATAATTGGTCTGTAAATTTGGGGAAACCTGGACTATATAGGTACCAAAGAATACCCTGTCTTTCTAGAATTCTAAATCAATTTAAGGATGCGTTACAGCTGAACAGAACGTATTTAGAAATCATTGCATCTCATTATAATTTCATGTATAACAAGCATTTATTTGATAATATTGTAAACTTAGAGCCAATTCCCATATTTTCAAGAACGTTCGCATTCTAATCTAACTCAATCTGTCAAAAATATCTTTAATTTCGCTAGATTTTTTGACATTGATTCACCAAGATGAGACTGCAACTAGATTTGAACGTTTTTACGGAAATCGGCCTGCTGAAATTATTATCTCCTATGTAACTGGTTTACTCCCATGAGTTGGCACCATTTAATATGTAAATGTATGTGTACTGCAGAATAACTAAAATGTGACCTTTAAATAAATAAATAGCAATGGAACATGACAGATACAATAAAAACTTCAAACATTGCAAACGACCCGCAGGTTGAGCTCCGCTTCAATCGCTGACATTCCAGTTCATTCCACAAACATCTCGTAGATGGCGCCACAAGATAAAAACAGTTGCACGCGGCAAAACGTCGTCAGTTCATTCTGTTCAAATCACAGGTTCAAATTGAACAAGGGAGTGCGAAACAAATACAAAGCAATTCGTAGACGAATAATCCTTTGTGATAAAGCTGTGATCCTACAAATTCTACAGTTTGGAAGCTGTCCAGTGAAAAACTAATCAATAAAAATGTCTCTGCTACCATTTTTATTTGACTACGAGTTGAACCGTCCCCGCCTCATGGACCAGCATTTCGCCTTGGGGCTGACACCAGAAGACCTTCTCCACGCTGTCGGCGGTCCTGTGATGAGTAGGGAGTACTACAGACCCTGGCGCCACATCGCAGCTTCTGCCAGAGACGTCGGCTCCAGCATCAAGTCGGACAGAGAAAAGTTTCAACTGAACCTTGACGTGCAGCATTTCGCGCCGGAAGAAATCAGCGTGAAGACTGCCGATGGCTATATAGTCGTCGAAGGTAAACACGAAGAGAAGAAGGACCAGCATGGCTTTATTTCCCGTCAGTTTACCCGCCGCTACGCGTTGCCAGAGGGCTGTTTACCCGAGTCGGTGGAATCTAGCCTGTCTTCCGACGGCGTTTTGACGGTCACGGCTCCTAAGAAGGTGCCTCTTTCTGTGCAGGGTGAGCGCAGTATTCCCATCACTCAAACAGGGCCGGTGCGCAAGGAGGTCAAAGACAACGAGGTCAAGGCCAATGGTGACAAGTGAAGTGATGTGATGTGATCTCGTGTTTAATTTTTAGTAATGCGTCAATATTTTCTTTTTCTAAGACTGATTGTTTTTATGCTAATAAATACTTGTATTTGAATAAAATGTGTTTTGATTTTATCTGTTAGGGGTCAAGGGGTATGTAGCCTTTGGTATCTACCTATTTGAATAGACTTTGTTGACCCTCAACCCTCAAGTTTTCGTTGCTGAATGAAATCTAGTCTACTAGGTACTTGTACCTGTTGTCAAAAAAGGCAAATCTAACATTACACCCATCCTAATGGACTATTTAGACAGGGCCAATCATTGAGACAATCCAATGCCAATCCATTATTACGTTCAGTGCCGGGAGCCTTCCTACTTAACTCTTTAGTGGTCTACACACCAAAGCCGCTGACGCCCCGGCGGGTTTAACCCGGCGGCTTCAGAATGTCCAATCCGAATGACTTTGCCGGCGGCACGACAGCCGCGGCATGTGGTGTTCTAGCACTGACCTCCATCTATACAAGTACGCTGGACTTACGATACCCTATGAAATGACAGCTCTTTATTGTGCCTATTTGAAGCGCCCCCAATGGGTGGGAAGAGAACTAAATCTGACGTACCTTGCAAATAGCCACTGTCTCGTTTGAATTGTCCCCCGTGTTTTTGGAGGTTTAACGTGATTAAGCTTCTTTGTTGTGTCGTGTTAATTTAGTTAATACATAAATAAGTGGTGGTCATTCATAGGTCAACTATGAAAGAGTGTTTGTTATGCAAAACTCGTTACCAGAAAGGAAGTGGGGTTGCATTCCACAAGTAAATGAGTTTACGGCTATTATTCAACAAATTATACTTCTATTGTTATTATTAGACATTCAAAAAACTGTCACTTATCTTATTATACGTAATAACAATATATTTGTCTTTGTATAACCGGTTTTTTATAAACCACAAAATTTAATAGTGATGTAAAAGTTACCTGTCGATAAAAGTTATCGATATTTTTCCTAACGTTATCTATTTACTTTCAAGAACGGAAATCGCCGATGACCGATTTTTATTATCAAATACATATAATTTTAAAATAATTCACAGATTTCCGACTGACAAAAGAAGACTGGAATTATGGCTGAAAAACATTGAAAAGCCTAGTTGGCGTCCGAAAAAATATGATTACATCTGTTCAAAGCACTTCTCCGATGACCGTTTTATTAAAAATAACTCATTTTATTTTCTATAAATACCTTCCCTATTCCACTCCATCCCAAGACCCCTCATTTCTATTTAAAAAGCGTTCCCTATTTATTTTTGGATTTAGCTAGTCACATACTAAGTACCCCCTTAGTCTGGCTTCGGATTATCCTAAGACTAGCAGTCTGCCCCAACTTCTCCCGTGGTACATACATAGCCTATGTCACTCAGGGATAATGTAACAATCCAACGGTGAAAGAACTTATGAAATCGGTCTAGCAGTTTCTGAAATTTGCGCGTACAACCAAACAAACTCATCAGCTTTATTATATTATAGAATAAACAACCCGGCAGAAATATCTGTATCTGTCGGAAACATAGAAATATTACCTGATGGTCGGAAAAGCCTTTTATCGATGTATTTTATCTTACTGTCTCATCCCTATTATTAGTTCCGTTCCCACCCACTTCTGCGATCAGCGCCAAAATGGCGAAAATCAAATAGCCCCACTATGGCTCGGCTTATCATAGGTCCAGCGTACTTTATGGAGGTCAGTGTGTTCTAGTAATTGCCAAATAGTCGTAGAGATTGGACGTGTGTGTTTCGAATAATTCAGAAGTAGTATTTTCAGATTGACATGGAGGAGGACGATAACAGTGATTTAATAATAGCAGTTTGTGGAGTTATTATCGGTGGATCCCTCAACACACAAGTGTTGGGTTAGGCCAAGTTTAATGAGTCGCAATAAATACAGTAGGTACTTGTCAAAGATTAAGTGATTTAAAGGAAGACGACTTGGTTCTATACAAACCCATTTCTTTTAAGACTTTCCTGTCATTAACCAGTACCGACTTTGAATATTTACTGAATATTGTTGGACACAAAATAGCTAAACAAGACACAAATTACAGAAAAGCAGTTTCACCAGTGGAAAGATTGTCAATAACGTTAAAATACCTAAGCTCAGGAAATTCTTTTAGTAGCCTGTGCGACGTCTTTAAAGTATCTCCTCAACTAATTTCAAGCATTATTCCTGAAGTATGTGATGCTTTAGTTGAAGGACTTTCAGATTATGTGAAAATTCCAAGAAGTCAGGAAGGATGGAGAGAAATTGCAGATGAATATTTAAAAAGATGGCAAATACCCAATTGTCTTGGGTCAATGGATGGGAAACACATAAAACTTCAATGTCCCCCAAAAAGTGGAAGTGATTATATAAACTATAAAAAATATTTCAGTATTGTGCTCTTTGCTTTAGTAGATGCTGATTACAACTTTTTGTACGCTAATGTGGGATGTCAGGGTCGGATTTCAGATGGTGGGGTTTTTAATAATTCAGCATTATGTCGATTGTTAAATGATAATGAATTGAATATACCACATAAAACCCCTTTACCCGGAAGGAATCTACCAGTACCGTATTTTTTTTTGGGTGATGACGCGTTTCCTCTGCAACCCCATATTATAAAGGCTTATGATGGTAATCACACAATGGGATCATCTAAGAGGGTTTTTAACTATCGCGTATGTCGAGGGCGAAGAGTAGTTGAAAACGTGTTTGGGCAGTTAACACACAAAGGAGATGGAAAACGGTGGGCCTAAATGTAATAAGTTAAGATATGATCTAAAAAATTAGTCATATTTTTCTATCTTAGAATATGAAAAATCACCTCAATTCTCAATCTGGAAGCGGAGAAATATGGAAAAGATAGTTTTCGTGAGATTACCGATTGAGTAATCGATTAAACAGTTACGAAAATAAAACCTTTGCACTAAATAATTAACTTAAAGTAATTAAATGCACTTTATACACTTATGTGCAATATAGTGCATATAATTACAGTCATATTAATGAATAAAATATCAATTAATTACTGAAAAAACAATTTTAATGATTATCGATTTCATATCGATTAAAATTAATTTTCTATTTTTAGTCTATGTCACTGGCATGACAGCTGACTGACACGGACACTAGACAGTTGCCAACGTAGGTAGTATCCCTACGTACACAGAGTACTTTTACTATACGGCTACGTAGTCTGTGGTTGCCAACTGCTCTAATAATCTCGTTTGCTTACTCGTTTCGTGTTTTCCGATGCGTTTTGAGTGCTTTCCCAATTGTTCTTCATTTTTCACGACCTTTGCTTTGTATTTTACGGATTCCGACCCTGTCTACCTCGTATTGCGTACGACCCTTGCTTTCACACTGGACACCGAAGATGGCTCACACGTTTGACTTGGAATTGTTATTTTGGATTTTACCGCCGGATTGTGTATTGGGTATTGTTGAAACCACGGAATAGAAAAAACAGTGAAACTATGGATCGCTGTGTGAATTGTGGGACAACAACTGATCACTGCAATACACTGGGTCGACGACCCTTACGCGATGAAACAATTCTGTCAGTGATTCGGCAATGGCTCTCGTACAGGAAGGGAGGCTATAGTAATGCATTACTGTAAATTGTATTGTAGGGAGACGAACTGTAGGCTACTGCGCTCATATAATCTGCATTATATGGTATCTTAGCTGGGCTAGGTACCACGATCATATAGCACCACATGCACAATTCCTAGACGACATTTCAATTATAATTGAAGACGAATAAAACACAATAAAATACTATAATACTTAATTTTTTTATTTTATTTTAGACATCCTTTCCGTAACTCCATACCTGTTACCTACATAGGTAGGTAGGACTGAAGTCATTGACGTACATTCATATGATTTATCAAATATGTCCTATTAAATATAATAACTATTAGTGCAAAAGCACATATTTTGCACTTCAGGAATCAGCTGTTAGTTAAAGATTGTAACATAACCTCACTTTTACATAATCTCTTTTATCTCTGTTCTCAGATTGACAAAATCTGCAGAATTTTCAGTGAAAGGCTGATAATATATAAGCTATTAATTGACACCACTTTCATCTTTTTACAACCAGGCCCAAGATTGTATGTAATCGTTTCAGTCTCCTTTAAGATTTTTCATAGACCTATTCAGCTAATCCCAGAAAAAGCTACTACTGTAACTTTGGCGTGTATACATTTATTTAATTATATCAAACGAACCGCTGCAACTCAGCAAAACGAAAACGATACTGATAATAATCAAGGAGAAGTCTTTCCCGGTGAATGGCGTAGACATCTTGAAAACGACAGTTGCTTAGATAATATGTCAGGAGAAGACAATCAAACCTCGGATACTACAGTGACCGCTGAGGATACAAGAGTGGAGTTGACTCATTATTTTCTTTCTAGTGTCGGAGGATTAGAATGGCAATATAACCAATAACTCAACTCATATAATCAATATTATTTTTAATCATTAAAGTAGTTCCATGTATTATCCATTAAATCTAAAATCGTAAATTACACATAGTGAGATACACTTTTATTGTGATTCGTATAATAAAGTTTTAAACAAAATAAGAAATGTGTTTTTGTAAACCAATAACATGATATTAACTATTGGTAACAGTAGAAGTGTCACTAAACTAAAATTAAAACCTTGCTATTCCTTTCGCACATAATTATGTCAAGCTCTACTCGTGTGAAGGGAATAGTCAACACTAATTTTAAATTTAACTTTAATGGGGCTACCTATAGCTACCTTTATTATACCAAAAAGAAAATTAAATATTTATAACATATTTTGAAGATTACTTTATAACACTATCAGAAGGATTTAGAGCTAGGTTTTCTTCAGCAAATGTTTCTAGTGACGAAGATTGAATTGTTTGTGGATCTGGGTTTGTTTGGGCCATAGAAATATAAAAAACTTCTTTCATATATCTATGGTTTGGGCAGAGTATTCAGAAGAAGTTAAGTTATTTGTAGAAGGGCTTACAACCGTCTGTTGAAGTGAAGATGCTGTATAGTATCCTGGATGACTGTGTGAACTAGAAACACTACTTGGTCTTGCAAATTCCGTAAATGTATCGGATCTATAACCAGTTTCGGCTTCAAATATTATATTGTTGATCCGATGTCTCACAATAGCTTTCATTTGTCGATCCATTTGTCTTAACTGACCCGCAATATAATCTCCAAATAAACCATCCTCATCTTTTGTCACATTTGGTCGTTGGGAGACATTCTTCATAATATTCAATGCTTCGGATATCAACTCTTTATTAGGGTTGATTTTAGGACGTTTATTTCGTTGCCAAGTTGTATTTTCTGGCGACATCTGTGGTAAATCATTTTGATTTGATTGTGAATCACCTGGCGACATCTGTGGTAAATCATTTTGATTTGATTGTGAATCTCGTTGTGAATCGTGGCTCGTCGACGGTGTGTTCTGCGAAAAAAGACGAAAAAGACTGCCCGTTTAGCCGTTTTACTTTTATTTAATAAAAAATAAATAAGTATATCTAGTCAAAATCAACATTTATTGTGTATTTTTTTATTATGGATTTTATTAAAGGCACTGAATAAGTCTTCAACATTTCAATTATTTTTTTTTCAAACACTTTTTTTTACCTGAGTGGCAACTATTTTGCCAATGCCCGGGAAAGGGTTAAAATGTAAATACAAAGATACACTAATAAATAAACTAATATAATTATATGTCTATGGGGCCCTAGTTGCCTGATTATAAATAAAAAAAAATTAAATCTTTACTTACAGTATCGGTGGTTCCAGTAGGCACATTTTTGTTCCGCAGAAAATTTAGTGATTTGTAGGCAAACCATTTACTATGATAAATATCATCAGTACCCGCACCAGACTTATCTGAATTATCTTCTTTTTTTTTCTCTCGGTAATAATGACTAGTTAAATTTTTTATCTTTCTCTCTATTTCCGGAACATCAGTAGCAAATTCACTGGCAATTTCATTAAATGCTTTGGCTGGCTTTTGTAGTCACGGTTTTTTGGGTTCCATAATATTTCTTTTAAATGATAGAGGTCTATTAGTTTTATAACTGTTGCATCGTCCCACTCCATATTGGTTAGTTGATAAAAAATAAAAGTGCCGACACTTCACAACAACAGAGAATGAATAAGTGATACGTCACTACTCTATGAAAGCCGGCGGGCAACTGACTGAGTGAGTGGAGAGGGATGCCGTCGGCATCGGCATGCTGCCCCGCCGGCTTGCCCGCGCGGGCGCAAGCCGGCGGCATGATTGTACAAAATAAGGCCGGCGGGTTGGGCCGGCGATCCGTGCCGCCGGGTCAGCGGCTTTGGTGTGTAGACCACTTTTGGTTCACGTCGCTGGGCCGCTGGGATGCCGGTAGCCCTCGCGGAGAGCTCATTTAAATATAGGTAGGTTTTTCTTAGCGAATGTAGCATTATAAACCGTGAAAATAAAATCTTATATTTTAACAAGATTTACTATTATTTGCGTTGGTTTTAAAAACAAAGCTGCAGCATTTTAATTTTTTTTTAAATTTTTTGTTCTCTTTTACAAATATTCACAAACAATTTAAAAGGTTGGACACTACCTGAAACTACGTATAGCGACCCCCTTTTTATTTTTTGTGGGTGGGAAATCATCAAATGACTTCTCCCGCTCTGGGTGGAGCAGGAGGGCGTGTCAGACTCTTACTGACTAAAAAACACCCGTATTCCTTCTGTTGCCTGTGCAATGCCAGGGGGCCACGGTATCCCTTTCGGACTTTCCCGCAACCCCGGCAGGCAATGGTCTCATCGGACCCCTTCATTCGCTGACATCTCTTTGAGGCGCGCGTGGAACACAACGCGCCGTCGACCCGGGCTTGGTCCTTACCGGAAGGCGAGATACCCATTGCTCACCGTCTTTAAGCCGGTTAAGACTCGTGCAGACCAGCGTGACGTGACGGCGCGACGCGACTCGAACAATACAATTTCTAAAACTTCACGGTATAACAATAGGCGGTGTCGTGTCGCGCTGTCGCACAGTGGGCTGAAATCGCGAAGTAGGGACTTAAGGATTTTAATACATCTTATTGTATTTTACGCATCAATTCAAGCATTTTATGTAATTTAACATTTTTTGATATTCCTCGTAATTTAAGAGATATAGACTCCTTAACTTTATATAAAAAATAATTTGTGGGAAGCAAATATGTTTATACTCTCAATTAAAATAAATATTACCAATAATCCACATCACTCCTATGACGTCACTTGTTTACGATAAAAACTCATTAGCACGATGACCTTGATGAACGCGTCGGCCAATCAGAGCGCAGCAAATTATGACGTGTCATTACATGATTGGACACTTAAAAACAGGTAGAAAAACATTACGGTTACATTTAAGAACACAACCCTTTTTAGTACGTTGTTGCACACCGTAATTAACGCAATACCCCATACATTTTATTTTCGGATTTTACCAGATATTTAAATTTTGTGGCAATGTTTAATGATTTAGTGTCAAATATTGATTTGGTTGTGATATTGAAAGAAAGTGGTAGTTTAAAAAATAATGATGAGTTCTTTAATGCTATAAAATCTAGATTACCTATTACTATGTTACGATGAAGACGAACAAATTTTAAAAGTTTTCTGTGCTAAGTAATGTTATAATCTTCAAAGAAGGTGGAAAATCTGTTGAAGATAAAACCACTATCAAAATTCAAAAGAATGAGATAGAAGCAGAGATAAATAATTTAATAGCAACGGAAATTAAAAATTCACATTCCGTATTACTTACTATGACAGGTGGAAAAGTAACCTTAGTCTTATGTGACACTTCAGCATAACGATGTGATATTTGTAAAGCAACTCCAACCGAAGTGAATAACTTGCCTTTAATTCTGGAAAAAGAAGTCGATCGATACTGATTTATACAAATACGGCATATCATCATTACATATGTGGATACGTTTTATGGAATGTGTCCTTCAATTACCTATAGATTGGAATTCAAAACCTGGGTGGCAAAAGGCGAAAACAAGGCTATGACGGAAAACAAAAAAAGAGTAATTCAAGAAGCTTTCAAAAAACAAACTGGTATCTTAATAGATGTGGTAAAACAAGGACATGGAACAACAAATGACGGTATTTATTTTTATTTATTTATTTGATTTACACGGCTTAGAAAACCAATTACATAAATCAGAGTATATATAATAAGTACAAACATAACACATAACGAATAACAACAATCAAATACTATTATTCTCACAAAAATGTAGGCACATAACCATTAAATTGGCGAATTTATTATAAAATAGATCGCAGTCCGGATTGGCTTCCACGACCTTATTTAGTGCGGTTAACACGCGCGGTATGGGAGACGCAGCACGGGCTGCTGTCCGACACGAAGGCACGCTTAGCAGTTGATGTTTTCTGCCACGGAGATAATTATTCGGTGTATAGAGTCGTATCAGTTCATTATGGATATCAGGCGCATCCGTCATCCCCTTCCACACTTTTAGCATAACGCCTACCTGGTCACATGCCCTTCTGGCCTCCAGCGTATGATATCCTAAGAGGAACTTGGTAGGATAGAGGTAGGGATAGTAACCGAGAGTTCTTCGGTAAAGAAAACGCAGGAATGCTTTTTGCACTTTTTCTAGAAGAAGTGCATACTTTGCTTCGTGCGGATTCCATACACTAAAACTAGCTTCTAGCTTGGTTCGGACAAGTGTGCTGTATAAGAGCCTTATTACATGCTCGTTGCGAAAATCACGTGCATTACGGAGAACAAACCCTAGCCTTTTAAAAGATTCTTTGGCTACTGTAAAAATGTGGTCATGAAAAGTAAGCTTCTGGTCAAATGTGACACCCAAGTCCTTCATGTTGGTTGATCTAGTTATTTTAGTACCATTTATTTGGTATTCAAAATCAAATGGGTGCCGCATTTGACCAAAGGTCATTACGTAGCATTTGGAAGAATTGAACTCCATTTTATTTTGATCTCTCCATTCATGTATGGCGTTTAAATCGTTTTGCATAGCTTCGTAATCCGATACGATGTTGACAGCACTATACAGTTTGAGGTCATCTGAGTAAAGGAGACACTCAGCAAATTTTGCAACGGCTGGTAAGTCATTTACCATGAGTAAAAATAACAGAGGCCCGAGTATTGATCCTTGACTTACACCAAAGCGTGTATGGTAGGGACGAGATACGTAGATACCCAGCCTTACAAACTGCTGACGGTCACGGAGATAGTCAGCTAAAAGTCGAAGTACGTTCGGACAGATACCAATGGCGCTGAGTCTCCGAAGCAAGATATCATTATTAACTCTGTCGAAAGCTTTACAAAAATCAAAATAAAGTACATCCACCTGTCGTTTCTTGTCAAGATGCTTTGATATGTACTCTGTGATTATCTGCAGATTGGAATCAACAGACCTCTTGCATCTAAAACCGTGCTGGCTGTTACTCAGATATTTATCAACCTGAGTATATAAGTTTATGAAGAACATTTTCGAATATCTTGGCTGGAGATGACAATATAGCGACAGGTTGATAACCTTCAACCGCTGATTTATTGGCCATCTTAGGTATGGGCGTCACTCGTGAGATTTTCCAGTGGTATGGATATATGCCTGTCTTTAATGCCAAATTAAAAATGTGACATAGAGGAGCGGAAAATAGTTCTTTGAAATGTTTCAAAATAACAGGTGGAATACTGTCAGGTCCTATGGAACTTCTAGGTTTTAATTTATCGATACCGTACTGGACATCATCGAGACTCGAGAGTGAATTGAAAAATATTTATGTAATTACTGTTGGAATTAGTTTCCTGATTATTGATACATGCTGGATTTAATTGTGGTATTTCAGGTAGAAATACACCTGCAAAAAAAATTGGCAAAAGCTTCAGCAGCTATTGCTCCTGTGAAGCAGTCGCCTTTATAGCTAACGCTAGGCTCAAAACCCCCTTTCGATCGTAAGCTGTTAACGTGTCGCCAAAATTCCAGCGGGTTGCTTTTAATATTATTTTCAATGCGCCATAAATACAAACTGTAGGCTTCTGCAGTACGATGTTTTAAGGAGTTCCTGAGGTCCGCAAAACTCTTGCTTGTACTCATCGCTGCAGTTGGTTCGCTTCCAGTTTGCATGTAGTTTTAGTTTGATATCATTAATTATTTCTGAAGTAAACCAAACTGAATATCGTTTGAAAGTGAATTTGGCACGATGTTTTTTAGGCATGCAGTCGTCGAATATTTTGTAGATGTTACTATAAAATAAACTTACCGCATTTCTAACGTCACACGTCTGTTAAACGGGTTCCCAGGAAATTTCGGATAGGGATAGGTACAGCTGTTCGACATCAAATTTGTTAAAATTCCAGTCTTTAGCTGGATCTATGTTACTCGACTCAATGACATCCGATCCATGAGCTGATTCAACCTTTATCTCAATGTTTAACGGAGGATGATACGCGTCGGATGGCACAAGTCCATCTACACTATTAACTATCGCGTCTTGGATGCCATCCCGAACTAATACTATATCTAACATTCCTCCGTGGCTGTTAAGGATTACATTTTTATCAACAAGAGCACAAAAAGATACAAAATAGCAATAATCATTTTTAACACATGTTGAAGCACTATTAAGATTAATGTCACCCATAATAATTATCGATCCTGTATACCTGTGCAAAAAACTTTCAATCCCACAGAACCAACGCATATATTCTTCGACATTGGGACTAGGCTTTATATACTTACTATAATATGAGAAATGGATGACCACGCCAGGTAAAAGATGCCCACAGATCCTCCCCGCAGTCAGTCTCGTACTCCTGTTTCCTACGTAGTGCTATAGGTGGTCGCGCCGCGAGCAAGACGCCTCCACACGGCGTATTTCTGTCACGGCGCAGAACACTCCAGTCACCACTTTCAAGTTCAGGATCCTGAACGGAAGAGTCCAAGAATGTTTCGGAAACAGCGACGAGGTTGTAGTTTGATATGGCGAGGTTGTTACGCCACATCGAAAGTTTGGTTTTTAGACCTCGAACATTCTGGTAGAAAGCGTTGATACGACTAACTTTGTTGCATTGCATCTCTGGGGCCACGAAAGGACTGCAGTTGACTAGGCGCTACTAGTTCACTGTTAGTGCGTCCAGTGGGACGGATTGTTTTCCTGTAGTTTATCCATGGTTTGATTCTAGCATTGATTGGCCAGACGTTAACGGAGAAACACTGATCATAATGCTGAACCGGGACGCCGATTTTATAGGACTTATAATCTCCACGGGGTACAATCTCTTCTATCGTGGCCGTCGGGCATAGTTGTTTGAGATACTGGCGTACCTCCTCTACACCCGAAGCCATGTTCCATAGGTGGATGAATTTAAGGGCCTCCACAGCTTTCAAGCTAATGACGGTAGGATCAGCAGTACCACACAGCGGCGCTTTACTCCGGTTGCTTCATTTCTTCACCACAGTCCACTCTTCATTATTTACCTCTGCAATTCCCGTCGATTCTATATTAACATTATTCAGTTCACTGTTATCAATTGCTTGACTCGCTGTTTCTGGTGTCTCTAATGCTTGGTGTTTAGATGTCTCAGGCTGGATGTTTGTTAGGTTGGATTGGAGACAAGAGATGGTAGGCGGTAATACTGCTCGAAGATTTTTCACAAACAGATATTACTGCTTTAATTACAGGTGTCGATAAAAATTTAGTTAAAAGATTTGCAACTATTTTAGAAACTATGTCTTCAGACCAGAGAATTGACCCTGTTAAGTTCAAGGACTACGCAGATGCCACAATGAAGCTGTATATAGATTTTTACAAGTGGTATTACATGCCCTCCAGCGTACATAAAGTTCTTGCTCACGGAGCAGATATAATTGAGAACTTCGGATTAATTCCTATTGGAAAATTGTCAGAAGAGGCTGCTGAATCTAGAAATAAAGACTTTAGAAGATACCGCGAAAACCATTCACGACAGCACAGCAGGACAGCTTGTAATCAGGATATACTAAATAATTTGTTGATTAGTTCTGACCCTTACATTTCAACAAAGCACAAAACGATTTGTAAACACAACGTACTTTCGGAAGAGGCAAAAGGTTTATTAATACATGATGATTCTGACGAAGATAATGAGCGAGAAAACATTGAATTTGTAAATGTAGAAAACATAGAATGCGAAATGGATGATGATTATTTATTCAAAATATAACTATTACAAGTACGAGGGTGACACTGAAAGTTCTTAGAAAATCAAAAACTGAACAAACTAGCAAGTTTTTAGTTTTATTATATCTTTTCAAAATAGTGTCCATTTACATTAATACATCGCTGCATCCGATGGAAATACTGAAAAAACCCTTTGCCCACTCGTCTTTAGGGGTCTTTTCGAAGGCATTTTAAATAGCAGCCACTGCTTCCTCGGCATCCATAAAACGTTTTCCTCGAAGTTTTATTTTTATTTTCGGAAATAAATAAAAATCGCAAGGTGCGAGGTCGGGGTCGGGGGTCGTGCGAGGGCGGGTGACCCAGTAATTCCACGTCTGACGTCGCCAAGTAGTCGATTGTTTGCTTGGCGGTGTGCGACGAGGCGTTGTCGTGGTGAAGTGGTGAAGGAGGATCCTACTGCGAGGTCGTTTCTTCCGACTGCTTGCTGCGCTCGGCCGCTATAGAACCGGGGCGGAAACAGATGTGGTCATCGTGTTCACGGGATTTGGTTTTCAAACTCCTTAGAAATGAAGTTCTTCGATGGTATCTCCGTATTGCGAAGAAGATTAATGAAATACTTACACCTACTTATGAAAGATAAGTACCCATTTAACACAGAATATTATACTCTATTCTAAAAGGAACTGATGAAAATGTAAACAAAATGGATCAGAAAACGTAACTGTGAATGCCAATTTATTTGTAGTTCCACTTGCAAAATGGAGTGCTTTGATTTAATTATTTGAATAATTAAATCCGAAATTCTAATTTAAATTTGACAATTTGGAGTTCATTATTTAACCTTAATTTTCGTCGATAATTTTTCAATTACAATTTATTATTGTTATTCAAACAACTTACAGTTGTTGGAAAAAGTGGTAAGATATAAAGTTGAAACCTTCTAAATACAGATGAATGTGTTACTGCGATAGTAGTGAGTTATTGTGTAAGAATATACACTCGAGAGCAATGAATCCGGGTCACTTAAAGAATCCTAAAAATCTCGGGAACTAAAAATGCTAGGTTAATGCAATAAATTGTATTTAATAGACAATGTAATACTCCTTAAATGAAGGTATTAAAACTTCTTAGTTATTGTAAAGTTATATCATAAAACAATCAAATTTGAAAAAGGGCCACTTTCGAAGATGGAACTACGAAATTACAGCATTTGGTTTTGCTTTTGTTTGTAATCTGTCATTTATGTGGGTACATAAACCATGTTGATAGTGCTCTATATTCATTATTCAAGCTGAAATTATGTCGCTTACGCCTGAAGAATGCACCAGAATACTTACAATGCTGGAAACCGGCCGGAGTCAGCGCGATACAGCCAGGACTGTCGGTGTGTCGCTGTCAACAGTACAAAGAGTTCTCCGACGTTACGAAGAAACTGGTTCTAACCTACGCAGACCAGGAACGGGCAGAACCAGGTGTACCACAGCACGAGAAGACCGATACTTGGTGAACACCATGCTTCGAAATCGCTTTCTTACAGGAACTGAACTCACAAATCAGTTTCGACGCCTCGGAGGAAGTAACCCAAGTGCATGGACAGTAAGACGTCGGCTTGCTGAATCTAACTTAAAACCCCTTAGACCTGCAAACGGCCCTAAACTGGAGCGTGGGCATCGTATTTCAAGACTAAGATATGCCCAGAGCCACGTAAATTGGAGTATTGAAGATTGGTCAAAAGTTATGTTCTCCGACGAATCAAAATTTATGCTCTACAAGCACGATGGAAGACACAGAGTGTATCGAAGACCAGGGGAAAGATTCAAGCAAGCATGCATCGAAGAAAAAGTAGCCTACGGTGGTGGGTCTGTACTTGTGTGGGCCGGAATTTCTTCTGAAAGTCGCACAGAGCTGGTGATCATAGAAAACGGCTCTTTAACTAGCGAAAGATATGTGGAAGAAATCCTCAATGATCACGTTGGTCCATTTATGGTCAATTTAGGTGAGGATGCTATATTTATGCATGACAATGCCCGACCTCATACAGGTAGGATTGTGAATGACTACCTTCAAGAGATGAACATTACTCGTATGGAGTGGCCAGCGCGCAGCCCGGATATCAACCCGATCGAGCATGCTTGGGACGAGCTAGGCAGATGCGTAAAACAACGAAACCCTCCCCCAATCACGCTTCGTGAGCTCAAAATTGCTCTCACAGAGGAATGGGAGAATATTCCCCAAAATCGTATAAGGAACTTGGTGTACAGCATGCCAAACCGCGTAAACGCAGTAATGGAAGCACGAGGAGGCAATACGAAGTATTAAAATTCAAGAAAATCGTAATAAAGTTCAAAAATTTCATGTTTCCTATTTTTGTTTTAAGGAGAGATCAGCAGTTTTTTTCTTTATGTAATTTTGTGTTAATAAAATGTATGGTGACTCATATTTTTTTTACTTTCATTTAAGGAGTATTACATTGTCTATTAAATACAATTTATTGCATTAACCTATCATTTTTAGTTTCCGAGATTTTTAACATTCTTTAAGTGACCCGGATTCATTGCTCTCGAGTGTATTTAACGTATAATTTACAGCATTATTATTTATTTATTTAAAACTCTAAGACTATCATTACAGGAGCTTAAACCTAATGCGATAGCTAGGCCTATTATTATAAAATTAAATGTACATTAAACTATATAAATATTTACAATTAAAACTCTAGACATATAAATGAACACAAAATTAAAACTAAACAATAATATCTTATTCTACACTTTCTAAATATTCTAACACTCCACCGTCGTACGTACACGTATCAATCAATTAAAAATTAAAAATCTTTATTCCCATTCGTAACATAATAAAATTACCTTTGCGAGTTCACTAAAGTAACACGAAAAAATGTCTAACCTATTCTAGATTTCGTTCACAGTACGAACTGCTCGCGTGAGAGGTGTTTTGGCCAGCAGGTTGGTTCTGGCAGTTGGCACAGCCAGCAGTGGCGGGCGCCGCCGCCTCCACACGTATCGGTCCGGAACGGAAAACCGCAAGCACTGCAGCACTACCGGATTGTGTTCCTTGCCCCGGAGTAATTTAATTAAATATACGACGAGAGTGAACTGTCGTCGCACCCTCAACTCATTGTACCCGACCATGCCCAGTACAAACAGAAAAACACAACAACACACAACAATATTAAATAAAGAATACATGAATGCATGACATAATCAACCTATAATGTTTCCACTGTCGGGATACCGGCGGACAGGCGGACATGTGGGCCGTAATTCACCACGCGAGCTCAACGCGGGTTGGTGGATGTCACATGTCTTCGAATTGTTAGGTCTCGGGTATGCCGGTTTCCTCACGATGTTATCCGTCAGTTTTAAAAGCAGTTGTGATAGAATAATTAACACAAAGTAAAGTGTCTGCTTGGGTTCGAACCTATACAAACTACAACTCGTAAGTCGCGACCGTAAATTACCACTGGGTCACTACTGCTCTCTTATATTTTAAAGAGTTTGTTTATAGTTTTACATACAGAACGTTTATTTATATTTTTGCCGATAAATTTTTAATTTATATTTTAAAGATAACCCGTTCGAAATGCTTGCTAATGTCCGAAGTAATTAGGTCAGACCATTGCGGAGGGGGTGAGTGATAGCGAGGGAATGTGAATGCAATCTCGAGACGAGATTGGCAATTCGAGATCTTGTGTGCTCTTCTAGGTCTCGCCCGGCAATCAGCAGGGCTAAAGTGACAAGCGCGAGAATGCTCTTTTTCTCGTTTTGTCGAAATTTGTCTACGATTCTGACGTCATTCTAATCCCTAACATGACCGTAAACGACGAGTAAACTCGAAAAAGGCAATTTGACACTTCTATATCTCGCGACGAGAGACCGATGTTGCAAGTTATTAAAAACAAATTATTTTTATGATAGCAACATCAGCTTGAGATTCCGTTTCATTCAATGGTGCCGATTCTCTTGTCACAAATGACTCTAAACTAGACTAAAAATCACCAACATTTAGATTATTCCTGTCAACCGACGATTTCCCATTCAGAACTAGACTAGAAGTGACACAACTTTACTATATTTTAGTTTGACGGCACTAAGATGGCACTGAGTTATTAATTTAGTGAAAATGGCAATTTTGCCATTCTGAAATATACGTTTTTCAAAAAAAAATACTGTCTAAGTATTTAATAGCGATTAAAAAGTGTGGAAATTAATTGTCATGAACTAAAATTCATACCAACACCTCGGCGGTGCAAAAACAGTAGGTACCTACTATCTTTTTTTTCTATTCTCTTGCTTATATTATATCTTGAAAGTGGTGTGTCCTATCGCAAAAATAATGAAAATTTCGACCCCCTTTATGAAACTCTTAAACCTCTCATATTCAACATGTAGGTAATAATTTTTCATATTTTCCATACAGTACTTAAACGAAAAATTCCATATTAAACATGCCGATCCAATATAAATAGTAGTTTAAAACGAAGTATTTTCATTATTATTGTAAAATAAAATGATGACTTAAATAAGTACAATTATGAAACTGCCAAGTTTTTTTGGAGTTTTTGGTTGTATCATAATTTTGTCTACTCTTCTCGTCAAAATCGAGGACGAGTAAATACGACTAAATGATAGAAGAATCGGAGATTATCTCGTGCTGAACTATCAAAAATCGAGATAACTAAGGTGCCATGTTAGAGTTTGTCAAAAAAACATCAAGATTGACAGAATAAGTCAAGTATTTTGTATGGAAGCGCTGTCAGAAAACAAAAAAAGTGACAGAAATAGACGACAATTACCCACGCGAGTGAGTAATTGTCGCGTGTGTCATGTTAGGCCAGGCGAGATCTCGATCGAGATTTCGCTTATTTTTTTAAATAGGTACTGCGTTTGGACTTTACTACTCGTATTTAAGAATCGATTTGTGAGTGAAATTAAGAGATTGTCTTTCCACGAGATTGAATCTCGAATAAAGTCTCGAGATCTCAAATCTCGAGATTGCATTAGCCCTAGTGATAGCAAACCACTTGCCATCATGGTGGCCCCTACTACATCTGGGTATTTGGGGTAGCCTTAAAAACATGGGTAAATTACAAACATCTAAAATAGATAGGTACGGTCAGTGGCACAAGGCGATTAACCTAACACTGCTACTTTTATCTTTTCTAAACATATGTAGGTATACTAATGAGCTAAATACTAATATTAATATCTATTAATAATAGTGCCTCAACACTTAAAAATGTCTAAGCGGCCTCTGCGAGTTGGCTTCGGCCCCTAGCGTCTTCCAAAGGTCCGGGGACCCCAGGGTCCCGAGATATCTCAAAGACATTTAAATAATAAATAATAATATATATTAACAAATCAAGTATCTTGACTTGGCTCGCGAGGTTGTCGACGTGTGGATGTGGACTCAGCGATCATTAAATACCAAGTAGATGTCAAATAATTTATATCAATTAGGCACAAAAAAGGCACTCTTGAACGTCAAAATTTACAAAAAATAAAATTGATTCTAGTCGCCCCTTCCAAAAGATAGTTTTCGTATGGAGAAGAATGGGCAAGAAACTCCACCGTTACTCTTTCGAAATGTTTTACAATATTTTGTATACATTAATATATTATATTTTATGTGAAGACGCACCTAGAATAAGCTTACTGTACCACAATAGGTAAAAATAATTAAAAATGAAGCAATGAAGAATACATTAATTATGTGATTACAAACACTGTAAAAGTATATCTACGATATTCCTAATATTTTAACAAGTAATACTAATAAGTTAGTGGGTGAGTAGTGAGTAATCATAAATGTCAAAATCAATAACAAAAAAGAAATACAATTAAATTAGCAACCAGTTTGATTTTCTCTAGATTAAAATAAAAATAAAAATTAATTAAGACATTTTTTGTCCACATTTTGTTAGCATATAATACTCTAAATAAATAATTGAAAACACAACTGGCGAAATGTGGGTGTACCTTCTACAGGTAGGTATGTACACCTCTGCCCAACCCTCCGGGGAAACAAGGCGTGATCAATTTATTTTCAATTATATAAATAATTGAAAATAAATTAAAATATTATTCAAATAGGTAAATAAATATTTGAAAAAGAATTATAACTAAACAAATAATTGAAAATTAATTATAATTAAACAAAAACTAAAATAAATAATTGAACTAATCGGATACAATCATGTTATGGAAACGACTTATCAGCCCTCTTAGAAAGGTTACTTTTGCTGTGTTATCATAATTTTTAAATTAATTGTTTATAATATAACAAATTAGGTATCGTTGGAAGTGTCTTGATCGTCCGCTGGGACGTCACATTAAATTGAATATGGAGTCCTCTAGAGGACATAAAGCCATTAACTAATAAAAATAAACGTGTTTGGTATCAAATGAAAGAGCTTAATTTGCACATTTCAAAAATATATTATAACCCCAAAATAATATAAAAAAAATCCGGAGTCACACGTAATCTGTTCGATATGCTCTGTTGTATGTCTATGATGTCTTGTCTTATACCTTTTTAGATGACTCTTTTTTGTTCTGAGAGTAGAGAGTAATAATTAACCAACTTGCATTTGCGGTTGCAACCGGCTAACTGGGTGTCGGACCACGCACATTGAAGGGTTCAGTAGTTGGGATGAATTTATCCCAATAACAAACTTAACATTGTAGTTAAATAACATGTTCTCCCATACGGAATGTATGGGAGAACATGTTTTTCAAACTGTAAATTTAAGTTGGCTGATTATTACTCGTTAGCCTGCTTAGCTGTGATAGTTTTCCTAACTTCGTTATATTTATACACTGCTGTGATTTTCTCAAATACAAGTACAACCATTTAGCTGGCAGGGGGAGGGGGGAGACACTTGTCTGTAACAAAAATGTAAAATATTTCGCAAACGAACCCCTGAATTGAAAAATGGTTTTGACACCCCTACAATATTTTTGAACGATCTTTCTAGCGACACCCACACCAAGGGAAAGACGAGAAAAAAAAACATTCCCACTTTACGTGTAGGGGAGGGGGATATATAGGTACCCTCAAAAAATATTTTTTATTGTTTTTATTATCATTTTGTTGGCGTGATTTATATGAATGAATGAATACCCATGCTAAATTACACAAACAATCTGTGAACCCCAAAAGAAAACTTTTTTTTTTGTGTTCGTTTGCCTTGCGTTTAGCAAAAGAAAATGGGGCTCCCCCTCCCGGTGTTCTCAGTTTATGTAGATATTTCTAATAATATTTTGTGGAAAATGAATAATGACAAAAAATCAAGTATAACGTGCGTAACTATACCTACTCTCTATACAACATGGGCCTCGCAACCAGGTTTTTTATCAACAGCTAAATGACACTATCAACAGCTAAACCGCGGTTACTGTCGGACTGCATAGAAAAGAAAGAGAAGCGCGATGATACAACAAACAACGCTTGTAATTTATTGCAAAATATGAAGCTATTATCTGTTTATTAAAAAAATTGTTGAGTAATCAAAAATAAAAAACAACCAAGTTCTGCATTCAATGATGACGTTCTTGTTTTTAATTAAGAGGGCCCTTCCCGGCCCGTCTATCGTCAACGCGAGCATGTTCGAAAAGCTTGTTGTTTCATCGAGCGCAAGTGATAACATTGTACGAAAATTTGTGTGTAAATTTTTTTTTTAGGAAATATGACGTGTTTTTGAGTAAGCCTTACAAGTTTTTGAAATAAATGTTTGTCATTTAGAATCTCCATTAATGTGTAGAAAGTTTCTATGCAGATGTTTTCTTTACTTTTACTTTTTATGAGTACATTATGACCGGCCAAAGTTCAGGTAAAATTCATGCAAAAAAGCAGATTTTTGGAGGCACCTATACTGTTTTTTTTTTCTCAAATTTTCTGTTTTTGGCTTTCATAGGAACTTAGGTATAGTTCACAATATACATATTATTAGTTACAAAAAATCAAAGAAAAATGTGTTACAACGCCATAATCACGTACGAGCGTTTGTATGAAAATTATGACGGGCTAGCCGCTTTTAAAATACTTACGTAGTACGTTGATATTTAAGGTAAAAGGTTAGTTTATATCTATTGTGTAAATTTGTCTTTGACATTTCTCGGGACCCTAGGGTCCCGGACCTTTGAAAGGCGTACGAGGGGCCGAAGTCAACTCGCAGAGGCCCGTTAGACGTGTCTAATGAAACGAGGCACTAACCGACGGTTATCCCTGTACGCACTAATCTAGTGCACCCAAGGACAACCCCCGGTTAGAGCAGGACTATTGCAAGATATGGAAACAAAGATATTGGATTATGGGTTTGGGTGGCTAAGTGAACTGGTTATCTAGAATTATGTAAAGACTATGGCCCCTGCCTGACCAATATCTTATATAAATACACAGGTTTTTACCTGTGTATGGTAGAGTATGGCAGGGGGTGACTTGCACACTCAATAATGGGCCCCCGAAATCGGTCGCTAACACAAAGTGTCGAAGCAACAAGGGGGCAACATGTCCTGACGTGCTTATAAGGAGTGGAGCGGTATTCCACGGCTATCAACAACAATCCCGGAAGTACGGTCAAGATCCCTACCAGCATCTTACTGGAATACTTCCTTCCTCCGAGCACATTTGCTCTTGCGAATCTCCACTCAAGCTGGCCAATAAAGGCAAGAAAGAGGTGGAAGCTCTATTCCTCGTCAGTGTTCACTCCAGCCGGCCAATAAAGGCAAGCCAGAGATGAGGAACAAGATTTTTCCCGGGAGATAGGGTCCGTGGGGTCGCTACTGCCCAACAGCTCGCCACATGCTGCCCTGCGGGTTTCTGTATCTCTCTTGGTCTGGCTCCTCATCCCAGACCTGTTCCGGCAAAAAAACTCTGCTGGCATAGATCTGGAGTTCGGAGCGCGCAAGCCCCATCACGACATAAACGTAGAGATAGGGGTAACTCTTAACTGGCGGTGGGGTTATATCTTATTAAAATAAATAATAATCATAATAGACATTTTCATCAAAAACTCAAAATATGGGATGCATGAGCGAGTGAGGCGACCTCAAATGACTAAATACGCCTTTTATTGGTCCCGGTACACGTCTCAAGTTATGCTAAAAATTCATCTGTGGAATCAGTCTATTAAGTTTTTTTTTTGGCTCCTTATAAGCATAAAACCGCAAAACCCCATCACAAAACAAAACCGGTTACGATGAGAATTACATTTTATATAAAAAGTATTAAAATGTTGCAGTCGAAAAGAAAAATCAGACATTTTAATCAAGTCTGGAAATGGTGTAAGATTCAAATCAGAATTCGGTGAGGTTGTGATCAAGTACGATTCTACATAGATACCATTTTTTTATTTTGATTCGCTTTGGGCCCCTAACGTTACTAATCTCCCTCTGTTACTAATAAACATTAAAAACCGTCATTTAATGTTTGTTCGTGAAAGATTATCATACATTTATACCACAACCTTTATTTACTATAAGGGTGAATTAATTTGGTGTGCCCTATAAAAAAGCCAATTCAGAATTATGTTTCTACTATAAAATATTTTTATCTGAATTATAAATCACTCCTACCTGATTAGGCGCAAAGCATAAAGATTATTTATTTAAACTTTTGACACTCAAAAAAGTATAAAGGCGGACTTAATGCCTTAGGCATTCTCTACTAGTCAACCAAGGGTGGTGAAGAGATTAGATGGCGGGTGCTCTGTTTGAGAGGAACAAAAAAAAAACATTTTAAACATAATAAAAACAAACAAAAACAAACAAACACAACAAACAACAACCAAACATCTGACAAACAAAATTTAAACATAATATAATTGGAAGGTACCCCTTCCAATTATATTATGTTTCAGTAAAACTACACCCTACCCACCCTAAGTTAATTTAGAAGGTTTTTTAAGGGCGTTTATTCTGAAAGTTGGCAACGTCGCAAATAGATGTCAAATATTTCGCTGTTTTGATTAATTTGGCAATATTAATGTATGGAATTATGAAATGTGGCTAACCAGCGAACTAGAATATTAATAATGAATTGCAATTATAACACTGAATTTGATGTTGTAACTGTTTTAGGTGTAAAAAAGGCATGTTAAAGTTTCCAAATACTTTTTTTACCTACAAAAGTAAATGTTCGGTGTTACGATATTAATCATTGCATTTCATTAACAATATTTTAGTTCGCTAGTAAGCCACATTCCATATTTCCATACAGTATTATTGCCAAATTAATCAAAACAGGTAAATATTTGACAGCTATTTGCGACATTGCCAAATTTTAGGATACGCCCTCTTAATAATCAAATATTAGGTAAGCATTTGTGAAGCATATAAAGCACTAAACGTTATTCTTGACATGTTTATGGGTCCTTAACAATAATTCGAGCGTCAATTTTAGCGTTGAATTTAGGTGGGTAGACAGAAAAAGTGTAATGTGCTTGAAAAACCGGCCAAGTGCGAGTTGGACTCGCGCACGAAGGGTTCCGTACCATTATCTATAAAAACGGCCATATAATCATGTCTGTTTTATGGGAGACCCCCCTTTTTTTTGGGTGGGAAGTCATCAAATGACTTCAACATCTTACTGACTAAAACCCACCTGTGTTCCTTCGGTTGCCTTTACGTTGCCAGGGGCCACGGTATCCCTTTCGGACTTTCCCGCAACCCCGGCAGATGGGAGCCCTCCTTAAATATTTATTTTATTCTGTTTTTAGTATTTTTTATTATAGCGGCAACAGAAATACACCATCTGTGAAAATTTCAACTGTCTAACTATCTCCGTTCATGAGATACAGCCTGGTGACAGACGGACAGCGGAGTCTTAGTACCTAATACCATTAGTTCTTCTTAGTTTCACCCTTTGTGTACGGACCCTAAAAAACACTTGTTGCACAAATTCTGTGACTTGTTCTCAGTCCGATTCTAAGCATTGACGTTACCCGTCAATTTCTGTCACAGCTTTGTTTTTATTTCGGTGTTAATCATGATTACTACATAAGCCTGTTTTCGTCGTCATATGGACATGGAATCACAGCAAGAGCTGTTGCTATGCTTCAGGAGGGAGGCTCTCGGAGATCTGTAGCAATACTTCTCAGTGTGTCGCGACGAGCTATTTGAAACGTGTGGGAACGCTGCCAGGAGATCGGAAGAATTTGAGCCACAACTTCCTAGGAAGACTGGTATATAAAGTTAATTGCATGACGAGAGCGTACTGATTGTTCGGTTGAGCAGTAAATACCTTAGTGGTATACCTGCGAGATGCCATAGATCAAAAAAAAAAAAAAAACGAGGGCGTACTGTAATCGCCTGGGCCTTATAAAACGGCTGCGGCAATCTACTGGTACTAGAGTCAGTGATCAAAGCATTCGTAATGGTATTCACGAAGGTGCGTGCTATTCGACTCAAACAGACAAGAGCCCATCGATCAGTGTGCTAATGATACGTTCGCGAGCATTTGAACTGGGCAATGGATAACTGGAGGGCTATCCTTTGGAGACGAATGTAAGGTCAAGTTTTCCAGTGATGATAAACGAGACCACGTGTGGAAAATGAACATTAACCATACATCCACGGAACAGATCGTTTTGGGGACCCCAATGGTGTGATATGGGCGAGAATAAGCTTGGTAGTCAAAACAGATAAAGAGTAATTCTAGATAAGTGTACTGTAACTGCCGCATGCCGCCAGTTACGTTGAGTGGGTAATCCAACTTCATGTCATCCCATTTTCACAAAGAGTGGTCGCTGACTTTGTTTTTTATGCATGTAAATGCTCACGCACATAGGGCCCGTGCCACATAGAGAGTGAGGTCAATGTCACGGTTTTGCCATGTCCAGCTATGAGTCCCGATCTCAACCCCATCGAGAATAAATTATGGGATCAATTGAAAAGAAGCCAAAGAGAAAACTAAAGCCATGTTAACAGTCAACAGGAGGTCATTAACGCGGTAAAACTCTGTTTGGAACAAATTCCGGAACAAAATGATACCCATCTTATTGAAAGTGTTGATTGATTGGCTCAGAGAGGTCATACAGAATTACAGAGCAGAAGAGGCCTTCCTAGCCATAACATTTAAAGGTTCAAGGTTTTTCAGGTTTCAAGGTTGACTGGTAGAAAATGCCTCAGGCATTAAGTCCGCCTTTGTACAGTATTTTTTTACCTGTGCATAAAGTTTTAGTAAATAAATAAATAAACATTTTTCATCAAATGGTTGTACGAAATGAGCGACAGACTAAGTTTATTTTTCAAGTGAATTTGAGTTTATTTCCCTTAAAAGTGATTTGTTTGTGTATATCGATGACAATAAACAAATTTTACCATTAAATAAGTTTAAACAAGTTTTAAATCCCGACTCTAAACAGCCACAAAAAGCCATAAAAAAAATCCAAAAAACCACTTAATCACTTAGTGGGCCCTATGTTTCTTTGAGTAGTTTACATTATGTTTTACTATAATATTATGTTACACTATCTACATACACACCTAAGACTAGTAATATTCAAGTTTTAAGCTCATTACTCATTTACTTTCATAATGTTCTGATTGATGAGCAAACTCAAACTCAAATATTCTATAGATTGTAAATATTATAAATATTGTAAATATTCCAATAGACATACCTATGTGTAATATTGTAAATATTTGTGTAAATTAATATTTGGATGTGTCCTGAACATGTAACTTACCAAACTTGTACCATATCCTACAAATAAGGTATTTTTAACCTAATTCACTGCCTATATTTGCATACGTGTATAGAACTCAATTCGTTTGTTAAGTTATGTAAAAGGGGGGAGCCTATTTCTACAACCGCATGATCCAGAACCCGAGATGCTACATATAATTTCCTTATGTGACGTTTTATCCGACCTGGGAAATTAGCTCGACGCCATGTTGAGCACTGTTGCCTTACGAGCACTAGACTAACGAGGTAGTAAGTAGGCTATTAAGTCAGTGAAGTAAGTTAGTAGCATTTAGCTAAGTATAACGTAAGTAATTACCGCATCTATACATAATAAATTAAAGTCGCTTATCGTGTCTGTCTGTGAACGCGTTTTTCTTCTAAACTACGCAACGAATTTTGTTGCGGTTTTAACATCATTTAGAGAATATATTTCGAAATGTTTATGTATAAATTCATTCATATTAAAGTTGCTTTATTTTATTTTTATTTTATTTTTATTTATTTTAGGAAAGCTTACAGTCTAATAACTATAATTATAACAATAATTTATATCTAATTTGCTAATTACAAGCTTCCACAGATAACTACAAAAATAAATTCCTCATCGTTACTTCCAAAATTACAATATAAAACTACCAACTTTTAACACAATAAAACAAAACAAACTAACTTGATACTGTAAAGAATGATGGTATAGAAGTCGCGATGTTTTGTCAAGTCGTAAAAACCTTACGAAGCAGGGGCGGGTCGCTAGTTCCTAATAAAATTCAAATTAAACCTAATATCAGTTTGCACATATCCTAGCACATGCAGCGTATTAATAACAACATCGTAAAAAACCCGCATACTTAGCACTCGCTTAGGCAATTTTCATTCAGTCTGTGTCAACACTATGACTGCAACATCGGTACGAACTTCCACAGCCGAATTAGCTTTTCAACTTAGTATTGAATCGATTATCTTAAAGTGTAGTTCTTTCTAGATCTTGTTTAACGTTCTTATATTAATATTAATTATTGTTAATGCAATTTATTTCAATAATAATATTATTTACAATTTATTATCATATTTTGTTGAGTAATTTGAAGTGAAAGGTGGCAGTGAAAGTAGGATTTCGTTCCGAGTTGTTTTTGCAAAGGGATAAAAATAGGTAGGTATGGTTTTTTTTTTTGTGTACTTAATTGAAAATTTCACTCTAGTTTATGTCTCTAACTGACTAACAGTTTTTTATTTATTGCTAAGTAATAATTAACGTCAGCAATTCAGAAAAAAAATAAGTAAAAATTATATTTTACGTAGAAGTTTCATTCGTATACGTTTTTGCTAAATATTAATATGTATTTAGTTGCTTGACAAAGTGGAATAATAGAAAAAAAGAAAGACTGTATGACGTCAGAAATGCTTATGCTGAATACCGGTTTCGCCAACAGTGCGATATTAATATGAGACGTATAAAAATTCACGTCTAAATTAAATTATCATGTGAACTCATGTGGGCAATTTCTATATCTTCTTTAAATATATCATTCTTCTGTAGGTACGTCTGTTTGTCAGGTAACTCTCCTAAACGCCTGAACCGATTTGTGTGTATGTTTGAGTGGGTCCATGGATGGTTTGAAAATACAATTGGACCCGGTAGGGGGCGCTGTTCGGGCAGGACAGCGTCTGCCAGGTCCGCTAGTAATTATACATATAAAGTTTTAGTGAAGCGATATGCAGAAGTGTATTACACTCATATTTCTCCATAGCTGTACATATAATAATTAAACAGTAGGGGGTGAATCTATTGCTACAGGCAACAGCACATCACCGGCTTAACACTTTCGAAATTCAAAATTAAAAAGAAAACAAAATTCAAAAGTCATTTATTCGAACTAGGCTGAGAATCATCAGCACTTTTCAAACGTCAAAATTACATAACAGTCCCCCAAAACGCCCACCCTTCACCACTTCCTTTACTCTTTAGCTGGGAAGAAGAAGTGGCGCAACAAACTCCCAGCAGCACAGCTGTCTGTTAGAAAAAATGATTCTATATAATAGTACCTACTTATGTAAAATAATTTACATTACGCAACACAAAACATAATTTAAATTATAAATTAACTAGCTTTTGCCCGCGACTTCGTTCGCGTGGAATAGTGACTTCCGGCAGATTTTTGGTTTTACCCACATAGTTCCCGATCTCGCGAGATCTCTTCAAAAATGAAATGTGGAAGATATTCTAGGGAACTCTTCAAAAATCAACATAATGAGCTCTGCGTTTGAATTGAAGATAATTATGTATACTCACTTAGGGCATTAAAGCCGTTATTGCCGATCGAAAAAGGCGAAAATGTTATTTTTCCCTTATTTTCAAAATATTATTTTGATTTGCCATTTCAGAAAAAAATACTGTTTCTCCCTTGACAAATTTTCTATTATTTTAGGCTTTAAAGATTATTAAAGTTTCTTACACCAAGACATTTCTGTATACCACGTTTTTAGTTTTGCCATCCTTTGCAAAAATATATAGGTCTTGTGGTTTTGACACTCTTGAGCACGCAACGTAGAGTTGTCCATGGGAGAAACAGTCTTTTTCAAGATGTACCCCCGCAACTTTAAGCGTTTGCCCTTGGGCTTTATTTATGGTCATTGCAAACGCAGTTTTCAGCGGAAACTGAACTCTTTTGAATTGGAATGGCAAATCAGTTGGAATGATGGGAATGCGGGGAATAATTACAGTTTCGCCTTTTGCCATTCCAGTCATAATAACGGCTTTAATGACATTCCGTCCTAAATAGGTTACTTGTAACCGTGTGCCGTTACATAGCCTTGGTGGATCTAGGTTTCTCATAAGCATCACAGGAACTCCAACTTTCAGCCTCAACTTGTGAGAAGGCACTCCTGATAACTCTAAGGAGTTGAGAAACTCTGTTGGGTAAGATGTCACTTGCTCGGTATCCACGACGTTATCTACTGATAGATGCTCGATGACATCTCCCTCGACGTCAGACATAATTTGGTAATTTATCCGGCCTACTATTTCATTTGTTGGCGCCAATATCGCCCTTTCGCATAACCATTCCCGATATTTTCGCGTAAACCCGGATAGACACTATTTTTTAAATTGTATGTGCTATCCACAATTTGGCATGATTCGCTGCTCAGCGTGATCATACTCTCGGAGTCGGTAGGCATACGATCCTCGCCGATCTTCAGAAGAGCAGCAGCATACTGCCCGGCTCGGCTTGACAATCATTATGGAGTAATACTCGCATATTCGTCGACAGTGAAACTTTTTTCACATGATTGTGTCCATAGAACAGATGCTTTTAAACAGGCATTAATATTAATTTCATCTGCCGGTGTGCCCCTTGCTATAACCGGCAGGGTCTGCCGGAAGTCACCGGCCAATAGAACCACCATTCCTCCCATAATACCTTGATTATTTTTAATGTCTTTCATCGTGCGATGAAGTGCTTCGATTGCTCTTTTATGGGACATCGTACATTCATCCCAAACCATTATCTTAATAACCAAGCTTAAAACTAAATAATTTAAAAGGAACGATCTAATTAATTTATAAATTAAAACGAATTTAGACATACAATTTTAGTATCTACTAATAATCGAGATCAAACTAAACTTACATTACATTATACAATACAACAACCAGACAACCCAACAAATAAACCTTTTAATCGATAAATACAACGGAACTAATTTTGAAAACAACCACCAGACAACCCAACAAATAAACCTTTTAATCTAATAATACAACGGAGCCAATTTTAAATTTACGAAACGATCAATCTACAATTCTACGACAGTACCGAAGCGCTCGGCCGATACCCAACCAAATGCGTGTAACGAAACCATAGCGCGATCTATTTCGATCCCAACGCCATCTATCGAGCATAGTGACAACTCGGATTATTTATCTATACTCCGTTCGGGCATTTTCTTTGTACTAAAAGTTTTATTATATTGATATTATTTTTTTCATACCTTTTTACTATTTATTTACTTTTTTCCGATGAATTAAAACAATAACATGAACCGAACTCGTGTAACGATCGACACCATTGCGCGATCACCAACTCGACATATAGTACTAATAGAATTATCTATACTCCGTTAGAGCATTTTCTTTGTACTAAAAGTTGTATTATATTATATTTTCATACCTTTTTACTATTTATTTACATTTTTCCGATGAATTTTCAGTACTGAATTGATTCCGACTCTTGACCAATAGATGGCGCTGTATGTCCGGAATAAATTTTATTTTTTATTTTATTTTTTGTAATAAAAACTATCCTATGTCCTTTCTCAAGTTCCAAACTATGTCTGTACCAAATTTCACACAAATCGGTTCAGTAGTTTAGGCGTGAAGCAAAGACAGACAGACAGACAGACAGAGTTACTTTCGCATTTATAATATTAGTTTGGATAGCCATATGACAGCTAGCACACGCCAGTATACCAACCAAAACATCAAGAACTATACTCAGGCAGAAATAAAAATAACAAAACGTAAACAATGTCTAAATAAAAGCCTCCAGGCATAAAGGGCGTGCCCGCTTACATATAGCTGTAACTAGAAGTTATAATTGATAAACTAGGACCATCGAAGTAAAATAAATAATGGTCGACGTCACTAGCTAACTACATATTGCAATACAACTCATAAAAATAAACATTGTAATGAGTAGATTATGTCAATAATAAATAAAACTAAATTGACTTTAAAAGTAAAATTATAAATAATTATATTTCACTATGAAAGCCGTCCTTACTGCTTACGACATAAAGGCGCTGTCAATTTAGAATTATTACCACTGAAATACGGTTGACTATACTATGCTATTATCATAGAACTAGCACGAATTCAGACTCCGGTTGCTACTGAGAACTATCTAATAGAAAACCCAATAAAGGCTTGTGCAGACCAGCGCGACGCGACGGCGGGACGCGACTCGAACAATACAATTTCTTAGAAAACTTCGCGGTATAACAATAACCGGTGTCGCGTCGCGCTAGTCTGAACGAAGCTTGACACTACCCGACTGACCTTGGGATTGATATCAGATTTGTTCGCTTAGTGAAAAAAACAAAAACAACAAAAATAATGACTACCAAAATATTCGTTATTTGAATAAAATATTCCCGAAAATGCCAGCCAGTATAACCAACTGGTTTTCATTCACACTGCCTACATTTAAGCAGACTGTTGGACCCAGATAATCTGTGCTGTTGGATATGTCGTGGCCATATCTTAGAAGTTCGAAGATCATTTCAAGAAATGGCCATCAGCTAACATTGGCCATATCGTTTAACGAACAACGTTTAATGACATGACATGACAGTCTACGTTTGGCCTTATAATTATTGTAGCCTTGTAGGGTATCCATGGTGTAAGGTTTAGTAAAAATAGCCAAGTAACTGCGACCAACTTGGAAGTAGCACTCGCCGGCCGCTGCCGCGTTCGGCTCGCGCGTCACAGTTCTAACCTAACCTAGGTCTACCTAAGCATACATTTTAATAAGGCTTAAAATGTATGCCTAAATACCTTAATGATTAAGGTGATTGGTTGACACACTTGGTTACACCGTAATAATTAAAGTGTAGGTAACCAAGTCTTAGTGAAAACGGGCTTAAGGATTTAGGTTTAGGAAACTGATAGCCTGACTTAAGTACTATCGAAGAACTTCATATCCAAGCAGTTTGAAAATAAAAACCCCGTGAACACGATGACCACATTTGTTTAACGACTATTTGCGCCGACCAATGAAACAAAAAAAATTGTCGTTTTTGTTTTTTTTTGTTGTTCGTGTGTTTTGTAGGCTCTGTTACAATGATCACAGATGTCTGACCCTTTTTCGACCACTGAGAACAGAACAAAAGAAACAAAGATGAGAACGTTTTTAATTTTAATGTTTACTGTCTTTTTTCACACATCAAAAATCTGATGCTGCAATACTATTGGTTGGTGAGATTTCTATAGCGGCCGAGCGCTGTAAGCAGAAATAGTCTTTACAGTGCTTAGATATGAATTTCTTCGATAGTACTTATAGAGAAATGTGAGATTAATGACTATGGTATTATATTTACTGTTTGTAAAGTACAGCTTGGCAAAAAAGAGTCTGGAAAAAATGAAGGCGCCACTATCGCACGTAGGTCACTTCGAAACAGAAATAAATTGTTTTAAAATAAATGTGCAACAAAAAACGCCATTTGTGGGTGACTCAAATTTAAAACAAACTAGCACTTGTCGGAAAAGTAGCGCCATCATCTTATAACTGTATTGAGTAAAATATTTAGTTCCAAATGTCACCACGTCACATTCTTTTAGGTTGACCTTTACCTATTATATTATATTATTTGAATTATTGTGAATGTAAGGACTGGGGGTCATTTTTAGGGTTCCGTACCTCAAAAGGAAAAAATGAAACCTATAAGGGTTTCGATCACTTCGTTGTCTGTTTGTTAGTCAGTCAAACCGTTTCTTTTTCAGGAACGCGTGTAGATATCAAGTTGAAATTTATATCAAATACGTAGCTCTACGGTCCCTTAGAGGTCTAAAAAAATCAAGCTTCTAAGTCAACGCAATAAAAAAATACGGCCATTTATGCTACATAAAGTGAAGCGAAGTGCAATTATAGTACACCCACATTTCGCCAGTTATGTTTAAGTCTCATGTAATAGGGGGCGAGCCTATTGCCATCAGCCGGGCACAAATCCAGACTCCGGGCTGCTACTCAGAAATTCTAAATGGAAAAACCCAATAGCACTTTGCCCGACCCGGGAATCGAACCCAGGAACATCGAAAATCCACGGAAAATAAGTCGTTTATTTTTACTTCTTGTAGTGAGTTTTACACTGCGCTTATCAGGCAGTTTATCAATAGCTCTTTGCCAGTGAATGTTGTCTGATAATAATAATAATTAAATCATTATCCTTATGGCCAATATGTCAATTTATTTTATGTCGACTTAGACACTTCGTCTTTTATAAAGCAGTGGTCATTTAAAATATTTTATTATTATTAATGACGGCACGGTTGGCGCAATGGTTAAGCGATTAACTGCTGCACTGCATGTCACGGGTTCGATTCCCGCACGGAACAAATATTTGTATGACCCACAAGTAGTTGTTCCGGGTCTGGCTGTTTGTGTATGTGAGTTTAAATCTTTGTAAACGCACCTACAATATAGGAGAAATTCCTGTAAACCTACCTTTTAATACATGCCATAGTTATAACGTATCTCATTTTTGTCTATTACATATTCCCTGTAAATTGAGAGTTCTGGCTCTTGTGATACGGGAACTCCTAGTACAAGAGCCTACCCTAATTACGTAATACACGATCACTCGGAATTTGAATAGTTTTGAAACAAATTGCTAATCCATTGCTGTATGCATATGTATGTTGTTGAACTGTGAAAATGAAACAAATTTGCCGTAATCGTTTACGAAAATGTGTTGCGTAATTAGATAGCTACACATAATTATGTTAGTGACTGAAGTGAAAATAAATAAATTACTACAAAAAATCAATCTCTATCAATTATAATCACAAAATTCACAATATTCACCCTCTTTCGGTAAAGAAGGTGAAGGTTGAAGGTGTTTATTTAAAAAAAAAACAGCTGTTCAATACATTTTGACCGCGTGGGTATTGAACTATTGTATGAAACGGCTGTTTTTTTTTAAATAACCGACGAAAAATTTCAACGTAGGGGGTTCAGAATCACGTACTGAATCCATGGTATCAGGTTTCGCGTCGACGTCCCTTCCACCCTGTATATTATTTTGATTTAAAGATTGTCCGTGGAGTTTCTTGCCCGTTCTTTTCCATAGGTACTTACTTCGCTTTGGAATGGGCAACTAGCTTCATCTTTCTGACTGACCGAACCCTTGACAATTCATGCAAAATTAGCCTTTAATGTTACCACTGCTAGGACATAGTCCTCCTCTCTCGAGAGGGAGTGGCCCTCTCGAGAGAGGAGGACTATGTACTCTCTCGAGAGGGAGTGGCCCTCTCGAGAGAGGAGGACTATGTACTCTCTCTCTCTTTACCATGTGGACCCAGTGCGGGTTTGTGGATGTCAAATATTTTGTGAATGTGAGAACGCTGTAGGCTTAGTGGACTGTATATTTGTTGACCATAATTATTTTGTTAAGTACCTGGTACTTGTTGTAAGACCTACACTGTCCTCCCATACCTAATAACACTGTTATTTGAAAATATTGTAAAAATCAATTATTTTTAAAAGAGTAACCGTGGAGTTTCTTGCCGGCTCTTCTCCTTAGGAAACGACCAATTGGAACCGTGCACCTAGCTTCTGACGTTTCATAAGTGCCCATGTAGGTTTACGTGAAATAAAATATGTTGAATTTGAATTTTTTGGTTCTAAGACATGCCGGTTTCCTCACGCTATTTACCTTCACCGTTTGAGAGCAGTGGTGATGAAATTATTAACACAAAGTAAAGCGTCTGTCTGGGTTCGAATTCAAGACCTACAACTGCCGGTCTATTCTGTAATAATATCACGGTGAAAACTTAGGTGAAGTGAACGTGAAGTGAGCTGTCATTCCACCTGCTGCTAGGGACTGACAGCTCACTCCGAGCTCACTTCACCTAAGTTTTCACGGTGAGATGGTTACAGAATAGCACTGCTGTTCTCCTGACAATTCAATAGTAGGTACTTGTTATTGGTTTCATTTACCTAAATACTTTAATGATTTGAGTTTGAGATTGAAAAGTTGACCGTAACAAAATCAGATTTACCTACAAATACTATTTTTAATACTGGTATAACTGCTTATCTTTGATTTTAATATTTCAAGTTGTTAAAAGATACTAGAACCTGTCACATAAAACCAGAATTGTAAGTAAATGTTTATGATTTTTTTCTCTTGACTTGATTTAAAAAAGCCTTGCGAATAATTATCTTAGCATAACTTAACATTTCCACAGAATTTTATATTCTAACAAGTTTTATTTTGTGAAATATGAACGTTTGAAATCCTAAAGAAAAAAAATACTTTTCGACACCTTGTCTTAAAAATTATTAGCTATTTCTTTTTCTTCAAAGAAATATAAATAAAATGTTATAAAAGGAGAAAACCGTTTTTTAACACTTTCCGGTTTAGTGGTTAGTGACACTAACCACCTCTTTCAATTTAAAAAAAAATAAGATCACCACTAGATGGCGCGGATCTTAACAAAAAAAATCTGAAAGAGTTTGTTCCACATAATTTTTGAGGGGACATATTTTGATCAAGAATGAACAAAGCTTGGCGACCTCAAGTGACTATACTACATAAAAGATAGCTTGATCTCTGCGACACATGTCAAACTGACATTCCTCATACATTCCTAGGGTAGGAATTCGTTCATTAGGTCGGCATGCCAAGTGAACGGATTTTCGTTCACTGGGAATGCCCATAAAGTATGACATTGAGAGTTACTGTTTGTACTATTATGAAATTTAGGACTTCATAGGCGGTGATTTTACTGCCAGCTGTCGCAGAAATCAAATCTTTTATGAAGTATAGTCGGCTATGATACCCCGTACTTACGTCCACACGACTCATGTTACTGCAGTCTTTAGTTCGTTTTGTAAGAAATATCGTTGTAGGCTGCGCTTTTTGTTATTTTTATCTAAGTTATTTTTTGTACTTTTCTTTATGTTATTTTATGTATTTTTAAATTTATGTTAATTCTTGTAATTTTCTCACCAAAACTATTTCTCGTGTTATTTTTATCTAAGTTATTTTTTGTACTTTCTCCAGTTCTCATTGCACCAATCATTGTTCATACTAAACATACACATCAATACACAATACACACATTCATACACACACGCACAAAATTTACTACGAAAGAAATGTATAACCGGGCTGATTTGCAGTGTTACACTCTCCCTTTATAGTACTAATCTAGTAATCAGTAGAAACTATTTGATCAGACCAATTTGGCGTCTCCAGACCAGTGCATTCGTCATCTTATGATTTATTTGTTGATTTAAAAAATTGCCAACAGAATAACGAAAATTCGATCATTACGGATGATATGGATCATGTCTCGGTCTCAAATTCATACACACAACAATACTGCAAGTGGTTTAAAAAAAACATCTAAATATGAGAAGTCTAAACAATACCGCCAGCTTCAATAACCTCCTTTTGCTATTAGATAGAATTAAAGTACAATTTGACGTCATTGTAATATCGGAGTGCTGGCTAAGCAAATGCCGCTTTCTTCCTGAGATTCCTGGCATTCAATCTTTTAAGTCCGAATATGCTAACCAAAATGAAGGTGTTGTTGTTTATACAAGGCGTAACATGCGTTCCACGGTTGAGATACCAGTCTTTCATGGCGCTAATTGTCTGATTCTCAAGTTTAGTTCTGATGCTGCTATATATCGATCTCCATCACACAGAAATATCCAAAACTTTATTGACAGTTTAGACCTCACTCTAAATTCTCTTAAAACTTTAAAGACTATTATTATTTCAGGAGACATAAACATAAATATTTCACCAGATAATGCTGACGTAAATTCTGATACTTACCTGAACACAGTTGCATTGCATGGAATGCTGCCCGGTCATCTCTTCCCCACTCATAAAAAATTCTAAGGCACCGCAGGAACCCAAGGTGTACATAGAAACTTATTAAACAAAATCGAACTACTCGTAGACAAAATCGAACTGGTTGCCAATTTAATTGTATTTTTTACATTTATTTTATTTTTTGGGATTACTTGAATTCACACACTGACTTATTATTAGTATTACTTATTATAATGTTAGAAATATAGTATAATTTTACAATGTTTGTAAGTATGTGAGCACCATGCATCTATCACATTGTCATAATTAATTTATGTCATTCCTTAATTTTTCATTCTTTTTACCTATCGTGGTATAGTAATCTTATTCTAGGTGCATTGTCTTCACATATAATTATATAATTAGTGTATACAAGATATAATGTTTTTTTTTAAAACAGTAACGGTGGAGTTTCTTGCCCATTCTTCTCCATACGAAAACTACCTTTTGGAATGGGCAACTAGAATCAGTTATTATTATTTTTGTAAAGTTTGACGTTCAAAAGTGCCTTTTTTGTGCCTAATTGAAATAAATTATTTGACTTTGACTTGACTTTGACTTTGAAATCTATTTCTAACCTTAAAAATAACAAATCATCAGCTAGTGAGCTTTTGACCTTAAGTGCTGATCTCCCCAGTCACTTGATGCAGTGAACCATCTCTTCGCAAATGTAGGGAAAACTTTGGCAACTAAAATTACGCCTGGGTTAGGCAACCCTCAAACTGCTCCTGTACCTAATGTGAGTGCCAATCCTGGCTCAATTGCCATCTTCAGTACGGACGTTGAAGAGTTAGAGCAAATCGTTTTAGCTCTTAAACTAGATAGCGCTGTGGGTTAGGGTGGCATATCTGCTGGTCTAATTAGGCATATCCTTGACCCAATTATGTGCCATGTTTTTAAGCTTGCTATAATGTCAGGGGTCTTCCCCACTGTTTTCAAAAATGCTGTTTTAGACCCTATACACAAGAGCGGAGACAGAGGTAGTGTCAATAACTATAAATCTATATCCGTTTTAACTACCCTGTCAAAGATCCTTGAAAAAATCCTTAACAAAAGACTCTGGAACTATCTTAATATTCTCGCCGCGAATCAATATGGTTTCAGATCAGGAAATAATACAGGAGACGCTGTTTTGGAAATTACTGTTACCATTGCGAAAAAAAAAAAAACTATTGCTATCTTTCTTGTTCTTACTAAGGCTTTTGACACTATCTCCGTCCCCCTCTTGCTCACAAAACTGTAGCAAATCGGCATTAGAGGCTTGTCCCTTGATATTTTATTGACAAATCGTTCTCAGACTGTTAATTTAGGTAACTTTACCAGTAATGAGGTTCGTAGTTACGGAGTCCTACAGGGTAGTGTCCTTGGACCTTTTTCTAATTTATATAAATGACCTCTGTTAATTATCTTAGAAACTCTAAAATGGCTGCAATAAAGTTTTTTAAAACTAATGTAGCTGTTAAAAACACAAAAAATAAATGTGAACATGTTTTTGTTCCAATAAATATTAGATTCAATTTTTTTTTCATTCTGAATAATTCGACACACCCGATTATTTTTGGTTACATTTGGGTTTGTTGAAAAAAATTTTTTGAGCTTCAGTTCTAAGTATGGGGAACCCCCAAAATTTGCTGTTATTTTTAAATTTTTGTGTGAAAATCTTAATGCGGTTTAGGTACAGAATACATCTACTTACCAAGTTTCAACAGTATAGTTTCGGAAAAAAGTGGCTGTGACATACGGACTGACAGACAGACAGACATGACGAATCCATAAGGTTTCTGTTTTTTTCCATTTGGCTACGGAAACTTAAAAATGGCTACATTATTATTGTGAATGATTTCAAAACTAATACCGAATGCTCTGTTACATGCGTTATTTATTGCGTGCGTAAAATTTAAATAAATTTAGAATTATTAAAGGTCAATTAACTAGTTTATTATAAATAAATATACTGGTATTTTTCGGTAGGTCTTTAATAATGTTACACATATCTAGCTTTTACCCGCGGCTTATAAACTATAATATGTGTGCCAAAGGACCACGGGCAACTTTGGATGGAGCCCCAACTCTCAACAGTGATGAAACTTATGCCATGTGAAAGCTTTTGGGGTATTATTTAATGTAGGTATACTATGGCAGCTAAGTCGAAATCGAGCGCGAACATGGTGTTTTTGAACATTCAAAAAAGGTTGGGTGGGATGAGAGGGCGGAGCACATACATGAGAGGGCGGAAAACATCTGTGAGAATTTCCCCCCGTAATCAAAAAAAAGGGTAGGTCCCTATGTACGTAGATAGGGAAGGTCGATAGGTAGGTATTGGGTATGTAGGTAGATAGGGTAGGCAGTTAGGTAGGTATTGGGTATGTAGGTAGGAAGGGTAAGTAGGTAGGTAGGTACGTAGGTAGGTAGGTAGACTCGTCAACAGTGATGAAACTTAAGCCATGTGAAAACTTTTGGGTTATTATTCAATTTATACTAAGGCAGCTAAGTTGAAATCGAGCGTGAACATGGTATTTCAGACAATAAGACAAAAATTCTAAAAACTAGATTTGCGGCATCAGACTCGTACCCACACCTCATAGCAATTAACCAAACCTAACTTAACGTACTATAGAGTAGAGAACGTCGCGGTGGCGTGTAGGAAAGTTCGCGTATTGCATTTTTATACTCGTTATAACTTCGGAATTTAATATCTGATTCGAATGAATTAAAAAGTATTTTACTGCTACATAAATACCCTTGTAGATAAAACTATTTATTTGAATAGGAATTAATACTACGGTACGAATGTAACCAGCTTTTGTTTCTACAACTGAAGGAACACCGGTGGGTTTTAGTCAGTGAGAGTCTGACACGCCCTCCCGCTCCGCCCAGAGCGGGAGAAGTCATTTGATGATTTCCCACCCAAAAAGAAAAAGGCCTTTTTGCAATTAATACAATATTAGAAATAAAATAAGACACTATTATATGCGGAAATAAGTTACGAGGAGCACGATAATACATTAAAGCTAGATAAAATATTATGAAGATTCAAGAAAACAAGATTTTAAACCGTTCGTTGGGTACAAGTGTACATTATGGGTTTTAAGGAAAAAAGAAAAAAAATATGATTATTCTGCACAAACAAAACGCACATTATAATAAAAAAAATACAAAAGTAGCCAAAAGCCCCGTATTCAACCACAAAAAAAAAAACGATTGGAATGTAGGGTTAAAATATGGAACAAGTCGGGGTACAAGTGTACATTATGGGTTTTACTGTTAAAATACGGATCAACTTCAGAGCTTCAGTGTAGGGAATTAGGGATGGGGCCACTTTTACATAAGGAACCAGGAAATTATATAGGGTGCCAGTGTTAGATACCGCCTCGTTGGGCTAGTGATCGCAAACGCTTTTGCTGAGCTTTATGTCCTGGGATCCATTCCCAGGTCGGGCAGTGTTATTGGATTATTCTATCAGGAATTTCTCGGTAGCAGTCCGGAGTCCCGATTGATGGCAACATGCTCGCCTCTTATTACATGGGACTTAAACATAACTGGCGAAATGTGGGTGTAATATAGGTACACATCTGCTCAACCCTTCGGAGAAATAAGGCGTGATGTTATGTTATGTTTATTAGATATATTTTTTGCCTTTCATTTCGTATAGTTTTGCACGCGGTTCACCAATGGTAGGTATATCAATTCTAAAAATAACGCTGTATATTTTATTTCAACAGGTTTTATCAATTTACGAGTAATACTGGTATACGACCACGGCAGCATTTATTATCACACTCAATGATGGAAGATTCGAGAAGGCATTGATTAATGGACTAAGTCAAGATGACGAATGCATTGCAAGTGATAGTGCCAAAAGTCGCACAAACTGCACATGTGTACAGACAGGTAAATATTATATTAAGTTATACTACTGTTTTATTTCCTCGCAATCTAAGTGAAAAGCAGAGTTTATAACTCGTCCATCAAAACCATTTTATCCTCGACATTACTATCAGCCCTCGCCTTCGTCTCGGGCTGCTAAAAGTCTAGGATAAAAATGGTTCGTTTTGTGCACTAGTTGTAAAATTTACTATTCATCACATCTATTCAAAAAGAGCTAGTTTGTTCTTCGTAAACAGGGATTGTGATTTTATTTATTCAGTTATAAACCTTAATTACAATATACAAGCTATCACTAAAATATATTATATAGTATATTATAGATAGTGCAATCCACGACGACGCGCCCCACTCCGCTCCGCTCCGGACTAAAGTACAGCTTACAGAGGCCGTATTATGACGTTTTAATGCCACCATTATTCCAGTGTGTGTGAGAGACGGAGCTATACAAGGCCGTTTGCACCATCCTTTTTTCGCAGTGGAATAATGATGGTATTAATACTTCATAATAAGGCCCCTGTACAGTAATCGCGGAGTGGGGCCCGTCGTCGTGGATTGCACTATCTGTACAAGTTTATAATAAAAATGAGCGAACCTTACAGTAGTCGCGTTATGATGGGTATGTAACATCTGATATCTTGGCTGACAGTACCAACCTCTCGGAAAATGGGTTGGTACCATATCGCACGCGCGCGCTTATTGGTCGAATAAAATAACGCGCGCTTCCCCGGCTTCTTGTTACACACTTCCGTCCCTTTTCACGAAATCACTCCCACAGATTGCAGGAAAGCGAGAGGGAAGATGTTACACATCAAAAATAAAAATAAAGGGCGATGGGCTCATTGGGCATCAAAAAAATGGTCTGCATTGCTGTCAATGGGACAAGTGCCCAAAAAGCTGGCAATTCTCAATACCATTTATACTAATCTATACCAAATTTATAAAGAAGGCAGATTTGATTGGTTGTTTGTTTGTATTGAATAGGCTCCGAAACTACTGGACCGATTTGAAAAATTATTTACCATTAGAAAGCTTACTCAATACTCAATACTTTATTGCATGCCATAATGTGTACATAAAAACAGTTGGTATGTTAAACATAGAATCAATTATGGGCACAGCAAAGTGGATTTTTACAACTATTATTTACAAACATTTCATTAGGAGAGAGGAGGAAGGCGCTTCTTATTTAGAAAAAATAAATAAATGAAATAGTACCTACAATAGTTTTTATGTTCTTAAATTTCATGGAGTAACATAGGCTACTTTTTATCCCGGGAAAAATAACGGGTCCCGCGGGAAAGGCCACGGGAGCGAAGCCGCGGGCTGAAGCTGAAGAGTTTTTTGTTTGTTTGAACGCAACTCTGGAACTGACAGTCGAATTTTAAAAAATATTTTTGAATTTGATAGCCCAGTTCTTGAAGAAGGCTATTTAACATTACGCTACAACCATTAGGAGTCAAAAAGAAGAACGCTCAGCGAAAATAAGGTAATAGCGCGGGTGGAAATCTGAGTGTTATTAGTACGTGTACATTAATTGTACTGTAAGCTGTACTTTAGTACGGAGAATTGAATTGAAATTGGATTGCACTATCTATACAGGCTGAATTTTTAGTCACCCTCCAAATTTTTTCCAGGTATTAGGTATGATTCACTAACTCAATTTAAAAAAAAAAAAAAAACGATACGTAAAATGTTCATATTAAATAATTTTCTCGAAAGAATTATCCGCTCTGCGTTGTATATAATAACTTTGTGATGTGATATCTCAATATGTTTATATTGAGTGATATTAAAAGCAAAAAGAAAAAACACGTATTCAATGATTTTCGCCAAAGTTTAATATATCAAAATTTGGACGGTGACTAAACATTCAGAGTGTATATTGTGATGTCTTATGACTTCCACGCGAACGAAGTCGCGGGCAGAGACTTTGACCTCATTTTAGAGAGTTTTAAAGGCTTTTTAAGATTATTTAATTTTCTAGTTTGACACTGCTTAGAGTCATTATATGTTTTCTTTCAGATGAAAAGGTTGTAGGGATGAACACATTAAAATAAAAAAACCGGCCATGTGTGTGTCGGACCACGCAAAATGAAGGGTTCCGTAGTTGGGATGAATTTATCGCCAAATAAGGTTTTAGTTGAAAAACATGTTCTAGTTCTGAACTAGGTAATCCTGTGTTTCAGGCGGGAAGAGCTTAAATAGACTTATAAAATAAATAAATAATCAAAAGGTTGACAATAGATCACTAATTATAAGTTGAGTAGTATATCTATTAGTTTCTCTTAACGTAGGTGAAATTTGTATATACATATATTCACTGTAGTACAGTTAGTAAATTCTCTGTATCTTCGTAAGACATACTTCGGAGAGCATCCTTGAGAATTCTCTTCCAATTTGTGTAGTTCAGGGAATAAATTTTTGCTTTCGAGTTTAGTCTGTTATAGAGAAGAGGACCGAGGTACAGGTAAAATTTTGATACAAAAGCATGTTTTGTTGTATTTTGTGGACAAACTGTACCTTTACGTCTTTTATTAGTATATGCAGTGCTGTATTGCATTGTGTCTTCTGTAGATAAATGGTGACCTAAATATATGTAGATACTCATTGACATCTCTATTTTTATGTGTTCACTCTTTATTTTAATGTATTTTTTGTTAAGTTAGTCATTACCTTCGTTTTCGATATGTTTATTGATAAGGCTACCTTGGCGCTGATAGTTGTTTTAGCATGTCCTCCAAATAATCTGGGTTCATTTTACTTAGATAGACATTTCTTTCTTTTCCAAACAAATATAAAATACGAGTATACTTACTTATTCAATTCTAAGTTGCCAACCCTAGTGGGGCAGAATCCATCAACATTTTAGACTAGTGGAATCTGCCCCACCAAATCAAACTAGTGGGGCTGATTCCACATATACTTATATTTTACTTATTATTATCTTCTTTCATAGCTAATTTAGTTGGTGAATATGCTTGAATTATGGTCCATATTTCGTCTTTACCTTTATGTGAAGACAATTTGATGTTAAGGAGTGCTATTCTTTCATTGATTCCTCTCATTTCTTCTATTTTGTTTGCAAATTTGTTTTGATTCGGAAGCCAACGAATGAAAAGACATATTCCTGGTGATTAAAGAAAGATATAGTCCTGGTGGCCCACCAAAGTAGTGTAGAATATATTTGCCATTATGATCGTCAATTCCTTCACACAAACCGTCTCACTTCGCTGATTCAGATTATGTCCCATTTGATGTTGTCTAAATAATAAGAATAATAATAATATAAACTCTATTATCAGGCTTCAATGGCCCATAGCGTGTTAGTATTTCTAAAACCAGCTCTAGTGCCATCGGTTTTTCAGATGTTCGTAACTTCGTATTGGTCGCGTGTTCAGGGTCGCTATATTTATATGTCCGAGATTGTTCTGTTTGATTTGTTTGTTCCATCGCTTTTTCCGCTTAAAGGGTCGAGGTCATTTTCCCCCACGAGGACCTTGGCTTGGAGGAAGGTTTTGCTTTTCAGTTTTCTTAGTTTAGTTTTCCGGTTTCCGTTTATTATTTGCTATTGGTTCTTATTGGTTGTATACATAGATAGAGAATTCGATCCAGTTCTCAAGTATTACGGTTCAAAAGATACAGCCCAAAGACAAACGGACGCCGCCAACGTTAACACCATTTGGGTACAGAGCCCTAAAAAAACATTTAAACCATATTTTTTACAATGTACCTTCCAGGTACCGGGTATTTTGCGTTTTTACGGAAAAACTGATGTAAAACCGGAATATAAATTGTATGAGTGAAGGAACGACAGAAAAACTGTTTGCTAGTCAAATAATATTATTTATGCTTAATTAATTTTTCACGCACTGTACGGTTGTAGTAGTTAACTCCGTACACCGCTTTGTCGTGAAGGTTTGTAAGTTTAGAGAAACACGTTCCACTGATGCACTAAGTTGTTAAGTTTATTTAATCTAATAGTAAGTTACAGTACTCGAGTAGAAGGTGATTATTTCTCTCAGTTGTTGATAGCTACCCAGTCATAAGTTCACTACATTTTAATTCGTTCGTCATGTTGTTTTATTATGCTAAATTATGACGCGCATCGTTGGCCTAAAGTAGGTCACCGAGTTAGCAAAAATGTACGGCGATGAGACCGTACACGCACAAAGTAAACACACTAAAAATATTATTAGTTGTGGTTGACCAAGGTTTTGAGATGTTTTCCCTTTTACACCTCACCCGTAGCTCGTATTAGTAAGCCAGGCCGTCACACTTATAAGTTGTTAGTCTAGTCCTTATCTTGAAAACTACTGAATTGATTTTGATGAAACTTGCTCTGTTCCCTAAGTAGAAGTAAATGTAAGTCAATAAAAAAATTAACACCATCCGAATAATAGTTTCGGAGAAATGCGTGGACAAACATACAAACACCTATAATATTTTGTTTATTTGTTTGGAAGCCCTAATAGATTATCATATATTATATACATACGTGTTGAATTGATAACCTACTTTTTACACGACTGCCCAAAAAAGAGTATAATGTTTTCAGGGGTCGACGGTGCGTTGTGTTCCACGCGCGCCTCAAAGAGATGTCAGCAAGTGAAGGGGTCCGATGAGACCATTGCCTGCCGGGGTTGCGGGAAAGTCCGAAAGGGATACCGTGGCTCCCTGGCATTGCACAGGCAACAGAAGGAACACGGGTGGGTTTTAGTCAGTAAGAGTCTGACACGCCCTCCCGCTCCACCCAGAGCGGGAGAAGTCATTTGATGATTTCCCACCCAAAAAAAAAAAAAAAGGGTTCGTGTACGTACCTATGTATGTGAGTTTCTTTGTTCTACCATATTTTAAATGCCTGAACATATTTAGATGTGTGGGGTATCGTTAGAATCCTTACATCATCCAGAGTGATACCAGGATAATAAAATGGCGTGTATTAAACAATATATGTAAGCACCTAGATGCAAATAACCGGCTACCACGACTTAGTATGCGTGGACTTATGAACTTTTTAATTGATTTACTTCAAAAATAACAAGGTTTCATACGAACTTTTATACTGTGTTTCACCCCCTATGGGAGGAATTACCAAAAATCCTTTCTTAGCGGGTGCCTACACCCTATATTAAACGTAGATTGCCAAATTTTAGATTATTTTTAGGTTTGTAGCCTTAATAGTTCCTAAGATTTCGTGATTAGTCAGTGACTGGTATTTCGCTTTTATACATTTAGATATATAGATTGACTGGTAGAAAATGCCCAAGGCCGCCTACGTAATAAGTGTAATAACTTAAGTTGCATGAACTTCAATAAATAAATACCTATATTCTAACCACCCCTTATTTTCTTAATGTTGTTAGCTTCTGGTTCGGGGTAAGTGCGCTATATTGGCGCACTTACCCACTGCTAGTAGACGCGCTTACCTCACTTGTTTTTTTTAGGTTAAGTATAAAAATGTAAGCATCGCTTTTAATTACTTATTTATTAATTTAATACTTCAAGCACAGAAATGTACAGAGGCGGACTTAATGCTATAGGAATTTTCTACCCGTCAATCTTTGGGTGATGCAGAGACAAACAGTGGTAGGTGCAATTACGAGAAATTGAGGAATATTTTTAAAGTAGTTATAAAGATACACATATACCTATGACAAACTTTATATAAAATATATATGCCTAATCATATACAATGTGGAGCAGGACGCTTGACATTCCTCAAAACCACATAAAGAGTGTCATGTTCTTTACCCGTATACAAAAAATCAATCAAATCCAATGAATACTTTAGCCACAGGAAATTATTTTTCATTTTCTTATTTTTCAACATGATGTAGATCTGAGTCCGTAATAATAGGTAAACATTGTAAGGTCAAGAACCTGTGCAAAACGTACGATTCTATCCTCTACGTCTCAATATGCTTGAGAGACAGAGAAAGGTGTCATAAGATTCCACTCTGACGCGCCCCGCCCAGTCCCACAAAATAATACTACAATTAGAAAGAAAAAGAAATATTACTTACGCAAATTATGCATTAGTGGTGCATAGACAATTGCGAGTGTGTGTGTGAGCGGAATTTTTTCGGCAGTCTCGGGACTCGGTCACAGTCAGTGCAGCGGCGCCCTTTGAGGAGCGCACACGGCTACTTTAATTATCACGAGACAAGCCGCGCGCGCATTGTTGTGATTTTGCGAAAAAATTTAGTTGTTGTTTGTGATTAAAGACGATTTAGTGTGACTTATTGTTCAGTGTTAGTTTAATATTAGTTAGTTAATTAGGTATCGGTGTCGCTTGTGCATAATGAACAACGGTGGAAACCTAGAAAATTTATAAATTTGACTATTGATGTAAATTCTGACTGTGATGTGATATTATGTGATTAATTATTCAACCAGTGATCTTATAATTAACAACGCGCAACTTAGTGAGTTTATGCCGCTAATTTGTTGTTCTCCGTCTAAACGACCTACCCACGGCCACCTACGCCCCGCACCGCAGCGCAGGCGCCGCCCCCCGCCGCGACCCGCATCGGGCCGTGCAACAGGTTAGTGACTTTTCGTAGATAAAGCGTGTTTACTTTTTATGCAGTCGATTCTGCTATTTATTTTGTTTGAAAATTACAATTTTTCAATTTTCCATTAACTACTAATCTTTGTATTTTAAAATGTTTCTATGGACTAGTACTGTGCTCGTTTTAATTTAATGTCGTAAGTCCAGATCCACATTGTATAATTATAAACACAAATAAATATACATAAATACACGAATATACTAAAACAAATAAGACAAACAATGGGAAAACATTAACGTTGTGATGATACTGCCAGCTTCTTACGAATATGCTCGCGAACTTTAACTTTAAAGGATAATCGGTTGGTTGCCATCCTGATTTTCTGGGGGAGCGCATTCCACAGAGAGATAGACTGAACGAAGAAGGAAGAATGAATGAAGTCTGTGCGGTGAGCGGGACATTGAAGAACGCGATTATTTGATGACAGTAGATTTTTACTGTGGTTGTCACAAATGTACTGAAAGTGGGGGTTAGATAACTAGGGGAAGTGGGAGAGTCAAGAAATGAAAACAAGGTGGTTAGCGCCCTTTGCTCTCTGCGCTGGCGTATGGGCAACCACTTTAGAAGCGACCGATGCACAGAAACGAGATCATATTTACGCAGATTGAAAACGAATCGAATGCAGTTATTGAGAAGACGGTCAAGTTTGTCGAGGAGATCTGCATTCAGGTCATAGTAGCACACATCACCATAATCGATGATAGGGAAAATTAAGGACTGCACAAGCATTGTCTTCGTACTTGTTGGTAGTAAATTTTTCAGTCGGTACAGAGCCCGCAGCGTTCCAGTTACCTTCTGACTGACCCTCGCGACTTGAGTACGCCAGTTTAGAGTACTGTCAATGTTCAAGCCAAGGTCCTTCACATCAGTACTAAATGGGACGACCGTAGCATTGAAGAGAACCGGTGGCAAGGTTGTACCATCCACCTTACTCATACTCCGAGAACTTACGATGATGATCGCCTGACACTTATTTAGGTTTACTGCTACGCCAAATCTATCAGACCAGGTTTTTATGGCTATCGAATCTCTGTTTAATTTGCCGATAGCGTCAGAAATTTCTTCAACCCTCCCTTGACAGTACAACTGCAAGTCATCTGCATACAGATGATACGCACACTGAAGCTCGAAAGTTATAAGATTGATAAATATCGAAAACAGAAGAGGAGAAATTATACCGCCTTGTGGAACGCCAGTTTCCAAATCACACCAGCATGATGTAGAATCTCCAACATGAATGGACTGCTGACGTTCCTGAAGGTAAGAGGAGAACCATTCCAGTGCCTCGGGAGAGACCATAACATAGGACAGAATGGCTAACAGGATATCGTGACTGACAGTATTAAAGGCATTCGAGAAATCGACCAGTACTAGTGCAGTAACTTTGGTATCTTCCAGTCCTGCCCTTATATCGCCAGTCACTTTAAGGAGGGCGGAAACAGTGCTGTGCCCGGGCCTGAACCCATATTGAAGAGGGCTAATGAGAGAGTTACGATGAACAAAATTTGAGAATTGTTTGTGAACGCAGGCCTTGAGCACTTTTAGATAGGAAGGGAAGGATAGAAATGGGGCGGAAATGGGTAGGAAGAGTGGGATTAGGAACCTTAGGTAGCGGACGAACGTAGGCTTTGCGCCATAGGGAAGGGAATACGCCGCGTGTAAAGGGAAAAAATTACAATGTGGGTTATCGCGGGTTGGAGATGATCCAGAATAGTAATAATCATACCACGGGTGATATTGTCACATCCCACCGCTTTTGATTTAATTACTTGTGAGATAGAAACAAAATATATAGAGATAAAAGAAGAATAATGTTTAGAGAAGGCAATTACCTGGTTCAAATCTCTCGGTAGTCGTATGCAAAGCACTTGTCAACGTGGCCAAAACAAAACAAAAATAAAATGCCAAAAGAAAATGGGCACTCACATCATACTGGTTCTAGTGGCGACTTCTTTAATTTTATTCCGGAACTACAGTTTACTGTAGGATAGGTTATGGCGCACTTTTCAAATACTGTATTGGTTTGAGAGATATTGATTTTCATTGCACCTGCCCCGTAGAGCCACTTGCCCCGACTGACTTACCTATAATACAAGTGAAATTAAATTAAAATTTAAAACCCCCGACACAAATGTTTCCTCATTTCTCTTTCCTACTCCATCACCAGACCCTGTTCATCATCTATCTATAACCTACCACCCACCCCGTACCTATTCATTGAGACCATTAAAATGAGCCCAAACACGATGCCTGTGCTGTAAGTTGGTGAGGGAGTTTTGGTATCCTGCAAATTCCAGATGATGCTGCAGCATCAGTTCAAGGTTACTATGTTCTTCTAATACAATTGAATTAACAGAATAACAAATTTCAAATCGATCAGACCTGTGGAAGTCACTCACATCCATTCATCAACTAGAAGAGAGTATCAACTCTTTTCTAGTTGATGAATGGATCAACTAGAACAGAAGCTGAGCGTCGATCTTTAAACGAACCGATTTTGATAGTCTGCACCACCCCTCTTTTTGCGTCAGGAGTAAAAATTAAATGCTGTTCGATGGTAGGCGCATACCGATCTGGCAAATTTTTGTTTTAAGATTTTCATAAAAGTCCAAATGAGGATTTGACGGAAAGAGAAATTTGAAAGGTTGCCAGGAAAATTGGAAATTTTTAGAAAACTGAAATTGAATTTTCTGTAGGAATTTGGTATGAATTATTGAAATTTGGACAGGAAAACGTCTGTCAGGTCTGCTAAATGGCTTAAAATAAATTATATACTAAATGATTTGCTCACTACTTTCAGATTCTGGCAACATTTGCGGCATCCTTGCTGTCCGTCGCTGGAGGCATCACCTTTGGGTTCACAGCAGTCCTGCTACCACAACTCCAGACTGACTCCAGCTTCCCGTACGATCAGAGCTTCGACTCATGGATCGGTAAAATTATATTTTTATTTTATCCTAAACTTAAATGCGAAAGTGGGTTTGTTTGTTTGTTCCGCTTTCACGCTAAAACGGTTGATTTGGATGAAATTTGGCACATGGGTAGACCATGACCTGGGATAAGACATAGGATACTTTTTATTCCAATATTCCCACGGGATCGAGACTTATGCGGGTGAAACCGCGTAGCGCAGGTTATTGGAAACACCAGATGTTGTCAGTGCCGCAACCTCTGGACATCTGCTGGATTCGTTGCTATCCAAGAGACAGAGCTGAAATGGTCCTTGTAGGTACCTGCATTCACACCGGCATCCTATCCGTTCAACCGGAACACAGCAACGCTATGGCGATAAAAATAGATATGGTGGAATTACTTCCCCGGACGTGCTCCTTCATAAATATTAGGGGTTAAAGTATGAAATTGCCGATTTGTACTGAAAAATTTAAATTAGTTTTTTTTTAAATTTAACATATTTATTTAATCAAAATAATTACCATTATTATCTATACATTGCTGCCATCTAATAGGAAGGTCGTTTATGCCTTTGCGATAGAACTCTCGTAATCTAGATTCGATAAACTGTGTGAAAGCATTTTGTACTGCCTCCTGAGAAGAAAACTTTTTATCACGTAGAAAATTGTCCAAATCACGAAAAAAATGGTAGTCCGTTGGAGCAAGGTCTGGCGAATATGGAGGGTGACGAATGGTTTCTAATTGCAGTTCCTGTAGAGTTAAAATGGTTTCTCGTGCTGTATGAGGTCTCGCGTTATCATGGAGCAATAATGGTGAAGATCGATTCATGAGTCGGGACTGTTTCATTGCTAGTTTTGCTATCATTGTTCGGAGTTCGGCACAGTAGACATCTGCCGTTATTGCTTGACCAAATCGGAGAAAGCTATAGTGAATAACACCATGCTGAGACCACCAAACAGTTACCATTACCTTTTTATTGGTAAGCTTTGCTTTAGGACACTGTTGCGGCGTTTGACCTGGGGTCAGCCATAGCATTTTTCGCTTACGGTTATCGTAAAGAATTCACTTTACATCACATGTCACAATTCGATCCAATATTCCTTCATTTCTGTATCCATTCAACAAGGCAACACAAGTTTCAACAAGCGTTTCTTTCTGCAGATCAGTCAAATCATGAGGCACCCATTTCTCATACTATTTTATTTTATTGATTTGACGCAAATGAGTCAATATTGTTGGTAAGGTAACGTTAAACCATGCCGATAATTCATGGGTAGTTTGGCTCGGATCGGCTTCCACCATCTCTTTCAATTCATTGTTATTCACCTGTGTGGGCCGTCTTCCACGTGGTTCGTTCTTCAAATCAAAGTTTCGATCACGAAAGCGTTTAAAACAAAATCGGATCAAATAATTGTATAAGTAGATTTTAATTTAATTTAAGTTTTAATTTTAATTTTTTTAAATTTGTAAATGTCTATGTTATTATGAGTCTATGTTACTTGAATTAAATGCTTTGAAAAATCGCACGGTGCGCGTTCATTAGTAGTTCCCTCTCCAAACGCAACATTGATATTGCACGCTGTTTCTAACGCGTTAGTTCCGCGTCGGAACTCGTATTCAAAAATAACTCGAATTTTCGAAGTACCTATCCATCTTTATTGTCTAAGCTGAATAAAAAAAACAACTGAAAGTCGATGATCGAATGTTGCACATTTTTAATAGAAGAACTTCATAGGTATCATGTGAAAAAAGTTTCTCTCAAAAATTTCAAACCGTGAAGGTTTTAAGTCAATTCGAAGTACCTATTACAATAAAACATACTTTAACCCCTATTATCTCTAATACTCTCAGGGATATACAAATAAAATGTGACGGAGTCTAAAGAAATAAGTTAACTCCAAAGACAGCTACGTATGAAGTATACATGGAGGACTTATCCTGACTGAAGCGGCATATTCGGTAGAATAATATTAACCCTACCTACTCATCATAACACTGGTATAAAATTCAATGATCGCAGTCTGATGTCGCCAGAAATGATGGCTGCCGCTGTTCAGTCAAGTCTCAAAAAACCAAAACCAGATGTGGCTTGGTCATTGAAATAGAAAGAATCTTTTTTATCATCAATTAATTCCACGTAGTTATAATTAAGTTTTCTGTTTTAGCTTCCATCGCTCCGCTAGCCATGATGATAGGGTCCCTCTTCGCTGGCTCCATGAGCGATGGCATCGGCAGGAAGATTGGCCAATTAGTTCTACTCGTACCCTTCACCATCGGCTGGATCATCATGGGCGTAGCCCATAACAACGCACTCATTCTCATTGGACGGTTCGTCACAGGAATTAGTACGGGATCCGTGAGAGCTAATAGCTTGGTCTATATAAGCGAATTAACTGACCCAAAGTACAGAGCTGTTGCCCTTTTTTGCCCATCAGCAGCAATCCATATAGGGGTCATAATCAGCCATACAGTTGGAAAATATTGTCATTGGAAGGCCAGTTGCTTCATCTTTACATTGCCTAATATTTTAGCCTTTACCATACTTATGTTCTTGAAAGAAAGTCCACTATGGCTGCTGTCCAAAGGCAAAATCGACGAAGGTATAGAGTCCTACAAACTATTCCGAGGAGATGGAGACAGTGCTGAAAAGGAACTGTCAACAGTTTTGGAGAAGACAAAAGAAAAAGCAGAAGAAAATACGACGTTTAAAGATATACTCAAAATTATATTTAGTAAACCATTCATGAAGGCTACGATGACTATAATGTTATTGAATGTCGCCTCACAGTGGTGTGGTGTCAATACTATATCTTTCTACGCTCAAGATATATTTAAAAAGACGTTCTCTGGAGATATAGATGCATATATGTTAATGTTAGTTACTGATGGTATAAGAATTGCAGCAGCTATATTTATTTGTATGTTTGCTAAGTTTCTCCCACGTAAAATTACTTTCGTGATTTGTTGTGTTGCAACTACTCTTGTGTTGATAGGCTTGGTAATATACTTGTACCTAGCCCCTGTTGGTCTATTATGGGTAGCTATAACCTGTATGGTTCTTTATATAGCTGTGGGAAGTGCATTGGTATCCGTATCTTGGTCGTTCATCGCAGAGATATTTCCGTCAAAAGTGCGTGGTTTTGGCTCTGGCTTAAGCTCAGCAATTTCATTTGTTTTGCTATTTATTTCTGTAAAAGTTACTCCAGAAATTATGTATAGGTTCGGAGAGCAAGTCATGTATGCTTCCTTTGCTGGTGTCACATTGTTCACCGGTTTAATTTTAAGTTTTATATTACCAGAGACAGATGGTAGGAGCTTGCAGGATATAGAGGATTCTTTGTACAAGAAGAAAGGCGATAAAAAAAAGGATATAGGAATGGTCACTTTGCCAGACTCATCAGCATAGTTTACGTAGAAAGTTGATGATTAGTTGTATTGTTGACAATATTGTAAGTTGAGTTTAAATATAAAATGATAATAATTATCCGCTCAACTGTCGATTTGCCTTTAGAAGTCGATAACAATAAAATTATATTGTGTCTGTTAAACTCTAAATTTAAACTAAATTATTCGTTGTGAAATAGACCGTATACACTACGCTAATTGCTTATCATAAAACACCTAATACGAGTAGGTACGTATTCTAATCTAAAGAACATAATTATCTTTCTTCCTAACGCTAGCTTTGAAATAAAGGATATAACGACTCCACATTTTTTTTTTTTGCTATAAATCCTCTATAAAAGTTTCTGAAACAGTTAGGTTATTGCCAACATGAAAACAACCAGTGTCGTAGTTACCATAATATCATCCAAATGAGTGATATAATGTTGTACTAAATTTCATTATGCAACTCCTTCGCTTTTTTTATCCCTTCCTTACTCACCAAACAGCCACATTCTCACTACTCAATTCGTGGTATCATTATGAATTTAAAAAGAGAACATTGTCATGCACGCGCGTTGCAATTGCAATACCACAGCGCCGTAATTAAAACAGTGTTTATCATTATTACAATAAAATAATTATATTATTTCTTTAACATAGTTTGTTTGTATTAAATACTCAGCAATTAAACTTTCCATGGATTCACATAGAGTTCTTACAAAACCCAGAACCTTATAGAGAGGATTCATATCATGGGTGTAGATCAAGTCTTGTATGCAACTTTACATAATTAGGTATTAAAACACTCATGTGATACTATTATCACTCTCGGCTTCGCCTCGTGTGATAAAACCACAATCGTGTTTTAATACTCCTACAACAGTTGCATATATAACTATTGTTATCCCCCTAATTATTACCAGTTAATAGTTAAATAGTAATGGCGTGATAGTGTCATTATTTATTAACATATAACTTTTTATTTGTTTCAATTACTGTCAAATGTGTAGGACTTTATTTTCACAATAAGTATCCTATCAATATTACTTTATTGTGTTGCTTTTATTTTTATAGCTTGCTAAGCAATTTGTCAGATATACTTTAACCGCTAGGTATTTCAAATTGCTGATGTATGTCATACGTCTGCCAAACTTAAATTAAACTAGGCTGGCCACAACCGTCGCATGTCGGGGGAGCTATGGGCTAAAAGAACCACAGGGGGGTCCCAAACAGCAGCAAACGGCAACGCGGCAGACCCAGGAGGAGATGGCTGGATGAACTCGACTTTTATCATAAGTAATGGCCACAAGCAGCAGCAGATAGGGATAGCAGCAGCAGAGACACAAACGGTTGATAATAATGAAGTATTTCAGCGTCTACGTTTACTCTCTAAATAATATTCATTAGTTGTGTCGCTGTTGGCTCAATATTGGCCGGATTTGGCAGATAACTTGGGCAAACATCTCAATCAGTCTAAGGTACCTTTTTGGATTGTTGGTCCAACGATTTGGTCCAAAGATACTTATTGAGAGATTTATCTTACTGGAATATCACATGCGTACTTCTAGCTAGACGAATACGTAACTTTATTAAAACACCTGCCCCGGCTTCACGCGGTTTTTACGACTTCGCAAAATATCGAGATTTCATTTAGATTTATGAAGTGGTTCATAACTGTCTGAGTGCCCTAATTTTGTTACTTCGACCACAATTTCGACGTACCTGTAGTTGGTCACAGTTCCAACCTAACCTATTTGGTCGGAGTGCCCTAATAGTTATAATACTAGATCGAGCTCGTATCATAGTTATATTCTTAGTAAGACAGTTATGAATCGCTTTCATATAACTACATATATTACGGTATAAAGCTATATCCCTAGAGATTCCTAGGGATATAACTATATCAAGGTTTCAATCATCTTACTGCAACATATAGATTATGAGCAATGGAAGATCATAGATTATTATTTCCAGCTCTGTGTGTATTCATAGTTCACGTTATTGGAAGGTATCTTACCTGTGACAGACGAGAAAATCGTAAGCAACGCAACAGTTTTAGAAACAAAACGAATGTGGATGCGTCCCACTCACTAGCATAACAGTCTAAAAATATCAAGTTTAATCTTAATATTTAGGTGAACTGGTGATATCCAGAGAAAAACACAGAAATAATGAAAAGTGTATTTTAATACAAAATATAGAAACTTAATAGAATTAAAAGCAGTCTCGTAATTAGCAGTCAGTCAGTTAAGATCTTCTTATTCCTTCTTAGTATCCTCGAGAATATCTTTCCGCACTGGCCCAGTGTGGGTTATAGGAACAGCTCTTTCACCTTTAGCCACTTCAGCTTTTTTAGGAGCGACAACAGTAAGAATTCCATCTGAAGAGAGACTGGATTCCACAGTATCAGGGTTACTTTCTTCCGGCAATTTGAATCTTCTGACGAACTTCCTGGAGATAAAACCATGTTCATCTTGCTTCTCCTCATGCTGACCTTCGACCAGGATGAATCCGTTACTGATTTTGACTGTTATTTCATCTGGAGAAAAGTGTTGCACGTCCACGTTGATCTGCCATTTGTCCTTGTCAACCGTGATTGTTGACCCGGAGTTTTTCGGCCACCAAGGTTGAACTCCAGCTATGATCGGACTGATAGGGTTCACAGACGCAGTCCTCAGGTCATCAGGAGTCATTGTTAGCCCGAAGTTCTGGTCGAGAAGACGCCTTGGCCATCTTGGCAAGTCGTAATCGAAGAAGTAAGGTCGCAGAGACATTTTCTGTGTTATCTTTAGCACGCTTCCTTTTGGTCTACGGGCATTCGTTCGGGAAGCGTTTATATATGTGCGTGCGCTGATTCATAGATCTGGCATCAGTTTCGGGAGTATTTAGAACGAGAAAGTTCCCGATGCATTCGATAAATTACGTACATACGTATATCTCGCTAGGTGGTGTTGTTGGTAACTAAAACTAAATGAATTGGTCTGTCTTATCACCTTCCAATAGGTTTTATTTTATTTTTTTTACTTTTACCTTTACACATTGTTAACTTTACGTGTTTTTGTACAACTGCCATAAATAATATAAAAAGCATAGTCAAGATTTGTTAAAACAAATCATCGTTAATGAGCTACTTATCTTTCTTGATGTTACATTAATTAAAAGGCTTCCAGCCATTTTTATTTTATGATGTTTCTAGTATTGTTTGATATACTGAGACTGGGAATAATTTCCGACGTACATGCTGGAGAAATCGCGGGATAAATCTAGTAAATAAATAATCAGTCATGGGCAAACATTCCCAAGACAACCATATTAACTCAAACACAATTTATTTCAATTAAACCATTTAGAGGCAGGAATTGTCAACTTGTCAGTCAGTGAGAATGATGAAGCCCATTCCAAAGTGTAGTAGGTTCCTATGGAGAAGAACGGGCAAGAAACTCCTTGGACAATCTTGATATTAGATTGAGCCAGGAGTCTTGGAGCACAAAAAATATATAAAAAAATATGTATATATATATATATAAATAATAAATAGACTAAAAAGTGGTCAAGTGCGAGTGGGACTCACACACGAAGGGTTCCGTTCCACCGTACAATATTTAACCCTACATATTCGAGCCTGAGCTAAAAACGCCGCAAAAGAACACGTTTCTTGTATGTATGTACAACCTTTTATTTTGTTACTATTATTTGTTGTTAAATATAGCGGCTAAATATATAATAGTAGTACATACTCTGTGAAAATTTTGAGGGTCTACCTATTACGGTTCAAAAGATACACTCTGTGACAAACAGACGGACAGCAGAGCCTTAGTTATAGGGTCCCGATAGCTCTTTTTGGGTACGGAACCCTAAAAACGACAGCGACCGGTCTTGAGGTCATCTATTTTTGCTGAAAATTGCAACTGATGCTAAAGTTATCTAATCTCAGGAGTGTAATAGGTAATCTTAATGTCTCCTTTCGCGATCACTGCCAGAAAATGCTAGAGAAATTAATCAAATTCTCATTCTAAAGAAGTCATCATTTTGATTTAAACCAAAATCTTATATTTAATACTTGTACATAATATATATAATTTATTTATTTATAATTTGTTGTTTGTTTGTTGTTTTATTTTTTATTTTTATGTATTTTATTTTTGTTAAATATTGCACTTATATTGTATTTAAGACTTTTCAAGTAGGTATAAAATACCTAATAAAAAGTTATAAATAAAACATGTTTTAAATAGGTATCTTATTTAGTGTAGGTAATGACGGCCGATCTATATTTAAATACAACGCCTACGAAAAACAACAGTTGAATATCTCGTTGTTGCTTCATTAAAATATTTTTAGAACGTTTACGTCAATGAGTCTTGTTTACACTGTGGCGTCACGTATTGTGAATTTGTGAACGTACCAAAGGATACGTGGCGTCGCGTCGCCTATAATCTTAGGTTTGGTGTCACACTTCACCAAAAAATTACGATGTTACAGAAACATGCAATACTTTAGGAGAAAATGGCAAATCAAAATCACTTACCATAACCAACACAGATCTAGCAATTTTTGTCTTATCTAGATGTGACAATCATATTCGATGAACTGAACTATCTTGTTGTGATGGTTGTAACTTACATTATTATTCTAAAATAATGTTATCAGGATAAGGGCAAACTGTATTGACTCATTAATAACAAGCAATATATTATTTGATTGACAAAAATATTATAACGCAACATTTTTTTTTCGTTCCTTAGCCCGTCACTTATATGATTTATAATGCAAAATTTACAAGTCCAAAAACACGGCACCTTCTTTCTCTCAAACGTCTCACCAGCAAAAGTACCGGCGCAGCAGGAAGTCAAACTACCATCCCCTTTTTATTATTGTAAAATATTCGATGCACTTATATAAATTTACATACTTGTAACAAAATTCATAAGAATGAAAGCTATATGTTTATAAACTATATTTTATAATTGAGTATGATTTACAGTACTATTTTCAAGATAATAAATACATTCTCAGAGATTATGGACCAGTTATTAAATTTAAAATTACCACAATATGTAGTGTCTCTATGAGTTGATAGATGGCGCTAGTAAGTTTGTTAAGTATGTAGATTGCATCAGTAGATGGCATGGCTTTTGTTATACTTATAACAACAGCCATGAGGATCTCAACAACCAACGCCATCTACCGATATTGAAAGCAACTGCTTTCAAAACCGGTAGATGGCGTTGGTTGTTTGTTGTTGTTGGTGCGAGAGTAGATTGAGGGTTCCTCGGCTCACAGATGCACAGCTGGCGGATAACCGTTACATTGGCTACTATGGTTTTTCTAGTTCACAGAGCACGGAATTGCCGCGATTGGAGACGGCAGTAAGTACCATCTAATAATATTCGTACCGCGCTGCAACATCAGACCAGCTCCATTGTGCCTAGTGCCTACCATATAGATGTTTGACGTTTAGTCGGGCTTATCTGCAGTCACAATAAGCGTTTGGTATACCAAGAAAGAAAGACACTGCGACCGATTCTATAGCTATAGCTAATGCCGAATTGGTCGCAGTGCTAGGGCACAGGGACCAACTGGTTTAGGTTGGTTAGTAAAATTTTCATTAAAATCACTGTTTTCACTCATATTACTCGTTTTATTTATTTCTCATAAGACACACAGTCACGAGTGACAAAATTAAGAACTAAAATCAACTATGTGACGTTTCATTTCACGATTTTACATAACCTTTTATCGTTGACCCGCTGCATTGATAAATGGAAAAAGTTTATGCAATTCTGCGTGATAATGATAACGTTCAATAATTATGGAAAATCGCTAAACGACGTTCGGCTGTATTACTCGTACATAACGGAGCTGTTTCGTAAAAAGGCTAGCGGTTATGTAAAACAGTGGATTCTACAATCCATCTGCGACATATACATCTATATGATAAGTAGACTTTACGCAAGTCTGCGTATGATGGAGGCACTAGGTATTAAGTAAAAGACTTATTTGCAGTAGAACTTTGATAACTATATTGTGTTTATGAATTTAATTATAACATTTTATATTTTTTAATCGCCCCTTTGACAGCCCGGGGAGGGACTGTCAACAATTTTTCCTATTCTTAATCTAAATATTAATGTTCGTCTCCAAACTGCCCATTACATAAAATAAACTCGCGGAGGTTTTATTCTAAAACAAAAAAAAAAGACTGGAGCTGGTCTGATGTTGATGTTGCAGCGCGGTAGATAGAGATTTGATTAGTGAGTTCAAGGACAAGTTCTGTATTCATGATTCTCATGATTATAACTCTGTCAATACATATCTGTTATAGTCGCGAATCATATTTTGATTAAGATAAAACCTGACACTGAACTGCATATAGCAATAAAAAAAAATAAAAAATCGCAGCTACTGCTGCGGATTTACCTTAAACTCAAACTCAAATCATTTATTCCTAATAAACAAATTACAGGTACTTTTGAATTGTCAAGGGGTCGGTCAGTCAGAAAGATGAAGCGAGTTGCCCATTCCAAAGCGTAGTAGGTTCCTATGGAGAAGAACGGGCAAGAAACTCCATGGACACTCTTTTAAATCAGAATATTGTAACAAAACATTGGTTACATCATTCATGTTGAAATTATACATGTGAGAACAATGTAGTAAAACGTGCACGTTAAAAGCGACCATAATAAAAATATAAAATCAAAAATAATTAAATATCCTGATAACAGTTGTGTAAACTTATTTTAGAATAATAATGTAAGTTACAACCATCACAAGATAGTTCAGTACATCGAATTTGATTGTCACATCTAGATAATACAAAGATTGCTAGGTCTGCGTTGGTTATGGTGAGTCTGATTTTGATTTGCTGTTTTCTCCTAAAGTCTTGCATGTTTCTGTAACATAATTACGTTTTTGTTAAGTGTGAAATAGGTACAATTCTTTAGAATAAAAGAATCACACAAAAATAGCTTTATTCTGGGTGCTGAATTTTTTGGTTAAATTTTTGTCATTTTCAATTTAATATTGTGACCGTTTGGTGCGCGCTATCGTGTTAATATTTAGTATTCGTAGGTTTTATTTAGGTACAATTCGTTGGTGAATATTGTGCATCTCTAACAGCTACCAAAAAAAAAAAAAAACTTTTTGGTTTTTATTTTTTTTTGCGAAATGCTAGAGGTACAATTATGTTCAATGGAGGTACTAAATAGTACAATTTAAGTACCAACCACTTGTGAAATTTCAACAAAATCTGTGATTTTTGCTGTCTGTTACGCGGCCAGTGCGGGTTGGTAGACGTCACATGTCTTCGAATTTTTGTTTATAGAACATGCTGGTGGACGATGTTTTCTTTCACCGTTTTGAGAGCAGAGTGGTGATTAAATATTTACACAAAGTAAAGCGCCTGGGTACGAACCCACAAACTACATCTCGTAAGTTGGAGCCATTGCCACGGCGCCACCACTGCTCTCTCTCCTGCTGCTTCTGCATGGTACATAGTAGACAGTGGACAGCCTTTGAATGGCCTATAGGATTGACGGTCAATTAGTAAATTTCCTCGGCCGGTGCGTTAGATGGTTAGGATGAAGCAGCGAACAGATTGATGTGACTTGTTTTCCGCAGTGGCTGAGTGGTTGCCGCGAGTGATTTTAACTCATGAAACATGAGATAAGATTTAAGAGTAGATAAAAGTTAAGAGAGAGATTTAAGAGAACTAACTTTGAATTGTATAACTTCAATCTTTTAGTATTGTATAATTGCATAGCACATGTGTGAGCACTGTGTACCATCTATAAAGCTACCATTTACTGGGTACGTCTTTCATTGACTTGATGTGCCCTGGCGGCTGCGAGTATGTCATGCTCACTCAAATGTCTCGCTGGTGGTGGCGTGTGTGTTGGATCATTAAGTTCCCTTCAAAATGGTTGAGCTAAACGGTGCTGATCCATGCGTCATGTTTGTGAACGGGCGCCGCCGTCAGTAGGGACTAGTCATCTCATAACTGCCATGGCTTATTTTAATTTTTGAATTGTTTTTATATGTTTTTGGCCGCTTTTTATGTGCACGTCTTTCTACATTGTTCTCACATGTATAATTTCAACATGAATGATGTAAGCAATATTTTGTAAGAATATTATGATTTAAAAGAGTGTCCGTGGAGTTTCTTGCCCGTTCTTCTCCATAGGAACCTACGCTTTGGAATGAGCAACTAGCTGACTGACCCCTTGACAATTCAAAAGTGCCTGTAAATGGTTTAATTGAAATAAATGCTTTGAGTTTGAGTTTGACAGACTACTAATTATAATTTAGCAAACTAACAAAATAAAAATAAAATATCCTTATTGTCAGTACGCTGACAGGTATGCCATATCTAGGAATACATCTACTTTTACTTTCGGTCCGTGTTTACTTGGTTGGTGATTCGTTTTTTTATTTTTATAACTATCCTTCTTTATAATATTATAAATTTACTTAAACTTATTGGTAACTCTTAAGAGCGGGGCGACGCATGAATTGTCCATACAAACGTAATACCCAAATCATTTACAATTTGAGCATATTTCTACCATATTATATTGATATTCGGATTTAGACAGTATTTATCTAGGCTTGTACGTCTTTTTTTTTCAAAAACCTTACCTAAAAAGAAGTTTAAGTGAATTGAATTTCGCAAATTTTTACTGCGTAAATGACATGTTTTCATATTGTTTTTTCTGTATTATAAACAACAATATTTGTTATATTGTTTCAGCATAGGCATAGCTTATATTGTCAAATTACAAATTATCGAAAAAAAAAAGGAAAAACATTAAGTTTTCATTCATCATTTTGGGTATTACGGAACACATCCAAATTTATCATACATTTTCAATGGCTAGTAGTGCTATCGCGTCAAGCGATTGTCAATGTGTGCATGGGTGGTCGTTATGCTCACGGTAGCCGTGTGTGCTCACACTAACGCAACGTGCTTGAACACGCGCCGGGCGCCGGGGGTTGCGTGGGGTTCGTTCAGAATATTTCATCAGGTGTTTGTTGTTGTTGTCAGTGTTAGACAATTACTTTACACTGCTGTGCGTGCGTACTTATTTGTTTGCTAAATTGTAATATTTCTGACACTATTGACCTATGCTATGAACTTGGATTTTGATTTGCCTTTTGATTTGGTATCGAGTAACTTACATTTTACGACCTTTGTTTTGTTTACGGACCTGGAATATTATTTAGGTTCGATTTTGATTTGGTGGAAGACATGGACTCTGAACGTTGGGATGTATCTCACAGTAAGTATTACTCAATGATATTATAACTTTATAAATTACGAGTACCTATCTACTATTTTTAGCTACTAATTGTTAAAATTATTTTAAACCCAGCCCAAGAAAACAAAGACGTTGTTTTCTTGGCCCGAGTTTTATACTAGTAGGTACCATCGAAGAAGTTCATATCTATACACCATAAGGACTATTTTGGCTTGCAGCGCTCGGCCGCTATATAACCGGGGCGGGAATAGATGTAGTCGTTGTGTTCACGGGATTTTGTTTTCAAACTGCTTAGATATGAAGTTTTTCGATAGTACCTTAGGTACTATCGAAAAACTACCTATATTTTGTATAAATGAGTATTTACCTACCTATATTTAGATAACATTTAGATCTAAATTGAAGTGTGTTTACATCTGTATACCTACGGACAAACGAGTAGATATCCGTAATCCGTTTCATTACTAATATTATTCGATAAGTACCTACCTACTTATGTGTCTAAAGAGTGTCAGCTGTGGCCTCAGCGAGTATTTTGTAGTTTGTACGTTATACAATTGACATATAAGCTAGTTACTCTACGTACCTACGCGACGAAGCCGCCACGTGATGGTTGTAGTAGTGTACCTCTACCTACCTATCATAGCGCACTTGTATGAAGCTTTGTCATGTCACTGTTCCGATTCTTTACTTTTGTGACAGAGCGGGCGTAATTATAATTATCTCAAGGACACTACTGAGAACATTGCTCGCTCTAGGGCCTTTGCTGATTTGTTGGCGCAGCAGCTGTGCGACATCAGCATGTTCGGATGCCGAAAATATACCGCGTCGCCTGCACTTACGCACATGTCGGTAAAAAATTATGCAGCGCCGCTTAGCCGTCGCGAAATAATGTCGTCTTCTAGTTCGAGTGATGAAGATACTTTAGCTTGTTACACTTGTGACTCGGCAGAATGCAACGGCACAAGTAGCTCTGCATAACTTTTTACCGACATGTACCTACTACGTAAGTGCAGGCGACGCGGTATGTTTTCGGTATCCCAGCATGCTAATATCGCACCGCTGCTGCACCGACAAATCAGAAAAGGCCACTTGTACTGTGATGTTTATCCAGCGTACTCGGGGTAGGGTGACCATACAACCGGATTTTTATGGACAAGTGCGGCTTTATGGCCTCGGTCCGGTTTTTGCTCGGAATTTTTTATGAAATTCCTATTACATAAAACATTGATTAAACTACAATGAAAAGTTCAAAGTCGTTCTAGTTTATTTAATAATTATGCGATTTTTATCTGGACTTTGGTGTCCGTTACCTTGGAGTGGCAGCTCCAACAATAACTTGATAACTAACAGGCTAATATTTTTAAAACGACAGGAGCTATTCGTATACAGCTCGTGTCGACAAGAAGAACTGGTAAATCAACTTCATTATAAACTGCATAAATATTTACAGAGCCACGGCGATCAACTAAAACACGCTTATGGCCATCAGTTCGCAGACGGAAATACGTAACCAAAAATAAAGAAAATAAGCGATCTTTGAGGTGAGTAATCGAGCGTAGTCAAAACTGATTGTGAATTTTAGAGTAGGTACCTATATAAAAATACCTCATAATTATTTACACTTTATTATCACGTAGGTACTGAATTAAAATAAATATAAAATATTTTTGTGAACATGATATCACACCATACATGTTACTTACCTACTCTAAGTTGAGATTGGCCGTGGTGACAGAAATCGCTCAGGAGGAAATTTTTTATTTTGCTGTCCGATGCTATGAAATAACGCAATGCATTAATTTTGTTGCATTGCGTTAAATTACGTTTTTGAACAAATAAAAAATCTGCTCAAAATATTTGCGTTTTTGAGCAGTTTTTTTTTCGAACTTATGAAGCAATATATAAGCAATTTGTTTTAAAACGATTCAAATTCCGATTTATCGTGTATTACCAAATTAGGGTAAAATATAGGCAAGATCTAAGATGGCGAATTGTAACTAGGAAACGGATTTGTATTTATCAAGGAATGACGCCAAAAGGACTGGCATATGAAAAAATTTAAAAAGACAACGTATTCAGGAATTCTATAGTCATAAAATTAGAAGAATTTTATTTCAAATGTATATTGCCTGAATTAATAGATCCCCGTTTGCCTAGAAATCTGCCTATCAGAGACAGAATTTAGTGTGTTTATTTATTTCACAACGCAGTACATTATGTTGTGAATGTGAGAACTATGTGGGTTTTTTTTTTATTTAGAGTCTGCAGATAACCTATGGTAACAAGCAAATCTTATAAATCAGCGTATTTAGTGTGTATCGTGCACACTATGTATTCTGATTATCATAATTGTATTTTTTGTAATTGGAACGAGGTCGCTAATATTATGGTACACGAATTTATTACGTTTAAACTCATACATATAACTAAATAAATGGTAATTGAAAATCCTTGTTTTTTATTATTCTGAGCTGGGAACGCTGTTATTTATCTGAATTTACGGACATTGCGTAAACCTAATTGGAATATTTGTGTTTTACTAATAGGTACTTTGCATAACACTTTTATTATTTGACTTGTATTCATTATTTAGTAATAACAATATTTGAAGTTCAGTAAAAAGGAATAGGTACTTACTGAAATAAGACAAAAAAGCCTTAGTTTTTTTTAAATATGAGACAACCCTGAAGGAAATAAATAAACATAAACAGATTAAAATAAATAAAGACAATAATAATAAATATCCCAATAATTTATATTTACGCGACGTGTGTGACAACTCTAGCACCGTTTGTCGGGATTTGCCCCCAAGGCCACGCTCGATACGTATAACGTGTAAAATATGACGTATTACTAGATAGGTTTGCTCTACAAATCCTAGATCTCGAGATTAGTCGAGATATCCCCATTATGTTGAGATATCGGCATGGTAAAGAAATTTCCAAAAAACCCATTACTAGTCTGTACATTCACTAACGATTCCCCAAAGAAGTCAACAAAAATAAAACAAATAATGAACATACCTACTTACTAATAATAAATATAAACGCTGTCGACTCGTTATGAATGAACGGCAAGTACTGCTAATAAAAGCTATAGTATCTATCCACTCACACAAACACACACGGCTACGCAGCGTGTCCGCCCCGCCTTCTTTTGTCAAACAGAGATAGCAATATTCCTAACGAAGTTTGCGCACATCTCGAATTCCAGTTTCGAGCCGAGCTCCCCGTCCCCTTAAAATGTCGATTGCACCCCATGTGTGCAAATAACAATAAAATTCTATTGTGTCGCTAACAGTGGCGGAGCGTGGTAAACCGAGAGGGGAAAGCCGGAGCAATCGAATGATGAATGAGAAATAATGACCGACCTCCGAGCCAAACGAATAACGAAATTCAACGACAACACAAACGAACAACTGAGCGAACTGACTGAATAATTCAGTCACGACGCGCATGCGTATTACATCGTAACTCGGTAAAAACCGGCTTACCGGTAGCAAAGACCTCTAGGTGTCTTATGTCAATAAGTAATTCACTTACTGAGAAACTTTTCATCAAATCTTACGTTTTCTGTAACTTGCAGGTCAGTGTCAGGTTGTATCTTGTTGTAGCTCGTGGCTATAACAGCCGCATGGGTCGATCCATCAGGTAAAGCTACGCTTGCCGGGGTTAGTCCGTGGATGGGTGACCATCTTTACATACCCAAACTTCTTCACGCTTCCGTTGGTCTCGGCTGTCATTCATGGAGCTTTGACACTCGTTACGGGTCGCCAGAAACTCAGAAGCCTGAAAGTCTGACAACCAGTCTTACCAAGAGGTATCGTATTACCCAGTATCTGGGTTGTGGAGGTCAGATAGTCAGCCGCTCCATGTAAAATACTGGCATTTATCAGCATCTGGTTAGACTGGAAGCCAAATGCCAACATGGTTGGAAAAGGGCGATTGATTTTTTTGCTAAGTTGTATCTTGAACAATATAATAAATATGATTAGCCGCCGCTATCGTGGTCGCAAGCGCTACTGCTGACCATGAGGTTCTGGGTTCGATTCCCAGGTTGGGCGAAGTTTTATTGCGAATTTCTCAGTAGTAGTCCGGAGTTTGGATTTGAGCCCGGTTGATGGGAATAGGCTAGCCCCCTATTACATGGGACATACATATAACTGGCTAAATGTATGTGTAGTGTACTGTCAAACCCTTCGGAGATTACATCCGTGAAATTATGTTATGAAACAGGAGAAATTCAATTTTATTTATCCTTATGGTCTAGCATAGGCGCTGCCTTCTGAATGTCGTCAGTTTGTCTGGCTGTGAACAAATTGTTACTATTTTCAGTTTTTACGTTTCATAGATTCTAGTTTTGAAATATACAGGTGTCCCGTAAATAATGGATCAAACGTAAGTTAGCGTAGCTTACCAGATTTCCAAAAACAAATTTGAACCTTTAAAAAAAACCGTTACTGTAACCAAGATTTTTTTTTTTTGAATTTTTCATTTTCTCTACCAGAATTCAGTGTTTTAATGCTGTCGCTGCAAATGATAAAATTTAAAGGTATGATTTTTGTCAAACATTTCTGAATAGCTTACTAATGCTATAAGATACACCTTATTTGTTTGAATATCGTTTTATTTGCCTTAGAATAAAAATCTTGAATTGAAAAGTTTTTTCTTTATGATGAAAAGACCAAATAACCACCAAATTTGAAAAAAATTGTATGACACCGAAGTTTTGCGATTACGAAGCTTTGCAAATTGGTTTAAAACTTTCGTCTAGTTCTTGTCGTTACAAAGATATTGATATGAATGTGATGAAGAAGACAGAAAATAAATTAAAATAGTACATTCTAAATTGTTCCTTCTCGTAATGGCTTATACTTGTATGCTTGTAATCTAAGCACGTAGCGTAATTCCGAGCCGATGACGTCATCTGTTCAGAATTTGGGAACACTACCTGCGGCGGAGTTGGACCTCACTCAGTGTGAAAGGGATAGATAGCGCCGCTTTTGTATTTTTGGTAAATCGGTACCGGTAAACCGGTTTACTTTGAATCGCGGGGTAACTTTGATAGAAACTTCCATTTCATATAAAATCGTGAATTACTTAAAACGAAACGCAATTAGGTAGTTATTTTTCTGAGTTATGAACACTGAACAACTGTTTAATCCTTTCCTGAGGACACGCTGGGAATCCACCAATCATTTTAATTGAAAAAGGTAAATATATTGTCATTCAAACAATCAAATCAATTGTTAGATCAAAGTTACCCCATGCGACAATATTTATTTTTCTCGTTGATAGATTTTTATTTTTTAAATTGTATTGGCATTATAATTGGGAAATTATATTTAAATTGTATTGGCATTGTAATTGGGTTTATTTAATTGCGTAATTACTTTGCAATTACGCAATAGTTACTTTGTAATTACGCAATAAAATAAGGGGTATCAAAGTAACCCCATCCTACGTATAACTTTGATCAGGCAGTTTAATTTTTTTTTCTCAAAATCAAGCCAATTTTTTTCACTTATTATTACAGGAATCGAGAGTAATAAAAAAACCGATCACTAGATTTATTTAGTATTTTTTTACACCCACAAATTTAAAAGATATGAACCTTCAAAGTTTAATATTGATCAAAGTAACCCGCCCCGGTCTACGGTATGTCGGTCATTGCGCAGGTTTTTTTTTTTTTTGATGATTTTATTAGTTGATGCCCGGTTCCTATACTCGAGAAACGATTCGTTTTGTTCACGGATGGATGGTAGAATTGTCTTCGAGACGTAACCCAAAATTGTCTTTAAAAATCGTTTCGTAAGCGAAGTTGAGAGCAGCGGTGGGCAAGTGGTGGCGGCCCCGACTTACGAACAGTAAGTCGTGGGTTCGAACCCAGACAGGCGCATTACTTTGTGTAATTTATTTCATCACCACTGCTCTCAAAAACGGTGAAGGAAAACATCGTGAGGAAACCGGCATGTCCTAAAACCAAAAATTCGAAGACATGTGACATCTACCAACCCGCACTGGGCACGCGTGGTGGATTATAGCCCACTCCCACTCATTGAGAGGAGGCCGTGTCCCTGCAGTGGGAACGTTATAGGCTGATGATGATGATGAAGCGATGTTACCGTTGGCTTGCTACGAATAACGGATTGGCTTTGGATGGCTACGAATAACGGATAGTAGGGTAAAGTATGGAGACGACAGCTTGTAGTGTTTCTATACATTTTAAGAAACGTTAACAAGCTTTCAATTATTAGGCGTATATATGTATAGGCAATGATATTAGAAGTAAAAAGACGTAGATAGGTTACCTACCTAACATTCTATCTTCAAAAACGGCACTATGTCACACTATTATATGACACGTGGAAGTAGGAGGGCATGTCGTAATTATCGGGAGCGAAAAAAGAGACAAAACGAAGAAAATGTGGCTAGTTAGCCAACTTTTGACGTGCCACTTGCGGAACGTTTATAACCTATCTACCTCTTTTTACATATAATATCATTGTGTATGGGTGTGTACGAAATTGGTCGGTTGAGTACTAAAGATATAGGTACGTGTTTTCGATATTAAGTTAAAATAAATTAATTTGTTTCATTCAGTTAGTGAATTGAGTAATCAAGAAAAATGTTATCCGACTGGAATAGCTCAGATTCCGATGAAGAACGTGGAAGAAATCGTATTAATGACCAAACGAGGGCTGGCAATATTTTTTTTTTTCGTTTTCGCGTTCAATTTATTTACTAGTTATGGAATATTTCGAAAGATTTAGGATTTTATTCATTATTATTGCTATTATTTGTTGAGGAACGATTGTTTACAAATTACAGACAGTGTTGTTTTGTCATTCATTTTCATCGCCACAGTTGCGTTTGGTTCTCTTCGGCAGTAATAGCTATTTTTTTTTAAATGTTATCTAATAATTTCCTTAGGAAAATCAGACCAAACTATAAAAAAAAATACAAATAAAATTATCGTGAATACTTACCTAGGTACTTAAAATAAGCACAGCTTTCATTAATTTTAATTTTAATAATTCAAAAAGCTTGTGTGAGACAACGAAACGCATGATCGCCGCGTCGGAGGGCTTCGGTCAGCGGGTAACCAACATTTGTTCGTCGCAGGCACAGACTACTTAGAGATTGGTCGCAGGTAGACGACGAAAAAACTTTTAGGGACGTCTTTAGGGGCTCGTTAATCGTGACGCAAAAACGATTGGTTACTGACAATAACGATTCGTACATAGACTACTTTAATAAACTGATTCGTTTATTAGAGACCGGGAATTAGTTAGTTGAAACTATTTTCTCCTCAAGTTGATAATGTTACGTCAGACAATTTTCGCTCCGCTCAGTTCCTCAGTGTTTTGTTTTGTGAAATTGGACTTGTGCTGTTTATTTGGACTTCGCTTTACCTATCGATTTGGGACTCTTTGTGTATTTTCCGACTCGGCAATCGTACGCACTTTGAAAACATACGTTTTTGTGTTGTTGTACGTGTGCGTTAAAATCTTATTCAACGCAATGCCTCTTTAGGGGCATGAGGAACAGGGTGTAAAGTTCACTCATCCACCATAGAAAAGGGAGGATCCTCCAACCAGACGGGTGTTGTGTCTGGCGATGGCGGGCCGACTGCCCGGCTATTGATTTCGGATAGTCTTATCTATGTCGTTCGCGCGGTAAACTCTAATTGCGCGATGCAGGATTTGTGTGACGTCATGTCTTTGATGCGTAGTTCGTATGTGGCGGTGTAACCGCTACACCTCGTTTCGAGTACACGCCACTGCAGTACCTACATCGAATTGCATTACTTCTACGGAGTAGTGAGAGGTAATGCCGGAACGGCCGCATGGTTGTACCGTGAAAGATAGCAGCTATCTAATTAATTACCTACGCAACACATTTTCGTAAACGATTACGACTTTGTTTCATTCTGACAGTTCAACCACATTCATTGCATTATTTACGTTGTTGAGCAGTTTTTTTTTTCGAACTTATGAAGCAATGGATTAGCAATTTGTTTCAAAACGATTCAAATTCCGATTGATCGTGTATTACGTAATTAGGGTACCGGATCGGGATCGTCAAACTGACTATCACGTACCTATTCATTAGTGCTTAACGCGCTTCTTTAGGGTAGAATTCTTAGCACCGGAGTTGGTGGTGTAAGTGAAGGACGACCGCGACAAGTCAATGACGAAATCATTATTCGAGAAATCGAGGAAGTCTTAAAGCTTCGTTCAGACTAGCGCGACGCGACACCGGCTAGTTATACCGTGAAGTTTTCTTAGAAATTGTATTGTTCGAGTTGCGTCGCGCCGTCGCGTCGCGCTGGTCTGCACGAGCCTTAATTCGAGTCATAGCGCGATGCACCGGTATTCCAATATCAACGGTGCATTGAGTGCTACAAAGGTACCGGTTGCACCCATAACACGTGCAGCGTGTTCAAACGCTGACGTCACGTGATTACCCGCAAAGAGTAGCATTGTTCCAAAGGATGCTTAGGATGATTCGGGCGGACTCACAGTTTTAGAAATGGAATGTTCGAACCGACGTCCCCCATTAAAGGAAGCCCTTATCCGACGGGCAAAATGGCTTTGGTTGATTTCTGATACAGCAGATTGAATGCGCTGACGTCATTCTTCTTCCGACGTTATTTTTTGTTTGTAGACCCTGTCTTTTAACCATCTCCAGTAAAAAAAATCTAGGGGATTTCAACCCGGAGATCGAAAACTAGTAACATTTTTAGATTTTAGATTAGTTTTAAATAATTTGACTTATAGTTTTACAAATAAAGTAAATAGATTAGTTATACGATTATTTGGTACGTATCATAAAATTACTCTGGTAACACTGAAATCTGACATCAATGATGTCAGATTTCAGTGTGGTGTCATGGCCTTCTGTTGTTTTGTGGAGACTTATAGCGCATTTTAAGTTCACTATTTCACAAGTTCAATATTATAAGTAACTTCATTTAAATATTTTTGTAATGTAACAATAATTTGAAATCACTCAGCGTCAACCGGACACAAATTATTTCAAAACGAACTTTCGTGTTTGTTTTGTTTTATGTTTGGCCACCCCTTTAGAAAGAGATAGCAGCCTCGGTATACACTATCTCTCTCTCTGCTCGTGTTTTTGGTACGAGACTTCGATAAATCTTCGTACGAGGTGCTCCGTGCTATTATTGATCGAAGGTACGACAGCTCAGTCCTGTTTGCATGTGTGTGTGTACAGATAGTGCAATCCACGACAACGGCGCGAAGACGCGCCCCTCTCCGCGATTGCTGTGCTGTAAGCTTTAGTACGGAGCGGAGCGGATTGGAACGCGTCGTCGTGGAATGCACTATCTATAGTTCTAACCCAACCTAACCCATTTTACCCATTTCACAATAAAAATATTCGACAGTTTATAATCAGGAGGAAAATATATGGTTAGCAGTGATAGCCTAGTGGTGTGACCGTCGGACTGCCAAGTCATAGGTCTCGAGTTCGAACCCAAGGCACGCACCTCTGACTTTTCGTATTCATGTGCGTATTGTATCACTTGCTTCTAAAACGGTGAAGGAAAATATCGTGAGGAAACCTGAGAGATGTTTCTCGACGGTATGTGAAGCCAAGTCAAAAGTCCATATGGGCCAGCTTTAAACCTCTGACACCAGTACCTTAATAACGTAATACACGATCAATCGGAATAGTAATCGTTTTGAAACAAATTGCTAATCCATTGCTTCTTAAGTTTGAAATAAAATCTGCTTAACAACATAAATAACGCATTGAATGTTGTTGAACTGTCAAAATTAAACAAATTTGTCGTAATCGTTTACGAAAATGTGATCCGTAATTAGATAGCAGATTAGTCACTAACCACACAAAGATGAAAGAAGAATACATATAGTTATAAACTAACAGTTCTCACAACGGTAAAACATACACGGGTGGCTTGAAGATCCCTATTTGGAAACAGGCTGTAGTTATTCGATATACAAACGAGTGTGGCTACTACTTTTGTAATTAGCGAATGGGATTGAATTCAAAATTTGTGATATCAATTCTTTATTTTATCATATTATTCTGTACTTCATTTGCTGTTGAACGTAACAATTTCGGCTAGAGATTTCTCAAAACTTATAAAAAACCAACGGCTTCATCTGCATGTAGGTACTACTATGATATTGAAAATTTATGAAATGGATAATTAAACATAAAGTTGTAATTAAATCGTTAATTTCGTTCGGTTAAGCACCCGGAGGGTCCTCCTTAGGTATCACTTTCGGATACCTTTTACAGGGATGTTCAAAGATTTCCTTTTCCGTCGGCGGGGGTTCAATCTTTTCATTATTCTTTTCCATTTCGCTCCGACCATACGAAATGGGTACGATCACCGCTTCGGCAGGGGTTTTCAAATCTTTGATCGATCTCAGTACTTCTACAGTCAGCATGCCTTCAGAACAAAGCGTACATTTCATTTTTGAAGGAACGCAACCATCAGGCAATTTGAATTTTCTAATAAACTGTCTCAAAATATACCCCTGTTGAGTATCTTTCTCCTGTTTGCCTTCAATGATCACGTATTCTGGGTGTGCTTTCACTCGAATTTCGTCTTTATTGAAATGGTGTACGTCTATAGTTAACTGAAATTTTTCTTTGCCAATTTTGATGCTGGGCCTTAAGCTTCTGGTATTCTTTATGGTGGAAAAAAGCGTTGGCTGCAAGCAGGCACCCAGGCTGGGCCTTAGAAACATTGTCATGTGTGAATATATTTCATTTTTCGTGTTAATTTTAATTTGACTGCAGGATTTTGAGTGACTGATAAATGTATGTCATTTTGATTTTTGAAAGTTTGATCGGAAATTAAGGGTACCTACTTTTCTCTATGGTGAACGCTGTGCTACACTACAGTACCTACCTACTTAGTGTGTTTCGTTCTGGACCGGCCACGATGCCAAACAAGGTTATGGCAGTAGACTGTAAGGATATGTAACTTTTGGTACTACAAAGAGAAATAATTCTACTTACCACAATATTTCACGACTTATACACCAGTTTCAGTGGCTGGACTACAGCGTATCCGTCATAATACGGCCACGTTTAGATCGGCTGAAATCCACAACTTTAAAGGATGATTCTTGTCTGAGATAAATGTACGTGTAGGCTATACATACAAACACACATAAATATTAAACACATACATGTACATATTACACACAACACATCCATACATAATAAATACACACAACAGTAATAAAATTACACTAATTAAATACCTACCATACATACCACAATCGTGTGTACACGGCCTAATAATTTCACATGTCTGTACACCGCCTTATTACCTGCCTACACACCGCTCGACCGCGCACCGCGGCCAGCGAAGCCCTGCGCCCTCGCTGTGCCGCACGGTGTTGATACCTAGATTACCTACGACACGACCGAGGCGATTTCGCGGAAAAAATACGATCGGATCGCCCGCGCCGCGCGCCGCTGCACCTCCCGCGCACGACCGCGCCCCTCGGACGCCCTCACCAGTCCGCTATAAACCTCTCCGGCGAATGCATGCCCTTTTATAACTCCTGCCGCGCAATATTGTTATTAGCTGATACTGTTATTTATGTTAATAAACAGTTATATTTAATTGAAAAGTAGTGTTTAATTAATAGGTTACCTACCTTAACCTACACTAACACACTACAGTGGTGACCCCGAACAGTAAACACGTGCTAGTGCTACCAGAAACTTTAGTGCGGTGCGGAGTGTGTGGACTCAAAAGTGAACAAAAACTGAACGTTACACAACATTATGAGTGATTCCGAACAGGATACGAAGCGGTCTGGATCACCGGCATCGCATGACGTGTTTCGGGTCGGCGTGCGAGTCCCTCCATTTTGGCCCGAGAAGCCCACGATTTGGTTTGCCCAAATAGAAGGTCAGTTCGCGATATCGAATATTACGGCGGACACAACCAAGTTTTATTACGTCGTCAGTCATCTCGACCCGCGGTATTCAACAGAGGTCGAAGATATCATCGTAAATCCACCTGCGACTGATAAATACGGCAAGTTGAAGACGGAACTTATAAAGCGGCTATCAGAATCCCGCGAGAAGAAAGTTCACCAACTGCTGACACACGAAGAGCTTGGTGACAGGAAGCCGTCGCAGTTTCTCAGACACCTGCAGCACCTCGCCGGTCCTAAAGTGCCAGAAGAATTTTTAAGAACAATATGGTCGAGCCGGCTGCCTAGTAACATACAGTCCATAATCGCGTCTCAGGTATCCGCGCGCCTCGGTGAATTAGCCGATCTCGCCGACAGAATTCACGACGTCGTGCCAAGAGGTCATCAAGTAGCGTCGACATCAGCAAATGTGGTGAGTGATATGGAAACTATGTCTAAACATATGATTGAACTTACAAAACAAGTGCAATTATTAACTCAAAAAGTTGACAATATTTCCCGGCGCGCAGGTCGATCAACAAGTCGTAACGACCGATCAAAATCCCGCCAGAGCCGATCTCACTCACGAAATAAGGAATATCCATCATGTTGGTACCACTATAAATTTGGTGCGAAGGCCACTAAATGTGTTCAGCCCTGCGATTTTAAGCCGGAAAACTGCAACAGCAGTCAGTAATGGCGGCTGACGACTGCTCTACCTGTAAAGGCCGCCTATTTATCTCGGATAAACGTACCGGCATACAGCTTCTTGTAGATACAGGTTCAGACGTGTGTGCCTACCCAAAATCGTTATTACGTAACCAGCTGCGATATAATAATAAATGCAATTACGAACTTGTCGCTGCAAATGGTACTCCGATACCTACCTACGGTACATATCAACTCAATCTTAACCTTGGATTACGTCGCGAGTTTTCTTGGAAGTTCATCATAGCAGATGTTTCAAAGCCCATAATAGGCGTCGATTTTTTAAGTTTCTACAATTTATTAGTCGACTGCAGACGACAACAGTTGATCGACTCGATTACAAACCTGACCGTCGGCGCACCTTCATCTCACGAAAGAACACATGAATTGCTGTCCTTGAAAACATTTACTGGTAATACAACTTATCTCAACCTACTACGATGTTATCCAGAGATAACCAGACCAGCTGGTTCAAATAGTGTACCAATACATAACACAAAACATCACAATAAGACAACATCCGGTCCTCCAGTAACATCACGACCGCGTCGTTTGGCACCAGATCGTCTACAGATCGCAAAGAAAGAATTTGAGGAAATGTTACAAAATGGCACAGCTCGACGTTCAGAAAGTCCATGGTCATCTCCACTACACCTGGTACCTAAAAAAGACGACGGCTGGAGGCCATGCGGTGATTATAGATCTTTAAATGCACGAACAATACCTGACCGGTACCCAGTGAGGCACATACACGACTTCGCATACCAGCTGTCAGGATCCACTATATTTTCAAAAATTGACCTCATAAAAGCATTTAATCAAATACCAGTATTTGAAGACGACATTAAAAAGACAGCAATCACGACACCATTCGGACTTTTCGAATTCACCGCGATGACATTTGGTTTAAGAAATGCCGCGCAGACCTTCCAACGGTTTCTCGATGAAATTCTGCAAGGATTCGAATTTACATTCGGGTTCTTAGATGATATTCTTGTGTTCTCAAAAGGGGAGACAGAGCACATCGGACACCTACAAAAACTTTTTGAACAATTAAAAAAGTATGGCGTGGTAATCAACACCAATAAGTGCGTATTAGGGGTTAACGAAATAACATTCTTGGGTTACCATGTATCTGCAGCTGGAATACGACCCTTGCCCGAAAAAGTAAAGGCGATCCAAGAATACACCCTCCCCAAAAATGCTAAGGAGTTACGAAGATTTTTAGGGATGATAAATTTCTACAGAAAATTTCTTCCTGGCGCCGCTCAAATACAAGGCCCGCTCAATCAAGCTTTAAGTGGCCCAAAAATTAAAGGAAACACGCCCATCACTATAACACCTGAGATTCAAGAAGCATTCGACGCATGCAAAAATAACTTGTTAGAAGCCACTCTCATCTCGCATCCAGATGCACAAGCTGAGTTAGCACTTTTTACCGACGCTTCAGACGTGGCCATCGGAGCTGTCTTACAACAAAGAAGAATTAATGACAGCTGGCAACCATTAGGATTCTTTTCCCGCAAGTTATCTCCTGCTCAGACAAAATATAGCACCTACGACCGTGAATTGCTCGCCATTTATGAAGGAATAAAATACTTTAGGTATATGGTCGAAGCGAGAACATTTCAAGTGTTCACTGATCATAAACCCATCACATTCGCCTTCACTACAAAAAGAGACAACTGCTCACCTCGTCAACACCGCTATCTCGATTACATCTCTCAATTTACAACCAACCTCAATCATATCTCAGGAAATCGCAACGTAGTCGCCGATGCATTTTCAAGACTGGAAAGTATCGACACTACCATCGACTACAAAGCACTTCAAAACGAACAGGAAAATGACCGTGAGTTACAGAGTTTGCTAAATAGCAACACAGCATTAAAGTTAGAAAGAATAAAAACTATGGACGCATACATATACTGTGTGTCCTAGGCCATTCATAACACCAACTTTTCGAAAAGCAATCTTCAACAACCTACACAATCTCAGTCATCCAGGCCCCAACGCAACATGTAAACTAGTATCAGAAAGATTTGTGTGGCCTAAGATTCGTCGAGACTGCAGAAAATGGGCTCAACAATGCACTGATTGCCAACGCAACAAAGTAACCCGTCATACCCACTCTCCTCTTTTATCATTCCCTGTTCCTTCCAACCGTTTTTCCCACGTCCACCTTGACATTATAGGCCCTATGCCACCTTCTTCTGGTTTCAGGTACTGCCTTACAGCTATAGATAGGTATACTCGATGGCCAGAAGCCTACCCTCTAGCAGACATCACAGCGGAGACCTGCGCTAGCACCTTCATTGCTGGCTGGGTCGCGCGCTTCGGGTGTCCAGAGAAGATTACAACTGACCGCGGGAAACAATTTGACTCTCAACTGTTCCAGTGCATCTCGTCGATTATAGGTGCTTACCATTGTCCCACTACAGCCTACCACCCACAGTGCAACGGTCTGGTAGAAAGAATGCACAGACAGCTTAAGGCCGCCATAATGTGCCATAACAACGCGCAATGGTCGGAGGTACTCCCTCTTGTACTCCTGGGAATGAGGAGCGCCTGGAAAGATGATCTCCAAACCTCTACAGCTGAGTTGGTGTACGGCGAGCCACTTCGATTACCTGGTGAGTTCTTGAAACCATCAACCACCCACGACATAATAGATGAAGCAGATTTCGCAGCACGACTAAGAAGACATATAACAAAACTATCACCTGCATCAACATCCACTCATGGTGAGAAAATGTTTTATGTACCTAAAGACCTTAGTACAGCCAGCTACGTCTTCCTGCGAAAAGGACCTTTAAAAAAGTCACTGGAATCACCTTACTCCGGTCCGCACAAAGTCATAGAAAGAGGACCAAAAACATTCACAATAGACGTCCAAGGAAAACATTTAACCGTAACCATTGATAGGCTAAAACCAGCGTACATGGCTAATAATAACAATGGCTCGTCTCAGAAAACACCACCACCTTTACCACAAGCGCCACCACCACCATCGTCGCAAGCACCATCTTCACCTGAAATCAAAACAAGAAGCGGAAGAACTGTAAGATTTCCGCGCCACTATCGCCCGTGAACCGGTCTCAGCGGGGGAGTGATGTAGGCTATACATACAAACACACATAAATATTAAACACATACATGTACATATTACACACAACACATCCATACATAATAAATACACACAACAGTAATAAAATTACACTAATTAAATACCTACCATACATACCACAATCGTGTGTACACGGCCTAATAATTTCACATGTCTGTACACCGCCTTATTACCTGCCTACACACCGCTCGACCGCGCACCGCGGCCAGCGAAGCCCTGCGCCCTCGCTGTGCCGCACGGTGTTGATACCTAGATTACCTACGACACGACCGAGGCGATTTCGCGGAAAAAATACGATCGGATCGCCCGCGCCGCGCGCCGCTGCACCTCCCGCGCACGACCGCGCCCCTCGGACGCCCTCACCAGTCCGCTATAAACCTCTCCGGCGAATGCATGCCCTTTTATAACTCCTGCCGCGCAATATTGTTATTAGCTGATACTGTTATTTATGTTAATAAACAGTTATATTTAATTGAAAAGTAGTGTTTAATTAATAGGTTACCTACCTTAACCTACACTAACACACTACATACGTGTTATGTACTATAAAACAGACCTACTTCTACTGAATAGAGAACCTTTCAAATCTATTTAATAGTCACTTCAAATCTGCAGGTAGAATACGCCTGACCATAATTCAATAGCAATAGTGTAGCTTGACAACTTACAATATAATATAATAATTAGAAGAATGTAGGTCAGTTTAGGCACAAGAGAATGTAATTTTTTATAGTTTTAAATGTTTTTATATTTTCTTCTATTCTAATATTTAAAAATATAATTTATATGTAATTCAAAATACAAAAGTCATTTATTCAAACTAGGCTGAGAATCAGCACTTTTCGAACGTCAAAATTACATAAGACAGTCCCCCAAAACGCCCACCCTTCACCACTTCCTAGTGCTTTTGCTGGGAAGAAGAAGTGGCGCAACAAACTCACCAGCAGCACAGCTGTCTGTTCAGTTAGAAACAAAAAAATGATTCTATACAATAGTATACAAGATAATTTACATTACACAAAACACAATTTAAATTATAAATTAATAGCCATATGACAGCTAGCACACGAAAATATACCAACCAAAAACATCGAGAACTATACTCAAGCAGAAATAAAAATAACTAAACGTAAACAATATCTAAAAAAGAAAATAAAGCCTCCAGGCATAAAGGGCGTGTCCGCTTACATATAGCTGTAACTAGAAGTTATAATTGATAAACTAGGACCATCGAGGTAAAATAAATAATTGTCGAGGTCGCTAGCTAACCAAATACGAGTATTGCAATACAACTCATAAAAAAACATTGTAATGGGTAGATTATGTCAACAATAAATAAAATTAAAATAAATTGACATAAAAAGTAAAATTATAAACAATTATATAAACTCATATAACCTGTCAGTAGGTAAACTAATTCTGGAGAAAGAACATTTAAACATTGTCTTGAGTTAATCACAGCGACCAACTATTCTTATCATTTAAGTAGTCGTTGATAGAATAGTATGCCTTTGAACAAAGGTTGGACTTTAGTTTCAAACGCATTAAAAGGCAAATCTAGCAAAGAAGAGGGTAGCTTGTTATAAAAGGTTATACCAAGCCCAACAAATGAGTTATGAACCTTATGAAGCCGGTGAAAGGGAGCACGTAGTTTATCCTTACTTCTAGTGTTAACATTGTGAATATCACTGTTTTTAGTGTATAAGTGTATATTTTGTCTAATGTATAAGATGTTGGCGAAGATGAATTGTGAAACCACTGTGAGGATACCGATATCTTTGAAAAAATCTCTCAGATAAACTCTGGCACCTAGCTGGTAAATTGCTCAAATAGCTCGTTTTTGGAGGACAAATATATTTTGAATATCTGCAGCTTTGCCCCACAGCAGAATACCGTAGGACATAACGCTATGAAAATAACTAAAATAGACTAACCTAGCTGTATCAACGTCAGTGTATTGTCTTACTTTTCTGACGGCGTAGGCGGCCGAACTGAGCCTTCCCGCTAGGCTCGATATATGTTGGCCCCACTGAAGTTTAGCATCTACTGTTATGCCCAGAAAAACTGCCGAGTTTACAGTTTCAAGCACCTCTTTATCTAAGACGATGTTGGGTCCTAGATTTCTAACATTTTTAAGGGCAAACTTTACACATTTCGTTTTCTTGGCATTGAGAACTAGGTTATTTGTCGTAAATCAATCCTTAACCATTGACAGTGCACTGTTTACATCGTCAAAATCTTGTCTATTCTTGTCTACTTTAAAAATAAGAGAAGTATCATCTGCAAACAGTACAACTTCACAGATATCCTTTAAATAGAATGGTAAGTCATTGATATACACTAAGAACAAGAATGGACCCAGTATTAAGCCTTGAGGTACACCTAACTGAACTGGTAGCCCGGAAGATTTTACACCATCAACATCTACATATTGAGACCTATTATTTAAATACGAATTTTAAAAATGTTGAGAGCTTCGTTTAGCACACCGTAATGACGCAGTTTACGCAAAAGCGTGTCATGGTGCATGCAATCAAAGGCTTTGGAGAGATCACAGAAAACTCCAATAGAATTTTGAGAGTTCTCCCATGCGTTAAATATGTGTTTCAGCAGAGCAACACCCGCATCTGTAGTCGAACGACCATTTATAAAGCCATATTGTTTATTATGAAGGAGGCTATTTAAATTAAAATGTTTTAGCAACTGCTTGGGTATTAAATTTTCAAACATTTTGCTGAATGCTGGTAAAATAGAAATAGGCCTGAAATTGCCAACGTCATTTTTATTTGGGCTTCGATGTCTATTATAATACTTAAAAGTTAAATGGAGATTCCCCAGTAATCACCAGTGTTTTTAGACTTGAGTGTGTTAAAAATATTAACTACATCACGAGGCGTTACATGTTCGAAGCTAAATAAGGGACTACTTTTAGACACACTGCTAAGCAAAAGGTTTTCAGCTTTAGATGGGGAAAAATTTAAGGAGCGAGTCGTAGTTATAGGTGTGTTGGCAAAAAACTCATTAAACGCCTCAGCTACGTCAGCTGCTTTAGTAACTGTCTAACTAATTAACTGTCGACCATAATCTCAAGTGGTTGAAATTCGTCCCCGTCTAAAGCTGAAAACCTTTTGCTTAGTAGTGTTTCTAAAAGTAGTATCTTATTTAGCTTCGAACATGTAACGCCTCGTGATGTAGTTAATGTTTTTAACACACTCAAGTCTAAAAACACTGGTGATTACTGGGGCATCTCCATTAAACTTTTAAGTAATATAATAGACATCGTAGCCCCCTATCTAGCTGTTACTTTTAATAAATGTGTTGATTTAGGAACTTTTCCTGACCTCATGAAGAATAGTAAAGTCATACCATTATTTAAATCAGGTAATAAAAATGACGTTGGCAATTTCAGGCCTATTTCTATATTACCAGCATTTAGCAAAATATTTGAAAAGTTAATACTCAAGCAGTTGCTAAGACATTTTAATTTAAATAGCCTCCTTCATAATGAACAATATGGCTTTACAAAGGGTCGCTCCACTACAGATGCGGGTGTTGCTTTGCTGAAACACATATTTAACGCATGGGAGAACTCGCAAAATGCTATTGGGGTTTTCTGTGATCTCTCCAAAGCCTTTGACTGCGTGCACCATGACACGCTTTTGCGTAAACTGCGACATTACGGTGTGCAAAACGAAGCTCTTAACGTTATAAATTCTTATTTACATAATAGGTCCCAATGTGTAGATGTTGATGGTGTGAAATCGTCCGGGCTACCAGTTCAGTTAGGTGTACCTCAAGGCTCAATACTGGGTCCATTCTTGTTCTTAGTGTATATCAATGACTTACCATTCTATGTAAAGGGTATCTGTGAAGTTGTACTGTTTGCAGATGATACTTCTCTTATTTTTAAAGTAGACAGGAACAGACAAGATTTTGACGATGTAAACAGTGCACTCTCAATGGTTACGGGTTGGTTTACGACAAATAACCTAGTTCTCAATGCCAAGAAAACGAAATGTGTAAAGTTTGCCCTTCCAAATGTTAGAAATCTAGGACCCAACATCGTCTTAGATACAGAGGTGCTTGAAACCGTAAACTCGGCAGTGTTTCTGGGCATAACAGTAGATGCCAAACTTCAGTGGGGGCATCATATATCTAGCCTAGCGGGAAGGCTCAGTTCGGCCGCCTACGCCGTCAGGAAAGTAAGACAATACACTGACGTTGATACAGCTCGGTTAGTCTATTTTAGTTATTTCCATAGCGTTATGTCCTACGGTATTCTGCTGTGGGGCAAAGCTGCCGATATTCAAAATATATTTGTCCTTCAAAAACGAGCTGTTCGAGCAATTTACCAGCTGGGTGCCAGAACTTCTCTGAGAGATTTTTTTAAAGATATTGGTATCCTCACTGTTGCATCACAATTCATTTTCGCCAACATTCTATATATTAGGCAAAATATACACTTGTACACTAAAAACAGTGACATTCACAATGTTAACACAAGAAACAAGGACAAACTACGAGCTCCCTTTCACCGGCTACATAAGGTTCATAACTCATTTGTTGGGCTTGGTATAACCTTTTACAACAAGCTACCCTCTTCTTTGCTAGATTTGCCTTTTAATGCGTTTAAAACTAAAGTAAAATCCAACCTTTGTTCAAAGGCATACTATTCTATCAACGACTACTTAAATGATAAGAATAGTTGGTCGCTGTGATTGGCTCAAGACAATGTTTATGTTCTTTCTCCAGAATTAGCCTACCTACTGACAGGTTATATAAGCTTAGGTAAATTGTTCATTTTATTTGACTTTATATGTCAATTTATTTTAATTTTATTAATTTTTTGTTGACATTAACTACTCAGTAGAATGATTTTCATGAGTTGTATCGCAATATGTGGTTAGCTAGCGACCTCGACAAACTGATCATATTTTTTATTTTTTTTCCTGAAAAACTGGCAGCAAGTTCGTCATGCTCCCTTAGATGTCACTGCTTGCGGTAGCGTCGGGGGTCGGGTTGCCTCCTTCCCTCAAATATGGCGAGGGGGGTAATGGCTGATCTTTGCGTTAAGCTCGTGAACGGGTGCTGCTTGTGGTGACTGGTCGTCTTGCTGATCATGGTTTTGTTATTGTTATTAGTAATTAACTGTTTATTTATTTTACCTCGATGGTCCTAGTTTATCAATTATAACTTCTAGTTACAGCTATATGTAAGCGGGCACGCCCTTTATGCCTGGAGGCTTTATTTTCTTTTTAGATATTCTTTACGTTTAGTTATTTTTATTTCTGCTTGAGTATAGATCTCGATGTTTTTGGTTGGTATATTGGCGTGTGCTAGCTGTCATATGGCTGATAATTTATAATTTAATGTTTTGTGTTGTGTTATGTAAATTATTTTGCATAAGTACTATTGTATAGAATCATTTTATTTTTCCTAATTGAACAGACAGCTGTGCTGCTGGGGAGTTTGTTGCGCCACTTCTTCTTCCCAGCGAAAGCACTAGGAAGTGGTGAAGGGTGGGCGTTTTGTGGGACTGTCTTATGTAACTTTGACGTTCGAAAAGTGCTGATTCTCAGCCTAATTTGAATAAATGACTTTTGAATTTTGAATTTTGAATTTTGAACGGGTAAATCGGTTAAGCAAGATAGCTTAACCGATTTACCCGTTTCATTGTTAATCATTTTCCAAGTGGTTTTTACTTTATTATTGGAATTTTTAATAGCATCGCTTAAAAATTTAGATTTAGCAAAAACACTAACCTTTTTAAATAATTTTCAATAATTTTTGTCATACTCTAGGAAAGGTGTATCAAATCTATATTTTTCAAACCATATAACTCGTATACTCGTAGTCTCGCTCTACTTTTATAAATACCCGGAGTGGCCCATTGGTTAAAGCCAACGGAGGTGCCATTAATGTTAATAGTTTTAGTCTTGAAAGTAGATTGGTACTCTTTTTGCACAACATCAAAAAAGGCTCCATACATTTAATTAGGATTCTCGTGTTCTATTATAGATGGTGTTATTCTATGAGCTATATTATTTTTAAATTTATTGCAACAACTAGCTGCATAAGGCCTACATTCTATTTTATGCGGCTTTTTATGTAATGGCATGGGGAAACTAGCTAATAAACCACAGTGGTCAGACGTTAAGTCACTTAACACTAATTTATTTTTGGCATCACAATCACTAAATATATTATCAAGACAAGTTGACGAAGATGCCGTGATCCTAGTAGGAGGTAGTAGTTAATTAAATTATAAGACCTAAACAGATTAAGAAGTCTAATACTTAATGGAGTAACATCTAAAATATTAATATTAATAAAATTATACTTTTATTACTTGATTTTAACCTATTGAGTGAATCCATCACAGATTCAAAACTAATAAAATTACCAGAGGGGGGTCGATACACGCAAATTATAATGTATCGCTCGAGTTCAACACAAGACAACTCAATAGTGCGCTCGATGGAAAGATTAACTAAATCTAATTGTTTACATTTCAACTTGTTTGAAACAAGAACTAACGATCCACCGCGAATGGCGCTTTTTCTTACAAACGCACTTTGTACAGTAAAATTATCATCATTGATAAACACTGCTTCATGTTCTTTCAACCAGTGTTCAGTCAAACATAACACCTGAACATCATAGTTCTCCATAAATAAACTTAATTCTAGCTCTTTGCCGGACAGACCCTGCATATTTTGATGAACAACATTCAATATATGCGGCTCACCCGTTGTCGCTCCTAATAGTTTAAACTATAAGGCGTATCAAAAGTAGTGTTAGTAGCACTACTAACAGTAATCGATGGTACACTACAGGTACCAGTGTTACTGTGTATATTGTATGCTAAAAGATTAGCAATTCGTCTTCTACTACTAGGTGGCAAATACATTGTATAATTTGTCAGTTTGTAATCATTACTAAATTGATTACAATCAAAATATAAAATAGCGTCACTGTGACTTGATTTTAACCTATTGAGTGAATCCATCACAGATTCAAAACTAATAAAATCACCAGAGGGGGGTCGATACACGCAAATTATAATGTATCGCTCGAGTTCAACACAAGACAACTCAATAGTGCGCTAGATGGAAAGATTAACTAAATCTAATTGTTTACATTTCAACTTGTTTGAAACAAGAACTAAAGATCCACCGCGAATGGCGCTTTTTCTTACAAACGCACTTTGTACAGTAAAATTATCATCATTGATAAACACTACTTCTTGTTCTTTCAACCAGTGTTCAGTCAAACATAACACCTGAACATCATAGTTCTCCATAAATAAACTTAATTCTAGCTCTTTGGCGATTAACACACGGCACCGCGCACCGCCGCGGTAGGCGGTGAAGCGGATCTCATGTCGCATTGGCCTCTAATAAATCCGTAGATGCCTAACACACGTACACCGCCCGACCGCGCGGTCGAGCGGTGCTCGTTTCTACCGCAAACTGCTCATACCGCGCGGTCGAGCGGTGCCGTGTGTTAATCGCCTTAGCCGGACAGACCCTGCATATTTTGATGAACAACATTCAATATATGCGGCTCACCCGTTGTCGCTCCTAATAGTTTAAACTACAAGGCGTATCAAAAGTAGTGTTAGTACCACTACTAACAGTAATCGATGGTACACTACAGGTACTAGTGTCACTGTGTATATTGTATGCTAAAAGATTAGCAATTTGTCTTCTACTACTAGGTGGCAAATACATTGTATAATTTGTCAGTTTGTAATCATTACTAAATTGATTACAATCAAAATATAAAATAGCGTCACTGTGACAACATGTCCTATTAATTAACATATTTAAATTATAAATGTGCCTATTTTGCTCATCAGACAAATAGTGACAATATGGCAAGGCACAGAAAATAATTTTACAACTATTGGTCTCATTGAGATGTAACATCAGTTAATTGTGTCCTTTTTTCTTACACTTAAACTTAAATAATGTAAAATAAAGGAAATTAGAAGAAAAAAGCATTAACACCAGTAGTCATTTCACTTGTTGAATTTATAAACCACAATGTTTTAAACAATTTGGTTATATAAGTAGGTGCATTTTAGTAATTCGGTATGTAAAGTATTTTTCAGGTATTTTTTTATATTTTTATTTTAAAGATATGAGTATTTGAAATATATATCTAATTTCAACTTTTTATTTTTCCAAACTGTAGTTTTTTTTTAAAGTTTTGTTCGTGCTGACGTCATAAAGTAGGCTGAATAGCTTATGATCTTTGCCACGTTTAATACATATAATTAAAACTAAACTTGAAAACTCAGTAAAGTCAAACTGTCAAATTGGACAGTTACCTAATATTAGATTGTCTTATCAGAGCGATTTTTATTTTTACAGTATCCGTACCTTATTGTAAAGATAAAGCTTATTAATTATGAATCGATCAAAGACTATTTGTGCTAAATGCTTCATACCGTCATGTAAAACACCACAACAAATAGCCAAAACAAATTGTTTGTGTACTGAGGTCCATATTTAAAACAAATCCAAAGGGTAGGCAAGCAGTTCCTTATAACAAGAAAATGGTCAATGTAGCAGTAAGTATCGAAGTCTGAAGGGAAAGCAAGGCTTATAGTGAAAATAATTAGGTAACTTATCAAAAAATCAAGGCACGGTACGCTCAACGAAAGTAAACAGCTTCATGTAAACTTGACGTTGACATTGACGCTTGACACATATAATTGATAATAGGGGACCTCCAGTTTTACTTACCCTTACCACAGTGAACGCAGGGCTCTGCTGTGGTCGATTTTTTTAGTATGATATAGGACTAATTATGATAGCAAGATCGAAAACTAAAAGAAGTATTCAGGCAAATATGCCTTCTGTAGATGATGAAACATCACCAGCCTCTTCAAAGTTTATATTTTCATCAATCGCGTCATCACCACCTTCATATATATCACGTTCATCAAGATCATCATCAACATCATCACCAACATCAGTAGATGTCGTGTCGGAGGCTACTTTAGCCAATAACCCTGCACCCACTGCTGTCTTAAGAAATACGCGAAAGAAATGGAGTAAAGAAATGAACGAATTAATTTGGCCTACCTACCTTATCATCACAAACTTGGAAACTGACATAAATGCATAGTTATCATCATTACATCAACAATTCATAGAAAAAATCCCAAACATGAAAGTCTCTAAGCAAAGGATTGGAGATCAAAGGAGAGCAATAGTGTCAAAAAAGTTGTTACCTTCCTCTACACTCGATTCAATTAGGCTAGAAGTAAGAAATAGTTTACAAACACCCAATAATGACTTACAACTACAGCTGCAGACACCACAAGAGCTTCTTTCACTACGAACGAACACACAACCGCACTCACAATCAGAACCTAAACGCAGGATGAAATGGTCTAACGAGCTCAATGAAACACTTATGAAATGTTATTTTAGGGCAACAAAAATGGAGACGGAAATGACAGTATGGCGGAAAAAATTAAAAGAAAAGTTCATAGTGTTACCCTCATTTGTTACATTTATCAGAACAGCGCATATCGGACCAAAAAAGAGTAATAATTACCAGAATAGGTTACCAGAGATACAGAATTCAATCATCTTCAAACCGTAATATACTGCGCTGCCTGGACAGCTGCAAAGGCCAACGGTAGTAAAATTTCACTTTCACCTACTGAACATAGAAGTAGACTCCAACAAGATCGCAAGCTTAAATGGCAAAAAAGGTTAGACCACAAAATAATAGTTATCAGAGCCTAAATCGGAAGACTAACACATTACATGCAAGGTCATATGAGCAGAAAATTAATTAAAGAAGTAAACATAATATTAAGAGACTACAAAACACATACATCACATGAAAAGCCAAACACACACCGTACACACTTTTTAGACCCACTTAAACAGAAACTAACAGTTGTTAAAAGCAGAGAAGCAGTTGTTTAAAGACAGATACACTAAATGCACACTCCGTAAAACATAAAATAACCAATTTAAGAATAACGAAAAATTATTTTACCGGAAACTAAAGGCATCAACAAAGAACACTACACCGAGCAATAACACACAAACAACGTGGCCGGTCACAGACGAGTTCCAGCAATTCTGGGCTGAAATTAGGGAAAATCTCGTCTGTTATAATAATGAAGCAGAATGGATCAAAGAAGAGGAGGCCTATCAGACAAACGTTGAAACGATGAATTTTGATCAGGTTGAGGTAGAAACTTTCCTCGATGTCCTTAAAAAGATACACAATTGGAAAGCACCAGGCTCTGATCACATACACAACTATTGGTACAAAAAATTTACACACATGCACCCTCATCTCTACAAATATATTGATTTTATAAAAAAAAAACATACATTACAGAAGGCAAGACTTACATGCTTCCGAAAGACCCTAATGACACATCTAATCTAGCAAAATATAGGCCAATTACATGTCTGCAAACCGTATGTAAGATACACACATCAACACGGTCTAGGGATATTTCATACTCAATTAAATAACTCGAAAAGTACTGGCCGCATTGGAATCTTTTATACACCGATTTGTTTGTAATTTATCTCAGACTAATTCCAAATTAAATTTTTTGAAAATTCTTTTGTTTCGGTGGCATAAAAATGTCTTGATGTATAGGAGAGGGAATTTTCATTTGTGCGAAATTTAGAAAACAATACGAATTACGTTTAGTTACAGTTTTTTTTCATTTTTAAACGAAAGATAAAGTTAAAATTGAGGTATTGTAGCCATGCAACGCCGACATTTGACGAGGGCGGAGATGTTACGAGCTGTGGGAATGCTGGAAGCTGGATCTGTTCAGCGTAATGTTGCTGAGGCCATAGGGACCCATCAAAATGTAATTTCAAGATTGTGGACACGGTATCGTGCCACAGGTGAAGTAGCGGAGAGGCACCGGGGGCCAAGTCGCATCACTACCCCCAGACAAGACCGATTTTTGCAAATTACTGCGCGAGCTCAACCAAATGCAACGGCGACTCAATTGGTCCAAAGGCTGCGAGTGGAACACCAAGTGCTTGTGAGTGACCAAACTGTAAGAAGGCGACTGCATGAAAGCAATCTACGTTCTCGTAGACCACTCCGGGTCCCACCTTTACGGAGAGGCAATCGTGGACGACGATTAGAATGGGTTCGGAACCACGTGGACTGGGGCCGTGAGCAATGGTCCAATGTGCTGTTCACGGATGAATCCAGGTTCGGCTTCCATCCAGATTCACGAAGGATGCGTGTTTGGCGAGTTCCTGGATGATGGAGCCGTCTCCAGAACCCTCAGGAAGTTCACCCATACCAAGGAGGAACAATTATGGTTTGGGCAGGAATTCGTCTTGGAGGACGGACGGATCTCGTTTGGGTGCGGGGCAATATGACGGCAGAACGATACGTCCAACAGGTGCTGGGGCCCGTAATCTTGCCCCACAGAACACAAATGGGGCAAGATTTCCTGCTCATGCACGACAATGCCCGGGCACACACGGCGAGAAAGGTAGCAGCTTGGTTACATACACATAATGTTAGGGCCTTAGACTGGCCTGCTCAATCGCCAGATCTAAATCCCATTGAGCATGCGTGGGATATGCTGCAAAGAAGAGCTCTGAAGGAAGTTCCTGAAAATCTGGCTACAGAAGATCAACTTTTTGCGCACCTCAGAAGGACATGGGACAATATTCCGCAGCAAGACATTGACAACCTTGTTCTGAGCATGCCGAATCGTTGCCGATGTGTTATGAACATCATGGGCGCTTTCTCAGACTACTAAATTCAAGTTTATAAACACAAATTAAATAATTTTTCTATTTTTTTCAGTTTTTACTCACAAATTAAAAGTTAATTCATATACGGTTTCCGTCTATGCTTCATTTTTTTTCCATAAAATCCTGAAATTTTAATCTAAGTACCTTAACCATTATTAAAAAATGGTAGAATATTAAATAACGTATCTTTTAAATATTTACATGTCATATAAATAATTAACACATTGATAGTAATTCGCTTTTTTAAAAATATCCCTAGACCGTGTTGATGTGTGTATTAACAGCGTGCATTACTCACGTCATATACAAACACCTTGAAACACAACAGATATTAACAAAAGGACAGAAAGGGTGCAGTAAGTTCAGTCAAGGTTGTAAAGAACAGTTAACAATAGATGCAGTAATACTTAAACATGTCCAACGTACTTAGAAAGATTTATGCTCTATGTATATTGATTAATAATAATTAATACACAAACAAGCCATGCCATGCCATGCATTGCATTGTTTTGCATTGCTTGTGCCATGTGGGTGTACCTACTACAGGTAGACCTCTGCCCAACCCTTCAGGGAAACAAGGCGTGATGTTATGTTATGTGTGTATATTGATTATAAGAAAGCATACGATTCAGTACCTCACTCGTGGTTACTCAGTTTTGAATTTATACAAGATACATCCACAACTCATCACCTTTTTAGGAAATATAATAGACAAATGGCAGACGCGATTACACTTGAATACATCCACAGGAATAGTTGAGACAGAACACATTAAGATCCAGCGAGGGATATTTCAAGGAGAATCACTCAGCCCACTGCGGTTCTATCTCGCATTAAATCCGCTTTCAAATAAACTCAATGCCTTAAGAGGGAACAGGGCCCGCGATTCTCCATACAAACGTATTCCCCGTTTTTCTTCCTGAATAATGCCTCTAGAGCTGTCATTTTTTTTGTATAAAATCAGGGTCTCTATAGGCATGTCCCTGTCATTTCCTTTTTTTCAGCAATTAATAAGTAAGGAAACTATGACCCTCCAAAAATTACAAAAATGCCCCATTTTTACCGCCGTGATTAGAGGACTACCGGACTACCAGACTAATTCGGAAAAGTTTTTAGCTTATAAGAAAATAATAGGAACCTAGACATATTCTTTCTTAAAATTTTAATGTAAAAAAATATTAAATCGGCTTAGTTTTCGAGGAGAAAAAAGGAGAATGTCAAACGTCGTTTTCGTCAAAAAAATTGTGATATAATCGGTCTGAGCTGCAGTTGTCCCTATCGCACTTTACGGGGTTTAACTCGGGTTTTCGGGCGCAGCGCGACGGCAATAGTTTCTTCAAATACCTATTTTTAAAATTCCTCGCAGCCCCCGTTCTCTCTTAAAGCCCGTATATCAACTTCAATACAATACAATGACTGACATACTTACTGACCAACAAAATTGTAAAATAAACCATCTGCTCTTTATGGATGATCAAATTGTACGCATCATCACCAGACGACTTATATAAACTAGCTGATGCTACTGATCAATTTTGGAGGGATCTACTGATGGAGTTTGGGATTGACAAATGTAAAATTATTTCAATCAGAGAGGGCAAAACTTATACACGTTCATACACTGACCTCCATATAAACAAGTACGCTGGACTTACGATACCCTATGAAGTGACAGCTCTTTATTGTGCCTATTTGAAGCGCCCCCAATGCGTGGGAAGAGAACTAAATCTGACGTAACTTGCAAATGGCCGTTGTCTCGTTTGAATTGTCTCCCGTGTTTTTAGAGGTTTAACGCGATTAAGCTTCTTTGTTGTGTCGTATTAATTTAGTTGATACATAAATAAGGGGTGGTCATTCATAGGTCAACTATGAAAGAGTGTTTGTTAAGCAAAACTCGTTACCAGAAAGGAAGCGGGGTTGCATTCCACAAGTTATTATTAGACATTTAAAAATCTGTCACATATCTTATTATACGTAATTAACAATATATTTGTCTTTGTATAACCGGTTTTTTATAAACCACAAAATTGTATAGTGCTGTAAAAGTTACCTGTCGATAAAAGTTATCGATATTTTTCCTAACGATATCTATTTACTTTCAAGAACGGAAATCGCCGATGACCGATTTTTATTATCAAATACATATAATTTAAAAATAATTCACAGGTTTCCGACTGACAAAAGAAGACTGGAATTATGGCTGAAAAACATTGAAAAGCCTAGTTGGCGTCAGGAAAAATATGATTACATCTGTTCAAAGCACTTCTCCGATGACTGTTTTATTAAACATAACTCATTTTATTTTCTATAAATACCTTACCTATTCCACTCCATCCCAAGAAACCCTCATTTCTATTTAAAAACCGTTCCCTATTTATTTTTGGATTTAGTTTAGTCACATACTAAGTACCCCCTTAGTCTGGCTTCGGATTATCCTAAGACTAGCAGTCTGCCCCAACTTCTCCCGTGGTACACACATAGCCTATGTCACTCAGGGATAACGTACCAATCCACCGGTGAAAGAACTTATGAAATCGGTCTAGCAGTTGCTGAAATTTGCGCGTTCAACCAAACAAACTCATCAGCTTTATTATATTATAGTATAAACAACCCGGCCGAAATATCTGTATCTGTCAGAAACATAGAAATAGTATACCTGATGGTCGGAAAAGCCTTTTATCGATGTATTTTATCTTACTGTCCCATCCCTATTATTAGTTCCGTTCCCACCCACTTCTGCGATCAGCGCCAAAATGGCGAAAATCAAATCGCCCCACTATGGCTCGGCTTATCATAGGTCCAGCGTACTTGTATACATGGAGGTCAGTGCGTTCATACCACATGCAGACAGGTGACACGATGGAATCATTAGACGAAAACGGTACTTACAAATATTTAGGTTACATACAGGCTAAACAGATTCTTCATAAGGAAATTAAAGCTACACTCACTAAACGATTTAAGCACAGGTTAAAAACAATATGTCATACACAAATAAACGCTCGAAAAACTATAAAAGCCATAAACACTTATGTCATCCCTATTCTTACCTATTCTTGTGGTATCGTAAATTGGAACAAGACCGAACTCAATTATTTGCAACGGATTTTAAATAGGTAGGTACCTCATTAACTAAATACAAAAAGCACCACCCTAGGTCATGTGTTCAGAGGCTCACACTGCCAAGGAACGAAGGTGGAAGGGGAATAATACTTGTAGATATCACTAACCTACATATCAAGCAAATAACTATTTTGAGAACATACTTTAATGCTAAAAGTACTACTTCAACTGTACTTAGAGCCATAGCGTTCAATGATACAAAACTTACCCTTTTAAACATGTTTGATAAGATAGATAGTCCAGAGTAATGAACAACAGACTGACCGACAGACTAAAATCGCACAATGGACCCAAAAGTCACTGCATGGGAGACATGAAGACTTAATCAACCTAACGTCGACAAGTTAGCGTTGAACGAATGGTTAAGGCGTGGAGAACTATTTCCTGAGACAGAAGGGTTCATGATAGCTATTCAGGACCAAGTAATAGAAACTCGTAATTACCAGAAACGCATAATGTGAGTTCCTCAAACAATAGATAGATTTAGGTGATGCAATAGTTCCACCGAAACCATTCTACACATCACGGGTGCGTGTAAAGCAATAGTCCAGACTGATTACAAACATAGACATGACCAGATAGCGAATATAATCCACCAGAAATTAGCAATAAAATATAATTTTATTCCCACACCACCTGTAGCTAATTAGATATAAATATCAACCTGAAACTGTTCTCGAAAACTTCACTCACAAGCTTTACTTTGATCGAGCTATCCTCACCGACAAAACAACACACTACAATAGACCAGACATCACGCTATTAGATAAAAATAACAAAACTGCACTAATCATAGACATAGCCGTTCCTAATACACACAATCTACAGAATACTATTGCAGAAAAGCTCTCAAAATATATAGACCTGAAAATAGAAATCAGCAGAATGTGGCGGCTTAGCAATGTCACCATAGTTCCTATAGTCTTGTCAACAACAAGTGTTATACCTAAACAGCTCCACCAGTCTTTAAAAACACTCGATTTACCACCTTTTACATATGAGACTCTTCAGAAATCTGCGATCTTGAATACCTGCAGGATTGTCAGAAAATTTCTGCAAAATGAAAACGAGACTTCAATCGTCACGTCACACACGAGTGCAACAACCACCGCACAATCACAGTTTCATAGACAGACACACTCACCATCACAATATCCGAACACACCATCATCTCATCATAATTTAACCAATTTCCAGGGGTAGCACTTGGCTTCGGCCCGTACTACCCCATAAATCCGGCGCAACGCCGAGATACGTAAAAGTATAATAAAAAGAACATTAATAATAATCTTTATTATGAAACACACAAGAGCAGATGTACAAAATAAAATGTACATAAATCTACACAGATCATGTAACCCTGTGTCCTAAACTAGGTAGTCCTGTATCTCGGGAGCGGTATACCTACATGACTAACCAGTCATGTAGGTATAGCAGCAGCCAGTGTTAGCACGAGGGTGGTTATGTAGTACATTTGTGTGCCGATGTGTAAGTGTAAGTGAGTGAGTGAGTGAGCACACGTATGTGTAAGTGAACGAGTGGTGAGTATGGGAGTGTGTGCGTACCTCTAAGGGTGCGTGTGAGAGAGGGTGAGTGAGTGAGTGTATTCTGTGTGGATGAGTGATAGTGTATTGAGTCATGCTCAAAACACTAGTAGGGTAGTGTATTGACTTTTTCAGGATTATTCTATGAATGTTAGTATAGACTCCGTGAATGAGTAGTCTTTTTGCAGTAGCCATTCAGTCAGTTTGTTTTTCAAGCTCTCTGTGCTCTTTCTATTCTAAGAAAAAAGGTTTTAGCTTCTCCACCCCATGCAGTTATTCAATACCCGAGTATAGTAGATTGGCAGAGGGAGTAGTAAAGCATCTTCAGCGTGGTACTGTCGGCAGAATCTCTGAGGTACCTACTTGAAAATGTGGATTAGACACATAGTTCTTGAGGTGAGGGTATGAATTTGCTTGTCCCACCTTAGTCCGCAATCGATCTGTGCGCCCAAATACTTAACAGCGTCTGAACGGCTTATCGTGGGACAGGTATAATTATAACGTACGTACTACGTAGTAGGTATTAGATTAAGGGCCGATTTTTAAATCCTCAGTTAAATCGTTGAATAGTTATCTAGCGTATAAAATTATCTGGCTGTTTATCAGACGAATAAATATTTTCAATTTTTCAATCGTATAATAACTGAAGAATAGTTATCTGTTGTCTTTGTTAACCAACTTCACACTATCATGTGCAAGCGAGATGCACAGATACAGTATTCAACGTGTTAGACAAGAATAGAAACAAAACGTATGTTTGACATTTTGACGAGATTTCTTATCTTTTGTTTAGATCCACAGATGGTCAGCAATTATGGCGACCTTTTTTTTTTGTTGTTGTTTTTAGCTAAGTTGATTGGAGGGCACGTATTTAGTTGCAAAATGATCAGTTAAAAACAAATTCCATGTGTGTTAAATGTGTTTTCGACTTGATACTAAAAGTTGAACCTAATTGTTAGATGTTGTGTATCCGACCATATTTTTAGTCTGTGGTAATTTTGGAGTAGCTGTGGTGAAGGAGAGTCGATTTGTAAGCCAACGAGTAATTATGTAATAAAAAGCTTAATAAAAATTATGAAAAAGTATGGTGTTGTTTCAAACCTGCAAAGAGGAATAAAGGACTCAACATAAAATAAAACTATCTGAGACAATTCAAGATATATGGCGACCGTGATCGAGAAACAAAAAATGGAACAACACAAAAGATTACGTGCGGCGCTCCGAACGCAGTTCACAAAGAACGCGAATAAATTGAGCGAGCAAAATGACCAAATGGACCAAGGGGAAAATAAACAAATCTTAATGGAGAACCTTGGAAAGATTTATGGAAAATTGGAGGAAGTAAATGTGCAAGTTCAGTCAGCAATTTTGGAAAAAGATGATTTCGAAGAATCCATGATTTTGACGGATTTAGACGAATGCGAAAAATACACGCTAAAATGGCTGAAAATAAAACGCGAAATGGTGTCACTAACGGGCTCAGAAAATAAAGGAAGCACACAAATTAAATTACCTAAAATAGACATTCCAAAATTCGACGGGCAATTAAAAAGCTGGATGCCATTTTGGAGCCAAATTCAGAAAAATTCATGAAGGGAATATAGCTACGGGTGACAAGTTTGTGTACTTGGTGCAAGCAATGGCCATCGATTCGGAGGCTAAATCACTAGTAGAAAGTTACCCTATTACTGCTGAAAATTATCCAAAGTGTATAGAGCACCTGAAGTCTAGATATGGGCGAGAAGATTTACAAATTCAAGTTTATGTGAGGGAGCTGTTGGCACTGGTACTACAAAAAGTAAGTGGTGATGGAATTGAATTGGCCATATTATATGACAAACTAAGTGCACATTTAAGAGCATTGGAGACACTTGGAGTCACTAAAAACCATGCTGCCTTCCTATTACCACTAGTAGAGTCGTCGCTTCCCCAAGAAATATTAAAGACATGGCAAAGAACCAAGGTTAACGTCAATATAGACGAAGAATTAAACAATCTATTGATGTTTATACAAAAAGAGGTTGAAAATGAACAAAGGATAAAAATTGCTAACACATTTTCGGAAAACCATGCAACAATCAATAAGAAAGAAACGCCAACGGCGAATTGCCTAGCTGCAATGGTGAAAGAACAACCAAAAAATATTTGTTTATGGTGTGACAAAGAAAGTCATAGCAGTATTGAGTGCTACAAATTACAAAAGTTATCGGTAGATCAGCGCAAAGAGATAGTAATGAAGAAAAAAGCTTGCACAATTTGTTTGAGGAAAGGACATTTCTGGAAAAATTGCAAAGCTTCAATAAAGTGTCTGATCTGTAATAAAAGGCATTCAACAGTGATGTGTATGACAAATAAACCAACACCAAACAATAACAGCAATGAGTCACCGGTAGCAGAAAAGAAAACAATGGCAGCATCATCTACTATACAAGGAACCACACTTCTTCAGACTCTAATAGTTGAGATACAATACAAGGGAAAAAAGCTACGTGTTCGCGCACTTTTTGACAGTGGTTCACAGAAGACTTACATTAAACAGGACATAATTGAGAAACTCCAAGTACCAGCAATAAAAGAAGAAGTACTTACCCACAACCTGTTTGGCGGAGTGCAGACAAATTCACAGCTTCATAAAGTATATAATCTAGAAATAAGAAGCTTAGATAATAGTTTCAAAATTAATCTGGAAGCGCTAGGGCGCTCATGTGTTTGTACCAATGTTCCTAGATTCAATTCTAATGACACTGTTATTTGTAATTTGTTAAAGTCACACCAAATATCTCTGACTGACAAAGGTTATTGGGATTTAGAGACATTGGGTATCCAGGATCTAGCAGAGACAAAATCAAAGGCCACAGTCGCAGAGGAGGTGTTTGCAGCATTCAAAGAAACAGTGAGGATTAATGAAGAAAACAGGTATGAAGTTCAACTTCCCTTTAAAGTAGGATATGAAGATTTATTATCTAACTATGAGAGAGCAAAACAAAGGCTTGATTCAACTACTCGAAAGCTAATATCAGGAGGTAAATTCAAAGAGTATCATGAAGTTTTTCAGGAGTGGCATCAGGAAGGTATTATAGAAAAGGTGCCACCATCACAAGTAGATCATGATACAGGTCATTACCTACCACATAGGGCTGTTATTAAAGAGTCAAGCCTGACCAGTTCAATCAGACCCGTATTTGATGCATCGGCCAAAGATAAAAATGGACTGTGTCTGAATTCTTGCTTGGAAAAGGGTACCAATTTAATTGATCTTATTCCCAACTTACTTATCAGCTTTAGAACGGGGGCAATTGGTATTACAGCAGATATACAGAAGGCATTCCTTCAAATTAGCATTCCTACAACTGATAGAGACTATTTAAAATTTTTATGGTGGGAAAACGAGGATTGTAACAGCTGGGTGGTATACAGACACTGTAGGGTAGTATTCGGATTGACATGTAGTCCATTTTTATTGTCTGCCACACTTATACATTACCTTAACAATGTAATGGGAGAACATCAACAGACTGCACAGCTTCTGAAAAAATCGTGGTATGTAGATAATTGTTTAACAAGTTTAAACACTGTAAAAGAAACCACTAAATTTATAGAAGACTCCAAGCGGATTATGAGTGAGGCAAAATTCAATTTACGCATGTGGGTGACATCACCGCTGAAAATTAATGATTCAGGTAAGGATATAGTACCAGTACTAGGTATCAATTGGGATACTTCATCTGACCAGCTGTACTGTAGCACGGGAAACTTACCTGCCCCGGAAGATGTCCAACATCTTACAAAAAGAGATTTATTGTCACTTACACAAAAGATTTTTGACCCGATTGGATATACTTCAGCAATAATGTTGACACCAAAACTTATATTGCAAGAAGCTTGGAAAAAAGATCTGTCATGGGACACTCAGCTTGATGCTGATCTGATGAAAAGATTCCATGATTGGTATCAACACATTAATTGTTTAAAAGAATGTAAAATACCACGAAGATTAACTGAAAATATTATGAAAGATTGTGAGGTAAGTTTACATTTATTTTGTGATGCTAGTAAGGATGGGTATGCTGCAGGTGTGTTACTACGGGCTGCTGGAAAAGATAAAGTAACCCTACAACTAGTTTCAGCCAAATCACGTGTCACACCACCCAAAAAGATAAGTATTCCCAGATTGGAACTATTAGCTGCATTAATAGGGGCAAGACTACTCAGACAGGCCAGAGAAAATCTTAATTTAGAAAATTGTCCAGAATACTGCTGGACGGATTCTGCTGTTACTCTATGCTGGATTAAACGGGAATTACCTCTAAACACATTTGTAGGTAATAGAATAAAAGAAATTAGACAACATACTAATACAAACGATTGGCGACATGTTTCTGGTGAACACAACTGGGCCGACCTAGCGTCCAGAGGCTGCAACGCGAGAACCCTACTCGAGACCCGCTGGTGGGAGGGACCGGCGTGGCTGCGTCTGGAACCCGAACAGTGGCCGCAGTCTGACTTCACAGTGGACGAGCTGCAAGTACACCTGGAAACTAAGAAAACCGTTTGCAACGCACAAGTATGTTGTGATCAAAGTCTGCTAAATAAAATACAATATTTCTCTAAATATTCAAAAATCATTAGGATGGTAGCATGGATGTTAAGATTTACACATAATATACGACATTCACAAAATAAAAGAGAAGGAGAAATAACTTATAGTGAGTACAGTAAGGCAGAAAAAACTGTGATCAAATTGATACAAAAGGAAAACATTGAAATTTATGGAAAAAGGAGTGAACATTTAACACAGTACATAGATAAAGAGGGATTATTAAGAATCAAAACGAAACTTACAATATCAGATTTTCCAGAGACCACCAAGGCACCTTATCTTTTGTGGGCTAAGAATCCAGTGGTTACGGCTATGGTGAGACAGCGACATGAACATTTACAGCATGTAGGGGCTAATCAACTCATCATAGATATACGGGCGAGGTTCTGGATCATCGGTATACGTCGATTAGTAAAGTCAGTAATCTCTGCATGTGTTATTTGTAGACGTTATAGAGCTAAAGCTACACAGGCACCGACAGCGCCACTACCACCAGAACGCACTAACTGCTCCGCACCTTTTCAAACGACTGGTGTCGACCTAGCGGGCCCGTTATTTCTGCGCAATGGCGAGAAGTGCTGGATTGTACTATACACTTGTGCAGTGTATCGTGCAGTGCACTTAGAATTAACGAGATCACTCTCTACGGAGGCCTTTATTATGACATTGAGACGATTCGTAGCACGCAGAGGCCGTGCTGATTTAATTATGTCTGATCAAGGCACAAATTTCTGTGGTACCAAAAATTTGATTTCTTCTCTAGATTGGGAGGAGGTTCAGCGTAACTCCACCATTCGACGCATGTCGTGGAAGATGAACGCACCGACTGCAGCTTGGTGGGGCGGCTATTGGGAGCGACTAATACGGATTATGAAAGATCTTCTGCGGCGAATCTTAGGTAAAGCGTCAGTGTCATATGAGGAACTTGAAACCATATTATGTGAATGTGAAGCAATAATGAATGGCCGGCCCCTTACATATATAAATGAAGACAAGGGTGACTGTCTAGAGCCACTTACCCCGGCACATTTCATCCAGCCCGCACATAACACTGACATGACTGATTTTGATTGCATAGATGTTAACAATTTGAACAAACGGCACAAATATTTACAAGAACTTCGAGAACAATTCAAACTTCGTTTCAAAAATGAATATCTCACTTTGTTGGTCCAAAAAGGAAAAGAAACAAGAGATGTTATAAACATAGGCGACATTGTTTTGATAGAAACAGATGAGAAGAGGATAAGATGGCCATTAGGCATTGTTTTAGATTTGTTTACAGGAAAAGACGGAATCGAAAGAACAGCTCAAGTAAGGACTTCCACTGGAACCAAGGTTCGTCCAATCCAGAGGTTGTTTAAACTGGAAGTCTCTAGTCAGACTAGTGACGATGTTTCATTGGTAAATGAGGCAAGTCAAAGTCCAATTTGTTCTTTGAAAAATAATTCAGAGCAACAAAAAAATGACGAACATTCGTCGTCTGAACTGCTTGAGAAACCTCAGAAATCCACTCGTTCCGGTAGAATGGTAAAATTGCCTAGTAAATACGATATTTATACTTAATTTTGTTTTGTTTCATAAAATAATTAATTACATAGGTACATGTTTGTTCAATAATTTATCTTTGAAAGTCGATATATTTAGTAAGTGATGTGACTTAAACATTGTAAAAATAATAATGTGTGTTAATGTGTGTATGCTATTCCTAAAAACGGTAATTATATTAACTATTTGTAATTCTAATTTCTAGATGGGCCATCTAGTGTTGAGTAGAAGATTATACTTGTTTCAGATGTGTACGCTAGATGGCACAAAATATTATTATGTAAAACGCCCTCTAGTAGCAAGTAGCAATACTAAAATTGATAATGTTCATTTCGGATACATCCTGTTTTTATTAGTTCTTTTTGGCGCTGGAGGATGTTAGATGTTGTGTATCCGACCATATTTTTAGTCTGTGGTAATTTTGGAGTAGCTGTGGTGAAGGAGAGTCGATTTGTAAGCCAACGAGTAATTATGTAATAAAAAGCTTAATAAAAATTATGAAAAAGTATGGTGTTGTTTCAAACCTGCAAAGAGGAATAAAGGACTCAACATAAAATAAAACTATCTGAGACAATTCAAGATACTAATGGTTTTAAATTGTTAAATAATTTCGTCGTAAGAAAAGTGATATATTTAAAGACATTTGAAAAAACGATAGTCAATTCAATCAAAAATATCCATGTTTTCAACAACACAAGAGCACGAAAACACATAGGCAAAGCACATTAAAACCCCAAACAAAACAAACGCCAAAACATTATTTATTCCCTAGAATAACGTACTAACCGAGGCTTGAAGGGCCAGTTAACTTTATTCCTCAGTTACGGGCTTTATTCGTCAGATACGGACTATCTGGCTATTGAAAAATCCAGAATCATGCTATCTATGGAATAAACGCTATTCGATTCTTTATATGAGGATTGAAAAATTGGCCCTTAAGATAATAAACACTTTTTTTCTTTCTACGTTACCTATCCCGAAAGGAATGTAAGTAAGTGGTTTTATTTAGGTTTAGCGTCAGTAGGTTGGTGTTTAGCCATGTCATTATTTTAGACACATGGCTAAACTAAAACTAAGACTCCGCTGTCCGTCTGTCTGTCTGTCCATCTGACACCAGAAAATGAAATGAAATGAAATTGTTTATTCTGTAAATAGGATATTGGAATCACTTATACACGTAATCTTAAAAAAAATAAAAAAAATAGCTAGATGAGTTCGGCGTTTCCTATCTGACTACTCTGAAAAGAAAGGCCGAAACAAACTCAGAGGTCACAGTCTCTTTTAAAGTCCAGACATAATCTTGTTCAGGCCATATGAGGACCATGTAGATTACTCTGAAATGGTCTTTTGAGAAAAGAAACACAGATTTGAGTGGACCTGTCCTATCAGTGCAAGCATTTGTCAGTAACCTCGATTACTGACAAATGCTTGCACTGACAGGACAGCTCAACTCGGAACTTAAGGAGCTCAACTCGACTTACAATACCAAAGAAAGGACATATGGGTAGGCCGCTTATACTACTCAAACTGCCAGACCATCATTAAAACTAACCGAGAAAGAAAAAAATAATGAGAGAAAAAAAATATATCCACATACTCGTCACATTCGCAATAATTGAAACAATATAATACTTTACAAAGTCATCATGTCATTTTGTATAAGTATGGTTTTGTGTAAGTACATACAATAGGTTTTAAAAATAGGTTGTGAGGCTACAGTCAGAATATTTATTTCTTTGATTATTTCTCGAAGGGAAAAGGGCTCGAATAGCCCTTTTCTGTAGAACAAAGATAGCATTAATGTCCGAACAGGTTCCCCAGAGAAGAATTCCATATGACATAGGACTATGAAAATAACTATAATAAACAATTCTGGCTGTGTCTACGTCAGTTATCTGTCTAATTATTTTAACAGCATGCGGCCGAACTTAGCCTTCCTGACAATTTTTCTATGTGTGGGCCCCATTGTAATTTACCGTCAATAGTGATACCAAGAAAAACTGACGACTCAACAGGGTCCAGCTCTATTTCATTACATTGGTAGTTAGCTGCATGACATGGCTGCACAGGCTGTATCTCATGAACAGTGATATTTTCACAGATGATGTTTGCCGCTTTATCAATAAATACTAAAAACAGAATAAAATAAATATCCCATACAGGAGAAGACGCCCTGGGCGTCGAAAATCAATAGCCGATTCCCGACCACCGTAGGCGCGGGCTTGCGGACTGCGAAAAAAGGATGGTGCTAGCGGCCTCATATAGCTCCGTCTCTCACTCATACTGGAATAATGGTGGCATTAATAAGTCATACGGCCCCAGGCCCGGATCGATGGCGCGTTGTGTTCCACGTGCGCCTCAAAGAGATGTCAGCGAGTGAAGGGGTCCGATGGGACCGATGCCGTTGCGAGAAAGTCCGAAAGGGATACCATGGCCCCTGGCAATGTACAGGTAACTGAAGGAACACAACACGGGTGGGTTTTAGTCAGTAAGAGTCTGATCACACGCCTTCCCGCTCCGCCCAGAGCGGGAGAAGTCAATTGATGATTTCCCACCCACAAAAAAGGGGGCTCCCATGCAACAGACATGATTTTTTTGCCGTTTGTATAGACTTCAATGATGGTTTTCTTTGCCGTTTTTATAGAACCATATTTTTTTGAGACTAATGTTGATTATTTTTCCGTCGAGTTACCCCAAAATAAGGCACCTACCGTAGATGGGATTCTACTAAACAATATTCATATTTTTTCAATAAACCTAAAAGTTACACCTAGAAGAAGTTTTCCCTAAAATATTTATTTTTGTACTTGTCGCACTTGTCTTTCCACGTCGAAAGACAAGTGCGCATGTACCACAGATATTGATATTGTCGTGTGCGTTACCCCAGACAGATAATGTCGAAAATCGTCATCTTAGTGCAATAGATAATTAGAAATACAGCTTCTGTAATTGGTAAGCAGATTTTAAAATTTGGTAAGCTGATAGTTTTTTAATTATTTGATAAAAACACTTCCGGCTGGAGTAACGTTACCCCAGCCAGATCTTTTGTTTTCTAATGGATATTTTGAAATAAATTTTATCTAAATAATTAGAAATGAATTTGAAATAAATGGTATAACTTAATTTGTATTTGTATTTGCTATGGTTGCGAAGATATTTAAAATCCTGCTGGAGTAACGTTTGCACGATTGCTGTATCTCGGAATTGACTATACGGATGATTGTAATATTTGTGCATGAGATCTGGCTCATTAGTTATAATTTGTTACGCAATAAACGAATCCACTATAATGCACCGTTTTGAAGTTATTTGAGTAAATAGAAAATTGCTTTAATAGGTCCTAGCACTTCCATTATGCGCCCCAAAGACTAAACTTAAACGTTATTATATAGATAATTACTGTCTTTAAATGGTACTGAAGTTTCATTAGTATCCTATAAGTAATTAAAAAGATAAGATGATTTTCCGGCCACGGCGCGCAGCTGAGTTATTTGACCACCGATTATCCGAGTTTACTGTAGTAGTGGTAACTGAATTTTACATCAATAATTAGAAATACAGTTCAATAATATACATGTGAAATTTCAGACTTGTACACTAATTAATTAACGAGATAATCGAAAATATGATGTATGCGTGGTAACCCGACCAAATCTAGAATGTTATAATAAAGCGGGCGCGCAATACATTATACCAACCTTCTAAAACTTACAGGATCATACGTGAGAATAATTACGTGTTTAGTACAGACGGGTAAACAAGTGGTAAAGTAAAATATATTTATAATGGAATATTCATCTCAAAAATAATAATGCGTAGGTAATAACAAATATGGAGTATCTAACTATGTAGATGATGATGATCCTATGCAGATAATTATTTTAATTAAGGTAAGTAAGTAAGTATATAAATTTACTTCAGAAATAATCACATATTTTTTATGGCCTAATATGCAACGTAGCTTGCTTATCTGAAATTAAAATTAAGAACTGATCAAATTCAAATAAAAATTCAGTTTTATTGTAATAAATCACAGATCAACAATAATAAAATGTAATAAGTTAATAACATCACAGTGCAGTAAGTACTAACTACTAACATATCATAGAACTTTACAGAAGGTAGGTAGGTAGGTTCTACTGTTTTATCTAATATGATTTAAAAAATCCCAAATGTCTTACATAAAGATAGCCGTATTCTTAATTGAGTTTTATTGTACAAAAATATTTTTTTTACAATACTATAAATAAACGACATAACAATCAACTTTTTAGAATACGTACTTTTTGACTAACTAAGTCTTAATGCATGTAATTATATAATATTATCAAGATGTTTCTTCTACTTACAACAGGTACGTAAGTAGGTACCTACCTACCTACCTCATCGATATAATGGTTAAACGTAAGTAGGTATATGAAGAATGGCATAGTAGACACTACTTTGAGCAATTTAAAGTTTATTTAAACATTTAGTATGGTAGGTTTAATTTTTCAATCAAACTAATTTTATTCGTGACTGTACCAACTTTTAAGGAAAATTATGCTAATAATTTTAGAAGGTCGGTGTAATGTATTGCGCGCCCGCTTTATTATAACATTCTAAATTTGGTCGGGTTACCACGCATAAATCATTTTTTTCGATTATCTCGTTAATTAATTAGTGTACAAGTCTGAAATTTCACATGTATATTATTGAACTGTATTTCTAATTATTGATGTAAAATTCAGTTACCACTACTACAGTAAACTCGGATAATCGGTGGTCAAATAACTCAGCTGCGCGCCGTGACCGGAAAATCATCTTATCTTTTTAATTACGTATAGGATACTAATGAAACTTCAGTACCATTTAAAGACAGTAATTATCTATATAATAACGTTTAAGTTTAGTCTTTGGGGCGCATAATGGAAGTGCTAGGACCTATTATAGCAATTTTCTATTTACTCAAATAACTTCAAAACGGTGCATTATAGTGGATTCGTTTATTGCGTAACAAATTATAACTAATGAGCCAGATCTCATGTACAAATATTACAATCATCCGTATAGTCAATTCCGAGATACAGCAATCGTGCAAACGTTACTCCAGCAGGATTTTAAATATCTTCGCAACCATAGCAAATACAAATACAAATTAAGTTATACCATTTATTTCAAATTCATTTCTAATTATTTAGATAAAATTTATTTCAAAATATCCATTAGAAAACAAAAGATCTGGCTGGGGTAACGTTACTCCAGCCGGAAGTGTTTTTATCAAATAATTAAAAAACTATCAGCTTACCAAATTTTAAAATCTGCTTACCAATTACAGAAGCTATATTTCTAATTATCTATTGCACTTAGATGACGATTTTTGACATTATCTGCCTGGGGTAACGCACTCGATATTGTCTATCTGTATCTGTGGCGTGTACCTACAGTGATTCTTTTACGTATCCATATAATATTTTTTGTGAATATTCTGGTACTTTTAATTCACATTACAACGGGAACGCACTTCGTTAGTTAATTATAGATTCCTATTTATTTATTTTCAACATGTTTAAATTTCGTTTTATAGTACCAACAGCAAGTGAACGACATTCGTTCACTGACCAACAGACAAAAACTAATTTAAAAAAAGAAACTTCTAGGTGTAACTTTTGGTTTATTGAAAAAATATGAACAAAAGATATTGAGGTTCCCATGGGGTACCTACTTACAAAATTTTAACGAAATTATGAACTAGTCATAACGCCTACAACAAGGTGAGGTGTCTTGGTCCAGCCATTCTGAAGTCAGAATGGCTGGCCACTCTTCGTAATAGTTTTCCTCTTTAACGAGGTACCAATTATTTGATGTCTGGTACCAAATAGGTATCTACAAAAACTTGGTATTACTCAATCTTCCAAAATCTCTAGGTCCAGTCATCCTGACGCACACTGTGATTGTATGACATTAAGTTTCTGTAAAAGCTCAAACTAGAAGACAAATTCCCTAAAATTTACTTGTAAAACCTAAAAGATTTATTATTTATCTTACTAAAATGGACTTTTACAGTAGGCAATATATTTGTTACAATTAAACACAATATATTATTATTATACTATACTGATAATATTATAATGGAAATTTTAGAACGTAACGGCACGGCCCATAGATAATATTTCTGTGGCACGGCCGCTTTTTTGTAGCCATTGAAACTTAGAATGACAATGATTCTTCGGCCCGGCTAAAGTGCCGTATGATTATACGGCACTTTAGCCGGGCCGAAGCAGCGCCACTATTATGTCGCTAGCGGCACTATATCTGATAGGGATAGCGTACCGCTAGCGGAACTATAAACTGCTAATAAAATATTGTGAACAAAATTGATGAATGCTTTTCGTGGGATTTGTATGGTGTATGTATGGTATGGGCCGTGTGGTGTATGTGTGGCTATAGTAGGTACCTACCTACAAACAGAAATAGGTCGAATAAGCAGTCTACTAGGTATTTATGTTAGTTTCTTTTTCTTTGGTGTACGTAAGCACCAATTGTGTGTGGATAGAATAAAAAATAAAAATACGATTTAGAAGTTAAAAGAATCATTTATTATGAACTTAAAGCTAATTACAAAACAAATCAGTCTCAAATCTTAAACTTACTTTGGAATTGCAATACGACATAGGTATATTTTAAAAAACGCGTACACTACTAGAGATCATTTCACTTCACTTATGTTCGGTTCCAACGGTCTGATCCTTGACCACCTTGCGTACAGGTCCAGTCTTCGCGAGTGGCACCTTCCTTACACCCTTGATGGCATCTGGCAGCTTTCTGGGCGCCGAGATGGTGAGCACCCCGTCGGACGAGAGGTGCGACTCCACGGTCTCGGGCGCCACGTCGTCGGGAAGCACGTACCGCCGCACGAACTGACGGCTGATGTAGCCGTGGTCGTCCTTCATCTCCTCGTGTTTGCCTTCCACCACAATGAAACCATCAGCTGTCTTCACCGAGATATCTTCAGGAGAGAAATGCTGTACGTCTAAGTTCACTTGATACTTGTCTTTTTCGCTTTTGATGCTGGATCCAATGTGATTGATCGAAGCCATCTGGCGCCATGGTCTGTAGTAGTCTTTGGAGAGCATGGGAGCTGCTGCAGCCGTGAGCAAGTCGTCCGGTGTTAGGGCCACGCCGAATTCTTGGTCTAGAAGCCGGCTGGGCCAGTGGCTATTCAGATGCATATTGTGGCTATGCGGATGCAGTGGATGCAGCGGATGCATGTGAGCAGAAGGACGGTCGTAGCCGAAGGGGAATGATAGAGACATTTTCTTGAGTATTTTTGGTGGTTGTAGTTATAGAAAAGAGTACTTGCTTCGAGAGCTTGTTTACACTTCGATTGCTTGAACACGAACACGAACACGAAATGCACTGGCCGATTTTTTTTTTTTTTTATATGGCATCTCGCAGTTGACTCTCAGATTGAGGTCGCAGCTGCTTAACCGGACTATAAGTGAGCGCGCGTCGTATTTATACTCGCTACGGAGCGCCACCTGGTAGCGAGTAGAATTACTATAAAATTCTCGAATATGCTAGGATCATAGGATGCGTGGCGCGCGGTTACGCACACATACACAGAACGTCACTCCCATTTATTGACGTTTCATTTTATTGGCAGCAACACATAACACAAGATTGACTCACACATTAACAAAACAGCGTGCCTGTTGTATACGATCGTTGCTAGGTAACAGATTTCGCGTGTTATGATGATAATGTAATGAATGTTAGTAAACAAGTTTGTCGATTTCAATGAGTATAGTCTGTTTAAACTACCTTTTCAGATGTTATTCATTGTGTAGGTAGATAGGTAATTTGATAATCAGGTACCTACCTACGGTACAGTAAAACCGGCCATCATTGCCCATAGCGGATATCTTTGCCCGAACCCGTACCGACCGTTGAAGACATCTATCTACCCGCTATAAAATTGTGAAGTTTTGCACGCGCGGGTTAAACTGCAGTGGAGCCATAAAATTTACAATTCAAGATTTTAGTTAGTTTTAGTGTTCGGGCAAAGATATCCGCTATGGGCAATAATGGCCGGTTTTACGGTACCTATGTAAAATTATTGTACGACTGCCAATGTTAATGAACATGAATATGTCATGGTTTTCAAACTTTTGTTGCCTTGGTAATGTCTGATATCTTCTAGAAGCACAAAAGTATTTTTAACCAATACAATGAATTAGATTTTAGCTACCTGTCTTTTAGGCAATAAACGGTAACTTGATTAAAAAATGTAAGTACCTACTTAACAAAAAATCTAGTAGGATCTATTTCATCGAATTATTTTGTATTGCAGAATAGTTTTAAGATTCTCATAGCCAAACCAGTAAGGAATTTTAGTGATAGTTTAGTTAGTTTAATTCAGTGTACAAGAGAATCTGCACCATTGAGGGCAATGGTAAATTTTAAGTTACACAATGCAGACAGTCTCAGGGCAGACATGAAATGAAAGTACCTACATAGACATAGAAAGTATGTGATCGACGGCGAAGCACACAGAGCATGGCGAAGCATACGAGTACCTCTTGTTCTAACTGCATTGTAGAGAACTTATTTGGCAGTGTCTTTCTCTTTCGAAAATAAAGTAATTCTTAACTTTGTACTGTTTTTTTAAATTGTTGTTATACAACAAAGGTAACTTATTCCTTAAGAAATTTCTTCCAGAAAACCTGCAAAAGGAGAAATGAAAAAGAAATGTAGACAATAGTGTGTGAGAACACGAAGAGAAAATATGAAAAATATAAATAAGCAAAGTCTTAAAACTAAAATACCTATTAAATAATAGACTAGGTTCTCCCACACAAATTCATGTAGGTAGGTTGTACAGTGTAGTTGTACAGTGCCAGTGACTAATTAAAAGTACCTACCTAGTGTTTTTTGTAAATTGTTTTCTTAGTTACAGATAGGTACCTACCTAGGTTGGGTTGGGGCTATATATATACCTACTAGAATCTTTATTTTATTTACCTACCCCATAGTAAGTATTAAAAAAACGTAGCTAGGTACGCGTATACATGTATTAAAAAAAACATTAAACAATTCAATTCATTCAATTAAAAACGAATTGATTAATCTAATTCAAATAAATAATTAATTAATCATTCGGTAAATTTGTTAATAATTGAGAATGAATTCTCATTACCTAACTAATTTCTTTTTCATGTATTTTTCATTTCTTTGGTCGCCCACCGAAACAAACGTTAGTTCTAGAAAAAAAAACACGTTCTAGTTTCCAAATTTAAACGGCTTCTAGTAACAATATCATCAGAGGGAGGTTGATTTTTTTCGTTAACAGCTGTTCGTGCAGCTGTCTTTGAACAAGAGCATTCAATAGAATTTAGAACATTATGGAACAGTATCGAATGTCTACAAATGATGAAGCGAGCGCCCGATATTCTCGACGTTTCGGGTCGGTCAGTAACCCCAATAAGGGCGAGCAGGGCTGATCAATCTGCGGGTCGGTTTTGCTTTCTTTGATTGTTTGTGACAAATGGTTTTTTTAGAAGTAGAAATATTATTTAATGTTGAGACATTGTAGCATACCCATCAGTTGAAATAGATTATAGCTTTCTGGTAGGCCAGAAGATTGGTCTGACGATTTTGACGATTTTGCAGTGATATGCATATTTAATGGCGAATGCAGTTAAATTCACAAAGGTCACACCTGAAGAGAGTAGTTTTTTTTTAACAGAATTCTTATTTATTTATCCTGATAACATTTTGTTTGCTTGTCACTCTAAGCTTTCATGGTTAACACTCTTCACTCTGAACTAATAAATACTCACCATACCTGCAACAATTTAATAACTTAGAATTAATTTTGTTTTAATTCTTATTCCAACTTTTCACAAAATAAAAATTTCTTTTATTTTACTTAATTTTAATTTTATTACTTTACCTTTTTTATTTTCTAGGAAAACCTTCAAAAGTCAAGTACTTACTACCGTAAATCATAATAATATTTTATTGTGTAACTCGAGTGAGGTTCTGAGGCCAGTGTGAGTTTCTTTTAACAATCTCGACTTTACGCATCGACCAGTGAAGGGCCAATCGGAGCACCGAACGCGGTCAATGCCTAAAGTCAAAATGGTTAAAAGAAACTGACACTAGGGCCTCTGGTTTAAGTAGCGACCATATTTTCTAACGTATCCATGATCAAGATAAAATAAAAAGGTTGTCGAATAACTATCAAAATAATTAAATATACCAAAAGTTAAGATTTAATCTTACGACCCACAGGGTTAAGTAGCCCTGAAGTTTGTACCCACGTTTGTACCCAAACTTCTGAATAATGTTTAATTTCGAGCATTTTCTACTTGATACTAGATGGCGCTGTTACCAATATATAAGCGCGACGAAACGCGGCACCGTTATTTAGTTGAAAAACTAGCGACAAGTAAACTTCAAGCCCTCTCAATCTCAAAGCGACACAAGCCATTTCTCAAAAACTTTTTAGAAGGAAGGAAGTCTACATTGCAAAACATAATGTCTCTGCTACCATATTTCTTCGACGATTTCGGCTTCCAGCGCCCTCGTCGTCTGATGGATCAATACTTTGGGCTGGCGCCAGTGCCGGATTAAAACTACTTGAAGCCGCAATCCACGCCTGTGGGCCCCCCTATACTAAAATAGTATCGATCTTTAAGAAAAATAACGTATTTACCTATTTATAACAACGAGATAGATCATTACGTATGTTTGAACACCTTTTTTTATATACGTCTATGCTTAGAACATTATGTACCCCCGAAAGACGAAATAGATAGGTATGTGTGATCCACACGAGCAAAAATATAAGCTCATGATAGAACGGATCCAACGAAAATTTGCTCGCTACCTATATAAAAAAATATATGGGTATTATCCCTATTTGTATCCGTCTCTGTTTGTTGTGGGAATGGTAGGTATTAACACGTTAGAACTGAGACGCAAGTGTGCACTTTTGATGCACTACTACTTATTGCTCAATAATAAGATCGATGACGCGAGTACTCTAGCTCGCTGTTCATTGTTTGCTCCGGACCGGCTGCGGCGGTCGCGCGCCTGTGCCTCGCGGTGCCTGTTCGCGGCTCCGCCTGTGCGTACCCATACTGCTCGATATGCCCCCACAACCCAGGCGATCAATCTGCTGAACGCCCTGATTGCTCAGGAGCCCGATGTTGACATATTTATGTATAGTGGTAAATTTATGTTAGATGTTTGTATTAAGTTTTTTACCTGAATGTGGTTGTTGGCTTGCTGCGCGCTTTGGTTTTTACTGTAAGTGCAGCAAGCAATTGTTATATAAATAAATAAATAAAATAAATAAATAATAAATGTGGAGTAGGTAGGTATTACAATAAAAACCAAAGCATATTTTTCTTATATTTAAGGGCCCCAGCAGATTAGCTAGGTACTTTTAGCATCGGCGATTTTGCGACTGTACCTATCGATGCGGCGTCGCGTTTTGGGGACTCTTAGCGTTCCATCGCAGTATAAAAATCATGCATTTTAGAGATTATATCGATGTAGCATCGCGATTTCACGACTTCCTGCGTTCGGACGCGGTATCGGAATTCATTTGTGTAGCTTCGTCAAAATCTAGTGCAGTCGTGTTCCGCAGATGCCAAATCAATGCGACCGGCATTCGAATGTATGCTGAGTGTTGCGTTCAGCCGCTGCGCGCTGTGTCGAGCTTCCGAAAAGCTACTCGTCTCATGCCCGGTTCCTATACTCGCAAAACGATTGTCTACGAGACGTAGCCCAAAAGTGTTCCTTTGAAAATCGTTTCGTAAGCGAAGTTACCGTTGGGTTGCTACCTATTATTTAGATTTCTGTGCTTACTGCTTGCTACCTACGGATGGGAGGGCTACGAATAACGCAATGGAGATGACAGCTTGTAGTGTTTCTATAGAACTGTCAAAGTTACTAGGCGCACTGTTCGCATCAAACAACTTTGCCGCTCTGTTTAGGTTGCGCATGCGTGCTGGCATGCGCGCTACTGTTTTAAGTATAAGTAAGATTGACTACTGCGCAGACATTTGTAGCCTACTTCAGAGCGGCAAAGTTATTGACGCGAACTGTACAACAATTAAAATGTCTCATTCAGATAGTGAATTGAGTGATCTAGAAATATTATCCGACTGGAATAGCTCAGACTCCGATGAAGATCGTGGTATTAATCGTAGGAATTATAGGGATGTGAAAAAATAATCGATAATAGAAAAAATCGATTAAAAATCGTTTTTTTTTAAATAATAATCGATTTATATATTTCAAAAAATCGATTAATAAAAAATCGATTTATTTTTCACTGTCGATTTTTTTCACCCGCAACGGCAACAACACTCAGTTTTTTAGTCAGGAGCGCGAAGCCGCAGAGTGCCGCGAACCACGAACTACGAAGTTCGTCAATGAATGACGCTAACGCCATCTGTGCGTTTAAAGCTATGTCATCAATTCTGTACGTTGAAAACCTAAATTATCCCTATTAGCGTGTAGGCACCTTCTGGTTCCGGCTTCTTCGACTCTAGCGGAAAGATAATTTTCGAAAGCTGGCTCCATACTAACAAAGACCAGGAGCCGAATACTATCAAAACGTTTACCAAAACTTTTATTTGTTTTTAACTTTCATTGCCCACAGACTTTTAATTTATTTATTATAAAGAAGCGAAATGGAAAAAAAAAACTTTTTACCACTTTATGCCAATGTAAATTTATAACTTGTTGATTATTAAATTAATAAAACAGAGCTTTTATGCTGTGATTATCGATAATACAGGTGTTTAATTTAATCTGTCAACAAAAAATAACGGAAAGAATCGATTATTTTAGAAAAATCGATTATTATCAATACAGAAATCGATTATTTTTAAATCGATTTTTTTACTAGGGAAAACAATCGATTAATTAATAAACGATTTTTTATGTACAATGTCACATCCCTAGGAATTACCAAACGAGGGTTGACCATTTTTTTCGTTTTCGTTTTTGCAATTTATTTACTAGATGGAATAATTAGTAAGATTTAGGATAGTATTTATTCTTTGGGAAATATTGTTTACAAATTACGAACAGTGTTGCATTCATTTTCATCGCCACAGTTGCGTTTAGTTCACTTCATATTTTTTTAATGATATAGGTACTATTTATTTAGCAAAATCCGATCAAATAATTAAATAATATATATTTTACAAATCAAATTATCGTCAATTTTCATTAATTTTAATTTGAATTCAGAAAAGCTTGTGTGTGTGAACGCCGTAAGATGTCGTCGGAGGGCTTCGGTCAGCGGGCAACCAACATGACATGTTGGTTCACATTGTGTTCGTCGCAGGTAGAAGCCGAAAAAACTTTCACGGACGTAAAAAGAGCGCGGCGGGATTATACCGCACACTGGATTTTCAACTCTAGCTGTTGAGCCGAGCGTTGAGAATCCAACGCGTTGGGACGCACTCTCGTCCCAGCACGTTGAAAATACACTGCTGGATGTTCAAATATCGGCGCTGAGCAGAGCGTTGAGAATCCAGTGCACGAAAAAATATCGCCGCCATTTCCTTGTGGCCTTAGGAACGTCTACAACGGCTCGTTACTCGTGACACAAAACGGTTGGTTACTGATGTACCTACCATCGAAGAATTTCATATCTAAACACCATAAGGACTATTTCTGCTTCCAGCGCTCGGCGGCTATAGCACCGGGGCGGTAACAGATGTGGTCATCGTATTCACGGGATTATGTTTTCAAACTGCTTTGATATCAAGTTCTTCGATAGTAGTACCATAAAGCTCCGTAAAATTGAGGAACCGGGCATCAATCGCCGCGTTTGGCGTTTTTAAATGTGCGGTGTGGAATGTTTGGTCACTGCATTTAGCTTCTAAAAAGCGGCTAAATAGCCGATCGCCTATGCTAAAAGTAGCTAGTCTGCTGTGGCCCTAAGTATTATTATTAGTATTATTATTCGCGGACAACAGTTCAATGTTTTTAGCATACCTATCTGCCTCTATATGTCTGGCGATCATTGAATACTCAACGTTTGACGATATGAACAGTTATGGCGATACCCCTAGCTAAATGGCACCCTCATTGAATAAAAAATCCTAGCATAGCATAGAAAATAAAGGTAAAAGAATTGAAACGTGGAGTTTGTTACAAAGAGGATAAAGTATTTTTACGTTGTTAAAACAGGACTCAAAGTATTTCGTATCCAAAGTAGATAGCAAGTGTCGAAAACGGCTGCTTTTGGTACTTTTGCTATCTAATTTGGATTCAATTCGATTCTTCGATTTTTAAATCGAATTCGATTTTTTATTCAATGAGGTCGCCACCTACTTCATGATGTGACCAAACATTAGTGATGATCGTAAAATAGCTAGATTATCCACGGTTAGATGCGTTCATGTCGCTTTGTTTTTGTTGTGCATCATGGCGGTGGCATACAAGAAATTAAATAAAGTAGGGATAGCACACAAAAAAAATCGATGGACTTTTATTTTATTTCCAAATATGATATCATGGAAAGTGACCAACTTGGAAGTAGCAAATTATTTTTCGGTGCTGTTTATGGTGCCCCTCCGAGACGTGATGCCTTAAGTAATTGCTTAATTTGCTTATGGGCCTGACGACCTCCTCACTGTAATTGCCGCTCGACCTTTGCTGACGAGAGAATATTACAGACCTTGGAGACACCTCGTTTGCTTGCTTGTTCTTTAGCAGAGGCTGACGGTGTCAAAATCGACGGAGGGATTTAAAACAGTTCGCGCCTGAAGAGGTAGCGGTGAACACAGCTTATGGTTACATTGTGGTGGAAGGCAAACACGAGGAGAAGCACGGCTATATCAGCCGGCAGTTCGTGCGGCGGTACGCGCTGCCCGAGAGCGTGGAGTCGCGCCTCTCGTCCGACGGGGTCCTCAACATCACGGCGCCTAGTAAGCTGCCAGAAGCCATCCAGGGAGAGACGAAGATGCCCATCGCGCAGACTGGACCCATCCGCAAGGAGATCAAGTATCAGAGCAACGGACCGAAGAAAAGAAAACGAGTAAAGTTATCTCTACTCTACGGTATAGGTACCCTACCTGATTAATTGTAAGTTTTGCGGAAAGGTGATTGAATACGTCCCAAAGTAAAGGCCAAGTGCCAGTGATTTGTGTAATAATTTAATTTAGATTATTTTCTCGTTTACACTCTCACACACAAAATACAATATGTACAGACGCCAGCAGGTCAACCTACCCGAAACTGTCAAATTTTCCCAATAATTTTTGAACTTTATACTTTAGTGTTAAAGATGAAAATCTATTAAAGAAATTTGACAGATTGTAGTAGGTTGATGTGTTGGCGTCTGTACCATGGGTGTGTAATGTATGATATAATAACAAATGCTCTAATTTCACTTTAAATAACGTTCATATAATATAATTTTAATATGCTATAAAATCATATAACCTAATTTCATATGACCTAATGTTTCATATGATATAATTTTCATTTAATATAAAACATTTAGTATAACGTTCATTTTATATAATTTTCAATATGTATAATATTCTTTTTATATAACATTCATTTGACTGTATGTTCTTTTGCCTAATTTTCATGTTTAATGGGCACAGTTCTAACCTAACTCAAATGGCACCTAACCAAATCTTAAAATATTCAATGCATGGTTGAGGGTGGGCTTGGTCGACGGAGCCCCGCTTCGCGGGGCTCCTACTTCTGGATGGTTTATAAAAAAATAACCACGAAGGGGATGGCTTCTAACCTAACCTGTCCGAGTCGGGGTGCCCTAAAGTCCAATTTTGCTAGCACCATACTAGCAGGCGTTTAAAATCGTATCAGATTTTCTAAATTATATTAAAAGTTATTAGAGATTATGAATATTATAGTAAATGAATAATATACTACATGAATATTATGTCAAATGTGCATTATAGGAAATGTTTATTATATCATAAGAAATTAGATAAAATGAAATTATATCAACAATTCATTATCTCAACTGATCGTTATATTAAACAAAAGTATATTAACTGAAATTAGGTCAAGTGAACGTTAGATTTTTTGTTATTATATCAACCGTTACACACCCCTGTACCATTTTCTCCACGCCCGATGACTAAAGTATCGGCCAGAAAGATATTCTTGCAACACTACCACAACAATAAGCTAATTAGGAAATTAGGTAATGCTGAACAAAAAAAAACAGGATGGCGCTGTCAATTCTCTGACATTATCAGTAGCAGCTCACACACACATCAGCAAGTTTTAAACAAAACAGGGTTTAACCCTTCAAGGTACTTTTTTTGTAAGTATGTACAAATTCAGTACATATTGGGGACAAAAGTATTATAAACTTATAAATGGAAAAACAGGTGATGGGGTTGCTGGAGAGCATGACGTTAATTTTTATACTCAATAATTTTCGTCAATTGTTTTTCAAAATACAATTTAATTATGTCATTTAAACATTAATTGTTGGTTAAGACGTAATGATGAAACCTTCCTGCGTTACTAATTCGCTTTAGAGATTGATTGCCTGAGAATTTAATCTGAACAGTTGTTGTGTACACTTTCTTAAAATACTTTTGAAACAAATCAGTTAGGTATAGCTCGGCCAGGCTGTCGCGAGTAAGACCGTGAGTAAGGATGAAAGCAAACACCATCTTTGTATGAATCCTCTTTATTTAGCTACAACAAAATGACATAAGAGTCACAACGCCTGCAGGTGACGCCTGCGACGTTAAACAATACAATTATAATTACGACATAATGTTTTAGTGTATAAAACAATTGTTTTAAATCTTTTAGAAGCTCAGTTACGCATATCACTACAGTGCTGTGTATTCACATTTTATTTTTATTTTATTTTTTTCTTCAATATCGGTTTGGAAAAGATTTTAATTCATTTTTTGTTTGGAAAAGAATTCTTGTAAAATAATTCGTTTTATTGTTTTCAATTGTAATTGGTAGGTGCAGAAACTATTTTTTGTGAAATAGCATACAAATCTATTAACATCATCTTTTAAATAATATCTATTTGTACCTAATTTTTGTTATTAAGATTTACTAAAATTACATTATTTAAAAGATGTTGTAAGATTGTAATTTGTAAGTACTTTAGAAAATGTGTTAAAGTGAATTACAAGTAGATAGCTACTACGAAAAATATATTTTGATAAATGGTAGTTTTCTATGAATAGGTACAGATGTCGAAATTGCCTTTAAGTTTTATGTAGTAAATTTTTTAGAAAGACAATTCGTAAAAACAGATTCTACCCTAAAAGTTAGGACGGAAATATATTTTCTTAAAAAAGTTCTTTATTTATTATTATTTCTTTTTTTTTTCAAGATACAGTAAAAATTGGTAAAATACTTTATTTAGATTTTCGATTCCCAAACCGATATTAAATATAATTCTACGATCAATAATATTGCTATACATCGAGACTACAAGATGATAGTCGCTGACATCGTAATTTACTAACACACATTAAAGCGACGTTAAAAATAAAACTTAATATCAACTGTTTAATCAACAAGAATATTATGTATTATTATAACAAACAATATACAAATAAAATGCACATTTATCAATAATTTAAACAACTAATCGATTATATTAAATTTATAATAATTTTCGTTTCCATTAAATATTGAAAAAAAAGACAAAACATTTTTGTATTTTTAGTTTTGTGATACTTTTTTGTAGATAAAATTATTAACTTTATTAGTATGGGTGCAGATAGTAAACAATTTTTCTTTTTAAAATTATATAGTTTCCAGTGTAATATTACTATGTATTCTCTATATATTCTTATGTACATGGAAGGCATGAGGCATGTGCACTAACGATATTTATTACAATGTCCGAATAAAGGACGTATGAATAAAAACATTCAGATTTCTATTCTAACCAATTGTAACATTGTCAAAATTTACAATAAAAAGAAAGTTTTTAGAAAAAACAAACATTTTTTTTCCATTAAATACGACATCTTCATGACTACAACAGAATTCAACATTTAATTTTAAGAAATATTTTTTCTAATTTCTCTTGTAAATTTATTTTATAATATAACTACATTTTCTTCTAAAGTCTAAGCTACATAAAGATGTACGCCATTTTGCTTTGCAACATCTAATGCTAGAAATACAATAGGTATAAAATTGAGCTTTGTTGATATGTATCGTTACATGTAATTTCACAAAGTTTTCATTTTGATATGTATCTGTTTTTTTTTGGATCACAATATTAATAAAAAATAAATATATTGATGTATTAAAAAAAAAAGTTGCCATTAATATTTACGTGATCCATTAAAAATATAACTTACAATATACATATTAAAGATAATATATCCCTAAAAAACCATACATAAATCGACGAGAAAAAACGTGTTTTCTCTTCTTAAATAAATATTTTTTATAAACATGAAGCGTGTTCGTGCATTATTTCTGAAGCAATCGGACCATTTGATAAAGTTATTAAGTATCTATAAACTTAAAAAGCGATGGACCGATATGATATTGCTTTTTTCGTGAAATAAGGCTATTATGGAAGGATTTACACAATATAATATTTGTGTTTTCATACATTATTTTGTGATAATTAACCGTTTCATACATGTTTTAATATATTTTATGATTTATTTATTTTTATGTTTTAACTATTAAATTAATTAATTTCAACTTTTCAACATGATAAGCGTTGATTTTATTTGAAACGTATGGTTTTAAAATAATAGTTCTTTCTAAATAACACGTTTCTTGAGGAGTGTTAAAATATTTGAATATATATATATATAAATAAGATACTCATATTTTTTTTGATAATTCAAGGAAAATATTTATTTTCGTTTTATGATGACGAAAAGTGCCATTTCATTTTCCAATTATTTCATCAATTACAGTTACTTTCGGTAGAATTTCATACCATAGCTTGTTATACTGATCATAGAATAAATACGTAGAATAAAAAAAAATGTTAACCCTTTCACGCCAATGATATAAAATGAGATGATTGAAAAAGCATATTTGTCGCTTTTATTTATTTTTACATTTGTCCTGAAATTATAAAATACATTATATAATTTTTACTTGGCGTAAAAAGGGTTTTAATAAGTAATCTTAATCAATAACTAAGTAGGTATTGAAAATATTGACATTAGGAAAATCTAGTTTTTGTACATCAAGTACCGAAACAGGGGTGTTGCCAGCGCCTCGAAATTTGAGAATGAGATAAAAAATGATATGTTTTTTATTAATCCCCACGGTTTTTTTTCAGATCACGTTTATTTCACTACCCAATAGGTAGTTTTTTTTTTAGTTAAGGTAAAATATTTATCATAGGTTTATTTTATTCAAAGAACATCACTTAAACGTCTTCAGACGTCATAATATTTATGTCAACTAAGTACCAACACATTCTTCATACATTTAAGCCCACTTGCCCCTCTTCACAATTTTTTCTGTCTTTGTCATCTTCAAACGATTGACAGAAACAGATGTTTTAAATTAATTGTAAAACATTTTAAAAGAGTAACGGTGAAGTTTCTTGCCCATTCTTCTTCATATGAAATTAACTTTTGGAGGGGCAACTGAAATCAATTATATTCTTGTTAATTATTGACGTTTAAAAATGCCATAGACGTAAGTGCCTATTTGAAATAAATTATTTGACTTTGACTTTGATTCGTTTAGTGCTAAACGCATTTAGTGATATGTGGTGCATGTGACCCAAATATGTGTGTATATTTTGTAACAAAGCCTTTTATCTTGGATATAATGTATCCGCTACCAATTTCCCAAATTCGCATTATTAAGTCCAAAATATGTGTTTAGTTTTTTTTTTTAAATTAATCTTGCAATGCCTCTGGTTGGTTCATTTTCATTTTAAACTACTAACAAATTTTTCAAATAAAATAAAATTCAACAGAATTCAAAGGCATTTTATGAAACATCAAGGGACCTGGCAACACCGTTATACAGCCAAACAGCATGAATAGACATCTAAATACTTCACTATTCAATAAGATTCTTTTAGAACACAAGAGATCTATGTCTACTTCAAATTAAAGCTTTATTATTTACCATTTTACATTACATTTCTATGTCGTGTGATGTACCGGGATTACATTTATCTAAGTGTTTCCTAATTACATAGATTCGATTTTGAACAAACTTAGCAACGGAACCCTATAGGATCACTCGTGTGTCTGTCTGTCACAGCCAATTGGCTCCGAATCTAATGGACCTATTAAGTTGAACTTTGGTACACATAATGTATTTCTCTGATCTAAACACGGACGTGACGTAAACGAATGAATTTTGAATATGGGGGTCACTTTTGGGGGGGCAAATAAGAAAATTTAAACTGTATCGTGTCACATATCATCAAAAGGCTTGTTGCGAGGATCCCAATTAAAAAAAAATAATAATAATAAAGATATGTAAGAAAATAGATGAAAATTTACAATTCCCCCCGGTTATCTCCGAAACTGCTGAGCCAAAAATTTAGAAAAATACAGATAATGGTTCTTTACTCATAGATTATGGTTCTTTACTCATAGATTTCAGGAAAACCTATAAGAAGAATATGGTCTTAAAATAACATGGTACCTACATCTCTCAATATTGTGCGTAAAAATGTATGGGAGAATATGTTTTTGAACTACAATGTTAATTTGTCTTTGGGATAAATTCATCCCAACTACGGAACCCTTCGTTGTGCATGGTCTGATACGTGCCTGGCCGATTTGTTTTTGTTCTTACAATCACATACTTAGTTTAATCTTCCCATTCATGCTAGTTTCAATTTCTTCTCTGGCTATTTATTTTTTGTATGAAGTTATTTTTAATAGCTTTGTTCTCCTTTGAGTTCCTACAATTTCAATAGTAGCATAAAACTGATTCTTTCTATTATTATTCTTCTTATATTAAATTTAAAAAAAACTGGAGTAAAATGTATATGTAAATAATATAAAACGTCATATTATAGACGAAGATAAATAAAACGAAATCGATCGGGCCAAGTAGGTACACCTCTGCCTAACCCTATTATAAATAAAAATATCGATTTTTTAATAAAGCTTGCAGCAACATTGTCCTTTATAAATAACATTGTTGTAAGCACTCAATATATCTAAGTAGCTTTTATTAAGTAATTTTGATTAGATTTTAGTGACCTATTTACATAAATTTGTAATAGTTCGATGATTTAATTCATAAGTAGATAAATAAGATAGATGAAACATTAATAATGTTTCCAAAATGCCACGAAATACAACTTAATATTATTAAAGAATCTCATCCGTTGCCAAGTTTTGTTCAAATCTCGTGTTCTCTAATCGTGCATTCACATTGATGGATATAATATCTAAGTACAAACATCTAACAGAAAGGCGACATACCACTACATCAGACACTAGCCTAAGTTAAGGAAACCAAGAAGGCAACGGTTTCAATGCTGCAGATATTTTGTAAGAAGAAGAATATAATTATGGAACAACAGATTATCACAACCTACTTGTTATGTGTTCACAAAATAAGGGGCAAGATAAAGAATCAAGTATAGAGGGACAGTGATTTTTGGGCAATAATTTAATCTTTAAAGAAATTCAATGAGTGTAATGAAAATACTTTCATAACCAATGTAAAAGAAATCATAAGGAGAATTATTTGCGCCAGATCCAAAGTCACATTGGACAAAGACATAAAGGAGAACAAGAATTAATTGTGTAACATTAATAGCATTTGCAACATCTGCAGCACAAAACATTCTACACTACCGGAGATACCAACCGAAACTCTAACAGTGTAAAAGGCGTAATACACTTATTTACAAAACCCAGCCTTTAAGATCGACCTACAAGCACCAGTTCTAAGTCGAAAATAAAACGAAATACAACTATGATATGTTTAGTTAATCATGTCAGTCTTCATACTACTACTAGAGTCAGTCCTAAGCTAATGGATTTTACAATCCCATAAGAAAAGGACGCGATATTTCCAAAAATTAAATCACCAAAAAGCTTCATCGAATCATAATAAGTACATCCAATTTCGTAATACACATCTCTAGAAAAATATTTAAGTATAATTGCATCAGCAACAAGTTCATTAAAATTATTAAATATTGTAATACTCACAGCTTTTATGATATGTATCATTTCCTTATAATTATTTACAGCTATATTACTTACATCTATGTCATCGGTGATATGTTTCATTTGTGCTTTACCTAAAGCGAGTGCAACGTGCCGATTTTCAATGTAATTTACAACATCTACATTACTATTATCAATAAATTCATCGTAACATTTGAAAAAAGGTATAAAATTGATATTTTCTTTTAAAAAATATCTCTCGAAAGGAACGATGTCTAACATTGGGTTTCTATACCCGATACTTAGCTTACTAGTCAATAAATTCGACAAACAATTGACGAAACTCTTGAAGATTAGGACAGTGCTGATGAGGGAGACTGTAGCTCGGAGGTTGTAGAGGATAGTAAAGATAATAATGGCTACGTAGAAGAGTTTAACTGGCCTGTGGGAGGTGATGGCCGAGCTGGGGGGCGTGGGATAAACCACATCAACTTCAGCGATCTTGAAAATGGAGAGGAGGAGGTGAGAGGAGATATCCTCGTGCTGTGAGTTGATGCGGGATTTGACGATCTTGAGAACATCGATGCATTCCTCCTGAAAAGTTAAATGGTGAATTTTTGACATGTTTTAGAGAGGTAACAAAGGCACTGATAAGATGATTGCAGTCGTGGTTGTGATTGTTTGCTTAATACTTATTGATACTCTTACATTGTTATAACGACGTTGACGACTTCATCATAATTAACTGGATGCTAATATTGTTGTATGAATGTGTTGGTCACATCTATCTTCATTTTTTTTGGTTTCACTCTTTTTTATTCATATCATACCTTCTCTCTATCAAGCAGACCATCCCCAGCTTCTCGCAGCATCTCCTGTTCTCGCGGCGGCACGCTCGCCGATATGATTACGTTCTCGTTGCTGATGTTGAACAATGTCAATGTGCAGTTTGTCTGGAAAGTTATCATGAAGATCCTCATTATTTGGCTCTTTACATTCTCCTTAATTAAATGCATCTGATATTTAAAAAAAAAATGAACAATCGCCTTTCTATAATGTCAACAGGAAATGCGGAGTCGAAAGTTTTGTGCGACCTATGTTAATTTTGGCAGAATTTTCTGAACTGAGCTCTCACCAAAATACTCATAATGATTTTTATTATTTTATTGAAACAATCTGAACAGCAACGTAAGGTCCAGTTGAAAACCAGATATGCTGATTTGGTGCAGCCGTGAGGTACACAATACTGTTAACAAAGTTTTTTTTCTTAGTATCGTAATCTTGGGTCAATTAGATTTATTTTCTTTTCTTTGTTTTTATTTAACACCTAACACAAGTTTGGACAGCTAGTATCTACGTTTCTTTGCGAGAAGTTTATATCTAGTGCCCAATGCTCCTCTGGAGTGTGATGATCTAAATTGTCAGCTTAAATACGTACGCCTTCGCTATGCACCGTGTACAGGTATTGCTGAAGTAGACGCACAGCATCCTCAGCTCCCAGGCCAGTGTGTGGCCGCAGCAGAGCTTCATCCACTGCGCTGAAGCCGAGGAGAAGGTACACTCCTTCTGGCAGCTTGTATTCACCTGGAAAATTGTAAAGATGATTAATGAAGGGTTATGTAAACTCCAGGGTATTGAAGGCGGAAAAGATAGCCAGTAGCCAAGTGCATATGCAAATCTGCAAAATAATTTGTATTCCGAAAATTTTTGAGGTTTACGTGCGAACATTTTTTACCAAATGGCAGTACACTAACAAGTTAGCCACATTCTGTATTCCTTATTATTTGATGTAACAGTGCATTTAATGGTGCTGCTGATTCTTATAAGAAGATATAGTTGAGCTTGCATTACTAAATTATATGTGATCTTTACTGCAAACAATAGAAGTGGCGATGTTTTAGGGCCACACAATTTGAAATACTGTCGTGCCAGCGCCAATAAGAAGAAGTGCAAATAATATGTAAAGTGTTAACGTTTAACAATACAATATGTAACTACAGACCAGCCGTCAAGAGGATGCTAACGAATATGTGTTTTGAGAATTTGATCCTTATTACAACTATACATGTTCAAACTGACAGGCACGCATTCTCTCAACGGAAGGACTGTACATATTAAATTACAGCTTACTCTTTCGTGACTGTGTATGTGTCTGGGTCGAGCCAAACAAAAGGTATTTGGCATCTTGTATTCCTTCATAAATCTTCAGTACTGTTATATACAAACGGCGCATTACAAAATAATATCCAAAACATTTTTACCTTTGGTCTTACCTGGATTAGGCCTCATGCAGATGAAAGACCCAGAGTAGCAGTAGCATCGTCCTCTATAGGCCTGATAGGCCGGTGCAGCATGGGAGTAGTGGGCCAGACGAGAAGAACAGGGAGCCCTGGGCACGCAGGCGACCTTGCAGGACACCTGGAGGGTAGCCTCGCAGACGCACAGGTCGGTGCACTCAGCCAGCTCGGCTGAACGGTACAGCTGGAACATGGATGGAGCCTTAGTAGTATTAAAGCTGAATGAGCTAGGTTTAATTTGATTGTGAGCGTTAAAGTAAGCAACTTAGAGGGCCTGTGATTCTCCATAGAAATGTATTCCCCTTTTTTTTCCTGAATAATGCTTCTAGAGCAATCATTATTTTTTCTCATAAAAACAAGATCTTCTGTAGACCCTGTTATTTACTTTTTTTCCGAAACTTATAGGTTATGAAAGTGACCCTCCAAAAATTACAAAAATACTTATTTTTTACCGCCGTGATTAGAGGACTACTAGACAAATTCGAAAAGTTTTTAACATAAAAGAAAATGATAGAAACCTAGAAATAATAATATAATAATAATACTTTCTTAAAATTTTCATGTAAAAAACAATTGAATACGATCAGTTTTCGAGGAGAAAAATGTACTCTGTGATGGAAGTGATTCCGGTCTGCTAAGTCTTGAATTGTGCAGGGAAAAAGGTCTCAGATAGTAATTCAACTACCTTCTATGTTAAGACTACTAACCCTTAGTTGATAAGTTTTTTTATTAATAATAATTATTGGATCAATATTGTCAAAAAAAGTAAGTTGTATATTTGAAAAAAAACTTATCAACTAAGGGTTAGTAGTCTTAACATAGAAGGTAGGTAGTTGAATTACTATCTGAGAACCTTTTCCCTGCACAATTCAAGACTTATCAGACCGAAATCACTTTATGAACTTTATGGCTTCCCTGGTAGCTCATTAACGGCAAATTGTGTATTAACTGCTCCCAAATTACCATGTTTATATATATATTATTTTTTTTACATTTTTATTTTTACATTCTTCCTTGACATAATCACGCTATTATTTGACATTATATACCTACAATTTAACTTCAACTCTTTATTAGTGGCTTTTGTGAACATGATAATTATTCAGAATAGGAAATTACATCCATTTTTGAAGTGTCTCAATTAGATTCTATAGTGCTAATGAACCACTAAAAAAATCACAAATTTTTTATTCAATCGTGCCATAAAAATGCATTTAAATTTGGCATTTCCAAATTTCGCGCGTAATTTGACGAAAACGGTGGACGCAGTGGTCGCCATATTGCTCTGTGGTCATGACGTCAGTTGGCTGTGTAAACAAATTTTAATGCAGTGACATTTTTTAAGTTGCCTCATTTTACAAAACCGTCCTCCATGGTATTATTTCAATAAAAAATACGTTGGTTACGAAAATAATAAAAAGACTATACGTAGATTAAACGTACGCTGATGGTTGACTGTCAACACTTTCTAAGTTTACATAGTTGTATGACTTAATAACATGGCGACTACTATCTAATGGTGTTATGAAACATATTAAAAAAGCTGAAACCTTTGAATTGAATTTAAAAATGTAGTTTGCTATTTTATGAACTAAAACTAACGTTTTCCGACTGCTTTTTGCCTAAGCTATCTCAATAATATATTTTTAGATTTTTTCTCATATAGAGTAAAACACCCTATTGTCACAGCTGTAATAGCAATCGCGTCATTTCGTTTTTATTTTTTATTCATTTATTCATCTTTATATAGATTATTTTCTATTTTGTGAATGTGAGAACGCTGTAGGCTTAGTGGACTGTACATTTGTTGACCATAATTATTTTGTTAAGTACCTGGTACTTGTTGAAAGACCTTCACTGTCCTCCCATACCTAATAATACTGTTATTTGAAAATATTGTAAAAACCAATTATTTTTAAAAGAGTAACCGTGGAATTTCTTGCCGGCTCTTCTCCATAGGAAACGACCAATTGGAACCGAGTACCTAGCTTCTGACGTTTCATAAGTGCCCATGTAGGTTTATGTATGTGAAATAAAATATTTTGAATTTGAACAATTAATAAATGAAATGAAATTACTCCTTCATCAGATAATATCTGTTGTGAAATGTACTTTAAACTAGCTGACCCATCAGACGTTGTCCTGTCTATATTTGATTCAATATGGTTTTCAGTTCATACAAAAATATATAAATAAAAAATGACGTTCAGTTTATCCCGAATTTGATAAATTTGCAGGATTTTTTCCAATGTTTCTTTCCATAAAACCTATTACTAACAATTTGAAACAAAACATCAAAACACCAAATCAGTACACCCGTTCTCAAGTAATACGCTTACCAACGAACAGGATTTCATTTTGATTTATGTAGTAATGTAGTTGGTGTGCCTAATAAATTAAATATCTATTGAAACAAAGATACTCACTCGTCGAGTCTCCCCCATCTTAATATACTGCGCCTGATCATCACTCTCCGGTTTCTTCACGATGCAGTACTTCGCAGGCTCCAGGGTCGTGGTTGGCTTCGGAGTGGTCGTCGTGGTGGTAGTCGTAGTGGTGGTAGTGGTAGTGGTGGTCGTGGTAGTGGTAGGAACCGTCGTGGTTTCCGTGGTAGTCTCGATGACTGGCTCGGAGATCTGGGCTACTTCGTTCGGGCCAACTGTCTGTTCCGACATTGTTGTTATTGGACTTAGCTCTTCGCGGTTTTCCTGGTTAAGGAAGAATTTTAACAGTTAGATAAGCATTGAGGGACTTTTTGTAACTAAGATACAGATAGTTCAACTCATCCGTGCGCACGGCCCTATGTGTGGGTAAGGCGATAAGGACACGTGTTGCTTGGACGACGACCGCCGCGTCACTGCAACACAAATTAAAGCTGTATAATTACAAGCGCACGCACACATGGCGCCGCGCGCACAGATGAGTTGAATTATCTGTAATCCTTGTGATTCTTGGTAAGATATTTCGTCATCACAAATTGGAAAATAGTTATTTCTTTGAAAAGAAGCTCGAGTATCGAATATGTAGGCTATTTTCACCCGTAAATAGCCTAAATATTCGACACAGGTGGTCAAGGTAGGCTCAATAATAGTTTGTCTTCTGCAGAAAGCATCCTGCTGTGGTAGGAGGAGAAAAATTGCTATCGTATTGGTAATTATTGATTTTAAATCTGTTACTTGTACAAATGAAACCTCTTTAGAGATTTAGAACAAGCATTAGTAACCTGCTTACTACATATTCTAGCGATTTAGGTATGTAATTTATGGAGATATCACGGTTTTTATTAGCGATCCGGAATTTTTGCGATCCAGTGTATTTATGCGACAAAATACTTACTAGTTTTCATTTAAAATTAAGGCTCACTAGACCATAGGACAGTGGTCAGCAAACTCATTAGTCAATAGAGCCAAATATCAATACTATAACGACAAAGATTTCTTATGAGAGCTAATCGTTTCTGTGTGTCCAAACTGCCTCAATACACTTTTCATCCTTAAAATTTCCATCCTCTTTCACTCCACAACGATTCCTAAAATTAACTTGCTAAGAAGTAGGATGCCTTCATCATCAGCATATCGGCTGGTAATAATATGATGAAGGCATCTTACTTATTAACAAGTTAACCATAGAAAACTTTGAAAGGTAAATTATAAATTTTCGATGTCCTGTTAATTTTTGGTGAAAATACTTCAGGAATAAATCTGAAATATAGTTTGTATTTCGAATACAACTGATATCTTGATTAATGACCGAAACCCCAACTCCTGCGCGTATTTACGCTCACTATATTGATATTTGTAGGGACAGTTAAAGGCCAAAGAGCCGCATGCCGCTCGCGAGCACTGACAAAAATATGAAACGAAAGCTTACCGGAGCAGTTTCAATCTGCGAGGTCCCTTGTTGCGTGGTATGCCTATGGTGGTGAGTGGTGGTACGATGGTAGATGGGAGACTCCGGTGCCACGGTGATGTACCTGATGCCGTTGTCAAACGGAGTGGTTGTCAGCAGGGGCCCATAGGTCTTCATGTGGTAGTCGCTTTGGGATTCCACTGTAATTTCATGGTCGTGAATTAGCTTCCGTATCGAAGCTCCTGCAGATAGGCGCGACGAGACACCGGTAGAACAATTTCCGTGGTTTTTTCATAGAAATTGTTTCACCAGAGTCGGGTCGCGTCTGTCTGCGGGAGCCTTCATGAGTATAAATAATGTTTTTTTTTCAATTGATTGAATTTAGTTTAATTCGACAAGTAAGAGTTATTTTGTTGGTTAATTTTGTAATTTTTTCGTGTTTACATTCAGCTTGTACCTATCAAACAATACTCAATACATTTATTGCTTCCACATGTGAAATTAGGTGGTAGGTTTTACAAAAATATGATCATTGTAGACACTGTCGGGCACAGCAAAGTAGAGGAGAGGGAGAGGGCTTTTTATTTTGACTACTTAGATGTTATTATTCTATTATCTAATAGCATTTAGATAATAGAAATTGTTTTAATTTATTTATAAATGTATTCCATTTTTGTTCTTTTTATATGATTTCAGGTAATTTATTAGACAATTTTAATTGACATGACTAGTGTACTTGTTGAGTGCATTTTTAAATTAGATCCTGGTAAGTTTAACCTATTTTTATGGCGTAATGTATATTTTGACTGCATGTCTTGTCGTGTAAAAGTGTTGGAAATTTCTAACGAATTTGCATATTTCTAGAATTTAAAGGCAGGGGAGGGTAAGTTTTTTATGTTCTTGGAAATGAGGTTTTAACTGTCGGTGTCGTCAATTATCAACTGTTCCATACAATATTTCAATAACTACTCGACCCAAATGTATGGAATGTCTGATTATTTTTTCGAGATTACTAATGGTGGTCCTATGGAGAAAATTCTTCAGTTTGCTGGTCCGTACCACAGCCTTAAATATGACCACACCTATCCGATACATGCTGAATATTTTTTACAAGATTTTATTTTTCCTACCCTGCTTACATAAGTCACATTATTTTATAATACCTTTTAGTTTGTAAATTGCAAAGCTTGTTGGTTGATTCGCACGAATTAACGCGCCCGGAACGGACGAACCTATATATTTTTTCTATAATCGATTCGCACGAAGGAGCTCGTGGCTAAGTAATAACTGCCGCACGGGTCGATCCGTCAGGTTAAGCTACGCTTGCCGGGGTTGGTCTGTGGATGGGTGACCATCTTTACGTACCGAGACTCCTCCGTGCCTCGGAAAGCACGTTAAGCCGTTGGTCCCGGCTTTCATTCGTGGATCTTTGACAATCGTTACGGGTCGTTAGAAGCCCGAAAGTCTGACAACCAGTCTTACCAAGGGGTATCGTATCACCCAATTACTGGGTTGTGGAGGTCAGATAGGCAGTCGCTCCATATAAAATACTGGTATTCAGCTGCATCCGGTTAGACTGGAAGCTGACCTCAACGTGATTGGGAAAAGGCTAGGTAAATTGGTTTGTTTCAATATTGAGTCTTTAGAAACCCCCTTTTTGCTATTGCGACCTATTGTGTTAGTCAGTTCATCATCTGCCTAGCCTATTCCCAACTACGTTGGGGTCAGCTTCCAGTCTAACCGGATGCAGCTGAATACCAGTATTTAACATGGAGCGACTTCCTATCTGACCCCCATAACCTAGTAACTGGGTAATACGATAAGACTGGTTAAGACTGGGTAAGACTGGTTGTCAGACTTTCAGTAACGACAATATATAACGACGTCCACGAATGACAGCCTGACCAACGGCTTAACGTGCTTTCCGAGGCACGGATGAGTCTCGGTATGTTAAGATGGTCACCAATCCACAGACCAACCCCTGTAAGCGTTGCTTAACCTAATGGATCAAACAGTGCGGCTGTTATTACTTAGCCACGAGCTCCTCAATTTTTTTATTGCACCCCAAATAAAGGAAAAGATAAACAACAGCATTATTCACTGCTAGAATGACCTTTTGGCGCTCGAATGACGTTGACAGAGTGGCGCTGTTGGTTAACATTTGTGCAATGGTTTTGTGAAATGTATTGAAAAAACAAGATGGCGTCAGTAGTTCCAATTTCGGCCACGCGCCAAAAGAACCTTGTAGTGCTATATGTTATATAATATAAAGAATGGGTTTGTAAAAAGGTTATTTCAGCTCACCAACGCAAGGATTGAGCCATAGCAGCCGCTGCCATCCGAGGCAGTCATAAAGCTGCGCGAAGTCAGTACCACGGCAGGCACAGGCTGCTCGAAGCTGCGTGCCCAGGACGGCCACCACTGCAGCTCGGCAGGCGGCTGGGGATCCAGCACAGCCTTGGGTCACGGCGTCTACGGCGCACCATTGTTCATAGTTCTCGAGGCGGATCCTGGAAATAATAATTTGATGTTATAAGGTGCAAGTTCAGTACATGACTCCAGGGTAGTTCTTTAATCTTACTGTTTCAGTGAGAATAATGAGATGACAGGTACAGGATGACAGGTCATGTACAATTCAATGATCGTTGCTTTTGTATCTTACTAACGTCAAAAACGCTGCAACACCAATTTTTATTCATGAATTATGATTGGGTTAGGAGTTGGGACTTTTATACGAATTTTGTAATGAACGATACAGTCCGATGTTTTAACAAATCGAATGTCTTTTAATGGGTTGTTATGACCCTCTAACTGACCTCCTGATTCAGAAATCATGAGGTTCAGTTGCTTCTAGTTTAGCCACTGCAAAAGATATACACGACCTTTTCAACGTCACCCCTTAACATCGGATAGATGAGATAAACATCCCAGTTTACTAGTAGGCAGGTACCCTAAAATATTTTATTTTAGCACAATGGGCGTGATTAATATGGTATACCCCTGCCAAATTACAGCTTTATAGAAACGGGTGTTTTTTTAGCTGCATGAGAAAAAGAAAGAAGAAGAAGAAATTTGGATGGTTTGACAGCTGTCAATGTCAAACTGTGTTGACATTTATGTTCAGTAAGGTTTGGCAATTCATAATGAATCGTTTGAATAGTCGACATCGGCTTTGCTTGCCATAACAAATAATATAATAGAATAGAAACCATATCTCTATGTAGTCTGTGCGTTTAACGCCAGAACAACGCTTCCAAAATGTGTGAAATTTATTTTGAAAAAAAAAAAAAAAAAATCTGTTCGTGAAGTTCATAGAGCACTTCGTCAATTTTACGGTCAATATAATCGGCCTAGTGAGCAAGCAATGCAATGAGGAAGGAGCTGCCATTACGGTGAATGGTGAACGCTATCAAGCCATGCTGACAGATTTTTTGTTTCCAAAAATTAATCAGTTAAACATCGACGACCTTTGGTTCCAACAAGACGTCGCAACTTGTCATACAGAGCGCTTAACCCTTTAACCATCAATTTATTGCAAAATCAATTTGGTGACAACTTTATTCCCAGAAGTGGTCCTGTTAACTGGCCCACTCGTTCGTGCGAATTAACGCCTCTCGATTACTTTTTATGGGGCTATCTTAAGTCATTGGTTTATGCCGACAAACCAGCAACTCTTGAAGCATTGCAAGCCAATATTCAAGCCACCATTGATGCCATACCGCCAGATTTATTGGAAAAAGCGCGCCCGGCGAGCGCCCGAAACTTAGCATAGGTACTGTGCGCATGCCTCGGAAGCTCGATAGAACTAGACTCTAATAATTAATATTACAGAAACAACACGACAACTCAGTGAAGGGTCCTCCTGCAGTGAATTATTCAGTGGTCCTTGGTTAGAGTCACTCAGTAACTAGATTAATTTTATGTCGACACCAAAATGTAATTTTAGTCTACCAAATAAAAAATCAGGGTATATTTATTTTAAATTAATTGACTTTTTATTACAATTTTATTTTACTTTTTGACATTATTCGAATCTATTGTAAGTCAATTATTTTTTTTAATATTATATTTGTTTTTTTATACTTATTAATTTCATCTGTGACAATATTAATTTCAAATGAATTGAACATTGAATATTTCCTAATTATATTACTTTATTTTTATAAATTATATTTGTGATATGGATTGTTACATTTCATTTGTGTGTGATCTTCATCATCATCATCATCAGCCTATAATGATCCCACTGCAGGGACACGGTCTCCTCTCAATGAGAGGGAGTGGGCTATAATCCAGCCTATACCTACCTACTGTTTACACTGCTGGGACATAAGCCTCCTCTGTGAGAGGAAGTGGGCCGTTAGCCATCACGCGTGCCCAGTGCGGATTGGTAGATGTCACATTTCTTCGAATTTTTGGTTCTAGGACATGCCGGTTTCCTCACGATGTTTTCCTTCTTCATGTGTGATCTTATTTACTTGAAATTAATATTGATTCTTCTTAATGATTGCTAGAGGTAAAATTTGCAAAGACGTATATTACAAATTATGTGATATTATTTATAATATAATTTTATTCGACTTTTTTATCGTTTTTTTTTTAAATTTCTATTTACTGCATTTATTCTCATGCTACTACTCATATTTTATGTTATTGTTGTGCCCGACAGGGTCCATGTGAACTATTTTATTATTATTAAGACCTTGTAAACACATGTGATATGCAATAAATATTTGAATTGAATTGAATAAGTATATACGATGATTCTACTTGAAATCAAAAGCCCGTAAATTATTATCAACACTCCAAAAAGGATGGCGATCGATTGAGTCACTGTCAAACAAGTCCATGCTGTTTACCGACTCCCGAGCCTTGTCAAAGCAGAGTACAGACCGTTCAATATAACTTGTCCCTTGCCGTCATGTTGGCACCAGCTTGTCAAGCTTAGTATCAATACGAATAGAGTTCAAAACGGCGACTGACAGAACAGTACTACCAATCGCGTGATCGCGTCACGGGTCAAGTTATAACGAACGCACTGTAATATAGCCGTACGAAAAGTGGGTACCTAGATTTCGTAATATAATTACAATATACCCGCACAGTAATTTATTTCGATGAATTCAAGTTAGAAATACCTACATACATTATGTAATGATGATGGTTACATTTTTGGTTTAATTATCTTCTGCTAAGGTTTTACCTATGTTGGGTCGGCTTCCAGTCTAACCGGATGCTGCTGAATACCATTATTTTACATGGAGCGACTTCCAGACCCCAGTAAATCGGTAATAACATACCCCATGGCAAGCATTTCTTGGTTTAATATTGTTTTTTCTAACGTGGGTATACAACTCTGCCTTACCCTTTAGGGAAAAAAGGAGTGGTGTTATGTTATTGTTGGTTTGTTGTTATGTGTTTTTCTTTATGTATAATTAGAATAACATCGGATTATATGTATTTGGGGGCACGGCAGTACCCCCGCCAAGTCGAGCAAAAACAGTTAAACAAAGGCGCAGCCGTACAATCCTTTTTTCTCGAATGTGTAAATTTATCTATGGAATCTTCTATAACATAACATCATGCCATGGTTCCCCGAAGGGTTGTGCAGAGGTGTACCTGTAAGGCCTGAAACTGCGTTAAGCGGGCGCCCGCGACGGGCAACCGTCGCGTGTCTACGCGCGTAGACACGCGGGTGGGCTCCGTGGGAACGCGACGGTCCCCGTCGCGGAGACCGGATTATTTTATTTACGCAGTGTCGCTAGTTCAATTTTAACGCGCACACCGCGCGTGCCCCCGCGACTAGTTCCGTCGCACGGAGGCGGGCCCCGTTGCGTGCGTGCGGGGCGCGCCTCCCCGTGACGGACGCCCGCGCAGATCCCCGCGACGGAGCACTTTTGTATGGAACCGCGCGGGCGCCCGTTTAACGCAGTTTCAAGGCCTAATAGGTACACCCACATTTCGCCAAGTCCCATGTAATAGGGGGCGAGCCTATTGCCATCAACCGGGCACAAATCCAGCCTCCGGGCTTCTACTGAGAAATTCCAGATAGAAAAAACCCAATAACGCTTTGCCCGACCCGGGAATCGAACCCAAGACCTCATGCTCAGCAGTAGCGCTTGCTACCACTAGACCAACGAGGCAGTCTCTCTTCTTAGTGTCGAGAGTCTTCTATACTTACTATTATATATTATAAAGAGGTAGAATTTGTTTGTTTGTTTGTATGTAGGGATAATCTTAGGAACTACCAGTAGGATTTGAAAAAATATTTTTGCATTTGACAGCTCAATTCTTGAAGAAGGTTGTAAGCTCGCGGACGAATTCGCGGGCTAGTAATAAATGTAATAACTATGGATTGCGTGAAATAATCAATATTAAGTATCAGTTAAATGTTTGATATAAATTTATGGCCTGAACCACAGGTTTTCATAAACCTTGATCAAGGCATATCTACATAATTTTACTTGAATAAATTGTATTTATTTTTATTATTTTTTTTTCAATTCTAATGAATAATTGAAACTAACACAATCCATACTTTCATACTAATATGATATTATCAATTCGAAAGCAGGTACCTAACTGTCTGTTTGTTTGTTACGTGTTCACGTCTAAACCAGATAAAACACGTCTAAACAGATTTCAATAAAATTTGGCAAGGAGATAGACGGCATGCTGTGGCAGGACATAGGGTACTTTTTATCTCAATAATAATCCTAAATGGCGTGATATAGGGGATTAAAGTTTGTATAGGAAACCCAGCATTTTGTAAGAAAAAAAATAAAGAATTACATTTTTCAGCTTTTTTTTTTAAATCACCCGCCAAGGGCGTAAAATAGGGATCCCCTATTTTACGCCCTACTTAAAAATTCACATGTATTTAATACTGTAATTTTTATGTACCTCTCTTTTAAGCTTCGTGCAGACTAGCGCGACGCGACAGGGCGACGCGACACCGGCTATCGTTATACCGTGAACTTTTCTTAGAAATTGTATTGTTCGAGTCGCGTCTCGCCGTCGCGTCGCGCTGGTCTGCACGAGCCTTTAAGCGATTTAAGTTAGTTTGCCGTGCCCAAATGGACACGGTGGGACTTTAGCGAGGGATTGGAAATATGGTTTGTCTGTTACCTTTTGATATATGCTTCGGCTGAACGGAGTTGGGTTATTACATGTAGAATACTTTTCATGTCGGTAGTACGTGGGATAATTTCCGACATTCACGCGGGCGAAGCGGGAAAAAGCTAGTAGTAATTTATAAAATGCCTACATACTACATACCTACCTATACAAATGTTGTTGTACTTTTTTTCAACAAGTCTTGTAAAATGTTTCAAACACATGTCGTGTATAAAACATGTATCATACATGATAAATGTTGCGATTAACAACAACAACATGTTTGCATGTACGAGTAGTTGTTGTTCAATTTTTGAAGTGAAAACTTCTTTAGCGGCGTTGTGCACTTTATTTGTGATGGGTAAAAAATGTTAAACTCGCGTCAGGACACGTGACCTGATCGAAAATTCGTAATACGGAAAAATGCACAATGATAATATTCCAGTTTTCCCGTTTTTTTTTTATTTTCGACAAATTTTCTATCAGTTTTATAAACCACAGTCTTTACAACTTGTTTTAGTTTTATAAGACAAATTACAACAGGAGACACAGCGTGTAGATTACAAGTTTTATACCTTGGTGTAAACGTAGCAATATCCGGCCTTCTTCCTCTATCAATTGTCTCATCAATCACAGTCATTACACCTACAGGCAGATAGTCGGATGTTTCAATCAGACCGACACCGCAAATGGAATGGGTACGACCGGCCTAATTCAGGGAGCCTCTGTTACGTAGAACATGTCTCCTGTATCGAGATCTGTGTAGGACGTTTTGTTTCTTGTTTGTTTGAACGCGCTAATTTCTAGAACTGCCTGATTTGCAAAAATCCTATTAGATTTTGATAGGCCAAATCTTAAGGACGGCTATAGGCTATTTAGCATCACGCTAGGTGCCAAGCAAAAAGAAAAACAGTCAGAAAGAACGCTACGCGAAATCGAAGAAATAGCGCGGGCGGGCGATGCGATGCGACGCGGTGGGAATTTGACCCTGTATATATATAGATCCATGCTTTAGTCGCTGTTAATTTCGGAAAACTCATAATTTTATAAAAGTGACGTTTGTTCTGCTTTGTCCTGTATAGTCTACGAATAAAAAAACTTCAAGGTAAAGGTTGAAATTATCTAACGTTCACATTATTCTTCAAGCAAAAATAGACTTTGACGTATATTATGATGTGCAAGTTACAGGCTCATTTTCATTGGTCGATAGCGCTCGCATGCGGGGTGCGGGAGAGAGATTTCTGTAACGCATGCCATAAGGCCTGCATGCAGGGAAGCGTTTTCATGAGGTAGTAGATAGAGCCCGCATGTGGGGTGCTGGAGATTTCTGTAAAGGATGTCATAGGGTGAATCGGGGAACCGTTTTTATGAGTCTATATAGGACGATTTCGATATACGGAGAACCATCACCGTACGTTTGACAGTTGCTTTGAAGGCTCATTTTCATTTGGTGTGAGTCTCCGCACGCTTTTTACTGTCCGGTGATTTTCATTAGTCGCTACGCCCGCTACGGGGATAGCCCGCAGACGGTGTACCGCCCGCGTTATCGGCATATGACTTTCATTAGTCGTTATCCCCCGCATGCTGCATACCGACCAAAGAAAATGAGAAATTAGAGTGGTAAATACAAGGTCGACTATAGATACATGATTACTTACACATATTGAAATTTTTATGGGTACAGTGTTTGAAATCCCTATCTATTATGATTATAATTATTAATTGTTACAATTAATTTGTTGTATTTATATAATATAGTCAGCAACTAAATATGTGCTAAATACAAGTAATAGTATTAATATTCGCTAATTACTTAGGTAGGTACTACTCCATTTATTCATGAATGATTACTATTAATTACTATAGTTATTTTAGCTGAATATTATCTATATATTGACTCATTACGTAAAAACTACTTTTAATTGTAACACAATCAAACAGAGTGGTTATAAATATTTTAATATTTGATTGTTGATATCGTTTGAAATCGATGAAATTATTGTATTATTGTAAAACTACACCATCTGATTGTAATATTTTGTACTTTAGAGGCATAAAGAACAGAGTGTAAAGTTCACTCATCCTCTATAGAAAAGGGAGGATTCTCCAACCAGACGGGTGCTGTAATATACACACATCAACACGGTCTAGGGATATTTCATACTCAATTAAATAACTCGAAAAGTACTGGCCCCATTGGAATCTTTTATACACCGATTTGTTTGTAATTTATCTCAGACTAATTCCAAATTAAAAATTTTGAAAATTCTTTTGTTTCGGTGGCATAAAAATGTCTTGATGTATAGGAGAGGGAATTTTCATTTGTGCGAAATTTAGAAAACAATACGAATTACGTTTAGTTACAGTTTTTTTTCATTTTTAAACGAAAGATAAAGTTAAAATTGAGGTATTGTAGTCATGCAACGCCGACATTTGACGAGGGCGGAGATGTTACGAGCTGTGGGAATGCTGGAAGCTGGATCTGTTCAGCGTAATGTTGCTGAGGCCATAGGGACCCATCAAAATGTAATTTCAAGATTGTGGACACGCTATCGTGCCACAGGTGAAGTAGCGGAGAGGCACCGGGGGCCAAGTCGCATCACTACCCCCAGACAAGACCGATTTTTGCAAATTACTGCGCGAGCTCAACCAAATGCAACGGCGACTCAATTGGTCCAAAGGCTGCGAGTGGAACACCAAGTGCTTGTGAGTGACCAAACTGTAAGAAGGCGACTGCATGAAAGCAATCTACGCTCTCGTAGACCACTCCGGGTCCCACCTTTACGGAGAGGCAATCGTGGACGACGATTAGAATGGGTTCGGAACCACGTGGACTGGGGCCGTGAGCAATGGTCCAATGTGCTGTTCACGGATGAATCCAGGTTCGGCTTCCATCCAGATTCACGAAAGACGCGTGTTTGGCGAGTTCCTGGACGATGGAGCCGTCTCCAGAACCCTCAGGAAGTTCACCCATACCAAGGAGGAACAATTATGGTTTGGGCAGGAATTCGTCTTGGAGGACGGACGGATCTCGTTTGGGTGCGGGGCAATATGACGGCAGAACGATACGTCCAACAGGTGCTGGGGCCCGTAATCTTGCCCCACAGAACACAAATGGGGCAAGATTTCCTGCTCATGCATGACAATGCCCGGGCACACACGGCGAGAACGGTAGCAGCTTGGTTACATACACATAATGTTAGGGCCTTAGACTGGCCTGCTCAATCGCCAGATCTAAATCCCATTGAGCATGCGTGGGTTATGCTGCAAAGAAGAGCTCTGAAGGAAGTTCCTGAAAATCTGGCTACAGAAGATCAACTTTTTGCGCACCTCAGAAGGACATGGGACAATATTCCGCAGCAAGACATTGACAACCTTGTTCTGAGCATGCCGAATCGTTGCCGATGTGTTATGAACATCATGGGCGCTTTCTCAGACTACTAAATTAAAGTTTATAAACACAAATTAAATGATTTTTCTATTTTTTTTCAGTTTTTACTCACAAATTAAAAGTTAATTCATATACGGTTTCCGTCTATGCTTCATTTTTTTTCCATAAAATCCTGAAATTTTAATCTAAGTACCTTAACCATTATTAAAAAATGGTAGAATATTAAATAACGTATCTTTTAAATATATACATGTCACATAAATAATTAACACATTGATAGTAATTCGCTTTTTTAAAAATATCCCTAGACCGTGTTGATGTGTGTATGTTAGTGGTAAATTCTGCTTGCGCGATGCAGGATTTTGCATGACGTCAGTGTGATACGTAGTTCACATGGCGATGTCGTTGACGCCACAGTTTCAGACATGTACTGGTAACAATTTTTTTTCACCTTTTTGATATTTTTGACAAGATTTCTGCAACTTGTTTTAGGTGTAAATGATAAACGAAACTAGTGGACACAACATTAAGACCCGATTTCACCAAACAATTCTTAACGAGCCATCAGCAAATGCTTTGTTAAAATTGACGTAGACGTCAAAAAGTTTTACGTTCTATGGAGGGATCTTAACAAGGCGTTGCTAAATCAAAAATCTAGCAGATATTATTTATTATCGAGTGAACAAAAACGACCGGTCTGACTTTTCATTCACTCTCGTTTTTATGCAACCAAATTAAAATGTCATGGCGTCTAAGCAAAACGTTCTATAAACAGTGTAATTCTCTATTAGTCGTTTTAAACGTCAAATTCGTAAAAATGTTTTCAAATGATTTTGTTTTGTGGTATTTTTTGCTGGCTGAGCTTGCTAACAATGAAACTAAGATATCATTGTAACACAGTGGTTTAATAAAGTACATTTTATTATAACACAAATTAACTTCATTTGTAAAACACAGGATGACAGAAACAACAGTTGCTAGGCAACAACTAAAGAAGACTACTCTTAATTCATAGTGGAACCTTTATGGTACTTACAACAATTTTTGATTCTTCTAAATTGTAATTTTTACTTATTTTGTGTGTTAAAATGTCGAAAAAAGTCGCCGACCCAATTACAGCGCTAGTGAAAAAGAAATTTTAATAGGACTCATTACAAAACATAAAAATGTAGTTGAAACAAAAAAACAGATGCAGTGACGATTGCTCATAAAAATGAGGGTTGGAAGGTGCTCTCTGTGATGATGGGGCGGTCTTATTACTAGTGGGAACCACTGTGAGATTTTACACTACGTTAGGTAACAAACATTTCTAATAATATTAAACATCATGGGTGGGTACCTACTTACGTAAGAAGTTGTAAGTCGAATCATAGGCATATTTTTATTACAATTCACATACCTAATAAGGCAATTTTAAGGTAGGTATTAACGGATTTGATGGATATTGAAGTTTATCTTCAATCATTTGCAAGACCTCTATATATATGTACAAGATTCCTTCGATAAACGAAACCTTGTCCTGAAATCTAGATCGTCATATTCTTCAAAATATAAGTCACGTCGATCTTTGTATGTTTTAGGACGTTGAACTTTATTGTCTAAGACCCGATTTCACCAAACAATTCTTAACGAGCCATCAGCAAATGCTCTGTTAAAATTGACGTAGACGTCAAAAAGTTTTACGTTCTATGGAGGGATCTTAACAAGGCGTTGCTAAATCAAACATTTATCTATTATCGAGTGAACAAAAACGACCGGTCTGACTTTTCATTCACTCTCGTTTTTATGCAACCAAATTAAAATGTCATGGCGTCTAAGCAAAACGTTCTATAAACAGTGTAATTCTCTATTAGTCGTTTTAAACGTCAAATTCGTAAAAATGTTTTCAAATGATTTTCTTTTGTGGTATTTTTTGCTGGCTGAGCTTGCTAACAATGAAACTAAGATATCATTGTAACACAGTGGTTTAATAAAGTACATTTTATTATAACACAAATTAACTTCATTTGTAAAACACAGGATGACAGAAACAACAGTTGCTAGGCAACAACTAAAGAAGACTACTCTTAATTCATAGTGGAACCTTTATGGTACTTACAACAATTTTTGATTCTTCTAAATTGTAATTTTTACTTATTTTGTGTGTTAAAATGTCGAAAAAAAGTCGCCGACCCAATTACAGCGCTAGTGAAAAATAAATTTTAATAGGACTCATTACAAAACATAAAAATGTAGTTGAAACAAAAAAACAGATGCAGTGACGATTGCTCATAAAAATGAGGGTTGGAAGGTGCTCTCTGTGATGATGGGGCGGTCTTATTACTAGTGGGAACCACTGTGAGCTTTTACACTACGTTAGGTAACAAACATTTCTAATAATATTAAACATCATGGGTGGGTACCTACTTACGTAAGAAGTTGTAAGTCGAATCATAGGCATATTTTTATTACAATTCACATACCTAATAAGGCAATTTTAAGGTAGGTATTAACGGATTTGATGAAGTTTATCTTCAATCATTTGCAAGACCTCTATATGTACAAGATTCCTTCGATAAACGAAACCTTGTCCTGAAATCTAGATCGTCATATTCTTCAAAATATAAGTCACGTCGATCTTTGTATGTTTTAGGACGTTGAACTTTATTGTCTAAAAGTTGTAAATTTTCTAAAATAGGTATCATCATTTCCGTGTTGAAAAATAAAATTTTACGCTGCTTCCATTTTATTTGACCAACTGAACCAATTGACAGCCGTTAAAAGCATTAACGGACCTTTGGAGCAGTGATTAAGTTTAACGCCTTGTTAAGAGGATTAACACTCGTTAGTACTTGGTGAAACACTCACTACGCTTAACGGGACGTTAAAACTAACTAACAGTGTATGGTGAAACTAGGTCTAAGAATGCATGTCATAAACCTTGGTGAAACTCGGAGTTAGAGGGCCCGGAAAACAAAGAGTGACAGGGGAGCGTAGTTTGCGTCGCTCAAAATGAATCGAGGCAATCACGTTTGCTGCACTTCGCGAGGATTCATTTTGCGTTCAGTGTGAAGCAAACCACAATATTGTATGGAACCAAATTTCGGCGACTTGTAAATTACCAAAATCAACAGCTTCTTAACCAAACTCAACCCGTCGAAGTAGTGTCCTGATAAACTATATCCAGTTAAGGGTATTTATTACTAACGACTATAGTATGTACAGTCGAACAAGGTAATTGGTATACAGGCAGCTAATTTGGAACTGTTTTCAAACAATGTAGTGAATGTGCTGAGTAGTCAAGCCTTTTACATCACTCTTATAAAAAGTGTGTCGTAAGTGTAAAAAGTTATAACACACACAATTAAAATGAATATTGACAGTAGGTATAGTGGGAAGATAAATATTTTTGCCAAATATTTGACCTCACCATATAAATTATAACGCACACAATTAAAATTAATATTGACAGTGTAGTGGGATGATAAAGATTTTTACCGAAGATTTAAATCGTTAAATTTGCGCTCACCATACGAAGTCGCGCGAATAAGTGTCCATACTCAGAAAAATGAGCTCGCAGAATAATAATATCGATTCCATAACAATCAAGTCAAGTCTCTGCGACTTTATGTGTATCAGAGATTTCAAAATGAAGAAACGCTACCATCTTTTGACGTTTGGCGCGGTAGGGCGAATCTACGATTTAAATCTTTATTTTTGCCTGTATACCAAACTTTTTGTTCAGCCGTACTTATCAACATCCGAGGCACATTAAATTATGCTATCTCAGCGTCTCCATTTTGCTTCCATTTTCGAAGCTAATGCACTTTTTACGTGTTCAGAAACATAGATAATCGTTGATTTAAATTTACGTTAATGTTTGATATGGATGGTCGTGAATTATGCATTGATTTTGTTTTGGTCGGCTTAGGCCCGAGTTCACCAACTACAACGAAATTATTGATTACGTAACCGTTCTGTTAGAATTAAACAGTGGCTAAACAAGCCGCGCTTTTTTCGTGTTCATTTATTTATGATTGAATGATCGAATCGTATGACAATATTTTGTGAATGTAGAATGTCAACGTCAATCAATTTTCATTGTCAAACTCACAGAGTACATTTTTAAATAGGCTTTAACCTATTTAAAAATGTAAATGTAATGTAGTGACGTCTATAACGTCACTCGAGTCATTTGTCGGGATATATGGCGTATGGCGCCATCTGGTGCTTTGTGCAAGGTACTTTCGCACTAGGCTTTTCTTACATATTTTTTTTGTTATTACAAAAATCTGTTTTTATTTTTGATCTTTTAATGTTTGGTTAGAATAGCGATTGTTTTCATTTTATAGGCTATGCAATTAAATGCGGCATGAGTGTTTTAATGTAACATGTTATGTTCATCATCATCATCATCATCATTTCAGCCGAAAGACGTCCACTGCTGGACATAGGCCTCCCCCAAGCACCGCCAGTGCGACAAGTTCTGTGCTTCCTCATCCCGTGAATTACTGCGGCCTTCACAACGTCATCGGTCCACCTTGTAGGAAGTCTTCAAACGCTACTTCGGTACGCGGTAGTTAGTCCAGAACCTTTCGGCCCTATCGGGAATCAGTTCGCTGTGTGTTTAGATAGTGAATCGTAAAAGACTCATTGGTGATACTAAATGTTGGTGATTTCTGGACGGGTCTATCTGTCATAATATTGATGCTCTGAAATTTATTTGGCATAACACACTTGGCATAATCTTCTTTAAACGAATATTTTAAAGACATAAAAATTGTTTAATTATAATTTTTGTTTAGCCGAATGTTTTTATATGTTCAAATTTACAATGGCATACATGTAATATGGCAGAATTTTATTTGGAATAATTTTATTAGGCATATTGCCATTTCTATAAAACAGCATTTTTAATCTCAAATTAAATTAAAATATTGTCTGAAAAAGTCAATAAGTACTACAAAAGTTATTGACAGAAACGAATCGCTGCAAAACCGACTCCACGTAGTCTTGTCTGCCCTACCCCTAGAGTGTAATTTAAACCACGTAGGCGCGGAGGAGCGAGGTGGCCCGCGAGCTGAGGAGCAGGTGGTGTGCGTTAAAACCATCTGCGACGATAAGCTCGCGTGGGATCGCCGGAGCCCTGCAATGTTGGAGCCGTGACAGAAACCATGCCTGCTGCGTGTTGCATGCTCGCTTGTATGCTGCATGCATGGTGTATTCTTGTTTGCATGTTTGTGTGAAGTTTCTGCGATATGATGGTTCTGCTTTTTAATTATTATGAATTTGAAATGTATGCCTAAATATGATTCTGACTTACAAAATTACGAGTTTTGAATAAAATACGAGGTTTAAATGAGTGTATGAACGATTTTCCGCGAAATGAAGTATATGCTATTTGCTGCTATGCAAAATAATATTATGACATAAAAAGTTCTGCTATAAAAGGTAGACCTTTTCTGGACAGTTTGTCCTTATCTCCGATGTAGCGTATGGGGAGGGTTAGACGATTGCCCTCGGTGCATAAGGAGCAATGCTTTGGTATCGCAGCTGGAACGTACCTGTGTTCATCCTGTAGGTACTACTGTTTACTACGCCCTTGGCATGTTCCAGGAGAAACACGTTCTTTACTCAGGCTAGATTCGTAACAATCCACCTTTGTTAAGTTTCGAAGTCTAGCTAAACCATTTCCTAAACCTTTACTCGGTTTGTAATACATTTATCCGACATCAACATCTTACTTCCAGAAAGTTCCTATTGACTAACATACGCATGAAATACCAACCTGCACTCCGGTTCTTCCCTGCAGGCGTGCGCAAGAGTATGGCAGGCCGGTAGAGGAGAACCAACAGCAGGTCGCTGGGCACACGATGGATGGAGACGCTCCTGGGCGTTCATGCACGAGTCCTCACGGTTGTCGGTTTTCCTGCAGTGATGAGGAAGATTAGTAAAAGGTGATGGAATTGTTGGAGAAGATAATAATGAGCAGAGTGAAGAGGGTGATGATGGTTAAATTGGTAAATCAAAAATTTTAGGTTATGTGAGATCAGTGATACTGAAAGGGGGAAAATCAGAAGTAGAAAATAGTCCACAGAAAGAGTCAAATAGAGATTCACAACAGAAACTGAAGAGACGAGCAGAAAAAGGATTCAGATCATAGCTAAGAATAACAATGGAAATTGGGATGGTGGTATAATTTGAAGAATAACTATGGATATAAGACACATTACTAAATAATCACATATTCCTGAAAACGAATACGACACAATTTACAAATTAACATTGTTAACGTAACAGTAGAATTATTTACAAACTTTAATACTCACTTGCAAAGACAGAAAGCGATCTCCGTATTCCAATGCACGCCCGTCTTCCTATAGAACCCCCTCAGCGCCGCCATACATCCTTCCCTGTCACAGTCGGTTGTATGGCACTTCTGTAGCACCGGCGTCAGTGACGTCACGCACTCGCTGTCCTTGATGCAAGCGTCCAGGGCCACGTGGCACGTCGACTGCAGGGCCACCTTCTCATCACCTGATTTACCGTTCTCTTTGCCAATCCTCTCTGTTGGTTGTTGTCATGTGTTAGTTGATGTGGTGTCAGATATGTTGGTAGATGTTGTTGGTGTTGAAAATGATTTGAGATAAGAAGGTACAAGTTATCCCGAAGTAGATTATATGCCGTAGATAAGGAAGGTTTACATTCTGAAATGATTATATAGTTAGATCGAAAGTAAAGACTTTTCTTAAACTAGGCCATCGATATCCTTTCACCTAAAATATGCCAATCATTCCGGAAACCTGAGTAATTACTTTGTGAATCAACTTTTGCTTCCAAAGAGACTGAACACAAAATTGTTTAGAGTTTTGGTACTTTATTTAAATAGGATTTCGGGTAATTTGGAAAGTTTATGCTGTTTGATGAACTTTAACGTTTTATACGAAATGCCAATCAATTTTAGAAACATATCGTTCATTACCATCGTTATTAGTTCGCGTTTTAAGCCGGATTAAGTTACTCTCGCAATTATAGTTTGTGCTTCAATTATGTTATTAATGTATCAGATTATTTAACTTACACAGGATTAGTTGAAATTAGTTTTAGTTTAACCAAAATCACGTAAATAACTATTTCAGGAATTGCTCTTCCGAAATACCTATATTATGAAACGTTTAAATTAAATAGTGCTTCAAATACGCAGCTCATTAAAACGAAATATTCAGTGTTAAATAAATAAATATATAGTAAAAAATAAACAAACGAATAAATTATTAATAATATAACAGAAAATAACAAAAACGTCATATCGGAGTGTGAATAATATGCTCATGCTTATATAAATATAATTTACACCTTGTGGATAAAAATTCATAGTAATAATATGGAACATATGTGTGAGATCGACAAAAAAATTACGTGTCGTGAATAAAACACGATGAATTGCCAATGAAATCGATAATCTGTATGAAGATCGTACGTTAAATACAAGCGGTAATCTCAATAAATCGGACATGCTTTCAAATTACGGAACTCGTAGTGAGGCAAAAACTCCATGAGATATCTGTGCCGGTTTAAAGTTAAATATGAATAGAATATTTAATGGATACATGCATAGTGGATCACCGTGTACGACTATAGATAAATAACAGTTATTTTCCGAATATATCCGAACTACACCCGATGGATGAGAACAGTAATGTCCGTGGTAGATGAATCTTGAGCGCAATTTGCAAAGCTTCGCGGAGGTTTTCGTATCCAAGTGACTTCGCTAAATCGCTCCTTTACAAACTAGATTCTCTACAATTTTTCGGATTAGGATAGGAAGCACACGAGGGCTCTAAAGCTCTATATCCCTTCTAGTCATTATCTCTACGCAAAGCTTTACTTTGTGTTCTGTTAGATAATCTATCGTTTACTATAAAATTTGTGGAGGATCTAAACTAAAGTGCTCGGATTACGGGGGACGAAATAATAAAGGGATAAGAGAGCACTCAGAAAATACATGTAGGTGCTAAAGAAATGAATCAGATCACCCATGTCTCGATGGTTTCCTAAAACCGTCTAGTTTTGTACACTTTTGAAGCTCGAAGTGATGTGACTTACGATATCTATGGTTAGTTGTACTGTCTGTTACAAATATGTGTTTCTTTTTATTTTGTACCACCTATAGTTTTTTGGTTACGTCAACTAATCTTTTTATACCTCTTATAATGACTTGTTCAAAAGTAATATAAGAATCAAATAGAAAGTGTGGGTTATCGTAAACAGGAAAAAGATTAGTCAACGCATTGAAAATACCAACGCCATACGTACGGTTTTCATCAATGTATCCTGGTCCGTAGACAGTCTTGGTCGCGTACAAGGGGTCCTCACTCCCCCCTGGTTCATGGTTCCAGCGGTGGTAATGGTGCCCGTGCGGGTTGTAGTGCGGGCTCGCATAACGGTGGATGTGCGTCATAATTTTGTCCGGAGCAATCAGGTTCCCATCATGTGTTATTGACATACCGCCGATCCACGAAGTCACACCGGTCCCGTTTCGATTCGCGATCCTTCCGTCCGACATCAGCTTTACTGGAATGTCATCGATCGAATCGCTTAGCTGTGGCAAGCTCGACGATCGAGCCATAGCGCGACGGGACTCCGAAATGAGAACATCAGAGGCGATCGCGCCGGTCGATCGACGGACATCGATATTAAAAAAACTGACCCTACTGACGGTAAATATAAAAATGACAATCCAATACAATAAACAACGATATTTGAAAACGTTACGACATTAAACGGGCAAAAATTAAAATTTTAACGATTTAGAAAATGTCCCGGTAAAAGAATGAGATTAGCAAAGCCTCCCCGGTTGGCAGTCCCGCTCGAACTATTTATCAAAGCCAGTCTATGCCGCGCAGTAACCATAGAGATCGTAGAAAAATAGGAGATGCAGAAAGAAAACATGCAGACATGCCCATTGCAAGAGATGCCAAAATAGACTATCAGTACGTGTTAAACTATCTCACGAATGAAAGTCTAAAATGGCGTTAAAAGGAAAAGGAGAGCAACAATCTAAAAAGCATGCAGGCATAAAGTAGGAGCGGATGTTCATTAAATATTTATTAAATCGTTAAGGAGAATTAAGCTAACTCCGCAGTCACTTTGTAGCTAATTGAAATACTATCGAAAACCTTATTATTAAAATTGGGTCAGCCTTCACTAAGTTTAAATTTCCAAGAAAATTCTAGTTTCAAATTGTTAAGCTGTGTTTTGTTTTAAAAAAAGCTGAGAAGTTCATTTGAATCTTTCTAAATTGTGAGATTTCGTGTAAAATTTTATAAAACCGCTAGAAATATAATTAATTAAAAAGATTTAAAATCTTTGCTAGAGTGTATCGGCAGCTATTTTTATTTGGTAGATTTGATGGTTGGCACGTATAGCCACGCTCCTACCTTACGAAGCGTAGTGCGAAGCGTGCAGTGCGAGAGGCGACGGAATCCGACAGACACATAGAAAGAGAGAAGATGAAGAGAGGGTGCGGCGGCGGCTCACCGTGGCGGGGCCGAGGGGGGCGCGGGGAGAGGAGGGCGGCGCGCAGGAGGCTGGCGGCGGCGGCACGGGTCATCAGCCGCGTGCCATTCTCGGTGAGCAGCAGGATGGTACCGTCGGGAGCAGCGTAGCGTGTGAGCGCAGGCGTGCGCGCAGTCGGCCGGCGGGGCGCTTCGAACAGCGCCCGAACCGACGGCGGGCAATCGCCCCACGCCGCCGCTGCCCCACAACCACGTTACCAACAAACACTACCACCACCACCTCTGCTCGCTCACCCACCGCACTACGAACACCCTCAAGGGAGTTCACTCCCTTGAGAGTACTCAAGAAATCAGGTAGACGTGACTAGGGTTGTGTGTGCCGCCCCGAAAGACGATACTGTCAAAAGACCGGTCACCGAAGGCCGAAGGTGTTGGAAGCCAAGAGTTAAGGTAACTGCGGGCATTTGTACGGTGTGTGGTCAGGAGTACACTAAAAAGAAGCTAGTGTCCAGTGAAACATAAAGTTGAAACAGCCTTGTGTGGTAAAGTAGTGATCTAAGTCAATCCTAAGGCCTATGCATCTAAATTGTGTTGAAATAAAATAGGCACGTATAACAAAGTAATGGAAAACGAAATCAAATACGTAAAACAACTAAGGTAACACGTTGACGGCTATTTGAAAGTGAGTCTAGTACTCCTTCAGAAGCATTTTATAGTGTAGTGTTATTGTTTTGTAGTTATTTATGTATTGTTTTATACTGTACGCTTTGTAAACCCGTGTCGTATGATTTGAAAACAATATTCTTTTTAGTATAATTGCTTAAATTAATATAATATCTATAGAACACATAATGATGTTGATGGTGTCCCGCAAGTTGGATCTTAGGACCAGTGTTTATACATACATACATCAAGATAGATTTTTGATAAGTGTCACTTATATTACGCGTGTACCTATGCGTTGCCATATTACACACTTAAAGCTATTGCTAATTAATTTCATATTAGTAAGTTCGCGAGTTCTGAGTGAAAACTTATACCAATAAAAAAATATATAGAATTAACCAAGAACATGTTAATATTTACATAAACGTTTATGAAAATATACAGGATGGCTTTTCAACCACAGCTTTGTAAATCATTAATAGAACAAAACGGAATTAATATTGCAACCACAACAACACTGTTGTCTTCACAAAAAAATAGAAACTACCCGCTTTTATATTAACCGGAGACCCAACAAAATGGCGGAATACAACGTTTACAGGCGTGTCGTTTTCAGATTACCTCGAATACAACAATACAGTTTGAAAGGTATTTTTCACCGAACTCCCCGACCCGGTTATTTTCCCAAGCTTGGTAGCTAGAGTAATTTGAACAGTTGTATGTTCCCACGCACCTACTAAAAGGTCTCTAGGTAATTTTTTTAACTTCGGACAAACAGACCCAGTATTTTTCAATTTCAAAAATTCCAAAACATTTATTTAAATTACAATGTTTTTTCTATGGTAATTTCAAAAGTTGTTTTCCTTTTAATTTATCTTGGAAAATGTAATTGTCATTCGAATTGATTAACGTAGAACGAAAAGTTTCAAGTCGAACCGGAGATGAAAAAGAAGTATGAAAAGTTTTAAATCTAAATCAAGGAAGACTGTCAGGTATGCAAATATGTTTGGGGAAAATTAATAGTATCAATACTGAGATTGTTATACAAGCCAATTCATCTTCTTTATATTATTTAACGAAAATATTATATTTAAAAACGTATCCACGTTTACGATAAAGGTTATTCCAGTCTTAATTTATAGGAAGTGTAAGAAACTCAAGCAGACAGCACTGACAATAAAGGATTAGACTCTTTTTCCGTTTCCATGTCGTTACGAGTTCATTATTCGCCCGTTAGTACACCCCGTGTACCATCGAAGAAGTTCATATCTATACACCGTAATAACTATTTTTGATTGCAGCGCTCGGCCGCTATAGAACCGGGGCGGGAACAGATGTTATAGTCATCGTGTTCACGGGATTTTATTTTCAAACTGCTTAGATATGAAGTTTGCCCGGATATTGCCCGAAAAGCGACCACTGCATAGACACAGAGTTTGGGACATAGGGCTGGCCGAGAGGGAAATAAGGTTGATGTTTACTGGAATTGCACTTCAATATTGGTTCACAAGAGCAGAGTTGGTTTACATGGTCATATTGGTGTATTAGAACTGATAAGACAATGTAATTGTGTAATAAGTCAATCATATTTAAATTACACAATGCCATTTAAAAACTAGGAGTTACACATTTCTGTTTCGGTTCTCCTTCAAAGAATTAATCAATTCATTAATATGAGAATTTTAATTGTAGCCAGTCTAAAAGTATTTCTAGTATTTATTTAACTATTTATGTACACACAAGAAAAGAGAAACAGAAAAATACGACATAAAATACAATGGTGATGCTTATTTCTAAAGAAATCTCTTCCATCATACTTGCGATAAGACAGAGGATAAAAAGAGACATGTAGACACCGTGTGTAAGAGTAGAAGAGAAAATAAAATAAATAACATTAAAAAAAACTATTCACTTAGTTCATTCTACGATATTTTAATTGCTTCTCTTTAATTTCACATTGTTCTGCTATCACGTGATGAAAATTACCCCTTGCAACAGGTAGCATAATCTCGTTAAATGTCACTACAATATCTCTTGTCTATGAGAACACCTTCCCAGAATCCATTTGACGGTCGTTTAGGACAAAGGTTATCCGTTAGACGACAGAGATGCCTAGTCCATTAGCATTGCAATTAAACGACTGTCAAGTGCACGTTCCTTGTTAACATGTGAAACAGCGTTGCGTTCGTAACTAGGGTTAGCTGGAGTCCTGGTTTGCTTCACCTAATGGTGCATTGAGATTGAAAACGATGGAAGGCTATTGGAATATACTCTGCATCTCTTAGAAAGTATTATTTATTGCCCATACGTAAAACAAATATGGTCTAATAGATCAAACTAACATATATATATATCAACCTAAGCAGAGAAATCGATAAACCTATCCACCCTATTCAAGAAATTTACTAAGTGAAGTAAACATCGAACGCTCATGTACTAATATTTCATAGTAAGTCGAATAACCAGTCCTAAAATCCAGGTATTTACAAATCACAAAATGATGTCGATTTTCGATCATATTGACTTAAATATCATAGTTTCACAGGGCATAACCCTCGGCCCACTGTTGTTTCAAACTTTCTACAAACTGCTTCTGGTACTAACAAAATGATCTGTATCTTTGTTTCAACGTTAGTTTTACTGTTTTATAGTTTGTTTACTTTGGTTCTACCGAATTTGTTTTATTATTTGAGTCATCTGGGATAGAATTTCAATATTGGTCGTAGTTGATAATTGAGTTCTAAGTGTAATTGCTATTGTTCAATGAATTTATGACACTGTATAGTTCTGATTTTTTCTGTTAAACTTATGTAACCCAATAACTTAAAACAAACGACGTCACTAATGATATTTTAATGCTCCACCTAGACTTAAGCATTAAAATTCATAATATTCAGCTCTAACCATCGTTAACCTAAAAAAACTGTCAAGTCTACTGTCACTTTATGTCCTTCTAGACCTTATCAGTCGCCATTACAATACATATTAGAGTGACAAGTACTAAATTATTCAGTTTCCAAATATTATTTGTACCTGATTTAGGTATGACAGGGTCACATAATGTACTTACTTGTTTACCTTCGTAATTTGAGTGTCGGTTGAGGGTCGCTATAAGTGAAGGGTGGTGATAATTTTGTTTTGGGGAGTATTTCTTATAGTCTTCTGGTTATATTAAAATATTATCTTCAGGATGATATTGGTGCTGCCACGTTTTTGTAGTGCATCGGCGATGTTTGTGCTGTTTCAAACTGATGGCTTTCATCGTTTGCAAAAGGACGGACCTGATCTGCAGAATGTGTGGCAGCCGCAACGAAATCTTGAAGACTGTAGTAGCAGATACGTAGGATCTCATCGCTGCTTTGAATGTCCTTTGTTAAGTCAGTCATATAAACTTAATTTCCATTTTTGTAAGCTTGATAAAACGTATATTATCATGAAATTTGTATTTCTTTAAATATTTTTATATTTTAGGTATTTATTTTGACAGTAAGTCTAGAATAGAAAAGAATATTATTTGTGGTTGCTACAAGTATTTACAAATATGTAAAGTTGCTCAAATTTAAGAAAGGTGTCTCTGCAACATAGTCATTGGGTGTACAATCTATCTATATATAAAGATTAATTACCGTGCGTTAGTTTCGCAAAAAACTCGAAAATGGCTCAACCGATTCTGATGAAACCAAATTAAATCTAATAACACCATCGAAGAACTTTGAGTAAATAATTATAACCTAAATTATACCATGACCCTATGTGACGGGTTTCCGCAGGATATGAACACGCTTATTTAAAAAATAACCTAACAAAACAATGGAACTTCGAAGATAGTTAACATCAAAAACAGTCAGAAACAAGTAGCAAACTAAAACAGTAATCCACAATCATTATTGAAGTAAAATGAAAAAAAACTGGGAAACTCCCTGTCAAAGGCAAAAGAAATCTTCAAAAAGGTTTACTTTAGGGTGAGACCTCAAAGTGGTTGGGACAAAGGACGATGAATGGGCCCCTTTGTTTCCATATTGTGGGGGCCCTTGACTTATCCGAAATGAATATTCGATTGAAGTTATTGGTCCTTCGCGCCGCACACTTATGGTGCGCGGCGTGAAAGCTGGTGACCTGACGTTGTGACGTGGGACGTGACATCTACATATTATATTGTTGGGAGACTTTGATGGTGGTTCACTTTATGTGGTTGTGGTGTTATTGTGGAATGTACAATTGGATATTTGGTAACTGCAGTAGCCAGTTAGTCACTCACCTGATTCCTGAATTTAACATTATTTTTATCAATAGCAGTCCACTTATTTAACTATCTACTGTCTGGTCCTCCAAGGCAATGGAAATGCAAAGCGGGTTGTGTAATATTACTGGCATTTTTACTGAACTTGTTTTTTGTCTTTTTGACGCAGCCGTGAACTTTCCTGCAAAATTCTTACATCTCACTTTATACTTAGTTTTTTTTTATCTGCTGTATATTATGTTGTGTGCATTTCAGTCTATGTTAAATAAATGTATTATCTTTCTTTATATTTTACTAGTATGTATGGTTTACGCAGATACTCGTAAAACTGGCCCAGAATCCGTGGAGAATTTCACCGACGGATTCTCGGCCAGTTTGTAACATGATGATGAACACAAACATGAAAATAGCCAGACACCGTTTCCAACCAGTTCCTCATTGCGAACAGTTGGGCACATTGGCTCGGCTAATATATGCTGCTCAGTAAGTTGCTCACAGTAAGTCTTTTGCAATTTGTAGGTTAAGAGCTAGCCCAAAATACCACAGTACCAGTCATAAAACACTGGAAGAACCTATTGTGTTGTTTGAAATTGCGGTTCGTATCTTATTCTAGGTGCATTGTCTTCACATATAATTATATAATTAGTGTATACAAGATATATTGATTTTTTTAAAAGAGTAACGGTGGAGTTTCTTGCCCATTCTTCTCCATACGAAAACTACCTTTGGGAATGGGCGACTAGAATCAGTTGTTATTATTTTTTGTAAAGTTTGACGTTCAAAAGTGCCTTTTTTGTGCCTAATTGAAATAAATTATTTGACTTTGACTTTGGTATATTTGGATCATACGAGTTTTTTTGGCTTTTACAAGGAAAGCCGACACAATTTATTTAAAAAAATAATATAAAAATTAATGTTCGTCTACCTATTCAGATTGGACAGACAGTTAGAACTTTTTATGAACTGTTTGAATCATAGATATGATTTAGGTTTGAATGTAACGCTTTACTTTTGTATAACTTTATATCTAGTATGTGTAGTATTTTATTCAAAGAGCATCGTCTTTCAATCCATCTTGAACTATGTTGATACTTTGGAAATTCTTTCACCAATAATACTAGTTCTAATTATCTTATTATAATTACACCCACAATAAAACGGGATCGTCTAAATTCATAAAATAAGAGAAACTACTATAAAAGCTAAAATATTACATTTCAATTTCAACACTAATAAGAAATTCAGATCTCCAACAAAACAATAGAAAACGTTTACTTCCATAACATTTCTAAATTCGACGCCGGCCCCCGGACTATACCGGCGGCTCCAGAACTATACGGCGGCAGACAAAGGAAATGATTTCCCTGTAACTGAAATTTGTTGTGTGCGAATGTTGCTGAAATGAATTGCTAACTGAGTGGAAACAAACAGCTGTTTATTCGACCGTTTAGTTTCTGTTGACTATGGGAAAACGTGGTTTATGACGTAAACGGGCTATATTAGGCCTTCATGAAAAATAGCATTAAAATCCTAACTATTAGTAAATAAGAAAGTGAGTTTGTTTGTTTGTTTCGTTTTCACGCTAAAACGGCTGAACGGATTTGGATGAAATTTGGCACATGGGTAGACCATGACCTGGGTTAGGACATAGGATACTTTTAATCCTAATATTCTCACGGATCGAGACTTATGCGGGTGAAACTGCGGGCCGCAGCTAGTCTATACTAATATTATAAAGAGGAAAGAATTGATTGTTTGTTTGAATTGAATAGGCTCCAAAACTACTGGACCGATTTGAAAAAATCTTTTACCATTAGAATGCTTGGTTTTCAGGGAGTAACATAGGCTACTTTTTATCCCGGGAAAAATAAATGGTCCCGCGGTAAAGACCACGGGAGCGAAGCCGCGGGCAAAGTGCTAGTAGGAAATAAGAAAGACCAAAGCTTCGTGCAGGCTGGTGCGACGCGACTCTTACAAAACAATTTCTAAGAAACCTTCACGGTAGAACAATTACCGGTGTGACAAGTCGCGCCAGTCTGCATGAGGCTTAAAGTGTGATCAAGTTGAAGACGTCAATAAGACAATAAATTAATCTGCGTATATCTAATGCCGTTCCCATTCTGCATAAGTCACCATAGCTAAAATGCAATCAAATAAATACCCAATGGTTTAGTCCCTATAAAGTGCAGTGGTGGCCCAGTGTAACGACTTACGAGTCCTGGTCATGGGTTCGAACTCAGGCGCTTAATTTTTTGTAAATAATTTCACCACCACTGCTCTCAAAACGGTGAAGGAAAACATCGTGAGGAAACCGGTATGTCCTGGAACCAAAAATTCGAAGACATGTGACATCTACCAACCCACACTGGGCCCGCGTTAGATTACAGCACACTCCCTCTCGAAGAGATGAGGTCTGAGTCCTAGCAGGTGGGAATATTATAGGCTCATTACGTTATGGGATCTTGGAGCTTTAGTCTCAAATCCTAAACGTTTATCTTATAAAAACAGTCACAGAATTGTAGTTCAAAAACCAAAGAAGTTCTTTGTCCCAAACTTGGAAAACAAAACCGAGTTTTGTTCTTGTTCTCAGCAAGACTAAGAAAACATATTTAAGACTAATACATGAATGTATGTATAAGAGTAACAAAAACATACTTTCGGGATGTTTGACGAAGTTGGATAATATATTATTAACATAAATATTTTCTTATTAGATGTGTTTATCTACAGAAATGGAAGAACTGTGATCAAACAGACTAAGAATGTGTGGGTGGATTAGGAATTGAAAATACTTTGTATTTCTGAGAAATATGTCGATACCAAAATACATATATGAGAGTGGATCTAATAAGATTTCACATTCTTTTGAGTTATTCTTGCTTACTTATTTATTTCAGTGAAAATATTTATTCTTGAGTATAATTATGACACTTCATCATCTGCCTAGCCTTTTCCCAACTACGTTGGGGTCAGCTTCCAGTCTAACCGGATGCAGCTGAATACCAGTATTTTATATGGAGCGACTGCCTATCTGACCTCCACAACCCAGTAATTGGGTGATACGATACCCCTTGGTAAGACTGGTTGTCAGACTTTCGGGCTTCTGAAGACCCGTAACGACTGTCAAAGATCCACGAATGACAGCCGGGACCAACGGCTTAACGTGCTTTCCGAGGCACGTAGGAGTCTCGGTACGTAAAGATGGTCACCCATCCACAGACCAACCCCGGCAAGCGTAGCTTAACCTGACGGATCGACCCGTGCGGCAGTTATTACTTAGCCACGAGCTCCTCCTATAATTATGACACTTACGAGTAATAATAAAAAAAAAACTGAATAAAATCACTTCTTACCCAATGAAGATAAAATATGGTTTTATCAGGAGTCGTGATTGGTCCCGATTTAATTGGATACAACGTCAAGTCAAGATAAACTAAAAAAAACCAAGGAAGTGCGTGTCGGACCACGCACAATAAAGGGTTCCGTAGTTGGAATGAATTTATCCTAAGCACAAACTTTGTAGTTGAAAAACATGTTCTCCCATACATTCCAACTGCAAATGTAAGTTTGTACGGACACTATTGAGAGGTTTACCATATTATTTTAAAACTTTTTAGGTTTTCCTGTAATCTTTAAGTATATATTTTACCATTTTTTTCTAAATTTTAGGCTCAGAAGTTTCGGAGATAATGGTAAATTTTCAAATATTTTCTTTGTAAATATAGAACTATTATTCTGTAACTATTTATTTTAATAAAATCAAAATGTTTGAGATTCTTACAGAGAGCCCTTTTCATTGGATGTGTCACACGGTATATTTTGCAAAACTTGTTTTTTTTTAATTTTCCAGTAGGTATGTCTCCGAAAAGTGACACTCGCATTCAAAATTCATTTATTTACGTTACACGTCCGTGTTTGAGTCACAGAAATTCATATGTGTACCTTTCAACTAAGTTGGTCCAGTAGATTAGGAGCAAATTGTCTGTGACAGCCAGACAGACAGACACACGAGTGATCAAATAATCATCAATAACAAAGAGATAACAGATCCACAAGAAATTGCAGAAACGTTCAATAATTATTATATTGATTTAGTTCAACCGCTAAGTAATAGTAAAAATCCTGACTTATCATTTATTACCAACACAGCTAATTCAATGTTTATGCCTGCTACAATCCCTATCGATATACACAAAATTATCGGAACCTTAAAAAATACCAATAGTGCAGGTTATGACCAGATTATCACGAAAGTAATAAAAAGTGTAGCTGTGGAAGTGTCTCCTGTTCTTAGTTTCATTATAAATCTATGCATAGAAAATGGTACATACCCTAAAGAATTAAAGATATCGGTAATAAAACCATTATATAAGAAAGATGACAGACAACATCCTAAGAATTATAGACCTGTGGCGTTAATTCCAATTTTCTCAAAAGTTTTTGAAAAAGTCATTTATGCCTGTATCCTTTTCTTGAAAAACATCAAATAATTGCGGAAGAACAGTACGGCTTTAGAAAATGCAAAAATATTAATATGGCAATATATAACCTTGTGAATAAAGTGGTAACAAATATGGATAGACGGACACGGGCGACTGCCTTGTTCATGGATATGACCAAGGCATTTGATTTTGTAGATTTTAACATACTTTTGTCTAAATTGGAAAAATACGGAGTAAGGGGCAACATACTAAAATTAATTGAATCATATATAAAAAATAGGTATCAAATAACGAGTATAACAAAGATCTGCCAGAAGACAAAATTAGAACGAACGTACCAATCAAAACCAAGAAAAACGAGCTTTGGTGTACCTCAGGGTAGCGTCCTTGGCCCACTATTGTTCCTCGTATACATAAACGATATGCCTAGAGTTATTCAACATCCCATGACCTTGTTCGCTGATGATAGTACAATTATTTTCACAGGACAAAATAAGGATTCACATAGTTATGAAATGGATATAAAGCTAGTAAAGTAAATTTAGATAAAACGAATGTTATGTCATTTAGACAAACAATAAACCAAGATAAACTTAATATAAAATACGCTGACAAAACGATAGAAGAAACAAAGGACACAAAGTTCCTGGGACTCTATATAGACGAGAATATGAAATGGAGTAAACATAGTGAACATATAATAAAAATACTAAATCAGTTCCAGTACGCTTTGCATAATCTCAGTAAAGTAGCAAGCCGCGAAACCGTACTGACTGCATATCATGCACACGTGTCTTCTACATTGCGCTATGGCATAATGTTCTGGGGAAATTCATCAGATAGGGAGCTAGTGTTTAAGGCACAAAAAAAATGTTTAAGAGCTGTGTGCCAAATAAAAGTTTCTAATAGTTGTGACCACACTTTATTGACCTAAGAATAATGACTTTCCCATCTCTATACGCGTTTGAAGTAGCAATGTTCGTTAAAAAAAACTTATATTTATTTGAAACCCTGACTAGTAAACGTCACCGGGACAAAATTCACGCTGTGCCTCATAAAACAGCATTATATGCAAAAAGTTTTCAAGGAATGGCTCCAAAAGTTTATAATATGATACCCACGACTATAAGACTTGAGAATGATGTTAACAAATTCAAAAGAATGTTAACAGACCTTATGGTTAAAAAAGCGTACTATTCTATTGGTGAATTCTTATCAGACAAGTTAAATACATAATAATTAGATCATATATCAAATGTCCGATTTATTTAAGCTTAATTCTATCTAAGTGCAACTATAATATATTGTAATGAATAATAGTATATATTTTGATTTGAATAATACAATGCATGAAAAATCGTAAATTGGAAAATTCCTTAATTATTTTGACGTTATATACTATGATTTCGTTGATTACTTTTTAATTTGAATCTATGAAATTATTTATTTATAAACTTAAACTTAAATCATTGTACAAGGCATTATTTTTGAATTTATGACATTATGTAATTGATTAATTGACTATAAAAAAAAAACTTGTATAACCATAGTTATGAATTTTGCATGCCTGAATTGGTACAATACAGTGGACTGCGCATTCACTTGACATCTAGAAATGAATAAAATGTACTGTGTTGAGCAATAAATACTTGAATTTGAATCTTATAAGGGTTCCGTTTTTTCATTCGGACGTACGGAATCATAAAAACAAGAAAATAACAAGAAAAAAAATATTCCACAGTCCATTTCGACCCAACACAACTACAGTTACAGTAAAGTGAAAACGTTTAAATAAAATCACAAAAGTAACTTCCATTCTCTATCATTTTTTTTTTTAAATGTCAACGATAAATCAACATGTACTTTTTATTGGCGCTCACAATTTGGGACGATTCGTTTACTTAACGGGCAGTTTACTTAACGGGCAGTTAGCTGATGGATATGGTGGCAGCCTCCCTTGCGAAGGATAATTTCTTTTTTTTGTTTCTACTTCCTTGTAGGCACTATTTCGGCTTGTTGTCATTATTTTTTCGTGCGTGGCAACAAGCACACTAATCTCCGGAAATAAAATAAGTTTTTAAAGTAAAATAAAATGCCCAAACGAAGTGCTGACGAAAGAATACAATATAAAGTGCAAAAATAAAGAAGTTGCAAAACCAAGGCAAGGAAAAAAGGCGTAGTCACTTAAGGGCGTTTATTCTGAAAGTTGGCAACGTCGCAAATAGATGTCAAATATTTCGCTGTTTTGATTAATTTGGCAATATTAATGTATGGAAATATGAAATGTGGATAACTAGCGAACTAGAATATTAATAATGAATTGCAATTATAACACTGAATTTTATGTTGTAACCGTTTTAGGTGTAAAAAAGGCATTTGGAAAGTTTTCAAATACTTTTTTTTACATATAAAAGTAAATGTTCGGTGTAACGATATTAATTATTGCATTTCATTAACAATATTTTAGTTCGCTAGTTAGCCACATTTCATATTTCCATACAGTATTATTGCTAAATTAATCAAAACAGGTAAATATTTGACAGCTATTTGCTACGTTGCCAACTTTTAGGATAAACTCTCTTATGGCGACAGCGTCAAGGGAGTCCGCGAAATTCAAATGTTCTTACGTTTTTTGCTATTTGCAGGTCAGTATCAGGTTGTATATGTTGATCAAATTTTTGTTCATAGAATTATAATCATAATAATCATCAATACAACTGTATACTAGTATTGCTGTGTACACATTTGAGGATTATGGTAATTAAGGAGTTGTATTGCTGATTCTAATGATTATAATTCTGTAAGTTGTAGGTTATTTAAGGCATCATGGATTTAAATCAGTTATATTTCTTGAAGATTTATTATGTCTAGGAGATACCTACGAGGAGTATCATAAAAATGTTACCGAAACTCTTAAATGACTGAATTGCTTAGGTTTTGTAGTAAACTTTGATAAAAGTAGTCTACACCCACAACAATATTGCAAACTAGGATTTATGTCCAACTCTATAGGCATGTCAATATCATTGCCGTTAGAAAAACGTCACAAAATATTACAATATGTGCAAAATAATTATTTATTTTATTATTTATGTACGCACACAGAAAAATAGAACAGATAAGACATATTAATAATTATGAGTACAAAGGTACTGCTTATTAGTTTAAACCTTAGTGGTTTTTGGTTGCTATTTAATATGTAATCCTGTGTTCTTTTGTATAAATGATAAATAAAAAAATAAAACTTACTTCCAACAGACCGAGAAATGCGACAGGAGAATTGAGTTTTTTTTTTGTGATATTTTGTACTATTCGGATTTTTTTTCGCTTGCTAGGGGTTTTGACCGCAGCCCTAAGACAAAACAACTAGAGAGGCAGAAATGTTTAGCTCTCAAAAAATATCAAACATACGAAGCAAAATTTTCACCTTCTGCTGTAATCTTATCTGACTCAGAGTGGTGTATTAAAAAAAAATCACATCAAATCCTTTCGAATCTCAAAATTATGTTTTTGAAATCTTTACTGATGCTTCTAAAACAGGTCGGGGTGCGTTTTGTAACAACGAACGCGTCAACGGTGGTTGGCAGCGAGCGCAACTTTCGTATGAATTATTTAGTTGCTTGCTGTCTTTCTTGGTCTGAAATGCTATGCTCGAGACCCAAAGTACAACGATTGTAATATTTAAGAAGTTATTGATTATAGATTATTATTAGTACCGTACTTTAAATACCTGTATGAATAATATAAAGAAAATAAAAGACGATCCTTTTCCTTTCGTAAATCTGTATGATTTTTTAAAATTTCCTCTCTGAATACATTGTTGTTATTATATATCTGGAGAATGAAACGTTGAAATATAATATATGATTTAACGAACTTGCAAAAGTGAAATTCGATCGATAATATATGCGTTTACTGTACGTTTCATTCGAAGATTTATATAATCTCCCCTCCCAATACCCAAAAATTTTGAAAAATATCTCTAATAATAATGACGAGCTGACATAGTGCCTATCCAGAGATATATATTTTTTTTTAACGAAATTGCTCTTTACAAGTGCGAAGTTGCCAGTTGGACAAAAATGACTACAATGTTGTTATTATCTTCGAACGGAACGTACACAAATAATGTCGATCGAACTTCACTTTTTTTGCAATTTGTTTGATCATGTAGTAAAATGTAGTCTAAGTTGATTCTTCAGTAAGAACTTTTCAAATTACTCGTGTAGGTATACTTAATTTTATAGTTAGTTTCGTACCGAAGGACCAACAATTTGGTGGTGGAGAGCATAACCATACAGCAGCGGATTTTCCGGTCATTAAAAACATGTCTATGATTACATAGTAACGTGTGGCTCGGTGCTTGAGGGGCTTGTGACTAAGTAATAAGGTTGAGCTTCGCTTGCCGGGGTTGGTCCGTGGATGGGTAACCATCTTTACATACCTATCGAGACTCCTCCGTGCCTCGGAAAGCACGTTAAGCCGTTGGTCCTGGCTGTCATTCGTGGATCTTTGACAGTCCGAAAGTCTGACAACCAGTCATACCAAGGGGTATCCTATTACCCAGTTACTGGGATGTGGAGGTCAGATAGGCAGTCGCTCCATGTAAAGTAATGGTATTCAGCAGCATCCGGTTAGACTGGAAGCTGAACCCAGCATAGTTGGCAAAAGGCTACCTGAGCTGCGTTCGAAATTTATTTGTTAAACATGTAAACAAACACGAGTTTTAGGAAAAACAACTGTAGTGTCTACACATAAGGTTCAGTTTGCGCTACAAGTTCATATTTTTTATAACCTTTTCAACAGTACTAGTCAGTCTAAAATCAACTTTATTTACCATCACTGGGGAATCACCGCAGACAGTTCCGACTCACCGCGAACTATGCGGCACCCGGTTCCGAATCACTGGAACCTCCACTGGCACTGTGAAGCATCGCAAGATAGTCAGAGGTGTACCTATAGTACACCCACATTTCGCCAGACATGTTCAAGTCCCATGTAATAGGGCGGCGAGCCTATTGCCATCAACGCATCAACCGGTCACAAATCCAGACTCCGGGCTGCTACTGAGAAATTCTTGATGAAAACCCAATAACACTGCTCGACCTGGGAATCGAACCCAAGACCTCATGCTCAGCAGTAGCGCTTGCGACCATTAGAACAACGAGGCAGTCGTATGTGGTAGAATCTGGTTACAAAACTGTTCCGCAATGCTTTTAGTAGAGTTAGTTCGTGTCAAAATAATTTTCTTTTCGAGTTATTACTTCCTTTTTTACACCTATCTATACAGGATTACTGGTAATTCGACGTATATCCGTCAGGGGCTAATAAAGGGGGCCAAATGCAACAAATTGAACCCCCCATATGTATGGCCGAAATTCAATAGTATTCGAGATATTTGAATTTTAAGGGTTTTTCGATATTTACCCAAAATTTGACATTTAATTCCAAATAAAAAAAAAACTACACATTTGAATGGGTACCATTAAAAATCATGTTATAGCTAGCACTTCAATTAAGCTATGGACATAGTTAAAACTACTTAATTTAACAAAATAATTAAAATAATTAACGATATAAGAATAATATCTTACCAATATTTTTATTTTACGCTTCAAAAATGTTGCCTCCTCACAAAAATTTCTATGACATTAATCGTAAAAATAACTAAAAAAACTTGCCTATTCTGTAAGCTTTCCAAAAAGGTATAAAAGTCAATTTTAAAATACATAATTCGTGGCATGGCATGTGTTTGAAACGGCGCGGGGAGAGAATTTGTATTTGTATGAAATAAAATGCATTCAAAAATGTACGTCAAATTTTATTAAAAATTTTACACATCTTGTTCAAAATGAGCCCCTCTATTACGAATGCAAGTTCGAATTCTTTTCCTAACTTCGGTTTTCGTCACTCTTGATGAAAACGTTGTTCTCATCTGTTGCGCCGCGTTTATTATTCGCTGTCGAAGTTCTTCGACTGAATTTATTGGGGTCACATAAACTAATTCCTTCATATGACCCCAGACGTAAAAATCAAGTGGTGTGATATCAGGGCTTCGTGCTGGCCACGGAATTGGCCCTCCCCTCCCAATCCATCGGTTTGGAAATCTCTCATCTAGCCACTGTCGGACAGTAATCCAGTAATGTGCTGGGCACCCATCATGTTGAAACATGAGGTTGTTTTTTATTTCTTCGGGAACATCCGCCAACAAATCGTCTAGGTTGTTTCTCAAAAACTCCTCGTAATTTTCGCCGTTCAAATTTTGGGGCAAGAAATGAGGGCCCACCAAATAATTATCAACGACACCCATCCATACGTTCAGGGAAAATCTCATTTGCGACGCAGTTTCTTTTAGTTTTTTTGGATTCCTGCCTGCTTTAGGTGCCCAAAAATGTAAGTTATGGTAATTCGTTATACCATCCCGGTCAAACTTTGACTCGTCAGTCCACAAAATATTTCTTAGGAAATGTTCCTGGTCAGCGTCAGCGTTTAACATAAACCGAGAAAATTCGAGTCGCCTGGCAGGATCTCCCTCGTGCAATGTTTGGACAGGTTGATAATGGTACGGATGTCTACCAGATAGATGTACTACCGACCACACTTTCCACTGGGACATACCGAGCTGTCTTGCAACAATGTTCGTTGAGATGTTTGGGTCATCAATAAAACACTGAAGAATGGTGTCCTCTTCGTCAGCCGTATACCGTCGAGGTCTGCCAGCGTTGAATTGTGCTCTCTGAACACTGCCAGTTTCAGACAATCGTCGATAGGTGCTCCCGAAAACAGTAACGTGGGGAAGTCGACGATCGGGAAAGCGGCGTTGGTATTCTCGCCGAGCCGCAGCCGCGTTTCCATCGGCAAAACCATAACAAAACATAATGTCTGCGTATTCGTTATTAGCATACGAAGCCATGGTATCCGAAATAACAATGATAACAAAAATAATAACAAGAGAAACAAGAATTAACAATAATGACCGATAACAAATTAACGCGATGAGAGATTGGTTAATAGCAAGATAACAACACACGTGCTTGCGCGGCGTAGAGTCGAAACTTACTAAGGAAGGCGACGCGAGCACAGCAGACGCCGTGTGCTCCCCCACCCTCACACCCCGCCCCATCACGAAGAATTCCGCCAGTAAAATCGGTTGTTTTAGCAAGGATCATAAACTAAAACACACATTATTTCTCTCCCCGCGCCGGTTCAAACACATGCCATGCCACGAATTATGTATTTTAAAATTGATTTTTATACCTTTTTGGAAAGCTTACAGAATAGGCAAGTTTTTCTAGTTATTTTTACGAATAATGTCATAGAAATTTTTGTGAGGAGGCAACATTTTTGAAGCGTAAAATAAAAATATTGGTAAGATGTTATTCTTATATCGTTCATTATTTTAATTATTTTGTTAAATTAAGTAGTTTTAACTATGTCCATAGCTTAATTGAAGTGCTAGCTACAACATGATTTTAAATGGTACTCATTCAAATGTGTAGTTTTTTTTTTATTTGGAATTAAATGTCAAATTTTGGGTAAATATCGAAAAACCCTTAAAATTCAAATATCTCGAATACTATTGAATTTCGGCCATACATATGGGGGGTTCAATTTTTTGCATTTGGCCCCCTTTATCAGCCCCTGACGGATATACGTCGAATTACCAGTAATCCTGTATATCTATATAAAATCAAAGTGATTATTAAAACTTTAAACGTTTCCGTATATGTAAAAATAGATACCAAACACCAATAGAGTATAATTATGACAGTAAACAGTTATTAAATAATTATGTATGTTTTTTTTTTAAGAAATGGCATAAGATTGCCATAAAGTTTTTAGATTATTATTTTAGGATCGGAAGAATTCAGGATTAGAAGTTTTTATTTAATCCATTCTATTTTCAAAACTCATGATTGTAGACAATATTAATCAGATACCAACTATTCTCCTTCTCTATTTAAAATTTCAAATTCGTTCCATATTGTAACGGTATTTTAAATGTTGTCAAGGTATAATTTTCTTCATTCGTTCTATGAACAGAGTTGTGTAATAATTATTATTTAACTTTTTCGTTCATGGCCGTAGGACTTAATTGACTTTAATTGACATTTAAAAGTCAATAACTTGTACCCAGTGTTTTTTATTATAGATAATCATTAATGCCACAGGGAGGTTTATTCTTGTTGAGTAACTTTCTGAGTTTAGCTTGGACATTACAAAACATCGAAAGGAAACCTGGACTTATACTCGTATTAATATAAGTCTGAAATCACCAACCCGTCTTGAGCAAGCGTGGTGATCAGTGCTCGTGCCTTCTGTGTATGAGAAGAGGCCCTTGCCCTGCAGTGGGACAGTAATAGACTGGTATTATAGAATCTTTTGTAAAGTATTAATGAAATTAATCAACAACGAGTTATAATTATGATTTAATCGACTGTTTTTTGACAAGCTTTCCTACCGTGTGGGACAAAGTTAAAAATAAATAATTGAATGCCATTGATGTATTAAAAGGAGGAAGATATGTTACGCGCTAACATCGCAATCAGTAAACTTGGGCTCGGCGCACGACTACATGCACCGAAACTCACACATCTGTGATCAGTGTCATGTCACAGTCGCAAAGCTACAGTTACCGATAGACGAGGATAGAGATAGGAGACGACGCTGACGTGCGAGCGACATCGCGTTAGCACCTCGCGCATTGTGTGCGTATCGTGTCTTTCACGCATGTTTTTAATATCTATCTCGCTCTCACAAATATGGCGAAGCAACAGTCAAATAATATTCTTGTAATTTTCAACAAATTAACATTTTTGGCTGTACTTACGAGTGGTAGGTAATCCTATGTGTCTTATTTTTCTTTCTTGCATTATTAAAGCACTGTTTAGCTGCACAAGAAGTCATTTTGATGCGTATTTATTACAAAAAAACTGAAAATATTGAGCTGTGTGATCTACGATGTTCCGTGCGTGACTGAGTGCCAACTACGGGCAATCCCGTAGTTGAGTAGGACCAGGCGCTGTGACTAAGTCCCGTATCTACCTCTTTTAATACATCAATGTTGAATGCTGATATATTACTGCCCGAACCGACATAACCAGAAGTACCTTATGATGTTATATTAATAATTTAGACCCAGAGACTTAGTAATTATTTAAAACTAGATATCTTAAATTGTACAACTTCTTTATGCATGCGGAGTTTACCTATAGGTGATTGTTGCACTGTTGCACTTACATTTTTGCATGTTCCTTTTAGCATATAACCTTTTTTTTTAATAAAATTGCCAAAATTAAGTGGCAGTGGGCAGAGCACATTGCCCGTAGAACAAATGGGTTCTGGAGAGGCGACCGTGTACCGGAAGACGTAGCAGGAATCCGCTGGATGCAACAAGCATAGAACTGCTCGAAGTGGTCTATGTTGAGCAGTGGATGTCCTTCGGCTGATATGATGATACTACTGCCCGTGGATTTTCAACGCTCGGCTCACCGCCAAAAGTTGAAAATCCAACAGCGTGTTTTTATTTAGGCTTTTTTAGGTGTCGCTTAGAGAAAATGGGTATTAGGTACACCGTATTGGTGGAAAATATTAAAAGCATTTTCTTTATTCTATGGGAGCTTTAACAGGTATTAAACAGACCGGGAATTTTACAACTAATCTCTGTCCTTCAGTATTATGGCCCACATTCACTCAGATATGTTTAAGTACCTAATACGGACTGCCATAATCTGGCCAAGAATCCAAACTCCGGACTGCTACTAAAAAATACCAAATGGAAAAAAAACCAATAACACTTTGCTCAAAATGGTTTTGGATCCCAAGATCGCAGCCACAGCAGTTATGTTTCGACCAAGGTGGCAGGAAAGCGGGTAAATTCTATAGACTGAAATCCAGCCGGCTAAAGTCAAATTGAAAGCTGATCCAGTCAAGCTGAGCTGAATATGATTAAATTCTATTGAAATCTTACCTAAATAGATAACTATTAATAATTCACATTTTTCTTCAAGATCTCAAGAAGAGCTTACGCCTAACAATCTGTAGCAAAAGTGTAAGATTTGAATTACGGCTCCTGTTTATGTTTGTTTGTTAGATCTTGCTAATCCTTAATCCGCCGCTTCGTGTTACAATCCGAACTCCTTGAGAAATGGCATAAGGTGTAAGCGGCTAGCGAGTTGTCCGGGCGGAGTTATCGCTCACGCGCCTCTGATTTTTCGGATTCATGTGCGTATTGTAAAATTATAACTAGCTTCAAAAACGGTGAAGGAAATCATCGTGAGGAAACGGAAATGCCTGAGAGATATTTCTCGACGGCATAAGCCAAGACAGAGGCCCTTGGGTGGCTTTAAAACTCTGACACCAGGTTAGTCACTAACCACACGAAGAATAAAGATCGCTCAAGAACTAATGGAATCTATTAATACATTTAAAAAGTATAAGTCATAAGGGTATAAATAAACGTTGCTTAATAAAGTTAAGTAATGATTAGCGACTGTTCAAGCATACATTTTTGATGGTCTGTCAATTTTAAGAAAAAAATACAGGGTGGAAGGAACAACGACCCGAAAACTGATACCATGGATTCAGTACATGATTCTGAACGCCCCTGCGTTGAAATTTTTCGTCGGTTATTAAAAAAAAAACAGCGGTTTCATAAAAAAGCTCAATACCTACACGGTCAAAATGTATAAAGCTGATTTTAAAAAAAATAACCGACTAAAAATGTCCCTTCCACCCTGTATAAATAAAGGGGTAAATCAGGTTTTCACTAACTTAACGTACATATTAGATGGACAATTATTTCTCACAAATTGATGCCATCGGTTTGATAAATTGCTTATCCAGTCAATAATATGGACACAGACCACCACTCTGTGAGAGGGAGTGGGCCTTAACCATCACGCGGGCCCAGTGCGGGTTGGTGGATGTGACACAATATCTTCGAATTTTTGAGTTCTAAAACATTTCTCTGTATGGAACTTGTGTGTATTTCATTGTTTCCTCGCGATGCTTTCCTTCACCTGTTTGAGAGTAGTGGTAATGAAATAAATTACAGAAAGTAAAGTGCCTGAATAGGTTCGCATTCATGACCTGCAATACGTTAGTCGGGGCCGTTACGACTGGTAAACCACTGCTGACTTTCGTAAATTATGCTTCAAATATTAGAAGTATGTTGCATACCTACGTTTTTTTTTTTTTAACAAAAATGGACGTCAACAAGATTTTGTGAATCGTTTTGATGTCGAAAAAAAATACCATCTTTAGACATCTGTGACTATAAATAGTCTGTTATAGCCAATATGCCTCGTTTTATTTATTTTTTGTATATTGAACAGTAAAAAATAAAAAATAAAATTGGTGTAATTTGTTATTATTTAAGTTACATCAAAAAATTTGATAAAACAAAACACTGTCATAGTCGTTGTCATCATGGACTATTATAAAATCTGTATGTGTATGGCTGGTTTCACAGCTGTCCGGAAGACCCTTATGGGCTTCCGGAACGGAAACACACGTGAAGCGCTAGAACATTATTTCACAGTGACGTGGATAGGTCCGTACGCGACCCGCTCCGAGTTTAGCCCGTACAACGTATCATACTACTCCCTCGTTGCATAGCACTGCGGGCGCTCACGGACAACTGATGTGAAACCAGCCTAAATCAATTCTTTGCCCTCGGAGTAAGTAAAAAAAATCCCGCTCGTCGCTTATCCCTCGTCCACCACATAACGAGGCCGAGTGAAATTCCAACATTAAGAGTTTTTCTCTTAAATCAGAGTCCACTCAGGTTTTCATCTCAAATGGGATTACATTTTTGTACTTATTCGTTTGGAGTGTAGCCATTAAAACTATCACCCGGGAATAATGAACTGTTTCGGAAAAATCTATTAATAAGTAAATACATAGTTTTAGTCTTCCTTTAATGATTATATTTTTTGGGAAAGTCGTGCAATTTATCTTCTTCTAAGAGTATTTATGGTAAATTAATTATGGTTAACATTTCATGCAGCAGTAATTTAGTTGCTCATCCCGATACATCATAATCATATAATGTGCCCACTGCTGGGACAGAGGTCTCCCCTGAGGTGGTGAGGTGGTTCCCAGAGGTGGGCCCTGTGAGAGCGAGTGGGCAGTAATCCACCACGCAAGCCTCGTGCGGGTTGGCGGATGCCCCGAGTCATCATCATCATCATTTCAGCCATAGGACGTCCACTGCTGAACATAGGCCTACCCCAATGATTTCCAAATCGGCTGGTTGGAAGCGACCTGCATCCAGCGGCTTCCTGCGACCTTTAATAGGTCGTCTGTCCACCTAGTGGGTGGATGCCCCGAGTAGCGATACATAAATCTCCTAATTCCTAGGTCCGTCGCAATCTGGGTCTCATTCAGCAGATACTGATTGAGACCCAGGACTGACCGCCTTATTTTTACCGCGGCATGAAAAATCAATTCATATTTTTGATCATTTTTAAATACATAGTTTGTGCCGATTCGAGAGAAAAAGTTATATTACTACTTTATTATACAGAAAAATATTAGTTTATGATGTGAACCATTATAACGCTAAAAGAGTGACTTGCAGAGATTCGAACACAAAAGATATTTTGACGTTACCATTACAGTCATTAAAAACACGTGTAAGCAAACGGCTATTTACACCAAGACTTAATTTAATTACCCCTTTCAATACTCACAAAATAATTAGGCAGGCTTATGAATAATAATAAATACTAATTAAACGGGGTTTATTAATTATTTGGAACTCAGGCACGGATCAAAGCCACGCAAAGAAAAATCCAACAAATTAATTTAATTAAGTATTCATTAGAATTTGAGTGTGCCTTCTTTAATGATTTAATATCTTATCTCTTTGCAAATAAAATAATCTTACAATCTAAAATTAGAATTTGTAGGTAGGGTTTCAGAGTCCTAATTGAAATTCTACTGAACTGGGCGACCCCGAAATAGCTTTTTGATGAAATAAATTAGTTATGTATGATGAAGTTTACTCAAAATCCTTAACATAAATGAAATCCTTAATTCCACATAATGTAGGAAACATTTTTATGAGGGTTCCAGTGAAAAGATGGATATTTCCCTCAAGATTTTTTGTTGTCTAATAATATGAAGGAAACATTTACCATAAGTTTTGTCTACCGCAAAATAATGATATTAATATAATCCGACTGACTTGGTAATCAGCACGTTTCATAGCAGTATCTCTTTAGCTTATGTTAGCAGTATATACTTAATACTCAATACATTTATTGCTTCCACATGTGAACTTAGGTGGTAGGTTTTACAAAAAATATGATCATTGTGGACCCTGTCGGGCACAGCAAAGTAGGAGAGAGCGAGAGGGCTTTTTATTTTGCTACTTAGATGTTATTATTCTATAAATCTATTGAAATTATTATTTTATAAGACTTGTAAGTTAAAATTTGTCATTTAAATAATCATTGATATTGTAATAGCATTTAGATAATAGAAATTGTTTTAACTTATTTATAAATGTATTAAATTTTTGTTTTTTTTTCACCCATCTACGGACCGACTTCTTCAAGTTTATTATATAGCCACGTGCCCACTGAACTGTTATACATAAACATTCCCCTAAAAATACATCTCTAAGAGCGTCCATTCTGAAAGTGAGCAACGTCCCAAATAGATGTCAAATATTTCACGGTTTTGATTAATCTTTCAATATAACTGTATGGAAATATGAAATATGGCTAAATAGTGAACTAAAATATTAAATATGAAATGCAATAATTAATATCGTAACACCGAATAAATAAATTTTCCAAATGCCTTTTTACACCTAATACGGTTACAACATCCAATTCAGTGTTATAATTGCAATTTATTATTCTAGTTCACTAGTCAGCGATATTTCATATTTCCATACTATATTATATAATTTGACAGCTAGTTGCGACATTGTCAACTGTTAGAATAAGCGCCCTTAACCAGACCGTTAATATTAAGTCCACGGTCGGAGTAAGTTAAAACAGTATTGATTGTTCTATTTCCATATACACGTGACCAGAATGACGTCAGTTCTTACAATGAGCAGCTTATTATAAGCTCCGTGATATTTAGCCATAAAAAGTAAACACTTGGTCGGTTACTTGAGCATTAGGTTTCTACTATAAGTAATTTTATTGCGACAAATATTGTGAAAATGTCGACATGATTATGGATGGAATTATGAAGCTTTCAGTTAAGTTACGCTATACGAATAAGGTGGTATTTGGAAAGTGACAGAGGCTGGAAAGAAAGCAAATATGAAAAGCCTTAAACCTCTCCCCCACTGTCGCGTTTTTATCGGTCGATAATAACGCAAGCGTTATTGCGATATCAGTTTTCAGTAAATTTTATATTAGAACGGTCACAAAGTATACACATAGTATATGTAGTAGTGTGTAGTTATACACTGCTGCGGTAATAATGACGCAGTAAAAGTAGGAAACTTGCGTTCCTCCGTCCTGCGATATTCCGGTATGTGTTCTTAGAACATTTTGTATTACGTTAGTACGATGTAGTGCGGGCCGCGGCTTGTAGTGTAGGGTGATACACACGTTAGAAATATCGGATGATAAAAACACAGCTATGTGCAAGACATCTGGGGCCTGCTATTTTTTTATAAATTCGTCATTCCAACACGATCCCATTGTCATTTTGCTAAAAGTTCGTAATCTGCTAAATTCATAATGGTCGATCATTGGTTGATCATTGTATTCCACAAACACGATACTCGTAACGAATTAAAAGAAATGACTGGACAATGACGTTCTCATGGTAGGTCACTGATCAAAGGAACTGTCAAAATTTTAGCAGATTACCGCATAAGTCAGTCATTCATTTTTCACTTTGTACGAGATTACCAATATATGTCATTTCTTTCAATGGAGTGTCAGTAGCTGACCATTGGGAAGTCATAATGACGCCAATATGTTAGTAGATTACCAAACTTGTCAAAATCAATGATAGACCATTCTGACACTATTGTAATAGCAGACTTGAGGCCCTGGACGCATTATTTCAATAACGTTTGCGTTATTATCGACCGATAAAAATGCACCTGTGTTGGAGAGGCTTTAAAATGGTACATATGTACATACGTCGACACTCATCTTACTATAGGTATTTGTGCATACTAAGCAGGTTTGGTCTTGGATATTCGTCAACTTATGATAGTAAAAGTCTGTGACAGAAAAATTGTATATCGGTTGGTAATCAGGTGCTGATCCATGCGTCATGTTCGTGAACGGGCGCCGTCAGTAGTCACCTCTTAGCTGCCACGGCATATTTTAACTTTTAAATTGTTTTATCTTTTTATTACGGACCCTTTTAACGTCTACGTTTTTCTACATTGTTCTCAAATGTATAATTTCAACATGAATGATGTAACCAATATATTGTAACAATATTTTGATTTAAGAGAGTGTCTGTGGAGTTTCTTGCCCATTCTTATACATAGGAACCTACTACGCTTTGGAATGGGCAACTAGCTTCATATTTCTGACTGACCGACCCCTTAACTATTCAGTAGTGCCTGTAATTGGTTTATTTGAAATAAATGTTTTGAGTTTGAGTTCATACTAATTATCTTGTCTTCGTCCTCAGAGATTTTAAAAGAAAGATATTAAAGAAGAACTTATTAAGAAATACCCTTTTCCTAAGAATGTTCCTTTGGGAAAAAGTCCGACTCTGACCCGGAGATTGGAGCTATGTTAGGCGAAACCTGCAAGCTTAGGGATAAAAGACTACTAACCAAACAAGATCAGCTGGGAACATAGAAATATTTATCTATGGCTGGGAAAAACGCTTTCAGCTTTAGGAAAAGCGTTAACTGACCTTTTGAAAAAAACCCCGGAAATTCCAGAAATTATACGTACTCTTAATGACGCAGGTATGTTACTGGCCGACTCACATTATACTGAGACTGATAGTCGTTACTCCGTCATAATTCCTTTAATAGACAAATCTTTGACGGATCCTTTCGAGCACAGAAAGAGAGATTATTTTTTATTCGGAGAGAAGTTGGGTGATCTGGTTAAAGACTCTAGAGGCATAAAGAGGCGCATCGTCTCTAGGAGCTCGCCACCAACGCGGCGGCCAGGCGTACCCTTACCGAGCCGGTGGGCCGAGGGCTACAACAATGCCCCCGCTGCCGCCGTACCCGTACCCGAACCGACGCCGGGCTGCTGTTGAGGTACCGCCGCCAGCCCCCAGCCTCCGCCAGTGCAGCGACCGGCCACCAGTCGTCAAGCGTAACTACGCAGTCTCAGGTATTTGCCGGGCGATTAAAATATTTTCATAAACAATGGCGAGATATTACAGATGATGAATTCATTTTAAAAACTGTGTCAGGTTACAAGATCCCTTTTATTACGGAACCTAAACAAAATTCAAAAGATCATCCGCAACGATAATTCTCATCATCAGAATTAATTGATATTGGCATCGAAATAGACGATTTATTGCAAATAAAAGTACCTAATTAGGCGTTGTAAGTCAGTACCAGGCCAGTTTATAACTGATATTTTCTTGATTCCAAAGAGTGATGGGAGCAAATGATTTATTTTAAACTTATAGAGCTTAAATACATACGTATACTCAGAACATTTTAAGATGAAAGATGTGAGAACGGCTACCAAACTAATGTGTAAAGGTAGTTATATGGTCAACATAGATTTTAAAAGAAGCATATTTTTTGGTTCCTATTCACAAAGGCCCATGCACAATTTTTTTGCGTTTTTACAAAGACGAGAATCTTTACGAATTTGTTGCACTTCCTTTTGGTTTATGTTCGGCTTCGTACATATTTACTAAGATTTTACAATTGGTTGATGCTCACCTACGATCTCAGGGCCTGTTATCAGTAAGGTATTTAGACGATATTCTTTGCTTAGGTAGTTCCGCAGAGGACTGCTCAAAAATGCTAATGCCACCATTCAGTGCCTAACGGAGTTAGGTTTCGTTATTAATTATGATAAAAGTAGTTTGGACTACTTGTAAGTATCTTGGCTTCTTATTAAATTCAGAAAACATGTCATTACAACTTCTTGATTCAAATAGACAAAAACTGCTGCAACAAATAATATCAATTAGTAAATCAACCAAAATTCAAATTCACAACTTTTCTCGTTTCTTAGGCTCTCTTACCGCTGCATGTCCAGCAATTGTGTTGTACTTCGTAGCACGACCAATAACGCATTCATTATAACTTTAGGTGGTAATAAAATCCTTTTAATTTGTACTATTTTATACCTTTTGATTCTATTACCATCTAAAGTTATAATTAATGCGTTCATTTTAACGTGGTCGTGCTGGGAAGGAATCTTGCCAGCACGACCTGTGTATCTACGATAATTGAGAGGTATAAAATTTCTAATTGGTGGTATAAAATAGTATAAATTAAAAGGATTTTATTACCACCTAAAGTTATAATGAATGCGTTCATGGTCGTGCTACGAAGTACAACACCAGCAATTGCTTATGGATGGCTTCATACCAAGGCTCTAGAAAGGGCTAAATATTTGGCTTTGCTCAAGAATAATGACGTTCGTCTTCGGCGAAGACAGGATAATTATGATCGAACTTCACTTCAGGTAAGTTCGTTTGATCATCTAATTATGCATCATATCCAAAACGCAACGCCTTTTTGTGGCTTTTCTATACGAGCCATCGTACTCATTGAAATCCAAAACACGTTTCACCGGATTAATCCAACAACACAACGAATTACTAAAATCCGAAACGAAGGATTACTCCCGGCTCCAATATCTTTCGTATCAGACGAACAAAAGTTCCTAACAGATATTATTAGAAGTTTTGGAAAAAGTCAAGATCAATTTATGGAATTAAAGGGATCCAAGGAGCTTGGAACTTGACGCGGCCGCTGGGCGGATGAGTGCGGGATTACCGCGGGATTAGGGCCCCATCCCGCTAGATCCCGGCCCTAGCAATCCACTGAGATTATAAGAAATGAATCAAACGTTCTCTGGATATTGGAGTCAAAGATTATGTGGGTTCGGTAGGTGCGTCAGACTAAGCATTCTTTCAATTGACCGATTTTTATGGGATCAGCCGTATTCGTGAAGTTATTGTCTTCGATTAGACAAAACTTATAGCTTTTGCTGTGTACAGTATCTGTCCCACTGCCGGCGATTAACGAGAAGCTAGTAAGTAGAGCTAGCAACTAAAAACGTGTTGGCGAGCAACGAGCTACAAGTGCGCAACGGCGACGAGATGCGTATGTAACATCGTAGAACTTTATATCTATACCTCGTAAGGACTATTTCTGCTTGCAGCGCTCGGCCGGGGCGGTAACAGATGTGGTCATTGTGTTCACGGGTATTATTTTCAAACTGCTTATATATGAAGTTCTTTGATAGTACGAAGCGTGAGTCTCTCAACGAGTGTGCTGCCTGTCCGCCAAGCGAGCGTAGCTGAGCCAGTAGGTACTCTCTTTGAAAGCTCTTGTCTGGTGGGACAAACGAGTACTCGCTGGCGGTGTGAACTGTCAGCGATCAACTGTTAATATAATTATGTCTCTTACCCATACAATCTTTTGTACGTTTCTTGAGCGAGAAAATATTAGGTCCCCACCTATAAAATTGGCGTTTTGTATGGAGAATTTTAAAGAAGTTCCATTTTTCATACTAAAATTTTCTTAATTTATTTAACAACCATGAACACTAATGTTTTAATACTTTTATGCACTATTTTTTTTTAATTAAGATAACGTATGCCACTTAGATTAAGCGACAAACATAAGTTTTGACTAAGTTTAAAAAAAAATAGTGGTAATTTCTGCTAACAAAAAGAGGAGTAATTTTTAAGGTATTTTTATGTTTAGAAAACTATAAGTATTAAGGTTTTTTACTATTGGTAGTTGTGTATGATGGTCATTATTCTATATATAATAATATCAAGCAATTGATGAATATTTTAAATCATAGAAGTGACGAGGTTCTCTATTTGTGAGAAGAAATCGCCAATTTCATAGGTCGACCCAATAGTTGATAGCTATACTCCATTTGAAATAAGATTAGACATTCTAAAGATTTTTTACAGTCCGTTCAACCGATTTTGACTTCTATTGCGTTGGTGGCATGACAAATGGCAGCTGCAGTAAACAGCTGGTATTGTAACCACTTTTTTGCTTTTAATGCATAAGTCTACGATATAGAAGTCAGAATCGGTTGAATGGACTGTAAAAAAGGTTTGTTTAAATGTCTAATCTTATTTCAAATGGAGTATAGTCGCTTCCTCGTCGGGGGCGGTGGAACAGTCGCCTAAGCAAGGAAATTCATATTTTAAGTAAGTATATTGAATTACCTCTAAATGACGATTAATTATTTTTTTATTAAAAATCAATTAACTATACCTGTACAACAATGTTAAAAAATAAATTTGACTATTATTTAATATTTACTAAGCGTTGGTAGGCACATGTACCTAATAGGAGTACTACGCACAGTGAAGGGTTCCGCAGTTGGGATGAATTTATGCCAAAAAAAAACTACTTCGATCCGTCACGGTGAATTCTCAAACTGCAAAGGTAAGTTTGCAATTGCTAAAAAAGAAATGTGATGATATTATAAATTGACGATTTTCGGACTTCTTCCTTTACTTGTGCTGTGAGACCTTGCTTCTTGCCAAAGTACCTACTATAAAAGTTAATTTGCAAGTATAATTTGCAAGTATAATTTGCAAGTACCTATATTATGTCGCAATGACTTTTAATGCGTTGACTTAAGAACTTGATTTTTTTAGAGCTCAAATGGACCGTAGACCTATTTGACAGACAAACAAAAAACGAAGTGATCCTACAAGGGTTCCGTTTTTACCTTTTGGGGTAGGTACGGAACCCTAAAAACATGTATTATTTACCTTTCACTCCCAATTATCTCTTTCAACAAACTCCCGTTCACAGACGACCTAAATTATCTACGCTATTCAAGTCCCACCTGGCCCCGTGTAATCTGTGTCCCTAGGATGTACTGGCCAAAACCCAGTAAGACACTCCTTTATATTAGCTGGCCGAGTGGTTATTGAATGAATCCCGGATCCCGGATAACAGTCTGTATTGATTCCCCGCGCTAATGGAAATAGTTTCGGGTTTATAGAGGGTTTTCGGTAAACGGGTTGAATGCGGTTTTAAGGGCTGGGCTTAGGGAGTATGTAAGTACGGTTTGTTTGTTGAAGTCTTTATCTTCTTTATGTTGGTGCCTTGTCTGGGTTTAGCTGAAATTCTTGCCAAATGCGATAATTTTGGTATTTAATTTGAAGTAACGGCTAGTTTGACTTTTCCACAATCCAATTACTGCACGATTAGCATAACCACAATAGAAACGGGTTTAGTCGATGGAAGAATAGACAAAATGACAGAAAAACAATCACAATTTGTCATTTTGTCAATTTTTCCGTCGACGAAACCCGTAGAAAACCCGTTTCTATGGTAACAACCATAGAAACGGGTTTTTTACGTGTTTCATTATATGCTACACGTGCTGGAAAGTATCGGTATGAGGCTAACGGTATAAGGTACCAAAAGTCTGACTCAAAATAAAAAAGTCATTTATTCAAACTAGGCTGAGAATCAGCTCTTTTCGAACGCCAACATTACATAAGACAGTCCCCCGGCACGCCCACCCTTCACCACGTCCTAGTGCTTTAGCTGGGAAGATGAAGTGGCGCAACAAACTCCCCAGCAGCACAGCTGTCTGTTCAGTTAGAAAAAACTTGATTATATACGTAGAGCACGAAGAGTATGCAAAATAACATGATTTAAAAACTAACCGACTTAAACTAATAATAATAATATGTATAAGTATTTTAAAAAAGGGGGAGCGGGTGGGGAAATAATTATAAGGCATCAAAAAATTCGACCGCATCGCTGTCAACAGGAAAAGTGCCCAAAAGGCTGGCAGCATTGCCACGTTAAGTGGCAATGCTGATTCTTTGGCCAAAGAATAGGCCAGCCCTCTGGTCACGTGAAGAGTCGACCAGCCGCTTGGCGATGTCTTGAAAAACTAAGTGGGCACTCGGACCCCATGGCCCTAGTGTTTGAACCCCAAACTGCTCAAACATATAAGTCCCAATAAGATTAGAGTACCTATTTAAAATAATATACATTGCGCAACACAAAATATTAAATTAAATTATTTGCTAGGTCAGCTAGCAATGCCAATATACCAACAAAAGACATCGAAAACTATACTCAAACTGAAATAAAAAATTAAAACGATATGATTTGTTTCTGTGTTAATGTTTTACTAACATATTTTGTACGTTTATTTGTACTAGCACTATGAGTCTTGTTGCTTGAATTAAATGATTAAATTAAATTAAAAATGAACGGAACTTAATCCTTACTTAATCTATACTAATATTATAGAGGTAACCTTTGTTTGTTTGTTTGTAAGTTTGTATGTAGGGGGTAATCTCCGGAACTACCAGTCGAATTTGAAAAAATCTTTTTGCATTGGATAGCCCAATTCTAGAGGAAGGTTATGGGCTATTTAACATCACGCTACGACGCTTAGGAGCCGATCATAAAGAGAAAAGTCAGAACGAACGCGAAAATGAAGTAATAGCGGGCGGGCGATGCACGATGGGATACGACGCAGTAGTCGGGGGCCGAAATTTCACGCGGATGAAGTCGCGGGCAAAGCTAGGATTATTATAAATGTGAAAGTAAGTTTGTTTGTTTGTTACGCTTTCACACTAAAACGACTCAACAGATTTGGATGAAATTTGGCTCATGGGTAGACCATGACCTATGTTAGGACATAGGATACTTTTTATCCCGATATTGCCACGGGATCGAGACTTATGCAGGTGAAACCGCGGGGCGCAGCTACATAGCTTCAAATAAACAGAAAAAAAATCATCCATTTAATTTATTTTTTGCTTTATTATGTTCAAATACTCGTATCGATACCCATTACATCTGTGGAGTTTTGCTACATAATTTAACTTGACCTAGTAAATTCATTTTCTATATAATTCACTGTTTACAAGTGAAATTATATTAAAGTTTAAAAAACCCCCGACACAAACATTTCTTCATTTCTCTTTCTTATTCCATCACCAGACCCTGTTCATCATCTATCTATAATCTATTCATTGAGACCATTCCAATGAGCCCAAACACGATACCTGTGCTATAAGTTGGTAAAGGATTTGGGTATCCTGCAAATTCCAGGTGATGCTGCAGCATCGGTTCAAGGTTTCTATGTTCTTCTAATAGTAAGAAGTAGAATATTACTTCTAAGAGTAGTAACAGAATACCAAATTTCAAATCGATCAGACCTGTGGAAGACGCTCACATCCATTCATCAACTAGAAATGAGCTGATAATCTTCAAACGGCTGCACCGATTTTGATAAAACATATCTAAGAACCATCACTAGAAAACCTGCTTTCAAATAAATAAATAAACACATTTAAATCGGTTCACCCGTTTAAGAGCTACGGTGCCACAGACAGACAGACTCACATAGCGGTTAAACTTATGTAGCGGTTACACCGCCACATATTATGAACATCAAAGACATGACGTCACACCAATCCTGCATCGCGCAATTAGAGTTTACCGCGCGAACGACATATATAAGACTATCCGACATCAACAGTCGGGCAGTCGGCCCGCCAGACACAACACCCGTCTGGTTGGAGGATCCTCCCTTTTCTATGGTGGATGAGTGAACTTTACACCCTGTTCCTCATGTTCCTAAAACTTATTACACCCCTTTTTGCGTCGGGGGTTAAAAAGTGAAGCAAAATGAAGAGTTGGGACACAATTCTAAGTTAGGTCTATTTTTTACAGTTAATGATTGTTACTGTAACAGACGTTTTCAGTATTAAAACAGTCGTTTTCAGTTGATTTATAGTTTTAATATTATCGTGTTTTGGTGGACAGAACTCGGTCTGATAATTTAAATAATTTATGGACTATGTGATTGATGTAGTCAATATTTTAAAGGTTCCAGTCGTTGGTTGTGATAAATAATAGAATAGATAGCTCTTAATGTCATTTACCTACAGAAAATGACTGAAGTCTTCAGTAGTATGTATAAAAGGTAACCGTATTCATTAATTTATCATGTAAAATAGCTGTTGAGAGTAATTTTGAATTCTTATATTCATGAAATATTTTAGGTATATCAAATGGAATTGAATTTATGGAATTACGTGGACGTGGTTTTAATTATAAGGTATGTCTAATTGTCTATCCTATACAGGGGAAAACTTATAGGTAGTGAGCTGAAAACCAGCAATTACTATAAAGTCCGCGGATTTTGACGCGGCGCTAGTGTCTATGTAATTTTTTTTTAATGCAATGTGATGGTATAGAAAAATGTAGTTCCACAATTTTCCGCCTGCCTTATTTCGCGGCGCGCACTCTGGATATTGCCAGTTATTATTTTGGAACTTGACATCATAGATTGTTTACTTATTTATCGCAGCAGCACTGCGGTATTTATTTTTTAAATATCGTAGCATTATGCTGAGATAGGAGTCTTTTTGGCCTCACACAGGGACTTTTTCTTTAAATGTTAGTTTTAAATTTTCCTTTTTTTACTGTATGTTCTTTTAATGTTTTTTATATCTCGAGAGATCATTGATTTGTGAAGACAACGAAATGTCTCGTATTCAATCACAACTGTGAAACACTCTTGTGCAGACAACCATTTTTATTTTTTTTCCACTAATAATATAGATTTGTCAAATAAAAATTTAAATGACAAAAAAAAAAACTGTAGTATAGTGGCCAAGTATGGGGGAGACCTTTGCCCAGTAGTAGGAAACCATAGGTAAAAAAATATATATTATGTCTATAAGGCGTAAATGTGTACCTTCTAATTTTACTGATCTGATGCTGTAAGTAGACTAGGTAGTCCATTAGAGCAAGACAATGACGTTTTCAATGTTTTGTACGTTTCGTAAATATAATCTTAATTAAAAATAGTTTCTTTTTTTTACTTTCACTCAGAACCCGCGAAGACACAACAGCGTGAGCGTATAAAGGTGCTTACTCACCAACACAGGGGTTGTGGTTTACCACGGCAAAGATGCGGTCGCATCGCTTCTTCATGTGCGTGTTGGGGCAGATGCAGCCGAAGAGTGGGGACAGCCGGAGACCAGCCCAGGCCTCGCGACAGGATTCCCTGGTGGGCAAAATTGGTGAAAGAATTAAGTGGTTGCTTATTGTAAGAGACGTACAGCAAGATTTTTCCACAGGCTAGTAACTGTCTGATAGACACTTGCAAGTTACTGTGAGATTGTGGGGCGTTTGTTATCGAAGTTTACTCGCATGTGGTCCAACTGAAAAAAAATCTTTAATTTCGATAACACACGTTAATAAAAAAGATTTCAAAGCACGTCATCAGTAAACAAAAAAAAGTTTTCAGTGCAGGTCATAAGAAAACAATAATTGACTACTTTCCTTCCAAATCTGACACCATCCTTTATGAAATTAGTATATTAGAGAGCTAAGCACATTATTAAATAAAAACATCTGACTAACACCTTACAACTCCGAATGACACTACAAAAATAAAATCTCCAGCCTCAATTAAAACTAAAGCTAATAAAAATTCACACATTGGTGCCGATTCTCTTGTCACAAATGCGTCTAAACTAGACTAAAAATCACCAAAATTTAGTTTACTCCTGTCAAACGATGATTTCCCATTCTGAAATAGACTAAAGTGGCACAACTTAACTATATTTTAGTTTGACAGGACTAAGATTGTACTGAGATTTTAATTTAGTGAAAATGACTATTTTGCTATTCTGAATTTGACGTTTTTCACCTAAAATTTTAATTTTCTAACTAATTCTGACTATTTTTAATCGCCACCGAAAATGGTGTGGAATATTATTAGTTGTCATGAACTAAAATTCACACGAACATCTCGACTTCGGGTGCAAAAACAGTACTGTACTGGATTTTTTTCTTTTCTTTTGCTTATATCTCGAAAATGGTGTGTCCTATCGCAAAAATAATGAAAATTTCGACCCCCTTTATAAAACCCTTATACCCCTAATTCTCAACACGTAGGTAATTTTTTTTTTTTTTTCCATACAAAAAGTGAAAAATTCCATTTAAAACACGTCGAGGCTGCCCCCACTGCGCGCCTCCGGCTCTAAAAAGTATGTACCACGTGGAGTCGCAATTGTCAAATTCGATTTAGTTGTGTCAAAATATTTTTTTTTAATTTAGAGACTTTTTACTACAGAATAGCGTTTAAGATTCTCATAGCCAAAAGTAAGGAATTTTAGTGATAGTTTAGTTAGTTTAGTCCGGTGTACAAGAGAATCGGCACCATTATGCACTTTCATAGTCCACTAAAATGTCAGTCACTTGTAAATATGACACATCAAGCTTAAGGGCCTTATCACTGCGCAGATTATCAGCGAGGCGATTATGAGAAGAATGGCAAGAAACTCCAAGGCCACAATATATTAAAAAAACAGTATATTATTCTTGTTGCCTCTGTAAGTGAGAACAATGTAAAAATAACAATTCAAAATATAAAACTTATTTTAAAACCTTACGTGCAATATTTACGGCCGGCAATATTTGTTCCAGACTATTATAAACGCCGCCATTATGAATTCATGGCAGAGCTGCTCTTAAATAGAGTATTACGTTCGTATCGATCTAGCTACGGGCTGTTTATTTCAGGCTGAAGCTATGACGTTGGCTTTTTTCTTTTTGGCTATAAATATAGAAGATAATTTTGAGATTGGAGCTTGTTTATTGGATAACTGGGTAATTCTCTCGTCTTAATTAAGTATACTATGACGTCGCTGCAACGTTGGTGGCAGCGCAGATTTCACTTTAACTGCATGTTTAAGGACACATAGGGCAGGGAGGTGATCGCGAATCATTATTTAAATCAACATACAACCTGATTGCAAAAAACGTAAGAATATTTGAATTTCGCACCATTACGCTTTCGCCTTATTTGAAAGTGGTATTTTCTGTGGTGTGGGTCTTAGTCATAGATATAATAAAGAAGGAGATATGGCGTGGAGTTCAAAATGTATAGAAAACTGATGAAGCCACAATTGCCCCTCCATAACGCTAATATTGCACACACAGTTATGTCAAAACAATACTACGAACAAGTGCACACACGCGCCATCGATAACTCAGTCATTTAAATATAAACTGTTTTTAATATTGTTTTTAATATTTCTGTGGTCTTAGTTTAATCGTTAATTTTACAATCTTATGTCAGTTTCAATAGGTCCATCACTCAGAGTTTGGATGCCAACCACAGCTTTCTTGTTTTTCTTAGTTTCCTAGACATGATTTTAACTACAAAGTACTTTTCACCAAGTGCCTATTTCTGCCTTTATTCCCAAGTTTTTCTTACAGCTGGCAAAAATCTGAGCCGACCTTGGATCAGATCACGATTCGTCAGCCCACAGTTGTATAGTCCACTTCTTTGTCATGCCTTTTACTATACCTACCAGTTGTCAAAATAATAATCCAAGAGTTACCTGTCTTCCATACGGCATTCGCCATCACGAGCCTTGCAAGCGTTCTTGAACCGGTCGAAGAGTACGGAACAGGCCTTTTCATTGTGGCAGACGCTCAGGGCATAGGTGCAGGTCGGCAGGGTCTCCACTGGGTAGGGGTCTTTTTCTGAAATAGGACTAGGGTTTAGTATGAGTCGAGTTCAGTATGTGGGTTTACCTTACAGTTAGCCTAGCTTTAGCTAGGGCTAAAACGGAGGATGAAAAATACATTTTTAACGTGACAACTAATAGGTACATAAGTAACTTCCAAACGTAACCTTACTGAACTTAAACATACTGTGCTCACGAACTCGTGAAGTTCGCGAGCGCATTCGTAAAAGCTGGCAGTATCATCACAACGATATATGTATTTATTTAAGTATATGTTAATTTATTACGTTATACGTGTAGGTTTATTTCAATATTTTAGTTTAAGACTTCGCATATTTATAATTTTTTTCTCTTCTTGTTCTCACACACTATTGTCTACATTTCTTTCTCATTTCTCCTGTCGCAGGTCTGCTGGAAGAAATTTCTTAAGAAATAAGCAGCACCTTTGTACTCATAATTATGATTATGTCTTATCTGTATCTATTTTTATGTGTGTACATAAATAATAAAATAAATAAATAAATAAACGATAATATTTTCCCATTGTTTGTCTTATTTATTTTTAGTCATCATCTGCCTAGCCTTTTCCCAACTATATTGGGGTCGGCTTCCAGTTTAACCGGATGCAGCTGAATACCAGTATTTTACATGGAGCGACTGCCTATCTGACCTCCACAACCCAGTAACTGGGTAATACGATACCTCTTGGTAAGACTGGTTGTCAGATTTTCGGGCTTCTGACGACCCGTAACGACTATCATAGATCCACGAATGACAGCCGGGACCAACGGCTTAACGTGCTTTCCGAGGCACGGAGGAGTCTCGGTATGTAAAGATGGTCACCCATCCACAGACCAACCCCGGCAAGCGTAGCTTAACCTGATGGATCGACCCGTGCGGCAGTTATTACTTAGCCACGAGCTCCTCTCTTATTTATTTTTAGTAAATTCGTGTATTTATTTATATATATTTGTGCTTATATTGATATATAATTAGGCATCCTTTATTTATAGTTTGTAATAATGTGTATTTTTATATTTAAATATTTTATAATCACTCAATTTATCTTAATTGCACCTACCACTGTTTGTCTCTGCATCACCAAAAGATTAACTGGTAGAAAATGCCAATGGCATTAAGTCCACCTCAGTACATTTCTGTGCTTAAAGCATTAAATAAGTAGGTAAATAATAAATAATTAACGTACAGGCTATACCTATAGTATAAAATTGGTCATCATGATTAAAAATAATTACAGCCGGTGCGAGCTGATAAAACCAGTGTGATCATTGTGTTTCCTCACTACTATTTGTGGCCATTTATCAAGACAGGATACATTTATCCAGGTAGTACGTTCCCCTGGGATATTTTCCGACATCCACGCAGGCAATGCCGCGGGTAGAAGCTAGTTAGATACAAATCCCGAATACGTAGCTACATTAAAAATAGTGCCGCTGTTTTCGATACTCTTTCCATGTATTTATTCCCGGTTCGTTTATAAAGACTCGCGGCAATGTTACTGCGCTAAAAATATTTTGCGCTATAAAAAGAACGGTTTTTATTGCGTACTGTTACAGTTTTTGACGTTGCCACAATGCAACATCACAATGTGAACATCCAACAAAGTGGGACGGATGTTAGATAACAGGTTTTATAAATCGCATTTTTGTAGCCTTTAGTGAGGTTTTATGTAACTACTGGTTATCAAAATCTAGCATCTACCAAATGCTTAAAAATGGAAGAACACGTTATAATAATTATCTTACGTACTTAGTCAGCAGCACCACATGTACTGACCCATGGTAAAACTAAAAGAAAAAATAAAGAAAAATAAGCTATTTGTCTCAGAAACACGTGCATACAAAAAGATAATTAACTCGAGTAGAACAATAAAATAGGGTGATTGCGCCGGTTGACGACCAGTTAGTTGAGTTGCTAACTTTGAACGAATCAAAATATACGCCATTTACACGCAAAATAGTTGCCGACAATGTAAATTGGTTCTAAATATAGTCTAGTTGTGAAATAAAATATAACATATCACGCTTCCAATCATAAATTATGAAAAAATATGGAAATGGTGCAAAAATAGCCGAAATGATAGATAACGACCACTTGTTTCGGTTGACGACCACTAGTACGCTAGATTACGACCACTGTTAAAAACATAAAAATAAAGTAATAAAACCACTTTTATGGATAAAAAATATTTTTTTTTTTCACTTTAAATCAAACATAATTAAATATCTAATACTCATCAACATAAATTGTATTAATCTTTTTCGTTGCGCGATTTAACCTGGTACAAATTTCGATATCCCTTAGGAGCTAAAAACTTATCCAGTTTTAGGGCATAGAGAAGCCACTTTGTCCTGTTCCACACCAATTTGTCCTAGACGATCTTCTTTGAAGGGATTCTTTGATACCTAAATGGTTTTTGATTAAAAAAAAATGACAGTATTCAGAAGCTCCTGCTTCTTAATTGGGAATCGGCGGAGTTCCAGTCATGAGACCTAGTGAGTCTCTTTAACTCCGTCATCCATGAGGTATAACGCCCGAGGCGTGAAGCAGAGGTGCGATGGTTCAGTTCTTCAAAAAAGGTGACAAAACCTTGCTAAAGAACTATAGACCCGTCTCACTTCTGAGCCACAAATACAAGCTGTTCTCGAGAATTGCCACGAACCATCTCGCCAGGAGATTTGACGATTCCCAGCCACCAGAACAAGCCGGATTTTGAAAAGGCTTTAGCTCCGTAGACCACCTCCATACAGTCCATACTGTTCGGCAAATTGTACTGAGAAAGTACTGCAAAGACCGAGGAGTACAACCAGCCGCTGTGTTTGGCATTTTTGGACTACGATAAAGCATTCGACTCCATCGAAATATGGGCAGTTCTGGCCTCTCTGCAACGATGTTGAATTGACTGGCGCCATATCGAAGTGTTGAGATGCTCGTATGACGCTGCCACGATGACTGTACAGAACCAGGATGACAAAACGAGCCCCATCCAACTGCACAGAGGAGCGAGACATCCCCGAAACTGTTTACCAATGCTCCAAGTCTTTTTCTTCCTCTTAGGGACTTATTTCAGAGGGCGTCATTTTGAAAAAAAATACTTATACTAAATCAAATAATCACATGTGCTCAAATACTGAACATACTTAAGCTAAACTTTAGTTTGTTGCCATCGTTCTTTTCGTACTAAATCTTGGTGGTCGCAAACTAGCATCGTAATTTTCTAACTGTATCACTTAGCGACCGCCTTTTAGGAACAATATTTGTGGGTGAATTAAATAAGTTTTATCAAAAAAACATGGTCGTTTACTGAAGAATAGCATGTTTAGGCTTTTACAACACCAAAACCCTAAATAGTGTAACCATAAATAAAACATTGAGAACTTATTAAGCAAAACAAAATAAAACTGTACGAGTCAGAATACGACCACCCGGTCGCTTTCTAACGTATTATTAAAATATGCATTTCAGTAACCGACCACTGGGTTTTAGTTTAATATAATGTAAAAATTGACTTAAATGCAATTAAACAATTGAAATCACTACATAATTGAAGTACCCCCGTTTCTAATTTGAGTAAAAAACTTAAAATAAGTAGCAAAACTTACCTTCGAACGCCGCGCGCCTTGCTAATTTTTTGCTCTTGCACAGCACGTTCACACACCACTGAGTCAACAAATGAATATAGCGTAATTTTTCTTTGTTTTGGGTCAAGCGATTCGTATAAAATGTAGTAAATTCTTATCATGTAACTATTCAAATAATATTTAAGACATACTTTTTATTTGTATGTTCTAAAGAAAGGTATCTTTAATTTAAGAAACCTAGTCAGACAAGTGGTCGGTTACCGGAGGTGGTCGCGAAACCGGCGCAACGACCCTACAATTGATTTAAATAAAATCACGAGCACAAAACAGAAATAGTCGGCAACTGCTGGCAAGTCATGACTGTGACAAGAAGGCTTCCACTCAGCATAATGCTTTGCTATGAGGACCCACAGCACTGATAAGCGGTAAAGGAAGTAAGGGAATAAGTTCATAATTATTTAAAAACAAAAATTATGTAACTAAAAATTTAAGTTTTTCGGAATTTTTCCTTTATATGTGCTATAAAACATTGCGTCATGCCAAATTTCAAGATTCTAGGTCGACCGGAAGTACCCTTTATGTTTTGATCCCTTGCGAGTAGTTGCGAGTTTGAAAATATGCGGCTTAAATGGCTGTTTCTTTTGATTGCGTTGACATAGAAGTTTTATTTTGTTACAGCTTAAAGGTATGATAGACCTTAATGAATTTGATATTAATTTCACTTAATACCTCTACGCGTTCATGAGGAAAGGGGTAGTAAGTTTAAAATTATTAAAATTATTTTTAATATTATGATGTAACAAAAAAATTACGGTTTTCGCAATTTTTACTTTATCTGTGCTTTAGAACGTTGCTTCATACCAAATTTCAAGATTCTGAGTTACGGTAAGTACCCTGTAGGTTTTGATTCCCTTGCGAGTGTCGAAAATTTGCGGAAATTTGCGGCATAAACGGCTGTATCTTTTGATTGGGTTGGCTTAGAAGTTTGATTTACGCACAGCTCTAAGGGACAGTAAACTTGAGTATTTTATGTAAATTCCAGCTTGATACCTTTACGAGTTCCTGAGAAAAAGGGTCTTGACAGACAGACCGACGGGCGGACAACAAAGTGATCCTATAAGGGTTCCGTTTTTTTCCTTTCGAGGTACGGAACCCTAAAAAGGCGATTATGGCGAAATTCCTCAATTCCATAAGGCGTGTACGCACGAACGAACAAAACATGGCGAACACGAACAACGAACACGGAATATTTGGTTCGTACGTGTGGACGGAAATTAGCACAGCGAACAAGAACACAGTTTGACTGTGTCCGCGCTCAACCGCCCCGCTCTCTTTAGTCGCCATGGATTCGCCACGAACATTTTTGGAAAAACACAGAGTTTGATGTTCTTTGGTGGTACACACATGCGAAAAAAGTGTTCTACGTTCTTGTTCACCATATTCTTGTTCGTTCGTCTTTAAATATTATGAAGGCCCTAAGAGACCTAACTTTTTCTTTAAATGTGATTCATTAAAAAAACTGGAAGTACGAGTATACACGCCTTTAAATATTATGAAGGCCCTAAGAGATCTAACTTTTTCTTTAAATGTGATTCATTAAAAAAACTGGAAGTACGAGTATTTTGGGGATAAATGTAAGAGGAGTGTTTAAGTACACGAGTATGCGAGTGCAGTAAAAAATAGGCGGAGTTTTCAGTCTAGAGAAAATCGTCTATACATAGGTTCCGGTCACAGGCGACACAATACATTTAAAGTGTCGCAGTGACCAAAGAATTATCGAAGATCATACTAGCGTCATACCCTCACTTTTCCTGAGGGCCATATAGATAGTGCAATCCACGACGACGTGCCCCACTCCGCTCCGCTCCGTACTAAAGTACAGCTTACAATACAGTCATCGCGGAGTGGGGCGCGTCAACGTGGATTGCACTATCTGTACCTAGGGTCTTTCCCTCACTTTTCAGACAAAATCAATCAATCTGCCTAGCCTTTTCCCAATTATTATATTCCCGGCTTCCAATCTAACCGGATGCAGCTGAATACCAGTATTTTACATGGAGCGACTGCCTATCTGACCTCCACAACCCAGTTACTGGGTAACACGATACCCCTTGTTTTGTTTTCAGACTTTCGGGCTTCTGACGTCCCGTGACGACTGTCAAAGATCCACTAATGACAGCCGGGACCAACGGCTTAACGTGCTTTCCGAGGCACGGAGGAGTCTCGCTATGTAAAGATCTTTATCATTCTCGGACCAACCGCGGCACGCGTGGCTTAACCTGATCAAACTTTCAAGTTCCAATACATAATTCCTAATATGATCACGACGCATTTTTCCACTAAAACAAGATCAACCTTTTAAGATAAGCAATGGTCTGTAAAGACTTCAATCAAAAAACATGAGTTGTCTCAAAGAAAATTAACTTTGAACGTGTAGAGAATATAATTAGACCAAATTGGGAATGGCAGCAGGATTTTTTGTCCAAAGCGTCAACTGGAACTGTCCATTTGAGTTAAACTTTATTTGTAGCTAAAAGAAGATTTGTTTTATTGTTTAAATGGGATTAAGTCAATCAATCTGCCTAGCTTCTTTTTGTCCTTAGAATACAGGCTATCCTAGTCTAAGGGACAGGGTTATATGCATTTTGTACAGATTTTGCAACCTGTAAAGTACGTTATATAATGTGTTATAAATTAATGATAAAAAAAAACTTTGTTGGATCCCAACATAGTTTTTTTTTTTTTTTTTTTTTGCTTCCAGTATAACCGCACGCAATACCTAAAAATGATACCAATTTATCATTTCATATAATAGATTTTTTTTATAAAGTCTAACAGGAATCACGAAATCGTCTTATAAAGAAAATGTTTTGATAATGTACTCAATTGATTAAATTCCAGATACGGTCGTTTTTAACGATTTTATGAAAAATTATCATAATACCTACTTAATTACAGTTCGAGGTGGTAACCAAATCTGTTTTTATTTAGGTAAAAAATGTACCATTGACGCTGGAGCAGGTCCTCCTATGCTTAATCCTATTTTAAACAGACTTCAAAAAGTGAAAAAAAAAAACACGGGCTCCCAAAAAAACACTACAAAGTGAAAAATAACTTTAATTTCGGAAGTCGGTGGCAAAAAACGAAAATTCTAAGCCAAAGACACCGACTTCCGAAATTAAAGTATTTTTTCTCTGTGTAGGGTTTTTTTTGGAAGTCGGTTGTTATTTTTTGTAAAGAGTTGATAAGTTGCTTGTTTTCGCGTTAAGTGGTTTAATAAAAATCAACGTGTAAGCGAAATATTTATCTATTAGGTAGTAACGAGCGAACATCGGTGACCAATCTGACCGTGTCCGTTCATAAAACAAAACTGGTGGAGAATGTATTTGAATTGATACAGGTTGTTCCTAAAAGTATGAGTATATTATGTTTTTAGTTATAGTTAATTTTCCTACCGCGGTCCTGGGTTCGATTCCCGGGTCAGCCAAAGTGTTATTGGGTTTTTCTATCTGGAATTTCTTAGTAGTAGTCCGGAGTCTGAATTTGTGCCCGGTTGATGGCAATAGGCTCGCCCCCTATTACATGGGACTTAAAACATAACTGGGGAAATGTGGGTGTACCTACTACAGGTACACCTCTGCCCAACCCTTCGGGGCAACAAGGCGTGATGTTATGTTAATGTTAATTTTCCTATTTTAAATATGACCACGCATTTCTTTTAATAAATATTATAAAGAGGAAAGATTTGATTGTTTGTTTGTTTGTATTGAATAGGCTCCAAAACTACTGAACCGATTTAAAAAATTCTTTTACCATTAGAAAGCTTAGTTTTCAGGGAGTAACCTAAGCTACTTTTTATCCCGGGAAAAATAACGGGTCCCGCGGGAAAGACCACGGGAGCGAACCCGACGGGCAAAGTGCTAGTGTAGAGACATTTCTGATCTCTGCATCCACTACGGTATTTCTTACAGAGGAATTTATAATAACTTACCTTCCTGTGCTATCATCTCACGGATAACTTTAAGCCATAATACCAGTCTAAGTTTCTTCACAAGACGCAACAGCACACAATGCAGACCAACTTCTTACAAGCATATCATAACTTGGTAATACTTACTGCATAACTTAGTTTCTTCCACTTGCACGGCTTGAATTTCCTACCGATCCTTAAAGAAATTAGCTTGCTATAAGCTGAAGAATATTTTATCCTCAGTAAATCTAGTATAAACGGTGTAAAAATACCCTTCACGAAGCCGGAAGTCACTTGTTCTTCCCATTATTATTATAATTTTTAGGGTTCCGTACCTCAAAAGAAAGAAACAGAGAACAAACACAGAACAAAAAATTATCCTGTAAGGGTTCCGCCTTACAGGATAATTTTTTGTTCTGTGTTTGTCTGTCAAGAACCATTTTCTTTGGATCGCGTGGAGGTATCAATTTGAAATTAATATCAAATACGTAGATTTATAGCTGCCAAACGATGCCAAACGTTATACACGTGCAACCTGTGGAGCAACTACCCAAAAAAACCGGCAATGCTCTGCGCGTCCAATATAACAACGCATTTAGGGGTTTGTTGGGGCTCCCATGGCGCTGCAGTGACTCCGGCATGTTCGCAGACCACAGCACGGACGGCTACCAGGCGGTGCTTCGCAAAAGAACGGCCTCCCTGTGGTCTCGGGTAAAGGGTAGCACCAACACGCTTCTGAGCGTGGTGGCGGACAGAGTGGACAGCCAAATCCTGAGGCATTGGTCGCTCATGCATGTCCAAAATAATAATTATTTTAAATTTTATTAACATAGTTATAAGTATGTATCTACTAACATAATATGGACTTGTCCCTTAGAGCTTTAAATAAATCAAGCTTCTAAGTCAACGCAATAAAACAATACGGCCATTTCATTTATGTGACATATTTTGATACTCGCAAATAAATCAAAACCTACAGGGTCCTTCCCGTTGACCTAGAATCATGAAATTTGGCAGGAAGCAAGGTCTCACAGCACAAGAAAAGGAAAATTGTTTTATTTTTATTTTAACACATTAAAAAAATGTAAATACATGTTTTTCAACTACAAAGTTAAGTTTGTTCTTGGGATAAATTCACTCCAACTACGGAACCCTTCATTGTGCGAGGTTCGACACGAACTTGGCCGGTTTTTTTTCTGATAGACCATACTTGGTAACCTTCTGGTTACAAAGATATTGAAGGTCACAGTTATAACGTTTTAACGTTTTTTTTACGAAAGCAAGTTTTAAACGAGTCTATTCCCACTCTTTAACGCCGGTAGCACACCTCCGCCGCGAAACCATAGCAGCGAAACCGCAGTAGTTGAAAACTTCGCATTCGTACCGTTGCATGCACCCCTTATCTAAATCCCATAGTTTCTAGAAGCCAGTTAGCCCACGTTCACATGGACGTACTAAAATCGCGGCGTTTTTTTTTCGTTCACTGGATTTTCAACGCTCTTATTAGCGCCGAGAGTTGAAAATCCAACAGTGTGTTTTATCAACGCGCTGGGACGAGAGTGCGCCCCGACGCGTTGGATTCTCAACACTCGGCTCAACACAGAGAGTAGAAAATCCAGTGCGCAATTAAATCCCGCCGCGATATTTTTACGTACGTGCGAACGTTTACACTTTGACAGTTTTACGAACATTGTGTGAATAGAGTTTATGAGTGAGCTCTATACGGGCCTAGATGGCGAGCCTAATGCAGCCCAAATCGTACTAGGTATGGGCGTTATTTCACATCACTAGTTACAATAACTAGCTATGTAGCCGAGTAGCTAGTTTCGAGTCAAACTGTAAACACGTTATTTCCCGCAACCCCGGCAGGCAATGGTCTCATCGGACCCCTTCACTCGCTGACACTCTTTGAGGCACGCGTGGAACACAACGCGCCGTCGACCCGGGCTTGGTCCTTACCGGACGGCGAGCTACCCATTGCTCACCGTCCGCAAGCCCGCGCCTACGGTGGCCGGGAATCCGCGATCGATTCCCGACGCCCGGGGCGTCTCCTCCTGCGGCGGCTAGGGGCGTGAGGGCGCGAAATTAGCCTCTCCCTCACGCGCTGCGCCTCCTCCTTCGCGAGCATTACTGCTTCGCAGAAGGAGGTGACGGCCTCCCATGCCCTTTCGCTCCGTACCATGGCCTGGACCAGGGCCGGACGTGAGAGATCCCCGCCGCCGATCGCCTCCACGAGGACACGGCGGTGCTCTGCCCAAGCCGGGCATACCTCCACCGTATGCTCCACCGTGTCCTCCGGGCGATCCACGCAGTGATGACACCCGGGCGTTTCCTCCCGCCTTATCCGAAACAGGTACCTCCCGAAACAGCCGTGTCCGGTGAGGACCTGCGTCAGGCAGAAGGTGAGGACGCCGTGGCGCCTCTCCAGCCACTAAAATGACCATCCTAAGCCTGAATAAAGTACTCGTATGAAGGGAAGTTTATTTGTGTTATTACTACGTTAAAGATGTAACTGCATAAGTAGCTACAAAAACTTAAAGCTTGTGATAAGTAACGTTTTACATAAGTAAACATCGATATTTTCGTTTCGCAAATAACTGTAATACTTCGATAGAGGACATGAGGTCCTGGGTCCAATTCCCAGGTCAGGCAAAGTGTCATTGGGTTTTTCTATCTGGAATTTCTTAGTAGCAGCCCGGAGTCTGGATTTGTGCCCGGTTGATTGCAATAGGCTCGCCCCCTGTTGCGCTGTAGACGTAAGGTTGGCCCGAAGTCACAGCATTTCGCTGAGCAATGACCTGTTCTTGCACAGCTATACGACGCACAGCTTAATTTTGCTTATTGTTTAGTACATAATATGTAGAATTTAACTCTGAAATCGGCATTTTGTTTTGTTGTCATTTGACAATGTCGCAACCACAGACACAGATTACGTAATGTCTCTCATATTATATAAACTAGTCTATGGTAATGTCGCAACACTGAGTAAATTACGCAATATTTTCTACAGTCCGTTCACAGTTATTTTACCTCTGACAGGTTGTCATTATATTTTTTTCTGAATGTTGGCATTACAGTCGAGTCGTCCTGCATAGCTCCTGAGTTGTCATAGCATTTTGTATAATTTGTGTTATTAATCTAGCTAGTATCATGCCGAAGAGAATTCAAAGTAGTGGAAGGAGTATTGTATTATCAGTGCGTGACTTTTGTGAACGAGAAAAAGGGAATAATGCTCCTCTAATTCCATTTACAAATGTTCGTCAGAGAGTGGCCGCCATGACAGGTACGTGAAATAGGGATACCAGTGTGAAACATTTTACCGAATATTAGTGGAGATTATAATAGCTAAGCTAGCACTAATAATATTTTATTTTCATGTCATAATATACTCACTTTACTAAAATAGTGGTCCTGTTAGGTACTATGCGATTGTACTTAAGTTTTATCTTTATTTTAGGGATATCTGAAAAAACTGTCAGTACCATCACCAAGGAGGGCGAAGTTGCTGCTTCCTCATCTCAAAAAGTTTCTACGCCCAGAAAAAAACGCCAGCAAAAGAAGAAAATAGTTTTAGATGATTTTGATTTGTGTGCAGTGCGAAATAAAATACACGAAATGTATACAGTCAGAAAGGAAGTACCAACTTTAGGGAAACTTTTAGCAGAGTTGAAAGTGGACATTAATTATGGTGGAGGTCGAACCACGTTATGGAAAATTATCCGACAGCTAGGTTTTCGTTTTAAAAAATGTGGTTCAAGAAGGAAGCTTCTTATGGAAAGGCATGATATTGTGGCCTGGAGATATAGGTACCTAACCACTTTAATACAGAACCGTGAAGAGAGTAGACCTGTTGTGTTCCTGGATGAGACCTACATTCATGCATCATATACTGTAAACAAATGCTGGCAAGCCGAAAATGAAGAAGGAGTTTTAAAAAACGATTCTGTTGGTGCACGATTCATTATTGTTCACGCAGATGGTGAAATGGGCTTTATACCAAACTCACTACTAATATTTAAATCGCAAACAAAATCAAGTGATTACCATGATGACATGAATAAAACCAATTTTATGAAATGGCTTCAAGAAATGCTTATCCCTAATTTGCCACCTAATAGTCTCATAGTTATGGACAATGCACCCTATCACACAGTTAAACTGAACAAGGCACCAACCCTATGCTCTACCAAAGCAGAAATGCAAACTTGGATTACGAATAAGGGGTTATCGTATCTGCCTACCATGGTTAAAGCTCAATTATACGATATTATAAAAGAGCACAAAGAAGCTCCAATATATGAAGCTGATCAAATGCCTGAAGCTCATGGTCACAAAGTGGCTAGGTTACCGCCATACCACTGCGAGCTTAACGCAATTGAGTTTATGTGGAGTCTTGTCAAAAGACGCGTAGCTGATAAAAATGTTGGACAAGAGGCAGCCAATATCGTGGATTTAACAAAGGAAGCTTTCCAGAGTGTCACTTCAGAAGACTGGCAAAAACAGTGCGAACATGTGCGTCACATTGAAGATAAAATGTATAAAAGAGATGGCTGCATAGACGCCGAAATGGACAGGTTCATAATAGAGTTGAACAATGAGTCGGATACAGAATCTGACACCAGTTCCGATTATTCCGCTTCATCTGATTGTGAAACTTCAGCATTAGCGACTCGCTTCGATCACTCTTATTCAAAATAAATGTTTATTATGCTGATTTTTTTATTGAATTTACTTCTATTTAGGTACATACATAGGTACAACACTTTTCCCCCATTAGCCTTTGTCTATCATAGGCAAAGGCATATTATGCAGTTAATATTTAACCAAAAATTTAAGTACACAAACAGTCGTCACTTTTCTAGCGATATTCGCTCGCTTTGGAGCCCAAGAACCGTTTCCCAAGTGAACGGTACTACAAAAATAATTATTTTTATATGTACAATATGTTAAGAGATGGTTAAGAGTATATGGCATGGCAGAAACGGTAGCTTATTATGGTAACACAACGATCAGACTGGCCAACCTTTCAGCTAGAGGTAAAATAACTGTGAACGGACTGTATGGTCCGAGGCCTTAACATCAACCAATGAACAACATTTCCAGAACGTTTTTTGTTGGTTGAATACGAGGCTTTTGGCTACTTTTGTATTTTTGTGTGTTTTGTTTGTGCAGAATAAACATATTTTCTTTCTTTTCTTTCTTTCTTTTTCTATTACATTAGACTTAAACATAGCTGGCGAAATGTGGGTGTACTATAAGCACACCTCTGCCCAACCCTTCGGGGAAACAAGGCGTGATGTTATGTTATGTTAATTTTACTTCGAAAGAATCACCGAATAGAATTTGAAAAAAATAAGTAGTTACTTTACTAAAATCACTAGTTTTCAAAACAGGTGTTGCCTTCGAAGTCTCTAGTTACGTTACGTTTTGCGAAAATCACGTAACGACCCACCCCTACATCGTACACAGTCATTTATGTCCTGGCTGATGCAGCTCTAATAGACAAAGTTTACCGCCAAACATCGCAAGTACCTACTATCATTTATTCAAATGAAAAGCAAAAAATATTAGCTGAGTCCCGCGGTTTCACCCGCATTAGTTTCAATCCCGTGAGAATATCGGGATAAAAAGTATTCTATGTGCCAAATTTTATCCAAATCCGTTCAGTAGTTTTAACGTGAAGAAGAGACAAACATACACACTCACAAACTTTCGCCTTTATAATATTAATAGGATTAGCTGAGCCCCGCGGTTTCACCCGCATAAGTCTCGATCCCGAGAGAAAATCGGGATAAGAAGTATCCTTTGTCCTAACCCCAGTCATGGTCTACCCAAATGCCAAATTTCATCCAGATCTGTTCAGGCGTTTTATCGTGAAAGCGTAACAAACAAAAAAATCTAATCTTTTCTCTTTATACTATTAGTTTAGATAGTTAAAAACAAGCATGCGGCTCATCTAAAGATAACAGCTAACCTATTCTGGAAGAAAACTCACCTGGAAAACTTAGGTGAAGTGAGCATGAAGTGAGTTGTCATTCTGGGGATTCTATTGACATCTCACTTCAAGCTCAGATTTTACGCCTATCAACATCTGGAATTCCAGAGGTATCACAGCTTCGATGTCTGTCCTTCTCAGAGCGTACAATTTTGACTATAGGAAGACCTCTGACGGCCATCGTAAATCATAATAATCATTATCAACATATAATGTTCCCACTACTGGGACAGAGGCCTCTCCTCTTCGAGAGGAGAGGCTTCTCACCACGCGTTGCGAGTTGGTAGATGTCACATGTCGTCGAATCTTTGGTTCTAGGACATACTGGTTTCCCCACGATGTTTTCCTTCACCGTTTTGAGAGCAGTAGTAATGAAATTATTTACACAAAGTAATGCACCCGCTTGGGTTCGTACCCACGACATACAACTCGTAGTCGGGGTCGTTACCACTGGGCACCATTGCTCTCGGAAGGATATTCCAAATCCTAGTCTAAAATAGGCTCGAATGATCTTGCTCATAAATATAAAAGTGGAATCCATACCCTTCTTCATGACGAACACGCAGGGATGATCAAACAGGAAGTCGCGGAAGGAGTTACACTCGGGGTCCACGTTCGGTTCTCGACAGAGGCAGGTCGGCTTGAAAAACGGGAAGGCCTGCAGGGTCCTCAGAGCGGCCTGGCATTTCGTCACGGTTACCGTTGAGCAAGCCACTGGAACAAAAAAGAAATTAATTAATATTAATTGTTTGCTCAAGTGAAGGATTTCTGTAAAAGTAATCACAAATTACGATTAGGTATGTAACCCGTATATCTTAAATACTAGTGCATGTTGAAACTGACATTTTAGGCAAGTGGACAGGAACATAAGAACCTGCGAAATCGAGAGGATCAAACCAATTGAACATAAAAGAAGTAAAGTATCATAAGTAAATAAATTCCCCGGATTGGAACTGTAAAAATTACTACTAACGACAAATAAATATAACTCGTGGGCGTTGAAATGTATTGACGTACGTCTTTAAATATTATCAGATACAATGTCGAAGAAGACAGACAAATAACAAAAAGAAATAAACTAAACATGTAATCATGTAATGACACCGTCTAATTACATCAACTTACATCCCAGACACGGTAATTAAAAAAGAATATTCAATTCAACATACACCCAACAGATTTATGGCTAGCCCCAAGAATACGACCCCTAATTTAAAGGTTAAGGGGGCTAACGAAGGGCGTAGCCCCGCCCTAACAAGCCCCGGAACCCTGGCAAAAACCACGCGAACCATTATCTGTGGAATTAGAAGTTTTTGCGAGATCTGCTCCATTAGAGAGTGGCTAACTGTATTAGATTTCTTTTCTACCTCCTTTATTGAATTCATCAAGTGAATCTTAGATTTGTAGGTAGATTGTGAAGTTAGCATACTGGAACTTCAGTAGGTATTGTGTTAATGGATAAAACGGTACAGTACAACTATGTAACTTCGAATGTCCCTCGGCAAATTTCGTGTTTCGTAAGTTATCAGTTGCTCCGGGCTGCCACTAGAAATTCCAGATGGAAAAATCCAATAACACTATGATAATACCCGACGCAGGAATCGAACCTAGGACCTCATGCTCAGCAGTAGCGCTTGCGACCTCTAACCGCCACCGAGCTATTAGTAGTTCCTATTTATTTATTTGAAAGCAGCTGTGAAAAAACACTAGTTCTTCCATTGCGATTTCTATTGGATATTGTAGTAGTTGAATCACGTTCAAGACCTTTTCAGTGTTCAGTGTTCTATTCTATTTTTTCTTTATGGCAATGGTGCCTATGTCGATAATTCTGTCAATGTCAGATGTGTTAAGATAAAACGTGCGAAGGAGGGAAACAAAAAAATAAAATAGAAAAAATGGTTTAAAAATCTAAATAAAAAAAAGGGTATTAGTTGTATTTAGTGTGAAACTTGTTAACGGGTATTAGTAGAACACTGAGACAAACAGATAAAAAATATTGACATAATATGAACAAAAATCATCATAATTTGATGTAATTGATACGGATAAAAAACATCAAAGTCGCAAAGAACTTTGGGGAAGAGTGTGTTAGTAGGGATGGAAAGTTAGTTGGGACAGGGATCTTTAATTTAGGGAGATGACTATACAAGTCATTATTATTGGAGCAGTTAAAAAAGATGTGCTCCAAAGTACCTTCATCCAACCCACATTCGCAGAGCGATGTGTCTCTGACCAACTGCCAGTGTTATCACTGTTATGGAATATTGACATTGACAGCTCTTGAATACGGTTTAGGTGCGCTGGTCGCGTTCAGATTCATTGATGAAATTCACCCAAAGGCGTGAATTCTGGGCAAGTGCAACCTAGATTGGCCAGAAGTATTTTAATGACAGCGGAAATGTCGTGTCCCAAGGGACAGGCAGGATTTTCGATATGTATAAAACTTCCATCCATCTTTCTTTTAACGGTACCACGAACCAATCAATCTCGCTTCCATTACAATGATAGCATAGCTTTCAAAAAGCGTATAGAGAACTGAATTAGTTTGTGGAAGCCATACCAACTACTGGTATTGGATTGATGGAATAGATATATGTACAGTCAACAAAGGAGGTTGGTGTGCATAATATAAACACCCTTGGGCTATAAAGGCATTTTTATTGCATAGGTACGATATTTTTTAAACAGTCCACTGCAGCACAGTAGAGCAGCGGTGGCCCAGTGGTGGCGGCCCCGACTTACGCACAGTAAGTCGTGGGTTCGAACCCAGACAGGCGCATTACTTTGTGTAAATTATTTAATCACCACTGCTCTCAAAACGGTGAAGGAAAACATCGTGAGGAAACCGGCATGTCCTAGAATCAAAAATTCGAAGACATGTGACATCTACCAATCCGCACTGGGCACGCGTGGTGGATTATAGCCCACTCCCTCTCATTGAGAGGAGGCCGTGTCCCTGCAGTGGGAACGTTATAGGCTGATGATGATGATGATGATGACTGCAGCACATAGGCCTCTCCCAGGCTGCGCCACAACACTTTCCTCCGCCTTCTGCATCCAGTCTGTTCCAACCACCTTTTTAAAGTCGCCTTTTAGCTGGGGGGAGTCCCACACTATGCTTGCCGATACGTGGTCTCCACTCCAGGACTCATAAACTCGGAAGAATGTGTGAAATACGAGGTAAAAATAATGTAAATTAATCGAAAATTATCTATTATGCAGAGTGAACCAACCATAGCAAAGCCGAAATATACCCATTCTAAGCAACAGTGAGCAAAAATAAGTAGCAGGAAATTACTTTTATTTTTTGCATGAAAAATTGCTGTTTTTTATCGACTTTATGAGAGGTCTTTTAATACCCATTAGAAGTTCTTTAGGAGAAAGCAATTCTAGAATATAGGGCGACTAATAAAAAGCATGTACAAGTCAGATGAGAGTGGAAACGCCGGTCCCCCTAGAAGGACATATAGTGATCTTATTGGTGATATTCTTCGGAACGGTCAGATGCGTTTTACTCGCAACCGGCGTGCGTGTATGACCAGATGTATGAACGTAAACGAGGGAAAAGGAGAATGTAAGTATCGTAGCAGGTGGCGTTCTGTAGTTTCTGTCTACCTGGTGGTAGGCAGAAACTACAGAACGTCACCTGCTGAAGGAGTGAGTTTATAATATGTATGTATGTGTATGTAAATTCTGGATATCAAAACATTAGACACACTGACTTGAACTACTTAACACACACATGTGGATAAAAAAGTTTCTACCTGAATGTGTGCACTTATTTCGTTTGCTGACTGTACTCGTGTGATTGATTGGTTATCTATTCTCGTAGTTTCGTTGCTATCTCTATTATTTCAGTTTCTAGCTAAATTTTAGTTTTCAGTGAAATCGAATTTCATGTTATTTCGTGGGAACGAATACAGGTGTTTCAGATTTAATTGATCTAGTATCTGTAATTAGTAATGTGTATATTGATAATTAAACGGATCGGAATTATGTTGTTAATAAGTATACCAATCATATATTTAGTTTAGCAATTTCAATTAATTATATATTTTTGTACAACCGTTGTTATATCAAACAAATCGTAACATAGAACGGTAAATGTTCCAAAAGTGGTTCAAAGTTCGAGTTGACTGTAGTCATACAGGCGGCATTCTCTACCAGTAAGAGATTGAAAAATCTGAATCATAACCCGATATTTGAAAAAAGAACAACAGAAATTGAAATCGAATAACTGCCAGTAACAACAAAAAAAAAAAAAGATTCACTTCAGTGAGCACACAGTGTCATATCGCATGAAGTAAGGCTGTGTCTACATCAGCGTCATTACCGATGACAAGGGTAGACAGCTCTCAAAGCTCCTTTATCGACGCAAATGCTTAAAAATTTCCCTTGAAACGTTACGTACCTAATTTGCCACTTGGTCTTTTCAAGCCAGTGAGTTATAGCCAGTAATTTTTCATTCTTGCTTCTCGTTTTTCGTCGTTTTAACTTCGTTTGCATCGTTGTAGATACTGCTTTAGTGGAAATTTAGGTGACGTTTTTAGGAGTTTGGAACATGAGAGATTTTTTGTGATTTGGTTATTTTAGGATGTATGTAGGTAAATGTATCAGTTTATACATACACTGCTTTTGGGGCTCGAATGACGTTTCGGGGGGGCGCTGTTGGTAAAGTTAAAGTCAAATAATTTATTTCAATTAAGCACAAAAAAGGCACTTTTGAACATAAAAAAAATACAAAAAAAAAGATTTTAGTCGCCCCTTGCAAAAGGTAGTTTCCGTATGGAGAAGAATGGGCAAGAAACTCCACCGTTACTCTTTTAAAATGTTTTCACAATATCTTGTATACATTAATTATATAATTAAGTATATGTGAAGACGATGCACCTAGAATAATATTACTATACCAAGATAGGTTTAAAGAATGAAAAATGAAGGAATGACAGATAAATTAATTAGGTATGTGATAGATGCATGGTGCTCACATATTTACAAACATTGTAAAATTATACGATATTCCTAACATTTTACAAGTAATACTAATAATAAGTCAGTTAACATTTGTACTATTGTTTTGTGAAATGTATTAAAAACAAGATGGTGCCAAAAGCAGGCCACGCGGAAAACGATCCTTGCACAAATATACCTATAGTGATAGTTAATTAAGTGTGTTTCAGTTAGTAAAGAGAGTAGTCAAAGTTGATATGTATTCTTTGTTTGATAAGCTTGTTGTTTTTTTTTTTTTTCAAAATCCATCGGATTGTGAAAAAATGTGTGTAACGCAATTGGACCTTTCAGCAGTTACAACTACAATCTTTATTTTATTATCTTTAATAAAGATTAATAAAGATAATAAAATAAAGATTGTAGTTGTAAGTTGTAACTGCTGAAAGGTCCAATTAATTGCGTTACACACATTTTTTCACAATCCTATGGATTTTTGGACAACGTTTAACGCAATAAATTTAGTTGAATTGCCAAAATTAAAGGCATTGCAATTGTTAGTGTGTTACGTAATTTTCATGCTGGTTGCCATTTCCAGGTTGAAAATTTAATTTGAATTTTATCTAAAACTAGATGACCCGCCGCGGTGAACTTTGTACCACGTGGGCAATTACCATTCGAAATTTAGATTTTTTCGTATTTCCGGCTATTCCATTGGGTTTTTCATTTTTTTTTTTCCTAAACCACCCCAGACGCCACGATCTCCATCCTCGCGTCTGGGGTGGCGAACGAAACAAAAACAAACTTCGTTTGCGTCATTTTCGAGTTTTTGCTTTTCGAGACTGACGGAACGGCAATTGATTTTAAAATAGAAAGGAGAGAGGAGGAGGAGTCAGGTCCGTAGTCTGATGAGCCACAGTGTGACTTTGTAGCCACATCACAAACGACGCTTCACCTCTCGTCGTGCTCTCTGTGTACACACGTTCTGTGTCACACCTGCATTATGGAAAACCTTAGCGAGGCCAACGCTAACGCTGTCGAAGTAGCCGAATTCTGGTCGAAGCTTATATAAAATTAATAAAATAGAATCATCTTTATGACGAAGAAGAAGAAGTAGAATAATTAAAAAATTGTCTGCCAATTTGAAAAGGCTTGCTACTTCTTAGGACTAATAAACGAAAATTAATTAATAATAAAAGAGAACACTTCTTTTTACACCCTGCATAGACTATTCAATCTGCCTTGCAGTTTCCCAACTATGTTGGGTCGGCTTCCAGTCTAACCGGAGTATTTAAATGGAGCGACTGCCTATCTGACCTCCACAGCCCAGTAACTGGTAATACGATACCCCTTGGCAAGACTGGTTGTCAGAGTTTCGGGCTTCTGACGACCCGTAACGACTGTCAAAGATCCACGAATGACAGCCGGAACCAACGTGCTTTCTGAGCCACGGAGGAGTCTCGGTATGTAAAGTTGATCCATTCACGGACCAACCTCGGCAACCATTGCTTTTGTTACTTAGCCACGATTATTTGATCGTCTAAAAAACTAAAAATGGAGTACTAATAAATAACCTTAACAATATCTAATTACTAACGAAGTTAAAACTATTGGTTGGAGGACTTGGAGGTAATTGGTCCGATCAGATATTCCCCTGGCACGGAGTTTAAACAAGTATAGTATTCAATTCTCCATCCCCTGTAACCACAGCAAATAGTTTAGTTTCAATTACTAAACCACACGAAATATTAAACTTATAATGGCATCGATCTGCAGGAAAATACAGGGGACATTTTTGTACAATGAAATCATTGATTAAAAAATTGACATAATAGAATTCGCATCTGTGAATTTTGCTAGTTCTAGATCAGTGGAGCTGTAGAAACTTATTTAAATGATATCACTGCCTATTAACTTGAAACAATATATCTCCCTGCTACCGACAGGGTGGCCTATTTTTAATCGATAAAAAAGAGGAGTTTATATGCATTCAGTCAGTTATTTTTTTCTGGTTTTATACGGATTTCTCCGTGATTACTGGGCCGATTTACGTAATATTTTTTTTCATTCGGTAATTTTGTTTTTCGTCTGGTTTTATCATATAATTTTTATTAACTTTGCTTGAGTAGTTTATGGGTCCTTCCGCGTCAGTACGTAACTGCCGCGCATTCGATACTGTTGCGTACTCATTTACACCGAGATTTAGAAGTGTGCCGGTTCGACCGTTTTCTATGAAGATATAATACTGTTACTTATTTATACTGTGACAGTAGTTACACACTATTTAAACTCAAGACGAACAAAGTGTTCGTCATTCAATCACAACTCATGGTGAAATGCAAAGGTATAAGTTACAAGGAAAATGTAGGGGTCTACTTTTTATCCCATTTGGATAGTTCCCTTGTTCCCTGCATTTCTTTTGTAACGCATTGTAGATCGAAGGTTCCGTCGAAACTGTGAAACGTAGTAATGACTATTAAGGCGCTACCCCTAGCTAGGTGGCGCCCTCATTGAATAAAAAATCGTAGCATAGCATAGAATTAAAAAAAAAAAAATGGATTCTTGGAGTTTGTTACAAAGAGGTTAAAGTATTTTTACGTTGTTAAAACAGGACTCAAAGTGTTTCGTATCCAAAGTAGATAGCAAAAATGTGAAAAGTGGCCGTTTTTGACACTTTTGCTATCTAATTTGGATACGAAACACTTTGAGTCCTGTTTTAACAACGTAAAAATACTTTAACCTCTTTGTAACAAACTCCAAGAATCCATTTTTTTAAATTTATTTTCTATGCTATGCTACGATTTTTTATTCAATGAGGGCGCCACCTAGCTCGGGGTAGCGCCTTAACTAAATTGTTTGATTTATTTAGTTGAGACACACATGGTTCAGTCCGCATTTTAGGTATAGATAGTGCAATCCACGACGACGCGCCCCAATTTGCGATTACTGTACTGTAAGCTGTACTTTAGTACGGAGCGGAGCGGAATGGGGCGCGTCGTTTGGATTGCACTATCTATATGAAGCTACAAGTACACGGCAGGCTCGTCTTGTCGGGCCAATTCAGTGAGTGTAGCGGGGTCAGAAGATAGATATTATAAGAGTTACGCGAAAGCAAAAGACGCAACTTCTAGGTGAATAAGTAACTGTAGGTAATTAGCGCTGTGCGACGTGAATTACACCTAATTGTGTTGTAGCAAGATTCGCTTTTTATTCAGATTTTTGCGGAGTGAACCATCTGTATTCGTCTGTGATTGAGAGAGAATTGATATGATGTTGGATATTTTTTTTAAATGGGATCTTAAAAATGATTGATTTAGAAGACTGTCCGTAGAGTTTCGTGCCCGTTATTCTCTATAGGCAACTAGCTTCATCTTTCTGACTGACCGACCCCTTGACAATTCGAAAGTGCTTGTAATTGGTTTATTTGAGAGAAATGCTTTGAGTTTGAAATAAGGGCAAATACTGGGAAACATGATAGTCCAGGTGTAGTCTGCTTATACTATCAAAAACTAGAAAGGTAAACTATTACATTTCTCAGATTTACTTTAGCCAGTTTGACTGAACTTGGTAAAGGTAGTTAAGGCTACTAACGGTCATCAATCTTGAGTTATCTTTGAATTTCTCTTTCCTGAGGCAGTTTGCTTTTCGGGTTTGTTAGATGTCATCTAGTCTTATATTCCACTGTTTGTAGTATATCTATTTTTAATAGATATGTAATCACTGACTAGATTTATGATCTGTTCAAAAACTTTTAGATGAAGGTAAAATTCTTACGCAATCACTCAAAAGGGAATTAGTGACACATTCATCTGTATTTTAGGTTTCAAATTTATATCTCACTACTTTTTCCAAAAAATATTGTTAGGATAAAAATTATTAAATTGTAATGGAAAAATCGTCGACGAAAAGGAAGGTTATTAATAGGCTCAATTGTCAAATCAAAAAAATCTCAAGACGATTTAAAATTAGAATTTCTAGCTTCAGTATTCAAATAATAAAATCAAGTCACTCAATTCATAAATGGCACCACAAATTGGCATCCACAGGCATATTTTCTAACTCATTTTGTTTCCATTTTCATCAAATAGTTTTGGAACTAAGTATAGTTCACGACTTCACTAGCCATTTAAAACCAAAACATTCACATCTTTTGTAGAACTGTGCATTTAGATGGTAATTCAATTGCTTTTCCTGTTTATCTGTCATAATAAATAAGTCCCAACCAATAATATCTTGAAATCGATACTTCCATCCGACCAAACGTTGTAGACCAATTTTTTACCGTCTCCAAATCACACCTTCTCCAATTCTTTCCTGCTCACATCATTTACCACAATTCTAAAGCTCAAGAACAATGTAAGTAACTGTCATGGCGTTACAATGGCAGCCATTGTTCAAGCTATGGTGAGCGATTAGCAGTGATTAATGAGATCAGCTTGATACCTTCATGGGGTTTCGTTTTAAAGATTGTGTTTTGTTTTCTGCTGATGCTTTAGGTTTTCACTGCTTTGCCTTACCTGGGAATTGGACACTTTTTGTCTAATTAGTGCTCAATATATTATTATCTGTATATATTTTCCACAAGTTACAGTAGTATGACGAGGATTGTTCAAGATGGCGGATAAAATTACAGCTTTTTACTAAATGCTTAAGAAAGTCTTAAGCATTTAGTAAAAAGCTGTAATTTTGACATAAAAACAAACACTTTAACATTATTTATTTGTATGAATGTACGAATAGATAGATGTAAAGATTATTTATGCCTTGCAGTAAATTACCTACTAGCCACCCCTCAGAAAATATCTTCTAAGAATCCATTAGTAAACAACGAACAATAAAATACAATAGAAGAAATCTCTCACTGTCTCGAACCGATCTCTTACATTAAAATCGCTATTAATTTATCTTTGCCTTTCAAGCAATAAATATTACTAATTACGATATCGTTCATCGAATAGGGGTGAGATGCAATTAACTTTAGGAGGAATTTATTCTTCTTCTTCTTCGTGGCACTCTTGACGGAGCGGTCGTGGTCTTCATGTAATTTCTTATCCAGGAGCTGATGTCATTCGCCTCACGATTTCTCGCCGTCTACTCCGATTTTTTGTGTTTTTAGTGCACTTATACACAGGTACGTCCACTGCGGATTTATTAGGTGTGTGTTGAATCGAACCTCTAATAATTCCCTCCTCTATTTTGGGGTCCTAAGAATACTAAATAGCCAAGTAACTGCGACCACCTTAGATGTAAGTGATCACAGTTCTAACCTAACCTAACCCAAGGATGCAACGCCCTAGCTTAGTTACTGCGACCAATTCGGCTCGCGTGTGGATGGTCAGTTCCAACCTAACCAAACCCGTTTCGTCGGGATACCTAGTTTAGTTAGTGGGACTAACTGTGAGAAGATGACAGAAAGTTAAAAAAAGCTCAATTAAAAAAAAGTGTGTAACATTAGGAGTGCAAGAAGTTATTAGAAGATCAATAGTTGGGGCCGTAGCCTACCAGATATAACACCCGTCTGGTCGAAGGATCCTATTTTTTCTATGGAGGATCAACTCCCCTTGAACCTCCCTCCTTTAAACTTTACACCCTGTTGCTCATCCAAACTAATATTATAAATACGAAAGTGGGTTTGTTTGTTATGCTTTCACGGTAAAACGGCTGAACGGATTTGGATGAAATTTGCCACACGGGCAGACCATGACCTGGGTTAGGACATAGCATACTTTTTATCCCGATATTCCCCGGGAATCGAGACTTATGCGGGTGAAACCGCGAGGGGCAGCTAGCACCTCTATAAAATTAATGAAAGGATAGGCAGTATCCTCTGCCTATCCTATTAATATAACTAGCTCAGGTAACAATAATTAATTTTATTAAAATAATTACTTTAAAATTACATTTGTTTATTATTTGAGCAGTAGCGGACACTGAAGGACTCTCCAGTCTCCAGTGAGTTCTCATTAATTTGCACATTAAATTAATTATGAAATGTGTTTAATGTAGTAGGTACTCCTGGGTTGATTGAAATCTACTAGTTTAGGTACTCATATATTTGATTTAGTGAGTGTTTGATTACGTGTGACTGACTGAGTGTTAATTTGAATCTAATCTGTACATAATTAGACATTGGGTCGGTTCGATTCTAAACACGACGGTGTACCTATGAATAAGCCATTTATAATTTATATATCCTATACAAATTATACTATATAACTATATGAGCAATATTTGTATATATATATTTGTATTCACGTTCTCAAAAACGGCTTTAACGATTTTGGTAAAAGTTTCAATATAGGGGCATACGGGGGTGAAAAATTTATGTAGCTATACTGTTTGCGGTGTAGCGTAGTGCGGGTGACAGGTGACAGAAAGGGTTTTATTTAATTTACTACAGTTATTACTGAGTACGTATTATGTACACAATCTGTTTGTAGGTACGGATCATAGTCGTAAAATACAGAATCAGTAAAAACAAGTAAATTATAATATATTTTACCCTTTCTGTCACCTGTCATCCGCACCATGCTACACCGCAAACAGTATAGGTCTCATATCTGGGAAAATTCATCTGAGTTCGGTCGCCAAAGTTTAGAACAAGGTGGCTATCTTCCTTAGAATAATGACATATATAGCAGCATGGAATTAGTAAATACCTACTATCAAGGCAGCTTGGGATTAGTAAATAACTATTATCATGGCAGTATGGAACTAGTAAGTACCTACTATCATGACAGCATGGAATTAGGAAGTACCTACTATCATGGCAACATGAAATTAATATGTACTACATAGAATTAGTATGAATTATCCTATATTATTAGATGAACACTCTCTATTTTCACAAGAGCAGAGACTGGTCGCCCAGGTACTAGACGATATATATAAATATATATATTTTTTAAGCATTGCCCCACACTAGGAATTTCTCCTGTATTGTGGATGCGTTTACAAACATTTAAACTCACATACACAAAAACAGCCAGACCCGGAACAACTACTTTTAGGTCATACAAATATTTGTTCCGTATGGGAATCGAACCCGCGACACACAGCGCAGCAGTCAATCGCTTAGCCACTGCGCCAACCGTGCCGTCGGAAAAACCCAATAACACTTTGCCCGACCTGGGAATTGAACCCAGGACCTCATCCTCAATTCAAGTCTATTTCTCTAAAAACAGACAGAATTACTTACTTACTCACAGAACACATAGTAAAATATAAACACTAATATCGAGTGAGACTGCCTCGTTGGTTTAGTGGTCGCAAGCGCTACTGCTGAACCTGAGGTCCTGGGTTCGATTCCCAGGTCGGGCAAAGTGTCATTGGGTTTTCTTTCTGGAATTTCTCAGTAGCAGCCCGGAGTCTGGATTTGTGCCCGGTTGATGGCAATAGGCTCGCCCCCTATTACATGGGACTTAAACATAACTGGCGAAATGTGAGTGTACTAAAGGTACACCTCTGCCCAACCCTTAACGGAAACAAGGCGTGATGTTATGTTACTAATATCGAACTTACGAAGGAGATTGTCTCATAGATATTACTCCCAGAGATGACGATCTTCAAAGCTGAACTTTTTCTTGAATCCGAAGTGCAAGGGTAAAGAAGATTTTTACCTTTAGTCCTTAGCATACTCAGCCTATACCTACTGTTTCCACTGCTGGGACATATAGGCTTCCTACTGCGGGTTGGTAGATATCACATCTTTCGATTTTTTGGTTCTTGGACATACCGGTTTCCTCACTATGTTTTCCTTCACCGTTTTGAGAGCAGTGGTGGTGAAATTATTTACAAAAAATTAAGCGCCTGAGTTCGAACCCATGACCGGGACTCGTAAGTCGTTACACTGGGCCACCACTGCACTTTATAGGGACTAAACCATTGGGTATTTATTTGATTGAATTTTAGCTATAGTGCCTTAGTCAGAATGGGAACGGCATTAGATATACGCAGATTAATTTATTGTCTTATTGACGTCTTCAACTTGATCACACTTTAAGCCTCGTGCAGACTGGCGCGACTTGTCACACCGGTAATTGTTCTACCGTGAAGGTTTCTTAGAAATTGTTTTGTGAGAGTCGCGTCGCACCAGCCTTCACGAAGCTTTAGCCTTTCTTATTTCCTACTAGCACTTTGCCCGCCGTGCTAGTAGGAAATAAGAAAGGCTAAAGCTTCGTTCTTCCTTCACCGTTTTGAGAGCAGTGGTGAAGAAATAATTTACACAAAGTAAAGCACCTGCTTGAGTTCGAACCCACGACTCACAACTCGCAAGTCAGGGCCATTAACACTGCTCTAAGCACCCTAAGTCCTTGAAAAGTCATACTGTAAGTTTTATTTCAAAGTTAATATCACTTGAACTCACAACTGAATAGTTAGCTTCCCTTATGTAAGCAATTAAACAATCAGTTATCTGAAACACATCCTCGGTCACAGACGCCTTGCGACTGGCAGTAGGTATAATCAAATTCAGTTTAAATTGATTACACTGCCATTGGCAACCGATTTGTGCTGTTATAACAATGTAATGGCAAGTCAGTTTGTGTTTAGAATCATTGAAGTGGCGTATAATTTTCAAATTAGGATTGCCTTTTAATTAATACTCAATAATTTATTGCGTTCCACAATGTATATGCTTAGGTGGTAAGTAAACATTTGTTCTTAAATTACATTTACATATTTTTTACTTAAATGATAAGAATAGTTGGTCGCTGTGATTAACTCAAGACAATGTTTAAATGTTCTTTCTACAGAATTAGTTTACCCACTGACAGGTTATATGAGTTTATATAATTGTTTATAATTTTAGATTATAAGTCAATTTATTTTAATTTTATTCTAATTTATTGTTGACATAATCTACTCATTATAATGTTTTTTTTTTATGAGTTGTATTGTAATATGTGGTTAGCTAGCGACCTCGACAATTATTTATTTTACCTCGATGGTCCTAGTTTATCAATTATAACTTCTAGTTACAGCTATATGTAAGCGGGCACGCCATTTATGCCTGGAGGCTTTATTATCTTTTTTAAATATTGTTTACGTTAGTTATTTTTATTTCTGCTTGAGTATAGTTGTCGATGTTTTTGGTTGGTAAATTGGCGTGTGCTAGCTGTCATATGCCAATTAATTTATAATTTAAATTATGTTTTGCGGAATGTAAAAATCTTGCATACAATTGTGTAGAATCATTTTTTTTTTCTAACTGAACAGACAGCTGTGCTGCTGGGGAGTTTGTTGCGCCACTTCTTCTTCCCAGCTAAAGCACTAAGAAGTGGTGAAGGGTGGGCGTTTTGGGGGGCTGTCTTATGTCACTTTGACGTTCGAAAAGTGCTGATTCTCAGCCTAGTTTGAATAAATGACTTTTGAATTTTTGAATTTTGTTGTAACAATCGTGGACCCTGTCGGGCACAGCAAAAGAAAATTATGAGGGAAGAGGACTTATTAGTTATACATGCAACTAACCTATTCTAAGTATAATCTAAGGTAACATTTTATAAATTATTAATTTAATCTAAAAAAATTATAAAAATATTATCATGTCAGTTCTATAGATTTGTCAATTAAATATTCATATATGTATAATAACATTTATTTAGTAATGTCTTTTTTAATTCATTTGTACACAACAGCAAACTTTTTCTCATTTCTGAGTACCTCGGGTAGTTTAAATCACGTTTAGTCGTTTGCCGGCTGTCATTCGTAGATCTTTGACAGTCGTTACGGGTGTTCAGAAACCCAAAAGTCTGACAACCAGTCTTACCAAGGGGTATCCTGTTACCAGTAAATAGGTGGCGGAGGTCAGATAGTCAGTCGCTACATGTAAATACTGGTATTCGTCTTCAACATAGTTGGGAAAAAGGATGGACAGATTGATTGATTTTTTACGGGTTTTCTGGATTTATGTGACTCGATATATACCCAGAAAATAATATCAAACTGTGAGGTTAAGTTACAGTCGCCAAGGTCAGTCTGGAGATGAGCGATCATCCGGTCTCTAGAGAGTATTTTCAGTGTCGGTTGTAATTCTAAATATAAATAATCATCTGTTACAGAGAGCCGGGAGCTCTGACGGAGCTCTGACGGAGTCTTAGCGATATCCTTATCAGTATTCCCCAAGGGTCAAAGAGACATAAATAAGGCAGTCACACTAAGCTAACTACTGATGTTAAGGTTCATTTAACTAGACTAGACTGGCTAGAAGCCGACATCGACCCAACTCAGAAAACGTAAGGCAATAATTTATTACGTTTTTGAAATAAAACGTTACATTCAACCTATTTCAAAAGGCGTCACTGTACCAGTTTCAAAACAACCCGAAAAAAGATCGCTTCACAGAAAAATAATTCATGTGATTCACACAAGTATAAAGCTAGTTGTCTATAGGCGTATCCGCGTCACGAGGACGTACAATAAACCCGCCGGTGATGAGGGATGACCTCTGACACGAAGCCGTTTTGTCAGCTTAATGCGTTTAAAATACACGCGGCACTTTTTATCCGAAAATCCGATAAAGTATCCGAAAGTCCGAAACAATACTGTATGTTGCCAGCTTAAAGAATTCGTCTTAATTATTTAGGGCGACTTATCACTGTCAGCTCTAAATTGGAGAGCCGATATTTTGGGATTTGTTTGAAATGGATAAATTACTTGATTTGAGTTTGAATTCTCTAGATTGTTTTCGTTTGTAGTGGGACGATATTGGTTTATATAAATTAATAGTGATTTAAAGATAGTCTAACTAATCCATCATTCTGTCGAATGACGCAATAAAACAGTATCCACGAATGATATAATTGAAAACAAATTAAAAAAAAAACTTTTTATATCTGTTAGATAACAACTGGCTGTCTGTTCTGTCTGTTTCTATCTAATAGGTAGATACTTATTACATTCGGGGCACCTTGGCAGTTAAGGCACGGTTCGATGGCCGCCATATTACGGCCGCAGTGACGGCTGTCATGAAAATGATGGCCGCGTGGTTTGACTTTATGGTATCACAAAACGCTCTCTAGTAAAACACACCAAATTACTTTCAAATTACGTTTTATTGACGTTATGTGCCGGTAAATTGCGGACGCAATGTGGCTATTGTTGCCTCATTTTATGTTTTTTACCTATTGTGGTATAGTAATTTTATTCTAGGTGCATCATCTTCATATTATTATATACCTATAAAAAATATTGTAAACCATTTTAAAAGAGTAACCGGTGGAGTTTCTTAACCATTCTTCTCCATGCGAAAACTACCTTTTGGAGGGGGCGACTAGAATCAATTACTTTGTTTTGTACATTTTGACGTTCAAACTGCAAAGTGCAAAGTAAAGCTTTACTTATTCCAAATAAATGATTTGACATTGACTTTGGCCACCGTTCTTCTAGGAAACCGTAGCTTAAGGCGACGATATCCGACTTTTAATGATTTTATTGATTATTGTGAAGATCACGTCTAAACGAGTAGGTAGTGTTAATGATATGTTTTTTTTTTTTTTTTAATTATTAAATACTTATATGAATATTTTAGATTATGTTTATATTACATAGTAATTGTTTTTGTAAAGTTATGTCTAATGCGGATAAAAAACTGAGAATCACGCAAAATCTATTAAGCGTATTTTTCTGAAACCTTCACCATTTTAAAGATAATTTAATCATAAATCGTTTACTAAACGGGTTTTATTAAGGTGGCTTTTGTTTTATGTATAATAAATTAATAATGCGTCTAATTTGGATGGGAAAGTTCTATTACTGGCTGGACGTACAACGCGTTGCCTGAACTCAGTACAGAACACGCAAGCTAATCACTCAAGGTCACTGGCATATATCTGCGACTTAATTTTATCACAGAATGACTATACTCATATAGGGCAGGCCAGTACGATTGGAGAAGAAAGAGAGAAGTCGTCATTCTTTCGAGACCACGGCTATTTTGCACTATAGTTTATGTTAAAGACAAACCAATTTAAAAACTCGACGAATCCATCGACTGAATTACATTTGTTCAGGTAACTTAGGTACATTACGGTTTAGAGATAGTTTTTTTTTTTTTAAACGCTGTTGAATGTGAATACTCTCGAACAGAGGAAGCTAGTTTTTGCCCACGGTTAAAATGGCAGCGCTAGAATTGTCCATTGCATTAAAAATGTATTTATAGGTAACGCTACAATTTGCTACATTCGAGACGTTCATAAAGGATAAAAAAGAAACATTTTTTAAATGTACTTCTACATTAGATGCTTTTATAAAGATCAGGTTTTTCGTTAAGGAGAACTACACTAACCTGGTACTAACCCTGGTTGTTGAAAGACTTCAATTTCAACTCTAAATGAATGGCTTCTATGGAAGAGACACCACAGTTTCACGAAGGTATAACTATGACAGAACATCTTAAGCCTGTATTCCCAGAAGGGTTCGGCAGAGGTGTACCTATAGTACACCCACATTTCGCCAGTTATGTTTAAGTCCCATGTAATAAGGGGCGAGCCCATTGCCATCAACCGGGCACAAATCCAGACTGCGGGCTCTTACTGAGAAATTCCAGATCGAAAAACGCAATAACACTTTACCCGAGCCGGGAACCAAACCCAGAACGTCATGTTCTGCAGTAGCGCATGCGACCACGAGACCAGAGACAGGCTAATGCAAATATCACGTAGGTACTATAAGAGACCATCAACCACTGGAGATTGTACATTGAATATTTTATTAATGAATCTGTTGTTAAATCTCTTGCCAACTGGCTTTATTGAATGATAAATCAATAACAGCAATTATAAAGATAGTGCATGAGTTAGATAGCTCGTTTGCACATTTTTGTAGACGGGTGTACTTCTAGTGACGGTTGTGCTTACACCTCTACTGTTCCCCCAAGAGATATAGCGTGAGGATAGCTTGTTCATCGCACGCGCGTCGCTCTTTTGTTAAGATTCCCATTGTGTCTCTAGCATTGAAATCAAGGTTGCTTCCGGGATATTGTGGGGCTGTCGACAATTAAAATGGGGCTTTCAAGGAGTAAATTTTACTCCCTGAAAGCCTCATTTTAATTGTATTATATTTTAATATTATATTAATTTTCTAGGAAGAAACTAGTGAAAAAGTGGTATAAAATCATGGGCTTATCTCTGTTTATCTGTCACATATCATATCCAATACCCTTCTTTCTTGTCTGAATTATTCCGGAATACAAGCGGTGATGATTTATTCTTAACATCTACCAGTCGAACTTTGGATGATGCAGAGACAAACAGTGGTAGGTGCAATTAGGAAAAAAATTGTTTAAAAAAAACTGAAAAAGGTTTTTTTGTACCAAAATTTTTCCTAATTTGTTAGTTAATTATTTTCTTAATTATCAGAATTTGGCCATTTGTGATAAATAAAGTAATTTTTAATGCGCAGGAAGGTCATTGGACTATGAGTTCTACAGTCCAATGACCTTCATTCTGAACGAAATATGTGAAATTTGAAGCCCTTTTAAATTTCCAGGATAACATTTTTTATTTTTTCGATATAGCTTTTCGTTTTTGTGAAGTTTATGATTCTTCGAAATAAGTCCCAAACGACAAGGTCAAAAATTGGCGTTTTATTTAAATAAAAATATAAACATTTAACATTTTTTTTAGCAATATTGTTGCCCTTTCAATAACGGATCTTTTAATACCAATTTCATTTACCTATCTTAATAATTGAGGACGCTAGCCCCGGTCGCATTTTTCTTGAAAACGCCTACTAAAAATTGAAAAATAATTTTCAATGCTATAAACTAAATCTATCTCTAATTTCCTTCGGGTTCGGCCCAGTTGCCCAGTTGCCTCTGGCAATTTTTGTAATCAAATAAATACCAGTAACTAGACTGCTACGGGATTTAATGGAACAAGCGTGATGTTATGTCATATTAATGTAGATTTTACATGAACCAAATTAACGACATTCAACATTTCCTCGTAGTCACCAACACAACAATCCATACGTAGAAGGGTGTAGAATTTAAATACGTATTGTTGTAACCACTCCCCCCTTTCCTCCCCCCATTCGGGATAGAAAACTAGGTAACGCAACTACCCGTGACCACAGAGTAGTACAGACGTACAGAGAGTGCAAGCGCACTCGCGATCATTTGTATTGTCTGTTAAAAAACAATTTGATGAAAATGTAAACAAATGGGTCAGAAAACGTACCTGTGGATAGAAAATTATAGTGCCACTTACAAATTGAGTGATTTGATTTGCTGAATTGAATACTCGAACCCTAAATCCTAATTTAAAATCACCTTAAAGATGTTTTTCATTTACAATTTAATAATGTAATTCTAATAATACTTGTTGGAAAATGTGATGAGATATAAAGTGGTAACCTTCTCAACATGTGTTATACTTATTCCCTTTAATGATTGCGTAAGAATTTATCTTGACCAGGGTTTGTTTACTTATTTATCAGATACTTTTGGAACAAACTATATGTATCTATGTGTGCACCTTTTTTCGCTTATAGAGGCACGAGGAACAGGGTTTAAAGTTCAATCATCCTCCATAGAATAGGGAGGATTCTTCGACCGGGGTGTTGTTTGGTGGTCTACTGTCCAATCATTGATGTCGGGACGTCGTATATATATACTAGTCGCGCGGTAAACTCTGATTGCGCGATGCAGGATTTGCATGACGTCAGTGTGATGCGTAATTCGCGTGGTGATGTAGATGCCGCCACACGCTCATTGTATGGAAGTGACCTTCTGTACTGTTTTATGCCGTGCCTCTATTCCCTGTAGTATGTTTAATTAACATGTTCCACTGGCTTATTTAAGTTTCTAATTAATTCTAGGTTTTCCTTTTTGGAGAGAGAGCGACTTTCATGTTGTATTTTGTATGAAAACTAGTGCTCGCAGGTTTGCTCACAGGAAATGGGTTTCATGGTTTAATGTAACTTACCTTATTATGGCTAAACTATACAGGGTAGCAGGGCATCGACGTGAAAACTGTTACCATGGATTCAGTACATGATTCTGAACTCCCCTGCGTTGAAATGTTTCATCAGTTATTTAAAAATACATACGCTACGAACATAGAACCTCCTCCCTTTTGGACGTCGCGTCCGTCGGTTAAAAATCAATCTGCCTAGCCTTTTCCCAACAATGTTGGGGTCGGCTTCCAGTCTAACCGGATGCGGCTAAATACCAGTATTTTACATGGAGGACTGTCTATGTGACCTCCACGACCCAGGTAAGTGGTAACACGATATCCCTTGGTAAGACTGGTTGTCAGACTTTTGACCTTCTGAATACCTCAGGACTGTCAAAGATCTACGTAAGACAGCCGGAACCAACGGCTTAACGTGCTTTCCGAGGCACGGAGGGGTCTACACCCCTCCGTGCCTCGGAAAGCACGTTAAGCCACACTTGCCGAGGTCGGTCCGGTAGTAGTACCGGACCGACCTCGGCAAGTGTGGCTTAATCTTGTAGATCGACCCGTGAGGCTGTTATTATTAAGCCACGAGCCCCTATCACAGCCAACCTTCAACCCAATAAAATCAATACCTACGCTAAACACAGCAGGAAAAACTTTGATCCTAAAACAGGACAATCAGCACAAACTTCGCGGGACCCTTGAAAGCCATGGATAAATCTGACCCGAGCACCCTTGAACCATAGAGCCCCCTTGAACCTCTGAAGAACTCCTCATGTTGTTTAAGTACAAGATTTTAGCAAGATTCGATATACGGATTTGACATTTCTTTTAGGTTCCGTAAGGCATTTTTCGACAATTTGTTATTATTAGTTCGACTGAACATACCGCGTGGTAAGTTCATGAATAAGTTCGAAACTATCCTCGATATTATTGAATAGTTACGACAAATTTCTATTTCTCATGTCGTATTATTTGATGGTTAGGTGGAGTGACGTAAATAGATAAAGTAAGAAATGAATAAATAGTAAGGGGAAGTTTGAAAGTGGCGTCAGTGTCAGAAAAGTTGAAAGGAAATCGTTTGGCCTGGTATGGGCATGTGATGAGAAGGGAAGAAACGCATGTGACTAAAAGAGTGATGAATGTAAATGTTGATGGATGGGAGAGGGAGGCCAAAGAAAAGATGGATGGTGTGGGTAAGGAATGATATGAAAGAGAAGGGAGTGAATGATAGCGTGACGTTTGACAGGGGAGAGTGGAAGAAGAAAACGTGGTGCGCCAACCCCACGTAACATGGGACAAGGGCAGGAAGTTTATAATGATGATATCGTATTATTTGATTGTTACAATTGGTGATTATTATGCTAATCAACCAATCACAGTTTAAAATAAGGAATGACACCAGTTTTTATGTCATAATTATCAAATGATCAAGCTTGTGGTAAAAAAGGTGCTTGCAAATATTTTATCCACATTGTTTGCTGCTACGGAACTCAATTCCAAGTCGCCCTTGACCAGTTTTTGTTACTTTTTAACTAATTTAGATTGTAACGCAATTTGTTTTGTGACAGCATTTCTTCAAGTTGTGTCTAATAGCTTCTTATCTAACTTAAGTTTTTTCCTTATTAGACTTTAAATATATTACTTTAGAATTACTTTTTTTATTCTCAGTAATGCTTATTTTTGTTTTACAAAAAAAAAATTGAAAGTAACTTTAGGTAATTTTATTTAATTACAGGTTATACTCGTAGATAGAAACACTAGGTTCTGCCTGCGACTTAGTTCGCGTGGAAGTCGTAATAAACTATATCGACATTTTTATAAAACTCGGCCCCCGGCCCCACCGCGTCGCGTCGCATCGCCCGCCCGCGCGAATTAACGAATTTGCCTGTTTTAAAATCAATTTTAAATGGTCATATTAGTGTCTTTAGGTACTGAAAAAGATATATGTCATAGATACATCCTTGTTTGAGGGAAATTAAAGGTTCAAAACACGATAAATTGTAATTTGCTCGATCAATTAAAAAATCCGAAACAGGGTCGATTTCAAAACCATTTTTCGTTTCATTTCCTAATTACAGCACAAAATAATTTTAGAGGTTATTTAAAGATTGGATTTTTAAATTTAGTAGTTTTTTTTTAAATAAACCCAAATATAGTAAATCGGGCTAAATCGGCTCGCGATCAGAGTCCCATCCTGCGGGACGTCATCGGAGGTGGACTTATGTCAAAAATTTTAAAAATACGCTCTCTCTGCAGTTGTTAAAAAAAATCTAATAAAAGAAGAACATATTAGATATGAAATTGCGACAGCTCAGAAAAAATATTAGGTAATTTTAATATAGTTTTAATTCATAATATTGTTTTCGAAAGTGAGATTATTTCTATGCGATATGATGACGTTTAATTGTCATCTTAAAATAGTGTTAGATACATTATAAATTATTATCGATAAAATTATAGTCAAAGTGCGAGTTTTGTATAATTTTTTATCGTCGTTTATGAAGAAGTTTTTTTTAGATTTTTTTATCAGATTCATCCATGATACTATATTCACTCTATATGGAATTGTCTTTGCTAATATCATGTCCTACATTAATAAACACATCATATACAATTTGTCCGGTTGTCGGTTGTATATTGAATATTTCAAACAACTATCACTCTCGCAAGAACAAAGAAAATTTTAAAAAGATATGGTGTTTCAAACAAAAGTGCTATACTAACATGAACAAATGTATGGAACACGATAAAAATCGTAATTATATTGTTATAAATTCAGAAGTAAGGATATTAAATAATTTTCTTATTATTCTTATTTCGTCGTTGTATTTTCTCAACAAATATACTTGCACTTGTTATTATTACTAAATAATGTTTAATTTGCAACGGCGCCATTTCTATTTTATTTATTAAAATGCGTAACTTCCAGAATCACTCATTTTACCAACACTTTAAATCAATTGATCAACTGATATGAAACTGACACAGATAAAACATAACACTCTTAATCAATTGAGAAACTGATACTAAACGTAAGACAAATAAAATATAACAATATTTTTCGAATAGCGGAGCCAGCAACACAATTTTTTTCTTGAATCCGTGATTTTATCGTATTGGCTCAGTATGAACAAGTTTCAGTTTTGAATACAAAAAGTCACTGTTTTCGATATCGTATACGACACTACTGTATACGATAAAATGTCGTTCTAAAATTTCGATGTCCTAAAATAATAGATTCGATAAATTATAGCTTGCTACAGCTTTAATTTATCGAATCTATTATTTTAGGACATCGAAATTAGGTACGTCACTTGACAATAAAGTACGTCAATTGTTACTTCATAAATAGCTGTCAATATTTATGAATCTTCATGAGCGGTGAGAAATATCCAAAACAAAAAAATATGGTCACAGTATAAGCGAAACAGTAAGACCATTTTTAGCCCATCCAACTTAACAAAAATCCCGACGAAATAAAGATGAAAGAGTGTATGTAAATTCGCCATTTTTTTTCTTAAATTCACTTGATAAAATTCTTAAATTCACTGACAGACAATGCACAACCTAAACCGCTGTGTCTAGAAGCATGCAATTTTGCACAATTATAGTTCTTTTTATAACAGAACGAAATTACGACTTTGATATTTTCTATCAAAATTACATTTTGCGTGACCGTTGAGATACCCAGTAGCACTATTGCAATTTTAAACTTTCACCTTACTACCGCAAAGTCATGTTTATCTGAAACTAGTTTCTGTCCGCGACTTCATTCGCGTGAAAGTCATAAGACATCACAATATACTAAAATAACAGCCACATTTTATCAATCTTCACTGTACACTGTTTGTAGTTTTGGTCTCGGCGACCAAAATATACAGAGATTTAGGACTGGTGACGTGACTGGCTGGCTAGTTGGACTAGCGAGCAAGTGACAGAGTTATCCGTGTGAGAAGCAGCTCCTCCTGAGGTCGAAACGCGCAAGTAACACTCGTCAGTAGCAATTTCCCATTGCTTGCGATTTTTTTCGTTTTAAGTGAATTATTAAACGTCTGCGTTCCTTCATATACTAACCTAATGGCACAACACTGATACACGAACTGCTTCTTACAGATTATTCATGACTACCCCAGCTATCACTAAAAAAATCTGCAGTTTGTACAAGGGTGGCTATGGTTAGGTGACTGTTAATGAGATCTTTTTAATTGATTTTTATTAAAACCATAGATGAAAGAAGAGGCCTAAACTTCATGTTTGTCGTTGTACATTCTACGAACTCTCCCATAACAGTAAGTATATGAAAAGTTAAAAATGTTGTTTATTTTATAAATAAAATGAATTGATTGTCACAAAACAAACACACGCACGCACACACACAATACATTAGCTGATAACGACACCGACCCGACATCGACACGATATTGGCGATCAGATGATCGGATACGTTTAGTGCCTTGCCTTGTTATCGTAACCTATATCGTCGCAGACAGCGACCGACACCGATATAGGCACGATATCTACCGGCGAAGACACAGTGCGGGGAGAGTAGCGGCATTCTTTCACTTGAACACACTTTTTCTCACTGTCGACTTCAAGACGTTGATACTTAGTAGGCACTGTGGTTGTTTGGTGCGTCGCGATGGTCATCGATATTCACCAATATCATTGGGCCGATAATAATTGTATCGGTATCGAATCGATGTCGGTATAATAGCTGCCAACGTATCGGTAGGTATCGGGTTGGTGTCGTTATCTGTTAACGTGAAAACGCCCATTAGGTACACAGGATATTTTAAGTAATCATTTTAGTTCATTACACCGTAGGTCCCATAAAATGTAAACTTATTGAAAAAACCGAATTTAAGAAAAACTAGTCCAGTTGATCAACTGCAAATATTTCATGCTGTGGCATGGATTTTCCGCGAAATGGTCGGCGGTGCATCGTAAATAAATACGTCACTCTGCATTTGGGGGAGGCGGAGGTAGCGTTTCAAAGGCCTACAGACACGGAAAACCTCGCCTTAAGCGTTCTGTCTGACTTTTTTTGTTTTTCCTCGACTCCAGATGGTCGTAACGGGATGTTAAATGAATTGGGCTATCAAATACATTTTTTTTTTAATCCGACTGGGTTTTCCAAAGATTAGCGCGTTCAAACAAAAAAAAAAACAAACAAACTCATCAGCTTTGTTATACATGTTTAACAAAGCTGATGAGTTTGTTTGTTTTTTTTTTTTTTTATGAGGTATCGGTAGGTATCGGGTTGGTGTCGTTATCTGTTAACGTGAAAACGCCCATTAGGTACACAGGATCTTTTAAGTAATCATTTTAGTTCATTACACCGTAGGTCCCATAAAATGTAAACTTATTGAAAAAACCGAATTTAAGAAAAACTAGTCCAGTTGATCAACTGCAAATATTTCATGCTGTGGCATGGATTTTCCGCGAAATGGTCGGCGGTGCATCGTAAATAAATACGTCACTCTGCATTTGGGGGAGGCGGAGGTAGCGTTTCAAAGGCCTACAGACACGGAAAACCTCGCCTTAAGCGTTCTGTCTGACTTTTTTTGTTTTTCCTCGACTCCAGATGGTCGTAACGGGATGTTAAATGAATTGGGCTATCAAATACATTTTTTTTTAATCCGACTGGGTTTTCCAAAGATTAGCGCGTTCAAACAAAAAAAAAAAACAAACAAACTCATCAGCTTTGTTATACATGGTGATTTTTAATTAATTGTTAATCTTTCAGGGCGTGAAAGTACTCATAATTATAATCAATTTTAACTATGAGATCAACAATGAAATATCGAAAAACAAATTTGGTGTTCCATACAAAAATGCAATATAATACCCGATGAAAATGTATGAAACAATTTTTTTTTTCTATTTCTTAGTTGAAGTCACATAGTGTAATTTGTTTATAATACTGAATGGTAAACAGTGAATTTAAAATCACGGTCATATAGATTAAACATCATATAATTATGCACGTGCACCTCGTCTAGTTTCTCAAATATTATCGACGTGTTATATGGTATTGTATAAACCTATTTACAGAAAAAAAAACCCCGTGATTTGAATCGAGAAAGATATTTCAAGCGCTCGTAGGCGCGTGTCTACGAGCGTAGCAGCGTCTTGCTACGGTCAGCTACGCGTAGAGTGTTACAGCTTTGTGGCTTCGTTTGAGCCCAAACTGAAATGTTTACTGGCAAGTGGCAACACATAGCGATCACCATCCTAATCCCAACTAATATTATAAATGCGAAAGTGAGTTTGTTTATTTGTTACGCTTTCTTAAAACGGTTGAATGGATTTGGATGGACTCTGGTTAGGACTTAAAATACTTTTTATCACGATATTTCTACGGGATCGAAACTAATACGGATGAAAACGCGGGTTACAGCTAGTACTCTCTAAATCTGCATTAAAATAACACCAAAATTATATTACTTAACTTAAGACAAAGTTTACTTGAACATAAAACAGAATTATCGAACTAAAATTAAAGTTCCCTAATATGATTCCCAGCGGCATATTTCCGATGGATACGGTGTTTAAATCTCCCTACACGTTTAATAAGGTAGAAGTTATGCAAAGAATCGATAGTCGAGTAAAGGAAAGTGAAGTGCTTATCGCGCCAGTGACCTCCTTCCATTGTCTGGCGAGCGATCACACCCCATACGTAGTGTATGTACAGATATGTCGTGGGGGAGCCATGATTTTGTGATTTAAAAGGGATTTCTTGGAGTAAAAATATTTCTTTTTAGGGTTTCGTACCTCAAAAGGAAAAAAAAACGGTACCCTTATAGGATCACTCATGTGTCGGTCTGTCCGTCTATCACATATGTATTTTGGTGACCCAAACACGCACGTAAATAAATGAATTTTCAATATGGGGGTCTTGGGGGGGGCAAACAAGAATATAAAAATAAAGTTATGCTAACTCTTCCGTGTGACATATCAAATTAAATTTAAAGATAATTAAGAAAGTTGACGAAAATTTACCACCGAATAGAAAAAAAAATACAGTGAATGGTTCTTTACTCATAGATTACAGGAAAACCTGTAAGATCTCTATACTAATCTTGGTCTTAAAATAACATTGTAAATCTCTCAATATATTGCGTACAAACTTACATTTGTACATGTTTTTCAACTATAATGTTAAGTTTGTTCTTGGGATAAATTCATCCCAACTACGGAACCCTTCATTGTGCGTGGTCCGATACGCACTTGGCCGGTTTGTTTTTTATTAAAGGAAAAGTGATTAAGTTCATATTTCTCTTTAAGTAACCAAAACTGCTTCATAGTATCTGATTTTGAGTGGATTTTTTACATACGTTAGCGGCGTGGATTAAAACGTAAAATATCAAAGATTTGTATTTATCATTATGCCGTGCAAGAGAACTACTTAAAATACAGTTTCGGTGGAGTTTCTTATAATATAAATTACTTATTAATTATTATTAAATTATTATTACGTTAATTATTTGTTTAAAGTTTTAATATATATGTTATAAGTTTTAATTATTATTACACCTCCAGGTACAGCACATCAACCCGAAACTGTCAAATTTTCCCAATCAACTTTGAACCTTACACGTTAGATATAAAGTTGAAAATCTATTAAAGAAATTTGACATATTGTAGTAGGTTGACGTGCAGCTGACGTCTGTACGTTAATAATCAGACCTTTAATCGAAACCGTGCGGCAATCTTTCATTACTGACAAAACTGTAATGTTGGTGACATTATTAATTTGAGTTTCATGACTTTTTAAGTGAAATATATGTCTCCTGAATGTTCTAGTAGTATACCCTTTTTGTGTAAAATTAAATTATGTAGATATAAAAACAAAACTTTAAATAATAAAACTATATCTTTGAAACATACAGCTGCGAAATAGTCCCATCCAATTTTACAACCCATTTCTTTAGGCAATTTTTAACAGGACATGTCCCACTTTTCACAAGCTTGTGGCCGCCCTACCTACCCTCAATATCAGCCACCTATTGTACCTCCACCTTTGTTACCAAGTGGTCGGTTATTAATATATTTTTTGACGTATTGTCCCTGGGCAAACAGCTGAGTATTTTTGGGTGAAGCATAAATCATTGTTATGATTCCAGTGGCCGATATTAAGGGTTGGCTGGAAATAGGATTATTTATGAATTATGCTTGTTGTTATCCTGTCAGCTCTGCTCAGGTGGGCTAAGATTGTTTGAGTTGATTGATGAAGTTAACATTTGAGCTAGACTAAGATTTAATTTTTCAAGTACTTCAAAAACAAAGGCCTCGAAGTACTCGTCAGCAATGATGTCATCCGGAAACGTGCCCAGAAGACTGGCAGCATTGCCATTCAACGTGGCAATGCTGCCAGTCCTCTGGTCACGTGACTTCTTTGTATAAAATCATCTCTCTGTACATGGTTTAAAACGAAATCGCTATTCGTGTCTTTCTGCGTGACTGCTTGGATCTTCTAAACTCCACAATTGGATTTTGATGCGGTTTTCACACGTTCACCTCTAAATACCAGATTCTCAATATATCAAACTTTGAACACGAAATTTATTATAATAATACGAAATAACCTAGCTTCTTTTTGCGGCAAATAGATTGGATATTACGCATTGTTTTCTTGAAAACCAAAATATCTAGTCCGTAATATCTTCAAATAACATGACAGAGAGCACTTTTATTGGATACATAGACGATACATAAGATAATGCTTTAGTATATTAATGTTTTTTTTTGCACTAATTATGACTCACTTACCTACATAAATTAACAAATCATACCTAATTAATTAGTAAAAATAACAATATTGTATATCCTTGTTTGAGCTGTATAAGGTTGAAACACTATGGCTGTCGGGTCCGAGTGCTTATCGAGTATTTCGGGACATCGCCAAGCGGTTGGTCGACACTTCAAGGGCTGTTTTCGTCATCATGGATCAAGGATTGTGTGTTAAATACATTGATATTCAACTTATATTTGCAGGTGCAGAAAACCTCAAACGGCGCAAATATAACAACCTTATTGGCAGCTATATTTTTGAGCCGTTTGGGGTTGAAACACTAGGGCCGTGGGGTCCGAGTGATCATCGAGTATTTCGAATGAGAAGATTTCCGATATTCATAGTTTAAATACCAGGAATAAACACAACCTTGCTGTACTTAAATCTCCACAGAGTAGGCAACTCGTTCATGGGTCAATGTATACGCTTTTACATCAAACTTCCCATCGACATTATTGTGAATGTTAAAAAAAAATTAATGATTATTGTGAATGTGAGGACTATGTGGTTTTTTTTTCTTTTTAATTTTTTATTTGTCGGTTGGTTTTAATGATGGTCTGGCAGTTTGAGTAGTTTTTGCGGCCTACCCAAATGTCCTTTCTTTGGTATTGTTCGTCGAGTTGAGCTCCTTAAGTTCTGAGTTGAGCTCCACGATTACTGACAAATGCTTGCACTGACACTTTTCCCACTGACAGCGATGCGCTGTTTATTTATTTTTATATTATTTTTTTGCGTCTCTGTATACTTGTACATTATTTATATATTATTAGTCTTAGATGTATATTATATTGTGTTGTATTTTATTTTTAAACGGGCAACGTTTAAAAAAAAAAGATATTTAAGTTTTGAACATAGACATTTTAACCATAGGTATTTGAATTTTCGATTTTCAATTAGATACCCTTGAGTTTCCATCTTTCAATTCGCAGAGATACGAGTGGCTACGTACGCAAGTGGCTTCAACTGTCGTATCAATATCACAGATGGTTGGCCGTTTAAGGTATGAAGCGGCGGGCTCAAACTGTTGGGCCAATTATGAGTTACGCGATAGAAAGAGAGACAACCTGTGCGACCTGAATTGCACTTTATTGTGTCATAGGAAGAGTCGCCTTTTATTTAAATTTTGCCATCTGTATTAATCTGTGTCGATACTTAAAAACGTACCCACCTATGATTTTTCAATTTTTTTATTCATGTTGTGACTTTTGTGTGTGTAAGCACAAGCTTAATCAGCCTATAAAGATCCGCTACTGGGACACAGGCCCATGGTTCCTCTCACAAGAGGGAGTGGGCTGTAATCCACCACGCAGGCCCAGTGCGTAATGTACACAAAGTAAAGCGCCTTTCAGGCTTTGAAGTTAGAACCTACGATCTACAACTCGTAAGTCCTGGCCGTTAGTACTTGACCACCACTGCTGTCAAACCCCGTTTAAAATGTGTGAAAGGTCTACAGGGTGTCCTGCGTAAGCGAAGTAATGACCAAAATCACGTATCATCGTTATCGCGTCGCATTGCATCGTGTCGTGTCGCATCGCGTCGCGTCGCATTCGTCGCTCACGCAGGACACGCCGTAATTTATTTGTGTGCAGTTGCAGTTAGTACTTAAACATTTTTATCACTGTCTACAATTAAAATATACTCATCACCATTATAAAGTTAAAATATTCAGTTCAGATTTGTGATGGGTTAATAAAACTAGATTATCTCGACCTTCAGGGCACACAGAACATTTTTATTTGAATAATTTATTAGTATGGATTTGAAACGAAAGTTCTATTACGTAAAAGTTTAATAGGATTGTTGGAGGTCAGGTCTGAGTGATAGATGAGCTGGGTCATTTCTCGCTTAGCTCAGTTGTGTGTGTACTTTTTATATTGCGATTGCATGTCAAATAATTTAAATATTTGCTCGACAAAAATATCTAATATAGTGAAACCACACATGACATAACATCACACCTATATTCCTCGAAGGGTAAGGGAGAGGTGTGTTTAAGTTCCATGTAATAGGGGGCGAGCGTATTGCCATAAACCGGTTACAAATCCAGACTCCGGGCTGCTATTGAGAAGTTACAGATGCAAAAACCCAATAACACTTTGCCCGGCCCGGGAATCGAGCCCAGTAACAAATGCTCAGCTGTCGCGCTTAGGGCCACTAGACCAACGAGGCAGTCATTACTTAAACCCAGTACTCATTCTGGCAAATAAATCGTTCACTCATTCCGTTTGCTTTCATAACGCTATTCACTTAGTAAATATCTAGAAATTCTTTAAATAAATAAATAAAATCATTTTAATTCGGACAACTAATAGATCCATAAATTGTTGGTAACAGGTTTGCACTTAAAACACTATTGTTAGTAACGTAAAGGCGAGTTAATGAGAAGACCACCCAACACCTAGACAACGAGAAATGGAAACCAGGGTATAAGTCTTCTCACAAATTGCCTTATTATGGCCGAGGAAGTATCTGCCGCCACAGCCTTCAGAATTTATAAAAAGAACAAGTTTAACATAGTGAATGTCATGCTCACTTAAATATCTCAGTGATGGTGGCGCGTGCTTTGGATCATTCGGTTCCCTACAAAACGGTTGAACTGGATGGTGTTGATCCACGCGTCATGTTCGTGAACAGGCACCGTCGGTTGAGACTGGTCATCTCTTAACTGCCAGGGCTTATTTTGAATTGTTTTTATTTTTTTATTTTAATATATTTTATATAGAAAAACTCTTATAATAGATAGAAGCAACAAGAATATCCAGGATTTTGTAGTAACTTGATTTAAAAGAGTGTCCTTGGAGTTCCCTGCCCGTTTTTCTCCATAGAGATCTAAGTTCTGGAATGGGCTTGAGCTTCAACTTTCTGACTAACTGACTGACTCCTTGACAGTTCAAAATTGCCTGTAAATGATTTAATTGAAATAAATTATTTGAGTGTGAGCAAGTTGAGTGTGATGGCAATTTCGATCCAAAGTTTAAAAAATACGTCAGGCTTAGAAAACTTTAGATTTAACGTTAATTGCGTTCAGATTTTAATTATTATATTTTTTATTTGGTAAAGGTATCTACTACCCATGAGTATTAAGGGCTGTCATACAATAAAAGCAGACCTCGAGACCTATAGGGTAATTGCGTAACACAATTACAATGGCCATGCCTATCCTTTTGACAATTCAACAACATAGTGTTATTTACGTTGTCAAGCAGAGATTTTTTCAAACATGAAACAATGATGGTTTTGTTTTTTTTTACAGTCCTAGGGATTGTTATAGAAGCGATTATCGTTCGAACTGTTTGTTCGGTGAACGTGAATGCGTGGTCACGCCGACAGAGGGCGCTTTGTGGTTTTCCGAACAAAACGTGTCATATGCACGCGACCGATCGCGTAATCGAGCGACGATCGCTATTAAATAGGACGCCATCTTATGCATTTGGGTTCCTCTCCGACCCAGATGACCCCACCACACTCCTCCAGGAGAGCAGTAGGGCCACCAGTACAGTGCACAAATACACCCGACACCCATCGTACCGACCTCGCCGCCGAGGTTCTCCGCGATCGCGACCCTCCCGAGTAAATAATACTCCCCCCCGACCCTTGTCCGATGAAGCGCCAGCCCGCGCCGCAGCTGAGCGCGTAGCTTTAATTTCCCCTGTTAATAATAATGATCTATCCTTGATCCAGCCTGTCCCATCTTGCTGTCCTCCCCTCAGCGACGCACCCCACAGGAAGTGCTCTTAGCGAGCGTTCGCCTAATTTTAATTTAGAATAGTTTATGCTCCTGGCTAGAGGCTTTGAGTGTGGTAAGCTTAAGGCAGCCACACGACAGTCCGGTTAAGCAGTAATTACCTTAGTGGTATACCTGCCAAAATCCAAAGTTAAAAAAAAACGCATTTGGGTTGCTAGTCTCGTTACAACCTCTTGCAGCTCCGTCATCATCCTCATTCCTCGCTCATCTCACCACGAAGCCTCATCTCCAGAAATGTCACAAAGTCAAAGCTATTAAAGAAACATCAAAACTGTGGAGAAGCTTTTAAATTGTAATCGTATGTAGTTTGGAAGCTTCGTAGATTAGGTAGGTAAGTAAAGAAAAAAGTTCTGAGTGTTTTACACTGACAAGATAAAAGGTACGAATAATGTTTGAATGGATTTGTCTTGTGTACTGTTGACAACGTCTGTGGTAACACTTTGATCTTGCACTATGGCCTAGCATAGTACGAAGTTTCAAATATAATGCCAGACCAGCTCATACTGGTTTTGTTACGAGTACTACTGACGTAGGATCTACTATACCTATGAATGTGTAGGCTTGACCAGTTTTCTACATGGTTTTTTTTTCATAAATAATTGCTATTTTTCAGTCTTTCATTCTTTGCCGGCTTCGAAATTAGAAGTGGTGAAACATACCTTGGATTCTTTAAATGTATATATTTAAACACTGTCAAAACAGTAAAGGAAAACATCGTGAGGAAACCGGCATGCCTGAGAGATATTTCTCGACGGCATGTGAAGCCAAGTCAGAGGCCCATGGGCGGCTTTAAAACTCTGACACCCTAATTACGTAATACACGATCAATCGGAATTTGAATCGTTTTGAAACAAATTGCTAATCCATTGCTTCATAAGTTCGGAAAAAAAATCTGCTCAACAACGTAAATAACGCAATGAATGTTGTTGAACTGTCAAAATGAAACAAATTTGTCGTAATCGTTTACGAAAATATGTTGCGTAATTAGATAGCTGGTTAGTCACTAATCACACGTAAATGAAAAGACTGTCTGGGTAGACAGTCTGTTGTTGTGCAATAATGTCTTCAAGTAAGTCAAGTAAGTAAGTCTTCAAATTTTCTATAATTTACCCGGTAACTAGAATAATTGTCCGCCTTATTTTAGTGAAGGACAAATTCGTATTGAAGTTCTATCGCTCGCTATATTTTATTTATTGAAGACAAAATTACTTGGGTTGTCATTGTTGACAAGAACTAATACTAAATTTTATTATTACTGGACTTTACAAATACTAAAGGAGAATTAAATAGAATAGCTAATGTAGGTATGTCCACCTAGTGTAAATTAATAATAAGGGAAAGTCGGTTCATCGACGTTTGTTTTTGATTTATTTCAGATTTGTAAATTAGGTGTTAATACGTATATTATACACTAGCATTTTCCCGCGGCTTAGCTCGCGTGGAAGTCGGAAATTATGCCATGGAAACGTACTACTAAGATAAAAAGTATCCTATGTGTTTCCCAGGTTATTAACTATCTGTTTGCTTCATAAAAATCCTATTAGTATTATAATTATACTGCCGTGATATATCTATAATGCCGTTATCTACCGAAGCCCTTGTTTTGAATAACATGCAAAAACCGCGGTAAAAATTTAAACCGATGTAACTTTTCAATGACAACACCTATTTGTGACTTGGAGGTACCAAAACATAGATCATGTTAAATACTTTCGAATGACTCGCCTGACATATCGTAAATATAATTTAATTTCATGAAAAACCGTTTTTTGCTTTTTAGTTTATCATCTGTGTTGCCGAAATCTTATGGGTCATCGACTAAAATGCCGCTACGTATAGCGTAACGGCATTTTAGTGTATCTATTTCATAGCAAAATATAGTCTGTTAAAATGCAGAAAAAAAATCTCTTTAATGAATAACTAAAACGTCGTTATAGCACATAACGACGATTTAGCTTAATATTATGAAATATGGCACTGACTCATGTTAGACTTTAGTGCGTTTAACGGTTCTTTACTGCTTTTAAGGCTGGTAACCTATAAATACATTTAAATAAGGAAAAAACTTGAATCATTGTTTAGCTTAAACGCAGTTAAACTAAAAACCTTATAGTTTAACGGCATTATAGCGCAACAGTATCAAAAAATGGTAAACCATAATATTGTACAAAATGAAGTTAAAGTTATTAAAAATAAAGACATTTTTTTAATAAAAGTCATTGTTTTATCAGTCAATATTTCTTTAATACTTTTCAAATCAGTATCTTTTTGCTCAAACTTATTTATAACTTGGACAAAACTTCACTTAAAACTAGATTTCTTCACATCATCACAACAGTTATTTACCAGTATTAATTAGGTACTTACTACTTGTACTTTAAAATAATATAATTTATAACAAATTTTAATAAAATCTAATTGACATACAGACCGCTTTAATGAAACCTGACAAACAATCAAAACTAATTTGAATCATCTCCTTGAACTTAAAACTTCTATTATCATTGAAAAACAATCATCAACTACAAAAAAGAGTCTTCCTTATTTAAATTAAAGCCTTCTTGATAATATTTATGTATTCTTAAAAACATGGTATTCAAAATATTAACACATTACATTACCAAATAACTTAAAATAATATGACAATTTTTAAATTAAAATTATTATTTATTTAAAATACATAGTTACTCAGTCTCAATAAACTTACATTAGTCTATATTATTAGTCCTTTAATCAGAACTTCACCGAATTCAGGACTGAACCGAAATGTATCGAATCTAAAAGAAAAGCTGACATAGGTTTAAAAGTTAATAGTAAGTTCTTTCGTAAAGAACTCAAATACCTTGGCTACGTAGTTGATGAGCTAGGACTACGAGCTCATCCTAGTAAAATTGAAGCTATTTTAGCTTATCCTGTTCCTACGTCTAAAAAAGAGGTAAGGCAATTCTTGGGTACATGTAGTTGGTTCCGTCGTTTCATTCCCAAAACCTAAAAAAAAAAGCGAAAAGTAAGTTCTTTCGTAAAGAACTCAAATACCTTGGCTACGTGGTTGACGAGCTAGGACTACGAGCTGATCCTAGTAAAATTGAAGCTATTTTAGCTTATCCTGTTCCTACGTCTAAAAAAGAGGTGAGGCAATTATTGGGTACATGTAGTTGGTTCCGTCGTTTCATTCCCAAAACCTAAAAAAAAAAGCGAAAAGTAAGTTCTTTCGTAAAGAACTCAAATACCTTGGCTACGTGGTTGACGAGCTAGGACTGCGAGCTGATCCTACTAAAATTGAAGCTATTTTAGCTTATCCTGTTCCTACGTCTAAAAAAGAGGTGAGGCAATTATTGGGTACATGTAGTTGGTTCCGTCGTATCATTCCCAAAACCTATGTCAGCTTTTCTTTTAGATGGAATGGATGAATGGTATTTGAATTCAGGACTGAACCGAAATGTATCGAATCTAAAAGAAAATACCATTATACGTGGGTTTTTCAAATATTTATCATTCATGAAACGAAGAGTAGTATCTAAAAGAAAAGCTGACATAGGTTTTTAGGTTTTTAAACCTATGTCAGCTTTTCTTTTAGATTCGATACATTTCGGTTCAGTCCTGAATTCAAATACCATTATACGTGGGTTTTTCAAATATTTATCATTCATGAAACGAAGAGTAGTAGGTATATGTTGTATCATCGAAATCATTCTTATATATAAGATCATAACTTTTACCTTTTTTCTTCATGGCCAACTCTACTTGGTGATGCACTTGATCGCTGCTCATAAAAGTGTGACCGGGTTCAAAGTAATACAGAGTTATTTTTTCTGTGGCAATATCTTCACTCTTCTTCATGTGTGTGAGCATCGAATACAACAGCCAATTTTTGTTTTGTGAGCTGCAATTATCGAGCCAGATGTGTACTTGCTCAACATCTCTATTACGCAAAAGAAAATGATAAAATGCTGACATTATATCCTCTTGTCTTCTCCCTGCAATGCCATCATGCCAGATAACTGTGACAGGTTTGGATTCTGCGGTATTCTTGCCAAGTGGTGCAAAGGTTTGATTGTATGCTGTAAGGCGCAGACAGAAAATTGCAGCTTTAAACATCTCATATCTCATAACAATCTGGGTAACATAATCACTTTTTCGAGGTCCGAGTGACTAATTTCTTGTCTCTAAGTATTTGTATGGTGATGGCTCAATTATAGAAGTACTTACAGGTTTTTCTTTATCCATATCTAAAATGCTTTTGTCTCGTTTGGAAAGTTCAGGCTCAGAATTACTTCAATTTTTTGTCTCTAAGTTTTTGTTTGGTGATAGCTCTATAGAAGTAGTCAAAGGTTTTTCCTTAACCATATCTAAAATACTTTCGGCTCTGCTGGAAATTGCAGTTTCTGTAACAAGAAAATAAAATGCTGAGTGTGAGTGAGGTACAAAGACACAAAAAATATTAATAGTTTTATACCCTGCTATCTGCGCTTCGCGGTTTTACCCGCGTAAGTCCCGCTCCCGTGAAGATATCGATATAAAAAGTAGCCTTTATGTTAATCTAGGTCTTCAGCTATCTACATGCCAAGTTTCAACGCAATCGATTGATTAGTTTTTGCGTGAAGGAGTGACAAACAATCAAACTTTCACATTTATAATATTAGTAGGATTTACTGGCAAACAAATTTTTTGTATGTTAATTTCAATAAAAAGCGGACATGTTACGTAGGTACCTATTAATAATGAACACAAAATGATTCCGAGCCAGTAAGAAAAAACTAACTTACCTAAAGTGACGGTTCGCCATATCGTTCCGAAATTGGCGGGAACAAACCCGGAGCGACACAGACTCGTCCTCACTTAGCAAGCACCTGCAAACCTGCGATGCACTAGTTTCACCCCCGATCCCTCTGATCTCGGAACTGGATCGTTACGTAGCCGCTGCCCCGCTCCCCGCGCGAGATCATTTAACAGCATTGTTGTGTATTAGTGTGAGATAACATCATTTTAGTCTAATAATGAAGGACAATTAATTTTTGTTTAGTTTTGGAAATGCCGCCACTGGCTTATAACATACGTTAAGTCAAAATATAAGGACGTCAAATATTAACCTATAATGCCGTCAAACGTCGTTAATCACATGTAAGTCTAGCATTTTCAATTAACGACGTTATAGCTTAACAAAAGTAAACTTCTTTAATAAAAAAAGAATAACAATAAAACAGTTAAAGTACCTTTACCGCTTTATAGTGTACAAAAGACTGTTAACGGCAATCTAGAGAAGCAACCGTATGATTTTTTTAAATTAAAAATATAAGTTTTTGAACCTTAACGGCTGTATAGACTCACAAAGTTACTTAATGACATTTATGCTTATTTCACATGAGAAAAATATGTACATAACGGCATTCTTAAAATGATTATTTCCAAAACTATTCAAGGTATTGAAAATTCGAAAAGACAGATCGATAGATATTTTTTTTCTCATTAATATAGCATCAAAAGTTAAAAATCGACCAGATGTTGGATAACGGCATTTTAGTTATACCACGGCAGTATAATGATTGAATACTATCGTGAATTCATGCATGCCTAGTACTTTTTGTTAGTTTACTGCTCAGAAATTGTGCACAACTTTTAATGATTGAAATGCTATCTTGAATTCATGCACGCCTAGTACTTTTTGCACCAAATTTCAAGTTTATTCACTCAGGAATAAGATTTTTCATACAGACGAAATTCCCCCTATTTGCCCCCTTCTTAGTGCTCCCCTACATTATAAAAGAAAGCTTTTTTTTTTTATAAAATGTCACGTTCATGAAGTCCCAGTAGTTTCGGCTCTGCGTTGATATGTCAGTCAGTCAGTCGTATGTAGATAAATTCACACATTCTTCTCATGGGGGTAGGTAGAAACTACAGAACACCACCTGCTACGATCCTTACGTACTTAATCCGTTACCTTCGTTTACATTCATACATTTGGTCATACACGCATGCCGGTTGCGAGTACTTCTACTAGTTATTATTATGTTCGAAGAAATCCATGTCTGAGGGTCCCCCATAGGGGCTTGCGGACGGTGAGCAATGGGTAGCTCGCCATCCGGTAAGGACCAAGCCCGGGTCGACGGCGCGTTGTGTTCCACGCGCGCCTCAAAGAGATATCAGCAAGTGAAGGGGTCCGATGAGACCATTGCCTGCCGGGGTTGCGTTATAGTCCGAAAGGGATACCGTGGCCACCTGGCATTGCACAGGCAACAGAAGGAACACGGGTGGGTTTTAGTCAGTAAGAGTCTGACACGCCCTCCCGCTCCACCCAGAGCGGGAGAAATCATTTGATGATTTCCCACCCAAAAAAAAAAAAAAAGGGTTCGCCATAGCACAGCATTATGCTGAGTCAGAGCGAGGAAGCCTTCTTGTCACTACGCGACGTGCAGCTACCTATTTCTACTACTACCGCTATTAACTACCTATTTTATTTCTGTTCTCTGCTCGTAATTATAGAAATTTTGTTTGAGGTATCATTTTCGTTATTATTTATTCGAGTTAACTTATCTTTTTATTTGCACGTGTTTCTGTGACACATAAATAAATTTTCCTTTATTTCTGTCTATGTGTAAGGTTAAGTTGCACTTGTAGCGGTGAGTTTATAGATGGGTGGCCGTTGTTGACGATTATGGCCTCTATGAAAGGTGACCTCTCCCAGGCCCAGCAATGGAAACGTTAAAAGTACCTATAGGATACTTATGACCGACGAAATTTAACCGTTCTTTGGAATGCCAATAGGTACACCATAGGTGTACCATAGGTGTAGGTGGTTTGTCATATTTTAGTACATAGCTTTGCTGTTACGGTTTGAGTGGCCGGTGACCACATACCATCATATGGGCTGCCAAACATCAACCAATAACAAAAAAGAAGTTGTTAGAAATCATAAAAGTCAAAATTTTGAAATAAAAATTAAATCAATTAGTTAGATACATTTAGAAACACATGGTTTTTTCTTTCATGTATGCGTATATGTCGAGTAAGAACTGGGAGCCCATCCATTTGTCAAGTCGCTGATTATTTCATGACGCATCACTTAGCCAACCTTCCCTCTGATATTTTATTCTCTACTCCCAAGAGTGACTGTGGTGAAAGGTCAAAATACTACAGCTGTGTGTTACACCGACGTGTGTTTTTTCGATGCGTGAAGATTATAATTATACATGATGTTCGGTGCCATGTGATTAAATCTAGTGTAACATGGCTTTAGAGCTACTTAACTTATCAGCTTGGCTGAGGTTCCAACTAACCACGCTAAAAGATTGATCAGTAAACCCTGTTGACAACAGGCGACTCCACACAGTTTTTAATCTTTAAAAAAAACAGCGCTACATACGAACTACGCATCACACTGACGTCAGGCAAAATCCTTCATCGCGCAAGAACGGTTTACCAGGCGACTAGTATATATATATACAACGTCTCGACATCAATCGTTGGGCAGTTGCCCATCAGACACAGCACCCGGAGGATCCTCCCTTTTCTATAGAGGATGAGTGAACTTTACACCCAGTTCCTCATGTGTCTATTAAAGACATCAAGTTTTGCACCCAAAACACTGAATTGTCTTGTTAAATAATTGATATTAAGAGGAATAAAACACAAATAGGTTAAAAATTATTTAGACCCAATGCTGATCTTGTTTGCCTGAATTATTTTTAACTCGTCTTCACTAAGGTGTATCGTACTTGGTAAGCCTAAAAATAAAAACGGGTTGCACTCCGGGACTGCCGGCAGAAGTGAAAACTTGAATATTAACGTATATAATATATAACAGACTGTTATATATAAGTTAAGACGGAGGGAGAGTAGGCTACTCTCCCTCCCCCTCCGTCTTACGAATTTTCGATCAGGTCACGTCTCCTGACGCGAGTTTAACATTTTTTACCCATCAAAAAAAAAGTGCACAACGCCGCTAAATAAGTTTTCACTTCAAAAATACCTTTTTTTACGCCTGTTACGCTTCGGTGTGACAGACATTCCTTCATCTGTTGAAAGGATTTTGTGGTTGGAGGCTTGTATGTTCTTATTCATAAGGGCGATGTTTTAACAAAAGATGCGGCAGAGGCTTCTTTCCGAAGTCTTAGAAAACTTTGCGTATTGTTTAGTAAATATTTAGGTATCCTTTATTTTGTTATGTTAGAGATGGGTAGTATAATGGCTTTACTGCTTGATCTAGTTTCCTGGTTTATCCTGATTTTAGACATATGTGAAAATAGAATTGGTATTTTGGGGACATAGGTGGAAGGTATTCTACCTATCTCCTCTTAGGCGCAATGGATGGAGGTGAAGATGTTCGAAGAACGAAAGTGAAACTCCAACTCGCAGTTAATATTATTATAATTGTCACACACGTAGTATAGTTTAAAGTTAGGTACCTACACTATTTAGTACATTTAAATAATTAAACTAGGAGGGACAATATAAACTAATGACAAAAAATCTAGTCCGTGTCGACGGTTGACAAGCAAGAGATGACGCTATGGAACGCTATTAGCGCCCAATTGCATTGACATTTTATTCTATTGTGATTTATTTATAGTATTGTGAAATTTTATTTTATGTGGATTTTTATTTTATTAAGTGTTGGCACTTAACAAGGGCGCGTTCCTGGCTAACCTATATATACTTATACACATGCGACGCCACGTATTCTAAGGTGCGTTCACACATGCATAATACGTGACGCCACAGTATTGAGAGTAAGGGCCCTGACAGAGATGGCGGGGTGAGTTAGACTCCTTCGATAAGGACTGGTCTTTATTAGCCCTAGATAGAGAGAAGTGGAAGGAGAGTAGGAAGACCTTTGTCCTGCAGAGGAACATTACAGGCTTGTAATAATAACAAATAATATAAAGGGCAAGCTTGATAGTATATAAGGAGGCAGTGCCATCGACGCGCAAACTGTTACTTTGAATTCAGTACTTGATTCAAGACCCCACAGCAGAAGAGAAACGTCGGCTATTAAAAAAAAAACAACGGTTCCATACATTCTGACCGTGTAGGTTTCATCACTTTTGTAGGAAACAGTTTTAATTTTTTTAATAACCGTCGAAAGATTTACGGCCTTTATTCAAAAAACTTAATTAACGTGTTTATGTACCTCCACTACGTGTCACCCATCGCTTCACTTAGCTAGCTTGTACGCAGCTTATGTCCGACTTTATTACGAAGCCCACGTTCGCACGGACGGGACGTAACAAAATCGCGGCGATTTTTTTTCCTGCACTGTATTTTCAACGATCTGCTCAGCACTGAGAGTTGAAAATCTAACAGTGTGTTTTTACAACGCGCTGGGACGAGAGTGAGTCCCAACGCGTTGGATTCTCAACGTTCGGGTCAACGCGAACGTGGGTTTACATGGAATCTCCATTAAGATGCCGCCTAGTGTTAGCCCAAGTTCTCACAGACGTAATAAAATCGCGGCGATTTTTTTTCGTGCACTGGTGGATGCGAACGTGGGTTAATTAGGGCATAAGCTTTCCAATTCGCAATCCCCACTCAAGATCACGTCTACTACTAATATGGGTAACGCATTACAACTTCAGTTTGCATATTCGGGCTTCTACGCGTTTTGTATTAGCTTTGGTAATATTTAGTTTTGTTTTTGTCAGTGTGTTCATGTGCCTAGCCTTTCCCAACTATGTTGGTGTCGTCTTCCAGACTAACTGGATGCGGCTGAATACCAGTATTTTACATGGAGCGACTGCCTATCTGATCTCCACAAACCAGTTATTGGGCAATACGACACCCCTTAGTAAGACTGGTTGCCTGTGTGTACCTACAGGAGAAAAGTGTGCCGTACTTACCTACTAATTTGTTTACTATTTATTATTATTTTTTTTTAAATATTTGTGATCATCGAAGATCTTTAGTATAGCATTTTATAGCAATAAAACCACCCCACATATCTACCTACCCACTTACTCAGAACGGAGCCGTTTATTTGATATTTTCGAGGTCTCCTAGACCTTGCGTGGTAACGAAGCCATAGCGATAATTTAAATCAATCAACGCCATGTATCGAGACATGAGGTAAACCTTTACATACAAAATTGGTTTAGGTTTAGTCTATTAAATATTATGACGATTACAATTTGTATGCCACTTATTGTGGTAGGACTCAGTGATCTGTGATACCTTATATTTTAGCACCTACATAATTTGGTTTAAAACCACAAATAAAGTACTTACCAAGTTCAGATCCACAGACACGCGGGATGATTTCCAAGATGGCGGAGCAGGAGGCGTCTTCGAAGCAGAGCTGTCTCGCCAGCAGACAGTTCAGGATCGCCATCGTACCCTTTAGACCGGGCCCTGCGGAAGAAAAGGTGGAGATTAGTCAGAGGTATTGATCTAAAGAACTTATACTAACAGTTTTCGAGGTATTCTTGGGTACGCTAGATGGTCATTCTTTCATACAAACGTAGTATGGTAAATTACTCGTCTGTTTGATAGTGTACGTTCAAAACTAAAAATTTATCTAGCTCTGTATGGAAGCAGAATTAGAAAAAAAAGATTGGTTGGATCATCAGCGTCAAAACTTCCTTATTTGAACACTGATTTGAATTCGTCTTTGGGTGTATGAAGTAAAAAAATGGCAACGATAGATAATTTTTTGAAAAGTCAAATAGTTTTATTTTAAGTAAATACATCCAGTAGTTTTTCCATAATTATCTATACGCTCAAAGATCTGTTCATGAAATTTTACGCGCTCGTTTTCGTCATAAAGGTCATAATCACACATATCAACTCGGAAAGGGATCGTAACCTTTCTTTTACGTATCGCCTTTCGCCTCGTCGTCAAACAGGCGTCAACCTAACGTAAACGCGGATCAGCAGCTCCGATACGTCGACTCGGCTACGGCTTGGTGACGCCGCACTTACGGCTCGCCGTAAAAGCCTAAAGTCTCTCACTGAATGGCAGATAAGTTATCTAATTAACTTGGTAAGGTAAACCTAAAATTGCGTATCATTCTGCGTGTTCCCACTGCTGGGACAGTACACATGTACCATGCACGCGGGCCCAGTGCGGTTTGGTAGATGTCACATGTCTTCGAATTTTTGGTTCTAGGACATGCCGGTTTTCGCACGATTTTTTCCTTCACCTTTTGAGAGCACTGATGATAATAACTTCATCACCAGCATCTTCATCTGCTCTCCAGTGGTGATGAAATTATTTACACAAAGTAAAGCGTCTGATCGGGTTCGAACCCACGACCTACTAGGCCACCACTGTTGCGTAAACAAAACTGCATTTAAAGATCAGCCTGAGTTCGATTTCCGCTCATATCACTTCCATTCTTCGAATGAATCTGGTTGACTCGGCTCCAGTCGGAAGTTTTCACTTCTATTGTGTATTTGTGTGTTCACAACATATAGTTATCTTTTTTCAGAAAGCAAATGTCATTCATGTAAAATTGTTGGTCATGTTGTTTTACGGAAAAGTAGGTAAGTAAGCAAGAATTTTGTACCGATTTCTGAATAAATAATAGATAGTTCTAACCGATCGATGATGTTTCATCGACCAAACAAAATACATAACGAAACTTGGATTACATATCACTTTAACATCCAAGCAAAGTTTCAAATAGATTATAGAAACTAAAATCGTTTTCAAAGGACTATAATTCAAATTCAAAACTAGTGGGAAACATGGTAATTGGAGGAATCGGAGCAAGTTGGAAATATATCCGGCCCCGTATTTAGGAATGCTGGTTCAGCGTTTTATAAGCGTTGAGACGAAATGGAATTTCTAGTGGGTATCTGCTTTTTTATGTGAGTTAAAGTACTATACTGCTTATAAATAATATGCGGGAAAACTATCAAACTACATAAGCATCAATAATAATAATTGCTTATTTTATTACAAGTTATTAAAATAAAAATATAATATCCTATTCTAACTAAAACTAACAACTAAATATGGCGTCGAAAAATTTCTCGGTATCGCTGTCAACTGGTAATGTACCCAAGAGACTGGTGGGGTTGCCACGTTATAGCTTGCTTAGCCTCTGGCCAAGGTAAAAAGTATAGCCCTTGGGTCACGGGAAGTATCAACCAGCTGTTTGGAGATTTCGTTGAACAAACCATGAGCACCCGGATCCCAGGGCCCGAGGGTGTCAAACATACACGGATTAGCGTTAACGTTAACAATATTTTCTTCATATTTCGAGCTTTTAAAGCCAAGTTTATGTTACCTTTACATCTCAAAAGCAACAGAAGCCTTTTCTTCACAATATTACTAGTAGGTACCTACCTATCTACGAAACGAGTAGAAAATTAGAAAACCTAATTCGCCTCGTTTCGGTTTGCGCCACGCCTTCAGCCGAACTGAAGCAGAATTTCTATTAACGCATCCGGGACACCAAAATAGCTGCCGGCAGAGATTCGCGATCGATTGCCGAATGGATGCAGTTTTAAAGCTTTCTGTCGGTCCAAATGTTACTGGAAATACTCCGCGCCTTTCATAGTTCTATTTCCTATTTCGTATTTATTGGCTTGCTGAATGTTCGAGTTGTTCCATTTATTCGATTTCATGATTGGCTTGGAATGGCTAATGTATTTTTGTTTCGACGTTTCTTTTTGGGTTTGTAGCGGCATCTCATCATCAGCCTATAACGTTCCCACTGCAGGGACACGGCCTCCTCTCAATGAGAGGGAGTGGGCGTGCATACCATCCACCACGCGTGCCCAGTGCGGATTGGTAGATGTCACATGTCTTCGATTTTTTTGATTCTAGGACATGCCGGTTTCCTCACGATGTTTTCCTTCACCGTTTTGAGAGCAGTGGTGATGAAATAAACTACACAAAGTAATGCGCCTGTCTGGGTTCGAACCCACGACTACTGTTCGTAAGTCGGGGCCGCCACCACTGGGCCACCGCTGCTCCATCTACAACGTATAGCATCTACAAGTATAACGTTGTAGCGGCATCTACAATGTATCAAAAGACCTGACGTCAAGCAAAATCCTGCATCGCGCAAGCACAGTTTACCGCACGACTAGTATATGTACAACGTCCCAAAATCAATCACTGGGCAGTTGCCCACCAGACACAACAAACCCGTCTGGTCGGAGGATCCTCCTTTTTCTATGGAGGATGAGTGAACTTTACACCCTGTTCCTTATACCTCTATACTGGTGACCCCGACGTGATTGACGCTTCCACAGGTTTAATAATAAAGTGATAGATCATTCTCGAAGTTTATTAGCGTGTAGAAAAATATCCTACTCGGCACTCAGTTTTCATCATCATCATCATTTCAGCCATAGGACGTCCACTGCTGAACATGGCCTCCCCCAATGATTTCCAAATTGGCCGGTTGGAAGCGACCTGCATCCAGCGGCTTCCTGCGACCTTTATTAGGTCGTCTGTCCATCTTGTGGGTGGACGTCCTTTTTTTTTTTTTTTTTTTTTTTTTTTGGGTGGGAAGTCATCAGATGACGTCTCCCGCTCTGGGTGGAGCGGGAGGGCGTGTCAGACTCTTACTGACTAAAACCCACCCGTGTTCCTTCTCTTGCCTGTGCAATGCCAGGGGGCCACGGTATCCCTTTCGGACTTTCCCGCAACCCCGGCAGGCAATGGTCTCATCGGACCCCTTCACTCGCTGACACTCTTTGAGGCGCGCGTGGAACACAACGCGCCGTCGACCCGGGCTTGGTCCTTACCGGACGGCGAGCTACCCATTGCTCACCGTCCGCAAGCCCGCGCCTACGGTGGCCGGGAATCCGCGATCGATTCCCGACGCCCGGGGCGTCTCCTCCTGCGGCGGCTAGGGGCGTGAGGGCGCGAAATTTGCCTCTCCCTCACGCGCTCCGCCTCCTCCTTCGCGAGCATTACTGCTTCGCAGAAGGAAGTGACGGCCTCCCATGCCCTCTCGCTCCGTACCATGGCCTGGACCAGGGCCGGACGCGAGAGATCCCCGCCACCGATCGCCTCCACGAGGACATGGCGGTGCTCTGCCCAAGCCGGGCATACCTCCACCGTATGCTCCACCGTGTCCTCCGGGCGATCCACGCAGTGATGACACCCGGGGTGGGTGGACGTCCTACGCTGCGCTTGCTGGTACATGGCCTCCATTCCAGAACCTTTCTGCCCCATCGGCCGTCAGTTCTGCGCCCCGCCCACTGCCACTTCAGCTTGCTAACCCGTTGGGCTATGTCAGTGACTTTAGTTCGTTTGCGGATCTCCTCATTTCTGATTCGATCTCGCAAAGAAACACCGAGCATAGCCCTTTCCATAGCGCGCTGAGTGACATTACACTCAGTTTTAGCTTAGTGGAAAGAGTAAACCAGCCCTTTGCAGTTCAAGTTTTGAAATATTAACAGACCGCTATCTTTGTAATAATGAGACCCAAAACGGGAATCTTTTTCCGGGAGGTAGACGAGAGAAAGTTCTGGCTTGGTTAGTAAGGCATGAATCGACACAAACTTGTGAAAAAAGTCTCAAAGTAGGTAATTCTTTTACCATCATATTATAAACTTTAAATCACCATGCCACCATATAACCCACAACAGTTTAACTTCATTCTTTCAAAGCACATATGTGCAGCGTAATGTAGATTCAGACATAACAGCGCCATTGCGAATATTTGCATAGTAAAAATAAACATGTTTCCGGCCATATTAATGTTTTAATATTCTGTCTCGTTGCGGCAGCTGCGGCCACTGCAGGCGACATCTATCGTCGGATGCTGTAACTAAAAATATAAGTGCATTCGATATTGTATCTGATTTTGTGTGTTTTTGACCTGTGGGAATATTTTTAAGAGGAAAGCGAAAACATGTGATTAATAGATGTGTACATTATAATATCAGTCCATCATGACGAGAGTCTCGTGAAAGCTGAAAAAAAAACTGGTATCTTGACTTAGCTAAAGAGGTTGTCGACATGTGGGACGTGGACTCTGCAATCATTGTATTGATAATCGTTACGATTAATGGCCTAATAGTGGAAAGCCTCGACCAACCTCAAGAGACTCTCATTGCGCGGCTGGGTCAAAGGCTTGATTCAGAAAGCAGTACTTCTGGACACGGCACGCATAGTGAGGAGGTTCGTTTCTCTAGAGCTCTGACCACCGGCAGCTTGGACCCTTTTCCTGATGCCGATGGAGTACATTTTTTTTTTAATTTGCAATGTTCACCTCTAGTGTTATGGGGGAGAGGCATGGCTAAAATATTACATGGTCAGCAAATTTGGTAGCTTGGCTGACTAGTTCTACCTAAGTTACGCCAGATGTAGGTATTTAATAGCAAGATTCCCGGACCGCACTTTGACTTTGCTTTTGAGTTTATTTAACTTTGACTTTGCTTTGTAAAGTGAGCGATTATTACGAATACCTGTGGGCCAAAATGACCACTATGTAGAGCCCTGACTCAGCCAGAAGGCGTCGCGGCAGATCCCGTAGAAGATGTTGGGACGAACTGGATAAACCAATGACTAGCGGTCGACATTAGCCCTGGATCGAAAGAGCTGGAAATCATGGGACGAGGGCTTCGGCCCGCAGTGGGATGATGCAGACTAACAATAACAGTAACCTTATTGTTATTCTCATAGTGTTCAAATTCGTGTAAACCAATGTGAGCAAGCATTTTATAAGAATATGAACACTAATATTGTAGAATAAAGTTGATATTCGTATGAGACGCTTACACAAAGTAGAGGTTGGGGCGGCATCTACAAAAACGTCACATGTGAACTACGCATCACCATGACGTCAAGCAAAATCCTGCATCGCGCAAGCAGAGTTTACCGTGCGACTAGTATATACAACAACAGCCCGACGTCATTTGTCGGGCAGCTCCCATGAGAAATGACACCCGTCTGGTCGGAGCATCCTCCTTTTTGTATAGAGGATGAGTGAACTTTACACCCTGATCCCCATACCTCTATAGAGTCAAAGAGCGGTAACTAGAGGGTGTTTGGGCGTCAGGTCCTCGCGACAGACAACCTTACGACCTCAAGAACTACAAATCTATCATATATATTACAGAGATTACTTACAAACATTCTCAATATTGATTGCAAACAAAAATAAAAGTCTGCAACGTACTCGTATGTGTAAATAAATTCTGATACGAAGCCCCCAAGTGCTCAGCTGTCAAACATGTAAAAAGTTCTCGATATAAGTAAGTAAATAATTCTGTAATGTTCTTATTTTATTAGTTTTATTGAAGGTTAGACGACTTGCTTATGAAATGTTAAGTGCATTGACTCTGATTTTTGAAGTGAAAACTTCTTTAGGCGCGTTGAGCACTTTTTGGGTGAACAAAAAGCGTGAAACTCGCGTCATCGTTACCGCACGCTTACTTAGTTTTTACTTCTATCGGCAATCCACAAAAACTGCCCCGCATGTTTTTTTATTTTATTTTATGTTTGATTGAATAAAAATACCGGTAGTTTATTAGATTTTTGTCAAATGATTTTATACTGACTGTCGATAAATAAAGGCATGATTACATTAACGCCGCACGTCATAAGCGCGTTTTTTTACCCTGCTGCGTCAGAAGGGAGGTTATTTAAACGCGTGTTGGGACTATAGCGCCAGGTTAAACACTATCCTACAGGTTGGCGATTTAGTGACCTGCATCCGTGAAGGCGCTGATTCTACCCGTCATACTGAACAACTTTCGCTATGAAACAAAACCATGAAAAAAAATCGTAAAGGAGTTTCATACAAAGAATACTGAATCGCTCGAGTTGATACGGTGACGATCCCTTTCCGAGTTGATATGTGTGCTATTTCCTTTAATCGCCTCCCTGTATATTAATGATCACGCTGTTTCCTTTTGTCCGTTCACAATAGCTATCAACATTTTCTCAAGATTCTTTTACAACTCGCACTTTGGTTGCGTTTTCGAACGAATTTTACTCGTGCGTACACGTACGAACACGCACAAACGATCCCGACCTTCCAAGTACAAATGGAGTGCGCAGACTGGCTGGGTGCGAGTAAGTCGTACGTATAGTTCCGACGTCCGAAAACAATCAGAACTTGTGGGGATATGTTCTATTTGTCGTATTCAACGTTTTTCTCCGTCAAATAGTTTTTGTCCGTCCGTGTGCGCACTCAATTCATATGGTCATGGTCGTACGTGTACGCACGAGTGAAATTCGTACGAAAACCCCGAAAGTGCGCCCATAAATCTACCCATAAATTGTTTCTAAATACTCAGATCTACAAAATATGACCTGACATATCCACAAAGCAAATATTACACGTTCGTCGCTGAATCCGAACATCCGAGTTCATTCACAGGCTCTCAATATAAGCTACTTTATTCCCAGCACCATGTAGCCGACCAATGAATTATTTAGTTCAGCTATTTGTGAACAGACTTCGCACTTAATATTCAGATGGGAGGATAGTGGTTTTGTAACTATGATTTAGAGGAACATATATAGCATGATCAGCCTATAATGTTCCCTCTGGGACACAGACGAGGAGGTCTGTGTCTTCGAGAGGGAGTTGGCTGTAATCCAACACGCGGACACTGTGCAGGTTGGTAGAAGTCACATGTCTTCGAACTTTTGGTTCTAGGACATGCCGGTTTCCTCACGATGTTTTCTTTCACTATTTTGAGAGCAGTGGTGATGAAATTATTTACACAAAGAAAAGCGTCTGTCTGGGCGACCCTACGAATTACAATACAAATTCGGAAGGTATATGATTGTAATGATTGGGTAGACAGTGTTATGGAGAGCATGTGAAGTCCGTTCAGTAAGACATGGCGCACACTATGATGTCGCATAGTGTGCGCCATGTACGCAACTGCGACAGCTCGGCAACTAGACGCAACGACAGGCTGCAGCCGAAAAATTTCACACATTCTGTTCAAAACTCCGCAAACTTGGCGTCGAGTTGCAGAGCTACAACGACAGGCTAGGGGAGTCGCTGGCACTTAGTGGTATTTAAGATTGTCATTGGTAGGTAAGACGGAATTATGCGAGCATTTGAAGTCGTTCAATAAACGCGAATTATCGCATGCATTGTTGTCTGGTGGGCCTTTAAATATTAATCGATGCTGGGTTTTTATAATGTCCTGGGTCCGTGTACCAAAACTAATGGAAATAAACTAGCCCACTATTCATTGCATGGTGGTGAAATGTGTGGGTTTAATGGACGCTACAAGTACATTTTGATGCGCTTAAAAAATAAAACCAGTCCAGTCTGTCAACGCCTTTAGGGTTGGTATATATCTGACGGAAAATGCGTCGCGTATTATCGGTCGCGTTACGCCTGAACAGACAAAGATTTGTCTAAATATATATATAAAAGAAAAAGAAATATAAAAAAGTCTGTAAAAAAAGGTTTTAAAAGAAAGTCGTGTTAGTTCCACTATTTTAGAGGTATGAGGAACAGGGTGTAAAGTTCACTCATCCACCATAGAAAAGGGAGGATCCTCCAACCAGACGGGTCTTGTGTCTGGCGGGCCGACTGCCCGACTGTTGATTTCGGATAGTCTTATCTATGTCGTTCGCGCGGTAAACTCTAATTGCGCGATGCAGGATTTGTGTGACGTCATGTCTTTGATGCGTAGTTAGTATGTGGCGGTATAACCGCTACATCACTCCCCTCCGGAGACCGGAGGTTGATAGTGGGCTGAGTCTTGTATCTTGCGATGCTTCACAGTGCCAGCTAAGGTTCCAGTGAGTCGGAACCGGGTGCCGCATAGTTCGCGGTGAGTCGGAACTGTCTGCGGTGATTGCGGCGGTTGTGGTGATTGAGGTGATTGCGGTAATTGAGTTGATTGAGGTGATTGCGGTGATTGAGGTGATAGCGGTGATTGCGCTGATTGAGATGATTGCGGTGATTCTCCAGTGAGTCGGGGTGATGAGGCTGAGGGTGATGACCAGGAATGCGCGTTCGCTGCATGCTGGTGGTCAGGATACCCGTTGAAGCCGAGGGTGCTGGCTGTCTGTGTGACTCGCCTCACGAAAGCTTGCGGGAGTGATGATGATGACGTCACGCTGAAGTAGTTGCACGAAGGCTGCGTTGACGTTCATTCTCGGGGTCACCAATTTAGAGGTATGAGGAACAGGGTGTAAAGTTCACTCATCCACCATAGAAAAGGGAGGATCCTCCAACCAGACGGGTGTTGTGTCTGGCGGGCCGACTGCCCGACTGTTGATTTCGGATAGTCTTATCTATGTCGTTCGCGCGGTAAACTCTAATTGCGCGATGCAGGATTTGTGTGACGTCATGTCTTTGATGCGTAGTTAGTATGTGGCGGTATAACCGCTACACTATTTACAACTCAAGAACGACTGGACCGATTTTTTTTTGTTGTGTTTTTTATTGTCAGGAGATGGTTTTAGGTAGGGTAGGTAGGGTGGGTAGGGTAGGTATGGTAGGTAGGGTTAGGTAGGTAGGGTAGGTAAGGTAGAGTAGGTAGGATAGGTAGGTGCGCCGTAGATAAGTACTTGTGCTACGCGTGTGAAGCCGGGGCGGGCAGCTAGTATATAATAAAAAATTCAACCTTTCACACTCAACCGATGATGATGCGTCGAGCGTACGCTCAACGCATTTTCCGTCAGATATGTACCGACCCTTAGCGTTGACAGACTGGACTGGTTAATTTTTAATCAACATACAACCCGACACTGATCTGCAAATTGCAAAAAACTAAAGAAAATTTGAACTTCGTGGGCTACCTAAGCGTATCCCCCTTATTTAAAATACACCCGTCATTTTGACACCTATTTGTGTGGGGTAGAATTATAAGTCGGGCAGATCTGTGCGTTTGCTAATGCAATATGATTGTAACTTGCAATAATACATCACTGCCCATGTGTCAATTGCTTGAAAGCCAGTAATGGCGCAGAGCTTTGATGGATATTACCATGGTTCTGTCATGTTTTCATGTATGGTTGTGTCGTGTGGGAACAACGAAAAAAAAACTGGTATACTTCCATCAAATGTATTCTTGAAATAAAACGATCAAATACAAAATGTAATTAAATTCCTTAACAAAACGGAATATATCTAGTCTCCTTCGTCACCACCTTCCTCTTCTTCATCGAATTCACCTTCTTCCTCGGCCGTGGCGTCCTGGTACTGCTGGTATTCTGATACCAAGTCGTTCATGTTGCTCTCCGCTTCTGTAAACTCCATTTCATCCATTCCCTCACCAGTGTACCAATGCAGGAACGCCTTACGTCTAAACATAGCAGTGAATTGCTCAGAGATACGTTTGAACAACTCCTGGATAGCCGTCGAGTTTCCAATGAACGTCGCAGACATCTTTAAACCTCGTGGTGGAATGTCGCACACAGCAGTCTTCACGTTATTTGGTATCCACTCCACGAAGTACGATGAATTCTTGTTCTGAATATTCATCATCTGCTCGTCCACCTCTTTCATTGACATACGGCCTCTGAAGACAGCCGCGACAGTCAAGTATCTTCCGTGGCGAGGGTCACAAGCTGCCATCATATTTTTTGCGTCAAACATCTGCTGTGTCAACTCTGGAACAGTCAGAGCTCGGTACTGCTGGCTTCCTCTAGACGTCAGAGGGGCAAACCCAGGGATGAAAAAGTGCAAACGAGGGAATGGAACCATATTCACAGCCAGTTTCCTCAGATCAGCATTCAATTGGCCAGGGAATCTTAGACAAGTGGTGACGCCCGACATAGTTGCCGATACTAGATGGTTTAAATCCCCGTAGGTCGGTGTGGTCAACTTGAGAGTACGGAAACAAATATCATAGAGGGCTTCGTTGTCGATGCAGTAAGATTCATCAGTGTTTTCCACTAGCTGATGCACAGACAAGGTTGCATTGTAAGGTTCTACTACAGTATCTGACACTTTGGGCGATGGTACTACACTAAAAGTATTCATAATACGATCCGGATACTCCTCTCGGATCTTTGAGATGAGGAGGGTTCCCAAGCCGGCGCCTGTGCCTCCTCCCAGTGAATGTGTTAGCTGGAAGCCTTGAAGACAGTCGCATCCTTCCGCCTCTTTTCTGACCACATCTAGGACAGAGTCGACTAATTCTGCGCCTTCCGTGTAGTGTCCCTTTGCCCAGTTGTTACCTGCGCCCGACTGCCCAAAGACAAAGTTGTCAGGTCGGAAGATTTGTCCGAACGGTCCCGAGCGCACGGAGTCCATCGTGCCGGGCTCCAGGTCGACGAGGATAGCTCGAGGAACGTATTTGCCGCCCGTTGCTTCATTGTAGTACACGTTGATGCGCTCCAGCTGAAGATCGGAATCTCCGTGGTAGGTCCCAGTGGGATCAATACCATGCTCGTCGGAAATTACCTCCCAGAACTGAAATAGATGAAATGTCAGTGTCAATTGCGGTGAATACTAGATTGCTGTGGTTTGGCAGAGATTAAAAATTTAAACGAAATTGGAGGCAAAATCTCGATGGCTTTAAAATTTTTGCACTAAATTCGTGGGATTGATTCTTGCTTTCGCGGGAAATAAGACGCTGTTTGTTAGCTACTAATTATAGCTACGCACAGTAAAATTGAGTCAACTTTCGTACCCAATCAACAGGGAATATTGCCTTATTTCCTTGTAAAATAAAACCAAAAGAATTCTTACCTTTGCACCGATTTGGTTGCCGCATTGGCCAGCCTGTATATGAACTATTTCCCTCATTATTAGTATTAAAACTTAGAACAAAGAGCTTGCACACCGACCGTATATTATGAATTATCTACGAACGACAAGAAGACCGCACCGACATAAAACAAATGCACAGTTCGAAACTTCATTCAAATAATATTTTATTTAAATTGTTTTTTTTTATGGAATGAAAACTTTTTGTTATAGAGGAGTATTTCGAAAATAGTTTGGCTATTCAAAAAATATTAAGGGCCTGTTTCTGAGCCCGGATAGGCACTATCTAGCAAATAAATGAATTAATTTGCCAGAACAGTAAACCTAAAAATATCTTATCCGAAGGTGATTAAAATATTGCCGATCAACGTAATTTATGTGTCTTTTCACGTGATTTCAGGATCCTTTGGACAAATTTTCGACTTCGACGATGATAGCTTTGTCTTCTGGCAGTCGAGTGCGGAAAACAACTGGGCCAAGGGAAGAAGAAGAAGAAGAACAGAAGGCATAGAAATAGTAGACTCTGTCCTAGATGTGATAAAAAAGAGGCGGAAGGATGCGAATGTCTTCAAAGTTTCCAGCTAACACATTCCTTTGGAGAAGGCACAGGCTTGGGAACCCTCTTCATCTCAAAGATTCAAGATAAGTATCGAGATCGTATTAAGAATACTTTTAGAAAGAAAAGAAGAAAAAAAAAAGAAAAAAAATACGTTTATTTGCTTTTAGTGTAGTCCCGTCGCCCAACGTGTCAGACAATGTAGAAGAACCTTACAATGCCAATACACGTAAGAATAATCTGCCAGATAAAATTAAATTCAATGTTAATTTAGTTATTTATTGTAGTTTATTCCTGTAGTTGTGTTTATGTTTGGCATTACCGATTTGATGGTGGGTGCGCTTGTGTTCTTGATATTATTTGTCGTGTATAAGATCTCTTACTGTATTATTGTATAGCTAGCCGTGAAAACCTATAGTTGGCTTCATGTTTCTTATTCCAGTGTTTTTATTGTATTTATGTAAAGCTGTTGGTTTTCCATGAGATAAATAAATAAATAAGTCAACCATATCTTATCCAGAGATCAGTCATCAGCACATAGGTATTTTGGCAAAACTAGATGCCATTTGATCTTTACAAGATTTGATATGCAAGCTTGAAGAAGCTGGAAGATTTAGATTCATACATTCCAATAAAATTATGTACTCAATCTTATATAACTTTGCTCGCATAGGAAATATTGCAGTGCTACATCTGGGCCAGGGCAACGCTCAGGGGCCACGAATTTGTATGCAGCTTAGATTCCTGAATTAGGTGGAATCTGCGTTTCATCCTAATTTCGTGCTTATTTATGTTATTTAAGCTTTGGAATCAGGTGATGCTTTGCGGAAATCCATGACAGCAAAATGTGAATTTAAAATGTTTCGCCAACGTTGGTAATTATTTCACGGGAACGTACTACTAGGATAAAATGTATCCTATGTCCTAACCCAGGTCCTGGACTACCTATGCGACGTTTTAGCGTAAAAGCGTAAAAAAAACTCTCTTTCGCATTTATTATAATGTTAGGATTAATTCTGCAATATAGATAGTGCCATCCACAAAGAGGCGCCCCACTGCTCCGCTCAGTACTGAAGTCAACTTACAGTAGATACAGTAATCGTGGAGTGGGGCGCGTCTTCGTGGATGTTACTATCTGTAACTTACACAAACAACTTATATTTTTTGTGCTGTATTCAGCAAAGCCTGGATCTAGTTATTGCGGAATTAAAACTAAATATTTTTACATTTCACCGTGTTTATTTATATTTTTTGTGTTTTCTACGGATGGATTGTGTGTAAGAAGATATTATTATGTTTAGCAAGGTTTGACTGCCTCGTTGGTCTAGTGGTCCCAAGCGCTACTGCTGAGCATGAAGTCCTGGGTTCGATTCCCAGGTCGGGTAAAGTGTTATTGGGTTTTTCCATCAGAAATTTCTCAGTAGCAGCCCGGAGTCTGGATTTGTGCCCGGTTGATGGCAATAGGCTCGCCCCCTATTACATGGGACTTAAACATAACTGGCGAAATGTGGGTGTGCTAATAGGTACACCCTCCGTGGGTACACCTCTGCCTAACCATACGGGGATTACAGGCGTGATGTTATGTTAGGAAGGCATTGAACTCTGCAGAGATTGGCCTCATCATGTATAGAAGAAAATTGGGATAAGGGCAGGGCTTTGCCCACTGCTGGGTATAGGCCTTTCTTTGCTTGTGGCAATCCCCACGTCCAGTCTCATCCTCATGATGATGTACTATATTTCCTGAAAAAAGCTATTTATATTATACCCAAGTCACTTTAGCGTAGCAATATCGGTCATTGCCCTTTACCTAACATCTCTCCGAGGAACCTAAATAATAAACTATATAAAGTTTTTTCATTATTGGAACATGTTGAAGATCATGATAGCTTAATATAGAAGGCTTTAACGGACTTTAATTCCGTTTTTGAAATAAAGAATGCTAGAATAATATGTAGGTGGGTCAGTGACCGTTATTGCCACGCTAAAGCGACTCGGATATATACTAATGGGTTTTTGAATTCGTAATGCCTTTTAAGCTACTTTTAGGGTTGAAACAGTCGATGGGATGAAAGGGAAGACGGATGAAATAATATTTTGTATTGAGATGAAAGCCGCAGAGAATGGACATCATCATTTTTCAGTTTGTAAATATTGTATGTAAATAGTTAGAAAAGTACGTTGCCAGGGTAATAACCCCGTGCTCTGCTACTTGAGATATAACTACTTCTTTGTCCCACCAGTTACGATGAGTTTAGGGGTCAATGTTATTTAAACTTTTGCACTAATTTATAGAGGTAAAAATGATTAGTTTGTAAGAAGTAATGCCTGGATGTATCTGATCCGATTACAAAAATTTGTTTACTGATAGGCAGCTACACCATTGCCGAATGCCGTAGGAAGATAGTTATGTGTGTTATGGTATGCATAGTGACTTCCGAGTGGACGGTGTCGCGGGAAGAAGCTAACATTCAATCATGAAACACCTGTTTCCGATATCCAAGCAAAAAAAATAATCTGCCTGTCTTTTCCTAACCTAATCAGATGCAGCTGAATACCAGTATTTTACATGGAGCGACTGCCTATCTGACCTCCACAACCCAGTTACTGGTTAACATGATACCCCTTGAGACTTTATTGGATACCAGAGGTTGTCAGACCTTTGGGCTTCTGCCTACCCGTAACGAAAGTCTAAGATTTACGAATGACAGCCGGGACCAACAGCTTAACGTGTTTTCCGAGGCACGGACGGGTCTCGACATGTAATGGATGGTCACCCATCCACAGACCGACCGCGGTAAGCGTAGCTTATCCTTGGCTATCTAAACCCATGTGGCTTTTATTGTTTAGCCATGTAGCGGTTACACCGCCACATACTAACTACGCATCAAAGACATGACGTCACACAAATCCTGCATCGCGCAATTAGAGTTTACCGCGCGAACGACATAGATAAGACTATCCGAAATCAACAATCGGGCAGTCGGCCCGCCAGACACAACACCCGTCTGGTTGGAGGATCCTCCCTTTTCTATGGTGGATGAGTGAACTTTACACCCTGTTCCTCATGCCCCTAAAGCCACAAGCCAAACCAAAATCTAAGCCAAACTTGATTATGAAAATGCTTCACGCCGCTTAAAGCAGATCATTGGTACGTACATTATAATGTATTTTCCTCCAAAATCGCTCAAATAACACACAGCTGCACAGGTGAATTTACGGAATAAACCAGACAAGTTCATCCTTGCGTCGAATATATGCCTCATTTCACGCCTGTTTTAATGAAAACCCGTATTTGATAAAAGCTTTGTTTATTTAAGCACTAGCTTTTGTGCGCTGTTCCATCCGAGTTGAGGTCGGAAATTAACCCACGGAAACGTACTACTGTATGAAATGAAATGAAATTGTTTATTCTGTAAATAGAATATTGGAATCACTATTACATGTCATCTTTTAAAAATAAAAAAATAAAATTAGCTAGATGAGTTCGGCGTTTCCTATCTGACTACTCTGAGAAGAAAGGCCGAAACAAACTCAGAGGTCACAGTCTCTTTTAAAGTCCAGACATAATCTTGGTCAGGCCATATGAGGACCATGTAGATTAGTCTGAAATGGTCTTTTGATAAAAGAACCCCACAGATTTGAGTGGACCTGTCCTGTCAGTGCAAGCATATTTTGTCAGTACCTAATCGTGGAGCTCAACTCAGAACTTAAGGAGCTCAACTCGAGGAACAATACCAAAGAAAGGACATTTGGGTAGGCCGCATAAACTACTCAAACTGCCAGACCATCATTAAAACTAACTGAGAAAGAAAAAAAAAAAAAAATATCCACATAGTCCTCACATTCACAAAAATTTAAATAATATAATACTTTACAAAGTAATCTTGTCATTTTGTATAGATGCTTTACCTGTTATGTAACGTTACAGATTCGATTTTGAACATTACGTCACAATACTGCCTCCCTGAGTGACGAGCATTCTCCTGTAATCATTGCGCACTGTAATGCTTGCTTCTCCTCCCTCACTGATGTAATGATCGAATTGTATCATTACAGGTTGCGCACTGTAATGTTAGGTTCGCCTCACTCACTGATGAATGTTTGACTCTGTAACGATACAGTAAAGGCGAATGTTCCCTGCACCCGAGTAAAGCTCCCAGTCGGCATGATTCTTTCCGGACAATCATCGTCATTTATTTCAGCCAACTTACACATAACCTTAATGAATTATACACTTAAACCTTACTTATGAATCCCTCCATCCATTGGTGATAACTGTTTATGTGTTCGGTATATCCATGCGTCATGTTCGTGAACGGACGCCGTCAGTTGGGACTGGTCATGTCTTAACTGCCATGGCTTATATTAATTTATTTTAAGTTTTTGAATGATTCTTTATTTTTTTCTTTTTATTACGGACGCTTTTACGAACGTGCACGTCTTTCTACATTGTTCTCACATGCATAATTTCAAAATGAATGATGTAACCAATATTTTGTATCCAATTTTTTTATTTAAAAGAGTGTCCGTGGAGTTTCTTGCCCGTTCTTCTCCATAGGTACCTACTACGCTTTGGAATGGGCAACTAGCTTCATATTTTTGACTGACCGACCCCTTGACAGTTCAAAAGTGCCTGTAAATGGTTTAATTGAAATAAATGCTTTGGGTTTGAATTTGAGTAGTTTTTCAGTTTATCGTTCAGACAGACAGACGCGGCGGGAAACTTCGTTTTATATTAACACTTTGCGGGACACTAAACGCCTATAAACGTGATAACAATAAAACTTTTATTGTGTCTCGTTCAGTGTCCCGGAAAGTGTTAAGATTGTAATGATAATGATAGTGATAACAGTGATTGAAATATGATCGATATTGTGTTGTTTTCGATTAATGAATGGGTTTATTTCCTTTATGCAAATTATACAACATAATTCTGGGTATAGTTAAATTATTTACTATTGAATGCACCTCATAATGCTTGGCTTAAATGAGTATCATCCTGATAAAATTATGTACTTACTGAAAAATGTTAATAGATAATTTTCATTGCTAAGCAAAAACCGGAAATTTTATCATACATCCTTTTCTTCATACTGCTTTCTTCATAATGAATAAGTCTGACCAGTAAAATATAACATAACATCACACCTGTGTTTCCCGAAGGGTTAGGCAGAGGTGTACCTATAGTACAGTCAGCTGCAGAGAAATGTCACCCCTTAGTAATGTATTGATAAATTGCTAGGGGATGACATTTCTCTGCAGCTGTCCGTACACCCACATTTCGCCAGTTATGTTTAAGTTCCATGTAGAAGGCGGCAAGCCTTTTGCCACCAACCTGGCACAAATCCAGTCTGGGTTGTTACTGAGAAATTCCTAATGGAAAAATTGGGTGGGAAATCATCAAATGCCGTCTCCCGCTCTGGGTGGAGCGGGAGGGCGTGTCAGACTCTTACTGACTAAAACCCACCCGTGTTCCTTCTGTTGCCTGTGCAATGCCAGGGGGCCACGGTATCCCTTTCGGACTTTCCCGCAACCCCGGCAGGCAATGGTCTCATCGGACCACTTCACTCGCTGACACTCTTTGAGGCGCGCGTGGAACACAACGCGTCGTCGACCCGGGCTTGGTCCTTATCGGACGGCGAGCTACCCATTGCTCACCGTCCGCAAGCCCGCGCCTACGGTGGCCGGGAATCGGCAATAGATTCCCGACGCCCAGGGCGTCTCCTCCTGCGGCGGCTAGGGGCGTGATGGCGCGAAATTTGCCTCTCCCTCACACGGCGGTGCTCTGCCCAAGCCGGGCATACCTCCACCGTATGCTCCACCGTGTCTTCCGGGCGATCCACGCAGTGATGACACCCGGGCGTTTCCTCCCGCCTTAACCGAAACAGGTACCTCCCGAAACAGCCGTGTCCGGTGAGGACCTGCGTCAGGCGGAAGGTGAGGACGCCGTGGCGCCTCTCCAGCCACTCCTCAAAGAGGGGACTTACCGCCGCAATAGTGGCGTGCCCAAATAACACCTTGCCTGACCTGGGAATCGAACCCAGAACAGCACGCAGTAGCGCTTGCGAACATTAGACCAACGAGGCCAGTAAAATATCTACTGACAATTTAGCAACGGTAATATTTTCAGAGTCAAGCAAGTTGGCCCCTCAGAGTCAAGAAACAATAGGAAATGAATAATTGTGTCCCATTAATGAAGGCTTGATAGGTTAAAAAGTTTAAATTAATTAGATAGGTATACACAAAGTAAACATGTTCGTAGTAATAGGGGAGAATGTTTTAGCTCATATTAAGTTTTTTCACAAGGAGTACGGAATCTCCCATCTTTTAATATTGAACCCTAATATTAGTGACCTGCATTAGGCTCAATTTACATTGTCATGGAACGGAATAGAAGCGAGATTTTGTAACGATATTATACATAGGAAAATTAACTTTATGTCAATTGTGTAATGTACAAATTAGATACGAGCTTGTTACTGGAGGAATTACCGAGAATGCGCGATAATTCTTCAGAAATCGCGTTAGCCATTATTTGGCTCGTATCTAGTTTGTACGTTACACTATTGACATAGAGCTCACAATGCTTTGTACAAAAAAAAATCGCTTCCATTCCGTTCTGCAGCAATGTAAATTGAGCCTTACTCTATAAGTAGCAGCATTTTACATGAGGGCGTCATCGTGACCCACTAGCCTCGTTTGCCTTTTAGAAGAACTCGAAAAGATACGGCATTCATACACGTGACGTCACGTAGTCGTCGCGTAGTCGTCACGTAGTTTTTACGTAGTCTTCACGTATCCCTAAAGGGTTGGACGGGTTAATTTAGTGATATAAATTTATGCAGGTTAAGCTACGCTTGCCGGGGTTGGTCCGTGGATGGGTGACCATCTTTACATATCAAGACTCCTCCGTGTCTCAACAAACACGTTGGTTCTGGCTGTCATTCGTGGATCTTTGACCGTCGTTACGGGTCGTCTGAAGCCCGAAAGTCTGACAACCAGTCTTACCAAAGGGTATCATTACCCAGTTACTGGGCTGTGGAGGTCAGATAGGCAGTCGGTCCATGTAAAATACTGGTATTCAGCTGTATCCGGTTAGACTGGAAGCCGAACCCAACATAGTTAGGAAAAGGCTAGGCTTGATCTATATCTATCTATCTATGCTAATAATACAGCTGAAGAGTTTATTTGTATTTTGAACGTGCTAATCTCTGAAACTGCGAGTCGGATTTGAAAAAATCTTTTTGCATTATATAGCCCAATTTTTAGGAAGGTTATAGATATATGTGGATATAGATAGTGCAATCCACTGAGACGCGCCCCACTCCGCTCCGCTCCGTACTAAAGTACAGCTTACAGTAAAGTCATCGCGGAGTGGGGCGCGTCGTCGTGGATTGCACTATCATCCACGACGCCGCGCCTCACTCCGCTCCGCTCCGTACTTTACGTACTTTTTCAATGGGTTAGTTTATGGGGTTATTACATTGGGCGCGGGCGGCCACCGTTTAGCGGGTGTCTACAAGCCATAACTTATGACCAATTTTTTTTTTATTTTCAATAATAATAATATTTTTTATTACTTTTTGGTAATGTTATTGCAGTATCCCTAAGTCCCCATTCAGATCGGAGAGGGTTTTTTTAAGGTACCTACATGTTGTAGATACAGGGCGAGGAAGGGAGCTTAGCAAGATGAATAGCGTCATCTCTTTTTAACCGACTACGGAAAAGCCAAAGGAGGTCATTCTCAACGGAAAAATTAGAAATACAGGGTCACGTTCAATTATCCAGCGAAACTGCAGATGTGAGGGGCATCGATAACTAAACACGATCAAATATAACAAATATTTGATGTTTTTTTTGTGGGTGAACGGACATCTGATAGTTTAGTTACTTGAACCTGAAAAATCTGTTTTATTTTGTTTTATCGTGTAATAAATACAATAATTTAAAAAAAAATCGGCCAAGTGCGCGTCGGACCTCGCACAATGAAGGGTTCCGTAGTTGGGATGAATTTATCCCAAAAACAAAGTTAACGTTGTAGTTAAAAACATGTTCGTCCATACATCGATATAGTACGTCACGTTCAATTTTCCAACTGCAAATGTAATTTTGTAATAGCAAAAAAAAAATTTTTTCAATGATAATACTAAAATTTAACTATTTTTGTACTTTTTCATTTACATGTGCTGTGACTGTGTTACTTGCTACCAAATTTCATGATTCTAGGTCAACGGAAAGTACCTTGTAGGTTTTGATTTATTTCATCATCATCATCATCAGCCATAGGACGTCCACTGCTGAACATAGGCCTCCCCCAATGATTTCCAAATCGGCCGGTTGGAAGCGACCTGCCTCCAGCGGCTTCCTGCGACCTTTATTAGGTCGTCTGTCCACCTTGTGGGTGGACGTCCTACGCTGCGCTTGCCGGTACGTGGCCTCCATTCCAGAACCTTTCTGCCCCATCGGCCGTCAGTTCTGCGCGCTATGTGCCCCGCCCACTGCCACTTCAGCTTGCTAATCCGTTGGGCTATGTCAGCGACTTTAGTTCTTTTGCGAATCTCCTCATTTCTGATTCGATCTCGCAAAGAAATACCGAGCATAGCCCTTTCCATAGCGCGCTGAGTGACGTTGAGCTTTCTTATGAGGCCCATGGTGAGAGATTAGAGTGTCTGTATTAATATGTGCCATTGATATAGTCAGATTTGTCGGCCTTTTATTCTAGCGTAGTACCTACCTAGTTAACTCATTTCCTGTTACTAATTATTGTAAGATCTACTGTGAAATAAAAAACACCGACAAATTCCTATTTTAGATAATAACCGTGTCAATTTTTCAGTGAATTAGTCGCAGTAGGCGCGGTGTGTCTGAATAGTGTATGAGTGCCCGGACGCTCGGCCTGAGCCTTTGACTCAGCCGGCCGTGGGTCATCTTATAGAGTGGTAAATACCGCCATAGAAAAATAAATATTGTTTATGTAAAAGGTGCAGGCTCTCCTTCTCGCTTTAACGCATCCAAAGGTTGTCTTTAAAAATATTGATATTGTAGCAAAATGAACTGTCAATTGTGTAAAGATAATGGCAAAGTTACCAACTTATGATAGTAAATGCAAAGGGCCAACTATGTGTTTGGGCCGTAGATAGAGAATGAACTATAGATTGGTCACTAAAATATCAATAATAAACAGAGCGGGACACATTTATTAAAGCAGTAGTAAGAGGAAGCATGACAGATATAGGGTTTTTCTATCCCTTTTTGCGACTCACCTTTTTTTGTTTGGAGCCAGTTTAGTTTGGCTCCCAACAAACAACAACTGTCAAATGTCAGTACCATCATGATAAAAATTCTTTGGAAAACTGTGTTTTCGACGCTTTCTTTTTATTTGTGTGAATGTGTAGTTGCAGAACACAATTTAAATTACCTACAATATGGAGCGCTGTAGTGTATTATGTTGTAAAAATCGACCAGAACAAAAAAATGCAGACATAACCTATCATCGGTAAGTGAGTTAGTTTTTCTAATAAAATAGTAGTATTTACGTTTTATAACGTTTATAGAATTCGTCATTTATTATATTAACACGTAATTATCACATGTAATGATAAATTAAACGTGTTTTAAACTGTTTTATTTCATTAGTTTTGTAGTAATATTCTTGTACCTACTGTGTATTGATAGTTTGAGGGATACCAGTGTTCGGCAAGTTTACCCATAAATCCAAATTTCTATCAATTTTTTATTATAATAACGCTTTCTTTTTTACCAGTTTCCCAAAAAAACCAAGAATACGAAATCAGTGGATTCTCCTTATTGGACAAAAAAAAGCTTGAGCGAGAAAAACATTTTTCACAATATTTTGCAAAAGTCTGAAGAATATTGCTTGTCCATCAGATTATTTTGTCAAATTGCCCAACGTTTCCATAATCAATCATTCCTGGATTGCCAGTTTCCACTTCTAATTAAAGCAATCTGCATGAAATACTTGATACTTAAGATGCATTTCGCAACAAAAAAAAAGTGTGAAGAGGATGTCAAGGTCCAAAATTATTATAACAAATAAGTTTTATTTAAGGGTCAGTAACTATGTATTTTGAATAAACGTTTTTTCTTTCAACTGTCTCATTTTATTTTTACCCAATTGCGTCTAAGCATAAAAGGCTATTTTTTTAATAAACATACAGATCTCGTTTTATATGATTATGGGTAAAAGGTCGACTACCCATGAATATGGGTAAAATTATTCTGCTGGCAACCTCCATTTAATGTCATAAGACTATAGCCATCTCATGTCGGTGCACGCTGATAGCAAATCTATAGTTCATTCTCTATCTACGGTTTGGGCAATACTAGGTAGTAGGTCTCTGACACCTGTCAGTTGGACAATTTCTAGTAGTAATAAGGATCAAATTCGCAAAACACATATTCGTTAGTATGAAGCTGGTGCCAAGAAAGCATTCTCTCGCTGACCGGACTGTAACAAGCTAACTCTATGTTTGAAGGACTTGAAGGTACCCTTCAAAGCACTCAAAGTTTCACTGGTAAGTATCCGAATCAAGTGCGGTCCATATTTTTTATAGCAATGTTTTTTTTCCGCAAAACAGATTGTTGAAAAGATACCTAATTCATAAATATTTTAACACAGGAACCTCTTTAATTCCACAAAACATAACACTTTTTTACTGTCGGCGGACAGTAATGCCTGGCCTTGAAACGTTTACACGAACACAGACGAAAAAATACGAAGTAACAAATTGTAAAATTTTAAAATAAAGCATTCAACACCTCCATACATGTCCTCAATTACTCGAGTGGGCAATTTCAGCAGGCTGAAAGTCAGCGAGGTTCGCGCGAAAGCCAGTCATCTGATGTGTAAATGATGTGCCTTCACATCATCCCCCTCACACATAAACCATCTCAGATACACCCATCCCTCTCTCACACGCTCCACGACCTTTTAGACAGGGTGTATTATAATGAATTATACAAGGTGTAACAGGGAATCCTTTAGTTCAATTCAAAAAGCAAGTTTTAATAGCTCTGCAAGGGATTTGCTATTAACTTTTTGGTTTCATGTTCTCCTAATTTGTTATGTTTTTGAGTACGCGTTTGTAAAACTAGAGAAATTATTTCAACATGGCTACATCGTTGGTCTAGTGGTCGCAAGCGCTACTGCTGAGTATGAGTTCCTAGGTTTGATTGCCTGGTCGAGCAAAGTGTTATTGAGTTTTCCATCTGGAATTTCTCAGTAGCGGTTTGGAGTCTAGATTTGTGCCCGGTTGATGGCAATAGGCTCGCCCCCTATTACATGGGACTTAAACATAACTAGCGAAATATTGGTGTACTATAGGTACACCTCTGCCTAACCCTTTGGGGAATACAGGCGTGATGATATGTTATGTTGTTGATTTTGATTGGTATAAAGTTTAGGATTAGGTTTTAATGTTATAGTTTACGAGTTAGTTAATTTGTGGTATAAAAACTATATTGCGTGGTAATCTGTCAATTAAACATCGTGTTGTGTGTGTGTTTTTATGGTGTTTTGGTGTTTTAAGTAGCCATACTTAGTTAAGTGAAGGACACTTCACGAACATGACATCACGGGGTTCGAACTTATGGTTTTCACAGTTTCGCTTCAATTCTCACTAGCCACCAATACCTTTTTTCTGTAAGTAGCTGGACAAAAGAAATGACCGGTGGTCCACATTAGCACTGGATCGCAATTCTCAAGTAATGGAAGTCATGAGGAGAGGCGTTTTCCCAGCAGAGGGATGATACAAAAGTAACAGATAACCTGTGGTACAAACAGTTTTACATTTAAAAAAATCTATACCGTGTGTCGTTTCAGACACTTGCATACGTCAAGGGGGTGATTCTACCCGACATACTAACCAACTTGCACCACGAAAGACTTATTCGATTCGTGAAAATAAAAACAAATTCCTATACAAGAGTACACAGACTATTTCGATTCATTAATGAAAATTATTTACGAATCGTTTATGTGTTTCATAGCGAAAGTTGTATAGTATGACTGGAAGAATCTCCCCTTGACGGATGTAGGTCACTTAATCGCCAACCTGTACATGGTCTGTGTTTCCTAGTTGGTTACTTTGAGAACACCGAAACTCAGAGCTCACAGTCATTTTTAAAGTCCAGGCATTCCTCATCATATCATATGAGAACTATGCAAATATCTACTGCGAAACATTAGTGTTGACTAATCTGTTGAAATGACCCATTTTAAAGGGGTAATAATATATTACAAAGTCATACTACCTGATTGTATTTCAGTCATTGCATAATGCCAAGAGGTTCAGCGTCATGACATCGTATATCACCTAATATCTAAGTAGGTGATACACGATGTCATTACAATACACTCACTTAAAACGTTGATATCTGCTATTCGAGACTCGTTACCACATTTAGATCCTAAAATACCTGCAGCTGAACTTCAGGTATACAAGATTTAATCTCTTTCAACTTTAAGAGGATTATGCCATGTTAGGTAGGATTAAATTTATCGCTAGCGAAAAGTGGTGAGCAAAATGTAAAGTGCAAAGGCACGTTAAATTCTTAGCATGTGCTCCGTTAATATGGGCACATAATACGAGTAGGTTTGTTGGGTGGTTATGGAGTGCATTGTATGGAAATGAGAGTTTAAATATTTGTTTAAGAGTTATCTGATGAGAGTATATTAAATAGAGCCACATTCTGTGCTGACTTGATTTAAATTGCTATCGACAACTAAAAAGAGATGAGTACCTACTATCTTTATTTTGCTGTGCCCGACAGGATCCACGATTGTCTCTAGCAAATGAATACCACCTAAGAAAATTGTGGAATGCAACAAGTATTGAGTATGTAGCGAAATCTCTTGTCATCTGATCATTTTGGTTGTTCTCGTTTTGGATCATGTGGATTTCAGAAACGACGGTTCCAGGAATCATTCTTTCAATCACTATTGATTACGGTGTTAATTAATTCTTTGTCAGAATATTACTGCCTTTCGAGTATCAAGACAATCTTTGGAGTACTATCGCACAGTTACTGAGCTGTTGGCTTTTTGCTTTTGTAGTCGGTTCGATCTTCGCACGTTCAAACTTGACCGCACGGCTGGCGCAGTGGTTAAGCGATAGACTGCTGCACGCGTGTCGCGGTTTCGATTCCCGCACGGAACAAATATTTGTATGACCTACAAGTAGTTGTTCCGGGTCTATCTGTTTGTGTATGCCCGTTTAAATATTTGTAAACGCACCCATAATACAGGAGAAATTCCTAGTATGGGGCAACATTTAAAAAAAAACCACATAAAATACTGAAACATTAACTTGTCTGGTATATTTACACTTTTTACAAGTAATTTTATTTAGGATGGTTGAATTGCCAATTTTGTTACAAAAAATTGTCTGTGTATGTTAAAAACATAGACCAATCCCATCAAGGTTACTTGAAAACCAACGTTTTTTTGCCTATAATCTGCTACAAAAGGTCGAACAGGAACCCAACAGCCTGGCCATCACGTAGGTAGGTGGATTACCAAACGAATGCACTCAAATTAAGGTTTGGGGGGGAGACCTGATTGTGCCAAGGATTATCTGATCAATTCTGCTAATGCGTTTTATACAGGTGTGCTGTGTTAAACAGAACATGGTGTATGAGGCTTTTTATTTGGTTAATTTTTGTAGGCTGCTGACTTATGTACGGTATCTACGGTATTTTTATGGGGTTTGAATTAGTATGAGTAGGCAAACGCGTTGGTAGCGACGCTTCTTTTTCGGAACGCGCCGGAATTGTTTGAGTAGGTATCGTCACCTGTGGAAACCGTCTTTTAATATATCAATCAATCTACCTAGCCTTTTTCCAACTATGTTGCGATCGACTTCCAGTCTAACCGGATGCACCTGAATATCTACTAGTATCCGCTGCGTCCGGTTATCTACAGACTGACCTTGGCGCCTGTAACTTCACCTCACAGTTTGATGGTTTTCTGGGTTTATATTAAGTCTTTAAAAACCAGAAAACTCGTAAAAAAGACGATAAATCTGATTTTATGTACATGGAGCGACTGCCTATCTGACCTCCACAATCCAGTTACTGCGTAACACGATATCTACCCCTTGGTAAGACTAGTTGTTTGTAGGATTAATTTTTGGCCTTCTAACTACCCGTAACGACTGTCAAAGATCTACGAATGACTTATTCAGGAGGAGGTTCTCAATTCGGTAGTTTTTTTGTATGTTTGTTACGCGATTACTCCGCCAATCATGAATTTATTTCGATGATTCTTTTTTTGTGTGATACTTCAGAAGTGGTCCCATATAAATTTGGTCAAGATTTGATGAGGGCTTTTTGAGTTAGCTTCAATATTACATATTTTTCCCACCTAGTATATGTGGACGATATTCTAATAGTTCCTGTCACTGTAATTTACTTGGTATTCAAATTTTTGTGCGGGTTTTGTGTAGGTACCACAACTAAAAAGTGAAAAATAAAAACTTTTTCACAAAAAATAAAACCGACTTCCAAAAAAAACACTACAAAGTGAAAAATAACTTTGATTTCGGAAGTCGGTGGCAAAAAAACGAAAATAAAAAACCTAAGAAACCGACTTCCGAAATCAAAGTTATTTTTCACTTTGTAGTGTTTTTATTTTTTGGAAGTCGGTTTTATTTTTTGTGAAAAAGTTTTTTAACATATGTAGATGGGAAAATATGGCATACCTATTATACTTACTACCTTTCTCGTTCGCCTAGTGGTCACAAACGCCACGGATGAATCCCAGATGATTGATCCCAGGTCGGACACAGCGTTTATTGTTTTTTCAGTATTGAGTAGGATGGAGTTTACTTTTGAGCTCGATTCATGGCAACTATTACGTGGGACGTGAATCTCTCTGGGGGATCGAATCCGGAATGAGGTGATCCGGCAGAGACCCAAAGTTGACATAGTATAGCTGAAGTGGCAACGAGCCGGCCACATTAGCCGTAGAACCGATGACTGTTAGGGTTGAGTAGAGACCACGAATCAGCAGTCGTAAGGTAGGACGGTTTTAGACTAAATGAAGCGACGATCTACGCAGGTGTTGCCGAGAATCGAGCTGAATGGTGTGCAATTGGAGAGGACTATGATGTCCAGAAGCTGCTGCAGTGGACCGCTGTAGGCTGATGATGATTACGTGGGACTTATATGTACAATAACTGGCTAAAATATATGCGATGCCTTCTTTATCACGGTTAGAATGTAAGTAGGTAACTTTGAACATAAATTGTATATAAATGTTAAAACTAAACTCGGAAACGTTAACCATCAAATGCTTAAGCCTATCAAAGTTGTTGGGCGGACACACATAACCCTTTGACACGCCATCGTGACATTAGGTTATCCCACCATTGGATCAGGCGCAAACAATAATTACGATTATTAATCAAATTGTACTTGTAAGCGTAATATTATGATTTATTATCACAAGGAACGTATTTGGTTTGTGTGGTTTAACAATTAAGAACATTATTTGGTGTTCTCGCGGTGCTGCGAGCAGTTGCAACGCCTCCGACTTCTGAATTGTATGTCGTGTGTTCGAACCCAGGTAGGCACTCTAATAATACCAGCCTGTTACTGTCCTACTGCAGGGCTTAGTCTTTAGTCTCTAGAGAGCGCAGGGTGGCAATTGGGAAGGTGAGAGCGGAGGTCGTTGCTCGGTGGCAGGAGCGATGGCAAGCCTCCAGGGATGGCAGGGACTTATTTAACTTCTTTCCGGCAGTGGCGGATAGGCTAGCACAGGGATGGGTGGAGCCGGACTACGTCACGTCTCAGATCCTTACCGGGCATGGGAGCTTCAGGAGCCGCCTACACGCAATGTCGCTATGCGACACTGCTAAATGCTATTGTGGGCTGGCGGATGAAACTCGGGACCATGTCTTGTGGGACTGTCCGTTGTCCGCGGAGGAGAGAGCAGTAATGCTGGGAGAATGGGAGAGGGAGGTGGAAGGACCAGTGTATCACCGGGAGCTGGTAGCCAGCGCAGAAGGTTTCCATAGGCTGGTGTACTTTGCTCACAAATGGCACACCCTGCGGAAAGACTTAGAAATAGTGGTAGTTTTGTTTAGCTTAACAAATTAAATTGATTTTAATAATGGAGTGTAATAGAATAAATTGATTAATAATGGTATAAATATGTATTTTGATTTAATTATATAGGACTGCTCGGGCGTGAAGCCTGTATCGTGTTGTAGCGCGCCCCAGAAAGGGGAGAAGCGATGACAGAAGGGACAGGGTATGCATGAGAGGGTATTGAGTCTAAAAGCTCTGGTAGTAAGCTGTGGATGTAGTGATACAAGAGCCAGAGTGTGTCTCCAAATCGTGTCCGTATGCCGCAAGGCGGGAAGGACCATGTGAGGCGGGAGGTGGGATTATTGTCCTACTGCAGGGCAAAGGCCTCTTCTCATACAGAGAAGGCACGAGCACTGATCACCACGCTTGCTCAAGACGGGTTAGTGATTTTAGACTTCTATTAACTATAAGTCCAGGCTTCTTCACGATGTTTTCCGTCATCGATGTCAGTAATGTCCAAGATAAACTCAGAAAGTACATATGAATTGAAAAAGTCACATTGGTACTTGCCCCAGATTACCCATAACTCGTGCATAAGAGGAGAGGCCACTGGGCAAACACGACATAGGCACTCTACATTGAGTAATGTATTTCATCACCACTACTTTGAAAATGGCGCAGGAAAACATTGGAAACCGGCATATCCTAAAATTAAAAATTCGAAGTAATATTACATCCACCAAGGCCCGCGTGGTGGATTATGGACTACTCCCTCAGAGAGAGGCAGAGACGAGGAATGTGTTCCAGCAGTGGAAACGTTAAAACAATGTGCAGTGGGACTTAGGAAGTTGTGAAGTCAAGTTAGAGGCCCATGGGCGGCTTTAAAACTCTGACACCAGCAGTGCTATTCTGTAACCATCTCACCTTGAAAACTTAGGAGAAGTGAGCTCGGAGTGAGCTGTCAGTCCGTAGCAGCAGGTGGAATGATAGCTCACTTCACGTTCAAAGTTTTCACCGTGAGATTATTACTATAGAATAGAATAGACCGGCTGGTTAGTCAGTGATCACGCGAAAAAAGAAAAGAAAGAGAATGTTCTTGGCTGATTATTAGGTACTATGCTTGTTGTTTAGGGTTCGAAACCTGTTATTAAATAATTTCTACTTGACAGCTCCGTTGGGTTGTCGTAAGCACAACTGCTGAGTGAGGATTACATGAGTTTAAAACCTGTGGCAGTTTCAGTTTAGGTTTTTTCATTAAGACATTCTCAGTAGCAGCCTAAAGTAAGGACTTAATAGCGTTTATTTTGAAAGTGAGCAACTGGCAAATGTCAAATATTTCGCTGTTTTGATTAATTTGGCAATATTACTACAATATGGAACGAACTAGAATATTAATTGCAATTCTATCACTGATTTTGATGTTGTAACAGAAAAAAAATATGATGTAAGTAGTAGTAAAAAAGGCATTTGGAAAGCTTTTTTTTACATCTTACTAAATATTCGGTGTTACTATATTAATTAATGCATTTCATAATCAATATTTTATTTCACTAGTTAGCCGCATTTCATATTTCCATACAGTATTATTGTAAAATTAATCAAAACAAGTAAAATATGCTAAAAACCTCAGCCTACCCCTAATCGGAATACAGGCGTGATGCTGCATTGTATTTTGCCAAAACTCACTGAATTTTGACATCTGACAAGGTGTATCAAACAACTTTAGTAGGCATTTATACTTAAGTATTATTTCAGTAGATTTACGGGCTCGATTCGACTCTCATAAAAAATCAAATCTTCCAACAATCGAATGATATTTAAGTTCGGTTTAGCCTTATAGCCAATAAACCCAATCTAAAGTTAACACATCCAATTCACCCATAATCTCAAACCACTGAGAAATAAAATAGCAATAATATCGGATACCTACTGGTTATTTCGAACGTTTTACTGCAATGAAATTACTTACAGGAACTTTATTCGAGAGAATACCGCAAAACAATGCGGTTTGCTGAACGATAGAACGAATGAATGTGAACGAACGAACGAACGGTAACCGATGAACCGATTACTGAAGACTCGGTCGGTCGATTTGCGATCTGATTGTTGTAGTTATTAATGTATTATGTTTAGAATTGTTTGGATTTAGAATGTAGGTATTGCTTTTCTGGGCACGCCACTATTGCGGCGATAAGTCCCCTCTTTGAGGAGTGGCTGGAGAGGCGCTACGGCGTCCTCACCTTCCGCCTGACGCAGGTCCTCACCGGACACGGCTGTTTCGGGAGGTACCTGTTTCGGATAAGGCGGGAGGAAACGCCCGGGTGTCATCACTGCGTGGATCGCCCGGAGGACACGGTGGAGCATACGGTGGAGGTATGCCCGGCTTGGGCAGAGCACCGCCGTGTCCTCGTGGAGGCGATCGGTGGCGGGGATCCCTCGCGGCCGGCCCTGGTCCAGGCCATGGTACGGAGCGAGAGGGCATGGGAGGCCGTCACCTCCTTCTGCGAGGTGGAGCGCGTGAGGGAGAGGCAAATTTCGCGCCCTCACGCCCCTAGCCGCCGCAGGAGGAGACGCCCTGGGCGACGGGAATCGATTGCCGATTCCCGGCCACCGTAGGCGCGGGCTTGCGGACGGTGAGCAATGGGTAGCTCGCCGTCCGGTAAGGACCAGGCCCGGGTCGACAGCGCGTTGTGTTCCACGCGCGCCTCAAAGAGATATCAGCGAGTGAAGGGGTCCGATGAGACCATTGCCTGCTGGGGTTGCGGGAAAGTCCGAAAGGGATACCGTGGCCCCCTGGCATTGCACAGGCAACAGAAGGAACACGGGTGGGTTTTAGTCAGTAAGAGTCTGACACGCCCTCCCGCTCCACCCAGAGCAGGAGGAGTCATTTGATGATTGCCCACAAAAAAAAAAAAAAATTGGTATTGCTTTTCGTAAGGTTATTTAAACCAGTATTTAAGTCGATGTTTTTGCTAACGATCATTGGTGTTGCAAATCTGACGTAAAATAATGTACCCTAAGCTATGGTTTCCTGACCTCTGACTTTTTGGATTCATGAGCGTAATATTGTATAATTATCACTTGCTTTAAAAACGGTGAAGGAAAACATCGTGAGGAAACCGGCATTCCTGAGATATATTTCTCGAAGCCAAGTCAGAGGCCCATGAGCGGCATAAAACTCTGACACTAGGTTAGTCCGTAACCATACGAAAAAGAAAAAAATACAGTTTCCTAGAGAAGAGGTAGCCATATAGCGACTGAAATTTACCGGCGAATGACGTCACTGAAATGTTATTTATAATAGTAAGTCGGTGTGTTTTTCTAGAGAGCGTTTTGTGACCCCGTAAAGTCAGACCCCGCTACCATCATTTTCATGACAGCCGTCCGCCGCTTCTAGGAAACCGTAACTTTACTGGGTTCCTGGTGAATCCAGTAAAGCTACGGTTCATTGCAAAATTTCATTTAAGGTAAGAAATACCGTATACAGTACGATGAAAACTCCAGACTACATTTTATTGAACTGGATAAACTCTAGAATAGGTAATGAGGTTTTCATGAGAATTTACGCCACCAGTTGGCGCCACTTTTACAAGAGGTCTTCCATTTCGACAATGAATTTATAACGTTGAGCCCCACTTTTGGCGCTCAACTTTTTAGAACCTTATTGACCCTCTTAAAACCCTCTCCTAACACACACACATACTCCTTTACTCCTAAACGAAAGTCGTGAGAAACCAACCTCAACCTCATACTTATCTTTTAACCTATATCTTACTTAGTTTTTATCCTTTTTTTTTTTTAAATATACTTCAAATTTTTATTTGTGTGATTTACGTTTAGCTCCTCCAGCTTAACGTAACTTTACTATATAAAATATATTATGACGTTTATCTTTCGTTTCATTTACTCGTTCATCATTCAGTCAGGAGTTCACGATTAAAGAAAATATAGGCGCTTTGACACTTTTGACAGGTCCAGGGACCTGACGTCTCAGTCCTGCGGTCTCCTGCCACCTACTGAACGTCATTTCAGAAAACCCTCATTGTGTCGTAGGTTTCTAGGCACATAGGACTGAAGCGGAACCAGTGCAATGGTTTGATTGATATACATCATCAATGCGAGGTCATTGTTTTTCAATTTTTATTTGGTTTTTGAGGAGCTCGTGGCTAAGTAGTAACTGCCGCACGGATCGATCCTTCAGGTTAAGCTACGCTTGCCGGGGTTGGTCTGTGGATGGGTGACCATCTTTACATACCGAGACTCCTCCGTGCCTCGGAAAGCACGTTAAGCCGTTGGTCCCGGTTGTCATTCGTGGATCTTTGACAGTCGTTACGGGTCGTCAGAAGCCCGAAAGTCTGACAACCAGTCTTACCAAGGGGTATCGTATTACCCAATTACTGGGTTGTGGAGGTCAGATAGGCAGTCGCTCCATGTAAAATACTGGTATTCAGCTGCATCCGGTTAGACTGGAAGCCGACCCCAATATAGTTGGGAAAAGGCTAGGCAGATTGATTTGGTTTTTGAGAGAAAGTGTCGTTTTATATCAAACATATTAAAATGTACCTAAGCCCGGACGGAAGGACATACAAAATGGTCAGGTGTGTTGTAACTACTCGCAACTGGCGTGCGTGTATGATCAGATGTTTTAAAAATGCAAGCAAAAGGAGTCGCGGATACGGATCGCAGCAGGTGGCCTCTTGCAGTTTCTGCCTATACCTATGGGCAGAAGGCGTGAGTTTATGTATGTATTATATAAAAATATACACATAAATAACATACGAACTCATAACTAAACACCGCTTCCTGGCTGGATAGATAAATTTAGGTGCATTTTATAGTTTGCGGAATCCAGTCTAGAATAGAATTTCAACTGTGAGTTAGCTTGTGGTGTAAGTTATGGAAAGTCTGACGTCTAAGATTAATGATGCGTTCTAAGGCATAGCAAATAATAACAGTCACAATTGCTTTGGCATCGGCCTTGGGTATTGTAGGTACTGGCACTAGTAATGATAGGTATCAAAATTGGTTTAAAAATCGTACCTTTAGAAACGCTTTCTTTTTTGTGTGTGACATTTTGTAAGCTACAAAGCTACAGGCATAATAATCTAATTATTAGCAAAAAAAACATAGAAAGCTGATTCTAGTTTCCTCATAGACCGGTACGGGAAAACACGTTTATGGTGCAGACGTCCAATAAACGCGTGTCAACACTTTATTAGATTTTTATGATGTCTGTGGTATCGTACGGCGCAACGAAGTCAAACCTGCCGCCCCACACAACTGCCATTCTGTCTGGCCAATTTAGTACACTGAGAACGGTATGAGCTAATAAAAGCTTTAAAATAGTTCGAATCAATACGAGAGAACTACCAACACAACCGTTAAAAAGAAGACACAGTTTCTTAAAACCGACAGCGTCTACCAAGAAACCCGGCCAACACCCGTTGCAAACTGTGGCAGGATACTCTTCCCCCTCCTATTTACTATCTACCACCTTGTGTGGGTAGGTGGGTAGGTGTAACCTTTCGTGATTCAGTTGGAAGTCCCTGAACCAGCTCCGTACACAAGTGGGAAGATGTAACTCCAACCTGGTAAAGTGGGGCTACGTCGACGGAACGGCAGCAGGTTGTGCATGTGGAGCTATGTTGCAAACTATGCTCTTATATCTTGCCCTCTGTGTCCCAAAACATGCAGCCAAAGTGATCTTTGCGCTGCCACCGACTACCGTGAAAGTGACGAGGTTTTGTGCCAACAAGATGTGAAATACAGTCGTGCCAGCGATACGTAAAGAAGAAAAATACTAGAGAAGAGAAGGAGAAGCATTGTCAACTAAATCTTCATCAAAGTTTACCACTATGTAGGTACAAATACACTCCTCCAGCTTCCTATAACTTGGACCACGCCAACAGTGGTCCAGCTTACAGCTCCGAGGTTTCAAGCCAAATTGCAGCGTCTATACACTTAGGCACCGAACTGAGCGACCTAGTTACAAATATTTTAGGTATCCTAGTGTAACTGAGTCTTACGTCAGGAGCAAGGCAAGGGCACTCGTCTTGTTGTTAAGAAGTTATCAAACTATCTACTTAGTAGTGGGTAGTCTATGCTGGTTTTGAAGTTTTTTGAGCGAGGATATATGGTTGGTTTTAGTGAATTTATGTGTATGGTTTTTGTATAATAGGAGATTTTTTATATGAACACATGCAGGTTTAAATGCACCTTTAAAATTACCTAAAGACCAGGATGGATTATGATAGGTATTATGATGAATGTGATAACTGATGTAGATAATTCAAAGTTGCGACATATGACCTTTGCAGTAGAATCTGCAATGAAGACACCTACATATTTTTACTGCCAACTGCATCACATCAGGCATCACAGACAATGAAAATCGGTTAAGGACCCAATGAACGGTTGCAGAAAAGCAACTTTCTGCTCTTTTGACAATAATATTGGCAAAACAGACTCTTTCAAAATCAATAGATTAATTGCTAGCATAATGTGATGATGAGCTGTTAACCAACCCTGTTTACATCCAGTGCATTGGTACTAATTATAGCTTACTCTGATTAGGCCATTCAATAGGGATTATGACCTGATTCGGTTCACGCATGACATTCACAGCAATATATAATTGACTAGCTGCGCCCCGCGGTTTCACCCGCGTAAGTTTCGATTCCGTGGAAATATCGGGATAAAAAGTAATAGCTGTTGACCGATTGCGATGAAACTTGATGGGTAGGTATATAGATGTTACCTTTTTAGGTGACAGTTGTGGGTAAAAAGGGTAAAAAAGAAAGAAAATAAAAATTAAATGTAATTACCTATAAAGAATCATTGCAAGGCTTCTCTGTAAACTATATTAGACGTGCTATTCGTCTGAAGCAAAATATATTGATTTTCCGGAGATCCCACGCGAGACAGGCTAACGTATAGTTGCCCATGAGAGAAGCACTCTTTTCTTAAGTCGATGCCGACCAGTGAAAATGTTTGTCCCTGGGACTTATTAATTGTTATAGCAAATGATACTTTAACCGGGAACTGAAGCCTCTTAAATGATATTGGCAAATCTGTCGGTATCATTGGAATACGCGGAATGTGTGCGAGCTGTCCGGCTGCGGGCCCGGTGATGATGGTGGCTACAATGATGTTGTCTCGAAGTTCTTTAATTAAAACTCTTGTACCATTACACAGGCTTGGAGGGTTTAAATTTCTTAATATCATTACGGGAATTCCAACTTTTAACTTTAGTACGTGTGGCGGCAGACCTGATGGATTTAATGAGTTTAAAAATTCTTGAGGGTAGTGTACAGTGTCTTCGATGTTGCACACTGTGTCGATGGACTTGTAGCATTTAATGTCTCCTGGTACTTTTTGTAGTATAATATCATTAATTTCATTAACTGAATCATTTCGTGGTGACACTATTGCTCTGGAACAAAGCCAATTGTAGTTCCTTGTAGGTAGATTGTCGATTTCGGGATAAACAGCATTAATAAGATCTTCTAAGCTGTGAACAATTTGACCTAGTCCATTATCTAATACTACTTGGTGGCAGTTTACATTTGTAGAAGGAAATTGTCCTTCTCCAAGTTTAAGCAACTTTTCTGGAAAGTTACTGTCATAATTGTTCGTTAGATGTGCTCTCATATTGGTGCGCAAATTGAGCCTTTGTATTAAATTCCATATAATAGACGATTTAAGGCAAGCCTTGACGATATCGGCACGTGTTCCCTTGGCGATAACAGGAAGTGTTTGCCTGAAATCTCCAGCAAAGACAAAAGTCACCCCGCCCATCACAGCACTTGAGTTACGAAGGTCTTTTAATGTCCGGTCTACTGCTTCAACATGAGCCCTATGACTCATGGTACATTCGTCCCATATTATGAGGGACGTATTTTGTATTAGGATTCCCAGAGGTCCATTTTTACGAATTGAGCATACTGACTGTTGCTCTAAAGATACAGTCAACGGTAATTTGAATGTTGAGTGGGCAGTTTTCCCGTTATGTAAAAGAGTTGCGGCAATTCCGGAAGAAGCAACTGCTAATGCTGTTTTTCCGGATTGCCGTACTTTAGCTAATATCATATTAGCAAGGAAAGTTTTACCTGTCCCACCAGGAGCGTCCAAAAAAAAAATGTTTCCTCTATTATTTTCTACGCTATTAATTATCGCATCATAAGCAATTTTTTGGTCCGCTACCAATTTTGATATATTTGAATTGACAAATTCAGACAACTCGTTAACATCATAGCATTGTAATTGTATAGTATCTACAGCATTTTGTGAGCGATTGGGAGTAGGTAAACCAAAATCTTTGAGGTATTTATCGTTTAGTTCTAAAAGTTTGTTCTCTATTTGAATTAAGCCTTCATTATATACATCACAGTCTTCTTCTCGCTGTTGAGCTCTGTGTCTTATATCTTGGCACAAATCGTCTTTGAAAGTTTCCCATAACTTGAGAGGTTCTGAGGGAAAACAAAATAATAATAACACTACAAATAACTCTCTCAGTTTCAACGGGCATTGTGAAATTGATGCTTCTCTTAACGTGATTTCCCATTGATCATCATTTTCCAATAAACCGCGGTCTCGACATGCGGCTTGGTAAGTTTCTTTTACAACTCCATTCACAGTTTTCAAATCCTGGAATGAAGTTGGACCTCGGATATGGTGCAGCAGTATTCTTAAATAAAAGCACTCTGACTGAGAAGGATGAATACCGTACACTCTTCCCAATGCTGAATCTCTTTTTATACCAGGGTGTCCGTCCACATCTTGTCCCCGCCTTCTTCTCGAAAATTTGTTGTTCGACCATGTGTAATAGTGAGGTACTTCGTGATATAGTAAAGTTTTAGCGAATTCGTCATTATTACACAGGTCAAAAAATGCTGTTAGTGTTGTTTTTGGCGGGTTATCGACTATCCGTTGTACATTTTCAGCTGAAAAGTAGACACGTTGTCCATTTTCTAAATGAACTGCTAAATGTACGACGGTAGGATTTCTATCGTGTATAGGAAATTCTAATAACCTCCACACGGCCTCAGATGTGCTGATGTAGCGGCCGTTCACGTAATTCTCAACCTCATTATGATCATTTCGAACACTGAAAGTTGCTTGATCAGAGCCTTTATTAATGTATTTGCATATATATTTTATGGCTTGTACGGAATGACAATATTCAATGTTTATATGGGCGTTGAAAGATCGACATAATATTGGAGAATAAGGAACTACCCATCTGTTGTCTATTGTAACCGCCCTACCTCGAATGTTTATGGTCGCAACTTGTCCACCGTTATTAATATCACGTCGTCGATAAACGGGATATCCATCCTCACCGGTCTGTGTTTCACTGACGAATCGCCGCGGATATTTTTTGGAACATATGCCGTTTTTCATACACGGTGACGTGACGTTTTCTTCGCCGCATGGCCCATGTATCATATTTTTAGTGACTATTTCAAACAGCGTTGGATCCTCCTCTTTATTGGGTAGTTCGGCAACTATCACGTTATCAATTTCATCGGGCTGTATTTTCCTTTCTAACCAAAACAACATATGACAGTGCGGCAAACCTCTTTTTTGCCACTCTACACTGAGCATATGACATTTAACTGTACCAAAAATCTCGTCTTTTGTAATCAATTTTACGATTTTTTTCATTTTTAAATGAAAGACTCTCGCTATTATATCATGACGGTCGAAGGACCGCTGGCTGGGAAAGAGTTCTTGCTTGATTTCTTCCCATTCCGGGTTGCAAGTAAAGGTTACAAACAAATCAGGTCTGCCATAATTCCGGACATAGGTCATTGCATCTTGCGTTTTCTCGTGAAGGTATCTCGGAGAGCCGGTAAAAGATGACGGTAATATGACATGCTGTCCGATATTTGCAGCATTCACATTTGTGTCTTGGTTTAAAGCATCTCTTAAATGGATATAGTCATCCGCTCTAAGTTTCCCTTGGTTGTGAGATATAAAATTTAACCTTTCTGAAATCATTTTTGCCATCATATCAACGCAGTACTGATTAAATAAATTTCTGTAAAAATGCAAAGAATTAAAACAGTTAGCCCTAATCATTAATCTGTAGGCATAGAATTGCATGCATGAAACGGTCTTATTTCTTGCAGAATTTTGCTGAGGGATAGTCAGATAGTAGCCATCTTCTCCTGTTATAAACATTAAAGGATATTGTAATGGATCATAGGCGCGGTGTAATTCAGATACCCTTTTTAGTTGGCCGTCTCTGCCATGCAGCACAATATCCCTGGGACCTTTTTCTTCGTCAACTAAGAGAACAGCCACCTCGTTTACAGTTGGAGCATTATATCTGCCTCGGTGTTCTGTCTGTGGTGTTCGATCTGAGTGAATAATTAATTTTAAATTCTCCGAAGAGTTGCGTTCAAAGTTATTTTTAAAACTTCGTACGTATATGTTGTGGCTATTCAAAGCGGTTTGTAATTCGTTAATTAAATCAATTTTTAGCGTTGGGGACATAGTTGACCGCAACGATAGCTGGTCTGCCTCTGAAATAAAATATATTTGCAAGAATTGCGGAGTTTGGCCTGATGGCGGTAGAAGGCTACCTATGAGATGATATACTTGTCCTTCTACTTTAAATGTGGGCATAAAATTTCCTTCTCTGATTTCTTTTGCGCCAAAAGATGTCATTTGAAAGAGGCTGTTGTATCTACGTATGTTGGTTAAGAAATGTGCAGACAATGGATGATCATTCGTCAACAGATTTTTTATTGGTTGTGGTGGTTCTTGAATATTGGGTAGAATAACTTTCCCAGAAGCACAGCACATACCATTCGGTTCATCGGTCCACTTTTTGGCAGAGCAATGAGAGCAGGTTTTACTCATTGCTCCTAATTGAATGGTGGTTTGATGAGCATAATCAATCTGTGGATCGTAATTGAAAGCCGATCTACTACTGTGAGCTAAAATTCGATTACGCACTCTAGTCGTTGACACTTGCTGTCTTTGCCTTTGTGATAGTAGTCGTTGTAGACGCTCAGTCCCCGATTGAAGAACGTGTGCCCGCGAGGTTCTAGCATTTTGTTCGATAAGTCGTTGTGAGCGTTCAGCGCTAGATTCCCTCGCGCGAGCTTGTGAGGTTCTGGCATTTTGTTCTTCACGACGCTGCAAGCGCTCGGCGCTAGATTCCCTTGCTCGAGCTTGTGCGGTTCTGGCATTTTGATCTTCAAGGCGCTGCAAGCGCTCGGTGCTAGATTCCCTCGCGCGAACTTGTGAGGATCTGGTATTTTGTTCTTCACGACGTTGCAAGCGCTCGGTGCTAGATTCCCTCGCGCGAGCTTGTGAGGTTCTGGCATTTTGCTCTTCACGACGCTGCAAGCGCTCGGTGCTAGATTCCCTTGCGCGAGTTCTTGAGGTTCTGGCATTTTGTTCAGCAAGACGTTGTGAACGTTCGGTGCTCGATTCTCTAGCTCGCGATTGCGAAGCATACTCCCTTTGACTTGCAAGGCGATCGTCATTTTCTGATGAAGACTGTGTAATACGACGTATTTTGGCTGCCCTCGCCTTGGACGTATGTTTGGAAAGTTGTGATCTTCCTCTCTTAGGCATACTTACCGTATCAAAATAAATATAAGTTTCAATGAAGTAATTTAGTTGAGAATAATTCAATGAGTTGTTTTAATTCAAATAAAGATACTTATGGTGTAAAAAGTATTCAATTTAGGTGTAGTTCTAAAGATATTTTTATGTTGTGTGTTCTATTAAAAACAATCGAGTGTAATTCTGAAAGAGCTTTTTAAATTTAAATCAGGTGTAGTTCTAAAAATAACTTTAAAAATAAATAAATAGGGTGTACACTGAAAAATATTTTTTTCAATTAGACGTAACTTAAAAAAAAAAATGTTTTACAAAACATATTTTTTTTTATAACTTCAAAAAATAAAGGAATAGGGTGTAGTTTGAAAAAGAACTTTTTCAATTAGGCGTAACTTTAAAAAGAACTGGTTTGTATTTCAAATCTTATAAAATGTTAAAATTTCAAGGCAATATCGCTCGCGTCCGTTACGTAAGGAGCCGACCGAGCGACTGAGCCGCGCGGTACCTTACTCATATACGTAACCCGTCCCGCACCTCGGCAACGCCCACGCGTGGAACGGTTCGCGTATTGCATTTTTATACTTGTTATAACTTCGAAATTAAATGTCCGATTCGAATGAATTAAAAAGTATTTTACTGCTACATAAATGCCCTTGATTATAAAACTATTTATTTGAATAAGAATTAATACTACGATACGAATGTAACCAACTTTTGTTTCTACCGGCGATTTAATTAAATTTTAGAACACAAAAGCTGCTATTGTGACTTAACTATGGTAGTTAGATATATTCCATCGTGGACTTTTATGTAGGTAATAATGAGTACTTTAATCATGTAGTACATAATTTTTATGTATCATCAATAGTTTTCTCAGCGCACGCCAAATAATGAATTTCATAGGCAAAATTTTGCTGCTCTGGGATTCATTATTGCAATTTTCTTATGGATCTCTAATTTTTTTTAACATAAATTATAGCCTATGTTACTTCCTGACAATTTAGCTTTCTATTGGTGAAAAAACGGTTGAAATCGGTCCAGTAGTTTCGGAGCCTATTCGGTACAAACAAACAAACAAACAAACAAACAAAAAAATCTTTCCTCTTTATAATATTAGTATAGATTACTGTAATAGATTTAGATGATTATTAAATGTATTATTTAGTTTAAAGGATTATACAGGATAATATTACTTTCCATGACTTTGTGCGAGGAAAATAAATGGGTACCTACACTACCTACAACTTTTTTGTCATTTTAAGAACTACCTAACAGCAATCATGATAGTTTTGATAATTTATTATTTTGGGAATAAGCTTCATAACTCATAAAGTAGCAAGTTGGAAGCGAATAAAAAAAATAAAACATAGTTTTATTTTCGGAAAACTGTAGTTCACTATCCAAAACTATCTATTTACCGTCATCTATTCCACGTCATCTATTCCACGCAACTTATTTACCGACCTCGTTAACAGATGGCGCTGTACTCACGGTGAAACAAACATACATTTGAAATTCGTTACAACACGAGGGTAGGTTCAATTCAAATATTTACCAAGAATAGCAGGATTTACATCGAGAGGGGAAGGGGGAAGGCCAGGTGATTGTGGACTGTTTGCTTATCGTTCAGGGTTCACTGCCTTTTGTCTGATTTAGGGGAGGAATGGGGGAAGGTGGGGGAGGGAAAAATCGAGTTTCTAATGTAAGGGGGTTCGGAAATCGTGAGATAATTCCGGGTATAATTTTGGACCGATTTGGGGGTTTGTTTTACTTCGTCGAGTTCTCGATTGGAGTGAGTATTTTTTGAATATTTTATTGTATTATTGAGATATAGATAATTTCCGATTTATAGAGCTTATAATTTCAAATGGACAAAGGGACGAATAAACAAGCGTTCTTCACTTAAATATAAATGTTTCGTTCCAATTTGAGTCCAGATTTCGTACCTACCTGTGGAAACTATAATAAGAAACTACAAATCATTTTTTTTTTATTGTAGGCATAGGTTATAAAGACAGATGATAGGTATATTACAGTTCCATTATGTCCTGCCTAATAGGCATACGATATTTATGTCAACATGCAGTATTTCTTAGGTATCACTTATAAATCAAACCTTACAAAATAACAATTAGGTGTATACATGGTGACAGATTGTAGGTACTAATTATTAAGAAAATCATGGATCGTGTAGTAAGTTTTATCAATTAAAAAAATACGCAATTTATATTTGAATAGTGGGAGTTCCTTGGTGCTTAAAATCTCCACAGGTAGGTACCACCTATATCTTATTTTTAATGTTAGATACAATTCCAAAAATCTTTTACCCTAAAGAGCAGTTCTATGTTGTTTAATAGATATTTTCAATATAAGTATATCTTTTTGATTTTAGTTCACCGAATAGAATTTAATTTATTATAACAGGTACTGTAACTTGATAGATATAAGCTGATGGAAAGGTCCAAATTTTATACTTTTTAAAATATATATGGTTCGTATGAATTAGGAACAAAGATAATAAATAGCGCGAACGCATCTTTTTTGCGCTTTAAACACTGATTCTTTATTTATGGCACAGTTCTCTCTGCATTTGAAATTTAAACTAAAAATATAAACCCACACGTTTCAAAAATAAAACGAAACAAATAAAACTGCTGGTACCAAAATTAAACCAGGACCTCACCTCAGAATTCTACACGAACTATAAAACCACATTTAGAAGCACGGCCAGCAAACTAAAATTCGGTCCAGATAATTGTATTGTTCCTGTTCTAGACTTCTAGGTTCAGTATCTATTGCCTAGATTCCTATTTTCCCCGGATTAAATTCGTTGTAGTCCCAAATAGCGTCGTTTCGCGCTGGACGTTTGTAAGTTACGTTCAGAAAAGAAATATTAGGTCCCCACCTATGAAATCAGCGTTTTGTATGGACAATTTTAAAGAAGTTGCATTTTTCATACTAACATTTTCTTAATTTATTTAACCATCATGAACACTAATGTTTTAACACTTTTATGCACTAATGTTTAAAAACTAAGATAACGTATGCCACTTAGATTATGCGACAAAAATAAGTTTTGGCTAAGTTTTAAAACAAATAGTGGTCATTTCTGATAATAAAAGAGGAGTAATTTTTAAGGTATTTTTTAAGTTTAGAAAACTATAAGTAATAATGTTTTTTACTATTGGTAGTTGTCTATGATGGTCATTATTCGATATAATATCAAGCAATTGATGAATATTTTAAATCATAGAAGTGACGAGGTTCTCTATTTGCGAGAAAAAACGCCAATTTCATAGGTGGTTATTATACAGGGTGATTGGAAGCTGGGTGCAAAGCTTTAAGGCGAAGATAGTACAGACAATTTAGAACGCTAGTCTCGAACTACGAGTATGTCTTACGCTGGACGCACGGTAGCTTGCGTTAAACTCGCAATCAAATAAAGCCGCGCTTAAGGCACCTTCCGCATGCGACTGGCTATCAACGATTCTCTCACTCAAGAAAAAGAGTGTAAATAATATATTAATAGTTGATCGCTGTCAGTTCATACTGCCGCCTCATTTTTCGCAGCGACCAGAGCGTACTCGCTGAGCGACGCTTACTTGGCGGGCAGATTTTAGAGGCCGGTGGGCCTCGAGGTTCTAAGCCGCCCGGCGACTGGCGTCCTTCTCGTCGACGAGTAGGTGGTGGCGTCGTGGGCGGGGAGAAATACTCGTCGCTTGAGCTCGATGCAACTACCGCGACCGGTATCGTCACAGCGCTCACAGTGGGTCTGGGTACCGGTGGCGGTGAGGCGGAGCTGAGCGAAGAGTCCGGAGGTTGTAGGCGTGCTAGGCATGCGGCCGATCTTATCAACATAGTTTCTTCATTTTCCTATTTTCTGTTCCTTGTTGTTTTATCGGAGATGACATCTGTTATGTCACCTCCAATTCGGCAGTTTTTATTAACATTCTATTTCATTTTGGTGAATTGTGATCTTTTTTTTGGCTTTTTAATGGTTTCCCGGATTCGGGTTTAGTATGTATCGAAAAACTAGTAAAAATGCGTCAAAATTAATATATTTGTGAAAATTACGGAAACGAGATGTTTTGTTGACACGGTGTTGCACGGTGTATTATTATTATTATTAATCTTTTCTTTCGTAACTGAATATCTCAAACGGTATTATGATACTCGATTTCGTAGCTGTTTGCTACGAGGTTCTACGTAGCAGCTACGAGATGCTACGCGCGTAGACGTAGTACAAGATTGTTTGGCTTATTTTTTCTTCATAATAATGAAATGATCATTACGAATTAAATAAATTGTCTGTACTATCGTCGCCTTAAAGCTTTGCACCCAGCTTCCAATCACCCTGTATATCTATTTTAGTTATTATAAAACTATCTTTATATTAACCTAATATTAAGATAGTTTTTTTTGGATGGTTGAATTTATATCATGGAAAAGTAAAGTAGGAGGATTATTACTCAAGTAGTTTTGACTAAATAGGTGTTATCAGACTAGGAGGTACTGCCCCGATTTTACAATTAAGCATATTAAGACATACATAATATGACATACCTAATCAGCCTGTTCCCACTTCTGGGCCTCAGGCCTCCTCTGTGAGAGGGAGTGGGCCGTAATCCACCACGCGAGCCCAGTGCGGGTTGGTAGATGTCACATGTCTTCGAATTGTTGGTTCTAGGACATGCCGGTTTCTTAACGATTTTTCCTTCAACGTTTTGAGAGCAGTGGTGATGAAATAATTTACACAAAATAAAGCCTGTCTGGGTTCGAACCTACGACCTACAAGTCGCGGTCGTTACCGCCACTGGGCCACCACTACTTGATTTTCCAATTTTGACTCTTGAATGGAACAGGCAAGTTTTCAAAGTCAAAGTCAAATAATTTATTTCAGTTAGCCACAAAAAAGGCAATTCTGAACGTAAAAAATTACAAATAATCGATTCTAGTCGTCTAAAATATAGTTGTGTGTTTTCGTTTCTTCTTCCATAAATCGTATTGGTCTCGGTATTAATTTGTCGAGATTAATAAAAGCAGCAGAGCAATTTTTCTATATTCATTTACCTAAAATCAGTGCGGCGTAACTAACAAACGAGCTGAGAATCTCCTAAAATAAGTTAAATTAGAAAATCATAGTTCATAATCGTAAACTAATCAAAATTGCTCCTCTTTACAACACACACATCACAAACACATCCAACACAAGCAAACTATAGCCCGAACAAGTCCAATAGCAGCTACCCCTCTATTATCACAGCCATCAGACCATCGGCCAGAGAATAACTAGTTACTAGTAACTAGTTATCCCAGTTATTGGTATATACACATTCAACATTGGACTATGCAAATCCAGCCTCCGTCCCGACTACTAATGATCTACTATATACCTAACTATAACTACTTACTCTCACAATCCAATTGAACGCTGAAGTCCGACGTTATAATTGGCTAAATCGGCAGGATTTTAAAGAGCGAGGGATATAAAAATAAAGAGCTGGGATTATATTCACACATTGTGTCAAAGTCCAAATCAAATAATTTATTTCAATTAGGCACAAAAAAGGCACTTTTGAAAGTCAAAAAAAAATAAAAAAAAAGGCTAGAACCTTTTTTTTTATTTTTTTTTGACTTTCAAAAGTGCCTTTTTTGTGCTTTTTTGTGCTTTCCAAAAGTTAGTTTTCGTATGGAGAAGAATGGGCAAGAAACTCCACTGTTACTCTTTTAAAATGTTTTCACAATGTCTTATATACACTAATTATATAATTATATGTGAAAACGATGCACCTAGAATAAGATTACTATACCACGATAGGTAAAAAGAATAAAAAATGAAGGAATGACAGATAAATTCATTATGTGATAGATGCATGGTGCTCACACATGATATTCCTAATATGTGTAATAATATTGCATTACAAGAAATAGATGAATGATTATGAATTATGCCACTAGGAGTCTAGGCAGTCAGCTAACAGACGCCCTGGGCGTCGGGAATCGATCGCGGATTCCCGGCCACCGTAGGCGCGGGCTTGCGGACGGTGAGCAATGGGTAGCTCGCCATCCGGTAAGGACCAAGCCCGGGTCGACGGCGCGTTGTGTTACACGCGCGCCTCAAAGAGTGTCAGCGAGTGAAGGGGTCCTATGAGACCATTGCCTGCCGGGGTTGCGGGAAAGTCCGAAAGGGATACCGTGGCCCCCTGGCATTGCACAGGCAAGAGAAGGAACACGGGTGGGTTTTAGTCAGTAAGAGTCTGACACGCCCTCCCGCTCCACCCAGAGCGGGAGGAGTCATTTGATGATTTCCCACCCAAAAAAAAAAAAAAAAGGCAGTCAGTTAACAGCTTTGTAGACTGGCTTACATTTTCAGCAAGAAAAAAGATTTTCACGTCCCTACAGCTCGTCCTGCTACGACATAAAATGAAAATATTCATAATCTAAATGAGGCATTCTACAGGGTCTAGTGACATAGACGCGCATACTTTTTATGATTGATACGCGCATAGAATTAAATTAAAGTCGGTTATTAAAAACAAATCTGTTGCTACATTCATTTTGAACGTTTTGTGTGAAACAGCTCATTTTTGTTTTCACAACCGACGGAATATTTCAACGCTTGTGGGCTTATAAACATTAGTGTTGAATTCATGGTTACAGTTTGCACCTCAATTTCCATTACACCGTTCGTAAGTTTCCGATCTTATCCTAGCCTTTTCCTACCAATTTTAACTAAAACTTTAGCAATACCGATATCCTAAGGTAAGGTTAACTTGCCAGACTACTCTGGGCATTGAACAGGTCAGACCCCTCAAATTTTGGCCATACGATAAATGGTGTCCATACTCATACATTTTCATAAGACTCTCGAAATCATCACCTGTTACATACTGTGTTTGATACTTCTCAAAGCAGGAAGGTATCACACACTGATGGACCACCACACCCGTCCACGAGCCAGAGGTTAGCAAGTCCTATTAACAGCAAAATTAACAGTATAACTGGTCGAGTCCACTTTTAATTACCTTATCTAAATCAATGTTCAACAATGACTAGCATTAGGTAATTAAGAATCCCTGTTATCGGCAGTATGTCCGTGTTTCTCCCGGGAGTCCGGGATTCAGTGGGACATGTCCCGGCGTGTAGAACAAGTAATAGAGAGTTGCACCTATGTTTGGTGGTCGGTGTCTAACAGAGTAATCCAGTCAGTATGGAAGATCATTTTGGACGTTGAGAAACGGGAGTGAACTAAATTATCAAAGGTCATATTCATATTATAAATAATTCTGTTTGTCTGTCTGCTACCTTTTTACGCCATAACGGCTGATCGGATTTAGATGGAATTTGGCACACGAAAAGGTTCCGACCTGGGTTAGAATATAGGATATTTTTTATCCTGATAATGTCCCTTGTGGTAATTTCCGACCTCCACGAGGGAATCGAGGGCAAAAGCTAGTAATTTACAAGAATTTTGTACTTTGTGTTCTTAGTGCCTACTTGCAAAGAAAATTTGAAATTTAGCTCATGTGCCATGGCCCTGAGACAGCTGATTAAGCAATATTTATTGCCAATTCAATGTATACTCCGTTCACGATTTAGTTCCCAAACAAGTAAACAAATGTGTTTTTAGAAAAACTACTTTAAAACCCACCTCATAATTATATAAAGTTCAGATACCGCTACAACTTAAAATATTTTTATAAGTTTTTCATATTACTGGTTATTATGAATTCATCTTAGTTTACAGTAAAATCAGATGATATTCGTTTATGTAGACATAACATCAATTGGGAACAAGGACTTGAACAGCAGATAATAAAATTATTAAATGAACAAGCAAAACGAACCTAATAAAGATTAAATTAAAACCATGGAATATTAAAATTGAGTAGGTAAGTCCCCAGTGGAATTGAAAAGGAGTCGTTGATCCTGTCAAGTCTGTTATTTTAATTAGGTCAATCACTCTATTATACCTACTGATTGTTATAATTCATTTACGATTATTATTTTACTGCCTCGGTCTGCGCTACTGCTGAGCTTATGGTTATTGGGTTCGATTCCCGGGTCGGGCAAAGTGTTATTGGGTTTTTCCATCTGGAATTTGTCAGTAGCAGCCCGGAGTCTGGATTTGTGGTCGGTTGATAGCAATACGCTCGCCCCCTGTTACGGGACTTAAACATAACTGGTGAAATGTGGGTGTACTACAGGTACCTACACCTCTGCATAACCCCTCGGGAATACAGGCGTGATGTTATGTTATGTTATTATTTATGTTGACTGTGTCCGTGAATGTTTTTTTAAATTTATTTTTAATCTTCCGGGTTTTTCATGTCGGTAGATAATTTTGTTATTTACCTAAGGAAATTAGCTGTTATCAATTAAGCCCAATGATTATAAATGCTGAAGCTTAATTGATAATAGCTATACAAATAAAAAATATACAGATAAACAAGTACCTAAACAAAAGTGTTTTTGAGAAAAAAAAAAACAACTTTAAAACAAACCCACATAATATATAAAGTTCATATAGTACAACAAAATATTATTATAAGTTTTTCATAAAAATCATCTTAGTTTACAGTAGAATCAGTTGATATTCGTTTAAGTAGACATAACAGGGACTGAACAGCAGATAATAAAATGATGAAAGGAACAAGCAAAACGAAGCCAATAAAGATTAAATTAAAACCATGGAATATTAAAATTGAGTAAGTCCTCAGTGGAAATGAAAAGGATTCGTCGATCCTGATGAAAATCCTGATCCTGATAGAAATATTTATTTGCCGGAAACCACACGAAATGAATTTTGTGTTGGTAAATATCTGTCCTCCTGAGGGTGATTACCCTCGCCAAAAGGCGATTAAGGGTTTCTGATAAGAGCTAACCACTAGCTTCTGCCTCTAGCCTAAGTTTTTCCCAACTATTTTAGTGCCGGCTTCCAGTCTAACTGGATGCAGCTGATTAACAGTATTTTACATGAATCGGCTGTCCCACCGACTAACCCATTTACTGGTTACATGACACCCCTTCGTAAGACTGATTGTCATACTTTCGGGCTTCTGACGACCCGTAACAACAGTCAAAGATCTACAAATGACAGTTGGACCGACGGCTTAACGTGCTTTCCGAGGCACTGAGGGATCTTGGTATGTTAAGACCACCACCACCAGCTTCTGCCTACATACTAATAAAAACCAATTACGGACAGATCAGACAGATATCTGCTAAAAGGGCCTAACCCTTTATTATTTCGTTTTTAAGTTCACAAATCTCGGGACTCTAGAACCACGTCTTTTGGAACGAGGTTTACAAGCATAGGCCCCTAGGTAAATTTAAATGGAATGAGGCTCCAACCGACGATTATCGACACTATGCAAGTGCCCAAGGACAATCCCCGGTTGGTGTAGGTCTACTGCAGTACACGGAAACAAAACATATTGGACTATGGGTTTGGATGGCTATTGTGGATTGGTTACCAAGAAATTGAAGGACTAAGGCCCCTGCCTGGATACCGGAAGATGGTCAAGATACCTACCAGCATGTTATTGGTATACTTATTTACTAAGCAAATTTTTGAATACGCAATTTCACATGCGTGCGTACACACACCTTCACAGCCAAATGTAATTCCTTTCCCCAGAAAAAAAGGTATTAATTCCCCATCACTCCCTTTTAATATATCATCGCATTTAAATGGAAAAGCATTCAGATAGAGACAGACAGACACACAATAAGTACGAAGGTATAAGTACGAGGGAGCAACTCGATTGGTTTCCAATTCCAGCGCCATGCATATGTAAACAGATGAGTTAAGGGGCAGGCAGAAAACGAGGTGTTTATTTTGTTTTAGGTTTCATATTTTTATTTGTTGGTAACAGATGGTGAGTGGGTTTTGAAGGGTTGTGGCAGTTAATATGCGGTTTTTAATGCTTATTCATTTTAATAATTCTGGGCTGTATAGTGTGTTACAAAAACCCTGTCAGATCCAAAACGGCACATATAGGTACTGCAATACAATTACCATAAAGTAATAATAAACTTATTGTTATTGAAAATAAAAAAGGTTATAGCTATTGAAAATGCACGTTTTCAGTACTAAAATTATCCCAATTCCATGAAAAACTTGGTGAATTTTCAACAGGCGTCATAAGTTATGATTTGTAGACGGCCGCCTGCGCCCCATGGAAATAACCTGATAAAATACCCGATATTTTCTTTTCTTTTTTCCAGAAAATTATCACATAAATATATCTTCTGTATGATTCTTAACAACACCCTCACGGATCAGACAGGGTTTTTGTTACACTTTGTATAAATGGAAAATAAAAGATTTTGCAGTGAATTTACGATGAGATACCTACTTGCCTAGGTTTTCAGTCAGAGGCAAAGTCAAATCGTTTATTTCAGATAGGCAAAGGCACTTTTAAATGTCAGAAATCGTTGGTTAGTTTGTTTGACTTCCTATAAGTTCTTCTTCGTCACGCTTCGTCAAATAGATTGATGATGGTATTGTTTAATGTTTCCTTTGACATTATCGCAAAGAAGCTTTTCTTTGATAAATTAAAGGCGCTGAGCACACGATGGACAATTTGTCCGCGGACAATTCGGAATCGTATGGAAATCTAACCCGCACGCGGACAAAACGCGGATTTCCATACCATTCCAAATGGTCCGCGGACAAATTGTCCATTGTCCAGTGCCCAAGGCTATGGCAGCGTAGTCATGCTACGGCGTAGCGATGACGTCTGCAGCTACGCCCGCCGTAGCTTAATGGAGATACGTACTATTCAGTCTTATCCCATTATTTCTAACTAACTTCTTCTTCTATGTACTTTTCGCGATAAGTTCCCATTGCAAAAACGGTATCCTTTGCTAGAAACCACATTAAGATAACAATACACATAAACATCACCAAGAAAACTACTCTTTAGAATACCCTTTTTAATAAACGAAGGGTTTCCCCTTAACAAGAGCAAATCGAGCGGAATGAAAGGGGAACGAGTACGCAACGACTACTTATAGCAAATTAATAGTTTTTACTGACATTTGTGGATGTCTATGGGTATTGCACGATGTCCTTAGCTAAGTATAGCGAGAAGATTTAAAGATTTTGAAGGAAAAGTTTCTTCTTTTCCGTGTGGTTAGCGACTAACTTGGTGGCAGAGTTTTTACGTCGCATATTAGCTTCTGACTTGGCTTCACATAGCGTAAGCATTGTTCCTCATACCCCTAAATTGGTGACCCCGAGTATGAACGTCAACGCAGCCTTCGTGCAACTACTTCAGCGTGACGACATCATCATCATCACTCCCGCAAGCTTTCGTGAGGCGAGTCACACAGCCAGCCAGCACCTGCACTTTCAGCCGGTCTCACAAGCAGAGCTATTTCTACCCTCTTCTAGTCGACGCTAGCAGTCAGCCACAACCCGGCGCTATACCACATCCAACTCACTGGATCGTGACGCAGCGCCACCCCGACTCACTGGGGAATCACCGTAGACAGTTCCGACTCACCGCGAACTATGCGGCACCCGGTTCCGTCTCACTGGAACCTCCACTGGTACTGTGAAGCATCGCAAGACTCAGCCCACTATCGACCTCCGGTCTCCGGAGGGGAGTGATGTAGCGGTTACACCGCCACATACGAACTACGCATCAAAGACATGACGTCACACAAATCCTGTATCGCGCAATTAGTGCAATATTACCGCGCGAACGACATTTATAAGACTATCCGGCATCAACAGTCGGGCAGTCGGCTCGCCAGTCACAACACCCGTCTGGTTGGAGGATCCTCCCTTTTCTATGGTGGACGAGTGAACTTAACACCCTGTTCCTCATGCCCCTAAAGCATAATCAGCCTATAATGTTCCAATGTGTCCACTTCTGGGACACAGGCCTCTCTTCGAGAAGGAGTGGGCTAATCTACCACGCGGGCCCAGTGCGAGTTGGTAAGTGTCACATTGTGCTTGGCTTCATATGCCATTGAGAAATATCTCTCAGGCATGCCGGTTTCCTCACGATTTTTTCCTTCAGTGTTTTTTAAAAGCAAGTGATAATTTTACAATACGCACATGAACCCGAAAGGTCAAAAGGGCGTGCCTTGAGTTCGAACTCGAGACCTATAAAATAAATAAATAAAATACTTTATTTCAGACCATGGTGTCCATTTTGTTAGTAACAATGTTCTTATAGACTAGTGTTTGCAATACTTAAAACTACCCACAACAAAACATAAAAGAAAATAAACTCAACAACCACTACTGTGCCATTCCATGACAAATGACGCAGCAATGACTGATGTAAATACAGTCCAGGGTTACTAGCGATCATGCTAAGGATGCTATTGTTACTGCCACGTACTCTACGCACCAGGGATGCGCCCTTTTACGCATCATAGCGTAAAAGCAGTCTACGCAACGTTCAGAAAACATCCCTGATACACTACAGAATCGCCGCAGCTCCATCAGCACCCTGAACGCATTATTTCAGAGGGCACTGTAAGACTTTTTAGTATAGTCGGCCCACAAGCTGCGGGCTATGATTTGGCAGTACGACGGTCACACCACTATAGGATATCACTGCTACAAGAAAAAGAAGGAAAAGTTGAGACTAGAAGACGTTGAGACTTCTAAAGAAAAAAGAAAAGAAAATACGTATAATTGCGGTACATATGACGATGTCGCAAGTAAAGAAAAAAAAAATAGACACGAAAATAACAATTTGAGGGAAAATATGCGTCACATCCACGCAAAACGGCCATCGAAAAGACATGGCAAAAATGACATGACATGGTTCTCTTGAAAGACACAATAAAAAGACAGTTATAAATATTCACTATTCAATGCCTCGTTGGTCTACTGGTCGCTAGCACTACTGCTGAACATGAGATATTGGGTTGGATTCCCAGATCGGGAAAGTGTTATTGGGTTTTCCTGTCAGGAATTTCTCAGTAGCAGCCCGAAGTCTGGATTTGTCCCTGGTTGATGACAATAGGCTCGTCTCCTATTACATGGGACTTAAACATAACTGGCGAAAGTGGGTGTACTATAGGTACACCTCTGCCTAAATAGTTAGGATATTATTGTGTTAGCGAAGGTCGCGCGGATTTTTTAATTTCTTCAATAATTTTGGGACTACGATCGATTGAACTGGCCATACATAACCTAAGGCTACATTTTTTTTTTACTGGCAACTCATTTACAAAGGTTTAAAGAAAGAAAAATAAAAAGCGGCCAAGTGCGAGTCGGACTCGCCCATGAAGGGTTCCGTAGCAGTAAGTAACATAATATAAAACATCCTGGGATTCCTGTAAAAGCAGAACTTCTCTAAAAATAATTTCAATCCCACACGTTATTGAAGAAATAATATTGTAGCACAAGTAGCCATTTACATGAACTTACTTTATTACAGTACGACACAACTTAGATGTAGCATCGGCTGAATTCGTAAAACCGATCACATCCGAGTTGAGTGCACCTTCAAAATCACCAATCTTTATTACTGCTTAAGCAAAAATGATCTCTACGCAAACCCAATAACTTGTAAACTAATATCATCATCATCATCATTTCAGCCGAAAGACATTCACTGCAGGACATAGGCTTCCCTCAAGCAGACATAGGCTTCCTTCGACAGGTTCTGTGCTTCCCGCATCCAGCGGATTCCTGCGGCCTTTACAAGGTCATCGGTCCACCTTGTGGGCGGCCTTCCGACGCTACGTCTTTCGGTACGCGTCATATAACCAAATTAAGAGGGAACAAGGCCTGCGATTCTCCATACAAACGTATTCCCCTTTTTTCTTCCAGAATAAAGCCTCTAGAGCAATTTTTTTTTGTTCATAAAATCAGGGTCTGCTGTAGACACGTCCCTATTATTTCCATTTTTTCAGCAACTTATTGGTAAAGGAAAGCCCAATTTTTACCACCGTGATTAGAGGACTACCAGACAAATTCGAAAAGTTTTAATGTAAAAGAAAATGATAGGAACATAAACATACTCTTTCTTAAAATTTAAATGTAAAAAATTATTGAATCGGCTCAGTTTTCGAGGAGAAAAAAGGGGAATACGAAACGTCGATTTCGTGATTTTTTGTGATGCAATCGGTCTGAGCAGCAGCTGTCCCTATCGCACTCTACGGAGGCAGACTTGAGGTAACATGACGGCAATAGTTTCTTTAAATTCCTCGCAGGCCCTGTTCCCTCTTAATCTGTAAAATTGATACGTATATTTTATCGATGCTTCATCTTAGTTGTGTCGTACTGTATCTACAGCTTACGACTAAAGTTGCAACAGTAACCGCGTTAGGAACACACAATAACTAATCCACTTTGGTTACCGGTTGTACCCGGTAGAAAATAAAAAGATTTAAAATTAATTAGAAAATGTCCATTATCACCTTAAACAAAGGTTTTCAAACTGAAATTGGCTATAAAAATCCTCATGGCCGTTACCTAGGACCCCAACAAATTATTGACCCCGGCCTGCTAAATGTTAGCTGTGTTTTGTCGAAGATGTAGAGGTCGTTAAAGTACTGGAAATGCTAAGAACATAGTGGATAGGCTTTTATTTGGGATTTTATTTACCTTTTATTATATTTATTCTTTTACCTTTTCTATTTTGACTGCGTCGTTGGTCTAGTGGTCGCAAGCGCTACTGCTGAGCATGAGGTCCTGGGTTCGATTCCCGGGTCGGGCCAAGTGTTATTGGGTTTTTCCATCTGGAATTTCCCAGTAGCAGCCTGGACTCTGGATTTGTGCCCGTTTGATGGCAATAGGCTCGCCCCCTATTACATGGGACTCAAACATAACTACGTGAGTGAACGTGAGTGAACTATAGGTAAACCTTTGCCTAACCCTTGTATATTATTAAAACTCAAAGCATTTATTAAAATTAAACCATTTACAGGCACTATTGAGCTGTCCAGAATTCGGTCAGTAAGAAATATGAAGCTAGTTGCCCATTCCAAAGCGTAGTACGTACTTATGGAGAAGAACTGGCAAGAAACTCGGTTACATCATTCGCGTTGAAATTATACATGTGAGAACAATGTAGAAAGACGTGCACGTTAAAAGCGTCCGTAATAAAAAGATAACCAAGATAAACCATTCAAAATTTTAAAATAATTTGATTTAAGCCATGGCAGCTAAGAGATGACCAGCCCCAACTGACGGCGCCCGTTCACGAACATGAGTCATGGATCAGCACCGTTCAGCTCAACCATTTATAGGGAGCTAAATGATCCAACACACGCGCCACTATCAGCGAGACATCTGAGTGAGCATGACATACTCACAGCCGCCAGGGTGCATTCAAGTCAATTAAAGACATATTATCCCGTAAATGGTAGCTCTTTAGTACATAGTACTCGCACCTGTGCTATGTAATTATATAATACAAAGGAGATTGAGTTTATACAATACAAAGATGGTCTTACAATCTTCAGCAGCTCCAACAGTATTTTCAAAATGTTAATCAATTATTTTAAGTTATCTTGTATACTAACACTATGGACGCATGTCTGAAATAAATTATTTGAATTTGAATTGAATTTGAATTAGTTATTTCATAGTTTTAAGTTGTCACTTCTATCGGAAATCCCAATGACTGTCTATTATTTCTTATTTCGTGATGTTTAAAAACCACGAATTACATATTATTGCGACTTCCAGTATTCACTACATCGCAGTGCCCAGAATCAATTTTATTAACCATCTGTTTGGGTTCCAGTAATTTAATTAATTTCCCTCCCCTTTCAGGGCTAGCGGAATCTTATTTTAATTGAATATCAGGCTTGTTTTTAGAGGTACTATCTACAACCCAAAAATGTTGCAATGTACTTTGGGAAAATAAAATTGTATTATGTGTTTTGTCAGTGAAAAGGGAAACAATATAACATCACACCTGTATTCCCCGAAGGGTTAGAATATTGTAAATGCGAAAGAGAGTTTGTTTGTTACGCTTTCACGCTAAAATGGTTCAACGGATTTGGATGAAATTTGGCACATGGGTAGACCATGACCTGGGTTAGGACATAGGTTACTTTTATCCTGGTAACTTACGTAAATTCGCGGCAAAAACTTCGTAATTTAATAAACAAAACCAAAACCACCATCTTTATACACCGACATATTATTATGTAGTAACAAATTCAGGCAAGATTACACTTCGGGCCAAAATTAATTGGTCACTAGTTAAAAATGCATAGAAACACAAATTGTTCGTGATTGACTGTGGAATCGTTAAAAGTTTGTTCGCGAACAGGAATTTTGATGGTAGATTTCATATTCTGATTTCAGACACGGAAGTCGTTTAGTAGTAAATTATACAAAAGTTTTTAAATTCCTGTTTTCAATTGTATACTTTGTTTTTATTATGGTTATGATAATAAGTCAGTTAGATGTAATTTCTTCAAACCGACCGTTTTTTTTCAGACTGTTGTATTTTCGATGTATTCGGTAAAAAAAAACCAGCCATGATTAAATAAAAAATGACGATATTAAATAAAAAAGACGAATAAACGACGAGTGAATATAAAAGACTACCTATTACCCGTTGATGAATACCGAGTTTTTGCAAAATAATTGAAATAACAATTTGGAGACATAATAATGCAGCCACTTACTGGCTTTTTTGCTTAATATGCGGAAGGGACTCAAACAAACCCTTTTCTGGCATTTTCCTAGAAAACTAGTCATTTGATAATTCTTTCATGTGTATTTTATGGCTCATTATTAATATCTAACAGTTTAATTTACTATCACAGGCAATTATTTTTTGTTTGCTCGAATAGATAATAGATTAGTTTTTTTTTTTTTTATAAAATTAATTTTTATCATAAATCTGTTTATTGGTTCCAAAAAAACCTTTGAAAATTAAAAATATACAAGCTTCACATAATATCGACTAGCGTCTACACTGAGGTTGGAACGTGGATGTCTGATAACGTTCAAAACAGGTTTTGTTAGTTTCGAAAGATGTGACGTGACGTGAGACGTGCGTCCATCTCACTTATTTGTTACTTGTTTTTGTTTTGTTGTCTTGCAATTTTATTTAATACCTTTATCTAACTATTGAAATATTCGTTATTATTATTATTATCTTACACAAAATTATTTTATTTAAGTATACACATCCGTCACTTCTCACTTCAGGTCCAGTTGAAAACCGTGTCAGGCACTAGTTGTCTGACATTTTTGCTGAACTGGACCTATTTGGCGCAGCCTCGAGGCACTTATTCCTGCTAATATCTTACAATGCACTTTACACTTTTTATTTGTTTTATTTCTTTTATAAATTTATTTGTGTGCCTTTATAAATGTATTTTCTTTCTTTCTTTTCTTTCTTTACCAGTGTGAGGGTGGGTTTCACGAGAGTGTTGGTAAATAACCTTTCGACTGCCATATCTTTCCATTCTACTAAGACGAAGGGTATTCATGAAAACTTACCTTTAGTATTCTCTTTATACTCTTTTTCATATTACATACTAGCTTCCGCGAGCGGCTTCACCCGCGTGTTATCATCATAAATCATAGCCATCATCTTACTCAGTGATAATATAGCATTCTACTGGTGAAAGAATTTTTAAATCGGTCCAATAGTTTTTGAGTTTATTCATTAACACACAAAAATACAAATCATTTTTCTTTATAATATCAGTGTAAAAGAACTGCATTGATTTCGTTTTACCACTATCTTAGAAGTCACTACTTTCACTATTATAATTGAGACTCTCTTCTCTCAAGCCACTTTAAAACAGTCAAGATAACATTCTGTAATGGTGCCAAGATAGCACATAAATCGGGATCCTCGTCTGTTTGATCGCCGACTTAGTTTGGGGTTGCCAGCTCGCTTATGTTAGCTACCAGCGTTTACATGTAGAACCGTAGATGTTTGTCTATCAGACTGAGCGTAAAATATCAATATTGTTGCTCATGTAATATTAATGGTTAGGATATGTTATTTTAATTATTCTTGAAATTAGTTAGATGAAATATAATGACTCGTAAAATATTTTTTTTCTATTTACTCAAAATGTTATGAGCAACGGTAATATTTGGTTTACTAAATAATCAAGTTTTTAATACTTCACTACCAGACATTACTATCGCATCAGCAATGTTAATAATATAATATCTCATGAAAGAAAATTGTTTGTATCGAACGAGAATAACCTATTATTCTGGCTCTTTTATTTTCTTACTTTTTTTTGTGTTGTCATAAGCATAACACAACAGAACCGTGTATTTTTATTACGGGAGACACTGGCTCCTGTAACACAGCGCAGGACTAGAGAAATCCATTAATTTGTTGTAGGTACATCTTGTTCTATGTCAATAAATATTTTTTATTAATTATTATTATCGTGAAATTGTTCTAAGGGTTTTTATGACAAGGATAAACTTATAACGGTATTCAATTCCATTAAAAAAAAAACACTTAATAAAAATTCGTGGACGAACAACAAATTAATAAAATTATACGCAGCATTACCATACGAATGGCCACCACTGTACTAGTGTTCTCTTTAATTTTTACGTATAGCTTGCCCATTAAAGTTTCTGTCATACCTCGTAATCGAAGCCGCAATGCGGTTACATAGAAGGCTGAACAATAACCATTCTTATACCTTTCTCGATAAAGTCGTGGCGAATAGTAAAATGTTACATTACTGCTCTTTGCAAGTTACCAAAAAAAAAAAAAAACCTCGGGTCACGCACGTTTCCGTGACGCATTCGAGGACTTGACGATAGGGTTGTCAGCTTCTGAGTTTATGTTGTACGACCTTTTACCCGCGGCTTCGTCCGGTAAAGAATAAACCTATAAAAACTAGTGTCCGACCGAAAATAGATTTTTAGCGGAATATGAAAACGAAAAAGAAGCTTCGGCTGAAATTGAAAATGATTTAGACATTAAAAATATTAATATTTCCGCTGTCTTGTTTCGTGTTTTTTTTTACCTAAGGAGGGAAAGAGCAATGATAGGCTATAAAGAAAAAAAAAACACGATAATTCCATTAGAGGATACAAAATGTATTTCTTGTTGTATTGATTCACCTGATATTGCCGAGCTTTACGAAGTGGGCCAAATAACGATGACAATTCACAAACTCCTGATTTACGGCTTTGCCGAACTTCGGCTGTTTTATGGCCGAAAACGAAAATATGGCCGAATAATGATTTTTTAGGCCGAAAATGGCTGATAAGAAAACGAAAACGAAACTTCGGTTAGTCACTATCACTAATAATAGATAACCTTCTCCATGAAAAAATACATATAGATAGGTATCTGCTAAGTTTAATGGTGATCGGTCAAACGGTGTGAAATTCATCAATATTTATTTATTTATTTATTATAACTTTATGCACAGGTAAAAAAATACTGAACAAAGGTGGACTTAATGCCTGAGGCATTTTCTACCAGTCAACCTTAGGGTGGTGCAGAGACAAAACATGGCAGGTGCACAATAAGTGCTAGATAACTTGATAATTAATACCTACTAATACATAGATACATACATATAAACCGAATAAACTTTGTCAGGAGAAATAAGGATTAGTAGAGGAGAAAACAAATACAGCAAATCAGTGCTGCAAAGATGACCAATATCGAAATAATAATAATATCATATACACCAACCAATATCATATATCCATTTTTATAATTATGTATAATTTTTAAACAACTGTTGCCCGACAACTGTTTTAAACAATTGTCGAGTTTGACTCCATACAACCTGCTCTCAATTACTAGTTAGAATCGCTAAGGAATAACAATATATTCATTATTGGCGTAAACACTGGTTATAGAAAAACAAATTAAAAGCTGGCTCCAGAGTCAGGTTAGAGTATCTGTATTTCAGGAGCCAGGAATTGAGTTATAAACACACCGTCAATTTCTACCAAATTCACCGGCTGCGAATTAAATAATTTTCATATTATCTACGTAGCCTTGTCCCAACTATGTTGGGGTCAGCTTCCAGTCAAACCAGATGCAGCTGAACACCAGTATTTTACATGGAGCGACTGCCTATCTGACCTCCACAACACAGTTACTGGGTTGATACAATAATACCCTTTTGAAGAAGACTGCTGAATTTTATGGATTCAAAAATTTGATGGTGCTGTTTTTGTTTTTTTATCGAAATGGGCTTCGTTTCAGACTTTATAGTTTTGGTTAAAGCCATCCAAGTTCCATTGGAAAATTCATAGTTCTCCTGCCTTTATGCTAATTTATTTGGTTTCGGTCCAAATGATGTCTTTTTTTTCCATACTTCTCTATTAGTGTTCGCATCGGTAGTCAGCCCCTTTCTAGCCATATCATCACACAGTCCATCCATCGTTTCTTTGGTCTTCCCTTTATGTTCTGAGGCCTTCGCCTACTCCTATACCCCATCCACAATCATACCCAAAACTTAACTCACGGCATTTTTCTCGTCCCCCCGCATATGTGATGCGGCTATAGGTACCATGGCAACCGATTTTCACTTGGAAAACTCACCCTGTATAACAAGAATATCTTAACTACAGTTTCCATTACCAAATTGGTAGTTCCTTTTTATCACTGCTTCTGAGTTCGTATTATTTGATAGTTAAGCAAGATTATACTAATTTTATTACAGTAAAGTCTTGTAATTAGCCCTATAGCTACGAAATGTTTCCCTAATATTCACAAAAATGTGTTTCTTTGTGTTTTTTTTTAATAAAATTACTTTTTATGAGCATAGTGGTCAATGGGCCATGTTATTAGTTTAATGATATTAAGTAGGCAGTACTTATTTCATGTGAATGACCTAACCTAAATCTAGCGATACTAATCATACATTTTCCTAACCCTAGAAACTAATAAAAAACTGAATTACCCTTAAAACTTTTTCTTTTGCTCCATTTTTTTATCATGGCAACAATCTTTGTTTAAGTGGCAACCCTGACATTGGCGACATGTTGAGTCACGAAAGATCAAAGAAATACAGATGCGATTTAATCTAACCCGTATTTACATTAGTTAGCCCCTCGATAAAATCATGAAGGTTTTTCAAAAGCACCCTTTAGAAATCAAATCAAAATCAAAATATTTTATTTGAAAATAAACCTTCGTGGGCACATATGAAACGTCAGAAGCTAGGTGCACGGTTCCAATTGGTCTATTGGAGAAGACCCGGCAAGAAACTCACCCAACTCCACGGTTATTTTTTTTTAAATATATGGCTTTTACAATGTTTACAAATCACAGACTTTAGGTATGGGAGGACAGTTTTATAGGTCTGTCAACAAGTACCCGGTACTTAACAAAATAGAAAATGGTTACAAATACACAATCTATTGAATAAAATAACAGGAAAATCTTAACGGTAGTTTTAACCTTCTATAACGTTTACAAAAAGCAGATGAACTCGTAAAAGTTAATTAAGGCTTGAGACTTACTCTCGTTACTACAAGTTATGCATGTCAGTGTAATTACAAGAACATGAGGTATATAAGTTTGGTCTCTGCACCTGCCATGCCTTTGATTTTGCAGAAGTCCACAGGCGGAGATGGCCACGAGGCCTGCTTTTTTGTCGTCCCAATATAGGCAGCAGACAGGTGCAACGTGACAGCGTGACGCGACTCTGGTGGAACAGTTTGTATGAAAACTTTTCGGAAATTGTTGTACCGGCGTCACGTGGCGCCTGTTTGTGGGAGCCTTAACTAATTCTTCTGTTAATCTTGGTAATTGTCTCACTTATAAGACTACCCTACTGAGAATATATCAAAAGTTAAAGATCATTCGTGCTAGAATTCGTGATAAAATAAAATACTCGTATTGAACTTATTATTTACTTTTAAGATTTTATCTATATTTAGGGGTGATATGTACTGATTGTGCTTGTCGCGAAAAGTTAAATCAAAATGCTATATGATAGTTGTGTTTTTGATTCTAAAATCGTTCCAATTTAAGTTAGGTTTACGTGTGTAAAATAAAAAATCTAATAAACGATACTTCTTTCCACATGTAACTTAACCCACCAACTTATCAGGGTAACAGAGCCGTTCTCTTTAACTTAGTTGTGATTGTGTAACAGCACAAGACTCTCGGTATTAATTGTATAAAGTTGAGCGGAGTTCTTAACTAACCGTTGCGTCTTCCGTACGTAGTACATATAGTTGTTCATGACAAACTGAGCTGTGTAAGTAACTATGAACACTAAGTTGTCGGTTGTACAATTGCAACGGTAGGTTGGATTGTTAATTGTTTTGTACGTCGCGTATTTTTTTTTTTTCACGTTAAAATTGACTTTTTCATGGCAAAAAGGTTGGAGGACCCCTGGTGAAAAGTGTTGCCTAGATACCTGCAATATTCAGGGGTCATCCAAAGTGGAAAGTGGTATAGACAGCACCGAGAGATTTGTGGATTAGTTGCTAAACAGAGGCAGTTGAAACATCCTAATAATCATTACTATACTGAATAGGAGACTACTTGAGGTTGTTGTGTGTTGAAGTAGGACTTTAGAATCTATTATAAGGATGTCTTAAATCTTTAGACTGGCTTTTTCTTTGAGTTTCTATTCTGAACATCATGAAATGACTTCTATAGCAACGTTATTAACCTTATGGTTGGAAACGATTTTCAGCAATTTCGATTGTTAGATTTTTCTAGAAGACATATAGTGACCGTGTTGATTAAGACATTATCTTTTTCAAATGTACCTAAATACCGCCATACGCTATAATTTTGGTTCGGTTCCCTATAATAATAAAATGCATATTCATGCATTCTCTGTTACTAACCAGCTGTGGGCCCGCGTGGTGGATTACGGCCTACTCCCTAATTGGAGAGGAGAGGCGGTCCCAGCAGTGGGAACAATATATGTAGAATTGTGGGACCCCACAACTGCGTTTTAAGCTAACGACTGACAGTCGGCTAGTTATATCGGTTGAGTAATACTAGTTTATTTCTCAAACGACCAATAGTGTAAGTAGTGATGTTCTTCAGAAAGGTCAGGTGCGTAGAAACCGACGTGCGCGTATGACCGCACCCCAAAGTGAGCCGTCCACCCCAGCTTAACTTAGCTCGCCGGTTTTTCATAGAAGTGCGTCCACCCACATGTATAAAAACTGGCAAGCTAAACTGCATCACACCCTAATAATCACAATCTGAGCGATTTTGAAGGGTATTGCTAATCTATTACTTCATTTATGTTCGAAAAATTTGTGTCCTCACACGTAAATAACGCAATGAATGTTGTTGCTCTGTCAAAATGAAAGTCATTTAGTGTAGATAAGTGTGTTACGCAATTACCTCGCAGATGTATGAACGTAAAAAGAGTATGTTAGGATCGTAACAGGTGGGGTTCTGTAGTTACTGTCGATCCCATGGCAAGAAGGCATGAGTTTATTGTTATTTTATGTTATCAAATGACAATATTTAAACCCACAAAATCAAACATACACCACGTCAAACTGTTCACAAAAAGGGAGTAAAAACTGCATGAATATTTTATTCTAGCTTGATTGTGCCCAGGTAGGTGACCCAGCAGCTCTGTGACGTCAGAACTTGCGCGGCCATTGTGCAATGAAACTCAAAAGAGACAGAAATAGTTCTCTAACATTTCAAAACTTTGATTGGTCTTGTGGAGTGTTAGTTTTTTAGAGGTCTTGGGTCTTTTACTGCCCGTATCCCAGGATGTTTTTTTAAGTTAGTGTAGCACAAAAACTAACGATAAATTTTAGGTAGTAGCCATATTTTGGTTCACTATTCACAAACCTATGGCTAAGGCACGTCGTAGAGCGGTGCCGCTTTCAGCGCGGGGCGGCGCTCTAATGTTCCTGCCGCTCTTCTCTTTGTTCTAGCCGCGGTCGCAGATGAAAGACGCAAGAGCTTTGATGTTGTGATCAAGGGGTAAGAATGTGGCGATCGTAAAGGCCAATTAGTAGTGGTTAAACAGAAAATTGCTAAAATCACCAGACTTGCAGATTGGCGATCGAAATCAATCAGCAATTTGTTAGGAAAAAACCAGTGATTGCAGTTGTAGTAAGTAGAGCCCAATGAGTGGTGAAAATGGAAATTGCTGTAAACAAATTGGCGATAACTATATTATTATTATTAGTAGACAAGACGATAATGCAGCTCATCTTTTTACCCATCTTATCACCCAAAAGTAGTAATGACCATTTTTTTCAACATATTTCGTTTAAAGTAAATTTAAAAAAATTAGTAAATATAAAATATAAAAAAGTACTCATACTTTTGTTAGTTAGTGATCTAGTTTGTGTGGTACCTTTTTTTAACACATCCAATTTTATTAACAAAGTGTGGCTTCAATCAATCAAAACAATAAATTTGATAGGGAATATGGCCAAACCGCAGTTAAATCGACGCGGCATAACCATGCCGCGCATGCGCATGGCGCATAAACTAACCAGTTTATTCATTTAATATTTTATTGGACATAGAATACTAGCTTCTGCCCACGACTCGTTCTTCTTGAAAAATCTAATTTTAACGTAAAATATATCCATGACACTCAAAACAATATTGCAATACTGTAGCTTCTCATTAGTGAAACAATTTTTGGAATCGGATATTTTAGCCCCTTTATACATAAAAAACTCACCCTCTTTATAATTTTGTGTATATATTTATCTAACCATCACGCTGTTGTTATAGTTTGACCGATATCGCTGTACCGCGCCTTAGGAATGCGCGGTGAGGCAAGGAGCGGGCGCTGTGAGTGTTGATGAATGAGCCGCCGAACGCTGCCGCACGGTGAGCTGAAAATGAAGCTCCATGGACTTAGCGTCGCTCAAAAATCAATTTCCTAACTTTGAAAAAAAAAAAATGCCTGCTTATTCCTTTACTTAATAAAAATACTTTATGTAGTGGAACTTTTTTGATAAAGCTATTATTTAACAAGTTATCTGCGATTTAATATTTTTTTGTATGGAGCTAGACCGTTTTTTTTTATTTATTCATTATTCTTAAGTAGTCTCCAAATATAACTTTCCGTGTCATAAAATACATCATTATAAGCTATATTATCACTAAAGCGTGAATCGCGGAAACCTTCAGAACCTGGACATTTTTATTTATTATTTATTTATTTATGTACACACAAAACACTTAACAGGACACAATATTAACATAAAAGAGCACAAAGGTACTGCTTATTTTTAACGAAAAATTAAAAAAAAAAATGCACGTTAAAGTTACTAACTGCAATGTTATGGCCTTTCTTCTACATCCACCTAAGGCCCAAAACTACCCACCACCACCTACCACCATCACCCTCCACCTACCTATCTATCTATACCTTACCAATGCAACTTATTCTAAACAACTTTGTAATCTGTTTGTTATTATTATTTCCTCAAACAAGTTACAACTGTTTGTGACATCTATTTCTCGGAAAAGATGTATCATTTGTTTTGCTACGCGCAATTTGGTCAATTCAAATTTGTAGGTATATTAACTTTAAACCTTTAAAGTTAATATACCTACAAATTTGAATTAAATTCAGTCAGAGAAATAATAATAACAAAAAAATTACATTGCATTTGTAAGTTGTTAGAGTAACTTGCATTGGTAAGGTATAGGTAGATAGGTAGGTGAGGGAGGGGGGCATTACATTGCAGTTAGTAACATTAAAATTACGTGCTTAATTTATTTTATTTTATTTGTCGTTAAAAAATTCGAAGTTCCGAAGGTTTCCGAGATTCACACTTTAGTGATAATATAGCTATGATGTATTTTATGACACGGAAAGTTATATTTGGAGACTGCTTAAGAATAAAGAATACAATTTAAAAAACGGTCCAGCTCCATACAAAAAAATATAAAATCGCAGATAACTTGCTAAATAATAGCTGTATCAAAAAAAGTACCACTACATAAAATATTGCTATTAAGTAAAGGAACAAGCACGCATCTTTTTGTCATAGTCAGGTACTTGATTTTTGAGCGAAGCTAAGTCTACGGAGCTCCATTTTCAGCCCACCGTGCACCGTGAGGGTTGACGAATGAGCGGCCGGACATAGCAACCTAGGGCCCTCGCCCACGGGCGACTTTTTGTAGCGATGCAGTCGCGATGATCTCGCGCGTAGCAACGATACAGACGCGAAGCAGTCGCTAGCTGTGTGCCCGCGCCCACGGGACCAGATTCAGTCGCGATGCAAACGCGATTCGGTCGCGATGCAAACGCGATTCGGTCGCGATGCAGTTACGACACAAAAATACCTTGCAATCTTCTTCGAATACTCAGGAAGACGTGAGGGCATACATTTCCATTGCCGTCCAACGAGTTGGAGGTTGATATTTTTTTTACAGAAAGGTTAAATTATTATAAGCACTCACGCAAAGTTTCAACACGCGGAGACTTGTACTTTTTGAGAAAAACAATATTGAAAATCAATTATTTTTGCAATAAGTATTTATGTCAATCCCTACCACAGATCATATAGAATTCTCGCCATTGAACGTTTCGTTTTACCTACGGTTAAGTTGTCATACGTTCGGTACCATTTTATTTCATATTTATTCACGTAAATAATTATATTTAATCATCAATAGCTTTCATGCACACATATATTTAACAGTTTATATTTAAATTACAGCGTTATTTTCATTACGAGCTATTAAAATTATAATGTTTAGTGTTTACCGTCTTTTGCCGGCTTCGGTAGGTTCAACTTATGTCAAAGAACAGAATTGATTGACCCCGACTCCACCTGGTACGAGTCCCCCTAGAGTGTTTTTATAGAGCCGGAGGCACGTAGGGAGAGCAGCCTCGGTGACCAACAAGCCGAAGCTGCGGAGGCGAGATTGGATGCCTGCGGTTTGTTACGCAAGGGCGTAGAGGCTGCTCTTCCCGCAGTGCCGGAGAAGTTGCAGTTTCAAAATAGATACAGAAATCCCTCTGAATCAGTGTCCCTCCTTTTTTTTTTTGATGAAGTGGGTTAACCCTTTCTGTAGGGGGGAACGTCCCTTCCCCCAAGGGGTTTTTTACACTTATTATTAATTTTAATCCCTAAAATGAGGGAAATTTCCTCAGAATTAAAATTTTAAAAAAAATCAAAAAGGCGGGGGCTCCGCAACTTTTCCTTTTAAGGGCGGATAGTACCCCTCCCTCCTCCTCCCCCCTACCCTCCTCCCACCCTAAATTCGTTGGACGTCAATGGAAATTCGTACCCCTGTGGCGGACAATAGCACGCTCTCTGGACCTGTCTGTGTTGCACTGATGCCGGTTCCCACTCACGCGCCGCGCCACACTCCCTCCCCCCTCCGTTCTCTCTACCGATGTCATCCGACGCGGTCGCGCGTTTGTATTGATACAATCGCGATGCACTAGCGCGTTGCAAATGCGACTAACACGCGTTAGAAGAGATGCTGTCGCGCGTTTAGTAAACGCGCGACTGCATCGCTACAAAAAGTCGCCGTGGGCGAGGGGCCAATGAAACTAGTCAAGGATTGACAGACTTCCTTCGTGATATCGAATTAACTATTAAACATTATGTTGCTCTATGTTTTGTCTCTGCACCACCCTAAGGTTGACTGGTAGAAAATTCCTTACAGTATTTTTTTACCTGTGCATAAAATTTTAATAAATAAATAAATAAATTCGTCAAAAACGGTTATTAGTTTCATAGAGTCTGAAGCAAGACTATTGTCATTGGGGCCCGCTGAGAATTTTCTAGCATGGAAGGTCAGTTTATTACTAAAAGTTCATCCTGCAAATCACTCTTTTCAATCAAGAAGAGCTATGTATGAATTATTTACAGAAGGCTGAACAAGGAACTGTCAAAACAGCGTATCCAAAATTTATGACGTCTACTCTAGAAGTCAGAATAAACACCCGAATAAATCTTATTCAGCGGACAATACTCATATTATTCTATTTCTATAGTATTTCTAAGATAAATACTTGTCCGTTGATAGCAAATAAGAAAGATCTTACAGTGTATAACTTATTAGTTAAATTACAATGAAGAATTATATACAATAAATGTTAGAACTTACCCTGGAACGGCCATAAGACTAATCCTATACAAAATTTAAATCCGCCTCAAATCCGAGTCGACTTATTCGACTCACTACTATTCAAAGTAACTATTCACATTAGGTACAACTCTTCATCCTTACTCGGGGACAAATCGGGGAACTTCGCAGTCCCCCACATGCCTCGGAAGGCTCAGAAGAGGACAGAGCGACATTCCGCATAATTTGTAGATTCTCTACAAAGCCGGGAGTAAGGCTGGTCACGTAGGCTGGATTAGGGGGGAATAAGGGGGAGTTTTAACATGTGGAGGGAAAAATGGGGTAATTGTGTTTAGTGGTAATTGTTTTGAGATTATTAGGAAATGTGGGCTGGTTTGGAAAGTCATTTACGGTTTCTGAACGACGTGTTGCCAGGAAATATTGTTTTTTTTTCGAGATTATTTTAAAGTTAGTTCTCATCAAATTCTGTTTCACAACATAACATAACATCACGCCTTGTTTCCCCGAGGGGCTCGGCAGAGGTGTACCTGTAGTAGGTACACCCATATTTCGCCAGTTATGTTTAAGTCCCATGTAATAGGGGGCGAGCCTATTGCCATCAACCGGGCACAAATCCTGACTCCGGGCTGCTACTGAGAAATTCTGAAGTTCTGTTTCATTCACAGCAATTTCGTGGACGTCCACGGCTTATCAATAACACAGGGAAGTAAATTGTACGAAAATAGGTACATATATGAAGACACTTTTACAATAACGTTATAACGTGCATGTATATCTATAATGTTTTATGGACATGGACGTGGTCGTGAACGTCCACGATAATATCGTCACGTTTTAATTTACAAAAGTGAACATAAAATGTTTAATGTTTCTATCATGTTTCTCTGTAACAGCTTTTCAATAACAACCTTCTCTTCTATTATATTTACAGCCCTGAAAAACTTCTAGATATTTAGCCGTACAGATAGCGATTAATGTTGACCGTTCAAAAGTGCTTTATCATCGAAAACACCTTTAGCATTCTTACCTTTTTAGAATACATTATTATAATCCCTTTTTCAGCGGGCTTCCTCCTACCTTTCATGAATTTGATATTAATTCGTCGAATTTGTTAGGAAAAAGCCTACAAATCGTAGATAAAGGACAGCCACAGATGCAGACGAATATCAGGCCGTATTCTCTGCGGGCAGCGGGCTGCGGGGCGGCGGCAACAGCGCCTTCAAATGAAAAGTTTTATTATGGAACTGTCTTCTTTTCCCGCGCCACTGCCATCGACAACAGTTCCATATAAAACTACGCATTTGACCGCGCCACTGCCACCGAGAATACGGCCTCGGGAACTGCCGGAGTTCCCGTACTTGTACGACTGTTCGCATTCTAATTTCAGTCTCAATCTGTCAAAAATACCTCTAATTACCCGACATCAAAGACAGGGTTATGTTTTTTTTATAACTACATTTTTGACAAGTTTCTTACATTGATTGACGCTGAGATGAGATCGCGACTTGAATTTGAATTTGATTAAGCACGAGATTGGCCTTCTGTTTGGCCAGAAAATATTACAACAGTTGCCTCGTTAGTCTAGTGGTCGCAAGCGCTACTGCTGAACATGAGGTCCTGGATTTGATTTGCGGGTCGGGAAAAGTGTTATTGGATTTTTCATCTGGAATTTCTCAGTAGCCAAATGTGAGTGTACTATAGGTGCACCTCTGCCTAACGCTTCGCGGTTACAGGCGTGATGTTATGTTGTTGTATTTCAACAGTATTTCCAAATTCTTTGTGGTCCTCAGTAATTCGACTCAGAGTAGGTATTTTTTATGTAGGTGCACCTGCCCTATAAAACATTACGTATCCGCAAAGAGTACCTACCTACCTCTAACTCTAGAATCTTCCGTGCTCCACCGTATTTCGCGAAAAACGAGATGTTACTTTAAAAATATAGTAGGTACCCAGTTGGCAACTAGTTCAGGAGCCCGCTCTAAGGCGTCTTGTTGAAACAAGTTCGAAATTTACGAGTATCTCTGTTCGTGAGTTACCAACATCGAATGATACCTATCCGTTTTTTAAAGGTGAGTTCACATTAGAGCATTTTCTTGTAACTTAATGGCGACTATAAACCGTGTTCTCTTGAGAAGCTACTGTTTCCTAGAAGAGCGATGGCCGTACATATCATCGTCACTAAAACATTATTTATTAAAGAAAGAAAGAAAGAAAGAAAAGAAAGAAAAAGTATTTATTGGGACAAGCACAGGAGATATCAATAAAGCTAAACAGACGCTCGTTAAAAAAAAGAAAAAGAATACAAATAAAAACAAAGTAAAATTAAAATATAGCAGGAAGTCCTGTGCGAGACCAAAAGGCTCCTATCTCAGCATGATGCTGCGACATTTACTAATAAATGTCGCAGCGCTGGTATTCTGATAGGGTTGCTGGGACTATCTATCCCGCAGTGATGTCACGGAAAGATACAGAACAAAAAAAAACTCAATAAAAATAAATAAAAAATTAAATAGATTAGATGTATGAAATATAAAAAAATACATAAAACAGAGTTAGTCCGCGTGTCTGCATCCGACGTAACATTGCGGCCGTTATGTGACGGCCGTCGCTCTTCTAGGAATCCGAGAAACGAAAAACAAAAATTGTGCCGATCATAATTAAAGTGTCTAATTTAAAATCCCGCTAAACGATTTGATATCATTTGACATTTTGCACTAAGTGCCACACTCATTTCCGAGCAAATCCCTCTATAATAGTACCTACTAAATTGAGCCTCCAACCTTATGCTTGGTAGCAAACAGCCAATTATTTTTAAAAGAGTAACCGTAGTTTCTTTCCGGTCTTCTCCATAGGAATCCACCAATTGGAACCGTGCACCTAGCTTCTGACGTTTCATAATTAAGTCCCCATTTATAGATAGTGCAATCCACGACGACGCGCCCCACACAGTTTACAGTACAGTAATCGCGGAGTGGGGCACGATTTTTTTTTTTTGATTTTAATACAAGTAGCAGGAAAAAATTCTAGTGGCATCGAAAAAACACCAAAAATATCTGATGAGTCAATCGACACCAAAACATAGGATTTCTGCTTCACAAAGATGTGTTATCTCTCAGAATGTATAAATATCGGATACGTCTTGCATTATAAATATCTGTCAATTATTTTTTATATTACGTAGATGTAATGCAATATTCGATAAAAATGCTCGTTATAAGTCTATGCCTTTTCTTGGAATTGTTCTAATGTGAACTCAGCTTGAAACTGAAACATTATTTGTCTTGGAAAACGTAATTGCTCTTCGTTTTCAACTGTGAGAAGTAAATTAGATAATTTTCGTATTTAACTTTAACTAATAGGTTTATTTTCTAAGAAACTCTTGTGAAGAAAATGTTGCTTTATGTTCTGAATGTTATTAGTTTTGTAATAAAAAAATACGAATAAGTGTTCCTTGCGGGTATTTTGTTAAAGAGATTAGTTTTCAGTATATTTCTACGAATTCAAAGAAGAATTTAAGGTCAGTCATACGTGTTACAATTTTTTAAAATTATTTATTAAGATCCCAGCAGAAAAGATGGCCGAAAGTTTCTGGAGTGGCAACCGCGTACCGGAAGACGTAGCGTTGGAAGGCCTCCCACAAAGTGGACCTAGTGATGGCCGCAGGAGTCCGCTGGATGCGAGAAGCACTGAACCGGTCGAAGTGACGGAGTTTGGGGGAGGCCAACGTCCAGCTGTGGACGTCTTTCGGCGGAAATGATGACGATGATGATCCTAGAAGAAATCTCAAAAATTTACCTCGAAAACCTACAAAATAGCCTATATCTGTGAAGTGTACAAATGATAAAATCGAAAGTTATTTTAACTTGACCTATAAATGAGTACAAGATATTATTTTGTTTATTTGACCCGAAGACCTTGTGAAGAATAAATATCTATGTTTGTATTCCCATAATAATAAATAGGGTAATCATTTTTAGAAAACATATTTAAAAATTAAGAGGGAACAGGGCCTGCGATTCTCGATACAAATGTATTCCCCTTTTTCTGCCTGAATAATGCCTCTAGAGCAATAAGTTGTTCATAAAATTAATGGCTGCCGTAGACACGTCCCTGTTATTTTCATTTTTTCAACAACTTATTGGTAAAGAAAAATGAATGACCATCCAAAAATTACCTTACAAAAATGCCCCATTTTTACCGACGTAATTAGAGGACTACCTGACTAATTCGAAAAGTTTTTAAGATAGAAAATGACATAGACACTCTTTTTTTTATTTTATGTAAAAAAAAAATTAAACGGCTCAGTTTTCGAAGAGAAAAAAGGGAAAATAAGAAACGTCAAACTTGTTTTTTTTTTCCGAGATATTATCGGTCTGAGCTGCAGCTGTCTCTATCGCACTCCACGGGGGCAGACTTGAAGTAAGATAACGGCAATGGTCTCTTTAAATTCCTATTTTTTAAATTCCTCGCAGGCCCTCGTTCCCTCTTAAGGAGGTAGGATTATGTAGAAGGACCTCCTCCTACATGTGTAATTACCCCTTAATTTTTACCTGCACTTACTTATGTGGAGGTAAAAATTAACGGGTGTATTCATTCTATTTTTCGGCGGTTGGTAAAATAGTGTCACATTAAAATTAATATATACGGTAATAAAAAAAAATGGTCGGTTATTTCATCCTTCAAAAAATTCTTAAGTTGTGAAATAAATGAATGGCTTGCAGTAAAAATGTTAAGATTGGGCATTTAGGTAAATAGTCCGGCAGTTCCTAGGTTAAACCAAACCTATGAACTCAGAAAAGGAAAATAAAACTTATCTAAAAATGGAAAAAGGGAATTTAAAGTGAGAACGATATATAAATAAGTAGTAATAAGCGTACAATTGGTAGTGGTATGTAACCCACACATGCAAACAACCTGCGAACTCAAGTATTTAATACGTCGCCCGTCTGGGAGTTAAGACCAGACACCGACCTGCATTCTGACCTCACCGCCGAGGTCCTCCGCGATCGCGTCCTTCCCGAATAAATAATACTCCCCCCGACCCTTGCTCGTTGATGCGCCAGCTCGCGTCGATGCTGAGCCAGTAGCTTTAAATTCCCCGATTAATAATAATGAATTATCTTTGATCCAGCCTGTCCCATCTTGCTATCGTACCCCACGGAAGGTGCGCTTAGCGAGCGCTCGCCTAGTTTTAATTAGTAATAAATAGAAGCTTTTAGTAACTTAAGGCAGCCACAGGAAAACCCGGTTAGGTTGTCTTGACCTCAGAGGTCACTGACGAGATAACAAAAAAAAGAAAGTAAAAACACAGTTCGAATTCAGCAATCAAATAAGATAAATAATTATAATCACAGACAGTCGGTCATTTACTGCGGCCCGCGGCGCTGGCGTCATTTTATATTATCCTACCTACTTTTAATATCACTAATATTATAAAGGTGAAAGATTGTGAGTGTGTACATGTTTGTGTCTTCTTCACGCTAAAACTACAGAACGGATTTTGATAAAATTTGGCGCACAGATAGTTTATAACCTGGATTAACATATAAGATACTTTTATCCCGATATTCCTACGGGATCGAAACTTATGTGGGTGAAACCGCGAGGCGCAGCTAGTTATTTATAAACCGTGTTTACTTACAGTTACCTCATCATTAAATCCACTATGTAATATTGAATGAACATTTAATTTCATCTATTATAGAACCTCTAACACACGCTAAGTAAAGTTCTATAATTTTATTTTATTTTATTGATGGGGTCGGATTCCAGTCTAACCGGATGCAGCTGAATACCACTATTTACATGGAGCGATCCCTATACTGTATAATACGATACCCCTTCAATCCAATAAATAAATATTAGATTAAATAAAATCTAGCCTAATTACTGCTTATCCTTGTATCGTTCTCAGTTTTTACCATCCCATTTTATTTTTTAAGAATTCTGTATTGTTTTTTCTCCCTCTATCTAAATACCAGCATGACATAAAAACCTCGATTGCCGAAACTAGGCTCTGTTTGTGAACCAGCGTACCGTCAATATTGACATTAAAGCGAGTGGTCTAGTCCACTACACACGAGAGGTCGCGACGCGCACCAAAACTCATTTCACCAGAATCATCGCCTTTCGCTGGTTTATTGTTTACACGGAGTTTAAAAAGGATATATTTTGGGACAGAAAAAATATACCAGCCTATTATTGTAACGCTGTAGGCTAAGGCCCTCTTCTCATACACAGAAGGCACGAGCATTGATCACCTACGCTAGCTCAATACGGGTTGGCGATTTCAGACTTATTAATTAACTTTAACCTCGATTATTAATTTATAATTATAATTGACTGCCTCGTTCGTCTAGTGGTCGCAAGTGCTACTGCTGAACTTGAGGTCCTGGGTTCGATTCCCAGATCGGACAAAGTGTCATTGGGTTTATTTTTCTGTAATTTCTCAATAGCAGCCCGGAGTCTGGATTTGTGCACGGTTGATGTCAATAGGTTCGCCCCCTATTACATGGAACTTAAACATAACTGGTAAAATGTGGGTGTACTATAGGAACACCCCTGCCCAACCCTTCGGTGAAACAAGGCGTGATGTTATGTATGTATGTAATTAACAATAAGTCCGGGTTTCCTCACGATCTTCTTTTCTTCTTCTTTCCTTCACCGAAGTCAGTAATGTCCAAGATGAACTCAGAAAGCACATGCGAATTAAAAGCCACATTGGTACTTGCCCGGATTTGAACCCATGTATGAAAGGCGAGGCTTTAACCACTGAGCCATAACGAGAGCCACCTGACCGATGGCATTCCAAAGTTTTAGATTTTAGAGAAACGTTACCTATTTAGGTATACGGAACCACCATCTGCAATGACATAAACCATATAAGTCAAGGGCAATAATCATTTATCATTCAATGCTTAGAACGGTTTCCAGGGCTGTTCACCCGCAGCACGATCTCCGGTGAGGCGGTGAGCCTTCTTGCCGGATTGCCGCCACGGGATCTGGAGGCAAAAGTCCTCGCGCATATTTGGGAGTGGCGCGAGGAGGTTTCGCCTCCTCGCGCCACTCCCAAATATGCGCCGGGGCTTGACTCCGATGCCGCGAGAAATCGCGACACAGCGGACAGAGCTCCGGCGGGATCTCATGGCGTCATGGAGAGTGCGATTGTCGCAACCCGGTGCTGGGCACGCCACTATTGCGGCGATAAGTCCCCTCTTTGAGGAGTGGCTAGAGAGGCGCCACGGCGTCCTCACCTTCCGCCTGACGCAGGTGCTCACCGGACACGGCTGTTTCGGGAGGTTCCTGTTCGGTATCGCCCGGGTGTCATCACTGCGTGGATCGCCCGGAGACACGGTGGAGCATACGTTGGAGGTCTGCCCGGCTTGGGCGGAGCACTTCCTTCTGCGAAGCAGTAATGCTCGCGAAGGAGGAGGCGGAACGCGTGAGGGATAGGCAAAATTCGCGCCCTCACGCCCCTAGCCGCCGCAGGAGGAGACGCCCTGGGCGTCGGGAATCGATTGCCGATTCCCGGCCATCGGCGGCCATAGGCACGTGCTTGCGAACGGTGAGCAATGGGTAGCTCGCCGTCCGGTAAGGACCAGGCCCGGGTCGACGGCGCGTCGTGTTCCACGCGCGCCTTAAAGAGATGTCAGCGAGTGAATGGGTCCGATGAGACCATTGCCTGCCGGGGTTGCGGGAAAGTCCGAAAGGGATACCGTGTCCACCTGGCATTGCACAGGCAACAGAAGGAACACGGGTGGGTTTTAGTCAGTAAGAGTCTGACACGCCCTCCCGCTCCACCCAGAGCGGGACAAGTCATTTAATGATTTCCCACCAAAAAAAATATAGCGCTGTTGACTGATGAGTCAAACTCAAACTCAAACTCAAAGCATTTATTTCAATTAAACCCTTTACAGGCACTTTTGAATTGTCAAAGAGTCAGTTAGTCAGAAAGTTGAAGCTAGTTGCCCATTCCAAAACATAGATCTCTATGGAGAAGAACGGGCCAGAAACTCCAAGGACACTCTTTTAAATATAGAAATTACAAAATCCTGGGTACATTACTCTTGTTGATTCTATATGTGAGAACAATGTAAAAAAAATATATATAAATCAAAAACGATTAAAAATAAGCCCTGGCAGATAAGAGATGACCAGTCTCAACTGACGGCGCCCGTTCACGAACATGACGCGTGGATCAGCACCATCCAGCTCAACCATTTTGTAGGGAACCGAATGATCCAACACACTCGCCACCATCAGCGAGACATTTAAGTGAGCATGACATACTCTCAACTACCCTGCTCTTTCAAGTCAAAATCAACATAATAACATAATAAAATGACTCCATGGTACTCACATTTACAAAAATTGAAAATAAAAATGCGTCTAAGTTGTACAAAACTATAGTTTGCAAGAATTTTACCACCAAAAGAAAGAAAATCAATATTATCTATTGGGGTATGCAATAATTAAAACTTAGTTTAATAAAAAAAAAACAAAATAAACAATAAGTTCGTAGTCAGAAAAAATAAAAAAGGGGAAGGAACTCTACCAATTTTTTCATTTTTAACTAGTGAGCCCAAGTGGCTGTGGAGCAGGACCAGCATTTAGCCAAACATTTTTATCTACGATATAATCATCCAACTTATAGTATGCTTGTCTACATAGTGTGCGTTTAATGCAAGTTTTAAATTTCTTCTCATTTAGTTGAAGAATATCGAGTGGTATTTTATTATAACATTTTACACAGTACCCCATAAAAGAAGTGTGTACTTTAGACAATCTGAAACGTGGTTGATCTAATTTGTTCCTATTTCTTGTGTTAAAATTATGCCTGTCACTTATCTTACTATAGAGATGTAGATTTTTTCGAACATACATAATGTTTTCATATTATATACTGACAAGGTACCGTCATGATATTACCAGGACAGACGATTCTACACGATCTCCGAGGTAGATACTAAGAGTAACAAAATGGGAAAGGACTACCGACATCAAGCACGCAGAGCTTTTTAGAAAAAATACCTGTAAACCGTATTTTAACGCTACACTGTTAGCAAAAGCGGCAATTCTTATTATCCCAAAACCGCTCTCCTTGTAGTATTTTCTGACACAAAAATGCTAATACAAAGACTGCAAGATAGTAAAAATAAAAAGACATCTCAAATTACCCGGGTTATATCATCCAAACTAGCTTCGACGGAGACTTTGTAAGTAAGTAAATTTTATTTGTTTAAACATGGTGTGCATGATACCTTGCATGCAGGATAGTAATGTGATACAGAAAAGTTCTAACATGTTCAGGCGCATATCGTGGCGTACAAATTGGTAGGAAGAGATGGTGCATAAACCGTGATAATATTCATCAAAATTACATTTCTTCAGTATCCATTAATGCTTAGGTATAATAACAATTCAATAAGCATATTTTTAGATACAATTCAATGTCAAAGTAGTCATTAAATAAATTGGTCAACAAAAATATGAATTACTGTCATTAAAAATTTCAATTCCAAATTACCATTATACCAAAAAACACAATAGATTACAATAAAATGTCAAAAATACAACATTGCCACCTCAAAAATGAAAAAAAAAAATCCTCTTTCATAAAATCTGCTATACTATAATATGCTCTTTCAGTTAGTAAACTCTTCCACTTACTTTTAAGATATATTTAAAGTTTTCCACGATTTCGGCAATTTATTAAAAATGGTCTGAGCCATGCAAAAGATGCTCTTACGCATAAGAGTTGTTTTAGCGCCGTGAACACAGAGTTTAAAATTAGCACGTCTATTCCTAGGGACAGCATCAGATTGTCCGCGTGATATTTCTTGTCCCCCCGACAAACTGCGTCGCATCGCCCACCCGCGCTATTACTTCGTTCTCTCTTAGCGTTTTTTCTGACTATTTTATTTATTTTATTATTTATGTACACACAGAAAAATAGATACAGATAAGACATAATCATAATGATGAGAACTAAGGTACTGCTTATTTCTTAAGAAATTTCTTCCAGCAGACCAGCGACAGGAGATCAAGAGATAAAAAAAAAAAAAATATACAACAAATAAATAAATATATATTATATATATATATATATATATATATATATTAATATAAAAAAAAAATCTCTTCTTGTTCTCTTTATTTATTTATTTTTTAATTTTTTTAAATTATGTTTTACGTTTTGGTCGGCTGATAATAATCGTAGCTTGCTTGTATTGCCTATCACCTTTCTCAAGAATTGAAACGCAAGGCTATGAAACGCAAAAAAAAACCGATTGGTAGTTCCAGAGCACGTTCAAAAAAATAACAAACAAACTATTTAGCTTTGTTATATTAGTATAGATAAATCGCTATACAAAGCGAAAACATTAACGTCAAAGTCAAATAATTTATTTCAAATAGGAACATAAAAGGCCCTTCTTTAGAACGTCAACATTTAGATGAACGTCAAATTTTCAAATTTACCCGACTGAATAAAGACGCAGTTAAAGGGTTGAATATTTCATTATAAGGGAATTATCTTTACCAGGACCTTGCAACGGACCTGGTAAAAGAGAGAAGGAAAGAAAATAAGGTTCTATGTTCTATGTTATGGAGTTTGGTTTCCGCACTCAGTCCGTCAGGTGGACCATTGTGCGTGGGCCATGGCGGCCGTTTGGGGGGTTATTCCAACCAGCCCACCTCCCTCCAGAAGGCAATTAGGTCTCCTGGTTTGTCTAGAACATCTGTGCATGATCTGGGTGACCCGACGGTTTCTGTTCTAATCTGGGTAACGCCCGTGCATTCAAAAAGCACGTGCGCAACGGTCTCCTCAGCCTCCATGCACGCCCTGCACAGAGGACTGTCCGTTATGCCTATTGTGTGGAAGTGTTTGTTTAGCGAGCAGTGTCCCGTGATGGTCCCCGTCACCAGGCGCAGGTCATTCCTGTCCAGGCGTAAAAGACGCCTGGTCAGCCTGCTATCCAAAGTTGGCATAGCTTCCTTTGACTGTCGGCAGCCCGGTGTCGAGGACCACCATTGCCCTGCTTGTGTGTGAGTGATTTCCTGTAACCATCTACGTATTTGGTTGAAGGGGATAGGTACGATAGGCTCGGGTCCACAGGCTGCCGTGCTGGATCCTCGCCTAGCAAGTTCGTCAGCTGCGTCATTACCTAGCGACCCGCTGTGTCCTTTTATCCATTGCAGTGTCACCATGTTGCGGCTAGAGACCGTTATTCGCTCTAATTTCTTATGACATTCTAGTGTTAGCTTTGAGGTAAAAATTGTTTTCCTAAGAAAATAAGGTAAGGAAGCACTGCGAGAGTTTTGATTTGCCAAAGTTTTAGTCATAAAAACAGTTTTTAGCTGGATTCTGAAGTGAGAATATTCTTTCGAGTTTATTTGTTTTTGTTTTTGAAGAACTGCGACTGGAAATAGTTGATTCGCGTTGGTATTTTCTTTTCATGCCCGATTTTAAAGTTTGAATGTGCGAAAATAAATTTCATTTCAGTTCAGTTTCAGTTTATTTTTCGAAGCTATAATGGAGAACGCAAGTTGAACGAAATGTTCGCAGTTTATTGAAAAAATAAACACGAAAATCTTAAATCTGTTTCAATGTTTCCCAAAATTTGCTCAAATGTTTAGGAATCATTTTTAGAGGGAAACTCGCATAAAAAAAAGTCTCATCCATGATTCATATGATACTATTTCAGGAACTAATGTAAAAAAAAAACTTCTAGACACAGGAGCAAAACCAGCTTTTGTAGTAACAAACAAAATAAACATTTAAAATTCCTAGTAGGGACCCTGAATAAAATTTTCACAATTTCATTGTATTTCTATTTTTATAATATTTGTTCGCCACGGCATCGTCTTTGATCTATTATCCCTATACCTAACAGCTTTTTATGCACCATATCCGATCCAGCATCAACAAGCAGAAGAATCCTGAAGACATAGCAGATAGGTGGGTCAGCCCATACTGGGAATTTCCCACATTGGATTGTCTTGTGTTGAACTCGAGCGACACGTTATAATTTGCGTTTATAGACCTCTGGTGATTTTATTAGTTTGGAATCGTGAATGGAGGATTCAGTCAATAAATAGTTTAAAATCAAGTAATAAAAGTATAATTTTATGTGGAGATTTTAATATTAGTATTTTATATAATATTATTAAGCATTAGACTTCTAAATTCGTTTAGGTCTTATAATTTAATTAACTTGTTTTTTGAACCTACTAGGATCTCGGCATCTTCGTCAATTTGTCTTGATAATTTTAAGTAGTGATCGTAATGCCAAAAATAAATTAGTGTTAAGTGACTTAACATCTGACCACTGTTATTAGCTAGTTTCCCCATGCCATTACATAAAAAGCCGCATAAAATAGAATGTAGGCCTTATACAGCTAGTCATTGCAATAAGTTTGAAAATATATAGAATTATACCATCTATAATAGAAGAAGGTTGAGTGTGTCCATGAGTATATTTACCTCGGCCAAATAGTATCCTTCCAGGCGAGACAGGACCAAGAAGTCACTCGACGCACAGGAAACGCCTGGAAGAACTATTGGTCGATGAAACACCTCATGAAAGGACCACTCCCGCTTTCACTAAAACGAAAGTTCATGGACATGTGCATTCTCCCCACCTTTTAACCTCACGTACGGAGCGCAAAGTGGTCTCTCACAAAGCGTCAAAAGTCCGCACTTGGAGTCTGCCAACGGGCTATGGAACGAAGCACACTAGGTGTCAAACTCACAGACCGCATTAGGATTTCTATACTTCGGCCCAAAACATAAATAGCGGACGCTGACCGCACAGTTGCTGGACTAAAGTGGAACTGGGTTGGCCACATCTGTCGTATGTCGGAGCAGCAATATGCAAAAATCACCACCCAGTGGATCCCAAATAGCGGGAAACGACTACGTGACAGGCCCAGAAAGAGATGGCGGGATGAACTGGAATCCTTCTTAAAGGATTGGCCCGCAATCGCAGTAGACCGGGAAAAGTGGAAAGAGGAACGGGAGGCCTTTGCTCTGCAGTGGGACAACACAGGCTTATCACTCTAATATAAAGGCGAAAGTTTGTGAGTGTTTGTCTCTTCTTCACGCTAAAACTACGGAACGGATTTGGATAAAATTTGACACACAGCTAGTTTATAGCCTGGATTAACACATAGGAAACTTTTTATCCCGATATTCCCACGGGATCGAAAGTTATGCGGGTGAAACTGCGGGGCGCAGCTAGTAGTAATAATAATAGTAGAACACGAAAATCCTAATGAAATTTATGGGGCCCTTTTTGATGATGTGCCCTTTCAAGATTGGAAGGTTCGATACGAAATAGACAGAGCAGGTACTACCTATCAGCATCACACATCCCTTTTAACAAGGAACCAAAAAAACCACTTATACCACTAAAAAACTCAGTCTAGAAATCAAAATACAAAATGAACAACCCTACAAATTATGTTGAGAACGTGAAAAAAGAAGACAAAGCCTGCAGGGAGTCAGATGGAGTCAGGAGAGGAGCAAAACAAATTATAATCTGTTTACTACAAGTCAAAATGCATTAAGCGCCGCCGCGCCGCCGCGAGATTCTAAAGTACTCTCATCTGTAGGCAAACAGCGAGGTTATATAAGGAATAGTGATGGGACATACGATTTTTTCCCGGGATTTGTCTAGTCGGTACTTTTTGATGTCGATAAAATGAAGGACATAGTTATAAAAGCTCAATGAACTCCATGTTAAGAAACAAAAAGTGGATTATGGTATAATTCAAAATTGCATAAAAGTATATTTCAAATTTAGAATTCATGGTCTTAAATATTAATTGGCTAAGTAATAACTGCCGCACGGGTCGATCCAGCTACGCTTGCCCGGGTTGGTCTGTGGATGGGTGACCATCTTTACATACCGAGACTTCTCCGTGCCTCCGGAAGCACGTTAAGCCGTTGGTCCCGGCTGTCATTCGTGGATCTTTGACAGTCGTTACGGGTCGTCAGAAGCCCGAAAGTCTGACAACCAGTCTTACCAAGGGGTATCGTATTACCCAGTCATTGGGTTGTGGAGGTCAGATAGGCAGTCGCTTCATGTAAAATACTGGTATTCAGCTGCATCCGGTTAGACTGGAAGCCGACACCAATATATTTGGGAAAAGGCTAGGCAGGCAGGCAGGTCTTAAATATTAATGGTAATTTATTACAAAACACGTTATGTGTGTATATTGTTGTTTAATAGGATTTCACTTTAGACTTACTCTAACCATTTTATAAGTATTTTACCAAGTTAATTTCTTGTTCAACGTTACGTATTAAACTGAAAAAAGTTGTAGTACATTAAAATTATAATCTTATTAGCTAAGTAATTTTGTTAGAATTATTCTATTATATTCATTTTAGGTTTCATATAAGCGCTTTAAGTTTGGATTAAGTACAAAACAATCTTTAAGACCCTTTATTGTACATATTGAAAAAAAGTGATCTGAAAGGATCTGTAGTTTTGGGATGGTTCTAGTGCTCCGTATATTATTTCACTAGCTTCGGCCCGTGACATCGACCACGTGAAATTTCTTATTGCTTTGCATGGGGACCTGCGCCTGCGCTGTAACTTCGTTTTCGATCATCGTTCTTTCTAACTTTTTTTACTTTTCTCGGCTCCTAACGTGATGATAATCAACCTTGATTATGTTTTTTTTATATTTGGATAAGGATTAATAACATGATACGAATATCATCATCTTTCGATTCTACCCGTGTTTTGATTGACTAATTTGAACACAAAACGGTTATTGTGACTTAACTATAACAGACATATAGCCTCGCGGATTTTTTTGTGGGTAATGATGAGTATTATAAACATGTGTACATTATTTTATGTATCATCGAAATAATGACTTTTATAGGCAAATTTTTGATACCTGGGTTACATTGTTGCAATTTTCGCAGGAACCTCTATTTTTTTTAAATATATAATACGCCCATGTTATTCGCTGATAATGTAGATTTCTATATGTGAAAGAATTAAATAAATCGGTTGAGTTTTTTTTTGAGTTTATCCATTACAAACAAACATACAAAAAATTAAATTATTTCTCTTTATAATATTAGTTTCGATAGTTTAGATTAGTTTAGATAAGGTAGTGCAATGGATTAATGGCGTCAATACTGATTATGCTATCAACGAAACATTTTTTGCTTTCAGTGGTAAAAAAAAAGTGGTATCCACTTACCACTTTCCGTCCCGATTGTGCATCAATTTCCTTCCCATCACTATAGAAAAACGTATCTACTTATTTTGATTACTTACCTACCGGTGCGAATGCCCTCATCGAATAATAACATTAAATTAAATGTCATTGACAACTCCAGGTTTTTATTCTTGACATTTTACCTCTTATTACCTAGGCATTAAGTCCGTGTCCATTGCTTGTTTTAAGTCGTAAAAAATACAAGAATTTAAAAAAAGAATGCAGCGCACAGTTTCTACAATTGGGTGGTTTGAAACAACTCTATGGATTGCCATATAAGTTGTAGTTGTAATAGATTGTTTTTACAAGTAAAATTCAAATTAATGCCATCGTTATCTTTGCATAATAATAATGAAATATTCAAATGAAAAATATCGTCTCAGTTGTTTAGATGATATAATTGCGTAATGGGGTTATTTGGGTTATTTAAGCGATTACCATTAATTATTCGAATGTTCTTCAAAGTTCTAAAAGATTAAAACCCAGGTGGTGTCAGTATGGCCTTAAATTACCTCATTACGTTTTGTATTGACCTTTTAAGAAATAATTACGGTAATTTATTAATAAACTAAAATATGAAAGCATTTTGTTTTAAGTATTTAGATTTTCTTATGTTTATTTTGTATTTTATTAAATGCAAATCTTAACTACAGATAGATCAACTCACCTATGCGCGCGGCGCCATGTGTGCGCGCGCTTGTAATTAAACAGCTTTAATTTATTTATTTATTTATTAACACTTCAAGCACATAAATTTACAGAGGCGGACTTAATGCCACAGGCATTTTCTACCAGTCAACCTTTGGGTGATGCAGAGACAAACAGTGGTAGGTGCAATAGCGAGAACTGAGGGAAAAAAATAGTTATTTAAATATAAATATATACATATTAAAAACTATTAAAATAATAAATATACCTAATTATATATAAATATAAGCACAAATTAAGACAAACAATGGGAAAACATTACCGTTGTGATGATACTGCCAGCTTCTTGCGAATGTGCTCGCGAACTTTAATTTTAAAAGATAATCGGTTAGTCGCCATCCTGATTTCCTGGGGGAGCGCATTCCACAGAGAGATAGACTGAATGAAGTCTGTGTGGTGAGTGGGACATTGGAGACGACGATTGTGAGATGAACGTAGATTTCTATTGTGGTTGGCGCAAATGTACTGAAAGTGGGGGGCCAATGAAAACAAGGTGGTCAGCGCCCTTTGCTCTCTGCACTGGCATATGGGCAACCTTAGAAGCGACCGATGCGCAGAGACATGATCAGATTTACGCAGATTGAAAACGAATCGAATGCAGTTATTGAGAAGACGGTCAAGTTTATCAAGGAGATCTGCATTCCGGTCATATTAGCACACATCACCATAATCGACGATAGGGAAGATTTAGGACTGCACAATCATTGTTTTCGTATTTGATGGTAATAATTTTTTCAATCGGTACAGAGTCCGCAGCGTTCCAGTAACCTTGTGGCTTACCCTAGTGACTTGAGTACGCCAGTTCAGGGTACTATCAATGTGCAAGCCTAAGTCCTTCACGTCAGTGCTAAAAGGAACGATCGTACCATTGAAGAGAACTGGCGGCAAGGTTGTATCGTCCACCTTGCTTATACCGCGAGGACTGCCAATGATGATCGCTTGACTCTTTGTAGGGTTTACGTCTACACCAAATCTATCAGCCCAGGTTTTTATTGCTATCAAGTCCCTATTTAATCTGTCGATAGCGTCAGGTAATTCATCAATCCTTCCGTGACAGTAAAACTACAAGTCATCTGCATACAGATGAATCGCACACTGAAGCTCGGAAGTTACAAGATTAATAAAAATAGAAAACAGAAGAGGAGAAAGTATACCGCCTCGAGGAACGCCAGTGTGTAATTTGTGTGGCAGTGACGCGGCAGTCGTAGTCCGAGCAACACGTGCCCTTATCGCTTTACCCACACATATCGCCACGCACACAGATGCGTCGAACTATCTGTACCATTAAGGTAAAATAATCATTCAATTCAGCACTCCCCTGGTAGACATAGGCCTCATCCAGGCTGCGCCGCAACACTTGTCTTCCACCTTCCCATACAGTCAAGCATATTATAAGCTCGGGGATTATATCGCTGACAAAAATGCTTGGCTTAACGCTGTTCCAGCTCCACAAGGGCGCATAAACTAATTGATTAGCATTCGAAAATATTGTTGGTGCTGCTGAAGATTGCAAAAACTATCTTTGAATTGTATAACTTCAATCTCTTTTTTATTGTATAATTGCATAGCACATGTGTGAGCACTGTGACCATGTAACTTCTATAAAGCTACCATTTAATGGCCTTTCATTGACTTGATATGCCCTGGCGGCTAAGAGTATGTCATGCTCACTCAAATATCTCGCTGGTGGTGGCGTGTGTGTTGGATCGTTGAGTTCCCTTCAAAATGGTTGAGCTAAACGGTGCTGATCCATTCGTCATGTTCGTGAACGGGCGCCATCAGAAGGGACTAGTCATCTCTTATCTGCCACGGTTTATTTTAATTTTTGAATTGTTTTTATCTTTTTACTGCGGACGCTTTTTTACGTACACGTACATTGTTCTCACATGTATAATTTCAACATGAATGATGTAAACAATATTTTGTAAGAATATATTTTTTTTTAAAAGAGTGTCCGTGGAGTTTCTTGCCCGTTCTTCTCCATAGGAACCTACGCTTTGGAATGGGCAACTAGCTTCATATTTCTGACTGACTGACCCCTTGACAATTCAAAAGTGCCTGTAAATGGTTTAATTGAAATAAATGCTTTGAGTTTGAGTTTGAGTCTGTCCCAGCCACTTTAGCCTCCTAGGCGTCCCAAATTAGGCTTGGCGATAAGCAGTCTCCAGTCCAGTACTTTTCTGCTCCACCAGCCATCGATCCTTTGACAATCATGGCCAGCCCACTGCCACTTCAGCTTGCTTACTCTGCAAGCTATGTCGGTTTAAATTAATAATAATTTAAGAAAATCAAACGGGAATAAACCTTTTAATTAGGTACACAAACAAACTCAAAACCCAGTTCCACTGTAACATTTACGACAAATTCAAACATGTTTGAATCAGAATTGTAAACCTGGCGTACATCCGGTCACAATAGTACTTTCACGTTAATGATGTACGGAAGACGACGGCAATGCGCGGCAATTCATTTTCTACTTACATGTACTGAATTTTCAAATTAATTTTATATATGTATGTATGTGCCTCATTATGTTGATCATTTAGTAGTAATGTAAAAAGGCGGAATAGAAATTTAAATGTTTACTTCCATAGAATGTAGGTTTACTAGTAAGTTGTTACAACATAATGTTTCGTTTCAGGTGCAATTTACCATTAGGCATACAAAAACTTTTACTTATACTTTTACTAACTTAACTTTTACTTTTACTTAATTAATGATCATCATCATCTTCCTGCCCTTGTCTTATGTACGTGGGGTTGGCGCACCACGTTTACACTTTCGATTCTCCCCTGGCAACCGTCACGCATACATTCACTCCATTCATATCAATTCTCACACAATCTATCCATCTTTTCTTTTGGCCTTCCTCTCCCTCTCCATCCATCAATATTTATATTCATCACTCTTTTAGTCACATGCGTTTCCTCCCTCCTCATCACATACAATATCTAATTTTGGTATAAAAATTTAATTCTACATTCTAATAAATCTAGAAGTACCAATATAATTGTTATTATTGTTTAATGTCTATAATATAAATTTCCAATACCGAGACCGTTTATCTTCTAAAATATCTGATACCCACTCAGACGTCTAACGATAGTATACTATCCCAAAAAAAAGTCGAGTCTTACGTCTGGGCTAGTACACTATCCCAAGCGACGGGTCGTTTTTAATTCCATCTAGTGATAAAATACGATACTATTTCGACAGTTTGACAGATTTTATGGATACCTGATGAAATAGTTCGACTAAAATAGGTACATGAGATGGCAGTGTAAAAAGCCCCAGAGCCTCTTTATCCATGTTCTGCAATAGTCCTGCACCAACCGGGAGTTGTCCTTGGGTGCAGTTGCATAATGCATAATCGTCTGTTGGCGCCTCATTCGGCCCTTCGTACGCCTTTCAAAGGACCGGGACCCCATGGTCCCGAGATTTGTAAACTAAAAAATAACACAAAATTAATCCATAAATCCCATAATCTTCAAGTCGGAACACAGCATTGCTGGATAGCAAAAGAGTATGGAGGTAGCATTTCCTCCGACGAACTAAAATATCTACTGCAGAAAAAAATACATTACTTTCACATGTATAGGAAGACAGTATAATTATTTTAAAAAAAAAGTTAGTTAAAGATAGGTAGCATTCGTAAATAGCCATTTGATCATTACAAACTCTGCAAAAAATACCCATAATAGGAACCTAAAGAAATGTCAAATAGGTACAAGTACATTCGTGAATAAAGCCTATTTAAAATTTAAAAATATTGCCCTTTGCCTGTTACCCAGAATAGGAACCTAATGACATTTTCTAAAGGTCATGTGTGATTTCGCAGAAGTAAAACATTTTGCTCCATCATTCAAATCGGATACATTAATGATGCTTGACTTGAATCAAAGTGAATTCCTGTTTATTAAAAAAAACTGGTTTTCCACAATACATAAAATAATATACAGGGTGACTTTTAAATCACCGTATTCCTTCCAGGACGTGATAGTGTGACTCCTTTGCAATATTTAATTACCACATGGGGCCTAGGTGAAAATCCATGGGATTGGAGAAAATCCAAGATTTGTGTGTTGTGACCCAAAATTCGTCGTTCGAATGGTCTATCTAATTTAGTAGAGAATACGTTAACAAAGCTTTCAACGTAACCGAGTGTTCTAAAACATCAAAGAAATCCCATGAATTTTTGACTAGGCTAGATTATGGGATGCTCAAATGTTGCAAATGGATCACACCAACACCTGCTGTAAGTTACTACAGGCCGACTGCTTAACTGAGATGGTTCCTGAGGTAGCAACGCGGTGCGGGAGGGGTGACAGTTGTCACAAGTTGACGAATCACTGAGCTCTCGCACCACGATCTCACCAGTCGTTAAGTCGTCTTATTAAAGTCAAGTCACCCTGTGCCCTGTATTGTGTCAGGTTGCTTGGAAGATCTTACAAATAAAAGTGTTTACTGTATGGCTCCGGTCATTTATAATAAAATACCCAAATCTTGGAGAAAAAGGCTTCGCAATTTTTTTGTGAGCAAAGCGTACTACTCCATAAGTGACTTTCTGTCTGAAAAAGAATTTAATTAATGTGAATGTAGTATGAATGTAATGTAATTGATTAGTGTTGGATTTAATTTAATTTGGAAATTTGACATGTTATCATTAGAAATTGTATACTTATCTAATTAATTGTGAATTTGCTGTATGATTTTGATTTGAAAATTGACATGTTATTATTATAAATTGTAGACCTAATTAATTGTGAATAGATAAATGACATGATTTAATTTTATTTGAAACTTGTGAATTTTTGTATGCCTATCGGCGGGACATAGACGGACTCTGTAATATCTATCTTCTAACCTATGTACACAAAATAAATGAATTTAAATTTGAATTTGAAAGTATTTTACGTTTAAAAATACCAAGATAGGCAATGTCTGACAGATAAATTCAATAAAGTAAAATTATCGGCCTGCTTAGTTTATAGAGGCATGAGGAACAGGGTGTAAAGTTCATTCATCCTCTATAGAAATGGGATGATCCTCCGATTAGATGGGTGTCGTGTCTAGCGGGCAACTGCCCAACAATTCATCTCGGGGAAGTTATATATATTCTAATCGTGCGGTAAACTCTTTTTGCGCGATGCAGGATTTTATGTGACGTCAGGACTTTGATGCGTAGTTTTTCACATGTAGCGTTGTAAATGCCGCCAGAAGTTAATCGAAACCTAACCGGTGGTATATCAGCAAATTTTCATATAAATGTAATGATAAAACCCTACTTTTTATACATTATATACTAATTTTCACCACAAAGCAAAACATGTCTCCTAACAAATTCCATCACAAAACTCTTCTACCTCCTTCGCCGATAAGGTACAACTCGTGTTTATTGGCACAGTTAAGTGGTACATCATAAATCACTGGCAATAGCAATGCTAACGTCCAACTTGTTCGCTGCCACCCTGCCACCACAATATATATAGATACAGAAGGTCTGGTATAAAACGTGTTAAAACACACGCACACATCACACGCTTCAAGTACAGCGCTCGTGCATGGCCGTTGTTTGAGAAAAGGCTTGGTTACACAGTGCGAGCTAGCGTGCGAGCTGGCTTAATCAGTCTACCTATATGTATGACCGCATCATTCATATAGGTACTGTCTGTCTGTGGTGTGTCATGTGCTAGTCAGTTAGTAATTCGCATACGAGTGACTACAAAATACGTTGTTTTTACTTGCCAATTGCCTTCCCCCACCACAAGGCAGCAGCTTTAAGCCACATTTATACTGTGTATGTGTGTGTGTGTGTGTGTGTGTGTGTGTATGTGTGTGTGTGTGTGTGTGTGTATTTGTACTGTGTTGTGTAGTGTCGTGACGCCTTCTGACGCAGTGTTAGCCAATCAAAACTCGTTGTTATTTGACATACTCCTGAACAGATTCGTTTGATTGGTGCATCACGCATCACAACACAGTAATCAGTGGCTGTAGTCTCTCAAGACGCAGCTACTTGTCACTGTCATGGCAGCTACTCTCATCATGTGATCGATTGGGGCGAGCCGAACTACACCAATGTGTACACAGTGGCAGTCTAATTTAAGATCGTACTGTGTAACCAGGCCTACAATTTGAGTCAGCTGTAAGTGCGCGTCTATGATTGCGCGTGCCCCTTATTTCCTTTGTTGTAAGGAACTGACCTTCTGTATCCGTCTTTTTGTGTTTTCAGTATGGATTTTATCTACGACTGCTAATGTTCGCTCGAACCAACTTGTATACTTCTTGAACTTTTCTCAGGTACGATTGGAATATTATTTGTCTTGTTTTCTTGTGTAGAATTAAATAGGTATTTTATTTTATCAACCCTTAAATGTCTTTTTTTTGGTGAGCACAATGGACTTCTGTACAAAGAGGAGAGTTCATCACGCTCAGCAGACGGATTGGGATGATTGCAGTTTTGTTTTTATTAGTGTGCTGCATTTCGTTTTTCTTGTAGGTGCTTTTACCTATGCATTTTTTCATTTGATAATTGATTCCACTTCCTAAACAAAAATTTTTTTTACAAAAAATAGATTCGACATCTAAAAAAATTTTTTTTTTTTGTTAAAAGTTTTTATATTTCACTTTTTAGTTATGGTACCTACCCCACAGAAATTCGAATACCTCTAACTGCTATGTAAATAACAGTGACAGGAACTTATCATATCATCAATATAGACTAAGTGGGAAAAATACGTATTATTGAAGCTAACTCAAAAACTACCCAAGCAAAATTAATAAAATTTATATGGGACCACCTCTGAAGTATGACCTACCAAAAAAAAAATAATCATCAAAATCATTTCGTAATTGGCGGAGTAATCGCGTTACAAACATACAAAAAAAAGAACATACAGTTGAATTGAGAACCTCCTCCTTTTTGAAGTCGGTTAAAAATACACTTTATCATCAACACAATAATTGCAGCGTGTATCCATACCTGCTACTGCTATCTGCTATCAGTAAACAAAAAAAAAAACAACGTGATAAGACAGCTGTCAAGTTACCGACTAAACATAATATCTGTCACTTCTTTTGTCATGCTATGTCACAGTTGTACTCTTGAATTTAGCAACATTATATGTAGTTGATGTTTAGAGATTGGGCTCTTTACAATAGACAGAATACAAAATATTAGGGGTTAAAGTATGAAATTGCCGATTTGTACTGAAAAATTGAAATACGTTTTTTTTTTTATTAAACATATTTTTTTTATTCAATATAATTACCATTATTATCTATCTATACATTGCTGCCATTTAATAGGAAGGTTAGTTATGCCTTTGCGATAGAACTCTCGTGATCTAGATTCGACAAACTGTGTGAAAGCATTTTGTACTGCCTCCTGAGAAGAAAACTTTTTATCACGTAGAAAATTGTCCAAATCACAAAAAATGGTAGTCCGTTGGAGCAAGGTCTGGCGAATACGGAGGGTGACGAATGGTTTCTAATTGCAGTTCCTGTAGAGTTAAAACGGTTTCTCGTGCTGTATGAGGTATCACGTTATCATGGAGCAATAATGGTGAAGATCGATTCATGAGTCGGGGCTGTATCACTGCTAGTTTTACTATCATTGTTCGGAGCTCGGCACGGTAGACATCTACCGTTATTGCTTGACCAGTTTGGAGAAAGCTATAGTGAATAACACCATGCTGAGACCACCAAACAGTTACCATTACCTTTTTATTGGTAAGCTTTGCTTTAGGACACTGCTGCGGCGCTTGATCTGGGGTCAGCCATTGTATTTTTCGCTTACGGTTATCGTAAAGAATCCACTTTTCATCACATGTCACAATTCGATCCAATATTCCTTCATTTCTGTATCGATTCAACAAGACAACACAAGTTTCAACACGCGTTTCTTTCTGCAGATCAGTCAAATCATGAGGCACCGATATCTCTTTTTTTTTATTGATTTGACGCAAATGAGTCAATATTGTTGGTAAGGTAACGTTAAACCATGCCGCTAATTCCTGGGTAGTTTGGCTCGGATCGGCTTTCACCATCTCTTTCAATTCATTGTTATTCACCGGTGTGGGCAGTCTTCCACGTGGTTCGTTCTTCAAATCAAAGTTTCCATCACGAAAGCGTTTAAACCAAAATCGCACGGTGCGTTCATTAGTAGTCCCCTCTCCAAACGCAACATTGATATTGCGAGCTGTTTCTGCCGCGTTAGTTCCGCGTCGGAACTCGTATTCAAAAATAGCTCGAATTTTCGTAGTATCCATCTTTCTTGTCTAAGCTGAATAAAAAAAACAACTGAAAGTCGATATTCGAATGTTGCACATTTTTTTAAAGAAGAACTTCAGAGGTACCATGTGAGAAAAGTTTCATAATCTCAAACCATGAAGGTTCTATGTCAATCCGAAGTACTTATTACAATAAAACGGTAATTTCATACTATAAGCCCTATTATTATATTATTATTATAAATCTAACAAAGATAATAATTATATTCATACATATCACATCCTCCGCTTTCACATACACGTACCCTTCCCATACACACAGACGCTTGCACCTCAACACCCTCATACACACACTCACTCACACACACTTACACACACACCCACTTATACTGCTACAACTATTATTATTAAATGTCTAGTTCTAGTTTTTTATTATCAATGTTATGTCTAGTTCTTACCTATAAGTATAACCAAAATTGTTGTAAAGGAACTCAGTTGGTCTTTCGCTCTGGGGTGGGCGCTAATAACTGCGACACAGTTACTAAACTAACGCAGTATTAACGTACACAAAAATTGTTAAATGTTTTTGTTCCAATAAATTATTTGTATTTGTATTTGTATTTGTATATGTGCTCAAACTATTGTAAAAGTCTATACTAATTTTAATTCGGTTTTATCGTAAACCGAATTTTATAAACAAGAAAGTGTCGTCTATAAACACTCTTTTTATGATTTGTTTACCTTTATTTAACCGCCTAAACCTTTGAAGTATACGTCTCTACAGCTGGCCTCACTATATCATTTATCTAACGTACTGCTCACTGGAAAAACTTTTCCAAAATTGACTTTTTTCCCCAAACGAACGTAATTCTCTAACCCTCCCAACATTACTAAACAATTCCCAGCAACTACATAAGTAATAGCACTTAACACCTATTTAAATCAGTCAGGTGCAAACATAAACAAACAAACAATAAAGAAAGAAAAAAAAACAAAAGTAAAAAGTACAAGTCTCTGTTTTGTATTCATGAGTCTCAATAAATAACGGTTTCAAGGCGTGAGGAGAAACGAATGGTCTTACTATTGGTTGTCCGAACGGGAATTTGTGAGATCGACAATAAACGCTTTTAAACATCACGCCGGGATTGCTCTAAGGGTTTGGCAAAAGTATATTTATATCAGACACACATTTCGCCTGTTATGTTAAATGCCTCATAATATGTAACAGGGGCAAGCCTTTGTAATTAACCGGGTACAAATGCTGATGATGAAAAACCCAATAACCCTGCTAGACCTGCGAAGCAAGCCCAGAATCCTATGCTCATCTATCACGCTTGCAAGTATTATATCAACGAAGCATGATTTTCGTAAATACGCACTAAACTAATCTATGCAATTGGAGATACCTTAATGTATGTCAGTGCCTACGTCCAGCGTACATTAACACATCCAAGAACACTGAACGAGAGACAATAGAAGTTATGGAAAAAGTGGGGCAGATTCCACTGAAAAATTTTAGGCGTTGCCTTGTTTTGGCTGGGTGGGGCAAAGTCGAATAATTCGTATTATTGTTATAGCGTTTAGTGTCCCTCAAAGTGTTAAGTCAGTCAACTCCGCCACTTTATAGGAATATGTAGTTTAAAATTAAGGCTGTGAGTGGAAAATTGATTTTTAGGTTAAAATTTAATCATGATTCGTACTAGCCCTCAAGACTTCAATTAAATTATAAAATAATAGTCATGTGCAACTAGTGAGTTCCACTGATAGAGCCAACACAGAATCCAGGTACAAAATTTATTTAAGGTTTCTTCTCGATTTTCATCGTATATATCTTAAAGTATCGCATTACTTAGTTTTAATTGTTTTTTCCGTTGAATAAACGAATAAATGGAAATGAAAAACACAGAATATCGGGTATTTTTGTGTGTTTCAAGCCTCGGCCACACACGCAGCGAACAAACTCGCAGTGACAATTCGCTGCCTGCCTGTCACACACAGCGAGTCCTACACGAGAATTTTGACAGTCTTCGACAATATATAGACGCGCTGAGCAGTATTACGAGTACTAGTTGTAGCGAGTACCCTGTCACACACACCGAGTACTACTCGAGAACTTCGTCAGTCTTCGACAATATAGACGCGCTGAGCGGTATTGCTAGTAGTAGCGAGTACCTTGTCACACACACAGAGTCCTACTCGAGAACTTCGTCAGTCTTCGACAATATAGACGCGCTGAGCGGTATTGCTAGTAGTAGCGAGTACCTTGTCACACACACAGAGTCCTACTCGAGAACTTCGTCAGTCTTCGATAATATAGACGCGCTGAGCGGTATTGCTACTCGTAGCGAGTACCTTGTCACACACACAGAGTCCTACTCGAGAACTTCGTCAGTCTTCGACAATATAGACGCGCTGAGCGGTATTGCTAGTCGTAGCGAGTACCTTGTCACACACACAGAGTCCTACTCGAGAACTTCGTCAGTCTTCGATAATATAGACGCGCTGAGCGGTATTGCTACTCGTAGCGAGTACCTTGTCACACACACAGAGTCCTACTCGAGAACTTCGTCAGTCTTCGACAATATAGACGCGCTGAGCGGTATTGCTAGTCGTAGCGAGTATAACCCTGTCACACACACCGAGTCCTACTCGAGAACTTCGTCAGTCTTCGACAATATAGACGCGCTGGGCGGTATTGCTAGTCGTAGCGAGTGCCCTGTCACACACACCGAGTCCTACTCGAGAACATCGTCAGTCTTCGACAATATAGACGCGCTGAGCGGTATTGCTAGTTGTAGCGAGTACCCTGTCACACACACCGAGTCCTACTCGAGAACTTCGTCAGTCTTCGACAATATAGACGCGCTGAGCGGTATTGCTAGTTGTAGCGAGTACCTTGTCACACACACCGAGTCCTACTCGAGAACTTCGTCAGTCTTCGACAATATAGACGCGCTGAGCGGTATTGCTAGTTGTAGCGAGTACCCTGTCACACACACCGAGTCCTACTCGAGAACTTCGTCAGTCTTCGACAATATAGACGCGCTGAGCGGTATTGCTAGTTGTAGCGAGTACCCTGTCACACACACCGAGTCCTACTCGAGAACTTCGTCAGTCGTCGACAATATAGACGCTCTGAGCGGTATTGCTAGTTGTAGCGAGTACCCTGTCACACACACCGAGTCCTACTCGAGAACTTCGTCAGTCTTCGACAATATAGACGCTCTGAGCTGTATTGCTAGTTGTAGCGAGTACCCTGTCACACACACCGAGTCCTACTCGAGAACTTCGTCAGTCGTCGACAATATAGACGCTCTGAGCGGTATTGCTAGTTGTAGCGAGTGCCCTGTCACACACAGCGAGTCCTACTCGAGAACTTCGTCAGTCTTCGACAATATAGACGCTCTGAGCGGTATTGCTAGTCGTAGCGAGTACCTTGTCACACAAACCGAGTCCTACTCGAGAACTTCTTCAGTCTTCGATAATATAAACGCGCTCAGCGGTATTGCTAGTCGTAGCGAGTACCTTGTCACACACACAGAGTCCTACTCGAGAACTTCGTCAGTCTTCGACAATATAGACGCGCTGAGCGGTATTGCTAGTCGTAGCGAGTACCTTGTCACACAAACCGAGTCCTACTTGAGAACTTCTTCAGTCTTCGATAATATAGACGCGCTGAGCGGTATTGCTACTCGTAGCGAGTACCTTGTCACACACACAGAGTCCTACTCGAGAACCTCGTCAGTCTTCGACAATATAGACGCGCTGAGCGGTATTGCTAGTCGTAGCGAGTACCTTGTCACACAAACCGAGTCCTACTCGAGAACTTCTTCAGTCTTAGATAATATAAACGCGCTCAGCGGTATTGCTAGTCGTAGCGAGTACCTTGTCACACACACAGAGTCCTACTCGAGAACTTCGTCAGTCTTCGACAATATAGACGCGCTGAGCGGTATTGCTAGTCGTAGCGAGTACCTTGTCACACAAACCGAGTCCTACTCGAGAACTTCTTCAGTCTTCGATAATATAGACGCGCTGAGCGGTATTGCTACTCGTAGCGAGTACCTTGTCACACACACAGAGTCCTACTCGAGAACTTCTTCAGTCTTCGATAATATAGACGCGCTGAGCGGTATTGCTACTCGTAGCGAGTACCTTGTCACACACACAGAGTCCTACTCGAGAACTTCGTCAGTCTTCGATAATATAGACGCGCTGAGCGGTATTGCTACTCGTAGCGAGTACCTTGTCACACACACAGAGTCCTACTCGAGAACTTCGTCAGTCTTCGACAATATAGACGCGCTGAGCGGTATTGCTACTCGTAGCGAGTACTATGTCACAAACCACCAATTCTCGTGGCGACTGCGCATTTGCAGAGAATAAAATTGAACCTGTTCAATTCAAATCGCGGCAAATTCAACTCGCGGTGAATGTACTCGTATCCGTATCTATTCACAGCGAATTGCCTGAAACACATAGCAAGTTCTCGCTGCGAGTGTCTTATTGCAGCGAGTATTCACTGTGTGTGACTGAGGCTGTACAGGAGCTGTATTATGACGTATTAATGCCACAATTATTCCAGTGTTCCATCCTTTTTTTGCAGTGGAATAATGATGGCATTCATACTTCATAATAAGGCCCCAGAGGTTTTCATTTTGGATTGTTTTAGGTTTCTAAGACCTAACTTCGCTACTTATTTTCGGGGTAGGTAATACGTAGGGTATAAGACATGACAAGAGGGTCATGTTAGAAACAGTTTACAGTTTGTGTATACTTCACTTTTCGTCTAACACTGAACTGCTAGCCCATCCTATACCTATTTGTTGCTATAAAGTTGTTTTGTTGAATCCAGTTTAAAGGGTAACCCTGGCTGGGCACAGAATACATAATAGTACAAGTACGGAAGATTCACGCCTCAAAATCATTTAAATAAAGAGCGACTCTTGTTACGACACAATAAAGTGCAATTCAAGCCGCTCAGCGCTTATTACGTACAATTATATTCACCTAAAAGTTGCCTCTCTTTCTATCGCGTAACTCTTATATCTTCTGACTACGTTACGCCTACTGAATTGGCCCGACAAGTCGAGCCCACCATGCACTTATACTACCTTCATAGGTAAAATACGGTGTGGTCCTGGCCTGCCCTGGGTGATGAGCGCATTAGCACTTTCTTGGATTTAGTTTCTGATTTTCCTTTGCGAGTTATAAATAAAATACAGTTTCTTTCTATTATTCATTGATCTGGGCACATTTTTAGCTCGACGTGGTTTACCGGCAATTACAGCAACAGTATTGTACATTCTAGCCAGTAACCTAATGCCAAGATACTGATCAATCTACTGGACCATCTGCCCTACCCTAAAAAAACCAATCACCTAAAGCAATTCCTACCGATACCCATCCTATCACAAGATAAAAACAAATAGCCAACGAAATCTAACGCAACATTACTTCCTCTAACAAATCGCGTACATTACCAGCTAAATAGTAAGTAGATAAAATGTATAGAATTGGGTATTAGGACTAAAAGTTACCTTAGTCCTAATATCCAATTCTATACCTTTTTAGGGTTCCGTTATATTTCTAAGGTTCCGCTGCCCGTCTGTCCAACTGTCACAGGGCTGTATCTTTTGAAAAGTGACGCGTTAAAACGCGAACGTTCGCGTGCTTGTCACTTTTTATTCGGAAAACCAGAAAGCCCCCCGGACCCCAGTAAGCGCGACCACGCGTTCAGTTTCACCGAACAAAAAGTTCGAACGATCTTGTATTCACCTGACTATTGCTTTTAAATAAGACGCGGAACCATTCACGTGCGAGTCCGACTCGTACTTGACCGCTTTTTTCGCCATTCGCCATTGAAGCTGGTACAAAAAGGAGCTAATCGTTGCTATAAATCAGGATACGGACAAAATATCGACTCGCTGTCCGCTGCCTACGTGGCTCGGTGGCAGTACGGCGAGCATTCTAATGAGGCAGTTTAGGCTGGCTGCAGACTTGCGATTTTTTGGTGCGCTTTATAATACTGTTTAGGAAGAATTTTTACTAAATTATTTTAGTTATTTGTAAGATAATGAGGAGTCGTTATTTTTGTGTTTTGCTTTTAACTTAAAACCGTGACATCTTTCCCTCAACGATTTCATTATTTTAAGTTAAAACAGTCAGGGTAGTTGATTGTAAATCAAATTGATACCGCAATTTACCGTGTATCATCTGCTTAGCCTTGTCCCAACTATGTTGAGGTTGGCTTCCGGTCTAACCGATTGCAGCTGAATACCAGTATTTTACATAGAGTGACTGCCTATCTGGCCTGGTCTTCACGACACAGATACTGGGTACCCCTTGGTAAGACTGGCTATTAGACATTCGGACTTCTGACTACCCGTAACGATCGTCAAAGATCATCATAAACATCAGCTGGGACCAACTGCTTGACGTGCTTTCCAAGCCACGGAAGAGTCTCGATATGTAATGGATAGTCACCCATCCACGTACTGACCTCGCCAAGCGTTGGTTATCCTTGAAGACCGACCCGTGCGTCTGTTATTATTTAGCCATGAGCCCTTCTTATAAATCGTGTATCTCTTAGATAGATGAGCGCGTGTGCCACTGGTGGCCACGCTCGACCTCCTGAGCTACCATACTTGCACTGGTCGCCCTTATTTACTGCTTCTCTCTACCCTCATTTTATAAAGGAAGCTATGCCATCCTTGGATAACAGGTTGACCAGGCGTTTATTACGCCTGGACTGCAACGGCCCGCGCCTGGTGACGGGGACCATCACGGTACACTGCTCGCTAAACAAACACATCCACACATTATATAGGCATAACGGACAGTCCTCTGTGCATGGCGTGTATGGAGGCTGAGGAGACCGTTGCACACGTGCTCTTTGAATGCACGGGCGTCACCCAGATCAGAACAGAAACCCCTGGGTCACCCAGATCATACACAGATGTTCTAAACAAACCAGGAGACCTAATTATCTTCTGGTGGGAGGTGGGCTGGTTGGAATAACCACCAAACGGCCGCTATGGCCTACGCACAAATGGTCCACCTGACGGACTGAGTGCGGAAACCAAACACAAAACATAGAACCTTCATTTTATAAATGAAATTATTACAATTATTTAATATGTGAAAAAAAATAACATAATTAATGTTTCATGTTTTACTAATATTATAGAGAGGAAAGATTTGATTGTTTGTTTGTATTGAATAGGCTCCGAAACTACTGGACCGATTTGAAAAATTCTTTTACCATTAGAAAGCTTAGTTTTCAGGGAGTAACATAGGCTACTTTTTATCCCTGAAACATAATGGTTCCCGCGGGAAAGACCACGGGAGCGCCGCAGGAAAAGTGCTAGTATACTTAAGGTATACTAGCACACTAAGGCTTATAAAGGTGCTCCGCGCCTGTAAACGTGTTGTTATTAATGTTAGTGTAACTCTTCCTTTATTTTAAGTACAGTCTGCTGTCAACATTATCTGACCCACCCTAAAAACAAACGAATGTGGACCCTGTGCTTGTAACATTAAGGTTTATTCAATTTATATGAGCATATCAGACTAGTTAGTCGATGAACAAATAAAATAATAATACAGACACGCAAATTTGATCTTTAACACGTAACGTTAAGGTAAACCCACCCAACATTGTCGGAGCCACCGGCATTATGTATCATTTTGTTATGCTATTTTAATCATTATCTCGTTGACATTAAAGTTGAAAAGCTTTTAAGTCACACTACATAATTACAACCCAATCTTTAATTTCGCACGTTTCTAACAAGTGCTTGTGGCTTAGCGGTTTGATGCTGGATTGGCGACGAACAACATGTCGGTTCAAAAACACAGTCCACCTATTATCAGTTCCTTTTTTAATAAATAATAACACACATGATAATAAAAAAACTACATAAAACAGAAAATAAAAAATTCTAAAGAGACGTTGTTTTTGCAATATAGTAAGACAAGGTAAAATATGTTTGCGCGTAGTCACTGCATACCCTTAGGTTTTATAATGAATACGAATATTTATTTTGCAACTACCCACTTATTACAAATTATGCGAAAATATTACCATTTTAGAAAGTTTATATTTGAAGGTTATCCGTCTATAGTTCTTTACAATAAACAAGAAATGGTTTTGTAATAAATTCTAAAATAAAAGCAAAACAATTATTTTGTCGCAGGATTTGATCTCGCAACTTGTTTTTCCCAGTCTTATATTCAGACCACGAGACCAGAATTACTTGAAGATAGTTATTAAAATAAGTTATTACACTAATTATATTATAACAAGTAGTTATAACATATAACCTAACGCTAACGTTTTAAAGATCAAATTTGCGTGTCTGTATTATTATTGTATTTGTTCATCAAGCCGTCGCGTCGCTTGTCTGTTAAGCTCATTTAAATTGAATAAACCTTATTGTTAATGTCAGAGGGTCCAAATTCGTTTGTTTTTAGGGTGGGTCAGATAATATTGACAACAGACTGTACTACAGCTATGTAACTATATATGTTTTTTATTAATAAAGATTTTTCCGAGTAAACATAACTTAGATATGACTAGATGTATGAACGCATACGAAGCAAAAGGGATATGTGAGAATCGTACAGCCCGATTCAAACTTAATGGCGGCTCGGAACATGAGGCGAGTCGCTGCGCAGTAACGAATTCATGTGTCAGCGGGGGTGAGGGGTGCGGTACTGCGCAGCGTGTAGCTAACTTCCGAGATGCCATTAAATTTTGAATCGAACTATAGCGGTGGCGTTCTGCAGTTTCTGTTTAGCCTCGTGGGAGAAGGCGTGAGTTTAAGTATGACGTGTCGTGGCCAGATCTTAGAATTGATCATTTCATGAAATGGCCAGCCCAACACTGCCCATATCGTTTAAACGTTAACGTTTAATTATATGTCAGTCGACGTTTGGCCATATCATTAATGTAGGGTATCCATGGCTTAAGTTAAAGTAAAAATAGCCAAGGAACTGCCACCAACTTGGAAGTAGCGCTCGCTTGGCTCGCGCGCGGTTGGTTACAGTTCTAACTTAACCTAACCAATTTAGTCGGGGTGCCAAATAAGCGGCGTTATTTTTTTTTTTAAATTAGTTTTTAGTGCCCTGTTGCATTTCACGCCGCGGCAGCAGCCGGCGAGCGCTACTTCCAAATTTATCTCTTTCCATAATATCATATTTGGAAACCCAATAAAAGTCCTTCGACTTTTTTATGCGCGGTCAAACTACTTTATTTGATTTTTTGCATGCCGCCGCCATGATGCACAACAAAAACAAAGCGACATCAACGCCTCTACCAGTGGATAATCTAAATAATTTACGATATGATCACTAATGTTTGGCCACATCATGAAGTAGTAGTGCGTTTAACTGATCATATCGTTAAACGTCGAGTATTCAATGATCTGGCCAGGCCACATCATTATGTGACCAGTGTTCGATGTTCATTTCATGAAATAATCAATTTTAGGTTTTGGCATACGTATCTCTTGAAAACTAACTTAGCTTCTGTCCGCGAAGTCTAAAATAACAGCCAAATTTTTATAAAACTTACATACAGACAAACAAACTGTAACCTCTATAAAATTTTAGTTAAGACAAAGTTCTCAATCTTACTTATGCAATCGGCCTAATTCAAGGTATGTATATCGATCACGTTTTCATCGACAGGTAATAAATCTTCTTGCAAGAGAAATCGCTTTAAAACCTTCTCAGACCATTCTCTGTTGAAATAACGCAAATGAAAGAACTACGTTGTTATCGGCTTTAGGGTTCCTTGGGAAATGTAGGTTGAGAAATGTTTTCTTTTGGAAAGCACTAAGTGATTATTTTAATAAGTTCAAAGCTTTTTAAGAAGCATTTTCGAAAACATCCCCTGACTTATTCAAGTAAATATCTAATCTGTTATTATGCCTCTGTTTCCATCCTTTATAAATGTCATAGTGAGTTTATTTGTTTGTTTGTTACGCTTTCACGCTTAAACGGCTGAAAAGATTTGGATGAAATTTGGCACATAGGTAGACTATGACCTGGATGAGGACATAGAATACTTTTTATCCCTATATTCCCACGGGATCGAGACTTATGCGGGTGAAACCGCGTGGTGGAGTTAGTAATAATATATTTGGGGCAGGGTTAAAACTCAGGATTTTTCGATCGCCAATCCAAGGCAGTCTAATTTTTAGAGAATATTTGATAATTATTGAAGTAATCAAGAGGAGTATGGAAGGATCGTAGCAGGTGGTCTTCTGTACAGTCTGCCTACTCTCATAGGATGAATGCGTGATTTTAATGCGTGTCATTGTCAAAATATATCCGTATTTTTCACTATTAAATGAGAAATATTTCTATATACATATACATACGATATATATTTACGTGTAACGTTAAATGCGCAAAAACTCAGACAACCCAACTGATTTTTAATTCAATTGACCTATTTCAGAGAAAAAAAATCATAATTAAGTGCTGTTTTAGTTATACTGGCAATTCTGATCATTTCTTGCGTCTGCGACGACGCTGTATCGAGGGAGGGATGGTACCACAGATATCAATATCTGTGGGTGGTACTGTATGGAAGATTTGTATTTAAATAAAAGCTATTATTATCCCGCGTATGAGAAAATTTAAATTGGTTGCCAACAATTTGCGTTTGTTTACTTATTTTGGCGGGTTTGCGCATGCAATGGCTTGATCTAATAATGAATAGACACGGCAACGTTTTTAATGAAGATTTTTTGAAAAATGTGACCGTATGTGTGAGTAATTAAAAATTGGTTCAATTGATTCTGCTCGTTATTCTGATCAAACTACTTTCAGGTTTTGCGTATTTAACGTTACACGTTGTATACATATATTATTATATACAATATTTGTCATCACGTTCTTGAAAACGGCTCTAACGATTTCGATGAAAGTTACAATATACGGGTTTACGGGGCCAAAAATCGATAAAACTAAGTCTCATATCTGGAAAAAATTGTTTTCTCCGTATTTTCACTCAAGCAGATATCGGTCACCCAAAGTTTAGAACAAGATGGCTACCTTAGAATAATAACATGGCAGCATGCAATCAGTAAGTATCTACTATCATGGCAGCATGGAATTAGTAAGTACCTACTATCATGGCAACATGGAATTAGTAAATACCTACTATCATGGCAGCATGGAATTAGTAAGTATCTACTATCATGGCAGCATGGAATTAGTAAGTACCTACTATCATGGCAGCATGGAATTAGTAAATACCTACTATCATGGCAGCATGGAATTAGTAAGTATCTACTATCATGGCAGCATGGAATTAGTAAGTACCTACTGTCATGGCAGCATGGAATTAGTAAGTACCTACTATCATGGCAGCATGGAATTAGTAAATACCTACTATCATGGCAGCATGGAATTAGTAAATACCTACTATCATGGCAGCATGGAATTAGTAAGTGCCTAGTATCATGGCAGCATGGAATTAGTAAGTGCCTACTATCATGGCAGCATGGAATTAGTAAGTGCCTACTATCATGGCAGCATGGAATTAGTAAGTGCCTACTATCATGGCAGCATGGAATTAGTAAGTGCCTACTATCGTGGCAGCATGGGATTAGTAAGTACCTACAATCATGGCAGCATGGAATTAGTAAGTGCCTACTATCATGGCAGCATGGAATTAGTAAATACCTACTATCATGGCAGCATGGGATTAGTAAGTGCCTACTATCATGGCAGCATGGAATTAGTAAGTGCCTACTATCATGGCAGCATGGAATTAGTAAATACCTACTATCATGGCAGCATGGGATTAGTAAGTGCCTACTATCATGGCAGCATGGAATTAGTAAGTGCCTACTATCATGGCAGCATGGAATTAGTAAGTGCCTACTATCATGGCAGCATGGGATTAGTAAGTGCCTACTATCATGGCAGCATGGAATTAGTAAGTGCCTACTGTCATGGTAGCATGTGATTAGTAAGTACCTACAATCATGGCAGCATGGAATAAGTATGTAACTTTCATATACTATTAATTGAGCATTCTCTATTTTCACCAGAACAGAGCTTGGTGCCCAGGTACTTCTTCTTCTTTCAGGCGAGCGAAGTCATGGGAAGATAATATTCGAGGAAAACATAATTAAATGACGTAATAACCACATAATATTAACGTCAGAACGTCAAACTTGCATACCTGTTTATAATTGCAAGAAAAACACAAGCCCCTATTAACCTTTGTTATAGGTAGTTCTACAGAAGCCTTGACCAATTATCTAGACAGGTAATTATCACAGAGATAACATCGACCAATGTGTATTTGTCGTGTCGAAGAGAAGACCTCAAGTGTATAATGAATGGCCCGCGATCTAGGAAAGTGATTACTTCTGCGAACGCTGAAGTGACCTTTAGAAAATGCATTAGTAGCTGCATTAGGTATTCTAGGCAAAAAGGGGGGAATTTGTAATTATAAATCGCTGTGTTTCAATGCTTTATTTAGATGTTTTGCTGAGAAATGAAGTGACTGACCCTGAAATGTTACTGGTTGGTTTTTTGAATCGCGTAACCTCGGTTCCAGTCGTAACTTCGATCGTGTGGATATAAGCACACACCGTCTTTTTAGGGTTCCGTACCCGAAGGGTTCCAAACGGAACCCTATTATTAAGCCTCCGCTGTCCGGCCGTCCGTCTGTCTGTCTGTCAGCGGGCTGTATGACATGAACTGTAATAAGTAGACAGTTACTGAAATTTTCACAGATTGTGTATTTATATTGCCGCTTTATCAGCAAATGTTAATTTTAAAAAGTACTAACATACAAGTTACGTTTTTTTTGCTAAATATTGTACGGTAGTACGGAACCCTTTCGTGTGCGAGTCCGACTCGCACTTGGCCGGCTTTTGCGTGTGTTTTGCAAATATTAAATCGACCATTATCCATGTTTATTAATTAATCAATCATGCATGTTTTTTATTCTTCACAAACACAGAACAATTAATGGTAAGTATAAAATTTTTATAATAATAAGTAAACTAAACAAATAAAGCCGTCCATTAAATACAATACTTTACACGAATGAATTATTCTTGTTCACATTACTATTTTAATTTTGTTGTCTTACATTAATCTTATTTATAGACATGCAAGGAACCCATTACGCAAATTTTAATTAAGTGTTTTATTACGTAAATATGTTTACGTAATAAAACACTAAACAGCAAACAAACAAAAACAAGTGACAAATGCAAGTATTTTTTTTCTGTGAAGCCAATGAACTCATGAGAATTTAGGTACGTGTAGCAGCAAATTGATTGACATGTAATAGTAGAGGATCCGACCTATCCACGACCTTCACCCATCTGTATAATGGATGAAAAGTATTTTTAAATCAAATTTCGTATGTTAGAAAATATATCGCGAGTGGGTTGGCTAAAAAAATCCTGGCCCGACAGTGATAAAAAAAAAAGCTTTTATTTAAACACTGCGATTTCGAAGCGCGTCATTTGGCCGTTTTCTATGACGATATAATACTGATAGGTACAGACGCCAGCACGTCAATCTACTACAATCTGTCAAATTTCTTTAATAGATTTCCAACTTTATTACTAGAAAATAAGGTTCAAAGTTGATTGGGAAAATTAGACACTTTCGGGTAGGTTGATGTGCTGGCGTCTGTACTTATTTACCTATACTGTGCCGTAGACGCGTCGGCGGCTGCCGTCGACAACGCTGCCGTCATAATGAAAAAAGGCACATCTAACATTTTATAAATATGGAGAAAATCAAGTTTAAAATTTTTATTGGTTTTTGGCGAAAAATATCGACTATAATTTTATTTTTCTAAAATAGATGAATTAAAATAAATTCATTTTCACGATTCCTATAAGATTATTAAAATAAAAGTTTTTATTTTATTGGAATTTATTAATAAATCAACATTTTCTCTTTCAACGTAGCATAAAAAAATAAGTAAAGTCATTAATATTACGAATAGAGGGCATAACTAACCAATTGTGACTTTTTATTCTGACATTTTCTGAAAAAATATGAAATAATAAAACAAAAAGGCATATTTATTAAAAATGATTTCATTATAATAATTATACAAAAACATGTAAAAAAACAATTAGGGAATATTTATAAAACTTTTTTTTTTAAAAGGTAACAAAAATATTTAGTTAAGTTACAGTTAATAAATGTAAAAAAAATACATTTACTAACTGTAACTTAACAAATTAACATGAATTAACTGTAAATATCAGATATCAAGGAACATTTGTTAAATTATCAAAATAAGAACTATTTCGTCTTCTGAGTCAGAACCATCACTATAGCTGATTTTTTCCCGTATTTTTGGTAATTCGTAATTTTTATCCAATTTTGAGTCATCAGAATCAAAATCGGACCCTGTATCTAACACAGAGTGCGGCACCACAACATGCTCCGAGCTTGATGCTTGCATCGAGTGTTGAACGCCACTTGTTAACGGCGCGGGAGACCATTCGCCTACAGAATTATCATTGCGAAAAGCAGCACTAACTAATCTTGTGCTTCCTGACTGCATATTGCTGAAAAAATAATTTAGTTATTTTTTGTACAGACGTGCAGAAACCAGTTAGCCATTATTGCGCGTTTCGTATTCTAAATTATTTACGATACAATATTTTTAGTAGCTACTGTTACCTACTAAAAATTTCATATTTTTTAACTAAATCGCAATAATCACTCAAAAATTTCGCCAATAAATACTAATAAATCATATTAATGTGTCACAAAAGAAGCTTTATACAGGGTGTCCAAGAACCTGGCGTCCAAATGGATTCCCACGATGCCCCAAGTTCTAACAGTACTCAGAAAAATATTTTAAAAAATCCACCCCATGTACTTACAGAATTATACTGATTTAAAAAAAAAAGGGGAAATGAGCACCCTGTGACATACTTTTGAATGCTGTGACTGCTAATGCTGATAATTTCGATATTTCTTGGAGGTTTTGTAATCTAGGGTATTGCTGTGTCTAAATAGAATGTAAAAATAAAGTACTTATTGTACCATTTTAAAATAAAATATTATTTTAACTAAAGGTGATATGGAAAACTATTGAATTTCGCAACTTTGACCGACTGTAGTGTAAAAAAAATGTACCAAAATAGTATGGCAAGTGACGTCAAATTTTGACGCGTTTATTCCTCTTTTAAAAAAGGTATAATACTTACACATTAATTTGAAAAAAAAAATTTTGATAATATTTTTACTCAACAACCCAATTTTTACGAAGTGCCTACCTACTAACGGTAACTGTCGGACCCTTTCTTATCTTAGAAACTGTTATGTTACTACTATTATTTACTTCGGTTCCAAGAGTGAGCAAGAAGGAAATACACACAGGTAGATGGGTTCCCAGTAGAATAAAAGCAAAGAATGTTAGTTTAAAGATATTTTATTACAATAAATGTTCAAAATGTTGACCACCCGCGGCAATACAAGCTCTCACTCTCCTTAAAAAGGACCGCTTTATGTTTCGCGAGTAACTTTTTTGACGTATCACCTGCACTGCTTGTGTTATCTTCTCACGAAGGTCAGCGATGTCATTAATGGGCTTCGCATAAACGAGCTCCTTCATAGTTCCCCAGAAAAAAAAATCCAGCGGATTTAAGTCAGGTGAGCGGGCTGGCCACGGGATTGTTCCTGATCGCCCAATCCACCTGTTCGGGTATTGCTCGTCCAAAAACTCTCTAACGGATACGCGAAAATGTGCTGGACAGCCGTCGTGTTGGAACCACATATCTGGTGGGGTCTCTTCTAGTAAGTTTGGCAAATCATTTTGAAGAAAATTTAAATATGATTCGCCAGTCAAATTCTCGGGCATCTCAAATGGACCAATAATATTCCCACAGAGAATACCGGTCCACATGTTCACTTTGAACCGGTACTGGGATCTATCTTCTCGCATCAAGTGCGGATTTTCCACATGCCACTCGTGCAAGTTGTGTAGGTTCATGTAGCCATCCTTCTTAAATGTTGATTCATCTGACCACAAAATTTTGTCGATAAAGTTTTCGTCTTCTCGATGTTTTTGCAGGATTGTTTCACAAAACGCGACTCGGCTCGGATAGTCTCGAGGTAAAAGACTTTGCACTCGCTGTACGTGGTACGGATGATATTCTTCTTTTTGGAGAATACTGTGTGCTGTGCTCTTCGGTATCCCCGTATCAGCTTCTATTCCTCGCACAGAGATGCTTGGATTTGCCGACACCGCCTCTAAAACTTCATCGCGTATGAAGTCATTTACGGGTCGTCCTTCACCAGCTACTTGATTGGGGAACCGCCCGTCACATAGTGATCTGTGCACATTAATGAAAACTCGATGGTCGGGATATCGCGTAGCCCTCGGATACCTTTCTCTGTAAAGTCTCGCTGCAGCTCGTCCATTACCTCTACATTCTCCATAAATGTAGTGCATATTTGCGTATTCTTGCGGAGTGTAGGTCGCCATGGTAGCACACACAAAACACAAACTGTCCAAACACAGGCAAAGGTCGTCGTAAAGAGTTCGTTTCAAAGTCCAGAGCACAAAGAGTAATCGAGTCCAATAAACAAAGCTTTAAATCGTAGTACGTGATCAATGGTAACAATAAGAGAGAGGTGCGTAGCAACGGCAGGAGGCAGTGACGCGTACTGACCGTACTGTTATCCTAAATAGCACGATCCCAGATAGCGTCACTATCTATCTCACTCGCACCTCTAACCTTTTTCTCCCTCACTCTTACCTGAATAATGGGGTACCATAAAGAAGAACCAGCAAATCGCAAAGATAGTTTCTGTCTTGCTCCCTCCTGGTGTAATAACGAATCACTATGGTGAGATGCATGCACATACCGTCCCTTACGGTCTAACCTGTTTTTTGAGAGGCCTGTTGTTATTTTTATGAGCATACAATAGTAATTCTTTAGAGGTTAGATTCAATTCGTCGTAAATTTTTCTTTCTAAGAATTCTGTAAGACATCGTAAAAATTGGGTTGTTGAGTAAAAATATTATCAAAATTTTTTTTTTTCAAATTAATGTGTAAGTATTATACCTTTTTAAAAAGAGGAATAAATGCGTCAAAATTTGACGTCACTTGCCATACTATTTTGGTACATTTTTTTTACACTACAGTCGGTCAAAGTTGCGAAATTCAATAGTTTTCCATATCACCTTTAGTTAAAATAATATTTTATTTTAAAATGGTACAATAAGTACATTATTTTTACATTCTATTTAGACACAGCAATACCCTAGATTATAAAACCTCCAAGAAATATCGAAATTATCAGCATTAGCAGTCACAGCATTCAAAAGTATGTCACAGGGTGCTCATTTCCCCTTTTTTTTTGAAATCAGTATAATTCTGTAAGTACATGGGGTGGATTTTTTAAAATATTTTTCTGAGTACTGTTAGAACTTGGGGCATCGTGGGAATCCAGTTGGACGCCAGGTTCTTGGACACCCTGTATAATAAAAGCGTGCAAATGTAACAAAAACTTAATCTTACCAGCGCAGCACAGACAAGCTTGGACTCGCTGAGACACGTCAGGTACAACTGGCGGGATTCACTTTGTACCTCGAGCCCCTCACTTCACCTCCAGTCAAATATTTTTAGTAGTAAAGGCATAACTGCTAGTTGTGCTTTTAAATTAAATGTCAAAGTCTAGTTGGTAAACTTTAAATCAAAGAGCACATCTGTGGTAGTTATGCCTTTAATATTTAACGCTGGTCAATTATGCCTTTTCAAGTAAATAAATTATATTTATCGTGATACAAATAAAAACGGCATGTATGCATATGTGACCTTTTAAGTCAGATGTGCTCTTTTTACGTACAAAAACTGAAAAAGTGGCTCAGTTGTGCCTTTTGAGCTTACGGTATTTTTGTTTATCTTGTTCCTAAAATTGTACAAAAAATATTGGCAGATGGGCCTTTTTTTTCTGATTCCGAATATGTATAATAACTCAATTTCGGAAAAAAAAATTAGTTGTGCCCTTTTTCCTTCAGACGGCAGAACGTGCCATCGTGTATTGGAGTATGCGTCCAAATACACGAGCAGCACGTTGCCAACGGCAGAAGCAACTGCAGCTGTCGTCAACGGCTGCTCCCGACGAGATGTGTCGACGACTGCAGTGGACTAAGTTTTCACGGAAAGATATATTTACAAAATAGCACTACTAAGCACCGCAGACCACCGCGTAGTACTCGCAACCGGCGTGCGTGTATGACCAGATGTATGAACGTAAACGAGGCAAAAGGAGTATGTAAGGATCGTAGCAGGTGGCATTCTGTAGTTTCTGCCTACCCCCATGGGAAGAAGGCGTGAGTTTATGTATGTATGTATGTAGCACTACTAAGCTCATAGCATATGAACAGTAGTTCTATTCTATCCATAGTCGTAATAGTTTCAGTAGTGCTAAGTAGCTATTATAACCAGCGCTGTTGACGTTAGGTTGGCCCGAAGTCACAGCATTTCGCTGAGCAATGACCTGTTCTTGCACAGATACGACGCACAGTTTAATTTCTCATATTATTTATTACAAATGTAGTTAAGTAACTCTGTAATCGGCATTTTGTTTTTGTTATGTTTTTGTTGTCAATTGCCAATGTCGCAACCACAGATTATGTAATATCGCAACAGTAATTACGCAATATTTTCTTTGGTCCGAGGCCTTGACATCAACCAATGAACAACATTTCAAAACGTTTTTTTTGCTGGTTGAATACGAGGCTTTTGGTTACTTTTGTATTTTTGTATATATTTTTTTTTCTTTTCTTATAATGTGCGTTTCGTTTGTGCAGAATAAACATATTTTCTTTCTCTTTCTTTTCTATTTTTATTAAAATGTGATTCTCACTAAAAATATTATGATGTGTTACACCACGAACAAGACGGACGACGATGACGCCTACGTTTGAAAAGTTATTTTCCCAAATAATTATGTGGGATTGTATGGCAAAATAAACGAGTAAGAATACTTTAGAATATGTTTATTACGCACAAAAAAAAGGTCAGCGTTACACCGTGATTCGTTCGTCGTCTCGTTTTTCGCCATTGGTCTTCTTTTTCACTCACACACATACTTCCCTTTCTTTCATCCGCTGCGTTCCGTTTTTACAATTACAGCTGCATTCATACTTTAAGATTAATTACAATATTTTATCCCACATATACAGGGTGTTTGGCGCATGGACCGACACAATTTTTTCAGGGATTTGGGAGGTCATTAGCTAGGTTCTACCCATACACCCTTTGTCCCAAATGTCACGGTTGGTTACATATGATTATTTTTTTTAAATGAAAAAAATTCCCAGAATGTGTCCTTTAATTTGAAATAACTTTTTTGTTTGTGGGTGTAGTGGCACAAAACAAATTTTGTTGCATTCTCCAAAGTCCTTTAAATCTAAAAACATCTTTGTTTTATACAACTGGTTTCAAGAAAATTCCTTACAAGCTTCCAAAGTTAATTTTTGTATTTAATGAATGAAATTTTACAACTTCTAAATTAATTATAAAAAAAACTAAAAGCTATTTTGAACTTAGCTAGAACCTAGCTAATGACCTCCCAAATCCCTGAAAAAATTGTGTCGGTCCATGCGCCAAACACCCTGTATATAACGTAGGTATCAAATGATATAAAATCACTAAGTTGAAAAAAACAATAGGCAGTATCTCTCTTAGAAAGAACTTGAACTCTTGAAATATTATCTATTTACTGACTTCTGCCCGCAACTGTGACTAGATGTTTTTTTTATATAAGATATATCCTATGATACTCGGCAATACTGTAGCTTCCCATTACTGAAAGAATTTTCGGAACAGGATCAGTAGTTCCAAAGATCACCCCCTACATACAAACTCACAAACTTTTCCTCTTTTTAATATAAGTAAGAACAGATTTATAGCACACAAACAGTACAAAGAGGTAATAATAACTCTCCAAGCACTTTTTTCTTCGCATTAAATTCAGGAAAAAGCAGAAAAAAAGGCTCATATAAAATGCTTCGCGCGTTATTTATTTAAATCGTTTATCAGTTCTGCATAAAGTGTGCACAATATTTCAGCATGATTAATTGATGGAAACCGATGTGTACATGTGTTTCATCTGCTAGTGGATGATGTTTTTACGCTTTTAATGTACATATACAGTATGGAAACCACATATATGCAATAAATGAAACCACATAGGTACTACTTGTTACCGCGTTTTCTGACGATACACAAAAAATGGACGAAATCGGTCCAGTAATTAGGTCAAAAAGTAGAGTTCTAATTTTGATCATATTTGAACACTCTGTAGAATTGGATCACTAGGTCAATGATTCAATGAACTTAAATCCTTGAACATTGAAAAACGACTTCGAAATTTTGATTTCGTCGAAAATTGTCAAACTAGGTATCAAAGCGCCAGCACCGACAAAAATGCCGCGCGCGTGCATAGTTGCCGCTCTTCTTGGGGTCAGGTACTTATCTATACAGAGTGTTTACTATAATAGAATTTATTTTGTTTGAAAATTTAATTTTATTAATTTACGGTTTTTTATTTAATATTTAATTTTGTTATACTTTTGTGGACTAGTATTACTTGTGGTTTCAATTATTGCAATTTGGTTTCCATACTGTATATACATGTTTCTGTATTTATAGTTTTGTACAATTTATTGCTATCTTTTATTCGATTTGTGTTAAGAACGTGAGCAAGCAAAGACGTTTTTTTAGGGATGAAAGTAAGTATCGACGCTGTTCGTTCTACTGTGTACTTCTTTTAGGACTATAGAAATAAAACTTTCGTATTACATAACAGGACATCACGCCTTATTTTCCCGAAAGAAGGGTTGGGCAGAGCTGTACCTATAGTACAACTACATTACGCCAGTTATGTTTAAGTCCCATGTAATAGGGGGCGAGCCTATTGCCATCAACCGGGCACAAATTCAAACTCCGGGCTGCTGCTGAGAAATTCATGATAGAAAAATCTAATAACACTTTGCCCGACCTGGGAATCGAACTCAGGACCTCACGCTCAGAAGTCGCAACTTTCATATTATTTTTGTTGTATTCCAACAAAATATGGATAAATAGTATCCTAAGGTCTATATATATATATTATACAGGGTGGATTTTTGAGATGGGGCAGTAAGGACAGGTACCTCAACCGTTGTCCCTATACGAAAACGGTCTTAGGAGGCTGTCCTTCACTTTATGAGACATTTTAATCTGTTATTCACAGATTAAGAAAAAATGTACAGTCAGCAAGAAAATGGGCACTTTTCACAAAACATTTTGTTGATGCCAATCGATCCTGTTTCTTATAAGGATAAAAAAACTCTATCAGACAAACTGAGGTTTGAGTACTAGAAAAGTCAGTAATCGCAAAAATCTTTTTCCATACATTCGCTGTTAATGAGACTCCAACCTGCTTTTCACGATGGATAGACTGCGAGAAAAAAAAAAACGATTACGAGTTAGAATTTTACTGGATTTGAGAACAAAATGTTGATAGTTTGTTGCTTTTGAAAAAACTTCTTCCATACAAAGGTTTTTTGCGATTTCTGACTTTCTTTTTTAACTTGTCCCATACAAGCCTGGAAGCTCATAATTATTTGAGGTAATTTTTTTCTCAGAACGTCGGAAATCACAAGCAAATTATCTTGATCATAAAGAAAATAAAATTATAACGCGTATTCGTTTGATGTTTAATTTTTTTGTTTATTTTCGGATCATCTGTCCATCATAAAAAAGAACTTCGACCTACCTTAATTGAGGCAAAAGTTTTTTGCGATTTCTGAATTTTCTAGTACTCAAACCTCTGTTGGTCTAGTAGAGTTTTTTTATCCTTTTATGAAACAGGATCGATTGGCATCAAAACAAGTTTTTGTGAAAACTGTCTATTTTCTTGCTGACCATATTATTTTTTCATAATCTGTGAATGCAGATCACAATGTCTCAAAAGTTAAGGACAGTCGCCTAAAATCGTTTTCCTGTAACTACAACGGTTAAGGTAGTTGCCCTTACTGCCCTATCTCAAAAAACCCTGTATAAAAATTAATCCCTATTTTTCTGGTCAAGCCATAACTTGAGAACGGCTGCACCAAATTGTTTTTTTTTTTTTTTTTTTTGTTGTGTTCATTATTCTCAGGACAGGTACGTATGTAGGTAGGTAGGTAGGTAGTAGTAGGTATTTAGGTACATACCTACCTACCTTCCCTATCTACCTACCTAGTAGTGTCACTCTATCTAGACATAAAAAAATCAAAGAACACCAACGGAAGCTATACATATTTGTATACATCCACGGATGTTTACGAAACAGTTTATGTACATACATATAAACAAACAAGTAGAAAAGAACAGAAAAATACGTACAATGGTGATGCTTATTTTTAAAGAAATCTCTTCTAGCATACCTGCGATAGGAAAGTAGTTAAAGAGATATAGACAACGTGTGTAAGAGTAGAGGAGAAAATAAAATACATAAAATAAAAACACATGTATTGCATAAACACCGGCAGGTTATGAAATGTGTACCTTTACTATGTTTAAAACTGCCGTAAAGTCTAGCTTACACGCGTTTTTATGATATACATGGATGTATATTCCGTACCTGTGGATAAGTTAAAGTAAAATTTGTAAAAAAATACATAATTGGCTACCATGTATGAGCTCCTGTAGGGTCTTATGACAAGATGTATTGAAATATATACATTTTTTAATTAAAGCTACCGTGTGTACCGCCTTAAAAGGAAAACAATAAAGAAAAATGTTTCATTACCAACAACGTAGGATCAGGAACAATATCAGATTGTCAGATGGAAACGAAATATATAAAGCTTGTCGGATGGAAACGAAATATATAAAGCTTACCAAGACTCGTCATGGAGGCGTGACTTACCTGTGAAAAAGAAATACAAAATTATTTAATGTTTGACAGAAGGTAATGTTATTGTCCCCTAATTTGATTAAACGGGTACGGGTTTTTTTTTATTTAAAAAAATGTATACAACGTATATCACAAATATACGTTGGATACATTTATATAAAAGGTCATTTTTTTTTTACTGTTACAAATTAGATCCAAGTTTTTTAGTTTGATGTTCTGTACCAAACCCTTAATACCACCACACCTTTCTGATACACGTAGTATCGGTGCCAATAGCATCTTCCACAAAAATACAATATATTATAACAAACTACAACTACACTACAACACTACTATATTATTACAATATTTTTTTATTTTTATTGTATATATATTTATATGAATAAGTTTATGCTTTATGTATGTATGTACATATTTATTGTATATGTAGATGGTAAACTGCTGACTACCTGCAGTATTGTCTCTCCTATTACCTTTAATCCATCCAAAGGTTGTCTGTAAAAGATCGCTTTAAGCGATAAGACCGCCCATTGTGTCACCCTATGTAACATTTCTAAATTTATGTCTGTGATTTTTATGGTGTACAATAAAGAGTATTCTATCTATCTATCTACAACGACTGTCAGTCTTTGTCTGACCAGTAATGCGCCTATAACTCTTGAACTGCTTATCAAAATTCTATTGCTAAACGGAACTCTATTACCTCTGCTCTCCGTCCGTCCGTCTATCTGTCAGCGGGCTTTATCTCATGAACCGTAATAGGTAGACAGTTGAAATTTTCACTGATTGTGTATTTCTATTGCCGCTATATCAAAAAATAATTAAAATAAAATAAAGCAAAAAATTAAAGAGCGTCCCCATTACTAAACTAATTTAAAATATTATACGGTGATAAGGAACCGTTCGTATGTGAGTCCGACTCGCACTTGGCTGGTTTTTTTTAAATTAATAAATATGTTTTACAGCTAATAGGTTTCAGTCTTTGAAATTATCACCAGGTTAGTGGCATGCTCATGTGACAGTATCTTGGTGTTTTTATGATCATTGACCACTGAATAGAATTTGCATTTTTTTTTTCTGCAACAATATACTAGTAGACCAGAAAAGCATATCATAAAATGAAGGAGTCGAATACACCACAATGGGTGAAACAAGCCTTTTAATGATGCTGATGAATGTGCTTTTTCTAGTCATGATAAGTTTCTCTAGACCAACGTTACGTCTAGTGGTCGCAAGCGCTACTGCTGAGCAAGAGGTCCTGGGTTCGAATCCCAGGTCTGGGTTGTACATCTCCACATGCGAACTACTCATCAAAGACTTGACGTCACACAAAAATCCAGACGTCACACAAATCCTGCATGCGCAATTAGAGTTTGAGTGACATAAATATAAGACTAACCGACATCATTCATCGGGCAGTTGCCCGCGAGACACGACACCCATCTGGTCGGAGGATCTTCCCTTTTCTATAGAGGATGAGTGAACTTTACACCCGTTTCCTCATACCTCTAAAGGTTTTTCCAACAGGAATTTCTCAGTAGCACCCCGGAGTAAAATTGTGACCGGTTGATGGCAATAGGCTCGCCCCCTATATTATGGGACTTAAACATAACTGGCGAAATGTGGGTGTACTACAGGTACACCTCTGCCTAACTCTTTGAGGAAACAAGGCGTGATGTTATGTTATGAGTTTCATGATAAGTTTTGCTCTAGTGCCTGTTTACCCACTCATGCTTTCTCATTTTATTTCCCCAATATATTCCAATCCACATTACTTAAAAAATAATGAATAATCTCTCAAGTTGGGGAAGGTCGGCACTTGATCCCGCTCACTTAAGCACGGAAGGATCTCGAAACTTTCGACAAGTTCTCGACTTTGTACATACTTATGCGTAATTTGTTTACAGTGTAATTCTGAATAACTTTGGGTTCCTGGAAATATGATGAGTATTTTATGTGTTGAATATGTATTGGATATGAATTTCTGAATGTTATGTTCCATTAAGTGGAAAATACTTCTAGAAAGACACAACACAGTTACGAAAGTGTGAAGTCATATCACACACTTTCGTAACAGTTACACAAACCAAATCTATCCATAACAATTTCAACAAATACATCAAACGGCCTATAACTTTCAAACACGAATTTCAAGCCTTCCTTGAAGGTTTACAGCCGACCTTAGAGAACATACCATAAACATTCCTATATCAGGGCAGGATCGTTGGCACGCAATCAAACAGAGCTACTAGCAATAGTTCTGTTCGTCTCCTAGATTTGATAGCGCGATAGATGACCGATCCCTCAAAAGGTCGAGCCCTTGGGCAATAAAACAAAAACTTATACAGTGTATACGAGGAAGGGTTCCGTATATTTTGTATTCAAGTTTATGTTGGGTGTAGTGAATGGTGTGCTGGAGATGAGTTGCGAAATGTGCCGCTTTTTCCTAGAGTTGATGTGACGGATTCGCGCCACCAGTCAAGTCCCATAGACGTGGCGCTAGTGTCTATGTCATTGCATAAAAATTCATTTAAAAAATGTAGTTCCACAATTTTCCGACGGACTTCAGTGGTGGCGTGGACTATTGATTTCTTTCGGTGGATTTTTCGCCTCTGGTACTTTGTAGGACTAATAACACATACACAAATATTGGAAGATGCAACGTTAATTTATGCTATTGGGTAGGCACAAAAATTTTATTTTATATTAAAATCTACTTAATTATGTTCTTCCTAAAGAGCACAGGTAAAAGATAAAAATATACTCGTATTTATTTCAGAACTGTGTACACATCAGTTCTTATTTAAAAGGTTTTTTTTAACCAAAGGCTCGACAGTCTACCCATGTCGGATATGCAATAGTATTACAAGACAAATAAATTACAAATAGATTAATAGATTACAAAAAAATTACAAATAACGTTTATAGTTAGTGCAACAATTCTGAGATCTGCATTCATGTGTCTTGGTATAAATAAGTATTAATGAGAGATCGGTAGAACCTGAGGAGTAGAAGAGTACAATTTTCATTTCACTGTCGTGAATATTTGCATGAAAACCAAGCTTGCATTTCTACCTACCCTCACCGAGCTCCCTAAAAAGTAACTTAGCATCGTCACCCAATCGATATAGTCTACTATTTAGTCTCAATTCCCAGGTCTATGACTTCTATTACCTATACAAAAGGGTCTCTATCCAGGCTTCTATGTAATACGCAGGGCCTAAGTACAGCCTAGGAACCAAGGTAATCATACAGTAACGTTTGCTTTGCCTGGATTTTGGGTATGTACCTACCTTACACCAAACAAAAGAGCTTTGTGTTCGAATATAGTTCCTTTTGTTAGCACATATTACATGTCTAGCCAGTCCGGTTTGCTAGAAATTATTCGGGAAAATAGGTTATAATTTCATAATCTGATAAGGTGGGTATCAGGTCGATATTAGTGTAGTTTCTCTGCCATTAGTAGCTTTTGAATGATGTCACGGAATCCGGTGGTGCTTATACTGAAAATATTACTCCTAAAGATCATTAAGTTATACCTACATAACTCCAATAATATTTAAGAAGGTACGTTTTTAACTAGTAATTTAATGTCAGAATATTGTGTGGAGGGATAGGGAGGACTTTGCGCTGCAATGTTACAATATAGGCTAGTTAGATAATTATCTGGATTATTACACTGGATAAACTTCTTGATCTAAATTAGGTAACAGATTATTAAAATAAAAATATAATATCCTAACTAAAACTATTAACAAACTAAAATCTGGCATCGAAAAGCTCCCCTCGGGTCGTGGGGTCCGAGTGTTCACGGTTTGTTCAACGAAATCTCCAAACGGCTGGTTGGCACTTCCCGTGACTAAGGGCTACCTTTTACCTTAGCCAGAGGCTTAGCATTGCCATTCAACGTGGCAATGCCGCCAGTCTCTTGGGTACATTACCAGTCGAGATCGATGAGCTGGAATTATGCGACGCTAGTTAGATTAGAATTTAATATCATGACATACTTAGAGAATAAAAAGTCTTTATTTTTGCTAGCCAGTTACTTGTACAGCCTATTCATCTGACAAGCGTTGTTATGGCAATAATACCTAATCAATCTGCAATCTGCCTAGCCTTTTCCCAACTATAATGGGGTCGGCTTCCAGTCTAACCGGATGCAGCTGAATACCAGTATTTTACATGGAGCGACTGCCTATCTGACAACCACAACCCAGTAACTGGGTAATACGATACCCCTTGGTAAGACTGGTTGTCCGATTTTCGGGCTTCTGACGACCCGTAACGACTATCAAAGATCCACGAATGACTGCCGGGACCAACGGCTTAATGTGCTTTCCGAGGCACGGAGGAGTGTCGGTATGTAAAGATGATCACCCATCCACAGACCAACCCCGGCAAGCGTAGCTTAACCTGATGGATCGACCCGTACGGCTGTTATTACTTAGCCACGAGCTCCTCTAATAATACCTATAATACCTAATATAATACATTAATTAATATCACAAAATACAGCGTATTTCAAAAATGTGTGGTCATATTTAAGGGTGTGATACAGACCGCTAAACTGACCAAATTTCTATATGGGACCAATATCGAAATCGCGAAAATATTATCAGTTTAATTTTAAGTATGAAAACTTTATCACCGTTTGCTGCTTAAACTTGCTTAACAATTAAGCAAGTTTAAGCAGCAAACGGTGATAAATGGAAGAAGTCACTGGCTCCTGAAATACAGGTACTCTAGCCTACCTAGCTAACCTAGCTCTGGAGCTCAAATTTTTTGGTAACCTGTTTATGGCAATAAAGAATGTATTATTATTTCTGACTGAAACACGCTGTATATCAAAATCCATGATGTTGATCTTCTTCGTCACATCGATGATTCCAAATTAAATGAGTTTGATGTTGATAATAAATTATGAGATTTCTTTAGAAATAAGCTTCATTTTTGTACGTATTTTTCTGTTCTTTTTTATTGTCTGTGTGTTAATTTTGATATCCTATAACTCTAGGGTATTAATGAGACCATGTCAAAGAAACAACTAGAACATACATTATAACTTACCACTAGACTCTCGATGTGTGTATCTAAGTTTAATTGATAAGCACGAGTAATTTCATTTTCATTCAAACCAATCATTCATATTTAAAGCTAAGAAAATGCCATTGCCATATTTTCTTTTTATGATCATAAATAATCGTGACTGTCTAATTATTTTGAATGAAAAATAAAATAAACATTCCAGTTAATTCTTTGATATGGTCTCATTCATACCCTAGAGTTATGGGCTATAAAAAAAAAAACACCTTGTTGTGTGTACATAAATGGTTAAATAATAAAATAAATAAATATGATTGAGTGAAATTCTCTTCGCCAATTTCTCCTCTACAAAAATTAAATAAATTTCATTTTTCGTAAGCCTTTATTTTCTCTCCTAGGTGTCAGATAATATCTTCTCTTTCAAATGAAGAGTTAAAAAGAAAATTGCGAACATTAAGTTGAACGTGAGCATTTTTCAAATGGACTGAAATTGGAAGAATTTTTCGATATATTTTTTACTAGAAAAATCTTGATGATTTATTCATTGGCTGAAATATAAAAATCCACTTTACTTGAACCTATGATAATTGTGAAGTGGACTTGATGCATTAAATTAGCAACTACTAGACAAAAGTCCTCTAAAATCGTTAAAATACCTACATTTTTTTATTTTTTAAGTTAGTATTCTTTGAAGTCATTAAATTGTGACTCCGGTGAAAACATTGTAAGACAAAAAGCATACTAATAGGTAGAATTGGTCATTAAGAACAAGGGTGTTTGTCCAATGCTCTTTTTTTAGGGTTCCGTAGCCAAATGGCAAAAAACGGAACCCTTATGGATTCGTCATGTCTGTCTGTCAGTCTGTCCGTCCGTATGTCACAGCTACTTTTTTCCGAAACTATAAGAACTATACTGTTGAAACTCGGTAAGTAGATGTCTGTGAACCGCATTAAGATTTTCACACAAAAATAGAAAAATACTATAAATTTTGGGGATCCCCATACTTAGAACTGAAACTCAACATTTTTTTTTCGACAAACCCATACATGTGGGGTATCTATAGATAGGTCTTCAAAAATGATATTGAGGTTTCTGATATATTTTTTTTTCTAAACTGAATAGTATGCGCGACAGACACTTCCAAAGTGGTAAAATGAGTCCCCGCCCCCTGTAACTTCTAAAATAAGAGAATGATAAAACTAAAAAAATATATGATGTGTAATGTACATTTAGTTTTATCAATTCTCAGGTAAACTTCCACCGAAAATTGGTTTGAACGAGATCTAGTACGTAGTTTTTTTTAATACGCCATAAATCGTAAACTATTATTAAAACATCTATCAAAGTTACAACGAACTACAAGAACTTTTATATTATGTTACTTGCTGCTACGGAACCCTTCATAGGCGAGTCCGACTCGCACTTGGCCGGTTTTTTTTTTGCTTGACATAATATATTTTCTCTGCAGAGGGACAAGTACAATAAGGGGTTTATTTATAAACTTTGCTTAAAGTTAAGTAATGATTAGCGACTGTTTAATCATACCATTTATAACCAGCTTAATAATCGAGGACTTATTGACAGTACCCAAATAGGATCAAAGCCCTAATTGCCCTTCATAGCTGTAACCCACCATATCTCGCAACACAGTCACACAAAACTGAACCCTCGCCAACCACATCTACACCCTCACTCACAACCATTCTCAATTCGCACAATCATGCATACACTTCATACGCCCACACACATATCATTTTAATCAATACACTTGGATTTTTCTGCTTATTTCTGCTCTTTGAAATTCTGTATTATTTTTAATTTATTAGATGTTATTGTTCCATGTACTTTTTCGATTTATCTGTTATTGTTATCTCTTGCTTATGTCTACAAAAATCATACCGAGGTGAGGGTCCTGGTGACCTGTAACACAGGTTTTATTCCTAAAACCTACTTCAGGCACCAGTCTCTCACAAAGGTGGGAAAAATTGTACAGTCTAAAGTTAGCATTATTTTTAAGACCACTTATTGTGAAGAGAGAATAAATTATATATTTATTTATTTTATTAATAAAGTACTAAAAATGTAGCCCGATACTAAATATCAGTTGAAATCTAAGCTACAGGAATGTCTTCCAAAACTAACTTATCGAAATATACCTCCGTATTGCGATAAGTTAGTTTCTGTTGGGAAATTTTGGAAAATATTTCCAAAATTTCCCAACAGAAACTAACTTAGTTAAGGTTTTTTATAAAAGAAAAATTATGATTGATATACTCTCGCATACACTCGCACACTCACTCATACTTCACTCACAGTCACACTCTCTCTTTCACAAACATAAACACACACATAAGTCCAGAAAACACACTAGAGACATACACAACTCTTTCATTCTGTGTTTTTTTTTTCTCGTATAATCTATTTTGTTTTTCTTTAACTTGCCCTAATGGATTATTGTGTATATTTTCTGTATACATATCACTTTGAAGGTTACACTGGCTTCTAAGATACAGGTACGTAAACCTAGTTTATAAGTTAGGGTTTTTCACTCTGGAGCACTAATGGACAAATAAAGATTTATTTTTTAAAGATTTATATATTGTTGACGTTTGAACATCACTTAAATTTAAGCAACGTTTATAAATAAACCCCTAAATGTTTTAATAAAATAGTTAAGGGTGCAGATGACCTTTCTACATTCAAACTCTCGCCTTTTTCCCATGGGCCATAAACTACAGAATGGCACAGAACGGCGGATTTTTAAACATACTCCTTACTCCTCGTCCACGTTCATACGCCATGTCATACACGCTCATGTCTCACTATTTTACTTTATATTCACAGAAATTTCTCGTATCAAAATACCTGAAAAGGCTATGAAAATGAGTCTGGCATATTACAACCAGTAATTAGTCGTTAAAGAGATGCAGGCCGCACTGATAGTAACGTTAATTTATATGCACAATTACTGTGGAGTCAAGTGACCTCATATTTTAATGGCTGCTACTCGTATTTATTACAATATGCAGGAATTTATTTTTAACCGAGTTAATGTCTGTTTTTAAAGTTTTTGTGAAAAACTTTACTTTTCAAACGCATAAAAACGTATTAGAAACACGTATTTCAATAGTTAAGGAACCCCCGGGAAAGGAAGCCATTGAAGGACATACTCCGAATATCGGGGGGATCTTGCTAATGATAAGATAACATTACGTCACGCCTGAAGTCCCCGAAAGGCCTATAGTAGCACCTCACTCACCCATTGGAAACCGCCAGTTATATTTTCAGAATTTTCTCATTTAGATAATATGGAAAGAGCTAGGACTGAGTGAATAAGATTCGATTCTTAACGAGAAGCTTAAAGAAAGAAAAATCTAAGAAGAATAACTAAACAAATTCAACAAGTACAGCTACTAACAAATATCCATTTCCATACAACAAAACAGAAACAACATTACAAGAAAATACGACAAAAATATGTCTCCACATCTCTATGCAAAGTTAGTAACCCGACAATATTGTACGCTCTACACATATCAAGCTATAATGACCAGTATAGGCAGACCTCTCACTGTATGGAAAGCCTATAAATATATAATATACAAATGAGCAATACTTGTATATAATAGGGTTTACGGGGGCGAAAAATTGATCTAGCTAGGTCTCATAGCTCGGTCGCCGAAAGTTTAGAACAAGATGGCTACCTTCAAATAATGACATGGCAGCATGAAATTAGTAAGTACCTAGTATCATGGCGACATGGAATTAGTATGAACTATCCTATAAATGAGTATTCTCTTTTTTCACCAAAGCAGAGCTCATTCACCCAGGTACTAATAAATAATACCAGCTTATTACTGTCCCGCTGCAGGGCAAAGCCTCTTCTCATACAGAGACGGCACGAGTATTGATAAACACGCTTGCTCAAGACGGATTGGCGATTTCAGAATTACATTAACTAATATTTATAAGTCCAGGTTTCCTCACAATGCCCACAGCAGGTGTAAAAAGTCGCTGAACGAAGCCGAAAGTCGCTGAATGAAGCCGAAAGTCGCTTGCTTTTTTCGTCAATGTGATATTTTTTTTTGTACTGCATCATACGTGGGAACTTTCTACATACATAAACTCACGCCTTCTTCCCACGGGGGTAGGCAGAAACTACAGAATGCCACCTGCTACGATCCTTACATACTCCTTTTGCCTCGTTTACGTTCATACATCTGGAACTTTCTGTTTACTGATATATTGAAGAAGCACTAAATTCTGGGTCGTTTTGTTTTTCAGAAAGGTAGTTTTAAATGTAAACTTAACTTTAAACACCACAACCGTTGTATGCACCGTTATACACAATATTTAGTGTGCGTTACATTACGCACTGCGGTAAATAGTGATTTCTCACACCAAAAATAAAAGTCGTTTTCCAGCAATTATTTTTTAACCCCTGACGCAAAAAGGGGGTGTTAAAAGTTTGATCGCTATGTGTGTGTGTCTGTCTGTGGCACCGTAGCTCTTAAGTGGGTGAAGCGATTTTAATGTGTTTTTTTTTATTTGAACGCTGTTTTTCTAGCGATGGTTCTTAGACATGTATTATCAAAATCAGTTTAGCCGTTGTATTAGCTGTGGTAGACATATTAGACTCATAATGGGTATTTACTTTCAAACATGTGTGTGACGTAAAATTTGACACACCCATGTATACTATACACTATACTATAGTTATATAACTATGCAAGATTATGGAATTCTTGGTCAGATGCTGCAGCCAGGATATCCAGGACGCTAGTACACTCTTGAAAAAATAAATAGCAGATATGTCGTGTTTGGATTTGTTTTGATCAGTATTTAATTCTACATACAATGCAATAGTGGCAACGTGGCGAGCTGATGCTGCAGCCAGGACATCGAGCACCCTAGTACACTCTTGGAAAAATATAGCAGTTTTGACTTTTCTTGGTTTAAATAGCTATCACTACAATTTTACTTAGTTTGAATACAGAATCCGTAAATTCCTTTCTGATGAGTCTTTTTACTCCCTGTAAAGGCGAGGTCAGCTTACAATGGTTTTAACAGCGTGATAAGTCTCCTTGTGTACGGCCATTCCGAACTCCGTGTTTGCTGTAACAAGGTTACTCTACCTGTCTTATGTCCCGATATATTATGTTTATAGAGACTACAAATAAAACAAAAGTTGTGCCGTAAGTTTCGAAGTATGTGGAGCACTTTGTTGATATCGAGTTTGGGTAGAGTAGGAAGTAGATAGGACATTATATTGTAGGTATGCTTGTGTATTTTATTTCCACTAACGCTTTGCTCGGGGCTCGCTTTCGGGAAACTACACAACATCTTCTCGTCCAACATACCTCAGTGTCTAAAGACGAAAGTCTACAACCAGTGTGTGTTACCAGTGATAACATACGGAACTGAAACGTGGCCTCTCACTATGGGCCTCATAAGAAAGCTCAAGGTCACTCAGCGCGCTATGGAAAGGGCTATGCTCGGTGTTTCTTTGCCAGATCGAATCAGAAATGAGGAGATCCACAAACGAACTAAAGTCGCTGACATAGCCCAACGGATTAGCAAGCTGAAGTGGCAGTGGGCGGGGCACATAGCGCGCAGAACTGACGGCCGATGGGGCAGAAAGGTTCTGGAATGGAGGCCACGTACCGGCAAGCGCAGCGTAGGACGTCCACCCACAAGGTGGACAGACGACCTAATAAAGGTCGCAGGAAGCCGCTGGATGCAGGTCGCTTCGAACCGGCCGATTTGGAAATCATTGGGGGAGGCCTATGTTCAGCAGTGGACGTCCTATGGTTGAAATGATGAACGCTTTGTTCTCGACTTCGTTCGCGTGGATTTCTGATTTTCCTATTGAAACCTCAACAGCCCTCTTCTACCCTTTACGGTTTGTCTCGTAATGACTTACCACCTACTCATATCATGTTACAAAATACTTCACTGTTGGTGACACCTGAGGGAGGAGAATGTCTTCCTTTTTCGGAACATATTCTTGTTTTTGGGGTGCCAAACGGAGCCCTCTTACTAAGCCTCCCCTGTCCGTCCATTTGTCTGTCAGTGGTGACAATTTTCACAAATTGGGCTGTACCTCATGAGATACAGCCCAATTTGTGAAAATTGTGGTAATTTTCACAAATTGTGTATACATATTATATTTCTATCGCCGCTATAACAATAAATATTAAAAACAAAATTAAATAAAAAAAATATTATTTAAAATAAAATAAAATTTAATAATAAATAATGAAAGGGAGTCCCCTTCAATGTAAGTGTTGCCCATACAAGAAACGTGTACTTTTAACAAAATTATTTTAAATAATAGTGTTAAGTAGTGTTAAAGGTAACGTAAAGGACAACGCTTCGTGGGCGAGTCTGACTCGCACTTTGCCGATTTTTTTCTTTTTATTTAATTTTTTTCGTAGTCGAGTATTTTTTTATTATTGGCTTTTTATTTTTTATTTTATTCGTCTACTACGTACAGCATTTCAGACTAAGGGAGAGAGAAAGCTGTCGTATTTTTCCCCTCAAAAACTCAGTCATACATAATACAGAAGATATTTACATTTACCCCGTCATAGCCAAATCTCTTCCCCTCTTAACACTCCCGTCGCCAAGGCGTCTCTAGTTAGCCAAGAATTTAGTGTTAGTCTATATCGTGTTTGCTGAGATGAACTAGTTATCCGAGCCATCGCATTAAATAATTACGTCCCACCGATCAAATCAGCTTACCTACAAATTCTCGGGGAATATGTAGTCATGTAGGTAAGTAATTAACTTCGGCAGTTATGTAAACTGAGCTCAAATCCAGACTTCGGGATGCTACTGAGAAATTCCAGATAAGATTTTGTACAACCTGAGAACGGGACTAATATTGCCATTATTATATATTACTAGCAACAGCTAATAGTAGCAGTAGGCAACAGCCCGTGGCTTCACCCGCATCGACCCTAGATAGACACCTAGATAGACAGACAGACAACTTTTTTTAAATTGTTTTTTTTTTGTTGTATAAGTTGTCGTAAGTATAGTTTCATAAGCATTTAGTAAAAAGCTGTTATTTTGACATTAAATACACTTAAATATTTATTTTTAGAGAAATAAACGTAGGTAGGTAGCTTAAGTTGCTCCTATTAACTTCAGCTATCTGCCAGTGAAAGCCCCGTCAAAATCAGTTCAGCTGTTTCGGAGATTAGCCGGAACAAACAGACAAAAAAAATAAAAATTGTTTTTTTTGTTATAAGTACCGTACCTATATACTATATGAGGAAACCGGCATATCCTAGAACCAAAAATTCGAAGACATGTGACATCTACCAATCCGCACTGGGCACGCGTGGTGGATTATAGCCCACTCCCTCTCATTGAGAGGAGGCCGTGTCCGTGCAGTGGGAACGTTATAGGCTGATGATGATGATGATGACCTATATACTTTCTTAATATGCATTTAGTAAAAAGCTGTAATTGCATTATAAACAGATACTTCAATTGGATTTATTTGTATGTATATATTTATCAAATTAATGAAATTCCTATGTTTGAAAGCGCTCGTAGCCCCGTTAAAATGTTTTTTTTAAATTATAATTGTTATATTATTATACTTACACATGAGACTGGATTAATTGGTCGATTTATTATCAGCTTTGGTTAATAAAATAATAAAGCGGAAACGGCATGAATTTATCTCTGGGCTCAGTCCGTGGCATTAAATATTTGATTGTGTGTGGTTATTTATTCAATGATGTTACATCCTATATACAGGGTGATTGGAAGCTGGGTGCAAAGATTTAATGCGAAGATAGGACATACAATTTAGAACCATTTAAGCCATGGTTGTCTTAGATGAAGTCTTACCATTTTTTTTTTAACCTAATTTTTATGTTTTTTTTTCGAATATTCCCAAAATTTTAACTAAACTGCTTGTTATTGGCCAAATTAAATGATAAATGAATAAATTTTTATTTTATTTAATTAAAGTAATGAGTAAGCAATCTAGAAAAACAAGTTTTAGGCTTCTTTGTCGTTAGAAATTTTGTTTAAGTACAGACATTAAGTTCACAAAAAAAAATTAAAATTCATAAATACTTTTTGTAAACCTTATAACCTTAAAAAAAATAGTAAGACTTCGTCTAAGATAACCATGGCTTAAATGGTTCTAAATTGTCTGAACTATCTTCGCCTTAAAGCTTTGCACCCAGCTTCCAATCACCCTGTATATTAACGTGATTAAGTGTCGCGTATTAATTGAGCAATATTTGTACATATAAATATAGGTATATATAACGGAGGAGGGTATGAGACTCTTTTGTTATTATCAGCCATATTTTAACTACTGTGGGTAGTGTTGGTTATTGCGCAATAGAAAAACCGAAAGCAGTTCAGATCACAATATAATTTACGATCAAATTATTCACACACTGTAGGTACACGACACAACTATTCAGAATGCACGACAGTTTCAAAACGTGTTCACTGCTTGACCGCCACCGATGTCTGCTTAGATCCGGCTGGTCCGAGAGTTATGTTGTAGACTTTTTCGAGCGCCGCTAGGTAAAGCGGGCGTCCCGATTAGTCAACTCAGTAACATATTTTCGACATATATATATATAGGTATTTGTAATCACGTTCTCGAAAAAGGCACTAAAGATTTCGATTAAAGTTGCAATATAGGGGTTTACGGGGGCGAAAAATCGATCTAGCTAGGTTTAATTTCTGGGAAAATTGGTTTTCTCTATTTTCACAGCTTCAGGAATGTGATAGAATGTTGGTATACCTGGATGATATTTTTATCTATTTTCGCCCGAGCGGTGCTCGGTCGAACAGGTACTATGTATAAAGATTTATTGGGGCAGCGATTATTTTGAAGTCACAGTAATGTAATGAATATTTTAAGTAACTAAGTAGATATAGGTACCCAAGGCATTGTCTTAGTCTAACTTAAGATTCGATCGGTGAGCGGTTTTAGCAAGGTTTGAAATATTTATTTGGCCTACAAGTCTTAATTTCAGATATATAGGTGAAGATTTGTGTTTGTAAACGGCTCACTAAACATCGAAATTTCTCGTAATTTTATTATTTATGTACACTCAGAAAAATAGATACAGATAAGACATAATCATAATTATGAGTACAAAGGTACTGCTTATTTCTTAAGAAATTTCTTCCAGCAGACCTGCGACGGGGGCTGCGGGGTTTCTATCTGAGGAGGCTTGTAATTACTGTGATTATGGATTTCACAGGTGTTTTTATCTATAAAAGTTTTTAAGATAAAAATGGATCAGGGATTCGCTTTGTTTTCAAACATTTATTATGCCAATAAATAAAGTATTATTTGGATTATTTTATACATTTTTATATATATTTATAAAAAACATTAAAATATATACTTATAAAAAGAGTGGTATCGGTATCGGGAGCATTTAAAAAAAAAACTTCATAAGAAATATGTATTAGTCGACTTTCTTCCTTAAAAAATCCAAACACTATAATCATCCAAAGTAATAAAAAAGTTAAAAAAAACATTCTTTCGATAACAAAATAGGTACAAAACATGCTCCAACAAATACTTAATCTTTGTCGCTAAAGGCAAAGAAGAAGTAAACAAGTTTCTTCGTTTATCAGCTAATCTATCGGTAAACAGGCCCTGGCCGGGAGGCTGTATTAATAATATATTCTAACTAATTGCAAAGTTGTCAATCTTCCGGCACTGAATAAGTTAAATGTTTTGCAGGAATTAATGTACCGTGAAATATGCCAACATTGCGGGCCCAAGGGAAACTTTTATAAGCATATCTTTGATGTGCAAATATCTTAATATTATGGGAATATTGATTGACTTAGGTATAAAATAGGTTATATGTATGGCAATACTGACTATCGTGTTTGTTGCTAACTTCGCTTAGTAGCTTTATGGCACTCGTCGAATGGAAAGCGTGTTTTTGCGGGAAAATTTTATTGCAGGGTAACATTTTTTCATTCAGGATTTCATTTTTGGTTGTCTAGAAGAGATCGCAGTAAGCGTTATGGCCACGCATTGTATATTTTATAGTGTATTACCTTATATATATATAAATAAGTAATAAATTTATTTGTTAGAATATAATTTTTACATATAATAATTATGATGTCCATGATATTCTGCTGTTTCCAGCGTATTATGTATTAGAACAATATATTAAACTTAAACCATGCAATTTCAAGAATAAGGAAAACGTTTACTACTATCAAATACAATGTCAGGGGTTATATCTATTTGGGGTGCTTGGACAGGAAACCTCCCCGTGTGCCTGTGGGCTGGAATTCCCTTCGGACGCGTCCGGGGGGAAGGCCAGTCTTCAGGACGGTGCACCCTGGGATGCGGGCAATGTCTCCCCATTAGGTACTGTGTGCCTAAGGGGTCTCGTTGTCTGCATGCCAATATCCTGTCGGAGGAACGCTCTAACGTGTACTCGGAGAGAGCACACGTTGAGCAGCGTTCGAGTACGGGCCCGGCGTGCACTAACACTGCCGTCGGGCAGGCAGGAGGAAGCCTTCTGCCACCGTTGGTCTCGTAGCCCCGAAGAGTGTCAAGGTCATGTCTCTGGCACTTGACGGGGGTCGAGGGTCTTGGCTTAACCGCCCGGACCGCGAGGAAGAAATCCTCTATAAAAAATTACCCCAAACCTCCAAGCGGCGGCGCACCGTGAGGGAGGTTGTAAGCTTGACTAATGGGTAGCTATTTGATAATTAGTCGCTAGTGCGAACCGCATTTTTTGAGTCAATAAAATATGTTAAATACTCGTGGGAACAAATATGGAAATTTCTAATCAAACAAAAAACCAAGGAGAGGGGAGTGATGCGGGGTCGGAGTCCGACGTTGCGTCTGGCGCGATGAGCTCGGGTCAGAGCTCAGAGCGCGAAGTGGTGGTGGGAGCGACCGTGAGGAACCAAAAGTTCCTCCGGAAGCGCCCTAAACCGGGGGATGGCCAGGGGTCGTCCGCCGAAGAGGGGGTCTCGGGCCAAGGCCACAGGAGGAAGATCCACTCCAGTCGGCGGGGTGCGGCCCGGGGAAAAGGTGTGGGAAGAGGGCTCACCACAAAGGAGGCCGGCAAGCCGAGCCGGGCCAGCCCAGCCACGCTGGAGAAGCCCTCTACCGAAGAGGAAAGCAACCCTGTAGGGACGAGCACCGTGGCGGCCCCTACAGATTCGGCAGGCGGTGAGCCGGATGCCGCTGGTGGCTCCAAATCGGAGCAAGCGGCCAGGTTTGCGGAAGCTGTGGCTGCCGCTATCAAGGGTTTGGCCTTGAAGAGGACTCAGTCCTCTAAAGACAAGGCCATACCCGCGGTCATGGCCTCTATTTTGGCGGCAGCGGAGGCCTATCACCTCAGACCTCCGTCGGACCGCATGTCCGAGACGCGGGCGGAGGTCGCCCGCTTGACAGCCGCCATGGAGCTTCTCCGAAAGGAGAACGAGGAGCTCCGAGCGGACCTGGCCGGGCTCCGAAGAGCCGGCCCTTGTGAGGTGCCGCAGGGGAGGGAGCAGCATGGGCAGGGACAGCCCGTGCCTGCGGAGGACCGGGTTTTGACCCTGGTGAGGCAGGAGATGGCTTCTTTGCGGTCTCGTTTCTCCGCGTTAGAAGCCATCGTCCTGCGCCCTCCTCTAGCGGCAAGCGGGCCGGCCTCTGTCCAACAGAAGATGGCGTCGTATGCCACCACTGCAGCTGCCTCGGCCAAACCAGGCTCATCGGGGCAGAAAAAGGGTGGGGCGGCTACACAGGCGACGAAGGCCCCGGCCGCGGCGGCGAAGGCCCCGGCGGCTGCGGCGGCAAAGGCCCCGGCCCAAGCAGTGAAACGGCCGCCCCCGCCTCCTCTTAATTCTACTCCGGCTGACGCTGAATGGCAAGTAGCCGGAGAGAAGAGGAAGGCGGCTAAGGCAAAAAGGGCGGCTAAAAACAAAGAGAGGAGGCAGCGGCGCAAGGAACGAAGCGTCGCGGCTAGGCTCCGCGCCCCGAAGTCCGCAGCTGTAGTTATAACGCTACAGCCAGAGGCGGAGAAGAAGAGCGTGTCCTACCGCGACGTGCTCGCCAAGGTGGCGGCGGGGGTGGATCTAAAGGAGATCGGCGCCGCTGATGGCATCCGGGTGAGAGTCACTGCGACTGAGGCCCGGATGCTGGAGGTCCCCGGTGCGGCTAGCGGCCCGGCCGCTGACGCTCTGGCCGAAAGGCTTAGGGCGTCCTTAAATGCGGACGAGGCCCGAGTGTCCAGGCCCACCAAATGCGCTGACATGCGTATTCAGGGCTTGGACGACTCTGTGACGGAGGGACAGGTGGTGGCCGCTGTCGTTAGGACTGGGGGGTGCTCTGCCGAGCAGGTTAGGGCAGGCGCCATCCGTCCTGACTTCACGGGGATGCGAGCCGTTACGGTGAGCTGCCCCGTGTCGGCGGCCAAGAAAATTGCCGGGGAGGGCCAAAGGTTATTGGTGGGCTGGGTGTCCGCGCAGGTCAAACTGCTGGAACCCAGACCTCTGAGGTGCTACCGCTGCCATGTGGGCAACCACGTGGGAGCTAAATGCACCTCGGAGGTGGACCGCAGCGGTCACTGCTACCGCTGTGGTCAGCCCGGTCACAAGGCCGGCTCCTGCGAAGCCACGCCGCATTGCGTCGTATGTGCGGCGGCTGGCAAGCCAGCCGGCCACCGGATTGGGAGCAAGGCCTGCGCTCCACCCACCAAGGCTAGAGGCAAGCCACCTGCCACCGCCGTCACAGCCGCAACCGCCGCCACCACCGCCGTTGCCGCCTCCACAGCCGTCGTCGCCGCCGCAGCCGCCGCGGCAGGGCCCTCACAGGGGGCTAAGGAGGGGGCTGACATGGAGTGCCAATATGGCCCCATTTCGCCTCCTCCAGGCGAACATCAACCACTGCGCCGCAGCTCAGCATCTGTTGCTCCAGAGCATGGCGCAGTGGTCGATTAACATCGCCGTGGTCGCTGAGCCGTACTTTGTCCCGCCCAGGGATGACTGGGTGGAGGACCTTAGCGGCTCAGTGGCCCTAATTTCGTCGGCCGCCACCGGTACCCCGTCCCTCGAGGCTGTTAAGAGAGGACGGGGTTGCGTTGCAGCACGGTTTGGGGAGATTGTCGTGGTAGGGACATACTTCTCCCCGAACCGAACTCTCGCCGAGTTCCACAACTCCCTTGCGGAGTTGAGAGTCGTCGTCGTCGGGTTCTGTTCCCTGCCCGTGTTCGTCCTCGGGGACTTCAATGCCAAGAATGTGGCTTGGGGTTCCCGGTATACGGATACACGGGGCAGAATGGTGGAAGACTGGGCGCTGGAGACAGGCCTGGTCGTCCTTAACCGGGGTTCTGTCCCCACGTGTGTGCGGATGCGGGGTGAATCAGTGGTGGACATCTCGTTCGCCAGCCCCGCTCTGTCGCCGCGTGTCATTGACTGGCGCGTCATGGAGGGGGTGGAGACGTATTCCGATCACCGGTACATCCGGTTTGACGTCTCCGCCCAGACCTCGAACGCGCCGGTCCGACAGGCCCCGAGTGGTCCGCGGTGGGCGCTGAAGCAGCTGGACCGGGAGCTCCTCCTGGAAGCCTCGATCGTGCAGGCCTGGGTGTCATCACCGGACAGGCCTGCCGACATCAACGACGAGGCGGAGTGGTTCCGGGAGGCCATGTCCGAGATATGCGACGTGGCAATGCCCCGGGTCCAGCCCGGACGTGCTTCGCGCCAGGTGTACTGGTGGTCGCGTCAGCTGACGACACTGCGCAATGCGTGCGTTGCTGCGCGACGCCGGTACACTAGGCACCGCAGGCTCCGTATTCGACCTCCGGATACGGAAGCCATTCAGGCGGAGCTGTACGAGGGGTACAGAGCGGCGAAGACCACCCTCTAAGCGGAGATCCTGCGGGCCAGGGCACTGGCCCGCGGGGAGTCGCTGGAGACTCTGAACAGAGACCCGTGGGGACGCCCATATAAAATGGTGCGGGAGAAACTCCGCCCATGGGCTCCCCTGCTGACACAGAGTCTCCGGCCGCAGCTTGTGGGGGACGTGGTGAGCGCTCTGTTCCCTTCGAGAGGGGAACACGCCTCCCCGCCCATGGCTCCGCCTACTGCGGTGCCTGATGCGGACCACACCGCCGACGACGACGACGATGCTCTGGAGGTGACCGAGGTAGAGATGAGGGTGGCGGTACGTAGGCTGAATGCCAGAAATACCGCCCCAGGACCCGACGGCTTACCTGGGAAAGCCTGGGTCCTGGCCTCAGAGGCTCTCGGGCCTCGACTAAGGGGGCTCCTAAGCGCATGCTTGGAGAGGAGCCAGTTCCCGCTTCGTTGAAAGACGGGGAAACTGGTCCTCATCAAAAAGCCGGGGCGCCCTGCGGACTCTCCGTCCGCTTACCGGCCCATCGTGCTGCTCGACGAGGTGGGCAAGCTCTTTGAAAGAGTCATTGCAGACCGCCTCGTCGGGCGGCTGGTGCGGGTGGGGCCGGATTTGGCGGAGAGCCAGTTTGGTTTCCGCAGGGGGCGCTCCACGGTGGACGCCATCATGCGCGTGCGAGCCCTCACGACGGGGGATGCGGTGGCTCGGGGTGGGGTCGTCTTGGCGGTGTCTCTAGACATCGCCAACGCCTTCAATACCCTGCCCTGGAGTTGCATCAGGGAGGCACTCCGGTATCACCGGATGCCGACCTACCTCTGTCGTGTGGTCGAGGCCTATCTGGCAGACAGGGCCATCATCTACCCCGGTCACCAGGGAGAGTGGAACCGGCGAGAGATGTCGTGCGGTGTCCCACAGGGATCGGTCCTGGGGCCGCATCTGTGGGACATCGGATACGACTGGGTGCTGCGCGCCGACCTCCCCAATGGCGTCAGCGTCGTTTGTTACGCTGACGACACGTTGGTCCTGGCGCAGGGGAGGTCGCACCAGGCGGCGGTCGAACTAGCGACACACGGGGTTGCGACAATCGTGGCCAGAATCCGGCAGTTGGGACTCGAGGTGGCCTTGCACAAGTCCGAGGCCATGTGTTTTCATGGTCCTCGGAATGCGCCACCGTCGGGTTCCCAAATAACGGTAGGAGGGGTTCACATCGGCGTCGAGTCGACGATGAATTACTTGGGACTCGTCCTCGACAGTCGGTGGAACTTCGTGGAGCATTTCCGACGTTTGGCTCCCAGACTGGACCGGGCCGGGGCTGCCTTGAAGCGGCTCCTGCCCAATCTAGGGGATCCAAACGCCTCCTGCCGGAGGCTATACGCGGGGATCGTGCGGTCCATGGCCCTGTACGGGGCACCGGTGTGGGCGCATTCGTTGAGGCGGCGGCCTGCCCGCCGGTTGAACGCGTCCCAGAGGGTCATGGCCACCCGGCTGGTCCGGGGATACCGCACGGTCTCCGGTGAGGCGGCGAGCCTCCTTGCCGGATTGCCGCCATGGGATCTGGAGGCAAAAGTCCTCGCGCATATTTGGGAGTGGCGCGAGGAGGCGAAACGCCGGGGCTTGACTCCGATGCCACGAGAAATCGCGGCACAGCGGACAGAGCTCCAACGGGATCTCATGGCAGCATGGAGAGTGCGATTGTCGCAACCCAGTGCTGGGCACGCCACTATTGCGGCGATAAGCCCCTCTTTGAGGAGTGGCTGGAGAGGCGCCACGGCGTCCTCACCTTCCGCCTGACGCAGGTCCTCACCGGACACGGCTGTTTCGGGAGGTACCTGTTTCGGATAAGGCGGGACGAAACGCCCGGGTGTCATCACTGCGTGGATCGCCCGGAGGACACGGTGGAGCATACGGTGAAGGTATGCCCGGCTTGGGCAGAGCACCGCCGTGTCCTCGTGGAGGCGATCGGTGGCGGGGATCTCTCGCGTCCGGCCCTGGTCCAGGCCATGGTACGGAGCGAGAGGGCATGGGAGGCCGTCACCTCCTTCTGCGAAGCAGTAATGCTCGCGAAGGAGGAGGCGGAGCGCGTGAGGGAGAGGCAAATTTCGCGCCCTCACGCCCCTAGCCGCCGCAGGAGGAGACGCCCCGGGCGTCGGGAATCGATCGCGGATTCCCGGCTACCGTAGGCGCGGGCTTGCGGACGGTGAGCAATGGGTAGCTCGCCGTCCGGTAAGGACCAAGCCCGGGTCGACGGCGCGTTGTGTTCCACGCGCGCCTCAAAGAGATGTCAGCGAGTGAAGGGGTCCGATGAGACCATTGCCTGCCGGGGTTGCGGGAAAGTCCGAAAGGGATACCGTGGCCCCCTGGCATTGCACAGGCAAGAGAAGGAACACGGGTGGGTTTTAGTCAGTAAGAGTCTGACACGCCCTCCCGTTCCACCCAGAGCGGGAGGAGTCATTTGATGATTTCCCACCCAAAAAAAAAAAAAAAAAGGGGTTATATCTATTTATTATATAAAAGCGAAAGGTCACTCACTCACTCATTCATCACGAAATATCGAAAACCGCTTGACGTATAAAGATGAATTTTGGCAGGGAGGTAGTTTATAGTTAGTAGACGTCCGCTAAGAACGGATTTTTGGGAATTCGACCTTTAAGGGGGAGAAAAAGGGGGATTTTATTTGTATGAAAAATCTTATTCCTTGTTTTAATAAACTTGAAACTTGGCACGAATACTTATGTATAAAAATTATAAACATTGCCATTTTTAGTTTTTCTAAACTACCCCCTATAGGAGGATTGGGGGTTGTCAAAGTTTGTATGGAAGAATTTTAACGTGCGGTCTGATTAACTCGAAACTCACGTATTTATACTAAAAACTGAAAATAAATAAAAACGTATATCAGGGTTTTTTGAAAATTTAACCATAACGGGGGAAAAGGGGTATTCATTTTTACAGCGGAGGATTTTACTGTGCGGCTTGATTACCTTGAAAATTGGTATAAATAATCTATAAGTCAAATAATAGAAACGTTACAATAGACTTTTCAAAAAATATTATCACGATCTATGCTATGGGGGATGAACAATATTGCATTATGTTCGTATTCTTCTATACGACTAGTTAACCGCAAATTGAAAAAAGGCTAGCCAAAAGGTTAGAATATCGCAGATAGTTACGGATTTAACCTTTTAAAAGATACTCGTCACGCTATTAGCTTTATGGATCTAAGCAGTCAATCATAACACTATGTCCAGAGTGGATTTTGAGATAAGGCAATAAGGGCACGTACATTAACCGTTGTCGCTAAAAGAAAACAGTCTTAGGAGACTGTCCTTAACTTTTTGAAACATGTTGATCTGCATTCACAGATTTTGTAAAAAAAACATCATTTCATCCATAGGACGTCCACTGCTGAACATAGGCCATAGGCCCCAATGATTTCCAAATTGGCCGGTTGGAAGCGACCTGCATCCAGCGGCTTCCTGCGACCTTTATTAGGTCGTCTGTCCACCTTGTGGGTGGACGTCCTACGCTGCGCTTGCCGGTACGTGGCCTCCATTCCAGAACATTTCTGCCCCATCGGCCGTCAGTTCTGCTGCCACTTCCTCTTGCTAATCCGTAAAAAAAATTACAGTCAGCAATAAAATGGCCAATTTTCACAAAAGCTTTTTTGATGCCAGTCAAACTCAAACTCAAACTCAAAGCATTTATTTTAATTAAACCATTTACTGGCATTTTTGAATTGTCAAGGGGTCGGTCAGTCAAAATATATGAAGCTAGTTGCCCATTCCAAAGGGTAGTAGGTAGGGTAGGGTAGGTAGGCTATGGAGAAGAACGGGCAAGAAACTCCACAGACACTCTTTTAAATAAAAAAATTGATACAAAATATTGGTTACATCATTCATTTTGAAATTATGCATGTGAGAACAATGTAGCAAGACATGCACGTTCGTAAAAGCGTCCGTAATAAAAAGAATAAAATAAAGAATCATTCAAAAACTTAAAATAAGCCATGGCAGCTAAGAGATGACCAGTCCCAACTGACGGCGCCCGTTCACGAACATGACGCATGGATCAGCACCATTTAGCTCAACCATTTTGAAGGGAGCTAAATGATCCAACACTCGCGCCACCATCAGCGAGACATTTGAGTGAGAATGACATACTCACAGCCCCCAGGGCACATTCAAGTCAATGAAATACTACATATTACCCGGTAAATGGTAGCTCTTTAGTACATAGTACTCACACCTGTGCTATGCAATTATATAATACATAGGAAATTGAGTTTATACAATACAAAGATGGTCTTACAATCTTCAGCAGCTCCAACAGTATTTTCAAAATGTTAATCAGTGTGTATGTCAATTAGTTGTGGAGCAGGACCAGCAATGAACCAAGCATTTTTATCAGACATGTAATCCCCCAACTTATAATATGCCTGCCTACATAGTGTGTGTTTTATACAAGATTTGAATTTAATTTTCGTCTCATTAAGTTGAAGTATGTGGGGAGGAATTTTATTGTAACATTTTAAACAGTACCCCATGAAAGATGAGTCTACCTTAGCCAGTCTGAAACCTGGTTGTACTAATAGGTCCCTATTTCTTGTACTATAATTATGTCTATCACCTCTTTTACTAAAAAGATGTAAATTTTTTCTTACGTACATGATGTTTGCATAGATATATTGACAAGGTACCGTCATGATGTTGATATCCTTAAACAGTTCCCTAAGAGAGTCACGCCTGCGGAGATAATAAATGGCTCTGATCGCTCTTTTCTGCAGAATAAAAATAGACTCGATGTCTGCAGCCCGTCCACAAAGTAAAATACCGTAAGACATGATACTGTGAAAATAACTGAAATAGACTAGCCTCGTGGTATCTACATCAGTAAATTGACGGATTTTTCTGACAGCATATGCTGCTGAACTTAGCCGTCCTGCAAGAGATGTTAAATGAGGACCCCATTGTAGCCTTGAGTCGAGCGTGATCCCCAGGATAACAGTTTTATCGACAAATTCTATTTTCTCTTGATTCAATACTATCTCAAAATTACTACTTTTGACATTTGATAAATAAAATTTTATGCACTTCGTTTTTTTTCCATTTAATACTAAATTATTAGCAGTGAACCAATTTTGGACCTGCAGTAGGGCGTTATTTACGTCGTCAACATTTGTAGCGCGTCTATCTACCTTAAAAATTAAGGAAGTATCGTCAGCAAATAACACCATTTGTGGTTGATTTTTAAATAAATGGAGTAGATCATTAATATACACTAAAAAGAGGAATGGATCCAATATCGAGCCTTGTGGCACACCCATTTTTCCTTTTAAACCTAGTGAATTGATACAGTTTATTTGAACTTGCTGTTGTCTATCATTTAAATAAGATTTTACTAAATTGAGTGCAAGTTTTCCAAATGCGTAATGCTCAAGTTTCAAAAGTAAGGTTTCGTGATCGACGCAATCAAACGCCTTAGAGAGGTCACAAAAAATTCCTACTGCTTCTTGAGCCTCTTCCCACGTGTTAAAATGTGTCTTAATAAGGTAACACCTGCGTCAGTGGTACAACGTCCTCTGGTGAAACCATACTGTTGGTCGTGGAAGATTTCATTTTTGTTAAAATGATTGAGCATTTGATTAAGCATTACCTTTTCAAAAACTTTGCTAAAAACCGGCAACACGGATACGGGTCTATAATTATTGGTGTCTTTACTGTCCCCGGATTTGAAAATCGAACAAATGTTGAATTCAATGTTGAATAATAGTAAATTTAGCAATACTAACACGATGAAGGAAAATACTTCGTATAGTATAATAGTCTCCATAGAAAAATCGTATTAAAATTGTAATAAACATAACAAAACTTAACTTTGATTCCTTGTTCAAAACACATTTTTTGTCGCTGATCCAACGGTTTTGGCAAGAGTTCCTCAACATTTACCTAGCCCTTTTCAAACTATGTTGTAATCGGTTTCCAGTCTGGTACTGGATGCAGCTGAATACCAGTATTTTACATGAAGAGTCTGCCTATCTGACCTCCGCAACTCAGTTACTGGGTGACACGATACCCCTTAGCAAGACTGGTTGTCAGACTTTCGGGTGTCTGACTACTCGTAACGTCTGTCAAAGATCTACGAATGACGATGGCAAGACGTATGTATCAGATTTAAATAAAATCCACCTTTTATTCTACTATATCTTACCCAAAGTAGGATGTAACATAACCTGTTAATTCTCTCCACCGCGGCCTAGCAACAGGAGGATAACTACAGCGTATGAAGGGTTAACCATCAAATATTCAGTGGCCGGCCGTACGGTGGATGGTCACTTTTCATCCAGTTACATTACCCGGGTAATCGTACTGGTTATTGACTGCGAATTTTTTGGTAAAAATGTGCGGTTTTTTTTTCTTCTAGATCACAACGTGTATCTGATTCAAAGAACTTATGAAAATACTAGGTATTAAATAAATTCTCTAAAAATTAAATGTTATTTACATCTAATTTTGTAACTATATTTTATAAAATGTTATTTAAGTAATTACGATTTTTTTTAAATATTCGTTTAACCATTTTATATTACGTATTCAAAGTGTATAATTTGTGGCGATGGTAATTTTTTAACGCCATATTATTTGCGTTTTTACTAGACTAAGTCACCACCGACTTAAAATACCATAAAGAGTGTTAAATGATCGAGAGACGTGATCCTTATACACTGGTGTTAAATGATTTACCAAAGCTAACCAAATATAGTAAAAGCTGTCTAGCAATGTGTGTGCGTACTTACAAAAAAATACCAAACAATCTCAAACTATTAAATGTAAGATTATTTAAAAACAAATTATACAAATGGCTAAATGAATGTAGCTTTTATAGTTTGAAAGAATTTATGGATAAAAAAGATTGACATTATATACTCACATTAATGTACTTAATTATAATTACCCTGTAACATTAAAATTTTGCATGCTTTGTTTTATCTTAGCTAAACATGTTTGTGCCACTCTGACCTATGTAACACCATTGTATACCATGTATTACGCAAATAAATTATTTTACTATTTAAAGAAAAGCGTCTACACTAATAAACACCGCGAGCCCGCCTTTTACTTAAACCGACAGGTAACGGGTGACAGGCGATAATCCGACAATTTTACAAGTATTTTTCGTACATTTTCTGCTTTATTAAATTATACCTATCGTAAAAATGTATCAATTTTTAGAGTTCCTTACCTCAAAGGGAAAAAACGGAACCCTTATAGGATCACTCGCGTGTCTGGGTGCCTGTCTGTCCGTCTGTCACAGCCAATTTGCTCCGAATCTATTGGACCGATTAATTTGAAATGGCACACGATACAAAATAGGTAGAACCATTTTCGAGAGAAAAAAAAAGAAAAAGGGCCATTGATTTATATGCTGTTTTTGCTACAAACTTATTAAGTCAAACAATGAAGCTGATATGACAGACAGACTGCATTCAATGTTGCTATCATAAAAAAATAGAATTTTGCTGCCTTTGCGCGACTCAATCACATGTTACTTTATGAGATCGGACTTTAAGAATTAAAATTGTGAAGAAGCCTTGTTTCAAAAACACTTATCAGATCTCTATAGTACCATTCACGAAGACGCGTGCAGCTTACAGTACAGTACAGCTTACAGTACAGTACAGTAATCGTGGAGTGGGGGGCGTCTTCATGGATGGCACTATCTGTAATAATCTTTCTTTTATCTTCCATCCCCTTTAAGAGGATTACTTCATATTAAATAATATATTACATCTTGTTTGAAAAGAAAAGTTTCGCCCTACCATTGTGACGTCACGGGATAGGAAATATCTATTGAACCCTGATTAATCAGTAGTTTTGTGGTAGTTTATTTACTTTCAAGGTTTGTTTATACAAAAGAAAAGACATGTAGTTAATCGAACGTCTAATAATTCCCATTTTGGGGTTCTAAATAGCCAAGTAACTGCAACTAACTTGAATATAGCTTTATAATTATTTTGAAAATCCAGATAAAAAACTCAATAACACTTTGCCTGACCTGGGAAACGAACCCAGGATCTCATGCTCAGCAGTAGTGCTTGCGATCATTAGACCAACGAGGCAGTCACTAAGACTAAGAAATTTTATCTGAATATGAAGAGTCACAGTTGTAGGTACTTACCAGGGCCTCAAGTCTGCTATTACAATAGTGTCAGAATGGTCTATCATTGATTTCATAATAGTTGATTTTGACAAGTTTGGTAGTCTACTAACATATTGGCGTCATTATGACTTTCCAATGGTCAGCCACTGACACTCCATTGAAAGAAATGGTATCTATTGGTAATCTCGTACATAATGACAAATGAATGACTGACTTAGGCGGTAAGCTGCTAAAATTTTGACAGTTCCTTTGATCAGTGACCTACCATGAGAACGTCATTGTGCAGTCATTTCTTTTAATTCGTTACGAGTATCGTGTTTGTGAAATACAATGATCAACCAATGATCGACCATTATGAATTTAGCAGATTACGAACTTTTAGCAAAATGACAATGGGATCGTGTTGGAATGACGAATTTATAAAAATAGCAGATTTGGGCCCCAGGTATGAAACCTCATAGGAGAAGTGCAGTAATAGTACTCACTACACTACACTAGTAGTGTAGTAATAGTAGTACTAATTGTAGACGTCGGCACTGGTCGGCGGCAGCTGTAGACGCGTCGACGGCAGCCGCCGACGCGTCTAACTGCAGTCGTCGACGCGTCGGCGGCTGCCGCCGACCAGTGTCGACGTCTGCAATTACCTCTGCCGTTAGCTACTTGCCGCTCGTGTATGAGCACATTACTACAAAAACTAATACATACATATGCTGCCGCGCTTGCGATAACAGCAGTAAGTACTCGTATCATTTTGGTTCAAATTGAGTTAAACATAGATTCGGAATCAGCGCAATGAGCTGTACAATTTGATCTGACTGCCATTTTAATATCTTAACGGGAACCTTTAAATTTCAATAATGATAACGGCAGTAAGTCGAATTTATGATAAGTTTTCCTTAGCTACACAAGCCAACAGTAAGTAATGGAGAGTATTTAAGTGCGGTATCGTCATTCATGTTTTACTTCTGCTAATTATATGAGCAGTAACTACACACTGCGGTTATAATAAGCAATTGAAGCTAAAGTTATTAAACTCATAATAGATATAAAATAGTTTGAACAGTAGAGTTGTTTAGGCAGTAAGTAAATTTTATGTTAAGTTTTCCTTAGCATATCAGCAGGAACCATACTTACGGCGAGTTTCTAAGTGCGGTATCATCATTAATGTCTTACTTCTGCTAATGATATGAGCAGTAACTTCATACTTACTGCGGTTATATTAAGCAGTTGATGATAATGTTATTAAACTCGTACTAGATAAAAAATAGTTTTTGTCATTTAAAAGTAATCCAATAGAAATACATGTTTAATCATTACGCAATTGAATAATACTTTACTTAGGCTACACATTTCAAAAATAAGAATATAAATAAGTTAATGAAACAAGTCAGAAAAGGTAAAAATGTAACGTAAAACTTTGAGCGCCAATTACTCGAAACTGTGCAAAACGTACTTACTGCACTTATCGCTAGCGCGGCAGTATGGTTTGTTTAATAATCTATGGTTTGTTTCTTGACGCGAAGTATGGAAAACATTTTTAGTTTTTACGAGTAAGTTATTCCCAGAGGTTTTAATATGACCGACCATCATAAAGATGTAAAGGGTTGAACCAAAAATTGCTGCAGTAAAGTATTTATTATGGACTTGGGTACCTACTTCCTTCCTACAACTTTTAATTTTGCATATTTTTTATGACTTGTATAGTTGGTCTAGTAGTCGCAAGTGCTACTACTGAGCATGAGGTTCTGGGTTCGATTCCCAGGTCGGGCCAAATTTTATTGAGTGTTTCCATCAGGATTTTCTCAGTAGCAGCCCGGAGTCTGGATTTGTGCCCGGTTGACGGCAATAGGCTCGCCCCAGTTACATGGGAGTAAACTTAACCGGGGAAGCTGCGAGACGCAAAACGTCAAAAGTGGGCACAAGCACCGTGCGTTGACAGATGCCGCGATAAGAATAAACAATGGGCACAAAAAATGGTCGCCTACTGTTTATATTGGCTCTCGGCGCACAATGTAAACTGTGTTGTGTTGTTGAATACATAGAGCATCATATTACGTATAAACAATGCTCGTAGGACGAGAATCGTATTTGTAAAAAAAATGTTATTATCAGTTATGGCGGGAAAAACCTGTTTGTTCCTGTTTTGTTTGGCTATTTCTGATAAAACTACTGTTTCAATTTACAGGAAACTTTGCAAGTTACATAATGAATAGATAAGTAATTTAACAAAAGCGTTTGTTTGAGAGTCCTACGTAACATTTTCAAATGATTGAAACTCAAACTTATAGCGCGCGGAGCCATTTTTGTACTATTACGCGTAACTTTGAAAATTCACATCCGAGTTACAGTGACTTATTTCATTTTTTTTTTTTACTAGGATACTATTTATACCTTTATTGACGGATATCTACCCCTAACTCGTAATAATATACCATTATAATTGTATCGATCGACATTTTATCGTCACTGTACTGAGCGTCACTATGGCGAACGTCACTGAGTGAAGAATGTGTCACTTTCAACTATTTTTTTAGTGTTCCCTGTTATTTTTTTTGGTAGTGAAGCATTCAGTGTACTAGAATATCATTCTCCCCATAGACTAAAATTGCCACAAACGATATAAAACCTTAATTCCATGTATAATTAGAGATTTTTACCGCGTGAACCAGGTGGAACGATATCGTTCCAGCGCGGCTTGACGTCGCGGGACGTGGTGGATCAACGTTGATTCGCTCGCAGCCTAATCGGTACTGGCGACATGTGGTTATATTATTAGTACATCACTGCCTCTCCCTTTGGGGAACATAGTCATGATGTTATGATACGTTATGTTGTGTTTTTTTTTTTACGACTCCAAGAAAAATATAAGAAACATAAACAAGATTAATTAAATTGAATATGAAATAATTAAATTAATAACGAAGGCAAATAATCCTAACAATACCTTGATTCTCATAGGTGCCGAGTCAAAATATTAATTAAAACCTTCAAACGTTTGCAATTAATTCTTGCAGACATTCAAATTCGACATACAATATTATTCTAAAGACCTTTTATACATCAAAAAGCGTGAATATAACCTCAAAGGGCGTAGACTTGTTATTGAGATAAGAGAAAACAAGGAGACTCATCAACGCATGCGCGGACTGCTACGGCGTAGTCGCGTAGCATCTCGTAGCGCTACGTTTTTACTACGCACCGTAGTAGCCTCGTAGTAACCAATTGTAGTTTCATTCAAATAAATACTTTATTTACTTGGGATGAAAGTTTGAAATTACGTGTGGGATAGTTTACCTTCTCCAATACAGTGGTTAATAAAAAAAGTTTTAATTGAACTTATACTTTATTAGTTTAGGATAAGGTTCAAAATTGATTTTCGTCATTTTATCGTTCTTTTGTAGACGTAGTTTGGAAAGTTGAGGCAAATCATAAATTATTTTAGTAGAAGTTTTTAGATGGTTTCAGTTAACATCAGTCAATATCGACATTTATAAGTTTTACTTTTCTTGAGAGACTTGTTAATTTGATTCTTTGTTATTATGGAAGATCTTGATTTTTTTTGAGTATTGAAGTCATCATCTGCCTAGCCTTTTCCCAACTATATTGGGGTCGGCTTCCAGTCTAACCGGATGCAGCTGAATACCAGTATTTTACATGGAGCGACTGCCTATCTGACCTCCACAACCCAGAAACTGGGTAATACGATACCCCTTGGTAAGACTGGTTGTCAGATTTTCGGGCTTCTGACGACCCGTAACGACTATCAAAGATTCACGAATGACAGCCGGGCTTAACGTGCTTTCCGAGGCACGGAGGAGTCTCGGTATGTAAAGATGGTCACCCATCCACAGACCAACCCCGGCAAGCGTAGCTTAACCTGATGGATCGACCCGTGCGGCAGTTATTACTTAGCCACGAGCTTCTTGAGTATTGAAGTAAGGTACGTAATTATTTATAAAGGGTCACTAACACAGAATTAAGAAGCATTTACCCATACTAGATTGTGTAGTAATTGTTTTAAAAAAATACTTGTGTCCTTTGACACCCAAGAAGAAAGTACCGCAGAACCAGAAAAAAATTACAAAGGTTCTGCAGTACCTTCTCCTTGGGTGTCAAATGACACTATCACATCAATAAGGGCTGATTTCACCAATGAAACTGAACGCGATCAGCACATCTAAACTGAGTTCAAGAGCTGTCACTCAATATTCCCCACTATAGATGACACTGAAATCTCTTGATCGTTTAGATGTGCTGATCGTGTTTAGTTTCGTAGGTGGAATTCCACCAGCCTGCCAAAACTGAGATCATCTGTGTGCCAAGCAACGTGATTGTAGCTTATTTCGTCATTAAACTATTGAATGGGAGGAAACTATTCAGCTCAAGAAAAATTACGGTATAAAAAACAAGTGCGACTCGCACTCGTACCATTATCTATAAAAAGGGCAAAAAAATCATGTCTGTTGTATGGTAGCCCCCTTAAATATTTATTTTATTCTGTTTTTAGTATTTGTTGTTATAGCGGCAACAGAAATACATCATCTGTGAAAATTTCAACTGTCTAACTATCATGGTTCATGAGATACAGCCTGGTGACAGACGGACGGACGGACAGGGAAGTGTTAGTAATAGGGTCCCGTTTTTATTTATATGATGACGAGCATGCACTAAACCAGCTTCTACAATCCTGGAGTGACCAGAAACACAGCAATAAGTCAAAACTCTTATTAACTAAAGTAAGACATTATCATCTGCAACTATGTTGGGATCAGATTCAAGACAAAAAAAAAAAGTCTGCAAACTCAAATTTAAACTCAAAGCATTTATTTCAATTAAACCCTTTACAGGCACTTTTGAATTGTCAAAGAGTCAGTTAGTCAGAAAGTTGAAGCTAGTTGCCCATTCCAAAACGTAGATCTCAATGGAGAAGAACGGGCAAGAAACTCCAAGGACACTCTTTTAAAATAATATAGAAATTACAAAATCCTGGGTACATTACTCTTGTTGATTCTATATGTGAGAACAACGTAAAAAAAAAAAAACGATTAAAAATAAGCCCTGGCAGATAAGAGATGACCAGTCTCAACTGACGGCGCCCGTTCACGAACATGACGCGTGGATCAGCACCATCCAACTCAACCATTTTGTAGGGAACCGAATGATCCAACGCAAAATCGGATGCAGCATGGAGCGACTGCCTATCCAACCACAGCCCAGTTACTGGGTAATATGTTACGGTACCTATCTGTTGTCAGACTTTCGGGCTTCTGTTTACCCGTAACGAATGTCAAGGATCTATGAATGACAGCCGCGACCAACAGCTTAAGAGGGCACCGAGCTTTTTTTACAAACAAACATGTTTTTATTAAGCTTGTTTTAAGCAGTAATTAAATTAAAATGTAGGTAAAAATGTGAGTGGTTGACCAAAAAGGGACCTCAAGGGAACTACGGCACCTAAAAATATTCTAGTTAGACCAAAACAAAGCTAAAAGACCACAGATTAAAAAAATCAAAAAAAAAAAAAACGGTTTCCAATCCCTCCAGGTCCCTTTTTGGTCAACCACTCACATATATTGGTATTATTGGGGATATATAGGTACTAGACATTATGCGCGATGGAAACACGATTTGATGAAGTTGCCTCGATAGAATAAATAGGCAGTTACCTCTTATCGAGTAATTTTTTCCTCTATTTCACTACTTTTTTATATAAATAAGTAATTTTATATCATGATTAATTTACTAAAAATAAAGTTCATAGATGATTGAATCTTTTTTGCGCGATAGTTTTTTAATTTAAGAGCAACGAAAAGCATTGAAAAAGTACAAAAGTGTGGTTATTTTCTTTACTCTTTACACGTAAAAAAAAGACAGAGACAAAGGCAAATGATCGGTACGCTCTTAGCGTGCTTTCCAAGGCACGGAGGAGTCTACGTATGTAATGGATGGTCTACCCACGGACTGACCTCGTCAAGCGTAACTTAAACTTCGACCGACCCGTGTGGCTGTTATTACTTAGCCAAGTGCTAATGTAAGACGTTACACATAATCATTTCCTCTAAGCCCGTAACTTATAGTGTGTTAACGTCAAACCGTAAAGGCAGCTTCACACGTGCCTTCAAGTATTCGCACGTCATCGCACGAATACGCAGATAATCAGGCGTGTCCGCTGCGCCACGCCACTCATCGTTACCCACGTAATATGAAACATCGTAAAAATGTTTATGTCCTGAGGATAAGGGTCAAATCCTTTAGTCATGTATGGAATGATTATGTTTTGGCTCCATAAAGTTTTGGTGAAATGTAGGTAAATATGGGTTTGGATGCGTGAACCATCATCGTAGATATCCTAACTTAATATTATAAATGCGAAAGTGAGTTTGTTTGTTTGTTACGTTTTGACGCTAAAACGGGTGAACGGATTTGAATGAAATTTGGCATATATGTAGATCATGACCTTGAGAAGAACATATATGCTACTTTTCATTCTAGATCGCTGGCGAAGTCGTGGGCGACAGTTAATCTTATAATTATATTTCAAGGCACATGATGTTTTCTTTTAAGGCTACCTCATACTCAGGACATCACAGACTAACAGTGAAAACATAGTGAGAAAACCTGTGCTTAGTTAGCCAATAGGTAAGCATATCATCACGCCTTGTTTCCCCGAAGGGTTGGGCAGACGTGTACCTGTAGCAGGTACACCCACATTTCACCAGTTATATTTAAGTCCTATGTAATAGGGGGCGACCCTATCGCCATAAACCGGGCACAAATCCAGACTCCGAGCCAACCCCAACAACACTTTGCCTGACCTGAGAATCGAACTCAGGACCTCATGCTCAGCAGTAGCGCATGTGACCACTAGAGCAATGAATCAGTGGTAAAATTACAAACTATGTATTTGTCATTAAATATATTTCCTTACACAACTTACTCACTAAACACTCCACGGAATTTTTTCTGTAGTAATAATAAACTTACAAAAAAAAAAAACATAAAAATTCAACTCGAAATGTCGCTGGTTCAAACTTCTTTAATGTTTTTCTTAGAAGGAATACACAATTTATCACTAGGATCAAACGGATAAAAGGAAAATGTCGCGAGAAAACCCGGAAATAAAATCGAACGTAATCTCACTGATAAGGACTAGCTATAGGTATCGTTTTGTTTTGGAACGGTACCTGTGCACAGATAAACCAGAAAAGGTGTGCGCTTTGGTAATCTTCGTGTTGCCGAATCAGCACGAACGTCGTGTCACAGAGTTACCCCTCACAGAGGTAAAGCTTCTAAGTTGTGTACTGCCGCACTTCGCAGTAGTGCACCTATTCATGCGCCTTTGTATCAAGTTACATAATTCGGTCGCAGATCGTCATCTGTCACTCAAAAGATAAGAAAAGTTTTTTGAAATTGCATATAATTTTTGATTTTGTAAACATGGTAATAGAAAATAGCTTCCGTAGTTGTAAACGCTTTAATATAAAGTATTTACGTTGCTCAGATTTCATCACCGCGCGTTTGGATTTCAAAAGATAGAAAATTATTCTCGCAGCTCATACTTTTCTTGGGATATCTGGAGATAGGTACCTAGAGTATTTACACTTAGTTGGCTGCCTTACCTTATCACGTGGTTCTCGTTGAAAGATAAGTTACCAAGTTCCATGGGATGAGATGGACAGCAGTATATCATCAAAATATCTACCAATCGTGGTAAAAATGCCATTTTGAAAGATGAATAAAAGGTGCCAGCACGTTATCCTATTAAATGTCAAGAAATATAATCATCAACTGCCTCATTGGTTTAGTGGTCGCAAGCGCTACTGCTGAGCATGAGGTTCTGGGTTCGATTCCCAGATCGGGCAAAAAGTCAATGGGTTTTTTTTATCTGAAATTTTGCAGTAGCAGCCCGGAGTCTAGATTAGTGCCCGGTTAATGGCAAAAGGCTCGTCTACTATTACATGGGACTAAAACATAACTGGCGAAATGTGGGTGTACTATAGGTACACCTCTGCCTAACCTATTAAGTTACGTTGATTATATTATGTTACGTAAATATCGTCATCATGCTTCTGTTTTGATTCAAATTTATGTATTTTGAGACGATATTAATCATAGTTTTAATCTGTATTCAAAAAATAAATATAAAACTAAATTATACCAGTCTAGCCCTCAATAAAATATTGAGTTTCAAAAATCATGGGAAGGGGCTAAAAATTCTATCTACAGCCTCTCAGTCTTGGGTGCATTGGTTTGGGCAAACCGAATGTCGTAAGTTCCCCGCCCGATACTGCAGTTCAAACCACAACGCAGTTAAATCAAGAAGGTCCTGTAGCGGTTACACCGCCACATACGAACTACGCATCAAAGACATGACGTCACACAAATCCTGCATCGCGCAATTAGAGTTTACCGCGTGAACGACATATATAAGACTATCCGACATCAACAGTCGGGCAGTCGGCCCGCCAGACACAACACCCGTCTGGTTGGAGGATCCTCCCTTTTCTATGGTGGATGAGTGAACTTTACACCCTGTTCCTCATGCCCCCTAAAGTCCACTCTATATTGAAGGCGCTTTCATTTTTTACGAAACCTTTGACTTAAGGTGGCAATATTATGAACGGACTCTAGGCGAAATAGGTAAGTTATAAAAATATTTATAAAAACATTAACTGTTTTTGTTCTGATAAACAATATCATGACCTCTTATCGCGTGATAAGTAGACTCTCAATGGAGATAATATAATTGTTAAATGTAATAAACAATTTCAATGGTTCGAAATGGCTGCTGTATATATGATAACACACAAACACTACACACACACTATATGGATACAGTAATACAGCAATAAAGATATGATTTAGAATTGAATGCGACCGAATATAGACCTATTTGAAAGTGTGAGTCTCTTGCAGAAAAGTTAGCCTTTTGATCTCTCTTACACTGTGGCACAGACCTGCAGTACATTATATCAAGAATTCATTAGTAACGAATGTCAATGTCGATATATTCCCCCCTTCGACCGTATTACCATAAATATTGAACAGCTATACCATCTTTTAATGGATTACTAATGACCTCTTGCATACTAATATAACTAAACCAGTCCAACGTGGTTAGAACCACATTAAATATTCAAAATCTGCAATGCTAGCGAAGCAGAAGGAACGCTCGCTTCTATTACGACCCCATTTTCTTCGTAGATCTCATAATAAAGTCATTAATGTTCCAAAGTTTGCTCAAAAAAGATAACATTCGCCTGACAAAAGCAATTTGAGACTAAAAACAATAATAAATACCACAACCCAACCATACTGAACATCCACACACGCAAACATTCATTTAGGCTCGGAAACGTGCAAAGATATATCACCATACCTAATGACAGCTAACACGAATTACACATAATTCTCAACCTTATTACCACAGCGATAAAGCTCAAACGATTAAAAGAAGTGATAAACAGTTGCTAATAAAATATCGTCCTAATGCGGCAGTTTTAAAGTTCAGTTCCGTGTGTGCTGCAAGTTCCGCAGAGGTGCGCATCTAGGGAATGCAAGCAATTAGGTACTTTTACATTGCAGATGTTCGTAATTTTAAACAATTATACTCACCGTCCGTCGTAGACGTTATATTCATCTTGAGTCAGCAAAGAAGACTTTTAGTTTTTAAACTGGGCAAACACTAATCTGCAATGTTTTTAAATTTAAAGTCCGAGTCCAAGTCTTCGTATGGTTTATGGTCCGAAATTGCACGGAAGTATGTTAGAATCTGCGGCCGTCGTATTGCGGATAGCACAGGTGCGAATGTTTACCCGTCAAGAACCACAAATCACCGGTAAAGACCACTCACGAAACGTCAAGTTATTCAAATTCCGAACGAGCGGCAGCACGCGGCCAAACGTCAACTATTGGCGCGAACTCTTGACAGACGGCTGATTGATTCCGCGCGTTCGAATCTCGCACACACTTGTACACAACACCACGGGCTGCTTGACAGCCGAGGAACGTTTGGATATCGCCCAATTAGCAAGGAAGATGCTACTATGCGAGCAATCCGAAGCTTTTTGATAGTGTAACGACAAAACAAATAGTCCGGAATGAGTGAGGCACGGACATGCGCAGTAGGCATTGCCGTATGCGTACTTTGTTAAGCCGTGGTTACCGAAGTAGGCTCAGCCAGATAAAATTTTATCTACTTAATAAAAGTGACATAAAATTCAATGAGTTCTTGGTATTCTTTTTTAGTGGTAGGTAAGCTTTGTTCTATTACGCGAAATAAGCTGTAGTAATAAAAATTGTCTCGTATTTTTATTTCATCTACGAGTTCGTAAAAGTTGATGATACTTTTAGATATGGTAATCATACAAATTACTACTACTTTTTGATGTTTATTGTACTGAATTTGAAATTCATTACAGTTTTGTATAATTCACCAAACTGTTCAAATAAAGCCCCACGTTCTTCTACATAATTTCTCTTTGCTTAATTTGTCGTAACACAATACCAATTTCTTATATTTTTAGCACAAAATTTTAATATCTCATAAAACATTCACATAAAAAAAAATCAAATAAAGAAAATCAACTTTAAAAAAGAACTGTGTTTTCCCGGCAAAACAATTTGACCAAAACCAGTTCCAGACGTCACCAACATTTTTTAAATCAAAGATGGCGGTTAATAAAGTGACAATTAAATAAATATTTCGTGTCTATATGAACGACGCCCTACTGCAGCGGGCTAGGCTGGCACGTTTCGCGCAGGGTTCCCACTCTTGAGATATTTATCCAACGGTGACGGATACCTGACGCACACATCCGCACTTTACATATATTGGTGACATGTGCGTGTACATTATTTCGCGTTTTTTTTTTCTTAATTTTGCAGATTACTTGTTGTGAGTTTTGTTTAGATAATGTTCTAATCTCCTAAACTACTGGACTGATTTAAAAAATCCTTAACTTAAAAATACAGGTTATTAGTAGATTTATTTATGTTTAGGTATAAGTATAATTTTATTAGTCCATGGTAGGTACTTGATAATATTTGGTAATAAATTAAAATAAAGTTAACTCTTGAATTTTATTTTATTAATTACCTAAAATGTCAAATTGTGTACAGAACTTCATATTACTCAATAACTTTTTGGATTTAATGAGTTCCTAATTGCCCCCCCCCCCCCCCCATTTCCCTTCCTCAAACTTTTGCAGTAAAAAGCGTTCTAAGCTCCCTCTCGCTCTAACCCTCATTCACCTTTCAGGTCGGGTCATTGATCATCAGGTCATTGACTTACCGGAGTCACCTAATTACAGGGCAAGGAAAATTCATATTGACACGTTAGTCTCACGTAAATAAACATTAATTGGTTGATAATGATTATATAATGGTTACAAATTTTTGTAAAGTAGGGAATACTTTGAAATAAGACTACTTCCATTGACTTGAATGTGTCCTGGCGGCTGTGAGTATGTCATGCTCACTCAGATGTCTCGCTGATGGTGGCGCGTGTGTTGGATCATTTAGCTCCCTTCAAAATGGTTGAGCTGAATGGTGCTGATCCATGCGTCATGTTCGTGAACGGGTGCCGCGCCGTCAGTTGGGACTGCTCACTTCTTAGCTGCCATGGCTTATTTTATTTTAATTTTCGAATGGTTCTTTGTTTTTATCTTTTTATTACGGACGCTTTAACGTGCACGACTTTCTACATTGTTCTCACATGTATAATTTCAACAGGAATGCTGTAGGTAACCAATATTTTGTAAAAAAAAAGATTTAAAAGAGTGTCCGTGGAGTTTTTTGTGCCCGTTCTTCTCCATAGGTACCTACTACGCTTTGGAATGGGAAACTAGCTTCATATTTCTGACTGACCGACTCCTGTAAATGGTTTAATTGAATAAATGCTTTTGGTTTGAAGAATACAGAAAGAAACATGCGTTTATTGACATTACAGCAGAAAAATACACCTTAAAACTGTAAAAACAGAAAACAATGATAACCCACAATGATGCCTATAGTGTTATGATGATGTAAGTTTCAAATAACCAGAAATTGGAAAAATCTGTGTCAGGTGGTCTTTGAAAAAAAAACCATCATTTTTGTCCACTCCAGGATAAAATCAATCTGCCTAGTCTTTTCCCAACTATATTGGGGTCGCTTTCCAGTCTAACCAGATGCAGCTGAATTCCAATATTTACATGGAGCGACTGCCTATGTGACCTCCACAACCCAGTAACTGGGTAATACAATACGATACCCCTCGGTAACACTGGTTGTCAGACTCTCGGACTTCTGACGACCCGTCACGACTATCAAAGATCCACGAATGAGTTTCCACGGAGGAGTTTCGGTATGCAAAGATGGTCACCCATCCACAAACCAACCCCGGTAAGCGTTGCTTAACCTGATGGATCGACCCGTGCAACTGTTTGCTTTAGCCACAAGCTCGTCAACTCCAGAACAAAAACCAATTTTTTTTTTTTTTTTTTTTTAATAAAAAAAACTGTTATGATAGTCTATTTTTTTTTTTGAGAAAATTCTTTCCTTAAGCATTGTAACTCCCACGAGACCAACGTGGTCTTACTAATTTAAATACCAAATTACACAACTTGTTACAAATCTTAAAGTCAACGAACTTTGCAAAGCTAATAGAGATACAAAACCACATATATGCAAATAAAATATATACGGGTTGCAAACTTTCCAAACTTTCCGAGTTTATCGATAAAACTTTGAACGTAACAACACTAGGAGAAAATAAAACTTATGTATAACTTGGGTGTATTTTAAAAATGTCGATAACTTTCAGCACAACACTACACTGAGTTTAAAATTCAAATATTTTCCAGAGGGTAGATAAAGTTTTGTGAAAGATTTAAGTAGTATCTGGGTGGTGAGATACTTGATCCAGGAAGTTTTGTGTTTTCACCTGTTTCGGTTCCTATGTGTTCCTATGCACTCTGTTAGCGTTTTTCCCGCATGGAGATCGGAAATTATCCCACGGGATCGTACTACCGAAATAAAAAATATATTATGTCCTAACCCAGGTCATGGTCTACCCATGTGCAAAATTTCATTAAAATCCATTCAGCCGTTTTAACGTGAAAGCGTAAAAAACAAACAAACTCACTTTCGCATTTATGCTATCACACTAATATTATAAAGGCGAAAGTTTGTGAGTGTGTCATTTTGTTTCTTCTTCACACTAAAACTACTGAACGGATTTGAATAAAATTTGGCACACAGATAGTTTATAACCTGGATTAAAACATAGGATACTTTTTATCCCGATGTTCTTACGGGATCGAAACTTATGCGGGTGAAACCGCTTGGTGCAGCTAGTCAGTTATAAATGCAAAAGTGACTTACTTCCTTACTAATAAACGTATTATATCAGGTAAATAGTTACACACCGTTTTCTCTCTTTCAGTCGTCAGTAATTTGACATTCGAAAGAAAATGAGAAAGCGTTGTGTAACTACACAGACGCTATACAGCGTTTATTAGTAAGGAGGTTAGGATATAAGATAAAAATAATAATATATCAAACTCAAATTATGTATAAGAAGTTTTAATTATAAACATAATCCTTTAAACTGCGCTGTCATTCTCACCCAAAAACGTCAAAGTCACTGATAACTTAACTACAGTTAATACATTTAGCCGTCGGCTTTTGTTAATCTCAAAGTTAACCGATACGTCTTGTTAGCGACGTAATTAATGAAGCCTTCACTGGACTCGGATTCAGTTACTTTGTATGGATGTTAACCGGTTTGAGATATCTTGGGAAAATGTATGGTTGGCTGCTAATAAACAAGTTGTATATAACTCAGCTCATTCTTGATGTTAAACATTTAAGGCAGATATCACCAATTAAGTAGTTTCATTGGGTGTCCGTTTTTAGGGTTCCGTACCCAACAGGTAAAACGGAACCCTATTACTAAGATTTCGCTGTCCGTCCGTCCAAACTCAAACTCAAAACTCAAACTCAAAGCATTTATTTCAATTAAACCATTTACAGGCACTTTTGAATTGTCAAGGGGTCGGTCAGTCAAAAATATGAAGCTAGTTGCCCATTCCAAAGCGTAGTAAGTACCTATGGAGAAGAACGGGCAAGAAACTCAACGGACACTCTTTTAAATAAAAAATTTGATACAAAATATTGGTTACATCATTCATTTTGAAATTACGCATGTGAGAACAATGTAGAAAGACGTGCACGTTCGTAAAAGCGTCCGTAATAAAAAGAAAAAATAAATAATCATTCAAAAACTTAAATTAAATTAAAATAAGCCGTGGGAGCTAAGAGATGACCAGTCCCAACTGACGGCGCCCGTTCACGAACATGACGCATGGATCAGCACCATTCAGCTCAACCATTTTGAAGGGAGTTAAATGATCCAACACACGCGCCACCATCAGCGAGACATTTGAGTGAGCATGACATACTCACAGCCGCCAGGGCACATTCAAGTCAATGAAATACTACATATTACCCGGTAAATGGGAGCTCTTTAGTACATAGTACTCACACCTGTGCTATGCAATTATATGTATAATACATCCGTCTGTCACCAGGCTGTATCTCATGAACCGTGATAGTTAGGCAGTTGAAATTTTCACAGATGATATATTTCTGTTGCCGCCATAACAATAAATACTAAAAACAGAATAAAATAAATAGGTATTTAAGGGTGGCTCCCATACAACAGATATGATTTTTTTTGCCGTTTTTATAGATAATGGAGTCCGACTCGCACTTGGCCCGTTTTTTTAAAATAATGTATGACTGTCGCAGTGTGTCGCGGAAAGAGAAGAAGAGGGTAGAAATGATTGGCAAATCATGGCTTGAGAAAGTAAAAAACAGAAAAATCTGGAAAGTACTGTACTGCTTATACCCGTCGAGGGCTCCTTAATGAATCCCTTAGTACGCACTTTATTTAAGTTTTTTTTTTTTAAGTAATTAATATTAAAGTGAAAAATTACATCTTTTAACTGTCTGAAGTCTGAAATACCTGCTGCAGGAAGTTGAAGCAAATTACGACACAAAAAAATGGACGATTACCTCGACGATATGTTTGTCTATTTTCACCCGAACTGAGCTCGTTTGACCAGGTACTTATAGTCTAAAATAGTAAACAAAGCTATTCACAGTGGAGATTAGGCTATCACATTCAATAGTACAGTGGTTATTACAAGATGTTATCAGTCTGTTAAAATAATAAAACAAACAATTTTACCAAAAATAGAAAAAAAAAAAAAAATGCGTAAAAATTGGCACGAAATAAACCACCCTTGATGATAAAGCACTAGACACGCGCGGGACGATGCATGGTCTTACCAATTCGACAAAAACTTTATGGTATTGTTACCAAATAATCACTAATTAAGGGGCCTGCGAAGCATGCGTTGTTCATACAAACGTAATACCAAAATAATTTGTAAATCAAACATATTCTTAAGGTAGTGTGTATTTATTCCGATTGGATTACAGAATATCTAGGCTTCCAAATATATATTTTGAATGGACACTGATCTATATAGACGAAATATGAGGAATTTAAAATTTCTATAGAAAACTTATTTTTCTCTTATCTCGAGTCTTTAAACACTAACTTAAGACTAAGGTAGGTCCTTAGTCTTAAGTTAGTGTTTAAAGACTCGCCAGACCAGTCAAACCACTACTACAGTTTTGTGGGGCGTAGATTATAAAAAAATTATGTATCACTGAACTTATAAATAAATAAAATAAAAAATAATAATAATAATAACAGCCAACAACCGATCTATGAACGTAGTTTTGTAACTTTTTTCTGATTGCTACTAACACACAGATAACGTTTTTAAATAAAATGCCCGAAAAAATGGGCTAAAATAAAGAGTGTTTTGCAAACAAAAGCTTAGAAAAAAGTAAATTACACTAAGCTGGCTTAGTGTAATTAATCCAAATTTAATGAAAATGCAGGACATTTTAATATCTACGTAACGATAAATAAACGAAAACAACACATATTTTAATACTATTTTGGGTACTTGTTCTACCAAATAATCTAATAACTGTGTGTTGTCATTTTTGCTTCCAAAGTCTTTGATTTTAGTTTCCAGAAACAACCCGTAGGTGGCTGCAGCTATAGGTACTATGTAAAACAATGTTTTACACCTCAGAGATTTTCCTCACCAATGGGTTCGGGGCAACGCTACCAGATGGCGTTACTTGTTTAGGTTTAGCAATGTTTTTAATCTTTACTGTCATAAATAAGAAGTTACTAACTTTTACTATAGTGGATACAACTAGTTAGAATAAGACTTTAGTTACCTACCTTACCTAGTTAGAATAAGATATTAGGGTTGCATATTAGAAAATCAAAACTTTCTCCAGCAAATTTCAAAAGAACAATAAACGATATAACAAAATTTAAATGACCAAATGTTTTATTTTGGAAAATTTTAAAATCCCAATGTATGTGACATCAAATGAACGACTGATCAAAAGTTGCTAGAAGTAATTTTAAAATATCAAATCATTACTGTGTACTGAGTCGGACTCCGGGTGTGCTCCCGCCAAAATCTCTCGGTCACCCCTGAGTATCGCTATGGAGGTCACCGGCTCGCTTCACTCGCCACCTCCCCCATTCGCTCTGCTCGGCCTCGTGTGGCTTACTCCACTCAGGAGCTCCCTCCAGCTTCTGGCTTCCGCCTTTATAAAAACACTCTAGGGGTAGGGACCAAAAGACTACGTGGGGTCGGGGTGCCCCGTGTCGATTCTGAGGCTAAGTTCTGTCTACGTAGTAAGTAAATGCATTAGTATAAAGCCTATAATATCCAGTAATCCATTAATAATTAATCATTTATCCAGTAATCCATTTTGACCTTTAAACGATTTGATCAATAGTGTAATAAATAATTTAAACATTGATATTCCCGACTTTGGTCAGCTGAACTTTTGATCAAATGACCATCGTTATTTTAAACTTCGTTGATTTGTACGTTGTTCTTTTGAAATTTGCTCAGGAAAGTTTTGATTTTCTAATATGCAACCCATGGTTGCTGACCATGGTTTTTGTTGTTGTTATTAGTAATTGACTGTTTATTTATTTTTACTTCGATTGTCCTAGTTTATCATTTGTGATTTCCGAGTTACAACTTGTAAACGGGCACGCTTTTTACTTTTTTGTTGGTATATTGGCGTGTGCTAGGTGACATATAGAAAATAATTTAATTTAATTAATGCTTTATGTTGCGTAATGTAAATTATTTTGCATAAGTACTTTTGTATAGAATCAAGTTTTCTAACTATTCAGACAGCTGTGCAGCTGGGGAGCTTGTTGCGCCACTTCCACTTCTCAGCTAAAGCACTAGGAATGGTGAAGGGCGTTTTTGGAGGACTGTCTTAAGTAATTTTGACGTTCGAAAAGTGCTGATTTCACAGCCTAGTTTGAATAAATGACTTTTGAATTTGAATTTACCATATTTTTTATTATGACTAGGTAGTTATTTATTTTTCGCATTGGACACGGTAATTGGAAAAAGAAGATACACACAGACTATCTTATTTTAGATTACTTTATTGAATGTCAATTTCATGAAATTGTGATATTTTAAGTCAATTCATACTCAAAGAGTTGTATTGATGAGTTTAATTATTTTAATTATATAAATACACATGTGTTACGGACGCAAGTCGTATTTTGATCATAATACCTACATCAACATTCATCGGCATTTTGTTTTTGTTATGTTTTATTGTTTTTGTTGTCATTTGCCAATGTCGCAACCTCAGAGTACGTAATGTCGCAACAGTACATCAACAGTAATTACGCAATATTTTCTTTGGTCCGAGGCCTTCCGTTTTTTTGTTGATTGAATACGAGGGTTTTGGCTACTTTTGTAATTGTGTATTTTTTTTCTTTTAATGTGCGTTTTGTTTGTGCAGAATAAACACATTTCTTTCTTCTTTTTCTTTTTCTTTTATACACTGACCAACACTTTAGAAAAAAAACGTAAGAAAATTTAAATTTCGAAGGCTACTTCAGTGCATCCCCTTAACTACTGACAAGGTAGTTCAGTGAGAGAAAAATCAGCTTTTGCCGACCAGATTGTCAAATATTTTGCTTTCATATGAGGAGCGAATACCTACTGCAATCATTTCCAGAAAAATAAAATTACAAAAAAAATACTATTAAAAGTGCAAAAAAAACTTTAATTTCTGAAGTCGATGACTGGTTCTGTGTATTTTCGTTTTTTGCCACCAACTTCCGAAATTAAAGGTATTTTGCACTCTTTAATGTTATTTTTTTGAAATCGGTGCTATTTTTTTTTGTCCTTTTAGTTGTAGTACTTACACCACACAAATTCGAATACCACTACCTGCTATATTTAAATAATAGTGACAGAAACTATAACATCATCCATATTGACTAAGTGAGAAAAATACGTATTATTGAAGCTAACTCAAAATCTACACAAGCAAAGTTAATAAAATTTATATGTAAAAAAAAACATAAAAAACATTTCATAATTTTATTGGCGGAGTAATCGCGTAACAAAAAAAAAAAACAGAAATACTTTCGAATTGAGAACCCCCTTTTTGAAGTCAGTTAAACATAGAATTGAATCCAGAAACTAGGTTACGTCTTACATTTTACAGCTGGAATAAATGGCTAATCTGGATACTCCTAACTCCTGATAGCAAGTTATTCCAGCTCATCATCTGCCTCGCCTTTTCCCAACTATATTGGGGTCAACTTCCAGTCTAACCGGATGCAGATGAATACCTGTATTTTACATGGAGCGTTAGCCCATCTGACCACCTTCACAACCCAGTTACTGGATAACACGATGCTTTCGGGCTTCTGACTACCCGTAACGACTCTCAAAGATAGACAAATGACAGCCGGGACCAACGGCTTAACGTGCTTTTTGAGGCACAGAGGCGTCTTGATCTGTAATGGATGGTCACCCATCCATGAACCAACTGCGACCAGCGTAGCTTAGACTTTGATCGATCCGCGCGGCTGTTATCATTTGGCAACTAACCCCTCTAAATCCAGTAAGTAGGTTAAAGATAAAGATATTTATTCGTCGGATATGGTACATACAAGTTGGTTAAGTATAATTATGTTCAGGACGCATCCACCGCTAAAAGCGGCATACGAATATTTACATAACTTATTTATTACTTATATTCTAATAACAATACCAAACGCTTAGACTATAGACACAAAGACACACATTTACATTTTGACATTTAGACTAGGTAAATATAAAATAAAATAAAACATAACAACAACAATAACTAAATAAATCTAATATGTATTACTCTTGTAATCAAAAAATTCTTTCAGTGTATAAAATGTATTTTGGAGAAGCCATGCTTTTAGATTTTTTTTGTAGTAATTAAATGGTAGTTCTCTTATTACTTTTGGAATATGGTTGTAAATTTTTATGGACATAAGCTAGCTGTTTCTGTAGTGGAGAGCGCTGCTACAAAATTGTTTATTAGCTTGGTGGGGTCCCTTTTTGTAAATCTATTGTTTTCGGTTACTGTGGAGAAGAAGTGTGATTTTTTCCGTTACATCCCACATTTTGCGTTACTCCAGATTTGCAAGCTATTCCCGCTCTTAACACAACAAATATACTATTGCATTACAAAACCCAACCAGAGAGCGATACCCCAAAAAAGTAATTAACAGAACCACACAATAGCCTTGTGCCGCGGCCAACAATAGCCTGGACAAAATATAGCCCCAACAAAAGAGTTCAATTTAGCCGAAACTAAACTAAGAAACGCGACGTGGTGGCTACACACGGTAATCCGATAAAGAAATCTTTAGATCGGCGCACGCGACCGAAATTAGGGGATCTAACTATGTCATTTTTAACCCAAATGTGTCAGAATTATGGGTTTTTCATGTGACTTAAATGGACGTGAGTCGGTGGTTTTGTTGCGACTAATGATTTTGGGGTATGTAAGTATATTATTGGGGTTTGGGCGTCTGTTCCATAATATAATACAGTTTATATACCTTTAGGCAGTTAATAACACGTGTTAGATAATTGCTTGTGAATATTATTGTCTACAAAAAATAAAATAATATTAAACATTCGCTTTTTCCCGCGGCTTTTCATGTGTGGATGTCATATAGCGGGATAAAAAGTTAATCCAGATTATAAACTATCTGTGTGCCAGTAACTGAGGAGCTCGTGGCTAAGTAATAATAGCCGCACCGTCACGGGTAGATCGACCAGGTTAAGCTACGCTTGTCGCAGTTGGTCCGTGGATGGATGACCATCTTTACATACCTACCGAGACTCCTCCATGCCTCAGAAAGCATTCATGGATCTTTGACAGTCGTTACGGGTAGTAGTCTTATCAAAGGTATATTACCCAGTTACTGGGTTGTGGGTGGTTCAGCTGCATCCGGTTAGACTGGAACACGCTATTTTCAGGACACATAGTTACAAAAACAATAACTTTGAAATATGAGAGTTCGCTAAACATAAAATCCTTTTTACTACCAAAAAATAAAAACAAACTCTGGCAAATAATTACAGTGAATAATGAAAACGATTTTCTCAGTACGAGTACCAGCTTGAAACACTAAATTGCTGAAACAACTGTTCTATGAAATTAAATGAATTTCAATTTGATGTCTGCCTAAACAAATACTAGAATATAGTTGGCAACCCTTTTTTTTTTTTTTGGGTGGGAAATCATCAAATGACGTCTCCCGCTCTGGGTGGAGCGGGAGGGCGTGTCAGACTTTTACTGACTAAAACCCACCCGTGTTCCTTCTCTTGCCTGTCCAATGCCAGGGGGCCACGGTATGATACCTTTCGGACTTTCCCGCAACCCCGGCAGGCAATGGTCTCATCGGACCCCTTCACTCGCTGACACTCTTTGAGGCGCGCGTGGAACACAATGCGCCGTCGACCCGGGCTTGGTCCTTACCGGACGGCGAGCTACCCATTGCTCACCGTCCGCAAGCCCGCGCCTACGGTGGCCGGGAATCCGCGATCGATTCCCGACGCCCAGGGCGTCTCCTCCTGCGGCGGCTAGGGGCGTGAGGGCGCGAAATTTGCCTCTCCCTCACGCGCTCCGCCTCCTCCTTCGCGAGCATTACTGCTTCGCAGAAGGAGGTGACGGCCTCTCATGCCCTCTCGCTCCGTATCATGGCCTGGACCAGGGCCGGACGCGAGAGACCCCCGCCACTGATCGCCTCCACGAGGACACGGCGGTGCTCTGCCCAAGCCGGGCATACCTCAACCGTATGCTCCACCGTGTCCTCCGGGCGATCCACGCAGTGATGACACCCGGGCGTTTCCTCCCGCCTTATCCGAAACAGGTACCTCCCGAAACAGCCGTGTCCGGTGAGGACCTGCGTCAGGCGGAAGGTGAGGACGTCGTGGCGCCTCTCCAGCCACTCCTCAAAGAGGGGACTTATCGCCGCAATAGTGGCGTGCCCAGCACTGGGTTGCGACAATCGCACTCTCCATGACGCCATGAGATCCCGTCGGAGCTCTGTCCGCTGTGCCGCGATTTCTCGCGGCATCGGAGTCAAGCCCCGGCGTTTCGCCTCCCCGCGCCACTCCCAAATATGCGCGAGGACTTTTGCCTCCAGATCCCATGGCGGCAATCCGGCAAGGAGGCTCGCCGCCTCACCGGAGACCGTGCGGTATCCTCGGACCAGCCGGGTGGCCATGACCCTCTGGGACGCGTTCAACCGGCGGGCGGCGGCAGGCCGCCGCCTCAACGAACGCGCCCACACCGGTGCCCCGTACAGGGCCATGGACCGCACGATCCCCGCATAGTTGGCAACCCTGACTGAACCGTAAATGTTAAAGTTAAGATTTCTGTCCAGTTTTTAAATCGTAATTGAATCACTATGATATGTAATTGCTCATTATGTAGTCAAAAGACTTACTTGTCATCATACATATTATATACTCGTAATATATGTATATGTATACTTCTTATCAAAAAAATCGAAACACTTCTCAAATTTATGTTTTTAATGGATTATTAGGAAAATATTGTATTATACGGAAAAAAAGAAAATAGTGATATAAAAGTAGGTAGTACAAGTAAACTACGTGTAGCAATTTTTATTTTAAATCATAATTAATAATACAGAAGGTGCTCGATAATCCGACACGTCAAATAGTCCAGCGTTTTCTAATTTAGTTCTACCATAGACTGATATCCGTCTCCTACTCTGTAATCCGGTAGGTTTAAAACAAAAATACCGGATTACAGAGCGCGCGCATTCGTCGTTCTGCAGTTTGGTCCGATTCTGCGAGTAGGTATTTAAAAAAAAAATACTTTGCAATTTTGTGTATCAATTATTGCTTACTAGCTAGCTGATATTTGCTATAGAAATTAAATAATCATTTGCTATAGAGTTTCCAATAATCCGGCAATGGCGGAAAAAAATAAGCGCCTAGTGTGTAAATTAAATTGTGTAAATTAAAAATGATTTGTTTGCCTATGTGGTAGAACAAAAAAAACATCTATGTGCTAATTACTGCCCAGTATTTGCAAACTAATAAATGATTTAATTTAATTTAATCGCATGGTCAAAAAAAGAAGTCCTATTTAGTCCGTCAGTCAGATAATACAAAAATGTTAGACAAGTATAAACAAGATAAAACGCATTAAAGTGGGGAGTGGGGGTCGCTACGTCACAAGTAAGTATAAAATCTACATACTCGTGACGTCATGTCACATTTTAACTCAATGTATCACCGTAATCGTTTGATAACATAAAAAAAGAAAAAATACGGGTACATTATTTTTATTTACATTCCGGACAAAAAACATTTTTTTAGTCATCATCAAAAGAGCTTGAAAATTATCCTAGGACATCGCGCCCGCTGGTGACCTATGCCAATTACCCATTCAGCCTTTGATTAATTCGATTTATTTATGCAGAAAACGAGTACAAACTTGAAACGACTTCTAAAAATCGAAGCAAGCCTTGTGTTCGCTCTCTTTTCTTTTCACAAAACAACTTGACTCTAATTAACTCTGAAATCGTGAGTCGGTCGCGTGTTTACATCGATTTATTAAAGTGCCAAACGATTATTAAGTTCAAGTAGAACGTCAAAACGGTGCCAGTTAATTATTTATTTCGATAGCTTGAAATATATCGATGATTATAATAGGGGCGGACTGCGAGCATTGTTTCTTGACATATTTACCCTTTTCGAAAGGGTTGAATGAACGAAGAATAGTTTGTAGTCTATGATTTTAATTGGTTATGACTTTGAGCAATTAATTTAAAATAGAGAATGATTGCTAGTTTTAGGTGCATTAAATAAGTTCTTGCTTTATTGAATGAACAGTTCAAATTTGGTTCTTGCTAAATACGAGTATATTGGCCCAATGAAGTTAATTGCTGTATGCTATGAAAAATCGAACTTCAAGCGTTTTTAGCAACCCGGTGACATCAAATGGACAAAGCATAATAAATAAAATAAAATAAAGCTGAGATGTAATGTTCCAGGATAGGAGCTCGTGGCTAAGTAATAACTGCCGCATGGGTCGATCCATCAGGTTAAGCTATGCTTGCCGGGGTTGGTCTGTGGATGGGTGACCATCTTTATATACCGAGACTCCTCCGTGCCTCGGAAAGCACGTAAGCCGTTGGTCCCGGCTGTCATTCGTGGATCTTTGACAGTCGTTACGGGTCGTCAGAAGCCCGAAAATCTGACAACCAGTCTTACCAAGGGGTATCGTATTACCCGGTTACTGGGTTGTGGAGGTCAGATAGGCAGTCGCTCCATGTAAAATGCTGGTATTCAGCTGCTTCCGGTTAGACTGGCAGCCGACCCCAATATTATATAGTTGGGAAAAGGCTAGGCAGATTGATTGTAATGTTCCAGGATGTGAGGTAAAAGGGACAGTTTTATATAACATAACATAACATCACGCCTTTATTTCCCGAAGGATTAGGCAGAGGTCTACCTATAGTACACCCACATTTCGCCAGTTATGTTTAAGTCCCATGTAATAGGGGGCGAGCCTATTGCCATCAATCGGGCACAAATCCAGATTGAAAAACCATTATGTCTTTCCCCGACCCGGGATTCGAACCCGGAATCAGCAGTAGCTCTTGCGACAGCTAGACCAACGACAGAAACAGCTCTATACCTACACGGGTTTATGAATTGTCGCGTGACCACTGCCCAAGGGCGTTATGACGATCTTCATCAGCGTCTTTTGTTAACCCCGACCATTTGTAAACGAAGATAAAATACTGAATAAATTTATATTCACTAATTACGATTATGCTACTTTTTATACCTGGACATACCACAACCCTGAAGGCTATATTTCTATCTGCAATGCACATGAACCTGAATGATCGCTCTGCACTTATGCAGCTAAGCCGTAGGAGCTTCTTACGCTCTACGCAGGCCATCCAGGACAAACCACCTAATGAGAGAAGTTCATTGTTTGAAGAGAAGCAACCACCACTCGACTTCGTTAAATCCCTGGAGCTGGAGCTGGGTGTGATCTGCAGTGGCCTATATGGAAAGCGCTCAATCGATTGCGTACCCAATTAGGCCGCTGCAGACACAATTTGTCGAAGTGAGAGATCACTGACCAATCCAACACACAGTGCGAGTGTGGTGCTTCTGATCAAACCATGACCCACTTGCTGGAGTGTCCTCAGTGCTCGTTCACTTCGGATGACCTAAAGAATGCCACTGATACCGCAATCAACGTGGACACCTACTGGGCTCATTCAATACAAATTCATTTAAAAAAGAACTGGCCAAGTGCGAGTTCGACCACGCACAATGAAGGGTTCCGTAGTTGGGATGAATTTATCCCAAAAATAAACTTAACTTAGTAGTTGAGAAACATGTTCTCCCATACATCGATATACGAATCAAAATAGAAATATATTTTTATGTGATAAAACTTTTTCCTTTACTTGTGCTGTGAGCCCTTGCTTCCCGCCAAATTTCATAATTCTAGGTAAACGGGAAGTACCCTGTAGGTTTGGATTTATTTGCGAGTATCAAAATATCTCACATAAATGGCCGCATTTTTTTATTGTGTTGACTTAAAACTTGATTTTTTTAGAACTCCAAAGGAACAAACATCTACGTATTTGATAATAATTTCAACTTGATACCTCGAGGGTCTTGACAGACTGACAGACGGACAACAAAGTAATCCTGTAAGGGTTCCATTTTTTTCCTTTTGGGGTACGGAACCCTAAAAACAACGAAGATGAGTAACACCGAGGTCTATTGACTAGCTGAGCAAGACTTATAGACTTACCTAATTGCTAGGCAAGTACTTTATATCTTTAGTCTTACACTGACCTACACGTACGATATTATTTACACTGGGTCACTTGATACAAATGAAAAATATGAACACAAAATCAAAACGAGCAACCCTGAATATTATATATACTAGCATATGTAAGAAAGGCGACTATAAACCAAAAACGACTGTTCATCAATTGGACATCATGCCCACTGAGGGACTTCACACTTATGACAAGGTGCTTCAAATGTCAACAGTATTGATATGCTGCAAAGACTTGTCGAGAGGCTAGATAGACGTGTGGACATTCTGGAGAACAAGGTCATCAGGCAAATGAGTGCACTAAACATGCTGAACCGTTACATTGTGCAACATCATCATCTGCCTAGCCTTTTCCCAACTACGTTGGGGTCAGCTTCCAGTCTAACTGGATGCAGCTGAATACCAGTATTTTATATAGAGCGACTGCCTATCTGACCTCCACAACCCAGTAATTGGGTGATACGATACCCCTTGGTAAGACTGGTTGTCAGTATTTCGGGCTTCTGACGACCCGTAACGACTGTCAAAGATCCACGAATGACAGCCGGGACCAACGGCTTAACGTGCTTTCCGAGGCACGGAAGAGTCTCGTTACGTAAAGATGGTCACCCATCCACAGACCAACCCCGGCAAGTGTAGCTTAACCTGACGGATCGACCCGTGCGGCAGTTATTACTTAGCCACGAGCTCCTCTCCTCATTGTGCAACATGCTGGCGATTTAAAAAACCGAGAAACCACAAAACAGGCGATAGAGAATGCCCAGCAAAGAAAATAGCTGAGACAAGATACATAAATTCTACAGATTATAATGAGGTCGCGTAAGAGCGAAATGAATAAAATGTCTTTATAAAAAAATTATGTACCTAATATACTTACTGTAATATTGCCCTTTATACACAAAAATTGTTTTTAGTTTTTATAATTCACATGACGAATAAACATGTAATCTCTACTTTTTGGCGACACAGAAAAAAATTCTGTACCTCATCATCATCATCAGCCTATACCGTTCCCACTGCAGGGACACGGCCTCCTCTCAATGAGAGGGAGTGGGCTATAATCCACCACGCGGGCCCAGTGCGGATTGGTTATGTCACATGTCTTCGAATTTTTGGTTCTAGGACATGCCGGTTTCCTCACGATGTTTTCCTTCACCGTTTTTGAGAGCAGTGGTGATGAAATAAATTACACAAAGTAACGCGCCTGTCTGGGTTCGAACCCGCGACTTACTGTTCATAAGTCGGGGCCGCCACCACTGGGCCACCGCTGCTCTCCTATTCTGTACCTATAAGTAATAAAATAAAGTAAATACGATCTTGGTAAAAATTTTACATTGCAAAAATGTCTTACGTTGATGCACAAGTAGCATACTACTTTCTTATTTTGAATGAAACCATAATTTAAAGTAGATAAATGATATACTATTTTTTTGGAATTTTAGGCCCGTATTACAGAAGCTCACTCAATACTCAAGCATTACTTAAAACTAGCTTCAACCAATCAAAAGCCTTTAAACGAGTTTTAAGTAATGCTTAAGTTTTGAGTGAGATTCTGTAATACGGGCCTTAGATACTTAACACTTATGTATAAGCACTTGAACGCGATACCGGAGATACATGTTTGTTCCTAGTTCAGGTAGAATCCAATTATTATATAGGTACCTCTAGATTAAGGCCCTTTTTTGTTTACACAAAAAAGGGCCTATTTATGAAAATCATTTTTTTCAATAAGCTATTATTGTCCCTATTTCCTGTAGTGCCAATTGAGACGTAAGTCCTATGTTATCTACTGATAACATAGGACTTACGTCTCAATTGGCACATTTCACGTCTTTTTTTTTAAACGGGGCAACGTTTAAAAAAAAAAACGTTAAATGTCGAAATAGGAATTTCTCCTGTATCGTGGGTGCGTTTACAAACATTTAAACTCAAATACAGAAATAGCCAGACCCGGAAAAACTGCTTGTAGGTCATACACAGTATACACACGGATATCTATGGTCATACAAATATTTGTTCCATGCGGGAATCGAACCCGCGACACGCAGTGCTGCTGTGTCATGTTCGTGAACGGGCGCCGTCAATTGGGACTGGTCATCTCTTAGCTGCCATGGCTTATTTTGATTTATTTTAAGTTTTTGAATGATTCTTTTTTTTTATTACGGACGCTTTTACGAACGTGCTCGTCTTTCAACATTGTTATCACATGCATAATTTCAAAATGAATGATGTAACCAATATTTTGTATCAAATTATTGATTTAAAAGAGTGTCCGTGGAGTTTCTTGCCCGTTCTTCTCCATATATTCCTACTACGCTTTGGAATGGGCAACTAGCCTCATGTTTTTGACTGACCGACCCCTTGACAATTCAAAAGTGCCTGTAAATGGTTTAATTGAAATAAATGCTTTGAGTTTGAGTTTGCTGCACTGCGTATCGCAGGTTCAATTTCCGCACATTTGCTCGATTTTATTTGCTCGGGTTCGATTCCCGCACACTCAATTGCTTAACCACTGTGCCGACCGTGCCGTCGTGCGTCAATTTGCTCTGCCAAGCTATTTTTTACAGATATATCTATTTATATCTAAGTTTCCTAGGGTGTCAAATAATTATGTATGTGTGGCGAGCATTCCACGCTAAACACAAGACAATCAAACCGAGGTCTATTGACTAGCTGATCATTAGGACGAGTCGTCACCGACGCCCCCTGCTTACTAATCAGGGAAGTAGTAGTGCAAATACAACAGAAGTTCTTCTTGGAGTGTTGCTAACTTGGATGGAAGTTTGTGTGTTGTTGGTGGATTTGAGATCTTCAAGTGTGACAGTTGGATGAATATTAGAAATGTAGTATTCTAGGACTGCACAGCAATGTCCTGTGCGTGCTGTAAGGTAATTACGTTAACCACTTACTATGGCAATGCGATTTGTTTTGAAAATTCGGCAGCATTGAAACATAATGAACCAATGGGTTAGATTTCCATCCATTTTCTTCTTAAAAAAAAGCGTTTTGACACAACATTTTTTTTGTACGTCAGATAGATTATTAAAAAATATTGAACACATTTTTTTTTTTTATTTACGTAATCGAAAGATTACGGCAATACATTGAGTTAAAAAGGGGCATGACGTCACTGTACGGTAGATTTTATACTGACTTGTGACGTAGCGAGCCCCCACTCCCCAACTTTAATGCATTTTTTTATAAGCAAAAAATACGTGTCTAATATTTTTTTATTACCTGACTAACTGACTAAATAGTTTTTATTTTTACCCAGTCAAAATCCCAATTTGCGGTATTGGTTAGTTGGCAATGTTAGGTACAGACGCCAGCATGTCAACCTACCCGAAACTGTCAAATTTTCCCAATCAACTTTGAACCTTATATTTTAGTAATAAAGTTGAAAATCTATTAAAGAAATTTGATAGACTGTAGTATGATGATGTGCTAGCGTCTGTACATTGCCAGCTGCCTGTTTTAACTTATTCATCACATCACGAGACACAAAATTGTTGACTGTATTCAAGCTATATCTATCTACGATCCATATATCTCGAAAATTATCTAGATTACCCCAACGATGCTGATGGGGGTAATCTATTGTTGAGAACCTAAAAATCAAACCTTTTAGAACAAAACCGAAGAAAATCCTTCATCAGATTATTATTCGTTTACATTTCATGAAGTAATCAAGACAAACGTTCAATTAGATCTGTTTTCATCTAAAACAAACGAACTGAGTCTACCGCTATTTAACTTTACCCCAGTATTGTTCTACCACTGTTATCTAAGACGGTACTATCTTATTCAACTTCAAGGAAATCTAGACTTAAGCTCCCAAGGACAAGGTTCAAAATCAATCGTGAGATGTAACCGAAGATTTTGTTACGCGGTTCGTCAGATGCAATCAAACGTAGGAAGCCACAGATTATGCAGAAGGGAGCCATTTCTTTTTCATGCCTCCGCTAGGTCGGGTAAGTGTGAGTTAGGTAATCCATACTAATTGTTTAGTTAAGGGAGTAACGAGGACGGATTCGGTATAAGTCAGCAGTTGAGCAGACATTTTAGGGAGCAGACCTTGAAATATGTCAGTTATTTTGCTATTTGTGTAAATCCTAGTGCTCCTGCTTAGCCTTCTTAAACAAATGTTTCATTCAGTTTGAAGTCCGAACCGCTACTGGGTATTATTTTGGCTTTAACTTCCCGGTTCTAACTTTTCCTTAAGGCGAAAGCGTCAGGGTAGACAGCGAAATTCATATTTTCTTCATAATTTTAATTTTGCGGGGTACCTTACTGTCTGTTCTTTCGTATCGGCACGAACTATTTATGAATATCTCATGTGGTGGTTTATTTTTATTCAAGTTTATTTTTAAAGTTCTCCAATCGACCTGCAGTTATTGACAGCCCAAGTCCCGGCTGTCCTGGCTGCCTCGGAAAGCACGTTAACCCCAACGGCTTACACGGAGGAGTCGCGGTATGTTAAGATGGTCACTCATCCACAGAACAACCCTGGCAAGCGTAGCTTAACCTGATACATCTTACACCAATTCTGTGGAAAAAAAATACGAGAGGGACAGGCAGTATCGGACAAACATTTTTTTTATAAATTGTATTTTTACTTTTCAGGAAATCACGAAATATAACATAACATCACGCCTGTATTCCCCGAAGGGTTAGGCAGAAGTGTACCTATAGTACACCTACATTTCGCCAGTTATCTTTAAGTCCCATGTAATAGGGGGCGAGCCATCAACCGGGCACAAATCTAGACTCCGGGCTGCTACTGAGCAATTCCAGATGGAAAAACCCAATAACACTATGCCCGACTCGGGAATCGCACCCAGGACCTCATGCTCGGTGATAGCGCTTGTGACCACTAGACCAAAGAGACAGTCCTATTTCAGGAACGCAAAAGAGCAAATATTGTGTTCCGGTATAAGTTTATGCAACTCTTTTTATAGTAGGTAACGTAAATAAAGATCGTGACTCTAATAACTAGACATAACCAGTATGCTTTACGGAACGGTGCCATCACAAAACTATGGTCTTTTACTCCTACGCTACGTGACAAGGTTTAAAATCCCAAAGCATCACGAAGTACAAATTCATGAAAATAATATTTATTTCTTTCTAATAAGCATCATGAATCATCATTCCAAAACTTCGTAACTATTCGTGTTATACGAAAATAGCCGATGTTTTGTAGTTTGTGCCTAATAGCTTGTACAGTCAGAAAAATAATTAGGTATATATGCAGAAATAATTACTTTCCACGACTATTCTTCTTCTTCTGTCTGGATTTTTCCCAACTATGTTGGAGTCGGCTTTCATTCTAGTCTTCACGTAGTATTCCGCTAGTCCTATTTTAATACAATCAATTTGCCTAGCCTCTTCCCAATATGTTGGGGTGGGCTTCCATTCTAACCAGATGCAGCTGAATGCCAGTATTTTACATGAAGCGACAGCCTATCTGATTTCCACAACCCAGTTACTGGGTAAAATGATACTCCACGAATACTATAATTATAAATATTAATTTTTATTGTGTGCGCCACGTGTCATCCTAACTAATAATAGAAATGCGAAAGTGAGTTTGTTTGTTACGCTTTCACACTAAAATAGCGAAACGGATTTGAATGAAATTTGACCCTGGGTAGACCATGACCTGGGTTAGGTACTGTAGGTAACTTAATAAACTTACTGGGTGTGACCCACGGTTTCACCCTCACAAAAGGCTCGTGCAGGCCAGCGCGACGCGACCGCGCGACGCGACTCGAACAATACAATTTCTAAGAAAACTTCACGGTATTACATTAGCCAGTGAAGCGTCGCGCTGTCGAGTCACGCTAGTCTGCACGAAGCTTAACTCGCGGTCCCGTGGGAATCTTGTGATAAAAGTATCCTATGTCCTAATCCAGGTCATGGTTTACCCATTTTTTTATTTTTTTTATTGCGACGACGGCAGAAAGAGACAGCGAACACAATGACGTTTTGTATTTGACATAAACTTTTAATCCATGACATGGACAGGTCAACCAATATTGACGTATGTTTATATTTACCAATATAGTCGATGTTAGCTCCAGCATACTTATCTATTTCACTGACTGTAGTTTCATTTCAGTAGTTCACGTCTATAATTTGTCAAAGTCACAACTCCTTTTGTAGTTATGAAACGAAAAAAAAATTGTTCACTGAACCACAGTGGTGGCTATGATTAATAAAATAAGTAAAGGGGTCAGGTCATGTTATGACCTCTTTACGACCTTTACAAATGGTATAGTATCGATTGACGGGTCCATAGGGCTTATGGTTTAAGCTAAGAAGGTTTAAACAAGCAATGTATAAAGTCACATTTTTTGTACAAAACCTTTACTGTTCTTTCTTTGTTTTGTATTAACGGGGAATAAAAGCTGCGTGCTTTGGTAAAACAGGTCAATGCTTATTTTTGATACTAAGAATGTTGAAAGTTCGTAATTTTAATTGACCGTTTATTATGATTTGGTTTAATTTAGAACCGGGAGAAAACAATTTTTACAATTACCGCACATCTAAATGGTTTGCCAATGTCAGTTATCGAAAATATTACTACCTACTCATAGAGCCAAGACTATCTGAATAGGTTACAGAAAGTACACACATTTAATAAGTGTATACAAAATAATTATATAAAACATTTTAAAAGAGTAACTGTGGAGTTTCTTGCCAATTGTTCACCACTGCTCTCAAAACGGTGAAAGAAAACGTCGTGAGAACCAAAAGAATTGAAGATACGTGACATCTACCAACCCGCACTGGGCCCGATTACGGCCCACTCCTTTTCACACAGAGGACGGTTTTATCCCAGCAGTGGGCACGTTATAGGCTGATTATGTATGTAAATAAATGCCTGCCTCATTGTTCTAGTGGTTGCAAGCGCTACTGCTGAACATGAGGTCCTGGGTTCGATTCCCGGGTCGGGCAAAGTGTTATTAGGTTTTTCTATCTGGAATTTCTCAGTAGCAGTCCGGAGTCTGGATTTGTAACCAGGTGATGGTAATAGACTCACCCCTTATTACATGTGACTTAAACATAACTAGCGAAATGTGGGTGTACCTACTACAGGTACACCTCTGCCCAACCCTTCGGGGAGACAAGGCGTGATGATATGTTATAAATAAACATTAAAACCAAAACCCAAATAATCCATCTATCCAACAACAGATCGGCACTGTTGACCGATTTTATCATAGGAACAGAGCTCCTAATACCGCCTGAGGGAATTTGTCGCGAGGAAAACAAAACAACACAGTATAGCCATTACAGAAGGTCGGCTCCAGGATCAATATAAATGTTGATGGATAGAGAGGGAGAGGAAGGCCAAAGAAAATATGGATGGATTGTGTGAGGAATGATATGAAATACAAGGGAGTGAATGATAGTGTGACGGTTCACAGGGAAGAAGAAAACGTGTTGCGACGCCCCTAAGTCATGCAACTAAGACTGGAAGATGATGGTGAGAATGCCGGCGGCGAATACAATAAGAGATAACATACGCACGCACAGTCACACTATTGTGTAAACGAGTACCTACGTAAGATAACCTCAAATAAACTGAAACGATCTAGGCGCTTGCGGTCGCTGACCATAGACGTTTATTTATTTATATCTATACTAATATTATAAAGAGGAAAGATTTTTTTGTTTGTTTGTACCTACCGCATAGGCTCTGAAACTAATGGACCGATTTGAAAAATTATTTTACCATTAGAAAGCTTAGTTTTCAGGGAGTAACATAGGCTACTTTTTATCCCGAGAAAAATAGCGGGTCCTGCGGGAAAGACCACGAGAGCGAAGCCGCGGGCAAAGTGCTAGTTTAACATAAAACGGTCAAGGCCAATTACACTAGTTAAGACAAAAACGATAATATATGTAAAAGTATACAACTAGGTACACGACAGTCATACTAGGAAAACATATCAACTTCTTTCATAAATAACGTTTCAGTGACGTCATTTGCCGGTAAATTGCAGTCGCTATGTGACGGCCACGGATCTTCTAGGTAACCGTAGCTTACTCGTACACCTTGGCCACGGGAACCGGCGGCGCGACCGACGGCGCGGCGGGCGGCGCGGCAATTCGCGCGGCGCGTGTCTCGCTGGTCGCCGCTGCGCGTGGCATGCCCAGTACATTTCCATACATTTGATTCATTCGCAAGACGCGCCGCCGGTCGCGCCGCGCGAATTTTCGCTATAGCGAATTGTCCGTGGCCAGCACGTAGCCACGAGTGCGCGTTTCTCTGTGCTGAAATTTAATTCAATAGCAATATTTTGACTACTTATTCTAACCATGATACTTCTTCATTTATGCCAAAAATATAGAGAATAAATAATGATTACACATTTTTTTGATTATTTAAAAAAAAATATGTTACCTATTCAAATTTATTTAAGTATCATGAAGTAGGTATCAAGAATACCTACATGGTTTAAATATTGTCAATGAATTAAATTTCAGCCTACATGTACGTGTGTTTTCGTTCGTTGTACAGAGTTAGTCTTCTGTACCTATCTGCTCTGTGACAAAACCGTCGCCCGCGACAAAACTTGCAAGATTTGTCCTTGTTTAGCGACAAAAGTTTGTTGTTTATTGTTGACCACTGACAATAAGAATTAGGTAATCAATGGCGAAGTTATAAGAAGTTTGGAAATAAATAAGTATGTAATGTGTGTTCTATGTTTTATCTCAGCGTGATTGTGGGATTGTGGTATTAAATTAACAATGTACGATTGTTATTGACATGCCGTTGAACAGTACACTCACTTTTTCTGGTTACCCACAAAAAATGCTTTTTGTGCATCTACTACTTAAGCCCAGGTTCGCACTGGCGTATTTTTAACACAGCGATTTTTTTTCGCGTATTGGATTTTCGACGCTCTGCTTAGCGCCGAGAATTGAATATCCAACAGTGTGTTTTCTTGACGCGCTGGGATGCGCAACTACCGTTCTTCATAAGTTCGTGTATTTAGTATTAAGATTATCTTATAATAAGTGAAGTAAACTAGGTACACCTCTGCCTAACTTTTCGGGGAATACACGGGTGATGTTATGGAAGTGTTATAAAGCAAGTTCTGAATAAAGTAGCTAGGTTATAGAAGGTTGGTAAAACGAAACTACGCTACGCTACGTACCTAACGTAACTAAGCTACGTTTTTTAAAATTAATCTTAGTCGCAGCTAGAAACGGCTAACAAGTTTTTTTCATGTTATCAAACGCGTATTTTTTTTTTGTGCCTGCAGTAGTTAAATCCTTTATGTGTTAATATAGGCGAGGTATCAGTTGGTTGGTTTAAATTGTTGCCCTTAATCAATTCTCTGTTGGACATAAGTAAATAAAAAAGCTATTTAGTCTACTACCCAATGGCACTGTTATTATTAAACGTTTGAAGCGTATACTTAAATAAAACTTATAATTAAAAAAAAAATACATGGCAATTTTTGATTTGGTGCATTTTTAACCGAATTTGGTTTTTTAATGTATGTTTGGGCATAACTTCTTCATATATAGACGGATTTGCGAAATAACTTTTTTGTTTAGAAGGGTATACTTCCGAGATGGTCCCATTGTCATCAGGTCAGGATCTGATGATGGGATTCTGGAGAAATCGTGGGAAATCTTCAAAAAATATAGGCACATCTATAACGATTTGGTAACTCTGAATGGGCGATGGAATAGCGATCGAAGTGGAACTGATGATGCAGACCTCAAAAAGGCCACCGGAAATGCACAATAATAAGTATTTCACGGGTTGCGATTCGATTAATTTAATATGGTTGCCAAGCAATTTATGCTCGTCACAATGCATTTGGAGAAGTGGAGCTGATGATGAAGTACCAGGAGAACTCTTCAACGATTAAGGCTTCTGCATCGCGAAAAGCAATATTTTGTAGCGAGTTGTTGGCATTAGGCTATTGTAACTTAGATAAATTACAGACTGACCCACAAAACGCAAGTAAAAAATACTCTTACAGAAAAAAAAACACTGGTAAGTGAAAGATATAACTTAAATTTCAGAAATCGGTGGCAGAATAACGAAAATACAAAACCAGACACCGTCAGTTATTTTTCACTTTCTAGTTTTTTTTTTTTTGAAGTTGGTTGTTTCTTTTTGTAAAAAAGTTTTTATTTTTAATTTTAAATTAAGTATTGGAGTTTTAATATTGTAACTGTATGATAGTGCGAAATTTTATTTGTAATTGTATATGTTTTATGTTTTAATAATTTGTTTATAATATATCCTATACTATTAAAGGAGCAATATTTGTTTTTATATTTGTAATCACGTTCTGAAAACGGCTCTCACGATTTCGAAGAAAGTTGCAATATAGGGGTTTACGGTGGCGAAAAATCGATCTAGCTAGGTTTCAATATCTGGGAAAATTCTTTTTCTGCGTATTTTCACCCGACAAGATGGCTACCAAAATAATGACATGGCAGCATGGAATTAGTATGAAATACTCATGGAATACTATTAAATGAGAGAGCAGCGGTGGCCCAGTGGTGGCGGCCCCGACTTACGAACAGTAAGTCGTGGGTTCGAACCCAGACAGGCGCATTACTTTGTGTAATTTATTTCATCACCACTGCTCTCAAAACGGTGAAGGAAAACATCGTGAGGAAACCGGCATGTCCTAGAACCAAAAATTCGAAGACATGTGACATCTACCAACACGCACTGGGCCCGCGTGGTGGATTATAGCCCACTCCCTCTCATTGAGAGGAGGCCGTGTCCCTGCATTAGGAACGTTATAGGCTGATGATGATGATTAAATGAACACTCTATTTTCACCAGAGCAGAGCTCGTTCGACCATTTTTTTCCAGTAGTGTCTGTGGCCCTAGTCTTTCTATAAATGGGCCTTCTCATCTTTTCCTTTGGCATTCCCTGGTGGACATAGACATCCCGACTAATTTAGTTCTAGCTAATTTCTAGCATGCCTTAATTTCATCGGCGTAGTCAGTTGTCAGCCCAATTTAGCTGTTCTCTCCCCACACCCCACAGGAAAATAGGGATAATTCTCCCATATTATTTTTACACATAATAATCACACTTAATATTAAAGGCGAAAGTTTGTGAGTGTGTATTGTGAGTTTGTCTCTTCTTCACGCTAAGACTACTGAACGGATTTGGATAAAAATTGGCACAGACATAGTTTATAGCCTTTTTTTTTTTTGGGTGGGAAATCATCAAATGATGTCTCCCGCTCTGGGTGGAGCGGGAGGGCGTGTCAGACTCTTACTGACTAAAACCCACCCGTGTTCCTTCTGTTGCCTGTGCAATGCCAGGGGGCCACGGTATCCCTTTCGGACTTTCCCGCAACCCCGGCAGGCAATGGTCTCATCGGACCCCTTCACTTCACAGAAGGAGGTGAAGGCCTCCCATGCCCTCTCGCTCCGTACCATGGCCTGGACCAGGGCCGGACGCGAGAGATCCCCGCCACCGATCGCCTCCACGAGGACACGGCGGTGCTCTGCCCAAGCCGGGCATACCTCCACCGTATGCTCCACCGTGTCCTCCGGGCGATCCACGCAGTGATGACACCCGGGCGTTTCCTCCCGCCTTATCCGATACAGGTACCTCCCGAAACAGCCGTGTCCGGTAAGGACCTGCGTCAGGCGGAAGGTGAGGACGCCGTGGCGCCTCTCCAGCCACTCCTCAAAGAGGGGACTTATCGCCGCAATAGTGGCGTGCCCATGGATTAACACATAGAAAACTTTTTATCTCGATATTCCCACGGGATCGAAACTTATGCGGGTGAAACCGCAAGACGCAGCTAGTATATATGATAAAGCAAACCCCAATTTTCCCCTTAAAGCCTACTTCCACATTACCACGCGTCCCAGTTCCACAAAACGGTAATCATAATAACAATATTCTAATGCTATTTTTAATAGTACTGATTAGATCTCGATTACTAGTTATACGCTATACAGCTCAGCCTGGATTTGTTTATCTGATTCTAAGCACGCTGTTACGATTGTTAGGCAGGGTTTACAATAAAATTGCGACTAGAACGGTTTTACGATTGATTGCTCAATTGGTTTAGTGTGCAGTTCGTTTAAAAAAAAGTCTTAGATCCTGGATATACAGGCTGAAATTTAATTCATTGGTAATATTTTAACCACGTATTCTAACTACACATGCATACATAAACTCACGTCTTCTTCCCATGGGGGTAGGCAGAAACTACAGAATGCCACCCGCTACGATCCTTACATACTCCTTTTGCCTCGTTTACGTTCATACATCTGGTCATACACTCACGCCGGTTGCGAGTACTACGCACCTGTCCTTTCTGAAGAACATCACCAATAAGGTCAGTATATGTGCTCCTAGGCCGAAGAGCTCGTGGCTAAGTAGTAACTGCCGCACGGGTCGATCCGTCAGGTTAAGCTACTCTTGCCGGGGTTGGTCTGTGGATGGGTGACCATCTTTACATACCGAGACTCCTCTGTGCCTCGGAAAGCACGTTAAGCCGTTGGTCCCGGTTGTCATTCGAGGATCTTTGACAGTCGTTACGGGTCGTCAGAAGCCGAAAGTCTGACAGCCAGTCTTACCAAGGGGTATCGTATTACCCAGATACTGGGTTGTGGAGGTCAGATAGGCTGTCGCTCCATGTAAAATACTGGTATTCAGCTGCATCCGGTTAGACTGGAAGCCGACCCCAATATAGTTGGGAAAAGGCTAGGCAGATTGATATATATGTGCTCCTAGGGCGTCCCCTCCCGGCGTTTCCATTCACATCTGCCTTGTAAATACATTTCGTTAGTCGCCTTTCATTCATCCTCTCAACATGACCAAACCATCTCAGCATACCCTTTTCAATTTTTGTCACTACATCTTCGTTTAACTCACACCGATGTCGTATCACATCAGTTATCTCTACGTATTCTAAATACTTAAAGAAATTTAGTTTTTTTTTTTCTTTTTGATAAAGGAGGAGAAAAAAGTTTTTTCGCTACTGTTGGCCTAAATGAAGAACGTGGTTAAAATATTGCCAATGAATTAAATATCAGCCTGTAGTCCGCAAAACTACAAAAACATTGATAAGTTCGGTCAGGCATACAAAAAGAGTTAATGCTATTCATTACCTGATAATATTTGAAATCCCACCACAACTTTCGATTCTTCGTAAAACTTTGCGGGAAATATCTATTTCAAATCAATTAATCTGCCTAGCCTTTTCCCAACTATATTGGGGTCGGCTTCCAGTCTAACCGGATGCAGCTGAATACCATTATTTCACATGCGTCTGCCTATCTGACTTCCACAACCCAGTAACTGGGTAATACGATACCCCTTGGTAAGACTGGTTGTCAGAATATTGTGAATGTTGTTGAGTTGTCAGCTTGAAATACCTATTTCAAATAAAAGATTATGGTTTTGTTTCAGGTATTCGATAAGATATTTATGTTGCCAGTTTTGGAAATAGGATGGTAATTGGACTTGTTAATTTTAAGAATAATTGATGTGATTTTACTAGTAGTTTTTATATTTTTTGTATTTTTTTGTAAAAAATACAAAATTATCTGACATGAAACGTGACTTTCTGGCATGCTTGCATGGTGTAAGCTGATTCCTGAGTTAAGAAAACTAACACTGTCTCAGGAATATGGGTCGTCTCACTTTATGCCCGTTTAGAAACCGGAAACTTGTTATCTTCTGAAATGACTATGTCCATTTTGAATTTGACGGCTAAGGGCTTGTCTCCATTGTCGGAGCTTGAGACAAATAATACTGTACTGGTAAAGTGGTTCATAATGATGAGTCCTTTTTTTTTGCAAATAAACACATTTTTCTTTTATTTATCCGAGTAAGATTATATTTACATAATATATACGCTAATAGTTCAAATAATAATAATAATATGAACATATATTTTAAAAAGACAAAGATTTCTAGGGCACCAAAAAATTTGCCCGCATCGCTGTCAGCAAGAAAAGTGGCCAGCATTGTCACGTTGTATGGCAATGCTGATTCTTTGGCCAAAAAATTGTCAAGTGTGAAGATGAGTAACCTACAATGTCCATTTAAGAGATTTTTTGTTATTTCAATTACACTTTGTATCTTTGTTTTGTTGTTGTTTTAATACCATTGCTGCGGGATTTTATTTTTTAAATATCGCTGCATTATGCTGAGATAGGAGCCTTTTGGCAACGCACAGGTCATTTTTTATTTCATCTATTGGAAAAATATGTTAATTTTGTTAGTTTTGATTGCTTTTTTTTGTTACTGTTTGTATTTTCTGTGCGTGCCCCAATTTTTTTTTCTTTCCTTCTTTGTTTTAATTTATGTTAAACACGTGGAACATTTTAGGTCTAAGCCTAAAATGCAACAAAACAAGCTAAATTCGAACTTGTGAACAGAGAGCTTTATGCCCAGCAGTGGACTTCTTCAAGTATCCTATTGCAGTCCAAGTCGCGTCGAGTCTTCTTCTTGTCACGTATTCCACAGAGCTTATGGTCTTCAGTCAGTGCGTCCTGCCTGTTATGACTTACGGAGCTGAAACGTAGACACTCACGAAACGAATGGTCCATAAATTCATGGTTGATCAGCGAGCTATGGAACGGGCTATGGCATGAATTCTCTATGAGATCCGGAACGGTGATCCGGCAGAGAACCAAAGTGATCAACATTGCTCACAGAATAAACAAGCTGAAGTGGCAATGGGCTGGCCTTATCAGCCGTAGAACCGATGGCCGTTGGAGTAAACGTGTTCCTGAATGGAGACCGCGAATCGCCAAACTTAAGGTAGGACGCCCTCAGGCTAGGAGGAGCTCCGAAAGGAAGTCCGAAAGGGATTCCGTGGCCCCCTGGCATTGCACAGGCAACAGAAGGAACACGGGTGGGTTTTAGTCAGTAAGAGTCTGACACGCCCTCCCGCTCCACCCAGAGCGGGAGACGTCATTTGATGATTTCCCACCCAAAAAAAAAAAAAAAAGGCTAGGTGGAGCTGGAGCGACGATCTTCACAGGGTGGATGTTAGTAGCTGGATGAGAGTTGCGGAGACTCGAGCTGAATGGTGTGCAATTGGAGAGTTCTATGTCCAGCAGAAGGCTACTGTAGACTGATGATGAAGCGTCCAAGTCTAGGGTAGCCTAAAGCTATAAAAATCTTATTACTAAATCATTAGTTGAAATAACAATGGAATGCATGAAATACTGAATACCCATTTCTAGCCTCCTTGAATCGAGTAAAGTTAGCCGTCAATATGCACCAAACCTTACCAGATATGGTTTCAGTAGCATGTTAGCTCGGAAACTTATTACTTACTGCTTAACGAGTTTGCAGCCAAGTTATGAATAAGTTTGGGCGCACACTACCGACTAGCTTGGTTGGTCAGTTTATGTTATATACGTAATATTGAGTTTATTGGTGCATTGCGTATCAGGTCGATCGAATGTAAAGCTACGCTTGCCACGGTTGATTCGTGGATGGGTGATCATCCATTATATATGGAGATGGAGACCCCTCCATGCCTCGGAGAGCACGTTAAGCCGACTCCGATGTTATCTTGTTATCTTTGGCAGTCGTTAGTGGGGGTAGTCTAAATCCCAAAAGACTGACAACGAGTCTTATGGGGTACGGTGTTACCCAGGAATGGTTGAGGAGGTCAGACAGGCAGTCGTTTCGTGTAAAATACTGATATTTAGCATGGTTGGTTGATGTGTATGTCAGCATTGTATGTACTGTAAATATTTCTGCTATTTTATTGTTATGTTTTTTGTTCTTTTTTTTTTTAATGTGTTTGTTGCTGTTGTGTTGTGTCTGTGTCGAATAAATGTTTTCTATAATATTTTAGTGGTTGACTTTTAATGTCATTTTATTACTGTTTGTTTTATTATTTTTTAGTCATGATATTAATACGTTATTCGTTACGTGTATGCAACAACAATAACAAAATCAATAGAAATAATACGTGAAACAAAATATATGCCGCAGGCTTTGAGTTTTGATATTCGTAAAATGTGAAATCTCTTTTTGTAAATGCAAACGATGAAAGAGAAATTCAAAGTGTTGATACCAATGATTTTTCTATATGTCAAGTTATTTCGGGTTGACACTTCCCGCGATCAAGGGCTGGCTCTTACCTTGGCCAGAGGCTAAGCATCGCCTCGTGGCAATGCCGCCAGTTTCTTGGGTACCTACATAACCAGTTGACTGCGATACGGAGGAATTTTTCGACGCCATATTTTAGTTTGTTAATAGTTTTAGTTAGGTTAGGATACTATATTTTTATTGTAATAATCTGATGAAATGAAATTATTTATTCTGTAAATAGGATATTGGAATCACTTTTACACATATTAAAATTAGCTAGATGAGTTCGGCAGTTAGGATAGTTAATTTTGAATAAGAAGTTAATCCAGGACAAATATTTTTATCATAGATGTGCACTTATTTCAGGATTTTTTGTTTTCCGAACATTTAATTCGATTTTAATCGTACAAACAATTTTTTGGTATGAAATCTTTATCTTTATATTCTGCCTACTTGGCGAATTAGAGCTACCGAAAAAGTGTAACATTTTGACCGTCACGACACTTTCGTTACGTAACAAACGTGTCGTCACGACACTTTTGTAAGTCTCCGAAAGCGAAAGAAACTTCGTTCCGACCGGTGTCCCAAGCCACCTCTCGACTGCTTTTTTTATATTTTGCTGTTTTTTTGCAAACACCAAAAATCTTTAACATATTATCATCATGCCTTGTTTCCCCGAAGGGTTGGACAGAGGTGTACCTGTAGCAGGTACACCCACATTTTGCCAGTTATGTTTAAGTTCCATGTAAAAGGGGGCAAGCCTATTGCCATCGACCCGGCACAAATCCAGACTCCGGGCTGCTACTGAGAAATTCCAGATAGAAAAACCCAATATCACTTTGCCCGACCCGGGAATCGAACCCAGGACCTCATGCTCAGCTGTAGCGCTTGCGACCACTTAACCAACGACGCAATCAACGGGCAGTAAAATCTTTGAAATGTCCATGCAGTAACCAAGATACCTATCAACCCTGTAAACCCCGTTCACAAAACTTCATAGATAACAGTCCTTCCTATAAAAAGTAAAGGAAATACAATACGTCGTCCGCAATAAGAGTCGGACATGAGTGGCATTAGAAACGCTACCTCAAGAGACATAGAGCCTTTATGGACATAGAGTCTATGGATGTGGTATCTGAGGACTTACAGACGGTTAAATAAGTCGATAAAAGTTGTATCTTTCTGCAGCACTCTATGGTATATTTACTGTATGGCATTCCCCGAAGTGTACGGCAGAGGTTACCTATAGTAAACCCACATTTCGCCAGTTAATTCCCATGTAAATAGGGGGCGAGCCTATTAAAAGTATTCATCCAAAAAGTTCCCAATGTCGCAAATAGCTGTCTTTTGATTCTGTGGTATATATGGAAATAAATCAAATCAAATCAATTTATTTGCTGGCCAATTTTGAGGTCAAATAATCAGCATTGCCATCCAACGTGGCCTTTTGGGCACTTATCCCACTGACAGCGATGCGGAAGAATTTTTTGATGCCCAATGAGCTGCTCCTTTAATTTTTATATATTTTTTTAAATATACCTATTTGCTTTTTTTTTAAGTATTGGTACAATGTAGGTCTTAACATAAATAATACAGATCCATAACACTTGGTCATAATAGTGTGACATGAAAACATTTGGGTTTATAATTACCTACTATTATAGTCATCATTCAATTAAAATTGAGTAGAAATGTCACTGTAATATTTTTATAAGAAATATGGTTAACTAGTGAACTAGAATTTGAATAATGAATTGCAATAATTATAACACTGAATTTGATTAGGTGTGAAAAGGGCATTTGGATAGTCTCCAAATAGTTTTTATTATTTCTAAAACTAAATATTCAGTGTTACGATATTAATTATTGTATTTCATAATCAATATTTTAGCCATATTTCTTACTTCCATACACTAATATCGCCAAATTACTTAAAACAGCGAAATATTTGACAGCTATTTCTGATGTTGCCCACTTTCTGTATAGACGCTCGCTCTTATCTGTCCCCTTAGAATTAATTTATTAAACCAAAATATACTAATGATAACACTTTATTATTTTATACGCAATAACAATAAGCGATTCACAAAAAGAAAAAAACTGTTTTAATAAAAATAATAACGACCCAATTGTACCCACCCGCAATTACGGTAAATCAAACCCATAAACCCAAAATCGACGATCGGTTTTGTTCCCAATAGGGTCCATCTCTACCCTATCCTGATTATTGTCTTATCCTATTACAGGGTTGTCCTGTCAACCGCGTTCTTGATAGGTACGACGTGCGATAGGCCTCTTGAAATTAGCCAAGATCTCCTTGCAGTTTTTATATATCTAGCACAATTTGGACGATTTAAGGGTAGTTTTCACCACCGGGTCAGAAACTAAAATAAGAATTAAGATATTTTTGGGATCTCATCTTTAGTTGAAGCATGCCACCACCATTATTATCTTGACGTTACCGCAACTTATTTGTATAGCTTCTTCTTCGAAGAACTCTTCTTCTTCGAACTGAGACGCGTGGTAATGTGGAAGTAGGCTTAAAGGGGAAAATTGGGGTGTGCGTTATCTATAATATACAAGCTGCGCCCCGCGGTTTCATAAGTTTCGACCCCGTAGGAATATCGGGATAAAAAGTATCCTATGTGTTAATCCAGGTTATAAACTATCTGTGTGCCAAATGTTATCCAAATCCGTTCAGTAGTTTTAGCGTGAAGAAGAGACAAACATACACTCACAAACTTTCGCATTAATAATATTGGTGTGATAAAGTCAGCCTGAATTTAGCACCTTCAGTACCGTTCATTAGCTTTTGCATCGTGCAGGCAACAGGACAACTTGGACACGAAAAAAAAATGTAGTGCTGTCTCACCAAACAATGGGGCGCTTAATATCGTGTCCAGGGTAGACTATAATTAAGTGCGCCATTTTTTGTGGGACAGCACAACATTTTTATATTTTAAAATTTATTTGTATTATATGTCTTCACCCCCTTTCTATCCATAACATCTTTCACACAGTGCATACATCGTTTCTTTGGTCTCCCCAATATTATTGCTACAATATGTGCTAGCTGTCTTATGGCTATTTATTTATATTATATTTTGTGTTGAGTAAACTCTGCTGATGGATAGTGTCCGGATCTAAGTCTAAAAATTATGTCAAACTAGCTTTTAGACTTAGATCCGGACACTATCCATCAGCATAGTTTACTTTTTTAATGAAAAAGTCTGATTCTCCCAATTGCTTAACTTGTAATCAAATTGAAGATGTTCAGCATTTGCTGATGGAATGTGTCCGGAATAAAGATGAACGCGACTTGATTCTGAGCGAATTAAAGTTAAATAGGCTGAATGTAGGTCTGATTCAAAGCATTTTGGCAATCCCAAAATCGGAAGCAGACAAAAAATTATGTAATTTGGTATTAGTCGTTCAGCAGTGAGCAGCAGCCTTTTAGTATTAATATAATGTAATCTTTGATTTGATTCTCCTTGTGTATTATCTCAGTGTAATTATATTGTAATAAGGTATGATGGGGTTGACATATCATTATTGGACAAAAACCCCTTTTAAATAAAAAAAAATAAGGTTGAGTAATGTAAATTTTTCTAACTGAACAGATAGCTGTGCTGTTGGGGAGCTTGTTGCGCCACTTCTTCTTCCCAGCTAAAGAACTAGGAAGTGGTACAGGGTGGGCGTTTTTGGGGGACTGTCTTATGTAACTTTGACGTTCGAAAAGTGATGATTCTCAGCCTAGTTTGAATAAATTACTTTTGAATTTGAATGAAATCACTGCTGGCAGGTAATAAAATAAGTACAATACTTATTTTATTCTGAAAAATTGGCCTAATTCTGGACGAAACTAACTTTAGAAAAATTAAAACATGAAATCGTGATATTCAAAAACCTGCAAGATGTGCTTTTTCAGAACCAACACATAAAACATATCTTTATCATTTTGCATCGTTATCAAAATACTACAAAAATATATAGGCATTCATATTCTGAAAAGAAAAAATGTTTTCACCCCCAAATCGTTCCATATTAAAACCGATCACCCCCATTTAATTCCATCGATATATAAATGGTAATGCTATCCCGTCCCATAATCCTACATCCTATACTAAGCTGATATGAACCGCAGACATTCTTTTAATTCGTGACACGTCCACACAGGCATAAGACGTCGATTTTACTAGGGATTTGTCGTCCTCAAGATTATTTCACCCCCTCTTCGTGGGAGGGATCTAAATCGAATTGGTTACGTCACAGCTACATTAAAGTGGGGGCCTTAAATATAACGGGATACGCAATGAGAATAAATCTTTTGTTTTAGCGATTGTGGGGTTTTTCCGAGTGGGTGAAGATAGCTACGATTTCATAGCGATAGCCCGAATTTTTATAACTACCTGTTTGTCTTGTGTAGTTGTGTTGTTGCACACTTTAGAAAACTAACTTGTAAGTTCCTGGGGGTTCCAACACAGATTATTATATATTATTCAAGATATAGATAACAATCTTTGTTTGCTTAAAGACGGGCTTATGCAAATGTGTTTGTATAAAATTCAAATTCACTGCTGTATTTAGAGTTGGTTTTAATGATAATTGATTGGATGTACGACAGATAGAGAGAGAGATCACAATATCCCATCTTGGAAACTAGTGAAGTTTTTTGGAATAATGCAGTGTGTCACCACGGATCCTCAATTCTCTAGAGAATTGATTAACTCTAGGAGTTAATTACGATGAACAAAGAAATGCCGCAACTTTCAAATTTATGTTTAAGACCTTTTAATAAATAAATTAATGTTATTAGCATACTATATAAAGTAATATTGTAGGTTTAGGTAACGGCTAAGTATACCTGTAGTAATTTTCATATAGTGAAGATCAATAGATTATTTATCCGCTGTCTTAGCGGCTCTTCCCAAGGGTAAGGATCCGAGGTTTTCTTAATTAAGACGCGGAACAAAATTACTATGTTATTTGCATTGTGCGACTGATAACCCATTCAGTTACATTTATCTCGTATGTCGTTATCAACTGGCTTTGTTAGGTAGTATGTTGGAAGTGAGTAGGGTAATATGTGGAGTAGATAGAATTAGTTATGTTTTTAAACAGCTTTAGTTTGATACGGATTGGAGAAACTTTGTAGTGGTTATAGTTTCTGGATCCATTGATTGGATGGTAAGCTGGATTCGGTCATATCTTAATTTGGAGATCGTTCTTAAGCCATTGATTCTGGCTGTCGGATTTAAACAATGTCTTGAGTCAGGTCTAGACTGTAGACCTCAGCAGCTATTGGCTTATTTCAATGTTGCTACTACATATAAAAGCAGGACAACGATAAAAAAAGCATGTATTTAATTGAACCTCTAATAATTCAAATTTTGCACTCCTAAAAATATAATTGAACACTCTTATATTACCTGAAATAATGAACCTCAAATAATTCCTATTTTGGGGTCCTAAAAATTCTAACTAGCCATGTAACTGCGATCAACTTGGATGAGTTGCCAGCTGCTCCTCAGGCACCACTCGCTTCGCTCGCTCGGCTCGCGCGCAGTTGGTCACGGTTCTAACCTAACCCATTTGGTCGGGGAACCCTAGCTTAGTTACTGCGACCAACTGTGAGAAAAAGATAAAAAGAGGCTCCATTATTTTAAAAAAGTGTCCATTATTAGAAGTGCGAAATGTTTTAAAAAAATCAGTTAAAGTCAAAGTCAAATAATTTAGGATTTAGACAAATCAATTAGGCACAAAAAAGGCACTTTTGAACGTCAAACTTTACAAAAAATAATAATAACTGATTCTAGTCTCCCATTCCAAAAGGTAGTTTTCGTATGGAGAAGAATGGGCAAGAAACTCCACCGTTACTCTTTTAAAAAAAAACATTATATCTTGTATACACTAATTATATAATTATATGTGAAGACAATGCACCTAGAATAAGATTACTATACCACGATAGGTAAAAATAATGAAAAATGAAGGAATGACATAAATTAAGTATGTGATAGATGCATGGTGCTCACATACTTACAAACATTGTAAAATTATACTATATTTCTAACATTATAATAAGTAATACTAATAAACAGTCAGTGTGTGAGTTCAAGTAATCACAAAAAATAAAATAAATGTTAAAAAAAAAAAAAATATTATACAATTAAATTGGCAACCAGTTAAATATTTCCCATCAAAAATGTTCAGATCACCAATTCAGTCGAATGGATTGTTGATAGTAAGATAAATCACAACAAGCAAAAAAAAAAGTTACTAATTATTACGTCCCAACCAAGCTCAAAATTCTTATAAACATTAACTTCAACTTGTGCAAGATCGTAGCGTTCTGTAGTTTCTGCCCACCCCCATGGGAAGAAGGCGTGATTTTTTGTATGTATGTATGTATTAGTCATCTGCCTTTTCCCAACTACGTTGGGGTCAGCTTCCAGTCTAACCGGATACAGCTGAATACCAGTATGTTACATCAGACCTCCACTGTTAGGTATTGCTCCAGTAACACGATAACCCATGGTAAGACAGGTTGTCCGAATTTTGGCCTTCTGACCCGTAACGACTGTCAAAGAACTATGGATGACAGCCGGGACCAAATGGCTAAACGTGTTTTTCGAGGCACGGATGATTTTCGGTATGTAATGGATATAGGTACCCATCCACGGACTGACCTTGGCAAGCGTAGCTTCACCTTCAATTGACCCGTATGGCTGTTATTACTAAGCCAATCGTCACTTGTAAACATTAACGTCCAACACAACTTTCTGATAGCCCCCAGAAATGTCCGAATTTAAGGAACTCAGTTCTATGAAAACGGAACTCAATTCGGTAATAAAATCATTAATCGAGTCCTTTACCCCTTAGCCCCCTATCCCAGTGACTTCCCTATTCAGAGAACTTTCCGAACTTTGTGGAATAACGGATGGAATTCTACGAGACTTTAACATTGAGAAAACAGCTTTTCTACGTATTACCATATTGATTTGATTTGGTATAAAAGTGGAGAATATTGGCTGTACTTGCTTGAGTTAAAATCTAGAGTATACTCGTAAGATGTGGATTAGCTAAGGAAACTTGGATTTTATACTTCTTTTCTCGTGTCTTTACGAGATGCAATAGATAATCCCCGAAAAAAAATGTGATTGTTAGTCATAAATAACTGAAGAATTTGTTTTCGTATCTGGGTGATTGAGTAAAGTAACTAAGATGTTTTTTTTTTTCAGCAATACTTAGATTATTTCTAGTTATATTCTCACGCAAAATAACATTTTTTTCTCAAACATGCTTAGAAATTCGAACAATATTTTGACAATTTTCTTCGAGACAAATCGAAATATTGCGGTACTGGTCGAATATATTCGAGCGCGCGGCTGACAATGTTTGTATGAAAATCGATATCTGCCGTGTTTAGCGGCCAAATAAATTACTATGAAAACCACGGATATCGATGAAAACTCATAGCCATCTGTCATATTATTTAAAAATGGAAAGAACTTTACTTCAACACCATGGCAACCAAGGAGGTAACTTATCAAAGATTTTATTTAAATTTCGATTTGGCTTGCAAATAAAGCTGTAAACAAATGAACATATTGGCGCGTGAAAAATTATCGTTTGTCGTCATTGATTCTGGAATTTATAATAATTAATTTACTTAGAATTTCCGCCCATTATTTGAGAAAAGTACTATACAAGCCTTGGTCACAACCAGACATCGAAGGACTCTTTCTCTTAACTCTCTCTTTTAACGATCGTCCATCAATGCTTTTGTTGCAGGCCGCGACAGTAATGTACTATTTTACAAATAAAAGGTATGAATGAATAAACACGTCTACATCAAGTTTAATTTTGAAGTAAGTAAGAAAGTAGTATCCATGTTTATATAATCAGATTTATCTATAAAGTTTTTGAATAAGTACCTAAATTTATACATATGCACAATTGCACAGGAGACCAACAGCTGTAGCTGGATTCTTCAATGTCGAACATTTTCCTGGGCGTGGATGTGTGTTGCAAGCGTGAAGAAAAAGTCTGAAGTCGATTAACTATAGATTTTTAGGTTAAATTTGAACTTGACAAAATGTATAAAACGAAACGTTGGACATTTTCTAGGCACTTGTGTTCCTTACGATTTCAGATGGTAAATTGCATAGATTATACACAGGTGAGTTACGCCACGCCGCTGTAGCACTCTCGTCGACTCGCACGAACGTCAGGCTAGACTGAGTCGAAGCGCGCCAACTTCACACTTACGTTTCGTTGTCAATTGACATCCCGTACTCCTTCCATCACTTCCGATACATAAAATAAAATAGTAAAGAAGACAAAACTGCACATTGAATATTTAAAAAAAAAAAATTTTACGAGGCGCGGCGGGCACGAGTCTGATCCCAAAATATAGTATTTAGAATTTTTGAATTGACGCAAATACGGCTGAACGGATTTGAATGAAATTTGCCACACAGATAGTTTATAACCTGGACTAACACAAAGGGTACCTACTTTTAATCCCGGTAGTACGTTCCCGTGGGATATCTTCCAAGAACCACGCGGGCGAAACCGCGAAAAAAAAGCTAGTAAATAATATACCAGTTACCATGCCAGTTCGAAAAAGAAGCGCGATCCGATTAACGTTACACGCATACCTACATTACCTACATACTTTCAACATATTTTTTGGCCCCCATTCTGTCAATTACGCTCCAATAAGTAATGATTACTGTCATAACGAGGGAACCGTTTCTCATAAATGACTTGAACTGTGAAGATATTCGCTAGTTCCGTAATCCATACTTATTATACTTACTTACTTATCCATACTAATATTATAAATGCGAAACTGAGTGTGTTTGTAACACCGTAAAGTCGAACCCCACTGCTATCATTTTCATGACAGCCGTCACTGTTGCCGTTATATGGCGGTCACCGCTATTCTATAAAACCGTAGCTTATCCTAACAAAATGAAGTAGGGACACCCTGCTCAATTCCATAACGTTGTTACTAACCTAATCGAGTAGCACTTACCATTTATACAAGGACAGGGATCGACCTAATTAAGACATCGACAGCGTCACCATTGACATAGCAGTATAATTTGGTCGATCGGACACAGAATCGATCTAGTCTGACTATAAATAGGTTAATATCTTTATTTTTGACGGCGCGGTTGCCGCAGTAGTTAAGCGATTGACTGCTGCGCAGCGTGTCGGGGATTCGATTCCCGCACGGAACAAAATATTTGTATGACCTACAAGTAGTTGTTCCGGGTCTGGCTGTTTGTGTATGTGAGTTTAAATGTTTGTAAATGCACCCGCAATACAGGAGAAATTCCTAGTGTGGGGCAACGTTTAAAAAAATAAAATTAAAAAAAGAAGTCACTATAGTTCACGCGGTGTAGCATGGTGCGGGTGACAGAAAGGGTAAATTGATTTAATTTACTACAGTTATTACTGAGACAATACAGTCTCAGTAATAACTGTAGTAAATTAAATCAATGTGCACAATCTGTATGTAGGTACGGAACAGTCGTAAAATACAGAATCAGACAAAACAAGTAAATTATAATATATTTTACTCTTTCTGTCACCTTTCACCCGCACCATAACCCGAACTATAACTAAATGTATTTTCTTTCTTCTTTCTTTATTAATTTCTTTCCGTGATCTCCGCTGTAATCATTTTTGGATCATATTTTCTTAAGTGCTCAGGGACATGATGCCGTCGCCGCGCCGTCTCTGCTTGATTTTGCCATAACACTTATAAAGCGCGTGCATTTTTGCAAGCAGCTGGCGATGGTATTTAAAAAAAACAGTTTAAACAATACTAGTGGTGTGTAACGTTGCATATACACAGCTTAGAGACGCCTGTGACAGCGCGGCGGCTACGGCGACGTGTCACTGAGCACTAACGCGGCTTGCGGTAGCAGTTGAAAGAAAGAAAAAGTATTTATTGGGACAATCACAGGAGATCAAATAAAACACACACTTATTAAAAATAAAAGCAAAAAAAATACAATAAAAAAATAAAAAAAGTAAAATTAAAATGAAGCAGAAAGTCCTGTGCGAGGCCAAAAGGCTCCTATCTCAGTTGACTACTAGACATCGTCACGGAAAAAGCGTTATGCCCCCTCCATGTGACTTTCTCTCTCTCTGTGTGAAAATGAACGGCTCTTACTAAGGTACCCACCAGCTCTGAAATATGAAAAAAAAACTAGTTGTTCGCTACTAAGTAAGGAATACCAACGTGATGAAAATGTAATTTACATAGTATAGTTCACGGGTAACTATGGGTTACAAACACCCTGTTATTCTTTTAACCTTACACCCTGCATATAATTTTTGAAGTGAAAACTTCTTTAGCGGCATTGTGCACTTTTTTTGTGATGGGTAAAAAATGTTAAACTCGCGTCAGGGCACGTGACCTGATCGAAAATTCGTAAGACGGAGGGAGAGAAGACCGGTGCAAAATTATTCCCTAACCATTCCAAAATAATTATCAAAAATGCACGACGTTAATATTCAAGTTTTCACTTCTGCCGGCACTCCCGTAGTGCAACCCGTTTTTTTTTTGGTACTTTAGACCTTTGAATGCTGTTATATAACCTAACTAGCTTTTTCCCGCGTAAAGGTCGAGAAATATCCCACAGGGACGCACTACCGGGATTCAGAGTATCTTATGTCCTAACCCAAGTCATGGCCTATCCTGCCTTTCAACTAAATCCGGCATGAAAAGGTAACAGGCAGATTTTAGGGTTGCGTACCTCAAAATGAAAAATTGAAACCCCTAAAGGATGACTTCGTTGTCTGTCAAGAACCGTTTTCTCAGTTACGCGTGGAAGCATCAATTTGAAATAGATATCAAAAACTTAGATCTACGGTCCCTTGAATCTTGTAATGAAAATCAAACGTCCAAGTTAACGCAATACAAAAAATACGGCCATTTCTGCCGCATATTTTGACACTCGCAAATAAACTTTAGGGGCATGAGGTGGGGCAGAAGGGTGTAAAGTTCACTCATCCACCATAGAAAAGGGAGGATCCTCCGACCAGACGGGTGTTATGTCTGGCGGGCCGACTGCCCGACTGCTGATGTCGGATAGTCTTATATATGTAGTTCGCGCGGTAAACTCTAATTGCGCGATGCAGGGATGCAGGATTTGTGTGACGTCATGTCTTTAATGCGTAGTTCGTATGCGGCGGTGTAACCGCTACAAAACCAAAGCCTATTTGGTACTTCCCGTGGGCCCAGCAGCATTACGTTTGGCGAGAAGCAAGGTCAAGTAAAGAGAAAAATCTGAAAATTGGTAATTATAGTTATTATGAACTGCAAAGTTAAGTTTGTTCTTCAATCTGGGATCAAAAATTCATAGGCCGTGTCTTGATGTAACATTTAGTCTGTATTTTATTACTCTACTATCAGCACCCCGCGGTTTCACCCGCATAAGTCTCGGATACCGTGGGAATATCGGGATAAAAAGTATCCTATGTATTAATCCAGGTTATAAACTATCTGTGTGCCAAATTTTATCCAAATCCGTTCGGTAGTCTTAGCGTGAAGAAGAGACAAACATACACACTCACAAACTTTCGCCTTTATAATATGAGTGTGATTAAAAATTATTTTTCAATTGAAGAGTTAAGTTTGTTCATCAATCCAGATTTGAAGATTCGGTCAGCCGAGTAAGCACAACTTTGAGACGAAACCCTCAAGGTACAAGTCCTACTCACACTTGTCCGGGTTTTAAAATAAATAAAACTGGTTTTTATGATTCAAAATGCCTTACTTTTTATTTTCCTATTATTATCACCATTAATTTGTAATACCTATAAACCACCTACTCTAGTGCCGTCATTGAACACTTAATACCTACAAGTTAGAAAGGTTAATTTCTGACTTTAAATTGTATTAACTTTTGACAGAGTGGGCCGATTTCAATGAAACAAAGACTATGATAATTCAAGATACGGACTATAGATATTTTCAATCCCATAAATCTCTTGAATTGAAGACACAAAAAAAACAATATTACATGTAAATTTTAAAATCATCACCTATTTTACCCCTTTGGGGGGTGATTTTACAAAAACGCTGTAAATTCTAATTTTTTATCTATTACTAAAAGCATAAATTTGAATTTTCATATCCCTAACTTAAGAAATGCTGGATTTCCCATAAAAACTTTCATCCCCTATATCACCCCCTTAAGGATTATTTTTCAGACATAAAGTACCCTATGTCCTTTTCCAGGATGTCACCTATGTCCTTGGAAAATTTTATCGAAACCCGTTTAGTGGTTTAGCCGTGAAAACTACTACTTTCGAATTTTATTGGTATGGATTAATATATTAGTATTAGTGTATTAGTATGGATATAAAAGTTTGATTACCGTCATCAACTCCTTACGTGCTCGTCAAATAGTCAGCTAGGACAGTCGACAATTTCATTGGACAATTAGTAGGTAATGTACATCGGAAATCGATTGACCTTGGCTGAAGTCAGACACAATAATTTCCTTTTTTTTCTTCGCAATTGACATTCATTGTACCTAATCGATCTTCTACGCAAAGTATATGGACAAAAGCAGTGTATCATAATATTTGCAGGATAAACGAGTTATTTTTTTTAAAATAAAATACTAAACATAATAAAATTAAGAAAGAGATCAATCAAACTAGATTGATGTTTCGTTACCTATTTTATTCTTGCGTTTTCACATACTTTTCATGCCAAAACGTAAAAAAATATGGTGATACCAACGTGACCGTGATTTACAATTATTACATGAATGTAAAATATCTGTACATTGTTTTCAAATAAATGATTTTGAATTTGAATTTGAAGAAACCTTTTTTACAAAAAATAAATATAACCGACTTCCAAAACACACTACAAAGTGAAAAAATTAAATATTTTTACTTATAGTGTTTTTTTTGGAAGTCGGTTGTTTTTTTTTTTTTGTAAAAAAACTTTTTATTTCACGCTTTTTAGTGGGTCAGTTAGTAATTTATCTAAGTTTCAATAGCCTAATGTCAACTACTCGTCACCTTTTACAAAATATTGCTTTTCCCAATGCAGTGACGTTAATCGTTGAGGAGTTCTTCTGGTACTTCACCATCAGCTCCACTTCTCCATATGCATTGTGACGACCTTATATTGCTTGGCAACCATATTAAAGTAATTACATCGCAACCCGTGAAAGACTTATTACTGAGCAGTTCCGGTGGCCATCTGTGGTCTTCATCATCAGTTCCACTTCACCAAATGGTGCTTTCCGAGAGCAACTGCACAAGTTAATATAAAAAATACCCAAATCGACATAGGTGTGCCTGTAATATTTGAATAGTTCCCTCGATTCCTCCAGGATCCCATCATCAGATCCTGACCTCATGACAATGGGACAATCTCGGAAGTATACCCTTACAAACAAAAAAATAAATTTTGCAAATCCATATATGACGGAGTTATGCCCTAAAATACATATAAAAAACATCCGAATTGAAAACCTCCTCCTTTTGGAAGTCGGTCAAAACGTAATAGTACAATGTAATGCTGCAACGCATCACAACGTAATGCGGCATAATGTTGCATAACGCATTTTTATGCGGTAGGTGCGTTTTATCAACTTTGCCACAAACAACAAATTTATCTAAACTTATAACTACAAGACAGTAACTATGTTTGCGATCCACAACGCATTTTTATGTGGAAAGTGGTAACGTTATCTTTTAACCTCGCCACAACACAACGCATAGATGTATTTAACCTCAACATAAAACATCGTTAAAACCTCTTTTATCCTATCGGATAATATACGAAAAACCTCTTTTTTAAACGTCGTCGTAATGTGCTAACCGTATCCGTATCGGATACCGCTGTAATTAGCGTCAAAAGCCAGGCTTCCTACAAAATACATTCTTACTTTGTGGCTCGAAATAGTAGAGAATTTTAGCTCGAAAATAGACTTAATAGCTGTTTACTAAAGTGTTTTAATGAAAATATAGACTCCAGGGGTTTTAGAAGTTTGTTAAAACATTTGTCTATGTTAGTGGTTTGAGATTAGGTATAGGATTTAAAGGCTTATCTATCAAAGGATTGTGGTATGGTATAGATGTGTTTTGGTGTAATTATTGTTATGTATTTTGGTCTCGATTTTATTTAAATTACTGTTCCAGCGGTTGCCACTGTGTATATAAGGCTTCGAAAATAATCCACGTTAGGCCTGTTTTATTATCTGAATAAATCGGAGTATCTGAAAAAGCGATACGTCCTCCAAGCGATGTCTAATGAATGTCCTCTTTTAAAAAAAACTCGCGGTGCCCCTGACCGTGCGAAAAGCACAGGCTGGCGCAGCGGCATGGATACAGTAAGTCCCGCCGTGCGTCACGTGGGGGCGGCGGGGTGGCAACAAACTTTTAAAATAAGCGTGGTGACTGTGGCATTAAACTTTAGATGGTGGATCAACCTCCAATAATATTATATAAGTGAGTGGGAAAATTGAAGAACACCCCTCCCAGACTTTTATGAACGATCTAAACTCGTGGGCCATACCTACTTATTGCCATAATCACCATGCTTAGCAAATTGATTTTTGACAGAAGTATGCAGTTATGGATGTGTTCCTACCTTCATTCATCAACAAATAAGTAGTTAATGAGAACTTTTTTTTTTGTTATGGATGGCATATTATTATAACATAAGTGTGTGCGCAGACACAGGTGCACTCTCTCTTCCCTCACTCTCATAGTCCGATGGGACGGCAACCCGTCACGACCGCAGAGAGATCAGGCGCACTTGTGCACTATAATATCTCCCGCGCTGAAAGCTAGTCTCCGTCGAGATTAGCCGCCATGGCCGAAATACGGTCTGGAGGAATATATTATTACATAAGTATTAGTTATTTTTATCCCACTACTGTACCTACTTAGGTTAACGTTCTATGATTTTTATAGCGCGATTAGTTGCCTGAAAAAAATGTTTTGTAAGTAGGTTCTAATGAATCTTAAAATTAATATGAAAAAAAAAATATCTATAGTTTTTACCTCTATGCGATTTTCTATCCTCTAGTGTGCCATGAAGCTGGTGCCAAGTACCTGGAAACAAGAAAAATCTGTTACAAGTGATGCATTGCTTTTAAAACAAAGTTTAAATAATTCATGTGTCTGCAATTTTACTGGCATTCGATCATATCGACCTGGCGACCAAAATAGGTGTATCAGAAACGGGTGATCATATTTAAGGGAGTCGAGACCATGAAACTGAACCACTTTCTTCATGGGATTTCTTGTATCAAATGATCAGCATTTCCCTAACAGATTGAGACAAAAATGTGAACGTTCTTAAAAATACTAGAATGGCCCCTCAGATCTTATTATAATCTCAACTGGTGGTGCTGATCCATGCGTCATGTTCGTGAACGGGCGCCATCAGTTGAGACTGGTCATCACTTAGCTGCCATAGCTTATTTTAATTTATTTTAAGTATTTGAATGATTCTTTTTTTTTCTTTTTATTACGGAGGCTTTTACGAATGTGCACGTCTTTCTAAATTATTCTCACATGCATAATTTCAAAATGAATGATGTAAAAAATATTTTGTATCAAATTTTTTATTTAAAAGAGTGTCCGTGGAGTTTCTTGCCCGTTCTTCTCCATAGGTACTGTAGTGCTTTAGTGGCTGGCAGTTTGTATGACTGGCAACATTCCAACATTTAAACTTAGAATTACTTTTGAATATTTACGTGTCTAGCTTTTGTCTTGTGACAGATCGTGCTAGGGCCCCGTCTCGTGCAAGCGTGCATCTTAATATTGTATTTACTTGTGAGCTTATAATATAGCGGTCCTCTGGACGTCTTAAAGTACCTCCGCATATTTAATTCCGTAGTTACCAACCCCCTGTGAGGTTAAACCCTCACAGTACCTATTAAGCTTTGGAATGGGCAACTAGCTTCATATTTTTGACTGACCGACCCCTTGACAATTCAAAAGTGCCTGTAAATGGTTTAATTGAAATAAATGCTTTGAGTTTGAGTTGGAACTAATCAACTTTTATAACATACATACATACCGACACTTTTTTGAAAACCGGAACTCAAGAATTTATCCCAACAACTAAGGTCCCAGATGACCCCATATTGCTTGAAAACAATAACTTAATGTTAAAAACAAATAGGCAGGGTACGAGCCAGAGTACACAACTAGGGTAAACAAGATAGGTCGTTCAGGTCGGGGCTAAGTACTGTACAAACAGGGGCCCGACGCTAGCATGACTTAGCTTATGCGAAGAAATGGGATTATAAATCTTTGTTGCTGTTTTGTATTGATTTTAGGTTAGGAAGGTTATTTGTATTAGATATTTGTAGCTGTGAAAGTATGTTTCAGAGTTATATTCTGAATGCTAAGTTTGCTGATGTACGTACTCGTAATTCATCATTCGTACACACGGCTACATATCAAGCTATACAATTCCAGTAGAAGCTGATTGTAAAGTATTCCGTACAGTGAGAGCTCAGCTTATACTGGAAAAATATCGCTTGGAATGGGATTTTCCTTCAGGGGTTTCTCAGTAGCAGCCCAGTCTTGGTTTGTGCCTGGTTGATGGCAATAGGCTCGTCCCCTATTACATAGGACTTAAAGATTACTGGCAAAATAACTATAGGTACACCTATATCTAAATCTTCGGGGAGGCGTTATGTTATATGTACCTAATAATTCCTTTTGTATCTCGACAAGTAAACAATATTTCTAATGTTTAAAGATTGACGAAATGGCTCGGCCATTCGCTTCTGTACAAAAGACCGACTATTCCGAGATTTCGTTTCCATTTGAAACAATATTAGCTTTAATAAATAGCTCACCAATAGCTGTAGCGAAATGTGATCAAGAAAAACTTTATAACCTTTCTTTACATTTGATTTACTGGCGCCACTTGGATTGACATAATTTCTACCTCATTAAAATGTACTAAAAATGGAACAAGGTAAACATTGAAATAAAATTATAGGCACTAACATGAACGCTATAAGCAGGTACTGCTAATTTCAACACGTCACATAGTCTAATCAACACATTAAATTAACGTCGCCACGACCTTCATGTACTACATAAGTACTTACCTTACCTACTTAACATTAGAAATACCTACCTAAATCCTAACTATTATTATAAATGCGTTGTTACGCTTCCACGCTAAAACGGCTGATCGGATTTGGATGAAATTTCGCACATGGGTAGACCATGAGCTGGACTAGGACATAGGATACTTTTTATCCCGATATTCCGACGGGATCGAGACTTATGCTGGTAAAACCGTGGGGCACAGCTAGTAATAATATTATAAATGCGAAAGTGAATTTGTTTGTTTGTTACGCTTTCACGCTAAAACGGCTAAACAGATTTAGATGAAATTTCGCACATGGGTAGACCATGACCTGGGTTAGGATATAGGATACTTTTAATCCCGGTAAACAATGAAGTTATGGGAAAAAACTAGTTTCCCTTACAGAGAAGACACTAAAACTACGTTAGATCATAATTGGCTTACAGCAGCCCGCTGCTGCAAATAACTCGCCTTTTAACTTGACCTTCAGCTCCTGTCATCCTGTTGCTACCAGCCACCCGGAAAAGTCCCTCCACCTTGCTTGGAGACCATGCTTCATCAGCATCAGCCTGTAATCACCCACTGCTAGGTGTAGGCCTACATTCTTTAGCACCATGCTTGCTCTTTTTTTGTTGCCCATTTCAGGTTTGGTCTAGCGGTCGCAAACGCTTCTGCTGAGCATTAGGTCTTGGGTTCGATTCCCGGGTCGGGCAAAGTTTTATTGGGTTTTTCTATCTGGAATTTCTCAGTAGCAGCCTGGAGTCTGGATTTGTGCGCGGTTGATGGCAATAGGCTCGCCCCCTATTACATGGGACTTAATCATAACTGGCGAAATGTGGGTGGAATAATATTCTAACACCAAATTGTAAATACCTGCATTCAAAGCAAATAAATTTATTTCATTTCATTTCATTTTACCTGCTACAGGTACATCTCTGCCCCATCCTTCGGGTATAAGTATATATGTTGTATGCACCTCCTTTAGTCATCTTTTAGTATCACGGTATTTACTTTAAAAATTGTCGTTGAGCTGGATGGTGCTGATCCACGCGTCATGTTCGTGAACGGGCGCCGTCAGTTGAGACTGGTCATCTCTTATCTGCCTGGGCTTGTTTTTAATCGTTTTTGATTTATGTAAAAAAAAATAAAAAAATATATATATATATATTTTTTTATTTTTTTTTACATTGTTCTCACATATAGAATCAACAAGAGTAATGTACCCAGGATTTTGTAATTTCTATATTTAAAAGAGTGTCCTTGGAGTTTCTTGCCCGTTCTTCTCCATAGAGATCTACGTTTTGGAATGGGCAACTAGCTTCAACTTTCTGACTAACTGACTCTTTGACAATTCAAAAGTGCCTGTAAAGGGTTTAATTGAAATAAATGGTTTGAGTTTGAGTTTGAGTTTGAAAAATAATAAACATTTTTTTATTTAGAAAATACTAACAGCGTGTAACAAAAACCTTGTCCGATCCGTAACGGTGTTGTTAATAATCATACTGAGAGTATATTCAAGTGGTAATTTTCTTGAAAAAAAAAAAAAAAGTATTTTTATTTATTTATTTTTAAATTGGGAACATTACCGGGTTTCATAACTTATGATCTCCGTTGAAATATTACCTATATTTAATGCAATTCGGATAATTTTGGTACTAAAAACGTGAATTTTTAATAGCAATAACTTTTTTATTTTCAATTAGTATCTAATAATAAGTTTTACTTTTTGGTAATGTTATTGAAGTAGTCCGGATCAGGCAGGGTTTTTGTAACACATTGTATAAGAAACATTTAAACAATAATGCTAAGGCGATTAACACACGGCACCGCGCACCGCCGCGGTAGGCGGTGAAGCGGATCTCATGTTGCATTGGCCTCTAATAAATCCGTAGATGCCTAACACACATACACCGGCCGACCGCGCGGTCGAGCGGTGCTCGTTTCTACCGCAAACTGCTCCTACCGCGCGGTCGAGCGGTGCCGTGTGTTAATCGCCTTAGGCTACATGTTCGCGATTGAGCGAACTACACTGAACGTGCTCTTTGTTTACCAGAGATTGCGCGAAGTGTACATACATTGGCTTCATTGTTCCGCTTTATCGCGACAATGAAGCCGTAGCATAACGAAACGAAATAAGTACCTATACATAAGACGATACCCATCCCCTTAACATTATCCTTTCGCCGTATACTCAAAATCAAACCATTTATTTCAATTAAACCATTTACAGGCATTTTTGAATAGTCAAGGAGTCAGTCAGAAATATGAAGCCCATTCCAAAGCGAAGTAGGTACCTTAAGGAGATGTACGGGCAAGAAACTCCACGGACGCTCTTTTAAATCAATAAATTGATACAAAATATTGGTTACATGGTTGGATCATTTAGCTCCCTTCAAAATGGTTGAGCGGAATGTTGCTGATCCATGCGTCATGTTCGTGAACGGGCGCCGTCAGTTGGGACTGGTCATCTCTTAGCTGCCATGGCTTATAATAATTTATTTTAAGTTTTTGAATGATTCTTTATTTTTTTCTTTTTATTACAGACGCTTTTAGGAACGTGCACGTCCACCACGTCCACCTACCACTGTTTGTCTCTGCATCACCCAAAGGTTGACTGGTAGAAAATGCCTGTGGCATTAAGTCCGCCTCTGTACATTTTTGTGCTTGAAGTATAAATAAATAAATAAATAAATAAATAATAAAAAGATAAACTCAAAAATAATTCAAAAATTTAAATAAGCCATGGCAGCTAAGAGATGACCAGTCCCAACTGATGGCGCCCGATCACGAACATGACGCGCTTATCCAGAAAATACCTAACATTCGAATTCCTTTACCTTTACCAATTCCAGCTTCATACCTTAACATCAAACTCGAAACACTATATCCGCCATTTTCCGCCCTGGCACGTACTACCTAGAATGTCTAACGCTAGATAACGTCTGTCTAGGCTAGGAGACAATTCAGCAGACTGAGAAACAAATGAAACGTACCTACGTAGGCCGCGGACCCCGCTTGAGCGCTCTCCAAGTCAAGATAGGGATGGGGACAGTGTCGAAAGTTTAATATCGATAAAATACTCAAATGAAAATATTGGATACTAATTAAATGACATCAATATTCTTGGCATGAATGTTAGAAGTGTTCGTCATTTTTTTTATTCTTACGGGAATATTATAAATAATACTCATGTCACAAAATGTTTTGAATACTTTGAAGAATGTTGTGTTATGACATTATGTCCTAAGTTTATTAGATGAGCGCGATATTTATGTAAAAAAAATGAAAAATCTATAACAGTTGATCATATCAATTCATAAGAATAAAATAAACGACTTAATTAAGTTACGAGTGAAACAATGGTACGTAATATCTGATCATTTGCTATTAATTCTCAGAAATAATTTCGTTTTTCCTTATTAGACGATAACTAGAAATGTATCTATCTAAATGTATGTCTTTGAAATACTTTGTTTCTAAAATAAACACAATATTATTTTAATAATATAAATGTGAAATTTTGTATGCTTGGATATAAGGATGTTATTTTTTTAAACTCGCATAGGTAAAGATCCAGACCCGGAGCAACTAATTGTAGGTCATAAAAATATTTGTTCCGTGCGTGAGAATCGACGAGAATCGTGTTTGTTACTCAATCACGCAAAACAGGTACACAGATAATTTGTAAGCTGGATTATAACAGAGGCCCACTAAGTGGGCGAAAACGGGGGCACAAGCTGTACTTAAACTATAAATCAAATCATATCTTTGTAAAAGAGTTAATTCTTGCCCTTCACCAAACATACATTTTGTGACGTCATGAAAAGCTCATGCATAAAGGGTGCTAAGTACACACAGTCTGGCTCGGCTTGATTCAGCACAGAGGGGCAGCAAAATCGAAAATATTGATATAAATGTTTAGGAAAAAGCCGCTAGTCGAACGAAGTTTGCAGATCGGTACGAGCCAAATGAAAGCCGAATATGTAAATAGAACTTAATTGCTTCAGGTCACCGAATGTGTTGACCCGAACAGCTCCGTTCGAACTCGAAACAAACACAATAAGAAGACAAATTAATATAATTCATAATTATAAAGTATACGCATTACCTTAGTTCACCAGTTACTAAGCATTAATCAGTTACTGTTTTACTTAAAAAACTTACGTAAATAATGTGAAAGGAACTAAAGTAGGAAAGTGTTTCTATGAATTCAGTTATCATGAAACAGTTTTCCTGAATTTCTTTGTAAAATTAAGATTGTTTCACAGGAATTGTTTTTAAGCTTCTCAAAACCTTTTCTACAGGGCACAATAATATCAACCACTTACTTTTAGTGATAAACAGGTAATCTATTCGTCGAAAAAAAATTCTAGATGTTTTTATGAACTGCCTCATTGTTCTAGTAGTCGCAAGCACTACTGTTGGCCTTGAGGTTCTGGGTTCTAATCTCAGGTCACGCAAAGTGTTATTAGGTTTTTCCATAAGGAATTTGTCAGTATCAGCCCGAAGTCTGGTTTTGTGCACGGATGATGGCAAAAGGCTCCTCCCTATTACATACGACTAACTAACGAAATGTGGGTGTAGTACAGGTACACCTCTGCCTAACCCTTCACGAATTACAGCCGTAATGTTATGTGTTAAGTGTGAAAACAGAGTAAAGATGCTGGGCGACAAGACTGATATAATAATATGATGTTTTTGTATTTTTATTCTATTAATATTCCAATAATTGTAAAAAAGAACAAGAGGTATTTGCCTTGCAGTGGGACAACACAAGCTGACTTATTATATCATTATTATATTATTATTACTAGATTTACCCGGCCCGGCTTCGCACGGGTAGTCAAGTACTCAACGGCACATCTACCTTTCCTACCTACCATACATACCTACCTACCTAATGTTTGAAATACTATCGTGAATTCTTCCAATCCTAGTACCTTTTGTTAGGTTACTGCTCAGAACGGTCCTGATAATTACCTAATATTCTGATGGATATTCCAAAAAATTAAATACTATGGTGAATTCATGCAAGCCTAGTACTTTTTGATAGGGTGTATGGCAACGACAACTAGAGATATCATAAAAAAATCAGTTCCATACAAAATGTACCTATGAAAAAAATATTTTTCTGCTTATTTTTTTTTATTTTGTGTTCTAAAACCATCTTCGCATTATTGCCTTTGAAGTGAAACCAGTTTGGGGCCCATCGGTTGGAGGATGGTTTCAAAGTCTATAACAGACATAGGTAGAAACATTTTTTGTGTTTTATATATATAGATTTAAGGACAAACTTAAGCTCTTCCTATTCTTAGAAATACCTCGTTGTACACGTTTTGATAATCATCGTCAGCAAAATTGGCTGTAGTAAGAGGATTAGTCTTTTTACTAGCAACTTTAAATTAAATATATATTTTATGACCTGACCCTTGTCATAGTTAGGGTTTGTGGCTAACTGATAACAGCGGCACGAGTCGATCGAAGGGTTAGACTATGTTTGCCGTGGTCGTTACGTGGGTAGCCATTCATGTGGTGGGTGACCATTCATTACATACCGAGACCCCTCCGTGCCTCGGAAAGCACGTTAAGCCGTTGGCCCCGGCTGTCAGTCATAGATCTTTGACAATCGTTACGGCTAGTCAGAAGCCCAAAACTCTGACAACCAGTCTTACCAAGGGGTATCCTGTTACCCAGTAGGTAAGTGGGTTGTGGAGGCCAGGTAGGCAGTTGTTCCATGTCATCATCATCATTTCAGCCATAGGACGTCCACTGCTGAACATAGGCCTCCCCCAATGATTTCCAAATTGGCCGTTTGGAAGCGACCTGCATCCAGTGGCTTCCTGCGACCTTTATAAGGTTGTCTGTCCACCTTGTGGGTGGACGTCCTACGCTGCGCTTGCCTGTACGTGGCCTCCATTCCAGAACCTTTCTACCCCATCGACCGTCAGTTCTGCGCGCTATGTGCCCCGCCCACTGCCACTTCAGCTTGCTAATCCGTTGGGCTATGTCAGCGACTTTAGTTAGTTTGCGGATCTCCTCATTTCTGATTTGATCTCGCAAAGAAATACCGAGCATAACCCTTTCCATAGCGCGTTGTTCCATGTAAAGTACTGGTATTCTGCTGCATCTGGATACACTTGACGCCGACCCCGACGTAGTTGGGAAAAGGCTAGGCATATTGACTTAATTGTCATGGTTAGGTTAGATATATAGAATGCCTGCAACATAACAAAATCAATGAATTCGTTCAGCAGGGTCTAAAAATTACTGACAATGACCTTATGAATGCGTCAGTGATTGCAGTTCTCGTAATTGAATTTTGGGTCCAACATGTGATATAAAATTTTATATCGATACGCTAAGACTAGAAGAAGAAGTCTTTATAAAAACAATGTTAGGTTAAAATATGTTTGAACAAAATTATCGACAGAACCACATCCCTACCATAAACACAAGCACAAAAATACGAACACAGACGCAAACACACACACAATGTGCACAGACGCGTTCGCCTCCCTAATCTCGTTGTTAGAGATATTTCTAGCGCGAGGCGTTGCTTCTGATTGTATGCAGTACTTTGTTTAACTTTACACCGGCTTATAGTTATGTTGTGGGTTGAATTGCAAGTGTTCTTAAAAGATGCTTAAGCATGAATCTCGGTTTGGAATTACATAGCAGAGTTTAGTATGAAATCTAAAAGTACTGATTCAGGATTCTAAAATCACAGTCTGAATAGACAAAATCTACTACAGGAAATTAAAAAATCTGTCAATTATCGAATGTTGTAAAGTAGGTCATAGGTAATTGTTATAAAAGTGAGGACCAATGTCCAGTCGGGACATATACAAGGTCAAATTAAATTAGAGGATATGAGTATCAGTATTAAAACACTACAAAATAAAAATAAATAAAGATTTGAAGTATCATAACTGCTAATAGTGTTGTTACTTGAAGAACGAGTTGTTTTTTTTGTTTGTTTTTTCTTGTTTAGATATTGATACTTACTCATATCGTCTGTGAAGTTTACTATAAAAAAAAACAGATTTTCTAAACTTATATTTCAAGTGACAACACAACTGCGGTCAGTGATCTAAAAAAAAAACTCATCAAATTATTTTTTATATTAATTTTATCGTGTTTGGATATCATAACCAGTCACGTATGCAGAGTTTGGCTAGCTATTTTATTTTAACCCGGTAGAAGCAACAAGAATAATGTACCTAGGATTTTGTAATATCTTGATTTAAAAGAGTGTCCTTGGAGTTTCTTGCCCGTTCTTCTTCATAGAGATCTTCTAGCTTCAACTAACTGACTGACACTGATAATTAAAAAGTGCCTGTAAATGGTTTAATTTAATTAGATGGTTTCAATTTGACTGCTATAGGAAGACGATGAAGCACGTTCAATTTCCATAATTTCAATGATACGAATCGTACGTTATGTTTTATCCGTCGACATGTCAAAAACTCGTGATATTTCGTCAGTATCATAAACTCATTGTGGTTATTTAATCATGTACGGTGTTTTATTTAACTTTAATGATGAATACTTTAAAGCATTCAGTAACCACGATAACCAATCATTCGAAAAATGAAATTCAAGAAAAAAAAAATACCGACTTCAAAAAAGAAGGTTATAAAATAATGTTCGTCTGCGTGTCTTGTTTTCTGTGTCTTTTTCGATATCTTCGTCAATATTGTGGATTGATTTTTACCTTTTTTAGAAGTAAGTTGTTATCACTTACAAAAATATATCACAATATTTAATGCGTTTAAAACTAAAGTAAAATCCAACCTTTGTTCAAAGGCATACTATTCTATCAACGACTACTTAAATGATAAGAATAGTTGGTCGCTGTGATTGGCTCAAGACAATGTTTATGTTCTTTCTCCAGAATTAGCCTACCTACTGACAGGTTATATAAGCTTAGGTAAATTGTTCATTTTATTTGACTTTATATGTCAATTTATTTTAATTTTATTAATTTTTTGTTGACATTAACTACTCATTAGAATGATTTTCATGAGTTGTATCGCAATATGTGGTTAGCTAGCGACCTCGACAAACTGATCATTTTTTTAAATTTTTTTCCTGAAAAACTGGCAGCAAGTTCGTCATGCTCCCTTAGATGTCACTGCTTGCGGTAGCGTCGGGGGTCGGGTTGCCTCCTTCCCTCAAATATGGCAAGGGGGGTAATGGCTGATCTTTGCGTTAAGCTCGTGAACGGGTGCTGCTTGTGGTGACTGGTCGTCTTGCTGATCATGGTTTTGTTATTGTTATTAGTAATTAACTGTTTATTTATTTTACCTCGATGGTCCTAGTTTATCAATTATAACTCTAGTTACAGCTATATGTAAGCGGGCACGCCCTTTATGCCTGGAGGCTTTATTTTCTTTTTAGATATTCATTACGTTTAGTTATTTTTATTTCTGCTTGAGTATAGATCTCGATGTTTTTGGTTGGTATATTGGCGTGTGCTAGCTGTCATATGGCTGATAATTTATAATTTAATGTTTTGTGTTGTGTTATGTAAATTATTTTGCATAAGTATTATTGTATAGAATCATTTTATTTTTCCTAATTGAACAGACAGCTGTGCTGCTGGGGAGTTTGTTGCGCCACTTCTTCTTCCCAGCGAAAGCACTAGGAAGTGGTGAAGGGTGGGCGTTTTGTGGGACTGTCTTATGTAACTTTGACGTTCGAAAAGTGCTGATTCTCAGCCTAATTTGAATAAATGACTTTTGAATTTTGAATTAATTCATGATATTTTTTTTTATAACACGACTATGTTATCCTACTTAAAACAATAATTGCCGCTAAGAACCATAAGCTTCGAAAAGTAATCCATTTAATGTTTGCAAACTACTAAATTGGTAGAAATAAACTCTCAAGAAACGACGCCTCGTATTTCTTCAGTACCAAGTATCCCAATGGTTGTAAATACAAAGTTACTAAGTGTATAGTATATTCACGACTTTATTGACATATGTCACCGATACATCACTGTCTCACAAACTATGTTTTCAGAACAAATAGGCCTTGTTGCCATAGTGGCGAAGTTGTGGATTTTGTGGGTAGAATGATATATCTATATGTTCTTTGTGTCAATTTAAAATAGGAATAGGGATGTTGCCTAACATTTTTTTTTCCGTCTGGTTGATTATTAAAACATATTGGACACGTATTTTTCTTTTTTTAAGTAATCAAAATAGTACAGCTATACATTGAGTAGGCAGTACGTTGAAAATATGTGGCATGACGTCACTCCCCGGTAGATTTTATACTGACTTGTGACGTAGCGAGCCCCCACATTATTAATATGATCTTAATGAATTGACGAACTAAATAGTTTTTTTCCCCCAGTCAACATTTCTATTGAGTAAAATTGAAGATGAGACAAAAATAATTGAAGCAGGTTACTGAACTGGAAATGACTAGAATGTTTGTACCAGTTCGTAGATTAATCAACAGTAAACTAAAGTGTTAAGTAAATCTATATAATCTATCTAACATATAATAAAATGTAACGAAGATTGTTTGTCCGTTTGTTGTCTATTTGTCTGGATGTATGCTCCGGATTGGCACAAAAATTTGGAACACAGATGGTTTGTAACCTAGATTAACACTCAGGGTAAAACCAAGTAAATAATACACTTAATCCAAAGTGATCTCCATTATGACCTCAAAATTTGCCAGTCAGCAAGGCTGCTAGCGTGGCTTTGTGACCAAGAACTGCCTATTACTATGACATGAGCCATTTTTCTAAATACACCAACCAAAAGAATAATAATAGGTAGGTACTTTAGTGGTATGAGGAACAGGGTGTAAAGTTCACTCATCCACCATAGAAAAGGGAGGATCCTCCGACCAGACGGGTGTTGTGTCTGGCTGGCAACTGCCCAGGTGTTGATGTCGGATAGTCTTATATAATGTCGTTCGCGCGGTAAACTCTAATTGCGCGATGCAGGATTTGTGTGACGTCATGTCTCCATGTAACCGCTACAGGACCACACATTTTTAAATTACGACAGATATACGCAAAATAATATACTAACAAAAAAATCGTCCTCGATCCGCATTCCTAGCAATTTTGACGCGACTTAGCATATTTAAAGTAACGTGCTAATGTAGTAACCGTATTCCCAATACGTAACAACCAAATCAACGTCAATTGATCAGCAGCTGACGTCAATTTTCGCGTCAACGTAACATAACGTCGATCAGCAATGAACGTCGAATTACGTCATGTCTATTTCCTTTTCGGAAATAGAGGAAGTTTTCATCTAGAGTTTGGTCGATGTTGGAGATAAATTCTACTGTTTTTTGTGGAATTTGGAAAGGAAGGGTTTTTTTACTAGGATTGCGTCGCATAATTGAAAAAGAATGCCTCCCTTTTTACACGACTGCCCAAAAAGGAGTGTAATGTGTTTAGCGTTCATGTATATATGTAAGTGAGTATATTTTTTCCACCAATACTTTAAATGCCTGAATATATTTTAGGTGAACTTTAATAGAGGCTTATGTAGACAAGTATCTATTTCAAAAACACATAGTTATCAACCAGGTGAAAACCTAGCTACATGCTAGGTTTCCATCGAATAAATTCATATCTAATATATTCCGTAAGGACTATTTTTGCTTGCAGCGCTTGACCGCTGTAGGACCGGGGCGGTAGCAGACGTGGTGATCGCGTTTACAGGATTTTGTTTTCAAACTACTTAGATATGAAGTTCTTCGATTGTAGCTATGTTATATCTAAGTATCAGGTGCTTTCTGAGTAAATCTCAAACAAACGCCACTTCCAGCTTATGGCAGGAAACATTGACAATTAAGCTATTAACAATTGGGTTTGAAATCCAATTGTTCATGAAACCATCATTCCACACGCGGTTAACCTTTTGTCTGATCATTGTAGCGATCTTAGACCACGTCTTTGTCGACCTACATATATGTTTAGCAAAGCACCATATTTTTACGGACTGTTACTGTATAATTTCCTTGCTAATAGCATTGTTGGCAATCAGATTGTATACAGAAAAAAAAACGAAGTTTTAGAGTTTTACTCCTTTAGCGAATAATTAATATGTCTGTGTACATCTATGTAAATCACAAATCTAAAAATTAATTAAATTGACAATTGAATATTTGTACACACGGCTACACGGGTTTTTTTTTATGTATCTATTATTTAGGATATGTATATGTATCTGTGTATCTATTATATTCTAGTATATTGTATACTTTTTATATGCACCAACGACAGCTCCATTTTATGTCCACGCAAATCACTGTCAATTCCAAGGTTGTCTGGAAGAGATCACGGAAAACGATAAGGCCGCCCATTGTATATATTTTGTAGTGTTAATTTTTTTTGTTATGTGTTTTTGTGGTGTACTATACATTTCCAGTATAAGCTTGTTTTGTAAACTTATTTTATGTTGACCTCGCATTGTACGGAAATCCTATACAATGTGAGATCAGCATAAACTGAAAATGTGTAGCTTGATATGTAGCCTTGTGTACACCATATTTTGTGGTAGAATGTGGATTCTGATTCCGTGTCAATTATTTGACATTATGACTTTAAAGGCACTCTGCCCACCCTATTTAAATAGCAGCCGTGATAATAACAAAACATCACACGTTAATAAAGTAACCATGTTACATTAAGGTCGATACACATTGCCACATCAATCATCCGCTGACGGCCGGACTAGTCATCGCCGGATGTATGAAGTGTCTTTTATTATTATTACTTAACATTATGTGTGTTACGGATTTTATTAATAACACATAACATGACTCTTATATTCGCCGAAAGGTTAGGCTGAGGTGTACCTAGGTACTGTATTGCTTTTAACCTGCATCGTTTTAAAATGCAACCTCCGCGAGTCAGTTATAAGTTGATGGCATAATAACGATACAAACATAAATTTGAATTTAGAATAAAAGAAAAACGTTAGGAGTTAGCTGAAGGGCTGAGATGACTTATTCAAATTCAAATATATTTATTTGGGACAACTCGATCCAAGGGTTAGTTACAAAACTTACGAAAAACTATTGTTAGTACTTAAATCACTCTCACTCATCATAATCTAAACAAAAAAATAAAATAAAATACCCCTGTGCTGAGACACCGCGCTCCGTCAAGATAACCAATAGAGACCTCCCTAGAAATCACCAGACGAACGAAATGCCTCAACACAGGTGCACGAACATCTTCAGCTACTGTTTTCAAGATGCTGTTGTGACTGACTGACTCCCCCGCACCCTCCTCATAAGTGACACGACTTTTTTTCTGAATGACGGCATGGAAATCGTCAGTATGAGCCTGCGCGAACATCTCGGATTACATCACATACAAATTAAAAAAAAAAAAAAAAACTTTTTTTTCCGTGAGTAAATATTTTTTTTATCTGAAATTATGTTTTATTGAAGTACCTTTTCCACAGAACTTATAGAACACCTACATGTCACCAGTTATGTTTATGTCCCATGTAACAGAAAAGAGCCTATTGCCATCAGACAGCCGGGTGCATCTTCACACTCCGGACTGCTCCTGAAAAATTCCTATTTATTTGGAGTCGTCGCAACATGTCGTTTTCTTCCACACTTCTCCATTAGTCGTCATCTTGGTAGTCACCCCCTTTCTAGCCATATCATCTTTCACACAGTGCACCATCGTTTCTTTGGTCTTCCATTCATATTCTTTCCTCATTCCGCCGCATCACATGCCCATCATCATTATAATCGAATCGAATTCCGCACAACATACCAGCCACCATACAATTCCAAAACATTTTAATCTCCGGTGTGCGCAGAGCCTTAAAAAACTTAACAAGATCGACTTTCAATAATAAGAAAATAAGGTTGAAAAGAAAACGGATCACATTTCAAAGGTCATTATTTAAGAGCCTCCTTTGTTCTACTCATTAATTCATTTTCGATAATAACCTGCTGATTTTTAGGGTTCCGTACGGAGGGGGCCAAACGGAACTTGCTAAGCCTGCACTGTCCGTCCGTCCGTTTGTTCAGTGATCTGTATCTCATGAACCGTAACAGGGGCCCAAGTCTGCTATTTTTATAAATTCGTCATTCCAACACGATCCCATTGTCATTTTGCTAAAAGTTCGTAATCTGCTAAATTCATAATGGTCAATCATTGGTTGATCATTGTATTCCACAACTCGTAACGAATTAAAAGAAATGACTGAACAATGCCGTTCTCATGGTAGGTCACTGATCAAAGGAACTGTCAAAATTTTAGCAGATTACCGCTTAAGTCAGTCATTCATTTTTCATTATGTACGAGATTACCAATAGATGCCATTTCTTTCAATGGAGTGTCAGTGGCTGACCATTGGAAAGTCATAATGACGCCAATATGTTAGTAGATTACCAAACTTGTCAAAATCAACAATTATGAAATCAATGATAGACCATTCTGACACTATTGTAATAGCAGACTTGAGGCCCAGGTAGACAGTTGACATTTTCACAGATTCTGTATTTCTATTGCCGATAATTATAACAACAAATAATAAATATAAAATAAAATGAAGTTGAAACGAGTTTTTTTTACTAAGGTATTTAAAAAAAAATGTTACGTTATGTTATGGAATCCTTTGTGTGCGAGTCCAAAACGCACTTGCCTGTTTTTTTTAGTTTCGATCTCACAACAATACTATCTATTCCGTCAAAATCTTATAGACAGTTACTTCAAGCTCCCATCACTAGATTTTTGAGAACATCCCAGCAGGTCCCTCTAAGCCTGTCAGTCTGTATGTCCATCTATCTGTCACAGAGCTTGGCTTGGTATCATTTTAACCATTACAACCCGTCAATTTTTTTTTACAGAATACCTACCTGTTATAATTTATTTATAATAACCACACCAACAAACTCAAACTCAAAGCATTTATTTCAATTAAACTATTTACAGGCACTTTTGAATTGTCAAGGGGTCGGTCAGTCAAAAATATGAAGCTAGTTGCCCATTCCAAAGTGTAGTAGGTACCTATGGAGAAGAACGGGCAAGAAACTCCACGGACACTCTTTTAAATAAAATATAAAATTGATACAAAATATTGGTTACATCATTCATTTTGAAATTATGCATGTGAGAACAATGTAATAAGACGTGCACGTTCGTAAAAGCGTCCGTAATAAAAAGAATCATTCAAAAACTTAAAATAAATTAAAATAAGCCATGACAGTCACTTCCTTTTTTTTTATAAAAGTCTCCTTTAAAACTATAATTACAGGTGTATTTACCCAATGCGACAGTGCGGTCATTTACAAATCTAAACTTACTAAATTATTTACATAAACATCATGCCTCGTGTCCCCGAAGCGTTGGGCAGAGGTGTATCTATAGTACACCCCATAGATGTCCGTGGTACACCAACATTTCGCCAGTTATGTTTAAGTCTCATGTAAGAGGGGGCGAGCCTATTGCCATTAACCGGGCACAAATCCAGACTCCGGGCTGCTACTGAGAAATTCAAGCAAGAAAAACCCAAAGACACTTTGCTCGACCTGGGAATCGAACTTAGGACCTCGTGTTCAGCAGTAGCGCTTGCGACCACTAAACTACACTATTTAAATATACTATAAAGGACTAAAACTAATTGTAATATAATAGGAACTTTATCACAATAAAACACAATAACATACTGCTATAAATATATATTATAAAATAACATCTAAGATGGGCATTGTATATTCGTGCAAATGTCAATGACATATGAATGACATAATATGTGTGCAATTGACATATGAAAATTAGAGACAAAGGAGAACCATAAAAAGTGTGTCTAGTAGACATAAATCTAGAACACTACAAAACAAACTAATTTGAGCTAGATAGAGGTGCACTCTTTGCACTGTTTAAATAGGGAGCGTCTGTATGAAGCGAAACTCATGGATAAAAATATCAATAGGGTAGGTAATCCGTTAAGTTGGACCTTTCATTATAATAATATTGCCTTGCCATACGTGTAAGGGGGCTATTAAATGTGATATTCAAGGTGGATGTAGGCAATTCACAAATACGATTATGACGCTTACCAAGTTGGCTAGACCTAAAGTTAAAACAGTTTATTATTTGTGCATGTATAACCTCTAGCAGAGCAAATAAAATAGAAACGTAATTTGTAATGGTTTTGGTGGTACAGAACCTTTAGTCAAACTCGCACCTGCCCGGTTTTAATATCTTGTTTAGGTTTTTTATTCACTGCCCTGCGTACATTTATCTATCTACATAAATATTTCACGAGGTTTTTTTTCCAGGAACAGGACGCTCGCGCTCACTAAATATCGGACAGCATTTTCCTTTTTGATTTAAGAAATGGAAATGTAACTTCTTAGAAAACGGAGAATCTTAAGAGAAAGTCAAGACACTTATTGTATTTTTAACAGACTTCAAAAAGGAGAAGGTCCTCAAGTAGACTGTTTTTTATTTTTTTAATATATTTTCAGCTATTTTGGCAAATTTTGAATGGATTTTGATTATAGTTTTTTTTTATTTGGAAGACTATTCTCCCGAAGTGGTCAGGTTTAAATTTAGTGAAGATCTGAAGAAGATCTTTGAAGATAGACGTTGGAACTCTTCAATAAACGACAGCAAATCTCCCGCGATTACTGCAATGACATTTTGGGTCGAGTAGGTATTGGACTTTTGTTTGAGACAGTTGATATTTTTTTTACGGTTAAGGGACTATTTTTAGTTATAACGCGCACGAGGCGCGCGCTCAGTGCGTTTTGAGCGCGCGTTGGACGCTCGTCAAGCGCAATAACATTTCCACATTTTGTTGAAACTTTGAACCCTCGACATGCTCAGTATAGCTGTGTTTATTTTAAGTTTATTAGTGATACGAAAAACGACAAGGAAAAATAGTAAAAACAGAATTTGCGTCCACGTGTTGAGGGCGCGCTAAGAGCGCCCGGGAGGGGCGCGCGGCGTTCGCGCGTTCGACTATCGTATTATACGCGCCCATTGACGACAGCGCTTATTAAAATTCGTCACATAGAAATAAAATAAAAATATTAAGCACCCAAAACGCAGCGTACAAGACACGCGCCTCGGGCGCTTGTTATAACTGGGTAAGGTCCTCTAAAACTGTAATATAACGCACTGGAGTCTTGTAACAGTCAATGCTAACTTGGAAATAGGTCAAACAAAATCCATGTTAAAATATTATGAATTATTTATTTCATTAAATTAAAATTCAATAATAAAAAAAACTAATCCTAGACAGTCTTCGTTATAGAATTCCAGTGTGTAACAAAACAAACACCGTAACAAACATAACGAACTGGAACAAATACACTCGAAATTTCGAACTTCAACAAAGAATACCGGTTACAAATCAAGCGCGATTTCTTTAATAAAACTTGACATACATTGGTCATTGCCTATAAATTTCAAATTAAGAACCTAGGAATCGTTATCTTTGTAATGACCGCGTAGAATTCACAGATACAGACACTACTGCCCAAAATATGCGCACTAAAATATGGAATTTACAATTGTTTACTGTCGCAACCACAAATGAAAAAGAAATGTCAAAACTGACATTTGATTAACATTAAGATGTTGTCACATCAAAATTAGGTAAATAATGTGGCCTACAGTTGAAAACAATAAATCTACCCCATATCGAATCATAATAGCATACTGGATAACTTTTGGAGACACAAATTAGAATAGTTTTTTGTTTGACTAGCATTGTATTATTACAATAATATTATATACATTATCACACGGCATCTATAATGCTTTAAAAGTTAACAAAAAATTTAAAACCATAATGCTAATAAAAAAAAAATGATGCAATATTTTCGTCCTCTGGGTTGATAGGAGACAAATAAATTATGTAGTCATAAGCAGCTTTATTTTGTTGATTCCAAAATATTTTTTATTTTTTAAGTTTAAGCCCCTCGAATATTCTGGTTATTTCTACATTATTCTAAGCATGATAATCTAAATATATAAACATACTATTTCGTCAGCGTTTGGTATTAACAATCAAACATGGGCACCTCAAAATTTTTAAAAGTATATTTTTTATGACCTTACCCGACTAGTCCCTTAGATGGTGTTCCATACCCTTATGATAAATATGACCACACCTATCACTACTAACAAATTTCAAGATTTCCTAGAAAAGTTGTGGCGGCATCTATATCACCACATGCGAACTACTCATCAAAGACCTGACGTATCTTGATGTCACACAAATCCTGTATCGCGCAGGCGGAGTTTACCGCGTGATCAACTATAACTTTCCGATATGAATCGTTGGGCAGTTGCCCGTCAGACACGACACCCGGCTTGTCGGAGGATCCTCCCTTTTCTATAGAGGTTAAGTGAACTTTTTACCCTGTTCCTCAGACCTCCAAAAATATTACATCACTACAAGCTTCGTTTGACCAACCGGCAGATATATTCTGAAAAATAAAAAAATGCCGAGAAAATTTAGGTTAAGTGACTTAAATGACAGCCCAGGAGGAGCCCAGGAGAGGCTTGTGGCTAAGTAATAACAGCCGCACGGGTCGATCGATTAGGTTAAGCTACGCTTCCCGCGGTTGTGGATGGGTGACCATTTTTACATACCAAGACCCCTCCGTGCCTCGGAAAGCACGTAAAACCGTAGATCCCAGCTGTTCACAGTCAGATATTTGAAGAATTATACGGCTGGTGCTTAAAAACATATCTGTTCACCATCGGACTACCACAACCATTAAAATTCAGCAAGACTATCTTCATTTTAACGCAGGCTTTTTATGAATACTTAAAAAAAAGAAATAATTGTATTTTTTCTTCGTTATCCCATAATACGATAGCCGGGCTATAAAATCCTCGGCTATTTCCCACGGTAGGCTATTTTATTGCCCGGCTATTAAATGGGGTGTCAGCAAATAGTTATTTTATTTAAAACACATTCTGTATAACGACACTTTGAGTTTTTATTTTTGTTAAAGCAATTTGTTATTAAACAGATTTGGTTGTTCTTCAGAAAGGACTCGCAACCGGCGTGCGTGTATGACGAGAAGTATGAACGTAAACGAGGCAAAAGGAGTATGTAAGGATCGTAGCAGGTGGCATTCTGTAGTGTCTGCCTACCCCTATTGGATGAAGGAGTGAGTTTATGTATTTATGGTCTATTCAAATCCTTGTTTCCAATTGATGTTATTTCCACTTAAACAAACATCAACTTTAAGCTGTGTAAATAAAGTTGATTTTAGACTGACTAATACTGTTGAAAAAGTCATACTGTTGAAAAATATGAAGTAGTAGCGCAAACTGAACCTTATGTGTAGGCATTACAGTTGTTTTTCCTAAAATTTGGGTTTGTTTACATTTTTTGCAAATAAATTGCGAAGTGTCAAATTGAATAAAGACAAAAAAACAAAAAAAAACATAATTATATTTACATAATAAAAAGTCAAATTACTTTGACTTTGAATACAGTTGAATAGCGAAACTGAAAGAAATCTTTTTTTTTTTTTAAACAGCTAGTACTTTAGCACTAGTTGTTTAAAAATTGTAAATTGATTTTTGTGCGAAAATTGGCTAAACCCAGTGCCTGTATGATCAGATGTATGAACATAAACGAAGCAAAAGGAGTATGTAAGGATTCCGCCTACCCCAATGGGACCAAGGCGTGGGTTTATGTATGTACCTAATCTGCGTTCGCAATTTATTTGCCAAACATGTAAGCAAACATGAGTCTTCCACTTATACAAACATCAACTTTATGCAAGTGTCAATAAAGTTTATTTTAGACCGACTAGTACTGTTGAAAAAGTTATAAAAAATAAGAAGTTGTAGCGCAAACTGAACCTGATTTTTAGTAGGCAATTACTAAAACTCGTGTTTTTTTTTACATGTATGGCAAATTTAGCAAAGATTTATTGGCTGAACTGAACCGTAACCAGTTACTACAACATATAAGTCGCATAGGTAGGTACCTTTTCTTTAAGCCATTTGGGGTTAAAATACGCGGCCAAAATATCAGCATCGCCATACAAAAATGCTGCCAGCCTTTTGGGCACTTTTCCTGTTGACAGCGATGCGGACGAATTTTTTGATTCCCTATGATTCTCTTTTTTATATAAATGTACATATTATTATAATTTTAAGTCTGTTAGCTTATTAAATATTATGTAAATATTTGCAAAGTTACCTCAACCAAGATTTTTCCATGGCATCCTTACACCAAAACCGTCAAGCATGAACCGAAAATAGTGTCCCTACGTCCCTAAGTTTACTTACTTTGTAATTATTTGGTTCAGTGGTTCCAAATAGAAATAAGACGGATTGTGACACGTTTACAGACACAGGCATGTTACCTTTGAAGGTACAGACATATCAGTAACTGTCAGTAAGAGAGGCTTGGAAGATATTTTTGTATAAGAATTAAATAAGACGTAAGGGAAACAAGATTTTGGCGAAAAGATATGTAAAGGACAATGTACACAGGATAGATGGATATGCCTGTAGGTTCCTGTTGATGGCTTTGAGGTCAAGCTGTCAATCTGCCAATATTTCTATTGAGCCTAAATCACCCACTGTTTTATGTCAAATTATTTGGTAACGCTTTTCTCATGTCTGTACATCCCGAAATGGTAGTTAGTCATATTAAAACTCTCGTTTGATAAAGGGCGTGCCTAATGACAAATATCGAACACGATGCAGACTTTGGGTAACTCCAAATAACCAGCCAGTATTGGGGATTGAGCTAAGAACACCAGGCTTAGCTGTCGCATTTGCACCACTAGGCCAACGAGAGAGTCTAGACTCAATAAGCTCAGCCTATCGCAGTGCACTGCTGGACATAGGCCTCCCAAGCTGCGCCACAACACCCTGTCCCAGCCTCTTTCTTAAAGTCGTCGGTCCATCTAGCTGGAGAGCGTCCTACACTACGCTTGCCGATACGCGGTCTCCACTCCAGGACTCGTCTGCTCCACCGGCCACCAGTCCTTCGACAAACATTGCCAGCCCACTGCCATTTCAGTTTGCTTACACTGCAAGCTATGTCGGTAACTCCGGCTCTTTTCCAGATAATTTCATTTTTGATTTTATCCTTCAACTTCCCGCTCCACAGCTCGCTGAGCGGTCATAACGGTCGAATTGGTACAATTTGTTTCATCACCACTGCTTCAAAATCTGTGAAGGAAAACATCGTGTGGAAACAAGAATGTCCTAGACTCAATTAAAGACATATTATGTTACATCCACAATCTCGCACTGGCTCCGCGGCCCACAGGAACAGGCGGTACACATGCACTACACAGCACTAATCACTCAGGCACTAGTTGAACTGGGCCTATTTGGCGCAGTCGCGAGGCACACATTCCTGCTAGTATCTTACAACGCACTTTTACACTTTTTATTTTGTATTATTTCCTTTTATTTTATTTTTTGAGACTTGTGTGCCTTTTGAGGAGCTCGTGGCTAAGTAATTACTGCCGCACGGGTTGATCCATCAGGTTAAGCTATGCTTGCCGGAGTTGGTCTGTGGATGGGTGACCATCTTTACATAACGAGACCCCTCCGTGCCTCGAAAAGCACGTTAAGCCGATGGTCCCCGCTGTCATTCGTAGATCTTTGACAGTCGTTACGGGTCGTCAGATGCCCGAAAATCCGACAACCAGTCTTACCAAGGGGTATCGTATTGCCCAGTTACTGGGTTGTGGAGGTCAGATAGGCAGTCGCTCCATGTAAAATACTGGTATTCAGCTGCATCCGGTTAGACTGGAAGCCGACCCCAATAAAGATGGGAAAAGGTTAGGCAGATTGACTTGTGTGCCTTTTAGTCTGTGACAAATTCATGTATTTTCTTTATTTCTTTTCTTTCAAAGAGCAGGCTTGAATCCCAACAGTCATAATATGATAGGTTGATTATGTTTTGTAGGATAAGAGTGGGTTTTAAAATGTAAATGCAGTTAAAATGAAAACTCAGATTTTTTATTTGCCTTTAAAAAAAAATAACAGTGAAGGTAGAGAATAAATCAGTGGTTCTTGGTGAGAGTCACTCAGTAAATAGATTATTTTTTATTTGTCACCAAAATATGTAATTTTAAGGTACTATTCCGTAGCTGACCACAGGCGACAACTGCAGGCGACGAGACGCGTCGCCGCGGCACGACTGGTTTCAATGATTTTTTATGAAATACTTTTCGTAGCTAGTGACACGTCGTTTGCAGCTACAGGCGAGCGAGAAACGACACGTGTAGCCCGACGGCAGACCAGTAGTACCGCCAACACTCGTGCGATAACACGTTTTTCTATCTCCTATCTACCGACTGGAATACGGGCTGCTACCGCCTGCGGTCGGGTTCGGAATCATGATTACAGCGCCATGACGCCGCGACGTCGCCTGCAGTTGCCGCCTTCGGGTACGGAATGGTAGATGGTCTAGCATATTAATAATCAGAGTATATTGAATTTCTAATAACCTTGTTCTTTTACGCAAAAGTAGACTTTAACAGAAACAAAACTCTTTGAAGTACCTAGGTACGTTAGCAACGGCCCTTTTATTACTTATGGGGTCATTAAAATTATTTGTTATTGCTTTCTCGGAACAAATTAAATCGAATTCTATATGTTTTTGTTAATTTCAGTTCAGAATTTGATCCAAGGTTTGGCCAAATCGAAATAAAATTATTTGATACAATCTTGAATATAATCTGCTATATATTCAGCAATATATTCGTTCCTTAATAACGTTGATTTTCTTCTACTCAATAAAATTCTTAAATTCACTCATAGAAAAACAACGCACAACCGCTGGGTCTACTCGTAGAAGTATGACATTTTATACAATAGTTCCTCATTTATTGAAATCATGTATCAAAGGTGTTTAATAAGGAATGATAGTTTATATGGAATTCTATCATTTTTGTTGATGGGAAATCTCAACGACACATACATTCTTAGAAGAAATTATTATTATAAATCTAGTTTTTGTTTATTTTTAGGCACTATAATTGTTGTTACTGTTGACTATGTAGCGGTTATACCGCCACATACTAACTAAGCATCAAAGACATGACGTCACACAAATCCTGCATCGCGCAATTAGAGTTTACCGCGCGAACGACATAGATAAGTCTATCCGAAATCAACAGTCGGGCAGTCGGCCCACCAGACACAACACCCGTCTAGTCGGAGGATCCTCCCTTTTCTATGGGGGACGAGTGAACTTTACACCCTGTTCCTCATGCCCCTAAAACTAGACGTACCATTTTTGTAAACGTTTTATTCAATAAACAAAATTAAAAATAAACTCAAATACAACGATACAACTACGAACAACGATGCAACTATAAACTCAGAATAGCTACACAAACGTCTACGAGCTACGCCTCGTAGCACTTATCAGTCAACTATTTAAATTGCTACGCGCTATGAATCTCTTATGTGCTCGAACTACGCACAGCATTGTTTACCATTATTTATAAACCTCACGTACAACCATTCCCTTTTCATTTATTCATCAAACTTCAAAAGAAATAAACACTGAAAATTTATTGCATACTTATCTAAAATCTATAGAAATAAAATTGCATCTTGATCTTATTCAGCTTTCAAGTCACGACAAGTTTTGCACATAAGTTCAAATAGTCAGGCCAGACGCATAAGGTCGTCGGGTGAAAGACCTTGGGTTGGTATAAAATATAATATTTTTGGGGTGAAAACGATTATAGAGCTAACCTCAAATAAAGTATCGCGGGAGGAATTCCGACCTAGATTTTCGGCTCATTATCTGTTTACAGCAAATAGCTTTCAGTATATTGTATCAAGTTAAGAGCGGATGGAGAGTGATTTTTTTTAAACGATAATAATAATTTAATTTTAAACATAATACGAGACACTTCAGGGATTGGAAATAAATGTATTTTATATTCCAGTGTATCATCATTCCAGCCAATAAGAGTAAAAAAAAAACATGAAGGGCAGTCTTTGGGGACTGCCGATAGAAGACTTTCACGCTTTTTGTTCACCCAAAAAGTACACATATATACACAGTATACATATAGCTCATGGAAAGCGTTCGGTGACGACGACTCGAGTTCCATGATTATGGTTCACCCAAAAAGTGCTCTACGCGCCACACAACACAAAAACGGAGATTCTAAACCTGGTTGTGTAGCTGTTAGCTCTTACAGACACCAAAGAAGCTGTTTAATTAGTAAAAAATATTTCTTCGTATCACAGTCAAATTATACTAGCTAATCCAAAAAGCTGGCACCAATGGCAATTTAAGATATCAATTCTTACCTTAATTCTAATTCAAAGCAATCCGACTGCTGATGGATATGGAACACGAAGACGTTGACGAGACTCCCTCCCCATAAAATTTGAAATATGAGCAAAAGAATGAAGACTCAGAGCAAGCCAAAGTAAAACGAATTCATTTAAAACACAGTCGATTATTATAACCGCTCCTCTCTCACCCCTTACCCCACCGCCCATTAGATCAGACACCAAATTTCCCCTGGGCCCCACAGAACCCGTGGTGCCAACGACTCAAAAATAAACCCGTCATGTTTGCCCATACGTCTGTCTTTATAACCAACTACTTGAGATTTGTTCAGTACTTTAAAACTGGGTTTTATACTGGTTGCAAGTTCATTAACCTGTTTATGAGATCAGGTATAAATGGAGAGTATTGTCATTGACTTACGAGTTGTAGGTCGTGGGTTCGAACGCAGGTAGGCGCTTTACTTTTTGTAAATAATTTCATCACCACTGCTCTCAAAACGGTGATGGAAAACATCGTGTGGAAAACAGTATGTCCTAGAACGAAAATTTCGAAGACATGTGACATCTACCAACCCGCACTGGGCCCGTGTGGTAAATTACAGCCAGTACCTTCTCGAATAGAAGAGGCCTGTGTCCCGATAATGGAAACATTGTAGCTTAATTATGCTAGTGTCTTGAGGTAAGGTTATACTTAAGTGACTGAAACGTAAGGGACAGATGAGTTGATAAATATCAAACGCCAATATGTCCACCACAGACAAAAAATGACTTTCTTACATCAACGTAAAGAGAAAAAAAAAAAAAAAAAACAATATTTTACTAATTCCAATAGGTCCACATATTTACTACAAAACCATTGAGCAAAAACTCCGTTTCGTTTCAAAATCTAATAAGTCCCCAAAGACATTCATATCAAAATCCAATACGTCCAAACGGACCAATCAAATCAAGCGACTGGCTATGATGGCGGCCATTAGTGTTTTGGTTACAGAACTTACAGATCGTTTTTGATACGGTTCTGCAAATACGGTTTCAATTGAAACGGTTCGGTAAATAGTTAAATAGTGTTAGAATGGAATCGAAAGTGCAAAATGTTGAACCTGGTAAAGCTAGGAAAAGGTCAAATATAAAGTCGCAGCAGAAAAAAAACGGAAATTGTAAATTTAACTTTCTTTACCTTGGCTGAGCTTGCTCTATTAGTTATAGGGCTGCCACCGTTTTACTTTTAGGTACCACGATTTCTCTCGTAATTCGAGTTCCGGATTTTTTTTATCAAATTCTTTTTAGTAAGTATGTTAATGATTAAAATTTTCATAATAAGTACTTTTTTTTTAAATCTAAATTAAGAGTAATTTTTAACACCATAGGAGGTACACCTAGTGCCACCCCTAGGTTCTAGCCCAAGATGACGTCATAAAATAGTATTTCTGATCAAATTCAAATATGTCCAACCATGCAGTTTTTTCAAAGTAGTTTATGTCCATTAGTTTAGTTCAAAACCCAATATGTCCAAACAAGTTTCAACGATTGTGGCAAGATTTGATTTGATTCGTTATATTTCTACATTGCCAGGAATAGTCATTGTCAAACAAAGTTAAAATAAACCTTACGGTCTAAGAAATAACGTTGTCAGCTCCTGCAAATGAAAATACAATGATATCTCCTTTTCACTTATCATGGACATATTGGCATTTGATATTTATCAACTCAGATGTCAGACAAGCGGGCCGGTAAAACACAGTATTGGTGTCCCGAAACAGCGATAAGGAGCCGCGGCATCCACGAAAGAGATGGTGGCCGGACAGCTATCTAACTACGCAACACATTTTCGTAAACGATCACGGCTAATCTGTTTCATTTTGACAGTTCAACAACATTCATTGCGTTATTTACGTGGTTGAGCAGATTTGATTTTCGAACTTATGAAGCAATGGATTAGCAATCTGTTTCAAAACGATTCAGATTCTGATTGATCGTGTATTACGTAATTAGGGTACTGGATGTTTTTAGAAGGAATCGTGGGAGACCTTTGCCCAGCAGTGGGACAGTACGGGCTAATAATCATAATAATAATGGATGGATAGTTGGACTTGCTTATGGCTAAATAATATCAGCTGCACGAGTCGGTCTATAAGGTTAAACAGCGCTTGTCAAGGTCGGTCCGTGAATGGGTGAATCTATTACATAATGAGACTCCTTCGTGCCTCGGAAATCACCTTATGCCTTTGGTCCCGACTGTCTTTCGTGATATTTGACAGTCGTTACGGGTAGTCAGAAGCGCAAAAGTCTGACAACCAGTCTTACCAAGGGGTATCGCGTTACCCAGTTACTGGTTTGTAAAGGTCAGATAGGCAGTCGCTCCATATAAAATATTGGTACACATAACATCATAATATCACGCCTTGTTTCCCTGAAGGGTTGGGCAGAGGTGTAACTGTAGCAGGTACACCCACATTTCGCCAGTTATGTTTAAGTCCCATGTAATAGGGGGCGAGCCTATTGCCATCAACCGGGCACAAATCCGGACTCCGGGCTGCTACTGAGAAATTTCAGATAGAATAATCCAATAACATTTTGCCCGACCCGGGAATCGAACCCAGGACCTAATGCTCAGCAGTAGCGCTTGCGACCACTAGACCAACGAGGCAGTAAAATAAAATATATAAAATATTGGTATTCAGCTGCATTCGGTAAGACTGGAAGCTTACCCCAATATAGTCGGAAAAGGCTAGGCAGATTGATTGGATAGTTTTGGCGTGTAAAATACTAAGAGAAGCATCATGTCCGGTTCTATAAACCTCTGCATTACTTGTCCTAGAATATATGCGTGAATTTATAGTATACCTGTTACCCGTGGCTTCACCCGCGTGAATGTCGGAAAATATCCCACGGGAACCTTTACGTTTTCTATATGTATTTATGTACCTACATATTTTGCGCTGAAGCCTAATTCTTTTTCTAAAATAAAAGTGGCCTAACTTTCTCCTCCTTACCCCTATAACATCAGCTATCTGGCAGTTAAAGTCCCGTCTAAATCAGTCCAGCCATTTCGGAGATTAGCCGGAACAAACAGATCCACATAAATATTATACAACAAGAAAAATGTAGCGTATATAGGTACTTTTATATGTATACATTTAGTAAGAAGCTGCTACATTGACATTAGAAACAGACACTTCAATTTTATTTATTTACATACCTATTATGTATAGATTGCATCGGATTACGTAGGAAACAGGCATCTGCTGGATATAAGGGTCCTGGGCAAGGCCGAGTGGTTTCGGTGAGGGTTATGACCAGCAGTCCACGTCTTTCGTCCTTAGCAATGTTGATAACGATAAAGATGAAATATTTTATGAAACTGATGACGAAATAAGACGTTTAAGTTCATGTTTGCAACGAAAGACTGAGTAAATATTATGAATGTGAATCAGTATTTAACCTTGACGTGTCCCCACGTACAGGCAATCTATTTTGCATGAGCGTAGGGGAGCGCTTGCAAACAATGTCTGCTCACGATTTTTGACGAGTCCCTCGGATTTGCTATATGAAATAATTTTACCAACCATTAATATTGATTATTAGCGCCGCCCACTGGCCCGGCTAAAGTGCCGTAAGCATTGCATTGTCATTGTCACCGTCACTTGTTATTTTGTTTGATTGTTCAGGTTAGTTCGCTGTAAAATGACACATTCCTAAAACATTACATTCTTTTGCCTAAACGAACCCTGGCACTCGCCGGCCAGTGCCGCGGCACCGCTCGCTGCACTCACTCGGTTTGTGCGTAGTGGGGTCACAGTTCTAACCTAACTTCAGCCATTTTCATTTGCAACTGAATTTTTCGTAAATTCAGTCACTGTAGTGACTTTTAATAGAATTATCTAAAACAAATACGATCAGTCAATACAAAGGGCGGCGAACTAACCTCAACAATCAAACAAAATAACAAGTGACAGTGACAATGAAAATGCTATACGGCACTTTAGCCGGGCCGAGGCAGCGCCAACTATTATTCCACTGGCGGCACTCTATACACTTCCTATTAAATTTAGGACGCAGTTTAATCTACCGTCGTAATGACATCTCCACCTTGTTTATGGAAATCTGGTGCAAAACTGTATGCTTGTTTAAGCCATGCGTGTGCGTGTCTGTCAATGAATGAATTTATCAAGAATAACTCCTAATCTCTTCGCAAGTGAGAACTAATATACTCCTTCCAGGAGCACCCGATTTAAAAATTAATAATAAAAAACACTCGTGGATAAACACGACATGATCCCGGTACATAATACCCTGGACAAAAACAGACATTGGACTAATTACTGAGCCCGGAGCAACCCTTTGAGTTTACGTACCTAATTTACAAACATAATAAATAATGTTTTACTTTGCATTTGAAAAATAATAAATTACTTTGCAAGCGTTGGCCAAATTGGACTGTTTAGTTAAACATATCGTAGGTAATCGTGTGGTCAGCTTTTTAGGGTTCCGTAGTAAACAAGGAATCTTTATAGTTTCACCATGTCCGTCTGTCTTAGCTCGGAGACTGTTAGTACTAGAAAGCTGTAATTTGGCAAAGGTATACATATTAATGACGCAGACAAAGTGGTTAAATAAAATCAAGTTTTTTTTTTTGGTTACATATCTTTTACTCGTAAAGTAGGTTGTTTTTTTTTCACGTCTATAGTGTGGGTGTCGTTGGAAAGGTCGTACAAAAATATTGTGGGTGTGTGAAAACTATTTTTCAATTCAGGGATCCGTTTGCGAAATATTGAGTTTTAAAGTGCACATTTTTATTAGAATCTTGTGGGTGGGGCACATAGCGCGCAGAACTGACGGCCGATGGGGCAGCAAGGTTCTGGAATGGAGGCCACGTACCGGCAAGCGCAGCGTAGGACGTCTACCCACAAGGTGGACAGACAACCTAATAAAGGGGATCATTGGGAAAGGGGATCAAAGGGAATCATTGGGGGAGGCCTATGTTCAGCAGTGGACGTCCTATGGCTGAAATGATGATGATAATGATGTGTGTCCCTGCCAGCTAAATTATACATGGATTTCTGAAAAAAAATCACAGCAGTAGTATTTACCTATAACGAACTTAAAAGGAAAACTATCACAGCTAAATAGGCTTTACAGGTTAACGAGTAATAATCGACAACTTAATTTTGCAGTTTAAAAAACATGTTCTACCATACATACACATGTTGAACATATTTTTCAACTACAATGTTAAGTTTGTTCTTGGGATTAAATGAATTCATCCCAACTACGAAAACCTTCATTCTGCGTGGTCCGACTTGCACTTGGCTGGATATTTTGAGTAATTTAAATCGACCTTGAGGGAAAGTTTGGACATATTTCAGGTTTGGTTTTGTTTATTTTGTCAGTCATAAAAAGGCATTTAAAATAAAAAAAACTTATAGGTTAGATTGTAATTACACTTTTTTCCGTAATGTTAATTTTTGACTTGGATACTTGTTTTTGTAAACCTTAAATGTGTTATTTCCGAAATAAAAATGTATTATTTTATTATATCTTTCACACATATAAACTCACTCCTTCCCATGGGACAGGGGTAGGCAGAAACTACAGAACGCCACCTGCTACGATCCTTACATACTCCTTTTGCCTCGTTTACGTTCATACTTCTGGTCATACACGCACGCCGGTTGCGAGTACTACGCACCTGTCCTTTCTGAAGAACATCACCAATAAGGTCAGTATATGTCCTCCTAGGTTTTATTATCTTTTATTGAGACAAAATTATAATTACGTATATCTATTATATTCCACATACTTCTCGACACTGATGCATACATACTAACAACTGTGACCTTTTCTCCCTCGGTTAGATTTATTGACGTCACCACTCCGATGCGCCACTGCAAGGCAATACCGTGTCGCCACATAACGAGCGGAAAATTACGCTCACGCTATCGAAATGATTTCCAATTAATATATTCCGTATTTTCGTGTGGCTCGTGGCTAAATAATAACAGCTGCACGGGTCAATCAAAGGTTAAGCTATCCTTGCCGAGGCTGGTCCATGGATGGGTGACCATCCATTACAAATCGAGACCGCTCCGTGCCTCGGAAAGCACGTTAAGCCGTTGGTCCCGGCTGTCATTTGTACATCTTTGACAGTCGTTACGGGTAGAAGTACCAGCCCGAAAGTCATTCTTATAAGGGATATCGTTTTACCCAGTTACTGGGTTGTGAAGGTTAGATAGGCAGTCACTCCCAGTAAAATACTGGCTATTCAGCTGCATCTGGTTATACTGGAAGCCAACCACAATATAGTTGGAAAACCTACGCAGAATATTCCGTTTTTTCGACAGCTATAACCGTTTATTCGACAACTGTATATAAAAAAAACGTTTAATAATATCGGATAGTCATAGAATTGTTCCGAACAGTCGGACCTATCCATGCCGATGACATTTAGTACAGTTTTAAGTAAAAGGGAGTGAAAATTCATATATAAATTAACTGTAGCCTTTACAAGTTGGCTCAAGCATACGTTATGTAATGGCCAAAGGTCTGTATTTTACTGCTGGGGCCCGACACACCGGTTTTACGACTTAATAAATTTTGCAAACTTTGACGAGTCGCTGTTGTACGTCACTGGTGCTTTGCAAAATCAGACATTCTCGAAAGAAACCGGATGTAGACGATAAAATGAAATAAGTAGAGGAGTATGAAAGGAGTATGTAAGGATCGTGGCAGGTGGTGTTCTGTAGTTGTTACTTTGTTTTTTTTTTTAATTTTTTTTCAATGATTGTGAGCTTGTCTCAAAAAAAGCTTTTCCTTTCTTTTCTTTGTTTCTTTTAGTTTCTGCCCGCCCCCATGGGAAGAAGGCATGAGTATGTATGTATGTGATTCTGGGAAAGCAGGGGTTAGTTCAACTCAATTTTGCTAGTTATAATTTAAAGAAATAGGGAGCGAGCCAGTTGCTTCCCTAATCAGACAAACGACCAGGCTCCGGGGTATTGAGAATCTTCTAATTGAAAAAACACTTACATAATACTGTCTGACCTGAGGATCGAGCCCTGAACTCCAAATTCAGCAGTCACGGTTGCAACAACTAGGCCAACGAGACAGAAAAAGAGGAAAATCTTCAAGTTTTTCTTTTTTCGCATATTTATGAGTTAGGGGAGATTGTTCAGTGAGATGGTTCGGGATGAAATAATAATGTCTAATTACACTGAATAAAAGTTAAGAGCGAATTAACATATTTTTGTAGGAACAGAATTATTTTGAAGCAGTTTTTGTCTGTGATGCTTTGTTTTGTACTAATTTTTGGATGTACAATACAATTTAATTTCTTGTCTACTTTATTCTTGGTAATTGTTGGATCTTTGAGAAAAAATAATGGAATAATTTGTGAACATCATAACTGTGACAATTTAGATATAAGGCTAAGCCCAATATAGCTTTCAAAGGTTTTTTTTTAATAAATATCAATGTTATAATGCTCCTTCTTTCTCTAATAGGTATTTTTGTATGGGTGTGTGTGTGTGTATAGTAGCACCAGTGACAGAAATGTAAAAGACTGATGAATTGAGAAGGCCAAACAAAAGATGGATGGATTATGTGAGGAATGATAGTGAATAATAGCGTGAGGGTTGACAGGGGAGAATGGAAGAAGAAAACGTGGTGCGCCAACCCCACGTAACGTGGGACAAGGACAGGAAAGTCATGAGGTAACTATGTCTCTATCCCAAAGTATAAGAAGAGATATTTAACAATAAGAGTCATGTGTTATATTTAAAAAAGCGATATTTTTAGGAAATAACTACCTATAAACTAAATTAAACATTAATAGTTAATCGCTCACTAACTTAGTATTCATCGCTTCATCAACGTATCACTCGCCTAGTTGAACCAAAAATAAATTCTAATCTTTGTTCTAATTTAAATAACGCTAAAATTAGTCCGAAAGCGTTCAAAATATTCAGCCATTATTAAATCTGGTAAAGGATAATTATTCAGAAATCCTATTAGCATTTTAGTCTAACAGAATTTCCGCTACTACAGGATGTTACACAGACTATTATTATTTAATTTAAAATAGATTTCTTTTGAAAATAAACACAGTAATTTAGTCAGGTGTAGTGTTGAAAAAAAATGCTAATTAAGTTGTTAACTTCTTTTTAACCGAATCAAATGGTGTAATTTTTTTTTAAATTCAACTAGATGACATTATTTGAATTGGTGTATTTTCAGCAAAACCGACTCCCGCGATTATTTTACTTGAAAATTTAACTATTTTATTATTTTTAAAGCTAGTTTTTACTTTCATTGAATAATACTAGGTACCTACTAAACTTTCATGATAGCTGACAGGCTCGACTGTCCTAACGTGTGACGCTGCAGTGACTTGCACGTCACCTACAGTCGTCGGCCATTAATGGTGTGTTAGTGTAAATGTTGAATGTACTGTGGTTTTTGTATTGTATTGTAATGTAATGTTAATGATTCTTTGATGTATGTGTGTTGGGTTAAATATTGTATGAGTCATCGTGACTTGAATGAATAAATGAATAATAAATATATTTTATTAAGTGTTGATTTGACTAACTGCTAATTACGAAACTTTGATAAAAAAAATAAAAACACTATAAATGTTAAGAAAAAATACTTAATAGCCATAGACCTCATTTACTAGCACCATTAAAACAAATACCTAGTCATTTTGACAAATGGCCGATTTCCTCAAACAACAGCGGCATATGTAGGTAGTATGTAAACGCACATTCAGAAACTCTTACTAGGATATATTATGTATACCTTAGATTATATGGGAATACTTGCGAGTGGAGAAACACGGATCATAAGTCAGAAAATGTCGGTAGGAAGAATTGGGGAAGAATGGATGTGCTCTATTTTATGACTCTTTGAATATATTAGTTAGGGTAGATGAGAATATTCAGGCTTTTATGGTTAAATATACTACTTGTTCATTTTGATGTCCAAAACTGTAAAGTCTTCTTCTTTTCGTGTGGTTAGTGACTAACCAGGTTAGTTTTAAAGCCGCCCATGGGCCTCTGACTTGGCTTCACATGCCGTCGAGAAATATAAGAAAGGTTATATTATGATAAGTAAAGTAAGTACAAAAAATCCTAGAACAAGTGTTCCAAAAACATAGTTTGGAAGGTAGTTAAAAAATTGTTGCCGTCGAAGGTAAAATCAATATTAAAAAAATGTCGCCCGTATAGTTTACTAAGTTTCATTGATACTCGTAAGTACGACTAAATCATTTTCATTCAAACTAATCATTCATATATTTAAAGCTAATACAATGCGACGTTGTCATATTTCACATAAGGTTGTTTTTTTATGAATAGAATTATTTTGTATTATTGGGTTTTTCCAACAGGAATTTCTCAGTAGTAGCCCGGAGTCTGGAAATGTGCCCGGTTGATGGCAATAGGCTCGCCACCTATTACATGGGACTTAAAAAACATAACTGGCGAAATGTGGGTGTACTACAGGTACACCTCTGCCGAACCCTTCGGGGAAAGAAGGCGTGATGTTATGTTATGTTGAGAATTATTTTGTATGAAAAATTGAAACGTTTTTTTTTGTTGTAATATGTAATTCATACGCCAGTTGATTCTTTGAAATGGTCGCATTAATACCCTAGAGTTATGGGATATCAAAAGGAACACTTTGTATAATGCAGTTATTTATTTCGTTTTTAGAACCGTTGCATTGTTTATTCATTATGATCATCACTATCATCTGTCGAGTCATGTCGAGAGAATCAAACCGAATGCAGTTATTTACCAGTATTTGATATGGAGCGACTGCCTAACAACATCGTGAGGAAACCGGCATGTCCTACAACAAATAAATCAAAGACATGTGACATCTACCAACCCGCACTGGGTCCTCGTGGTAGATTACAGCTCACTCTCGAAGAGATGAAGCCTGCGTCCAAGCAGTGGGATCATTATGGTTGCCTACTCAACCTCCACAACCGAGTTACCGGGTAACGCGACACCCCTTTGTAAGACTCATCACCACTCTCTTGACAAGACTGGTTGTCAGCAGTTATTCTCGTGGCAGCGTTCTGTCTATATCCCAATTAATTTGTGGTCGGCGCAACATATCTTTTTCTTCTATTAGTCATCTCGGTAGTTGACCCCTTTCTAGCCATATCATCTTTCACACAGTGCACCATCGTTTCTTTAGTTATTCTCGTATACTTTAAATAATGAACAACAAAAGAAAAGAGGAATTTTCCTAAAGCAGGAATGCAGACGAAATCACTCATGTACAACTCAGGCACAGTTTTTAGTCCATGTTTCTGAAAGCTTAGCACCTATCTCAACATAAAAAGCGAGTAATGATAACCTAGTGGTGTAACCTTCGGACAGCCAAGTCATAGGATTCGAGTTCGAACCCAAGGCACCTCTGACTTTTCGGATTAATGTGCGTATTGTATAATTATCACTTGCTTCAAAAACGGTGAAGGAAAACATCGTGAGCAAATACTTGATACGCGTAAATGCCCGAGAGATATTTCTCGAGGGCATGCCGGTTGCCGGGTGGCATAAAAATTCTGCCACCAGGAAAATGAAAGAAAAAAAGCACCTATCTCAAGATTCTATAAAGCTTGAATTGGATCTGCTGTTACATAATGGACCGAAGTGTTTGATAATTGATTGTTGTGACCCAGGAAATCAATTAAAACAGCCAATTTCGTCTTGAAATTTGGAAATGATAGAGACTCGATCAAAGTTTCAGAAACCGGAGACTCTGCAATATAGATAAAGATAGATAAGAAAGATTATACAGGGTGGAAGGGACATAGACGCGAAAACTGATACCATGGACTCAGTACATGATTCTGAACCCCCCTCTGTTGAAATTTTTCGTCGGTTATTTAAAAATAAATCAGCTGTTCCATACATTGTGACACGCGGTCACAATGTATGGAACAGCTGATTTATTTTTTTAACAATAAAATGTAAATTTTCAACGTAGGGGGGTTCAGAATCATGTACTGAATCCATGGTATCAGTTTTCGCGTCGATGTCCCTTCCATCCTGTATAGATAAGATAGATGCGATAGATCAGATAGATAAAGTAGGTAGATAAAATAGATAAATCGTTTATTTAGTGCACATAAAAGACAGCACAACATACAAAAGCACGATTAAATAATTACTAATTAGCTATTAGGAAATAGCTGCAAGGTGCCAATATACAACCAGACAAAAAATAAAAAGGAAGATAACAATACATTGTGATGACGGGATCCCTTCTTTTCGCATAATGTTCTTTGTCCTAATATACTTCGGCATAACGATTTTGGCATAATAATACTTCGGCATAATTTTTTTAGGCATACATTTTATGTTGGCATAATCATCTTAAAGACTAATTTGTTTTGGCATAAATTTGATTCGCATAACGTTAGTAGGCCTAATGACTATTAGCATAATAATAATATATATATTTTCCTTTTCTAGTAGATACGTACTCCAGACTTTGGGTGGAAATGGTGGTGGTGAACTTGTAGTGATAACAGATATTGAGTTACAGTTCATTATTTGATACATAATTCTTATCAAACCAATTTGCTATAGTTTCTGTAACAATTAAATAATATTGTTGGTTAAAAATTTAATATGCTGTGCAACAAAAGTTAGTGACAGAACCAAATTGCTGCAAAACCGACCCCACGTAGTCTTGTTTGTCCTACCCCTAGAGTGTAATTTAAAATCGCGTAGGCGCGTAGGTGCGAGGCGGCCCGCGGGCTGAGGAGCAGGCGGCTGCGAGCGAGCTTCAGCTTGTTGGCCGGCTTCGCCGGCCAGCTTCAGCCGCGGCGGTGAGCGAAAGCCGTCTGCGACGATTAGCACGCGTGGGGCCGCCGGAGACCCGCAGCGCCGGAGCCGTGACAGAAACTCTGCCTGCTGCATGTTGCATGCTCGCTTGAATGCAGCATGCTGCATGCTTGCTTGTTTGCTGCATGCTTGCTTGTTTGCTGCATGCTGTATGCTTGCTTGCATGCTGTATGCTTGCTTGCTTCATGCTTCCTACATCGAAAAAAAAACCCACAAAATTGTCCCTCCAAATAAAAATATGTTTTAATATCATTATGCGTAAATAAATGTATGCTTTAGGATATTATGCTTAAAAAAGTTATGCTTTAGAACTTTATGCTTAGTAAATTTATGCTTTAGAATATTATGCTTAATCATTATTATGGTTAGAGAAATTATGCTTAAAAAAATTATGCGTAAGCTGATAAGCGTAATTATATTATGCGAAAATATAATTATGCTAAGTTATATTAGGTCTTAAAATTTTATGCATATGGATAGGGAACCTGTGATGACACTATTGGCTATGACAAACTTTGAAATAATGGATTAACGAACATAAAAAGTGGTAAACGTTCCTGTTCGATGATGATTGTGTATTTGAGGTTATAACGTGTTATTACAGTAATTAAGCAATATTGTCGTTGGTCCGCGGCCTTGACATCAACCGATGAACAACATTATCAAGCGTTTATTTGTTGGTTGAATACAAGGCTTTTGGCCACTTTTGTATTTTGTGTTTTTTTCTTTAAATGTGCGTTTTGTTTGTGCAGAATAAACATATTTCTTTCTTTATATTTTTTTCGCGATGGTGGTCACATGGAGAAAGTTGTTCAGTTTGTAGCCTTAACTCTTAAAATGTCGATTGCACCCCATGTGTGCAAATAACAATAAAATTCTATTGTGTCGCAAATTGCGCGCGCGACGGGTTAAATATGACCACACCTTTCTGATATGCGCTGTATATTAATTGTTTGTTTATGACTATAAACAAAAAAAACTTCTCATAGTCACAAGTAACCGCCTCTGTGATCTAGTGGTTAGACATTCTGTCTCAGACCCAGAGGTCCCGGGTCAGATTCCCAGTAGGGGCCAAATTTTCTGCTCGGCTTGGTTGGTGGTAGGACTTGTTCTAAGTCCGCTTGGCTAGCTGCCACCATCTTATCTAAGTCTGTCGCCATAGCAACACTGTTAACAGAATTGTTGTGTTTCGGCAGTTAGAGGTAAGATAGCCAGTTCCTCTGTGGTTGAGGACTCCGAGTGAAGCTCGCTTCCACCTTCGGCCTGATCATCACTTACCATCAGGTGAGATGCAGGCCAAGAGCTTCCCGCAGTGGTTAAAAAAACTCACTAACTTAAAAAAAGTCCGTTCAAACAGTTAATGTAGAAGCACCTGTCTAACTTTTCCTTAAAACAAATCCAATCATCTCTCAATAATTACTAAACTCATTAGCGTCGCCATGTTTTAAAAACAAAATACAATAAACAAATACATTTTTAACTTCAAACGGCGAAGTCGAGTCTCTAGAGCTTCATTTGAAACATTAATCCAATCAAAAAATAACTTTATTTTTAAGCCCATAAAGTTTAAAATCGTGTAGCTTTCAATTTGTGAGTAATTCAGTTAAGGCATTTATTTAAAAGGGGTTTTATTGAAAACATTGTCGTATTTTATGCTCGTATGGGCTTTTTTTTAGTTAAAAGAGTTTCGTTTATAATTTGTGGACAGTTTATTTAACTCTTTTTAAAGTTTCGCAGTTTGCCTTTGCATGTCAAACGGTTTGAAAATGATGACGTATTTTTATAAAACTTGTAATTTTTGACTGGCATTGTACTTATTTCAAAGGTTTTAATTTGACTGTTTTATTGCAGAGCTTAGTGAGAAAACACATTGTTTATATTCACGTTTAAATTAAATGATTAAATTGTCTATTAATACAATACCTACTACTACCTATCTATAAATAAATGAAATGGAAGTGTCTGTTTGTAATGCCAAAATAACAACTTTTTACTAAATGCATATAAGAAAATAACAATTTTTTTACTGTCTGTCTGCTTGTTTCGGCTAATCTCCGAAACGGCTGGAGCAAGCGAAAATCTGAAAAAAAATATTACTACGGTATCCGGAGGTAATTTTCCAAAAAATAAAACTGGAAAATATGCGCCCAAAGATGTTCTATCAAAATATATTCATATAAAATAAATATTTATTTATTTATTAAAACTTCATGCACAGGTAAAAAAATACTGTACAAAGGCGGACTTAATGCCTGAGGCATTTTCTACCAGTCAACCTTAGGGTGGTGCAGAGACAAAACATGGCAGGTGCAAAATAAGTGCTAGATAACTTGTAAATTAATACCTACTAATACATAGATACAAATAAACCGAATAAACTTTGTCAGGAGAAATAACGATTGGTAGAGGAGAAAACAAATCCAGCAAATCAGCGCTGCAAGGATTCTGCCAACTTTTCACGAATATGTTCACGTGCCTTCAACTTGAAGGATAACCGACTGGTTGCCATCCTGATGTTCAGAGGAAGCGCATTCCAAAGAAATACTGCCTGGACAAAGAAGAGTGAATAAAACCAGAGCGGGGTGAGAAGGACATCGTAGAAGACGATTGTTTGTAGAAAGAAGATTTTTGCTACGGGCAGAGCATAGGTATTGAACATGGGAAGTCAGGTAAGAAGGAGAAGTGGGTTTGTCGAGTATAGAATACAACATTGACAGAGCCCTCAACTCTCTGCGCTGACGTATGGGTAACCATTTTAAAGGAAATCGATGCGCAGACACATGGTCATACTTACGAAGATTGAAAACGAATCGAATGCAGTTATTTAGAAGGCGGTCAAGTTTAAATATCTTGCACAGCTACGTTTTCATAATTAATTTTAATATTTTTAATGAAAAGGTCACCTAAACTTCTTCATTTAAAATTAAAAAAAGTATTTTAAATGGAGACGTGGTTGTTTTACTCGTGCATTAAAAATGCATCCCTTGATCGATAAATACCATAAAAAGCAGAGGAAATTTATTTTGATCAAATGGAACACTGCGCGCGGGCAGCAGCTAGTCTATACTTAATAATATTATGAAAAGGTATACTTAATAATATTATAAAGAGGTAAAATTTGTTTTTTTGTTTGTAAATATGTGTGTAGGGGGTAATCTCCGGAACTGAAAGTCGGATTTGAAAAAATATTTTTGCATTGGATAGCCCAATTCTCTAGGAAGGTTATACACTCACAGACGAAGTTGCGGGCAGAAACTAGTTTAGAAATACATTTCTTTAACCATAATTTTATATTGCGAGAAACATAATGCGAAGATTATTGCAGCGACACACGAGTAAATAATTTGTAAAGTTATGTCTAACGCGGATAAAAAACTGAGAATCATGCAAAATCTATCAAGTGTATTTTTCTGAAACCTTCACCATTTTAAAGATAATTAAATTATTTATTTTTTAGTATACGTGTTTTATTAAAATACCTTTTAATGTGCGTCTAATTTGGGACAGCGCTCCTTGATGGGCGAGTCCTATTACTGGCTGGACGTACGACGGGTTGCGTGAGCTCTGCACCAAACACGTAAGCTAACCACTCAATGCCACTGGCATATATGCTCTTAAGTCTCAAAATACTTTTATGATAGGTAAGGCTATAACGTACCAAAATCAACCTTCAATACACTGCCCTGCCTACCCCTTACAGGAATCTTTCAGCGGCATGGTGTTTTTGACACTATAAAAAACACCATTCCTACACCACGGATGAGATGGGCAGGCAACATTGCTGTTAAGGCGAGTAGAACGTGGATGAGGCTGGCACAGGAGCGTGGGCTTGGCACAAGAAAAGAGAGGCCTATGTCCAGTATGGATGTTGACTGGGGAAATAAAAAAAATCTATTTAGTCCGTCAGTCAGATAATGAAAAAATATTAGACATGTATTTTTTGCTTTATCACATAAATAAAAAATGGTTTAGATAAAACGCATTAAAGTTAGGGAGTGGGGGCTCGTTATATCACAAGTCATTATAAAATGTACCGGGGAGTAACGTCATGCCACATTTTAACGTATTGCCTACTCAATGTATTGCCGTAATCTTTTGATTACGTAAAAAAAGAAAAAAAAGTGTCGAATATTTTTTTATAACCTACCTGACGGACCTTTTTTTTTTGTCAACATCCCTATCGCCTAGTAGTGGGTGAAGTTGGGCTGTGAATTATGACAACACAATTGATATACAAATCATATAAATATCGGAAGAGTCATGAGTAAGTGCCTTTTCATACGTCCCGGTTGCCGGTGCTGGTAGTATATGTACGTTATCTTACGCCAGTACTTGTGAAAAGTAACGTACATGCCGATACACTTAGCCGCCGGGTACCCGGCACCAGCTACCCGGCAACCGGGACGTATGAAAAGGCACTCAGGGGTGCCATTTGAAAACGAAACGTAAGTGTGACGTTGGCGCGCGTCTACCCTGACGTTCGTACGAGTCGACGAGGGCGCTACGGTGGCGTGGCGCTACTCACCCATAAGTGCCTAGAAACTGTTGAACGTTTTGTTTTGTAAATTTTGTCAAGTTCAAATATAACAAAAAAATCAATAGAGTAGAAAAAGTCTGAAGTTGATTACTCCAGACTTTTTCTACTCGCCCGCAACACACTTCTACGCCCAGTAAGCTCTAATCGGCCCCCTGTCCCGATATGCATATTAAAAGATATAGATTTTCACCCAAAACCCCATAAGTTATGGGGTAGTGGCCCGTAATTCTTCACTAAAGCCAAAAATCTGCTTCAAAAAACAGCTTACTGATACCACCCCTAAATGCGACCCATTTTCAAAATCCAAAAGCACTAACGTGCTATTTAGCAGCTATTATGGCCTTAAATAGGTCCCGAAGGCTTAAGATGGCCCAGTATGCTCGTGTAATTCAGACAAGTCCGTGAAATATAGCCTCTGGAAGGCTTTTTGATAATAAGATGAGGATGAGTGTTATGTCGAGTTTACTTGTTAATGTGGGTAAATTAAAGTTGGTATGGTTGTTAAGAGTATCACGCGACCTCATCCATACTTAAAAAGTTTGAGAAATCCTAAAGTTAGGACATAAACCAATAGCTTACACTCTTTTTCTGTTACCATGTGATAAATAACTGGGGATGAATTTCTTTAACATTTTGCACAAGCAAGGTACTTTTCATTTGAAAACCGTTATTTTATTTGTATCATAAACCAATATCCACAACCGAGTTCGTTCGGAAATACGAAAATAACATACATACATACATAAACTCACGCCTTCTTCCCATGGGGGTAGGCAGAAACTACAGAACGCCACCTGGTACGATCCTTACATACTCCATTTGCCTCGTTTACGTTCGTTCATGTGGTCAAAAATAAATCCAACAATAATACAATCATTCTTCATAATATACTTACAACACACACGACGTCAACATCAATACAATAAAACACAGTAACAATACACACATACACAGTCACACATACATTCAGAACAAATGAAGATCGGACGTACGGCACGAACGGACGTGACAAACTCGCTTACGGCTAGATGATTTATATTCTGGGTGTATATGTTCTGTATACTTATGTCCTTGTTTTGGGGATAGGTAGGCACCTTAGAAGTCAGTTGTATCATTTAGAATAGATTTATTACATCAGAAATGGTTGAACTGATAATACTCAATCATAACAAAGACTTTTATTAGCCACTACCAGCCTGATTACCATGCTTGACTGCTACTGCAATCTACATAGACCTGAACTCTACAGTCTACATACTTCACTTGGTTGCCAACAGCACCTCCCATCTTTGAATCATCCTAAACATAAAATTCATCGCACGGGTTCGTGAACGTGTAAGAATTCTGGAATCTCAAAGCCTAAGTAATCATAATACCAGCCTATTACTGTCCCACTGCAGGCCAAGGCTCTCTTCTGAAAACAGAGAAGGCACGAGCATTTCTCAGATTGCTCACCATGCTTGCTCAAGACGGGTTGCGATTTCAGATTTATTTTAACTATAAGTCCAAGTTACCTCACGATGCTTTCCCTTCACCGATATCAGTACTGTCCAAGGTAAACTCAGAAAACTATTGAGTGTACTGTCATAGGCCCCAAATAGATAGTTACAAAATAACAATTTCAAGGAAATTACTAACTCTGGTTGAAAGAACACGGCCAGCCTGACTACTGCGATCTACATAGACCTGAATTCTACAGTCTACATACTTCACTTGATTGCCGACAGTACATTAACATACAGGGTGCATAACGACCCATCACATAGACGTTTCCCGCCAGACATGACACCCGTCTGGTCGGAAGATCCTCCCTTTTCTATGGTGGATGAGTGAACTTTACACCCTGTTCCTCATACCTCTAAATTAGTAACCCCGAGTATGAACGTCAGGGCAGCCTTCGTGCAACTACTTCAGCGTGACGTCATCATCATCATCACTACCGCAAGCTTTCATGAGGCGGGTCACACAGCCAGCCAGCACACACGGCTTCAACGGGTATAATGACCACAGTGTACGTGCTTTCCTGGTCATCACCCTCAGCCTCATCACCCCGACTCACTGGGGAATCACCACAATCACGTCGGGGTCACCAATTTAGGGGTATGATGAACAGGGTGTAAAGTTCACTCATCCTCACTTTCGGTTAGAGGAACTTTACACCCTGTTCATCATTCCCCTAAAATCTACACATTCTGTACATCAAACTAAGTAACATTGAGAATAAATTATTGCTGGGAAACGTTTTTTATTTCTGGTGTCAAAAATTGCTGTTTCGGATCGCGCCGATGAGCATAAGCCATAAGTATACCATCTATGCTCTGCAAATATGCTCCAATACTCTGCCGATTTCCATTTTATACTTAATATACGAAAAAAATCTAATCTAGAATCCAATAACAACCTAAAAAGCCTAAACAATTACGTATTCTCTGTGGCACATAAGTCAATTTTCTCACTCTGCCACCCGAATCAGTCAAACAGAAAACAAAATGAAAGAGCCGTGTTAGTGACAATGTGACACACGGCCGGATGACGTGCGGGGCGTGTCACGGACTAATGTCTTCTTATGGTGCGATTTAAGAGCGATGGCGGTAATGAATATTGGGGACTTGGGTGTTTGGTCTAAAGAACAAAGGGAATTTAGGAAACAATTCACTGCAATAATTTTAAAACGCCCCCCAGCTAGATGGAGCGCGATGGGACAGATTGGATCGAGAAGGCTGGGGGCTTTGTGTGGAGACTGTAGATTGCAATAGGCTGAGTTGATTGAATTATAGAATATAATTTGATGATACAAGAGCAGTATTATCGTGTGTCTTCAAGAAAAAAGTATTTTGTAGAGATATCTGACGGTCTTGCCACTGAGCTATTGGACTACAGTGAATCGCCAATCCAAGAGATTTTTGGCCGGTAGAAATATTTATATTGTGTTTCCGTGTTAGGGAGAAATGAGCAATGGTGAAAGGACTTACTAGTACTCGTAGAAGGTCATGGGTTTGAACCCAAACAGGCACTTTACTTCGTGTAAATTATTTCATTACTTATATGCTCTCAAAACGGTGAAGGAAAACATCGTGAGGAAACCGGCATCTCCTAGAACTAAAAATTCGAAGGCATGTGACATCCACCAACCCGCACAGGACTCGCGTGGTGGATTACGGCCCACTCCCTCTCACAGAAAGAGGAGGCCTGTGTCATAATAGAGAGAGGGACCAATAAAGGCTACTTATGCTGTGTTCCCGTGGAGCATTTAGTCCTCCATGGTTTGTTGGCATTTAGACACCGCGTCATCAAATAGGTACTTAGTACAAGTATTAGTCATCCTAAGAAATATCAATAAATTAAATGTTTTTGCAGTGTTATATTTTAAAAAGTGAGAGGTCACTACATAGCGACGCTGTGTGTATCTATATATTTAACAATCTGTCACCTTCGCAAGTAAGTATCAAAGCCGCAAAGTGAAAAAACGACATTTGGAAAAAATTGAACATTTTCTGATTATGTCGTTACTTTTCAGCCATCCTGTAGGCCCCTGACTTTTCGGATTCATGTGCGTATTGTATAATTATCACTTGCTTCAAAAACGGTAAAGGAAAACATCGTGAGGAAACCGGCATGCTTGAGAGATATTTCTCGACGGCATGTGAAGCCAAGTCAGAAGCCCATGGGCGGCTTTAAAACTCTGACACCAGGGCCTCAAGTCTGCTATTACAATAGTGTCAAAATGGTCTATCATTGATTTTATAATTGTTGATTTTGACAAGTTTGGTAATCTACTAACATATTGGCGTCATTATGACTTTCCAATGGTCATTGGTCAGCCATTGACACTCCCATGGACTTATAATATAATAAGTCCATGGACACTCCATTGAAAGAAATGGCATCTTTTATTCGTAATCTCGTACATAATGACAAATGAATGACTGACTTAGGCGGTAATCTGCTAACATTTTGACAGTTCCTTTAATCAGTGACCTACCATGAGAACGTCATTGTACAGTCATTTCTTTTAATTCGTTACGAGTATCGTGTTTGTGGAATACAATCATCAACCAATGATCGACCAATAAGAATTTAGCAGATTACGAAGTTTTAGCAAAATGACAATGGGATCGTGTTGGAATGACGAATTTATAAAAATAGCAGACTTGGACCCCTGATTAGTCACTAACCACATGAAAAGAAGAAGAAGCCATCCTGTAATAAAGTTACGCAGACAGCAAACAAGCCCGTGTTCATAAACCAGATTTTAATGCAGTTTTTAAACCTGAACCTATTATCGGTATGTCAGTTATTGTGGTGTTTGCTTGACAACCTATTTATCCAAGTTGTTGTACCTACTTATAACAAGTGAAGGTACAAACAATGGCTTTAGTAATTAATGTACGCCATTCATTATTTTGCTGTTTGCAGGGCATAAGTAGGTATATGTCTAAAGTAACAAGGCATTTTTCATGCCGTAAAAAACCATGAAATGTATTTTACTTATTTGAAGATGGATAGATTATAGGTCGACACAAAATTACCAATTATGGTAAACGACAGGTCAATCAATCGTGCCTCGGAAAGCCCGGTAAGCCATTGGTCCCGGCTGTCATTCGTGGATCTTTGATAGTCGTTACGGGTCGTCAGAAGCCCATAAATTTGACAACTAAGGAATATCGTATTAACCAGTTACTGGTTTGTGGAGGTCAAATAGGCAGTCGTTCCATGTACAATACTGGTATTCAGCTGCATCCGGTTAGACTGGAAGCTGACCACAACATAGTTGGGAAAAGGTTAGGCAGATTGATTGAAACGACAGGTATTTCTCCGACTATTAATAGGCGTTTACAATACGCACAATTAGATAACTAACTAGGCTAGCATAACTGATAATAGAATTAATACAAAATATTATATTGGTAGGTTGTAAAAAATATGTATTTAGTATCTAAATTTTTAAAAATCGCCCCCGCTTCCGCATATAACTTACTTTTTACCATAACCGTAGCTATCAAATTAACCGGCAGATTACCCCTTCGGCTTGACTTACAAACAAAGTACGGTACACAACAACGTCAGGACGTATAAAACATAATATCTCACTCACTTTGATTTATAGACGTCATTTATAAGCGCCCAAGGATCTCCAATAACTATTTACTAAGATATTTGGTTCGACTTGACAAGATAGGCTTCCAGATACGTATATCGTATTGAAAACCATGGTTTTGACACGCATCGACAGGTGCAACTACACTTCAATGCTCAATGCAAAACCGTGCTTAGTCAAATGAAACAGTAGAAAGTAAAAAATTACCTTCATTTCGGGAGTCAGTGTCTTTGGTTGAGAATTTACGTTTTTTGCCACCGACTTCCAAAATTGAAGTATTTTTTCACTTTGTAGTGTTTTAGTTAATCGTTTTTTTTTTTGGAAAAATCTTTTATTTTTCGCTTTTTAGTTGTGGTACCTACCTACCACACACAAATTCAAATACCACTACCTGCTATGTAAATAACAGTGCTAGGAACTTATTATAACATCATCTACATAGCCTAAGTGGGAAAAATACCTACGTATTATTGAAGCTTACTCAAAAACTACCCAGAAAAGTTGATAACATTTTTATGGGACTACCTACCAAAAAAAATAATTATCAAAATTAACGGAATAATCGCATAATAAACAACAAAAAAAGTAGTCGGTTTTTGAAGTCGGTTCAAAACATGATCGATTTAAAATAACGGCTGTACGATTTAAAATACACAACACGTTAAAAAAAAATCTTTTTTGAAAGACGTCGTTAGACTCGTCATTCTCATTTCGATGGTTAGTGAAAGTCAAATTACCTTCCTACCTCTTCTCTTGTTGGCCACGAAGTAAATTAGACCTCATGTGGTGTTGCAAAGATCTTTGTCAACTTGGTTATTACAGGCCTAGGTGTGCTGAACCTGTACGTAATCCCTCGTCCCTAAAAATTCGGCATCGACGTAAGGCAAAAAAAAAAAAAAAACCCGCTTTCTCGAAAAGTGGTATCTTACTGCACCGCTTTTAGGTTGTCAATGCCATCTGTCAAAATATTATGTTTATGTTTTTTTTTCCTTTGCAAGTGTGCTGAAAATTGACGATTGTAGCATTTGTCATTTAGTATCAAAATGTACATATTTTTGTTACTTTGCACGACTTCATCAGGCAACGCGTACAGAGGCGAGCCCAACTGATGGATGGCGGACGCTTATTAAATATGTCTATGGTGTATCTCCAAAACCTATCAAACTACACGCCCCCGCGACCTCCCATCACTCACACATCAGCACATTGTCAGCTCGTTTGTCTGTAGCTATCAAATTAGCCGGTGGATTGCCCCTTTGGCCCACTAACAGAGTTTAATGCGTCCACGTTGGCTTTATGAGCCGTTTACAGCGCCACATTAAAGTTCTTTACTCGCCCCCAACATGCTAAGTAGGCTGTCTCAAGCTTTTCACGATTTGAGATGAAACTGGACGGTTTGGTAGCTTTATTGTTGTGTTTTGGGTAAAATATTCTGATTTATTATTTTTGACTGCCTCTTTGTTCTAGTGGTCGAAAGCGCTACTGCTGAGTATGAGGTCCTGGGTTCGATTCCCAAGTTGGGCAAAAGTATTAAGTTTTTCCAACAGGATTTTCTCTTTTTTTGTTGTTGTTATATTAATTTTTATTCAAATCTCGTATTAAACTATATTGTTGTAAAATAATAAGTATAATCTGTACCTGTTAGATATAGGAGAAAGATTGTTGTTTTTATGCTTAGTTTATTTAGAAAGGCTGTCATTACTGTATTTTTTTTTTAATTTTTTGGTTAATGTGATTGTGTAGATTTAAATATGTTTTACTTTTGCATGCCGTAAGGTAGAGTGTGTTGGAACTGCTTATAATGCTTACTTACATCTTATTTTGTACCCACATTCATTGCAAAATAAATGATTTCTGATTTCTGATTTCAGTAGTAGCCCCGGAGTCTGGAATTGTGTCCGGTTGATGGCAATAGGCTCGCCCCCTATTACGTGGAACTTAAAAAACATAACTGGCGAAATGTGGGTGTACTACAGGTTCATCTCTGCCTAACCCTTCGGGTAAATAAGGCGTGATGTTATGTTATGTCATAATTTTTACTAAGGCGATGTCCACGAGCGATAAAATCGCAGAGATAGTCGCACCGCGGCGCCGTGCCATCAAATCATCACCGCGATGATATTGTCGTGTGGACCTCCTAGCTAATTGAGCATGTAATTATATATTTTTAAATTGATATTATTGTAGAAGCACAGAAATGTACAGAAGTGGATTTAATTCCATAGGCATTTTCTACCAGTCAACCTTTGGGTGATGCAGAGACAAACAGTGGTAGATGCAATCACGAGTTTTTTTTTTTTTGCTAGGCTTTTGTTTTTCATCTTCTATGTTGCAACAAATGAATGATTTATATATATGTATCTGTCGCAGATGGATTATCGAATCCGCTGTCTTACATAACCGCTAGCTGTTTTACAAAACCACTCCATTATGTCAAACAGCTAAACGACGTTTAGCTCTTTTCCACAATTACAGAACTTTAACACGCAGAATTGCATAAAAGTTTTAATACGCGCAAATGAAACTGTCGATCTCAAATCAAATATCGCACTGATCATAGCTGTATTGTGGGTGCGTTTACAAACATTTAAACTCACATACACAAACAGCCAGACCCGGAACAACTAATTGTAGGTCAGACAAATATTTATTCCGTGCGGGAATCGAAGCCGCGACACGCAGCACAGCAGTCAATCGCTTAACCACTGCGCTTTGAGTAAAGGTGCTTACACACATAGCTTGTCAGGCTTATCAAGCTTGCAATACTGTGTGTAGCCACTATGACCAGTATCGGGTGCCGACAAAAAGAGAAATTTTGACCGTCAAGTAGATTGATAACAGAGCACTACATTTGAAATATCTACTTCCATATAATAGCAGCATAAAAACGTACATACAAAATGAAACAAGTAAGGCAAAATGATATAATAATTTTTCAGCAAAATCTGTATAAATATTCAACATTAATAAACCCAAAATCATAAACATTAGGGGCAATTTAGAGCCACTTTATGAACACCTTTAGCGTTATTACAAAACCGGCCAACAAACTCTCGCTAACAGCTATTAAAAGTATCATGTTATGTGTTTCTACCGTAAATAAAGTAAATCTTACACCCACACAGAGTTAGGTATAATTAACCAGTATTGTGAACCTATAAATAAGTATAGATTTAGCCCGATAATATCAGGGCAATTAATAGTGGTGCCGATTACGAAAATAATTACAAATGATTACCTATAATTCAAAATTAGACACATCAAAAGTCAGTACTTACACTTTGTATCCTTAACTACATACATACATAGCATCACGCCTTGTTTCCCCAAAGGGTTGGGCAGAGGTGTACCTATAGTACACCCACATTTCGCCAGTTATGTTTAAGTCCCATGTAATAGGGGGCGAGCCTATTGCCATCAACCGGGCACAAATCCAGACTCCGGGCTGCTACTGAGAAATTCCAGAAAGAAAAACCCAATGACACTTTGCCCGACCTGGGAATCGAACCCAGGACCTCGTGTTCAGCAGTAGCGCTTGCGACCACTAGACCAACGAGGCAGTATCCTTAACTAATAATAATTATAAGTCAAAGTGCCAAAGTGATTTTGTTTGTTACACTTTCACGCTAAAACTGCTGAACTGATTTGGATGAAATTTGGTACGTGGGTAGACCATGACCTGGATTAGGACATAGGATCCTTTTATCCCGATGTACCCACGGGATCGAGACTGAAGCCTCTTCTAGGGCTGGCACGACGCCACAGCGCGACGCGACTCTAACAAAACAATTTCTCAGAAAACTTCACGGTAGAACGATTATCGGTGTCGCGTCGCGCCAGTATGCGCGAGGCTTCATGGGGTGAAACCATGGAGCGCAGCTATTACTACTAAACCTTTGCGACTTATGGTTTGGACGAATTGTTGGTTAAAGAACATGCCGGTTTCCTCACGATGATTATTTGCCTTCACCGTTCTGCTCTTGACATGGCACGTGTCATCTAAACTAATATTAAGAATAGGTAAAATAGTTTGTTTCTTAAGAGGAAATCTCTGGTGTTACAAAAATTCGTTGACAAAGAGAATGATAATTTTTTGCCTATTGGGAAGATTGTTTCTTCCACGCGAATGAAGTCGTTAGTAGCTTGCATGAAAATAAGGCCTTGGCCGAAGACCGAACACGTGCATGGGTTTCTTATCGAGGCTTAGAAACAGACACAGGAAAAGGTGCGTCGTGTTCTTAAAAAAACCGGCCAAGTGCGTGTCGGACCACGCACAATGAAGGGGGAACCCACGGAAGTAGATGGGATGAATTTATCCCAAGAACAAACTTAACATTGTAGTTGAAAAACTTACTAAGAGTCTCTGAGCTAAGCCACGGACATACGGACAGACAGACAAACAGACAGATGGAAAGAAAAAAAAAAAGAAAGAAAATACGTTTATTTGCGGTAAAATATGACGCAAACAAGGAAAAAAAAAAACAATTAAAACACGAAAACACATGTGGACATGGTGAAACTGTACGGGTTTCTTGTTGACTACGAAACCCTTAAAACCGGCCAAGTGCGAGTCGGATGCGCACACGAAGGGTTCCGTACTGTATTGAGATCGAGCAGAAAACACTTTCCTTGTAAAAATAATAAAAATTAAGTAAAGTTTAATAAAATATAATTTTTAGGTGGTTTAATTATTAACTATATTTAATTTTTATTATTGTTTGTTATAGCGGCAATAGAAATACCTACATAATCTGTGAAAATTTCAAGTGTTCAATTACGGTTCATGAGATACAGCCCGCTCAATTCAATTCAATTCAATTCAATTCAAAATATTTTATTTCACATAAACCTACAAGGGCACTTATGAAACGTCAGAAGCTAGGTGCACGGTTCCAATTGGTCGTTTCCCATGGAGAAGAGCCGGCAAGAAACTCCACGGTTACTCTTTTAAAAATAAATGGTATTTACAATCTTTTCGAGTTACAGTGTTTATAGATATGAGAGGACACTGTAGGCCTATCAACAAGTACCAGGTACTTAGCAAGATAGAAAACGATCGACAGATCTAAAAGTCGGTTATGCCTACAACGTTCTCACATTCACAAAATATAAAAGAGAATCTATATAAAAAAAACCAATTAAAAACCTATTTAAACTAAATGGCATGACTGCCACTAAAGCTGTAACAAATCTATAAAAAATATAGTATCGTGAAGTTATATAATGTCAAATAATGAAAAGATTGTGTCAAAAAGTACGTAAATGTAAAAAAAAAAAAAAGAAAAATAGGTAAAATCAAATAATCATCTTAATTTGGGAGCAGTTAATAGACATAATTACATAGTAATGCCGTTATTGAGGTACCAGGGAAGCCACATGTGCAGAAGGAATTATTGCCAAACTTCCTTGTCTTCAACGTAGTCTGCAATCTTATAATATGCTTTTTTGATAAGGACACGTTTAATGCTGACAGACAGACGGACAGCGGAGGCTTCGTAATAGGGTTCCGTTTGGCACTCTTCGAAACCCAACCCTAAAAACGTCACATAGACCCTAAGTAACAAGATTATGTAAACATACAACATACCTACTCGAGTATGGAGGCAAGGCCGAGTAAACACAAAAGTGCCAAAACTCAGACAATGTCATCTCACATAAGTTTTTAACGGGGCCTAGAAGTTTGTACGTCTTCAGCCTTCTATTATGTTCACGAGGTGAATAAAACTAGCTATAAAAGTAACACATACCTAGGCTGAGTCTTCTGAAGATCTGTTGAGTAATACGTTGAGTGGAAATGAATGTTTCATATTATATACCTTGGGAGTAAGTGTGAAATCGTGTGAATCGATCAGTGGACGATTGTCTTAATAGAATAAAGAATTTTGAACCAATCAGGGTCACAGTGGCTTCTTTAAGCAGTATTATTTTAATGTTACTTCAGTGCGAGAAAGAAGTAGAGCTATACAGGACGTCTAGCACCATCTCTTTCCCACGCTCAAGTAAGATTAAAATAATACTGCTAAAAGAGGTGATGGTAGGGATGGGTACTTAATAGTTGGTACAATGTTGTAACCCCAGCATATTTTTCCTAGTTTTACTATTCCAGTTTAATAACGCGACCCTCACGAATCACCACTTATTAAAAATCTTTTTGATTTCCAGTAGTTCGAGTTACATTTCACATAAAAAAAAATACAAAAAAAAAAAAATACTGACTTAAAAAAACACCTTAAAGTGCAAAATAACTTCAATTTCGGAAGTCGTTGGTTGGTTAAATATTTTCGTTTTTTGTCACCGACTTCCGAAATTGAAGTTATTTTGCACTTTTTTGTGTTTTCTTATTGAAGTCGGTTCAATTTTTTTTGTAAATAGTTTTTATTTTTTACTTTTTAGCTGTGGTACATAACCCACACCAATTCGAATACCTGCTAAGAAAATAACAGTGACAGGAATTTATCATAAAAGTGGGAAAAATACGTAATAGTGAAGCTAACTCAAAAACTACCCAAGCAAAGATAATAATTTTTTTTACAAAAAAAATTTATATAGGACCACTTCTGAAGAATATAGAATTATTAGAATTATATAGAACCTACCAAACAAAAAAATAATCATCAAAATCATTTCGTAATTGGCGGAGTAATAACGTAACAAACACAAAAAAAATCCTACAGTCGAATTGAGAACCCTCCTTTGTGAAGTCAGTTAAAATACTAACCTACCAGTATTTCGCTGCAAACAGGTTAGACTAGAAGCTATCATACTTGTTAAAACACTAGGCAGATTATGATTTCTAGGGATGCATTAACTTTCCCTAGAAAGGATACGACAAAGACTGTCTGATACTTTTACCAAGGTATTACAAGCTATCTTTTAATAGGAAACTACTGCTTACGAGAGAAATAAGGAATTTTAGCACACACCAAGGTAGCTCTCAGAGAACAGATATTTTCGATTTACTTGATACTTATCGTTACATTATGGCCAAATCACACAAAAACTTTATAAATTGTAGCTTAATTATTCTGATGCATAAGCTTTATTAGTCTAACGTTTCATCAAAATCTGTTCAGTAGTTTTTGTGTGAAAGACTAACAAAGTTTCGCGTTTATAATATTAGTAGGAAGGATAAGGCCTACTGCCGACAAAAGAGATAAGGAATTTAAGATAACATCGATTGAGGAAACAGGACAGTGACCCAATTTTAAAAGATTTTCCATCCAAAAAGTTAATCAAGCATAATGTTTCCATTAACACCAGGTCCTGGCCAATCTAAACTAACGAGGACTTGTTAAATACGAGCCGTAGATAGTAACAGCCGATGGCTAATAGCCGGACGGCTATAAAATTGATTAGCCTGGCTTAAGTTTGGGATTCGATTCCAATTTTATGGGAATATAAACGTAAAATTGATTATTTTTATGCTGGTCTGGTTTTTTTGGTTATATAGGTTTAGTGGGGATCGTTGTTAGGTTAATTAGGCCATTTTTGTCATGAAATTAACCTACTTCTTTACACTTCTTTGAAGATTGATGACTCACCTAGTAGCAAGACAAACTAATCACTTGAGTTGTTGTTGAGTTGAATGTTAGCGGGTTAATGATTGGAGCAGAGTCATTCTCTTCCATTCTCTTACAGTTTTATTCCAATTCTCCTATAGTATAATGAACCTTTTTGGCGCAGTCGTTTTCGCACACTATTATATTGCTATAATAAGATCATTATCACTTTTTATTTTGTTATTAGTGTTTCACGAACTGTGTCCAAATAAAAATGACCACCTGTCTCAGACCCAGAGGTCCCGGGTTCGATCAAGGGCAAAATATTCTGCTCAGTTTGGTTGGTGGTAGGGCTTGTTCTAAATCCACCTGGCTAGCTAACAACATCTTATCTAAGTCTGCCGCCACAACAAGAATGTTAACAGCAATGTTGTGTTTCGGCAGTCAGAGGTAAGATGGCCAATTCCTCCTTGGTTGAGGATTCTGGATGAAGCTCGCTTCCACCTTCAGCCTGATCAGCACTTGTAATAATGAGCCCATAACATATAACAGAACATGGCGATGGCATCCAAATGTCTCACACATACTACACATCCTCTTAAAATGATCCCTTAACCACTATTTCCCACAGAGCTATTTAGTAGCCATTTAACCACAAACAAGAACAGTTACAGTTCCTCATAATTCAAAAACTTCCACCAAGAGTTATAGCCCTAAAAACTCCAAAGTCAAAGTCGGGAACACAATTCTACAATTAACAAAGATCATTAGCCAGGAGATTACACAAACCTAAGAGAGAGTGCCTTAAATATAATAATATACATGTTTCATTAGGGGGGCACACAAAGAGATCACACGAGGAATCCTTCGTTTACGACTGTTAAGCGCGGTTTACATTGTTTTCGGGCACTGAGTAGAAAATTGTAGAAGGGACAATCGTAACTAACACAAAAAAATCAGCTCCGTAACACCAACGCTTTACGATTAGGAGAGAGATAGACCCCTGAAAGACAGACGGCGTATTCTTTGTAATAGGGTTCCATTGGCGCTCTTTTGGGTACAAAACTCGAAAAACGGATAGTCTAGCTTTAAACTCTATTACAGCATTGGTACGAGCAACATACATCACTATTCAGAATTCTGCAGACAGCCTGTGCGCAAACTGCGCAGCGATGCACACATTTCTTGCAATCCACGCTGTTCACCTATTTTCATTCCCTTCATATTTCCTAACCTGATATTACAAACTGAGTCATTATCTCTTCTGCTAACCTTTAAAACATGTAGATCACCACATGACGCATCATCCTGCCAAGCAACAAGCCAAGCTTACCGCGCGACTAGCATATATACAACGTCCCGACATCAATCGTCGGGCAGTAACCCACCAGCCACAACACCCGTCTGGTCGGAGGATCATCCCTTTTCTATGGAAGATGAGTGAACTTTACACCCTGTTCCTCTATACTTATATTATTCGAATTGAAATAAATGTTTTGACTTTAACTTCATTTTATTCATACTCCGTGGCACATCGTAACAACTGCCAATCAATTCTGTAAAAAACGCACCGTATAAAGTGAGTTACCATGTGAAGTGAGTTTTAAGTGACCTGTCAGTAGTGTCAATCATCTGTCATCAGGTGAAATGACAGCTCACTACAGCTGAGTTTTCGGGAGAGATTTTTACAAGTAGAACGGCTGACCTTCTGTTCCCATTCATTCCTATGCCACACTCTCGCGGGTACATTATTAGCTTAAAACGTCACGTATTCACCCTAATAGAGACGGTAAAACTACTTACAGTTGAGCTATAGACATTTTGTCCTAGAAACACTGTGCTATTTTACTTAAGCGTAGTTTTGACCGAGTTTATCATGAGGATTTTTTTCCGGGAAGAGATGTTGTTTGAGGTCGTAGTTAAGTTTGTTTGGGTTAAGAGATAAGTGGGAGTATTTCTTAGAAGGGCAGAAAAACATAATCATTTTACCTACTACTTGGAATTAACGAAAGAAAAAAAAAAAGTTCATGAGACAATATTGCAAAAATTACTTACTTAGTCTAACATAGCTGTTAAGCAGAATTAGGAGTTAGTACGCACATTCTCACGACATCCTCATCACACTAGTGGCTAGCCTTTTCCCAACGATGTCGGAGTCAGCTTCCAATCCTACCAGATGCAGCTGATGTAACGGCTAGGGCTGCGCAGAGTAGGCTACGCAGGCCGTTAACGATTAGGTAGGTAGTAGATAGTAAAACAGCTCGAAAAGTTAATACATATATTAATAATTTAGTAACACGGCTAGGTCGCGGGTAAGGTCCTAACCCTGTGGTTCTGAGCACTTGCACTTAAATAGAGGTAGGGTACCGTCCTTGGCTACACGTGGCAGACGTGGGGGGCCTGTCATAGGCTCGCTGCAAAGACACGTGGCAACAGGCTGCAGTGCACAGGCCTGTCAGCACAGACACGTGGCGGTAGATCACAGGTTGTCAGGACAACACTAGTCTGTAGGTGGCGTGCAGTATTGCGTCGCTCAGCAGCAGGAATTGGTAAGGGGCCTTCCCTCAGCCCGTACAAGGAACCCCTAGGTCGGGGCACACAGGATTTCGAGGAACAGGGTATTCACCAGTTCTGCAAGCAGAGTCGAAATGAAAGAGAATCTCCGGAAGATTAGTGTTGTACCCCGATTCTAGTGATGTGATTAGGAGCTTACTAATTGTGATATATCAGCAACACTCGACTATTATTGACTTTAATTAAAAATGTGAATCCTCACAACGCTACACTGAATACCAGTATTTTACACGGAACTCCACAACCCAGTTACTAGGTAACACGATACCCCTTGGTAAGACTGGAGTTAACTTTTGCAAACAACTGATGGAACGTACAAATGCTGACCAGGGGATTGGCCATATGTTTCCGACGATGGAGATAAAACTGAAGTGTCTATATTGTAACCGAAAATATCTGCACACAATACATCAGTATTCAGCATTACTACTTGGTAAAAGTACTCGGGAGAAAAAAGTTATTAATCTGGAGTTCAACGTTCTATCAATCTAGTCCATGACCACATATAGGGCAAACAAGCTTTGATATTCATGATTCTTTCTTTCCCCAACCAAAGAACAAAGCATAACATCACGCCTGTATTTCCCGAAGGGTTGGGCAGAGCTGCACTTATAGTAAACCCACATTTCGCCAGTTATTTTTACGTCACGTGTAATTGGGGGGACGCAATTGCCATCAACCGGGCTAAAAGCGAGATTCCGGGCTGCTACTGAGAAATTTTAGATGGAAAACCCTATAACACTTTGCCCGACCCGGGAATCGAACCCAAGACCTCATACTCAGCACTAGCACCTGCGACCACTAGAGGCAGTTAAATACCGTACCGGATAAAAACTATGTTTATTTAGCTTGGGAATCCAGCCTAGAACTGGTATCACACTCTTGCGAATCACCATTTAACCCAAAACCGTCCACCACAGTTCAAAACCAAACCAAACTTCCCAAGATTCAAAAACTACACCCACAAACACAAGAGTGGAAAGTGAGCCAGTAATTACGTACTATGATCGATAACTGCTAGGCGCCAGCGAGTCTGAATACGTGTGTTATGTAAGTGGCAGGCCAGAGTGATCGGCGTCGGCGGGTGCTGAGGCGGCGATGACTGTATTGTATGTGTTCACAGTGAACTGACTGAAGGTAGACACATGGTCTGACTGCGTCTGTTATTGGTTCAAGATCTACGCGATTTATTGTTCTCACATGCATAATTTCAAAATTAATGATGAAACCAATATTTTGTATCAAATTTTTGATTTAAAAGAGTGTCCGTGGAGTTCTTGCCCGTTCTTCTCCATATGTACCTACTACGCTTTGGAATGGGCAACTAGCTTCATATTTTTGACTGACCGAATTCTTGACAGTTCAAAAGTGCCTGTAAATGGTTTAATTGAAATAAATGCTTTGAGTGGTCGCCAACGACGGACAGAGCGATCACTTAGTCTTGATAATGACACTATTTTAGTGTTAAACTAGAAACTAATTTAAAAATGAACTCCCGAAACGTGCAGGTATATGACATGAGGTCCAAGTTACTTATCGTGCGAAACAGTACCACATTTGAACTTCGGGCCCTACTTGGAGCAATGGTGGCCCGCGACCTACGAGTTGGTTCCATCGAGTTCCATCCCAAGCATGTACTTTATTTTGTGTAAATTCTGAAAACGGTGAAGGGAAACATCGTGCGGGAACCGTCATGTCTTAGAACAAAAGATATCATAGACGTATGACAATAGCCAAACTGCATTGGGTACGCGACGTGGATCACAGCCCACTCACTCTCTCAAAGGGGAGGCGTGTTTCTCACACATTATAGGCTAATTATGGTTATGATTTAGAAAGAAAAGAAAGAAAATACGTTTATTTGCGGTGCAATATGACGCAGGCAAAGAGAAAAAAAGAGGAAAATATGCGTCACATCCACGCAAAACAGCCATCGCTCAGCATAATGCTGGGACCCTATGCGAGACAGAGCCCCAGCGCTGGTTTTCAGCGACAGCCGGCGTTGACGTGATGACGTCAACCGGTGTAGCATATGGAGAAATAACAAAAATAAGACAAAAAAATTAATAAACACTAGATCTAAATATATAAACAATAATAAAATATAATATTTAAAGTAGCAATATTTCGTAGCGTCGTCGGCGACTCACGCGCCGCAGACTTACGCTACACGCTACAATCTGTGCGCACAACTGTCATAAAACTATTTGGTTGACGTTTTGGCTTATTGGGTAAAAGTACTTTACGTAATTAAATTACAACATGGCGCACCTAATGAATGTTATGACGCAGTGCATAGTAATAACAAAGGATCTACTGGGTGATTGTGTAGCTATGGTTTTGTACCATTTTTTTTTTAATACGGTTTAAAAACCGTATTGATACAAATTTTCTGAACTTTAAATGTCTGTAAAAAATGTCTAATGTTCACAGAAGCCTAAAAAATGTTTTGCTTGATTTCTTACACATTATTTTGATTAAATAAATAAAAAATGAACTCCTAAATCATTCAATTTGGCCATAATTATGCAGTTTACATAAAATTTTGGGAATTTCCGAAAAAATTAAAAATATTAGGTTAAAAAAATTGGTAAGACTTCGTCTGAGACAACCATGGCTTAAATGGTTCCAAATAGTCTGTACTATCTTCGCCTTAAAGCTTTGCACCCATCTTCCAATCACCCTGTATAATTGCTATGCTCTACCTGCCTATAAGAATTTCCCATGTACTGTGGCCACAAAATCGCTATCACTGCTCGCTGTCGTCTATCAGCCTGGTCAAAGCCTAACAGTTCTTATTTTAACACGAAAACCTTGCAGTTAGTTTTAACTCGAATTTTCTTGGTACTGGTTTTGCTATTATTGTGTCAGATTGTGAAAGATTTGGTTTACTTAGTGTGTTGGGTAATTGTTTCTTTGGTTGATGCATTACGCTTGATTTATTTCAAGGGATAGGCTGAGGTATTTTTGTAATGTGCGTTTTTAGGGTTCCGTATCTGAAAATGAAAAAAACGGAACTCTTGTAGAATCTTGAAATTTGGCAGGAAGCAAGGTCTCATAGCACAAGAAAACGACGTCAGGAAATCGTTCATTTTTATTTTTGCTATTACTAATTTACATTTGCAGTTGGAGAACTGACCGTGACGTATATCGATGTATCAGATGGGAGAACATATTTTTCAACTACAAAGTTAAGTTTGTTTTTGGAATAAATTCATCCGAACTACAGAACTCTTCTTTGTACACGCACTTGGCCGGTATTTTTTTTGTGCAGAATAAACTATTCAAAATTCAAAAGTCATTTATTCAAACTAGGCTGAGAATCAGCACTTTTCAAACGTCAAAATTACATAAGACAGTCCCCCAAAATGCCCACCCTTCACGTATTTATGGAGGAGGACCCGGAGAGAAGCTGGTCTTTTTTTTTGGAGTACGTAAAGATCGCAGCAGGGGACGTTCTGTAGTTTCTACCTACCCCCGTGGGAATAAGGCGTGAGATTATATACCTATGTTTTTTTTTTTTTTTTTACGTTTACACGGCTTGTTTTACCAATACACACTCAATGCTAACAGTAATGACAAGTCAATAATATTCTATGTCATGACATGCTCGCGTTGTTGCGATGGTTTATGGTACAAGCTTACCTAAAATACGCGTCTTGATGATTCTCAGGTTTCAGTAAATACAAAGTTCCACTCCTCCATTAAGATCGTGCCTAAAACCAGATCCAATTTCAAACTTCGAAACTTTTACTTAGAATTGCTAACTACAAAACTAACACTGACAATTCAAGGTGTCAATCACAGACCCCTTCTTTTCTTTTTGGTGTGGTTAGGGACTAACCTGAGTTTTTATGCCGCCCATGGCCTCTGACTTAGCTTCACAGGCATGCCGGTTTACTCATGATGACAGTCTTGGCCGATACAGACCTCTTGCTTGAATGATTCATGAATGATTCTTCATTTTCTTTTTATTACGGACGCTTTTACGAACGTGCACGTCTTTCTACATTGTCCTCACATGCATAATTTCAAAATGAATGATGTAACCAATATTTTGTATCATTTTTTTTATTTAAAAGAGTGTCCGTGGAGTTTCTTGCCCGTTCTTCTCCATAGGTCCCTACTACCCTTTGGAATGGGCAACTAGCTTCATATTTTTGATTGACCGACCCCTTGACAATTCAAAAGTGCCTGTAAATGGTTTAATTGTAATAAATGCTTTGAGTTTGAGTTTGCTATTTCCTCACACTGGTAAAACAATTCAGAGTAACTGTAGAATTTTTTGACAGAATAATCTAATACAACTTTGCCCGACTTAGGAGTAGACCCTGGGACCTCATGATTACAGCGACTACTAGACAAACTAGACTATCATTCTCTGTCCCATAACTCCATCTATTTGAGGTCAGTGCAACATGCTTTCTACTTTCATACTTCTCTTTTAGTTTTCAGTTCCCCTTTCTAGCCATATCATCTTTTGCACAGTCGATCTATGATTTCTTTAACTTTCCACTACTCTTATACCATCCACGACCACATCAAACCAAATTCGATCTTCATCTTTCTTTTTCGAGTGGTGTGAGTAACCACGGGCCTCTGACTCGGCTTCACGAGCTGTCGAGAAATATCTCTCAGGCATGCCGGTTTCCTCACGATTTTTTCTGTCATCGTTTTGAAGCAAGTGATAACTATATTATACGCACATTTTGAAAAGTCAGAGGTGCGTACCTTGGGTTCGAACTCGAGACCTATGACTTGGCAGTCCGACGGTCACACCATTGGGCTATTACTGCTACCAAATTCTATTAAACTAGGGCTTACAGGTTTTCAAGAACTGTTAGATAACACAGTAAATACGAGTACATAGTTGGACTTGCTAAGGTCTCGTCTGCATAGCAAGTTTATCGATCACTGACCATAATGTAGAACACGTAATTATCAGTTCTCCTTAGCAGTTAGAGCTATTATCGGCCTTCTGTGATGCTAATGACAGTGAGTTTAATTCCTTAACTGTATATTCAGAGTTGAAGAGTCTTTCATCATCATGCTTGGGTTATACTCAACACTCAATTCTTTATTGTACTTTATATATTTACTCTATTGCTTTTGCTGGACAATCAGGACATGAATTTACTTAATATTACTTGGACATTCTAATGGTTTCGAGGTATGATCATCTTATTTATTAACGTACCCCCTTATTTATAAACGCTGCTTTAAATTAAGTAATGATTAGCTTCTGTTTAAACATATATTTTTGACATTTAAACGTCTCTTAATTTTAATCAACGTTTATGAATAAGAGGGTTTATTACTAGCTGCATTCAGCGGTTTCACCCGCATAAGTCTCGATTCTGTAAGAATATCGGAATAAAAAGTATCCTATGTCCTAATCCCGGTCATGGTCTACCCATGTGCCAAATTTCATGCAAATCTGTTCGGCCGTTTTAGCGTGAAAGCGTAACAAACAAACTCACTTTCGTATTTATGATATTTAGTTTACGGATTTACTAGCGACCGCCCTTGCTTCGCACGGTTTTTGCGACTTGACAAAGCATGGATATTTCTTGATTGTAAGATAAATTCATGAACTATTAAATGAGTAATATTTATATTTATATAAGTAAAAGGTGTTTTTTTAAATCCCATAACTCTAGATATGATTGAGGCGATATCAAAACCAGCTACGTTCTTTTTTTTTCTTTTTATTGACAATAATTCGACAGTCACGATTATTTATGTAAAAAAAACCCTTAGGTGAAATATAAAAAAAAGAATTTAATTCATTCTAGTTTTGTTCATGGTAAGAAAATATGACAACTCGCAACGTCGCATTTTCTTAGCTTTAAATACGAATGATTGGTTTGAATGAAAATGTACTCATACTTAATGTAAGTTGCGTTATAGGTGGTTACGGGAGCGAAAAAACGATCTAGCTAGGTCTCATATCTGGGAAAATTTGTTTTCTCCGTATTTTCACTCAAGCAGAGCTCGGTCCCCCAAAGTTTAGAACAAGATGGCCTTAAAATAATGACATACATATAATTAATGATAAACAATTGACAAACTTAATGTTATACATATAATAAACCTTTGTAAAGTGGTGAGGATTCACAACTAATAATAGTCGAGTGTTGCTGAAATATCACAATTAGTAAGCTCCTAATCACATCACGAGAATCGGGGTACAACACTAATCTTCTGGAGACTCTCTGGCATTTCGCCTCCGCTTGCAGAACTGGTGAATACTATTCCCTGTTCCTCGAAATCCTGTGTGCCCCGACCTAGGGTCTCCTTGTACGGGCTGAGGCAAGGCCCCTTACCAATTCCTGCTGCTGAGCGTTGCATTACTGCACGCCACCTGCGGACGAGTTGTGCTGACAACCCGTGGTCTGCCGCCACGTGCCTGTGCTGACAGGCCTGTGACCTGTGCTGACAGGCGGCCTCCACGTGCTACCACCGCTAGCTACCTCTGCAACCTGTGCTGACAGGCCTCCGCGGCCACGTCTGCCACGTGTTCTCTGCAGCGAGCCTGTGTTAGGCCCCCCACGTCTGCCACATGTAGCCAAGGACGGTACCCTACCTCTCTTTAAGTGTGCAAGTGCTCAGAACTATACAGTGTCTAGGACCTTACCCGCGACCTAGTCGTATTGCTATTTAAAATATATGTAATAACTTTTCTAGCTGTTTTAATTCTATATCTACCTATCAGTTAACGGCTTGCGCAGCCTACTCGGCGCAGCCGTTACAACTTCCGGAATAAATTCTGTGAATGTTGGTGAAAACCTCATCAAAATTTGTTGTGTACTGCTCCTCCCACAAAGTGGACCAATGATCTTGTCAAGACCGCTGGAAACCAGTCAAAATAGCGATGCTTGGAGGAGGCCATTGTCCAGCAGTGGACGTATTTCGGCTAAAATGATGATATTGACGATGACTACTGTATTATGATCACCAATTCCATCTTGAGACACGTTACCTACATAGTTACAACTTAATTTCAACCCTTTATTAGTGGCTTTTGTGGACATGATAATTAGGTATTCAGATTCGTTACAGTTTTAATAGCAATCTTGTCATTTCCTTTAAATAGGTTTTTATTTTTATTAATTTATTTATCTTTTATATAGATTCTTTTCTATTTTGTGAATGTGAGAACGCTGTAAGCTTAGTGCTTAGTGGACTGTAGATTTGTTGACCATTTTCTATTTTTTTAAGTACCTGGTACTTGTTGAATGGCCTACAGTGTCCTCCTATACCTATTAACACTGTTATTTAAAAATATTGTCAAAGCCAATTATTTTTAAAAGAGTAACCGTGGAGTTTCTTGCCGCCTCGTCTCCATAGGAAACGACCAATTGGAACCGTGCACCTAGCTTCTGACGTTTCATAAGTGCCCATGTAGGTTTTATGTGAAATTAAATTGTTAATCGTCTATTTCATTGTGTTTAATGTTGCCGTATTTATGCGATTATCTGTTATATAGCAAGCAACATAGACTATATAGAGGCACGTATCTACTAAGGAAAGATGTGTATTGTATTTGGTTTTTGTACTGTTTTCTTTTTATATGATGTATTTGTTCGCTTTTTTTTTGTTGCCTCTCTAAGCGTGAGGACTTATTATTGGCTCACTGTTTACTATTCTATTACTATCTTGTGTTATGTAGCTGATAGTCCTCCATGTTTGTTAAATAAATCAATAAATATTTTGAATGTTGGGTTATTTTTAGGCCCATATTCAGTAATTGAATTCATCCTAGCTCCAAATTCAACAAAGAGAATAATCACAAAACATTAACAACACTTTTAAAAGAACAAAGACCGATATTGAATATAAGTCTTCGACCCTAAGAGAACAAACATCTATAAATATAAATACTCGAAAGAAAAGCAGGCTTAAGACGGAGAGGGCATATATTATTCATGTATTTATACTCAAGCACTCCCCGTTACGGAAAAATCCTTCGAAATTTATCGTTTAATAACCTCCCCGACTATAATTTTTCTGTTCGGAGCGATATTGGTAGCGGCACCACAAACTACGAGAAAAGATTTTTTTGGTAGTCTTTTTTAAAAAGAATACCTACTTATCTATTGGAGGAGCTCGTGGCTAAGTAATAACAGCCGCACGGTTCGGTCCATCAGGTTAAGCTACGATTTCCGGGGTTGGTCTGTGTATGGGTGACCATCTTAACATACCGACTCCTCCGTGCATAGTAAAGGGAGGATCCTCCGACCAGACGGGTTTTATGTCTGGCGGGCCAACTGCCCGACTGGTGATGTCGGATAGTCTTATATATGTCGTTCGCGCGGTAAACTCTAATTGCGCGATGCAGGATTTGTGTGACGTCATGTCTTTGATGCGTAGTTAGTATGTGGCGGTGTAACCGCTACAATGGAATTGTTTGCTAAATTAACAGTTTCCCATCCTGGTGTCATTTCTATGTAGCCAAATATTTCAAATTAGTTGCAAAAACATCAGAATTCTATACAAGCCTACTGGATATTGTTCAATAACCTCGCTGCCTTTAGTTTTTCTGTTCTGAGCGATATTCGTTGCGGCAAAACTGCGAGGAACGAAGTTCTTGTACCTTGAAATGTTTCGAAACAGTTTTGTTTTGACGCAATTTTAGAAGTTCAGGATGGAAATCGTTGAGTTAGGTAATGAGATTTTTTTAAAGTGTGGTTTGTTTTTGACCCCGACTTAGTTAAATATTAGCTTATTATAGGAATAAACTAATATCAATAGTGCCTGCAACCTTCCCGCTACAAGAAATGCAGGAAAATGTATTACTTTTTATTTAGGTGGCGTTTTATAAGCCACTGTAAGGCAAGGGCCAGTTCCCGTTACGTCTCTGCAAATGCGGGACTTCCGCCAGACATCATACCTCTGCATCAGCATCCAACTCCGCAAGTTTTTAACGAAGTTTAAATGAAATCGACTCCAAATAAGCGATACCCTTTAATGTGGTAGACAAACACAACTACGAATTTTATTATTGTTAGGTTTCAATTTATTAATACATAGGTAACTGTTGGATATTGTAATGGCAACACCGAAAGTTACGATATGTCAAATTGGCTGAACAACGGCCTGTTTGGTCGGGTGACGGTAATTCAAATTCAATTCAAATTAAAAAGTCATTTATTCAAACTAGGCTGAGAATCAGCACTTGTCGAACTGTTCAGTTAGAAAAAAATTATTCTATGTAATAGTAATAGCGGCAAAATAATTTACATTACGCAACTCAAAACATAATTTAAATTATAAATTAATAGCGATATGACAGCTAGCACACGCCAATATACCAACAAAAAACATCGAGAACTATACTCAAGCTGAAATAAAAATAACTAAACGTAAACAATATCTAAAAGCCTCCAGGCATAAAGGGCGTGCCCGCTTACATATAGCTGTAACTAGAAGTTATAATTGATAAACTAGGAACATCGAGATAAAATAAATAATTGTCGAGGTCGCTAGCTAACCACATATTGTAATACAACTCATTAAAAAAACATTGTAATGAGTAGATTATGTCAACAATAAAATAAAATAAAAATAAATTGACTTATAAAGTAAAATTATAAACAATTACATAAACTCTTATAACCTGACGGTAGGTAAGCTAATTCTGCGGCGTGCAGGTACGACGTGCTACTGGCTGTGTCAGTTAAAAATATAGATTGGGATAGAATGTTTAAAGATATACTGTATGTTAAGGTAACCTATGATGTCATGGGGTCCGAATACCCATTTAGTTTTTCAATAAATCGCCAAGCGGCTGGTTGACTGTTAACGTGACCAGAGGGCTGGCCTATTCTTTGGCCAAAGAATCAGCATCGCCATTCAACGTAGGAATGCTGCCAGTCTTTTGGGCACTTTTCCCGTTGACAGCGATGCGGACGAATTTTTGGATGCCCTATAATTATTCTCCCCTCCCTCCCCCTTTTTATATATACTTGTATTATTATTATTTTAAGTATGTTAGGTAACCTATTAGTTTTATTTTAATTATTAAATAAATAGTGACATTATTGCGAGATGTGATGGTATGTTGTAGAATTTATATTGAATTTGATGTTGGCAAACAAATATAAATGAATGACAAAATATCTTGGTGTTTCATATTATTTCCCTCACCCCTGAAATATTGTAATTATGTAGTTATAATAGACAGTTTTAGATTATGATATTGGGGTAACGACTTTAAGATTAATTTGGGGATTAGTAATGTTTTGTTTTAGAATTAGGGTAGTTTTTATAATATTATAATATATTTTTTTTAGTTTTTGCTCCCATGTCAAAGCCGCCGCCAGGTACAGTACAAAGTGGGCAACAGTTTAGTGGAGCCGGTTCAAATTATGAACCACTAAGAAATCGCCTAGAAGGTGACAAAGCATGAAAGCAGCAAAACTATTTAATATCCCTTCTAAATTTTGATGATCGTTGGTCGATTTTTCTTTGATCAATATTTAATTATACACGATGACATTTGATTCACAGTTTTGCTAGAAAAAACGTTGTTCAGACCATGGTCTACTACACTACCATTCTTGCCTTTATTGGCCGACTTGAGAGGAGATTCGCAAGAGCAAATGTGCTCGGAGTAAGGAAGTATTCCAGTAAGATGCTGGTAGGGATCTTGACCGTACTTGAGGGATTATCCTGATAGCCGTCAAATACCGCTCCACTCCTTATAAGCACCTCAGGACATGTTCCCCCCTTGTCACCACGACACTTTGTGCCAACGACCGTTTTCGGGGGCCCATTATTAAGTGTGCAAGTCATCTCCTGCCATTTTACCTGTGTATTTTATATAAAATATTGGAGGTTGTCCTTGGGTGCACTAGCATAGTGCGTACAGGGATAATCGTAGGTTGGTGCCTCGTTTAATTAAACACGTTTAACGGGCCTCTGCGAGTTGGTTTCGGCCCCTCGTATGCATTCCAAAGGTCCGGGACCCTAGGGTTCCGAGAAATGTCAAAGATTATAAATTAATTAAAATTTATAATTAAAATAATTCAATTATAAATCATAATCTTTAGTTTTTCACCTCTGCCTCGGTTAAGATGACCTTCGTTACATCCCTTTGCCCAATGTCAATATAAATGTTGCCAATTTGTATGTGTGCAAAAGTGTAACTCATTCAGCCATTTCTTGGCCTAAATTCTGAATGTTAGCCCTTAATCCAAAGAACCTTCTTTGAATTAGTTAAGGGTACTTACACCAGGCTATCAAACTACCGTCACAAAAACCGCAATAACTCATTACCCTCGCTAACCAAACTTTGTTTACCCGACAAAGCAGAACTTAATGGAAATCAGTTTCGCTTCCCTTAAGATGAAATTGTGACCCTAAGATTTAGGTAAGATCCATTATGGACATAATTTATTTTGAAGGGTAAGCAGAGTGGCCCGTTTAAAAACAAATGAAATATTAAGTAAACGTAATCATACCGTATTTTAGCCAACTTTTGTATAGTAGTCTGTCAGTGGTAAAAAAACGAATCTACACATATATACATACATATATATACACACAAATAAATATAAGTAATTGAATTGTCTGTTTGTAATGTCAAAATAACAGATTTTTACTAAATGCTTATGAAAGTTAATACGGCACTTATAACAAAAAACAATTTTTGTCTGTCTGTTTGTTCCCGCGAATCTCCGAAACGGCTGGCCCGATTTTGACGTACTACGTAGTTTTCACTGGCAGATACCTGATGTCATAAGGAGTAGCAGCTGTTAAGTATTTAAAGTTTCTGTCACCTTGCCGATAAACGATGGAACTAAAAATACCGCGGGTTTGTATCAACCACTGTAGACCGTATAAATTGGCATAATTGGCTTGGGAAGAATTGGTAAAGTGTTGCTTAGCTAAATAATACTTCTCTTTTTTTTTACGAAACCAATGTCTAAAAAAGATAATTATCATCCAAAAACATGCTTAGAACTCAACTAATTTGACGATTTAGCTAGAAAATATAAAACCTCAATAAACCATTTTCTACTTTTATCTTAAAAGAAAACCTTGTTCTCCATAGCTAAATAGAATTAAATAATACGAACAGACGACCTTTATATTTATGCCTTCAGTCCTGCCTTTATACCTTCAGTATATTATAACAAAACCGAGTAATTCTCAGTGTCATAAAATGAAAATTAGATATAAAAATACCGACCTGATAACCTTCCCTAGCTATAAAGATATTGTATATTAGATTTACCGTCAAATAAAATCGAATATTCTGAAGGTCAAGTTAAGCTTTGGTATTTTCTTCGCGTTTAATTGAAGTTTATTTCTCTTTGAAATTCTTCGGAAGAAGAAATTATTAAACGACTTCATTTTTGTTAGTGCCTGTGTTGGTGAGTTTTGCCTAGGGGTAATGTTAACCTGTAAATGGGATATGGAGGTCAAGTAGGCAGTCGATCCATGTAATATTCTGTTGATCAGTTGCATCCGGTAAGACTGATAGACAAACCCAACATGCTTGGGAAAAGGCCAGGCCTATACAGAGGATGTCAAAAGAATGGGTATCCTAATTAGGCTATTAATTAACAGCTACAATTAACAGTTTCTCTGCCAACCTTGATGAATCATGGAATATTGTCTCATGAACTTTATTTAGCAATGGTTTGAGCAGAAGCTGTAGATATTTTATATTCCGATAATCATCTCAAAAAGATGAAACTGTGAGAAAAGGTTAGATTTTCATCGTGTACCACGTAGGAAAATATTTTATCTCAGTTACAAAGGCATCGGAATTATTCTATTTATAAACCTATAGGATTTTTTTGTTTATTTTTTACTACAAAATCTATCTCAAAAACAACCGCCATTCAATCCTTCCCACTTAATATTTTTCTATCGCTACCTGCGCCTCAACACGTCCTACAGGAAAAATATTACCTATATGCACCCCTTCACACCTTCAAAGGGATCCCTTCGAATATTATAATAGGCGGATATTCATGCAACGTTGGAATATTCGCACAATTCACTGAGGGTAGGTACGGTTATTTAAATTGGTTTTATTGACATGACTGGCGAAATGTTTTGAAAAATAACTGTAGGGAATGTAACGGAATTTCATTTATCAAATATTTAAGTAGGTAATCCTATTCCTAGTAATTACAACTGTTCCGTTGATGGCAATAGCCCCCCTCCCCCCCCCTTCTATTACATGGGACGGCGAAAGGGTGTTACTATTCCCCTCTGCCCAACCCTTCGAGGAATGCCGGCGTAATGCTGTGTATTTTATAACCGTTTTGATACGCACAATGGTCCACCTGACGGACTAAGTGCGGAAACCAAACCCTTTAACATAGAACCGTTTTGATTCACACCAGAGCACTACCGCAAAACACTATTAGAGCTGCCGTAGACAATAGTTTTTAGTCTAGTGTCAAATCAGAGTATTCAGAAGATTTTTGAAAACTGACTATGAGACCTTTTTGGTACGCGTACATCATTGTTTTCAAAGAAATATAGCATATAGAGAAAGATACATGATTTTATTTATGTAAGTAGGTTTGTACAGACACTTGAACACGTCAATAAGATTTTTTTTTTAACTAGATGAGTTCGGCGTTTCCTATCTGACTACGCTGAGAAAAAAGGCCGAAACAAACACAGTCTCTTTTAAAGTCCAGACATAATCTTAGTAAGATCTTGAGCAGACCATGTAGAATGGTGTCCTGACTGCACTGTCCAGTCAGTTCACGCTTTTGTCAGTTATCGTGCACTCTGCTCAGAACATAAGGATATCAACGATTCGACGAACAATGCCAAAGAAAGGACATTTATCTAGACCGTATAAATTACTAAAACTGCCAGACCGTGATGCTAACTGAGAGAAAAACAATGACCCACACAGTGTTCTAAAGGTGGCAACTTTCGACCATATTGGTATTGCTTGGTATATTGCTCGGTGTTGCCGAGCCAACCACAATTCCCAAGTATTGCGCAATTAATTGCCCGTGTAAGCGTTTCTTAGGAACAGTCTAGACTCTGAGCAAGTTTTACATACAGTTGACTTTACACAATTGTTATTACAAGCACTATTATTATTGGCTAACCTAAGTAAAATCAAACTTATATGATTCCTTGAAACTAGACTTGCCCGAAAATCTAACCTAGTTTTAAACAGCAGCTATCTATTTACATTGTAGTTTAAACTAAACAAACTTACATTGAAAATATCCACTTTATCCTAAAACACTTCTCCGGTTTACCTACAAATAATAAGCTTATTGCCTTGATGTTTGATGAAGTCTAAGTTTCGTAGCTTGATTCATCCTCGCGCATATTTGGGAGTGGCGCGAGGAGGCGAAACTCCGGGGCTTGACTCCTATGCCGCGAGAAATCGCGGCACAGCGGTCAGAGCTCCAACGGCATCTCATGGCGTCATGGAGAGTGTGATTGTCACAACCCAGTGCTGGGCACGCCACTATTGTGGCGATAAGTCCCCTCTTTGAGGAGTGGCTGGAGAGGCGCCACGGCGTCCTCACCTTCTGCCTGACGCAGGTCCTCACCGGACACGGCTGTTTCGGGAGGTACCTGTTTCGGATAAGGTGGGAGGAAACGCCCGGGTGTCATCACTGCGTGGATCGCCCGGAGGACACGGTGGAGCATACGGTGGAGGTATGCTCGGCTTGGGCAGAGCACCGCCATATCCTCGTGGAGGCGATCGGTGGCGGGGATCTCTCGCGTCCGGCCCTGGTCCAGGCCATGGTATGGAGGGAGAGGGCATGGGAGGCCGTCACCTCCTTCTGCGAAGCAGTAATCCTCGCGAAGGAGGAGGCGGAGCGCGTGAGGGAGAGGCTAATTTCGCGCCCTCACGCCCCTAGCCGCCGCAGAGACGCCCTGGGCGTCGGAAATCTATTGCCGATTCCCGGCCACCGTAGGCGCTGGCTTGCGGACGGTGAGCAATGGGTAGCTCGCCGTCCGGTAAGGACCAAGCCCGGGTCGACGGCGCGTTGTGTTCCACGCGTGCCTCAAAGAGATGTCAGCGAGTGAAGGGGGGTATGTTGTACTTGATTTCTTTACTTACACTCTATAAACCTCTTCTCCTCCTTTCTTAAATCCAACCAATGATCTCTTCAGAAAAAGGACCACGCACTGCATCTTGTCTAGCTTTTTCCGCGGCTTCACTTCCGCTTCGAGGTCGGAAATTATCCCGCGGGAACGTACGGAATATGTTTTGTTTTCTTTCTCTTGATTTACAAAATTTTGAGCGCACGGGAAGTACCCGAAAAAAATATAGGTCAGGGTCTACCAGTGTGCTAAATTTCATGAAAATCTCAATGATCAGCAGTTAACCCGTTGAGGTCTACTTGTCTATCAGTACATAATCTATAATTTTAGTTACAAACTTCAGGTGACATTCAAGTTCCGAACTTAAAAGTTTACTGTTACAGCTCCTGTAAAAATGCAGAAGTTAAAACACAAGGCAGTTTGTAATTGAACTCTAAAAGGACGAAAAGTCTAAGTTCATAGTGCTTACTCATATAATGGCCTAATTTCTAAGCTACTTCCGAAGCTTATCTTTTATGGTATCACCTGAAAAACCTCATCAGTACAGTACACAACAGCGCATAATAACCATTTTGGAGGTCACATAAAAAATCGATGTCAACAAACCTACCGTTGTCCTTGTCTCTCTCATAGTGTCAGTTATGGCCTCGTTAGCTCTGTCCCCACTTGTCAGAAGGCCCATTGGAGTGCCCTACGACCAGGCATTATTATTATAATGATTTTTATATATATAAAATGACTGTTTGTTTGAAAATGGGTGGCTATTCGGTGTGAATGTGTGATGCAACTTGAGAGAGATACGGGTTTTTTTCTAGGTATTGTCAGTTAGACCTTTATTATTTTTTAGGGTTCCGTTGTAAACAAGGAACCCTTATAGTTTCACCATGTCCGTCTGTCTGTCTGTTTCTCCCCGCACAATGAAGGACACGCATTTGGCCGGTTTTTAGGGTTCCGTAGTCAACCAGGAACCCTTATAGTTTCGCCATGTCCGTCTATCTGACTGTCTGTCTGTCCGCGGTTTCGCTCAAAAACGATTGGTACTAGAAAGTTGTAATTTGGCATGAGTATACACGTTAGTGACGCCAAAAAAGTGGAACAATAAAATTTTGAAGAAAAACAAATTATTTAGGGTACCTCCCATACATGTAAAGTGGGGATGATAATTTTTTTTTTCATCCTTCCCATAGTGTGGGATATCGTTGGATAGGTCTTTCAAAAATATTAGGGGTTTGCGAAAATTGTTTTTTGATTAAGTAAACTGTTCGTGACTTATCAAGCTTTAAAGTACCAATTTTCGTTGAGTCAAGTGTCTCCCCCCTCTACCAACTAAACGGTTGTAGTTAGAAATTGAAATGTCACAACAGTAGTACCTATATATAAGGAAGTTTAAAGAAAAACTGTCACAGCTAAGTACGCTTTACAGATTAACGAGTAATAATCTACCAACTTAAATTTGCAGTTTGAAAAACATGTTCTCCTTTACATTCCGCATAAGAGAACATGTTTTTCAACTACAATGTTAAGTTTGTTCTAGGGATAAATTCATCCCAACGACGGAACCCTTCATTGTGCGTGGTCCGACACGAACTTGGCTGGTTTATTTAAGATTGTTGTTATGACTGGAGACTGAAAGCCGACCCCAACATTGTTGGAAAAAGGTTGTAATGTTTTGTTTTTATGGGGTGGCCGAAGTATAAGTTCTTTATCATAGCTTTTTATTTACTCAGAGTGAAATAAATTTGGATGTGGGCAGGAGAATGATGAGTTGAATAAACTTTTATTTCAATAAAAATGTACAAGCACCAATTTCCTGGACATGTTTTTGATATGGCACGCACTTTGGACACGAATTTGTATCGTACGTAAACATATGATCGTGGTCGTACGAATTGAGTGCGCACACTGAATAGGTTTTTTTCCGTCAAATAGGTAGTGTTCCGGTGATATCGCATTGAACGCACGAAAAATCCTAACAAGTTCGGATTGTTTTTAGACGTTGCGTCGGAACTGTACACGTACGACTAACTCGCACTCAGCCTGCGCGCTCCTTTAGTGCTTGGAAGTTCGGGATGGTTCGTGCGTGTATTCGCACGAGTAGAATTCGTACGAAAACGCGTCCAAAGTGGGCACGGCCTTAGTGTAGAACCCGTTGGAATATCGGGTAAAAAGTATAATATGTCTCAGGTCATGGTCTACTCATGTGCCAAATTTCATCCAAATCCGTTCAGCGGTTTCACCGAGACATTGGAGAAGCAGTTTTTGAGTTTATTCATTACAAACAAAACTACAAAAATACAAATCCTTTCTCTTTAAATTAATAGTGTAGATAGTGTATATGACTGTGTTGTCAGTTTTTATTGACTTATTCAGGAATCTCTTTTTCACAGTAGACCTGATCTTGAAAGGTGCGCCATAGATACCTACCTAATCAGTTTGTCGAAAACTTTATTTTATAAGGGGTGTATAGCCAGTTACCAGGCACAACTCTTCCCTTAGAGTTTTATATCATTAATAATTTACCTATTTACCTTCGTAAAACATCTTGGAGCTGCAATTGCTGACCACTGGAATAGGCCCATGAGCGTAGTGATGGGTTGGCTAAGATTAAGAATCATCATCTCAATAATCCGTGCCAATAGACTTCGACGATGGAGCAGCCCTACTTATATAAGCAAGACTGACGTACATGTTGCCGAGGAACTGAGAAGACATCGATTGCAATTATCATCATCATCATTTCAGCCATAGGACGTCCACTGCTGAACATAGGCCTCCCCCAATGATTTCCAAATTGGCCAAATCGATTGCAATAAATCGCGATAAATAAAAGAGCTTGTGTTATGTTATGTAATGTTGTATAATGTTATGTAATGTAATGTTATGTAATGTTATGTAATGTTATGTAATGTTATGTAATGTTATGTAATGTTATGTAATGCTATGTAATGTTATGTTATCTTATACTCTGATGATGTAAATAAACTAATTATCCTTTAAAGATTTTCTTTCTGATCTGATACGTTTGTAAATGCTTGCATGATACAAATTTCAGATCTATCTACATTTTGATTCTTTGCAAAGGTCCTTGATGAATTAAAGAAGATTGCAAATTTATTATGTGGTGGCTCAGTGGTAACGGCCGCGATTTACGAGTTGCTGGTCGTAGGTTCGAACCCAAACAGGCCCTTTACTTTGTGTAAATGGCCCAATCACTACTGCTTTCAAAATAGTGAAGGAAAACAACGTGAGGAAACCGGCATGTCCTAAAACCAAAAATTCGAAGACATGTGACATCTACCAACCCGCACTGGACTCGTGTGATAAATTACAACCCACTCCATTTCACAAAATGGAGGCCTATGTCCCAGTAGTGGGAAGCAACGTTATAGACTGATTATGCTTATGTTAAGCTTATTCAATTATTTTCTCAATATAATTATTAAGATGATTCTCCCTACTTTGGTCAACCAAGAGTTAGCTGGATTGACAACTTTGATTGACCTAAAATCTAATCTAAATAAAACTGATCTCGATCGGCAATGAAATGACTAAAATAGAACTCTTAATAATACAGTTTCGACGCGCAGAACTAAACGGGTCAAACTCAATAACTAATAAATTATCAATATTGAACATCTAATACAAAATATTCATGAGTTCATGTGTACCACACTTTGTCATCCCTGATATAACATAGAGCTATTAATACCACGTCGTTAATAGTAGTGGAAGCAATCATTTGATAATTATAATGCGTTTTTATAATTGTTTTGGGTGGAAAGCATTTGTTTTTCCGGGTTTTTGTTATTTAAACATAACTAGTGTAATGTGTATGTAATTACGTCAGCCTAACCCTTTGGGGAATACTGGGGTCATGTTATGTTATTTTTTATTTTTATTGATTCATACATCTTCTTTTCATGGATTTTTTTAGGCTGGTCTTTTTATTTCATTGGTCTTGGCTTGAATATTCGTACTTAATGTATGTTCGTAATCGAAACTACTTATACTGCATTTGAAATAAGATTAGACATTCAAATAAACCTTTTTTACAGTCCGTTCAACCGATTTTGACTTCTATACTGTAGGCATAAGGATGGCATTAACGGGCCGGCGGAGCATGCGTAGTTCATACAAACGTAATACCAAAATAATTTGTAAATCAAACATATTCTTAAGGTAGTGTGCATTTATATCTAAGCTTCCAAATATATATTTTTAATGGACACTGATTTAAATTCGAGTTATGAGAAAAATAAGTTTTCTATAGATTTTTTAAATTCCTCATATCTCGTCTTTATATCAGTGTCCATTCAAAATATATATTTGAAAGCCTAGATATTCTGTAATCCAATCGGAATAAATACACACTACCTTAAGAATATGTTTGATTTACAAATTATTTTGGTATTACGTTTGTATGAACAACGCATGCTTCGCAGGCCCCTTAAAAGCAAAAAAAGTGGTTACAGTACCAACTGTTTACTGCAGCTGCCATTTGTCATGCCACCAACACAATATCAAGACAATAGAAGTCAAAATCGGTTGAACGGATTGTACAAACGCTTTATTTAAACGACTAATCTTATTTCAAATGGAGTATATGTTGGTATTGTGACAAATTTTGCTCTCGCATACCTAGACTAATAACAACATATCTATCTACCGCAGTCACCAATATTTTTTCTAGACGTTATGGTTATGTCCACATTCGGTAGTGACAGAAATTGAACTTGCGTGGAAGTTTCCTACCGATGCTTATAAATAATTAATATGATTGCCAGCTGATGATTGATTTTTGAAAAGGGTATGCTGTGATGGTTTGCTCATGTTGAGAGGATGAATGAAAGGCGACTAACAAAATGTATTTGCCCTAGGAGGACATATGACCTGAACTGACCTGACCTCATTGGTACTCTTCTTCAGAAAGGACAGGTGCGTAGTACTCGCAACCGGCGTGCGTGTATGACCAGATGTATGAACGTAGGCACGAGGCAAAAGGAGTATGTAAGGATCGTAGCAGGTGGCGTTCTGTAGTTTCTTCTTACCCCCATGGGATGAAGGCGTGAGTTTATGTATGTATGTATGATTGCCAGCATAAAAAAAAATAGGCCATAATTATATATCGAATGCGAGTGACCTAGATAAGTTTTTAATCAGTTGGATTTTTTTTATATCTATAAAAATATGGCTATAATTAGAGGATAAAAATTAAAAACTTGAGGCTATAAAAAAGTGAAGGTTTCCATCGACGGCAGCGCTATAATTAATCTTTTTTTTTTTACAACTGTCGATATTTTTAATACGATACGTAAGATATACCGCGCACTTTGATGTTTATTTATAAACGTTGCTTAGTATTAAGTGACGTTCAAACGTGAACAATGTATGGTTAAACAGTCGCTTATCTTTACTTGACTTTAAGCAACGTGCATAAAAATAAATCCTTTTCAAACTGGAATTTGATGGAACCCTAAAGATAGTTGAAATCAGACTGGCGTCAACTTGCCAGTATTTCCAGTTCAAAATGATAATATTCAATAAGAAAGAAAATATGCATATCAATCTGCCTAGCTTTCTCCCAAGCATGTTGGGGTCGGTCCGAGTAAAATACCAGTATTTTACGTGGGACTGCCTATCTGACCTCAAAACCCAGTTATTGAGTAACACGGTACTCCTTGGTAAGACTGGTTGTCAGACTTTTGGGCTTCTGACTTTTGGGCTTAACGTGCTTTCCGAGGCACGTCGGGGTCTCGGGAATTGATGGTCACCAATCCATGAACCGACCGTGACAAGCGTAGCTTAACCTTTGATCGACAAGTGTGGTTATTGATGAATTATATAATTATGTAGCAAAACTTCAGATACATGATGGTATTAATACAGGGTGTAAGGGACAGTCCTCCTCAGACTGATGGGGTGAATTCAGTATATCATACTAAGATGACCGGTACATGAAATTATTTCAGGAACGTTATGGGAATCCAATAAACCTGATTGGTTTTATTAACTTACACGCAATGTATCGCTACCGTGGCAAAACGCACGTAGCGAAAGGCAGCGCAGCTAGCTTTCGGACTCCCTCCCCGCCACCCCGCGGTGGTTGAACAGCTTATTTCACGCGTAGTTCGTTAGAGAATTTCAACATACATTGCTGTTTTTTTTTTTAGCTGTTTTTTTTTTACATTTATAGAGTACTGCGTACAGAGAATGTAATTTTACATTGAAATAAAGGAATAATAACTGACACCCGATAAAAAATATATAATTTTCCTGGGAATATGATTCAAAATAAAGAACTTAATTTGCGGAGGGCTGTCCCTTACACCCTGTTTTAAAGCATTATAAAACAAAATAAGTAGGTACGACAGGCAATTTCATTTAACAGTATAATCTTCTTCCCGATCTCAAAGCCTTTCCTAGTCAGGTTTTCCTTAAGAACTACTTAATAAAATACTCAATTTAACAAGCTCTGGAGTATTTCTCCATTCATCAAATATTCGTTGGAACTAGTACCTACTCGTAATATTATGATAATAATATATGTAGATGAAGGCTTTCTCGGTAATACCGGCCCTTGATTTACAACTTATTACTTTAACGTTATATAGAGAGCTGTTGACACCAAATTTATTTCATGATTTTACTTCTAGGCAAAAGAGACTTTTCGTCCAGTAAGTTTGTATTTCATAAATCCGAAAGTCCGTTTGTACGTTGGGTAAGCTTCAAGGCTAAACTACTGAATTGATTATTACTTAATTCTAGGGAGCGTAGCCAAGCTGAAAATGGATATAGAAAACATATTTTCTTTACAAAAAAAAAAAAATATGACAAGAGGAAAATGTCATCAAAAATCTTCATTACTTTTTTTTGTGATGGGTAAAAAATGTTACTCGCGTCAGGACACGTGACCTGATCGAAAATTCATAAGACGGAGAGAGAGTAGACCGGTGCAAAATTATTCCCTAACCATTCCAAAATATCAAAAATGCACAACGATAATATTCAAGTTTTCACTTCTGCTGGCACTCCCGGAGTGCAACCCGTTTTTTTAAGTTATTTTCAAAACATGTGTATTACTTTTAATTCAATTTGAATAATCCGATATTAATCGTTATCAACACCACAAGAAATTAAAGAAGTTTTTTTCCAATGTTTAAAAACACCTTAATACATCAAAAGCCAAACCTCACGACACACCACACGCCTTCAGAACAACATCACACTGAAAATAATGCGACACTAAACTGCAAATAACAAATAAAGCACTGGATTCACGAAATGTCAAAGAAGCTCTAGCTAACTCCTAGAGATAGGCCACAAACGAAACACCAGCTTAACATGACCTTCCAAACTCTCCTGGAATATAGGAATCAATGGCGAGGGAAGGGAACGTATATCGGAACGCAGAGGTCAATTTAAAATGACTGCTACCACCCAACCATGGCTAGCAACGCAATTGCCTGCCAGTTTTCTGCGCGGCTGATTTATTTCCTCATTATAATGGTTATAGGGATGTTGAGAAAAAGTGGTTGTTTTAAAATTTACGTTTCCTTGGCTTTTCGGGTATTTTATTTGGTCGGTATTTCATGCTGAATTTTTACTTAAAGATTTCATCTTAATTTTATATCGACCTGTTGTGGTTGTATTGCTGAACATGAATCTACCAATCTACACTAATAATAAGGAGGTAAAGTTTGTAAGTTTGGATGTATAAGGTAATCCCTGGAAGTACTGATCGGATTAAAAAAAAAAAAAACTCTAGCGGAAAGCTACCCTATTGCCGAGTGCCATAAGGTATGTTTTATAGTATAGTTGACTACCACGTGGCTGAAATCGCGGGCAAAACTTAGTTAGAAATTGTTAAAATTACCCTGTATGGCAGATAGATTGACCACTAGATGATGCTGCTGCCTCTCCTCAAAGTCATCGAAGTCAAATAATTTATATCAATTAGTCCATTAAAATGCACTTTTGAACGGCAACATTTAGAAAAACCGGCCAAGTGCGAGTCGTAGTCGCATACGAAGGGTTCCGTACCACCGTATAATTTAGCAAATAACACTGAAATATGGGGATCCCCTTTATTTTCAACTTTGTTATTTTTATTATTTGTTGTTACAGCGGCAATATTAATACACAATCTGTAAAAATTTAAACTGTCTACCCATTACGGTTCATGAGATACAGCCCACTGATAGACAGACGGACGGACAGCGGAGGCTTATTACCCTAAAAATTATAGCCTGAATTTTCGCCGAGTAAAATTCAATCTACTAAAACCATCGTATCGGTAAGCATTTTCTTGATAAATACGTTCACCAGATTATTTTCTTCCTTAGCCAGCTTTTAAGTTAATTGAAGTAATTACGAAATTACTTCAATTAACTTACGCACATACGCGAGTATGTGCGTTGCATTGCATCACAATTCAGCGCGGTGTTTCTGTAATGGCAGCGAAGTAAATTAGAACAGTTTTAGGGGCACCAATATTGAGCTTAGAAACGTATTCTAATTTTTTTTACACTTGAATGTGTTTATGAGGAGAGACTAGAGAGAAATCTGTTCGTTTTTAACATCATACATAACATCACACCTGTATTCCGCGAAGGGTTAGGCAGAGGTGGACCTATCACCCACATTTCGCCAATAGGGATGATGACTAAAAAATTGTTTTATGTCCGTAATGTTGATTATGAAAAAATAACGTACACATATTTTTTCTTTTTTTACGGTATCAAAAGATTACGGCGATACATTGAGTTATAATGTGCCATGACGTCACTTGTATGTAGATTTTATACATACTTGTGACGTATCAACCCCCACTCCCCAACTTTAATGCGTTGTATCTAAGTCATTTGTCATTAATATGATAAAGCAAAAAATACGTGTCTAATATTTTTTTATTATCTGACTGACGGACTAAATAGAATTTCTTTTTTTTGACCCAGGCATCATCCCTATTATGTTTGAGTCCCTTGTAATAGGGGGCGAGCCCATTGCCATCAACCGGGCACAAGTCCAGACTCCGAGCTACTACTGAGTAGGTAATTCCAGATGGAAAATCACTTTGCCTGAAATCCAGTCTGACTTTAAGATACCAGAATTGGCCAATATATGGGCCGTGGAAGAAAACGCAGTCTCAGGAAATAATATTTAATTCCATTGATTTTCGTTTTCGTGTAATACCGTTTAAAACCGTCCTTATTGCTACGACATAAAGGTCATATTATTACCACTCATTTTTGCTTAACTGACTAACTGTACCTTTTCAAGCAAAACTTTTTATATAAGTTTCAATATAAAAATTATTTCAATTTAAACATGGGAAACCATAGAAAAAAGAGCATGAGTCACTTAAAAAGAAAAATAAGGCCTACAATAAAGTCAATTTAACTAAAACCACCTACCGAAACAAAAACTTAGTGCTACGAGTACCCCTTATATTGAAAAAATTCCATTGTACCATAAAATTACCATTACTTTCGTATTATATCAAGTAACCAGTATTGTTAGTTTCTAATAGCTTTTAGAACTCTTTTAGGGCTAACCTTGAAATAAATTAAGCAAACAAAGAAAAATGGTAGACCAAGTTAGGAAGTATTTTTTGTTAACCCCTCTGTTGCTATGTAGGTAATTGAGTTAGTTTGAAAGAATTTTGTTCAGTGATGGAGTTACGGTCTAGGCCGTTTTCAAAATAATATATGTTTGCCATTTTAAGGGATATGGAGTACTCTCCATATGAGGTTAATATGAGAAAATACATTTTTATAAAGAGTCCAATATTTATTTTCTGGAAAAATAAATCACAAAAAAAAACGCTTCCAATGCATTTTTTTTCCTCTTTTGGAGTTTGTTAAAACTCTAAGTACCGAAAACAACCGTTTTTTTTTGTTCCTTTTTAATTTTGGTACTCGAGTTTTCGGATACCAAGACATTTTAAATGGACCTTGAAAAAATTACATTCTATTAGCGATAACGACGGCGAAAAAGTCAAAATGTATGGGACTGACATAAGCTATCGAAAACCCGATGCCAGGTCGTAAAAAACGAAACGCTTTGAAAGCAATTTCCAGTTGTCTAGGCCCCTAAGGATGATAGAACGGGGTCCAAACATCAACAACACCGAAGATTGAATTAGGAAAAACCCATTAACGGAATCCAATACACCCAGACGCACCTACATCAAACTCTTGCCGAATCTTCGTATATGGCGAAAGTCAGGGGTAAACAAATGAATTGGGCCACTGGTCGGTAACTGCCCGAGGGCACGCGACGTCGATACGCGACATTGAAGAAGGACTGACAAATTACTCCTCCATTATCAGTTTATGTCGGCTTTTTCGATTCGATTGTCGTATACAGTTTTTGGGGTGACCGTGCAATTTAGAATCAGAGAACTGAGGCGTTAGAGCCACCGACTATTAAAAAAAATCATTCATATATCGCCGGACGACGAAAATTTGGATTTCTAAGTACCTACAGTAGAATAAGTACAAGTCAATTGTCGCAAAAAAGTAGATTTTTAGTATGTTTTTAATAGCTTTTGCAAGCGCGGATGAATTCTTTATTAATGAAGAAAATCTCCTAAGTTATCAATCATGATGAATCACAAGAAGGTGGTTTTAGTGACAAACCAAATGAAAAAACAAAAAAAATGAGTCATAGCCTCATATGATATTGGTCATTATGGCCTAGAGGTAAGCCTCTCCTGTACAAGGTTGTGGGTTTAAATCTGGGCAACTACCAATGTGACTTTTTCAATACATTGTACTTTCTGAGTATCTCTTGGACATTATCTACTGACATCGGTGAAGGAAATCATCGAGAGGAAACCTGGGCTTATAGTTATTATACCTAAGTCTTAAATCGGCTACCCGATTCTTGAGCAAGCGTGGTGATCAGTGCTCGTGCCTTCTGTGTATGAGAAGAGGATTTTGTCTGCAGAGGGACAGTAATAGGCTGGTCACCAACTAATAGTATAAATGCGAAAATGAGTTTGTTTCTTTGTGACGCTTTCACGCTAAAACGGCTGAACAGATTTGGATGAAATTGGCACATGGGTATATCATGACATCGATTAGGATATAGGTCACTTTTAATCCCGATATTCCCACGGGATCGAGACTTATGCGGGTGAAACCGCGGAGCCCAGCTAGTATTTTTATAATATTTATAGTAAGTTCCTGTTGGCAATTATGTTCTTGAAATAAACTCTTACAACATAGAAACCACTCAATGGAATGTAATGCTACCCTACTTTAAAAACATTCCCAGCAGACAGGTATTTATAGAAAAGACAAAACAGTACAAAATGCCAAAGGTGAGGAGCAAAATAGAAGAGGGCATTGAGCCGGGATCAGTAGGGTATTAAATCAGTTGACAAAAAAGGCTTGCATTTAATCGAACCTTAAATAATTCCCATTTTGCTTCCCTAAAAATATTATTGAACACTCTAATAGTTGATTACGCCTCTTTTTGTGAACCTCAAATAATCCCTATTTTGGGGTCCTAAAAATACTAAATAGCCAAGTAGCATAATCAGCCTATAATATGTCCACTGCTGGGACACAAGTCCAATCTAGTCGAGAGGGAGTAAGCTGTACATCTACCAACCTGTGCGGGTTGGTAGATGTCACATGTCTTCAAATTTTATTTGATTTTTTGGTTCTAGAACATGACGCTTACCTCGCGATATTTTCCTTCACCGTTTTGAGATCAGTCGTGATGAAAATATTGACACAAAGTAAAGCGCCAGCTTGGGTTTGAACCCACGACCTACAACTCGTAAATTGGGGCCGTTACCTGGGCTACCACTGCTCTACTGGTCAAGTATCTCCGACGTATTTTGATGTAGCGGTTGGTCACAGTTCCAACCGTGTACCGTTTCGTCGGGGTACCCTAGTTTCGTTAGGAAAAGTCCAGAAAGTTATAAAGAGGCTCAACTATTAAAAAAGTGTGGACTATTAGAAGCACCAATTTTTTTTAGAGGTCATTTTTTTTTTCCAGTGAATTGCGTGTCGGCCCACGCACAATGAACGGTTCCGTAGTTGGGATGAATTTATCCCAAACACAAACTAACACTAGTTGAAAAACATTATGTAAGTTTGTACGCACAATATTGAGAGATTTACCATGTTATTTTAAGATCATAGTCTTCTTATAGGTTTTCCTGTAATCTATGAGTAAAGAACCATTCTCTGTATATTTTTTTCTGAATTTTAGGCTCAGTAGTTTTTCAGATGACGGGAAAGGGTAAATTTTCCTTAGTTTTTTTTTTAATAAATACTTTTATAGATAAAGTATTTATTTTGAAGTTATTTTTAATTTTCTTTTTTGACCCCATAAGTGACCCCCGTTTATACAAATTCATTTATTTGAGTTACACGTCCATCTTTAGGTTACACAAATACATATCTGTACCAAATTTAAACAGGCGGTTTCAATGTGACAGGCGGACAGACAGACACACGAGTGAACTTAGAAGGGTTCTATTTTTTCCTTTTGAGGTACGGAACCCTAAAAAGTGTTCATCATTAGAAGGTCAACCAGTTGTTTAGAAGCTCCGTTAAATATTTCCCATAAAAAACTTTTTATCTGACAAACAACTTATTTCACTTTGAATTTTGCATTTTTTCATTGAATACCGTTTTGTCAAAATGACCCTTGTCTTGCCAGGACATTAGGAGCCAAATTGATATAGCACAATCCGAAGGGCTTTGAAAGAAATTCCTGATCCAACACTTCATTGTGTTTGAAAAGTCGTCTTATCAACAACGTAAATTAATGTTGTTGTTCTGTCAAAATGAAAGGGATTGCCTTTTATAGGTAAGTGTGTTACGCAATTCCCCGGTGGTCTATTAAGTACTACTGACTGTTCACTATAACTTGTCCCTTGCCGCCATGTTGGCACCATGGCTTGTCAAGCCATTTTGACCTCTATTGGTATTAAAACTAAGCTTGACAAGCAATGGTGCCAACATGACGGCAAGGAACAAGTTATAGTGAATGGTCTGTATGGTTTGTGTAGTCGAATTAAAATGTTAAAAAACGCTGTGAAAGAGTCTGTGCTCGCCCACTATCTTGTTGATTGCCAGATATAGTATATAAATTGCCAACTAGTCCTGTATTTTTCCATACCTATTGGTACCAATAAACTAGTATTAATAACAAATTATTATTACAAGTCCTGTTTTGTCCCAACAATGGTCAATCGACTTTGATGATCTTTTAAATTATAATATAATATGTCTGCCTCGTTGGTTTAGTGGTCCCAATCGGTACTGCTGAGCATGAGGTCCTGGGTTCGATTCCCAGATCGGGCAAAGTGTTATTGGGTTTTTCTATCAAGATTTTTTCAGTAGGCGCCCCGAGTCTGGATTTGTGTTCGGTGGATGGCAATAGGCTCGCCCCCTATTACATGGGACATAAACATAACTGGCGAAATGTGGGTGTTCTAAGGTAAACCTCTACCTAACCCTTCGGGGAACTACAGGCGTGATGTTATGGGTTATAAAATGTTCTTTACACAAGTTATATATACTTAATTCTTATGTGCGCGAACAAGAAAATAACTTTGTGAGAGATGTTAGCCTGAAGTCTTACAGGTCACCAGGGCCCTCCCGCGGCTAGATGCCTGTGTTTTAAACCTTTTCTTTTAAGTTTCGATCTTTTAAATTATATTATGTTATGCCTCTTTATTCTGAATTGCTTTCTATGTTGTTGTTATTAAAGTATTTCTTTCAATTCAGCATACCTCTAAAGCCTCCTCTAGTTGTGTCCATTGAATTCTATCACGAGCCACTTTCTTCCAGTTAGGGCCCGCTGTAAGTTTTATCTCGTCAGATAATATTATACACTATATACATTATGGTATCTAATGAAGGGTATTCCCGATAACCCGCAATAGTATGGTCTCCATACTCGTACATGCTAAAAAACTCAACATTGTACTCGCAGTTGTCTTTCAACGTCGAAAGACAAGTGTGATAACTGCGCGTGTACAGAGCGTTTCTTTTACGTATTAATTTTCGAGAACATTATATACAGGGTGTCCAGTAAATAGTACGACATGTTGCAAGGAGTGATAGCTTGGGTCAATACCTTCCAAAAAAAACAACATAATATGTAATACAATACCTAGGATTTAATTAGATATAACATGATAATAATGAAAATAAAAGTTATAAAACTAAAACTAACTTAACTAAAACTATTGAAAAATTAAAATATAGCGTCGAAAAATTCATCCGCATCGCTGTCGACTGGTAGTGTACCCAAGAGACTGGCCGCATTGCCACGTTGTATGGCAATGCTTAGCCTCTGGCCAAGGTAAAAACCAGCCCTTGGGTCACGGGAAGTGTCAAATAGCCGTTTTGAAATATCATTGAAGAGGCCGTGAGCACTCGGACCCCACGGCCCGAGGGTTTCAACCCCAAACGGCTCGAAAATATAATTAAGGTAAGTAAGGTTATTATACTTACGCCGCTTGAGGTTTTCTGCAGCCGCAGCAGCAGCACCAGCACAGCACGCCGAGCCAGGAAGATGGGATGGCGCAAGAGTGTCGACACAGGTTGCATCCCACACTAAAGGCCTACCCACCTTCCATGGAGATAAAGACATGCCGTCCGGTCTCTTGCCATCGTCGCGTGCCAAGCCATTGGGTTCTAATAAAGCTGGAACGCCGGCGGTGACAAGAGCTCGTCGGATGATGTCGTTAATGTTCGCGTGCCGTGCTAACAACATAATATGTTGTTTTTTTTTTTTTAAAGTAACATATTGCTGAACATATTATGTTCAGCAATATGTTACTTTTTTTTCACCACTGTAGGTTAAAGTTAAGTTACAAGAAAACGGTGTTTTTTAAAGTGGTATTTCTTGAAAACGTTCTTGTTTTTGATAGAAAAAAGACTTATCATTTATCAATGTGTAGAGTACAAATATCAAGATGTAAAAAAAATACTAGAAAAGGAATTTGTCACTACGAAATGCTAAAAAATCTGTTTTAACGGGCCGGCGGAGCATGCGTAGTTCATACAAACGTAATACCAAAATAATTTGTAAATCAAACATATTCTTAAGGTAGTATGCATGAAATACGCATGCTCCGCAGGCCCCTTAAGGTAGAGATTTTTCGATATTTTGTAAAATTTCGTACCTTTATCTCTAAATCCGTAACATATTGCTGAACATATATTGTTTTTTTTTGGTAGTCTTTGACCCAAACTATCACCCCTTGCAATATGTCGTACTATTTACTGGACACCCTGTATCTATATTCCTTTTATCACAAAAATCAAATACACATAATCACGCCATGTTTCCCCGAAGGGTTGGGCAGAGGTGTACCTATAGTACACCCACATTTCGCCAGTTATGTTAAAGTCTCATGTAATAGGGGGCTACTGAGAAATTCCAGAAAGAAAAACCCAATAACACTTTGCCCGATATTCTTTTTATGTCTTTTTTTGTATGTATGGACGTCATGCTATTGCGGGTTAACGGGAACGCCCTTTGTTAGTTAACATACTGTATTTAATAAAAGATCGAAGAAGATGGGATTTTTAAATCTTTTATATAATGTTCTCTTAAATACACCCGAATGACTCATCATGATGTTCATAATAAAAAACGTAGGGCAATCATATTTCTGCTACTATCTCGTTTCTTACCATTATCAGCCGAAAGTCCCTAGACATTAGACCTACAAACCACACAGACCTGACCCGTCAAGACCTCGGATCTCAAAGAAATAACTGTCGAATGATGACCCATCCTAAATTATGCAGGACAAACGAATTCTCCGCAAACCCTCATCCTAAGCCGCTGGTACTTTTATTTCTCTAATTTTGTTGGTAAAAATACTACAGTCGGTCTCAACAACAGACTTACAAAAAAAAAACACTACAAATGGAAAAATAATTTTAAGTCGGTGGCGAAAGACGAAAATAAAAAACCAATGACACCAACTTCCGAAATTAAAGTAATTTTTAACTTTGCAGTGTTTAATTGGAAGTCGGTTGTTTTTTATTTTGTTTGGTATTTTTTTTTTTTTTTTAATATAAAACTAACATAAAACCTCCACCTTTTTTTTAAATCTCTTAGAAATATATTATTATCTATACATTGACATGAATTCATTGTCTTCAATATTTGTTTCATAATATTCTACCAATGCAATGTGTAGCCACGAAAAATGCACACATTGGGTACTTAATTTTAGCTATACATTCATATAGATTATTGAACGTTGTATGGCACAAATTGCTAGGGAGTTTGTTGCGCCACTTCTCCTTACCAGCTAAAGTACTAGTAGGTGGTAAAGAGCGGGCGTTTTGGGGGACGTTTCATGTAATTTTGTTGTTAAAAAGTGCTGATTCACAGCCTAATTTGAATAAATGACTCTTGATTTTGAATTGCAGTTATACTTGCGCAAAATTAGACTTGCACAAGTATACATTCAATAACGTGTGCGGGATGAATTCGCACAAGTTTAGTATCCGAGCCATTCGGTGTCACGCAGACTTGTGAAAGTCTAAACTTGCGCAAGTATATCGTAATATGTATGTACATGGCTACCATTATAATATATCAAATTAATTCTCATCTTTTTGAGGCTGACTGTACGAATACGTTTCTTTGACAGGTTATTTGAAGGGCATAAATATTTAATAGAGCTGGCTCGGCTCCGGCTGATATTTCCGATTCGTTTCCTACTGCCGGATCCGATATGTCGGTGTCTGATTTCGAATACGATACAATCTTGTGGTGAAGATTAACACACAAAAATCTTACCGTGAAACCTTTGGTAAGGTGGACTTGAAGTGAGCTGTCTTTCTACTTGATACTAGTGGGGATTATTAGTGTTGCCAGCTCACTTCACCGTTTCCACGGTGAGATTTTTACAGAACTCGTCGTTCGTCATTGGCTTTGCATTTTTCTGGTGATTGCCACTGTTGATTCTGGCTTTCAGGAGTGGCAGTGGTTGGATAGCGACTTATCCCAAAAAAAAAGAATATTAACTCATCTGATACCACAATAAGATAAAAAGCACGGCCCGTGCCTCGGAAAGCACGCTAAGCCGTTGCTCCCGGCTGTCATTCGTAGATCTTTGACAGTCGTTACGGGTAGTCAGAAACCCAAAAGTCTGACAACCAGTCTTACAAAGGGGTATCCTGTTACCCAGTAACTGGGTTGTGGAGGTTAGAGACAGTTGCTCCATGTAAAATACTGGTATTCAGCTGCATCTGGTTAGACTGGAAACCGATCCCAATATACAGGCTGAATTTTTAGTCACCGTCCAAATGTTTTCTTGGCATTAGTGATTGCGGGAAAGTCCGAAAGGGATACCGTGGCCCCCTGGCATTGCACAGGCAACAGAAGGAACACGGGTGGGTTTTAGTCAGTAAGAGTCTGACACGCCCTCCCGCTCCACCCAGAGCGGGAGACGTCATTTGATGATTACCCACCCAAAAAAAAAAAAAAAAAAAAGTATGATTCACTAACTCCATTTAAAAAAAAAAAAAAGATGCATTAAATTTTCATATTAAATCCATATTTCATGGTATAATAATAACTTTGTGATGTGATAACTCAATATTTTTGTATTGAGTGATACTAAAAGCAAAAACACGTATTCAATGATTTTCGCCAAAGATTAATAGGTATATCAAAATTTGGACGGTGACTAAAAAATCAGCTCGTAGTTGGAACAATGCTAGACAGATTGATTTTGAATACAGCAAGATGGAATGATATTGAAGACTGATTACACATTCGATGGTAACAGTTTGACTGAATTCTTAACACTGACCTTTAGTTGTCTGTAGCCCCTAAAGCTGAGCAACGGGCTCAGCTTTTGGGTTTACAGACAGTTTTTGCGCTAATGGTTGTTGGTTCAATTCCCAGTCAATATATTCTTCAGGTCAGGTATTTTCTTTCTTTTCTTTCTATGACTTCTCGCCTGTATTTCCCAAACGGTTGAGCAGAGGTGTACCTGTAGTAGGTACACCCACATTTCGCCAGTTATGTTCAAGTCCCATGTAATAGGGGGCGAGCCATCAACCGGGTACAAACCCAGACTCAGGGCAGCTACTGAGAAATTCCAAATGGAAAAACACAATAACACTTTGCCCGTCCTGGGCATCGAACCCAGGACCTCATGCTCAGCAGTAGCGCTTGCGACCACTAGACCAACGAGTCGCTAACTAGAAAATAGCCATATTATCATAAAAGAAGAAATAACCACATACTTGGCAAGTGAGCGACCGACAAGTTTCTGTAAGTACCTGGCAATGTGCCGAACACCGAGCTGAAGTAATTTAAAGTTAATTAAAATACACTATACCTGTATTATCAGGTTTAACACTAAAACTGCTTTTTAAACCTTTTGGTAAGATTTAGTATAATATGGATATCATATACACTCGAGAGCAATGAATCCGGGTCACTTAAAGAATCCTAAAAATCTCGGAAACTAAAAATGCTAGGTTAATGCAATAAATTGTATTTAATAGACAATGTAATACTCCTTAAATGAAGGTATTAAAACTTCGTAGTTATTGTAAAGTTATATCATAAAAAAATCAAATTTGAAAAAGGGCCACTTTCGAAGATGGAACTACGAAATTACAGCATTTGGTTTTGCTTTTGTTTGTAATCTGTCATTTATGTGGGTACATAAACCATGTTGATAGTGCTCTATATTCATTATTCAAGCTGAAATTATGTCGCTTACGCCTGAAGAATGCACCAGAATACTTACAATGCTGGAAACCGTCCGGAGTCAGCGCGATACAGCCAGGACTGTCGGTGTGTCGCTGTCAACAGTACAAAGAGTTCTCCGACGTTACGAAGAAACTGGTTCTAACCTACGCAGACCAGGAACGGGCAGAACCAGGTGTACCACAGCACGAGAAGACCGATACTTGGTGAACACCATGCTTCGAAATCGCTTTCTTACAGGAACTGAACTCACAAATCAGTTTCGACGCCTCGGAGGAAGTAACCCAAGTGCATGGACAGTAAGACGTCGGCTTGCTGAATCTAACTTAAAACCCCTTAGACCTGCAAACGGCCCTAAACTGGAGCGTGGGCATCGTATTTCAAGACTAAGATATGCCCAGAGCCACGTAAATTGGAGTATTGAAGATTGGTCAAAAGTTATGTTCTCCGACGAATCAAAATTTATGCTCTACAAGCACGATGGAAGACACAGAGTATATCGAAGACCAGGGGAAAGATTCAAGCAAGCATGCATCGAAGAAAAAGTAGCCTACGGTGGTGGGTCTGTACTTGTGTGGGCCGGAATTTCTTCTGAAAGTCGCACAGACCTGGTGATCATAGAAAACGGCTCTTTAACTAGCGAAAGATATGTGGAAGAAATCCTCAATGATCACGTTGGTCCATTTATGGTCAATTTAGGTGAGGATGCTATATTTATGCATGACAATGCCCGACCTCATACAGGTAGGATTGTGAATGACTACCTTCAAGAGATGAACATTACTCGTATGGAGTGGCCAGCGCGCAGCCCGGATATCAACCCGATCGAGCATGCTTGGGACGAGCTAGGCAGATGCGTAAAACAACGAAACCCTCCCCCAATCACGCTTCGTGAGCTCAAAATTGCTCTCACAGAGGAATGGGAGAATATTCCCCAAAATCGTATAAGGAACTTGGTGTACAGCATGCCAAACCGCGTAAACGCAGTAATGGAAGCACGAGGAGGCAATACGAAGTATTAAAATTCAAGAAAATCGTAATAAAGTTCAAAAATTTCATGTTTCCTATTTTTGTTTTAAGGAGAGATCAGCAGTTTTTTTCTTTATGTAATTTTGTGTTAATAAAATGTATGGTGACTCATATTTTTTTTACTTTCATTTAAGGAGTATTACATTGTCTATTAAATACAATTTATTGCATTAAGCTATCATTTTTAGTTTCCGAGATTTTTAACATTCTTTAAGTGACCCGGATTCATTGCTCTCGAGTGTACAATCCTTGTCTGCGTTGCTGGGACCACAAATTACACAAATTTAGGTAAGATTATTAATACAGTGTCATGTAAATAGTACGACATATTGCAGGGGGTGATAGCATCGCATCGGTCAATACCTTCCAAAAAAAACAGTATAATGTTAAGCAATATGTTACGGATTTAGAGTAATACGAAATTGTCCAAAATATCGAAAAATCTCAACTAAATTTAACCAACAAGTAAAACAAATGGAAAAATGTTGTTGTTTTTTTGTTGTTGTTGTTGATGAATGGATGTATGTAAATCTTTCACGCAAAAACTACTGAACAGATATTTGGATGAAATTTGGCACAAAGGATACTTTTTTCCCGACATTCTCACGGGTTCGAGATTTATGCAGGTGAAACGTGGGGCACTGCTAGTAATAAAATATTATCAAACCAGTATTCCCTGAAGGACTGGAGAGGTATACATAGTACAACCTCATTTCGCTGGTTATGTTTTTAAGTCCCGTGTTATAGGGGACGAGCCTTTTGCCATTAACCTTGACTAAATCTAGTCTCTGAGCTGCTACTGAGAAAGTTCTATTGAAAAACCTAATAACACTTTGTCTGACCTGCTGTGAACGAATCTAGTCGATTTTTTACAGAAGATGGCAGGACCACCGCCGGGAGGGGACGCCCTAGGAGAACATATCATCTTATTGGTGATGTTCTTCAGAAAGGACAGGTGCGTAGTACTCGCAACCGGCGTGCGTGTATGACCAGATGTATGAACGTAAACGAGGCAAGAGGAGTATGTAAGGATCGTAGCAGGTGGCATTCTTTAGTTTCTGCCTACCCCCATGAGAAGAAGGCGTGAGCTTATGTATGTGTGTATGGCAGGACCAGTCCTGCAAGTAATGTCCACAAGTAATAATATTATTGTTTCCCCGAAGGGTTGGGCAGAGGTGTACCTAAAGTACACCAACATTTCACCTGTTTTGTTTATGTTTAAGTCACATGTAATAAGAGGCGAACCTATTGTCATCAATCGGGCACCAGACCCTTGCCCCCCGGCCCGGACATGGCGCTGACCCTGGGCTGTAGTTAAACCTTTTGCCCTGGAATCGGACTCAGGACCTCATGCTGAGCAGTAGCACTTGTGACCACTAGACCAAAGAGGCAGAACAAAGCAATAAGCAATAGGTAGCAGTAGGCAGTCACAAGTAAAAGGTTCCTATCAACGATTTAAATTGTTACGACACTTTTTCTTGTGAAGTACGGTGAGGGCAAATCTAGCGATTTCAATCTTTGGTTCCTATAATATCACCCCAGTAATATAGACGTTTTGTTTACTAATTAAGGCCGTTCAAAAGTTATCCCTAACATACACCATTCTGTATATTAACGACGGCTTACAAATCTGCATACCAAGGAACAAACTTCAGAGTATCATAAGTACGAATTTACTTAAACTTAATTTTGTTACCCTGGGTTGATTTTCCATAAACTTGAAGTTTAAAGTCCACATTATCAGCTAACTTGCTATCTCTTGTAACTTTCTCAAGTTCATATTATTCTTGGTCTGACTGCCTCATTGATTTTGTGGTCGCAAGCGCTACTACTGAGCATGAGGTCCTAGGTTCGATTCCCAGGTCGGGTAAAGTATTATTGGGTTCTTTTCCATCAGGAATCTCTCAGTAACGGCCCGGAGTCTGGATTTGCGCCTGTTTGATGGCAATAGACTCGCACCCTTTTTCGTAGGATATATAATTCGCCTACCTAGCCTTTTTCCAACTATGTTGGGGTTGGCTTCCAGTCTAACCGGATGCAGCTGAATACTAGTATTTTACATAGAGCGAATACCTATTTGACCTCCACGACCCAGTTACTGGGTAACGCGATACAACTTGGTAAGACTGGTTGTCAGACAACTGTCAAAGATCTACAAATGACACCCGTGACCAACGGCTTAACGTGTATTCCAAGGCACGGAGGGGTCTTGGTATGTAAAGGTCACCCATCTACTGACCAACCGTGGCAAGCGTAGCTTAACCTGATCGATTGACCCTTGGGACTGTTATTACTTAGCCATAAGTCCAACTCTAAGACAGTTATATCAATCATTCGAACTTAAAAATCTAGTCACAAAAAATCAAAGAAGAAATTCAAACCACCATCTTTCTTTACAAAACATTATAGGTCTGTCCACTCCCATATAAACATTGTACATTATACCTACTATGGATATTGAACATACAACGTGATCCCCACGTAGAGCCAAAAAGGCCTAACTCCAAAGCACGCATGACCTAAATAATACATTTACGATTACGCCTCTAATCAGTCCGCCACGCGATGGTCTCTTGTTTTCGCGGCTGCATTGTAATTCAGAGTTGATTATTGGTTTCGATTCTAGTTAGGATCGAGTTGATGGCTGTCTGGGTAGGAAATAAGAAGATATAGCTTCATAATTGATTATTAATAAAATTATTATGTTATTAGATACGTATTAAGTGCTTAGATTTGGATTTAGATTTTAATCCTTGGTTCCTCAAATTCTAATTAATTTAAATTGGATACGAATCTCCATGTAATCTTTGGCTACTGCTATAACGATCACTTTTCAGCCGAAAGACGTTCACTGCTGGACATAGGCCTCCCCCAAGCACCGCCACTTCGATCGATTCTGTGCTTCCCGCATCCAGCGAATTCTTGCGGCCTTCACAAGGTCATCGGTCCATCTTGTGGGAGGCCTTCCAACGCTACGTCTATTTCAATCAACCAATGTTAACTGCTATATACAATGACATTCGCAAACGTCTTGACGTCTTGATCGGCTAACAACACCTTTATCATTTTAACATTCAGCTCAACGAGATACCCTTTACAGCCCCACAAACTAAGTTGGCGCAAAAACTCGACACTGCATCGGCCTTATCACTCGAATAACATAGGTCGACAGTTGGAATCACTCAGCGTAGTTCGGTAACAGAATAGATAGATACAGAAGGCCGGCTCCATACAACGAGTTTAACTGACGCACGCATACATAAACGCGTACCAACAATACGGTCGATGAATCATGGCCGCTTTGAACTTTGCGTAGAAGGCTGCGCAATAACGTTTTTTAGGAACCAAATGGTGACATGAGGCGAGTGTGAGTGAGAGAACATGCGCGAAAGTTCGGAGAGCCTATGTTCAGACCGGTCTTGATTCATCGGCCGTATTGTACAGCTATCTAAAAAGTTCTTATTCCACTTGGCTGAAATTAGTCGTCTAAAATAGCTAAGTTACTGACAAATGTAATTATCAGCCAGTTAGCCCCTTAAAAAGTAACTTAATTAGAAAGAAGAAGGGTCGCGATACGGCTATCTCTGTCGCACTTTAACCTGTAGACGATTTCAGATACTGATTCCGTAAATAATTGAGTGTAGGTAATGGCAAGCTTTTAGAAGCATCAAAATACAAATATGCCAGCCGCGAGTGCTTTCGCACTCGCTGTACGTGAAGCGTGTCTATGTGTGCGTACGTTTTCGCTCATTGTATGCAGCCGAACTTCTGTGCCCTATCTATTCTGTGGTTCCGTCCCGCCCTAAACCAGTTGACAGTTGAAGTCTCTCGGTTTACTATACTGTGCAGAGGATAGATGTCGACTCGATTTGTTTTGAGTGGTTTAGAGTCGGTTTTGCTTGATCGTTCGGGTTTGGCTATTGTAGTGATGTACTGAGATTTTGGGGTTGAATATATATAGTTGTTCTGAAAGATCATACTCGTTTAAGTTAACAAGCAAGAATGAACTCAATAAGTTAGTAACAATATTTATTAACAACTTTGTTATATACTTAACCTACACACTTAACCTATCACTGTTATAGTTATGAGAATCCCTGCTGCAAGCTCAACACCAATATCCAGTCTGCTTGCAATACACTGCAGTATAATGTTGAGCTGGCCAGCACACGCGCACCAGAGAAGCGCATCTTTTTTGCATCGTAGTGTGGAAGCAATCAACGCGAGTAGCAGAACACATCCCTGATGAGCTACAGAAGCATTATTTATAAATATAAGAAGCATATGTGCATATATACCTACATGACTATGAAATTAATAAAATTCTACGCCACAGAAATGAAACAAACCGCTAAATTCCCGCCGTGTCCATTTGGGCACGGCAAACTAACTTAAGACTTGCGGCCCAAGTCTGCTATTTTTATAAATTCGTCATTCCAACACGATCCCATTGTCATTTTGCTAAAAGTTCGTAATCTGCTAAATTCGATCATTGGTTGATCATTGTATTCCACAAAAACGATATTCATAACGAATTAAATGCAATGACTGCACAATGACGTTCTAATGGTAGGTCCCTGATCGAAAGAACTGTCAAAATTTTAGCAGATTACAGCCTAAGTCAGTCATTAATTTGTCATTATGTACGAGATTACCAATAGATGCCATTTCTTTCAATGGAGTGTCAGTGGCTGACCATTGGAAAGTCATAATGACGCCAATATGTTAGTAGATTACCATACTTGTCAAAATCAACAATTATGAAATCAATGATAGACCATTCTGACACTATTGTAATAGCAGACTTGAGACCCTGCGTTTTGTCTAACTAGCCTAATCAAGTTACTCACGACATAATATTGTTGTTACACCCTTGATATTAATCGAAGAACCTAAGTATAACCTAAACATGTCCATCTATACCTTAAAATCAACGACTTCTAGTTAACAATTTAAAAAAAACTATCTGAACTCAATATTAAAACTTTCACACTCAAATCACATTCTGGATAAAAAACTAAATATCTCAAAAGAGACATCACGGAAGAAAAACATTAAGAAAAACAAGATAACCCGCTCGCTGCAGCTACAGAATTAATTACAGAAAGTGACAGTTCGTCGTGACAAAGGTGAGACTCTGTTCTTGTAACACGGTACTTGGTAGTACTTGCTAGACTTGCAACAATTGTGCAAGACTTATAAAGTCTCAACCGTCCTCTATGCATTGTGTGTGGGGATTTTTAAATGTTGATGTGCTAGTTTTGTTGAGTAGTATAGTTTCGTTGTGTGTGTCGTCTACCATAATATTATAAAGAGAAAAGTATTGTTTTTTGCTTAATAAACTCAAATGATTAAAAAAATGATTTCACCAGTAGAACGCTATATTTTCAGTATCACTGAGTAAAAAAGTCTATACGAGTATATTTATAAAGTTATCACGCGGGCGAAGCCCCTGTCTTTAATAGAGGAAATGTGTTGGTTTGGTTGTCGTTAACTATCCAAACTAATATTCTAAATTCGAAAGTGAGTTTGTTTGTTTGTTATTTGTTACGCTTTCTCGCTAATTTGGGTAGACCATGGCCTGGATTAGGACATAGGATAGTTTTTACCCCGATATTCCCACGGGATCGAGACTTCTGGGTAAAACCGCGGGGCGCAGCTAGTTCTTAGTAAAATATTAGGATATGTTAATTTAGAGATTATTGTGTTGTATTCACTTGTAGATTTAAATTCAAACTAGCTGACCCGACCGACGTTGTCCTGTCCAAATTTTAATATTTCATACAATATTCCTTAGAAAACAAGACGTTCACTTTTTGCCGAATTTGAAAATTTCCTAATTCATTTTTTTTTTTTTGTAAAAACCTGACTCGGACTATTAATAAATAATAATAAAAATCTTTATTGCAGACCACATGATCCATAAAAAACACATAAATTTAAAATAACAAAATCAAATTAACAATTACATTTAAAAATTAAATCAACATTAAAATCGTAAAAAGTAAAAAAATTTTCTCAAGTGATGCACTTACGAAAGAACACTATGTAACTTTCAGTTATTTAATATACATAGATGAATTAAAACTGATTAAATTCACGCTAATATATACTTCCATACTAATATTAAAAATGCCTGTCTGTCTGTTACCTAGATAATAATCAGTCTATAATATCCACACTGCTAGAACACAGGCCTCCTCACTGTGAGAGCGAGTGGGCCGTAATCCACCATGCGGGCCCAGTGCGGGTTGGTAGATGTCACATGTCTTCGAATTTTTGGTTCTAGGACATGTCAGTTTCCTCACGATGTTTTCCTTCACCGTTTTGAGAGCAGTGCTGATGAAATAATTTACACAAAGTAATGCTCCTGTCTGGGTTCGAACCTACGACCTTCTACTAGTAAGTCGTTTTTACCACTGGGCCACCACTGCATCATAAATTAACAAACTTCTTTAATTCATCAAGGGTCACAATCTCTTCTTTCGGAAAGAATCGAATCAAAGTCAAAGTCAAATAATTTATTTCAATTAGGCACAAAAAAGGCACTTATTCTAGTCGCCCATTCCAAAAGGTCGTTTTCGTATGGAGAAGAATGGGCAAGAAACTCCACCGTTACTCTTTTAAAATATTTTCACAATATATTGTATACATTAATTATATTAATTATATGTGAAGACGATGCACCTAGAATAAGATTACTATACCACGATAGGTAAAAAGAATGAAAAATGAAGGAATGACATAAATTAATTATGTGATAGATGAGCACCATGCTCACATATTTACAAAAATTGAAAAAATTTACGATATTCTTAACATTATAACAAGTACTGCTAATAATAAGTCAGTGTGTGAGTTTAAGTAATCACAGAATATAAAACCAATGTTTTAAAAAATAATATTAAACAATTAAATTGGCAACCAGTTAGATTTTGTCTAGATTCTAAATTGTCCTATGGTGCAGGACCAGCATGTTTCCAAGCATTTTTATCTTGGATATAATCCTCTAATTTGTAATATGCTTGTTTAAAAAGTGTACTTTTTATATGAGTTTTAAATTTTCGTTCATTTAATTCTAATACATCACAAGTTATTCTGTTGTAACATTTAACACAGTACCCCATAAAAGATGTATTTACTTTAGATAGTCTGAAAAATGGTTGAAAAATGGTTGATATATCGATAATAATCGAAATGTATATAGATCTAAAGTTGGTATCATGAGAACATTTACAAACATATCAGAAAGAAAAACGTTCAAAGATAAATAATATAGGTAAATAATTGATGACATAAAACTCTAAGGGAAGAATTGTAAGTATATTTCTTACAGTTGGTCGCAGTAACTGAGCTAGGGTAACGCGACCGAACGGGTTTGGTTAGGTTGGAATTGAGACCAAGCATGCGCGAGCTGAATTGGTCACAGTAACAGCTAGGGCACCCCGACCAAGTGGGTAAAGTGAGGTTAGAAATGTGACCAACCGCGCGAGAGCCGAGCAAGCGAAGCGAGCGGTGCCGCCGTAGCGGCCAGCGACTGGCACATCCAAGGTGGTCGTACTGACTTTTAGCATTTTTACGACTCCAAAATAGGAATTATCTGAGGTTGACAACCAAAGGCGCAATCATCATATTATTAAAGGTGTTCAATAATATTTTAAGGAGCGCATTGTGGGAATTATTTGAGGTTCGATTTAATACATACCTTAAAAATGATGAAATACAAAATACACGGATACTGACTAAATCGCGGCCAACAGCTTGTAGGTAGATAATAATAAAAAACGCACCATTTTCCACAAACACGTGAACAGAAAATGCAATAATAAGTAGTTCTGAATCATTTGTGCTCATTAAAGAAAATTTGTAATAATTATTACTGATTTCCCCGCTACCATAGGAAAGTAAGCTAACTTCTATTACTTTGCTCGCATGGATTGTTTTCTCATTAGGCACAGCTACAAAGGCACTGTGTTCTCTCAAATGAGAAGATTACTGCACTGTAGTTTTAATTACATATTATTATCAAGCATAGAATTAACTGAAGCAAATGTAATATACATGTTATGCTAAAATCTGTCAGCCGAGTGCATACCTACCTTTATTTAAAAATCTATACATCTATACAAATAAATAAAATTGAAGTGTCTGTTTTTAATGTAAAAATAACAGATTTTAACTAAATGCATAAGAAAGTATATACGATAATTATAACAAAAAAACAATTTAAAAAATCTGTGTATTTGTGTCTGCTTGTTTGTTCCGGTTGTCTCCGAAACGGCTGGACCAATTTTGATAGTACTTTCACAAGCAGATAGCTGATGTTATAAGAAGTAATTTAGGCCCTCTTAGTTACTTAAAATTATATGTATAGTCTCAGGTAGTTAGAAGCCTGAAAGTCTGCCAACCAGTCCTACCAAGGGTATCATTTTTCCCAGTAACAGGGTGGTGGAGGTAAGAGAGGTAATCGATGCAAAATACTGGTATTCAGCTACATCCGGTTAGACTAGAAGTTGACGCTAACATACTTAAGAAAAAGCTAGGGAGATGATGATACTGAGATTTTTATAAACGTACTACCTGCTGTCTGTGGCTTTGCCCGCGTGGACTCTAATTATTTTTCTAAACATTATGTAATTTTAGTTACTCCTTATAAAATCAGCTATCTGCCAGTGAAAGTCCCGTCTAAATCGGTTCAGCCGTTTCGGAGATTAGCCGGAACAAACAGACAGATGTACCGTTATCTCATAAATGCATTTAGTAAAAAACTGTTATTTTGACATTACAAACAGACACTTTAATTTTATGTATTTGTATGTATAATATATGTATGTATAGATGCAATGTTAGCTTAATAACCTAGCCTACTCATTGCGGGGACACTAACCATTGTCCGTTTAGTTTCAAATGCCTGGCCATAAAGTACTACGCAAACGCAAAGATGAAGACCCAATCTATGTAACAGAGCTCTATGCCTGCATACCTCTTTTACTACGGACCAAGTATACTTATGGTCTGGTCAAATAAATATCTCATGAAAATGTAAACAAAAGGAACAGATAACGTACCTGCGTCGGTCAATTTGTAGTGCCACTTACAAATTCAGTGCTTTGATTTGATTGCCTAAACAATTTAAAACGAAATTGTAATTTTAAATCACCTTAAAGATATTTTTCAGTTGACAACTGAGACTGATGTTGGATTACACCAATATTTAGATGGAATTTCTACTAAATAATGGTGCTATTGCTATCCGATTTGATCAACTACTTTAGTAGCTACGTAACATTATATTTTCTATAGACCGTCAGGATGGAAGAGCCACCTTTTTAAGGGTTTTCTATAAATTCCAGGATAGGTCCTACAAAATCTGCTAATTTACTACTAAATATTGGTAGTACCCGCGTTTAAATATGAGACATGGCTCCTCAATCCATACGGACATAATTAACGGCAATTTTCAGATACTAGTGACCTTGCGGAAATCCATTATAAAATACAATAGACTTAGATATATTTAGTAACCTATTCCGCTACACTAACACTTTCCTACAAAACCCTGTAAGAAATTGACACGTGTTTCACCTCTCAACGAGGCATCCGCAGAATGACGATTGACTTGTCGCGACTCAATGACTCTTTAGGAATAGTCTATTGTATTTTGTCAGTTACTATTTAGTAATGTAATTCTAACAAAAATAATTATTATTTTTTGGTAAAAGTGGTTGAAACCTTCTAAATACAAATGAATGTGTTACTAATTTAACATGTACAGTGTTTGTTTACAATTTCATTAGATCCTTTTAGAACAGGCTATACCTCTTGACATACAAGTTACCTACTAAGGACGAAGTATGCTTGTAGACATACAGGTAACCTAGGAACAAGTACAATGAAGCTAGTGTAAGACGCCTGCGAGCACTTGTGTAGAACAAACTTCCTCGCTTGGAACTGCGAACAGTAATTAAGCCGGCATTATTATTTGAAGCAGCGTAGTACGAGGTTTAATGTCGACAAGGTCTTTCTTTGGTTCACATAATAGGAATAATTGGGCTTATACATAACATAACGCATAGCATAATGCTTCCACTGTGCTGGGACACAGCTCCCTTCGAGGGGTAGAGGGGGCCCAGTGCCGATTGGTAGATTTCACATGTCTTCGAATTTTTGGACATGCCGTTTTCCTCACGATGTTTTCCTTCACCGTTTTGAGAGCAGTGGTGATGAACATATTTCCACAAAGTAAAGCGCCTGCCAGGGTTTGAACTCACGACCTTCAACTCGTAAAGCCTCGTGCAGACTGACGCGACGCGACAACGCGATACAAAAGTCATTTATTCAAACTAGGCTGAGAATCAGCACTTTTCGAACGTCAAAATTACATAAGACAGTCCCCCAAAACGCCCACCCTTCACCACTTCCTAGTGCTTTTGCTGGGAAGAAGTGGCGCAACCAACTCCCCAGCAGCACAGCTGTCTGTTCAGTTAGAAAAAAAAATGATATAATATAATATATCTAATAGTATGCAAGATAATTTAAATTACGCAAAACATAATTTAAATTATAAATTTATAGCTATATGACAGCTAGCAAACGCCAATATACGAACCAAAAACATCGACAACTATACTCGGGCAGAAATAAAAATATCTAAACGTAAACAATATCTAAAAAAGAAAAACTAAAGCCTCCAGGCATAAAAAGGGCGTGCCCGCTTACATATAGCTGTAACTAGAAGTTATAATTGATAAACTAGGATCATCGAGGAAAAACAAAATTGACGAGGTCGCTAGCTAACCACATATTACAATACAACTCATAAAAAAATACTGTAATTAATAGATTATGTCAACAATATCAACATCAGATAGCCAGATCCGGCTATCAGAACAATGCAAACTACTCGACTAGTGGATCGGACGTGTGTTGACTGTTCAAACAAAATAATGGCTCCAACGCCTTTCGATAGCCGGATCAGACTATCAGATCCGACTACGTATTTGATGAAAAACTCTGACGTGTATTCTCAGCCTTAGTCGGGGTCGTTGTCTCTGGGCCACCACTGCTCTCCACTCCTCACCATTACGCATGTTTTCTCCAAAAGGACAGGCAGGAATGGATCCTATCCTACTATTCTGAAGTTTGAATGTTCCTGTGTTGGTTTGTTCGTCTTTCACGTAACAACGGAGCAACTTATCGACATGATTTTTTGCATAGACATAGTTTAAAGGCCGGTGTGTGACATAGGCAAATTTTTATCTAAGAAAGTGTGTAGCGGTTACACCGCCACATACGAACTACGTATCAAAGACATGACGTCACACAAATCCTGCATCGCGCAATTAGAGTTTACCGCGCGAACGACATAATTATATAAGACATCCGACATCAGTCGGGCAGTCAGCCCGCCAGTCACAACACCCGTCTGGTCGGAGGATCCTCCCTTTTCTATGGTGGATGAGTGAACTTTACACCCTGTTCCTCATACCCCTAAAAGTGTACTTATAATAGGCTTTTATCTGGGGACACGGGAGCGCAGCCACGGGTGAAGCTTGTAGTCAATAAGTCTATCCACATTTCACTATATAAGTTGTGCGAATAAATTGATGACAAAAGTTACTTATATTTCATAAGATAAACGCTAAACAGTTTGTTACCTAACTGTTGTAACAGTGTCCCTATAATCGATGGCCGAAACAACAGCTGCGTGCAGTTACAGCAGCTGTAACTGGCCATGGGTCATTTAATAAACACCTCTTTGTCATAGGAGTCACAGACAGTCCGCTCTGCAGAGCCTGCATGGAGGACGACGAGACAGCAGCTCATGTGCTGTTTAACTGCCCCGTGGTTGCCACATACAGGGCAAAGTACTTCGGTAACCCAGGTACCCCTACGTGAGATTGTCAGTAACACCAAGGCGTTGCTGGCCTTCTTTGAGGAGCTGGGGTGGATCAAATAACCGATTTTCCCAAAATACACGCTTTGTGGTGGAGTTGCGGAAACCAGCCCGTATTATCTATTACCTTACCGAACTGTTGTCTAGCATTTTCTAAAATGTTCAAGTGAAGAAGAAAATTGTAATATACATATTTTGACGTAAAAAAATGAATTAACAGTAATTTATGACAGAGAAAATGCAAAATATTTTTACTTGAAGGCCTCTGCTATGCAAATATGTGTAATATGTTGATGTTATGAATTCACCTTGTAAAAATTTCGTACAAAATGTTGAGAATTTCATATTTATGTAAATAACAAAGTCCCGCCGTCTGTCTGAACGCGATAACCTCAAAAACTGCTGAACGAATCTTCATACGGTTTTCAGCAATGGACGGAATGATTCATGAGGAAGGTTTAAGTGTATTAATTTATTAAAGCTTTGTGTAAATTGGCTGAAATATGACGATAATAGGGGTGATGATTAAACATTTTTTTTGTCCGTCCGGTATTAAAAAAAATATTGGACACGTATTTTTCCTTTTTATACGTAATCAAAAGATTACGGTGATACATTAAGTTAAAATGTGCCATGACGTCACGAGTATGTACTTAGATTTTATACTTACTTGTGACGTATTAACCCCCACTCCCCAACTTTAATGCGTTGTTGTATCTAAGTCAATTTTTAATAATATGATACAGCAAAAATAATGTGTCTAATATTTTTTATTATCTGACTGACGGACTAAATAGAATTTCTTTTTATTTACCCAGCCATCATCCCTTTAGTTGAAGATGTCGGAAAAAAACATGCCGACTGGAAGCTTCACTGGCGAGTAATTCACGATAATATTTCAATCATATGTGTTAAGCTACTAATAGGATTTGGATGAAATTAAGCACACAGATAGTCATAATATAGAATACTTTGTATCCCAGCCAAAAGTTTCCGTGGGATAATTTCCGACCTCCACGCGGGCAAAACCGTGGGTAGTTACTAAAAATAGACTGTGTGGGTGGCATTACACTTAGTATCTAAAATAACCATAATTTTGTAGAGTTAGGTACCTAAAATACGTAGAATTGTAAACTAATTGAACCTTAATATTCCAGTTCACAAAGGCTTCAACGAAAATTAAACTCTAGTAGTACTCCGTAAAAGGAGTAAGGTTTGTTAATAGGGTCATTTTGAATCTAATTCCTAGTAATATTAAAGCAGATTTTTCAACAGCCTCGTTTGTCATGTGGTCGCAAGCACTACTGCAGAGCATGAGGCCCTCAAACTCAAACTCAAAGCATTTATTTCAATTAAACCCTTTACAGGCACTTTTGAATTGTCAAAGAGTCAGTCAGTTAGTCAGAAAGTTGAAGCTAGTTGCCCATTCCAAAACGTAGATCTCGGAGAAGAGTTCGATTCCCAGGAAGGGCAAAGTGTTATTGAGCTTTTCCAGCAGAATTTTCTCAGTAGCATCCCGGATTCTGAATTTGTCCTGGGTTGATGGTTATTAGGTTTGCATGAGACATACATAACTGGAGAAATGTGGGTGGAAGCTCTTGGCCTACATCCCACCTGACGATAAATGATGATCAGGCCTAAGGTGGAAGCGAGCTTCACCAGGAATCCTCAACCACAGAGGAACTGGCTATCTTACCTCTAACTGCCAAAACACAACAATGCAGTTAACATTGTGGTTATGGCGACAGACTTAGATAAGGTGGTGCTAGGTAGCCAGGTGGACTTAGAACAAGCTCAGCACCAACCAAACCAAGCAGAAAATTTTGTCCCCACTGAGAATCGAACCTGAAACCTCCGAGTCTGAAACAGGTAGTCTAACCACTAGACCACAGAGGTATCGCGCCGATGCAATGCATTACAAATTGAACAATCCAAGAGTGTACTCGAGACTCGAGAGCAATGAATTTGGGTCACCAACAGAAACTTCGAGTCTAGCTGAAGTGTCAGATCTTCTTTTCTTTTATATTATATAGATTATTTTCCATTTTGTGAATGTGAGAATGTTGGAGGCGTTGTAGACTCATAGATGCTTCGATTTGTTGACCAATTTTGTTAAGTACCTAGTACTTGTTGACAGGCCTACACTGTCCTCCCACACCTATTAACATTGTAATTTGAAAGCATTGTAACAGCTAATTTATTTTTAAAAGACTGACCGTGGTGTTTTTTACCGGCTCTTGTCCATAGGAAACGACCAATTGGAACCGTAGGTAGGTTTATGTGAACTAAATTAATTTTAATGTTGCCATGAAAGCTAATAAAAAAGCTAATGCATGCAAAGTAAATTCCTGTAACTGTTTCATATCATTCATGAACGCATCGAAATTAACCGACAACGAATCTGCCATTTTTCTTTGACTTGACTTTGTTAAAAATAATATAACATAACATCACGCCTTGTTTCCCCGAAGGATTGGGCAGAGGTGTACCTCTAGCAGGTACACCCACATTTCGCCAGTTATGTTTTCAGTCTCATGTAATTGGGGGCGTGCCTATTGCCATCAACCGGGCACAAATCCAGACTCTGGGCTGCTACTGAGAAATTCCAGATAGAAAAACCCAATAACACTTTGCCCGACCCGGGAATCGAACCCAGGACCTCATGCTCAGCAGTAGCGCTTGCGACCACTAGATCAACGAATCAGTTTTAAATAAAGTTCTTAAATCATTTATGTCTCTAATCTAGATAAAAGTAGTAAAAGCAAAATAAAACTAAATACCCTAAACATTAAAAAGAAACAAAAGAAATCGTTATAAACTTTATTACAAGCTTACATTTTTTACCAAACACAGTCGCTTTATTGATTTATCAACGAATCGTCCATAATTTACAGTAGGTACCTACCTTCATGAAAATAAGTGGTTACGATAAAAAAAATCTGTTTCACGGTACTTTCGACATCCTTGTCTGTAATTTCATGTATATTCAACCCACTTATTTAAGTGGGCAGGCTGGCTTATTTATTATAAATGTCTTCAAATAAGTTGTTTTGTAATCATGGCCTATTTTTAAACGTTAGTAGAGAATGGTTAAGTTTATTTAGAAAGAGTCGTGAAGTCATTTCGGTGAGATTTGTTCAATGTTGACCACAAAAAATGGGTATAATCAATTGGTCATACCAACTATCTCGGCCAGTGACTTTGTTCTCTTTTTAACTGACTTCCAAAAAGGAGGAGGTTATATGTTAGAAGCGTATGTTTAAAAAAAAAAAAATTATGTCCATCGATATTTTCGTCAATAGGGATGATGACTAAAAAAATGTTTTTTGTCCGTAATGTAGATTATGAAAAAATAACGTACACGTATTTTTTCTTTTTTTACGTTATCAAAAGATTATGGCGATACATTGAGTTATAATGTGCCATGACGTCACTTGTATGTAGATTTTATCCATACTTGTGACGTATCAACCCCCACTCCCCAACTTTAATGCGTTGTATCTAAGTCATTTTTCATTAATATGATAAAGCAAAAAATACGTATCTACTATTTTATTATTATCTGACTGACGGACTAAATAGAATTTCTTTTTTTTGACCCAGGCATCATCCCTATTGTGGACGGAATTTGAAAATTGTTTTTCATTTGGTAGAAGAAGCTTGCGCGATGGTCCCACATAAATGTTATTAACTTTGCTTGGGTATTTTTTGAGTTAGCTTCAATAATAGGAACATATTGTTCTCACTTAACCTACATATGTGGATGATGTTATAATAAGTTCCTGTCACTGTTATTTACATAGCAGGTCATGGTATTCGAATTTGTGTGGTGGGGTAGTTACCTCAACTAAAAAGTGAAAAATAAAAACTTCCGAATTCCAAAAAAAAATACTTAGTACAACGTGAAAAATAACTTTAATTTCGGAAATCGGTGGTAATAAACCAAAGCCCTTTGTATTGCTTTTTTCCATTTATTCTTTATATTTATAACACGATGTTTTCCTTCACTGTATTGAGAGCAGTGGTGAAAAAATCGAACTAACCAAAATGAAAAAAAAAACGATTCAGACAAAAAAAAATCATCAACTACTTGTGATCGCCCTTTCATGAAACGAGAAAACCGTTAACTTTCTTCCCCAACTTGTAAGCCCGAACATTCTACACATGTAGAGATAATAAAATTAAACCATATATTCCCTACACACCTAGCCTAAATCCTTCTTAAAGAAAACCATCCCTTTCATATAAAGACCCCTCTAATGTATTATTGCCACGTTCACCTTTTCAAATACACACATAAACATATTTTTTCACCCCTAAAAGGGGTGACACACACCCCGCATTCAGCGAAAACATCCATTGTGAAAATATGCCGAACTACACAGATACCTTGACCCAAATGTTTGAAACTAATGAATTTTTTGTGCGAGCTTTCCCCATTTCCCAAATGACTACAAAAAAAAATACTTTTTTCATACTGCAATGCATTTCACCCCGCAACTTAGTGTAGTTATTAGGCTTCTTGTCCATTAGAGTGGAGAAAGGCGAAGAAGTGCAGAGCTCTGCCAACATTTAACAAAACAAATCACAAAATTAAGCCGATCTATTCTGTAAAAAAAACTGTTAGAACCAAGGTAAAGTGTCAATATTAACAATCCATCCAGCATCAGGTGGAATGGCAGCTCATTTAAAGCTCACTTCACCTAAATTAAAAAAAAACATATGCCAGTTGTTTCTTTGATATGGTCTCATTCATACCCTAGAGTTTAAATGCGATATAAAAAAAACACCTTGTGTAGACTAGCAGGTCCCCGTTTCATTAAGCTTCAGTGGTCATGACTAGAACGGTTTTGAGATTAGTTTTATGATGGGTATAAAATAACGAAATCCTATTTTCATACATCTCCGCTTTTATCGATATCTGGTCGCAACCGCAGCATACGTGCAGTTAATTTTAAAGGTCGTAGCATTATGCCGAGATAGGAGCCTTTTGTACAGGACTTTCTGATTGTTTAAAATACTTTTTTGAAAAAAACGAAATAAAGAAAATACGTTTATTTGGTACAGCCTAAAGACACAGAAGTAAAAAAAAAAATGGAAAGAATACAAAATTAAAAATGTAAAAGTGCCTGTGTTTTGGTTTATGTTAATATTTTATTTAGTTTAGGTTGTGATATTTCTGTTCGAGGGCTAATTAATACATTTTCTGTCATTCTTTCGTTGTCCCTCTTACACATTCTCTCGCTCTTCTCTGCTAACTCACCCCGCTCCAATGGAAAAGCACCCTTAGTTAGGGGTTGAAATGGCCTAGCCATTATAGGGTTATTTCGACGAACAAATCAGTTCGGAACATTAATGTTATGGTCGTACTGATAGCGATGCTATATGTGCTACTTCGCAGATTAGTTTAAGGTGTGTTTCGAGTATTATCGCTGGACTCATTTGGGTGCTTATGTTATGATTGTTGGTGTTCAAGGGCGTTAGAATGTAGGATTTTTGTGTTCTATGGAAACTCATTTTCGTAGACAACCGGTTTTAATTAAAATCTAAATCGTTGGTCTACTGGTCGCAAGCGCTACTGCTGAGCATGAGGTCCTGAGTTCGATTCCCAGGTCGAGCTAACTGTTTTTGGGTTTTTCAATCTGGAATGTCTCAAAAGCAGCTCGGAGTTTTGATAATGTGCCCGGTTGATGGCAATAGGCTCGCCCGGCGAAATGTGGGTGTACTATAGGTACACCTCTGCCCAACCCTTTGGCAAAACAAAGCGTGACGTTATATTATGTTACATTTACAATTTACGGAGTGAGCGTCAAATAAAATCTATGCAGTATTTAATTAGATAATTGCTCCCATTATCTTGAGCCCATTTCTTATGGCCCTATTTGGCGCAGCCGTGAGGCACACAGTACTATTTTTTTTTTTTTTTTTCAGTTTTTTTTTTGTGAATTTTGTGTGCCTTAACCTGAGTCAAATAAATTTATTTTCTTTCTTTCTGTATGGATCTTTAGTCATAGTTGGAATACTCGTAAGTAGCAACTAGTCACATGTTTGTGAAACTCATCACCTATTCGTTAATAGTGCGTCAGTCCACACTACCAACGTTGCGGACTTTAATCTTATCGTGAAAATAAGAAGACAGGCCTTCAAATATTAACCATTTCTAAAATCCACTATCGCTAAATAAGCCACATAAACCACAAAAATAATCAACAAATAATTGCAGCATGCATTGTACATAATATTATGTAATTTGCATGTCTTATCGCCGACAGTGGCACCGAGACTCGCGACTATCGGCACAGACCATCGGCTCGCGTTTATGAATACAAATGTTGCCTCCAATTTAGGCTCCGTTAGACGCATATTGCAGGGTTATGTTGCTTATAACCCATTTATAACCGTATTTTGATACATAATATGGCTGTATTGGTTTGACGACTTAATGGTGCGATAACTTCGGTTTTTTCGATGGTATGGTGTGTCGTGGGCGTTATGGCAAAAAACAAATAATTAGAATTAAAAAGGAAGTGTATAGTGTGCCGCTCCGTATCGGATAGAGTGCCGTAATTTGCGGTATACTAGTAGCACTGCCTCGGCCCGGCTAAAGTGCCTGCATTGCATTGTCACTGTCACTTGTTATTTTGTTTGATTGTTGAGGTTAGCTCGCCGCCCTTTGTATTGACTGATTCAATCGTATTTGTTTTAGATAATTTATAATTTTGATAATAATAAAAAAAGAAGTCACTACATTGACTGAATTTATGAAAAATAAAGTAGCATATTAAAATGACTGAAAGTTATGTGTGTTAAGTTAGAACTGTGACCACACAACGCACGAGCCGAGCGAGCGTAGCGAGCGGTACCGCGGCAGCGACCGGTGAGTGCCAGGGTCAGTTTAGGCACTAGAGAATGTAATGGTTTGTAAATGTGGTGTTTTACAGCGACCTAACCTCATCAATCAAACAAAATAACAAGTGACAGTGACTCAGTGACAATGACAATGGATATCTGACGGCACTTTAGCCGAGCCGAGGCAGTACCACTAGTATGCCGTCAAAGGCACTTTATCTGAAAGGGATAGAGTGCCGCTAACGGCACTCTATACACTGCCAATAAAAAATGGCAGTAATTTTTTTTCGTAGAGTCTTTTCTAATAGGTAGTCGTATTGTAAAAAATCTAAAGATTTTTTGCTTTATCTAACATGAAGTTAGGTCCCAATGATTACGTCTACTCATTAACAGCTCAACCGGCAGTAAAGATGTGGTGGCAAAATAAATCAAGTAAGAGCAGTGATAGCCAAGTGGTGTCACCATAAGACTGCGAAGTCATAGGTCTCGAGTTCGAATCCAAGGCACGCACCTCTGAAAAGTCAAAGTCAAATAATTTATTTCAATTAGGCACAAAAAAAGGCACTTTTGAACGTCAAACTTTACAAAAAATAATAAAACTGATTCTAGTCGCCCATTCCAAAAGGTAGTTTTCGTATGGAGAAGAATGGGCAAGAAACTCCACCGCTACTCTTTTAAAAAAATCATTATATCTTGTATACACTTATTATATAATTTTATGTGAAGACAATGCACCTAGAATAAGATTACTATACCACGATAGGTAAAAAGAATGAAAAATTAAGGAATGACATAATTATGTGATAGATGCATGGTGCTCACATACTTACAAACATTGTAAAATTATACTATATTTCTAACATTATAATAAGTAATACTAATAATAATAAGTCAGTGTGTGAGTTCAAGTAATCACAAAAAATAAAATAAAATAAATATTTAAAAAAATAATTATACAATTAAATTAGCAACCAGTTCGATTTTGTCTAGATTCTGAATTGTCCTATGGAGCAGGACCAACATGTTTCCAAGCATTTTTATCTTGGATCTGAATCTTCGGATACATGTGCGTATTCTATAATTATCACTTGCTTCAAAAATGGCAAAGGAAAACATCGTGAGGAAACCGGCATGCCTGAGAGATATTTCTCGACGGCATGTGAAGGCCGATGGGCGGCTGTAAAACTCTGAAACCAGGTTAGTCACTTACCACTCGAAAAAAGAGAAGAATAGATCAAGTTCATAATTTTCTATTATATTCATATGATTATATGACACGTACATATCCAAACCTAGTTAAATATAGGTACACTATTAATAACACCCTATTATTTTTGCACATAAACCAACTCCAAAAGCTAATATACCATAATAATATTCAGAGAATCAATTTGAAATCCCAGCTCTCATTCCAAGGGTCGCGTCTTTATCATAGGGTTATTAATAATTTATGCTAAATTTATAATAACAATCATGCTATCATGGCGAATGGATTCATTTATGTAAATGAAGAGCTGAAGAGTTTCATGAAAACGATAAAAAATCAAATAGTTAACGTTGAATTTACTTGATAGCGTAATTTGAGCATTAGATAAGAGACTGCTTCTGCATTTTATAGATTACAATTTTTTTTAAAGTTATATTTTCATTAGGCGCTTTTAGCGATTTTTAGTAGGGGATTTCGATAAACTTATGAATTCGTGTAGTGCTGGGCTATGGAATATAGATGGCGCTAATACCAGTTTTGAGTTTTCACTTCTGTTTTTTTTAACACTACGAGGAAGTCCTTGGCTTGCATCTCACTTGATGGTAAGTGATGATCAGGCTGAAAGTGGAAGCGAGCTTCACTCGGAATCCTCAACCACAGAGGAACTAGCTATTTTACCTCTAACTGCCGAAACACAACAATGGTGTTAACATTGTTGTTATGGCGACAGACTCAGATAAGATGGTGGTAGCTAGCCAGGCGGGCTTAAAACGAGCCCTACCAACCAAACCGAGCAGAAAATTTGGCCTCCACTGGGAATCAAACCCGGGACCTCTGGGTCTGAGACAAGTGGTAGATCTGCCCGTGCCTTTTGCCGTGCCCGTTTGAAATTTCTTGCTTTAACATTAAATATACCGTATAACTAGCAATACCGTAGGTACTCATTAGTGAAAAAAAAAAAAAAAAAACGGAATTGGATCAGTAGTTCTGAAGATTAACCCCTTCACACAAACTCACAATATGTACAGCATATTATATATTCTCTTTGGTTAACTGTCATGGGGTCAGTATAGATGGAGCCAGCCTTGCTCTTCACCAATAGCACACCATGTTCCGCTACTCGAAATCCGAGAAGCGAAACTAGAGTAGCGGAACATGACGCGAGCCAGTTGAATTTAACTACTGCAGTTTCGCTGCTATGGTTTCGCAGCGGAGATGTGCTACCGGCGTGAATGACGTTTTTCTGGCGAAACCCAACGTAAAAAAAATATTCTATGATCACCTTTTATATTAAATTGACTGAAATCTATCTTTTGGGAGCATTTTTGCGAATGCACGTGAAGTCTAAATGCATCACCCAGTTTTCATGGAGTCCTGTGATTCTTCTTTTACCTCTTTTACAAGATTAAGCATATAGGTACATAGGTTTTCTGGTATGAGTAACTAAAACTAAAGAGATATCACAACTTGGAAGTATCTTAGAAAGTGGATCAGTACCTACAAGAATTTGTGTCTATAACCCCCAAGGGGCGAAGACCCATGTCTATGGGCTAATTTAGCCTATTTAGGTTAATTACAACAAGGAGACTAGCTCACCTAAAGTATACCAAGAACTGTGTAGGAGGAAAACACTTCTTCAGCTTTATACAGGGTTAAATAAAATTAGCTAGCGAAACTCGACACAAGTGATGGACAACACGACAAAATGAAAAAAAAATAACAAAAAAGAAAAGAAAATTAATTAATTTGACTCAGTTTAAGCACACAATACAATTTAAAAAAAAACAGAAAAAAAAATAACATAGAATCGTTGTTGAACTGTCAAAATGAAACGGATTGTGATTGATCGTGTGTTTCGCAATCAGGGTGCAAGTCATGCTCTACCTTTTTTTTTTTGGTTGGGAAATCATCGAATGACTTCTCCCGCTTTGGGTGGAGCGGGAGGGCGTGTCAGACTCTTACTGACGAAAACCCACCCGTGTTCCTTCTGTTGCCTGTGCAATGCCAGGGGCCACGGTATCCCTTTCGGACTTTCCCGCAACCCCGGCAGGCAATGGTCTCATCGGACCCCTTCACTCGCTGACACTCTTTGAGGCGCGCGTGGAACACAACGCGCCGTCGACCCGAGCCTGGTCCTTACCGGACGGCGAGCTACCCATTGCTCACCGTCCAAGTCATGCTCTACCTGTGTTCTCAATTTCATCGAAACACTTTCAGCCGTTAAGGCATAAAACTAGCGCATTTATGAATTCCTCGACCAACTCAAGTTCAGACAATATGGCTGTGCTAAATAATTAACCATAATCATAGAAACACACACAATACTCATATTCAAATCCACTGGGTCATGTCCCATAAAACAAGGTTATCAAACCCCATAATTAAATTTACCGACCAAGGTAAATGCATTCACAGTAAACCGGTATTATCGTAACCGGCATTACGGTAAAACACACAGCCAATGCAAACATGGTCACACATGATTTGTGGGTGTTTACAGAGAAAGCAATACGTAGGTAAAATTGTGTTTTCGAGTTTATACGACAAACTAACGAGGATCTAGGGCAGTCAACCCCACTGCAAAACAGATCATCTAAAAACTTACTTGACCTGCTAATGATGCACACTTAAAAAAAAAAAACGTCTTTTTAACTTTCTGGCCTTTTCTCACAGGTTGCAGTAACTAAGCTATAAGATACCCCGACCAAGTGGGTTAGGTTAGGTTGGAACTGAGACCAACCACGCGCGAGCCGTTATTGATCGCAGTAACTAGGTTAGGGCACCCCAACCAAAAGGGTCGGGTTAGGTTAGAACTACGACCAACCGCTACATCCATGTTGGTCGCAGTAACTTGGCTATTTAGTAATGTTGGGACCCCAAAATACGAATTATTCGAGGTTTTCAAAAAGAGGCGCAATCATTACAATTATTAGAGTGTTCAATAAAGGGAGCAAAAAATGGAATTATTTGATACCTAAAAGTCAAGCTCTTAAGACAGATGACAGTTCACCTTAACCAACGAACTTGCTATGACGAAAGAATTTAAGAAAAACCGGCCAAGTGCGAGTCGGACTCGCGCACGAAGTGTTCCATACCATTATCTATAAAAACAGCAATAAAAAAACAATTCTGTTGTATGAGAGCCCCCATTATTATTATTTTTTTCTGTTTTTAGTATTTGTTGTTATAGCGGCAACAGAAATACATGATCTATGAAAATTTCAACTGTCTAACTATCACGGTTCATGAGATACAGCCTGGTGATAGACGGACAGACAGATGGACAGTCTTAGTGATAGGGTCCCGTTTCACCCTTTGGGTACGGAACCCTAAAAAGCAGAGGAATTTGGTTATTGTCACTTATTATTTACTAAATTAAGGCAACATCTAAGAACTCTTTTTGTCGTCTTGTCTCCAACTTACTATTAAGTTACTGTGATCACCAATGCTATGCATGGTGATTGTCATGATAGCAAACGATTACAAGATGCGTAATGGCGAACGAAAGATCGCCAAACAGCAGTTAGGTACTAGGAAAACTTTAATGGAATATAAAACTAAGTGGACTGCCTCATTGGTCTAGTGTTCGCAAGCGCTACTGCTGAGCATGAGGTCTTGGGTTCGATTCCCGGGTCGGGCAATGTTATTTTTTCTATCTGGAATTTCTCAGTAGCAGCCCGGAGTCTGGATTTGTGCCCGGTTGATGGCAATAGACTCACCCCCTTTTACATGGGACTTAAAAATCAAATTCAAAATTCAAAAGTCATTTATTCAAACTAGGCTGAGAAACAGCACTTCGAACGTCAAAATTACATAAGACAGTCCCCCAAAACGCCCACCCTTCACCACTTCCTAGTGCTTTTGCTGGGAAGAAGAAGTGGCGCAACAAACTCCCCAGCAGCACAGCTGTATGTTCAGTTAGGAAAAAAAAATGATTCTATACAATCATTTATAAGATAATTTACATTACGCAAAACACATTATAAATTAATAGCCATATGACAGCTAGCACACGCCAATATACCAACCAAAAACATCGAGAACTATACTCAAGCAGAAATAAAAATTACTAAACATAACTGGCGAAATGTGGGTGTACCTACTACAGGTACACCTCTGCCCAACCATCGAGGAAACTAGGCGTGATGTTATGATGTTAAACTTAAAGCCACCAAAGAAACTGAACTTGATAAGCATTTCTAAACCGTGTTCAAAATTCACACTCAGTGTCAATATTCCACACTGACATTTCTTGAACGCGACTTAGAAATTTATGAAACTCGTCCCAATAGGAAAAACAAATTTTAAAAAAAACAAGTCTTATAACTGCTTAAATCGTTCGATGAAACAGTGTTTTGAAACTTGATGGCGTATCATAACAGTAAGTTTGAGCTTAGTAGGCGTATTGTGATAAGCTTTGCTCAACGTCTATGGACGCCTAGAGTGGAGCTTACTATTCCATTGTTTTAGCGTACTACTCTAATGGGGCCAGTGAAATAGCGGAAAAGTATTGACTTTTTAACAAATTGACTACAGACTTATATTTTCCGTATATTCAAATCATAAATGTATGTTAATCTTCTTGACAGTTGAAAATTGACGTAGGGTGTACATTTCGTTTAACAATTTCCGTAAATGTACTTTGTCGAATTTGAGCACCAAACCTTGACCTTACGCTATAGAACATGCCACATATATCACAAGCAATGAAAGGTAATTTACAATAGTTATTTATGCTTCAAGTGCGGAAATTAGGGGATTTGTATCTCGAGACGAGTCGGAAATCATCTTACGCTCGTGTATCATACAACGTTTTACTATGCATTGTGCGAGAAAATTAAAAAAACTAGCGAGCCTTACTAGTCTCGCATATGATTTGTAGCATCTGACATATATAAACGATTTATACATGACTTTGACTTTTAGACTTTGACTTTTTGACTTAGACTGACTTTGACATTGACTTTGACTGACATTGACTTTTTGACTTTGACCATCGCCATCGCCATTGTCACCGTCATCGTCATCGCCATCGTCATCATCATAATCTACTTACTTTAAATAACTTTTCTCACATAATAAAAACTCTGCGACGGGCTGACGATAGAAATGAAAATAAAAGTAAAAAGTTTATTCGGTTTATATGTATGTATGTATCTATGTATTAATAGGTATTCATTTTAAAGTTATCTGCCACTTATGTTGCACCTGCTAAGTTTTGTCTCTGCACCACCCTTTTTTCTTTTTTTTTTTTTTTCGTTGGGTAATCATCAAATGACTTCTCCCGCTCTGGGTGGAGCGGGAGGGCGTGTCAGACTCTTACTGACTAAAACCCACCCGTGTTCCTTCTATTGCCTGTGCAAATCGGACCCCTTCACTTGCTGACATTTCTTTGAGGCACGCATGGAACACAACGCGCCGTCGACCTGGGCCTGTTCCTTACCGGACGGCGAGCTACCCATTGCTCACCGTCCGCAAGCCCGCGACTACGGTGGCCAGGAATCGATCTATTCCCGACGTCCAGGGCATCTCCTCCTGCGGTGGCTAGGGGCGTGAGAGCGTGAACTTTGCCTCCCCCTCACGCGTTCTGTCTCCTCCTTCGCGAGCATTACTGCTTCGCAGAAGGAGGTGACGGCCTCCCATGCCCTCTCGCTCCGTACCATGGCCTGGACCAGGGCCGAACGCGAGAGATCCCCGCCACCGATCGCCTCCACGAGGACACGGCGGTGCTCTGCCCAAGCTGGGCTGACCTCCACCGTATGCTCCACCGTTTCCTCCCGCCCGATACGAAACAGGAACCTCCCGAAACAACCGTGTCCGGTGAGGACCTGCGTCAGGCGGAAGGTGAGGACGCCGTGGCGCCTCTCTAGCCGCAATAGTGGCGTGCCCAGCACTGAGTTGCGACAGTCGCACAAAGTACACGTACCAATTAAGTTAAATAAAGAAAATTGTGACATAACCACAATCTCATAACATTTCTTCAAGGATGGAAAGAAAATTGAACAAAAACCTTCGATAAAGTTTTATAGAATAGAAAAGTATCAATAGGACCTTGAAAAATGGACTCGCAATCTCAACGCGATTCCCCTCAGCCTTGAAACAGGAAACGTTTGAACAAACTCGATTTCTTTTTGAAAATTCCATTCTTGGTTTAGTTACAAAGTAGGATTGCAGTCGTTGGAAAAATGTTGTGATACTTTTTAAGAAAATGTAGCTTTAATAATGTATGTTGAATCATTCAGAAAAAAAAACTGGAATAAAAACTAGATACTATAGCGCAAAACATTGTAGAACTCTACTAGGTATTTCTTTTTTAAAGCTTTACTAATGTCTTCATAAGTGCTTTTTCTACTGACAATCTACTGACAATCTCTGACAATCACCAATGCTATGCATGGTGATTGTCATGATAGCAAACGATTACAAGATGCGTAATGGCGAACGAAAGATCGCCAAACAGCAGTTAGGTACTAGGAAAACTTTAATGGAATATAAAACTAAGTGGACTGCCTCATTGGTCTAGTGTTCGCAAGCGCTACTGCTGAGCATGAGGTCTTGGGTTCGATTCCCGGGTCGGGCAATGTTATTTTTTCTATCTGGAATTTCTCAGTAGCAGCCCGGAGTCTGGATTTGTGCCCGGTTGATGGCAATAGACTCACCCCCTTTTACATGGGACTTAAAAATCAAATTCAAAATTCAAAAGTCATTTATTCAAACTAGGCTGAGAAACAGCACTTCGAACGTCAAAATTACATAAGACAGTCCCCCAAAACGCCCACCCTTCACCACTTCCTAGTGCTTTTGCTGGGAAGAAGAAGTGGCGCAACAAACTCCCCAGCAGCACAGCTGTATGTTCAGTTAGGAAAAAAAAATGATTCTATACAATCATTTATAAGATAATTTACATTACGCAAAACACATTATAAATTAATAGCCATATGACAGCTAGCACACGCCAATATACCAACCAAAAACATCGAGAACTATACTCAAGCAGAAATAAAAATTACTAAACATAACTGGCGAAATGTGGGTGTACCTACTACAGGTACACCTCTGCCCAACCATCGAGGAAACTAGGCGTGATGTTATGATGTTAAACTTAAAGCCACCAAAGAAACTGAACTTGATAAGCATTTCTAAACCGTGTTCAAAATTCACACTCAGTGTCAATATTCCACACTGACATTTCTTGAACGCGACTTAGAAATTTATGAAACTCGTCCCAATAGGAAAAACAAATTTTAAAAAAAAACAAGTCTTATAACTGCTTAAATCGTTCGATGAAACAGTGTTTTGAAACTTGATGGCGTATCATAACAGTAAGTTTGAGCTTAGTAGGCGTATTGTGATAAGCTTTGCTCAACGTCTATGGACGCCTAGAGTGGAGCTTACTATTCCATTGTTTTAGCGTACTACTCTAATGGGGCCAGTGAAATAGCGGAAAAGTATTGACTTTTTAACAAATTGACTACAGACTTATATTTTCCGTATATTCAAATCATAAATGTATGTTAATCTTCTTGACAGTTGAAAATTGACGTAGGGTGTACATTTCGTTTAACAATTTCCGTAAATGTACTTTGTCGAATTTGAGCACCAAACCTTGACCTTACGCTATAGAACATGCCACATATATCACAAGCAATGAAAGGTAATTTACAATAGTTATTTATGCTTCAAGTGCGGAAATTAGGGGATTTGTATCTCGAGACGAGTCGGAAATCATCTTACGCTCGTGTATCATACAACGTTTTACTATGCATTGTGCGAGAAAATTAAAAAAACTAGCGAGCCTTACTAGTCTCGCATATGATTTGTAGCATCTGACATATATAAACGATTTATACATGACTTTGACTTTTAGACTTTGACTTTTTGACTTAGACTGACTTTGACATTGACTTTGACTGACTTTGACTTTTTGACTTTGACCATCGCCATCGCCATTGTCACCGTCATCGTCATCGCCATCGTCATCATCATAATCTACTTACTTTAAATAACTTTTCTCACATAATAAAAACTCTGCGACGGGCTGACGATAGAAATGAAAATAAAAGTAAAAAGTTTATTCGGTTTATATGTATGTATGTATCTATGTATTAATAGGTATTCATTTTAAAGTTATCTGCCACTTATGTTGCACCTGCTAAGTTTTGTCTCTGCACCACCCTTTTTTTTTTTTTTTTTTTCGTTGGGTAATCATCAAATGACTTCTCCCGCTCTGGGTGGAGCGGGAGGGCGTGTCAGACTCTTACTGACTAAAACCCACCCGTGTTCCTTCTATTGCCTGTGCAAATCGGACCCCTTCACTTGCTGACATTTCTTTGAGGCACGCATGGAACACAACGCGCCGTCGACCTGGGCCTGTTCCTTACCGGACGGCGAGCTACCCATTGCTCACCGTCCGCAAGCCCGCGACTACGGTGGCCAGGAATCGGCAATCTATTCCCGACGTCCAGGGCATCTCCTCCTGCGGTGGCTAGGGGCGTGAGAGCGTGAACTTTGCCTCCCCCTCACGCGTTCTGTCTCCTCCTTCGCGAGCATTACTGCTTCGCAGAAGGAGGTGACGGCCTCCCATGCCCTCTCGCTCCGTACCATGGCCTGGACCAGGGCCGAACGCGAGAGATCCCCGCCACCGATCGCCTCCACGAGGACACGGCGGTGCTCTGCCCAAGCTGGGCTGACCTCCACCGTATGCTCCACCGTTTCCTCCCGCCCGATACGAAACAGGAACCTCCCGAAACAACCGTGTCCGGTGAGGACCTGCGTCAGGCGGAAGGTGAGGACGCCGTGGCGCCTCTCTAGCCGCAATAGTGGCGTGCCCAGCACTGAGTTGCGACAGTCGCACAAAGTACACGTACCAATTAAGTTAAATAAAGAAAATTGTGACATAACCACAATCTCATAACATTTCTTCAAGGATGGAAAGAAAATTGAACCAAAACCTTCGATAAAGTTTTATAGAATAGAAAAGTATCAATAGGACCTTGAAAAATGGACTCGCAATCTCAACGCGATTCCCCTCAGCCTTGAAACAGGAAACGTTTGAACAAACTCGATTTCTTTTTGAAAATTCCATTCTTGGTTTAGTTACAAAGTAGGATTGCAGTCGTTGGAAAAATGTTGTGATACTTTTTAAGAAAATGTAGCTTTAATAATGTATGTTGAATTCATTCAGAAAAAAAAATCTGGAATAAAAACTAGATACTATAGCGCAAAACATTATAGAACTCTACTAGGTATTTCTTTTTTAAAGCTTTACTAATGTCTTCATAAGTGCTTTTTCTACTGCCTAATATTTCGAAAACGTATTGCTTCTATCCATTTTTCAAACACCCATATTAATTGGCTATATTTTTACATAATCCCCAATTACAATTCCAAGGGTACACAATAAAATTAACGGTGTTATTATTTTCAATCCGTGGTTTTAATGGCTACACAGTCGAAGCTCATGAAACCCACGCAAGCTCAAATCGAGTGGGCGTCCATTTTGTCGCATTTCCTTTGTAACAAGTAACTTAAATGTCAGTAAGTGCCTTATTTATTTTACGTCTTAGCATTTGTTTAAATAAAACTGTTTTTTTTTTGTATTAAAAAAAAGTTCTAGAATACGTATTTTCGCCTCCAGAAAAAGGCGAAAATACAGTTCTTAGAAGAACGGTAGCCCCACACAGCGTCTGCAATTTTCGATAAATGACGTCACTGAAACGTTATATATGAAGGTAGGTGGTGTGTTTTCCTACAGAGCGTTTTTTTCCATCATTTTCATGACAGCCGTCACTATGGCCGTAATGTGGTGGCCACCGTCTTCTAGGAAACCGTAGCTTTAGTGACAAACAGTAACGGCACTAATGGTTTGCGGTCTGCGGCCGACCGCAGCGACAGACGGCAAAGTCGCCATCTACGGAAGCGTTTTCAAGAATTATATAGAAACGAGTCATGTCGCTGCGGTCTGTCGTTGCGATTGGTTATAGGATTAAGCGACAATGCTGCTTGCAGTTAGCGGTTAGCGGTTGCCTTCGGAAAAGCACCTCAATAAACACTGCTTGCGTCGATCAACTGGAAGTAAGTTCGACGGCTGAACATGTGGTCCTGGGTTCGAGCCGAAAGTTAGGCAAAAGTTTTTGGATTTTTTCAAGAAGAATTTTCTCAGTTAGTCCGATGTGCCCGGTAAAATAACTATACTGTTTGCGGTGTAGCATGGTGCGGGTGACAGGTCACAGAAAGGGTAAAATATATTATAATTTACTTGTTTCTACTGATTCTGTATTTTACTATGATCCGTTCCTACATACAGATTGTGTACATAATACGGACTCAGTAATAACTGTAGTAAGTTAAATAAATTTACCCTTTCTGTCGCCTGTCACCCGCACCATGCTACACCGCAAACAGTATAAGCTAAATGTAGTTGGTGCTAAAATACCTTTGTTAATTCATTCGGCAGATACAGCCATGAATTCATTTGTTTGTTTTATCTAAAAAAAAAATATAGAATCCCAATTTTCCGGTATTTTATTCAAGAGGATCACAGTTTGTGCATGGAAATGGAAAATATCAACTTTCCCGATGTTTTTGGTAGTAGATTTATATTTTATCTATACGCTGTTGTCGTAAAAGGACTCCTAATATAGAAATTGGGCTTTTATTTCGGTTATAAAGGATTGACTTCGTGTATATTTAAACCTGACCTTTTTGTCCCAGTGGCAAGGGTGAAGCCTAAATAAAGATTCGCATGTTTTGATTATTGTATCAAACAGCTTTTTTATCACACAAATCAAATCTGCCTAGCCTTTCCCCAACTATGTTGGGGTCGGTTTCCAGTCTAACCGGATGCAGCTGAATACCAGTATTTTACATGGAGCGACTGCCTATCTGACCTCCACAACCCAGTTACTGAGTAATACGATTTATGTTTTTTGGCTTCCGCCTACCAGACAAAGATCTACGAATGACAGCCGGGACCTTACCGTGATCATACACTACACTCCAAATTATTCTAGGGCTAGTATAATATGACGGATAGTATATCTATATACATACTAAGTGCAAATTTCACCAATCCACTTTACACTTTTTATTTGTATTCTTTTTATTTTATTTCTTTTTTACTTGTGTGCCTTTTAGTCTCTGCTAAATAAATATATTGTCTTTCTTTCTTTTCCTTCTTTTCTTTCTTTTCTTTCTTTTCTTTTAAACTGAACGCGATCACCACATCCAAACGGAGACACAGCTCTTAAATGTAGTTTATGTGCCGATGGCGTTCAGTTTTATTGGTGTAATTACCCCTCAGTAATTTCAATAGGTATTATAAATATAAAGGTGTTTGTAAATTTGTGAGTTTGTTCCTCCATCGTCGGATTTAAAACAACTAGTCCATAGACTATGGGATCGTTTTTACCTGTAATAGTAGTTTTCTTACGATTCAAGTGAAATCACGGGCAGCAGCTAGTTGTGCAATAGGCCGCACGTCCGTGGGAGTAAAACCAGTGGTAGGTACATGCTGGCCTTGCATTCTTTTAAAACTCCGTACTATGCTAGACATAGCTCGAGGAAATGAAATTATTTATATTCTGTTAATAGGTTATTAGAATCACTTTAAAAAGTAATACGAAAAAAAATCTAGATGGATTCGAAATTTCCTATCTGACTATCCTTGAGGAGAAGAACCGGCGATATAAATTCACGGTCAAAGTCTCTTTTAAACACCAGATTTTATCTTAGTCGGCCATATGAGGACCATGCAGATTAGTGTCTGAAATGTCTTTTGAGGAAAGAACCACACAGATTTGAGTGGATCTGTGTCCAGTCAGTGCAAGCATTCGTCAGCAATCGTGTAGCTCAACTGAGAACTTAAGAAGCTCAATAAGGTCAAATTGTTACCAATGACACAGTATAAATAAGTAACAGCATTACGTCTTCATAGAAAATGGCCGAAACGACGCGCTTCGAAATCTCAGTGTACGGACGCGGAAGGCTTATCTACAGAGCGACCGTAGGTAATTATTTCAAGGTCACTGCCTAGACGTAATACTGTTACTTTATTGTACTGTGTCAACGACGTGCCGTCTATTGTACCATAAAAAACCAGTTTACTGCTTTTCTCTTTATATTTAACTCTCAAACAAAAATGACTAAAGTAATTACTTGTTTTAATTACTCTAAAACACATTATAATATCGACAAAACTATTAAAAACACGTCTTTATTTGCCGCAGTATAACAAAAATACTATTTGTAAATAAGACTGAATAGAAGATATTATGTTAACTACCAAAGAAAATATTAAAAGGAAGCCAGCACTGTAACATTTCCCTGAAGTAGATATTTCTTTAAAAACACGTAAATATCTACTGAACGTGTTCGCCATTTACTCGTAAGTTATTTTCGGATACGCTAAATCACCGACAATTTATAGCATACTAGCAGACCCGACAGACGTCCTGAGAAAAATTCAATGTTTAGAAAGAAATATTTTCAGTTTTTTCGCGAAATTTCCAATTTTTTCGTTTTCCGTTCCAATCTTTTAATTTCTTCTTTCCGTGTGGTACATAGCGATCGCTATACGACCGAATTCGGTTGCAAAGTCGTAATGGCGTCCCTAGACGCGCGTGACGTGCTTCGCAGGCAGGATTTTTTCGTGCTTGTCAAGTAATTTTGAACGTGTAGGGACGCCATTAAGACTTTGCGACCGAATGCGGTCGTGTAGCAATCGGTATCTATGTCTGACTGACTGCGGAGACTGCTGCCCCTGATTCGGACTATTATGAACATATGGTCCAACGAACAGCATTTAATTTTTATTATATCGATTATAAACCATACAGGTTGAATTTCAAAATCAGAAATTCAGTTTCAATTTTATTAAAAAAAAAAACACTTTATTGTTTATTTTGTTTCCATAGTCTGGGATCATATCTCTTTAAAAAATATCCTGTATACTTAATACAGAGACTGCATATTTATACAAACAATGATATAAATACTCCAGCAGACGATATTTTCTGTAAAATAATACATAATACAAAATCGAAAAAAATAATACAAAATCGAAAAAAACCACTGACCTGCTAGCTTTGGTATTGGAGGCGTGATCGGTGCAGCCGCTGTCGTTGCCGTGTTCGGGGGATACACAGGATCGCAGCATTCCCTCTCCGGGAACTCGCTTCCCCCCACCCATGCCACCAAAAGTACCACCACTCCCACCACGGACCATATTCCACTCACCCTGAGACACCCACGAGACATCGACGAGGTTAAACCGAAATAACAACTCACTTTTGATAACACACTTGATTTTGCAAATGGCCGAATGTGAGAAACCGATTTTGGTGGCCGCGTGATTTCAGTATTCAATTTTGGAACGTGCGAAATCGGATTTAGAATTGACGCGTATGATGAACTGTATTTTTTAAATTCCGAATTTTGATTTTCGAATTGTAACTGGCATTCACTTGTTTCTCTTCCTATCTCGCTTTGTTTTTGCACTTGAATAGATGTTTCAGTCTCTTTTTCACCCCGAACCGTTTCTCTTTCATTATCATCGCAGATGTCCTTTTCTTCTGTCATCTGACACTTTTCACATTACACTTTTTAAAATGTTACATGAATATTTTTTTCTACTTAATTTTTAATGATATGTATTGATTCGTCGCCCACTTAATTCATAGGTACATAATTGACTTGAAACGCACGGAACTTCCGCAGATTTTTTTATTGTATAATTTGTAATAAATATTTGTATTTATTTAAATCTGGAAGAAAGGTAATGAACATGAAATTAAATTAATAGAAACAGAATAAAATAAAAGTACTATGATGATATTTAACTTAATAAAATATGAAAACAATATCTCTGTCACTCTCATATATTAAAAAAAAGTTACTTCAAAAAGTTCATTCTCCAGACATAGTTCCATAATGTTCTCATTCATAAACCATTCAGACAGGACCCATAATTCTTGTGCCAGAGATTATAAAAAGTTTAAACTCAGCCTGTGTGTAAGCGGCCTAAAGTTAAGAGGGCATTAAACAAATTGAATTCTTAATACGCTATTTAACTTTTGTTCGAAATCCTAACGCATATTACTTTTCTACCTACTCCGAAAACTTCTTCTATTTTCGTCGAAATTTCATTAAATGGGCCAAGATTTTTTTTTCTCATTCATTCCCTTTTGTTTCGCGTTGAGATGTGATAATTTATTTTAATTGTAATTCTTAGAAAGATTTTTGCTTTCATTTTTATTCGAAAGTCTTGGCTTTGGAGATTGTTCTTTTAATAATGTCTCGTTTTTTAGTAATAAGACGTGATTTACGAGTTGCCAAGTTTAGCTAATGAGTGGGGATTATGTATTGTACTATTTTTATTTTTTATTAGAAATTGTGATTTGGCTTTGATTATTTATATACACTAGACAGAGTGTCGCGATGCAAAAGAACTAAAACAAAGCCATCTTTGTTATTTCGGTATGTGTGACAGCTCCGTCTTAAGCTTCGTTCAGACTAGCGCGACGCGACACCGGCTATTGTTATACCGTGAAGTTTTCTTAGAAATTGTATTGTTCGAGTCGCGTCGCGCCGTCGCGTCGCGCTTGTCTGCACGAGCCTTTACACTCGCGCCACGTCATTGTGCTGTCAGTGTGCTTTTCTATTGTACGTGCAATTTAGCGGCCAACAGTTGGACGCTATTTTTGTTCGACAAGTTCTCAGCTTTTTGGTCGTTCGATTTTGTGTTTTGAATATGGCATGGCCAGAAAATTGTTGAAATTACAACAAGGAAACGATTAGTATTAAGATAGGTATCTGAGGAGATAAATTGGATTTTATGACACAATATTTTTTTTATACATTTAAAGTGATGAAAATCCACTAAATGAAAATAATGAAATACTAAAATAGGTAGTTACCTACTTTATAAAATCAGAATAAACTGAAATAGCCGTTTCAGTTGTACACATGTCTAAAATTCTTTGACAGTCCTATTCTATGTAGATTCTCTTATTAATTTAGTCGTTGAAAAGTGCGTTTGCAACGTCAATAACATTCAATTAAGTCTAATTGAAACTGAAATAATTTATTTACTGTCAATTTCAACGGCTGCAACTGAATTAACCAATTCAAGGACATTGAACGAGACACAATATGAGTTATATTGTTATAGCGCCTACGGGCGTTTATTGACTCTCAGTGTTTATTAGTAAGCATTTGACATCTTTAATTGAAATCTCGACTCGTTGTACGTATTTAAAAGTTCACATTATCTGTCAAATTGGGAATTTTAGCAGATAAGATATAATATGTTTTTTTTTTACCATTTCAAAACATTCCTAAAACCGACTGTCTCGCTGGTTGCAACCGCTATTACTGAGCATGTTGCTGTTCCTAGGTTCGGTTCCTAGGTCGGGCAATGTGATATTAGATTTTTCCATTAGGAATTTCTCAGTAGCAGCACGGTGTCTGGATTTCTGCCCCGTTGATGGCAATATGAGACTATTGAAATTCATACAAAATTACATCCCAAGATAATTTCGAGGCACCCAAACTGACGACTCTGAACTTAAAAAACTACATCAAAATTGAGTGTTAAATAAATACAACAGCAATTAATCTACAAATGCAACACAAATAAAAATCTTAAACTCTGCTTTTCCTTAATAAAATAACTAGGACCGCTCAGCTTGTTCAAGTTTTAATAAAGATTAACAAAGAAAATAACAAAGTCTTTCGATCTACCAAAGCAGGCACTTGTCATGAAAATCTACAAGCCATAGTCGGGGAGTTAGATGATTTCTTTTGAGCCTCAAGATCAACTTTATGAACAATAAAAAAAGAGATAAATGAATATAACACCATAATAGTATAATTTACGAATACAACACTAAAAACTCAGTTTTGCCTTTATAACACAAGCAGCACCAACAACAGCCGAGCGAGCTTGTTCAAATTTTAATAAAGATTAACAAAGAAAATAACAACGATTCTCGGGCTGCCAAAGCGGCACTTGTCATGAAAACGTAGTCGTCGGTCGTAAGACATAGTCGAGGAGTTAGAGGATTTCTTTTGAGCATCAAGAACAAGCTTAAAAGGATTAAAGAAAAAAATAATAATAAAGAAATATAGCACAACAATATTATAATTTCCGAATGCAACACTAAAAACGCAGTTTTTCCTTACTAACACAACCAGAACCGACAGCGCAGCTTGTTCAAAGATTAATAAAGAAAATAATAAAGTCACGGTCTGCCAAAGCGGGACTTGTCATGAAAACGTTCAAGACATAGTCGGGGAGTTAGATGCTTTCTTTTGAGCATCAAGATCAACTTTAGCAATTAGTAGGTTAAAACCATAACTGAGCGTTTGAATAGGGCTGTCAGTTTCGAAATAATAATTTGGAAGGCAGTGTCGGAAGTTTTGTTTTAAAGGGACGCTATTTCGTTGGGTAAAGATAATATGGCTAGAAAGGGGTCACCCCCTTTCTAGCGAGATAACGACTAATATAAAAGTATGGAAGAAAGGGACATGTTGCGCCAACTCTAAGTAAATTGGCATAAGGGCAGGAGAGAATGATGATTTGGTTGTTAAAACGAATTGCTTGAATACAATAATACCTATACAATGTTTAGGTCTAAGTATCTTATCGTGCCTCCCACCCCTCCGCGCCTCGGAAAGCACGTTAAGCCGTTTGCCTCGGCTGTAATTCATGGATCTTTGACAGTCGTTACAGGTCGTCAGAAGCCCGAAAATCTGACAACTAGTCAATATTCAACATTCAAAATATTTTATTACATGGGCACTTATGAAACATCAGAAGCTAGGTGCACGGTTAAAACGGTCGTTTCCTATGCAGAAGAGAAGCCAAGAATCTCCACGGTTACTCTTTTAAAAATAATTGGCTTTTGCAATATTTTCAAATAATATAAATACTTAGATAAAAATAGGTATGGGAGGACAGTGTAGGTCTTTCAACAAGTACCAGTCTTACCAAGGGGTATCGTATTACCCAGTTACTGAGTTGTGGAGGTCAGATACCTCACCACCATCATCACTCTCCTGCTCTTGTCCCAAATTTATTCGCGGTCGGCGCAACATATCTTTTTCTTCCACACTTCTCTATCAGCCGTCATCTCGGTAGTCCCCCCCTTTCTAGCCATATCATCTTTCACACAGTCCATCCTTTTCCAGTCCATCTTTTGATTCATTGGTCTTTCTCCATCTACCATAGTAAAAATGTTATGTATTTTTTTTACAATGTTAACGTTGCAACATTATTCATTTTTGTTAATATTAAAGCTGAAGAGTCTATTTTTTTTGTTTGTTCGTTCGAATGCGCTAATCTCTGGAACTGCCAGACGGATTTGAAAAAATCTTTTTTCATATGATAGCCCAATTCTTAAAAGGAAGGCTATAAAGGTTATCATCACGCTAGGGCAAGAGCCGAGGAGAAAGAGAAGTCAGAGTCAGAGAGTCAGAGAAACAGAAGTCAGAAAGAACGCTAAACGAAAAATAAAGTACTAGCGTGGGCAAGCGATGCGATGCGATGCGGTGGGTCGGAGGATCAATAAATTTCACGCGGATGAAGTCACGCAGAAGCTAGCATTAGATAAAGTAAGAGGTAACACAGGAGTGGATTAATCCTAACTATTGTTTAAATGCGAAAGTGAGTTTGTTAGTTTGTTTGTTACGCTTTCACGCTAAAACGACTGAACAGATTTGGATGAAATTTGGCACATGGGTAGACCATGACCTGGGTTAGGACATAGGATACTTTATCCCGATATTTCTACGGAATCGAGACTTGTGCGGTTAAAAACCCAGTTAGTACTAAGTAAAGTGATAAGTAACAGGAGTGGAATAATTTAAAATATTATATGGCCAGATTTTGTTTAACATAACTATTCCATTTAATTTTCTCAAAACAAGCTTTATTAATTACGAATATAATGTCAGCCCTATATTATAAAGCGAAAACGCTTAATTACTTAGAATTTCGCTTCAAAATAATTTGATTTTCACCTCGAATTGATAGATCTTAGTGAACTTAAGTGCTAAGTCGGCTGGAATATCAAAGTTTCGTCCAACAAATTATTTCTAACTTGAATTTTGTATTAATAATGTCTAAAACTGCTTTTCAGAGTTGACCGTGGGGTCAGTTAAGTACTAAATGACGTCACGGAGTTATGACCTATGCTTTCATTGAATCAGAAATTTTAATTATACCTATGCAAAATCTAAATACAGATAATAGTGCTGAAGAGTTTGTTTGTTTGTTTTTACGCGCTAATCTCTGGAACTTTCGTTCGGTTTTGTTTTTTCCATTTAATATCACTTATGAACAAAAAAAAGCCGAGCAAAAAAAAAATCTCACGGGTGAAGTCTCGGAGAGATGCAGTTACTTTATAAAATTAAAGAATAGACACGGAATTTCCTGTGCTCATTCTTATCAATACACTGGTAATTTTAATACCTTTATTAATACACTTTTTTTTTGTTGTTATGTGTTTTACTTATACATGGTCATTACATACAGTTCCTTGCTCTTGTTTCATGTTTATTATTTTATATATTTAATATAACATAACATCACGCCTGTAATCCCCGAAGGGTTAGGCTAGTTCACCCACATTTCGCCAGTTATGTTTAAGTATCCTGTGGGCGACCCTATTGTCATCAAGGACTCCGGGCTTCTACTGAGAAATTCCCGATGGAAAAACCCAATAACACTTAGCCCGACCCGGGAATTGAACCCAGGACCTCATACTCAGCAGTAGCGCTTGCGACCACTAGATCAACGAGACAGCCAATCTTTTTTATATATTTATCTATGTACTTAGGTAATCTACTTATGTATTTATTGTATAATATATAAATGGTACTGACAACCTGCAGTATTGACTCTCCTTTTACCCTTAATCCATCCAAAGGTTGTCTGTAAAATATCGCTTTTAGCGATAAGACTAACTTAAATTGCTAATTGTATGACTGTAATTTTTATGGTATACTTACATAATAAAGAGTATTCTATCTAATCTCCGTTCGCAATTTATTTGCAAAACATATAAATAAACACGTGTTTTAGGAAAAACAACTGTAATGCCTACACATAAGGTTCAGTTTGCGCTACAACTTCATATTTTTTATGACTTTTTCAACAGTACTGCACATAAAGTCGATGTTTGTTTAAGTGGAAATAACATCAATTGGTAACAAGGATTTAAATAGACCTTATCTATCTATCTATTCTCTGTCTACGATTATAATTATTTGACTAGGAAAATGTTTTTTACTCTGACTTCACTTTAACTTATGATTTATTTGCTTTCGATCACAGATATTTCAATCGCCAGGCTGTCAGGGGAATTATTTTGACGTTTTGACAGCTGTCTTCTCAATAATCTTTTAAAATTATTCTTTCTTATGACTTGCAGACTTAAATTTGACCCAAATTCATTACGATTAGCTTCTGTCCGGGACTTCGTCCACGTGATATTTCTTGTTTTAACATAAAATATATTCTATGACACTCGTCGATACTATAGCATCCCATTAGTGAAAGAATTTTCAGAATCAGATCAGTAGTTCCGAAGATTACCCCTACATACAAACTAACAAATTTTACTTCTTTATAATATTAATAATTAAATGAAAATGAATTATTACTTACTACTATTTTATTGATTTGTAATAATGTTTGGTATTTCGTAAACTGTAACTAGAAAAGTAGTAGATTTAGAAAAAAAATAATCGCTGTTAATTTATTCTGCTGGTAACATTTGTTGTATTTTTTTTACACAGTTGCAATGATAGAAGCTACCCAAAGAAAAAAATATCAAAATATTATTAAATATTTATTTAAAACAATAAGAAGTTTTCATAATTATTTACTCAATTCGTAACATTTCGTTTCAAAAAGTTAAAATATCGTTTAATAAAGATCTTATGAGCTGTTGATTTTTATGTTAGAAATTCAAACAATGTCAATTTGCCTAGCTTTTTTCTATGTTGGGGTCGGCTTCCAGTCTAACCAGATGTAGCAGAATACCAGTATTAGATATTTACCGACTGCCTATCTGACCTCCACAATTTAGTTACTGGGTGTCACGATACCCCTTGGTAAGACTGGCTGTCAGAGTTTCGGGCTTCTGACTCCTCGTTACGACTGTCAAAGATCGCCGAATGACCCTTTGAACTAATGAATGAATGAGCCTTTATTAGATTTATTATAGAGAAATTAGAGAGCTTTTATTATAGAGAATTTATTATTTAGAAATTCAAACAAAGAACCAAAGATATGAATATGTCTAGATAGACAGTCATAACTGTGAACTTGTCGAAAAAAATAGCATTAATCTGTTAGCCGCTAAATGCACACACAGTAGAAAAACACAATGACAGCGCGATGACGTGGCGCGAGTGACGGAGCTGTCACACACCAGCATAACAAACTTGGCCTGTTGTTCTTTTGCAGCGTGACACTAACTCGACATAAATAATCAATGCAATGAACATTATTACAGCTAATCTAAAACACAATAGTCACACCTCCAAAGGCAACGTAAACTGTTTACCAAACCTACCCACACTCCAGCAACCTTCATATTCAAAATCAATAAGCATAAAAGGTCTTCGCTGCTATTTTTCCCGCCGACCGGTACGCGTTGCTATAAATAAAATATGGCTGACTTCCGGTCAAGGCACGCACTGACCGAGGCAAAGGTAACCCTCCCGTGAGCCAAACGATCTCCGTAATAAATACATCGCTCAATCCTCATGATTTAAATTGTTTGCGGTATTCGTTTTTTAAAGTTTGCGGCTATTTTTTATTGAAGGGGTGTTTTGAATTTAGAATAAGGTATGTGTTTTTTTTTACCTCTATTTATTGGGTTTGGATAAAATGTTTTTTGTGTCGCGTAGGTACTCGTATAATATCAGGTACTCGTATGATGAACTTCGAAGCAATAGATACGTATGAGAAACGCAGGCATGAGGAACAGGGTGTAAAGTTCACACATCCTCTATAGAAAAGGAAGAATCCTCCGACCAGACGGGTTTCGTTGTGTGGAACTGCAACTGCCCAATGATTAATGTCGGGAAGTCATATGTATGCTGATCGCACGTTAAACTCTGCTTGCGCGACAAGGGATTTCGCGTGACGTCAGTGTGACGCGTAATTTGTATGTGGCGATGTAGATGCCATCACAAGTGGCGTACTGTAGTACCGGCTTACCCCATGGGAAAAGGCGTTAGTGTATGTGAACTTCAGCAATTTTGCTGCTAATGATAATTAAATTATGTTTAAAGCAAGCCGTGTCACAAGTCACCATCCAACAACACTATAATAAGGCCGCACTTTGGACGCGTTTTCGTACGAATATCACTCGTGCGAACACATACGAACACGCACGAACGATCCCGACCTTCCAAGTACAAACGGAGCGCGCAGACTGGCGGGGTGCGAGTTCATCGTACGTACTTATAGTTCCAACATCCGAAAACAATCCAAACTTGTTGGGACTTTTCGTGCGTTCAATGTTATATCACCGGAACACTGCCTATTTGACGGAGAAAAAGTATGTAAGTGTGCGCACTTAATTCGTACGACCACGGACGAACGTACGATACAAATACGTGACCAAAGTGCGCGCAGCCTAATACAGTAAGTAAATCGATTCCTAAACATTGACTCTGGACTAAGTCATTATAATCAACCCACCCACACATTGTCTTCAAGCCTGCAGGCAAACAATTTCTGAACGACTTTGAGAATCTAAAATTATATTTTGTTTTTGTTTCCACCTACACACTATGAGTTATCGCCTTCATTTGCCCTTTAAAATGTAAATCACACAAATTTATTACATTTTACCCTCATTTTATCACCGTTAATTCTTCGAGCATAGAGTTTCATAAAGAAAAAGAACTTATTAAACTAAATAACTTAACATAACATGACGCCTGTATTCCCCGAACGATTAGACAGTACCGTCCTATACACCCATTATGTTTAAGTCTCATGAAATAGGGGCCAGCCTAATGCTAAAACCGGGCACAAATCCAAAAATAATTTACGTATTTCAAAAAAAGAACTGTAATAAAAACTAATCATTTGAAAAGAGAACATAGAAAAACATAAGCGTCGTTCTGTCTGCTATCGATTACGCAATGCCCTTGCATCGAATCGATTGTACAAAACGATTCGATTATTCGGTACGACCGACTCCGAGACAATCGTGATATAGTGATTTATTTCGATTGGTTCCCCAGCAAAACTACATATTGGAAAAGTCTCGATACTTTTAACAGGAGACGTAAAAAGGGATAGGTTTTTTCAGGCATTCTAAGATGTATTGAGTATCGGAGTTTTCGATGTAGACCCTGTTTATTTATAAGTTTCATGGAGGATTTGTTGGGGTAAGATAAAAGTTTTATATTTTTACGTTTCGCGGTAAAAGACTGAAGTTATTTTACCTACCTTAACGTGTGTCTATTTGCCTGCATTTTACCCAATATTACTTATAACGGCAGCTCAAAGACCAGCTGCAACAATTTTCTTGATTCTTCAAGATACTGAATACTGAAGGTGTATCGGGGGGGGGGGGACCTTTCATCGGTGACACTGATATTTATCACAAAAACATTCACTTAAGATAGCACTGAGGATCTTCTGCTGGATAATTTACAGTGATTTCAATTATAAATTAACTATACACCCACACACTACACTTACACACTACACACACACAATTCATCGTGCGCTTAAACATTTTCCGATTTTGTTTTTTCATTTATTGTTGAAATTTTCCAAATTACTACAAATATTATGGTTTTATTGCTGCGGAATAACACTGAATCCTAAGTTACAGGAACTTACACCTAGTTTATCGGAGTATTTAAATATTGACATTTGTAATAACCTTTTATGTTTTTAGTCTTATGGATGTTAAAGACATTTGAAATAAAAACAATATTTATTTATTTACTAAAAGTTTGCTATCTTACACGATCAAGACACTATACAAAAATAAATTGGCTATGATTACTAATCTATGGGCGTTGTAAAATAAAAAATTCCTTTTCTTAACTAGACTCCTCGACAGCAATCACAAACCGATTTAAAAAATATAAATTCTAAAAGAACTTCCTTATTCTGAATCAGGAATACCCATCTCGATAGAGAAATCGGAACATGGTAACCATTTTTACCATTTTTACGTAATCAATGCGTGGTGGAAATCGACGGTGGCTAGCATCACTCCCTTGGGTAGTGTTCGGTTAAGATATTCATGCATTCCAGGTAAAATTTACCTGAAAAAAGTTCTAGGTATTATCGGTATGCCAACAGTATAATATAAGTCGAAAGATCGATAATCCTTCACGTTGCGTTTTTTTCGTTGATTGTGACCTTTTTGTCGGTAATAACAGGATCGTTCATAAATGATAAATGATTTTATTTCAGTAAATACGTTAGTACAAACACATTTGCAATTCAATAAATTATTTGAACACTCTAAAAATGTATTTGCACCAATTAAACGTGTTTGAAGTTGTGTTGAATAAATACAAATTATTCGCTGTAATTTTTAAATGCTTTAAATTTATTTTCACCTAACATTGCGTTGACGTTATAAATTTGAACGTGTTTGTTATTTACTTGGAAAAAATATCCACAAAAACTTATATATATATAATAACAGACATTCCGTAACAAGCAATTACAATAACGCAAAAGAAAGAAAATCATTATCATATTACACCCTCTGAAAATCGTCAAAATCATCTAAACGAGATACTAGAGAACTGAACCAGTTAACTAATAGAATGAATCGTTCAATCAAACTGGTATAATCCACTCCAAACCTGTCCAATTTATGCCAAACATCTCATGCGTATCTTTTAGGAACTATACAAATGGTACTACATTACAGAACACAAGATTACATGTTTTTTGCGACTTGACAAACCATCTGGATTTCTATATTGTCTGTTAGTTTTTAAATCTTGTAAATACGTGTGTAAATAAATATGGACTAAATTAATATTCTAATTAAGGTGTTCAGGTCTAGCTCTTAGTTTGTCACATTTTGCATACATAAATAATACACAAAATAATAAAACTCATACACACTCTTATTAATAATAAACAACTACCCAATTACACACTTCGTAGCGCGCTACGGAACAGCTACGAACTTTCGTAGACCTTTGCTACGACATTTAATGTATATCTCGATAAATTCCATCGTAAAATGTCGTAGTAAAAATAATATTTATGTTTCCCCTTTTTATGTGTACATGTTGAGGATCACCTCTAGTATTAGTAAACTAGAGGTGGGCTTGCGTAAAGGGACGGTATTAGTATAGCACTTATGTTTGAGTAGATGGGTAAATAATTTTATTGACATTCGCTAGTTATTTTTCTAGATATTGCAATGGACATTAGATTTTAATAAATGCTTTACATGGGACTTAAACGTGTCTGGCGAAATGTGGGTGTTCTACACCTCTGCCTAACCATTTGGGGAATGCAGGCGTGATGTTATATTTTATAGTAGTTTTAGTAAGTTTATTTTTATAACTAAGCTACGCATTACAAACAAATAGACAGAGTGACAGCTTATTCAAATAGTTTTTGCTTAGATGTCACCTCAAAAGTTACTTGAATAACATGAAAAGTTTTACAACATGTTTTAAAACATAATTTTTTCCATGACTATATAATACAATGCCCGAAAACCATTGGAATTAGGTTTATAAACAAAAAAAGAAACATTACATAACTTCGATAACAAGCGAAATGTGAAAACGAATATTCAAAAGATAGATTCCACTGTAAGTAATAAAGCAATAACAGATTGTATACAAATCATTAAGTTAATGACTCATTAACTCATCAAGCATAATACTAATTAACACCAAAGTACTCTTCAAGTCACGCTTGATATAAATTGGTGGGTCAAACAGAATACCTATTAATATTTATAACGGAAAGCCTTAAATTTTGTGAACCTTCAGTAAAATTTTATGATTTGCTGAGAAATATAAAAATACATTCTGTATAGTTAATATCACAAGACTCCTCATTTCTACCCCTTTTTTCTCCTAGGGGTCGTGGTGAAAAGACAAGAGTTTGATTAGCTTCTAGAAGATGAGCAGTAATGCTTTCTGGTCAAATAAAACTAATCAAACTACCTAGCCTTTTCACAACTATGTTGGGGTTGGATTCCATTCTAATCGGATGCAGCTGAATACCAGTATTTTACATGGATCTATCGCCGATCTGACCACCACAACCCAGTAACTGGGTAACACCCCTTGGTAAGACTGGTTGTCAGACTTTTGACTTTTGTCTGAGCGTGAAATATTACCTAACAGACAAATGGTATATGACACCTACTCCAAAATAGGCTTCATATGCCAACTCCAAAAAATATATGTACCTAAAATGCTGACAGCTGAAAAAATATTTAGCATTATTGTGATACTACCAAGAGCCTTGAATATTTAATTTTAAAATAAACTTTTTACATTATTTACTTCTTTATACATAATTATGTACACTCTACTTTACATTCAATACATTTTTTATTTATAAAGTTGACTACTTCAGATATTAAATCGTGCGACGAATAATAAGTTCTGCACTTCGAGAAGATGAACGATAAACAAACACCCTGTATAGAACTTGAGGCTACAGAATTAAATATTACCTCATCTTCATCATAAACTTAACAATAACAGGTTCCTACTTAATATTTTAATTCCCAATTTCCCTTCAGCTCGGTTCAGGAGCTGGCAGGATTACAGAACAATTTCCATTTTAAATTCAACTTGAAATTTTAATAAGATAGCATTCCCCCTTACGCACACTCTTGCTACTACAATAACGTTCCCGCCTTTTTTACCCGCCGTGTGTGGTTTCCCGCGCTTTCGCTAGACAGTTCTATTTTTAATTTCAAGTGTACTCGGCCCGCGCTCCATTCAGCCTTCTATTCTTTTTAAATATGCCACCTGTACGTTTCCATACCTACACAAGTAGGTCATACATTCGCTGTAGGTATAACAATCGTACGTACGATCGCATCGCATCTATTAAACTCTGCCGTTGAATGTAGTGCAACCTCCACCTCACTCCGACACAGCACTCGCACTCACAAACAACTAATAAAGTTTAAAAACCAATAAAAAAATCATAGAAGCTGTTAGAAAAGGAGAGGTGATGAAAATTACGTTTTAAAAAAATCGTAAAGCGCACGCGCGTGTGAGTGCGCGCCATCCGTGCGTACGATACGACAGACGCGGCGGTACTAACGTAGTAGACCTGGAAAGGCTTTAGCTGCCCCTACCGCTCCCCCTGCACCCGCCGGCACCCCTTTCAGCCCTCGGCCGTGGCTACTACTTCACACACAGAACATAGTATTCAACTGAATTGCTACAATCTAAAGAAAACTCTAACTGAAAGCGGAAAGATTGAATTTAGTATGAATTGGCTACGTGTCGGAAAACCGAATGCATGCCGTCCCGCGAGTCAATAGGTTGTACAATTTATATTAATCATAATCGATTTTCGACTTAATTACACTAGCTTTAAGGGCGACTTTTAATCATTAATAAGAGAGGCTACTAAAACGCGTTGTATATGTGTGCGCTGTACACAAACGTCCGAATTCGATTACGGTATAATTGTGTTACGTAATAATAGTTCTTACAGGTTTCATTATAAGGGTAGTTTTCGTGTTTCTTGACGGACTTTCAGAGTGTACTGTTTGCTTTCCACAGTTCATATTAGCTGGTACAGAGCTTAGGAAAATGACCGTTCGATTTTATGACTTATTACGTGTTCGGTAGAACATAATTTCAGTTGAGAATGTGCAACAAGAAAAATCGAAATTTAACTCCAAGGGACTGGTATTAATGCCGACGTAGATTTTGTCAAATGAGTATCATAAGGAGTGCATTTTCTTCAGAAGGAGATGCATTTTGTCCTCAAATGACATTATGAGTAGCATCACGACTCTGCCTTAGGGTACTCAGCAGTATTAAAACATCATAGTTTAAAAAAATTGGCGTGTACCACATTACATTATGTAGATTGCTCGCATGTTAGTTTTATTATTATATCATGTATTCCATATTAAAAATGTACTGTTACATGACTACACGTTATATCATAATTATATTACCATAACGAGTTTTCTGTAAACTTTTTTGTTCTAAAGCGCTTGCAGCGACAGACTTATCATTTAAAGCTGCTTTCTTAGAAACATCTTTTCTTAAGAACCTCGTGTTTGTATGAAGCAAAGGTTTCTGTCTAGGTAGGTCATCAGTGCAGTCAACCTAAGTCTGTGCTAGAAGTTTCTTTGAATTTTCTAGCTTTATAGTAGATGTAGTCTTTAGGGCCTTATCACACTGGCGATTTGCGAGCGAGTTATCACCGAGGCTAATGTTCAACGCGTTCGCTGCGTGTGCGTAGCGAGCACGCCGCGTGTGCGCAACATGTTTGCAGCGTTTGCGTAAAAAAAACTCGCTCTCGTTCTCGTCGAGAGTACACACGGCTACATTTATCAAGCTATACATTTCCAGAATAAGCTGACAGGGGCGATGGCTTCAAACAAGCCGATTCATACCGGCTTACCTTCGGAAATTCGTAACACAACCACTGTATCGTCATTGAATAATCACAATATAAGTATTTGATACACTATCAAATTAAAACATTACAAAACGCCTACATTACATTTTTTGTCTTTATGTCCCAGCAACAATTCACCGGCTTATCGTGAATTCAATTTCTAAAGAAAATAAAGTCCGTCTTGACGTCACTTCGGTCACTTGACACCGCAGTTTCTTAGCAGCTCGGTAAGCCGCTCTGTATCGATAGAATGCGCATGCGCGTCGTCAAACGAGTCGGATGTTGTCGTTGAATTTCGTGATGCTTACGGATCGGAGTTCGGACATCATAACATTCATCATTCGATTGCCAATGTGTGGTTTTTTTTTAACGTAATCGTATTAGAACCATATAATTTGTACAATTAAGTAGTTTATTTGCATTGTATTCGCTCAGTATAAATTTAATTCATTTCTAGTAGTATGTAGTTATAATTGTTGTAGGTATAGAACAGTGATTAATATAGTGTTTGTGTTTTGAGTTTAGTGAAAGAAAAGTACGTTGTAATTACGTATTTGGGGTAAGAAGATAGTTTAATAAGTTTAAATTACTTATTTAGAGTAGATGTTAAAGGCATGTAGATTATTGTGTGATTATTTGCTTTGTGAGCAAAAATGCTTTTCAAGGTTATTGAAAAATAAAACAAGTTAGGCCGTGCTCGTCCAGATATGACTATAAATTACAAACGACGCGACAGTTTTTTCAAACATTTGAATTTTTCCCTTTACAATAAATTCCCGTGTTTACTTTTCTCAGATTCTAGTAGTTTATCGAATAAACTTTTTACATTTTAATCTGAAGAATTCATCAAAATGTGCAGAATTATTATGTGTGGTAATGTGTAGAATTATTTTCACTAATTTGCATGAAGCTCTTATTAGAAATTTAGATCGAAATACATAGGAATTTAATTAAACGGTTTATTGACACCGTTATTTTGTTAGGTAAACAAGAAGTAACTAATCACGGCCACGATGAAAGTTGAAGTGACGTCTTAACAATAAATTATTAAACAAGCTAATCTCCCGCTTGGTTTACCACACTTCGCCACTGTTAGCTGATCTCGCATTGTATAGGATTTCCGTACAAATGTATAGCTTGATGTGTAGCCGTGTGTACAATATTGAGTAAACGCGGAGAACACGTCGCTTAGTCGTGGTCAGCTTGCTTCTCACCCGCGGAGAACACGTTCACAGATCGTCTTACGAAACACGGTGACAAATCGTCTTGTGATAATACTCTTAGAGATAGTATTCCAATGGCTAGGGCCTTAGAATGGCGTGCGTGATGTCGCGAGTTTGAAACCTTTCCGTAATACTATAGAACCTACTCCGTGTAATAAGTATATTAATATTAATTGAAGAAATAAATAGTAATAACCGCCTCGATGCGGGAGGCACAGAATCGGTCGAAGTGGCGGTGCATTTGTCGGGCATTAATGCTGAAATGAACCTTTTTAGCGCAGCCGTGAGGCACACACTACTGCTTTATGATTATTTTACCCCTTTATTTTGTTATTGTGTTTCACGAACTGTGTCCAAATAAATATTATTTTTTCTTTCTTTCTTTTTTGGGGGAAGCTATGTCCAGCAGTGGACGTCATTCGGCTGAAATGATGATGAGGATGAACCGCCTCGTTGGTTTGGTGGTCGCAGGTGCTATTGCTGAGCATGAAGTCCTGAAGGTTCGATTACCAAGTCAAACAAAGTGTTATTGGATTTTCCCATCAAGAGTTTGTCAGTAGCAGCCCGGGGTCTGGATGTATGCCCAGTTGATGGCAACAGGCTCGCCCCCTATTAATTGGGACTTAAACATAACTGGCCAAATGTGGGTGTACTAAAGGTACACCTCTGCCTAACCCTTCAAAGGTTACAGGCGTATAATAGTAATTTTGCAATTCTCAATAATTTCTTCTCTTTGGTTTGACATACGACCATAACACTCTGGTGAATGCTACACTGCGGTATAGTATTATTTGTGGCCTTTCCCTTTTAAAAAGCCCCCTTAAAAATAACCCTGTATAATTTCCTCCTTGATAACAAAATTACAGAGCAGTTGTGGCCCAATGGCAACGGCTGCGATTTTCAAGTTGTAGGTCGTGGGTTGGAAACCAAGCAGGCGCTCACCACTGCTCTCAAAACGGTGAAAGAAAACATCGTGAGGAAACCGGCATGTCCTAGAACCAAAAATTCAAAGACGTGACATCTACCAACCCGCACACCCCTCTCACAGAGAAAAGACCTGTGTTCCAGAACTGGGAACTATGTCGGCTGATTTTGCTTATACTTATGCAAAACAAAATTCATTCTTAAAAGTGCCCCTAAAATGTTTTTGAAATAAAAAGGCGCTGAAATAGAATTTCAAATCACATTTCGTAGTAAGTAGGGTAAACATCACTAGCCCCGTTTTGACTGATTGCCAGCAGATTCCTTATCTAATAGCTCTGACGATAGTAACGCCTCCTTTGAATCGACTTTCATGATTTGCGCAGTTTGATAAATATGCTGTTTTAGAGTTAGGTGCAGTAGGTATGTAGGGCATAAAAGGTTTTCCTAATAACTTATTTTGATGGACCACTGATGTGTGGTTCTTTCATCAAAATATCATTTCAGTCAGCTATCTGCGTGGTGTTCATATGATCTAACCAAAGTTATGTCAGGACTTTTTGAGTTTATATAATTGTTTATAATTTTACTTTATAATTCAATTTATTTTAATTTATTGTTGACATAATCTACTCATTACAATGTTTTTATGAGTTGTATTGCAATATGTGGTTAGCTAGCGACCTCGACAGTTATTTATTTTACCTCGATGATCCTAGTTTATCAATTATAACTTCTAGTTACAGCTATATGTAAGCGGGCACGCCCTTTATGCCTGGAGGCTTTATTTTCTTTATTAAATATTGTTTAAGTTTAGTTATTTTTATTTCTGCTTGAGTATAGTTCTCGATGCTTTTGGTTGGTATATAGGCGTGTACTAGCTGTCTTAAGGCTATTAATTTATAATTTTAATCATGCTTTGCGTAATGTAAAAATCTTGCATACTATTGTATAGAATCATTTTTTTTTCTAACTGAACAGACATCTGTGCTGCTGGGGAGTTTGTTGCGCCACTTCTTCTTCCCAGCAAAAGCACTATGAAGTGGTGAAGGGTGGGCGTTTTGGGGGACTGTCTTATGTATGATGTATGACTTTTGATTTTGAATTTAAAAGAGACTGTGACCTTGAGTTTGTTTCGGCCTTTCTTCTCAGAGTAGTCAGATAGGCCGATCTCATCTAGTTTTTAATGAAAATATGATTTACGTGTAAAAGTGTTTTCGTACTTACAGAAATAAAATCATTCATCATTTACTTATCGATCATTGGTTAGCAAATTAGACCAAAGAAATGATGGATGGACTGTGTTAAAGATGATATGGCTAGAAAGGGGATGACGACTAATAGAGAAGTATGGAAGAAAAAGAGATGTTGCGCAAACTCCAAGTAAATTGGGATAAAGGGCAGACGAATGATAACGTTAGCAGATCATGTTTGAGATCACTTTTTTTGTAATATTACTGGACTTAACATCACTGACAAAAAGTGGGTGTTGTTCTTAATTTTGAAAACAATAAAACTTAAACATCACCAATTACAACATAACATAACATCACGCCTTGTTTTCCCGAAGAGTTGGCAGAGGTGTACCTATAGTACACCTACATTTCGCCAGTTATGTTTAAGTCCCATGTAATAGGGGGCGAGCCTATTGCAATCAACCAGGCATAAATCCAGACTCCGGGCTGCTACTGAGAAATTCCAGATCGAAAAACCCAATCATACTTTATCCGACCGGGGAATCGAACCCAGGACCTCATGCTCAGCAGTAGCGCTTGCGAATATTAAACCAACGAAGCAGATCATCAATTCAAAAATCAATCTGCCTAGCCTTTTCCCAACTATATTGGGGTCGGCTTCCAGTCTAACCGGATGCAGCTGAATACCAGTATTTTACATGGAGCGACTGCCTATCTGACCTCCACAACCCAGTAACTGGGTAATACGATACCCCTTGGTAAGACTGGTTGTCAGACTTTCGGGCTTCTGACGACCCGTAACGACTGTCAAAGATCCACGAATGACAACCGGGACCAACGGCTTAACGTGCTTTCCGAGGCACGGAGGAGTCTCGGTATGTAAAGATGGTCACCCATCCACAGACCAACCCCGGCAAGCGTAGCTTAACCTGACGGATCGACCCGTGCGGCAGTTACTACTTAGCCACGAGCTCCTCAGCAATCATCAATTAATTGGTATAATTTTCAATTTGTTTTTATGTTATTACAAAGCAATTAATCTAACTGTTTTAGTCCCTGAAACTGGTTTCAAGTGTCAAATATTGGGTAGAGATAATTTTTTTAAAACATGAATAATTGACCCGGTGAAGGTCGCAGGAATCCGCTGGATGCGAGAAGCACAGAACTGGTTGAAGTGGTGGTGCTTGGGGAGGTCTAAATTCAGCAATGGAGGTCTTTCGGCTGAAATGATCACGATGAATGATTTAAAAAATCTAATGCCTTTCAAATAAAGAACCTCTGTTTTTTTAGTTTTTGGAAGTCGAAACTGTAAAGTTAAAACTAACTCGAAACACCTTTGAATTATCTTCAAGCAAACCTAGAATTACCAAAGTTTTAAATACTACTTACACATTTCAAACCCAGCCCTAAGAAGTTCAAACAAATCTTTTAGCTAAACTCCATTATATATTTATCATAAATAAAATGTGTCTAAGTGACCTCCAGACTAACCGAAAGCCTTTAACTTAGTCAGCGTTCGCCTTAAAATGTATTTCACGTGAATTTGTAAAGGTTTTTCAGATTTTTTTCTGGGTGGTACATTTTATTAGGTAAATTATTAAAAGATAATTTTCTTATTTGTATTTTTTATTTTGAAATCGTTCGCTTGATGGAAATAAAATATTTTGTATCAATAATGGATTTGTTCATTTTATATTTTTTTTTGTCATTTTTTACTAAAGAATTTCTATCATCATCTTATTTATTTAATAGAAATCTGTCTTCTTCAGTGTCATAAAATATTTTTGTATTGTCAAAGTAATTTCTGCCTCAGACAAATAATTAAATACTCGTTATTATTTTCGACTGCGTCGTTGATCTAGTGGTCGAAGCGCTACTGCTGAGCTTGAGGTCCTGGGTTCGATTCCCAGGTCGGGCAAAGTTTTATTGGGTTTTTTCATTAGAAATTCCTTAGTAGCAGCCCGGAATCTGGATATGTGCTCGGTTGATGGCAATAGGCTCGCCACCTTTTACATGGGACTTAAACATAACTGTCGAAATGTGGATGTACTATAGTTGCACCTCTGCCTAACCCTTCGGGGATTACAGGCGTGATGATATGTTATGTTATTTTATTATTTTCTTATATATTTAAGCATAAATATGATCAATATTTTGAAAAACCAACGCACTACTTCTGTCTTGAAAACAGGTTCTGTAGATTAGGAGTTAAAACGTGCCAAACGAACAGACAGACACACCTTCTGTATTTATCTCAATATCTGCTACGCAAGAGCTACGCTGTCGTAGCAGGCGTAGCGTTGTCAGCTACGGCGTAGTACCCGCGTAGCCCCTTTATATGATGCCGTACATTCAATTCATACCTACCTACTGGACTTAATGTAATACTCGGTAGGCATTAGGCCGCAATTCAAAGCTGACTAGGCCGCAAGACAAGTATCTCTGTGACGATGACTTAAGGTGTTATATAGCCTTAATGTTAAGTATGGAAACCAACCAACAGAGTTAAAAGGACATTTTTGTAAATAATGAATGACACAGAAACAAACCTGCATACCTGACAATTTCAGTAGTAAAAGGGAGTAATTCACCCTACTAACTAGACCAAAACTCAAACTCAAAGCATTTATTTCAATTAAACCATTTACAGGCAGTTTTGAACTGTCAAGAATTCGGTCAGTCAGAAATATGAAGCAAGTTGCCCATTCCAAAGCGTAGTAGGTACCTATGGAGAAGAACGGGCAAAGAAACTCCACGGACACTCTATAAAAAAAAAAAAAAAAATCTTACAAAATATTGTTTACATCATTAATTTTGAATTATGCATGTGAAAACAATGTAGAAAGACGTGTACATACGTAAAAGCGTCCGTAATAATAAGAAAAAAATAAAGAAACATTCAAAAACTTAAAATAAGCTGCCATAGCTAAGAGACGACCAGTCCCTACTGACGGCACCCGTTCACGAACATGGATCAGCACCATTCAGCTCAACCATTTTGAAGTAAGCCGAAGTTTTCCGAAAGACATAGTAAGAGTCTTAAAAAACCTTTGTAAAAAATACTATACATATATAGGTACATAACATCACGCCTGTATTCCCAGAAGGGTTAAGCAGAGGTGTAACTATAGTACTCTCACATCTTGCCAGTTATGTTTGATAACCAAGAAACAGCGACTGAGCCAAAAAAAAACATGAAAAGCTTTTCGAAAGAAAAGGTGTAAAGGGAGAAATTCCATTAAAGTCCTTGTCTAGTGGCTAGACCAATGAACTCACAAGAGTCACGGAAAGCCTTAATATTCCTCTAATAACTGGATAAAAATCAGTTCAAATAGAAAACCAACTTAACCAAACCACTGCAAAAACCACATGAGTTTTGAATCTCAGTCTTAACTTCTTCGCCTACTTATAGCACCTTTTTTATTGCCAAAGCAATTAAAACTTTAACACACATGCAATAAGATTGAAATTCAAGATAAATCAAAGCATGAAGTATATTTAAACTATGACCCAGACGGGTTGGCCTGATTCGAACACGAACTTATATAGAACAGATACTATGGTATTGTTCGTTGAAGGAAACCATACATTACCTATATATAGTTATACCAAGAGGTTGGTCTCATCTAATCCCTTCAGTGCCAGCGCAAACTGTGCGTCTTATCACTGCAACTAGATGCAGAGATCTCGTTTGCTACTGCGACTAGTTGTTATGATAGACGTCGTGAAGAAAGCGTTCATTTCCTTTAAGTGTTTGAGAGACGGTCGTGTTGTTCATCTTGTGAGTAAATATGGAACCTCTAGTTGCACTTGGATTGGTGCTTATCATGCAAAGACTGACACTGACCTGTCACATGCAACTGTTGTCGGGCATGCATCGTGCGTCTAGCTACAAGTTTTGAGAGCATGCAACTCTACTAGCCAGTCGTTGTGACTCTGCAACTCGACGCCAAGTGTGTCTGTCGTTGCGTCTAGTCGCCGTGCTGTCGCATAGTGTGTGCCATTTCTAAGGAGGGCCGTTTAGAGAGCTGTTTCGGTATACATTCACGACAGTAAATCAAAGTAACGCAAAATTTTAAAGCGTTTATCTCGAGAAATAAAAACTGCTACTTTGAGAAAAGCTGCGATAACACTATGTTACGAACACACCATAAAATATATATCAACTAGCTTTTGCCCGCGGCTTCGCCCGCGTGGATGTCGAAAAATATCCGACGGGAACGTACAATCGGGATTAAAAAATAACCTATAGGTTAATCCAGGTTATAAACTATCTGTGTGCCAAATATCATCTAAATCCGCTCATCCGTGTTTGTGCAAGCCGGAACATACATACAAACAAACAGACCAAAAATTCTAAAAACTATATATTCAACATCAGACTCGAATATTCAATGTAATATTTGACTTCGTTACTATTTTATTTTAAGTCGTCTGCGTAGAGTATAAATTATTTTTTTCTAGATAATTATGAATTAGGTATTATAACAATAACAATAGACCTTTCTTCATGGCTAATTGTCCTCTACTACGTGTGATATTTGAGGAATACTGTAAAGAAATACCTGCTGTAAAGGACCGGTATCTACCTAAATCCTTCACAGTATTTCTCTATATACGATGTTTTTCACTAATTCGGAAGCGGGCACTAAAACAACCAGGCTAGTTGGAGAGCTAACACGTGAGCAAGCCACATAAAATTGGCCGTGGGAGAAACAGTCGCAAATCAACTCCAGCAAATTTTAGAGTTTGTCCCTGTGACTTATTAATAGTCATCGCGAAACAAACCTTGACTGGGAACTGCAATCTTTTAAATTCAAACGGAAGGTCATTTGGTATCAATGGTATACGCGGCACGAATACTGTTTCTCCTCTGGCAGATCCAGTTAGTATTTTCGCCTCAATAACATTGCGGCGGAGAGCTGTTACTTGGAGTCTAGTTCCATTGCACAATTTTGGAGGATGTAAATTTCGGAGTAACATGACAGGAGCACCTACACGCAACATAAGTCTGTGACACGGAAGACCCGGCGGATTAAGAGAGTTTAAAAATTCTACCGGATAATTAACCGACTCGTCCATATCGACCATGGTGTCAACAGAATTGTAAATCATTTCTTCGCCTTCGAATGTATTTATCAACATTTCGTTGATCGCAGCGGCTTGGTCGTTTTTGGGAGTCAAAATGGCTCTCTCGCATAACCACTCCATCGGTTTGCCTTTAATATTTTTAATATCAGGATAAATTTTATCTACAAGTCCCTCAACTGTTGATACCACAGTACATAATTCGTATGGTATTTGTATCAACCCATCTATTTGTGGAAAGTTTCCGTTTCCGATTTGAAGAAGAAGATCTGCAAATCTGCCGGCAGAAACTTCACCTCTGAGATGTACTCTCATGTTTCGAGTAAGTTTTAGAACTTTAATTGAAGGCCATAAGAAAGATCTTTTGATGCATGCTTTGATCTCATCTGCGCGCGTACCTTTAGGCACTACCGGTAAAGTCTGTCGAAAATCTCCTGCCAGCAACACCGTCATACCACCCATTATGTTTTTATTATTTCGTATGTCCTGCAAACTCCTATTCAAGGCTTCAACTCCTCTTTTGTGCGCCATCGTTATTTCATCCCATACTATTAGTTTAGTATTTTTAAGCACTTCGGCAAGATTGCTTTGCTTTGGTATATTGCATAAGGGTGTCTCTACATTTGTAAGATTTAGAGGTCGTTTTAAGGCAGCGTGTGCAGTTCTACCTCCTTCTAATAATGTAGCAGCAATCCCAGACGACGCTACAGCTAAAGCTATGTCTCGAGTGCTTCTTACTTTTGCCAAGAGCAAGTTTAAAAGATAAGTCTTACCTGTGCCACCAGGGGCGTCCAGAAAGAAAATTTTTCCTTCACTTACTTCTACACTTGTCATGACTTGGTTATATACAGACGTTTGCTCGGCAGTCAACGATGGCGTATTATTATTTACAAAACTTTCCAAAGCTACTGTATCAAAATTAGTTTCTCTCATATACTCCCTATTACCGGCAACTTGTGGCTTGGTTGGTTTTGGCAAACCGTACATATCTATCGATTTTCCACCTAATGTTAACACTGCTTCTTCAATATCAGATAGACATTCATTTAAAAAAATTTCTTTGAAATTCTCTACATTGTCTCCGATCTCTTTTTGCAGCCTGTGCTTAAAATCTTCAGACAAATAGTCTTTGAAGTCTTCCCAAAGAGCTATTGGGTCTGATATTTGACAAAAGACTAACATAATTGTGAACAGTTCTCGCATTTTTGCTGCTGACTGACAAAGCGCGGCCTCCTCCAACGTCGCATGCCAGTGTAGGTCATCTTCAAGCAAACCTAACATTTTGCAAGCAGCTTGGAAAGTAGGCTGCAACACACCATTCACAGTTTTTAGTGCTTCAAATGAAGTTGGGCCCCGCACTTCATGTAGCAGTAAACGCAGATGATAGCACTCCGTATTGTTGGGGTGAACAGTATAGACTCTACCTAAGGCGTGTTCCTTCATCACACCAGGCCAACCATCAACTGTTACTCCTCTTTTTCGTCTTACAAAATTACTCTTATTCCATATGTAATATGCGGGTACCTCAGAGTAAAGTAGAATTTTAGCAAAGTTATCTGATTGACATAGTTCGAAAAAAGCTAAAAGCGTCGTTTTTGGTGGATTAGATATTTTGTCAGCGAGATTATTTGAGTTGAAGTAAACTCTCTGACCGTTTTCCAAATGAATTGCTAAATTAACAACTGTGGGGAAACGCTCATGTATGGAAAACCCAAGAATTCGCCACACTGCTTCTGAGCTACTTATGTACCTTCCGCACTCATAAATCTTCACCTCATCTTTTTCATTTTCTAGTGCAAATGTAGCCTGGTCCGATCCTTTATTAACATACTTGCATACATATTTTATTGATTTCACAGAGTTGCAATACTCAACGTTTATATGTGCGTTAAAAGTTTTTAATAGTACAGGGTTAAAAGGAACTACCCAACGGTTATCTAGATCCACACCATGAATATTAACGGTAAAACCGCCTTCGCTAGGGGATCGTCTCCGATACTGTGGATAGCCATCATCACCTGTTTGTGTTTCCCTCAATAGAGGTCGGGGATATCTTTTAGTGCAGCTCTTGTTCTTCATACAAGGAGATTTATGATTAAAGCTTCCACAAGGGCCATGAATCATGTTCGACTTTACTATTTCGTAAAGTTTTTGGTCAAGTGCAGGGTCAGGTATTTCAGCGCAGATTACTTTGTCGATAGAGTCTGGCTTTATGCTACTTTTCAGCCATAGAAGAATGTGGACATGTGGAAGACCACGTTTTTGCCACTCAACCGAATACATGTAGCAACGAATTTCTCCAAATATTTGTCCTTTAATCAATAAATTAATCAGTTTTTTAACTTTTATATGAAACACTCGAGCAATTATATCGTGACGATCACAAGACTTTTGTCCAGGAAGTAAAACTTTGGTAATGTCGTCCCAGCGAGGGTTGCATGTAAACGTCACAAAGAGATCAGGGCGACCGTAGTTGCGTACATATGTCATCGCATCCTGGGTACGCTCGTGCATGTACCTCGGACCACCAGTGAAAGAGGACGGTAGTACTACCATTTGCCCCAATTGATTGGCATCAGCATCTTGTCGTCTAACTGCATCCTTAAGATGTACGTAATTATATGCACGTAACTTTGCCTGATTATGTCGTATATAATTGAGTCTCTCAGTTTCTATTTTAGCGTATTGATCTACTAAATACTGACTAAAAAGAGCGATAAAACGCGGGAGAATGTTATCTTCACCGTCTCTTATCATTATACGGAAGGAATAGAAACTGGCTGCCGAAACCATTTTTTTTAGAGGCAATTTAGTTTTGGGATCATGTTGAGGCAAGTTGACAGAATAACCATCATCGCCATAGCAAAATATTATGGGATATTGCAAGGCATCGTATGACCGATGCAGTTCACTTATCCGACGTAAAGAAGTACTACGGCTTTCCAATATAATGTCCCGTTTCTCAAATTGCTGATCAACCATCACCAAAGCAACTTCGTTGGTCGTTGGGGCGTTAAAACGTCCTCTATGACCTTCAAGTGGTTTCTTGTCGGCATGAATGACTACTTTAAACGATTCACAGGTGGGGGGAATTTTATCAATGGTGCTTTTGAGGTCTTTAATGTAAGGGTTAACATCATGAAGCATTTTTTGTAACTGTTTAACCAAACTTGGTTTCAATCCTTGATAATTTGAGCACCTTAGACTTACTTCTCTATCGTCTTCTCCAACGAAATAAATCTGCAAGAATTTAGCTTTCTCACCTGGTTCCGGTAAAATGCTTCCAACCAAATGATAGACCTGACCCTGTACTTTAAATGTTGGCATAAAGCCATCCTCCACCACCTGTTTTGCACCAAAAGATGTCATCTGGAAACAATTGTTGTATTTACGAATATTACTCATAAAATGCTTATGGTCAGGGTGCAGATCCATTACCAAACTGTATAGAGGATCAGGAAGACTATGTAATGCTTCGAGTTGCACCTTTCCACTGCCACAACACATTCCAAGAGTCTCGTCCTTCCATTTGAGTGCATTGCAACACTGACACTTATTATTCATATTGCCTATACTCACCATAGAATCGTTGTCGTAAGCCATTCCTGGATTGTAAGACATACCTGAAAGGTACTTTGAAATCCAGGGACTTGCAGTTGCCTTCGTGTTGTATTGTGACTGAGCCGCTCTATGTACTTCAGGATGTGCCTGCTGGTAATTAGCAGCAGCTCACCTGTGCACTTCAGGATGTGCCTGCTGATAATTAGCAGCATCTTGCCTATGCACTTCTGAGTTTTTTTTATATATTTGGATGCCGCTTTCCGATAAGGTGTACGGTTACTTTTTGAATAATTTTTTTGGGCCTGTTTTAGTTGATTTTTTCTCGTTGCTGCTGTATATCTAGCTCTACGCTTCTTATTTTTCTTTTGAGGTATCGAGCAAGTCGACTGATAAATATATACATCAACTGGCTGTTTGGAAGCAAAGTCGGTAGAAAGATCTGAATCAGTTGATGACACAGATATTTTATCGACTACTTCAACACGTCTGGAAGTAATTTTCTTAGCCTTTACAGAGATTGGATTGAGTTTAGAATTTATTTCAACTTCAGAAAATTGTTCCTCATCTGAAACATAAGCTTCAAAATGGCCACCAGATAGATCGCCTGAAAAGCGAAGGCGCTTAACTGGACAACCTTCAGCACCAACCTTTACATATAACTTGCAATTGCGGTAAACCTCAAAAATAAAATTATATATTCTGCCTGCTGCTGTCAACTCGCATAATGTGCCGTAAGTTGAAGACAGAATCATATCAGCATAGTATTCGTCTGATGTAGTGTAGTTATCACCACATCCATTTTCAGAAAGACCAGAAAACTCATCCCAGTTTTGCTTTACGTGATCAACAATTTGTTCACGTATTTCGAATGCCATTTCTTCATTTCCGTGTATCAAAAAAGAAAGAGACCTAAAAAGGCAAGCTCCGTCCCCTATGATCGGTACGACAAACTTTAGTACCATCTGCCCATCAATATTTATAATTTCAACAACCATATTTACAACCAATTTCCTTAGTCTTAAATAAAGTAAAAAAATAAATTAAAATCTAAAAATAATATTCTTCAAATTTAAAATTTAGAAACAAAGACTAAAAAAATAAACTAATGAAAAAAATCTAAAAATAATATCCTTCAAATTTAAAATCTATAAACAAAGACTATTCAATATTACACCTCCCTAAAAAAAAACTATCCTATTAATAAAATATTATAATTGATACAAAAAGCAGATCTTGATAATTAGTAAATAAATTGCTACCACTTTCTCTGATAAGATTACTTAACCGGATGAAAATCGTACCGTAGGTACGAAGCACTGGGGTACTTATACAATGCGCGGTAACGAAACCATAGCGACTTCTATTTTTTCCACTACCGCCATCTATCGAGCTTCCGAGCAACTTTCTTTCTGTCTGTTGGTCTGAAAGTATGACGCAAAAACTACCGGATCGATTTTGTTCAAATTTTGCATAGATGTTCCCTATAAGTGTGGTCAGTCTGTAGGGTTATTATCACGCTATTTGCTATGAGTGATGAGCAGAATTGCATTCTGTTCGTATCCTAACTATCCTAATCTATTTATATCTATATTGATTCGCCCGGAGAAGGGGGTGGAGGGGGTTATCCGGGAGAGGGGCCCGTGGCTAAATAAAAAGAGCCGCACTGGTCGATCGATCAGGTTAAGCTACGCTTGTCGCGGTTGGTCTATGGATGGGTGACCATCTTTAGATACAGAGACCCGTCCGTGCCTCGGAAAGTATGTTAAGCTGTTGGTCCCGGCTGTCATTCGTGGATCTTTGACAGTCGTTACGGGAAGTCAGAAGCCCGAACTGCTGCGTTGTGGAGGTCAGATAGGCAGTCGCTCCATGTAAAATACTGTAATGTTAGAAACAGTACACGTGTACTTATAAATATTATTTTACTTGAATACAAAATTTTGCGAATGAACAACTTCAATACAAAACTTCATACCCCTTTCAGACCCTTGTGGGTTGAAATTTAAAAAAAAAACAAATATTTAGGTTGTGTTAGTTTCCAACCATAAGCCGAAATATTAGTGATTTTAAATTAAAAAATAAAGAACTTTAATTAAAAACAAAATTTCATCCCCCTTTTCACCCCCCTAAGGGTTGAAATTCTAATAACACCATTGCGTTAGATAGTAGTGATTTTTCTTCTAAAATGAAGGATTTTCAACTTTATCCCCCGTTTTAACCCTTCGGGGGTAGAATTATCAAAAACGTTGAGATACGTATTGATTAATTTTCAATCGTCAGTCTAAAATCAAAATTTGAAGATCCTAACTTCAAAACTGACGGACTTTCATACAAACTTCCATCCCCTATTTTTCCCCTTTAGGGGTGGAATTCCCAAAAATCCTTTCTTAGTGGATACTTACTCTTCACAAAGAACACACCCTCCAAGTTTCATGTCTCTAGGACCAGCGGTTTGGGCTGTGTGTTGATATATCAACAGTCAGTCAGTTTCTCCTTTTATACATATAAGATACTGTTTACCGATCTGCTAACGCCGTCTAGCGAAGCGGCGTGATAGTTTGAACGGCCGGAATGCAGCGCTGATGGTGGCGCTCTCCTCGGCGAACGGTACCGCTGGCAAATTAGCGTAGTAAAGTGAAGTGCGTGCAGAACAACTTTTTTGAACCGTCATGGTGGACGGAACGGTGAACTTAGCTATTAATTACTTATTATTTTCTCAAGATTTGTAAAAGTTAAATACAGTCTACTTATAATTGCAGTCTTTTTAGCCGTTATTTATTTTCCTCCACCACACACACACTCGTCGCATAAACATACGAGCTTCAACAAAACCAAAAAAGGGGACGCCTAACAGCCATCTTAGTTCGTGCTTCATGGAAGTCGCAGGGCTTAGCAAGGCGCCCTAACATATTGGTCCATCCGAGCCAAATCAAGAATAGTTCCAGTTCTGTCTGTAGTGGATTCAAGAATCTTCAAACATTCGTCGCATAAATATACGAGTTCATGAAGAAGATTCACTCGGCGTTGAAAACTTATTGATCACGAGGAATAGAGGAGTAGCAGGTCTGAACATCCTACCCAATTCCCCATCCTATTAATCGGTTTGTGTTAATTTCGTGCTGTAATTCCAGTTGTTGAGTGGCGGTACCTAGCCGGTAAGTGGAAGGCCGACAGCCGTAAGCCGTAAACTCGCGGGCCGCGGCACGTGGCACACTGGTGGCATCCGTGCAATACAGAAGGTTTGCAGTGAGTACTCTTGTTCTTATTTTTCCCTAAAATGAGTGAGCCTAAGATGTCGGATTTTATAAAGAAAAGAGCAGGGATTAAAGGTCGGTTAACTATATTGGAAAATTATATTAAAAAAGTTACTTGTCCGTTAAATGATCAACAATTACTAGAGTTAAAGTTACGGGTTGAAAACAGTTCGAGTTTGTTAGAAAACTATAGTGAGTTACAAGATAAAATTGAGGAAGGTACGGACGAGCTCGATCTTCCAAAACGACTGGAAGAGAGAGAGCGTTTTGAAGATCAGTATTATAGGGCTGTAGCTTCCGCCAAACTCTTGCTGCATCAAGGGGTACCTGAAAATAGTAATAGTTTAATCAATAAAAATAAAATAAGTGTAAAGTTACCAGACATTAAAATACCTACCTTTGACGGCTCGTACGATCACTGGTTGGAGTTTAAGAATTCCTACTGTAGTATGATCCATGATCGTGAGGATTTAGACAGTATACAGAAATTCCATTACCTGCGATCGTCATTAACGAATAGTGCGTCGCAGGTAATCAGTGCATTGGAATTCACGGCCACCAATTACACTCACGCGTGGGAGCTGCTACAAAATCGGTTTAGTAATCCACGATTATTGCAACACAACCACGTTAAATCCCTCTATACGATACCTTCCATAAATAAGGAATCGGCTTCACAAATTAGGAAACTAATAGACACTGTACTGAGAAACTTACGTGCACTAACCTCGCTAGGGGAACAAACGCATACGTGGGATACGTTGATAATATATTTGGTCGTTTCTAAACTAGATCCAAGTACCGAACGTGAATGGGAGCAGTATAAAGGTACACTTTATCATGCTGATACGAAGCCATTCTTGAAGTTAGACGATTTGCTTAAGTTTCTTAAGGACAGGGCGGATATGTTAGAAATGATTAAGATGAACCATAGCAAACATTCACCCGACAGCAAAGGTAATGAACACACGCATAATAAGAAACAACCAACTCATAGTTATTTCGCTACGAACGCTGGTGATAATAGTAATAATAATACGAAAACTGGCAAGCGCGGTCCGCGCGTATGTGAAATGTGTAAAAGTAACCATTCACTTTATACGTGTTCTAGGTTTATAAATTTACCTGTTCAAGACAGGATTAACTTTGTTAACACAAGTAATATTTGTAAAAATTGTTTACGCACAGGCCACGCGGTCAAGGATTGTAAATTCGGTCCGTGTAGGCTGTGTCATCGTGAGAAACATAACAGCTTGATTCATGTCGATAGTGTAGACAAAGACGGCGCATTAAATGTTGACGGGGCGAGTTCACAGTCGCAACCGATCACCAATAACGTCTCCAATGTCTCAACCTCGTTACATACTTCAAGTGATAGTTCTAACTCACTTAATAAAGAAACATATTCCGTGTTACCCACGGTTCTGCTATCCACAGCATTAGTGGATATTGCAGATAGTAAAAACGAGTATCACACTGTACGCGTACTCCTAGATAATGGTAGTCAACAGTGTTTTATAACAAAGAATTTATGCGATTTATTAAATATACCTTTATTACAGTCCACTTGTCAAGTTACCGGTGTGGGTCATTCGATATCAAAGTCTACCCACACATGTAAAATAAAATTATGTTCAAAAGTTAAGCATTATCACACTAACATTGAATGTTTAGTGTTGCCGTGTATCACGAATAAGTTACCGGCTTCTAATATAAACGTAAATAATATTATTATTCCAGACAATATCCAACTTGCTGACCCGAGCTTTCATTCGCCATCGGATATTGATATATTGATCGGTGCGGATAAGTTTTGGGATCTATTATGTGATGGTAAAATTAAATTAAAAAACGGACCTTACTTACAAAATACAAATCTAGGGTGGATAATGTCTGGACCTTTGTACAATAATAATAATGGCCTGCGCATTAATCAGGTTCAATGTAATTATTCGCAAATACTAGATGCACAACTAAAACGATTCTGGGAACTCGAAGAGATTCCTAACGTAGGAAATGCCCTTAGTGCCGATGAACAAATGTGCGAGAACATTTTCGTTGAAACGACGACGCGTACTCAGGAAGGTAAGTTTTCTGTGCGTATTCCTTTAAAAGAATCGCCTGTGATTCTTGGAGAAAGCTATAATTCAGCGGAAAAACGTTTGTTGTCTCTCGAGCGAAAGTTTTCTCGTTTGCCGGAATTTAAGGAAAAATATATTGACTTTATGAATCAATACGAAAGTCTCGGTCACATGAGTCGCGTAGATACATACGGTTCCCCTCACTATTTTTTGCCGCATCATGGTGTTATGAATGAGAATAGTAGTACGACTAAACTGCGCACAGTGTTCGACGCGAGCGCAGCGACATCATCAGGCAAATCTTTGAACGATATTCAGTTTATTGGGCCACCGCTTCAAAACGAGATTTTTTCCATATTATTACGCTTTAGGCAGTATAAACATGTAGCATGTGCCGATGTGGAAAAAATGTATCGTCAAATTTTAATACAGCCAGATCAACGCGATTTACAATTAATTCTATGGCGTAAAAATCCGTTGGACCCAGTGAGTGTATATCGTCTCAATACCGTGACGTACGGCACGGCGTCAGCACCTTATTTGAGTATGAGGTGTCTGAATCAACTCGCGCGTGAATGTCAGGATGAACAAGTGTCTGCTGTGATCAGGGATGACTTCTACGTAGATGATGTGTTGATAGGAAATGATGATTTAGATAGTTTATTACAGATGTGTGAAAAGGTAACTAATACCTTAAAATCGGCGTGTCTTCCTTTACGTAAATGGATATTTAATTTAGACATCACCGCCCATGACATATCTAAAAGACTTTCATTGGGAGACCAGTGTCAAAATAAAACGTTAGGAATGGGCTGGTTAAATAAAACTGATGAATTGCATTTCACAACACGGGTAATTCATAATAATAAAGCTTTAACTAAGCGAACAATGTTATCTGTTATAGCGCAGGTGTATGACCCTTTAGGTATTTTAGCACCGGCAATAATAATAGCAAAAATTTTAATGCAAAAGTTATGGTTGTGTAAGATAAACTGGGACGATCCGGTTCCTGATGACATAATATTAACTTGGGAAACATTTCTTAATACCCTACAAAGTTTACACAAATTACGTATCCCGCGTCAAGTACTAGGTGTTCACACAGAATATATAGAATTACATATCTTTACAGACGCGTCGCAACGTGCTTATGGTGCATGCGCTTATGTGCGTACCTACTCAGATAATTCACCTGTTACTAGTAAGTTACTCTGTGCCAAAAGTAAGGTCGCGCCATTAAAACCAGTGAGTATACCGCGACTCGAATTATGCGGAGCTTTAATTGGCGCACGTTTATACAGAAAAATTATTGATTCATTACGTTTGACTTTTCATAAAACTTACTTTTGGACAGATTCAACTATTGTTCTTGGGTGGCTTCGAATGTCGCCTGCCTCATTAAAGACATTCGTTCAAAATAGAATAGTTGAAATAAATGAAATTACCAGTAATAGTATATGGTCTCATGTAGGTACTAAAAACAACCCAGCGGACTTAGTCTCACGTGGCCTCAGTCTTGACGTACTCAGTGACAGCAGTATATGGTGGAACGGTCCACCGTACTTACAACATCCTGAGTCGATGTGGTCTCAACAAGGCACAACTTCTCATTGTGACTATGCCGCTGCTGACCTACCAGAACTAAAATCACAAACTACAGTGATGGTTTGTGACGTAACACAAAATAATAATATTGCTATTAATTTTGATAGGTTTTCTTCTTACAATCGTATTAGACGTACCGGTGCTTGTGTGCTGCGATTCATACGTAACTCACGCACACAGCGACAGGATCGTATTGTAGGGCCGTTATCAGTAAGCGAGGTGTGTGCGTCAACACAGATGTTGACGCGCCTCGTACAACGGGAATCTTTTCCTGATGAATACATTAAATTGAAAGGTAACTTACCATTAAAAACTACATGTGCAATTTCGAATCTTAATATATTTCTTGATAAAAATGATATAATAAGAGTAGGCGGACGGTTAAATAACTCACCTGATTTCGACTACGATAAAAAGCATCCGACACTACTAAGTAGTAAACATTACTTTACGCTGTTATTGTTTCAGCATTTGCATAAGCAGCTTCTTCACGCTGGTCCCCAATTGTTACTGGCTACCATGCGTGAGAGTTGGTGGCCGTTAGGAGGCAGACACCTGGCCAGAAAGGTTGTCCATCAGTGCGTCCGCTGCACACGAATGAAAGGTAAAACCGTTGCACCAATCATGGGTAATCTACCTTCTGAACGGTTGGAGCCGGGATTCCCTTTCATCCGATGTGGAGTGGACTACGCTGGACCCATATATGTATTAAACCGCAAAGGTAGGGGGGCTAAACTTGAAAAAGGTTATATTTGCCTATTTGTTTGTTTTATCACACGAGCTATACATCTTGAACTAGTCAGTACCCTTTCTGCTCAAGAATATATATTGGCCCTTAAAAGGTTTATATCCCGCCGTGGTAAACCTGCCCAAATTTTCTCTGATAATGGGACAAACTTTATCGGAGCTATGAAAGAGATTCAGCTGATGTTCAAAGAACATTCACATCAAATTGTTGATCATTTATCGAATGATAACATTGAGTTTAGATTTATACCGCCTTACGCTCCTCATTTTGGGGGATTATGGGAAGCAGGAGTAAAATCCTGTAAACACCACCTACGTCGTGTTGTGGGTACCGCTAACTTAACATACGAGGAGTTCAGTACGGTGTTGACACAGATCGAAGCCGTCCTGAACTCCCGTCCAATGTGTCCTATGTCCTCAGACCCACATGATCTTCTTCCACTCAGCCCGGCACACTTCCTAATCGGCCGGCCACTCCTCTCACCAGCCTGCAAGGACCTGACAGAAACGCCGACCAATCATCTGACACGTTTCAATAGGGTGGAACAGATGAGACAGCAGTTTTGGAAGCGTTGGTCTACAGACTACATTTCGGAACTTCAGATAAGAACCAAGTGGAAGTCACATAATCAGGACATAGCTTTAAACACTCTTGTCGTCATCAAAGAGGACAATCTACCACCTCTGCGATGGCGCATGGGCAGGATTATGAAAGTGTTTACAGGAAAGGATGGTGTGAGCCGTGTAGCTACAATTCAAACAGCTACGGGGCCTGTACAACGAGTCTTCACCAAAATCTGCGCCCTACCGGTGCCATCAACGACGAGTGATGACACCAATGAAGACTGCAGAGTCTCTGATGAATCAGCCATATAAACTTATTGAAACCTGAAGATTTCAAGGCGGCCGGCATGTTTACCGATCTGCTAACGCCGTCTAGCAAAGCGGCGTGATAGTTTGAACGGCCGGAATGCAGCGCTGATGGTGGCGCTCTCCTCGGCGAACGGTACCGCTGGCAAATTAGCGTAGTAAAGTGAAGTGCGTGCAGAACAACTTTTTTGAACCGTCATGGTGGACGGAACGGTGAACTTAGCTATTAATTACTTATTATTTTCTCAAGATTTGTAAAAGTTAAATACAGTCTACTTATAATTGCAGTCTTTTTAGCCGTTATTTATTTTCCTCCACCACACACACACTCGTCGCATAAACATACGAGCTTCAACAAAACCAAAAAAGGGGACGCCTAACAGCCATCTTAGTTCGTGCTTCATGGAAGTCGCAGGGCTTAGCAAGGCGCCCTAACAGATACATTACTAGAAAATTACTTTTTCACCTCAGCACCTCAAACAAGCAGGTTTTGCTGTCAAAAAACAGTGTGCAAAATTCAATTTTGAGAAGAGAAGCTGAAAAAGAAGCTGCGAGCGTGAGACAAAGTAATTTTTTAATTATTTTTTTTAAATGCCGAGGACAGTGTTGGGTCTACTCACAAATTCTAAAGATTTGAACTTCAATTAGTTTTGTCACTTTCACTTCGATACGAAAAAAGCGAGAGATAGAAACAAGTCGATTCGAAGTTCGATTTCAAAATTCCATAACTAGTAGGCCCAAAAAAGAAACAAAAAATAAAACGTTTGGATACACATAAAACCTTTAAATTGCAAATCATCTGTTAAGGTTTTATTTTAAATCAGATGTTTTATTTATTTTTTTAGAAAGGGCTTGCGGTAAGAGTGCACTGGCAGAGATCGTCACGCGAAAAGGTGCTGCGACTGTCTTCTTCTAATTCAAAGATAAAGACAGAAATTGTGAATTTGGTCAAAATGAAAATTAAGATGGCGGTTGCGAATTTTCCGTCATGGGTATCGTTTCTATGGTTTTCAAGGTTGCTAAAGCCGATGGTGAAGTCAAAATAAAAATCCAAGATGGCGGCTGCGAAAATTTTCACATTTTTCGTCATGGGTATCGTTTCTATGGTTTTCAAGGTTGCTAAAGCCGATGGTGAAGTCAAAATAATAATCCAAGATGGCGGCTGCGAAAATTTAAAAAAAATTCTTCATGGGTGTCGTTTCTATGGTTTTCAAGGTTGCTAAAGCCGAAAGTGAAGTCCAATTAAAAATCCAAGATGGCGGCTGCGAAATTTATTTCATTTTTCGTCATGGGTGTCGTTTTCATAGTTTTCGAGGGAGCTAAAGTCGATAGTCAGATCAAAATATAAATTCAAGATGGTAAAATCTCTCTGCGAAAATATTCAAACTTTTTGTCATGGGTATCGTTTTCATAGTTTTTGAGGGTGCTTAAGTCGATAGTGAGGTCAAAATGTAAATCCAAGATGGTGGCTGTAACAATTTTGAACTTCGTGCCTGACAGGGGTCCCCGACCACACTTTTTTATTAAAAAAAAAAAATTGGTATTTGCCATTGAAAAAAAACTGGGGAATCGGATTTCTTTTTTCCTGAAAATTTCCACATAAATATGCTCACAGTACGATACCTAACAACACCCTCACGGATCGGAAATGATTTTTTTACATGTTATATGTTCTCGCTGCTGAGGTGAAAAGTTGTATGTGTTACACGAGAGCAAAGTTATTTGCATCTCGTGTCTTTGAATCCCTCGCCGCGCTCAGGATTCTAACCTAGAATCACTCGCTACGCTCGTGATTCAATTATAGAATCCTTCGCTTACTCGGGATTCAAAATCAACACTCGCAGCAAAAAACAACTTTGCTCTCTTGTTGCACAAATAACTATAGAATCTTGAGTTAGTGTAGTGTATTGCAGTACCACATAGATTAACGCTGCTCGGGAGGCTCTTTTCATGCATGTCAAAAAAAAAAAAAAAACAAGACCTGATTTAAAAAAAAAAAAATCTCTTTATCAAAATTAAATTCTAAGCACAGTGTGAAAATTTTGCAAAGATTATTATGTAAAAAGTAACAGTGTCCATGATCGATTGTCATGATGATGATGAATCGATTATCTTTCATTACTGACCTTACCATGTGCGTATACAACGTGTAAAAGAAACATGTCAGATCCGTGAGGGTGTTGCCAAGAATCTTACTTATGTGTGGCAATTTTAAGAAAAAAAATATATGCATATTCGTTTAGCGGGTGTCTACAAGTCATAACCAATATTTAATGGAATTGGATTAATTTGGTACAAAAAATGTGAATTTTAAATAGTTTTTTTTATTTCAGTACCTATGTGCCCTTTTAGGATTGGACAGGGTTTTTTTAACACATTGTATATAAAGCCTATGCACAGGCCAAAGTATCAAGCACTACTTGAAGCAAATCGGTAAATCTAAACAGTCTCAATATTTACAGGCTATATAAACAGGCTCATGGCGAAATAATAACAGCCGCTCGGGTCGATCAAAGGTTATAAGCTACACTTGCCGCGGTGTTGGTTCGTACAATAAAGAGTATTCTATCTATATATCTATATATCGTGTTACCCAGTAACTGGGTTGTCAAGGTCAGATAGGCAGTCGCTCCATGTAAAATGCTGGTATGAGGATACCTGCTGCATGATTTTTCACTGAGACACAGCAGTTGTTTCGCATTTGTCTTGGTTCTTTTTATTTTCTTTTTTTCATTGGTAATTTGAAATTTTTAAACCACTAATCCTTTATCCGTATCTCTCCATATGCCGTGAAATGACTACCACAAAACTGTAGTCATCCTTTTATTACTTTTAGCCGCCGTAATGTAAAGCCGTAATGTAAACAATTTTTCACAGAGTACATTTTATCCCACAGATAACTAGGTATATACTTTTATCCGGTGTCGGCGTCTGCGCCTCTTTACTTGTCATAACGATGCCACAGACACTAAAGGCATAGACAAGTAACTGATGTTACGTCGTTGTTAATTTTTTTTTAGTATTCTTATATAGTATTTTTATCTTTCCGTGACATCACTGCGGGCCCTATCCGAATATAAATGTCGCAGCATCATGCTGAGATAGGAGCCTTTTGGCCTCGCACAGGACATTCTGTTATATTGTAAGTTTACTTGTGTGTTAGCTATATTGATATCTCTTGTGCTTGTCCCAATAAATACTTTTTCTTCTTCTTCTGCATCAGGTTAGACAGAAAGCTGACCCCAAAATAGTTGGGAAAAGGCTATGTAGATTGATTGTGCACACATCCAGTCAGGCCAAATTGACAGATGTAGTTCGACTGTTCATGTATATGGAAGGCCTAACATCAATAAATCATTCAAGTGTTTCTCGCGAAGCTCCAGTTAAAGGTTACGTTTACCTTAAGCCATAATCTGCAAACGATTAAGTTGGAGGCCTATTTAAAATTAACAAGAAACTTGTTGCTTGACTAAAGGATTGGTAGACGAGGTTTACTGAAGGTTGTTAACTAGATTTGAATAATTGTTTTTATATTATTTTTATGGAAGAGTTTAGTTCGCAGTGATAGCCTAGTGGTGTGACCGTCATGCTGCCAAGTCATAGGTTGGAACCCACGGCACGCACCTCTTACTTTTCGGATTCATGTGCGTATTGTATAATTATCAATTGCTTCAAAAACGGTGAAGGAAAACATCGTGAGGAAACCGGCATGCCTGAGAGATATTTCTCGACGGCAAGTGAAGCCAAGTCAGAGACCCAAGGGCGGCTTTGATACTCTGACACCAGATTAGTCACTAACCACACGAAAAGAAGAGAAGATGGAAGAGACCATTGCGCAGGAGTAAGACACTTTCAATCAAAATCCGAGTTTTGAAAGATACTGCTAATCCATTGCTTCATATGTTTTAAAAATGTATCTGCTCAACAATGTAAATAACACAATGAACGTGGATAGATTGTCAAAATGAAACCCATCGCGATCAATTGTCATTTTCTGTGTGTTAGCCCGCAGGAATAAAATTGTGGTTATCAGCATAGTGTTTGTCAACTGTATGTTTGGAACCGCTTATAGACTGGTCAGATGTGACTGCCATTTGATCATACATAATTATGCTATGAAATGTTAAGGCCTTTTTTAAAGGGCTACTCTCATGACTTCAGATGGACCTTTGTTTGAGGAGTTTGTGACCTGTGATCGACAAGTTAATATGATAATAGCTTTATTTCACCGCCATCTTGGACAGGACTGCAGCAAGATTAACACAATTACGTGTTTCGTTTCATTTCAATTATAGCTTGGCAAACCGGTGGACACATTACCAACTATACTGATACCTGTATATAAAACTAGGGTTGTCTAAGACTGCGGTGGTCGACACAAAGCGTCCGTAATATATCGGTGAATGACATCACGGAAACGTTATTTATGAAAGTAAGTTTGTGTGTTTTTCTATAGAGCTTTTTTTGACAACGTAAAGTCAAACCCCGGTATCATCATTTTCATGACAGCCGTCACTGCGGCCGTTATGTGACGGCGACCACTTTTCTAGGAAACATTAGTTCAACAAGGAGTTTAACATTACGTAACAAACCTTAGAGAGAATGTTGAAAATATGTAAACATATGCTTACCGGCAAGCGCAGCGTAGGACGTCCACCCACAAGGTGGACAGACGACCTAATAAAGGTCGCAGGAAGCTGCTGGATGCAGGTCGCTTCCAATCGGCCAATTTGGAAATCATTGGGGGAGGCCTATGTTCAGTAGTGGGTGTCCCATGGCTGAAATGATGATGATGATATGCTTACCCAATATATAATTCACTAATTCATATTATCTATATATATAAAAGAAAGTCGTGTTAGTTATACTATTTATAACTCAAGAACATCTGAACCGATTTGGCAGAAAATTGGTGGTGAGGTAGCTTAGAACCAGGAGAGAGGTGAGTAGGTAGGTAGGGGTAGGTAGGGTAGGTAGGGTAGGTAGGGTAGGTAGGGTAGGTAGGGTAGGTAGGGTAGGTAGGGTAGGTAGGGTAGGTAGGGTAGGTAGGGTAGGTAGGGTAGGTAGGGTAGGTAGGGTAGGTAGGGTAGGTAGGGTAGGTAGGGTAGGTAGGGTAGGTAGGGTAGGTAGGGTAGGTAGGGTAGGTAGGGTAGGTAGGGTAGGTAGGGTAGGTAGGGTAGGTAGGGTAGGTAGGGTAGGTAGGGTAGGTAGGGTAGGTAGGGTAGGTAGGGTAGGTAGGGTAGGTAGGGTAGGTAGGGTAGGTAGGGTAGGTAGGGTAGGTAGGGTAGGTAGGTTAGGTAGGGTAGGTAGGGTAGGTAGGTTAGGTAGGGTAGGTAGGGTAGGTAGGGTAGGTAGGGTAGGTAGGGTAGGTAGGGTAGGTAGGGTAGGGTAGGTAGGGTAGGTAGGGTAGGTAGGGTATGTAGGGTAAGTAGGGTAGGTAGGGTAGGAAGGGTAGGCAGGGTAGGTAGGGTAGGTACGGTAGGTAGGGTAGGTAGGGTAGGTGGGGTAGGTGGGGTAGGTAGGGTAGGTAGGGGCGCCGTAGATAAGTACTTATTAGTGCTACCCTTGCGAAGCCGGGGCGGACAGCTAGTTCTAAATCATTTCCGGATTTAAGATTATTCTTAAATCTTAAATCTGGAAAGCGGATACAAAAATATGAGATTGAGTTTATGTACTATGATCTATTCATCATAATTCTTCTGTCCTTATCTCAATTTATTCGGAATCGGTATCCTCCCTTTCTAGCCATATCATCTTTCACACAGTCCATCCATCTTTTGTAAAACTAACATCTATTATTTATTGTCGAGTAAAGAAAGACTAAAAATATTTATATCGGTTGTGGATTCAGAAAATACTAACCACGTTCCTATTATGATTGGCAGGTTGGCTTGTAGTTCAAAATAAAATGCCAAATGGATATAAATATCCCTTTGCTAAAAATATAATATTTTAGTATTATAAGTATTTTTTTCCATTTTGGTTACCAAGGTATAAATAAAAGGTTGAGGTTCGTGGATGGGTGACCCTGACCATCCATTACCTACATATCGAGACCCGTGCCTCGAAAACTAAGTTAAGCCGTTACGAGACTAGATTTCAGACAGTAGTCAGGGGACCAAAGATCTGACAACCAGTCTCAAAAAGGGGTATCGTGTTACCCAGTAACTGGGTTGTGGAGGTCATATTATAGGCAGTCAGGCATAATCAGACTATAATGTTCCTTTAAAGGCATGAGGAACAGGGTGTAAAGTTCACTCATCCACCATAGAAAAGGGAGGATCCTCCGACCAGACGGGTGTTGTGTCTGGCGGGCCGACTGCCCGACTGTTGTCGTTCGCGCGGTAAACTCTAATTGCGCGATGCAGGATTTGTGTGACGTCATGTCTTTGACACGTAGTTCGTATGTGGCGGTGTAACCGCTACACTACTGCTGGGACAAGGTCTCCTCTCTTCGATTGGGAGTGGGCTGTAATCTATCTTGCGGGCCCAGTGCGGGTTGGTAGATGTCACTTGTCTTCGAATTTTTGGTTCTAGGACATGCCGGTTTCCTCACGATGTTTTCCTTCACCGTTTTGAGATCAATGGTGATGAAATTATTTAAAAAAAGTAGATCGCCTGCCTGGGTATAAACTCAAGACCTACAACTCTGAAGTCACTACACAGTTGTTACCACTGGGCCACCACTGATCTCTAGGATAGGCAGTCGTTCTATGGAAAATACTGTTATTCAGCTGCATCCAGTTAGACTGGAAACTGGCCCCAACATAATTGGGAAAAGGCTAGCCAGATTGACTGAAATAAAAGTCGTTTTTTTTTATATCGATGTAATTTTCTTGATTGAATAAAAGTTTGGGAGATGTCATCTAAATGAGGGCCATTTAGGGGATGTGAAAGCGATTGGTCGCTTATTTGATCTTTTTACAACCAGTATTTGTCTTATCCCCAAAAATCAAATGCTCTTTAGGGTTTTGTAGTCAAAAAAGTCCGTCTGTCTGTTTGTCTGTCAGCGGCTGAGCTCAGAGACTTTACTAGAAAGCTGTAATTAGGAATGGGTATACGTATTAATCACGCCGACAAAGTGGTAACATTTTTTTTAGTACTTACCTCCTCTACATCTAAAGTGGGGATGCTTTTTCTCGCCTATCGAGTGTCGTTGTGAAAACCATTTTTGGATTCAAGGGTCCGTTTGCGCGAAATTTAAGCCTTAAAGTCCTTATTTTTGTTAGAGTCAAGTGTGTGTGGTTGGGTATTGGATATGTAAAAATATTCACGGCAGTAGTATATATAACGAAATTAAAAGGGTTTATCAGAGCTAAATAGGCTCTACAAGTTAACAAGTAATAATCTACCAAATTACATTTGTAGTTGCGAAAACATGTTCTTCCCATACATTCCGTATCGAACATGTTTTTCAGCTACAATATTAACTTTGTGCTTGGGATAAATTCATTCCAACTACGGAACCCTCCACTTGGCCAGTTTTTTAACACCAAGTTGCTCTCTAGGAGGTTGCAAGAAAATGTCACGATCTCCAAGTAACCTGTAGTTTATGCAGGACATTATCTGTGCCTTTTAGTCTGTACTAATTAAAAATGTATGTTCTTTATTTTTATAGATAACAAGTAAACACTTAGACTTTGGTGGAGTTTTCTGTTGACTATAGTGTGTGCCAGTTTTATTATACTCCAAAAACACAATTAAGTTTGTCCATACCACCTAACTAATCAATCTGTCTAGCCTTTCCCCAACTATATGGGGTCGGCTTCCAGTCTAACCGGATGCAGCTGAATACCAGTATTTTACATGGAGCGACTGCCTATCTGACCTCACAACCCAGTAATTGGGTAATATGATACCCCTTGGTAAGACTGGTTGTCAGACTTTCGGGCTTCTGACAACCCATAACGACTGTCAAAGATCCACGAATGACAGCCGGGACTAATGGCTTGGCGTACTTTCCGAGGCACGGAGGAGTCTCAGTACGTAAAGACGGTCACCCGTTCACAGACCAACCTCGGCAAGTGTAGCTCAACCTGACGGATCGACCCGTGCGGCAGTTATAACTTAGCCACGAGCTGCTAAATTTTCACATCCCCAATATTCCTCAAAAACACAAAAATATAACTGAAAACTAAAGTAGTTCATAGTTCCTATAAGTTAGAGAGGTTGGATTTATATTTGTCTGTTCCAACTAGCCGGCTTATGTCCTAGAATCTAGATTTAGCTCGGAGATAATATGGAAGTTTAATTCTGTCCATTTTAGTGAATCTCTCTAAAAATACGATTAAGCTACGGTGTTTAAGAAAAGCGGTAACCGCCATATAACGGCCGCAGTGACGGCTGTCATGAAAATGATGGCAGCGAGGTTTGACTTTTCGATGTCAAAAAAGCTCACACACCAACTTACTTACATAAATATAGTCTTAAAAAATAAGCAGTACTTAACTTTGTACTCAATATTTTTTGTATTATTGCTTCCTTTGTCTGTTGTGTGAATATAAAATAAATTAATTAAATAAACCTTCCAATGTTTTTTTTTTAAATTCGTACAAATACTCAAAATTATTTTCTTCAAATATCTACATTCGGTGCACTCTTTTTTAATCGTTTTTTTTTTTTTTTTTTTTTTTCAAAATCGTTCTCTAAAGATTTCCATATCTCTCTGTGTCTCGGCCTATAAATCCAGTACTCCTTTGAAGTGGTCTTCAATCAAACGTTTTGTGTACATAATTCTTAATACATAGTTCTTTATACCTATGTAAGTGTACATAAAACAAAAACCCGACACAATTACCCACCATGACTGAGTGCCCAAAATTGTTGATATTCAACATAAAATTCAAGCATAAAAACTAAACTCCACGACATAAAAACCCACGTCTTATAACAAAAGCCAATGTAACCTGTACCGCGATATAACTTCACGTGATTGCTTTTGAGAAGTAGCGACGTGGTCGACACGCACGCCTGACCACCTAGCCACCTAGCCACTAGCCACTATGTGCCACTTGATCACGTAAAACTATATTTTAACCTCTAAATGGTATGAGTAAATTATTGTTTGTGACAAAGAAATGCTAGACGTTTAGCGGGATATGTTTCTGGTAGGAATCGTGTAACATTCACTTTTTAATGCTTATCTTCATCTAAATCTATAACCATTGAGTCGCTTTTCATGTCTGTTTGTATGACCGCTTTGATCTTCGACACAGCAACGAATTTTGATGTGGTTTTCACTATCGTTTAGAGAATTTATTCCGGGCGGTTTATGTGTGTAATTAATTAAATTTAAACTTATTTACTACTGAAATCTCGATGGCTTGTCAAGTCGTAAAAAACGCATAAAGTAGGGGTGGGTCACGAGTTCAACATAAGCTGTTGTAAAATCATATGTGAACTTATAATTTTGGTCATGACTTCTAAGATGACGACTAATTATGATGTGTGGAGGGAAAAGACTTGCTGCATCGACCCCAAATAAATCAAATAAGGGTAAGAGACATGAATGGTGATTTTGATCAGTCTATCTTAACAGCTAGCATGTTTACTACAGATTACTAGGTCAGAGACTTCTTTGTAAATTCGGAATATGGAGGTTAGATTAATATCGATCAATTGCTAATAACACTCAAGTGCCTCGTTGGTCAAGTGGTCGCGCTCGCGTAAGCGCTAATGCTGAGCATGAAGTCCTCAGTTCTATTCCCAGGTCGGGCAAAGTGTTATTAGGTTTTTCCATATCGAATTTCTCAATAGTACCCCGGATTTATTTCAATCTGCGTAAATATGATCATGTCTCTGCGCATCGATCGCTTCTAAGGTGGTTGCCCATACGCCAGCGCAGAGAGCAAAGGGCGCTGACCACCTTGTTTTCATTTCTTGACTCTCCCGCTTCCCCTAGTTATTTGGCCCCCCACTTTCAGTACATTTGCGCCAACCACAATAGAAATCTACGTTCATCTCACAATCGTCTTCTTCAATGTCCCACTCACCGCACAGACTTCATTCACTCTTCCTTCTTCATTCAGTCTATCTCTCTGTGGAATGCTCTCCCCCAGGAAATCAAGATGGCGAAAAACCGACTATCTTTTAAAATTAAAGTTCGCGAGCACATTCGCAAGAAGCTGGCAGTATCATCACAACGGTAATGTTTTCCCATTGTTTGTCTTATTTGTGCATATATTTATATATAATTAGGTGTATTTATTATATCTATAGTTTTTGATAGGTATATTTATGTATATCTTTAAGTCCGCCTCTGTAAATTTATGTGCTTGAAGTGTTAATAAATAAATAAAATAGTATTGAGTGCCTCACGGCTGCGCCAAATAGGGCCAGTTCAGCATAAATGCCAGACATCCGTCTTATTACAAAAAAATACTTAAGTACTGGTTTAAACCAAGACTAAAAGGTCTTGGATTGTTACGGTATTAACGTTAGTACCAGGATCAAAATGTGTTTCTATTACAAAACGAAGACTATCCGAGGATCAGTTAGTACCAAAGAAAGTCCATGATTTAAATAATATCCACAGATAAGAAACAAAAATGGCATTCTTTCATTCGTTCATATGGGATTTATTTGAAGCAACGTTCTGTTTCTCTAAATATTGATATTATAATAACACTTGGGATGCTTAAATAATTATTTATCAATACAAAAATATTTTATAAATTGTTCTTTGTTTAAGTTACAATATATTGCTCAAGCACAACTTGTACTTTTGACGCGCTTTTTATAAACAAGTTGTCATATTTTCTAACACCTCTAGCGTGAAGTGGAGTGCATTAAATACGACGGCGGCGCGCGTAATTTGAGACGAATGATTTTGTTGCGTTTGCGTCCTATAATAATAAATAACTAAATGTACTTCTTATTTTTACTCATTGTTCTTAGTATTACTGTTATGTGGTTTGTTCGTGAGTTGTCGTGTCCGGTTAAATCGTGAGCTAAAATTAAAATGGATCAACAAAAGAAAAAACGGGGTGAAAACTGGAGTTTTGAAGAAAAAGTTAGTAAACCATGGATTTTTAATTATTATTAGGTAAGCAATGCTTTGTTTCATCTTATTTCGACTACCTAACGCGATTATCTTATTATTATTATAGGACATATTACGTCAACTTATTGCTCAATCAGCACATATTATAGAAGACAAGTCCACGAAAACGTCAGTAAACATGCAGAAAACAAAAGAGTGGAAGAATATACGGATTAAGTAAGTTTTTATTGCTTTTGTTATGTGTACAAGTACGATATTGTTTACGTGATATTAATTAGCATATTTATTATTTTTAGATTTAATGAGATAACGGGTAAATTTCGATCAGATGGAGAATTAAAGTTGGCTTGGAAAAGAATGAAGCTGTCCGCTAAATCCAACTTATCTACCCATAGGAGGGAACAATCAAAGACAGGCGGTGGTGAAAAACCACCATCACCTTCTCCTGAGGACTTAGCAATAATGGCTATTGCTCCTCACGACTTTGTCATTGAAGTTAATGACTACGATAGTGATGCATTGGTAGGTAAATAAAATTTCATAAATGTCATACCTTAAAACATTTAATTAAAAATGATCGATTTTGGATATTTTACATTATATAGGTAGAAAATGCTCTGTAATCTGCTTTTATAGCATACAATTTACAATATAAAATTATGTACTAAGGTTAAAAATGATAGATAATAATTTCGTTACTTAATTACTCAAAATTTTAATGTAATAAATTCAAACACTGCATAACAAATGTACATTACTTCTACTAAGTCATTTTATAATTTTCCATGATGAAATAAACAGTTTTGTATGTATTATAATTAATTGTATTAATTATAATAAATACATAACTGTGTATTCTATCTTGATCATAATAATATTCCTTCAAAGTATAAAATACCTAATTTAATACAGCAGTCAGTGTGAAAACATGTCAAGTATATGTATTATTTTAGATTTCAGTTCCCGTGCCTACAACTACAAAAGAAATGTTGACTGACCCTAACCCTGGTCCTAGTTTTGAAGAAACTGAACAATTTGAAGCAATACACGAGGAAAACCCAGAACATCATGTTGTGGAAGTGCAAGGTAAATAATAGTTATTGTAAGTTCTGCTAATATTATCATGCCTTAAAGGCTGCACTTTGGATGGAATAAGGACTTTATCCCAGCAGTTCATTCCTGTGAGATCATTTTAACGTTCTTTTCGCGGGCAATGTCGCGGGTAAATGCTATTATTATCAAAATAAAAAATCATTTATTTAACCAAGGCTGAGAATCAGCATTTTTCGAACGTCAAAATTACATAAGACAGTCCCTCAAAACGCCCACCCTTCACCGCTTCCTAGTGCTTTAGCTGGGAAGAAGTGGCGCAACAAACTCCCCAGCAGCACAGCTGCCTGTTCTGGTAGAAAAATATGATTTTATTATATATTAAAAAAATGTTAAACTGTAGATTGTTACACTTTTTTTTTTTAGCGATATATAACGATCCAACTACAAATATAGAAAACACCAGAATGATGATTATAACGAACAATGACAATATTAACACAACAACCGCAACAAAAAAAAGGAAAAAGAGCTTGCAAAATAGGTTTGTAGATTGCTAATTACATAGTACAATACAATGCTCCCCGTGGGAGGTTAAGAATACAATTCCCTCCGTCGCGTCGTTCGAACCGACGAACAACAGAACACCTCTGCCTACCCCTTCAGGGATTATAGGCGTGATGATAATTATGTATGTATGTAGGTATTAAATAAATCATTGAAAAAAGTTTCATATTTTAAAATGTTACAAAGCAAAGTTTTAATAGTTAATATATGATTACAAATAATAATAATAAAAATATTTGCTTCAAGTGTACAAGTTGCAATACTTTAAACATTTAATGGAACAATTTTAGGTATAACATAAGTTACAATCACTGACAAAATTCGGCAGGCAAGTCAAGATATTGTGGGTTCAGTTCCCACCCTGGGCACCAAGATATTTTCAATGTCTTTTCATTTTTAGTACATACTTTTATTACTCTAATATTACTTATACATGTTAAAAATAAAATTCCTTACGTTATTCTATTTGATTTTACAGAACTGAAGAAATACGGCAGTCAATCACACAAAGCAATACAGACTTTAAAAGAAAACAGCTAGAAATGATGGAAGTGGAACACAAATACAACATTAAAATTGCTAACTTGAAAATAAAAAAGTTAGAATTAGAAATAGCCATAATGGAAAGTAAGAAACACACCAAGACTGACGAATAAAATCTAAGTAGGTAGATTTTCTTATTTTACATCCACACACTTACTCTATTAAGAATAAAGTAAAAATCTTATATTTAAATAAATAATAGTGGGTATAATTTCATCTACGAAAGTAATTCGCTACTGTGCCCATGCACAGCTGTGCATTACTGTCATACTGTGTTAGAGTCCCTTCCCCAATTTGTAACCAAATGTTCAGTTTTAGACTATAATTATTAACATGTTTGTAAATATCCTGATATGTGAAATTATTATTTTCAGGTACTTACGTGCTGCAAATATTTTATAATAGATTATTAATTTAAATAAAATACACACTTATTAAATAGTTAAAAGAAAACATGTTCACTGAAAATGAGTTTCAATAAACTGCCTTCTCCTAATATTTCCCCTTACAGTAGTTGGAATATACCTTTGAATTATAGGTTCCCTAGATGATGACTGCTCTATGTTATCTTCTTCGCCAGGAAACAGGTCTTCCCTCATGTCAATGGCAATATTGTGGAGGACAGCACATGCACATGCACATGCTCTTCTTGTGGTGTTGTGGGGTTTAGCAGTGGTGTAAATAAATAGGGAGTGCAAGGATAGCCACTGTCACCCAATAATATTCCAGAGAATGCGCCAGCCTCAAACCTCTGTTTTAATCTACATTCTCTGAATATCCTGGAGTCATGTACACTGCCACGCCATCGGGTAACAATGTCCATGATTTTCAGGTCAGCATCACAAACTACCTGAAAAGTGACAAATTATTAGATCTTTACATTCCTCTATGTTATTTTAATGTGACATTGGTAATTGTTAGCAATTTTAATATAATCAAAAAATTATTCTCTATAATTGTGTCAAGCATTTTGGGATCAAATTAAAAAGTCATTATTTTGTCAATTGAGACAGTCACAACTTAAAATATTTGTTTAAAAATTACCTGTACATTGATTGAAGAAAATCCTTTTCTATTAATATATAACTGACCCCCATCAGCATTTACTTTCTTTATTCTTATATGAGTACAGTCTATTGCCCCAATTACTGTAGGAAAATGAGCAATACTGCGGAATTTCCTAATGGTTTCCTCCTGTTTGTTTAGAGTAGTAGGCATTTTTATAAATCTTCGGGATATCCGTGACAAAATTTTCGCTACCTTTTTGCATGTTTTGCTGACAACTGGTTGAGATACACCATGTAAATCAGCTGTATCATCTTGAATCTACGAACAAAACAATAATGTTAGTATATTATTTTGACTTTGTCTACTGTTATACGTTAGCATTGACCAAGGTTACTTACCTCATGGCGAGCCCAGTTGCGCAGTGCGCAAACCACTTGCATTTCAGGACTCAATGGGCATCCTCGAGGGTCGTGGGATAAATCCTCACGTAAAACATCCACTATTTTTTCTCCAAAACGTTTTGTGAACCTGTACTTATACCTAAAATCTTCGTCACTCAATTCAAAAGGATTCACACGATGACGATGTCGGTAAGATCGCCGAGACGTCTCCAGCATATCCAAATCTTCCAAATCCATCAAGTCAATCATATTAATATCCGTTTTTAACGATTTTGTAAATAAAAAGACACAATAATAATCAACGCTAACCTCAAATAAACCAAGTACCGAAGTTAGTCCAATAGATAAACTAGGGGTCTCGGCGGTTTAACTTTAGTACCATAGATAGTTCGTGAACTAGTGATAAACTTCATTTTATAATAACGTTTTATTTAGTCATGGTTTAAACCTAGTAATAATCCCAGTACTAAATTTAGATCGTGTTTTGTAATAAGACGGCTACTACTAGTGTCTGACGCTGGTTTTCAACTGGACCTTATGTTACGAGGACGTCTTACAGGTGTAACTCAGTTTTAAAATGTGAAAATGTTAAAAAATAGATCGATGTGTAGCAAATAATATTAAACTCGATTTGATAACATAACTTCATCACGCCTTGTTTCCCCGAAGGGTTGGGCAGAGGTGTACCTGTAGTAGGTACACTCACATTTCGCCAGTTATGTTTAAGTCCCATGTAATAGAGGGCGAGCCTATTGCCATCAACCGGGCACAAATCCAGACTCCGGGCTGCTACTGAGAAATTCCAGATAGAACAACCCAATAACACTTTGCTTGACCCGGGAATCGAACCCAAGACCTCATGCTCAGCAGTGGCGCTTGCGAGCACTAGACCAACGAGACTCGATTAGATATATTTTTTAAACATAATTAAGTATAGATAATTATATAGTGCTGTATAAGGAAATAAATAAAATGGTATGGTTGCAAAAGAAACGATGGACGGTCGTCAATAAATGATAAATAACTACACCAAGGATTCAGAGCAATGAAACATTCAAAATAATCATGTCTAGCTTCCGTTGCGCATCCATCAGGTACTGCCGTAAGCGTCGTCTAAAAGCGTCTGTAGTGTTAATTACCCTAATCAGTGGTGGCAAGTTATTCCATATTTTTGAAGCCGCATAACGAAAGCTGCCTCTAAAAGCGGCTGTACCCTGAGAATGAGTCGAAAGTTGTTGTGTTGCTGTTGTTGCTGTTGTGGGGTACACCTCTACCTAATCTAACTACTGTCAAAATCTGAAAGAATGATTCAAAGACTTCAAAATGCCTGTGCACGCTTCTGTTTTAAAGTTCCCTTTAGGGGTCATGTTACACCTTTCTTCAATGAGCATAACATTTTAAAATTGAAAGCTAGACGTAAACTCCACTTGGCGAGCCTACTCTTTGGTGTTATTAAGTCTCATTCCCCTTCTTATTTATATGACAGACTGTCATGGACAAGAAGACACAGAATCGGTGAAGGGAGAAAATGTTCTCAACAGCTTTCCATCCCACGGCACAAGTCGGCGGCTTTTAGAGGCAGTTTTCGCTACGCAGCTACCAAATGCTGGAACAATATCCCTCCACCCATAAAGTACAGTAAAAGTTGCTCGACTTTCAAATTTAAATTAAAAGAATTTTTATTGAGCCATCAAAAGGATGTTGAAAATGTTCAAGCCGACTTATCTGCCATTTAAAAAATGTGTTATACTTTTTTTTTATCATTTTTATAATACTTGTCAATTTTATCAATTTTACCTACATTTATTTAATTATTATTAAAAAAAATACAATTTTATCAGTTTTAATTTTTATTTGTCAATTATTATTATCTTATTATGCTCTGAATGAAAATAAAAATCGCATCAATCTCAGTTTCGTAGTTTAGAAGAACAACGCAGTCGCTCGATTTTGCCTAAGGTACTTTCTATTTATAGATGATAGATTTATTATTTTTAAATGTAGAAAATACACAGATATTGAGTATTTAGTTTAGCTGCACATTAATCACAACACAACGCACACACACATGTATGTCACAACATTTTATTTGATTTTGTATGGGTTTATTTTATTTTATATTACCTTTAAAATTTATTTATTATAACGGACAGACACTTTCCTATATTTATAATTCTAGCGTATGGCACTCGTGGGTTGCAGCTGAAAATCAGCGTCAGGTGATACACTTTGTGTTGTCATCTGACATGATGCTGAGCTGAGGCCCGTTTGGCATTATAATAATTTGTTTTCTGTTTTTATAGTTTTAAGGTGTATTTTTTTTTTGTAATGCCAATAAACGCATTTTTCTTTCTTTCTTTCTAATCCTTCGGAAAAATAAGGCTTGAAAATACGTGATGTTATGAAATAAATGAGTCTTGTCTCTAATCAGTATAAGCAGTTGATCGGAATTACCCGATCATCAGCTTTACAAGAAAAATCTTGGTTATATAATGTACCTACATAGCTCGTTTTGCACCAGTCTTGGTTTACATCTATACGCAGCGTGGTAATCACACACAGCGAAATCTTTTCATGTGAACGCCATCTATCGAGCCTCGATGTAAACGTTACCTTATGAAGAATTTTTATTTTTACCGTTATTGGTGTTGTCTACTGTCCTCCCACTCTTGATTACTTCAGTGAATTCGAATCAGTACTTGAATCCTTGGGTTCGGAGTATGCACATCATGGGCGATTTCAACACAAACCTTCTCGCCCAAAACTCCCCTCGATCCCGTAAGCTCCTCCATCTTATCGAGTCAGCCAGTCAGCACGTGTTGCCGCTCAAACCTACTCATCATAACACTGTCGAAGATGACACCTGAGTTGACCTGATCCTCACCTCGAATCCTTCCCTCGTTTCCTCCCATGGTCAACATGACGCTCCTGGCTTTTCTGATCACGACATGATTTTCCTTTCCTTTATCCTAAAACCTCCCAAACCTTACTTACTTTATTATCAGGCTTCAAAGACCCTTAGCGTGTTAGTATTACAAATTACTTAAAATCTATGTTAGTATAACAATTAGGCACACACACAATCATGTGGGTCTCCTACACTATCTCACGTATCTGAATGCCGGTCTGTGTGCTGCCATCCAGTGATGTTAGAAGGCCATCCACCCTGCCGGCTAAAGTAGCCACGAGGCTGTTGGGGCTGTCGCGCATCCGACGCGTCAGTGATGCGATTCGCAGACGCAGCAGCCGAAAAACGGAACACGTGCGTCTGCGAACATCCCCGACGCGCTACAGAAGCGCGGCAACTCCAGCATTACCCGGAACGCGTTATTATATTGGACTCGTAGAGCATTGTACGAGCCCTGTGTATAACTGACTCACGGGGCGCATGTGTACAGCGACTGGCAGTAGGCCTATCGCGTACACCGTGCGAACCTGCGGGCCAGCATGTTACACCTAACAGCCAACGCTCTACGTTCCCTCTCTAAATCGGCGTCATCCGACAGCCTATCGGTGACCCACTGCCCCAGGTACATTTACATAATACGAGTCACTCTTTTCACTCTGCCCAAAGTAAGTGTGTGTAAGTGTTTTGTTCGGATGAATGTCGATAAGCTCAATGAAGATGCACCTTTGGTCGATTTGGAGCCTATGATGGAAGCAACTTCGGTTGACGACAAGGTCGCCATCTTCAATGATGTTCTACTCAATCCATATTATAACATTCATGCTCTCGTCCAAAAGTTAAAACGCCCAGCTGCACCATGACAAGAGGCATACAGATGGCAATGCGACGTAGGGACCGCGCGTTCCATAAATTTAAAAGGGATCGTACTGATGAGAACTAGACATTATTCAAGGCTGCAAGGAATAAATGCAATCAGATGATACGCAATGCTAAACGCCGCCACATTCTCGATACTATTAGTTCTTCTTCTTCTGCCAATATTTGGGAATTTCTTGGAACTCTTGGTATCGGCAAATCACGACATTTTAACTTTCCTAATTCAATTTACTTAGACGATCTCAACCGGCATTTCTCCACTATTTCTACCTTGGATCGTTTAAGCAAGCAACAAACTGACTCTAACTTCTGGTAAAACGCGTCCTCATATTAATCTTTTCAGTTTCACTCCAGAACCAGGAGAGGTTAAATCTTTTCTTCACTAATATTATTTTAGGGGCATGAGGAACAGGTTGTAAAGTTCACTCATCCACCATAGAAAAGGGAGGATCCTCCGACCAGACGGGTGTTGTGTCTGGCGGGCAACTGCCCAAGTGTTGATGTCGGATAGTCTTATATTATGTCGTTCGCGCGGTAATCTCTAATTGTTCGATGCAGGATTTGTGTGACGTCATGTCTTTGATACGTAATTCGTATGCCCCTGGTGGAGGCTAGTTAAAGGTGAAACTGAAATTCACAATAGACATACCGGATCTTTCCACCATTTCTGCTTACCTCACTTTAAAATAATAGCCTATACAAGCTAAACTCTTTATCAAAACAATTCCAACAGCATCAAAATGTTATAACATTTTACACAAAGTACGAGCTATTTCAGGTTGCATGACGTGATTTCATAAAGAAACCCGCCATTATAACGGCTTGTGTTTAAAACTTATATTTTTAGCTGAAAGAATTAGTTTTAGGGCTATTACGCATGTTACTATATTGTGGTGTATTGATTTTTTTTTGTGGTAATGTGTAAAACGAGAAATTACGGGCGAAGACAAAGCTGCGATTATATGATAAATTAGAAGTGTGTTAAAATGTTTAATTAATTTTATTACTAGTACAAAGAGACAGTTTTATGAAAATGGTATAGATAGTACGTAATTTATTTTTTAAACATTTATATTCTTTTTTACTAACCCCTCTTTCCCAATCTTTTTTTAATGGAAGGAAGAAAAGCATCTGAGATCTTTATTTTGTTTAGATCAAAGCATCGTGCAAGTCTCCTTAGCCAACTGTTGTCAAAATAGTCTGAGTTAGTCAGTATAATGTTTTCGGTGAGCGTTGCTGGTCCTGCTCCACAATTAATTGACATACACACTGATTAACATTTTGAAAATACTGATGGAGCTGCTGAAGATTGTAAGACCATTTTTGTATTGTATAAACTCAATTTCCTTTGTATTATATAAATGCATAGCACAGGTGTGAATACTATGTACTAAAGAGCTACCATTTACCGGGTAATATGTAGTATTTCATTGACTTGAATGTGCCCTGGCGGGTGTGAGTATGTCATGCTCACTCAAATGTCTCGCTGATGGTGGCGTGTGTGTTGGATCATTTAGCTCCCTTCAAAATGATTGAGCTGAGTGGTGCTGATCCATGCGTCATGTTCGTGAACGGGCGCCGTCAGTTGGGACTGGTCATCTCTTATCTGCCATGGCTTATTTAAATTTATTTTAAGTTTTTGAATGATTCTTTTTTTTCTTCTTTTTATTACGGACGCTTTTACGAACGTGCACGTCTTATTACATTGTTCTCACATGCATAATTTCAAAATGAATGATATAACCAATATTTTGTATCAATTTTTTAATTAATTAAAAGAGTGTCCGTGGAGTTTCTTGCCCGTTCTTCTCCATAGGTACCTACTACGCTTTGGAATGGGCAAATAGCTTCATATTTTTGACTGACCGACCCCTTGACAATTCAAAAGTGCCTTTAAATGGTTTAATTGAAATAAATGGTTTGAGTTTGAAAACATTATAAACTATCCATTACTATCAAAAATAAAACTCCGAAGACAAGTCGCAAAGTCGTAGACTCGTCTTAAGCCTTACGCCTCACCACAAAAGGTGTTTACATCAAGCACAATGGCTGACCTGCACTCGAGATTCAGTTACTTAACGTTTAAATAATTTGTTAATTTACTTCTGTAGGCTAAAATTAAAAGTTGAAATTGATATTTTGGAAAATAAGTGACGACGATGAATGAAAATTTGTAAATATTTTCATTTAATCTAAATAAAGACGAATGCTTAATGTTGTCTACACTAATGTTATAAAGAGATTTATATTTTTATTTGTAATGAATAAACTATAAAACCACTGGACCGATTCTAAAAATTCTTTCACCAGAAGAATGCTAAATTATCACTGAGCGGCTTTAAAACTCTGACACCAGGTTGGTTTACTAACCACACGAAAAGAAGAAGAAGACTGAGTAACATAGGCTATTATTTATAAAGACACTACGCGGGCGAAGCCGCTGGCTGGAAGCTAGTATAAAATCTTGCTGGATATGAAAACGACGGCTTTCAAAATTCTTGTGCCGTTTATAGGCAAATCTATTCTTAGGGACGTTACTGCGATCAGTGGCGGGGATCTCTCACGTCCGGCCCTGGTCCAGGCCATGGTATGGAGTGAGAGGGCATGGGAGGCCGTCACCTCCTTCTGTGAAGCAGTAATGCTCGCGAAGGAGGAGGCGGAACGCGTGAGGGAGAGGCAAATTTCGCGCCCTCACGCCTCTAGCCGCCGCAGGAGGAGACGCCCTGGGCGTCGGGATTCGCAGGCCGATTCCCGGCCACAGTAGGCGCGGGCTTGCGGACGGTGAGCAATGGGTAGCTCACCGTCCGGTAAGGACCAGGCCCGGGTCGACGGCACGTTGTGTTACACGCGCGCCTCAAAGAGATGTTAACAATTGAAGAGGTCCGATGGGACCGATGCCTGCCGGGGTTGCGGGAAACTCCGAAAGATACCGTGCCGTGGATACCGTGGGCCCTGACAATGCACAGGCAACTGAAGGAATACGGGTGGGTTTTAGTCAGTCTTCGAAACGGTACGACCGATTTTGACTGGACTTTCACTGTCAGATAGCTGATGTTATAAGGAGTGACTTGGTCATTATTATTTTAGAAAAATAATTATGGTCCACGTGCAACAAGTAGTTTTAATTAAGTTCTAAAACCGTACCAAACCAACAGATGACAGTTTCATGTTTATCATTTATTAGTAGAAGTAATATAAGATTCCAGAAACGAGACCAATTCATAAAGATCGCATTCAATGCAGGACATATCGGGAATAGAACCTTGGACCGCTGGCAAGCTGCCAAATTACAGCCGCTGCCAATACGACACTATTCTGAGGTATATACCATCTTCACTTGATTTGGAATTGAGCAATCGAGTCTGTGTCTGCGATTCGAAACGTTTTTTTTTGTGGTTTATGATTTCATTGTCGAAATTATTTTTGGAGTGTATTTCTACGAACCGCTAATATTTCCCATTTTATGCTCCTAAAAGTATTATTGAACACTCTAAATAATGATTGCGCCTATTTTGGTGAACCTAAAAAAATCTATTTTGGAGTTCTAAAAATATAAAATAGCCAAGTAACTGCGACCAACTTGGATGTAGCGCTCGCCGGGCGGTGCCGCGGCAGCTCACTCGGCTTGCGCGTGGTTGGTCGCAGTTCTATCCTACTTTAATCTATTTGGTCGGGTACCCTAGCTTAGTTACTGTGAGAAAAGGCCAGAAAGTTAATAAGAAGGTCGTTTATCAACAAAAAAAAATGTGCATTATTAGTAGCGCAAAAAGTTTTTAGTAGTTCATTTTTGTCTACCATGTTTTTCTCCAAGCACTGTTCATAAGTAAAACTATTAAAACTATAGTTCCACTCAAGAATAACGCCATAAACACCTGTGGTCTACAAAAACCTCACAAGTACCAAAACTTTGCCAAACTTATTAAGACTTGAGTACAAAAACTTAAAACATAATTTTATTCCAAGTTTTTTTTTACCTTAGAATATTCTTCAATCTCTATACATAACAATCACACCTGTATTCCCAGAAGGATTGGGCAGAGTTGTACCTTAAGGTTGTATACCCGAATTGCGCCAGTTATGTTCAACACATTCAGTGCCGGGAGTCCCTCCTGGAGGGTTCACTCAAGTCGCGTTCGCGTCATGTTCGTGAACGGGCTTCGCCGTCAGTAGGGACTGGTCATCTCTTATCTGCCACGGCTTATTTTAACTTATTTAATGTTTGAATTGTTTTTATGTACATCTTTCTATATTGTTGTCACATGTATAATTTCAACATGAATGATGTAACCAATATTTTGTAACAATATTATGATTTAAAAGAGTATCCGTGGAGTTTCTTGCCCGTTCTTCTCCATAGGAACCTACGCTTTGGAATGGGCAACTAGCTTCATATTTCTGACTGACTGACCCCTTGACAATTCAAAAGTGCCTGTACCTAAATGGTTTAATTGAAATAAATGCTTTCAGTTTGAGTTTCGCTTATGGGATGTCCTTGCGGAGGGCTCATTTGAAATGAAGGTTTTTCAGCAAATTCGGCATTATAAACTGTGAAAATAATATCAGAGGTATATTTTAACAAGATTTCAAACATAACGCCGCGCGCCGGTGACACTCCTCGAGCGACCATCCTGGAGTCAACTTGCAATATGTATGGTGGCATGGCGTATGAGCTCTATAAAAAATGGGTGGAGTCGAAAGTGTTAACTCCTATGTAATAGGGGGGAGCCTATTGCCATCAACCAGCACAAATCCAGACTCCGGGCTGTTACTGAGAAATTCCTGATGGAAGAATCCAATGGTCGACTTGTATGGTATGGAATTCTATGGTCGACTTAGGAATCGAATCTAGAGCCTCAGCTCAGCAGGAGCGACCACTAGACCAATGATTCTCTAGTGAGGTGAAAAGAATCATTATATTTTTTAGCAATTATTTTGTTATATTGTTTTTTCTTTAGAAAAGTGTTTCCGTGAGATTATCCACCTGACATTATCTTTATCCTTTAAACCTTAAATTACTGTAAAATTAAAATGTTTTTCATTTTGTGTTTATTTTTGACTAGAATCTTTACAAATAATAATTAACATAATTGTACTAAAAATAACAATATCATAATTAAATTATATTTGTGTGGAAACACGTAATTTAATGTCTTAGATAAGTCATCTACGTAAACCTACCTAAAACTAACTGAACATATTATTTACATTAAAAACAAGCTTAAAATAGAATTCATACAAATTAAAATTATATCACTCGGAACTCTTATTTATCTATACTAGATATTTACAAAACATTTATGAGATCAGTATTTAATTATTATTCTTATATCTACAAATTACTATCAAAATTACTAATGCCAACAGTAGTATCACTATCTAACAGATGACACTCCTCAAACTCACTACGTTTCTCATCAACCTTCTCAAAATTATTCTTACAAAGAAAATCTCCATCACAAACAAAATCATTTCTCCCATCTTCCATAATAGAATCCTCAAAACTCTGTTCTCTATACCTTTTTTCATTTTCATTTTGATAATTCTGATACCTTTGTATTCCAAAATCTGGTGATATAGTCTGCCCATCATTCACTCCATCTTTACCGAGAATGTCATCAGTTTCTATGGCTTGAACTGTTTGTATTTCATTGAAATTTACTCTACTTTCATTTTTTACTTCATATTTCAATTCCATATCAACATTGTCTCTGGTTTCTATTAGCGGTTTTAGATTCATCAAGTTGAAGTTTGGTATCATTCTACCGTCCCAGTTTGTCTGGTCTGTGGTTTCCAGATCTAAGTGTACGTCCTCGCCAATCTTCTTGAAGCTTCCTAGGTTGTATTGCAGAGGTATGGAAAATGATGGAAGGTCGACCTGGGGGTTCTGTCTCGTTGGTAGTGCTGAAATGTGGATGGCTGGTGGTGATGGCTTCGATTTAGTTGCGTACACTTGAGTTTGAGTGTCGCTTAAGTTTATCATTTGTGTTGATGAAACTGTAAAAGAAAAGTTTTAATTTATTTGTGAAAATAACTGTTATAACAATTTTTATGTAAAAACCACAAACATTTACAACAATAAAACAAAAACATAATTTACGATGCGAGCAACAAGTCAGAAATATTTTATTTTGGTGAAACTTTTTCGCTTTATAGAAACAGTTTTTTTTGGGTCAACGCCAAAGAGTAATAAAACCATTATAAGTCACAAAGCTATTAAATTTTACAAATAAAGTTTTGAAAAGGCATTGCCTAATATTTTGATCTGTTTTTCTCTCTCTCAATCAAAACATAACATAACATCACGCCTGTATTCCCCGAAGAGTTAGGCAGAGGTGCACTTATAGTACACCCTCATTTCGCCAGTTATGTTTAACTCCAACCAACAAACCGGGCACAAATCTAGACTCTAGACTGCTACTGAGAAATTTCTAATGGAAAAACCTAACAACACTTTACCCGACTTGGGAATCGAACCCAGGACCTCATGCTCAGTAGTAGCACTTACGCGACCACTAGACCAACGAGGCTGTCTCAATCAAAACTTGTTTTATAATAATAATAATTCAGCCTGTGTTGTTCCATTGAAGGGCCTTTTTTTTTGGGTGGGCCTGGTACTTATCGGGCGGCGAGCTACCCATTGCCCACCGTCCGCAAGCACGCGTCCATTGCAGGGCCTTGCTTTCCTTTTCCACCAACTCGATCCTGAGCCAATGGGCCAATCCCGTCTATAAGCTAGGAATGCAAGAAGTGCAAAAAGTATCTATATACACTGGATCGCAAAAATTCCGGGTCGCTAATAAATGGCGTGATAGTTTTTTAAAGTCAAAGTCGAAGTCAAATAATTTATTTCAATTAGGCACAAAAAAGGCACTTATGAACGTCAACTACATACGTCAACTACACTTAAATACATAAGACTAATTTGCGAAACTATAGTAAGTATATTGTAGATGACTGAGATTAATATATATTTATAAAAAAATGTGTAACACGTTTTGTACACTATATAACTTTAATTAAATACTAAAAAATAAGAAAATTTCGCTTCTAACTTATGACAACAAAAATACACTTCGCAGTAAATCTTAAAAAATAAAAGATTTTTTTTCCATTTATTATTTTGTATTTTCTCCACGAGCCCGTATCACTTCATTAAGACGATGTGGCATGTTGTAAACCAAATTTTTAGTACGAAATTGGTCTATGTTTGCCCATTCCTCCACTAGCGCATTCCTTAACTCGTGGAAGGTAACGGGAGCAGGAGAGCGTTGTCTCACGCATCTTCCGAGCTAGTCTCATGCATTTTCTATGGAATTTAAGTCTGGGCTGTGAGCTGGCCACTCCATTCAGCTAATACCGACGTCTTGAATATACATATTGACCAAACGAGCCGTATGTGGTCGCGCATTATCGTGCATGAAAATGGAATTTGCACCCATATTCACTAAAAAAGGACCAGAACCAAAAAGGACCAAACCTCTTTTACGTATCTGACAGCAGTCAGAGAACCGTTTTCTATGATTACTAACTCCGTGCGATCTTCTGAAGATATCCCAGCCCAAACCATTATTGAACCTCCACCGAATGGCACCTTTTCTTCAAAACACGCTTGATGATACCGTTCTCCTGGTCGTCTAAATACTCTTCGTCTCCCGTCGTGCGTAAATAAACAAAATCTGGACTCATCGGAAAACATAACCTTGGACGAATCTTCATCTGTCCATCGAATGTGTTCTCGAGCAAACCGTAACCTGGCAACTCGATGTTCTTTGAGCAGTTTGGGGCCGTTCGCTGGTCTATAAGGCTTTATATCAGCTTCACTAAGACGTCGCAGAAACGTATAATAATAATCGCTCACATTGTTGTGGTGAATTTCTTGAAGACTGTTTCGTACCTGAACAGCCGAGAGATGTCGATTTCTTAACATAGTGCTCACTATGAATCGGTCTTCTCGTATAGTTGTGCACCTTGGCTTGCCATTTCCTGGTCTCCTGATGTTCATGCCGGTCTCTTGAAATCGCTGGAGTACTCTTTGGACCGTTGATAAAGGTACTCCTACTGTTCTAGCAGTGCTACGCTGACTTCTTCCTTCTTTTCTTTTGAGGAATAGACAAGAGTTTGACGATGTAAACAGTGCGCTGTCAATGGTAACGGATTGGTTTACGACAAATAACCTATATAAATAGGTAGAGGTGCTTGAAACTGTAAACTCGGCAGTTTTTCTGGGCATAACAGTAGATGCCAAACTTCAGTGGGGCCAACATATATCGAACCTAGCGGGAAGGCTCAGTTCGGCCGCCTACGCCGTCAGGAAAGTAAGACAATACACTGACGTTGATACAGCTCGGTTAGTCTATTTTAGTTATTTTCATAGCGTTATGTCCTACGGTATTCTGCTATGGGGCAAAGCTGCAGATTATATTTTAGATTATTCAAAATATATTTGTCCTCCAGAGTTTCTCGGAGATATTTTTTCAAAGATATCGGTATCCTCACAGTGGCATCACAATTCATCTTCGCCAACATCTTATATATATAATAATATATAAGATGCCTAATATGATTAGGCAAAATATACACTTATACACTAAAAACAGTGATATTCACAATGTTAACACTGGAAGTAAGGATAAACTACGTGCGCCCTTTCACCGGCTTCATAAGATTCATAACTCATTTGTTGGGCTTGGTATAACTTTTTATAACAATTTACCCTCTTCTTTGCTAGATTTGCCTTTTAATGCGTTTAAAACTAAAGTCCAACCTTTGTTCAAAGGCATACTATTCTATTATATCAACGACTACTTAAATGATAAGAATAGTTGGTCACTGTGATTAACTCAAGAAAATGTTTAAATGTTCTTTCTCCAGAATTAGTTTACCTACTGACAGGTTATATGAGTTTATAAAATTGTTTATAATTTTACTTTATAAGTCAATTTATTTTATTTTAATTTATTGTTGACATAATCTATGTTTTTTTATGAGTTGTATTGCAATAATGTGGTTAGCTAGCGACCTTGACAATTATTTATTTTACCTCGATGGTCCTAGTTTATAAATTATAACTTTTAGTTACAGCTATATAAGCGGGCACGCCCTTTATGCCTGGATGCTTTATTTTCTTATAAAGACTGATATTGTTTACGTTTAGTTATTTTTATTTCTGTTTGAGTATAGTTCTTGATGTTTTTGGTTGGTATATTGGCGTGTGCTAGCTGTCATATGACTATTAATTTATAATTTAAATTATGTTTTGCGTAATGTAAATTATCTTGCATACTATTATATAGAATCATTTTTTTTTCTAACTGAACAGACAGCTGTGCTGCTGGGGAGTTTGTTACGCCACTTCTTCTTCTCAGCAAAAGCACTAGGAAGTGGTGGGCGTTTTGGGGTACTGTCTTATGTAATTTTGACGTTCGAAAAGTGCTGATTCTCAGCCTAGTTTGAATAAATGACTTTTGAATTTGAACTTGTACCATGGTAATAATCCGTGTACATTCTTCACGTGTTAATGGCAAGATATTGCACTGAATACTCTGATCAATCCATAGAATAATTTATAATGACAGCTCGCTTTGAAACAAGAGCTAAAAAATATTATTTTCCTCATTTTAAATTTTCAAAGAGCTGCTGACTACATATTATTTATTCTAGCGATCTAGGTATATAATTTATGGAGATATCACGGTTTTTATTAGCGACCCTGAATTTGTGCGATCCAGTGTATATCGTAACGATATTTATAAAAAATATTAATATCGATTTCAAGTTAGAAAAAACGATGAATCTGTGTTTTTTTTTTGTACTTTTTGAAGTTCAATTGTGTTTGTTTTTTATTCATATAAATACTAAACTAGGAATAAAAAGTCTATTTTTCTGCTCTGGCTCTGAATTCCAGCGGTTTTAATTTGTGGCGACAAAGGTGTTGCTACTGGAAATATATCGTACTTAATACATTTTCGATAATATTTTATATCGATAAGTACAATTCGCGTCAAATAACTTTGTTGCTCTGAAGTAAGCTGCAAATGACTGCGCAGTAATCAATCTTACTTATTATAACAGTAGCGCGCATGCCAGCGCGCATGCGCCACCTAACTTCTGAGCGGCATAGTTATTTGACGCAAACTGTATATCGATATAATAAATATCGCCCACTAGCAACGAGCATCGAGCTCGTTCCGCCATCTACAGTGGTCTGCCGCGATATCATTATACCATTAGTTTATAATTGGCACTTAGTTTAATATTATCCAGATAATTTACCTGGTATAGTGATAAAATCCCTCATCTCGAGAGCCAAGGCTGATGGTGATCTTTCGTCAGGGGATCTGGGGCCCCTCGGGGCAACAGGGTATCCTTCACAGCCAGCCTTCTGCTGTTTGCGCCATTTCGCACGACGGTTTTGAAACCAGACCTGAGAACGAGGGAGATGTTTTCCAAGTTAGTGGCTGAATGGTGTAAATGAGGAATATCGAGAGCATGACATGGATTGTGGAATATAATGGCGGAGATCATATTACAGACGTTTCATATATAATTCGGATTTTGTGGTTCATCTAGTTTGATTCAAATCACCAGGACCTTCACTTCATGATTCCAAGATGACCGCGACTCTTGGGTTTATTTGGTTATTTATTTGAAACTTCATATAGGTATATATTATTATTTTTAAACCGTAATAACATTCGATTTAGTTTAGAATAGATAAGTTTTTAATCAAGCTTCCTCTGTCCTACCATTCCGCTGTGCCCGAACAAGGTCAATAATGATTCCATTAAATTTTAAGCTACATAAATTGTGAATGGGAATCAAAATCATAATCAAATGTAATTTTATTCAAATTAGGCTGAGAATCAGCATCTTTTAAATATCAAAATTACTTCAGTCCCCAATACGCTGGCCCATCCCCACTTCCTAGTGCTTTAGCTGGAAAGAAGAAGTGGCACAACAAACTCGACACAGCTATCTGTTAAGTTACAAAAACATTAAGTAACGCGAAATATTAAATTAAATTATTTACCATACTTAATACGTCAGCTAGCACACGCCAAAGTACCAACAAAGAGGAATGCAATAAATGATTGAGTATTGAGATAAAGAGGTGTGAGTTGTGGGCCCAGAACTCACACCTCTTTTTTCCACGTTTTTTTTGGCTTGTAACCACTTTTTTAAATACTCTCAGTAACTTTTTCACAACTACCAAGATTAATCTAAAAACAGTGGAGTCCATAAATTCTATATTAATTTCTAATAATTCTATGTCACATTTACAGAAAGGCTTAAGCACTAAAATAAATTAAAATAGTTCCAACGACACATAGCCATATTGACCTGAAAACGTCGCGAGAGTTTTAAATAAGTTATTTGTGGAGCTGACTACTTTGAAGACCGCCTGTGGTTTGCGTCTGCGTCCTGCATAGATTCCCAGAACGAAAATGGATCAATTTCAACGACTGGCTATTATTAACCACCAATCTCCGCAAACCGTTACTATTTCCAACCGACTTCCAAAAAGATGAGATACTATATTCTACTTTGTTTTTTTTTTTTTTTTGTTACTTTCCGATTTCTTAAAAAAAGGAGGAGGTTCTCAATTCAATCAATCTGCCTAGCCTTTTTCCAATATAACAAGATGTAGCTAAATACAAGATTTTTACATGCAGTGACTGCCTATTTCACGATACCCCTAGGTCTTTTGGGCTTCTGCCGACCCGTAACGACTGTCAAAGATCCAAGAATGACAGCCAGGACCATCGGCTTAAAAGTCCTATTACATTTTTGACGCAAATTCATGATTTTTGACGTTGTAATTTTCAGCAGCAGTAAAATATTTGAATTATTTGATTATGAATAACGATAGTGCCATTCTCTTTATTGTAAGTTGGAATTACACATTTTAACTTTTCTTGTCGTGTAATTTACTATGAATATTTTACGAACTCACTTTACAAGGAAAAACGTCAGCAATGGAACTTTGACGATCAAATTCACATTGTTTCATTCAGTACTAATAAATGCGAAAGTTACTAAACGATATCTTTAATGTTTTACTTGTTTATTGGAGTTCTAGAATTTCTTTAAATTCCTTGAGTTTTCAGGGAAAAGTCGTAAAGAAAACCAATAAATGTCTTGATTTTCATGTCCATTATATTCCAAATAAACACAATTAAATCAAATAAACTAATATGATATAAAACTTCGATCTACAGTGAATACATTTCATTAGTTTTTGTTTCTCAATATAATAAGACAAAATTACAATAAATTAAATTAAAGTACTTTATATTCCGCGTCAATTCAGCAAATTACACGAAAATAATGTGTAACTACAACTTACAAGAAAAAGAATGGCACTATAGTTATTATAATCAAATTATTAAAATATCTTACTGCTGCTGAAAATTACATGGTCAAAAATCATGAATTTCCGTAAAAAAATTAAATAGGACTCTTAACGTGCTTTCCGAGGCACGGAGGGGTCTCGGTATTTTTAGATGGTCACCCATCCACGGACTGACCGCGGCGAGCGTAGCTGAACCTGATCGATCGACCCGTGCGGCTGTTATTATTTAGCTAAGAGGTGGTTCTCAATTCGTATGTAGGTATTTTTTGTACTTTAGTTTATACTCTTTTCCTGAAATCGAAGGGATTATAATGCGTTTCCCACCCCATGAGATTCTGACGATAGTCCTACCAGATGATTTTAAGGCTTCCGTAGTCAAAGGAAGCCAAATGGAGGCCTATTACTAAACCTCTGCCGTCTGTCCGTCCGTTTTCTGTCAACGGGCTGTATCTCATGAACCATAACAGGCAAACCGTTGAAATATTCACAGACTGTGTATTTCTGTTGCCGCTATAACAAAAAATAAATTAAGTTAATAATTGGGGTCCCCTATACAAGAAACGTGTTTTTTTTGGCGCTTTTACTCGATCTTAATATGGCAGGGAACACTTTTGTGCGAGTTTTTTTTGTTGTTGTAAATGAACATTGCACATGCCTTGGCTATAGGGATTTTCAAAAGTTGTCTCTTCCATTCCAAAAACCAGCCCATAAACTTGACAGTAGATGAGTCTAGTTTGCGATTCACAAAATGACTCCAGAATTTACGTTCGAAAAGATTTTATTCATTCGGTGAGGACTCATTTATTACATGCAGTACACCATGATGCATCAGGGCGCAATACTCTCGAGGAGCTTGTGGCTAAATGACAGCCGCACAGGTTGAACGAAGGTTAAGCTACGCTTGCCTAGGTCGATCCTTGGATGGGTGACCATCCATTACATTTCGAGACCACTCTGTGCCCCGGAAAGCACGTTTTACCGTTGCTCCCGGCTGTCATTTGTAGATCTTTTACAGTAGTTAGCGGTAGTCGGAAGCCCAAAAGTCTGATATCCAGTCTTGCCATGGGGTATCGTATCGTATTACCCAGTTACTGGGTTGTGGAGGTCAGATAGGCAGTCGCTCCATGTAAAATTCTGGTATTCAGCTGTAATCGGTTAGACTGGAAGCCGACCCCAACATAGTTGGAAAAAGGCTAGGCAAATAATTATGGCGCAATATTCTATGCATAAATGCAATGTGATTACAGCGCGGACATACTAAGCTGTTCAAAAAGTATTGATAATCGGTTATTTTCCTTTTTGCGTGATGTTAAATAGCCTGTAGCCTTCCTCAAGACATTCCTCAAGATTCCTGGCAAATGCAAAAGATTTTTTCAAATCCGACTCTTAGTTCTAGAGATAAGCACGTTTAAACGTACAAAAAAAGTCTTCAGCTATATTATTGGTATCCTTGCGCCACAAAGGCTGAAAAGCCGAAACAGTTTTTTAAAGTGTGTTGTCAGCTCACAGGCGAACGATCCGAAGAAAGACTGAAGCTGTGGCGAAATGAAAGGAAATGAAATGAAATGAAATTTATTTGCAAGAATTGTAGTACATTACAGGTGGTCGGGTTATTTATCAGTTTCTAAAACAATTCGCTAAAACTAGCATGCAAACATTATATGAATTAATTAAATGAAGCTAATAAAGTTGGAAAAATACATCTTATAAAGTATATTAAGAATACGAATGTCAATCATTTGTCAAATTATTAAAGTAAAATGTCAGTGTGAGTGTTTAAAGTTTAGGTATTCATTCACAGAATAAAATGATTTATCTATAAGCCATTTGAATAACGCTGTTTTAAAACGATTAATTGGCAGTTCCCTATATGATTTTGGTAATTTATTATATATCCTTATAACCATTGGAAAGCAACTTCTGTGATATAAGTGGCTTTTCATTGGAGGAATCATTAGTCTCTCAGGATACCTTGTGTTAAACGTAACAGTGTCTCCAAGACGTTGAAATAATTCGGAGTGCATTTTAACAAATTTACAACATTCAAATATGTACATACCGGGAACAGTTAATATCTTTAAATCTTTAAAAAGAGGTTTACATGAAGTCAATGGTGGCACATCACAAAGAGCACGGATACATTGTTTTTGGGCTATAAATACCCTATTTATAAGAACAGAATTTCCCCATACCCATGGCGAGCCGGTGCTTCCTTACCAAACCCATTTGTTCCACCCGCTGAAGACCTCCCGCCTGGACATGAGTTACCTTGGGTAACCTGGAAGTCTTTAAACAGACCCCGGACCCAGGTCGGCCGAAGTAAGGAAAACCTGTCCAGGTGGAGATTCATAGATAACTCCGCCTTGGAATGTAAATGTGGTGCAGTTCCACAAACGATGGGACACTTAATATCGTGTCCTGCGTGTCCTGTCAGCTGCACGTTACAGGAACTAATGGACGTTGGTGATGGCGCCAAACAAGTCGCCGAATTCTGGGCCGAGTCTATTTAGATTGCTATCGACACGCTAAGAAGAGATTGGTGTAGCAAATATGACCCGATTATCATTACTTTTTGAACAGCCTTGTAGACGTTGGTATTGCTCATTTGGGGCAGTTTTATAAGATACAAAAACAATAAATTACCTGTACTCTAGCCTCAGTGAGATCTATCCTCATAGCTAATTCTTCTCTAAAGAACACGTCAGGATAGTGTGTCTTGTGGAAAGCCGCCTCAAGTTGTTCTAGTTGCACGTTGGAAAATGTAGTCCTGAAACAAAGTTAATGTTTCTATTAAGAAACTTATTAATCACAGTTACAGTCTAATTCTTCATGCGGTTTTTACCTACTTTTTATATGCTACCGTGGAATTTGTTAGGAAATTTTTGTTAACAAAAAAAAAACGAATTCCGAAAAAAACCACTGCGTGGTGAAAAACTGACTGCTATTTTTTCCCATAGTATTGTTGTTTTTTTTTTTTGTAAAAAGTGCTTATTTTTCACTATTTAGCTGTGGTACCTACCCCACACGAATTCGAATAGCTCTGCCTACTATGTAAATAACAGTGACAGGAAGTTATTATAACATCATCCAAATAGACTAAGGGCGAAAAATACGTATTAATGTATTATTGAAGCTAGCTCAAAAACTACCCAAGCAAAGCTTGCAAGTTTCTTCTATTAAATAAAGAAATAATTTTAACGAAAATATCGATGAACATATCAAAATACATACAGACAAACACAGAAAGTCCTCCTTTTTTGAAATCGGTTAAAAAGTAGAATGTATTGATTCCCTGATTTTCTTCAGTGGTTACCCTTGTTGGTTATCTCATCTTACTTTGGAAATCGGAATTTTTATGTTCTTAGTAAATTCAATATTATATTATATTTTGCTGTTAACCATTGAACTAAACAAGGGCTGTTATTTTTTGTGCTGTTACGCTAATTATACTTATTGTGTATTAAAGTATTATATTGTTTTAATTATTGTGAATGTGAGGTCGATGTGGATTTTTATTTTTCTTTCTCTGATAGTTTTAATTTTAATGATAGATAGTATGGCAGTTTAAGTAGTTTATGCGGCCTACCCAAATGTTCTTTCTTTGGTATTGTTCGTCAAGTCGTTGAGCTCCTTAAGTTCTAAGTTGAGCTACACGATTACTGACAAATGCTTGCACTAACTGGACAGGTCCATTCAAATCTGTGTCTTCACTTATGTCTGGACTTTATAAAAGACTGTGACCTCTGAGTTTGCTTCTGCCTTTCTTCTCAGAGCAGTCAGATAGGAAACGAAAACTCATCTAGCTTATTTTTTTTTATATGATGTGTAAAAGTGATTCCGATAGCCTATTTACAGTATAAACGTTTACAGATTTCGATTATGCGCAGTCTACATATGGAAACATAAAAATTAAATCATGAATTGTTTATTTGTAGCCATGGAAGTAACTATTGGTGCATTAACACTTGCGCTCCTAAATTACTTAATGATAAACTGCAAATTGTAGATTCAAGCAATAATGCCACTTCACCAATAAATCGTGCTCACACTGCGATGCGGTGGACCAAGCTTTAAATTAATATTACAGCGTGTTTACAACACTGTGTCTTATGTTTGTTTACAATGCAAGGCTTGAAAACAAGAGTACCGGTTTGTTCCGTAAGGACGAAAGGGATTCCTACAAGAATATTGTCTGAAAGGCACAATGTAGCATTTAAAGCAGCCTTAGCGGTGGTTGTGTTTACTTAAAGTTCCTAGGCTGTTTTACTATTGTGTTGTTGCTGTTGTGTTTGTTTTGTTGTTGTCTGTTCTAGTTTCAAGCGTGACTTTTTTCGAAATATCCATTTACCTGTATCGTCTCTGTTTCCGTTTTGGTATATCTCCTTTGGCATCTGCAAAATGAAATATTTCACGTCAAAATTATGGTGGGCTAACTTTCCACCAGAAGCAGGAAGCGGGCTGTTGAGCGAGGAAAATCCACAAATGTAATTGATTCCTGCTAAATGGAGCAATTCGATTTTTTCCTCGCTAAGCCAGCCTATCATGCTATAACTAAAAGATTCCTCACTAGCTTTCGGAGAATATTCCTCATCATCTTCATACTGCTGATGTTCAGCAGTCTCCTCCGTGGGTTCCGCGTTCGGTGTGTATGTCTCACTGGGTTCAGTGTCCGGACGCTCACATAACACGGAGCCGGGACCCAGACTGGAAAGATAGGATTGGAAAAAAGAGGGTATAAGTTGCCTAGTTAGGCACGGGATACACAGAAGGGACGTGAGATGAGGACGGGATGCAAACGCGATGTCCCTTTTACGTATCTTCATTATTCTTAATACAAAATATATAAACGCGATCTGGCACAAAACATACAGAAAGGACAAGAAACAGGCGTGTCGCTTTTCCACGTCTGAGCTTCGTCCTCATCATACAGAAGGGACGTGCCTTCTGTATAGCCCTCGCCATAGCCGCGTATTTCAAATTAACTTAATTTAAAATTATGATATCAGTCGGAAAGTCCCATTGAACCTGCTCCATCTTCCGAGTCTGCATGATCTACCTACCTAAGAATAAGGTGAAATAAAAAGCTTTGCCAGTAAAGCTACGGGTTCTTAACAGCCGTTGTGTCGGCTGTCATGAAAATGATGACAGTGGCAAAGATTTAAATTGTTAGATTCGCCCTACCGGGTCAAAAGAGAGTCGCTTTTCTGTTTTGTTTTGACACCTCAGACACACAATGACGTAGTGACTACACTGGTTTGTCATGGAAACGCTATTTAGTAATGTGTGTGCTCACTCTTCTCAGTATGGGCACTTTTTCTTGTGAGTGAGTACGGTTAGAGCAAATCGAGAGATTTAAATCTTTGGGGGGTGGGCTATGACTTATCGTCAAATACTGGTGAAACTGAAAGATTTTCATGACGTCCTTTATAATTTGACGGAACCTATTTTCTGGGAAACAGTAGCGCTAGCATTCAGGGCCGCTTTCACCACAAAGCACTAAAAGCGCTTAATATTTAAAAATTCGTACCGTTTCTGTTTCTGTGTTTTGTTTTGTGTTCTGATTGTGTGTTGGGCCGTTTTTTCATTGGTCGGTAAGCAGCAGTGCGGTAAAGTATGCTCTGTATACCGAAACGACACCGCACTGCTTTTACGGACCTGACGTTATGTTTCGCCATAATTTGTGCAGTACCGCTTAAATGCTCGCGAGAAAATGTCGCCATCGAGTGATGAAGATGTTGTCGCGTGTTATATTTATCTCCGTTTACGAAAAAAAAATGCAAGCGCTATTGGCGACATCCATAAATTGAAAAAAAAAAAAAACGCGTGACGTGTTTCTTTAAACACCGAGCGGGCACTGGATGTTTCTACCGAGACAATAAGGAAACGCTCATTGAAATAGGCGCGTTTAGCTATCTGTACCGGGTATACGAGCATGCCTTCAACCAAATACGCAGGTACGCACGAGTTCACCCACACACAAGCGGAGCACTGGTGGACCTTGACACCGGGCTGCAGGCAGTCAAAGGAAGCTATGCCACCCTTGGATAGCAGGCTGACAGGACAGGAACGGCCTGGTGACGGGCACCATCACGGGACACTGCCCGCTAAACAAACACTTCCACACAATAAGTTTATCGGACAGTCCTCTGTGCAAGGCGTGCATGGAGGCTGAGAAGAACGTTGCGCACGTGCTTTTTGAATGCACGGGCGTCACCCAGATTAGAACGGAAACCCTCGGGTCACCCAGATCATAAACAGATGTTCTAAATAAACCAGGAGATATCTATATATCCTAATTATCTTCTGGAGGGAGGTGGGCTGGTTGGAATAGCCACTAAACGGCCGCTAAGGCCCACGCACAATGGTCCACTTGACGGACTAAGTGCGGTAACCAAATCCCTTAACATAGAACATAGATACCCAGAATGCTGATCCCGCACCACTGACGCACCGACTAATGAGGAAAGGTTCTTTTTATGTTAAACATTAAACGCATTTAGTGATAAGTGTTGCGATCGTGCCTTAAAGCAAATATATAATATAATTATATAGTATAGGTATCATCATCATCATTTCAGCCATAGGACGTCCACTGCTGAACATAGGCCTCCCCCAATGATTTCCAAATTGGCCGTTTGGAAGCGACCAGGTATAATATAATATATAGTATAGGTTGAATACAGGATACGTTGGATAACCACTTAACTCCACAACTATGCTGTAAGTACTCTTCAAGCAAATGTACAAGAAGGCATCCTGGTAGCCAAAAAAGGCATTCCGAAAATAACAACCACTTTTATAATGTACTTATGATCTAGATTAGTATAAAAAGTTCTCAGACAAAATAAATTCGTCTAGCTAATATTTTGAACAGGCCTGCTGTTCTTTGCTAGTAAAAGCTAAGGGTATAGAAATACCCAAAGTTCAAGGCTCGTTACAATACAATATTGCAAGCTTCAAGACAAGGGCAAAAGAGACATGAGGTGAAATAAGTCAGAACGTACTGTATATTAAGACAAATAGCCGAGAAGTGTACTCAAATTGGTAAATGATTTCACGAAAAAGTGACTGTGTATAAACCGAATATTCTTTTTTGTACTATTATTATTAAAGCATCATTTAATTTGAGTATTGCCTACTAGCTTGCACCTAGCGTTAGATTTCTTCAACACCCTGTAGAACAACGAATTACTGCTAAATCCTACCTTCTTAAAAGTTTCACAGTAGAATTTTGGTGCGTTTGCAAACTCAAACAGGCAGTTTTCCAGTAACACCTAACCGTATTTATTTATTTTGGAATTGAGCCCGCGACGGGTAGTGCAGCAGCCAATAGCTCACCCACTGCACCAATAGAGCTGTTAAACAAATAAATCAAAGGAACAACCAAATTAAATAATAACTCTTACAACTTACCTATTGAACAGATTCGGTATATTGTAGCAGAAGCTGGTGGTGGGTGATACGTCATCATTCAAAATGGCTGCGGAGTCGAACCCGCTTGCGCCTGCGCCACCCTCGCGGCCGTCCAATGATTCCTCCATCTTGTGTTTGCGTGGAAAATAACGTAAATATTGCGTTTGATAAAGTTTTGGCCAGTTTCTATAATTATTATCGAAAAAAGGGATCTATATGGTAAACTCCCAGCTCGGAATAGATAAATCGAGCGAATTGTCGCTTGCGCATACATAACCCTCAGTGTTATGTACTCCAAGAAAGAAATGTTTGTGGCTAAGTGGTGGTCAAAACCAAGGCGATATCAAATCTGTCTAACCTTTTCCCCATTATATTGGGGTCGGCTAACTAGATGCAGCTGAATACCAGTATTTTACATGGAGCGACTTCCTGACCTCCACAATCCAGTAACTATGTAATACGAGACCCCTTGGCTTCTGACGACCCGTAATGACTGTCAAAGATCCGCGAATGACAGCCGGGACCAATGGCTTAACATGCTTTCCGAGGCACGAAGGGGTCTCGGTATGTTAAGATGGTCACCCATCCACGCACTGACCGTGGCAAGCGTAGCTTAACCTGATCGATCGACCCGTGCGGCAGTTATTATTTAGCTACGAGGTGGTTCTCAATTCATCTGTAGGTATTTTTTGTACTTTAGTTTATACTCTTTTCCTGAAATCTGACTTTCACGGGACATCGAAGGGATTATAATGCGTTTCCCACCCCATGAGATTCTGACGATAGTCCTACCAGATGATTTTAAGGCTTCCATACTCAAAGGAAGCCAAATGGAGGCCTATTACTAAACCTCTGCCGTCTGTCCGTCCGTTTTCTGTCAACGGGCTGTATCTCATGAACCATAACAGGTCTCGGTATGTAAAGATGGTCACCCATCCACGGACCAGCCCCGGCAACAAGCGTAGCTTAACCTGATGGATCGACCCATGTGGCTGTTATTACTTAGCCACGAGCTCCTCCAACGAACCAAGAACCAAGGCGATGTATAAGGTGCATTTTCATTTACTCTTTGATTACGAAGGGTTTATTAAAGGTTCTCCCCGGGGTTGTTCCTACTGTTTAGCCTAGACAGACTTCCTCTTTAAGAGGAAAAGAGGAAGACTATTTCAAAGATGGGAGGCTGATTTGAGAACTACTGTGGGATGTACCATGGAGGTGAAAAACTCATGACCGTGAGCTATGGAAAAGCCTGCCAAAAAGTAAAAGTCTGGAGAATTCTGATGTCCAAACCTGTAATTTAAGTAAATTGTAAAACTAGTTTTTAAGATTGCTAATAAAGGCTATTTGAAATTAAAATTGACTTATATTTTTAAGTAGGTATATACAATTTTCCCCTATTTAAAACATGGAATTTAACTATCTCAATGATAGCGTCCGACCAGGAATTCTGTGTAGATGAATATTTCGCTCAGAATTTTTCTTCAAAATAAAACTAAACAGCCTTAAAGAGGAAGGTGCATGCTGTTAAGAATTCCCTTTGTCAAGGTACCACCAAACAAAGCTGGCTGAGGCTGAGTTCATCTATGTTGCATAAGATAAACCTGTGCAAATAGCTTTAGAATGAGTCGACGCGACGTGAGAAAATTTGTAGGGGCCCACTAGATGTTCTTTAAAACATAACATGACGCTTGTATTTCCCCAATTTTTATACAGAGGTGATAATAGGTGTAAGAGGTGAACAGGTAGGTCCAACAACATTTCCCCAGATGTGTAATTCAAATGTAGGTAATAGAGGAAAAACCTGACACAAATCCAGATTCTGGGCTGCCACTGAAAAATTCGTCATAATGAAAAAATCACATTTTGCCCGACCTGGGGATCGAACCAGGACCAAGGATGCTCAGCCAACTCCACAACAACCTAAATCAATGAGGCAGATTTTTATTATGTAAATAGATCAATAGAAATCTAGTTTCTAGGTAGGCATTTCTTATTAGATAGCCATGGCGTAGTTATAGGGCACTGGTAGGATTTAAAAGATTTTAAAATGCATGTCTGTCAAATTAAGTATCCACCAATCCAATTTACAGCGAGTATTCAAAGAAAATCATATTATCGAATTAATAATCTGGGGTTGAAGTAACACAATACTCCAGCGAGGTGGTTGACCCTCCCCTCGCCGTCGCCGTCACTTAAATTGAATTAAATGCCTATAATTTAGTTAAGTTTATTAAATTACCACTAAATGAGTATAATTTGTGTTGTATTCCTATTGACTTGTTGCAACGAGACGGTTTGTTCGCGTCGCGAGGCACGCCATTTTGCCGCCCGAAAAGTTTTAAGTTTTGACAGGAAAATGGGCGGGAAGTGCGTTCGGATATTGTTTTAAAAAAGTTTGAGTTTTTGACGATTATTAAAATTAAATAGTGATTCGTTTTAAAAAGTTTTTAGTGCGTTAATTTAACAAGGTGTTGGCCAGAACAGAAAAAAATCAAATCGATAATAATCAAAGCAAGGAATATCTCCCGTGGAAAATAATGCGGGTTGTACCTGTTTTGTAAAATGTAGTCAGAATGGTACATATGTAAACATTAATACAATCATGGCTGTCAGAGGATGATGCTTCTATTGAGAGACCTTCGGCAGAATTGGTGGCGAGACTAAGAAATTGACAAGGACTATGAAATGAGTTACGGAAAAACAGGGAATAGACTTTCTACTGAAATTAACAGCAATGAATAAGTCTCCTTTAGATATTGCGATTACTAACAAAATGGATCATTTATCGATGAAATAAAAAAGTACCTTCTAGGTTCAACAAGAAAATGGTGATTTTACAAAGTTTCGGAGGATTTGTCTGAATTCCAGTGTTTGTGAATAATTTTACATGAAATTATAATTCAACCTCTAATAATTATTCTTCGTAAGGTATGATAATCAAATATTAGGTACATGCATGTAAAACAAAGGTAAAGATAAATCACACATAGAATGTTTATTAAAATCCATTGGCAATCATTACAATTTGAGGCTTGGACATCTATTTATACAAAATAAAATTATTTTCGTCTGGAATATCAACCATCACTGCTGTTCTACTGGGAGTAATACAGTACTCTAAGGACATATATATTTAATACCTATATAAATTCACCTTAAAAATCCTAGCACATGACAAAACAAAAATTACACAAAAATTATATCAAGAACTTACCTTCAATAAAACTCCTGTTTTCATCGACACATTGAAATATGTTTGAATTTAGTGTGATAGTCGTTTGTCACTGAAGGCTGTAACTATTGTCACGTGGTCACTTGTACTAGACTGAACGACGGGGGACGCGCTTAGCTGTGTAGAACAGAGAAATCTGTAGAGCCGTCGAGTGTCGATGTAAGATTTTTTTATTGTTGTTTTCTAGACCAGTTAAGTCTGTTTATTGAAAATGCCAAATAAACGAAAGAAAACTTCTTGAAGAGGTTTGAAAAGTAATCGACGATTTTACGACGACTGAGGCGGTTCCATCACCCTACTGACGAACCATACCTTAGGCCTCTAAATATCCGGCCCATCGTGCTGCTCGACGAGGTGGGCAAGCTCTTTGAAAGAGTAATTGCAGACCGCCTTGTCGGGCGGCTGGTGCGGGTGGGGCCGGATTTGGCGGAGAGCCAGTTTGGTTTCCGCAGGGGGCGCTCCACGGTGGGCGCCATCATGCGCGTGCGAGCCCTCACGACGGGGGATGCGGTGGCTCGGGGTGGGGTCGTCTTGGCGGTGTCTCTAGACATCGCCAACGCCTTCAATACCCTGCCCTGGAGTTGCATCAGGGAGGCACTCCGGTATCACCGGATGCCGACCTACCTCTGTCGTGTGGTCGAGGCCTATTTGACGGACAGGGCCATCATCTACCCCGGTCACCAGGGAGAGTGGAACCGGCGAGAGATGTCGTGCGGTGTCCCACAGGGATCGGTCCTGGGGCCGCATCTGTGGGACATCGGATACGACTGGGTGCTGCGCGCAGACCTCCCCAATGGCGTCAGCGTCGTTTGTTACGCTGACGACACGTTGGTCCTGGCGCAGGGGAGGTCGCACCAGGCGGCGGCTGAACTAGCGACACACGGGGTTGCGACAATCGTGGCCAGAATCCGGCAGTTGGGACTCGAGGTGGCCTTGCACAAGTCCGAGGCCATGTGTTTCCATGGTCCTCGGAACGCGCCACCGTCGGGTTCCCAAATAACGGTAGGAGGGGTTCACATCGGCGTCGAGTCGACGATGAAGTACCTGGGACTCGTCCTCGACAGTCGGTGGAACTTCGTGGAGCATTTCCGACGTTTGGCTCCCAGACTGGAGCGGGCCGGGGCTGCCTTGAAGCGGCTCCTGCCCAATCTAGGGGGTCCAAACGCCTCCTGCCGGAGGCTATACGCGGGGATCGTGCGGTCCATGGCCCTGTACGGGGCACCGGTGTGGGCGCGTTCGTTGAGGCGGCGGCCTGCCCGCAGGTTGAACGCGTCCCAGAGGGTCATGGCCACCCGGCTGGTCCGGGGATACCGCACGGTCTCCGGTGAGGCGGCGAGCCTCCTTGCCGGATTGCCGCCATGGGATCTGGAGGCAAAAGTCCTCGCGCATATTTGGGAGTGGCGCGAGGAGGCGAAACGCCGGGGCTTGACTCCGATGCCGCGAGAAATCGCGGCACAGCGGACAGAGCTCCGACGGGATCTCATGGCGTCATGGAGAGTGCGATTGTCGCAACCCAGTGCTGGGCACGCCACTATTGCGGCGATAAGTCCCCTCTTTGAGGAGTGGCTGGAGAGGCGCCACGGCGTCCTCACCTTCCGCCTGACGCAGGTCCTCACCGGACACGGCTGTTTCGGGAGGTACCTGTTTCGGATAAGGCGGGAGGAAACGCCCGGGTGTCATCACTGCGTGGATCGCCCGGAGGACACGGTGGAGCATACGGTGGAGGTATGCCCGGCTTGGGCAGAGCACCGCCGTGTCCTCGTGGAGGCGATCGGTGGCGGGGATCTCTCGCGTCCGGCCCTGGTCCAGGCCATGGTACGGAGCGAGAGGGCATGGGAGGCCGTCACCTCCTTCTGCGAAGCAGTAATGCTCGCAAAGGAGGAGGCGGAACGCGTGAGGGAGAGGCAAATTTCGCGCCCTCACGCCCCTAGCCGCCGCAGGAGGAGACGCCCTGGGCGTCGGGAATCAATCGCTGATTCCCGGCCACCGTAGGCGCGGGCTTGCGGACGGTGAGCAATGGGTAGCTCGCCGTCCGGTAAGGACCAGGCCCGGGTCGACGGCGCGTTGTGTTCCACGCGCGCCTCAAAGAGTGTCAGCGAGTGAAGGGGTCCGATGAGACCATTGCCTGCCGGGGTTGCGGGAAAGTCCGAAAGGGATACCGTGGCCCCCTGGCATTGCACAGGCAACAGAAGGAACACGGGTGGGTTTTAGTCAGTAAGAGTCTGACACGCCCTCCCGCTCCACCCAGAGCGGGAGACGTCATTTGATGATTTCCCACCCAAAAAAAAAAAAAAAAAAAAGGCCTCTAAATATACCTACCTACTCCAAGTAGTATCTGTAAGTACGTGTTGGTATATTCTGGAACGGCACTATGCTTATAGGATATTTTCAAAAGTAACATCTCTACATTTATATGGACAAGATTCTACCTCTAAGAAGAACTTAAAAATATTATAAATTCTGGGTCATCATCTTCCTGGCCTTTTCCCAACAATGTTGGGGTCGGCTTCCAGTCTAACCGGATGCCAGCTGCATCCGATTAGACTAACTGGAAGGGTGTACCTAAATTAATACTTGTACAATTTTTTTTACGTTTACGTTGCAATGTCTACTCTACACCTTTTGTCCCACCTGCCTAGAAAACTCATGACGTTTACTATTACCGACATACGTATACCGCGGGTCGTAGGTTCGTTCCGGAGCTAAGCACGGCTTAGAGGGGCGAGCACCCACAAGTGCTGTTGTGTCGCTTCAGATCTACTGCGGCTTTATAAAGCTATACATTCCGATGCCCGAGCAAATGGGGGGAATTGATTTGTGAAAAATAAATGAGGTAATTTTGTGTTATGCAGAGTAGTTTTCAGTGCTCTCTACCTGGTAAACTATAGAATTTTCCTGAAGAGTTTTTCGAAAATATCATAGGTTACCGGTAGAGAGCATTGAATACTAGTCTGCATAACACAAAATGCAGGATACCGGGTACAGTTTTTCGAAAATATTATAGGTTTCGAATTTTAATACCTCGAAAACGGTTGTCGGAAAATTAAAATTACAGATAAGTATGCAGGGTGGCAGGGACATCCACTCGCAACCTGTTACCATAATGGATTACATGATTCTGGACCCCCCAGCGTTGAAAGTAATTGTCGGTAGTTAAAAATAAAATTTCTGTTACGTATATTTTGACCGCAGAGGTACCAATTACCTAGAGGTACCTATTTGGGAGTGGCGCGGGGAGGCGAAACGCCGGGGCTTGACTCCGATGCCGCGAGAAATCGCGGCACAGCGGACAGAGCTCCGACGGGATCTCATGGCGTCATGGAGAGTGCGATTGTCGCAACCCAGTGCTGGGCACGCCACTATTGCGGCGATAAGTCAGCTCTTTGAGGAGTGGCTGGAGAGGCGCCACGGCGTCCTCACCTTCCGCCTGACGCAGGTCCTCACCGGACACGGCTGTTTCGGGAGGTACCTGGTTCGGATGAGGCGGGAGGAAACGCCCGGGTGTCATCACTGCGTGGATCGCCCGGAGGACACGGTGGAGCATACGGTGGAGGTATGCCCGGCTTGGGCAGAGCACCGCCGTGTCCTCGTGGAGGCGATCGGTGGCGGGGATCTCTCGCGTCCGGCCCTGGTCCAGGCCATGGTACGGAGCGAGAGGGCATGGGAGGCCGTCACCTCCTTCTACGAAGCAGTAATGCTCGTGAAGGAGGAGGCGGAGCGCGTGAGGGAGAGGCAAATTTCGCGCCCTCACGCCCCTAGCCGCCGCAGGAGGAGACGCCCTGGACGTCGGGAATAGATTGCCGATTCCTGGCCACCGTAGGCGCGGGCTTGCGGACGGTGAGCAATGGGTAGCTCGCCGTCCGGTAAGGACCAAGCCCGGGTCGACGGCGCGTTGTGTTCCACGCGCGCCTCAAAGAGTGTCAGCGAGTGAAGGGGTCCGATGAGACCATTGCCTGCCGGGGTTGCGGGAAAGTCCGAAAAGGATACCGTGGCCCCCTGGCATTGCACAGGCAACAGAAGGAACACGGGTGGGTTTTAGTCAGTAAGAGTCTGACACGCCCTCCCGCTCCACCCAGAGCGGGAGGAGTCATTTGATGTATGCCCACCCAAAAAAAAAAAAAAAAAAAGAATTACCTATTAATTACACTTTTATAGATAACTGCTGTTTTTTTTTAGTAATCTACGAAAGATTTCAACGCAGCGCAAGGGGGTCTAGAATCACGAACTGAATCCATGGTAACATGTAGTGCGTCGATGTCATTGCCACCCTGTATTTTATAAATACCTACATAATTTTGTCTCCTTTTCGAATCGATGGCAAAGTTAAAATATTTTATTACTGCGCTCCACGGTTTCACTAGCATAAGTTTGGATCTCGTGAGAATATCGGAATAAAAAGTATTATATGTCCTAATCTAGGCCATGGTCTACCCATGTGCCAAATTTGATCTAAATCCGGTCAGCCATTTTAGCTTGAAAGCGTAACAAATAAACAAACAAACTCACTTTCGCATTTATAATATTAGGTAGGTATACTACTCGTAGCTTTTGCCCGCTTCGCCCGCGTGGATAATATCCCACAGGAACGTGGTACCGGGATTCAGAGTATCCTATGTCCTAACACAGGTCATGGCCTATCCGTATGCCTTTCATCTAAAACCGTTCAGCCTTTACGGCATGAAAGGTAACATGCAGATAATAAATCTGTTTTAGAGTTCCGTACCTCAAAATGAAAAAATTTAAACGCTTAATAGATGAGTTCGTTGTCTGTCAAGACCCTTTTCCTCAGGTACGCGTAGAGGCATCAAGTTTAAATAGATATCAAAAACTTAGATCTACTGTATCTTGGAACTGTAACGCAAATCAAACTTCCAAGTCAATGCAATAAAAAATACGGCCTTAAAAGCCACATATTTTGACAATCGCAAATAAACCTGTCTATTTGGTAGATACTTCACGTTGCCGTTGGTCCAGCACCATGAAGTTTGGCGAGATGCAAGGTCAAGTGAAGAAAGAGGAGAATCCTAAAATTGGTCATATAGAGTTATGTATGAACTGCAAAGTTAAGTTTGTTCTTCAAGCTGGGATCAAAAATTCATAGGCCGTGTCTTAAAGTAACATTTACTACGTATTTAATTATAATATTAAAAGTTCTTTTTCAATTGAAAAGTTAGGTTTGTTCTTCAATCTAGATTTGGAAATTCGGGCAGTCGAGCAAGTACAGATTTGAAACGGAACCCTCAGGGCGCACTCTACTCTACTCACACTTGTCCGGGTTTTTAAAAATAAATAAAATAGGTTTATACTTATGATTCTAAACGCCTTATTTAAAATACTAATTATATTAATTTTCCTGGTGCCGATTCTCTTGTCACAAATGTGTCTAAACTAGACTAAAAATCACCAAAATTTTGTTTACTCCTGTCAAACGATGATTTCCCATTCTGAAATAGACTAAAGTGGCACAACTTAACTATATTTTAGTTTGACAGCACTGAGATTGTACTGAGATTTTAATTTAGTGAAAATGACAATTTTGCTATTCAGAATTTGACGTTTTTCACCGAAAATTTTAATTGTCTAACTAATTCTGACCATTTTTAATCGCCACTGAAAATGGTGTGGAATATTATTAGTTGTCATGAAATAAAATTCACACGAACATCTCGACTTCGGGTGCAAAAACAGTACCTACTGTACTGGATTTTTTTCTTTTCTTTTGCTTAGAAGCTCGAAAATGGTGTGTCCTATCGGAAAAATAATGAAAATTTCGACCCCCTTTATTAAAGCCTTATAACCCTAATACTCAACACGTAGGTAATATTTTTTTTTAATTTTCCATACAAAAAGTGAAAAATTCCATAGATAACACGTCGAGGCTGCCTCCACAGCGCGCCTCCGGCTCTAAAAAAATTCACGGGGTAGGGCAACAAGTATGTACCACGTGGAGTGGTGGAGTCACAATTGTCAAATTCGATTTAGTTGTGTTTATTTTTTTTTATCTTAATTTAGAGACTTTTTATTAAAGAATAGCTTTAAGATTCTCATAGCCAAACAAAAGTAAGGAATTTTAGTGATAGTTTAGTTCGGTGTACAAGAGAATCGGCAAGTATCACCATTAATTTGTAAAACCTACTGTAGTGCCGCCATTGAACACATAATAAGTTAGAAAGGTAAGTTTACGACTTTAAATTGTAATAACTTTTTACAGAGTGAGCCGATTATAATGAAATAAATACTAAATGTTAATTCAAGATACGGACTATGACTATATTTCCAATCCCTTACATCTCTTAAAATTAAGACTAAAAAAAACAATATTACATGTGGATTTAAAAATCATCCCTATTGTACCCCATTGGGGGATGATTTTACAAAAACGCTGAAATGTGTAATTTTTATTTCTTACCAAAAGCATAAATTTGAATATTCATACCTATCCCTAAACTTAAGAAATGCTGGATTTCCCATACAAACTTTCATCCCCTATATCACCCCCTATAAAGATTATTAAGGATCCCTTAATGATTATTTTTGAGACAAAAACTACCTTAAGTCCTTCTCCAGGATGCCATCTATCTCCTTGCCAAATTTTATCGAAATCCGTTCAGTGGTTTAGCCGTGAAAAGGTAACATACAGACAGAGAGTTACTTTCGAATTTATAATATTAGTAGGTATGGATAGCTAAGATATTAGATGAATTGCGCCCATTACCACGCCAATCGCGGCATCAGTTGCGTAATTTTTTTATTCGGTCATCAGTCCAATTTTTTTATTAGGCAACAATATTGTTTGTGTCAACAATATTGGTTATGTCGTGATGGCTCAGTGGTAAAGGCCTCGCCTCTCGTGCACGAGGTTGTGGGTTCAAATCCGGGCAAGTACCAATGTGACTTTTTCAATTCATATGTACATTCTGAGTTTATCTTGGACATTACTGACATCGGTGAAGGAAAACATCGAGAGGAAACCTGGACTTATAGTTAATATAAGTCTGAAATCATCAACCCGTCTTGAGCAAGCGTGGTGATCAGTGCTCGTGCCTTCTGTGTATGAGAAGAGGCCTTTGCCCTGCAGCGGGACAGTAACAGGCTGGTATTATTTTATTATATTGTTTGTACTTAGTTTTTGAAACACCGAAACAACTTTTGCCGTACAAATACAAGACAACGATTTTGTTTTCAATTTTTCATGTTTTTAATAGAGACACTTACTGAAGGGCTGGTCGCAAGCGCTGCTGCTGAGCATGAGATCCTAAGTTCGATTTCCGGGTCAGGCAAAGTGTTATTGGGTTTTTCCATCTAGATATTTGTAATCCAATCGGAATAAATACACACTACTTTAAGAATATGTTTCATTTACAAATTATTTTGGTATTGTGTTTGTATGAACTACGCATGCTCCGCAGGCCCCTTAAGTATCGTACTGAGTGGAAATTCTCAAGAAAAAAAAGTGACCACTTTTTTTTCAATGGGGAATTTTACCGGGTTATTACATGGGGCACGTGCGGCCGTCGTTTAGCGGGTGTCTAAAAGTCATAATTTAAGACCACTTGAAAAGTCTTTTTTTTTGTGGATTTGGGTAATTTTTTGTACTAAAAATGAGTATTTTATTTAAATAGCAATATTTATTTTATTTTCAATAATATTGTTTTGTAACTTTTACAACAATGACACAAGCATGGTAGCCAGCTTACAAGGCTGCTAGGGTAGGTGTTTTCTACCTCATAAGATGTATGATTTACTCTAAGTTTTGGGTTTTATTCAAATAATAAGAATAAAGCATAAAAGGCGTGCCTAGGTATGTGTGTTTTTCACTTGGTGTATGTATTATTTTGACCACCTCTATGGTCTAGTAGTAAGCCCGGTCACGGATTCATTTACCAACGGGAGCAAATTTTTTTGCTCGGTTTGTTTGGTAATGGTGCTTGTTCTAAACCCGCCTGGCTAGCTACCACCATCTTATCTAAGTCTGTCGCCATAACAACAATGTTATCAGTATTGTTGTGTTTCAGTTAGTGTGTTGCAGTTAGAGGTAAGTTATCCAGTTCCTCTGTGGTTGAGGATTCCAGGTGAAGATCGCTTCCACCTTCGGCCTGATCATCACTTACCATTACCATCAGGTGAGATGAAGGACAAGAGCTTCCACGTTGTGGTAAAAAAAATGTAGGGCTTGTAATAAAGTAAAAGAAAACAGCAAACTACTCATGAATGTTAATTCATATTTAATAAATAAATACATTCTCATCGTTTTATGTTTTAAATAAAACTATTATTAAGTGACTTAGTTGTAGCAACTCTCAACAACTTTAATATGATACAACATGTAGACGCAATCGCGTTATTGCTTACAATCTAAGGTTTTTTTAACAACTTTTAACTAAAGAATATATATTAGAAAAAACTCTTTAATATACATACATAGAAATAAGTTAGTAGGTGTATATTACAGAACTGAAAACCACTTAAATCTATTACAACTTACTATAAGATTTGTGTAGTTTTATTCATAAATTATATATTTTTATTAAAGTATTTTTTTTTATATAATCAGCAATTAATATCAAGTGTAATATTTTGAATAAAATACAATACGTATCACTCAAAGTATTTTGTTATTTAATCAAAATTATGATTAAAACTACACTTGCCTTCTTAGAAATATATTCATAGTGAGGCGAATAACTCGAAAATTATTTTAATTACAAACAATGTATGAAGATTGTTTAAAATTAACGTTCATTGAGATTGAACACAAGGATTATAACATCTTTGGCGTCAAGCGAAATCTACAGAAGCGAACATTTTATCTTTGCACACAAACGATACGTGGTGTATTTCTTAATTTAGATATATGGCAATATTATGAAGGACTAACTAATGAAACTGTATAATAAAATATACCTTATTATAATTACGTAAGACTGATAATATGATTTGGAAGAATCTGCAAGATACGTATGGCATAAAAATAAAAAATAAAAAACAAAAAGGTTACAACAATAATAAATATTTTCAGCTTTTCTATAGAGTCACAGAAATACACCACATCACCACAAAACCATACCATATCCCTATTAAAATAAAGACGCATCTCGCTTGAAATACGCTTACAAACATTACATTCGAGTCTCTTGACGAAACTTTATGGGATAATTATTTTAATTCAAAAAGATCGTTAGTTCAATACACATTAGGATCAAAATCCAACGAAGAAACGTTTTTACATCAATTCCTTTCAATTTGTCATGCATTACATTTATTTTTTTAAGAACTAGAAAAGATGTGTAGAACACTTTCTGGTACAGTCGTCCGCACAAATTATCCGAAAATATTAAATATTGAAAAGATTTATTCGAAGAAGCTCGGAACACAAGAGGCGTTTTATACCAAAAATGAGGCGAATTAAACAACAAAAAAAAGTGCTCGACTGTACTTTAGCTATAATGATAAACAAACATAAGAAATATGATGAATTTAGAGATTCAGAATCAAATATATTGGACAGCTTAATTCTGGATATATTGAAATATAAGAATGTATTAAACTTAATATCGATATCACGATTTAAATATCTTTCAAATACATTTTTTTGTAAAAAATTTAGTGACATCGTTATTAACTTTAACCATACATGGACATTTTTTAAGACTATTTAATAAAGACAGGTCCGTTATATCCCATTTCCTCCGCTTATAACAAGTCGTTTTATTTTCTCTATCTACCCTCGTATCAAATAGTAAAAACAACAAGCCTATATAACCGGTACAAAGTCAACAGTAACTACATTAGAATAGTCAACATTTTTTAACATGGCCGGCCTTAGTTTTATAGAAATTGTAGCTGAATATATCTGGAAATTTGAGATCAATGAAATATGATCCCTAATAGCACGATATATGGTTTAATTTGGGTTGTGTGTAAAACGTTTACTGTGTAATATTCCTGATTTACTCAGCCTATAGCACAGACGGTTCAAAAGAATCGCAGCGTGTGCTTTGAACGTTCAAAATACATTAAACAAATTCATGTTATAGCCATTTCATGCAACTGTCGAATTGACCTGTTGATATGAATATACGGACAATTTTAGTTGTTGAAAATTTCCTTCAGTTATTGCTATTTGCAGATCAGTTTCAGGTTGTATGTGGATTAAAATTTAATTCGAGACCCTAAAAAATACATTAAACAAATTCATGTTATAGCCATTTCATGCAACTTTCGAATTGACCTGTTGATATGAATATACGGACAATTTGAGTTGTTGAAAATTTTCTTTAGTTTTTGCTATTTGCAGGTCAGTTAGGTTGTATGTTGATTAAAATTTAATTCGAAACCCGAGATGTTTGTTAACATGGCTTTAATTAATTATAATCATTACAATCAGCAATACAGCTCCTTAAGTTAGCATAATCCTCAAATGTCATGATTTCATGAAATAGTCATTCAATAGGATTACATGAACTTAGACTGTTGTATTGATCATTTCTATGATTATAATCCTATGAATAAACATTTGATACGGCCGCGAATCATATTTAGATCAACATACAACATAAGAATATTTGATTTTCTCGGGCTACCGCGACGCTTTCGCCTTGACATTAATTTCCCACTACTTCCACGAAATAAAAATCCTAAACTTTTAGATGATTTAATTTTAAAAGTCTGAACCTTGCAATTTTTATATTTAAGTCAATTGAATAGAAAATAAATGTGGATAAATAATTTAAAATTCCATTTAAAAAAAACACGCTGCATTTCTAACATCCGTCTGAAAGAAATTTGCGCACACGCATATAAGGCCGACCATTCACATTACATTATACGCTTATCACTATTTAGCTATAAGTTACGGTAAAATCCAAGGAAAGTCGAATCGGTAACGTTAGGTAATACATTATACAATGTAAATCCATACATACAATAAACAAATCAAAAGCAGCCTTTAAGTGTAGTCGAATACAGAAAATCGTACATATTTTTGGAAGATATAGGTAATTCTTAATATTATATACTTTCTTTATAGTAGATTTTCATGGACACAATCGAAAATGCACCAATTTTGACGACTAGACTTCTTCACGCCACGCCAGGAGACAAAAGGTACTAGCCTATTTAAAAATTCCTCAAATCACCTAATCTAATAAAATTCATCAACAATAGTGAATAAATTCGTATTTTATTATAAATATATTTTTTAACTGTGATGTCTATGTAAGTATTGCTCTTGTGCTGAAATTAATAATATTCTGTGTACTTTAAACTCTCTATTGCATTCGCTATTCCAAACGTATGTACAATTATTCTAAAGAAAATATCATGAATTCTAAGATAAAATTTTCTTTTTTATTATTAAAGTAATCTTTATAATACTTTTCGGTTGGTAACATGCAATGAAGGTTATTTTTTAAACGTGAATCTAATAAGCGAATATTGATTTGACGCAATTTAAAATTTAATAAATTGTCTTAATATAATGTAGTATCTTTCAGTAAACCGTCCACAATTCCACATGTTACTCTATCTAGATTTGAAACCACTTCACTATTCCCGAGCAATATTAAATATACTAGAAAGGAATATTTTAAATCTGACTAAATATTGCCAGTTACGAAAAATAGTTTGCAAACTTGCCAATTCATTAATTTCGTTGCAACAATTTTATTAATGCGCCAAACTTGATAACGATTCTCGAGCCTAAATTATTTACTAATATTTTCGATAAGATATTAATTTAAGAAAAAATCTTAACTAGCCACAGGAATAGTGAGTGTTTTTCTCCAACATCTAAGAAATATTCCTAGCTCCAAAATGTGGACCCAAATTATCTTCGATTCATACGAATAGCCTTTCATTTTCGTTATAAATACCTCTTTTATTACAAATGAGGCTTATTATCTTTTCTGTATTACGGAATTCCTTGTTTCTCTTACTAGTGGCTCTAAGAAAATAAATGTCAATCCCCATCTTAATATGTTTGAAAAGCTACAGATTATTTTATTTCTGAAGAAAAATATGCTAACTTTTACTGTATTTAGGCTACTAAAAACAAATGTAAGTAGCCATTATTATGAAGAATTTCTTCAATGTCATATTTTTTTGTTATTTCCATGTTATTTCGTGTTCGTATCATGTAAGTCAAATGTATCATTGTTATATTAGTAAATTCGAGTACCATATATAAATTGGCACTTTTGTATAATAAATTCAAATTATCCAAAACCACCCAAAAGCCGTTCAACCGTAACCTACCCTGGTATAACCACAAGAATAGAAAAAGTCAAATGTAGCTAAAATGTGACATGTAGTCACCTGTAGCTTAGTCACATGTAGTCAAAGCTAACGCTACACGTGTCTTCAAGAAGTGGTAAGGGCGTAAATTAGTATATATAGTCATTGATAGATATTTTTACCGTTGTAAAAATTATAATGCTCAAAATGCCTTATTTAGGCATTGATGTAAATAGTTCAATATTCACAAAGGAATTTACGCTAAAAATATGTACGTATGATCTTCAGGGAAACTAGTGTCATTATAGTTTCTGAAGATTACCTTCAATGTATTACAAACTAGGGCATTGTCCACTTTACCGGGCAAAATCTAACCCTTCTAAAATGCATAATATCATTTGTGAATATCATTACAAGGTAAAATTATATCAGTTTAACAAATCAAATCAGTTTGTACGAAGATTTCAATCCCGTACTTAGTAAAGTGTATTGAAAATAAAGATGGCACTTATAAATGAGGTACCCGACCATTTAAATAATCAACCTATTACATTTGTAAAGAATTCGACAATCACCTCTCAGAGCAAACCTTTATGCTCAAATCCCATACAATTCAAAGAAAAACGATAATTCCCGAACGCGTTCGTTAACGGTCGGGTTGAATCCGACCAATCAGGATCTCGAATTCGTTGGGAGTTCAAAATTCAAAATATAACGATGGGTTGTGTTGTTTAGACTTCGGTGCTCTTGCCGACCTGACCGTGCTTGGAATCCGGAATTCCGGACGCGCTTAGCTTACGTATACGTCCGGGGAATATGCCACTGATGCCACCGATGCCGCTGAACAGGCGACCTGCAAAAATAATGAAAAACACGTTTTAAATCCACATCCTATCTAATATTATAAATGCGAAAGTGAGTTTGTTTTCACGCTAAAACCGCCGAACAGATTTGGATGAAATTTGGCACATAGATAGACCAGGACCTTGGTTAGGACATAGGGTATTTTATCCCGATTTTCGCAAGGGATCGAGACTTATGCAGGTAAAACCGCGGGGCGCAGCCAGTTCTATAAAAGTTGTACATTACAATATTATTGTTAGTTTTAACAAGCCATGTGCACGACATGATTTTCCATCGGCAAAAAATATGAAATTCCATACAAACTCATCACTTATTTTACAGGGGTCAGGGATCATTTTTCAATAATCCTTCCTTAGTGTTCACTTTTGTTATTTATGGAACTTTTGAACGATATTTCATGCTTCAGTCAGTGAATTAATGAATTTAAGTATATTCAGATTTGTTCTGTGGACTGCATCGTTGGTCTAGTGGTCGCCAGCGCTACTGCTGAGTATAAGGTCCTGGGTTCGATTCCCAGCTCGGGCAAAGTATTATTAGGTTTTTCCAACAGGAATTTCTCAGTAGTAGCCCGGAGTCTGGAATTGTGCCCGGTTGTTGGCAATAGGCTCGCCCCCTATTACATGGGACTTAAAAAACATAACTGGCGAAATGTGGGTGTACTACAGGTACACCTCTGCCCAGCCCTTCGGGGAACCAAGGCGCGATGCTATGTATGTCAGATGGTGTACCAGGCGAGCGCTGCTCAGCGGGCTGGCGCGGCGACGCGTGCAGCGCGCCCCGGCTGCCGTGCTGGAACGACACCGACATGCCGCTGTCGAGCGAGCCCACCGAGCCGCGACGCTGTAGACGCTCTGCTGCTAGTGCCACTGGAAATAACACCGAAAATACTGTAAGGACACGCGACATTACCGAAAGTGCATAGTTGTCATTGAGATATTCAAACCAAGGCCAGTAATAGGAAAATATTTTATTTGGGACACGCACAGGAAATAAAAACAGTAATAATAATTTAAACAAAATTGTACAAAAAAAAAAAAAAAAATAACGACCTGTGCCAGGCCAAAAGGCCGGGCCTACATCGAGTAAAGAACGCTCAGAGGCTAATTCAGTCAATCATCACAGCTTATTATTATACTTATCGTATACGCCGTACTATTCTGAGATAGGGGTATCTCAGAATAGTACGGCGACATTTAAAAAAAAAACCACTGCGCTGGTAGTATTCTGATAGGGGCCCACTGTGATGCCACCACGGACACACCTACGGACTTCCCACTAGGGGATTACAACAAAACAAAATAATAATACCTTTAATCCATCCAAAGGTTGTCTGTAAAAGATCGCTTTAAGCGATAAGACCGCCCATTGTGTCACCCTATGTAAAATTTCTAAATTTATGTCTGTAATTTGTATGGTGTACAATAAAGAGTATTCTATCTATAAGCTGTGATGATTGACTGAATTAGCCTCTGAACGTTCTTTACTCGGTGTAGGCTCCTTTATAGTTTTACAGGAAATTGTCATGATCATAATTTTTCATGACCAAGGAAACGATGGATGGACTGTGTGAAAGATGATATGGCTAGAAAGGGGGTGACTACTGAGATGACGACTGATAGAGAAGTTTGGAAGAAAAAGATATGTTGCGCCGACCATAAATAAATTGGGATAAGTATAATCAGGAGAGAATAGTGATGTCATAATCATTGTGCCCGCTGTCTGGTGACAGAAGGACATTATCCTCTAACTTAATACTTTGCAGACTCACTACAGGACGTCTGGTCAATCACTTGTTGAGAAATATGTATATACCTCAACTCAAATTCACTCTTTATCTCACTCGCACACTACTGCTCGCGTGTTGAGTGAGAGCGAGTCTGAGCGGTGGGGAGAAGGCTCCAAGGCGCCGATAGTTTAGGTAATTTCTTTTTACGGTGAAAATAATGGTAATTAAAGAAAGTAAAACCATAGTATTTGCTTTATATGTATTTCGGTTAGTATGCAAAGTTTCATGATCTAATTTGAAGTATTATTTTAAAACTAGCGGTTCATTGTTCGGATTGGAGGCAACTTTGTATGTTTTTCAGTCAGGATTTTTTTTTGGAATTTTGTTTTCGTCAAATATGCCTTTAAATTAATGCTCAACTATACCTTAGGTTTATTTCAAAATTATTGCTGCAGTATTTTGATAATAACGGAGGACGTCAAGCAATTTGAGGTATTATAGACACTGTTATATTTCCAAATCTTCAAAGTACTATGGGTGTCTCATAAAACCTATTCCTTCTAGTCACTTAATTTAGACCTTTTTTTTTTGGGTTGGAAATTATGTAATAACTTCTCCCTCTCTGGGTGGAGCGGAAGGGCGTGTCAGACTCTTACTGACTAAAACCCACCCGTGTTCCTTCAGTTGCCTGTACGTTGCCAGGAACCACGGTATCCCTTTCGGACTTACTCGCGACCCCGGCAGACTTAATTTAGACCTCAATTTTGCTTCTGAAAAATTGAGGTCTTGCTCATTCGTTCTCTTCGAACATTTTTTTTTTATTCCTCTATTTTACATCGCTTACTTACCAGGGTCATTGATGTCAACTAGCGAGTTGCTGAGCACGTTCCTCTTGATGATGCTGGTGGGCGGCGGGTTGGAGCGCAGCGGGGCGGCCGGCGCCGGGCACGACGGCGGCGGCGGGACCACCACGCTGGGGCGAAACGAAAACAAGTAAGGACAAATGTTTTACCGTCACAGAAACTCGTGCATAAAAAAGACAAGTTAGAAGAAATTATATTTTTGAATGTTGAATTTGAGAGAAACTTTTCAAGGGCCATTTGATAGTGTAGGTGTATGTATAGTGAAAATGTTGTGCCTATAATTGCGGCAGCTGAACGGTTCAATTGTATGTTTCACAAACTTTTATTTAACATTTGCAATGTTTGTACATTTGTTTAGGCCGAATCTTGCAAGCTGAATTAAAACTCACGTAAAAATATATTTTTAATATTTTCTTAAAAGCCTCTTGTTTCTATTGACAATTTCATAAAAATGCAATTTAGAATTTACATAGTTACGAAGTCAGATGTGTTCAGATGTTCTTAGCCAATGTTTTAGAAACAAAATCATGAATTATTGATAAGAAAATGAACTGCTTATATATCACGCTGTTTGCGTTAATATTTAACACATGATATGAGTACAAAAACACACAATTGATTGCGATATTACAATGAGACAGGATTTAGTAGCTCACCCATGCAAATGAACGTGGTCCATGCACTGCTGATGATCGATTTCAACGTCGGCCACGCCACTGTCTCTGTTCTCCATCACTGTAAAATAAAAAATACGTTACACAAATCCAGAATCCGGGCTGCTACTGAGTAATTCTAGACGGAAAAACCCAATAACAATTTGCCCGACCTGGGATTCGAACCCAGGACCTCTTGCTCAGCAGTAGCGCTTGCGACCAACGAGGCATTCCAACAATATTTTTTGGAAAAAGTGGTGAGATATAAAGTTGAAACCTTCTAAATACAGATGAATGTGTTACTTTAATGAGTAATTGCGTAAGACTTCAACAAGATTATAGGTAAGATACTAACCGTTTCTAGCATTATTCCCCGCGCCCCGTCCCTTCCCTCTGTTCAACTCGCCCTCGATCCTCATGGCCTCCATCTCGTCCATCTCGGCGATGCTCTCGCGCAGGTCTTCAGCGAACTTGCAGCGGTCGTGCTCGTTGCGCGCGTTGAACGTGGCCAGGCGACGGCCGTCTACCCGCCGCGACAGGCGGATCCCGAAGGGATAGTCTGGAAAATAAAAAAAACATTGTTGAAGATTATGAGTTGAAGAAACACTGGATGTCCTAACAGATTTTTGTGAACTCGAGGAACGAAAAAGTAAAGTATGTCAAAGAATATAATTATTTTTTTATGTTTAAAAACAAGCAGTGGCCGTAATTCAAAATATTTTTGGGTCTACACTTTTTATACCCAATAATATTCTTTGAACGTTTAAACATACTCTTTTCGATTCAAAAGTCGCTTGTCTACAATACGTCTGGTGACCATCTAACATGCCCTTCTAAAATACTGCAGAATTATTACCGCTCTTAAGACATATGTAAAACCGCCATGTTAACCGCCTCTGTGGTCTTGTGGTCAGACCACCCGTCTCAGACCCAGAGGTCCCGGGTGGCAGGGCTTGTTCTAAGCCCGCCTGACTAGCTACCACCATCTTATCTAAGTCTGTCGCCATAACAACAATGTTAACAGCATTGTTGTGTTTCTGCAGCTGGAGGTAAGATGTAGTCAAGGGTTCCAGGTGAAGCTTCCCCGTTATGGTCAGATAGTATATTGTTTTATGCTGGGTTAAATGTAATAATAACTTACGTGGTACAGAGAACAGGTTGACGATCATGCCGCACAGCGGGAACGACTGGCGGAATGTGTACGTCACTGATGACTTCTTCTTGCTGAAGATCTTTGTGATCACCAGCAGGTCGTTGAAGAGGAACACCTGGAAAACACGATGCATTTATTTATATAGATAGGTATTAAAATATGGAAATGGCTGTGTCGTGACGCCAGACAGTCGTCTGTTGAAAGTGATGACCACAAATCGGAACAGGTATATTTACCTAAACCGAGGAAATAAGTAACATAAAGTGGATAATACCTCCTCTAAAACCCCGGAATCATAAGCATGACGAATAAGTCTGAAAAAAATGTAATATTATTCTTCAAATAAATTATTTGTAACTAATATAAAGTCCAATAATAACTTTGTGATTAAATCCCGGGATTAAAACGTCATTATCATCATTACGGGATTATAGAGGAGGTATTATCCACTCAGTTACTTACTCCCTCGAAGTTTAGGTAAATATACTGTACCTATTACGATCTCTGGTCATGACACTTTGTACAGGAGATCAGCACACCTATTCACAGCCATTCGGTTCGTTTAACGGAAAGCTACAAAATGGTAGTTTATGGTAGAAATTGTTAAAGCAGTAAATAAATTACTAAAGCATTTCGCAACATACCTGAAGTGATACTGTAAAATATATACGATAATATTTTTATGTCGGTGTGTTAACACACGATAATTTTTTTATTGCGATACGATTCACGCAAACTGCTTTGCCTTACTGACTAAAATATTTATGGCTTTCGAATGATTATTACTGTCTTTTTCTTGGACCTATATCATCTTGTGTACTGTTTTCGGTAACAAAAACTCTTCCTCCTTACCTCTCTCTGATGCACGCCGGGACGCTCCTTCTTGTGTATGTCGGGGATCTCGTACAGGCGACAGTAGCAGACCAGGCGCCGGTGCGGCAGGGCGAGGTGCGGCTTCTTGCCTACTATTGTGGCTTGTACTTTCATCACCTGCAAGATAGAAGAAGAATATTTGGTTACGAGCCTGGGAAAAACCTTATTGAGCTTACGTTTTCTGAGCACAGTGAATTGGCAAATGTAGATGTATAACATCGGCATGTCTATGGTAACTAATTGGCATAGGCATCAATTTTATGTGGTAGCAGTTTTCTTAGTTTTAGTACGGTTGAATGTACGTTGCCATTAAACTGGGTGGAGCATTGTAACGATCATTGCAATGTAGCTGGTAACTGTATCGTAGTGGTCAAGGATTGAGTCCAATAGAGGGTCTTTGACCAGCATTGAAATCCTATTGGTTGATGATGACGAATGGGATACCAAATTGCAATATTTCAATATGTAAAAAAAGGTTGTGAAACTCTAATTATGGACGAAACGTTGCTTAGAGACTTGAATTTGTCATATCTAAAAATATAACTAGTCTTGAAAGTCTAAACCTGAATAAATAGCAGTCTAAACAGCATATTAACCCGCGTACCACGGTGACTGCCAGGTCTAAACTCGCTCGACTTCAACCTATCGTAGATGGAAGACAGGAAGTTCCGGCCACAGTCGTCAATCCCGCGCAGGTAACGAACGAAGTCATTCAGAGACAACGTACAATTCGGACTGGTCGCGCTATTAGCATATCTTTTCCGGACGTATAATAGCCCTACTTTGGCTTCTATACCAAGTGTGTTTTCTTTTTTATACTCAACGTTAAAAAGCTTTTTTACCTGCGTGACATGGTCACTGCCGGGTCTAAACTCGCTCGACTTCACCCTATCGTAGATGCCGGACAGCATGTCCCGGTCAATGTCGCCGCAGTCATCAATCCCGCGCAGGTTACGAACGAAGTCGTCCAGAGACATCCGGGCTTCGGGCTTCAGGTTTGGCGTGTGGAGATCCGTGTTCAGCATTATTATTGCGAAGGCTAGGACGAATATCTGTGGAAGAATATAAATGTTCGGTTTTAGCAAGAACCCTTCAAAATGTATAATTATTTTGATGGTAGGATTATTTTTTAATTCAGTAAGTTTTAAGAGAACGGGCATTTTATTTGGTTATATTAAAATGTAATTAAAATACATTCTGTTAATAGGATATCGGAATCACTATTACACGTCATATAATTTTTTTTTATTAAAAATAAGCTAGATGAGTTCGGCGTTTCCTATCTGACTGCTCTGAGAAGAAAGGCCGAAACAAACTCTAGAGGTTGCAGTCTCTTTGAAAGTCCAGACATAATCTTGGTCAGGCCATATGATATCGTCATTAATCGCCCATATCTGTTTGTCTAAAATGCCGCCCTTCCGTTATAGAGATGAATAAAAAAGCCCAAAATATTTAGCAGGATTACTTATCAAATAATAATGTTTCATGTAAATTAAATAGTAGGTAATTGGAATCGACTTGTCTAAGCTATCCTATGATTTAATTATAGGCATAATGTTTTCTAACTTCTCAACATCAATTCCCTTAAAAACCAAGATGTTTACATTGTATACAGAGTAATCAAGTTAACAGACGCTCAATATTGTTCATGATAATAATAGTCTAAACTTTCGAAAATTTCAATTTAGACTATTATCATTATGTTGGCTGTGAATTCGTTAGCAAGTCATACATTATTCATTCCATAGAATGAAAGTACTCATGATCAACTTGAATATTCCAACTTAAAGTCGACCAGTTTACGAAGTTTGAATTTCTACTTCAAACCAAAACACAGCAATGCTGCCAGACACCATATTTAACTATACTACACTCTAATCCTAACTTCATCACACTAATATTATAAAGGCGAAAGTTTGTGAGTGTGTATGTTTGTCTCTTCTTCACGCTAAAACTACTGAACGGATTTGGATAAAATTTGGCACACAGATACTTTATAGCCTGGATTAACACATATGGTACTTTTTATCCCGATATTCCCACGGGATCGAGACTTATGCGGGTGAAACCGCGGAGCGAGTTAGTTTATTATAACAGAAAAATAACGGTTGTTACCTTTTCGTTATTTCGATATAAACGTATAATAAACTCCGTTATTTAATGATGAAGACAAAAGCAATGTAATTTATTTGCCAATACATTTAAAACATAACTGTGAAGTGCAATAATTTTAACACAATAACTGACTTTATTTTGCCGTTATTTATCTAAAGCTATAATACTTAATGGAGTCTAGGTATAAGTGGTAGTAAGTATTCCCCCGGACGAGAAAAAAGCATTCTACTACTAAGAAACATTTGAATAGTCTTCTTAGACGTATGGATTAAATTTGTTTGTTTTAAATAAGTTTCGACCAGGATTCGGCCACTTCGACAGCGTTACCGTTAGCCTCGCAAAGGTCTTCCAGGTGTTAGTTGCACAGAGAGCACGACAAGAGGTAGGTAGTTCGCGAGTCACACTTTGGCTCATCGGAGTGCCAACTACAAACAACGTATGACTACAACAACGTAGTCATACGTTGTGCCAGAAGCCCACCTGGCTTTTTAGCTGGTAAAGAGATTTCTATGTGTGCCGTGGGAGTTGGTGGCCCGCAGGCCGTTGCTATCGACATATTTTGATACTTTAATAGACATGTCTGACGTGGGTTTGACAAAACACAGCGGCGCATTCTGGGGCTGAGTGTCCATTAGCCAGATACACACAGGGATGTTATAGAACGCTCCTTTATAGTTTACGGGGATGGTACCTTCGAGGATCAGCAGGTCTTTTTTTCTGCAGGCTTCAAACCTTCTAAGTCAGACTTACCGTATCCTGAGTCCTCAACCGTTGCACGAAGTCGGTGTTACAGACACAGTATCTCCTTGCGAAGGCTTCGACCAACCGCTCGATCTTCTGAGCCTCGCCGGGCAGACGGAAGTGCGCCTGGTACCGACGGAGCGCCACGTCTACCGCCATGCCTGACAGGTCTAGCTCGTTTACGAAGCACCTGAGGGTTGGAAGGTGGTTTTTTAGATGTGGTTGGGAGTAAATTGGTGTAACAGTTTACAGAATGGAAGATTATGTGACACCTTTTCTTTGTAGTATAACATAATATCATGCCTGTATTTCTTAGACTAGCTAGTTTAGTTTTAAAAGGCCCAAATTATAAGGGGCCTATTGCCATCAACCGGGCACAATTGAGATCCCGGGGTCATACCCACAAATTCCTGTACTTATTGCTTTTCATAGTTAACTTTTCTCTTTCTGTTTTATAATCAGTTCTCATTTAATAACATTAAAAAAAAGCTTTTTAGCTATCTTTTCAGGGACAGTGACAGTGATGAAACAATTGATTAAAAAACCGGCCAAGAGCGTGTCGGGCCACGCTCAGTGTACCCTACACTGAGCGTGGCCCGACACGCTCTTGGCCGGTTTTTATCACGGTTAGTGTTGAAATAAAAAAAAAACACTTTCCACTTTACATATAGGGGGGCTACCCTAATAAAATATTTTTTTCCAATTTTTATTTTACCACTTTGTCGGCGTGATTGATATACATATTGGTACCAAATTTCAGCTTTCTAGTGCTAACGGTCACAGAGATTAAGCGAGGACCGACGGACGGACGGACAGACAGACATGGTGAAACTATAAGTTGACTACGGAACCCTAAAAAGAGCTAAGAGTAAAAAAAAAACACGCTACACGAAACTCACTCAAGCACAGCCATATTGAATGGATTCTGCAGATTCCCAAGATATTCTCCGATCATTTGCTTGCTCAACCCTTTTCTGGTGATGAGGAACCTGGCAACTCCTCGAGGGGAGTTCTCCAGGAACCCGCGGGAGATCAGGTAGGCGATGCCGCGCTCTGGCTTCTTGTTGAACAGGTTTAATCCCACGCGGTATTGACGCTTGCGGACCGTTTCAGATACCTGGAATTGAATTGTGGTGTTTTATTTTAAGATAGTTTTCCTTTACGCTGGCAGAAAGCCACTGCGACAATGTTATTTCCTTAAATAAATGTTAATTTATTTACATGTTTTTATGTATGATATAATGTCTGGTAGAGAATATAATTATAGTAAGTACCGTTTCAGGTGCAAATAAGGTTTAGATAATGAAAAATTTGGATTGATGCAGATCCGTTGAGTCTCAAAACGTGCAAAGGGAAATCGAACGCATAACTAAATAATGTTGCAATGGGATCAGCAAAAGTGTTGACAACATGTCAGTTATGGTTTGCTCATACAAGCTTGCGGGAGTGATGATGATGACGTCACGCTGAAGTAGTTGCACGAAGGCTGCGTTGAAGTTCATACTCGGGGTCACCAATTTAGGTGCATGAGGAACAAGGTGTAAAGTTCACTCATCCACCATAGATAAGGGAGGATCCTCCGACCAGACGGGTGCTGTGTCTGGCGGGCCGCCTGCCCGACTGTTGATGTCGGAAAGTCTTATATATGTTGTTCGCGCGGTAAACTCTAATTGCGCGATGCAGGATTTGTGTGACGTCATATCTTTGATGCGTAGTTCGTATGTGGCGGTGTAACCGCTACAGTAACATTCTACTAGAAACGATGATTGTACGAAAAGTCTCAAAATTCGTTCACCGAACTTCGTCTTTTGGAAAATAGTTAGTGTTAAACACACACTGAAGTTTTTTTTGGTGAAACCTCGGTGCCTATCTGTTGGTTATGACCTAAGATTCGTCATCAACAGCTAAAAGTCGCGCACCTTCAGCGGCGGGTGGGCGTGCGCGTGCAGCTCGTGCTGCGGGCGGCAGCAGGGCGCGGGCGCGGGCGGCGCGTCGTAGTACGGCGGCGCGTCCTGGCGCTTCCACACGGCGTAGCGCTCCGCCTCGTAGCCGCCCGACGCCGACGCCGTGCGCTGGTGCGCGTACGGCTCTGTGATGTGCACGTGCGGCTCCTGGGCGCGGGGCAGGGTTGGTTACCACTAGCTTTTAGCACCTATTGGCTTAATTAATGCCCTTTTGTCACTGATTTTTTTAAACTCATTTTAATGCAAAATATCGGCCGTATTCTTTTCTTTGTGTCTTGTAGTACCGTTAATAATATCCTGACTAGCTCACAGTGTTTTTTTTTCAGTTTAATTATGTCTTAGATTGACCAAGAACATGCAAACTACAGTGAAAAGATTACACTGGTTATATGGAACTCATAACATAACAGTCCTTTAGACAGTCCTAGTCGTTAAAAGGCATTACTTTTGTAGAAAAAGGTTTTAATTTTATATGTAGTTTGTTGTCATGCCCCAGGTTTGGGCGTTTCAAATTCTAATAAACGACATAATATGGCTTTGCCGTCCTTCAAGTCATCATTAGTTTTTAAGTTTTTATGATAACCTGAGATCGGAATCTGGGCGTCGTTCCAGGGCCATATCTACAAAATCAATTGAAAAGATTTATCAAATAATTTGAACCCTACTACAATTTTAATAAATCGGGGAATCTTATTTAAATTGAATAATAAGATTGTAATGTAATTATGAAATTTAATACGATGAAATTTTATCACCAAATAATATTAAGCAACTGAATGGTTTTTTATTGACAATATAATTTTTTATTAAAGTCAAAATTTTTGATCAAGTACCTACCATAAATGAATACCAAAAAAATATTTTGATTTCGGACCTGTAATGACCACCGATATACCGATCCCTGATGATAACTCAGATATTTTTTTGGCGAAATAAACGAAAAATTTGGAATAACCATATCGTGTTGTGTAATAATAGTAATTTATGTCGAAGGTTCACTCAAACAAATGATATAAAAGTTGCAGTCGGGTACATGCCAATCATTCCAAAATGCGGGAGTATTTTGTGCCGTGGTATAGTCGATTTTGATACTTGATTTCTCAATTTTAATTGAATTATGTTTAGTATGTATACCATAAAAAATGTCTTCCAGACATCTTTACTAATAATTAGAGATCGGATGTTTGGATGCATATTTACACAAAGGCGAGGTATTGGTTATTATGGAAAGCACTTTTGTATCGAAAAAATCCCGGGAATTCGGGATCGACAAATTTAGAGTGCTGATTTTTTTTCGAATGTATATTTACTTACGTTCAGGTGTTGGCTAATATGGAATGCACTTTTGTATCAATCGCAAAACTCGCGATTCCGGAATTGATAAATTTAGTACTTTTTGACTATAGAAATGCTAGCTAATGTTGTAAAGTAGGTGGCATAGCTCATAGCGACAAACAACTCGGAGCCTTGAGTTTCGTTAAAAATGTTTACAGTAGGTATATAAATTATGTTAACACCGCAAAAGTAACCTTCACAAGAGAGCTGATAAGTTGTTTTCATACCATGTATCCGATTAGTTGTGCATTCCCGGATTTTATTGAATTCCGGGATTTATAGTAGAAGCCACTTCCATAATTTCTTAGCCAAAATTTAACTTTAGGTAAATACACATACATACATAAACTCACGCCTTCTTCCCATGGGGGTAGGCAGAAACTACAGAACGCCACCTGCTACGATCCTTACATACTCCTTTTGCCTCGTTTACGTTCATACATCTGGTCATACACGCACGCCGGTTTCGAGTACTACGCACCTGACCTTTCTGAAGAGCATCACCAATAAGGTCAGTATATGTCTTCCTAGGGCGTCCCCCCGGCGTTTCCAGTCACATGATCATCTGCCTAGCCTTTTCCCAACTACGTTGGGGTCAGCTTCCTTTCTAACCGGATGCAGCTGAATACCAGTATTTTATATGGAGCGACTGCCTATCTGACCTCCACAAACCAGTAATTGGGTGATACGATACCCCTTGGTAAGACTGGTTGTTAGACTTCCGGGCTTCTGATGACCCGTAACGACTGTCAAAGATCCACGAATGACAGCCGGGACCAACGGCTTAACGTGCTTTCCGAGGCACGGAGGAGTCTCGGTACGTAAAGATGGTTACCCATCCACAGACCAACCCCGGCAAGCGTAGCTTAACCTGACGTATCGACCCTTGCGGCAGTTATTACTTAGCCACGAGCTCTTGTCCTTTCCAGTCACATCTGCCTAGTAAATACATTTTGTTAGTCGTCTTTCATTCCTCCTCTCAACATGACCAAACCATGTCAGCATACCCTTTTCAATTTTTGTCACTACATCTTCTTTATTTTCTTTGGGTAAATATGCATCCGAATATCCGATTTCTACTAATAACTGCCCAAACCATTTTCAATTGTGTGGCAGGTGACATAACATTGCCTCGTCGTAAGTTTAATCTTTACTGCTGTAGTAAAATTCTAGCCGTCCGTTAACTTTTATACAATAATAATGTTACTAACCGGAGCCCTAGGTTGGTAGGGCTGATGGTAATGATGGCGGTGTTCCTGAGAGGAGGACGACGATGAGGATTGTACTGAGGACATGGAACCGCCTCGCACGACGGCGCCACCGCATTCAGCACGACGCAGGGAGACGGGACTCTCAGCACTGAAAGGAAAAAAGATAGTTTTGTTTATAACAGTTTCGAAAGTGAGCAACGTCGCATATATATGACAAATATTTCGCTGATTTGATTAATTGCAATCATAACATTGAATTTCATGTTGTAACCGTTCTAAGTGCAAAAAGGGCATTTGGAAAGTTTCCAATTAATTCTCTTTTCACTTCTCATGCTCTGAAAGTGCTTATTTGTGCAGGATATAGGCTGCACAAAATCGAATTTTGTGCACAAGTGCATTAACATATCTTCTCATAAATGTATCTATATTAAGGCAAAAGAAAATGAGCCATACAGCCAAACACAATAAGAAGTTCATAGATAGAATTTGTTATTTTATAATATTTACTTTCATTTATTTGCCTTATGTGTTTTTTTAAGACATAAAACAATTTCCTTCAGTATTCAAAACTGTACTAATTTTACTTTGAATTTTAATTAAAGAAATGTTATGTTATACTACTGTTTTATTTCCTCGCAATCGAAGTGAAAAGTAGAGTTAATAACTCGTCCACAAAACCATTTTATTCTCGACATTACTATCAGCCCTCGCCTTCGTCTCGGGCTGCTAAAAGTCTCGGATAGAAATGGTTCGTTTTGTGCACTAGTTGTTGTAAAATCTACTATTTTACATCTAAAACTAAATATTAATCCTAACACGAGCGTTGATAGTTGCGACACAGTTTTAACTATTGCAGCTATCGTCGTTTTCCTTTGTAACTATTGCCATCTGTATTATGTTTCCAAAATAAAGCTTATTATATAAAAAATAAAATAAAACTTATTATACGGTGTTACGATATTAATTATTGCATTTCATTATAATGTTCTAGTTCGTTAGTTAGCCACATTTCTTATTTCCATTGCTGTATGGAAGGAAGGAAGGTCCCACAGGCAGTGAAGCCGTAGGTAAAAGCTAGTACGTACTTGAGTGTAATACTGCTGGTCCTCTTAGGTACTTCAGGTGGCAGCCGCCTGGCGTTGGCGGCTTGTATGGCGGCCAGCTGCTGCTGCTGTCGCGCCGTCGGGCACGACAGCGGTTTGCCGCCCGACGACAGCAGGTTGCCGTATATTGGACCTGGGAAAATATTTAGAAGTTATACCAGAAATAAAAAATTGCACAAGTTATGATTTTGTTTTAATGGGGTAGACAGAATAAAAAACTAATATTACTGTAGGGGTTACACTACCACATACGAACTACGCATCAAAGACATGACGTCACACAAATCCTGCATCGCGCAATTAGAGTTTACCGCGCGATCGACATTAAGACTATCCGACATCAACAGTCGGGCAGTCGGCCCGCCAGACACAACCCGTCTGGTCGGAGGATTCTCCCTTTTCTATGGTGGATGAGTGAACTTTACACCCTATTCCTCATGTCCCTAAATTACTGCAACATTTAGGGATCACGCGCACTAGACGAACGCGACTGCCTTTTGTTTCAAATAAATTTTGTAACATATTATTATGCAACAATACGATGCATAGGCAATAATGGAACGTGCGTGGCATAGGCTAAACGTTATTATTGCCTATGCATCGTATTGTTGCATAATAATATTTTACATGGTGCACACATCCTTATTTATAATCCAAAACATCATACGATCTGTGGTTACAAATTTTGCCCCATTCGAAAGTACAGTGCGTTCATTATAACTTGACCTGTGACGCGAGTGGTAGCACTGAATTTTGCAGTAATATTGTGATTGGTAGTACTGTTCTGTCAGTCGCCATTTTGAATTCGATTAGTATTGAAACTAAGACTGTGAAAAATTTTGTGGTACCAATCGCGTTACGGGTCAAGAAGCTACAAGTACGCGGCGAGCTCGACTTGTCGAACTCAGTAGGCGTAACGTAGTCAAAAGATAATAAGAGTTACGCAATAGAAAGAGAGGCAACTTCTAGGTGAATATAACTGTCGGTAATTAGCTGTGCGACCTGAATTGCACTTTATTGTGTCGCACAAAGAGTCGCTTATATTTAAATGATTTTGCAGAGTGAACCATTGGTATAGTTCGATTCAAACTTAATGGCGGCTCGGAAGTTAGCCACTCGTTGCGCAGTACCCCACCCCTCACCCCCGCTGACACATGAATTCGTTACTGCGCAGCGACACGCCTCATGTTCCGAGCCGCCATTAAGTTTGAATCGAGCTGTACTAATCTGTGGCACTGTAAGAGATAGATATTACGACAATGTAGCATGAAAAAGACAAAGGTGTCACATTAAATGTATACTTATGGCTGAGTTGTTTACTCGATCACATTTATCTAATAGTAAACAAGCCTAGTTCTCGAGAAAACGTCTGCTTAAGATAAAATTCTCCCACGATAATGCAATATTTATTTTGCGATGACAATTAATATAGCGGAAGATTGTAAAAAATGGCATTGGAAATAAATATGAAGGTATTTTGCAAGATAAACAAGGAAATTGTTTTTGTAACTTTTTTCAATGCAAGGGATTATTTTTGTTACGGAAGAGATTTTATTTTATCTTTTGTCGCAATTTAATCTATTGTATTGATAGGCTTTTTCAAGGTGGCATTCAGTCCGGATTTCCCTGGCTACGACTTAGTTTTGAGAAGGCTTAGGCGGTTATATAGAAGAGCTGACATAAAATATAGTTAGCCGGAAAGACATCAAGCCTACATTGTATTGAAATTTATATAGCTAAAATTTTTTAAAGTTTGAAATGTATGTACTTAGGAGTTTATGAAGTTTTCAACATTTTATCATTTTGGGTTTAAATCGAAGTGTTTTTAGGCACCAAAGGTCAAATCTACTAAGGTTAAATCTGATTTGAAAGATAACATAACTTCCTTCTTTTTCTTTAAGTACCTAATATTTATGCGGACATCTCTATGAAAGAATACATGTTAACACATATTAATACCTCCGCCAAATCATTTAAATAAAAAGCGACTCTTGCTACGACATAATAAAGTGCAATTCAGGTCGCACAGCGCTAATTACCTACAATTATATTCACCTAGAACTTGCCTCTCTTTCTATCGCGTAACTCTTATATCTTCTGACTACGTTACACTCACTGAATTGGCCCGACAAGACGGGCCCGCCGCGTAACTGAAGGTTCATACCTAAAATGCGGAGTGCGTCTTCTGTAGTATTCTGTGTTGTTACTAAGAAACTTTCCCTACCTACTTTTTCCGTGCTAAGAAGGAGGCTGGACAGACTGGATGCCTAAGGTCAGGGTGTTGTGATGCAGCCTGTGGCCATCTCCAGCAGTGGACTGCTACAGGCTGAGTCGATTGATTGACTAAGTATACAGGGTGTCCAGTAAATAGCACGAAATACTGCAGGGGGTGATAGCTAGGGTCACTACCTATCAATACAACACAATATATGTTCAGCAAAATCTTACGGATTTACAGTTTTACAAAATTGAAAGAAAGAAAATTGTTCTGTGAAAATTTTAACAAATAAAAACTATTTCTACAAAACATTCTTGTTTTTGATAAAAAAAAAACTTATAATGAGTAGAGTAACTATTCACGAATAATTTGATGTAAAGTTCTAGAAAAAGATTTTTTCATTACGAGATGCTTAAAAATCTGTTTCAAGGTAGAGATTTTTCGATATTTCGGAAAATTTTGTACAACTGTAAATCCGTAAGATTTTGCTGAACATATATTGTGTTGTATTGATAGGTAGTGACCCAAGCTATCACCCCCTGCAGTATGTCGTGCTATTTACTGGACACCCTGTATAATAGTCCTCCAGACCGTATTTCGACCACGGCGGCCAATCTCAACGGAGACTAGCCTTCGGCGCGGGACATATTATAGTGCACAAGTGTGTGCGCAGACACAGATGCACTCTCTCTTCCCTCACTCTCATAGTCCTCAGGGACGGCAACCCGACACTCGCGGAGGGAGAGCAGGCGCAGGACCAGGCAGCTAACGTGCGCACCAAGGCACGGGGGCATCACACCACCTTCCAAACTCCGGGCTGTTACTTCCTATTGGAAAAGCCCAATAACACTTAGCCCGATCCGGGAATCGAACCCAGGACCCCACGCTCAGCAGTCGCGCTTGCGACCACGAGACCAACAGGGCAGTCAAATGACTAAAATTGAGAGATTTACTAAGTAGGTGTATCCATGTTTTTTTTGTGTTAAAATATTTTTTTAAATTTCGTTTTAGTTACCTGTATTATTCAGCAACTGATGGTTGTGTAGAGATTCATTGTGTGACGATGACGTCGATATGTTTGTGACGGAGCCACTCACTGAACAGCTGCAGACCTGTAATAGATAAACGTTATTACTAACAGAGAATGACTTGTACAGAAAATGTTTTTCATTGTTAAAACAGTGGATACATTTTTTGTTATATGTTGCAAACTATTAGACGTCAGACTCAAAAGAATTTATAATGTCGAAAAATAAAAAAGTAAAATCCTAAGTAATAATATAAACGCGAATATGAGCTCGACTACAATAATATGTATATTAAAGACTTACTATGTATACCTATGTTCACAAATAAAGATTGATTGATTGAGTTTGTTACGCTTTCACGGCTAAAACGGTTGAACCGATTTTGATGAAATTTGGTATGGGGATACTTTGAACCCTGGGGAAGGACATAAGCTATTTATCGGCATAACACGCGGGGGAAGCCGCGGGGGAAGCTAGTTATTTCTAGAAACAGAAAGATTACAATTTTTAATTTTCATAGATTGTGTATTTCTATTGTCGCTATAACAACAAATACTACAATACTTTTGGCTTTTTTTGTATTTGTGTATTTTATGTTTTTTCTTTAAATGTGCGTTTTGTTTGTGCAGAATAAACATATTTCTTTCAAATATCCGGACTTTTTATTGTAAAGGTAGGTACGGCTTTTTGGAAATGTTATCCCTACTCCTGATAGTGAGAAGTGATCACTGTAGCTAATAGACGTATGCAATACAGGCATTGTTTTTTAATTTTTTTTGGGTGGTAAATCATTACATGACTTCTCCCGCTCTGGGTGGAGCAGGAGGGCGTGTCAGACTCTTACTGACTAAAACCCACCCGTGTTCCTTCTGTTGCCTGTGCAATGCCAGGGGGCCACGGTATCCCTTTCGGACTTTCCCGCAACCCCGGCAGGCAATGGTCTCATCGGACCCCTTCACTCGCTGACACTCTTTGAGGCGCGCGTGGAACACAACGCGCCGTCGACCCGGGCTTGGTCCTTACCGGACGGCGAGCTACCCATTGCTCACCGTCCGCAAGCCCGCGCCTACGGTGGCAATACAGGCATTGCAGGAGCGTTTGTCAACTCTTTTTAGAGATGGAATGAATTAACAAAACCGACCAAGTGTGAGTCGGACTCGCACATGAAGGGATACGGATCCCGTGAGCGAGACCATATTAAGATCGAGCAAAATTTTCCCCCCTATAATTTTTTACTTTATTTTATTTTATCTATTTGTTGTTATAGCGGCAATAGAAATACACAATATGTGAACATTTTACTGTCTACCTATTACGGTTAATGGGATACAGCCCGCTGACAGACAGACGGACGGACAGCGGAGCCTTAGTAATTGGGTTTCGTTTGGTACCCTTCCGGTACGGAACCCTAAAAAGCTAAATTTGATAAGTGAGCAGGATATGAACAGTTATTACTCATCAACATATTTATTATTTCATCATTCATTGTCAAAATATATATTTTTAATAATTCGTTCACCATTTTGAAGTACTGAACATTAGCCACAATTTTGCTACTTAATTTAACTTGATTTTGATCTTTTTTTTTTGCATTATGAAGCTATATTACACGGACAACGGATTTTTTCCTGATAGGGTGATAAAACATTATTAGAGCTGACATTTTCGAACACAATAATTGCACGCGAGCGATAACATTCGCAAATCTACACAAAAATATTTTAGATAGGTACACTATCATTATGTACACAATATCTAAATTAACACCTTTTTCCACTAAATTACCTAATTACAATATAATACACACACATCGTATTTCCCGGTGAGATTCCATAGTTTCAGCTTCTTCACTTTTATCAACATCACATTTTTATTTTTCTCGATACTCCTAATAATGTTTTTAGTTCTCGCCCGGTTCATTTTTACCAAACTGCCCCGAAACGAGGGGTAATGTTTTTCCGAATACTTTCGCAATTTTTCCGCACGGACGTTGCTCCGAGTCAACGCCAAAAGTTACAATGATAAGTGCTATCAGATAATTTATAATAATTTGTTAGGTAATGTTGTTTTAAAGAGGGTGTTATCAGAAGTGTGATAGCAGTGTATTTACTTACCTCGATAGGAATGTTATGAATGAAATTTCGAAAATTCTTTTTTATTTATTGGTGGCGGAAGTTTGGGTTTGATTTTAAATATTATAATACTTCGCAAAACTATGTTTTTTTGTGGGAAATATTATAGTGCTTGTTTAAGAAAAGCCAGTTATATTTGCAGTACCTTCACCGTTTCCTAGTAATTTTGCTTGGAAGATGAGTGAAACAAAGTCCCCGGAAAACACATCTCTGTACTGATTGTAATTATTTTGATAAAAAAAAAGTTTATCGTATGAAAGGATCTGTAATTATTTATTTACTAAGGTTAATCGATTACTTAATGTTATTTGGCGTCACACAACTTTAACGCCCGAGATAATCAATACGAATGATATCAGCTATGACTTGACTAACTATCTATATTTTATATCCTAATCTTTGCATTGCTTACATTCTTTATTTAAGGCTTAGTAATATTAGTATGAGTGTTGACATCACCAATATATAATACTACAGTGATTATTTACATTGATAGGATATTAAATAAGTTTGTAAGTGCAAACATATAGGCCTGCGCAAACTGGCGGACGGGACGGGAGATGATTTACAATTTATCAGTTGAATTTAATACTTATCCAATGGAAATAAGGTATATACTGCAATGCTCGCTAAAGCTGCGCTGCGATGCTCCAAGTTCGATCACCGAGCATTGAAATATATAGCTTATTTCGATAGGATAAGTATTAAATTCTATTGATAAATTTAAAATCATCTGACGTCCCGTCCAGTGTGCGCAGGCCAATAGTGTCCAAAAGTGGTATTACCTAAATGTATGTTCAGGAAGGAAAATCGATTAACACTGTAAATAATTATAGGTAATTATATCATATAAATTGATACAAAATTAAAACTAGATCGGAAAGGATGTAAAATTAATATAATAATAAACACTTAGCTATTCAATGAAATGCTGAAAGCAATTACTTAATCGAATGCATTTGTAGCATCCAATGTAATAGCTAAAAGTTTGTATTGTTTTGATTTTACATTCATTCCTTAATTATTTTTAATGTTGTATTTAATCATTTACCCCTTTTATTCATAAACGATAATTAAAGTTAAGAGACTTTTTAACGTCAAAAATGTATGCTTAAACAGTCGCTAATCATTACGTTTATGAACAAAAGGGTTAGATAAAAAAAGTTTTAATCGACTTTTAGTGCTGACTGTACCTCCGGTGCACCTTGAGCAGTTAACCCCGCTACCAACTTTTTGTCTGACTTATATTTATAAAACAGCATGATATTAGTGTCAAAAAGATTGCGCATTTATGACAGAAGGAATAAGGGTCAATATTGTTAATTTCATTAACTGTTAATGAGTTTCTTACCCCACTGTCGGCATCCCCACGGTGTAGGGGCGGCATATCAGCTGCAATCATGTGGATCTGATGGGCTGACTGCTGTACCCTGGCCACCATGGCCTCCACCTCGCTCTGAGGGTCGCATACCATGTGGTTGCTGAAAAAACCAAGGAACAACTTATTAAAGTAAAATATTATTAAGTATCATAATTTTCCAGCACCTGATTTCTGGGCCTTATACCAGCCACAGAACTATACTTACAAATCCACAAAAAAAAAAAAAAATGAAAATGTGCGTAACACACAAATGATTATTAGATTACATATTTGTAAGGTTTTTCCGTTACAATTGTGTGGCTTAGAATTTTGTGGTACACGCACTAACAATAAAAAAAAGAAAGAAAATACAAATATGATAAGATAACATTTACAAATTTGTAAACTGTAACTTTTGTAGCATAGGACCCTGAAAGGCAACAAGAAAAACTTGCTATCAGACTGTCAAACATCTGTAAATGGCTGGCTGCGAATTTATTTTTATTTTTATTAGCCTTATAATTATGTACAAATCGGGTGTTAATTTGTTTTTCTGTTGATATAACCTACTCATTACAATGTTCTTTTTTATGCCTTGTATTGCAATATGTGGTTAGCTAGCGACGTCGACAATTATTTATTTTACTTCGATGGTCCTAGTTTATCAATTATAACTTCTAGTTACAGCTATATGTAAGCGGGCACGCCCTTTATGCCTGGAGGCTTTATTTTCTTTTTTAGATATTGTTTACGTTTAGTTATTTTTATTTTTGCTTGATGTTTTTGGTTGGTATATTGGCGTGTGCTAGCTGTTATATGGCTATTAATTTATAATTTAAATTATGTTTTGCGTAATGTAAATTATCTTGAGAATCATTTTTTTCTAACTGTACAGACAGTTGTGCTGCTGGGGAGTTTGTTGCGCCACTTCTTCTTCCCAGCAAAAGCACTAGGAAGTGGCGAAGGGTGGGCGTTTTGGGGGACTGTCTTATGTAACTTTGACGTTCGAAAAGTGCTGATTCTCAGCCTAGTTTGAATAAATGACTTTTGAATTATGATATGATTGAAATGAAATATGAAATATTGAAGAATGATAATTGGATTGGCATCCTAACTAATATTATAAATGAGTCTGTTTGTTTATTTATTTAATACGCTTTCACGTTAAAACGGCTGCACGGATTTGGATGAAATTAACACACAGATAGACCATGATCTGGGTAAGGACATAGGTTACTTTTTATCCTGGATCACAGACGAAATCGCGGGCAACAGCTAGTACCTCATAAATCACTAAACTCAAGATGTGTAAATCTAATTTTAATTCACTGAACCGATCACTAGGGAGCGACCCATTCTGTCCTATAAACTTAACTAGCTTTAATAACGTATGACCACATGAACCCTTTACTCCTAACTCACAATAATTCTCAATGGATAACCCAAGCAGTAGGAGGTATTTACCTCAAATATTAAAATGCTTCTGAACGAATCCCTGAAAAAAAACTCAAGCAATACCTTCGGGACTAAAGACGTACACCTTTATTACTTACTTGATCGCGAAACAAAATTTATTGTAATAACGACTTTCACCCTAAATTGAACTTTATTCTCCATTGACTAAAGTCCCAAATTGGTTGATAGTAGTTAGGAAGTAAACATATTTAAATGTGTGCACTACTTTCAGTCAGTAAAGATAACGGGCACGACACCTGATTATAAATTAACGATACAACCTTCTATTACGCATTATTAGTTGTATTTTGGTATTCATGGTGACCAGAGAAAAAACAATGAAATTGTTTTGGTTACGAACTGTTGACTTAACATAACTACTGTGTAACTTTCTCTGCCAATATCTGTCTCGACTTTATGAGTAACAACGCCCAAAGGACCAAACCCGACACTCAAAACACCAGTTTCCAAAAACAAGTATGAAACTAAAATATGAATTAAACTAACTGCGCCCCACGGTTTCACCCGCATAAGTCTCGATCCCGTGGGAATATCGGGATAAAAAGTATCCTATGTCCTAATTCAGCCCATGGTCCAAATTTCATCCAAATATGTGCAGCCTTTTTAGCGTGAAAGCGTGATAAACAAACAAACTCACTTTCGCATTTTTAATATTAATTAGGATAGCACCAAAATAATTTTGAATCTTCTGTTCGCCTCTTAGGACCATTCCGGAAAGCCATGGAAGGTCTACATCTACTTTAGTCAACATCAAACAGCTTCTCCTTTTTAAATTAGACTGCATTTAGGTATTTTTTTCAGAAACTAGTAAAATCCCCACTAATCTCATTTTAATTCGTTTTAAATTTTCCTGTATTCTAACATCGCCTTACCTTACCTTTCCAGAATAGTCCCTAAACTCGACTTATTGGAAGTTATCATTTCCGCCAGCTAACCAACAGTTACCAGAGATTTTGCAGAATATTCTGACTAAAGAGCGAAGAAGATTAAGGATTTTACAAACATGGTTTTATTAATTTTAAAAGCAGAAATGTTTGGATCCTCACCTCATGTCCATTACATCATGTCGTTCCCGCAATGACATGGAACGCATGGGCCTGGTGAGCGCTAAGACCTTCTCAGCACCACCAGGACTCTTCTGTAGTAGTGTGTTTCCGTATATATCTGTACCTGCAATGTAAAAAATGGTATCAAAATTTAGTCGGTCAGTCTTGGCCACAGAAGTCACTAGAAGCTTTTTAATGTTTTCAGTATTCCTCGCAAAATTACTTTATTGGAAATTCAGGAGTAAATCCTACACCACGAAACCACATCACAGATTTAGGAGCCATATTATATATTTTCAGTTTTATGGGAGTAAAGACTAAAACCTGTCTTCCATTGCAGTTTTTTTGTCTTGAGGAGGAAAATGATCCTTCAGTTCCATTTCAGAACGACAGCTTCCAGCAAGCAGCTTCATCAGAAACCAAAATTATTGAAAATATCAATAAAACAGTTACCATTGACTAGTTGCCCATGATCAGGACCATCCTGCAGCCTCCTCGCGGTAGAATCGGCCGCTTTCGCCATCGCTGTGATGGCACTAAACTTCTTCAGCAGCTGTCGTCTCCTGAACGCCCTCTGGATGGTGACAGCTGCCCTCCTTGATCTTAGTCCTCCGTACCTTCGTTCTAAGATCTCCGTCTGTTTATCCAGGAGGTCTTGGGACATCTCATAACGGCTGGAAGGTGAATTACCCATGAATATGGAGTGGGTTTTGAGTTTGAAGGTAAAATGAACATCAAGGTTAAGCCAAGGTAGGTTTGGTATGGTCCATGCCAGAATAAAGATCGATTCTCTAAATATTGTGATTGAGTAAACAATGAGAGGTGGAATGGTGTGATCGATTGTTTTTAAAGGGTAGGTTTATTTTAAATAAATGATGTGTATATTGGAGCGTTTGGTCATTCAGTTGTTTGATTACTAGGACGATTTTTCGGCTTGCACTACGGTGGGTTTTTAAATTACTGATGTTCATTTCACCATTAAAGCAGGGTTGAAAAAAAGGTTAATGTTTCAATCAGATGATTAGTTGTTGTATTTATGATTAAGTTTATATTTTAATATTTTTAAGAAAGTAAGTAATTGAAAAATAAATTGGATGACAAATTATATTTCTAGATCAAGGATTTCCTTCATAACAGTAGTTATGTTTTTACTGGTTTCTTTAGTATTCTTATTTACAGGATAAGTTTCAACTTTTGGAATAGAAGACTATATTTTAGAAGTTTTAGTTTAAAACTTCTAATTTTACTTTCGTGTAAAAAATTATCGATTTAACTAGGTAATGAAGATTTACCAAATTCTAATAGACAGTATCATTTTGGAAAAAGACAGTGATTAACAATTTAATGAATGAATCCAATTCTAGAAGAAGCTGAATATCAAATTACGAGTTAAACTTTTATTACTACATGCTGTTAACAGTTAACTTTGAAGATGAAGTTCATAGTTCATTAATTACCAAAATGTTATTAATTTAGGCCCTGGTTGATGTCCACTTTAACTACATGTTTCGATATTTATTTGATTGAAGAGTACTTACCTACATGGCTAAAAATGTATTCAAGAATGAAAACACCACGCCACTTTTCTCAAAAAGGGAAAGCAGAGGTATATACAATATTTTTTTTAAAAACCCTGTCCAATCCCAAAGGGGTACATTGGGTACTGCAATAACATTACCAGAAAGTAATAAAAAATCTTAAATAAAATTCACATTTTTAGTACCAAAATTACCCCAAATTTTCCACAGGGGTAAGTTATGACTTGTAGACACCCGCTAAACAACGGCTGTCCGCGCCCAATGTAATAATAACCCGATAAAATTCACCAATGAAAAAAAAAGTGGCAATTTTATTTTTATTTTTTCCAGAATATACCACATAAATAGACTCTCAATACGATACTTAACAACACCCTCACGGATCGGACAGGTTTTTTTTTACATGTTGTCTATACATAAACATATAACCCTTATTGCGTTTAATTATATTTCTCTTTCTAAATATTTAATTCAAGAAACTAAAAGAAGGTACATACTTATAATCATTAATATTGTTTCTAGTAAATCGTGAGAGAACGCAGTAATCTTCAATTATATTGTCTGACCTTGGAAAGTCCACAGTGACTGCATTATGTAAGTGACAATATTGTAATTAATATTTTCTAAAAATAAATATCGTTTGTCATTTTGGTTACTATGGTTACTCATTATGGAAAACATTATTCATTTTGAAAATGTTCCTAATGAATCTGTAACTTGATGTATCTTTGCACCAAAACTTATTGAATGCATAACTTCCTATAATTTTGAATTCGGTTAAATAGTAAGCCACAAGTGACAGACGGAGTATAGTGAACACAAATAAACAGGAATTTTGCAAACCTTTTTATAACAATGTTTATCTCAAACTAACCGGAGTTACAGCACATAAAAGTGAAAACATGCGTAAAAGTGGACCAGGGCCTTAAATCTAATCTTAAAAGTCATGCCTTGAATAAACAGGTAATTTTCAAAAGTATTAGTAGTAGTAATTACTTAAGAGCTGCTACAAATTACATTCCGAGAAGGCTACATCCACATTGAGGCGCGAATTTTTTTCTGATTTTAAATTGACAGGACCAAAAGATTCGTACTCGAAGGACCAATTATAAATTGGCTGCGTTATCAAGAAACCCTTTAGAATGACAAGCTGTAGATGCACGTGATAACTGAGACAGTATATTTAAATGCCAATCGTTGATAATGATTGGGCAGATTAAGTAGAATGCTTAGAAACGTGGTCCTTTAGAAATGGTTCTTATTGATATACTGTCAGTTTTACTTAGTCATCTAACTGAGCAAGCAATAGCTAACTATGGGTGTCTTAAGCCCTCTCGATGGAACTAGTTCAAGTACTTTTTTGCGTTAATTTGCATACCTATATATAAGTACGTACAGACATAACCTAATCATGTAATTTGCATCAGTGGTGATTAGAAATACGATCTTTCAATTTTTATCAAAGAAGGAACAGGAAATTTTCTTTTCAAGTTTAGATAGGAGTTAAGTGTTATCTAAGTGTTAAAGGGCACACAATACACATTCCTGAGGTTCACGACATACCCTCTAGTCAATTTACCCCTTTTTTGGGGTAACGTGGGGTCTTTTTGGGTCATTCCCGACGAACCCATTCCCATGATGGACACATCTGTGCCTCGCCTATGGAAGGAATTAAAAAGTAAAGAAAACGTAATACACATATTGTTAGTAACACAGATTTCCCAAATTCACATGTACCCTAGAACCACATTTTCCCTTATTATATATTCCATATTTACACACAAACATAATTATTTACAAATATTGCAAGAAAATGTGCTCCACCATAATTACTGGACAAATCATACAATCAAACATACAAATGCATAACTGACGTCCCCAGTACCTCTAATATTCACATAAGCGACTACATCTCCGTGTTTGTGTTCCACTGACCTGTTTGTATGAACGGCGTGTCCGAAGCCCTCTGGCGGGGCGGCGATGTACAGCGGCGGCGCCGGCTCGGCTGTGCCCACGCACAGCCCCGCCCCGGTGGACGCGTTCGACGCCGACGAGCATGACGAGTTCGAGTGGTTTAGAGCTGGAATCACGTTATATGGCATTCATTTATCTTATCCATATTAACGTTATAAATGGGAAAGTAAATGTCAAACAGCTGAACTGAAATTTGGCATACAGATAGACCATGACTGGGTTAGGACATGGATACTTTTTATTCCGGTAGTACGTTCCCGAGGGATAATTTTTGACCTCGACGTGGGCGAAGCCCTGGCAAAACCTATTAAACTTATAACTTATAAAGCTTATAACATGCATATATAAAAATAAAAAGACAGTGGAAAGATAAGAGAAGCAAGACACAAGAGGACAGTAGATCAAAGATTATACAAGTCTGTTCAAGTTATTTCAATTTGGCTGTCACTATGCGCCTCGTCCGAGGACTTTGGACAGTATAGATTTATCAAACATGACTAGCGGTCTACCTGTTGAAAAGTGGTTTCCACAGCTTTGGAGCACATACAAGACAAGGGGGATTGTTGGTGCGTTTTAGACTAAGCCATACAATTCTAGAAAAATGTGGCTGAGTATAATTCACGGGCACAGCACCCGTCCTTCCAAATCTAAATAATTATGGTTCTAGTAATTACTTCTACAGAACTCCAAAGTCAAAGTGTTTAATGTTTAACAAATAAAATAACTTTGACCTTCTTATGGAGCTTTGCTTGCCTTAAGAGAAATCCCTAAATATAAGATGGATCTTCAAATGCTTACCAGGTAATGGTCGATGAACAGCAGTGACATATCGATTGCCTTCCATGTATCCTCGATCGGGTTCCGCAGTGTGGGCATGATGGGCGTGGATCGAGTGCTGGTGGGTATAGAAGCCGTCGGGGGGATGAAGAGCCACCCCACCCGTCCCCTCTTCTTCGTCTACCTTCTGAGAGAAGCTGTGGACAAAGAAATAATCGGTTAAAGAAATTGTTTGGGTAAAATAGTATGGATTCGGCTCGAAGGACCAACAATTTAATAAAGAATACAACAGAATATCTCCAATATAAAAAAAAAAAAAATGTTTATACAAAGATAGATTACATACGACACATACATTAGAATAAGTTTCACAGTATAACCAGGCATAGCTGTGATTGTTTATATCCGTCAAATAAAAACTTAGAATGACTTTTCCTTTTCTTTAAAATACACGAAATAACGACATCTCAGTTCAAAAGGCTAGTCTCAAGTATCAGAGACAGCCAACATTTTCCTCGTAGTTATCCCGGCCTTTTGTAATTCGTTCTAGTAAATATTTTCATTATCTTAGTTAAATATTTGCTTACACAGACGTTTTTGGGACGCTTTTGCAACTCTTGTAAATAGAGGTTTCGTTTTAAGAGCGAGGGAGATGAAAGATCGTCAAGTCTATCCCTCTAGAGTTTGTGAATGTTTTTATCTAGAATTAGGTTAATGAAGAACATTGTGGATCAAGTGTATAATTTGGTGGCGCTCTCTGAGTCAACTGAACTGAAATTTTGTTACAAAACAAGATCGTATAAAAATAAAACAAAATTCATTCGTAATCATAATATTAATATGAATCATCACGATACCCTTATAGTTATCATCGATTGATTGCTCATAAACTTATAATTGCACTCAAATAAAAGAAGCCGATTAGTTCAAGAAGGGCTTGATGACACCTCAAACAAGAATACCTTGACTTCTATAAGTGTAAGTAATCCATACAGGATTCGGTAAATATTTATCATTTATAGTGTTACAGGTGTTAGGGCTCATGTGATTCATTTATATAAATAGTGCAATCCACGACGACGCGCCCCACTCCGCTCCGCACCGTACTAAAGTACAGTAATCGCGGAGTGGGGCACGTCGTCGTGGATTGCACTATCTGTGGAATGGATAGAATTACAGATGAGAATATAAAAGAAAGTCTGAAAGTGGCACCGGTGACTGAAAAGTATTATGGAAATCGGTTGTCATGGTATGGGCATGTGATGCGGAGGAATGAGGGAAATGTCGTGAGGAAAGTTTTGAGTGTGAATGTGGATGGCTATAAGAGTAGGGGAAGACCAGAGAAACGATGGATGGACTGTGTGGAAGATGATATGGCTGGAAAGGGGGTGACTACTGAGATGACGACTGATAGAGAAATAGGGAAGATAAAGGTAGGTATGTTAGGCGATTAACACACGGCACCGCGCACCGCCGCGGTAGGCGGTGAAGCGGATCTCATGTCGCATTGGCCTCTAATAAATCCGTAGATGCCTAACACACGTACACCGCCCGATCGCACGGTCGAGCGGTGCTCGTTTCTACCGCAAACTGCTCCTACCGCGCGGTCGAGCGGTGCCGTGTGTTAATCGCCTTATTCGGCGACCCTAAAGAAATTCGGATGAGGCCAGGAAAACGATGATGTGATTCATGATTGTATCAGTAATACCAGCTTGCCAAATAACCCGACATATAAACCTAATAACCCTGTTTCTTTTGTTTATATCAGGACGCCCTACTTATATCTCCAAATCATACACTATATGCCATCAGCTGCCGCAGACCGCTTAACAAATAAGGCTGTTGAGAGTTTGAGAGTAATTAAATAAATCTTCTAGAAGAGACGACGAGGCTAAACTTCAACTAAGCTTAAAATTATATTCTTAACTTAGCCTTAGTGCACAAAGCGGACAAACAAAATTTTTCATTAGAAAGTTAAAGTTAGAAATTAAAGTTTCTAATTTGTAGGATAATGAAAGTGGGTGGTTCTAAAGACAAACAATTTGTTTTAACTATGGTATTAGATAGTTTGCTTATTGCTAGTTTGTGTTAACAAGTTACTAAGCAGTTAGGAAGGTAACTAGGAGGGTAAGTGGTTGCATGTTTGTTGTGGATATTGTTTGTTCTCTTACTTTAGGTACTCGTTGAGGTACTTGGTTTGATTTTCAGGCCGGACAAAGTGTTATTGGGTTTTTTCATTATGAATTTCTCAGTAGCAGCCCGGATTATGGAATTCTAGTTACATGGGAGGTTGGCGAAATGTGGGTGTACTACAGGTACACCTCTGCCTAACCCTTTGGGGATTCCAGACGTGATGCTATGTATGTATATGTTAAGTTACAAGTATTTAGAGATAAGAACGGCAATTAGCTCTATGGAAGAAAGATAGAAAATACAATTTGGCACAAACTAAAAGGCACACAAGTAAAAAGAAAAAATAAAATAAAAGGAAATAATACAAAATAAAAAGTGGAAAAATGTGCGTCGCATGATACTAGCAGCAATGTGTGCCTCGCGGCTAAATAGGGCCAGTTCAGAATAAATGCCAGACAACTAGTGCCTGACGCTGGTTTTCAACTGGACCTGAAGTGTGAGGTGACAAACCGATTTATTTTCTATTATATACGTACGACCGCGTATCGACAAGCGTTGTGTGGGACGCCCCCAACTAGATGGACCGACGAGCTTAAAAAATGGCTGGGACAGACTGTATGCGCAAGGCGGAGCACAAGGTGTTGTGGCGCAGCCTGGGAGAAGCCTATCTCCAGCAGTGAACTGCGATAGGCTGAGTTTGATATATACGTAGGTAGTACTCCAAAAATATAACCAAGCAATCTTTATTTAATAATATATTCTATAAATGCGAAACTAATTCTGTCTTTTGTTATCTTTCACAACTTAAGAGGGAACAGAGCCTGCGAGGAATTTGAAAAATAGGTATTTGAAGAAACTATTGCCGTCGTATTACCTCAAGTCTGCCCCCGCAGAGTGCGAGAAGGACAGCTACAGCTCGGACCAATTATATCATAAAAAAAATTGACGAGATCGACGTTTCGTATTCCTCTTTTTTCTCCTCGAAAACCGAGCCGATTAAATTATTTTGGTAGTCCTCTAGTAGTAATCACGGTGGAACATAAGGAGCATTTTTTAAATTTTTGGATGGTTTTATTTTCTTTAAGTACCAATAAGTTTCTGAAAAAAAGGAAATAACAGGGACGTGTCTACAGCAGACATTGATTTTATGAAGAAAGAAAAAAAAATTGCTCTAGAGGCATTATTCAGGAAGAAAAAAGAAGAATACATTTGTATGGAGAATCGCAGGCCTTGTTACGGCTGAACGGGATTTCGATGAATTTGGCACAGGTAGACCCTGAGTATGTATATACTATTTCCTAACCCACATCAGGCCTGATCTGGGTTAGGACATAGGATTTTTTTGAATCTCGGTATTACGTTCCTGTGAAATAATTTCCGAGTTCGCATAATCTTATAGATAGACAGTATAAAAATAAAAATAAAACCGATTACAATGACAGTATCAATAGATAATCGAAGAATTTGCGAGACAATCACCTAGTGCACTAATCACACGTGCTTATTATAATAATATCATTATCAGCGGTAAACTTAATTAATCATAATTACAGCATATTTTTATAAAAAATACGATAACATAGTAGTGACTTTTATGACAAAGAATCTGCTGACTGAAGCCACAGTATAATAAAGTAACAGTATTATATCTCGGTAGTGACTTTGAAATAATTAACTACGCCCGCTCGGTATAAATTTCGTAAAATCCGCACTTAGAGCACTTGCACATCATCAGCCACTGTAGTTAGCGACAGAGACTTGTCATACATTTTTCGAGTGGCCGACTAATGCTCGGTTCCTCTAAAGAAAAACGAATCGTTTTGGGTACCAAGCAATAGTAATTTTTTTATAAATAGATTCGTAAGTTAATTTTACCTGTGATACGGGAGGGTCTACGATGCAAAGCTATGAGGTCTTTGCTTCATAATTGGTAAAGATACAAAAGTCTTATATATTATAACCAATAACGGTCCGTAAATTATAGGAATCGGCCATTACCTACATGACGTGTGTCGAGCCCCTACAGAGGAAAGAATCCGTCGCGACAGTCAAAAGAGGACATAGTAACAGTAAATTTATTGAAGGAAATATCATTCTATCGACACATTCGGATTTAGATTCTCTCGAATGCAATGCTCAGTCTTAGTAGTTCCTTAATTAAGGCTCTTGCAGACAGGCGCGACGCGCGTACTCTGGTAAACACAAGAACAATTTTCATGAAGTATTCGTAGATATTGTTCCATCAGAGTCGCGTCGCGCCTTTTTTCGGGAGTCTTAATACAAGGATAAATTCATATAAAAACACTGACAAGTTTTTCGTTCAATTCCAATATCCGGTGAACACAAAACCTAAAATAAAATACACTTTCTAATTGTAGATAATGTTAATGTCGAACAGTGAACCCAATTACATATTAAAACGTCTGATTAAAAAAACTGGTTGCTATAAAGTGTTAGCATGATTATATTGGCAATAGTTAGTTTCCTTTTTGTTTAAAAATAGGTACATTAGTACAGCAGGTTATCTACTAAGGTAGACATTGAAACATAGGTTATAAATAATAATAAAAATAACAGCCTATTAATGTGCTACTGCAAGGCAAAGGCCTTACGCAGAGAAGGCACGAACATTGATCACCACGCCTACCCATGACGGGTGACAACAAAAAAACCTTGAAAATATAAATGGTTGCTCTTTCGGCCCTAATGTAAATTATGAAACGATTTTTTTTATCCTATGTTAATCCAGATTGCTTTACTGTGATACTGATTTATCACTATAAAAAACCTGCAAAGGAAAATAAGATTCGAAGATTAATTTACAAATCTATGTTAAGTTCTAAAGACCATAATATATAACCAAAAGCACAAATCAGTCTTTCGCACAACACTATTGTATGACAAGGAACTCACGTTGAAATCATCGTGTTTCTTCGTTTAGCACTAGAGTACATCAATCAGTGGTCGTCACGAACCCAGAGAAAGTTCGAGAAACACCACAATTTTGTATACTTAGTCAGATATCTAAGGTTGCTGAATAACTAAATAATAGCTATTGAAACGCGTGGTTAGAAAACGGAACATAGGTCTGAACCGGAACTGCGATAATTGAGGAGGTATCGAAGTATTGTTATCAATTTGACGCTTGAGGCGGGAAAACTCGGCTTGAAGACCGCCATGACAGTTTATCTAGGTATATGTTTATGACAACCGCAGTATTATTTACTGTGAATATCGTGAACACTGTTATTTCTGTTGGTAAATAAGCTGCTGTACTTAGCAAAAACCACAAATATTATGACACACACCGTGAGGAAAGCTGCATACCGGAGATATTTCTCGACGGCATGTGAAGCCAAGTCAGAGGCCCATATGCGGCATGAAAACTCTGACTATAGGTCTAAGCACTCCCACACGAAAAAAAAGAAGATCAGAGAGGAATTCGATAACAGAAACTGTTTTTTTTTAACTTGTTGATCATAGTTGAACCGTTTAAGAATTAAAGTACTCGTAAAAGCAGACAGTTTTAAAAAACACGGTAATATCAAGCCCACACTTCAACATTGTAACACAAAGCACAAAGGATCAAACCCGACACTCAAAAGACCAGTTTCCAAAAACAAGTATGAAACTAAAATATGAATTTATATGAAAATACAAAGGCGACGGCGGATTCTTGACTAACTAGTGTTCGTAAGGAATTATTTTCATACATTCAACATTCATATGTTGAAAACTGCTAGCAGATACATTTTATCGTTGCTAATAAATGCAGCTCGGAAAAGCCATTGTCAACTTGAGCGTTATTTCTTGCGTAATATTTTTTTTTTAAACGTTTTATTTTTTTACGCTCCTGGCTAAATAATAAAAGCCGCACGGGTGTGGATGAGTTATTGAGATCCCCTGTGCTTCGGAAAGCTAGTTAAGCCGTTGGACCCGGCTGTCATTCGTAGATCTTTGACAGTCGTTACGGGTAGTCAGAAGCCGAAAAGTCTGACTACCAGTCTTACCAAGGTATCGTGTTACTCAGTAGCTAGGTCCTGGGTGTCATACAGGCAGTCGCTCCATGTAAAATACTGGTATTCAAGTGCATCCGATTAGACTGGAAGCTGATCCCAACATACTTTGGGAAAAGGCTAGGCAGATTGATTAATAACGTTTTACACGTTAACTATAGGTACAGACGCCAGCACGTCAACCTACTACAATCTGTCAAATTTCTTTAATAGATTTTCAACTTTATCACTAAAGCATAAGGTTCAAAGCTGATTAAGAAAATTTGACAGTCTCGGGTAGGTTGATGTGTTGGCGTCTGTACAATGGTTTTATAGGTAACCCCTTGGCATTATTGGTATAAAAATAACAGATAGGTACACCCACAGAGCATTTCAAAACGTTTACAAATGTCATGTTTTTACATGGTAAGTCTGCAAAAATATTTGTTTGCCGTCCCACCTGATAAAACCCTCAAGCGCCTGTAATAATACTTGGAGCGGGAAAGCTAGTCCTTGTTCGGAGTTGAGGACCACGTCGTTTATTCGAAGGACCAATATTTTGACAGAACTATATAGACAACTATTAATGAACTTGATTTAACTTAAAAAGGGGCTGTCAGTAAGGAAATGCCGAATCACATACACATTGCCTGTCACTTAAGTACATAAGTTTTGCAAACAACAAATATTTGAGCTCGATTATAGAATAAGGAAAAATAAACAATAAAAAAACCACTTACATTAGGTTTTGAAGAGGAAAAGCGTTTAAAACTCATATCAAACTATCACGACCAACGCATAATGAAAACGTTTGCAAAATGGTACGTCAGTAAAAAAATCCGTATTAGTAAGTAGGAAAACTAAACGCTCCGAGCGGTATTAGTGACGTGGCGGTTTCCTACAGCTACCGCGAAAATCACTGATGTAGAGATGTGCCAATTTCCTGGCAGGCGAACCGACTCGGTTTTCCGACTGGGAATCGAGAGATTTTCAATTTGATACGTTGGTTTACGTAGAGGATTATCAGAAAATCCTTAATCGTGTATTTTCTATAAAATGTAACGTTTCTCTTGTCGTATGTGCGCTTATAATCGAAGAAACTCTTATGAATCCTCGGTGTAATTTTAGGCATTCTGTTAGGTTAGGAAAAATCACAGTAGCCAAGGATGCTTTTCTTCAATGTTTAAAAAAGACACCAATATACCTAAATTATTATGTATATGATGTACCTCTCTTACATTTATTATATTCACAATTGCAATCTAGAGAACTAGTTGCCTCATTTAAATTTATTTTAATATTGTAATTACTTCCGCTCTTAATATGACGTCTGAGAATTGTGTTTTTGTTTGAACGGTTTAATCTCTGTTTTTTTCTGAACTGAATAAAGTTTTTATTTATTTGTTTAGCTTATTAGCACTGAGATCTTCATTTTTCAGACAGTATTATGTATCAAAGGAAATAGCTCCTACTTTATGAATTCAAATATGAATATCCCAAACTCAATTACAAGAAAAATCTAAGAGATCAACAATCAACTCCATTATCATTTTGCCAAGAAATCTATGTGTTCAGAGAATCAACAAACAGGCTCTATTTAATCATTCCAAACGTTCCAGTTACGGCACAATTTGCACCAAACAATTATTTCTGAAATAACAAATAGTCAAAATTACGTGTTCAAGATAATAAGTAATTCCTTGAAAAACGACTTAAATGTTGGCGAAGTTGAAACACTAAGCGAAAATACCAAGGAAATTAGAAACCTACAGACTCTTCAGAAGTCAAGCCTTAAAACATCTGAACGACTAACTTTACGGCCGTTTTACAATAAAAACGGAATGCTTCCTAAAGATTTGCCATTCAGTGTCGACCGGCACAATGTAAAGAGTCGTAATTTTTTATTGTACGTTTAATTTTCGCGATAAAGCTTGCCAATTAGTCCGTTAGGCTCTTGTTACTGGCGCCCCGCCAAGTATCGCCTCGTGCAACTATCCTAGGAGTAACTTATAATACAGCTTACGAGGAGATTTTATATGTCAGCAACATGCGTGACATTCTAAAAGCTGTAACGTCAGTAACTTTTTTTGGAAGTAGGTACTTAATTTTTTGCAAGTCAGTCCAAGGTAACTAGAGGCCGAAAAAGGAAGATAATTTGAAATGAAACAGCTATTCTAAGAAACAAATAACAAAGCGCTTCAACTTACAAATTACACAAGTCATTAGCGAGCGAACGGACTTCCCTAAAACAACAATTTTTCAAACTACGAACTAGCCGAACTGCGGGTGCACTAAGTGTCTCAAGTGCAGTTTATTTGTCAAATGGAGCGCGAAATTCCCCCATTGTCACAAAGGGGGAAATGGGGGGGGAGTTGGGAGATCCGCTATTCAGTTGCACCGACTTGATTAATACGCCTGAATACTCGCGCTCGTTGCAGAAACGACCCAGTTTCTGGGCACAGCGAAAAATTGTAGGTTATTAGACTGGGCAATGCCTGCCTATGCCTGAGAGAGGCCGAGATTGCGCGGTTTTAAAAACAAAATGGGAGCTGTTGCTTTCATCATCCGCCTTTTATCCGAGCACAATACAGCGAGTGTGAATTTTAAAATCCTCAGTAATTGTTTCTGCTGTCTAAACAATCATTTACATTTTTGGAGTATTAATATTTATTGAGTTGGCCATTTCAGTGTAGGGTTTTGACATACGGTTTAGGCGTATTGTGGCAGCTATTTCGGCGATAATATCACTCAGACTGATTACATAAGGAATTAATCTGTCGCGCGCGCAATTAGCAGACACAATAGAATTTTATTGTTATCTGTCTCCAATATGAGACACCAGTATTATAAAGGTTAAGGACCTTGAAAGTCTGCTTTTGTATGCAAAATACGTTGTGAACAAAGTGAATTATTAGTAATAACTACTGTTCAAGTCTTATTTAAGTTAAAATAGATAAGAAAAAACCTCGAACTTCCAAAAAGTCCTAGTTGCATTTTCTTCAGCTGTTACGATAGATTGCCCGCTTCCCGCGTGAAATCATGAAACTTAGCTGCGTCCGTTGGCACACGTCCAGAATGCTAGCCAAACTAAACCTTTCTGGGAAGCGGTTTGGTTTGTCAGAGTGGATTTACAATACCAGATCAAGATGAGAGCTACATGTGCTCGATCTGGGCCATGTTTCATGTTGGACTGAAGTGAATGACATGCGATTTCAGACTACACGAGGCAATAATGTTTCACTTTGAAAGCGTCGAGTTCGCGTTTTGAAATCCTTCCTAATTTTGTAAAAACATGTTTAGCAGTCAGTTCAAACGCTTGCCAAGTTTTATCTTAAATATTACACCAGGAAACTGGGTGTTTGTACTGCGGTTGAAGTTACGAGTATTGCTTAAGATTATTTCTAGGGATGTATTTGGTATGGCCTAAAGCCAACTTTTGATTTGGAATGTAGCTTGAATTTAGGATGTTGTTAAGGGAATCTGTACTTATTGAAACGAGAGAAGAAACGTTGTTAAACCAACAGCCAGATGGATAACTTAACAAAGTTCGTGAATAAGATCTCAATACTTTATTTGCATTACACAATGTATACTTAGGTGGTAGTAAAATTATATGTGATCATTATGGAACCTGTCTGGCAGATCTGGATGAGGCTCGCGCAGAACAGGGAAGCATGGCAGAAAAGATAGAGTTCTATTCTCAGCAGTGGGTGGAAGGAACCAGGATGTCAATGATGAAGAAGATATTGGAAATATGTAAGTAGGAGCTGCTAAAATGTTACGTCAAGGCAAAAATAAGTAAACTTATAAACAAAGTTTTCTTTTTAATTTCTTTTTTTGAGTCATAATCGGTCGTTCACAATATCTTAATCGTTTTTTTTAAATATTAGAAGCACAATATCATCCTTGTTGAAATATGATAGTGCATTTATCTCTACCAGTATCTGAGCACATAATGCACTCTGCCAGCACAAAGATATGAGCACCTCGCGCCATTTTGGAATTATTACATTTTCACATTTCTTTTAATGGATGGTGGGAGATGAACATGCTGAACATTTGTAATCTAACAAAGGCTTAGCGATAATTACGTTTTGAACAGGATTTTGTAGAGAAATAAGTGGTTTTAAAGGTCTGTTAGGGATCAGGGAAATATGATTTTTATGTTTTTTTCTGAGGGCTTTTTGGCTGAAATTAATAACTACGCCAGTGGGTATCTGTGCAAGTTTCATTCCAATGACATAACATCACACCTGTATTTCCCAAAGGCTTAGGCAGAGGTGTAGTATATAGTATAGTATAGTAAGTACACCCACATTTCGCCAGTTATGTTTAAGTCTCATATAATAGGGGGCGAGCCTAGTGCCATCAACCGGGCACAAATCCAGACTTCGGGCTGCTACTGAGAAATTTCAATTGTCATCAACCGGCCAAAAAACCAGACGTAGGGCTGCTATGAGAAATTCCAAATGGTAAAACCTAATAACACTTTGCCCGACACGGGAATCGAACCCTCAATCTCAGCAGTAGTGCTTGTGACCACTAGACCAACGAGGCAGTAATTCCAATGAGTTAAAATAAATTATTCATTTTGCTCAAGTCAAAGTTACCTTCCAACAGACAAAGTTATGGAGACATCTAGACATACAAACGAGGATATTGCAATTTCATTTCCTTTGAGGCATTTCTAGCCAAGTTTGAAGTCTTCTTGGCGAGGTTTAATTAAAGTTAACCAAGTACACGTGAAAAGAACGTGGTAACCCCGTCGCTGGTAAAGAACGACTTTGGGATTCTCGTGAGTTTCCGAATTGTATTCATTATGTCACAACGAAATTTCCTGTTTAGCTTAGTTTGATAATAATATTTATAGGAACTTTGAGAGGAATTTGAATTACTTACCTACAGATAGGGTAATGCAAGTTAGTTGGGTCAGAATCACTTTGGATCCGCGGCTTGTTTATAAAGAACTAGCGCCCCGCGGTTTCACCCGCATAAGTCTCGATCCTGTGGGAATATCGGTATAAAAAGCATCCCTTGTGTTAATCCAGGTTATAAACTATCTGTTTACCAAATTTCATCCAAATCCGTTTAGGAGTTTTTACGTGAAAGAGAAACAAACTTCCATCCATCCTCACAAACTTTTGCGGTTAAGTAGGATAGGCCAGATTATCCCGTTTTCCTTTTAAAGTAGTTCACTGAAACTGAACGAACTTCTAGGTATAAGGTATGAAAGTAATAAGCCAAAAATTGTAATCAGCATTTAATATTAATTGAAAACGTTATTAAGACTAGAAAAAACTTAAACACCCTTCATGGGAGGCCATGTCCACTGGCCTTCTGGTGGCTTAGCAATCAGGGGTTCCCATGGTTTCCAAATCAGCATTTTTCTAGCTAAATTCAATTCATTCTCCGCCTGGATTATCAGTTCTTCAGCTTGACCACAGTTCATTTTAACTTCTAAATCAAAAGTGGTTTTAGTTTCCTGCAACACTTTAACCCTCTCGTTGCAAATCATTTCAGTATATTTGCGGTAAGCAGCAGTTTTAGGCATCTTACTTAAGATCCTGAGAATTTTTCCATACAGGGATTCCAGGGTATGATGGGGGTTTGGGTGTACGGCCAAGCCCACAAGGCCCGTTGAAGTTTTCACAAATACCATTATTCCACGATTTATTTAAAGTTCTCACAAAAAACACAAAATTCCTATGACAGTTTGATTAGTTGTCAGTGCAAAATTCATATTTTGACAGTGATATTTTTTTAATACTAGTTGGCCAAGTAGCCTGTACTAATAAAACGATATTTTTATTTAAATGCTCACGGCAACGGCTTTCTATTGTACCAATAAAACATCTTGTACCTTTCAAACTGTTAATCAACATCAACAAAACCACGTTCTATTAAACAAGACAACTCACCCGTATCCAGGCTTCTGACAGAACCAGGACCTAGTAAGCTTCGCAGCTTCGAGCAACACGCCTCCAAGGTCACCGATCCTCATGCCAGCGCAGGAGCAACATGCATCACCTTCCCCATCACTCACGAGCACAACTCGCGACTCTGACTTCGCCACTTTGGACATCAAATGCACATTGCCCTCAAAACGCAACAATTAAACACTATGTCATTTAAATCACTTCCATTAGTATGTAGTTATTTGTGTTGATTTCTTTTAAATTAATGGTGGAGTTCAAACGTAGCCTCGGTTGAAACTGTTTTGTTTTGTATTCACTATTTTACAAATTTTTGAACACTGTTTGCGAACTGTGGGTACACTCTTAATAATGGATCTATAAAAAAAGTAATAGAATGGTATAATTAACGCCATCGATACGCGGAGGTCATAACTTGATATTGTTAGCAATAAACGCGATTGTATTCGTAATGAGCATCGATACAAACGATCAAATAAACTGAACGAACCATTTGTGGTTACGATTTGATGAGGTAATGAATTAACATTTTTGGTTTGAAGAGACGTTCATTATATTTGTAACACAAAAGTTTTGAACAATAGAACATAGAAACAAAACAAGTAACCTAAGATGAATTCAGTCATGAAGACAAAATTACGAAACCAATACAAAAGTCCAAGTAGAAAATATAGCCTCCATTCTTGAAGTGATACATCAAAACACTCATGATATTAGACATGGATTATATCAAAGAACTTCGAACAATGAGACAGCAACACATCAAGTTTACATTATCGAATAGAAATAATACAGAAAGTACATTCATCGTTAGCATTACCATACAGAAAATATGACCGGTATGAAATACTGACCAACATTACAATAATGACACATGTATATAGCTATCGAAAGATGTTTTCACTGTTCGAGATATTGGAATTTATGCAAAGTTTTCAACTAAGATATCTTACGTTGTCTACTCTCTCCTATATACGTTTGTAAGCAGTGTAATCTCATCATATTTATTAAACGTAATCTTGTTGATTTCTTTGGTATAACTTCAATGTTACTTTCTCTAAGTATTTTACAGAAACGGTTATGGAAATTTTAATCCTCCATATCGGATTTCTCAAAAACCTGTCTCCTAAGAATTACATAAAACGAAACGCATACTTTAAAAGGAAATTGAAAAAGGTAAAAGAACAAAATAATGCAAATTGAAGCATCGTTGGACCCTTGGAGGCTTTCAAGGAGCCTTAAGGAGCCTCAAGTTGTATCCGAAACAGGTAGGTCGTAAACAAAGTTACCGATATCCGTATTTTGGATTACGCAGAGCCTTGGATTAATTGGCTTCATCAGGAGTTTTTCCACATGTATTGTGATTTTCTTGCGTTGGAGTTCGAGCTCCTAGGGAATATGTAATGTTACGTAACGTATGGTTCTTTTGTATTATAATAAAGATTACCCGTTAAATTTGTTTTATTCATATTTTTTTTAGTTTTGGAAAACTCCGAATGAATTACCCATTGTTATTATTCTCTTCTGAAGAGTTTCCAATTACAATATAATAAAAAGACTTTACTGGAAAAAATAGCGTATATAAGTTGGAAACATTGTCCTCACGAGTGTCCTTTATACTCAAACATAATAGTCGACTAGAAATTGTATTTGTTCAACATTTATCGTCTATTCCGTGGCTGTTACCTTAAATTTATTGTAAATAGTAATATAATAGAAGTGAGTGATGTCATTCGCGTTTTCCACGTTTCTAATCCTACACAACGTGACTAGATCCGTTTTGAGACAATAAATGGAAAATAAAGACAAATGATTAGAATTACTTATTGCACATGATTCTGACTTTCAGAAAACTTTCTCTAATTCATCTGTTCTTTCAATTGAGACTTGCTAGTCTTGAATAAAAATGCTATTTCATTATGGACAAAGATTAGACTACATCTCTTCTCTAACCTTTTAACATACATGAGCGGATTCATATATTTTTGTGGTATATGTTTTGCCTTTTGTGTAACTTGATTCTAATTGCAAATGCGTGATAGTAAAATAAATAACGGACCTATAATACTTGAAACAAGGTAATTAGCAAGTTAGTTAATGGAAAACATTTCAATTGAATTCACACAAAAGATTAGGCATGCCCAAAATCCTAGTGTGTAACTAATGAATACATCTCATTGTTTCAAAACGATTTTTAATATGAATAACAATACTTCTTCTACAGATGTGTTGACGCACGAGTAATTTTTTTCAGTTTTAATTTGGGCTTCCATTCCATTTGAACTCACAACGTTGTTTACAGCTACATAAACATATAGAACTACTCTATCAGGAGTTACATTTAGCAGATTTTAGATTTCACCAAAATGTTTACAAGGAAGGAGATCAAAAACAATTATTCTGCCAACATCTCGTAGACTTTACAAACATTTGTATCGAATAAACTGAGGAGCAGAAAAGGTAGTTGAACGTTTCGAAGAGCAAAACAGTGTTGATCACCGAAACTACAGGCGTATATTGCGATCTAATTCGGACATTCCGAAACAAACAAAAACGGAATTTTCCATACCAAAGAAAAACCCGTAAACGGGACAGTTACTGAATAAATATTACCGCTCATTGTACTAGTTGTAGGACATAATAATATATCAGAACCTAATAGGGCGCGTAGTTGTTGGATTGGGGCCAAACTAGTGTTTTTTCTTAGGAAGAGTCATTTAATATTAATGCTATATTTAAATGGTCTTGCTTTTTGTTTGCTTTTGTGGAGGTATTACTATGGCATATCTCGTTATCGTGTAAAAATAAATCAATATCTTAGTTATGTTTAGTTATATCAGAGGCACTTTAAGGAATTGATTTTAGAAGGACGTGTTCTTAATGACAGATTAACAATCTGTAATTTTGTCTATTCTTCCATTACCCGTTTTTATTGTGGTTATGCTACACGTGCTGGCAAATGAAAGCATAGTCTGTTATGCTGCTAAAGGACGATGCTCATTATGTTCTAGTGGAAATGACAGTAATCGTTATGATAATATTATTAATTGAATTGGTCTCATTCGAGACATAACCATGGTAAAAAAAATAGGGGAACCTGCCCCATAACATTAAAAGAATACGACCTAGGTTTTCAGCCCCAGAATCAGTAAAAACAAAAACATAGTATTACACCAGTATAAAAACTGGTATTCTGTTTTGATAGTTTGTTGCGAGCAGCGGCGCGTGAAACGGAATGATCACAATAGGTCGTATCTCGCTGGCGAAATTTGAAAGGGAAACCTGGTGTATTTGTTTATGTTTGTCGTTCTTTATTTTTATGTCCAAAACAAAGGTCTTTTCTATGTCATGTTTTGTGTGCATTCACGTACGCTTATGTAATGTCATGTATTGTTGTCATGTAATTTGTGTGTATTGTGATATCGAGCACTTTTATTTGGAAGAACCCCGTTGCTTCTGTAATCAATTTGCATCTTCAGTTACCATTGTCTCATATATTAACAATGGTTTATTACGCCCCATAGGGGACGGAAGACTATGAAACGCAAACGCCACGTGAAACCATCATAAGATACTTCTTTTGCTAAAGATCTCATCTCTCATCGGTTATACATATGCCTACTGCAGTAGTTCCAAATCCATTGATAAACGCGAAAACTCCATTAATCTAGTCAATTTCGCAGTTCTAATTCAAGATAACGTCCAACCAGATAGCCAGAAACAGGATGGCTATAAGAATAGCAATGTTTTACGCTTTGGTATGTACCAGGGCGTATTTTACCGCCTTCCTAAATGGCTGAAACGATTTAGACAAATGGCCTACTATTGGATTCGGCTTAGAATATGCTGCCTCACTCACGGGAAAGCTTTGGAAATCAAATATGGTGGAAATAAATTAAAACGAGTGATTTATAAGGTTTGGGGTGTAGGTAATGGTGGTAAATGTTTAGGAAAAGAATGGAATTTATTTATTTATTGGTTCACCAAAGATTGTTTACGCAGGTTGTATGCTGAAAGTAACATCCAAAAATTTAAGTGCAACAGTGCAATAATTACTTATAGTAAACTCCGCATGCATAAATGGAATGGTTTATTAGAACCAAGGACGGTTGTGGAACATGGCGATCAACAAATTAGAACTATTTTCTTTGACAAAGAAAATAAACATTAATACAGTGTTATTGGGTTTTTCCATTTGGAATCTCTCAGTAGCAGCCCGTAGTCTAGATTTGTGCCGGTTGATAGTAATAGGCTCGCCACCCGTTACTAAGACTTTGAGATAACTGCCGAAATGTGGGTGTACTAACGGTACAAATCTGACTAACCCCTCGGAGAATACAGGGGTGATGTTATGTTATTCCATTCATCCTTTAAGGTCGCCTACAATCGCCTTTACTCCAACCATCAGAGATCACAAACTTATCAATTACGTTACAAGCAAATCCAAGCTTAACCACCCACATTTCGACAAAACTAGAACTCCAACAATCGAGGGCATCGAAGATTCGTTACAGTCACTAACCACAATTACCCAAATCGAATGTACCAGGTATGCACTCGTAACTCGTAAAACCGATCTTATTTCAACGGTGTCTTGTTATGGGGCAAATCTCTTTTGTTCAACAATCCAATTTGCACATTGTGCTTTGTAGTTTAAGTGTTAATTTTGTTTAGCATTTCAAATCTGAGACATGTATAGTTCGGGACGGATCTACTTGTGATTGGAGTTGTTTAACTCAATAGCCATTCCCTGAGATATTTAGGGTTACTGATCAGCTTCTTGGTAACATTATCTGCTGTAATGTCGACACAATTGTGTTGAATACTTAGAGCGCATTAAATAAAACAATGAAACTGAACGCAATCAGCACGTCTAAACTACGTTCAAGAGCTGTCAGTGTCATCATTGTTGTGGAATATTTGACACTGACAGCTCTTAAACGCAATTTAGATGTGCTGATCGCGTTCAGTTTCGTTGGTGAAATTTGCCATTAATGGATGCCCGTAGAGACAAGAGACAATATACAAGCTGTACATGACGGTCTTAAAACAAACTTTTGAAAATTATTCTGGCTGACACTGTCTCCCATTTACATCCATTTTTATTAGTCACTAGCAACAAGCCCCAGCATCGCTCTGTTTTTACGACTTGACAAAACATTGAGATTTCTATATTACCTATAAGTATGTAAGTTTAATACTTTTGTATTACGAGTATATCTGGAATAAATTCTCTAAATGATAGTGAAAAAGAATAGAAGAACAACGCTGCTAAACAAACAGACACGAAAAGTTACTTTAATTTTAAAATATATATAAAAGCATTGGATCCTTAATAGTATCTGTCTAAAACTTTTATCACGTTAAAAATGTTTAAAAAATTTTGCAACAACAATTTCAGATATAGAAGTTTGCTTTAACAGTGGTAGGTATATGCAATACCTTAATAAATTTGCTTTTAAATAAAAAATCATATAGGTACTCGTATATATATAGACAATGAGCTACCTACTCCTCAAGTATTGATCAAAGGAAATCATGTTTTAAAGATAACAACTGTTACAAACATGATTCTAGAAATATCTTTCTCTTGATATTGATTTCCTAGAAATTTCCGAGATACACGGAAAGGATCTAGAAAAGGAATGTGGTCGCCTTTCTACGAGAAAGTTATCTGATCTTACAGATAAATACTATTTTATGCACAAAGTTTTAATTGACTTTGTAAGCCATTAAATATCTGAATAAATTAATAAGTTTAGCGTTTTCAAAGTGCAATATATACGCTGAAGATAAAAGTTTATGGAGGAAGTTTATGCAATAAAAACATGAAATGAAAAGACAGAGCTTATACAAAAACTGCAGGAAGGAAGTTTGAACTAGAACACTCAGAGGACGTAATTTAAAATGTTGATGTTAATAATTATGACGGCGCAGCAAGAGAAGTTACTGAAATCACCGAAAAGGTCAGATAAGAGTAACACTGGCTAGTGACAGTCACTCTAGCAGAGCGTCGCATCGATGGTTGCGTGGTGATCGTGTTAATGACAAAGATAATGTCAGCCGACCTGTCATACCACGTCCACAATGAACAGCTATATTCTGATGATATTCAAGCTGTTAAACCACTAATACGATGACCACTTCAGATAAGACCTATCCTGCGCTGTTAAATATATTGCTATTACTGTAGCGATAAAATCTTAATTATTAATAACATGCATCACGCATTGCTAACACCAAAAACTAACGCAACAAGAAACAGGGCCAGTAACAAAAACCAAACAAAATCGCGTGTCAATTACCTCAAAAGATTAAGTAAGCCAATTCATGTACAAAGCTAGATTCAGGTCAAAATTACCCAAGTGAAACGTGGAAGTTACTGCAAGGCCATTGGATTATGTCAATTGTTCAATCAGCTGATACTTGATCGCCATTTTTATTTTTTATAGTCACGTGTAGAAACGCGATTGTGAGAAAGTCAGGGTTAATTTAAGCCAACGGCCAGACAGAAAAGACGCAAGACGAGGGCGGGTCGCGGACCCGTCGCAGACAGGGCGCCGTCACGACTTTTTAACTTATATAGAAAAGACACGGACCCGTCGCAGACAGGGCGCCGTCACGACTTTTTATGGCGCGCACTAGAAGCTTTTCCCTTCAACCGTCCGATTTTGATACGACAACATGTCTTCTTCTGAAGATGAAGATGTATTGGCACTTGGCGGGCGAGCGCTGTGAGAACCTGCCCTCCGCGCCCTTTCCGCTCCCCCGCTTGCGCCCGTGCAGGCCCGCGCCCTGCCCGCGCCCTGTCCTTTCTATATGTTTTGCAATAGGGCGCCGACGAGTTAACGTCGTGACGCCGTCCCGTCTTTTCTGTATGTTTTACGTCGCGACGGCTGTATACATTTTATATGCAAGTAGATTAAACGGGCGCCGCGACTGCGACGGGTCCGTGCCTTGCGTCTGTTCTGTGAGCCGGTGCCTAAGAGAACTGGCTATGGCCGATAAGATTGTTTTGGTTGCAAAGCGTGACAATGTTTGTGTTTAATTAGGAGCTGTTGTTTCTGGTTTCGTATTAAAGGTTTTTCACCCATTTACGTGTGGACGAAATGGTTAATTGAAATTGTTTAGACTGTGTTGTCCGGGCGCGGCACAAATTAATAGAAATCTTGTCATCCATACATAATTAAATGTCGTTAGAAAATAATGCGATTAACACAATGTATAACATAACATCACGCCTGTAGTTCCCGAAGGGTTAGGCAGAGGTATGCCTATAGTACATCCACATTTCGGTAGCTATGCTTAAAACCATCATATTACATCAACGGACATCTGAGACTACTGAGAGTAGAGAAATACTTAAGAAAAAGTTTAAAAGCATCCACAGAAGGAATAGCAATAAATACAGCTGAGAAAGTATAAAACAATTTCAATAGATTGGAAAGCAGTTTTGTAAATATGAACCAATAACTAATGAACTATCTATTTTATAGAGTATAACATTGAAATACTAGCTAAGCAATATTATACAAAAATCAAACCATACCAAAAGAAAGTTTTGACGGACAAAATTGATATGTAGTTTCTCTTCATGTATACGAAATACTACCTAACAACGTGGATGAAACTATATAAATAAAATCGCCACAAACTCGAAATAAAAAGCAGTGTTTTATGATAAAAACAAAAAATAATTAGTATAGAAAAAAATAATTAACAAGAAAATCACCATACTTTTTTCGAAGCACTATACTTTTCTTTTCACTAATACTTTTGCACGAATTTAATTTTTTTTCCACAAATTGAGTTCTTTTTTTTAAGAATTCACTTGTTAAAGGTATTTTATTTTTTTAAACAAACACTTTAATAGGTTTCACAAAAAAAAAAAAACGACTAAAATTGTAGGAAAAAAAAAAAAAAATCTACACTATTCCGGACTGTCACTAAAAGGTTAAGTTGTGCCAAAGGCTCGCAACCGGCCTTCGCAAGTAATCAAGGTTTACTTCGTCTTGGATTAAGTTGTAAGCGTGAAAAATGTGCGCAATTTACCGTAAAGATTAGCGGCTGTAATAAAAAAACATTTTTTAATCAATCTGCTTAGTCTGTAGCAGTCTACTGCTGGATACACGTGAAAAAAGTTGCCAGTCACAAAAAAAAAAAAATGTCGTTGCTTAAAATCTTGGGGTAAAGTTGGACAGTTGCCTCTTTTAAATGTTTGTCGAAATTTTCCCGGATGCTCGAAGAAAACTTATGTTTCTGCGAAATGACAACTAGCTAATAGAGGCTAAGAAGCATGAACACATTAATAGAGCAGTGGATGAAATGTATGGATTGGATGACGGCCCGCTACAAAACAGCCCGTCTGACAGCAGTCAGTAATAAAAAATCGCTTCCGCTTATAAGTTGGAGTCTGTTAGCTTATGTCACATTGAAGTGTAATCAGGTAGAGCGATACTGGCCGCAACGGAGATGTCGCCGCCTTACACAGCATACTACCAACTCAAAACAAACCTTACATAACCAGCAATAAAGACCAGAACCCAACAACCGAACAATGGACACGTTTGTGCAAATTGCAGACCAAACGTAACCACCGATAAAAATGATTTTGCACTGTCGCGTAACAAAATGTCTATTATATATTCAAATCTAACACCTTTCTTATAAGTCGCATATTTGCTTGGTTTAATTTTTAAGTATAAATATATTTTAGGACTTACAAACCGGATTTCAGATTTTATTTTCTCACAAACTTGGTCTACATGTTTAATTGAAATCCGTTTTCAGTGAAGTATGATTTAATTAAAATTTTAATTATTACGAACTTGGCCGCGGATTTTATTGTGGTTGATAGAGAAATCAAAGCAAGTGTATCGTGTAATTATTACAAACTGCTGCTACGTGGAACTGTTTTATTTTAGGGTTAGTGGGTAGGTTCATGTGAGAATAGCAGTAGGCAGATTGTCATTTAGGGTTAGTGGGTAGGTTCATGTGAGAATAGCAGTAGGCAGATTGCCATTTAGAATGTCCCTGTAATCAGCTATCTATGGACATCAAGGTACAGCGGACAGCTACAACAAAGAGGTCTTAATTTCAGTAATCTGTTTTATAACTCTCCTGACCTCCTGGAAATGGTTTTGACCGGTTTAAAAGTTTTTCATGTGTAACATCTTACCTCTCGCTTTCCTGCAATCTGTGGGAGAGATTTCGTGCAAAGGGACGGAAGTGTGTAACACGAAGCCGGGGAAGCGCGCGCTATTTGATTTGACCAATGAGCGCGCGCGGTGCTAGAGTTGGCCTTCAGGTGGTACCAACCCATTTTTCGAGATGTTTATAAACAGGATGATGAAGACGATGAAGATGAATATTGTTTATATCATATATACGTCAGACAGGAGGTCAGCCCCCCTAGCCAAGTTGCAAACGATAAACGTGAACGCTTAGTAATCTCCAATAGATTTTCAACTTTATACCTAAGAGCATAAAGTTGAAAATCTATTAAAGACTACTGAGCGTTAGCGACCGGAACGAACGAAAACGCTATGTAATCTTCAATAGATTTTCAACTTTATATCCAATAACATAAAGTTGAAAATCTATTAAAGACTACTGAGAGTTTACGTTTATCGTTTGTGACTTGGCTAGGGGGGGCTGATGTTACATATCATACGCGACTACGGTAACGTCCGCGCGTTAACTGCCTTTAAAGACAATAGTCATATGATTGTTATTTCATTTGCTTCCGTATCTCTCATACATCAACGCTGCTACCATCAGAAAATACTGAAAGGTTGTTCTATCAGAAACAACATTTTGCTGATTGAAAACTATCTTTCACCTAGGTACCGGAGAGATTGTCTGCTAAGCTAGATATTATGTAATAATGTTGCTATGTGACTCACAAAAAATAGCAGTGATATAATATTAAAAACCTGCTTATGGTAAAACTAGTTTTTGATAAGGATATGGAGCAATAAAAATAAAGCAAACCGGATTTGGATATCAGGATATTTAATTGAATTTAGTAACACTACTTGAGATTTATTGAAGTGGTTGTAATTATGGCGTCAACGAATAACATAAAAAGTCATTTATTCAACCTAGGCTGAGAATCAGCACTTTTTGTGTGTCCAAATTATATAAGACAGTCCCCCAAAACATCCACCCTTCACCACTTCCTAGTGCTTTAGCTGGGAAGAAGTGGCGCAACCAATTGTCCAGCTGCACAACTATCTGTGAAGTTAAGAGAAATTGATTCTATTCTGTTTGAATCCATGTGGAAGTTCTCATCTCAACCAATCAAGGTACATTTGAAGGATTGTTAGTACGGCAAACTTTCATGTTGTTTTGTAGCATGCACACTTTGAAACCCTTTACCACCTTAGACCTCATAAGTTCTGAATTTCTGTCTTGCTGTTGAACAAAGTTGTGGAGTTTTTTGAAGGATAAAATGAGAAATTAAATTATTCGGAAAAGAAGCGGAGTTACCGACAAAGCTTGCAGAGTAAGCAAGCTGAAGTGGCTGGCCATGTGAAGGACCGGTGGGGCGGTGGAGCAATCGAGCCATGGAGACCGCGTTGCGGCAACCCTAGTGTGGGATGCACCGCAGCTAGATGGAGCGACGACCTTAAAAAAGTGGCTGGGAAGACTGGATGCAGAAGGTGGAGGACAGGGCGTTGTGGCGCAGCCTGGGAGAACCCTATGTCCAGTAGTGGACTGAGTTGATTGATTGATTGGATTTAGATTTTCTAAAAGTTACTTACTTCTATCTAAATATCACACAGAAGTCAATAATAAATGGTAGGTCATCATCGGTAGGATCATTAGGTAGGTAGATCATCGTCATCATCATCATGATCCATGCGTCATGTTCGTGAACGGGCGCCGTCAGTTGGGACTGGTCATCTCTTGGCTGCCATGGCTTATTTTAATTTTTTGAATGGTTCTATGTTTTTTTCTTTTCACTACGGACGCTTTTATGAACGTGCACGTCTTTCTACATTGTTCTCGCATGCATAATTCCAACATGAATTATGTAACCAATATTTTGTATCAAACGTTTTTATTTAAAAGAGTGTCCGTGGAGTTTCTTGCCCGTTCTTCTCCATAGGTACCTACTACGCTTTGGAATGGGCAACAATCTTCCTATTTCTGACTGACCCACTTATTGACAGTTCAAAAGTGCCTATAAATGGTTTAATTGAAATAAATGCTTTGAATTTGAGTTTAGGCAGAACCAACACCAAAACCTATAGGTACATTAACAGTATTGGAAATCATACCGTTTTCATCATCTAATATGCCAAGATCCATATCTCATTACGTAGTTAGGCAACTTGACACCTTAATGTAAACAGGTTAAGGTGTAAAATTACTTGTCAACACTTGGTCAAACATGGCAATGAATGCATAGTGATGTGATTAACTCGAATAATATTCGATTAAAATCACTCGAGTGTGAATGGGATGTTTGTATAAGCCGTTATCTGGATAATTAGATCATAAATACTGAATTGATATCATATGGATCGACTTTCAAATACTTGAAGTGCGAATGTCGATCGATCAAATAAATCTGGTCGTCTGGCGTTTTGAGATAAGTATAATCTGAAAACCTGTCGATAGTTTCGCATAATTAGCATTTATTGCAACCAATGAGTAGGCAAGAATTAGCGTTAACAATGAATGTCTTTTTTCACTTCATAGAAGAACAATAATTAAGCTCATTCCAATTTTACAACGACTGTCTGTGTGTGTTCTAGATGACAATCCTCGATACTATATAATATACTCGTACTATATCAATACTTATAATAATATAATAAATCAGAAGTTTTTTTTTTTTCTTTGAACTCGCTAATCTCCTGGAACTAACAGCCGGATTTGAAAAAATCTTTTTTGCATTTGATAGCCCAGTTCTTGAGGAAGGTTATAGGCATGTGCCAAATTTCATCCAAATCTGTTCAGCCATTTTAGTGTCAAAGCGTAACAAACAAACAAAAATCACTTTCGCAATTATAATAATAGTTAGGATCGTACGACATCCACGCGGACGAAGTCGCGGACAGATGCTAGTGACGTAAAAGAACGTGAATTCGTGCTATAATAAGTCAAAATCTCACCGTATATTCATCTGCACGCTTGAATACATGACCCTCTTTATTATTCACACTGTGACTTTAGCGGAACTCGAGGATATCTTCCGTCGCCATTTCCGCAATTTTATTTTATTTTTATACTGCATCCGTGAACTTATGTAACATTTTAGTTTATTCCGATGACCTAGACGACGAAAGTTATGTGGAGCATCCTTACATATTAGATTAAGTGCGTCTCTCTCTTTGTTTGTGGCATTTTTTTTTTTCATTGACTATTTTATTCTCAGGCAATTTTTTTAGTTCAGGAAATAGTAGCCACTTCTAGAGCAATTTAATTCGTAATCGATTTAAAAAAAAGTCTCGTTTGCACAGCACTATTTTGTATTAAGTACTCGTATTTGCACAGATTGTCCTGTCCATAATATTGTTACAGTTCATAACATCATGAATATTTTTCAATAGAATTAATGCCTTATTTCGTTCAACTTAAGGTTTGTAGTTGAAATTTTTTTGTCGAATGCTGAACAAAATTAATTTTCAAGGTAAAGTCAGCTGTTTACCTTTTGATGGTGTCGGTGTCATGTTTTGAGTCTGCAAACTCGTTATGGTTTTCCTGTTGTAACGATAATGGTTGGAAATTTGTTTTTACTTTTATCGGTTGTATTCTGATGACGTGATGATTAATATGCAGAAACTAAAAGGCTATATCATTAAATATTACTTAAGTGGGTACTAAGCAAACTTTCAAGCTGTCAATTTTAACACTTTCCTAATGAATAACGCAGCAACAAAAAAAAAGAACAAAAAAATAAAAAATAAAATCAATTTAACGTGTTATTTTACGAGTTTATTATGCCAAACGTGTAGAAACCACAAATAAATAAACAATGAAAATGTATTACTAGATGGTCATTCATCCGTGACAGCAAAAATCAATTAAATTATTTTATCACCCGACCGCGACGTTACGAAGATAGTGTAATGTGTTAGCAATAAACCCGTAAGCTATTTAATTTATTTTATCTAAACATAATAGAATTTAAATCATTTATTTTCTGCCATAAAACGAACGTTGGGTTTATCAATAATTGAAGTAGTTTATTAATATTAATAGTCAAGTGCGATCACCTCTTCAGTGTCAGTGTGAAGACTTGTGCGTAGAATGGTTTTAATTAAGGCGACGATAACCGACTTTTTTTTAATGATTTTATATTGAAAATCACGTCTAAACGAGTAGTGTTAATGATTTGGAAAAAATATATGTTAAATTAGAGCATTTTCTTAATAACTTACTATATGAATATTTTAGATTATGTTTATATTACATAGTGAAATTCATTTGTAAACTTATGTCTGACGCGGATCACGGAAAATCTATCAAGCGTATTTTTCTGAAACCTTCACCATTTTAAAGATAATTTAATTATTGATCTTTAAGTGTACTTGTTCTATTAAAATACGTTTTGTTTACTAAATTAATAATACGTCTAATTTGGGACAGCGTTCCTTGATGCTAGTCCTATTACTGGCTGGACATACGACGCGTTGCGTGAGCTAAGTACATAATACGCAAGCTAACCACTCAAGGTCACTGGCGTACTCTGCTTCTTAATTTGTAGCTAACGGAAAACTTCAGAAAGGAGCGTAGATTAGCAACCGTGGTGATCAATGCTCGTGCCTTCTCTATATGAGAAGACGCTTTTGCCCAGCAGTGGGACAGTAATAGACTGGTATTATTGTATTTAAAAACCTAAGGGTTAACAGATAACAGAGTACACTGGCATCCGTAACATTTTCAAATTATGAAGAGAATAGAGATGTTGACATAATTTTCTTTGTGTCCCGATTATTAAAAAATATTGAACACGTATTTTTTCCTTTTTTACGTAATCAAAATATTACGGCAATACATTGAGTTAAAAATGTGGCAGATGACTCTCCGGTAGATTTTATACTGACTTGTGACGTAGCGAGCCCCCACAGAACTTTAATGCGTTTTATCTAAACCATTTTTATTTATATGATAAAGCAAAAAATACGTGTCCAATATTTTTTTACTATCTCCCATCTATCATCCCCAGTCAATGACATTGTACTAAATGACAAAAATATGACACATACGACACTAGTTAATTAATTAATTTGCTGTTAATTATTTTTGCTGTTTGTATGAAATAAACAAAAATACAACGAGGAGATGACAATACGATAGTAAATTAAACTTCGTCATATATCTTGCGGTAGTGAGTCATGACGTTCCCCGTCTGCATACAAAAATTTATTCAAATATATCCAATAGTTTAGTCACTCACTATAGTCAGGTGATCGACATAAGTCATACTCGACCCATCACTACTATTTGTTTGTTTAAAAAAACACTTTTATTTCGATGTTAGGATTAATTAGATAGTTTCAAAATAATCCTATTCTAATGCATATTGTCAGTATAGCATGCGTATTGTCAGTGTCTCATTCCATGTCCTCTGTACAAATTATTTAGTTCACAAAACAAGACATTAAAACTACTCAAAGTTGCAGGAAGCAACAAACAACATTTAGAAAATATAAATCAAAAATAAAAACAAATAATACATTCTCAAGCAGAGGCATGTGAAAGATCTTATGTAGATACACTAGCGATCTAAGCGATGTGAAATTGTAATTACTTAGTATCATCGCATCGAGGAGTTTGTATTTGAAAGCAAATAACAAGTGGGCAAAACTGCAAGAGATTTGCTAACAGGTTTGAAATAGAGGTAAGTTTGTGTGTGCTGTTTCTGAAGCTTGCAAGTTTTATATAGGTACAACAGCTGATTTATAATTCATTCTTTTTCTCCAAATTTCAGACAAAAAAACACTATTTTTAATTAAAAAAATATTATTAAAATTGAATATACATAAAATATATTTAGTCAAAATATATTATTATAGCCTGTTACTCAATGATAATATAGGTATCACCAATGGTAGCATTCAATTGGTGAAAGAATTTTAAAAAAATGGGTCCAGTAGTTTTTGAGTTTACTGGTACAAACAAACGAACAAACATATTTGGGGATTTATTTGGGGAGTTTGTTGCGCCACTTCTTCCCAGCTAAAGCACTAGGAAGTGGTGAAGGGTGGGCCTTTTGTGGGACTGTCTTTGTAACTTTGACGTTCTAAAAGTGCTGATTCTCAGCCTAGTTTAAATAAATGACTTGAATTTTGAATACAAAAAGTCCAATCTTTTCTCTTTATAATATTAGTTTAGATTTAAAAAAAATATATCCTCCATTTTTTTTTCTTCATTTTGTTATATACATTTCATTGTACCTGTTATTTAATACATAATATACAGTGTAAGAAACTTCGTTTCAAGATAACTTTATGTTCGTACCATGTACAATTACATAAATCTTGTATTAGTAGATATGTACGTGTACAGTATCAAAATTGCTTACGTTTCGGGGTTGTCCGAATCGCGCCCTCGCCCCGAGATCAGCTTACAAATAGATAAGGGTCATGTTGAAGTCCGAAACTTACATATTTGGGAAATCCCGAAACATTCACGTGAAACTGTTAACAATCATAAACTAGAAAGCACCTACTCAAAAGAAATTGGTCCTATGGTCCGAAAAAGGTCTTATGGGCCGAAATTGGTCTCATGGTCCGAAATTGGATCCATACTAATCTCACCTAAGCATCAAATACCACAAATTAACATCTAATTACTGTACCACATAACAAAACGCCTGTATTCCTCAAAGGGTTAGGCAGAGGTGTACACCCACATTCGTCAGTTATGTTTAATACCCATGTAATAGGGGGCGAGCCTATTGCCATCAACCAGGCACAAATCCAGACTCCGGGCTACTATTTGGAAATTCCAGATGGAAAAACCCAATAACACTGCCCAACCCGGGAATCAAACCCAGGACCTCATGCTAAGAAGTAGCGCTTGCGACCACTAGACCAACGAGGCAGTTACTCCACCACATCTTCAAATAAATATTCAAACCCATAACTCAACCATTTCACCCATAACTCAACCAGCAATCATCATTTCAGCCCATAAGGTCTTAAACACTTGAAAGTCGCAAGTAAAGCGAATCGCTGCGCCTGCGACGCTCACGCGACTCTACGCGTGCGCCTGAGCAGGGAAAACGTGCCCGATAATTATACCGCTGTAAAATATACAAATAATGTGTGCAGTATTATCGGGTGGTAAATAATTTGTGAAGTATATCTAGACTCGGAAGCCATAAGTACTTAAGTCAAATATTTTTGCATGCAATTTTTTTACAGGAGACGGTTTAATTCGATTGGTGTGAAAAAAATGTACTACGGTTAATGTTTTTATTATTTATTATTACACAATTATGAACTAGTTACAAATCAGAGTATGGCTATTTATGCTTTATTTATTATTTACTGAAATATCTGACTTAAGTTTCTTTGAACATCAAGAAATTGCAACTTAAGTGTTTAGTATCGTACTATAATTACTTGGCTTATTTATTTTATTTTATGATTTTAAAACAAACTATGAAAAATTATAGTTATTAATTAAAATTGTATAATATAATGCGAGCAATAAAGTCAAAAACTAACAGTCACTCTCTTCTGAATCTCGTATATCTGGATCAACATCCTTGGTATCGTCAGTAGTTACTAAATTCTGGTAAAAAGTATGGAAACATTCTGGTATTAAAGTTAAAAGTGATATTATATCACGTTTTTTTTCGACACTTATTGGTACTGGCTTGTCAGTAATCTGCATCAAATTAAACTCCTTATCTCGTCGCGTGTTCCGTTTGAAATTAATAGTTTTGAATGATTCATCTCTAGAAAGAGATGTTTTGTACTTTATGACGCCGTACTCAGAGTCATAACTCAGCCACTTTACATCATGCCACTTGAAAATATTTCCGTCGTCGTCTTTCTTTCGGGCTACTAAAGGACCTTTCAATAAACTAGCGAAATCAAAGAAATCATTTTGTCGCATTTCTTTAACGGAAAATTTTTTGCTACGCGATCTTACTAACTGCATCCAATCGTGTGGGTGATAAATTTGTATTTCGGTTTTTTTCTTTTTTTTTTCAATAATTGCATGGTCTAAGTCAACCTCCATATGTGTATGACCAGGTATCATAAACTTGTGATGTATTAACTTCATTGAAGGTTTTACAGTCAACAAGTACGTGAACATTGCAGCCACGTGAGTGTTCTTGTTTTGTCCTCCACAAGTGTCAGAGTACAAAATCACTTCTGAGATTTCTTCCGGTTGTTCTCGTAAATATGCAAACAAACAAGAGGCTATTTGATTAGCACCGCGACCCGAAATACCCTCATGCCACATATGGTGCGTTGACATTCCAGTTGCGTTGTCATGTATTGTAAGGTTGAAGGTCCAAAGTTGTCTTTTATAAAAGGCTACAGATGATTGTAAAGCTGGGGTTGGCAAGCACTGCTGTAGGTCAAAAGTCAGGCATTTGATTCTGTTATTTGTAATTGCGATATTTTTATCACACTGCTTCTCTTTGTACGCCATATCAGCGGCTAGCAGATGAGAGTCGCGTTCTTCTCCAAGGGCTAATTTTGTGATCTCGTTCATAGCAATATTTAATTTCATTTTAAACAGGTCGCATGTGTGACAAGTGTCCACTTTTGGTTTTTTGAAACTTAAATTTAATTTATGAAATTCTTTGCGGTATATCTTATCACTCACAGGATTTTCATGTGATTCTGAATAAAGAGAATACATTTTCGATATAGTCAAATGCGATGGTAAATATTTGCGGGTGCTTTTACGTCTAGTGTAATGACTTTCATAGAGTGGAAACGAATTGATATGATTAATCACCTCTTGAATTTTTTGTTCTGAATGTTTGTTGCTGGTGTAATCTTTCCACGTTTGTCTGTTGGTATAATTCCACTCGAGGTGCCACGTTTCTTCAAACCGATTAGTTTGACAAAATTATCACTTATAGATAAGGTTTTTAGAAAGCAACCTTGACACACGGATATTTTTTCACTATTGATGTTAAAATGATACGTATAAGTCCACTGTCTATTTTTTTGTAAACTAGGATCTTCGACCCGACGACGCTCGGTTTTTTTCTCTCGAATGGTAATCAAAGATGAAATGAACGCTGCCCTTAAATCATAAGACCCAAGATTCCAAACCTCTTTGTGAATTATAGCTCGTTGCTCATCACTTATTTTTTGACGACACTTATTTCGACAATTAGGTAGTTCCTTCATTTGACGTTTGCCGATAGTTTTTCCAGAAGCTGTCGAATAGGATTGGCCTAAATTTCTTTTTATTTTGTTTTCTTTCTTCTTTCTTCTACAGGGCACAGTTTTGCTTTGTTGTTGTAATGACGTATCTTCAATATTTTCAGGTACTTCATTCTGTGGTGCTATCTGTACATCTACTGATGCATCATAAACAGTGGTGTCCATCTCATCTTCATGTTGTATAAGCAAACTAGGACTGTCTGGAAAGTAGGTAGGATCAGCAACAGAATCGTCACTAGAATAGTCAATAGCAGCTTCATCATGAGTAATTTGTTTTTGAGTTCCAGATGTACTTGGTTGCGGATTAGTGAATGGGTCTTCATCGCCTGTAAAAGAGGGAAATGTAAACTTTTTGTTGTTAAGGGTTGTAATTGTGTCAACAAAAACTATACATTTATTTTGCATATTGCATAAAAATGAAAGGAAAATATTCAAAACTTACCTTTATTCTCATTATTTAAGGCGAGATTTACTAACTTTCTGGCTCTTGAATCCATTATAAATACAGTTAATGCACGTCACCACTACGACCGTCACACCAAAACACTACTGGAGGAATACGTATTTAATTTTACTTCACTCACAACGTTCGTCAACTTTTTATCAGGCACTTCAAAAAAGAGGGTAAATAAAGTAAGGGTAGATACTTGAAAATATTATCGACACCAAAAACGGATCACTGTTACCAAGTTACTTAAGTCATTCGTTATAAGAGTTGTCATGCCGGGAAAAAAACTTAAGTCAACTTAAGTGGTTTTTGTCGCCGCTTGTTTTGTTGATACGACTTAAGTTTTATGGTACAGTCGACTATTGCGACTGAATGAAGTGACGGTGACTTACGTGCTTATTCCAGTCAACGGATAATACAAAAACATGGGTGCTGTGAATTTTTACAATTTTGATCTAAAATTGACTTAAGTGCTTTTGGCTGCCGCGTCTAGATATTTCGTTTCGGTTATACCTAATAAAAGTGTGTTTGAACTACTAGGGAGGGGCACATACCTACTACCTTTTTGTAATACCTATTAATCTATTGGTAAGGATCCTAAATAAGTTAGTAATGAGTACTAATGACTTACCCTGTTTGTATTTTGGTTATTGCTGTTCCTTATGTACGCTATTTTTGTTTTGTTACTTATATCTATCATATTTCAGGTAGTTTTCTATACTACCGTCAGACGTTTGCCACTTCGCATAAGACAAAAACATAAAAACCATGACTCAAACTTAACTCTGCTGTAAATTCTATAGTTAGCACCTGTAATACATGTATGTCAGTACAAAAAGTATGCTAAGCAAGTTAGCCAACTTAAATACAGGTATTATCTCATAATACGTGATGTTCAAGTAAATACGTCACTTTTGCTCAATATTTGTGAAGCATGTATGCAATACGTGTTCATAATTATTATTTAAATGATTTAACAAACATGGACGATATATCTAACCTCACTAAGTATATATAACTTCTTGAATGATGGTGTTGTAATTACTTACATTATCATGTGGTTCCAGCAACAATCCTTTAAAATTCAGTCCCGAAAAGATACCTACATAATCACTTATTTTTTTAATTATGGTTGTGACACTCGTAATCACGGAATAGATGCTCGTAATGTATACCAAAATGTAGCACAATGACTACTGAAGCGCTTAACATATTATTATTCAGCTGTAATATCCTTCCTCTCTTCCTGAATTACGTTCTTACGTAGTTAATTGTCGTCAATAATGTTAAATTATTATTGTTTCCTTAATTTAATAATTTATTGATATTCCATTATAAAATGCGTAATACTTACACACGTAAGTCTCTGCAATTGAAATTAATATTGTAATTTGAATCCTGGTTCCTTAGAATGTTAGATACTATTATGAACATTACATGTAGGTATCGCAAAAGTAAAAAAAAAAGGAACAACCATAGAGAACATCACAAGAGAAAATATAAACACTAGGAGAGACAAAGACTAAACAAATTGTTTTTTCTAAGGAACCAACGAAAACTACCAAAATAGTAATCATGATCAAGAGACCAAAACCAAGACCTACAGAAGAATCACATTTAATTGAAATATAAGAATGATTCAAAGTCAAAGTCAAAACGTTTATTGCGTTGCTTTTATTGCTGAGCGTTGTCACCAATGGATTCATTATGGCGGACAGAGCCATCAGCTGTTGATGACATTTCGTTGATAATGGGAAAATCCGAATTATTAAATAAATGGAGAGACGAGGAAGGAGGTCCTAATGTTTTAGTATAACCATGTTCTGTTCTGGCTCCTAAATGGGAGCTGTATGATGTTTCATTCAGTGCCATATACAGGTATGAGTCATGTATTTGAATAGAACCTACTAGAATGGTTACTAGTATCTAGCAAGGTCATGGTGGTATCTAGATTATACAAGTGAGCAGAATGGTTTAGTATAGTTTAGATGAAAATAATGTTTGATCTATAACAAGCAATGTCCTTCTCATAGTTCGTGGAGAATTGAGATGAACAACGTTCAAAATGTGTCCGACTGCAATAATAAATGCAGTGAAGCCATAAAATTAAGAAGAAGAAAAAATAAAAGTAGTATTTCAAAGACTTGAACAAATAATTTTACAACATCTAAGAACCCACTAGCTACGGCCTTGCCCTCCATTAACCTGCCAAAGTATGCTTCATTAAGTAAACTCTTGGGAAAATATTTGAAGATTTTTCAATCCGTGATGTTGAAACAATAATTCATAATGAAGTATAAAGAATTTGATTGAAGCACGAGGCATGTATGAAGGATAAATTACATAATGTTAATTACATGGAAGTAAGAAATGTCAAGGTGGTAAAAATGCCCATCTTTAAACATGTTAGCCTTGCGATTAGGTTAGGAGATTTACCACATCTAAAATTATAGTAGTCTTAGTATAATGGATGTTGCAGAAGCTTGTCACAACTTCATCGCCAATTTGATGATAACTTGATGATGATTCATTTAACTGGAGATGTAAGCAAAGCAAATAAAACTTTCTAGTTAGCTTATATCGAGCTGTCAGATTAAATGTAAGCCACTGGTGATAAAGAGAGAGAGAGAGAGGTACACTTGTGCAAACAGATGTCCAATTAGAGTTTTGCGATGGAACCTTCAACATAGCAGAATCAGTCGCTGAGAATTCCGAAACAGAAAATCCAGAAGTTTTTGTATGTGAAGTGCCAAATAGATAGACTAACAAAAATGATAAATCACTCGCACTGCCGAGATGTGTACTAATGAGAGATGATGAGCCACTTATCATTCAAAAGTATTGAAGATACTTATTACTGTAGTGCATATTATTACACTTGCAGGTCACGCCTGACAAAACCACGGTCACTAGACCAAGGAGGCCTACCCGAGATATTTGATCGATGCAATGCAATCGATACAGAACGTATGTATCGATTTAATTAGAACGTTATTGGATTCGTAACTCAAGTATGAAATTAACAGCATGCCGATTGATTTCATAATTTGAATGCACGGAAAACGGTAGTTTTCCTGCCCCGTAGTTTGATAATATAGGTGCTTGTTGCTCAATTACTTCCCATAGTTAATTAAAATCGTATTTGCCTTGTGTTTGAAATTTAAAAAATGTCGAATCGATGATCAATAAAGGTCTTGATCGATCTCCTTCTTTGCATAAGATGTCAATTTTTATTGCTAAGGAAGAAGGTACAAATGTCAATGCAAACAAACAAAATGCAATGTTAATGTCAAACATTAACATTGAATCACTGAATATATCCGGTGATCTATAAATGTCATTACAATTAAATAAGTCAATGATATTTTCAGTTTCTGTCCCCTCGGCGGTTGAAAAGGAAGTTTCTTTGAGTATAAAGGTCTTTGTCAAGGGTCTAAGAAAAACAACAAAGATTTTAGTAACGAATTGAATAAAAACCATTATCAGAGTGATAGGAATGTTAAGTCAAGTGTATAGTGTCGTGTTAAACGACACACAAGATAATAACTTAATTGTTCAAGGAACGATAACATTGATGATTACAATCAACTAACAGCCGTACATAAAGGCTAAAATAATGACCCTTTCACACGCACTGTTCCTCATTGTTTTTAGTTCACACTTGACACCGGCAAATCGCGTTACACAGCCATGAGAAGCTCGCGATACTAAATTGTGTAACAAGAAATATGAACAGGGTGCTATTAAATTTAGCAATATAGTACCCAAATTGTCTATTGTTGTGTAAAAAGGTATGTAAGTATGGGTCAATATGGTTGTGCAACTTTAGAAGCGGGAAGTGGACGGTATTAGTTAGCTAACTGATCAAAGGTAGGCTACGTAAGTCTGATGCAAATTCGTGATAATTGCTGGCAAAAGATTGGAGAGATTGGTAAAGAAAATCGATTTATAGCGGGCAATAATAAATTGAAAATCTATGAATAATCAATAGATAGAGGTAATTTGCCTTGCACTCCTTCAATTTTATGCATTATTACAGCTTGCGTTCGCTTTACGATAAATTTGAATGGCAATTTTATCAGGACCTCCTATAATTTACACTCGTCATCACAACTTGCTGGATCATATTATGCTCTAGATGTTGTCAATGTAGTATGATAAAATACACCTAAAATATAATATAAAAACTCTGAGTCACGCAAGTATAGTCATAATTTAATCTAATCAAACATAGTGAAAGTTTAATGAGTTAAAACTTAAAAAAAAATCTAAACATCATGTAGTCCATTAAATAACACTTTCCTTACGTATTACAGTAAAAGCTAAATAAACCATGCACAAAATACAGCACGTCCGCACTCGGCGAGCATTAGAACAGAAATAGCAGCCTATTAACCCGAATCTCACGCATGCGCACTACACGCCATATCGCGGGCACCTGCGTGTGCGCAATCTAAGGTGCTATGTTGATTACGTGTTTTGGTTTACGGATTAACGTAAATAAACATTTTCTGGGTAGTATGGAGTACATAAAAACAATTCCTAACTGGACAATGCTTACGTAAATGCAATTATTTTTCAGTTGCCTGAAACGCAGTGGAGTTGGTGCACGTTGTTTAACAAACATCACCGGATGGTGGCGCGATGAAATATGCATTTGTTTTGGTTTTCAAAAAGGCTGAAATTGTTTTGCCCTCAATTTTCAACGATTAAGGTAGAAAGGATTTTTTTATTAAATCAACAGGCACCGATGCAGAGTTATAGTAGTGCAATATTTAATCTTTCATGTCATACAACGATGAGGAATTTTCTAGCAACAATATTTGGCAGATAAAAATGTCTAGTCAAAAAAACACTACAATAACCTTAAATACTGAAAACGATATCAAAGACAGAGAATGAATAAACTTGTCAAAAATAATCGAAAAAAATGCGTAATACACAACTAAACATTCTTAAGTTCTCGAACTCGTAGCTGTCACAAAAAGATATCGAAAGTAGGTGATAAATACCAATGTGGGGCAGCTAAAGAAATCATAATAGTTGCAGAAAGAAAATATCAAAGGAAAGTTTTAACATTTTTTATTCACATAACAATAATAAACGGCAACGAAGTGGATTGATACGAAAATAATCTCTGACATAAATAAGTTTAAGAAGAGAAATCTCAAGTTGGTATTCTGACAGATATTGAACTAGATTTCATTATTACGGGTGCATGTTTACTTGCCTTGTTTGATTTTGAATTTCCTAAAGAATTATTGTAAATTGTAGTGATTATTTTTATAAACAAAGTTCTGTTACCTAGATTTGAGGTTTATCTGATCCTTGCATTCCAAATGATTTGTGGCCGTTTCCTATAATTTACTGATCATTATTGGTTAAAATTAAGACTCTTGAATCTTTACCAATAATGAAGCAAAGACCTCATAGTTTGCATATTAGACCCTCCCGTATGGCAGTAGTTATCACAGGTAAAATTAGCTTACGAATCTATTTATATGCCCAGTTTGGCATTTTTTTTTACCATTATTGGTAAGCAAAACAGTTTTTGTTTATAGGAACCGAGCATAACACGAACTGTCAAAACTATTTGAACAATAGCCATCAACCCTATAATAGACTCGATGGCCACTTTATGTTAGCCGCTAGAAAAATGAAAGTGGGTAATCGCGAACTGCACCAGACAATTTAACAATGTTATAATTAAAATGAAAATTAAAAAGAAACGTAGGTATGTCCGCACAATAATTCACCTCGCAATTTTAATGGAATTGTTCTACATTTTTCTATTCCTTTATAGCTTTACATAAATTCCGTAGCCGCAGAATAACGTTCGTTCCGTTATGGAAAGTGTGGCGAAACAAATAGAAATGTATTTGAATCGTTAGTACGCTATTCTTCGATACGCGTAGCCATTTTATTGCAATCCTCATCATCATCAACGAAGCCTTCTATGGCTTTCAAATTATATTTTACTTTGCTGTGAGTAATAAAATTTTCTTTTGCTTCAGTTTGGTTTCCGTTACGCTTTTCGATATGGAACGATAATCTGTTTTTTATCGTTTTCAACAAAAACTGGAAGAGGAGATTCTCAATCCAATATTTTTTTTTTTACTTTTGGCATCTATTCATTTGATTGCACACAATCAAACGATTTCTGAGCACCTACTAAGTAACAACTTTCTCCCTGGCTAGGTAGGACTAATGATGATAGTGAAAACTTTCTATAAATTCTGCTTAGAAGCTTTTGATACTAAACTTCGCACACTATCAGAATTAGGAAGAAAATATTGATGTATTCATGTATTGTAATCTATGTATAACTTAATACCGTCCTTTGATCTACAACAGATTGCATATCATACAACAGAGATGGAAGCACAGTACATGCATATCTTATTTAAATTTAGGTTTCATAGCTGAACACGCCAGCAATAATGGAGGTAAATGAAATGCAAATATGACACGCTGACGTTCACGCTACCCGTATAATAAGTAGATTTACTGTAAACCCACACGCTGCTCATATTAAAGTTTTGTTCAGCCAAGAATAAGGTTGGCAACATTTGAATTTGCTGTGTACTTTTGGATATATGGCACACTTGGGCTTCTTATTTGGCTTGTTTAATTTCCATGTCAAACAATTTTGTTTCACCAATATGAACCTAAATATTGGATAACAATCAAGACTTACTGTAGTACATACACTAGACACCAGGCGAGAAGCTAGCCTATGACCCAATTCCTCCCTTCGGAAATTCGGCGCGTTCGGCTTATCGTGAATTCCATTTCTGTCGAAAATAAAGTCAGTCATGACGTCACTTACACAGCTGTCACTGACACCACGGTTTCTTAGCAGCCGGATAAGCAGATCTGCAACGAGTTACGATAGGGACAGAAGTAGAAAACGAGCATGAGTGAACGAGAAACAGCTATTGCTCCATCCATCTCGTTCTCGCACACGCATTTGATTCGGTTGTTTTCGTTGAATTTCGTAATGCGTTCGGCTCGGAGTTCGGACATATCATCGTTCTCGATTGACAATGTGTGGTTATTTTTTGACGTGATCGCATTAAAACCATATAATTTGATTACATTAAGTAGTTAATTTGCATTTAGTTCGCTCAGTATTCATTGAATTCATTAGTTTATCATTACTAGTAGTAGTGATATTTGTTTGTGGGTATAGAACAGTGATTAAGATAGTGTTAAGTGTTTTGTTGTTATTAGGTATTTGGGGTAAGTAGATAGGTTATTATGTTTAAATTACTTATTTAGGGTAGATTTGAAAAGTAATTAGTAAGGATTAGGATAGTGGCATTACTAGTTTTAGATAATTGCTTGACGGATTATTTACATTGTGATGAAACATGCTATTCAAGGCTAAGTTTTGAAAATATGATCCCAGATATGACTATAAATTAAAAACGATGTGATGGTTTTTTCAAATATTTTAATGTTTCCCTTTACGATAATTATCAATGACTGACTGGCAGTTGGAAATCGGAGAAAAGTAAACACGGGAAATGTATTGTTTCCCGTGTTTACTTTTCTCTGATTCTAGTAGTTTATAGATTAAAAGTTTTTTTTTAATTTTAATCAGACGACTTCATAAAAAAAGATGTGCTGACTGATAAACATATTCATAGTTGTTTTAGAGTTCGGGACTGAAATATAATTATTTTCACTAATTTGCTTGAAGCTCATAATAGAAAAGTAGATCGAAATAGGAAATTTATGAAACGGTTTATTGACACCGTTATTTTGTTAGGTAAACAAGAAGTAAAAGGAAGGAGGATGTTATCGCGGCCACGATGTAAGTCCGAAGTGATTCCGATTTTTTTTTATTTGCTCCGGGTTACTTCTCTCGTTTTACCACGCCCCGCTACTGAGACACTATGTAAAAGATGATATGGCTAGAAAGGGTGTGACTACCGAGATGACTAGAAGTATGGAAAGGAATGGCTTAGGAAAGGAGTATGATGTTGACGACACTAGACACTGTCCTCCATATTTATATAGATAGTACAATCCACGACGACGCGCCCCACTCCGCTCCGCTCGGTACTAAAGTACAGCTTACAGTACAGTAATTATTTTGCGTCGTCGTGGATTGCACTATCTGTAAACGTTGCTGAAAGTTAAGTAATGATTAGCGTTTGTTTAACCATACATTTTTGACGTTGAAAGGTCTCTTAACCTGAAGTCACGTTTATAAAGGTGGTGTTAGTTTTATAATGGTAATAGAACTATAGTCACTGCCTTTGTTAGGCGTTGTTCTTGTTACATTTTCTTTCGACATTTCCACTTTACCAGTTCTGTCTACGACATCAATCATGTATGTAATGATTCCCTGTAGTGTGTTGTCAATCATATAAGTTTTACTGTTGTCTTTCGTAACCGGCCTTTTTCTCTGATTTCCAAACAAGATATTTTGTAACATTTTGTAGCAACATGCTATAAAGATTAGTGTTAAATCCACAATGGTACAAAAGTGACGGGTAACTAGTTCAGCGCCTACGATACACCTACGTGAAACAAGGCAACCTTTAGATGTTTTTACTTGAAATAACATAGGCATAATATTCCTAACAAAAAAGTTATGTTTGTAAACAAAACATTTTTATATTGTTTATGATTCCGAAAGAACAAAATCGATGAAAGGTCGAAAAAAAAAATGGGGGCAGTTATTTTGGTAAATTTTGACTTGGTTTATAGATCGGGAATCGGATGCTGTAGCACTACTTGGGAGAGGCCTTTTACACAATATCTAGTGACGTTTCCTAACTGCATATAAAAATCAAATATATCCAATAGTTTAGTAAATATAGCATGTCAAAAATCGGTAAAACCCATAGTTGGTACATCACTATTCAATATTCTTCCTTCACATTTAGTTTGTATGAAAAAACTTTTTACGAAGACTTTTTTTATTTTAAGATTTATTCAAGATTTTTTTATAGTTTAGAAATACTTCTGTGCACTAGTACTGGCGGAATTTTTATTAATTGTTGTATTATTGTCTCCACATTGTATATTTAGGTTGCGATGATTAATTGAAAATATGTTACGATATTACCACTATAATATCGGAAATAAAACGAAGCAATATTCCCTTTATTACTTCAACATAATGATGTCTAGATGCGCATAAATGCCTACAGAAAAAGTAACATTCCCGACCATACGAACATTATGATTGCAGAAATTCATCAACCATCCTCTTTAAAGGCTTATTTAACAGGACAGTGACATTCAGATTGGCCAGTGTCCCCGCAAAAATCCCCACAAATAAAAAAAATACCACATTCCCGTTTAGGGTCAAAACCGACTACTTATGTCAGGTAAATGTATAAGGTATGAAAGCGGGAAATATTTAACTGATCCATTAAAAACTTATTGGCCTTATATTGATGTACACTTTTATAAATTAATGAACCTCTAAAAACTTTTTAAACTTCTAATGATGCAACATTTTTTAAGTAATCGAGCCTCTTTTAAAATTTCTGGCCATTTATTTTGGTCACAATTAAGTTTTTGGCTATTTAGTATAATTAGGTAACCAAAATAGTAGGTACTTACTCAATTATTTATGAGTGTTCAATAACATTTTAGGACAGAAAACGGGAATTAATTGTGGTTCGATTAATTACAAGCCAATGTATACACGCATAAAAACCATCTCTCACGAGACCAAGGTCCGACAATGCTACTGTATCTATATCTTGGTCAGGAACTGGTTTCGAAGTTCGGCGAGCCACCGAGGTCGTGGAAGGTCACACCGGCAACGACCTCAACCATGGTTCCGTGTAGACGAAACGTGATGCGTTCGTCATGCAGGGAGGAAAAAAAACAATGTGTCTATGATACTATTTTTGAGAGTTTTGAATTCTGAACTTGAGTTCCGTCAGGAAAATAAATCTTCTTTTTTTTCGTGACGATGTCTGAAAAAAATCTTACCGTTACTTTGGTCTAATCACGTGTTCTGACATTATTATTGCTAAATATTTCTGTATAAAAAAATATTCAATTTAAAAATTAAAGAAGTTTGTTTCTTTTGATTTAAAGTCTCGATTAATGTAAGAGCACACTGCACTTATTGGCAGTCACTTTCACCTGCCTCATGGGTTTCGTTAGATGATAAATCTTTAATCAAATATTGAAATGTTAATTATTTTAAATCGGTGTCATATGTAAAACGTTATCCTCGTTTGCATTTGCAGTTGGTATATAAATAACCAAAATAATTTTATTTAATGCGCATTTGATATTTTGTTTCACCGGCTTAACTAATTATTTTTTATTAACAAAGATAATTCTCGTGTACAGTACCTATTTGTTTAACTTTACAGCAACATGAAGAATAATTGTCAAGTTAAGCAACAAATTACTTCAAAAGGTCGACAAGTAGGTACGCTACCTACAAATTTATTTAAAACATCCGTGATAAATACTTTAAAGTCGCTTAAAATCTCATTGCAAGGCAAAGATTTATTATTCACGATCACTCCCCAAACGGAGGTCGCGATGTTTTGACCTCCCGCAAAAAAAAGAAACATTAAATTCCTCTGATAAGGAAATGATGAGGTTCCCTCTTAAGATATACCTACTAAATGCAATGGCTGGTGATTATTTTTGAGATTTATGAAACGTGCATAAATGTCAAAGGTTTCGTCTCTAGCAATTTACCAACAGCTACTGATGATAAAAATAAACAATAATTAAACATAATAGTCAGTAATTGGCTTTGAAACGCATTACACGGAATGGAAATTTTAATTAACGAAAAGAAACTAATACTTATAACAATAAAATTAAGGAAAAATCATAACCAAAAGACAAACTTTCATCCACTGAAGAAATCGTTGCAAAAAGTATAAACTGAATTTAGAAAAATACACTTTTCGAACGCGACCTGATCACGCCCGCCGATTGGTTGGGTGAAAGTGAGAGCGCCATCTATGCGACTAGCTGTGACGTAACGTAGCAAATCGGCCATTGTCCGTTTGTCTGTGGGTTACAACAGCCGGTGATTGGCTAATGAGTGTCTCAAGATTGTAGACTAGGCCGTCATAGCTTTTGTATGTGATTAATAGTCCTTAACTAACATCGTGTTGATGATTGCATGCTTATTTAACACGGACATATTGCAGACTTCAGATAAACATAAGGAACGAATAGAGATTGGAATGTGTGTCACAACTTCACAAGTCATAATCACAACATCTGCGTTCACGGTACATGGATATAGGTTATCTATTGAAATACAAACAAGCGAAACCTCGCAACCAAAAACGCAACAGTATCATTTTTGCGGTGACAACGACCAAAGATTATAAGTTACCAAAACCTAAAGACCCCTTTAAAAAATACACAAACGAGCATCCATAAAATTCACTTCCTTCCTGCTTGTTATCTACAGAACAATATATACAATAAACAGCAGTCTACAACTACATAGACAGTAAAGAGGACAATATTTCCGATTTCATTGCAGAACATAACATAAGTGCGTTGTGTAAGAATAAAAAGCTCCGTTGCTATTCACAATTTGTATTCCTGACAGACACCAGCCGGTTTCTTTATTGTCTTCCGTCTAGTAAGGACTTTGAACCGTCTGAAATTTTACGCACACTGCACCCCGAATAATAATACAATTTGCATAGGTAAAGTAAAGAAAGACAGATGACGGAATCGAGCGTCTGTACCCGCGTTGCCCGTAGTGTCACTGTCACGGAAAATATGGCGTGCATTTTAAATAATGCAATGTTTATTTTTTTACGTTGCGAGCGTGTGACTTTTCCGTCAACAGATTCTGTTTTGTTGATATAATTTTCTGTTGTTGTTTATATCCGTTTTTGTGAGTCTGACGTTATTTTATATTGCTTTCTGCCCCGGATTTAAAGTCAGTACGTTTTATTAAATTTTACTTTCTCCATGCGTCCTTATTCTGTCAACCTTCGTAACTTTGTTATTATCAGTTTCTTCATTTCCTCACTAAATGCTTGCAGTTTAATTATAATTTCAATATCTGTCAAACGACCGGTTATAATATTCGTTATATTGTTTGCATCAATACGCGTGCTCTTTCATAGCCTTCAGAAACTGAAATATTGCTCTACGTGCCATAAGATACTTCAGCAGCAGGATATTTACTGCTTGCTGCGTGCTTATAACAAGGTTAAAATCATCTAACTACATCCATCCCACCAAATATTCCTTTGCCATTTAAATTTCCCTAAAGACAAACCAGACTTTACAAAAACGTCCATTGTACTTTAATTAAAATCTATTAAGCCCAAGTCGGCACTAGCGAAATGTCAGTATCTCCCGAGGGAGTTCGCCCACGTTGTCCCACGAATGCCTACGGTGAGCGTGGGCGCATGACGTTTATAAAAGTACTGTAGATGGCAGCACCTGAAAACAGTAGACGAGCTTTGTCTTCTATCCTTTGGCGGTCGGTCTGCTTGTGGTACAAATGGTGACCTAGATGCTATCCTTTTTGGTGCTGTTAATTAGATTTGAATGATAGTGTAAAGTGTCGTTTACATTCTCTAGCGGGTTTTTGTTTTGAATGCTTGCCTTCATTTTAATGGCAAGGTTATATCTAGATTTTGCTGGTTTTATTTTTTTTACTTTCGATTCTCTCTTATAAACTACAGAAGTAGGTACCTATTCTTTAATCTCTTTAGCTTTTGTAACTCTTTTTCATGTTTTCAGGCAAACATTGTCTTCTACGTAGCTTTAAAACTGGTCGTTCTTTTCACAGATACCCTGCGACCACGTAGCACGCAATTAGATCACGGCGGCAACGCACGACACTAAGGACAATCTATGAGATACATTAATCATTGCTACTACAGAAGCCACGTGTCTATGGTTCCGATACTAAAGGATGAACTCGATGAATTTTCACACTGCATTATTTTTACCTCTTTTCCAACTATAGATATTGGGGTCGGCTTCCAGTCTAACCGGATGCAGCTGAATACCAATATTTTACATGGAGCGACTGCCAATCTGACCTCCACAACCCAGTAGGTAGGTATCCAGTTAGGTAGTTAATACAATAACCCTTGGAAAGACTCGTTGCCAAACTTTCGGGCTTCCGACTACCCGTATCGACTGTCAAAGATTTTCGAATGACAGCCGAGACCAACGGATTAACGTGCTTTCCGAGGCAAGCTATAGGAATTACGTGCTTTATGTCCGACGCACCCTGGCAGTCTAGCCCCATAATAATGTAGTTCGCGTCCTCACGCGAAAATAATGGGGTGAGCAGAAAGTAAGCCACGTTAATTCCTACAAAGCCTTCGATACGATTACAATAGATTTTGTAGCTTAACAAAGACGCTTGATAGGTATTCGATACTTAAGCTGTTGTTGGTATTATCGTCTAGTTAGTTAGAACATACACATTGTTCATAAAATAAAAGGAATCCATGCAATAGGTACTGATTAATGTTATTGTTATTTACAAAGAGGGGAAATATACAAAACAATAATGATAATACAGATAGTTAAAATAATAGCGTATGTTATCAATACATAGACACATCACCTTTAATATGTATGATAAGAAGTCAAACAGATACACAGCGATCATGCACCTAAAGTATACAGATTATAGTGTATTAAATCAGTTAATACGCAGTTATAATTAGTGCCTAGAAAGGGAATACTACCAAGATGACGACTAATAGAAGAGAAGTATAAAAGAAAAAATCTGCCCAAGTGTAGGGGAGGTACCCTAATTAAAAAAAAATATAGACATATATGTAAAAAAAACTCACGTATTCCCCATTTCGATGAGCTTCCCTTAGTAGGAGCACCATGACACTAATCTTGGTGATGGGGACGGTAAACAGTATCTTTCTTACAATAGTTCGTTAACCTATAAAGGTACACAGTGGCCCATGATTGTCATAATTGGACGTCCATTTATTCTTACCGCCTACCGGACTTCTACAGTCAGCAAAGATAGGGATAATAAACCTCAGCATTTTCCCGCAAAGGTAGGCACTACAAAATCCTTATCTACAGACGCTCCTTTTGAATCGTCTCCATTCCTGGCTTTCATAAATCCAGTCATACACTCATTACGAATTTCATAAACAGTAGGAACCTGGACGACCGATCTCTGCTCGGGTGAAATAGATGAACATATCGGCCAGGTATACCAACGCTATATCACATTCCCGAGGCAGTAAAAAGTAAAGAAATCTTTTTTCCAGATGAGACCTAGCTAGGTCAATTTTTCGTCCCCGTAAACCCCTATATTGCAACTTTCATCGAAATCGTTAGAGCGATTTTCGAGAACGTGATTACAAATATATGTTTAACAAATATTTCTCATTTAATAGTATAGAGGATTTACCCGGTGACCAGGAAACCAGAACAACCCTAAAACAAACTTCTAAAATGTTAACTGCACATAGAAACAGGACAACACTTCAAGAAACTTGCGCCGGAGCACTACGTTAAGTTTTGACGTCTTAAATACTTATGTCAGTTTGTGTGCATAAATACTTAGTGGCAGCCATTTTACTTTCAACGAGAAAATGGATGCTGTACGCTTTAAGAACCAAACAAGTTCTTTAGTTTGGAGTAAATGACGAATACGTTATGTCTAGTGTTAATTTTCGGCCATAAAGAATAGTTGCTCTTTTGTTTTATCGGAACAAAGCAACATTTTTCACGAATTGTTGAAATTAAATGATTTTTGTCATTCTGTTTAAAGGATATGGGAATCACATTCACACGTCATATAAAAATATAAAAAGTAAGTTAGATGGAGTCGACGTCTCTTTTCTTGGTCAGATCATATGAGGACCATGTCTGAAATAGTCTTTTGAGGAAAGAACCACACAGATTTGAGTGGATCTGTCCAGTCAGTGCAAGCATTTGTCAGTAATCGTGTAGCTCAACTCGAGAATTTATTGTTCATAACTATCACTTCATTGTCAATGGCATTTGTATCCTTCACATGATAGCACTGATAAACAGGTCCTCAATAAGTGCTTTCCCACACGAATACGTTTTATCGATACTATTTAACTGCACCGTTAATAAAGCGTACTGATAGCGTAAATTCAGCTATAAAGCTATATCGATTTTACAATCGATACTCGTTAAACGTATCGGTAAACCGTTACAATTAGTGTTCAAACCAATGATAGAAGCGGTAGATTAAGCATGAATAAAAATTCATTATATTGTCGAAAGCCTATGTAAAATCCATCAGGAATTCCGACTCTCATAAAACTATATGAACACGAAGCTCATTTAATAAAAGACATTAATATAAAAATATGAATAACAATTTTAGTGAAAGCAAACCGCGGAGTTGTCAGGAGCAAGATTCTTAATTAAAATGAAGGACAACTTTCTTTGAGATAAAACCTAATTTTGATAGCCGAGGCTCAAAAGAGGTTAGGTAACGTGCCTTACTATAAAAGAACAATGGCGGCGATTAAGAGAATAATAGGAGTGGGATCAAAAAAGACGGAAACGATATGAACAGTACACTAATTGTACATTGTACACCTACGGCAGCTGGTGTTCCATTGTCAACTGTTGTTGGGTAAGTGTTATAAGTTCACGGTCAGATAGATGCAAGCATAACTACAAGTATAAAGCCGTTTTCTCGGCGGCAGCGACAGAGCCGCGCGAACAAATGCATATAGTTTTATATAGAACTATTGTCGCTCCCCGCGCCAACGCCGCTTTCATCGAGAACACCATCATAATTGCGTAATTCACGATCAATCACAATCAGAATCATTTTGAAAGAGTTTGCTAATCCATTGCTTCATAAGTTACAAAAACAAATCAAATCAACAACGTAAATACGAGTAGCGCAATGAATGTTGTTGAACTGTCAATATGAAACAGATTAGTCTTAATCATTTACGAAAATGTGTTACGCAATTAGATAGCTGTTCCATATAATACTATGCATTTGAACGCGCCGCTGTCGCTGCCGCCGAGAAAATGGCTTTAGACTTGCAGTTATGCTTGCATCTATCTGTCGCCGCCACCCCGCTGCCCGCTTCCGCCAAGAATACGTCCAGAAGGTAGACATAAAAGTTGATACTCTAAAGGTGACGATCATTGCTTAGAATATTAAGACACACATTCTGGTTAAAAATGTGGTCTAAGCGATTGCCTAAGATTAGTAAACCATGAAAAGGTCACCTCGTCTTGCCGTAGCTGCCTTAAGGAGCGAATAATCGATTATACTAGGCGACTGGGCGGCAAAACCTTTACAATAATAACTTTATACAATCCGAATCCGATCCATAATCCAGTTACAAAATATATCCATATTTTCTAAATAAAATACACATTTTGTATACAAAAACTGTCACGAAATATCTGGTAGCTCATTTCATAATCCATCCATCAATTATATATGAACTGAGAATTTTGACAATAAAGACAAATTATATGAAAAGACAACAGAAAATTACCTCTTTTTCTCTCAAAGTCGGCCATAAATAGTTTATTTGCGGCATAGACGACATCATTATAAGCTTGAGTAGACTTTTATAATACGGCTTACGTCACACTTGACGCGTTTAGAGGTATTATAAATAAATCTGAGGCTAAGAGTGAGGTTTTATCGTCATACTGTATGAAACATTGTATTGAAAACGATACACCTGAAAAAATCAGTTTCATAATACTTATGGAAGAAAACAAGATCATTAAAGAAACGGAGTATAACATCAGAGTTAAAACAAAATCTATTAGCAATCGTACAGTTGACAATCAGCTCTTTCCAAATCCAAAATGGTGTGGTTTAACAACAAACAAAGTAAATACTTCAACGATACCTTTTATAACAAAACTATTCCCACTTACTGTTAGTAACAGTTACAAAACAAAGACTTGTTAACCACGACACGATCACTTGAAACATTGTAAATTTCGTCATCAGAAGTTACAAAATTAAATGAAATATCATCACGTTTGTCGCCCAAACACAAACAGCGAATTTATCGAAAGCCATCCATTTGAAACTCCCACAGAGCGAGACGAAACTATATTATTAAAAACTAGCAAATTAATGAACAAAAACGGTTTCCGTCTCGACTGACGCTGGTTTTTTTTCGATGTTTGTTTTGCGACAGTCGGAAATGAATGATTCTAGACAATTAAACTCACATGACTCTTCTAGAAATGTTTTAAAAACTTAACATGGATATAATTTAAGCACGTCTTAAACTATATGGTCCAATTAGAAAAAAAACAATCTCGTAAATGTTGGTAGATAAAGAATACCAACCTCTGGAACACCACAAAAACTTATAAGAAGTTATAATGACACATTATTATGGACATTAATTATAATAATATTAGTGTCATCGGTTACCATTCAGCCTCATTGGCGAGACCGACAAAAAGTCGGAAGCTTAAAAAATATTCTTTGTATTCAAACTATTTATTGACATAAATAGACCTTTTTTTCGGTATTAAATAATGAGCTATAAATCAGATTCACGGACTTTTCTTTAAGGAGGAACCAAGCAAAAGACTCCATAAATACATAACTTCAAGTAATAACGTGGTTCTTTGTGCCGCTAAGACTGCCGCTTAACCCATAAAGGAAAAGAGCGTGACGATAAATCAATTAGCAATATGAAACTCAACAGGGAAGGTGCATTACACCATATAATAAAATAGGTATGTGAGCCAAGTCCATAAAACACAAGCTAAGTGTAGTATACAGAATAAAAACATCAATTTGTTGATGGGAAACTACTAATTACGGCAGAGAAACAGCGAGAAAGTATGTACGAGCAAGAAAAACATCATGTCCAAGAGGTGATTGAACGGATTGTTAGGAAAATCACGAACATGGCTTTCAACTTTAGACGAGGATAATTGTTGGTCACATGAGCGTAATACCACGCGTGAGCCAAGACCGAAACCCAAAGACAAATGACACCAGTAATTTTAAACAAGTTGCATGACGTCAAAGACGCTCGAGATTCGACAAAGATAAGTTTCTGATGTTGATGTTGCGTATATTATGGTCAAACGACACTAAGTTGTGAAGCAGACAGTAAAATTAAGATCCCTGAAGAGGTTAACATTCATAATAATATTTTTGGACATAACCTGATTATACCACCGAGAAGATGTTTACAACAAGGTAACGCTAACTTTCTTTACGAGTTCTAAAGTACAGCCATTATAATTTTATTAAATTCTTTAAAAAGTATTTTTGAGGTTTCTTTATGCCGCAAATCTTTAAGTTAACTGAGCGGGAAAAGCCTCACAGGAGCCGTCTTTTGTGGATGTAATCTGTTTCAGAAATTGTTTGAGTTGGAACCCTCAAAAGATATCGCTTTATCAAAGAGAATTGTTGATATTTTGATACTTTTATTTCGATCACTTTGCTCTCAGACTGGCCTAATATTGCTATATATCTGTGGATCAGGAAGCATTTTTACGTTCCTTGTTTATCTCTCATACATCTCATAACTGACCTATTTTAAAAACTTTGTGTAAATATGTATTTCTATATAATTTTGGTATTTTTATCTCACGTATTTGATATTGTGGCATATGATAAAATGTGTTGATAAGCCGTGAGAAAATCGATATCGAATTTATCTCCGAGATAATTTTGTGACAAATTTTATGGACGACTATATAAAATTAGCTCTTGAATGCGGAGTTCCGCGGAAAACTGTGTTATTAGTCAAAACAATAACGACTCCCTTATCAGATTCACGTTTATTTTGCGTGACATTATTAACGTTATGATAATTTATATTATGTGTTTACGTCAACCTAAAAGTTATTAATAACTTAACAGTTACTTATCAAGGTAGTTTCTTCAAGCCCAGATTTTATGTATAGACTTCCTGAGAATTTTCATTGGTATCATTAATAGCCACTTCTTTTCCAACTCATCAGATAGTTAGAAATTAAATAATAACTCGGTTAATGAACGACTCGATTTATGTACATCGTTTCACTTTCAACTGTTCGAATTTGTGTTATACCGGATCTCAAGGTGATTTAGTGCTGAGATACAGCTTCCTACTCAAATCTCGTTTTAATCAGGTATGTGACGCATACAATCTTCCATATTAAACGAGCTTAATTTCTAAAATGTCATGAATAAAAAAACTAATTGAAGGATAATCTAGAATCTTGGAAAGACAATAACCTGGAAATTGATAACAAAAATAATGGATGAATCGAGAGATCATCTAATTGGAACGTCCTTACGTCAATCGAGAATAATTACGAATACATTTACAGAAACACATAAATAAGAAACCTACATAAAAACGACTCAAATCGCGTGACGATGGCTAAGAAAAAATATATACACTTGAGATCCTCCTGTTTTTGCAACACAACACTGCTAACCTTGGTAAGTTCCAAGTGTTCAATCACAAAATATTTGTTTTTGTACTGTGGACACTTTTACACTGGCTACTGACGTAAAGGCGGCGGTACGACCCGCCGACACTGTTCGATTCGCGAATTTCTGATGCACCGACGCGTGCGGCCTCACTGAACGGCCGTGAGCGACTGGCTTGGTTTATGCGCAGTCAGCGGCGCGTCGCTTGAGAGAAAGCAACACTCTTGCGCATAAAACCGTTGGATTTAAGCATTAAAAGCGCTGTTTTTGCTGAAAAACTGAAGAAATGCTTTCTAAGAGACGGTCAGTTTCTTTGCTCGATGGACAGTAAACACGTACATATTGATAGGGGAAAAGCAGATATGTCTGACAGGTAATCAAGTGGGTTGATGCAAGCGGTAACCAGATATACCGGCAGTACATTTAGCTTCGTTATGTCAACACACAATGATATTAAATGTAAAAAGAGGTAGATAGGTTATAAACGTTCCTCAAGTGGCACGTCAAAAGTTGGCTAATTAGCCACATTTTCTTCGTTTTGTCTCTTTTTCGTTCCCGATAATTACGACATGCCATCCTACTTCCACGTGTCATATAATAGTGTGACATAGTGCCGTTTTTGAAGATAGAATGTTAGGTAGGTAACCTATCTACGTCTTTTTACTTCTAATATCATTGTCAACACATCACGAAGTTACATGCCTCAGGACAACTCGGAACGGAGCGTTTGCCATCTGGTCTTCCTGCCTGCATTAAATATGAAACCTTACAACTTTAGCAGTTTGTACACCTGTCACACAAAACGCTAGTGTTCGTGAGTCATTTTGTACAAACAGCCTGGAACAGCTGTGAATCAGGTACAATAAAGCCTCAAAGGTGATTTGTTTGCTTACGAAGGTCAATGGCACGGTGATAATATGGCTGATGACACTCACGCACGCACAATAACACTTGATCGCCATAATGATGGAGGTTATTTGCAAGACATTAAGCACAAACAAAGATTTGTGAAACAAAAAAGAAGAAACCTTGAGCATATTATCCGAACATTTAAAGCTGCTTAGAGGATTGTGGAAAAGCGGCCGAAAGACCAGTGACCATATCGGTACAAAATGACCAATAAACAAATGTTACGAAGCCTCAATCTATAGATCAGTAAGTGAACGTGCGCGGACGCAAGGTCGTTTATAAACCGGTCCTACGCTAACCGAATGAGACTGTTCGATCGCTTTTTAATAACATTGTAAATAGTATTGACCAATATAGAAAATGTCAAGCGACATACTAATTGTTTTCATTTGTTTATTGGCTGCGACTAATTGTGTTACCTGTTTTAAATATCGGTATGTGGGTGTTTAAATAATATCAATAACTTTTGTAAATTGTTCATTGTGATTGAATTGGACAGAAGGAGCAAAACATATATTTGGTCTTTTGTTCTGCCAAAATTTTACTTGAAGATCATTACAGAGTAATGTAAAGTATGTTGTTCTACTCCCAAGTGATTCGAACGATTGAAAACATTTATGCGGCGCCGGCGCAGCGGACTGCGGTTGACCCACTGCTACAGTTACCCGTTTGAGTAGCCACCGTAAAGATCGTGACGGACCAAGCGGTTGCCTGTCTAGTCTAACAGGTGGACAGAGGGATTCATACAAGTTTGGTAACAAATATGTTACTCGTTTGATTGTAACAAGTAATAGCAGGTGGATCGATTCACCTGCCTGAATAACTGAGATAGAATGCTTTAACTCAGTCGAGCGTTTGAACTACATGTTCAAATACCTTTACATTCAAGTACTTATAACCTTGAAACGGTCGCATGGTGTTTTTTTTTCCAAGTGTTAATGAGGCTTCAAAGTAATTAAAACAATTATTAATTTTGTACAGATAAACATTAATATCGTTATTACAACAATAATGGCATAATTACTTTATATTTCGATCGCGATTAATACAAATGAAATTCTTAATAGTTATTTTAATGAGAATTAATTACTTATTGGTGGTACCTGATCGACAAGGATATCAATAATGTATAAAAACTGAACATGAAGATGCTGTATTGCGGCAAAATTTTATTTGTTAAGCGTCTTGGTTTGAGTTCTATTTACTATAGGAGTTTTTTTGTGAATACGTAGGTAATTTTAGTCTTAAATTGAGGCGGATTCCCATCACTTTACATTTGTGGCGAATCTACAACGCCATATGCATATGCGTAACACTGAAATCACACAAAATCCTGCAGCGCGCAAGCAGGGTTTACCGTGCGACAGTATAATAAGCAACGTAGGTCGTCAAGTGGTCCACCAGATACGACACCTGTCTGCTCGGAGGATCCTTCCTTTCCTATAGAGAATGAGTAAACTTTACACCCTATTCCTCATACATAACTATACATTCATATGCCACCAAACTCCGGCCCGACTCGAAGGACCAATGTTAGGTAGGTTTCCTGTTTCAGGATTCATGGTGTACTTTCTCTTTTTACGTGTGGTTTCAGACAGGTTTTCGACAGTATTCAAGAAAAAATGCCCGATGCCTTACTCCTATTGGAAGACATGCACCAAGACATGCATCAGTCAACTAGAACACTATCAGGTACCCTACATCACTGTCAATCAAACATCATCTTCAAGACCATCAAGCGATTTAGAGCCATAGTTAATTCCATCACTTATTTATGCAAGTCGCGTTCCACTAAACTGGACTGGACGGTAACTGCTGTATGTTAACGGCAAGCGGTGCTTTGATGCTAGCAAGGCCTTTTAACTGTGTTTTGTTTAGTTACTGTTCGTTCTATATGCTAGTATTGATTAACGAGAGCCAGAACTTTGAGATTGAGTGATTTGTTGATAGTATCAAGAAAGGGGTCGATAAAGAAGAAGGAAGCTGTAGGTTTTGTTGCATCAGTCCTATTAATTAGTTCATGTTTGTCTAAATCCCATTGACCTCTTTCTAAATTAAGCAGTGTTGTGTTTTCTCTGTACAAGGAAATCGATTATGAAGCTATATTAGCAAGACAAATCTTTGTAAGTTAGTCTTTAAAATGAAGACTGCTATTTATTTATATATTTTATAGTATTTGGTCCTAAATATGGCAGATCAGGTTCGGTCATTATTTAATTTTAGTAAATGTAGATTTTGGGCACGCTGTTGTGAACTACATCTGAGTCATAGTTATTGTAGATAGTCATAATAAACAAAAAGCTTTCAGACTCAAGAAAAAAATCATGCCGTATAAACATGCCAAAAACAAGAATCCACAGGGAAATACATCGTCAAAAACCAACATTTTCGTACAGTTGTAACATGTTTCACCTGTATTTTGTACAAAGTTGTTTCTTGAAGCGACCTTAACATAAACAAACCCTTACATTACTGTGGGGTTGTTTTGTGCCCTTTTGATGTCGCTACCCTTGTGTTTGTAACCGTGACATTCCTGAAACTAGACACGTCACGCATCAGAGAACCTCTAGTTTTTATACATAGCATGCATAGTAAGGGAAGGAATCAAATGTCGTTGCCATGTGGCGAATCCTGGGACAGGCTTACATCCAGCAGTGGATAGTGTTAGAAGAAAATAAACATAGGTAGGTTTTGGAGTTAGAAAACTTAATAAAGAAGCTGATTCGGAAATAAGACTAAAATAATGTTAGGTAAAAGACTACAAAATTCCCGTGGCAAGCAATAAGAAGGAAGGTACTAAAGAATATATTATACGTATTAAAAAAGAAAAGAAAACTTCTCGCGTTAGATAATAAGAATTATTTTATATAATAAGAAATGGTTACCTTCTAAAGTTATAATAGATTTGTGAATATTCATAAGTGCTCTGTATTCATAAGTGCTCTTTATAGAGCTAATTTGAATTCTCTGTGATCTTGGGCCTGTATTATTCAATCATCAAAAATATTATTTCGGTCTCAGACAGCACCGTTCTTACAATTTCTAAAATAAACACCGCCTTTGTATCTGGTGACTGCTCAATTTGGAGAATACCTATCTCCTGTCTCCTGCCTTGGCCTACAAATTTATGTATGTAGGTCAAATCAATCTGCCTAGCCATTTTTCCAACTAAGCTGCTGGGGAGTTTGTTGCGCCACTTCTTCTTTCCAGCAAAAGCACTAGGAAGTGGTGAAGGGTGGGCGTTTTGGGGGACTGTCTTATGTAATTTTGACGATCGAAAAGTGCTGATTCTCAGCCTAGTTTGAATAAATGACTTTTGAATTTTGAATTTAGTTTTTTTTTAATATGCTGGGGTTGGTTTCCAGTTTAACCGGATGCAGCTGAAATACCAGTATTTTACATGGAACGACTGCCTATCTGGCCTCCAGAACCCAGTTACTGGGTAATACGATACCCCTTGGTAACACTGGTTGTCGGATTTTTGAGCTTCTAACCATCCGTAACAACTGTCAAGATCTACGAATGAGAGCCGGGACGGGACCAGCACCTTTGTCTCGATATGTAATGAATGGTCATGGTCACCCATCCATGAACCTTAAGCTTCGATCGACCCGTGCGGCTGTTATTATTTAGCTACAAGCCCCTCCAATTATTGATGTAGTTACGTACTACATTTTTATTTTACTTTAACTTAATCAAAGAAACTAAAGCCTCGTGCAGCCTGGCGCGAGGCGACTCTAACAAAACAATTTCTAAGTACTCTTCACGGTAGAACAATTACCGGTGTCGCGTCGCACCAGTCTGCACGAGGCTTTATGGATCAGATAAGCATTCATTATTAAAATTCCTAAACGTATATCTCCAATCAATATCAGAATCAATCCAACATTCAATGGAACCTTGGCACCCACGTCCTATTTTTCCTAACTACCTACCTTGGGAATTCCAAAGCTGTGCGTGTAGATTAATCAGAATATTCTGTACTAGTTAACTCGTTTACACGTTAAAACTAGTTAATATTGACCGCAGTAGCACACAACTGTGATTGCGCTATATTTTCCGCACCATGGCAGACCGCAATTCCGTCTTTAGGGACATAAAACTTTAGTTCATTTGTAGTTTGTCTGTGATGTCAGTAAGATGAGCTAACCTCAAAGTTGTAAACTAGACAGTGGGTAAAGGCGGTCCTAAAATGCTACATAAATAAAGCATCATATTCGTCGCGTGTCGTTGATGGTAATTTATATAGTATAGAGTCAGCCAGAATCAGGCTACAAGAAAAAAAAAACTGCTTAGATCTCTGTATTCTTTAGATATTTGTGGACCATAAAATCTCTCATTATCTTCTGTCTTATTACTTTGAAAGAAAGAAGTCTTGCGTTTGAATAAAACATACCTTTGAAATATAGAAAGATCCCTTATGTATAAATCTTCTCGATCCCAGATTATCATAGAAATAAGGTTTGTTACCGAAAGGTTAATACCAATTTACAAAATTATTAACAGATCCACTTGATCCCTCCGAAAATGATGTCCGAAGAATAACTATGAATAATATACAAACTAATATGCTTTAAAATTCTGATTGGTGAACTATAGGACTATCAAGTTCGGAAAGAGGATTATTTTGAAGTTTATTCAAAATTATGATGAACATTCAAAGTTGACATTTAAATAAAAATAAATAAATAAATTCTTTATTTCACCAAAAGCCATCACAGAACAAGAACTAAAAACTAAGAGCATATAAGGCTTATAACTAGGTCAAAATAATTTTAATTCCCTGAATCCTCCATTTGCTTTGCAGATTTAGTTTTTAGATGAAATTCAACTACTTACGAGTACGCTCTTTGGCCTACGTATTTTCAAACTAAAATCTTCTGCAAATTATAATTTTCAGGAATTTCTCAGTATAATAGCAGCGCGGAGTCTGGAATTATACCCGGCTGATGGTAATAGGCTCGCCCCCTATTACATGGGACTTAAGTATAACTGTCGAAATGTGGGTGTACTGTAGGCATACCTCAGCCTACTCCTTGGCAGATTACAGGCGTGATGTTATGTTATGTTATAGTTTCAACTACTACCTTAACACTTACTATAACTACTAATCCGTTATGGATCAAAAGAGCTTTCCTACATAAGTATGTCAAAGAATTTTTATTACACCTATGAAACCGGGGTATTCGTGTAAAAATCCAAGAATTCCTAGCGGAAACTGTCTCGAATAACAGAATATTCGAGAACGGCGCATTCGTGATTGTAACTAACAATAAAATTCAGACCACATGGCATGGTGCGTTAATTATTACCCAACGGTAATGTTGCAAATATTCTGTGTACAAAAACTTCGAAGTATCGATTTAGCCCACGTACGCACGTTTGTTTTTTTAACGTAACGTTTTAATACTGGGCACTGGATGTTTAATGATTTTTTTTTTTACATCAACATTAGTTAAATATCAAACAGTAGGATTTTCAACGCTCTTAAGAGGGAACAGGGCCCACGATTCTCCATACAAACATATTCCCCGTTTTTCTTCCTGCATAATGCCTCTAGAGCTGTCATTTATTTTGTAAAAAATCAGGGTCTCTATAGGCATGTCCCTGTCATTTCCTTTTTTTCAGCAATTAATAAGTACCTAAGGAAACTATGGCCCTCCAAAAATTACAAAAATGCCCCATTTTTACCGCCGTGATTAGAGGACTACCAGACTAATTCGGAAAAGTTTTTAGCATAAAAGAAAATAATAGGAACGTAGACATACTCTTTCTTAAAATTTTAATGTAAAAAAATATTAAATCGGCTTAGTTTTCGAGGAGAAAAAAGGAGAATGCCAAACGTCGTTTTCGTCAAAACTTTTCTGATATAATCGGTTTGAGCTGCAGTTGTCCCTATCGCACTTTACGGGGTTTAACTCGGTTTTTCGGGCGCAGCGCGACGGCAATAGTTTCTTCAAATACCTATTTTTCAAATTCCTCACAGCCCCTGTTCCCTCTTAAGAAAACGTCGCGTTAATAAAGCGCCCGAACAAGCTTATTGGAAATGAGCTTGTCGTGGTAGCTTCTAGTGCTTTCATTACAGAACAATATCTAATTTCAAGTACCTATTAATTAGATGACATTTGAGTTTCTGAGGGATCGAAATTCGATCAGAGTTTGAAGGTAAGAAGACTGTATTGAGTTGTAGTTCACATTTGATGTACCTACTGTTACATTGGCAGTATATTTGGGTTAAGTTTCAATAATTGAATATATACTCCGTTCCATAACTGTATTTCTTCTGAATATATGTATGAAATAACCCATATTTTGCGAACTACGCACTTTATTTCCAAAAGATATCGAGGTTTTCCAACAATAAAATAGTTTCCGTTTCCTGAACCGTTTATTTCCTCGGGGACACTGGAAATAGAGTCGTCAATATCTGCTGTGTCCCTTGATCAAACTTTATGACGTTAACTTCACAACAACCCGCCAACATATAAATGTGAATATAAGTTGCTAAGCTTTAAATTTTTCGAGTATACCAGAGGGAAGCAAGTGTGTAGCCAGCATGCCGAGTGTACCCAAAGGCTTAAATTTACTTCGTGAATAGTTTTCACAGAAGATGCGGACCACAAATAAGACAATGTGAAAGAATACATGGAAGAAAGCGAAAAGCTGTTAAAGCCGACGGACAAAAATACACATACACGGTTATAAAGAGGCACAAGAAGAATATATAAAATTGGGATACTAATCGGAAGGAGGATGATTTTTTTGACGACTCTTAGGTTACAAGTCTGGACAATAAATGCCCAGTCTTTAAAACTCCGTGACAAGTCCCACTAGACTTCAACAGTTATATAACCGTCAATAATATTTTTTATTACGAACGACACGGAAATTAAACGAACAAGAATTAATCCTCCATTTCTGTCGGCATTACGTCTTGCAACGACGTTTATGGTGTAAAGTAATCTCTTAAGATAAAAGTTAAAGCTTGACATAAAATACATAAAACCCAGTTTACATTGGACGAGTAATTAGTTGCTGGACGGTATTGTTGGACGGTATCGGCAAGACGAGACTCAATGTAAATGTTGCGGTGGAGGCTAGTTTAAAGGCAAATTACTTTTAACGTAGTCTGAACAGTCTAGCGAAGGCAGTAGAGAACTGAATAACATCAATAGCTAACGCCGTTAATGGAGCAACCATAGATGATGTGCGCTGTTATGAACAAAAGATGAGATTCAAATAGTTTTGGTGCGATGGACCAAAATAACGAACGATTTAAAAAAAAAAATGCAATATGTGAAAATTGTGTGGAACGCGTCTCGTTTCTAAAAGCCCATCCAGCCTTGTTTAAAATTAATAGTGGTAGTAGTAAAATTTATTTACTTCATAGTGCGCTGAGCGACCTTGAATTTGTGGACCAACCTGGCTGATAGTATCCACGCTTCGGCACCATATGTCTTAACGGGCAGGAACCACCTTAGTCTTCAAACATAACGGGATAGGCGACGAGAAGACTTGACTAAGAGTTTTCCAAACGCTGCACAACCCAACTGGAGCCTTCTGTTGGCTTCTTCCTCAAAGTTGGGTCTACCGAGCTGGATGACTTGCCCTAAGTAGACATACTCCTTCACAACTTCGAGAACAACCCAACTGGATCCTTCTGTTGGATTCTTTCTCAAAGTTGTGTCTACCGAGCTGGATGAGTTGTCCGAGGTAGACATACTCCTTCACAACTTCGAGATACCCCCGATATGGATTGGACTCGGCAAGACGTGTACCAATGTAAACTAGGCTTTAAGCGTTACTTGACTTCAAGTTACGTGTCTTATATCACTTTAGGGTACATTACCGTTCCAGTTATGTACGAGCTGGTTTTATTCTGTATTACGTAAATAAAATACTGTGGTAGGTATAAATCTATATCGATCTGTGACTATTATTAATTAAAGTCGCCTTTCATGTCTCTCTGTGTTGAGGTTTTCACCGTCATTTAGAGAATTCATTCCGGAAGGTTTCTGTATATGAACTTACATTTATAATAAAGAGATCTCGATGTTATGTCGAGGCGTACAAATCGGGTGAAGCAGGGGCGGGGAGCAAGTCTTAACTGATATCGATCTAGCTAGGTTTCATATCTGGGAAAATACGTTTTCTCTATTTTCACCCGAGCAGAGCTAGGTACTAATTAATTAAAACGGTACAACACTAATTACATTAATATAGACACAAAAAGGTACTTAATACATTTATTGCTTCCAGATGTGGTTGTTGGCAGCTACGGGCGAGTGACAGGCGACACGTGCAGCCCGATCACAGACCTGAGACCACGCTTCGGAATCATAACAACACAACTTAGGTGATAGGTTTTCTCATCAAGAAGCCGGGGCGCCCTGCGGACTCTCCGTCCGCTTACCGGCCCAACGTGCTGCTCGACGAGGTGGGCAAGCTCTTTGAAAGAGTAATTGCAGACCGCCTTGTCGGGCGGCTGGTGCGGGTGGGGCCGGATTTGGCGGAGAGCCAGTTTGGTTTCCGCAGGGGGCGCTCCACGGTGGGTGCCATCATGCGCGTGCGAGCCCTCACGACAGGGGATGCGGTGGCTCGGGGTGGGGTCGTCTTGGCGGTGTCTCTAGACATCGCCAACGCCTTCAATACCCTGTCCTGGAGTTGCATCAGGGAGGCACTCCGGTATCACCGGATGCCGACCTACCTCTGTCGTGTGGTCGAGGCCTATTTGACGGACAGGGCCATCATCTACCCCGGTCACCAGGGAGAGTGGAACCGGCGAGAGATGTCGTGCGGTGTCCCACAGGGATCGGTCCTGGGGCCGCATCTGTGGGACATCGGATACGACTGGGTGCTGCGCGCAGACCTCCCCAATGGCGTCAGCGTCGTTTGTAACGCTGACGACACGTTGGTCCTGGCGCAGGGGAGGTCGCACCAGGCGGCGGCCGAACTAGCGACACACGGGGTTGCGACAATCGTGGCCAGAATCCGGCAGTTGGGACTCGAGGTGGCCTTGCACAAGTCCGAGGCCATGTGTTTTCATGGTCCTCGGAACGCGCCACCGTCGGGTTCCCAAATAACGGTAGGAGGGGTTCACATCGGCGTCGAGTCGACGATGAAGTACCTGGGACTCGTCCTCGACAGTCGGTGGAACTTCGTGGAGCATTTCCGACGTTTGGCTCCCAGACTGGAGCGGGCCGGGGCTGCCTTGAAGCGGCTTCTGCCCAATCTAGGGGGTCCAAACGCCTCCTGCCGGAGGCTATACGCGGGGATCGTGCGGTCCATGGCCCTGTACGGGGCACCGGTGTGGGCGCGTTCGTTGAGGCGGCGGCCTGCCCGCCGGTTGAACGCGTCCCAGAGGGTCATGGCCACCCGGCTGGTCCGGGGATACCGCACGGTCTCCGGTGAGGCGGCGAGCCTCCTTGCCGGATTGCCGCCATGGGATCTGGAGGCAAAAGTCCTCGCGCATATCTGGGAGTGGCGCGAGGAGGCGAAACGCCGGGGCTTGACTCCGATGCCGCGAGAAATCGCGGCACAGCGGACAGAGCTCCGACGGGATCTCATGGCGTCATGGAGAGTGCGATTGTCGCAACCCAGTGCTGGGCACGCCACTATTGCGGCGATAAGTCCCCTCTTTGAGGAGTGGCTGGAGAGGCGCCACGGCGTCCTCACCTTCCGCCTGACGCAGGTCCTCACCGGACACGGCTGTTTCGGGAGGTACCTGTTTCGGATAAGGCGGGAGGAAACGCCCGGGTGTCATCACTGCGTGGATCGCCCGGAGGACACGGTGGAGCATACGGTGGAGGTATGCCCGGCTTGGGCAGAGCACCGCCGTGTCCTCGTGGAGGCGATCGGTGGCGGGGATCTCTCGCGTCCGGCCCTGGTCCAGGCCATGGTACGGAGCGAGAGAGCATGGGAGGCCGTCACCTCCTTCTGCGAAGCAGTAATGCTCGCGAAGGAGGAGACGGAGCGCGTGAGGGAGAGGCAAATTTCGCGCCCTCACGCCCCTAGCCGCCGCAGGAGGAGACGCCCCGGGCGTCGGGAATCGATCGCGGATTCCCGGCCACCGTAGGCGCGGGCTTGCGGACGGTGAGCAATGGGTAGCTCGCCGTCCGGTAAGGACCAAGCCCGGGTCGACGGCGCGTTGTGTTCCACGCGCGCCTCAAAGAGATGTCAGCGAATGAAGGGGTCCGATGAGACCATTGCCTGCCGGGGTTGCGGGAAAGTCCGAAAGGGATACCGTGGCCCCCTGGCATTGCACAGGCAAGAGAAGGAACACGGGTGGGTTTTAGTCAGTAAGAGTCTGACACGCCCTCCCGCTCCACCCAGAGCGGGAGACGTCATTTGATGATTTCCCACCCAAAAAAAAAAAAAAAAAAAGGTGATAGGTTTTACAAAAATATGATCATTGTGGACCCTGTCGGGCACAGAAAAGTAGAAGAGATGAGGGCGAGAATCTACCAGGGGATCTGCGTGGGGGGGGAGTGTTTCTACCTACATAATATTGAAACTAATGTTGTATATTTTATATTTTGTCCCACTCCTGGGCAAAGGCATCCACTCCTTTCAGTTTCGGCGGAACCAATCCAGCTCGTCAAATGGAGCGCAGTATTAAATTAACGGATCGTGTTCGAAACACAATACTGCGCTCCTAAACAAAGATTACACGCGCACATAGACTAGTCTAAGCCGGCGGGCGGCGCGCGAGTCGATGCCGAATGAACGGAATGTTGCCATTTTAAATATTATAATTATTTTGTTTATACATGTAGAATTAATTATTGTATTATTTATTTTTATTTTATATCATAATTATATCTCACTGTATGCTGCACCGGTCGACGTCATAACGGCTGTCGCTGAAAACGGGTCGTAGCATTATGCTGAGCGACGGCCGTTTTGCGTGGATGTGACGCATATTTTCCCTCAACTTGTTAATTTTGTGTTCTTTTTTTTGCGTCATGTTTACGTATTTTCTTTCTTCTTTTTTTCAGATAGCTGACGTGGCTCAATAGGCTGCAACTTAAACGGGACTGGGCAGGACATGTCTACCGCATAAACATAAGACAAACTGTGGGCACAGAACTGGTGCCCTGAAACAGAGGCCCCCGTCTCGGGATCTTTAGCGAGCCCGCGTGTCCTCCTTTCAATTTTGACGGAACCTATCCAGATCGTCCCGTCATCTCCTACGTGGTCTGCCGAGACCCAACCTCACTGTCTCAGGAGGCAAAAGCGTTTTATATAGGTAGGTAATTGAATTTTTAAAAACCGGCCAAGTGCGAGTCGGACTCGCGCACGAAAAACGGCAAAAAAATAATGTCTGTTGTATGGGAACCCCCCTAAATATTTATTTTATTGTGTTTTTAGTAGGTATTTGTTGTTATAGCGGCAACAGAAATAAATCATCTGTGAAAATTTCAACTAACTATCGCGGTTTATGATATACAGCCTGGTGACAGACGGACGGACGGACGGACAGCGAAGTCTTAGTAGGGTTCCGTTTTTACCCTTTGGGTACGGAACCCTAAAAACTAACATGGAATTGTGGACTAACAGTGGGCAGTGGATAGTGACGAGAGAAGAAGATGACTGTTAGTTTAACTTTCAGCCATTTTCCACAATGTTCATATTCGTTTATGAAACTGATAGATGCCAGGAACACTTCTTCTGAGTTCTTCTCTTTTCTCTCGACAGACAGGCGCGACGCGACGCAACGGTGCGGAGCGATTCTGTTAGAACAATATCCATTAAGTTTTCATAGCCATTGTTTTACTAGAGTCGCGTCGCGCCTGTCTGCAGGAGCCTTCATCCTTTTTTTTACGAGTGTGGGTTTGTCCTTTAAATCAACACTGAGCCGAACAATGTCTTGTTTTTGGACTTAAGATTGTTTAAGAAACTACCAATGTACCTACTTAATGTATTAAATTAATGGATTTAAAAATATCGGTTATTGGTGCCGATTCTCTTGTAGGTACCTACATCGAACTAAACTATCACTAAAATTCCTTAATTTTGGCTATGAAAATATTAAAGGTATTCTGCAAAAAAATATCTCTAAATTTAAAACTAATTTTGGCACAACTAAAATCGTCTTAATTGTTTGCCCTACCCCGTGTTTTTTTAGAGCCGGAGGCGCGCATGGGGGGCAGCCTCGGCGTGTTATAAATTGAGATTTTTCACTTTTTGTATGGAAAATATGAAAAATGATTACCTACATGTTGAGTTTTGGGGGTTAAAGGGGGTCGAAATTTTAATTATTTTTGCGAAAGGACACACCATTTTCAAAATAGGAAAGAAGAAAGTACCTACAGTTTTTGCTAACTAAAAAAAACTACTGTTTTTGCACTTGAAGTCGAGGCTTTCGTGTGAATTTTAGTTCATGACAACTAATTTTATCTCACACCTTAGGTTTGTTTTTTACAATAAATTTTTTATATGAAAAGCATCAAATTCAGAATAGCAAAATTGCCATTTTCACTAAATTAATAACTGTGCCATCTTAGTGCTGTCAAACTAAAATATAGTTAAGTTGCGTCACTTTTGTCTATTTCAGAATGGGAGATCGTCGTTTGACAGGAATAAACAAAATTATGGTGATTAGTCTAGTTTAGAGGCATTTGTGCCAACAGAATCGGCACCAATGTCTTTTCTCTCATAATAAACGCTGTTAAACGCTATTTTATGCCTTTCTGCAATATTAAAGTTCTTCAGAACTTTGGACCAAAGTTACAAGCTGAACAACATAACATCACGCCAGTTTTTTTTTTTTTTAATCTTGCCCCACACTAGGAATTTTTCCTGTATCGTGGGTGCGTTTACAAATATCGAATCGAACCCGCAACACGCATCGCAGCAGTCAATCGCTTAACCACTGCGCCAACCATGAAGTCCCATGTAATAGTGGGTGAGCCAAGCCACTAGGTCTATATTTTCCAAATGTAACTTTTAAACAGGTACTTACATTAGGTACATATTAATGTACAAAATGATCTACTCTGCATTCATGCTTCTAGAAAGTTGTATTAAATTACGAAACTAAAGAAGCCGAGATGAAGGATGACATACACAGTCATGTTGGATGTCACTGCTGTGATCAAGCGATCTGGAAGTTGCGGATTTTATTTATTAATAAAGATTGATTTATACAAGTAAAGGTACCATTCCGCACCCGACCGCAGGCAGCAACTGCACGCGACACGTCGCGGCGTCATGTGGCTGTGTTAGACGGCACAGTTGGAGCAGTAGTTAAGCGATTGACTGCTGCGCTGCGTGTCGCGGGTTCGATTCCCGCACGGAACAAATATTTGTATGACCTACAAGTAGTTGTTCCGGGTCTGGCTGTTTGTGTATGTGAGTTTAAGTGTTTGTAAATGCACCCACAATACAGGAGAGATTTCTAGTGTGGGGAAACGTTTATAAACAAAATATATATATATAATCATGATTCCGAACCCGACCGACGACGCCAGGCGGCAGGATTAGGAATCATCATGAGGTCAGGCTTCTCACTACCCGTAACCACTGTCAAAGATCTACGAAGGGCAGACGGGACCAACTGCTTCACATGCTTTCCGATGCATTATTATTCACTGTTATTATTTATTAGCCATGAGTCCCTCATGTTTATGTTTCATCATAATCGTGCCAAATGCCTATAGCAGTCCACTGCTGAACATAGGCTTCTTCACGCCATTCAGCCCGATTCACGCGACAACTCTCTGCCAGCCACTCTCATTGAGCTGCTCACGTTCAAGTTTTTTTTTTTAATTATTAGTCTGTGTTGTCCCACTGCAGGGCAAAGGCCTCCATTCCATCTTTCCACTTTTTCCGGTCTGCTGCGATGGCGGGCCAATCCTTTAAGAAAGAGTCCAGCTCATCTCGTCATCTCTTTCTGAGCCTGCCGCGTAGTCTTTTCCTGCTATTTGGGATCCACTGAGTGGTGATTTTTGCATATTGCTGCTTCGACATGCGACAATTACTGTAATAGGTATGTCGCGGTAATTATTCCTTGAAGCGTGGCGAAAGCAGAAAGCAGAATCCGTATTTATCGAAAGAAAAACAGTAGTTGTGAACATGTACCTAATAGTTGATTATATATGTCGAAACATTGGTACTTAATACTTTATTTACCAAATGAAAGCAATTATTGATAAAAAAAACGATATATTATATCTAATTAATTATTCCTTGAAGAGTGGCGAAAGCAGAAAGCAGAATCCGTATTTATCGAAAGAAAAACAGTAGTAGAAGAGCACGTACCTAATAATTTATTCTCTGTCGAAACATTGGTAGGTACTTAATGCTTTATTTACCAAATAAAAGCAATCATTGATCTTTTTATTTTTCGATCCAACTAACTAACCTGCACATTGCAAACCAATGCTGACAAAGGTATTTCTAAAATTATGCTAAGACACTTGGCCCTCCAACTTTGGAATGCAATCCAATACTAACTCCTTTCCATCATTCACTTACTAAAACCCTCGACCAAATAAAAACCAAAATATCGCTGCGAACAATACAGTGAGCCATGCCAAAAACTACACCTCCGTTCTGTGCATGCGTGTATGCACAGAACGGAGGTGTACACAAGTGCACACATGTTCACGAAACCGGTTTCACGTCACTGTTGACAGCGCTGTCTTGGTGTCTTATTTGGTCCGAGCTTAAACCAACTAAAAATATTAACAAAACCCTTACCTTTTATAACCACACTCGCACTCCTCAGTAACACACACAAACGGCAAGAATTTATTCGCTCTTATTTTCATACTACGAACACTCATTTTATCTTATCACTGCACAACAAAATCTACACAAATAAACACTAATTTTAATACAGCAACACGCTTATTTTCACTTTGAACTCTAGACAGGATATCACAGGAAAAGCTCTACAAGTTTTCCCGTGTTCTGCATCTAAACTGTGCGGAACACTGGCGGTTTACATAAAATCAATAACTCTGTGTAATTAGGTGGGTGGATGTGTCTGTGTGTCCAGACGTCATTGCCAGTGGGCGGATCCTTATCGAGAGATAACGTTGCAGCCTTATCAGTGGAAGCAGTTCTTTATACGCGGATTTATTTAGTACACGGATAATGGAAGAGATAGTCTTTAGAACTGTTGCCTAGGTTCTTATTTGTCAAAGGAAGTAAGTTTATGCCAAAATATATATTCGGAAAATTATGTAATTGATCTCGACTGAAAACATATGAGTCGAGTTGTAGGTCGTGGGTTCGCACAGGATCTTTATTTTGTCTAAATAATTTGATCACCATTGCTCTCAAAACGGTGCAGGAAAACATCGTGAGGAAACCGGAATGTTCTAGAACCAAAATTTAGAAGACATCACATCTACTAACCAGCACTGGGCCCGCGTGGTAGATTACAGTCCACTCCCTCTCGATGAAAGGAGGCTTCTGTCCCAGCAGTGGTAAAATTATAGGCCGAATATGCTTATCATATAAACCAGTATCTTTCATTAATGATATTGGATAACGGAATATGAACAAAACTCCTAAATAGTTACTCATTGTGTTTATTTCGCGGGATATTTTCTAATCTTAATCATTTAATCATTTGTTAACATAGGTACAATAAAATAGTTGTTATAAAAAAAATACAAGCGCGCTATTTTATACCAGAAGGCGCACAAATATTCATGGATGTCATTGATACTAAAATTGATAACATAATTACTTACATTCATCAAACGATACCTACAAAAATAAAAAATATGAAAAATATACATGTCAAAAAGAACGAAAAAATAAAAAATAAATTTACAACGTCAATATGCAATAAAATAAAAAAAATAAAAAAAATGACAATAAATGTCACGTGCAATGTTAAATGGAATTAAAACTTAAACATACCAGCTTTCTAATTACGCAACATATTTTCGTAAACGATAAAGACAAATCTGTTTTATTTTGACAGTTCAACAACATTCATTGCGTTATTTACGTTGCTCTGCAGTTTTTTTTTCGAACTTACTTGGAGCAATGGATTAGCAATCTGTTTCAAAACGATTCAAATTCGGATTGATTTTGCATTACGTAATTAGGGTACAGGTCAAGGTCTATTGTCAATTCTATATTTTATTTCTCAACGGTTGTTTATGTACTTTGTTAAGGCAGAACTGTGCCAATTAATTAATTAATTTTATTATTTATGTAGAACACAGAAAAATAGATACAGATAAGACATAATCATAATTATGAGTACAAAGGTACTGCTTATTTCTTAAGAAAATAATAAGTAATTATGTTAATATGATTAAGAGAATTCTAACTGCTCATCCAACTGATAAAATCGTTTAATCAGGTGGCCCATTTGGCTTGCTGCACATAATATTATTCAAAGCACATTAGACCTTTCTCGATGAAAATTAAAATCTACAGTTTATTTTTAACCTCAAAGCCGTTAAAGTTTTTTTTTTCTTAATTTTCCTTCCAAAGAACTTTGTGCTCTCATTTCCGAGAGAAGTAACTTTTCGATCGCATTGTCCGGCACGAAATTCCATACCGCTGAAAAGTTGTTAGTAATTCGTACCGTGTGGCTTCGAAATTATGATTCCTATTTTTTTGCTACTTGTTGAACATTACCAAAAATGAATCTCAAATAAAGTAAAGTTGAATCTGAAAAAAATAACTACAGGTATATAAAAATCAATTGCCGTGCGTTATTCTCGCAAAATCTCGAAAATGGCTGAACCCATTTTTGTTTTTTTTGTTTTGTTAACATCAATACTGGGTTGGTTTAGGAAAAATCGAAAATTAGGAAAACCTCAAAGGAACATCTGAAAAATCTAATAAATCGATTTATTGATCTCACGTGGTACGAAATTTACCGGGTCATCTAGTTCATAAAAAAAATAATGTCTAGTTTGTGCATCCAGCTCTACCTACCTGAGTGCTGAAATGTTAATAATAAACCCTCTAGGCTAAACACAGCTATGGCCTTCCTGTATCGTGGGTACTTGTAGGTCATACAAATATTTGTTCCATGCGGGAATCGAACCCGCGACACGCAGTGCAGCAGTCAATCGCTTCACCAATGCGCCAACCGTGCCGTCAAATAATAAAATCGATTCAATTAAAATCATGGTTCAATATGTTGGCATTACTAAAAGAACTTAATTGGATGCTAACCTAAACTTATTGTACGAGCCGAAAACATTGCTCTGTCTTCATTATTTCCACTCAGAAGAAGCTATTTGTTTTCAAGATAATCGATCAAGGTCATTAATTTATTACATGATCCTAATGATAATTAGTCAGGAAGTAAATTAAGTATATTTGGGCTTCATTTATTATGATCAAATGGACAAAGCGCTGATCATTCTTCATAGCAAGAAACAATAAAATTAATCAGAAGAGGGATGAGTATTCATTATGCAGAGCGGAGACAAATGGATGGAAGCCGATAACTAAAAGAAACAAAGTTACAGATGGAAAAAAGCGATGAATAAAAAGCGAGGAACTAAATCTTGAAGGAGATGTATTGTTGTTTGGAAGAAGTTGAAAGACGAATACTTTAGAGACAGATCTCTTGTAATACTGATTTTGGTTTCAAGTACCTAAGCCACAGTTCTGATTGTAAATTGGTAATGAATAGAAAAGGTGCAAAAACTTTGATAAACATGATATCATCAAGTCTGATGACATCATAATACATTATCAAATACCTATAGCTGCTTAAGAGCTCTTATCAAAAACGTTTCGCACGAAATGGCGTTACACAATTTGCTGATGACGTGTGGCGCAGGCTCCAAGGACCAAAATATTCTTGCTATAGGAGCCGCAAGGAAACACATACAATTTTACAGAAAGAATTTTGTGATGTAATTGAAATATGGTTGGCTGAAGGACAAGGAAATATGGTTGACTTTCCTAGAGCACAGATGCAAGGTCTAGGATGAGTTAGTTTGGTTGGACCGAATACGAGTGACTGCCTTTTCGAACTTTCAAACTGTTTTATTTGAACAGATATTGAATTTTCGTCCACTTCAAGGCAAATATTGGACTGTTTTGTGGTTGAATAAAATATTAAGTACTAATGAGAGGAAATATTAAATCTGATTCTCTCAATACGTACCATAGAATTTCGTTTTTTTTTTCGTTTAGTTAATAAATGAAATGATGAAATAGTAATAAGTAGGCTACATCATAATAAATGCAAACTACCATTAATAACCCATCCTACATTGAATCAAATATACAAAAGTTTTGAAGAACTTATTTAACTCAACCTCAAGGGTTTATGACTTTATACTAGTACTTAAATACTTAAACATTCATCCTCCACCCACAATAGTAAGCAACTTATAACAATCCTGAACATAAAACATTTAATTCGGCAAAGTTAATTTAACAAGAAAATCGTACACAAAGCGGTATATTAGCAACTATTATGATTGCGTGGGCATTCAGCTTATTTCGCCTGTTTGAGGGCAAAGGAGCAAGCCCAAGGGAATGTTTTTGACGAACCCTGGTCCGGAGTAACGTAATGTTTTTATTAAGCTCCGGCCAATTTATGGAGGCCTTGTTTGTGATGGCCTCTGAGTTTCTGGACTTTTGATTTTTGTTTGATAGAATTTTAGTAATGTTATATTATGGATGACTTGAGTGGTCATCGGTCAAAAGATGGACGCTTTGAGTCTTTTTGAGAGAGGTAGAAGAAATAAAAGGATGTTTTTTCTAGATTTTTATTTATTTAGAAATATAGCGTCTTACTGAGGACATTCGCGCAGAAAACAGCTGCTCCACATAAAAAAAAATAATAACATTTGTGAAGCAGTTTGACTTGGAAATAGGTCGGGAGAATGTTAAGATGAATAAGCTGTGGCTGAAATAAAACAGACATCTTGAATATTTCATCTTGTGATTTCAAGATGTTAGTTTTCGTCTCATTAATAAAGATGGCTCAATAATGTAATTTCAAGGTTCTATATTAGAATATTAAACAGACAGTTTCTCAAGCAGAAATATTAAAATAATTCCTGGCTATTGCTTTAAGTTTTACTATCCTGCAATAATCTAAATCAATGCAATATTTGCACCGTACATGGATTAACTTTATTGTGAAATCAGAGAGGTCGGTAGGCACAAAAGGCGATGAGATCGACGACAGTGGAGGTCAGTCTTTAGCAAGTGGCTCTAAGGTCGTGAACCGTAGAAAGATGGCAGTTGCCACATCCTGTCACAACATTAATGTATCATTAATAACTGGTCTGTCGCCTTTATTATGTTGTAAGTTATTATAGGATATTGCCATTAGGATTTCGTAAGAACGGTAGACGACAAAGTAGTACCTACTAGAGTCAGAATTATTAATGAGTTTTCTTGTTTATTTCAAGATTAACTGAGCTTAAGTACTGCTTAGGCTTTCAGAAGTGGTTTTTCGTCAGACCTTTTAAGATTTATGAAACCAAAAGAAAATATAGCGCTAATCCGTCTGCGAAGCTTGCAGATAATGGCCATGGCTCGAGCATGTTAAACTGTCGTTTTTGAGATACATAAAAGGAATATACATTTACTGTCTTTGACAGGTCAATTAAATTTTTCCATTCGTAACTAAGGACCAATAATTTCCAACAAATCTGTCACTTTTTATCGTCATTTACAGTTGGAAAAACAATGTCAGAGCCCGCATGTTTCTCTGATACTTACTTATTTAAATCATTCTCAAGTTGTGATTACATTTGGGTTTGAAACTGTGCCGGGTCTCACAAGGCTGTTCGTATGTGGGTGGCATATTTGCAAATCTACGGTAGGCACGCCTATTAGCTACTTCATATTGCAAATGGAAACAAGACATCAATTATGTCCTTACCTAGTTCTTTGTATTGACATTTTATGAAACATTATGGCTTGTTTGGATAATTGGAGGTAGTATGTATGTTTGTTCTTCTAATTTACATAATCAGAAGCCTGTAATATTCCTACTGCCGGGACGCAGGCCTCTCCTCTGTGAGATCACCATGCGAGCCCAGTGCGGGATGTCCACAAGTATTCGAATTTTTTGGTCAGGGCATGCCCGTTTCTTCGCGATGTTCCTTCGCCGTTTTGAGAGCAAAGGTGATGAGATAAAAGGGATGATGCCTGGGTCAAAAAAAAGAAATTCTATTTAGTCCGTCAGTCAGATAATAAAAAAGTATTAGACACGTATTTTTTGCTTTATCATATTAATGAAAAATGACTTAGATACAACGCATTAAAGTTGGGGAGTGGGGGTTGATACGTCACAAGTATGTATAAAATCTACATACAAGTGACGTCATGGCACATTATAACTCAATGTATCGCCGTAATCTTTTGATAACGTAAAAAAAGAAAAAATACGTATATACGTTATTTTTTCATAGTCTACATTACGGACAATAAACATTTTTTTAGTCATCATCCCTATTGACACAAAGTAAAGTGCCTGCTTGGGATAGAACCCACGACGTACAACTAGTAAGCCGTGGCCGTTACCACTGGGCCACGACTGCTCTATTTTTATGGTTCCGTACCCAAAGGGTAAAAACGGAGCCCTATTACTAAGACTTCGCTGTCCGTCCGTCTGTCACCAGGCTGTATCTCATGAACCGTGATAGTGAAAACCCGTGAAACCGTGGTAGTGACAGTTGAAATTTTCTCAGATGATGTATTTCTGTTGCCGATATAACAACAAATACTAAAAACAGAATAAAATAAATATGTAAGGGGGCTCCCATACAACAGACATGATTTTTTTGGCGTTTTTATACATAATGGTACGGAACCCTTCGTCCTTCGTGCACGAGTCCGATTCGGACTTGGCCAATTTTTATTTTTGAGTACCTAAGTAACTATAACAATGTTCATTTTTTGTGTTTTTGATCCTGTCAGATTCTTTTATTTTAATGTTTTGTTTTTTTTATTTAGAGGCAAAACACATGCTAGTGAATTCTATTTAAATAATCACATTACGTGGATGTACGACCCGAAAATACGGCACAAATTATTTTCCATCACCGTGCTCAGTTTTTTTTGTTTATGAAAAGGCAAAATTGTAGAAAACGCCAAAATCCTGAGTTATTGGACGTTTGATAAAAAAACAGAAATTTTAGAAAATAGTTACCTACCCACATCCAAAAGTTAAATGAAAAGAAAATTACAGTTTACGGAATCAACCATCGGAAAGCAATCCAACTGACCAATACAGCAAGGTCGTAACGAATGACGCAATAAAGTAACCTGCCCACGTTTTGAACGAGCCTTATGACGTCATGCTCGGGGGCGTACGGTCTCATTGCCACAATGTTTAATCACACAATGCAAAAACGATACAGAAGGCATAAATAAAAGGTACTGAAGAAGCTGTCTTGAAGGCTTATTACGTATGTGTTCATACGTAATAAGCCTTCAAGACAGCTTCTTGTATGAAACAGTTTTCCAGAAAATCGAGAGTCTTGTCGGGTTATCGCATACCAAAACTCTTGAGAACGCTTAAATTCGTTCCTTCTGTTACCGTCGCGTCGTTTCGTTCGTTTTACGTCCACTTTTGAGGACATTAAGAACGTCACTACTAGTGTGACCACTTACTATTGGGCCCAAATAGTACATAACCACAAAATAAGTGTACTGTTCGTTGGTACTAATCGATACGAAAACAAGAAGCCCTACAGATCTGCTTCTTTATGATTCTAAATAATTATCTTTTGACTCCTTTGATCTTTAATTTACAGTTTCTTCTACAATCAATCTGCCTAGCCTTTTCTCAACTATATTGGGATCGGCTTCCTTCCAGAATACCAGTATTTTACATGAAGCACGTTAAAAGCCGTTGGTCGCGGCTGTCATTCGTGGACCTTTGACAGTCGTTATGGGTCGTCAGAAGCACGAAAGTCTGACAACCAGTCTTACCAAGGGGTATCGTATTACCTAGTTAATAATTTGTAGTTAAACGCTTCTTTACTTTCTTAGGACGGGTATTGCCTTCTGTTGCCTATATTTCTGGTCCTTCCACAAAGATTACGTGCAACTCAAAAAACTCAAAACACAAAGCATTTATTTCAATTAAACCATATACAGGCACTTTTGAATTGTCAAGGAGTCGGTCAGTCAGAAATATGAAGCTAGTTGCCCATTCCAAAGCGTAGTAACTATTAGTTCAGAAGTGGGTAGTCGAATTAATTTTATGGCTTGTACACACCCACTGTGAAGGTTTTATGGATAGTCGAGCAATATTTGTAACCAAAATCACACGGTTTTCTAAATTATTTTATGTCTCAATTTATTAACTGGTCTCAATTTGTCCAGCCGCACATAAATAAATATTTAATAATAGAAGCTTATCCCAAAAGGGCCTCAGCTCAGCATAATGTCAGATGTCAACACTAGGTACTGCCATATGAAGCTGATTTTGCAGCTGCAGCCCACGAGAGCCATTCGCATGATCTTCCAGTAAATTATTAGCATTTAGGGATGATGAGTCCCACTTTGCACGTCCAAAAGGCGAAAATGTAGCATGATACATTTTCGTTGTTTTTAATCCCATTTGTAGAAGAAACTGTGTATGGAGGAGCTCGTAGCTAAGTAATAACAGCCGCACGGGTTGATCCATCAGGTTAAGCTACGCTTGTTGGGATTGGTCCGTGGATGGGTGAGCATCTTTACATATCCATGCCTCGGAAAGCACGTTTCAAATATTTTTTCTTTAAAATCATTACGGCTCGTGCAGGCTAGCGCGACTTGTCGCGCGACACCGGTAATTGTTCTACCGTAAAGTTTTCTTAGAAATTGTTTTGTTAGAGTCGCGTCGCGCCGGTCTGCACGACGCTTTATTCCTTGTAAAATGAGATCTTTTAGCAAACTATCATCAACGAATGCTAAGAGAATATTATCGTTTTATGATTACTGCTCAAATGTTCCTATTTGTAACACTTTCTTGGTATAACTACCGTGACGACAGTTACACATCAAGTACTCTTATAAAATATCCATTTCTACAGTGACAGATTACGTGGTAGGTAAGTACTCGTATAGTAGCATAACCCCATAGTTTCACTTTCTCGTGGTAGCTATGCAAATCAGTAGCTGTACACACTGTAGTAGAAAGTTTTTTTAAAACTATTTATGTGAACATGTGTAGGTAGGTACTATCGAAGAACTTCATATCTAAGCAGTTTGAAAACAAAATCCCGTGAACACTATGACCACATCTGTTACCTCCCCGGTTCTATAGCGGCCGAGCGATGCAAGCAAAAATAGTCCTTACGGTGTATAGATATGAACTTCTTCGATGGTACCATCGAAGAACTTCATAGTGTTCACGGGATTTTGTTTTCAAACTGCTTAATATGAAGTTCTTCGATAGTACTTACGCATGCGTAAATCACGTATATTGTGGCGGAGGTTAAAGTTCTCGACAAACCAGCTGATGAAATAACACTTTTAAGGTGGTTGGTACCAAAACTGACTTCTTATTTCGCCCAAAAGTCATTTCCACGAGATGGAAAATGCAGTTAAAGAGGAAACTCCTAAAAGTCTGAATTTTCCACGGGTGTTCTTCAGAAAGGTCAGGTGCGTTGTACTCGCAACCGGCATGCGTGTATGATCAAAGGGTGAGTTTCTTGGCCCTTCTCCGAACGCGGTCGATGCGTAAAGTCGAGATGGTTAACAATAAACTCACACTAGGGCCTCACATGTATGAACGTAAAAGAAGCAAAAGGAGTATGTAAGGATCGTAGCATGTGGCGTTCTGTAGGTTCTGCTTACCTTCCTGCGAGAGGAGGCGTGAGTTTATGTATGTAAGTATGTTCCACACTGTGCAAGTCCAATAAGTTAGAATTTATATATACATGGCCACGGCGGTCAATCTCAACGGAGACTAGCCTTCGGCGCGGGAGACATTATAGTGCACAAGTGTGTGAGCAGACACAGGTGCACTCTGTCTTCCCTCACTCTCATAGTCCGATGGGATCACACCGCCAACTTCCAAACTCCGAGCTGTTACTAAGAAATTCCTAATGGAAAAACCCAATAACACTTTGCCCGACCCGGGAATCGAACCCAGGACCCCACGCTCAGCAGTCGCGCTTGCAATCACGAGACCAACGGTGCAGTTATACCTATATACATATAAGTAGGCACTAGCTAGCATTATGCTTAGGAAATCCATGACTGTATGAAATCTTATTAATCCTAATTGTTTGTGGAACCTAATTGTTTTTCTAAAATAAAACAGCTAAGCATCTGCCATGAAAACTCCCGTCAAAATCGGTTTAGCCATTTCGTAGATTAGTCTGAATAAACAGACAGACAGTCAAATTTTTTTTTATTAAGTAGTATTTAGTAAAAAGCTGTTATTTTGACACTTGATATTATTTATTTGTATGATTGAATATCGTGGCACGATTCTGGCCAGTAATAAACAGTACCTAAGTATTATTATGGGATAACCACGTCATAAGCATTAGCTTGAGATTAATTTTAACTCCTAGATTATTTAAGTAAACATATTACAGTATAGTTACCGGTTACCGTACAAGCATCTAAGTAGTGTTAGCAAGATATTGTTTGTTTTTCATAGAGACCGATAATCTTGCGTAGTGACTTAGTACTCCCGGTAAAGCTTCGTGCAGACTAGCGCGACGCGACACCGGCTATTCTTCTTCTTTTCGTGTGGTTAGTGACTAACCTGGTGTCAGAGTTTTAAAGCCGCCCATGGGCCTCTGACTTGGCTTCACATGCCGTCGAGAAATATCTCTCAGGCATGCCGGTTTCCTCACGATGTTTTCCATGAATCCGAAAAGTCAGAGGTGCGTGCCTTGGGTTCGAACTCGAGACCTGTGACTTGGTAGTTCGACGGTCACACCACTAGGCTATCACTGCTATTGTTATACCGTGAAGTTTTCTTAGAAATTGTATTGTTCGTATCGCGTCGCGGCGTCGCGTCGCGCTAGTCTGAATGAGGCTTAATGCGGCATAGCTGCTATTTTTGTGTGCAATCAGCGTAACAAAGCGTTCAATATAGCTACCTAAGTATGTGGTTCAGTAAAATTGTTGAAGTGGAATGGAGTTTAGGAAAATGTTGAGAATGTTTGCTGGTTAAGAGGGATTATCCAAAAAGTTGGCAACGTCGCAAATAGCCGTCAAATATTTCGCTGTTTTTATTAATTTGGCAATAATACTGTATGGATATATGAAATATGGCTAACTAGCGAACTAGAATAATAATAATGAATTGCAATAATCACACCGAAGACCGAACATTTAGTTTTAGATGTAAAAAAAAGTATTTCGAAACATTCCAAATGCCTAGTTAGCTACATTTCATATTTCCATACAACGATATTGCCAAATTAATCAAAACAGCGAAATATTTGACATCTATTTGCGACGTTGCCCACTTTCAGAATAAACGGATGATGAAGGAAGTGATTTTTTGACGGTGGGAATCGGGAAAAACACTCAAAGTATCAGAATTCACGTTTCTGACTGATCGACTCCTTGATTATTCAAAAATGCCTGTAAATGGTTAAATTGAAATAAATGCTTTGAGTTTGAGAACTTTGTAAGTAGCTTCGTTGGTCTTTTGAGGCAAAATAAAGAATTCATGTCATGCCGTACATAACGAAGATATTTTTTTCAAAATAAGAAAAAATACATGTTTTGTTTTTAAACAAATAACGCTCAGGGAATCTTAGGAATCAGACAGTGCATAAACTGACTTCTATTTGCATGGCTGAGAAACGTCTCTTTATGTATTTACTTGTGTTCATCATAACCATTTATAGTAAAGCTATTTAAAGCTGAAACCGAAGAACCACAATGCATGTTATTATGCAGTATTCTCCCATGCAACGTAATGATTCAACAGTAACGAGGAAAAAACCTCTCAACCAGCAAGTGACAAGATGTTATTATTTTTAAACTATGACCCTCACTTAATAGTATTATTGTAATTATTATTGTACTGCTGTACGTAAGTGTTTCTTTTACTACTTGTTCAGTAAAAAGGAAATAATAATCTGACTGATATGGAAGTGAATACTAAAAGAAAAAAACATCGAACTGCCTAGCTTGAGGGCAATTCGCGCGATCTATAAAATGGGTCCACGTGAGTCTCTTAGAAATACATTAAAAAAAATTGTTATACTAACTCACAGCATTGTCATAGAAAGTACCTATTTTGTATGTTCGCAAAAACTTAGGACTTTTAAAATAAGAAGCGATTTCCATAATATAAATACACGTAGTAAACATGAAATTTAGATACCAAAATATAGATTCAAACTAAAACTTCTTATAACAGTATCAACTTTTATAACCACAAAGTTGCCAAAGTCGGTTACAGAACTTAGCGATGGAAAGTTCAAAACCCACGTCAAACGTGTCCTTATCAAAAAGCATATTACAAGAAGACTAAAGACTACGTTGAAGACAAGGAAGTTTGGCAATAATTCCTTCTGCACATGTGGCTTCCCTGGTACCTCATTAACGGCATAACTATGTAAATGTCTATGAACTGCTCCCAAATTAAGATGATTATTTTATTTTACCTTTTTTATACATACTTTCTTGACATAATCTTTTCATTATTTGACATTATATACCTACAATATTCTATATTTTTTTATTAAATTAGATTTATCAGCTGTAGTGGCAATCATGTCATTGGTTTAAATAGGTCTTTATTTTTATTATTTTATTTATCTTTTATATTAAGTAAGTAATTATTTTCTTTTAGATTTTGTAAATGTGAGAACGTTGTAGGCTTAACAGACTGATCACTGACTGACTGATCTGATTAGATCTGTGGACCATTTCATATTTTGCTAAGTACCTGGTACTTGTTGATAGGCCTACACTGTCCTCCTATAACTATTAACACATAATTTGACAATATTTTAAAGACCATTTATTTATAAAAGAGTAACCGTGGAGTTTCTTGCCGGCTCTTCTCCATAGGTTACGACCAATTGGAACCGTGCACCTAGCTTCTGACGTTTCATAAGTGCTCTTGTAAGTTTATGTGAAATAAAATATTTAGAATTTAGTAAAAAAAAAATAAGCTATTCCCAACTGTGTTGGGAGCAGCTTCCAGTCTAACCGAATGCAGCTGAATGCCAGTATTTTATATGAAGCGACTGCCTGCCTACCTGACCTCAGTACCCCTTGGTAAGACTCGTTGTCAGGCATTCGGGCTTCTGAATTCCCGTAACGACTGTCAAAGATTTTGTGAAATTATGACAGGCGAGTCCAACGGCTTATCGTGTTTTCCGAGGCACTGAGGGGTCTCGATATGAATGATCACCTATCGAGAGACCGACCTCGGCTAGCGTAGCTTTTAGCCTTCGGAGGACCCCGTGCGGATGTTATTATTTACCCAGAAAAGGACATAATTATAGGTACGAACTAAACAGGTACTTACTACTTTTTTTTCGAATGTGGGTAATCTGTTAGTTTCTTTCGGTAAATAAAGAAATCTACATTATCTTTCGTTTCGACATATCCAACTGACCCCGGGCAATGGATGTCCATTATCGAAAATTGGCTTCCCCAAAAAGCGCTACAGCCGACCTTTAGATCATCTACAACACTGTTGAAATGTCTCGCTGATGGTGGCGAGTGTGTTGGATCATTCGGTTCCCTACAAAATGGTGGAGCTTGACGGTGCTGCTCCACGCGTCCATGTTCGTGAACGGGAGCCGTCAGTTGAGACCGGTAATTTCTTATCTGTCAGTGCTTATTTTTAATCGTTATATTTTTTTTACATTGTTCTCACTTAAAGAAGCAACAAGAATAATGTACCTAGGGTTTTGTAATATCTACATTTAAAAGAGTGTCCTTGGAGTTTCTTGTCGGTTCTTTTCCATAGATATCATCTACGTTTTGGAATGGGCAACTAGCTTCAACTTAACTAACTGACCGACTCTTTGACACTTCAAAAGTGCCTGTAAATGGTTTAATTGAAATAAATGCTGAGTTTGAGTTTAAAGGTTGTTCAATTAAGTCAAACACAGCCGTTTAATTAAGACCCTACCTCCTTAAAAAAAAGTCCATTTCTTTAAAAGTCACACGAATCCCTCAAAAATTCCGATTCAAGTTATAAATCATGTCGTTTCTGTATTTCCAAATAGAGCTCTCATATTATAAGATACATGGTCACGTCAATGTCTCCTTTATACGCTGCTCGACGTCGACTCGTGTAAAAGGGTCTTTTGAAAGAGCGCGGAGGACCTTCTGACGTCACCGCCGACGGAAACCTCCCGAACAATGGGAGTAATAGGCACGCGTGTGGAAGGGGCCTAAGGAGTGAGGGAGAGCGGTTTTTGATTAAGTAACTTGTTAGTTGTTTGGTTAATGGATTTGTAAAGGATTATTGAAGAAAACATCTAATTACGCAACACATTTTCGTTACGACACTTTCGTTTCATTTTGACAGTTCAACAGCATTCATTGCGTTATATTTACGTTGTTGAGTAGATTCTTTTTTCGAACTTAAGAAGCAATGGATAAGCAATTTGTTTCAAAACGATTCAAATTCAGATTGATCGTGTATTACGTAATTAGGGTACTGGACTTGTACCTAGTTAATGTAAGTCTGAAATCACCAACCCGTCTTGAGCAAGCGTAGTGATCAGTGCTCGTGCCTTCTGTGTATGAGAAGAGGCCTTTGCCTTGCAGTGGGACAGTAATAGGCTAGTATTATTATTATCATTTTGATAACGTCATCTTTATGATTAACAGCAGGTTAAAAGTTCTATAATTTTCCAGACCATGTTAAAACTCATTAAATATGGTTTGATTCAATTGTTGGCATAAATTCGCGTGGAAGTTATGGATATGGTAGAGTTATTTTATGCTAATAATATAAGTGTTGAAGATCGTTTTAGTGCGTCACTTGGACCTCATCATTGTCTGTGGTATGAGAGGTCCCCGACGAACTGTCGAGCTTTTGAAAGGACCTACAAGACGGAGGCACCCTTTGTTTGCTCGGAAACGGTTGTTATGTACAAAGATTGTATGTGGAACGCTATCTTCTATGTAAAGTTATCTTCCGAGACCGTTTTATTAAATAATTGTTAACATGACTCACCTAACATCATCTTGCAAGTGTTTCAACTCGCTCAGTTCCAGCTCCCTCCTGAGGTTGGAGACTTCACAGAGGAGCATGTCTCGCTCTGTGGACACCTTCTCCAGCTCGACCCGCAAGCGGACCACCTCATTGGTGAGATCCATCGTCGCCATCTTGACGACTAACGATACCCACTATCGACACAGCACATCACTAATCACAATGACACCCGGCGCAAAAGCCAATCACCATCGCACATTTTAAATTTGGAACATCACTCAATGTTCACGTCACAACACAAACAAGGATGGGAATTTCGAAACTGTTCTCTTGTGCTGAAATACGTCAAACTTTTTCACCGTTCCAATGTTTTCAACTTGCTCAGTCTACATCGCTGGCATCTGAAACAATAAATCATTCCGTTAGGGCCGAGTAAAAAGAAAATTGCTTTGCTGGTATGAGAACCCGAAATATTCAGTTCATAAACTGAGCGGAATACAATGGCAGCAGTATGAAGTAACAACTATGATATAATACAGCGCTATGAATAACTGAAATTGTTCTCCCTTATTGGTTGTATTCAGCAGATATAGTTGTTTCTTTACATAACTTTCTTTTATTGCGCCCAAGCGAATAGTAGAGGCATGTCTGCAATAATCCCCCCCCCCCCCGCCCGACGTGGTCGCGATCGGTCGTGTTTGTGTACGCTCTGTGTTTAAAAAGCATTCTAAAAGTAAAAACCTAGTTTAAACTGTCTTTTTTTTGTGCTAAACAGTATTATATTGTCACAAGAAACGCACATTATCAGTGAAGATACATTAAACTGCGTTATACAAAACAATTATATAATTTCAAGCTCTAAAAAGTTCGTTATAAGTGTTGTGATTATCGGGCAGTGACACTCCGCGCGTGACCTTGCGTTTGAACTAGCGGTCATAGAACTCGATTAGTTTTTGTTATTAGAACCAAGATAACTTCAATTTCGCCACGTAAAACACAGCGCTCTTAGCCTAGCGGTCTGAGGCGCTATTCGGTGAAACGACGTGTCGCAAGTTCGAACCCGGCTAACGCTGTTCACTTTTTGTAAATCGTCAACTGCTGTCCTAATATTACTAACAATACCCGACCAAAATGTCTAAATTAACGAGAACACCACCAAATTTAAAACAACAATCTCCATCTCGTTCCGAATCGGACTTACTAAAATTAAACGACGACAAGGGACACCCAATCAATCCCGTAACAAACATTACCCAAAGATGCGGAAAGCGGCGTTGTCCTTCAACGACGGAGGTGAATGATGGCTTGGATGACTTCAAGAATGAAATCAAGAATATGTTGCACAGTATGATATGCTCACAAAATACTCGCATGGACCAGCTAGAAAACCTCATCCTTGAAGTTAAACAAATAAACAGTAATATAGAAGGAACAAATACCGAAATAGAAAAATCCATGACATCTATTTCTGATCAATTAACTTCACTTGAGTTGAAAATAACGGGTCTCGAAAAAGAACGAACCTCAATGAATTCAAGGTTGGCTGAGCTAGAGGACAAGCTGGAGTCTTTCGACCGTTCCATGATAAAAACTAGTGTTGAACTACGTAACGTTCCAAAAAGGCCAAATGAAACTAAGGAGATGCTATACAATTCTCTCCTGGAGTTATCAAAACAACTAGAGCTCAACATACAAAAGTCCGACATACGCGATGTGCAACGTCAACCTTCAAAGAAAGAAATTCCAAACTCTACAATAACAGTCGAATTTACAAATACCCTTGTCAAAACAATTTTTTTGTCAGCTGTCAAAGCTTATAACAAGCACCACTCTAACAACAAACTGAGCTCCGCTAGTCTAGGCATGGTACCGAATACCCCCGTATTTATAGCAGAACAACTGACTGCCAACTCCAAGCGACTCTTCTACCTAGCTCGAAACTATGCTAAGGCGAACAAAATCCAATTTTGCTGGACATCTAACGGACGTATCATGCTGAAGAAGGATCCAGAAAGTCAGTATATCGTTATAAGAAGTGAAATACAGCTCAACCAACTGCATTCAAAGGATAATGCATGACTGCTATTCCTGAACTGCCCTAATTTTACCCTAAATAATGTTTTTTATGCTCAATGTGATCTACGTTTTTATACTTTGTTTATTAAATTCATTGTAAAATTAATTTTCATTGTAAACATGTCATACTCTACACCATTCACAACACATAAATACAACGCTCGCAAACATAACTTTTACACACGCATTTATCATACACATATATTCCCACATACTCCCATAATACCTTGCAATTACCGCCTTATTCATAACCCACATCCAGAAACCTACATATATAATGTCTAACAAAACGTATGATTTAATCGATAATGTTGATCACTTTTCTGTATCGGATACACACACATGCACTCCAGAACAGACACATAAGTATATTGAACAATCTACGTATCAATTGAAAATCCTTTCACAAAACATTAGATCTATTAATGTAAATTTTCCTGATTTACAAACCTTATTACACCGTATCGATATTCAGTGTGAACTCCTGGTACTTACTGAATGTTGGTTAAAATGCTCCAGTAACAACCACATTCCCGTTCTACAAAATTATATTACCTATCACACCACCAAACACTTAAATAAGAGCGACGGAGTGGTCGTCTATGTAAAATCCAATCTTGTATCTGCTCACGAAGAACCTGACTTTTTCGGATCTGCCTCTGGTCTAATAATAAAATTAAACTCAGATGTAGCAATACTTTGCATATATCGATCACCCGCAAACGACAATATTCAAACATTCCTCTCTTCACTCAGTATAATACTACAGTCGCTGACTAACTACAAAACTGTAATCATAACTGGAGACATTAACATAGACATTAAACATAATTTATCAGATACACGAGCTCACGAGTATCTTATTACCTTAGCGTATCATGGATTTTTACCTGCACATACGTTGCCTACAAGAGGAAGTAACTGTTTAGACCACCTTATAATTCGCTCTAAGCATAAACCTATGACACTTCTCTATGATTCAACTGTAACGGATCATTACTCTTCTCTGTTCTGCCTTAATAAAATTACTATTAAATCAAATTCCACTAAATATATAAATAAAATAAACTACGACGCTCTTGACACAGTTATGGCAGGATTAGACTTCGCACCCATTCGGTCCATGATGGATCCAGATGATGCTGCAGATGCCTTTATCAGGCTAACTAAGACAGCCATAGAAGACTGCACTACAACAATAAAGGTATCTGCAAAGAAACAAACTCTAAAACCGTGGATAACGCCAGGTTTGCTGAGGTGTATACGTAACCGTGACTCTCTACATAAAAAAGTAAAGCAATCACCTGACAACATCATAATCAGTATCGCCTATAAACGATACAGAAATTTTTGTACAGCATTATTAAGGAAAGCGAAAAGAAAATACGATTCTCTAGAATTAAATAAGGCTATGAATAACCCTAAAAAACTATGGGAAACTATTAAAAATATCACGAATACTTCCAAAACCAAACACTCTTACACACAGTTGTTATCAGCTTCATCATCTCCGATTCAGTCTTGCAATGAAGTAAACCAATTTTTTGCAAATATAGGAAGGAATCTTGCAGATAGTTTAAACAACAAACAATCACTTACCCGCTTTTCACTTCCCCACACATCTAACTTCAAAAAATCATTTGTGTTGGAAAATACAGATCCTGACGAAATTATATCAGCCGTAAACATGCTACGAACAAATGCGGCTACCGGTTGGGATGGTATCTCCACCTTGTTCTTAAAACGTTACGCCATATCCCTCGCACCTATACTATGCCACATTTTCAACCTTTGCTTTGACTTAGCCATTTTTCCTACTTCATTCAAAAAGGCAGCCATTCATCCCATTCTCAAGGGCGGCGATGGGTGCCTAGTAAATAACTACCGCCCCATAGCGGTACTTAGTACTTTATCAAAAATACTCGAACGTTTAATGAATAAAAGACTCATTCACTATCTTGAGCATTATAATATTTTGTCACCACAACAATTTGGCTTTCGTAAAAAGAAATCCACAAATGACGCAATACACCTATTGATTGATCACATAGTGAAGAATTTAGACGATAATAAAAAGGTATTGACCATTTTCTTAGACCTCACAAAAGCCTTTGATACTGTGCCCATTTCGACCCTTTTACTCAAGCTACAATGTATAGGTGTAAGGGGCCCACCACTTAATTTATTTAAAAGTTACCTAACAAACCGTTCACAATTTGTGACTATGGACAATTACCGTAGCGATACAGTTGCTATCGAATACGGTGTGCCACAGGGAAGTATTTTGGGGCCCACTTTGTTCCTTGTATTCATTAACGACCTCTGCAACCTAGATATACCAAATGCCCAAATAGTTTCTTATGCAGATGATACTGCAATAACTTTCACCGCTAACTCATGGTTGGAACTACAGTCAATTGCACAAAAAGGATTTAACTCCGCACTAAGATGGCTTTACACACATACTTTGACCCTGAATACCACAAAAACTAATTTTATTACCTTCTCAATAAATAAAAATTCCCAACCAAATCCCGCTTTGTCCCTAAAAGCTCACTCGTGTAACTGTATGTCGCGGCAGGCCTGTCAGTGCCCATCACTTACTCCAGTAGATCAATTAAAATATCTTGGCATCTTCATTGACCAAAACTTAAATTTCAAATCACATATTAATACTCTATCCGGCCGCGTACGGAAACTTATTTACATTTTTAAAATATTGCGACATGTAGCACACGCTTCAGTTATCCGGAAAGTATACTTCGCTCTTTGCCAATCACTAGTCACCTACTGTATTTCCTGCTGGGGCGGAGCTGCAAAGACAGTGATGAAGCCTATAGAGATCGCTCACAGAGCTATACTTAAAGTTGCCACCTTTCGCCCGATCTTATTTCCAACGACCGAACTTTATAAATCCTGGAACGTATTAAATGTTCGACAACAGTACATTTTACATATAGTTTTACTCCAACATTCCAGAACACCATATAGACATATCTCTAAACGTCGGAAAGACTTAATCTGCACAATTCCACCCCCACGTACCTCCTTCGTAAAACGATTCTCTTTATATGTTGCTCCATCTCTCTATAATAAAATTAATGCAAAATGCCCAATCTATAAACTTCCATTCTACAACTGTAAAAAAACTGTACGGACACTCCTTTTGGACCTCAATTATGATGACACTGAATTATTCCTCACAAAGTAATCATGTTAACACACACAAATACACACGCACACACTCACATGCACACTTCACACAACGCACCTGCACCGACACATACATATACCCACACGTTTTAGATATGTCTTGTATTAATGATAATTAAATATCATATAATTTTAAATTTGATTTTCATATTGTTTTTGATTTTGATGTTAATTTTAATTTTGTTTATAATTTTGGTTTGTTTTTAACTTGGTTTTTGATTCTATTATGATTTCGTTTTTAATTTTGATTTTGAATTTGAATGCTTTTATGATTTTAATTATGGTTGAATTTATTGTCTTTTATATTAATATAATCGTCAAACAGACTATATTAATATAATAATCCGCCAATTAGGGGACCGGCACTGTCTCTCCTTAACACAGGCTAAATTCTAGCCTATTTAGGAGAACAGTACTTCATCCGTCTTTATTGTAAAAATTGAAAATGCAATAAATTTACTTTACTTTACTAAATTTACTTTACTATAATCCGAACTTCCTTGATCCCACAAGTAGATAATAAGTATTTACATATTTTGGAGTAAGTTACTTTATCTTTGCATATTTGCCGACTTCTATTTTTGGCGTTGATTTATGTCATGTTTTTGTTGGTATGTTAAGCACTTGAAATACTATAAATAGAATACGATCGGTGATTCATCAATATAAACGACATACAATGAAAACATTATGTTTTATTTTTAGTTTTTCCATATCCTAAATGTGACGCAGCATTGTGCGTTTAAGTAAACATAAACTAAATAATAACAAGGTAACTTACAGTGGGTACCAACATAGGAGCACGGGGTGCCCATAATAAATAATGGCAGAGTCCTATGGTGGCCTATCGTTTACATGTACAGTAAGGGAAATTATTTGTATGAAATTGACACTCGCACAACTGCCTCGTTGGTCTAGTGGTTGGGCTACTGCTGACCATGACGTCCTGGGTTCGATTCCCGGGTCGGACAAAGTGTTATTAGGTTTTCTGGAATTGCTCAGTAGTAGCCCGGAGTCTGGAATGGTGCCCGGTTGATGGCAATAGGCTCGCCTCCTACCTATTAGATGGGACTCAAACATAACAGGCGAAAGGAGACTGAAACGATTACATACAATCTTGGGCCTGGTTGTAAAAAGATGAAAGTGGTGTCAATTAATAGCTTATATATTATCAGCCTTTCACTGAAAATTCTGTGGATTTTGTCAATCTGAGAACAGAGATAAAAGAGATTATGTAAAAGTGAGGTTATGTTACAATCTTTAACTAACAGCTGATTCCTGAAGTGAAAAATATGTGCTTTTGCACTAATAGTTATTATATTTAGTAGGACATATTTGATAAATCATATGAATGAACGTCAATGACTTCCTATGTAGGTAACAGGTATGGAGTTACGGAAAGGATGTCTAAAATAAAATAAAAAAACATTTAAGTATTATAGTGTTATACTCGTCTACAATTATAATTGAAATGTCGTCTAGGAATTGTGCAGGTGGTGCTATATGATCGTGCTACCTAGCCCAGCTAAGATACCATATAATGCAGATTATATGAGCGCAGTAGCCTACAGTTCGTCTCCCTACAATACAATTTACAGTAATGCATTATTACTATAGCCTCCCTTTAGAGCCATTGCCGAATCACTGACAGAATTGTTTCATCGGGTAAGGGTCGTCGACCCAGTGTATTGCAGTGATCAGTTGCTGTCCCACAATTCACACAGCGATCCATAGTTTCACTGTTTTTTCTATTCCGTGGTTTCAACAATACCCAATATACAATCCGGCGGTAAAATCCAAAATAACAATTCCAAGTCAAACGTGTGAGCCATCTTCGGTGTCCAGTGTGAAAGCAAGGGTCGTACGAGGTAGACAGGGTCGGAATCCGTAAAATACAAAGCAAAGGTCGTGAAAAATGAAGCACAATTGGGAAAGCACTCAAAACGCATCGGAAAACACGAAACGAGTAAGCAAACAATATTATTAGAGCAGTTGGCAACCACAGACTACATAGGGATACTACCACAGATTACTTAGAGATACTACGTGATACTACGTTGGCAACTGTCTAGTGTCCGTGTCAGTCAGCTGTCATGCCAGTGACATAGACTAAAAATAGAAAACTAATTTTAATCAATATGAAATCGATAATCATTAATATTGTTTTTTCAGTAATTAATTGATATTTTATTTATTAATATGACTGTAATTATATGCACTATATTGCACATTATTGTATAAAGTGCATTTAATTACTTTGAGTTAATTATTTAGTGCAAAGGTTTTATTTTCGTAACTGTGTAATCGATTACTCAATCGGTAATCTCACGAAAACTATCTTTTCCATATTTCTCCGCTTCCAGATTGAGAATTGAGGTGATTTTTCATATTATAAGATAGAAAAATATGACTAATTTTTTAGATCATATCTTAACTTATTACATTTAGGCCCACCGTTTTCCATCTCCTTTGGGTGTACTATAGGCCTATACTCACGCCCAACCCTTCGGCAGGGGTGAACATGATGTTATGTAATGAAATTAACACAATAATAGGTATAGGTCCATTTGCGGTGTTAAAGCCATTAACAACTGCTAAACAACACACAACAACAACAACAACTGCACTTGCTTAACAACTGTTAAACCAGCGTCAGGCACTAGTTGTCTGGCATATATGCTGAACTGGGCCTATTTGGCGTAGCCGCGAGGCACACATTCCTGCTAGTATCATGCAACGCAGTTTTTACGCTTTTTATTTTGTATTCTTTCCTTTTATTTTATTTTTTTTCTCTTTTTATTTGTGTGCCTTTGCTTGTTGTGCCAAATAAATGTATTTTCTTTCTTTTTTTCTTTTTAACTGTCAAAATATGACGTCATAATTGTTGAATATACGGACAATGTAAGTTGGTAGTCACTTTGGTAAACAATTTATTTTCCCGACTTTACCTAAATGTTACTTTACCAGGTTCCATTCCATTAATTGACTAATACGGATTGAGGATGTCCTGATACAAAGCAATCAAATAGTTTATCACCTGATTAATTAGGTATCATGAAACGAAATATACTAATGACATCCGACATTACACTCATTAAATTTTTTCCTTATCACATTTAGGTACAGACGCCAGCACATCAACCTACACCCGAAACTGTCAAATTTTCCCAATCAACTTTGAACCTTACGCTTTTGTGATAAAGTTGAAAATTGAGAGATTGTAGTAGGTTGACATGCTGGCGTCTGTACTTCAAATTTCCTTTTTCCAATTATCGAGGTTAGTGACCTTTTGTCACAGAAATATGGTGGACCATGTTTGGTTGGCAGTTCGCTGAATAACGTATTTTATAGAAATCTTGTGGTGCTCCTTCATGTAGGTAGGTGCCATTACCTGTGAGACAAACCAAATTCCATTTTGCGATACCTAAACTAGTTTGTCTTAGTGCAAAATAGTTCGAACTGTATTAGGAACTTAGGACCAATTTAGCCTATGCTAAACTAGTTACTTAACCCTAAAATCGGGTTCGGCCCGTGACATATACCTAGGCTAAAGAAACAGGTACCTTTTTTTTTTTTTTTGGGTGGGAAATCATCAAATGACTCGTCCCGCTCTGGGTGGAGCGGGAGGGCGTGTCAGACTCTTACTGACAAACACCCACCCGTGTTCCTTCTCTTGCCTGTGCAATGCCAGGGGGCCACGGTATCCCTTTCAACCGGCAACCCCGGCAGGCAATGGTCTCATCGGACCCCTTCATTCGCTGACATCTCTTTGAGGCGCGCGTGGAACACAACGCGCCGTCGACCCGGGCTTGGTCCTTACCGGACGGCGAGCTACCCATTGCTCACCGTCCGCAAGCCCGCGCCTACGGTGGCCGGGAATCCGCGATCGATTCCCGACGCCCGGGGCGTCTCCTCCTGCGGCGACTAGGGGCGTGAGGGCGCGAAATTTGCCTCTCCCTCACGCGCTCCGCCTCCTCCTTCGCGAGCATTACTGCTTCGCAGAAGGGGGTGACGGCCTCCCATGCCCTCTCGCTCCGTACCATGGCCGGACGCGAGAGATCCCCGCCACCGATCGCCTCCACGAGGACACGGCGGTGCTCTGCCCAAGCCGGGCATACCTCCACCGTATGCTCCACCGTGTCCTCCGGGCGATCCACGCAGTGATGACACCCGGGCGTTTCCTCCCGCCTTATCCGAAACAGGTACCTCCCGAAACAGCCGTGTCCGGTGAGGACCTGCGTCAGGCGGAAGGTGAGGACGCCGTGGCACCTCTCCAGCCACTCCTCAAAGAGGGGACTTATCGCCGCAATAGTGGCGTGCCCAGCACTGGGTTGCGACAATCGCACTCTCCATGACGCCATGAGATCCCGTCGGAGCTCTGTCCGCTGTGCCGCGATTTCTCGCGGCATCGGAGTCAAGCCCCGGCGTTTCGCCTCCTCGCGCCACTCCCAAATATGCGCGAGGACTTTTGCCTCCAGATCCCACGGCGGCAATCCGGCAAGGAGGCTCGCCGCCTCACCGGAGACCGTGCGGTATCCCCGGACCAGCCGGGTAAGAAACAGGTACCTAGTAGATAAGTTATTTATTATAAGCCTCCTCGCCACAAGCGCGTTTTTATCGGTCGATAATAACGCAAGCGTTATTGCGATAATGTGTCCCGATTGATTAATACCGTCCGATATTTCCAACGTCTGCGTGTAACCTATAGTACAGGCCTCGCCCGCACTACAACGTATGACCGTACTTTTTTTTTTTGGTTTGGATATCTACAAATGACTTCTCCCGCTCTGGGCGGAGCGGGAGGGCGTGTCAGACTCTTACTGACTAAAACCCACCCGCGTTCCTTCAGTTGCCTGTGCATTGCCAGGGGCCACGGTACCTATCCCTTTCGGACTTTCCCGCAAACCCGGCAGGCAATGGTCTCATCGGACCCCTTCACTCGCTGACACTCTTTGAGGCGCGCGTGGAACACAACGCGCCGTCGACCCGGGCTTGGTCCTTACCGGACGGCGAGCTACCCATTGCTCACCGTCTCCGCAAGCCCGCGCCTACTACCCCGGCACGTATGACCGTACCTACTGACGTTATTAACGCGTTATTAGGTGTGTGTAAGATTGCATGCGTCCTAATACAAAATGTTCTAAGAACACTATCGAAATATCGCAGGACGGAGGAACGCAAGCGTCCTACTTCTATTGCGTCGTTATTATCGCCGCAGTGTGTAACTTCGTGGCCGTCCTAATACAAAATGTATTGAAAACAGATATCGCAATAACGCTTGCGTTATTATCGACCGATAAAAACGCGACAGTGGGGGAGAGGACCACCAAGGGGAAAAACACTTCGTCTTCTAAGGTCTGGAAGATAAAGTGTCGATCGTCGGGCGGCGAGATGGGCGGACGCCATTGTTGCCATCGCGGGTAGAACCTGGATGAGGCTGGCACAGGAGCGTGGGCATTGGCACAAGAAAAGAGTGGCCTATGTCCAGCAGTGGGAGAAGTCGGGCTGTGGATAATGATGATGATGATGATGATGTGGTTTATTAATTCATTTCCATATAAAATATTTTTATTAATAATTCTCAACAAAAAAAAACACGTTATTTAACACCACTTAAAACAAAAACGACAAACATATTTAAAACTAGTATATACAATGGGCGATCTTACTCCTTTTATTACAATATCATTTATAAAATCGATTTCCTTAAAGTCAAAGTCAAATAATTTATTTCAATTAGGCACAAAAAAGGCACTTTTGAACGTCAAACTTTACAAAAAATAATAAAACTGATTCTAGTCTTATGCATTTACTAACTAAATTCGTTCCATATATTAAAATTAGTGTAAGAGACAGCTATTAATTAGTCCCGCAATGTAGTCGACAGTGTGATTTTATAATTAATTCTCTCTTAACTCGGTTAGCGACGCATCAGTTACATTGCCGGCCGGAAGAATACGTGATAAATGTAACTGTTGCGTGGTGCAAGTTATAAGTTATAAGCGATAATATAGTTTTAAGAGATAACGATACTCATAAATAGTCCCACAAAAGCCTTACATTTAGGCTTTTGTGGGACTATATGAGTATCGTGGTTGGAGAAGGTGTGTGAATAAAATTCCAGTATCCAAGATAACGTCTATTGACAGATGACAATGGATATTAAGCACAGTGACGCTTCTTACATAAGTTATTGACACAGCGGCGTGGGGAAGAAGACGCCCAGTCGACTCGGGGAAAATTGCCGGCAATATTGCGAAAGTTGCCAAAACTGCCGCGAATGTTTCAAAACTTGCTGGCATTGGCAAGAAACGTGTAAATATGTAGAAAACGTATTTTACTTTATTATAATTGCATAGTAGGATAAAATTACGGACAGTGCGTTAAAGTGAACGAACAGTAAGCAGAAAGTTTTAGTGTGTGCACGCGCGGAAGACTATTCCCCGTCGCCCTCGGGACATGTAGTGGGAATAGGTATCATAAGGTTTCCATAACAATTTTATTTGAAGGGTCGTTTACATGACCATGTGGCAGTATGGTCACAAGTTAAGTGTGTATGAAGATGTTTAATGATCCTTTATTGCTGAAAATTCTCAAATTTACTCTTGGGTAGAAACGGTTTTTTTTTTCGTACAGTTAGCACTTTATATATATTTATATACCTAAGCTTTTATACCGAATAATTATTATGTTTTTTTAAAGTACCTGCTTAACGCATGACGGGAATGGATTTTACTACCCAGATTCCAGATAGGTACATGTTAATTAATTAACGGGTGCTTGGTGTTTGCGCTGGTTTTGAAATGAACAAAGAACACATTATTTTGCTTTCGCAACCAAAAAGTACGTTTAATTCTACCGCTACCAATCTCACCTTGGACCACAAAGTCACTTTGATTCCGGGTGACGTTTGCCTTGGCCGGACTCAGATGAATGAGTCGACGACTGACAGTCATTGAGAAATTACTTAATTTCACAATTAACATCGCTCTGGACTTGGATTCTTCACGCGCATTACGCGCGTGAAGAATCGTCGAGACCGATTCGAGAAGTTTCACTATCGATTTCGATAAATGGTGGAGCGACAGTCGCGCTTGTTAAAACTTGTTTCTTTGGAAAAATATATTTAGCCTCGTGCAGACTGGCGCAACGCGCCGCCGGTAATTTTCTACCGTGAAGTTTTCTTAGTGTCGCGTCGCGGCAGTCTGTACGAGGCTTTATACTTACCTGTATTTTTTACTAGCATTTCGCGCGTGACTTCGTCCGCGTGGGTTTTTTTTTTTTACTAGCCTTTGGTAATCAGGGATACATTATAGCTTCCCATTGGTTAAAGGATTTTCGGAATAGAATCAGTAGTTCCGAAGACCATACAAACTCACATATGTTACCATATTAGTAGTATTATGATGTGCATAATAAAGAGGAGGTATTCCATTTAATTTAATTGATCTGAATGGTCGACCCGGCCTACGGGTCGACAGCGCGTTGTGTTCCACGCGCGCCTAAAAGAGATGTCAGCACAACTGACGGGGTCCGCTAGGGCCGATGCCTGCCAGGGTCGCGGGAAAGTCCAAAAGGGATAAATAAAAAGCGTTAGCCAGAGGTGTAAGCCCGCATTTCGCGGATGATTTTTAAGTCCCATGTAATAGGGCGCGAGTCTTAGCCATCAACCGCACCGGATTGATAGCTAAGACCCGCATACCGTCTTAACACAAATCCAGACTCCGGTCAAACGGGCATGCAAGTTACGTTTTTTATTGTCCTGAGAAAATGATAATAGGGGTTAAAGTATGAAATTGCCGTTTTATTGTAATAGGTACCTACTTCGAATTGACATAGAACCTTCATGGTTTGAGTTTTTTGAGTGAAACTTTTGTCACATGTTACCTATGAAGTTATTCGTTTAAAAAATGTGCAACATTCGATTATCGACTTTCAGTTGTTTTTTTTATTCAGCTTAGACAAGAAAGATGGATCCTACTTCGAAAATTCGAGTTATTTTTTAATACGAGTTCCGACGCGGAACTAACTCAGAAACAGCTCGCAATATCAATGTTGCGTTTGGACGCACCGTGCGATTTTGGTTTAATCGCTTTCGTGATGGAAACTTTGATTTGAAGAACGAACCACGTGGAACACCGCTCACACAGGTGAATAACAATGAATTGAAAGAGATGGTGGAAGCCGATCCGAGTCAAACTACTCAGGAATTAGCGGCTTGGTTTAACGTTACCTTACCAACAATATTGACTCATTTGCGTCAAATCAATAAAATAAAAAAATATGAGAAATGGGTGCCTCATGATTTGACTGATCTGCAGAAAGAAACGCGTGTTGAAACTTGTGTTGCCTTGTTAAATCGATACAGAAATGAAGGAATATTAGATCGAATTGTGACATGTCATGAAAAGTGGATTCTTTACGATAACCGTAAGCTAAAAATGTAATGGCTGACCCCAGGTCAAACGCCGCAACAGTGTCCAATGAAAAGGTAATGGTAACTGTTTGGTGGTCTCAGCATGGTGTTATTCACTATAGCTTTCTCCGATCTGGTCAAGCAATAACGGCAGATGTCTACTGTGCCGAACTCCGAACAATGATAGCAAAACTAGCAGTGAAACAGTCCCGACTCATGAATCGATCTTCACCATTATTGCTCCATGATAATGCGAGACCTCATACAGAACGAGAAACCGTTTAAACTCTACAGGAACTGCAATTAGAAACCATTCGTCACCCTCCGTATTCGCCAGACCTTGCTCCAACGGACTACCATTTTTTTCGTGATTTGGATAATTTTCTACTTGATAAAAAGTTTACTTCTCAGGAGGCAGTATTCTATCGCAAAGGCATAAATGACCTTCCTATTAGATGGCAGCAATGTATAGATAATAATGGTAATTCTTTTGATTAAATAAATGTTAAATTAAAAAAAAAAAACAATTTTTAAGTACAAATCGTCAATTTCATACTTTAACCCCTAATATTTACAATGTAAAGAAAACCAGTTTGCGGGTTTTCTGAATGGGATCTGTATTTATAGTTTGGCGGAAACTATTAATGCAGGTCCTGTTAAGTTTTAAGCCCCGGCTGCTCCAACTTAGTATACATTTATGTGATTTATAGGAGATTAAATTGAGGGTTTCATTAAAATACTGTGGACGGAATACTTCGGAACTAAAATAACACCGGAAATAAGTGTAGATGCTATCACGGTTAATCGGACACGCATTGAGAGTCCCGCAGATAGGCGCGACGCGACTTTGGTAGAATAATTTCTATGAAAACATCACAGAAATGTACGTCCAGCCAGTAATAGGACTCGCCCATCTAGGAGCGCTGTCCCGAATTAGACGCATTATTAATTTACATAGACCAAAAGGTATTTTAATAAAAACACGTACACGATTAATAATTAAATTATCTTAAAATTGTTGAAGGTTTCAGAAAAATACCTTTCATAGTTTTAGCGTAATTCTCAGTTTTTTTATCCGCGTTAGACATAACTAATAATTAATTACACTATGGTATAAAAATATAATCTAAAATATTCACAGATTAAGTTATTAAGAAAATGTTCTAATTTAACACATTTTTCCCAAATCATTAGCACTAATCGTTTAGACGTGATTCAGTATAAAACCATTAAGTCTGTTATCGTCGCCTTAATTGTCCCTTTCCGTCGAAACATTGACACCAATTTGATTTAACAAGATCATTAAACAAGTTAAATCAAATTTGGTCATTCACAATATTTCCTACCTCTACTCTTACGACGCAATGGAAAGTTAAAATAAGTACAGAAATCTTCTAATAATAGGTTTGTTAACCATTCCAACTGATAGTTTTAAAAGTTCCGGTTTAAAACCTTTAATTTTTCGTGGGAATCTTGTCTTTTCATTCATGAATTACAATAGAGAAGCAAGCGTGGTCTTTTACGCAGTTAATTTAGCTACTTAAGGTCAATAACCTGCAGTCTGAAGACTTAATTAAAGAAACTGTAGAATTAGGTATGTACAATTTTGGTGACGTCGTGAAAAGTAATGAACGTATGAATAAAAAAATAAAAATAAAAAAAGAATGTTAGTGTGCGTCTATGTCACAAAAAAATGTGTGTGTGTGTCTTTGGTTCATTCACAGTTCAGCTGAACTGTACTAGTATAATAAAGCTGAAGAGTTTTGTTTGTTTGAACGCACTAAACTCTGGAACTCCAACTGGGATTCGAAAAATACTTTTTGGCTAATTCTTTGGGTATTTTTAATATTACGCTACAATCTTTAGAGCCGAGCAAAAAGAAAAAAACGTCAGACAGAACCCTACGCGAAAACGAAGCCAGTAATAGCGCAGACGGGCGATAATTGCACGAGGACAAGTTCCAATCTAGAAGCTAGTTCAAATCGCGGGTAGAAGCTAGTTCTAAATAGTTGTCATGAAGTTTATAACTGTTATTTTCCTTTTAATATAATAATTGTATCAGCCTTTACTTGTCGCAATGTAGGACCTATTTTCATACAGCATGTAGAACATTTAAGGCCATTAAGTTTACATTTCCTCTCGATATTTTCCTACAGTCAACGTTATCTTAACTAATGATGTTGGTCTTTTGTAGCGGAAAATATAATGAACTTCATATCTTTTTGTAGGAAAATGTCGTGAGGAAAGTTTTGAGTGTGAATGTATAAGAATAGGAGAAGACCGAAGAAACGATGGATAGACTGTGTGAAAGATGATATGGCTAGAGAGGGGGTGACTATCGAGACGACGATTAATAGAGAAGTATAGACAGGGACTTTTTTTTAATCCACAACGAGGAAGCTCTTGGCCTGCATCTCACCTGATGGTAAGTGATGATCAGGCCGAAGGTGGAAGCGAGCTTCAGCCGGAATCCTCAACCTCAGTTCCTCTGTGGTTGAAGATTCCTCTAACTGCGGAAACACAACAATGCTGTTAACATAGTTGTTATGGCGACAGACTTAGATAAGATGGTGGTAGCTAGCCAGGCGGGCTTAGAACAAACCCTACCACCAACCAAACCGAGCAGAAAATTTTGTCCTCACTGGGAATCTGAGACAGGTGGTTTTACGCTAGACCACACAGGCGATTTACATGTGGTGCCGACTCCAAATAAATTGCTACTAAGGCAGGAGAATGATCAGCTATCTAATTACGCAACACATTTTCGTAAACGATTACGACAATTTTGTTTTATTTGGACAGTTCAACAACATTCATTGCGTTATTTACATTGTTGAGCAGATTTTTTTTTCGAACTTTTGATTATGAAGCAATGGCCTAACATTTTTTTTTCAAAACGATTCAAATTCGAGTTTGAATCGTTTCGTCAGAGGGTACAGATCTCCTTTTAGGTCCGTAGATTACAAAATAGAGTCGAGATCGTTAACAATATCAAAGACTGAAAAAACAAATCGATTGCTCGTTTTTGAGAGTGAATCAACACAGTTAGTCCAACTTCCAATTAGCACCGAGATGTAAAAAATACATTTGAATGGATCGTCTGTTAAAAAAGCTCCCGAAAGCAGACAAAACGTGACGTAATTAAATGTTCAGAGGCGACAGCAGTTTGCTAATAAAGTTAGTTTTGGTAACTATGCACCTACATCTGAGTTAATTCAACATGTGCTGGAGAAATTGTCACTGGTTGGAGTTAAAATGTGTTTTTGAGCTTGTTATCAAACTGCACTTAGTTTTATAAATAATTAAGTAACAGGCATGTAGATATAATCGTAGAAGGTGATAATGGTGATTTATTTATTTAAGCACAAAAGTATACCTACTGTTGACATTTCAATCGCACCACTTTTTCTTCCCAGCTAAAGCCAGTAGGAAGTGGTGAAGGGCGTTTTGGGGGACTGTCTTATGTAATTCTGACGTTCGAAAAGTGCTGATTCTCAGCCTACTTTGAATAAATGACTTTTGAATTTTGAACAATATATAAGGCCGCTAGCAACAGTCACTAAAGACGAGACACGTAATTTAAAGACGAGTTATTAGAAATAATAAAATTTCTATAGAAATTTGAAATTCCTCATAACTCGTCTATATCAGTGTCCATTCAACATATATATATGGGAGCCTAGATATTCTGTAATCCAATCAAAATAAATACACACTACCTTAAGAATATGTTTGATTTACAAATTATTTTGGTATTATGTTTGTATGAACTATGCATGCTCCGTCGGCCCTTTAACACTATTTTGGCTTATCTTGATTATGTGTGTGTGTGGATTGATAGTATGTCTGTCTTCTTCTTAAGAAGAAGTATGTCTTTAGGTATACATGTATAGTTTGCAATTTCAGAATCATAAATATGTCTTCAGAACTATTATAATACAAGCAGAGTATTTTCGTAAAATCTTTTTAAATATGTGTGAATTATGTTTCCGAAAACCAAGAGTTAGGTACATTAAATTTATTATAAATATACGGTGCTAGGAAGAAACGAAATCGCTGGGATTTTTTTTGTCCTTTATATTGGTTGCTTGTAGACTTTGTAAGCTCTTCGTAAAGCGGGTGGATAATCCGGTGGTTTGTTATGTTGAATACGTAAGATCTTATCAATGCATAGTTTTCGAAAGCTAAGCACAGCACTTAGCTTGTACTACAGTTCATCGGTTGAAAATCTATATTTTTTAAACAGTTTTTTAAAATAGCTATGATGATAATAAGATGTTATGAATTCCAAAATAATCATAAAATTTTAATTTTGGAATTCGAAATGTCGACAACGACAAAGTGTCAAAGCGATAAACCTGGCTTAGAAAAGAGGTATGATTTTTAGAATAGTTCTATGTACAGGCTCCAACCAAAAAAATCAAACCAAGACATAGCGCTGCGAACAATACAGTGAGGCATGCCAATACTACACCTCCGCTCTGTGCATACACGCTCACACGCGCTTTACAATCAAACTACACCTCACTAAGTGCACACATGTTTACGAGACCGACCTCACGTCATTGTGTGACGCGTGTATGTCTTGGTTTTTATTTGGTCGGAGTTTATGTGTTCCACTTGATATTACATCATCATATCACATGAGACCATGTCAAAGAATCAACTGACATAATTATGAATTATTTTTCAATGAATTATTTTTTTACTTTAAATTTTTCATACTTAACTAATTCGACAGTGACGATTATTTGTAAAACACCCTTACGTGAAATATGACAACATCGCATTTTCTTAGTTTTAAACATGAATGTTTGAATTAAAATTATTTAAGTACTCGTAAGTACTTATCAGTGAAACCTAATTTAATTATGATTGATGTTATCTTCGAAACCATGTATTTTTGGAACACTTGTTCTAGGACTTATTGTAAGTATTGTTTTTACTTACCTATAGCATAGGTATAAGCTTTTATGTGACATCAAAAGTATCACATAAAGACAGCTACAGCATGATAGTAAATAAATATACTTACACAACAGCAAAAACACCATAATCATAAAAAATATACAACCATTAGAACAAGATAAGTCGACCGAAATCCGTAAAAACGGACCATAACACAGTATTTATACGTTAAGTTTTATATCATTGAATACATACCTACAACGGAATTTGAATTTTCGAACGAAAACCGAAAACAAAAAAAAATCGTCAGTGTTTTTTTGGCCGAAAATGGATAATTCGGCCGAGAATATCCGAGATTCGGTCGGACTCAATTAACTCATTTTCTGCATTTTTTTTTTCTTAATTTTATATTTTTTGCATTTTTTTTTCTTAATTTTATAGGTATTTACTGTCTTTTATATCATCTTTAGCTTTTGGTTGGATTTTTGATTGGCGGTTACCAGCTTAAACTTGATTCTCTTCCGCCATTCGTATTAAACCAAGCCTCTCTCCAAATGATGAATCTGTATTTAGCTTCAAAACCTTTGTGGTTTTGAAGCGAGCGACCAAATGAGACTTTACAATGATAAATATAGGAGCTAGTTCAGTTTAACAGGTTACACGCCTTGCTAATGACATTGTCTTACAAGCTGCAACTGTAATTATATTTGGGAAGACGGGGAGTGATACATATAAGGGATAATATTAAGAAATGGTGCATTTGCAGCATTAAAATGTTTCAAACTTTCAGGGAATTTATTTGATTAGGTTCCCCTAATGCAAGACAAATGTTTTGGAATGTGTTATGTACGTGGGACCTTACCGTGCTGTCGGAGGCGGCACGGAGGGGTCTCGATATGTAATGGATAGTCACCCATCCACGAACCGACTGCGGCAAGCGTTGCTTAACCTTCAATCGACCATGCGGCTGATAAGTACTATTTAGCTACAAGCCCCCTGACCATAATAATATGACTACGATAATAATATAATAAATGCTGTATAATTAAGTGCATTACAAAACTGTGCTACTAAAACTGTGCCTGTGATCATAAACACACATTTTAAGGCATACAATCAATGTTGGTGCAGCTCTACTTACCCCAATGAATCACAAGCGTCATTGCATCTACATACTTCCAAATATTTATGTTTAGATTGCAAACACTACTAACGCCATCTATGAACGATCTACGACAACGCGTAACTCGCGCGCCGATCAGCTGATAGGTACATGATGAAAGTGAACGTAACGCTAGCAGATGTCGCTAGCGGTACTGAACTATCAATAAACGTCAAACTGAGATTTATTTACTCCGTGGGAAGTGTAGTAAAACTGTTAGTCATGCTGTCTGATACGAGTCGACAGTTAAGACATTTGTTAGGAAAGAAATATTGATTCAGAGTACCTATGTAAGGGATTTTTATTGCTTTGTATGTTTTCTGAAGTGGAGGAGTTGACATTAGTAGCTTGATGTCCGGTCAGCTTAGTCATTGATCATCCGGACGTATCGCTTACGGGCTTAGGTACGGGTTACTGATATAAAATCGAGTCCCTAATCATATCTTTACTATTTTATTATTTTCAACTATCTACCGAAATCAGTATTTACTTGACATGAGAAAAACATGATTATTTTTGTCTCAATAAAACTATCTAGCCAGTAGCAAGATAATAAAACCTATCATAATCTTAAAACCCAATGACATGTTGTGTGTGTGTCCAACAACAAAATGAAGTCTACTGTTTAGCTAGCTACTGTCTCTTTAATCAGGGATTAAAGAGACAGTAGCTAGTACTAGCAGTATTAAGCTATGATAAATTGAAATCAACATAAACACTGCCGTTTTAGAAGCATCTTATTTACTACCATGGGGCCCTGATCTATGTCCTGTATTATTTTGATCTTGTTGGCGCTGTTAGAAATACTATCGTCAATATTGTCTGAAATTCACTACATCTATGTCTATATTATACAGTTCGCCCATCAGGCGGCTACACTTTTTAATGCGAGGCCGCTACTGCTACGAGTAATATTTTAATTTGAACCCAGATATTGTAATATCTTGATTTAAAAGAGTGTCCATGGAGTTTCATGCCCGTTCTACTCCAGAGAGATCTACGTTTTGGAACCGAAAACTAGTTGCCAGCTTTCTGACTAACCGACTGGCTCCTTGACAATTCAAAAGTGCCTGTAAATGGTTTAATTCAAATAATTGTAAATGTAATGCTCGTGCCTATACGGATGAAGAAGAAGAGTCCATTTCAGTTCCGCTACACGCCGTTAGTCAAGAGTCAGTAGCCCCGGCTACTTTAAACAAGTGACCCTTCGGGATTCGCTTCTCATGACCGATTGATCCCTTCGGTAGTAAGCCGGTTTTACGAGGTCCCCTTTACAAACAAACAAATAAACTTTCCATTCTGTAGAATTTCTATTTGCATGATATGTTGTGTTCTTATCAATGTTACTTTCGTAATCTGATTATCTGATTTTAGTTTGTTGTATCTTCCGCAGAGGGATTATTTTTAAGATCGTTGTATTCTGAATTTCTTCATGTTATAAATTTTCAACAACCATTAGTAATTTAGTATACATATAGTATTTTATATATCCATATAATATCCAATAATGACATGAATCCATCCACTTTACATAGACAAACGTTATAAAACAAGGTAGGAGTTTCGATGAGAGCTTCGAAATTAAAAGTAGACCAATTCCAATTAATCTAGAAAAAGAAACGAACAGCTGCACCTCCAACAAATCGAATTCTACCAAAAACTACTAGCATACCCGCAAAACTAACCGATTCGACCAAAACTAATCTAGGCTAGTCAAACAAAAAATGCTGTAGCTACAGCCACAAATATCAAAATGGCTGACATGGCCAGCGACCTTCTCGATCGAGAATCAATTAAAAAGTTCCATCTACCAGGTACAAAAGAGAAATTGGATAGACTCCTCCCCCCACCCACTTCCCAGTCGGTAAAGTAAACATTGTTGAACTATGTGGGATTCTGGAACAAGTGTTCAGGAACACACGCTTTTATAGTTCCAGCGAAAATATATTTGATGTAAAATGTATCCGATATTAGTTTTAATGGCGTGGCAGATTTTGAATAGATTTAGTTGCGAGTAATTTGTGGTTAATTACTTTTTTTAATAATTTGAAATTATCACTATGAATCAAAACCACAGAAACATGATTATTGTCTGGATTCGGAACCAACGGATGGGTCTAATTTCAAGCGTTAAATTTTTTGATAAGTAAATCAAACCTAATTTAGCTTTACATGTCCGGATTGGTGGGAACCCCTTGAAATAGTCAAATCAGGATTACTGAATAAAAACTGTAGGTACAACTCTCGCAGCAATACACACACACACTACACTACACACAACACACACTACACTTTTTATTTTGTATTCTTTCCTCATTCATTTTTTTTCTTTCATGTGTGCCTTTTAGTCTGTGCCAAATAAATGTTTTTTCTTATTTCTTTCTTTCAGTAATATTCTATCATAAAGAAGTAAAATACTAGATTTTTATTCTCATTCCCACACAGTGCAATGTACTAGCAAAGGATTAGATAATCTTGAATAATGAACAACAACAAGATTGCAATCTCGATAGATTTAAATAAAAGAAACGTTATTTAGCAGAAATAAACGTTAATGAAGCTATAAAACTTTCAAAACACATAAAGTAATGTTCAAGTAAGTATTGCAATGAGTTTTAATTTTAAGAGGAAACGTTAGCAACTTTGGAAGTAGTGAACTATACGTTCTAGAAGTAGCTGAATGGTCTATTAAAGCTGAGCTGGGGAACTTTGTTGTAGCTATTACCACTTTAGAGTTGGATGAAACAATCAAAGAAAATGTTTACTTTGTTATAATGTTCTTCGTAATGAAAATCCAGGGAATGGTCTAGTTTACATCCAGATTGGTTGCAACCAGCAGGATATGTGGTTTGGTGGCCACAGAACCAATACTCTGGAGCTGTTGACGCTGATTGCTAAAATGATATGCTAGGAATAGTAAGTTGGTTGGTTATCATTTATCCACATCTCTTCTCAAATCCTCATTAAACCGGTTGTGTATGTATAGTGGTTGCCTGAGATGCCTTTTAAGACAGACTAGATGTTACACCGTGTGTAACTCTAAAAGCTCTTTGTATTAAACAACGCTTGCACATTTTTTAGAGCGTGATTTTTCAGTAGTGGGTTTTAGTTTTTGAAATTACTTTTTTTCACTATTCAAATGCGACTACATTTCTTTTTTGTGCTTTATCTTTTGTAGTGACAGTCATTCACTAAGACTAAGCTTCTAAAAGGTAAAATTCAATAACGAGTTTTTTAACCTCAGAACCTCCCAAACACTTATGCACAGTAACTTTGTTCGACCCAATTAATAATTACTTGCACGCCACGTGATTGGCCATACAATATTCACGGACAAATTAATAGTTAATTTTTATTTCTACAAGCTACAGTAATTGAGTTACTAACTAAACTTTTGAGAATAGTGTTGGATACTTTCTTTTCTTTGATCACTTTTCTTGTTTTAATGGTTTGTTTAGAACTTTTGAAATTAACTGCTTTTTTCTTGGAGGATTTTTTACAGGTGTAGATGAAGATTTAATTGAATTTGTCTTTTCAATGAATATTACACAAATGGGTATCGTAGCAAGCGGCTACATTAGACTAGAATCCAATTCCAATTAACTGGAACTGGAAGTCTTTAACACAATATACCATTGTAGTGATCATCAATTTTAGCACTTCGTATATCTTATTATACTTCTGTAATATTTGCAGGCAATGGTGAAAATTAATCGCCTAAGTCGCAAAGCCATTCTAGCACGTGTTCCCAGCATATTCAATTGAACGAAAGTAAGTAGGTTTCAAAAAAATCATGACATAATCCTTGGTGTATTGTTTTATAAGTACAGTGACATTGATGGAGTGGGTGACCGCGACCAAGTCCTGATTTAACACTGGGGTCTCTAGTGTAGGAACTATTTTTCAGAACGCTGATTATCAGCAATATTACCATGGTCCTAATAACCGGATCCCATTAGAATTTAAGGAGTCAGAATGAAGATCATGGGGTAAAACTGAAGGTGCAGGTTTAGAAATAGGAGATGTAGCCGTTACAATGACCGACAATGAAATAATTATTGATGCACAGAACAATTCCATAGACGAAATCATAGTTGCCTTCCCGTAAAAACAGTTTTCAATCTTTTGGCGGGCACTACACGGCAAATTCCCCAAGTATCCGGTAATAAAAATACCTATCCCAAACGTAAGCGAAAATTCTTCGCAAATGATTCCCCTCAAATATAGCACAGCATGTCATAATCGAATTGATGTGCTTACATCAGTTTAACACGGATTTAATTGATATATCGGTTGCGCACGCGATGCTTAGTGTACTCGTGTACCTACAGTAATGAATTGAGCGGTTCAAGGCTACGTATCAATTGACATGCCCTTATTAAATGAAACAATAAGATTAACTGACCAGAACGAATCACACGGTTATTGTTTTGGGGGCTTTGAAATTTTAGTGTTGTCAATTCAATTAAGGTTTTCGTTTCAATTCAGAATTTCATTAGCTATTCTATCTTTACTTTTATGAGTCTTGCTGGTTTTGCTGATAGTTCTTAAATTACACACCAGATTAATGATTTATTTTTCTAGCTGCCCTTCTCCCATGTTATTTGGGGCGACGCAAATGTTCGTATCTTATATGCGTGACAGTCAACCGAAAAGATTATTTTTAAAATAATTGTCTGTAAGTTATAAATTATCTTACTACTTTATTGTTTTGTTCTACAGAAACACCTTCAATAATAGTTATTATTGGGTCCAGTTAAGTCTTTACTAACGTTGGATTTATTCTCAAATAAACATCTTTCTTTACTCCATTATATAGGACAGTCTCCCAACTCTCCACTACCATGGCGCCTCTACAAGTCTACAGCCGCGTCTGGATACTTTTACTCGCATTCCTAATACAGTGGCGGCGCGGACGCAGTTTTCACTCGCCGCGACTAGCATACCAAGATGGCCGTGATTTACTACCGGTGGCACGCTTCTAGTTATTTGTAAGGGCGGTTATTAATTGGATGCTTTTATTGCTTTTAAATTGGACTGCTTGAAGTCATTTGTATTGTTTAATTTGTTGGGTCTCATGATTTTTTATGATAAGTGTCACTTGGTAGATGTTAGTTTAGGTAAAGTTTTTAGATATTTTAATCCATCCTAAATTATTATTTAAGTAACAGCACACTGAGTTCAATTTTGAGATACGTTTAAAAGATTATTAAATCCATCACACCGGTTCATCCAGTTAGTCGGTTCATAAATAAAGGTAAATGGTAATGGTATAATAATTATTTAAAAACCGACACATTATATACCAGTTGGTTTTTAAATAATTATTATGTTTTCATAGTTTTAAATTGTAAGTAGCTATAAGTTAAACTTAAGACCGCACTATCACATTAGGGACACTTGTAATGATAGCTGTAAGGGAGACTTAAAAAAAATATAACTATGTTTTACCAGATTAGTTTATCGTACAATCTGACAAAGTATCGGATCTAATTGACACGAAATTGAAGGTGTAGCATCCACGCCCACGTCAGACATTAACAAAGGAAAAACAATTGATCATTTACAAAATTACACAGTTCCTTATTGTATCAGAGCTAAACTGCAAAGTAGCAGCAAAGGTAAATTAACGGTAATTGAAGCTATTAAACTAGATGAATCATGTCCACGTGCACTGGATCATAATCCATCAACAAACGCCACTTTACCAACAATAGTCAATCATCGCAATATATTCAGGAGTGTCACCAGCTATTAATCAACACATTACGTATATGGTGATACAGAGGACCCTATGGGCACAACAATAGAGTTTTTATCGCCATTATGGGGATCGGTATGCTTAAAACGTTTGGGAGTTGTGACTGGATTACTGAACAGTATTGTGTTTCTATTTGCGTGTTGTTTCACTTTCGACAAATTAAAGATGGCAGTGTAAAATTTGAGGTTCCGATTTTTTTTTTGTGTATTTTTCTTAATATTCTCAAGGATCGGCTTTCTAATCAAGTTTGATATTTTGTCTTGGCTTACGAAATTTGAATTAGCCAGTTTCGTGTTTCATTATTTTTTATTAATCTTCAAAGATGCTTCTTCCGAGCTTAAGAAAGAACATAAATTTTCAAAACAACTCTCAGTCTACATCAAATAGCCGATGAAGGAGTTCAGATTTAAAAATCTTAAATGTGTCCACAATGTCCACGATTTCTTTTTATCTCAATACCGGGGAACACATCGTTAACGGCTTCCTACGATCCCTATATTTTAGATAAAATCGAGCAAAATCCCAACTATACAGTTTAAGTAGATGTCAGTGACTCTACTGCATACATGATGATGAATCTCTACGTAAAGGTGAAGACATTGATAAACGACGGAACTGGCGATATGACGTTATTCCGCGAAGATTATGACCCTTGACACTTAGAAGGAATAGAATATTCTCTCCTACCACGTCACACATTATTCATTCAGAACATAACGTAATATCATGCTTATGAGATATGTCGGAGCTAGCAGATGTGGGTGAAATGGGAATCTTAAGTAAGCTAGCAAATCTTACTATATACACTTGTATAAAAGCAAGATCTTTAAAACGATTCTCAACCATATGTGATCTCAATCTTTCTACGTCTAAACAAATATGATTCTTGGTTTTATGGAACCTCAAACACCACCTGTCCTCATAAGTTTACGACAAGACAGTTGACACCAGTCGTGTAGTCAAGTATTAGCATTCCTTTGGAAGTTTTTCTTAAACAAGTCAGTAGGTTTCTAGATTCGTAGAAAGCGCAGTATATATGAATTGAATTCTGTCCATGCATATCAAGACAAAATCCAAACGTATTCCCAAAACCAAAAACACTAAACAGTGCATTAAGTTTCAGAAATACTCATCTGCCTAGCTTTATCCTATGTTGGGTACGGCTTCCAGATACAGCTGAATACTCGTACTAGTATTTTACATGGAGCGACTGCCTATCTCACCTACACAACCCAGTTACTGGGTAATATGATACCCCTTGGTTGTCAGACTTACGGGCTTTTGACGATCCGTAACGTTTATCAAAAATCGCAGCCGAGATCAACGGCCTAACGTGCTTTCCGAGGCACGAAGAGTTCGCAGTATGTAAAGATGGTCACCCGTGCGGTTGTTATTACTTAGTCACAAGCCTCGTGAGTTCAGAAATACTTGTACCAATAATCACGACAAGCCTTAAAAGTTGCTCTACAACCTCCACAATAGATAATTCAAAAAGGTTACGTGCTGAGAGGTACTCAACCACGCGGTGCTTCATAAAATTGTAACGTTAACAGCGCTTCCGTTTTCATTATACAAATTCAGCAAGGTTTTCTTCGAACACGCTTTCTACCGCGCTGAAGTGGTAAAAATTTAACATTGACCTTTATGCCTTAGTCATAAAGGTGATTTTCGTAGTGTTACCTCTGATGTGTGCGGTTACTGTGTACAAGCCTATAAAGTCTGATATTGAAGATAAACAAAAAGACATGCCTCCTACTTAAGGTTGTTATTTCTTGGTGAAACTGAACTGTGATTTTGTTATCAAATGTTTATTTTGTTTTGGATTTAGCTTTATTGTCTTGGAAATTATGTTAAAATTAATTTTGGTATTGAAATTTTCTTGGTCCTGTTTAGAAACGTAATTAGTTTATCACATAGAGAGTAGATTTGCTGCCACGAGGGTTTCAGCATCATTTCTAAGGAACCATATCATCGCCTCGAGATAGTCTCGTCAAAAGGTAACTTGTTCTATATTTAGCCAACGCTACACGGCACTACAAACCGGTAAGTGTCAGTTATGACATCATCTCATAAGTAGGATATCGATCACATCTCATTTGTAAAGAAACCGCCTTTACTGGTCTTTCGAACTTTATAACCGACAAATAGAAGGATTCAGTTTTTTTGCGTGTCTGTGTATTAGATAATCATTTGTTCTTTGATTTTATTTACATTTTCTAGGTGTGCGAGCCGTTTACTCTTAGATGGCAACACAAGAAGCACGGGTTATATAGAACAAACGCTAAATGCAAAGCCACAGATATAGTCATGATGTTAGGTAATTTCCAATTCCTACTTACGGAAACGCCCTAAGTGCGCGGGCCATTTTCTCTTGTGTATCAGTAGAAGTTGGGGTTATAGAACATACGCTACTTGGAAAGCCACAGATATAGACAAGATGTTAATTTCCTACGTACGGAAACGTCAATGCAATGAACTGGTTTTTCATATCCATAATATTTTCAATCCCATACACTTCATCAAAGTGACTACCTATTGAGTTTCAGTTGCAGATTCACAAGACACTGAAAACTTTACTCTCATGTAGCCTTTTTCCAACTATCATGGGGTCGGCTTTTAGTCTAACCGGATGCAGTGGAATACCAGTATTTTACATGGAGCGACTGCTTATCTGACCTCCACAACCCAATTACTGGATGATACGATACCCCTTGGTTGTCAGATTTTAGGGCTTCTGACGCCCCGTAACGACGATTTAAGTAGGTATTCAAAGTTTCAAACCTCAAATAATTGCTATTTTGTTTTAATATAAATTTTATTGAACACTCTAATGTAATGATTGCGCCTCTTTATGTGAACCTCAAATACTTAATTCCTATTTGGGGTCCTATATATACTAAAGGCAAAAAATTAAATGCTCACCAAAAATAATTTTTAGACCCTAAGACTAAGTACCAAGTAAAATGTGTTAATTTCAAATAAAATAAACCCACTCTATACCAAGGTGCCTAAAGAACATCGTTTTAATTTCCAAAATAATTATTAACTCATCAGAATAATTGTACGTGTTGTATTATATTCTTTTTGCCTACCAAAATGGATAAATGCTCACCAAATTATTTTTCGCTGAAATTGTAACATTAATACCCAAAATAACAGTTCTAAATAGCTTTAGTGTAATCATATTATCCAACCTGATACCAAAATATATTATTATTTATGTGTGAAAATACCTTGCGGGAGCGTCACTCATTGTCACGCTTCCTGGTCGCTACCACCAGGAAAGAAAGATATGGTGATAAAGTGGTCTAACATTTATATTATAATTTATAAATAATAAGTCCGTTTTCGCACCATTACTCTCAAACAATGAACTGAAGCGTACCAATGGGCTAAATTGCCTAAAAGACTACCCGTCAAACAGCAACAACAGCTGATTCAGCGACATACTACAGGATTCCTTCGTTCTGGTGAGTTGACACTAGCAGTGTTCAGGGCGCGATCGGCCCGCTCCTCGTTCTTTATGTCCAGCTTCGACTCCATATTATATTTGATATTCAAAAAATTTGTACAATCGACTGTTAGCTTTATTTAGCGATAATATAAAATATTTGGTCTGAAATTAACTTTAAAGGCGTTTATAAATCTTTATGGCATAGAATTAGAAAGGAAAATAGATTAATTTCTACAATACTTTACGAAACACAATTTGGTGAGCATTTATCCATTCTGGCAGGTATTTCGAATTTTTGGTAGTAAAAAAGGTACTTTTCTGGTAGGCGTTCAAACACAAGCCAAATCCAAATAGCTAAGAAACTACGACCAACTTGAATGTAGTGCTCGGTCGGCTCGCGCGCGGTTGGTCACAGTTCTAACCCAACCCATTTGGTCGGGGTGGCTCAATTATTAAAGAAAGGGTCAGGGCGCAGAAGCGCAAAAATTATTTAGAGGTTAATTTTTAAAAGTGTCCATTATTAGAAGGTTAATTTATTTTTTACTGGATCATTTAAATATTTCCCCATAAATATGACCAACCTGTTGTCCTACAAATCATTGTTTACTATTGTTACTACTATCGTGGTTAAGAACTGGCCATAAAAATAATGTGGCTTTAACAGTCTGTTGATACTTAGCGGTAATTCTGAGCAGTCGAGTGTTTACCTTAATGGTTTACGAGCATCAAGGGAATCTGATTCAATTGAGTGGCCATTAAAGTGGTGTAATGCATACTTGCCTTTCGTAGAAATGTGGTTTGTTGTGCTGCTTTGAACTCCGGAGCACCTGCAAATAATGGAAAAGATTTGGTTAGTAATGTACTATAGGGAAAAAAAACAATTATTTCAAGATGCTTTGTTTCATCACCGGTATGTATATCAACTTCTTGACCTACAGAAACTCAACATAACTTCTACCCCCTGGAACTTGTCCTTATCTGACTACTAAACAGCTTGGTTTGAAGGTCCTTCGATACTATCAACTCCTTTGGTAATATTTTCCCAGGTTTATAGCCGTAATTTTGATCCGTGATCAAAATCAAATATGTCATATACTTTATGATTTCATTTACAGTGTTGGGAAGCTTGGGTATTACAAAGCTGCATATTATGTAGATTACTTGACACAGTTTGTAAAAGGATACTAGATTGTGTGTGGTCTTTAGATTACATCTTGTATTTGAGCTTCCTCTCACTAGAATTATGAAAGGTAGCTTTAAATTCACATGGGAACTGAATAATAAGGACTTAGTTCAGATTACATGTCCGTGTTAAGCTACTTTTTGGATTGGCAACACTGAGATTGCTGAGTTTGGTGTAATCTCAGTCACAAACCTGTATTGATATTGATACATATTTTATGTCATCCTGGGTAAGCATTAGTTGACTTATTAATTCTTCTCCCTTCCAATAGAACGAGGGCGATTAACACGCACTATTTTATCTTAGATTTAAAAATATATATTTTTCATTACTGAATAAATGATTTTGTTCCATATTTTAAAGGATTTAAATCAAATAGCAGAAGAATATGCAAATAAAATTCGCATATATGCATCATCAGTATTGGTGTATGTCTTCATTATGAATTGAATTGTCCACACACATTGATTGTTCATTGTTTGTCAACAATACGAGCTTGTTTACTATAAGTAATAATAGTATAGTGATTGTACCGCTTTAACAAACATTATATTGTGCACTAAGGTGACCTAACTGACGCAATTCATTGAATCAATTTACGCAGTGCAATGAGTTATCTAGAGATCTTGCACTAGTTCTGACCCCTAGTTCCTTTAAAACACCGATTGGAAGGTTTAATCATTCTAATTCTCCGTCGTGACGACGATGGCACGAAAGTGTATTAAATTTTGTTGATCCAAAACTTCGCCACTTCCCCGGGCATCATTTTGAATTCTCTTTCATCAGTACCTGAAGCTGTGACGAGACAGTGCTTCCTTACCCATACCATTCGATCCACCCGCTGAAAATCTGCAACCTCGTCATGAGTTGCCTTGGCTAACCTGGAAGTTTACTCGACTCCGGACACGGGTTGGTCGAAGCGAGGAAAACCTCTTCAGGTGGTGATTCATAGACGACTCCGGCTTGCGAGTGTAAATGTGCTGTTCCACACACGAAAGCAAACTGGATCGTCTCCTAAGCGTCCTGTTGTCTGTACGTTACAAGAACTGATGGACGCTACTATAGGTGGAAAACTCGTTGCCAAGTTTATGCCAATTTCATGCTAAGAAGAAGTACCAAAACATTTCTATTCCACTTTAGTTAATACCGAATAATCTTCCTCAAGTTGGAAATTGTCCGTCCTTTTACCAAAATATTTTAAAAGTAAGTACTTAATAAACAATCAGCTTTAGATTTATTTCCATAAAACTCATCAACAGGATGGGGCGGTCAAATGCCTTGGCTGCCTTTTTTTGACGTAACCTAATTGTTTATTATAAAGATGAACCCCTCTGGAGGGTTGTAATAAAGCATTTTTGAATTGATGATTAATTGACAGCATTTTTTTGAGTAAAGAACTTATACATGGAAATCTCATAATATCAGGTTTTTGTGTGTTATCAGCTGGGAATATGCGCGGTGCTAGAGTTGGTGTTCAGAAACGACCTCGACGAGGCCCCACTCCTTTAATGCGACTACTGGAAGGCTCGTTCGTTTTTTTAACCGATTTCAAAAAAGGAAGCGTTTCCATGTTCGTCTGAATGTATTTTTTCATCAATTGTGGACCGATTTTGAAAATTATTTTTTGTTTGAAAGGGTTTATTCCTGAGGTGGGAGGATATAAAATGTATTAACTTTACTTGGGTAGTTTTTGAGTTAGCTTCAATATCGCGTATGTCTTCCACTGAGTGTAGGTACTATGTTGATAATGTTATAATAACTTCATGTCGCTGTTATTTCTACTTAGATCTACTTGTTGTCTGCAAATAGAATCGCTAACATGCCATTTTACTTTGATTGACCTAATTTTTTTTTAGTTTATATACTCGTAGGTACTTTAAACTCCTTGTTAATTTATTACATAAAGTATTAAATGCACTTCCTAGCCTGAAGCACAGGTTCAACCTAGTTCAGGCAATTAAGCAAATGTGCTCTATTTTAATTATTAAGATACTTATTGTAAATGTGCCCCTTTTTATAAATAAACGATTTATTATTATTATTATTATTTACATAGCAAGTAGTGGTATTGCAATTACATAGTAATTTGTGTGGGGTGGTCCAGGGATGTTACGGAAGTCGTTTTACCGGATTCGGAACCGGAATCGGAGGTTTTAAATTTTATGGATCGGAATCGGAACCGGAGTCAGAGGCGGAATTAGAAGAAATATGTGTTAAGGGAAGGCCTAGTGAAACAATAGAAATATAATTCAGTCTCTTTAATCAGTCAAATATTAGCGATAACATCCACAAGACAACAACAATAAACTGTGAGTTCGAGCGCAAGCGTGTATAAAATAAACAAACATTACCCTGGTGACAAGTTAAAACTCGTTTGTACGCGCTCTGGTCACGTGCATCGCTACGTTTCGAACTTCGGCATAACTCGGATTCAAAATCGGAATCGGAAGTGTACAATTAATCGGAAACCAAAAAAACCTTTCGGAATCGGAACCGAAGCTCCGTAACATCCCTGGGTGGTACCAAAACTAAAAATGAAAACAACCGACTTCCAATTTCTTTTTTATTAACTTATTTTTCGTCGTGGAATAAAATCTAAGCTTAATCAGGCGTAAAATGAATTTAGCCCGTCACAGACGTAGCTATAATATAAATTAATATACTTTGCTATTGCTTTTTTTTGCGTAGTTTTTGGTGCGTAATAGAAATATAATATATTATAGCTCCGTCTAAGGTCACTCGAAGATTACTATGGAAAATATATCGTAATATGTCTTGCTATAACATATATTATAGCTACGTCTGTAGTAGGCTTTAACAACGTCTAGATTTACTATCTTGTCAGAAATTCTTTTAACTATTGATCAATTTGCATAACAATAAAACGTACAAGAGGATGTTGGCATCCGATTCAATTATAATACCTAATTAGGACTTAATTTTGCATCAAACTTACTATGAATGACAAGAAGGTTTGTACTTTTGATAGATTTCCGATCACATATTAATGTATTTCCTATGACCAGCAATAGCATAAATATTTACATAATTATAGTTTATTAATATTTCCTGTGATATCAATAAAGATATCACATCGGTTATGTTAAATGTTAGCTTATTTCATTTGATATAAACAGGATGTCTCAAACGTAGTGGTCCAAAGGCAAATGGGATAAAGCGGAGGTGGCGACCTACTCGTATCATCAAAAAAATAACAGTTAGGATATTCTTAACAACTCAGAAAATTTCACAAATTTAATAATTTGCTAGAAATTTTACACTTTCACTTCCTATTTTCGACCCTGTAAACAACATTTTCGACGGAGCGAGTTCAATTCTGGCTGGAAGATGCCTTGATAGTGTAGGTACAAAATTATGTTCCTATTTACGTTTAGTGTGGCTCTGCAATGCTTAAATTTTACTTTGCGAGTAGAATTCGTCACTAGAAGCTATTAGTGACAAAACTTCAGTTTTTTGTCCAGACAGACTACTCAAACAGTCTCAAGGAATTTAAAGGACTAGTACTTAATTTATACTAGTCCTTTTAACTCCTGAGTCTAATGATATTAATACCTTTCCAGTGAAGACCCAAATAATATTTCCTCCTTGACTCATCACTGTCATGTCACTGTACCAGTACCTTCCTCTTGTCATGTCTTTGAAATGTATTTACCGAACTGTCATCTTTGATCTTCTTAACACTCGAATATATTAACTGACACCTGTGTTTAGTTCAACTGAATATTAGAATTGAATTTCGACCAGCCTTTATGTAGAATTCAATTTGCTGAAAAGAACCGGTCATTCAGCAAAACATGGACCATCAGTTCTCCACATAATAATATCCTTATCCAAAACTGACACTACCAACTACCTATCATCAACCAGAACCCAAAATAAACGACTATCCAGGTGAATTAAAATCTCTATTACAGTTTACGGCGCGCGTGGTTACCAGTGATCCCGCACTACACAATTTACCATTAGCCAGGGAATTAATTGAGATAAAAGTTATTTACGAGTACAAACAACCTTCCAGTGCGATTTATTATAATAGCATGTTGTAATTATGTAAAATATATGTTATGTGTTTCATTATTTATTGTTTGTTGCATTGCAGTCTGGTCGGTTCTTACTTCGGGTTATGAGACTGTTCACCCTTTAGTCAACCTTATAGGGCCTCAAGTCTGCTATTACAATAGTGTCAGAATGGTCTATCATTGATTTCATAATTGTTGATTTTGAAAAGTTTGGTAATCTGCTAACATATGGCGTCATTATGACTTTCCAATGGTCAGCCACTGACACTCCATTGAAAGAAATGGCATCAATTGGTAATCTCGTAGGTACATAACGAAAAATGAATGAGTGACTTAGGCGGTAATCTGCTAAAATTTTGACAGTTCAGTTTGATCAGTGACCTACCATGAGAACGTCATTGTGCAGTCTTTTCTTTTAATTCGTTACGAGTATCTTGTTTGTGGAATACAATGATCAACCAATGATCGACCATTATGAATTTAGCAGATTACGAACTTTTAGCAAAATGACAATGGGATCGTGTTGGAATGACGAATTTAAAAAATAGCAGACTTGAGCCCCTGGTTGTCATATTTTTCATCATGACTGGGGCTTTATGCGTCATCACTTTCATCATGACTGGGGCTATATAAGTCAGCACTATCATCAAGACTGATCCAATATGAGTCCGCACTTATATAGCTCGTGTCATGATGAAAAGATTTAACTTTATCTTCTTCTCGGGTTAGCGACATGTATAGATAGTGCAATCCACGACGACGCGCTCCGCTCTGCTCCGCTCCGTACTAGAGTACAGCTTACAGTACAGTAATCGCGGAGTGGGGCACGTCGTCGTGGATTGCATTATCTGTACGGGTGGAGAAGAAAAATCTGAAGTCAACTTAAACGACCTTACCATCACTTCTCTTCATTTACTCCAGTGCCAGTCGTGATCCAGTGACGATCCAGTTACTTCAGCGCACCCAGTGTAGTCAACCCAGCTACCAATCTTGCCAACCCACAGGCCTCCGCGTGCCGCCGGGAGAACAAGAAACCTCGCAGTCGCTCCATGTAAAACACTGGTATTCAGTTGCATCCGGTTAGAATGGAAGCCGACCCCAAGAAAGTTGGGAAAAGGTTGGGCAGATGATGATTCTTGTAGCTCAAGAAGTATTTAGGAGACAAAATTTGGTTTTCCCGTCAGACCACCAATGTCTACGTCTGGCATAATGTTATTATTAGTTTGTGTTGTTTGTGAAGCAAGGATCTATCGTGAATATGTGAAGTTTGCTTTTCCTCATTGTCTTGTTGTTTTCGGCGTCGCATATTTATAATAAATATGATCATGATCATAATTACGATGCCTAAGCTATTTCAGCAGAGGTAGACTTGAGCTAAAATTCTTAATATAGTCTTCAGGTTTATAGGTCTTTAGGTTTTTAGTCTCGGTTCTTGTAAGTTAAAATATCATATGAGACTAACTTTCGCCTGCGGCTTCACCCGCGTGGAGGTAGGAAATAATCCCACGGGAACGTACAACCGGGATAAAAAAGTATCCTGTTTTAATCCAGGTTATAAACTATCTGTGTGCCTTTGATCCAAATTCGTTCAGCCGTTTTTACGTGATTGATTAACAAACAACTAAACGTACAAACTTTTACATTTATAATATTAGTATGGATTTTTCAGATGGGGCAGTAAGGATAGGTACTTTAACCGTTGTAGCTACAGGAAAACGGTCTTGGGAGACTGTTCTTAACTTTTTGAGACATTTTGATGTGCATCACAGATTTAAAAAAAAATGTAGTCAGCAAGAAAATGGGCAGATTACACAAAAACTTCTTTTGGTGCCAATCGATCCTGTTTCTTAGAAGGATCAAATTACTCTATCGGACTAACTGAGGTTTGACGAGTAGGTACTAGAAAAGTCAGAAATCGCAAAAACCGTCATATAATACTTATATATATAATATAATGTAGATGTAACTTGCCAGCCTATGTTAAGTTGGTTGTAATAAAAGCAACCTTATAAATACTTGGATGAATAATATAATTGCGGTAAAGAAACATCTCGTGTAGATACCTAGTTATGTGGTGGCCATTCAAAACGATTTAATTTAATTAAACATTAAAAATAAAATAGGTCTGTGTGTTATTTCGTGTCTCTGTTCCGTTGGCTATGTTACTTATTCAGCGATTTTCATGATGAAACCAGTGGGGATCTACACTCAGGGGCACATTTAACCGTCCACTCATTCGAAATTCCATATCGTTTGTTTATGTTAACTTGGGCTTTGACTACTAGGCGTAACTTTATAAGTGGGTATATCTGACATAAAGAAAACACATATACTCGCGTTTTTTTTTACTTTTGTGGTTTTTATTCAACAATAATCAGTTCAGTAGAAATTTGACAGTCTCGCCTCTCGTTTTGTGTGAAGGATAAATTTGTTTTACAACGTTGTCTTACCATTGTTTCGAACAAAACCGAGGTATTGAAGTACTGTGACCTTATTTACACTAAAATAATGCCACTAGACGTAGCTGGAGCAGCTAGGGCTGTGGCACTTGCAGACGCTGGGTTCAGCCAGCGTCGGATTGGACGAATGCTTGGATACCCACGAAGCACTATCCAAGATGCTATCCGGCGTTTCAGAGAGACCGGTTCCTACACAAGGAGACCAGGACAAGGTCGTAGACGGTGTACGTCAGAGAGAGATGACCGTTACATCGTCTCGAACGTTCTTCGAAATCGGTTCACAACGGCTTCTGAGGCTCGTAACCGCTTATTTGAGGTACGAAATGTAAGTGTGAGCCTAAGAACAATAAGAAGAAGGTTAGCAGAGAGGGATCTGGGATCATTTCGACCGGCTCGAGTACCACAGCTAACGACAACTCACAGAAGAGCGAGACTTGTTTTTGCTCGAGAACATTTAAATTGGACGTCAGAGCAATGGAAAGCAGTTCTCTTCTCTGATGAATCAAGAATCGCTTTACGAGGTCCTGATGGACGTCAGCGGGTGTATAGACGCCGTGGTGAAAGGTTTGCTGAATGTGCTGTGGTTGAAACAGTGGGCTACGAAGGAGGCTCGATTATGGTGTGGGGTGGCATTTGTTACGAGGCCCGTACAGAGTTGGTGGTCTTCGATAGAGGCAGCGTAAATGCTCATAGGTACGTGACAGAAGTCCTAGAACCACATGTGATGCCATTTGCTCCATTCATTGGCGATAATTTTGTTTTAATGCACGACAACGCTCGTGCACACACCGCGAGAATTGTCACAGAGTACTTGGACGCCATCAATATTCAGAGATTACCATGGCCAGCTCGGAGTCCTGACCTGAACCCGATAGAGCATGTATGGGACAACCTAAAAAGACGAATTCGGAGTCGAACACCAGCTCCTAGGACCATCAGTGAGCTGAAAACTGCAGCTGTTGAGGAGTGGAGGAACATTCCACAAAGCGACATCCAAGACATAATGGACGGGCTTACAAATCGATTACAAGAGGTGATTAGGGCCAGAGGAGGAAATACACATTATTAGTGCGATAATTAAGAGCATACTTTTTTTAAATTAAAATTTTGCTAAATGTCGTTTTTGGTCAGAAGACTGCATATTCGCATTTTGAAATTTTTTGTCTTGATTAAACCATTTCACAACTTACACATGTTTTATTTGTGTTCTCAAAGATTCACCCAAAGTAATTTTATAACAAAATTAGTTAAATCCGATACAATTTTGAAATAATCGACAAAATGTAGGTGGCCGGTTAAATGTGCCCCTGAGTGTATAATAGAAACAAACATTTGTATGTTAAAATCATTTATTATCATGTTTTCTTTATTGTTTTGAGACTCTACCACCGATTCGTAAACCTACCCACGACTGAGAAGAACTCGGCAAGAAACTCAGCGGGGTCCTAACTTCAATTATTTTTATTTAATTGAGAGAACCTAAATTACATAATTTTTAATACTTTAAGATGATACATAAATACATAAAACTCAAATTAACTCCGCTTAGTTGGAGGTAATGTAGGTGGGGCCAATATGGTGAATATTGGAGCCACGAACGAAAGTAACAATTTTGAAAACATTAATTATCAAAGTAAATATTACCTTCAATTTGGTAAAGAGGAAAGCAAAGAGCTTACCATAGCGTAACAAAATCAAGCACCATGACAACCTTTTTGCTTTGCTAACTCGAGCATCAAATACATTTGCTTGAACAGTTAGTACAAAAAGTTAAACATAGGCACAGTAATGAGTTACCAGCAGTTTTAATGATAAACAGTTTAACAAAGAGACAAAAACGAATCGTATAATGGACCTTGGAAATCACAAAATTAATCGATAATTTTATTCAAATGAGTCTGATAATAAAAAGTTGCAATTCGGTTTTATCTACTCTAGAGGCATATGTAAAGAGGGCGTGGGTCGCCGCGCTAACCGCCCGAGGTCAGTCAACTTTAAGGAACATCAACAAAGGACAGGCCTTGGAACCTTTCGTTTTACTAATATACCGATATTTGACATATGCATTGATTTAAAAGTAACTTTTGATTAGCAATAGACTCAATTGACACAATACATTAGAGACGAAAAACAAATCCTTAGAGCATATTCCGAAGTATTTAACCACCGTAATCTTACCTAATAGTCTTGGTTATCGATAAAATAACGATAACCTGAACATGTAGGTAAAGACTAAGAATGGTAAGGTCGGTGGGTTAGGGGCGGAGTTTTAGGGAGTTGGAGTTGGTATACCCTTAGGGGCACTAAGAGCAGCAAAGAAAACAAAAAAAAAAAAACCTGGTAGAAAACGAAAATTGGGATAGTCATAGAAAGTTTATAAAATATAATGTAATATCACGCTTGTAAACCCCATCGGGTAAGTCAGAGGTGTACTTATAGTACACCCACATGGCGCCAGTTATGTTTAAGTCCCATGTAATAGGGGCGAGCGTATTGACATAAACCAGGCACAAAATATGTTTAATTTTAAAGACGGATTCTTGAGTCACTACAGTAGGCAGAAATCATATCGATGTTGTTTACATAATGGAAGTAATGAATTATCGCATTGAGATAATATTACTGTACTTGAGCCTATATGTTTTTCTCATTTTGGTCGGTGACAAAGATACGTACGTACCTTGCTCACGAACAGTACATTATAGTTCATGTTTATAGGGCTGTAAAACAAAAAAGTTAATTTGTATTATAATAATAATAAGGTACATCCCATTTTCCCATGCCAATTTCGGCTACGGGGACTGTTTTTGTTTCTGACAATATAATAGGTTACGAGCATAGGCTTTGACGCATCAAAGCAGTTCCTGTAGCTGCAACGGTTAAGGTAGACGCCCTTATTGTCCCACCTCGAATTGCTACCCCGTATTTAGGCCTATATATCCTGAGTATGAGTTAAACGAAAGGCATGCAATTGAAATATATTGAGCATATCAAAATAATACTAGACTGTGTTGTGACAATTCAAAAATTGCACTTTTGCAAAAACTCTGAATAAAACAATTAAACGACAATTTTAACTAGCAAAAAATTTAAAAAAACAGGCAACATTACAAATTGAAAGTTGAGATAAAATGTACGAAAAAAGGAGTTTGGGAAGACGAAAATGATTTTAATAACAGCAAACCTTCAAAAAAAGACGTTTCTATAAATAAAAGCTACGATGTCGAAGAGATAAAACTATCACTACAAAATTTTATTGTCATGGAAGCAAATATCACTACCTAAACAAACGTGGAGGAATTAGAAAGATGGAAAATGGCAAAATGCATCACAATGCAGGTGACGTAAATTAAAAGTAGCAGAATACTTTGAAAACAGGCGACATTACAAGGTTAATATTAAGATAAGGTGTATGAAAAATGGAGTTTGGGCTAAGACGGAAATGAATTTAAAAACAGCAACACTTTAAAAAAAGAAATTTCTTCAAAAATATAGCTAAGCTACGATGACGACGAGACAAGACTATCACTACATAACTTTAAAGTCATGAAAGAAAATATCACTAGCTAAAAGAACGTGAAGGAACATAATAAAAAAAATGGAAAATGCATAAATGCATGAAATGAAAATATTCTTACAATGAGCCTTTATTGTAACCAAAAATATGCATAATTTCGATGAAAATTAGCACTATCGAGCACTTCGTTGTCACGTTTGACAACGTCACAACGAAGACACGTATTTAAATCATAACTGATCAAATAGTAATAGCTGATAGCGAATCTATCTTGCTAAGCTTTCACTATGAGACCTGATAGGACCAATACACAAAGAAACCTACATCTAGCTAGCCTAACAATGTTCATTTTGAGCGAAGATGCAGACTGCCTCTTCAGAATGACTGTGTGTCATGTTGAATCTTCCACAATGATGTGATGACGAAACTTTGGAGAACAGTGCCATAATATCATGTTGGCAGACCACCATGAGCTGAGTAGTATCGACGCAATGTCTTCTTGAGGAGACATATATAATAAAACGCAATCCAAAGGAAGAGGTTAACGTTGCATTGCAATCCATGATCATAGTATACCGAAGCTGGAGTTTCAGTACACAGTACACACACATAGAACATGGATTGTAACTACCGTTGATTATCTACTGTCCAGGCACCCAATGTGAACACAAATACGAATAGGAAGAAACATCATCTACTAAGCGTTTCTTCTGGTGATTCCTGATCACTATAGTCGATAGCAAAATTATAATCTTCCTTAAACTGATACAACTGTATCAGGCAGTAATATCGCACAAGAAGATCCTAATATACTTTCTCATTATTAGCATCATTCAGTGCGATATTTTCCCAGAGAGACAAGACACGAAGATGAAGTTTAAGAGGAGGTAGTTTATGATAGATGTTGATATAACAATGTAATAGGAATATAAAGCAACCAAATTGCAATGTTGTAGCAATACCCGTCATAAGCATAAGTTAACCTAGAAACTGACATGCCCGAATAAGCTCTTTATGAATCTGATGAGACGAGTAATGGGCAAGATTTTTAGCTCCCTGAGTTGCTAAGTAAGACTAGTGCAAAACGTATGCTGTTCGAAGAAACGATTGATCGAAAATAATTAGAGTTGGAATCAGGATTCAATCAGATGGTCACAACCAGTTGGCTCGAGAATATCAGAATATAAAATTGCATACACAATAAAATAAGACCGCTGTGACGTTGCCAAGAGCAAGGTAGGAAAATAACACGCATTTGTTTGTCACAATGTTCAGAAAACATGCAGTGTAGAGCGGAATTTAAAGAATATTTGGATGATGTAATTAATCAGAAAAAGCATTCCAAAAAGAGAATAACATGTTTTTTTTTTATAAAAAGATCATTTACACATGCATCGAATAACTCTAACTCGAAACTATGTAACTGAAACTAAAGCCATAGAATAGCAAAAAGCTATCGCTAAATTGAAGAAAAGAAAACCAACGTTCACACTCAAAACTCAGGATTAGCTTGTGACACTAGGTTGTATTTAATTTATAATTTTCGTTTACTTACATTTATTACTGAACAGAATCAAGAAATCTCAAACGGAACATGCGACTAAAAACGATAATGTAAAATAAAGTCCAGAACATTTAATTATGGCACGCGCGAGTCTGTCGGCCCTAATGTCCGTTTGTTATGGTGCCGATTCACTAGACTGGAAAATCTATAGGAAGTGAATACCTATCGTATCGATTTTTAATTTAAACGCTGACAGAGCCGTTTCGTCAGGATTTCTTTTTTTACTGAACAGTGTTTTTTATTTAATAAAACTTTTGGTAGTTGACTTGGCTATTTGCAAATTGTGAAATGAATATTAAAGTGACTCAGAACCATTTTGACATGGCTGAGAAGCTTTCGAATGATTACGTACAAAAGTTTGTTATAAATGTTGTTGTTGACATCTAGCAAACATGAAATAAGTATCGTATTTTTATCTCACGAAGTGACGCGCGCTTTACTTGTGGTTACCAAGTGTACAAACACGCTGTGAATGTGTGTGTAAGCGCAGGAGCTCTCGGTACCGTCCGAGACAACGGCGAAGTCGGAAGTTTGTATGTGTCATATGCTGACGCTACTCGTAAGATAAAAATACGGTACTATATACATGCACACATACAGCACGTTCAAACCCAAGGCACGCACCTCTGACTTTTCGAATTCATGTGCGTATTGTATAATTATCACTTGCTTCAAAAACGGTGAAGGAAAACATCGTGAGAAAACCGGCATGCCTGAGAGATATTTCTCGACGGCATGTGAAGCCAAGTCAGAGGCCCATGGGCGGCTTTAAAACTCTGACACCAGGTTAGTCACTAGCCAGACGAAAAGAAGAAGAAGCACGTTCAAAAAACATGTCTTTACTTTCCTTGGTGAATTTTCGAGTAGGTAAAGGATCTAATAGAAGAAGCAATTAATTTAACGGCGAGAAAATTAAAATCAAAATACATCTTTTTCCAGAATTTATAAATTAATAGGAAAATGAGAATTTAAGGGAGACCGCAGATAATCATGAAACAACAAAATTTAATTTTAAAAAAAATAAACGTAATGGCACGTCCCACGCTTTGATTTGTACCTACACTATTAAACGGTTTTATTTAATTCTACTGAAAATTAAGAGATTTTTTTTTGTAATTCTGCCCAAATTATTGTAAAGCTACAATGAAAATGAAAGGCACGGTATTCGTTTGATTCCAACTGCTTCGTGTACAAAATAAGTTATTACTGTACCAGTAAGAAAATTGTGTTTCTTAAATGACTTAAGTAGTTCACTTATATTAAGATTTCTAACATGTTTTTTATCTGATTTCCCCACATTGATCTTTTTTATTCTGCCTCACAAATTCGCCATACGTGTTTTAATATTTTAAATCACAAATAACCAACTAACAAAGACTGTTTACAACTGCGCAATATATTTATCATCTTAGGATCACGGTGTAGCATAAAATGTCCAGTACAATGGTGAACTCACACGTGCGATCTCTGCGAATAGGCAGATGCGCGAGCGCACCTGGCGTGGCGAAGACGGCGCATGCGACTCCAGTAATAGTATAGATTATATTTCACATTCAAATCCTCGTTTCCAATTTGATGTTATTTCCATTTAAACAAATATCAACTTTATACCTTACTAAATTAAGTCGATTTCAGATAGACATGTCACTCATGTTTTTTTTTTAAGTTGTCTTTGAATTGAACTTTATGTGGGGGGTATTAAAGTTATTATTCCAAAAATACATAGTTGTTTAGATGTTTGGAAACTAAATTACGAAGGTAGGATAGGTAATAGTTTAGCGAGCGCATTGACCGATTTTACTGAAATGGAGGATAAACATTTTTTTAGTTTTGTTTACTTGAAAGATTGCGTTACGTTGATAAAAAATAAATATTTACAAGCTGGCAATTAACCTGTATTTTAAGATTTCGTAATCAATACGGATATCGAAGTTTTATTTACAGAAGGGTCATGTTTTAACAGTTGTTTAAAGGGATCGGGAATACATTATGGCTAATTTGGAAACAGCTGAGTCCATACTAAGAACTCAACTATGATAAATTTAAACACTGTTTGCCAACAATGTTAGCACTTAGGACACGATTTTGAAAATGGAAGAAAATCCTTTTGAGCATCTAATGAAGTACCTACCACTGAGGCAAATGCGTCTCCTAAATTCATCCAGGAAAAAAATCGTTTGAATTAAAAGTGGGAAATATTGTATCAAACATGTTATTGTAATCAATGCATATATGATAAAGAAGATCAAAATTATAGAGGAGACGACAATACGACTATAAATGAAAACACTGGCAATACTAATGCATAGGATTATTTTGAAACTATCAAATAAATCCTAACATCGAAAATTTAAAACGTTATTTTTAGGGTTTCGTACCTCAAATCGAAAAAAACGGAACCCTTATAGGATCACTAATCAATTTATGTGCCAAACACGGACGTGTAACGAAAATAAATAAATTTTGAATATAGAGGTCACTTTTTGCGGAAAAATTGAAAAAGAAAGTGTTTTGCAAATTGTACTACGGTTTCTCCAATTAAAGGGCTTGTTGTGAGAATCTCAAATATTTCTTTTGTTATACTTTTAAAATAAAAACTTTTAAAGATATTTAAGAAATTATATGAAAATTTACCAATCCCCCTCCCCCCTTTATCTCCCAAACTATTGAGCTAAAAAAATTTAAAATAGTGCTATTCTTATAGATTACAGGAAAACCTATAAGAAGTCTTCAAATAACATGGTAAATCTCCCAATATTTTGCGTACAAACTTACAATTGCAGTTGCAATGTATGGGTTTTCAACTACAATGTTAAGTTTGTCCTTGGGATAAATTCATCTCCACTACACGCGCTTGGCCGGTTTTTCAAACAAACTAAATAGTAGTGATGGGCCGACTATGGGTTTTGCCAATTTTTGACTAGCTAAAGTGAGTGATAAACTATTGGATATTTGGTTGAATTTTTGTATGCAAACTGGGAACATCATTAGATATACGAATTTAATTTATTTTCGATATATTTAAACATACAAAGGCAATTTTAAAACATGAAACGTATAATTTTGCTTAGCATACACTTAATCAGTACAAACACAAGATTAAAATTCAACAGTGAAATAATTAGAACACGTTATCATTTTATCACACTATGATTCAATTTACAATTATAATTCATAACTTAACATAAGCAGGTGAATTGCACCATTTTAAAACATTAAACATTGAAGGTCAATTTGACTATTTTTGTTTTAAAATGTTCGTAATGGTCCGAATCAGGTTTAAAGAAAAATTGAAAAATTTTCCCGGAACTTCTTCAAATTCGGGAAAAACTAAAAGTTCTATTTTGTATGAATAAATTTGGACCGACCAAGGTCTGTCGGTCGTTGATAAAGTTGTGTGTAAAAAATTCAACTTTAATTTTTTTGTCAACCGGAACATTTTTTTTTTTTTTGTAATAGTGTTCGACATGTGCCGACTGAAGTGAGTAAGAAAACGGACAGGAAAACAATACCAGTATGAAAGCAAACAGTTATTAATTAATGAAATATTTTTTCTTTTTGCTTGGAGCTAAGTTAATGTAAGACATTTGCAAATTGTTTGCGGTGCTAAATGAGGTTTACAAACAACTAAGAAGCGAGCTTTTAGTCCTCGAATGCGCTTGTTGCCATTTTGTTGACTATTAAATTTAGTTTATGAGAAAAAGTTTTATAATATTAATTAAAATACCAGCTTATCTAGTTATTTAAAGACCTACAGTTCCCCTAATTTCTCATGGCGATTTTTATCTGCGGTAGGATTTGAAAATATCGCGATTTTCAGTTCCTTTTTTTGGTACAGATCCCTAAACATGTAAGTGCTGTGTTAGTAGATATGTGACATGAGCACGTGAATCATTGGAAAAAGATATATTAATCACAGGACGGTATGTAGCAAATGATAATATTTGATCAGACCTATTGTAAGAACGCACCTGGCGTAAAGTGTTGTCTTGTACTACAGAATTATAAATTTTATCGTCATAATTAGCTGGGAAATTGTTAGAACAGAAGGTGTTTTATAAATATTAAATAGAAGTTGAAATTTTATTATTTTTCTAATGAGCAAGCATTCCAATTAATTGGTGTTAAAGACTAAATTGTATAGGTATTTCATGAAATACCTTTTCCTATTATATAAATGGGGTATTCCCCGAAGCGCACCAACTTTGAAACGCACCAAATGAATCGCGCCAAAAGTATTCCTCGAGTGACAGTTCCTTCCGGGTGACATACATTAACAGAAAAAAATGCTATTTGTGCTGGCTAAACGTAATATGTTGACATAGCTGATCTCACTAAGTTGTGCACCAACGATTAAACACAAACATGAATATAAAGTATTCGTTATTATTCACTATATCGATAGAAGTCTTAAAACTGTCCTATATCTTACCTATAACTATCAGGAAAACAGAAATTAACTGGAAGAAGTTGCGTACACGCTTTAAAATGTTACCACCAAAGTTTACATAAATTTGATGGTAAAATTTTCTGTTTTTTCTGTCACCCTGGTACTTTTCAACAAACAACAAATGATTCAATTTCAAAACCTGTATTTTTACCCTTATTGAGCTAAGTAGTAAGTCGCAAGCTAACAACCTAGCAAGCAACCTAGTTCCAGTTGTTTCTGCTTTCCTGGTAGTTTTAATAAATAAACAAATTAGGACGGTTGAATTTTAAAACGTCTACTATCTATGATATTATTTAAAAACAAAAACTTTATTTTTATAAAAAAACAAGCAATTATTTTAGCCATTTATTGAAATAGTCTTCTAAAGTGCGAGAAGTTTTTAAGTTTTTTTACCCTCTTTTTTAGGGTTGGTCCCAAAACTGCACGGACAGTTATTAATAAAAAATAAAACAAAGTGTATGAATGAGTTTGTGTACTTTGCGTAACTCACAACATAGCACAGAAGCAGGGCAGTCAGCCGCAACACTGTCAGTGCTCTGTGCTTTAGTTTGCGCGCTGCACAGGACCTGTGCAAGCTCGATAAATCAGCATTAACAAAACAATAAAATGCAAAAGGTCTGCTCAAATCGTTGCTAGATAAATATATATTTAAAATCGTTGATAAATAAATATATATTTATAGCATACTACACATAACCCAAGGCTGTCGCCTTGGGTTATGTGTAGTATGCTGCACAATTAATCACGAACGATTGATACAGAACCTTGTTTTTCTTTTTCTTTTCTTTCTGACTAAAACCCACCCGTGTGAGCTGTCTGTATGTTGTCAGGGCCACCGTATCTCTTTCGGACTTTCTCGCGACCCCGGCAGGCATCGGCCCTAGCGGACCCCGTCAGATATGCTGACCTCTCTTTCAGGCACGCGTGGAACACAACGCGCCGTCGACGGCGAGCTACCCATTGCTCTCGATCCGCAGGCCCGCACCAACGGCACCTACGGTGGCCGGGAATCGGCCTCGGATTCCCGACACCCAGGGCGTCTCTTGCGGCGGCTAGGGGCGTGAGGGCGCGAAATTTGTCTCTCCCTCACGCATTCTGTTACTCTCCACACACCACTATTGCGGCGACAAGTCATCTCTTTGAGGAGTGGCTAGAGAGGCACCACGGCGTCCTCACGTTCCGCCTGACGAAGGTCCTACCGGACACGGTAGTTTGCGGGAGGTTCCTGTTTCGGATAAGGCGGGAGGAAACGCCCGGGTGTCATCACTGCGTGGATCGCCCAGAGGACACGGTGGAGCATACGGTGGAGGTTTGCCCGGCTTGGGCAGAGCACCGCCGTCTCCTCGTAGAGGCGATCAGTGGCGGGGATCTCTCGCGTCCGGCCCTGGTCCAGGCCATGGTACGGAGCGAGAGGGCATGGGAGGCCGTCAACTCCTTCTGCGAAGCAGTAATGCTCGCGAAGGAGAAGGCGGAACGCGTGAGGGAGAGGCAAAATTCGCGCCCTCACGCCCCTAGCCGCCGCAGGAGACGCCCTGGGCGTCGGAAATCGCAGGCCGATTTCCGGCCACCGTAAGCGCGGGCTTGCGGACGGTGAGCAATGGGTAGCTCGCTGTCCGACAAGGACCATGCCCGGGTCGACGGCGCGTTGTGTTCCACGCGCGCCTCAAAAAGATGTCAGCAATTAGAGGGGTCCGATAGGATCGTTGCCTGCAAAGGTTGCGGGAAAATCGGAAAGGGATACCGTGGCCCCTGGCAATGTACAGGCAACTGAAGGAACACATGGGTCTTAGTCAGTAAGAGTCTGACACGCCCTCGCGCTCCGCCCAGAGCGGGAGAAGTCATATGATGATTTCCCACCCAAAAAAAAAGGGGTAGCTATTACAGAAAAGCTGAGATTAAACTATAGGCACCTTTTAAAATGGAAGAAATTGGATCGAAGCACAAAGATAATTAGTTCTCGTTTCCGAAATGTCTGTCAACGTAAGAAAATATCACGAATATAGTTGATTTAGTCAATTCTAATAATTGAGTACTTAGCTTATAAAATCAAGTAACGGAGTAGGTACCGATTAAAAACAAAGCCGCTTATAAATAAAAAATAAATACATTTAATTAATTTAGACTATTTTTGTCCATATTTTAATTATTATTTATTTATTTAATACTTTAAACACACAAATGTACAGAGGCGGACTTAATGCCATAGGCATTTTCTACCAGTCAACCTTTTTTTGTCAAAGCCTCACTGAAGAGAATATTTAAAACAAAAATTGAACTAAGTCTGTTTTTTAAATTTAATAAATGAAGGAATAGTAGTTTACCTTTAGGTATGTGAAAAAGTGTCATATATACAAAAAAAAAATGTTATGTAAAAAAAGGAGCTACGTCTGCCAACAAACTGCTTTGTAGTTTGGCAGAGGTAATAATGTCTTGTAAAAAATATTTCTGTGAATAAACACTTTTTTTTTTTTTTTTTGGGTGATTGCGACACAAACTGTGGTAGGTGCAGTAACGAAAATTGTGGAATAAATATTAATTTAAATATAAGGATATACATATTCGTAGATATTAAAAACTATGAATATAATACATACTTATACCTAATTATAGCACAAATAAATACACATAAACACATATATTTTGTTAGTACCAATAACATTACCTTAAAACTATATTAGTCATGACGAAATCAATCAATGCATTTATTAATAAATGAATATGACGGGGGTCATCCGTCTTTTATACAAGATTACAGGTAAGTAAGTAAGTAGCAGGTACTTATTATTTAGGAGAACAGTTCTTTGCTTAATTCTAGTGTGAAAAAGGTGTGGTGAATTGAATTATGTACACTACGAGTGCTTCAATTGAAATCCTATAATATTTTAAGAATGACCAAAGCACTAAGCTTCAATTTAATACTAGATGAGACAGAGAAGTACGCCTCCACCCACAGTGGGGACCGCAAGCAAACTAACCTACCATACCTCAGGCTTTTAAGGCACTAGCAACCAATGCACAACTCGGTGATAATTAGGAAATCCTAGGTGACCTAGATTAAATAAATAAATAAATAAATAATCATTTATTCGCAGACGTTAAAGTCCATAGAATTAGTGAAATATTAACATCAAAACATAAGCACATAATTAATTAATTTAATTACAAAGGCATCATAACAAAAATAACATAATCGGAAACATCACAACATAATAATGTCATAAAAAAAATAACACAATACACACACTTAAGAATCACAAATAGGCATAATAATAATAATAACATAATAGAAAATATAATAAAATGCACGTACAGCTATCTAGTCGAGCCGAACTGTGTGTGCAGTCTCACCCATCGACCAAGCATCGGGCAGTCCCACCGGTCACTCAATGCTCTCAACATGCCATGGGAGCTGATATCTGTTCTATGCCGGAGAGAAGCGCATCGTTTTCGAATAATGGCATAAAAATCATCCACTCTCGCATCGGCAAACATACCCGAAGCGCTACAATACCGCGGCAGCCCCACAAGCATCCTGAAAGCATTGTTATACTGTACACGCAGAGCGCTGTATGCCTTCTGCGTATACTTGACCCAAAGGCTGCAGGTGTAAAAAGTCTGACAGTAGGCTCGAAAAACCGTCATTTTAACGTCGTAAGAACACCGTGCAAACCTACGGGCTATTACTTCGAACAGACAGCGCCCTACGCTCTCTCTCTATATCTCTATATCAAAATCTACCTCTATCTAGATTAAGCCTGGGCAATGCGCACTACCTCACTGCGCGAAGCACAGACGTTTCCAGGCTTTTCGAGACCATCTTTGTTTTAGAGATTACGTAATCTAGAACAAAGATGGCGACGATGACTTGAAAAACGGAATAATTGAACATTTTTTGGTGAGATCACTGTCCACTGGCAGCCTGGTTATTAGGTAAAGGAAAGTCTTATACAATAATAAAAAGTATCATATCATTACACATTTTACATCTTTGTTAAAGAAAGCTACAAATTCTGCACAATTCCAATGAAAAAATTCTAAATTGCATAAGTGCTAAAGCGACAATTCCAATACGATTAACAACGGTATGGGCACCGCGCAAAACTGTGCAAAAGAACTTTTTCAGTGCTCATATTACTGGGCAACTCATTACTGTATTTTACTGTGATCAGATTTACAATGTAGATATATAAATATACTAACAATACTCTGAAAAACAAAATAACTATTGTTTAAGTTACACATACGCATAAAACAGCTGAGCCTACTGCTCCAATCAGCAGTGGAGCTCAACCTTTGTCAACTAGATTAAAGTGAAAATTTTTTTTTCACCTCAGCACCTCAAACAAGCAGGTTTTGCTGTCAAAAAACAGTGAGCAAAATTCGATTTTGCTGCGAGCGTGAGACAAAGTAACTTTTTAATTATTTTTTTTAAATGCCGTGAACAGTGTTGGGTCTACTCACAAAATTCTAAAGATTTGAACTTCAATTAGTTTTGTCACTTTCACTTCGATACGAAAAAAGCGAGAGATAAAAAAAGCCAAAAATTAAACAAACAATAAAACGTTCGGATTCACATAAAACCTTAAAATTGCAAATCATCTGTTAAGGTTTTATTCAAATTCTGTTTTTTTTTTTTTGGATCGAAGTTCTTTAGGCGGCTTGCGGTAAGAGTGCACTGGCAGAAATCGTCACGGGAAAGGCGCTTGCGATTGTCTTCTTCTAATTCAAAGAGAAAGAAAGACGGAGTGAGATAGTAAGTGTGAATTTGGTCAAAATGCTAATCCAAGATGGCGGATGCGAAAATTTTCTCATTTTTCCTACTGGGTGTCGTTTTCATAGTTTTCAAGGGTGCTAAAGCCGATCGTGAGGTGAAAATGTAAATCTAAGATGGCGGCTGCGAAAATTTTCAAATTTTTCTTCATGGGTATCGTTTCTATGGTTTTCAAGGTTGCTAAAGCCAATAGTCAAGTCAAAATGTAAATCCAAGATGGCGGCTGCGAAAATTTTCAAATTTTTCTTCATGGGTATCGTTTCTATGGTTTTCAGGGTTGCTTAAGCCGATAGTGAAGTCAAAATAAAAATCCAAGATGGCGGCTGCGAAATTTTTCACATTTTCGTCATGGGTGTCGTTTTCATAGTTTTCGAGGGTACTAAAGTCGATAGTGAGGTCAAAATATAAATCCAAGATGGTGGCTGCGAAAATATTCAAGTTTTTATCATGGGTATCGTTTTCATAAATTTAAGAGTGAGAGAGACTTAAGTCGATAGTGTGGTCAAAATGTAAATCCAAGATGGTGGCTGCAAAATACGAGGTGATGAAGATTATATAAAAAAAAACCTTGTCCGATCCGAAAAGGGCATATGGTACTGCAGTAACATTACAAAAGAGTAATTTTATAATTATTATTTATAGTAAAAAAGTTATTGGTATTAAAAATTCACATTTTTAGTTCCAAAATCCATAAAAAAATTGCAAAACTCATACTACGACGGCCGCCCGCACCAAACGTAAAATTCACCATTGAAAAAAAAGGTGGGGATTCCTTTTTCCTCAAAATTTCCACATAAATATGCTCACAGTATGATACCTAACAACACCCTCACGAATCGGACAGGTATTTTTTTACATGTTGTATGTTCTCGCTGCTGAGGTGAAAAGTTGTAGGTATGTGTTACACGAGAGCAAAGTTATTTGCATCTCGTGTCTTTGAATCCCTCGCAGCGCTCAGGATTCTAACCTAGAATCACTCGCTACGCTCGTGATTCAATTATAGAATCCTTCGCTTACTCGGGATTCAAAATCAACACTCGCAGCAAAAAACAACTTTGCTCTCTTGTTGCACAAATAACTATTTATAGACACAATGAAACATTATTTCCAAATGAAAGGCAAACGTGGACTTCGAGAACTAAATTTAAAGTCCTACACTGAATTTCAAGATGGCGTATGTTACGTAACACAAAGGAATACCAAAAAAAAAACCACACCAAACCGCGCTAAAACTTTCAGAAAGCCGCACAAATCACTGCACATTTTCACGAAAATACTGTTAGAATATCACTTTGGACTATTAAGTGATCTTTTATGTAAATTAATTTATGAATATTTACTGAACAGTGCACACGTCAGGTGGGTTCAACAGTTAGCGAGCTATTAGCCCCCGGGGCTGTCTGGCCTGCAAGGGTTTGCCTGGGCGGTTCGATGCACCCCCAGAACGCACCTTGTACCAACGTATCAAAGCGAAAATCACTGTACACTGTAATAAACAAGGGTGCGTGCATACTCTCAGAAATTGTAACGAAGGATGTAAAGAACTGCTGGTCCTGCTCCAGAACCACAACTAATGAATTAACATTTGAAAATACTGTTGGAGCTGCTGAAGATTGTAAGACCATCTTTGCATTGTATAAACTCAATCTTTTTTGTATTATTTGGTGTGAGTACTATGTACTATAGAGCTACCATTTACCGGGTAATATTTGGCTTTCATTGACTTGATGCTATGGTATGTACCTAATGTTCATTCAAATTTCTCGCTGATGGTAGCGCGTATGTTGGATCATTTAGCCCCCTTCAAAATGGTTGAGCTGAATGGTGCTGATCCATGCGTCATGTTCGTGAACGGTTGCCGTCAGTTGGGACTGGTCATCTCTGCAGCCGTTGCTTATTTTAATTGTTTTTATCTTTTTATTACGAACGCTTTTCTACATTGTTCTCACGTGTATAATTTCAACATCAATGGTGTAACAAATACTTTAAAAAAAAAAGTGTCCGTGGCGTTTCTTGCCCGTTCTTCTCCATAGACACCTACTACGCTTTGGAATAGGCAACTAAATAGCTTCATATTAATTCTAACTGACCGACTAAATATAATCAAAAGTGCCTGTAAATAGAATTTAATTGAAATAAATGCTTTGAGTTTGAACGTTATTCTTCGTTGGGAAATTCGGTAACCATGTGCCAATTATTTTAGACATCTTGTCATTCGCAATAATGATACAACACGTCTTGAAATACCAGAAGATGGACAAAAAAGAAGTTAGATGAGTAGGTACGAGTTCTTACGGATTACTCAATAAAGTGTGTGAAGAGCTGATGATCTTGAAATGGCTGAAGTAATTATCAGGTTGGAAGAGTAGGTACCTAATAGTTTTCTATATATGAGTAACGATAATAACGACAAAACTTTAAAACGCTTTTGTGACAATTTCCATGCAAGTGTAGAACCCAACCTAACTGCAGGTGTTTTTGACAAAAGAAAAACTATTCGTGATGAAAGAAAACAAACTAAAACTATGCAAAATGTATGGAGAGTATCCGAAACATCGAACACAAGGTTTACTCGCGTTTCAATTAGTAACTTGAAAAGGTCAACTTGGTCAAACCAAGCTAATGACACGACTTAGGCACGAAAGTAAGGTTTTGGAAGAAACATCCAATGGTGAATAGAATACATCTATTGAAAGGCAAAGAATAAGAAAATAAGAATATGCAACTTTTTACAATGACAGAAGTGAAGCTCATTCTAAAGATGCGATGCTTTCTGTGCAACCAATAACGACTAAAAATACAAAGTCACAAGCGAAAATCAAAACCAAACCAGAAAAATAACAGTTCCGGTAGAACTTTCCAAATTGCATTAAATCACAGCCGCTTAAATAATGTGAATGAATCTTAATAATTGCACTGGCGAGCTGCGAGTTCCGGTCATCCGGGACCCGGAGTTTCTCAGTCAACACTAAATAAACCTTACCTGTTTGGAAATACAGTTGATTTTCACTTAGTAATATGAATGGAGTTGAGCTTTTAGTTCCCTTGGGAGTCATTACGCGTGTCGCTTCGACACTAGTTGCTTCACATAGTACAGGGGCGCATTCAATCAAACAATTTTCCTGGAAATTTCAACTCACCCCCTTGCAGTAATACATAGATAGAGATGCAAAGATTCAACTTAGGACGAGTTCTATTGATTGCTCGGCTGATGATAACATAAATAAGTTAGAAATCAAAAACGATTTCTTGACATCATATTTTCAGGTTTTGGTTTGTCTCCCGCCTGCCATACCATTAAATTCTATGGATTTTAATGCTTGTTTTTCTCTGTTCAGTTATGTGATTTTGCAGTAGGGTTTTGATTTTTAAAATTATTTATTTTATGTAGACTTTTAGTGTACACACTCTTATCATGGCCCATTTTTACACTCTCAAAAACGTTTAAAAAGATTACAAAAAAAATATATATATGTATATGTATATTATATAGGGTGGCCCGTAAATAGTACGACATATTGCAGGAGGTGATAGCTTAGGTCAATACCTTTAAAAAAAAAAACAATATATGTTCAGCAATATGTTACGGATTTAGATTTACAAAATATGGAAAATTCTCTAGCTTAAAACAGATTTTTTTGCATTTCGTAGTGAAAAATTCCTTTTCTAGTATTTTTTTTAACATTTAATTATGCGTATTCTACACATTGATAATTAATGATGTCTTTTTTCTATCAACAACAAGAATGTTTCCAAGAAATACCATTTTAAAAAAAAACACCGTTTTGTTGTCGCTTAACTTTACCCTGCTCAATAGGTTTGGTATTTTTTTATTACTTAAGTACTTATTACTATTTCGCGCCAAAAATCCGCATTATTCGTTTTTTTTCCAAACAAATATCTAAGGATACTTGGGTTTTTAAGACGAATATAACGATACCTGTTGAAATCCAACCAGCCATTTGGAAGATACGAAATAATAAAGAAATTTACAAATACATACAAGATACGCGCGAAAAACATAACTCTTCCTTGACAGTCGGGTAATAAAGACACCCAGATATAATTTATTCATCTACTTATGTACCTAGTTACACGAAACCTAATTGTTATAGCCATTTTAAGTGTTTTTTATCATTATCTACTTAAATTGATGATGTGAATCTCAATCAAATTATGAGCCAATACATAATTATTATACTCGTAACATAAATATAACACTGCACCACGCCTTAATCATCAAAGGGTTAGGCAGAGGTGTACCTACTTATAGTACAGAACACCCACATTTCGTCACAGATGGGGTACAGATGGTTCACTCCGCATTTCAGGTAGAAGCGACACGTACGCAGCGGACAAATTTAGTGTAACCAGAAGATATAAGAGTTATGCGATATAAAGAGAGGTAGCTTCTAGGTGAATATAACTGTAGGTAATTAGCGCTGTGCACCTGAATGGCACTTTATTGTGTCGTGACAAGAGTCACTTTTTATTAAAATGATTTTGCGAAGTGAACCGTCTGTAGGTATTCATTTGTGATTTCGCCAGTATACATAATTAATTATTCATAAAATGCTTAGGTACCTACAAGTAAACGTATTATTTCAAAATAACTTACTTAAGTACCTATATGAATTTAAGAAATATTTGTCGCGTTTTCTTATATTTAAAAAAATCTTTGTGTGGAATTGTCAATTGTCTAAGGTTTTGGCGAACATCCTTCTTGTTCTCTTGCTGGCTTAGAGTATGATCAAGTCCTCAAGAGAACGGTACTTCAGGACGGTGGCTCAGGACTTTGAGGTGTTAGCAGACAGGAGTAGCTCTTGAGACGGTACGCATTGTGAAGATGTTCCTTACTCAAGAGCCCTAATCACCAGTACATTGGGAATGGGAACTAAATAGTCGCAATGCTTCGGCAGCTATTTTTTTAAAAGTTAAAAAAAAAAAAAAATCGTTAAAGGAGTCTAAATAGGTGTAAGCAGTAAAATCTTAGAAGATGAATAATTGATGCGAGTTTCAAATAGTAGTTACGTTTTTCGGAATTTTTCTCAGGAGCGAGAAGAAGAAGAAGAATTCAGAATGTCTAAGTAGTAGTTTTATGTATATGTAGTATATATACTTTTTTATACTTGAGTTTTGGGTGTCTCATATTATCACGTAAGTAAAAGAAATATTGGCTTGGTAGCCGTGCTGACTCCCCAAGGCAAGATAGACGAACGCTAAGCACAGTCAATCGCAGAAGGTATTTTAAGGATAAACATCTCACATAATATGCACCAACACAAAGTTAGATGCACTTTCTGCATGCTATATTGGTAAATATTTGATTAAATCAAGACGTTTCCATATATGCTAGCTACTACATTAATTTAACCTTGAAACATGGTCTTATTACTCAAACGAGACCCGTTTGCTTATTCATAAATTAGAAAAGGGTTTTTATCACGTTTTGTGTTTTCTAAAATAATCTAATTCACCCAAAAATAGAATAAAATTACCGTATGTCTAAAAAAAAACAAGAGTAAACCCACTGAATATTTGAATAGTAATTAACAACCAGGTAAATCTGTCTTTGAGGACGCACTAAATTGAGGCAGCCAGGGCCGTACTCGGGCCTTTGATGTACACCTGGCCGCAAAATTGGCCGCTACCCATCCCCGCGTGAAAGCGTTGTCACGTCAACGGCTTTATTTTTGTGCACGTCCAAAAATAATACGAGTTAATTAAGCGCGCATCAAGGAACATTAGTGTGAAGGGTAATGGGGAATGCTGAGTGGAAATGGATACTGTTGGTATACTAGATGTTGATATATAAAAAAAAAAAAGCATCTAAAGGCACCTTACACAAAGATGATCTTCCCCTGTATACATTTCGCAAGTTTGGGTTAAAATTGGATGTGAATCGTTAACTTAATTTATCCAAAGGTAATTTATCCAGTAACTTGTGGAAAGTGCTTTACCCTGGGTAAATTTATGGATATCTGATTATACCGAAGCTTCATTTACCAGAGGTGTGAGCACGTTTCATAGGAGCCATAATATACTTAATGCACTCTGACGAAGAGAAGTGCAAATTACGTAAAGAACTGGTGTGGTTTTAAGCAAGTTCTCATCTTGAAAAAATAATTTAAAAAAAACAAAAAAACCCAACTGCAGAAACACCTAACTGAACAGAGAATAAAAACAATCAAAATCTATATAATTTAGGTATTGCAGGCGGGACAAACCAATAACCTGAAATATGGTGAAACTTTTGTTAAATATACCCAGTGACACTCGCGCAATAAAGACAAATCTAACGACATATCATTCATCAAAATCGGTTTAGCCGTTTAGTAGTTCCGAAGGAACATAGAGACAGACACAAATACATACATACATATCAAATACATAACCCTATTTTTTGGCTTCGCCGCAGTCGACTAAAAAGTTAAATACCTTGAATCGATTAAGGACTTTAAGTCATTACTTGTCAAATAAAACTTAAACGTCAAATAACTTTCAAGTTGAGGCTTCTTCGCTTATGAACCCTGTTTCATGTCACCACGCACACAACAAGTACCTTCCTGTCCTCATCCCATTTTATTTGTGATCGGTGCGATATCTTATCATATTCAATTACATCTCTATCAGCATTCATCTCATTCCTGGTCTCTTCCATTCTACCACGCTAATTGCGAAACACACTTTCAGTCACAATCTGAATGATTTTAAAGGACATTGCTTATACATTGCTTCGTATGTTAGAAAAAATTGTCTGCTCAACAACATTAATAACGCAATGAATGTTGTTGAACTGTCAAAAATAAAGCCATTGCTACTGTTAGTGTGTTACTCAATTACCCGGCTACGCTGGTCGTATAATCTTTCACACGGAACATCAAATTCAAATTATTTATTGCATTCATGTGTACATTTACTTAGTTATTACAATATAAGTAAGTTCCAACATGAAACCCGGTTAGGGCACGGCAACATTATAATCATCGTTTCTTTCCTCCATCTTCCTCTACTCTTACAATTTCTTACATATGTCTGAGTTTACTAGCAATATCATATCTAACCTGAAACATATTATCCGCAGTTCGCATAACCAAATAGCAGCAATTCCAATCTGTTACAACCCACAAAACCGTAATAGACTCTGCTCAAACACAATACGTGTATCGATCGATCTCAGAGATTCGCATTGCATTTCCTATATATGTGATACCTACTCACTGATATTGCAGATTTACAGTTTAGCTTTAAGCAATAAAATATTAACTGAATATTATATACGGATATTTCAGTATCTGATTTTTGCTTCATTGTAAATTTATCGAATTTTTAATCTATTAAATTCTTGTTGACTTGTTTCGCAGTCCACTGCTGGACATAAACCTCTCCCAGTATTCGCCATAACACCCTGTCCTTTGCTTTCCGTATCAAATCTGCCCCAGCCACCTTTTTAACGACATCGTCGGTTCATCTAGCCTAGTTGTTGTCTTGTATCGACGTACTTAAATCATGAAGTTTAGGCGTAAGGTTATGGTAATGGTTTCCGTATCTGGTACTTGTTGACAAGCCTACACCGTCCTCCTATACCTATTAACATTGCAATTTAAAAACATTGTAACACCATTTATTTTTAAAACAGTAGCTGTGGAGTTTCTTGCCGGCTCTTCTAAACGACCAATTGGAACCGTGCAGCTAGCTTCTGACGTTTCGAATTGTAATGTTAGGTTCTCCTCCCTCACTGATGTAATGCTCGAATCTGAACTGTTACATTACAGGCGAATGCTCGCGGTGATGGAGCACCTTTAGGCGAGAATTTCAGCACACTTCAATATTGTATTTCATCTAAACAGTTAAGAGTAGCAGAAAATATTTTACCGCGACTCTAAATCATAGCAAAACTACTTGGCACGCAATTCCACGCCACACGTTAATAGATTACGGTCGTCGAAGTCATAAAACTTACGTGCTCAAGTTTATCGCTTATTTCACGGCTGATTATGGTGTACATACCTGGAAAAGAGAAAATGATATTAATCATAACATCAACAATAATCAATGTTTGCTTTGAACCCATATTTATTGTTATAACTTGGAAGTAACAGAAAACTATTACAAGAATGTGCTCGTCTATTATATCTAAGGTCAATACGAAGGCTATGTTAGGATTTATTTGCTCTTTGATTCGAGTTTATGCTTTAATTAAATGTCTACGGTGTTTCTGCTGACAAGTAACATGGCTTTCGTGTTTCCTGTCGCATTCATAAATCTGTATTAGGTGAGATGATATAGGAGTTCAAGACAGCATATATGGCCTCTTTAACGTTAGATGGCGTTGAAGAGTTCATATGCCATCCAGATTCTACCAGCCAGCATGCAAATATCACCGTTCGACTGCTGGGTCACTCCGTAAAATCATTTGAATAAAAAGCGACTCTTGCTACGAAATAATTAAGTGCAATTCAGGTCGCACAGCGCTTATTACGTAGTTATATTCACCTAGAAGTTGCCTCTCTTTCTATCACGTAACTCTTATGTCTTCTGACTACGTTACGCCCACTGAATTCGACAAGTCGAGCCCGCCGCATAAGTACCTACTTGTAGCTTCATACCCAAAATGCGGAGTGACCCATCTGTAATCATCCGTGGCTAAAAGGATCAAGAAAACAGCCCTAGTTTTATAACTTAAATTGTATAATTATATTGTTTATTAGGGATGATGCCTGGGTCAAAAAAAAGAAATTCTATTTAGTCCGTCAGTCAGATAATAATAAAATATTAGACAGATATTTTTTGCTTTATCATATTAATGAAGAATGACTTAGATACAACGCATTAAAGTTCGGGAGTGGGGGTTGATACGTCACAAGTATGGATAAAATCTACATACAAATGACGTCATGGCACATTATAACTCAATGTATCGCCGTAATCTTTTGATAACGTAAAAAAAGAAAAAATACGTGTGCGTTATTTTTTCATAATCTACATTACGGACAAAAAACATTTTTTTAGTCATCATCCCTATTGTTTACGAGTATATTTAATAGCTTCAAATTGGCAACCTGTCACAATGTAGTGCTGTTTCACCAGCTTTATTTCTAGTGTTTCTGCCAAAAGACTTCAAGAGTACTAGAGCTTTGGCAAGATATGCATATGAAACCTAAGGTTGTAGTTTTATGTCAAGATTTTTACTCTTTATTAAAAACGTGACTTATTTCCAATTTAAGAGTTAAGTGTACCTAGATCAAAAGAGACAAAGAACAATTAGCATAGGACAAGTTAGACATATATGCTGTATAATTAATGCCGAATTCACTGAAATACTTGCCTAATGTCTTATTCAGACACTCAATTTGACTAAAGAAGTTAACATTTTCGCAAGGTAAAGAATAATTTTAGGGAATCTGTAACGTTATTGGCGATATTTATTTATTTATTTTTAGTTAATTCAAACGGTTCAACACCAATTACATTAATTAACATAGAGACAATAATTACGTTGACAATAATATAATTTAAAACTAACATGGAACAGTGGACTCCCTTGCATATATAAAATACGTAAAAGAAAAGTGTTATCATTTTAGTGTTAAAACTAAAGCTATATAAAACGAAATAATTTCAGAATGACGACGAGTCAGTCGTTGTCTTACTATTAACATTGAATTGTAACGATATGACATCGCAAAATGTAATGGTGGAAGGCCTTTGTCAAGTACTAGAAAAAAATTGGCCTATAAAAATTTGTTCAACGATGTTTTTAGGGACCCTATATTACTAACCTCCGCTGTCCGTGCGTCTGTCTCTCAGCGGGCTGTATCTCATGAACCGTAATAGGTAGAGTTGGAATTTTCACAAAGTTAGTATTTATATTGTCGCTATAACAACAAATACTAAAAAATAAATTACATTAAAAAATAAAGGGTTGTTTTTTGCTCGTCCTTAACGAAACGATGAAACACCCATGAAACGATGGTACAGAACCCATCGTGTGCAAGTCCGACTCGCACTTGGCCGGTTTTTTTCTGACTGGCATTATGATTCCTGGTGAATACAAGACATTGATAAATGGTACAACTGTCTATACTAACTCAAAACTTGGTATTATATTCTAGTATAATCCACTTACTTTAATTAAACCTAGTATCATGGAAATTAGAACAACTAGGCTGATCTGCAACGAGACAGACAAAACTAGCCGTTAACTACATTAACCTATTTATTCTTGGAGGCTCACAACCGAACAATATAAAATAGAGTTCACGAACGCTACATAATAGGGTTAATCCCGGAAACTATTGGGTGAAATTTTGGCAGTATACACACCGCTACTTAAAACTTTTTTCAATGTTTTTGGTGAATCTGTTGGATTTGGCGCTGACAAGAGCAAACGTTCTTAGTAGTTGTCTTAAAAAAAAAGCAAAATCTATATACTCACATCAAAGTGTCTAGGGAGCAAGTAGGTACGTTTTAGAGTACCGCCGCAATTGAGGATTATTATTTTGACTTTTTGGATCGTTATTGATTCTTTTTAGTGAATTTCACTACTTGAATAAATAATTTTCATTACATTTTGATTAAAAATAGAAAATCAACCGACAATCAGGATTCCTATAAAAGTGTGTGCGTTTTTACAAAACCATTACAATTTCTGCATCGGAACTGAAAAAGCGACGAAATCATTTGGCACGAGAAGAGATGATTAGAGCCGTCGGAATGTTGCAAGCTGGTTCCAGGCAACGTACTGTGGCCGAGCGACTTGGAGGACGAGCTCGCATCACTCGACACGAATCGTACCATGACCGCCATGATGTTGGCTACGAGGCTCCACAGCTCTTCAGGCTTGCTGATAAACGACCAAACCATCCGAAATCGTTTACGTGAAGTGGGTCTGCGTGCCCGAAGGCCGCTGAGAGTTCCACCTATAGCACCCCGCAATTATAGGGCCGGCTTACAATGGGCTCGCGATCACAGAAATTGGGAGAAAAAAGACTGGCGTTGTGTTTGCTTTTCTGATGAATCTCGTTTCGGTATGAGGCCGGATACAAGACGTACTCGAGTTTGGAGGACCTCTGGACGTCAAGAACGTTTGAAATTTTGTCAGAAAGTTCATTCATATGGAGAGGGAACAAAAATGGTTCCGTTCTATTGAATATCCCCGAATAAATCAACACTGTTCATTGCACAGCTTGAAATAATCTACAATATTATGTTGTACATAATTTCGTGTACAGAGATATAAGCTATGTTAATCCAACCAAGCGTAGAAAGCCATTATTATTCGTATTTAGTTAGTCTGTTTGCATACAGTTTAATTTATTAATGACAGAAATTGGGATCCGAGTTAGGTCAGCCCGACTATATGCAATGAGTAGGCTGTTCCCTGGCTTTAAATTAATTAAGCTGCAGTCGCGTTTAAACTGAACGACTTTCGCAAAATAAATAGAGCTTTAAAATTACCTTTAAATACTGGCAGTAATAAGTAAAATCTACTACAACGTTTAATTAACGTCGTAAAAGTAATCACTTCTCCAAATATTTTCATATAATTCCTTCCATATTCTAGAATTTCACAACACACAAAATTCAGAAACAATTTAGAATACCAATTAACGAATCCAAACACAGCTATTATTCCACCATTTTCTCTTTACAGCCATAAAAAACCAATTCTAGATAACTACACAGCTTTTGCTGAGGTAGACAAAAACCGTTCAATTTTGCAATTTCATCGCAACTAGAGAAGAGCTAAAGGCCCAAGTTGCGGCTGTTCAGTGAATCTGGACTGCACAAATTACCTGTCAGCTGCATTTATTGGCAATGTGGCTGAGGCTGTGTCTATCAATTCAACGTGACCTGTATTCTGAATTTCAATATGACTGCATGTGACATAGTAATTATTGAATGTACCGCTCGCGTTGCCATTTTTCTTGTAGTTTTCTTTGAGTCTTTGTATAATGTAGAATGTTTATGAATATTTTCTAGCTCTTGTGATGTGCTTTTGTTTCATTCTGTTTTGATGTCTTCCTCTTTTGTGTTTAAAACAGTACAACATAGTGGGTATTTGTTTGTTTAATAGAACGCTGTTACTTGTTGTCTTTTGATAAAGTTAAATTATGTACTGACAAATGTGTACAAAAAATCTATACGCTAGATTTACAAAGTGGGTTTCACCAGATAGTGTTCGCAGCGTAAAAGATAAAAAATAGAACGAACCAGTCATGGCTAATACAAGGCATGTATCCAGGTGTCACTTATAGATGATATCCTAGACAGCAGGTGCCACTTACATTCTCAAGAAATTATCCACATTAAAATTTATTAGCGATACGTTTTCTTGTCTTGTTTATATCGATGTGAGTTTGGACATCGAATGTAGCATGCATAACAACACATTTGCTGTTTCAGCCTTTGCCAGGCAATAAATTGAATAAAAACTTGTTGAAAATATTGGTTAGGTAAGTATTGTTTGATTTGACACAATTTATTGGAATTTTATTTTTATGGTCACTGATTTTTATGTAAAACCCGAAGTCACATGCATCGTGTATCAAAAATGTTTAACTTAAATATAAAAAATAAAAAAAATTAAACCAATCCATACATAAAATAGTTTGAGCTTTATCAAATTGCATTCCTTAAGCTTCAAATCCTCCCATACATGACCATTACAATCCCATTACACCTTGAAGATTGCAATGGACATATTATATTGTGGAAACAGTACAAAGATTACTATAGCCTATATGATTATACAGAAAGTGATAAACATAAAATGAGAGTTTTATGTGAATTTACATGCAAGAAGCCGTAAATGTACGTGTAACTTAAGGGTTAAGTAAAGCTTATGTAGCATCACAATTATGTTCAGTAAAGTGCTTAGCAACGTTCGAGCTAAAGCATTTTTGGGTGCGAACTTAGTCTGGCGCTGTGACGAGTTAGTTCGATTTTAGTGTAATTGTACTGATGTTATTGATTTTCTGTATCCATTCTTGAAATACTCACGCCTTCTTTCAATGGGGTAGGCAGAATTTACAGAACGCCAGCTGCTACAATCCTAACATACTCCTTTTGCTTCGTTTACGTTCATATATGTTGGTTTCGTGTACTACGCCTGACCTTTCTGAAGAACATCAGCAATAATGACCTTATTGGTGATGTTCTATATGTTCTTGAATGATGTAGCGAAAAAAAGTAATTTTGCTTTCAATGCGTAATCATTTTTTTGTTGCTTTTGATTTCTATAGGTAGCATATGGCCCTTAATAATTTTCTCTCGAGCAGTCAAGGCTCGATGTCAATTCCAAACTCAAAGCTCATTATTAATATTAATAGTGACTGATAATGCACTAAAACCAGTAGCTATATTCATTAGAATTATTCACTTTATAGCAGCATCATCTAGTAACCGATACTGGGAATTACTATCCCCTAGCTACGCGTAAAATCCGTGAAATAACAGAACCTACTATGTATACAAATACAGGGGGCATAATATTGCAACCCTCGATTTACTTGACAGTTCCCATTATTGCCGCTAGATGGAGTTAACAGTTAAACTTTAGCGCTAGTGCTTATTAAACAATTTTTATTATCTATAGCTGTTTTTTTACGCAAAAAAGGCTGTTTCAAGATTTACGTATTCTAATGTGTTTTGTTCATAGAGGTATCCGTACTACAATAATCATTTACAGAATTTCATATGGCCTAGCGATTTTTTAAAACGTTGCCGATTGTTAAAATTTTGTTAGATTTGATTGTTGCTGCACGATTAATTCCAATATCACAGTTATAACATTACGAATCGTCAGTTTCCGTGACTATTTGCGTAGTCTGTTTTGGCTTTGTAAATACGAAATTAATAATGTAGAGGAGTTTAGGGTTTAAAGCCTGCGGGCGTTAATTATTGGTATGATGCTCCATGCCGCGTTGAGATGGAACCTGATATTAAATTGGTATTATGTGGAAGGAATATATGGTTGAAAGATGAAAGTTATTTACATATTAGGTTACGGTTTATATATCCGGGAGGAGGGAATAATCATCTGGGAAAGCTGAGCAAAAATTTGTGAAAAACCTTTTCATCAAACCAGATTGGATGTGGCTTAAAAGTAGCTTAGATGATAATGTATAGAGTGGCGAGATAGAAAATTAAATAATATTGTAGCACGAGAGCAAATCTTTTATGAAAGACAAGAAATGAAGAAACTTAGAAAGGATATCTTTTATCCTAAGTTACGGTCCACACACTAAGTGGAAAAGGTCAGAAGAGGAAGGAAGGAAGGATGGGTGGAAGGTTTCAGAGTAATGGATTGTGTGATATCCATTCCACTATAATATCTGAACAGTACAAAGATTTTCCTTTACTTAGACATCGTGAAGGACCCTAATAATTTTAATAATTTGAGGGAAAGATATTTCCTTCATTTGCAATCCGGCTGTTTAGACCCTTTACAATACGAGTACAAGCTCTTAAATCAAAAATACCCTTCAAAAAGCATAAAGTGACGAACAAGCAAAACCAGATACGGATTTAAACAGGCAAATAATATAAGATAATACATAACAAAAACAAATTTCACAGTTTGTTACACATTAACCCTAGTCCGGTTAAAGCGGCGACTCGGGGTTGACCTCGTGTGTTTTCTGCAGATAAAAATAAAGGGATAAAACATGTCTGCGGGTTTAAAAGGGTTGATTATGAATTGTAAGTGATATTTGGACATAATCGTATTGATAACCGGTTGGATAAACGATTTTGGGGTAAGATTTTAGGTATGCTTGTACGGGCAAATATTGATGCTGTAGTAAAACGAAAGTTTAACAAAGAAATGAGAAGAACAAAAGCTACGTGATTCTTTGGTTCAGAAATTGAACCTAATATAAAGCTTTTATGAACCTTAACGATCAATCAATATGAGCAAACTACCTATACTTGAAGGTACGGTTCAAAAGATTTTCGAGTGTGGATGGGCAAGTGTCTAACGTTATAAAGGGATTTACATACTTAGGTGCTCCGGAAAAGGCAATGTTGAAACTTTTCTCACAAGTCATAAGTGAGCATAATAGATGTCAGAAACTATCGTAAACGTGGTGTCACCAACTATTAATGCAAATATTTAGCAGTTATTGCGAATCTCCGAGATGCGTTAAAAGTGTGCAGTTTCGATGAAATTGCGGCAGATGGCGTTAGTGTCTCGTCCTTCGATTCCTTCAGTTACTGTTTATTTAAGAGATGCCTTATGACTTCTGTGTTGATACAAAAGTGCGACAGACTTGTGTAAACATGTTCGGAAAATGTTGAAACACGTACGGGTGTAATGTAACACAAATACGGGAAGTTTATGCTGTGATATTTTTAAAGGAATACTATCACAACAACTTGGTTGCACACTACGTTCATAAATCAATCATGCAAAATATTTGGTTGAAAGTTTTCAATGGGATAAGTTAAAAATCCTCCTTCTCTTCTCTTCTTTTCTTAATATTGAAAGAAGCATTTAAGGCCATTCCGCCATCCTCAAAAAGGTCTCCGGTAGCTTAGCAATGGGATCTTGAGACGACAAAAAAATTGTTGGATCTTAGCATTTACGCCACACTAAGTTCTAAAACTTTATTAGGGCAAGACATAAGTATTCAATGGTACTTGCAGGAGATAGAGTGATTCCTAAAGGTGGAGCACAATATATGGAAATGCTTGACTTTAAAAGTGTCAATTTAGGCAATGCAAAGATTAATTTCTTGAAACTAAACAATTGTGTGGGTTAAGAGAAATCTAACCTAAACCTAGAAAGTATTTATTCACGTCCTAGATAATAAAGATTTTGACTGAAAAAATCTCGTAAACAGGCAGTTACAGGCATATTGTCACGGATGCTAGTCTACTAGCAATTCCATAAATAGATAGTTTGCAACGCGTCTGGAGTAATCTGGACCAAGACAAAACCACCAACCGCATTTGAAAGAGGATGCGGATCTTAACTAATCTCAAGTTAGTTAAATATTCAATACAATAATGACACAAGTATGATGGTCTGTCGTTCGGAAAGAAAAAAAAAATCCCGTTCCATATTTTTATGTCCAACTCAACTAAAACCATTTTCCAGATAAATAGTAGCGTAACTTGCTTTGTGGCATTGCGCTGCAGAGTTACATTTATGACATATGTCTCGTATCTTCCTTAGCTACAAAAACAAAGTGCTATTTATCGTTTTTATCGCCAAAATTTGTGATATATTGCCTGTTTCCCCTTACAACATATATTGGATATCAAGGATATTACGTCAATAAGTCTAAGTATTATTTACTACCGTGTTGTTATACAGTCTGAATAAAAGCTAAAACGTCTTCTTTTTTGGTGTCTAACTGCCAAATTTTATCAAAGTTCGTTCGTTTATGTTGAATTTGGCTTGTTACTAGCCGAAAAATAAATTGACGGGCTTATAAATTGGACCAGTAAGAGGTTTTTAATCTAAGAGATGGTAAAGAATTTAAAGTTACATGTTGAACAAGAACTGAAGAGCCAGTTTAATAAATCTTAAGATGTTTCGGAATGCTGCAGTGTCCCTATTCCTTTCTTAGTCTGTAATTTCTTCTAACTAGAGCCACTCGGTTCTAAGTGCAGGTAAGTCTAATTGCAATCTTCTTGTAATTTATTTCTTCTTTTGTGATACCATAAGTATCAGCTTGCACTACAGTGTTGTTGGAATCTCTTTCGCGTTTGGTCTATTTTAGCTACTTCCACAGCATTATGTCGTAAGGCATTTTACTGTGGGGTCGGGTTGCTGACATTGAATCCACCATTATTTTGCAAAAGAGATCTGTCAGAGCCATTTATAATCTACGTCGCCGCGAATCTCTCAGGAAACTATTTAGAAAGATTAATATATAATAATGTATGTCAGAAAAAACTACATCGTTTTTATACAATAATTGATACACAATTTTAATACTAGAAATAAAGATAAAATAGATCAACCATTTTAATTAAATTTTGACGTTCTAAAGAGCCGTTCAAGGGCCTATTTGAAATAAATGATTTGACTTTGACTTTCGAGCATCGATGCCAGCTTTTGAAACCAAATTTAAACTGTGTCAATAACAAAGCGGATAAAACTGGAATGGTCGTCGAGTTGTTTTGGAAACTAAGCTTCGGTAATAATTAGTTATGGAAGTGAGAAAACTAGATAAGGGACTTGGTAAAAATAATTAAATCACGATGATTTTAAAGAATATAGATGAACAGAGACACAAGGATATTAAAAAGACCGAAGAGAAATTGCATAATGAGTTCAGAAGAAGCTGGTGAAATCCAGAAGGCAAAAGAATAATCTACTATATCAATAAGAATGAAAATACCAAAGATTAAACAAAGACTCGAAAGAAAAGGTGGCTTCAAAAGCTCATCTATACTATAATATTATAAAGAGGAAAGATTTGATTGTTTGTTTGTTTGTATTGAATAGGCTCCGAAACTACTGGACCGATTTGAAAAATTATTTTACCATTAGAAAGCTTAGTTTTCAGGGAGTAACATAGGCTACTTTTTATCCCGGGAAAAATAACGGGTCCCGCGGGAAAGACCACGGGAGCGAAGCCGCGGGCAAAGTGCTAGTTGAGTATACAATGCTAGAAAATAAGAATAGCTAAGTAGCTGACAATGCTTATCTTCCATGTCCCAGCATCAACTAGAATTAACTTGGCTCTAATAAATGGTTCCATCGAAACGAAACACTTGTATTCGGTAACAAAAAATTAAAATGGTTGTACCAAGATCATGGCAATAAGATCCTAGTTCCTACAGACAACTTATCTCTCTTTGTATATTATTTTTATCTCACGAAGCGACGCGCGCTTTATGTCACCTTTACCTGTGTGTGTAAGTGTAGGAGCCCCCGGTACCGTCCGAGACACGGGCAACGTCGGAAGTGTGTGCGTGCATGTGTTACGTGTTGATGCTACTCGTCTTCATGCACACATTCATAGCGTGTTTATACCCTTGGCTACCACAAGTAAAGCGCGTGTGAGAAAAAGATTATTAGATATACTACATTTAGAGGCATTGATATCCACTTAACTATCAACTTTTGAGTGTCAGGATTTTCAGGTTACCTATTAGTTAATTATTTAATCATGTAGGTATTTTAATATGTAGGTGTACCTACTACAGGTGCACCTCTGCCCAACCCCTCGGGGAAACAAGGCGTGATGTTATGTTATGTATTTTAATATCTATGAATATGGTGTGTAGGGAAAAGGATTATAAGAAAGCACATGGAGACAAGACTAGGCATTTATTTCAATTAGACTTGTCAATAAATAGGTATTGTTAATGAGAAAGCTAGTTATCCGTTCCAAATCTAGGTCTTCGTGGAGAAGAAGGATAAGAAACTCCACGGAAGCTTGTTTTGAAGTATTTTATCAACATATTTTTACATTAGCATTTAGTTTTGTTATTACATTAATCTCTTGGACCATTTCTTAAAGCTAACAACTTATCAATGACAAATAGAATATGAATATTCCTTAATTCGATTTAACACATATGTAGCAATATTAGCAATATTTAATACATACAGAACATCATAGTTATCAGCAATAATCAAGATATAATGACAATTTAACTTACATGAACATTGTAGTTAGTCGATCTTTCACTAGAAGTGATCTGATGATTCTTATTTCAATCCATTTTACAATAAAAGAAGCAACATTATTTCCTTATATTAGCTTTTAGCAACTCAATATTACGGACATGGACATCACTCAGGGTCTGTTCTTAGATATTAACATAAGCTTTTATATTGTTACCAGTCCAGTGACACGTACAGAAAAAAGAACAAGAATTAAGTTACACGACCTTTTAAAACATTTCAAATGACAGTTGTCTACCCTTACCCTATCTAACATGAATATTGCCACAGATAAAATGAACTGAACTATTAGTACAAAACAAATACTTTTAAACTATAAACTGTAATAATGCCTTTACAAAAATATAGTTTATACGTAAATTAATCTCTTAGATATTCTTAACAAAATAATTTAATGGAACATAATTATATCCTCAATCATTTAGTATTTAAATATACGAACAACAAATACATCAGTGTGACCCTACTGTTTATGGCAACACAAAATGGTTTAATTTTTAGTCTATGCTATCTATATAGTCGGTCTTTTCAATCCGTCCATTGTACTGTGAGAGCATTAAAAGTGTAAAAAAAGGCAAGTCGTTTCAATTCATTGGAATCAAACCTACATAAAACTACAGTCCACAAGATTAAACGAAGTTAACATTGGTCCATACGATCCGAATCAACGATTTGCGGCGAAAGCACTTACTACGAGAATCGTACAGCGAGGACACGCGACGCCACGGAAGGCGGCCAAGGCGGAGCATAGGTACGGATTTTCGGCATATACTTGCATTAAAATCAAGTATCGATTGCTGCGAGAAGAACAGTAAGATCCGTGCTTCAAGAATCCAACATACATATTTCGTCAAGAAATTCCAATAATACAGGGAATAAAATCGATCGGCCATTTTAAGAATCATCTGCGAGTCACGAGTGCGAGAAGGATAGCAAGATTCCTTTCGAGTGAGAGTGAAAGAGAGCACTCACGCCTCATCATTATCAACGGCTACAGTCAACGACGCGACTTCATCATTTTGCCGGTTTATATGCTGGCGCGCGGCGCGGTGTTGTCCACGCTGATTTTGCGCGCGGTAATTTCGACCAATTGCAGAACAGCGAGCTACTGTCAACGAGGCACCGGTCCGCTCTCATTGGTGCGAAAGTGCGGTTAAGTTGGTACGACTGGAGTACGGCGTGCAGCGAAGCGAGGCGACGCGCGCGCTCCCTAGCGGCCCTCCACATCTACGTGCTAAGCTATCGGCGTCTGATCAATGGCGTCCGAGTTGTAGTTCTCATAATTATTAATTTTGCATTTTTGCTATTGTGTAATTTCAACAAGTGGGTAAAGAGCTGAATTTAGGCTGTTAAGATGGATGATGTGTTAAAGAAGTTGCGAGTGAGCAGGGGATACTCGAAAGGTACAATCACCAGACTATGTTCTTTTGTTGCCGAGTCAAACGAGTTAATTATAAGCTCTCTTGAAGCGCTGATAACTAAGAGGGATAGATTGTTAGCTGCTTTTAAAGAGTACGAAAATTATAATAAAGATATCTTGGCATTAGATTCGTCAGACAATGAAAATGTTGAGGACATGGAAAACAAGTATTTCCACGGTCTGACTCTTTTAAATGAAAACATAAAATTAAAGGGTAGAAACAAGGAAGGGAAAACCTCGGAGTCAGGTAACAGTGTCGTATCTAGAACTAGATTACCCCATATCAATATTCCAAATTTTACTGGTAAATATTCCGAGTATGTAAACTTTATAGAGATGTTCAAATCTGTAATCCACGGCGACACATCCTTGGACAACGTCCAAAAACTCTATTACCTGCGATCATTCCTCCAGGGCCCCCCTTACGAATTAATTAATAATCTTCCTCTTGTCAGTGAAAGTTATGACAATGCATTGCAATTATTAGACAAGCGATTTTATAACAAATATAAGATTGTAAATGAGCATGTAAACACTCTCTTAGACTTGGACAAGTTTGCCAAGTTCCCTAATGCTAATGAGATTAGGAATTTTGTTTCCGTAGTGAGACAGACACTAAGCGCTCTGCGCAACCTGAAGGCAGAGGTGGACAACTGGGACCCTATTCTTCTGGGCATCTTGGTGCGTAAGCTGGACCTCTACAGCTCCCGCTCTTATCAGCTGGAGCGTGATCCAGAGAATGACCCTACGGTTGAGGATTTTTTGTCTTATTTGGATAAGCGTGCTCTCGCTCTAGAGAACACAGATACCCGGGCTGAGGCAACAGAAGGCGGAAAGCGGCAGGGTGCAACCATGCAGCCAGCCAAGAATAAGGTAGCGCTAGCAGCAACAGCCAAGACAGCAATGGAGTGCCTCTACTGTAAGTGTTCAGATCATAAGTTATACTCATGTCCAAAATTTAAATTACAGTCCAGTGAAGAAAGAGTCTCTTTTGCAAAAGCAAAAAGCTTATGTAACATATGTTTAAATACACACCCTGGCAAATGTAAATATCACTTTAGGTGTGGGCAGTGCAAGAAAAGTCATCACACGCTGCTACATCTCAATGACGAAGGTGGTCCAGGCCCAGTGGTCCTCCTATCTGGGGACTCTGCTAATAATATTTTACTTCCTACAGCACGGGTAAAGGTGTTTGCAAAAGATGGGCGAGAAGTGCATATAAAGTGCATACTAGACACAGGTTCTCAGGTGTCCCTGATCACTACAAAGGCAGTGAAGGTCTTAGGATATACTCCTAAGCGAAATGATATTAACCTCATTGGTGTGACAGAGAGCCAGAACAAAGTCAGCTATTGTATTCCATTAAAAGTAAATTCTTTGACATCCCAATTTAGCACTCTAGTTAACTGTCACGTGGTAGATAAAATCACTTGTAACTTACCTCAATCACCAGTCAGCCTAGAAGGCATACAAATCCCTGCTGGTATCACGTTGGCAGATACAACTTTTAACCAACCTTCGGAAATAAATATGCTAATAGGTGCTGATGTCTTTTGCCAGGTCCTCCTGCCGCTTGAGGAACCTCAGTGCTTACGTGCATGCAGTGACCTAGACGACCAGCAGCAATCTTCATATCCAGGCATCATAAACACGAAGTTTGGCCATGTCATTGCCGGAGCAATGACATCTAGCATCATAAAAAATCAGGTTGTATCTTTAATTTGTACTAAGTGCGAAACAGACGTAATTGACAGTGTCAGGAAGCTTTGGGAGGTGGAGAGCGTTCCGGAATTGCTAGTAGAAAGGGATTCGGAACAAAAGTTAGCTGAAAATATCTTTATAAGTTCAGTAAAACTTGAAAATAAAAAATTCACTGTTGACTTACCTTTGAAGCTAGAAACCTGCAAAATAAATGAGGCTTTAGGGAATTCTTTTGACCTAGCTTTGCACAGGTTTCTCAGTCTGGAAAAAAGACTGCAAAGCAACATTAACTTACTTAATGATTATCAAAAGTTCATAGATGAGTACATAGGGCTCGGTCATGGGCACTTTGTTGATATTGGCTCTTACAATTTCTATGAAGATCCTATCTATTTTATGCCACATCATGCGGTTATAAACGAGCAAAGCAAGAGCACTCGTACTAGAGTTGTGTATGATGCGTCAATGAAAACTAGTAAAAAGATCTCATTGAATGATATTTTATTAAATGGGCCTACAGTACAGAAATAATTATTTGATATTGTTTTGTTATTTCGATTTGGAGAATTCACTTTGAGTTCAGATATTAAGAAAATGTTTCGCAACATATTGATTAACCCGGAACACACTTCACTCCAGAACATTCTGTGGCGGGACGACCCTAGTCAGGCTATAAAATGTATACGTCTTGACACCGTCACTTATGGTGTGAAGTCTTCGAGCTATTTAGCAACGCGCTGTTTACTTGAACTTGCACAAAGGCATGAGCATGAGCTACCACTAGCATCATTTATAATAAAAAATTGTATGTATGTTGATGACGTAATTTATTCATGTTCTGATTTGCACAAATTGCTTGAAGCTAAACGGCAGTTATGTGAACTGTTAGGTTATGGGAGCTTTAGTTTGCATAAATGGGCTTCTAACACACATTCTGTTCTCTCTGACATTCCAGAGGTGGAACAGCAATTTAGCGAGCTTGACCTTCAAAAGGGCAACTATAATATGAAAGCTTTGGGGCTTACACTTGATGTTCAAAAGGATTGTTTTAAAATAGACAGCCCAGAACCATTTGATGAAAACATAGTGACAAAAAGGGGAGTTCTTAGCTATATATCAAAGTTCTATGATCCCATGGGTTTTGCTAGTCCGATTGTAATTAAGGCCAAAAGTATTATGCAAAAAATATGGTCATATAATATTGGATGGGATGAACGTATACCTAATGAGCTAGTTGACGAGTGGCTTCAATTTGCTAGAAGCTTAGCTGCCATGCACCTTATCAATTTAGACCGACACATCCCAACCATCAACGCAGCAGCAGTCCAGCTGATTGGCTTTGCGGATGCCTCCAGCACGACGGGGTACGGGTGCTGCATATACCTACGCGTGGTCGACAAAACAGGTAAGGCTGAGTTATCTTTGCTCTGTTCGAAGTCGCGAGTAAACCCACGTGCGAACGCATTAACGATACCCAGGCTGGAGCTTAATGCTACATTACTTCTTTCCATTTTAATAGAGCGAGTTTATGATACCTTACATAAAAATATTCAAATTGATGAGGTGTACCTATTCACCGACTCCAAAATAACTTTGGCTTGGATTCAAACTGAGCTCACTAGATTACAAGCCTATGTAGCGAACAGAGTGGCGGTAATTCAGCAAAAAACCGATAGGTGGCGCTGGCTGTATGTACCTTCCGCAGTGAACCCTGCTGATTTGATTAGTAGAGGCATCAGCCCTCAGGAGCTTCAGACTTGCGCCCTCTGGTGGGAGGGACCGAAGTTTCTGCAATCGAGGTACGAATTTGATAATAAAGAAATAGTTTTACCTGAAAACTTACCTGAAATGAAGGCGAAGTCCCCGTCCACTCCTCTGGCTAAAGTTGGCTTGACAACAGCTATACAGCATAATGTATTTCAAATAATAAATAATTATTCAGACATAGGAAAGGTGATGAGGGTAATTGCATATGTGCAAAGATTTTGTCGCAACTTAAAAGAGAAAACAAAACTTCGGGGTACTCTCAGTCCTAATGAGTTGCAACATGCGCTGCATTCAATAATTAAACATGAGCAATCAATACATTATTGTGAAGAGAAAGACTCATTACGGAAGGGTGAATCCGTGCGAGGGCCACTGCAAAATCTACATCCATTCATTGATACAGATGGCCTGATGAGAGTAGGGGGTCGTTTAGATAATTCGGATATACCGATTGCACAAAAACATCCTATCATTCTACCTCGAAAATCGCGAGTAACTGAACTTATTATACAGAGTGAACATGTTAGGTTATTACATGCTGGACCTAAGTCACTCCTAGCTAACTTAAATCAAAAATACTGGCTAATTAATGGCATGCGACAAGTCAAAAAAGTGACTCATAAATGTTTGGTTTGTTTTAGACTGAAAGCTGGTGCAGCGAAGCAGTTAATGGGATCCTTGCCTCAACACCGCGTGACATCATGCAGGCCGTTTCAAAAAGTGGGCATAGACTTCGCTGGGCCAATCCAAGTTAAGAATTCGCGTGTAAGAAAAGCTATAGTCAGTAAAGGTTATGTATGCATATATGTATGCTTTGTCACGAAGGCAATTCACTTAGAGTTGACTTCAGATTTGTCAACTGATGCATTCCTAGCGTCTTTCAAAAGGTTCATCAGTAGACGTGGCTTGCCCAGCGACGTATTCTGCGATAACGGTGGTTGTTTTCGTGGGGCAAGGAACCAGCTAGCTGAGCTGTACAAGCTTAATAGTTCTGCTGATCACCAGACGCTTGTGCAAGCTTATGCCGCGAAAAAGGGTATTAATTTTCATTTTACGCCTAGTTATGCGCCGGTATTCGCAGGGCTTGCAGAGGCGGCTGTGAAAAGTATGAAGTACCATTTAAAAAGAATTGTATTAGATGCTGCATTAACTTATGAACAGTTACATACTGTTTTATGTCAGATAGAGGCCGTGCTTAATTCGCGCCCTATTTTACCTCTCTCTGAAGATGTCAATGATTACTGTTACCTGACTCCAGGCCACTTCCTTATAGGTACAGCCCTAACTATGTACCCTGAGGCAGATATTTCTGAAACCAAAACAAATAGACTGGGGTTCTGGCAACAATGTATACAATTACAACAAAGATTTTGGAAGGCTTGGTATAAATATTATTTAAATACCTTGCAGAATAGAAATAAGTGGTGTCAATCTATGCCTAATGTAACTCTAGGTGCACTAGTACTTATGAGAGAAGCGAATGCTCCTCCGTTGGCGTGGCCCATGGCACGTGTAGTGAATGTATTTCCTGGAAATGACGGCAAGGTTCGAGCCTTGCAGGTAAAAACAGCTAATGGTCATTTATATACTAGGTCATTACAAAGCATAAGTGTATTACCTATTGAAAAGTAATTTTCTAATAAAAAAAAGACATCTTTTTTTAATTTCAGCTATATACCTAGATGTGTGTTCTATTTTTATATACAATTATAAAAACTAGTAACTTAGTCAACAAAATTTAGAATACTTACCTGTTATTATGGTGTACATAATAGGTATTGTGTTAATAAATGCATAATATTGCATGCCTACCTAAGGTTGTAATAGAATAAGTTATATATAAGTTATATAATATTAGGACTCATTTACATGTAAACTTATGCCTAATTAGTTCCTATAATTATGTTCCTACATACCTGTGCTTATGAGTAATGTCTACCTGAAAGAAAAGGTTGTGTTTTTGTGCATTAAACTTAGAATAGTTTAATAATCTTGTGTGTTTCTATTATATAGTGGGTATGTTTGTTAGCTATATTGTCGTCTAGATTTTTTACGTTTTCTTGAAATGTTAGCTGCCTTTAGATTCTGCTGTAAGTAGAAATAAGGGGTTGTTACTTGTTTGATTGCCTGGGGCGGCAGTATGTTTATGGCAACACAAAATGGTTTAATTTTTAGTCTATGCTATCTATATAGTCGGTCTTTTCAATCCGTCCATTGTACTGTGAGAGCATTAAAAGTGTAAAAAAAGGCAAGTCGTTTCAATTCATTGGAATCAAACCTACATAAAACTACAGTCCACAAGATTAAACGAAGTTAACACCTACTACATAATTCAATAAAGATATTGGAGACAATAACACAACAGTTGAGTCAAATCAGTGTTTGACTTATAAAAAATAAGTTTGTTATTATATTCATTTAGTAAATTAACCATAGATAATAATTACATTTATAGGTATAACAAGTATAATTACACTTATATATCATATTATTTATTTTTAGACACAATAATTGCATTTATATAACACGCGCGTCGCTTCGTGACATAAAAATACAGTATTTTTATATATCCATTTTTCTAGAAGTTAGAAACTTTTTGCCCTCTGTCAGATGTATTATAGTTAATAAGTTTTCTTAGAATTCGTTTCACAGACGGAATATAAGATATTACTTTTTAATTTGTTACGTAGTTATTATATACGCTTTCGGAGAATAAAACGGCTAAGAAAACTGTTTTTTTTTTTTTTTTTTTTTTAGTTGGTCACAGGTGTTATCCGAATTTCGCTTGGCACATTTAAATTACTAATGTAATTATAATGTTTATTCTACAATCTTTATTAGTAGGAACTTCATGACTTTGTATAAGACCAATCCTTTTAAAATCAACAACTGAACTCACACAAACATCTATGTAAACCTGTAGAATTATGAAACAATTCTTCTCCAGTACTGTTATTCTTGCGTTTCTATCAGTCCTTCAAACGATTATATGACCCATTTTCTTTAATTCTTTGCTCGAATATAACAGGGGTTTCAAATCGATTGTTTTATTTAACTGCAAGTTAGCATGACGCGTTTTCAGCTCCCAAGTATTTTGCTTCCGAATTTCAAGTTATATTAACTGATTACTTCGGATATTTGTTTGATAAGATCAAGATTGATTGGTTTATTTAGCCATTTTTATTTTATTTCGTTGCTAGCTGAAACGGGTAAAATTATATTGGTTAATGTTTCGAACCTAAAGTAGTTTCTAGAAAGGGAAGATAAATTGTCTCGGAAACAATTAGGAACAAAAGCTCGTCGTTTAGAACGTCGATTAGTTTTTCGTCAGTTGTCTACTTAGATACCTATGTATTTAACTATCCCTAAATCCATTATATCCCCTGCCCCAGGATACCTTCTAAAAGACATTGACTGACATGTTTACTTTAAATTATGCAAAAACAATCCCCTCTGCCTACCTGCCGTTGTTGGGAGAAATTTGTTTACTATTAGGTCTTTACCTATGAAATTGGAGATATGTATGATAATTTTAAAATATTTTTTTTTTAGTTTTTTTTTTATTTCAGCTAATCAAAGTACTGGCCCAAATTATCTATACAATTTTGCCATTTTGATAGCAGTTTTTTTATCCCTTTACTTTAGAAGTCTGCCGGACGGGAGGCGATGAAGTCAGCGAAAGCGTTTTGTACTGACTCTCGGGTGTTGAATTTTTTCCCACTTAAAAAATTGTCTAAATTTTGAAAAAAGTAGAAATCTGTTGGGGCAACGTCCAGTGAGTACGGTGGGTGACGGAGAGCTTCCATTAAATTAACACGTCTTTAGAATAAAATTCATTTGAATTTCGAATTGCGCGCCAATCCACAGATAATTAAATCTGAAAATGCTGGTTATAGAATCTGCAATTACATAGGTAATGACCTATTATTTTAACTTTGACTACTCGAGAGACATAATATGGTATTGTCTCTTATTGCTGATGTTCTTCAGAAACGTCAGGTGCGTAGTAGGTACTTGCAACCGGCGTGCTTGTATTACCTGATGTATGATAGTAAACGAAACAAAAGGATTATATAAGGATCTTAGTAGCTGGCGTTTTGTATTTTCTGCCTACCCCCTGGAAGCATGAGTTTATGTGTACCAAACAGCGGTCATGGATCTGATCACGGTGCTAAGAGGATCTGGAGGTCTTCGCCTAAGTGAAAGTCGTAGTATCGGCCTATGTTACGGGCTTTCGTTCTCCGTCTCACTCACGGTATGTCCGTAAGTGAGACGGAGAGGGAAGCTTTCGTAACTTTGCCCGAAACTACGGATTTCACTTAGGTAGTAGACCCCTCGTGTGTGCACTGAGAGTGTATTTACCCAATTTTTATAATATTGTATTGGATTACTAAGCACTTTTTTTTTTTTTTTTTGGGTGTGAAATCATCAAATGACGTCTCCCGCTCTGGGTGGAGTGGGAGGGCGTGTCAGACTCTTACTGACTAAAACCCACCCGTGTTCCTTCTGTTGCCTGTGCATTGCCAGGGGGCCACGGTATCCCTTTCGGACTTTCCCGCAACCCCGGCAGGCAATGGTCTCATCGGACCCCTTCACTCGCTGTCACTCTTTGAGGCGCGCGTGGAACACAACGCGCCGTCGACCCGGGCTTGGTCCTTACCGGACGGCGAGCTACCCATTGCTCACCGTCCGCAAGCCCGCGCCTACGGTGGCCGGGAATCAGCAATAGATTCCCGACGCCCAGGGCGTCTCCTCCTGCGGCGGCTAGGGGCGTGAGGGCGCGAAATTTGCCTCTCCCATTCCTAAGCACCTAACGTGCAATCTTGAAAGAAAGGCGCAAATCGGAACGTTTACGAGAAAATCTTTATGGATTGGGAATTGATTATGGTGATATGACTATTAAAAGTTGTTAGAGTAATATAAGTTGAATAAAGTAATCAAGCCTCATATGAACGACTGGTACTAATCACACTCAATAGGTATCACTAACTTAAGAAAATAATGATAGAGAGTTGAGCACATTTTTCGGGCCATTAAAAACATGAATTTGTGGATAGCCATCGCGAATCTACTCACCAAGCCAATAAGAGCGCCCATAGTTAGCTTTCAGCTAAATATAAAGGTAAAATAGAAACTAAAGGTAAGGTAAAATATAATCATTGAAATGTCTAAAACTATAATCATTTTAGTTACACAATTCTCTTTTGTCTCCACTAAGAAACTTACCGGCTTAATGAAGGCTTAAAAAAAAGACAAAAGATGCTAAAATCTAGGTCAAATAAAACAATCTTTTGAAAGGCAGAAAACTATGAAAGATTGCGTAAATGATAAGACTTGAAGTGAAAGAGAATTGAATAGGAATCAAGACATTTTTATATTATTAACATTTTTTTAAGCTGTACTTAGTACAGAGCGGAGCGGAGTGGGGCGCGTCCCCGTGGATTGCACTACGTATCTATACATAACCGGTTAGTAACGCAGATGAGTATTTTAGTGTTTTACTTAAACAAAAGACTGTTATTAATATGCTTTATTGTTAATTAATCATAGGTACCTACAAATTAAGTATCACGCAACTGATACAGAATTTAATTCCAAAATTTAAATAAAATTATAATTGTTCATCTTCGTCAAATTATGTTGTGCAAATTAAAAAATTAGTCCAATTAAAAACATAAATTGGACTAGTACACATGATTGTAAGGTGACTTTAATATACAGCCTCTAAATAAAGTAGGCCTTCCCAAGGGTGCCGTGGGGGACGATTAAGGGATTATATGAAGAGGAAGGGCTGTTACCCTGGGGACTAGCAGATTTTCGCTAACGGAGACAACTTCCATTCGCTGGTGATAGATTTTCACACCAATCTACAACCTTTTTGTTAAAGCTCTGATTTCGAAGGTTGTGGAAGACAGACTGTCACTTGTTTAACATTCTTCAATTAAAACAGGTAAGTACTAAAAATAACCTTACAGGTCTATTATCGTTATCACCTCATTCCAGCAAAATGATTCTCGACAATGGACTAGGAAAGCACAAGGATATAGTAGATAATGCAAATAGATATAACTTCCTTAATCCGTCACTAGAGAATAGCAACTACGGGGAGAGTAAACACTAGCAACTTGTGCTGGCAGATAAGGCCTTGCAGTAGGTACTGAAAGCTAAACTTATAACTGCAAAGTTAAAAATAATTCATAAAGAGAAAATACAAACCAAAATTAATATTCAAGTACATCTTGGAATATTTTAGACCAGCACAAGAAAGAAAGAAAGATAAGCGTTTATTGGCTTAAGATTAACAAAAACGCCTTAAAACTATTAAAACAAATAAAAACAACTCGGAAAGGGCTGCATACGAGTACAACAAAATTAATGACGATAATTCGCAACTAAAATAAAGTAAAGCTGATCTTATCTCAGAGCTTTGCCTGTATATGCTGTACTTAGCTGTAAACACAGCAAAAAAATAACAACTAGAAACTTCACTGCCATATATCTCTCCTCATATAAGCACAACAAAACATACACCTCGAAGCATAAAACTTAAAATTTTCAACGTACAGAATTTCTATAACGATCGTACAGGATGCGTAGCAGGATATGAAACGCGGAAACGCACGAGACAACGGTTGTATGTGATAAAAGGGGGATAAGGGGGGTAGGGGCCACCCCAACCACCTTCCAGACGGCTTCCATCGTTCCCAAGACGACGTTTCTGCGTTACTTGACGCAGTTCAAAACATGTTATTGGTTGAAACTCCCAAGTTTAGTGGATGTTGTTACGTTTCTAAGGATTATTGGCAATGAAATTGACGATTCCGCTAATCTTGTACTATGAACGGTTTCCAATATTGTTGTAATTGGTCGTATAATGTACATTGTTGAAAGTCTTTTTCCTGTAATACTTCTGCTAAACTTTTTTGAACTTTCAGTAAGTACCTGATATTACTCTCGAAAGATCTGAGCAAGTTAAACTAATACTAGAAACATCCCCAAAACAGTGTTACAGTTTAGAGATCCAAGTTTAGGTCAATGGAGACCACTTCGAATAAGTTTTTTTATATTTTTAAATTGTTTTATATTTATGTATTATACTAACACACTGTAAAAGTAATAAATATTATTTGCAATAAAAAAAAAAGATCTTCGTAACAATATTTATGGCAAGACTAGGTAGAAGAAATTTTAAAATACTAGACAAGTCTTTAGGGGAACTGATAGGCAGACAGGATAATTTCATTTTGTAATAGACTCTCTAAATACAGAAAGATTTTTTTTTAATTACAATATTATTCGCAGAATATGAACGGGTTGTATGTATGTAACATATTAACAACGATCTAACTGTTTGTAGGTACCTACTTAGTTTTCAAATAGTTTTGTCTGTTTGCAAGGAGAACAGATAATAGCGAAGTTTAGGAACTGATATTATGATACTACCTTTAGGTACGTAACGTAGGTATGTTTAAAAGATATTTCAGAATTGCGAAATTACTGTGTTTCAGCGTGTGATATTTGAGTCCGTGGATGCAACAAAAGAATCTCAGGTGTGAAATAAACTTTTTAAAATAAATACGGATGATATACCTACTTCAGATTTACAAAATTTTATATTAAATAAATAAATAAATAAAAATCTTTATTTCTCCTTAAATGAATACATTATTTTGATCAATGGCTTGTATATGGAGATACAGTCTACAGAATTAATGTATGGTGAAATCGAGTCCCAAACCAAAAAACATGAAATTTGTTGTTCATAAAATTCGATGAAAAATTACCAATATCGTCATAATTAAACTTTTAGTTTGTGGGTGTTCAATCTTGACCTAATAACACACAGCAGACCAAACAGACAGATAACTCATTTCACATGTGGGCGAAATCAATAAGTGTGTTAATGTTGTCGATTACTTAACTTATAAAGTGCCAAGTTGATCAATCATTATTCACTTTTAAAATATGTCAAGTACCTTCACGCAAGTAGTACAAAATATATTTTCGATGTTTACCTACTTTACAAGAGCTTAAAGATTAAACTTCTAAATTTTTTGGAAGCGTGATAGCAACGTTATAAAAGTATTTATATGTTGTAAATTTGTAATTTTGTCATCTAAAACAACTTAATAAGAAAATATCTCAAACAGAAAGTCAAAGTCAAAAAACATATACAAATGCATAAAACACGTCCGTTTACAACGCTAGTCGAGCACTACGATCTGTGCCCTATACATACATATAATTGTAGTCTGTGATCAGTGCCGTACCGCTATTGCGGTAGCTACGTCACATCCTACGGAACTGCGCGCACGCATGTCTAGGCGTGTCGACGCGCGATATTGACAGTCGATGACAAGACTGATGGACGAGTGTAAAAAATCTAACAAGTCTGTTTACATACAAAGGCGAACCGGTTTCTAAGAATTTATTGTATCTAGACGAGAGAAATACAACGAAAGCAGTTTCTAAAACATTTTTGTGTTACGTCGAGTGTGTCAAATGTTGATGACATCAGAGGCACAACAATTGAAGCTGAACGTGCACAAATTGCTTTTTGTAGCGCAGTTGCAATGCAAAAATTCTTTGCAAAATTGGATAAAAAAAGAACATTTTTCCAAAATGCCAAACATATGTAAGCTAAAGGTGTTCTGATTCGTGGTTAATTTAAGTGGTCGGTAATGTTTCGCCGGATACGGTAATCAAGTAACGGTGCGTTTCCGTACGTCGCGATTTGTTCGGAGACTTGGTTGATGTCGTGGGATAGCTGCTGCCTGTTAGTGTGGGAATACTGTGTGGAGCTAAGTGATTGGTACTGGGTTTTGGGTTTTTGTTAGTGTTTGTTAACTTGGTACGTCTCTTAAAAGTACCATTCTGCCACTATCTCAATTATAATTATATTTGTCTTAAAATAGGTATGTCTTTTGTTTTGGTATGGCACTGCCTACGGTATTACCTACCTATAAAGCTTCGTGCAGACTAGTGCGATGCGACATCGGCTATTGTCATACCGCGAAGGTTTTCTTAGAAATTGTATTGTTTGAGTCACGTCGCGCTGGTCTGCACGAGCCTTAACGGTACGAGTTTGTGCGTTTGTGTTAGGAAAAAACTGTTGATGATTAAGAAAACCGACTTCAAGTTTAAGACTACCAGAAATATGAAATCTACAAGTAGACTTTCACCTCAATAGCCATATTAATTTATTGTAAGGAGTCCATGTCACCTTTAAAGAATATCCATCGAAGAGAAAAGCCCGACTTATAAATAAGCACTTTAATAAAATTGAAAACCCAACATCAATAACCCACCTACTCTAAACATAAACTACAAAACATGCGCCACTTAAAATCATCTCCTCCTCCGCAAACGTTCACTGTTCCTTTCATTCATTCAATCATTCTAACACCACCATTACGCTAACGGAGTCATGAGTATTTTTTACAGCTGTCTGTCAAAACAACGTCAGTAATAACGTCGAGAACCGAACCCCGCCCACGACAGACGCAGCCCACATTACGTCACTACCGGACAGTTTAGATAAAGCTACCAGTTTTTATCTAAGATAACGCTGAAGTGCCTTTTTTGTAAGATTGGAGGGAAAGAGGTCGACGTATTGAAAGGCGGGGTTCTTTCGAACTGCTAAATGAGTTCATAGATAAGATAGATGGATCCGTGATTTAAGACGCAGATATATGCCAATGACCTTGAGTGGTTAGCTTGCGTGTTCTGTACTGAGCTCACGCAACGCTTCGTATGTCCAACTAGTAATAGGACTCGCCCATCAAGGAGCGCTAACCCAAATTCGACGCATTATTCATTTATAATACATAAAACAAAATACCTTATTTTAATAAAACACGTATACAAAAAAATCTATAGTTAAATTATCTTCAAAATGAAAGAAAGAGAAAGAGAAAAAATAAAATACAAAATCAAAAAATAAGATCTCATGTCATGCGTAGAAATATGGTTGTTAGAGAGTAATTCACACTGACCTCCGTACTAGTAAAAACTGAATTACGGTAGGTCAGTCTTCCTCGTTCTCCAACAATCACAATCCAAAATGGTGAAGGTTTCAGAAAATAATGCTTGATAGACTTCGTGATTCTCAGTTTTTTATCCGCGTTAGACATAACTTTACAAATTAATTTCACTATGTAATATAAACATAATCCAAAATATTCCTATTTGTAAGTTATTAAGAAAATGCTCTAATTTAACATAAATATTGTTCCAAATCATTAACACGACTCGTTTAGACGTGATCTTCAGTATAAAATAATTTATAGTCTGTTATCGTCGGCAAAGTTTAAGTGTAGCAGATTGACAAGAAGCTTACGACCAGCAGTGGGATTCAACAGTTTCTGAAAAATTAATTATGCAACAATGAAAGTTTCAGTAGGATTGCTATTGGTAATTATTACCTCTTCAATGTACAAAACATAACATCACCCGTTGTTTCCCCGAAGGGTTCGGCAGAGGTGTACCCATAGTGCACCACGATAAAGCCTCATGTTCATCTTCAATCGGGCACATTCAGACTCTGGACTGCTATGTGAGAAATTCTATATAGAAAACCCAATAACACTTTGCCCAACCTGAGAATCAAACCCAGGACTTCATGCTCAGCAGTAGCGCTTGCGATTGCTGAAATGTAACAAGAAATACTCATAGAGTACAAAGTTAGTGAACAAAGTGCCTTCACAAAGTTTATGAAAGACGGACAACTAAAAAGTAATCTGCCAGCAATATTGCTAGAATGTTACTTAAAACTTCTACAGTCAACAGGGAACAATCCAAAGTTATACAGGGAAGAATATATCAATGCCTAAACATAAAGTTATTCCTATAGTAAAAACAGCGGTCAATCGGGCGAATTTATTCCAGATTGCTTGAAAAAAACAGCTTTGAACATCGGCAAAATTGAGTGAACACTTTTGTCGCCAGGGTCCCGGTCAATTTGAGCGACAGCAAACCGGCTCCCGTCAATTTTAACTCGAACCCGGTAAATGTGAAATGAATGAGTATATTTTGACCATTGTATTTATAACTGAATTTGATAGGAATATTTATGAAGCGAAATCCGAGTAAGTAAATGTTATTATAAATGTTCGGATTCATATTTAAGTACTAAACTTGGAATATGTTTTCGATAGCTGTAGGTGGAATATGAGTGGGATGTATTTAAAAGGCCCTTAGTATAATCAGTTTTCCAGAATTTATCAAAAAACAAATGATTTGGGATTCTAAAGGTACCATTCCGTAAACGACCGCAGGCGGCAACTGCAGGCGACGTGTCGCTGCGACACGACTCGTTTCTACGAATTTCTATAGAATACCTTCCGTAGCTAGCGACATGTCGCCTTCATTGAATTACATAAAAACCAATCGTGTCGCGGCGACACGTCGCCTGCAGTTGCCACCTGCGGTCGCCTACGGAATTGTAACTTAATGATTATATTTTATAAGATTTTATATAATATGAAATAACAGCTATAATATAAGAATAATAAGCCAGCTTATAGGTTAGTAGAATTCGTATTTTCGGAGTTGCTGTCAGTAGCAGATGCATTATATCATCGAGGAAAACGAACGGTGCGAGCGCTTACGGAAATTTATGAGAAGCTACTGGTTTAAATATAGGTTTAACTTAACTGGAGGATTAAGCCTTAACAACACTTCTAATAATATTTAAAGTGAAGCTTCTCGGCTTTATGAAATAAGATATTATAATGTAAAAGAAACTGAAAAAACTGATACATTGTAGACATTTTGTCTTACAAGTTCATAATGAGAAGCACAACTTTAACAAGTACATAATTATTGAGCATCTTTAAATTAACTTTGCGAAGCGACACAAATTTTAAGACGATATTATAACTAGGGAAATAGGAGAACAAAACAATAATCGAAAACTTTACAATAATGTATACGATTAGACTAATATACCTACTCTAGTACCTAGTATAGACTAGGTACTAGAGTAGGCCGTTTTTCTGTAATCGTTACCTAATTACAATATTCAGTTCATCAATATCAGAAAACGGACTGATAGCAGTGATAGCCTAGTGGTGTGACCGTCGGACTGCCAATTCACAGTTCTCGAGTTCAAATCCAAGGCACGCACCTCTGACTTTTCGGATTCATGTGCGTATTGTATAATTATCACTAGCTTGAAAAACGGTGAAGGAAAACATCGTGAGGAAACCGGCATGCCTGAGAGATATTTCTCGACGGCATGTGAAGCCAAGTCAGAGGCCCTTGGGCGGCTTTAAAACTCAGACGCGCCACACGAAAAGAAGAAGAAAACGGCCTGATAAACAGGCCAGGTTGATGAAAATCTGCAAATACACCGACACACACCTACATCATATTCAATTAGCGAACGATCATCTCATTATCTATAGGAAGACATTATACTTTACCAAACATTTCGACTAACTTCGTTGAAAAATAACCCAAATCCTTAATTTCCAAACCATTAAGAGCACTTTAAACCATATCATGTCGCCGTTTATACTAGTCAACTTCCAATTAGTATGGCATCATGGAGATACAGAAAGAAGATCCACTGCTGTTCTATGTCGCGCCATTTTTAATCATTCATTATTAGCTTGTCCATGATGAAGCTAATGCATTAATTATGTCCCAAATCGGAATCTACATTCTAACTTCATATGTCCCACTAACTACCTTTACATCATAAACATAATGAGCCTATAATGTCTCCACTGCCGGGGCACAGGCCTCTTCTCCTTCGAGAGGGAGTGGGAGGTAATGTACCACGCGGGCCCAGTGCGATTTGGTAGATGTCACATGTCTTCGAATTTTTGGTTCTAGAACATACCGGTTTCCTCACGATGTTTTCCTTTACCGTTTTGAGAGCAGTGGTGATGAAATTATTTACACAAAGTAAAGCCATGACCTACAACTCGTAAGTCTTGGACGTTACCACTGGGTTACCACCACTGCTCTCACCCACACCATATTATGCCAAAATCTTTAGGTTTCCTTCTGTTCAGTATTGAGTGCAAGTTCATTAGTATACCTTTCTCTCAGAAGCCCTTCGGACAGAATGGAACTACTGCACGCTCAATTTCGAGACAAGACCCCGGTACAATCTTTCAATTGCTTTACGGACGGCGCGCGCGCCGGTACACGCACTATGGTTTCAACGGGGCAATTTGCGTCCCAGGTTGTCATTGAGTGATTACTGTTTCACTGCTACTGTTGCTCGCTAATTTATATTACGTGGTCGAAGTGTCGGTCGTCCGGCGGCGAGATGGGCGGACGACATTTTTGCCATCGCGGGTAGATCCTGAATGAGGCTGGCACAGGAACGTGGGCATTGGCACAAGAAAAGAGAGGCCTACGTCCAGCAGTGGGAGAAGTCGGGCTGTGGATGATGATGATGATGATGAATGTAAATGACAATTTAATTTTGAACACCAGTGACTTACGGTGAAGGAAAACAACGAGTGGGCAAGTACATAAGAGGGCCCTGCCCGGTCCGTACATCTTCAACGCGAGCATGTTCGAAAAGCTTGTTGTTTCATCGAGCGCAAGTGAGAACTGCTAACAAGCAAGTGAGAACGCGATAATATTGTACGAAAAATTGTATGTAATTTTTTTTTAAAGGAAATACGTGATTTTTGTTAAGCCTTACAAGTTTGTGAAATAAGTGTTTGTCATATAGAATCGCCATTAGGTACATGTGCAAGGTTTCAATGAAGATGTTATCTTTACTTTTATTATTTATGAGTACATTATGACCGGCCAAAGTTCGGGTAAAAAACCAGATTTTAGGAGGCTTATACTTAATTTGTTTCTCAAATTTTCAATTTTTTGCTTTCATAGAAACCTATATACCTATAGGTAGTGCACTAGATACATGTTAGATTAAAAAAATCAAAGAAAGATGTGTTACAACGCCATAATCACGTACGAGCGTTTGTATGAAAATTATGACGGGTTGGCCGCTCTTAATAGTCTGAAATCCAGTGAGCTGGGAGCCTACACGCAGTGCGCTTACGTGGTGATCTATGCTCAGTCCTTCACTTTTCGAGAAGAGCAAGCCAACCAGCAGTGGGACACAGTGACAGAATTAACGGGCAAATGTTTCAGTTCGATCAATATTTTACATTTGACATCACCATGTCAAATATAAAAAATTAAGTAGTATAAGTAGACATCCGGACCTCTTCCTGTTCATCGAACAGGGAGAGGTCTACACCAAATTAGATTCCTACTTGATCAAGATGACATCTTCAATGACAGTGACAGCGGAAATAGAATGAGACCCCAAACATAATATAGACTTGCTCGGGTTGCCGTTCGATTTCCGTATGCGAACAAATATTTGTATGGTCCACAGATACTTTGAAGATCGGTGTTTGCATTAGAAAATTGTGTGTGTGCAATAACACCAACAAAACCGACTAGGTACAGAGAGAATCCTGATGGGTGGTTACAAACATCAAAAATAGGTACACCCCTCAGAAAAATTGAAAATACTGAATTACGTGAATTTTATAAAGATTTAAAGGAAAACGTATATGAGTAGAACTAAATGGAGAATGAGAATGAAGAACGGGCAAGAAACTGCACGGACACTCTTTTAAATAAAAAAAAATGATACAAAATATTGGTTACATAATTCATTTTGAAATTATGCATGTGAGAACAATTTAGAAAGACGTGCACGTTCGTAAAAGCGTCCGAAATAAAAAGAAAAAATAAAGAATCATTCAAAAACTTAAAATCAATTAAAATAAGCCATGGCAGCTAAGAGATGACCAGTCCCAACTGACGGCGCCCGTTCACGAACATGACGCATGGATCAGCACCATTCAGCTCAACCATTTTGAATCCGATTAGTATTTCCAAAGATTACCCCCTACATACAAACTTACAAATACCTTTTTCTATTATTATTAGTATAGATACGGCTGCTGGTTAATCCTAAGTCTGAACGATCTCGTATTAGAATTAAAATAAAAACATTTACTGAAAAGGCAGGTTTAATAACCATCATTAAGGTCTGAACTCTAAGAACGTTGACTACATTTTAATGAAGATATGAATAGTAACTTAAGCATCCGGCTTTCCAGTGTATCATTCATACTGCTTTCAGTCCGTTGAAAGGCAAAGCAACAGGTAAAATGCTACATCTGGAAGTAAAGAGGTCATATCACTTGTAAGTTGTAAGAAACATGTAAAATTATGCTCATATTTAAAACTATATTCTTATGCTTTTAGATATAGTAAATTGTTATACGTTGGATGTTGCAGTTTAAGATTTACCAAATGATTTCAACCAGGAAGACAGATTTTAAATCCCGTCACATAATGAAAAATTTGCATTTATCTTTGATGGTCGTGAAAGTCTTTGTAAAGATTCGCAGGAGGATAAAAATAGTATCTCATAATTTATGCAAAATTTTGCATTCATGTCTACTATTACATTACATATTTACATCACTTTCCTTCTAGCACTTTCTCAAGTATGTACGAGGGCGACACTGAAAGTTTTTAGAACTGGCCACTTGTAAACGATTATATAATAAAAAAAATAGTTAAAATTTTGAAAATGGAACTAATTTCCAATATTATTGTGTACGTATTTTATTCATTTGTCATTTGTTTACGATTTGGCGGCAAATTAAAAATTGTCTCTGTCACGTTAGCATGAATTTGACGTGAGAAAATATTCGTACAGTGATTTTTTATGACTTTTATGTCATTTAAGTCAACAAGAAAGTTATGATAGACTTCGATTGGCCTTTCACGATGAAGCCCCATCTCGTGCCAGTGTTTACAACTGTTTAATGAGTTTAAACGTGGTCGCACTAACCTCACCGATGACCTGCGTCAGGGACGGCCTTCTACGGCGACGGCCGACGACTGAAGATAACATCAGTGTTGTGCGGTGTATGATAGACTGACAAAAGAGTGACTTATTAGCAGATTCGGACAAGCTTAGGCATCGGTATGAGTCAATTGCACAAAATCCTCCATGAACATATAGCAGTTAGGAAGCTTTGTGCCCGGTGGATACTTCATAATTTGACAGAGGCCCAAAAACTCCGACGTGTTGATTGGTATCGTGAAATGGTTCAAAGATTTAACGGAGGTGACTCAAATGCTTTGTTCGACATACTTACGGGTGACGAAAGCTGGATTTATTGTTATGATCCTGAAACTAAGAGACAGTCTGCTGTCTGGGTATTTCCTTCCGAGGAGTTACCAACTAAAGTGAAGAGAGGTCGAAGCGTGGGAAAAAAGATGGTGGCCTCGTTCTTCGGAAGGACAACAATTGTTTTAGAGGCTCGAAAATCGGTTACTGCAGAGTTGTATACTAAAAATTGTTTGCCACTTGTCTTGGAAAAATTTCGGGAGAATCGACCTCGCAGAAGGATCCTCAAACAATCGACTACTTGGCGACGTCAGACGTGGAAATACTGGGTTACCTGCCCTATAGCGCCGACCTCGCACCTTGCGATTTTTATTTATTTCCGAAAATAAAAGAAAAACTTCGAGGGAAACGTTTTATGGACGCCGAGGAAGCAGTGGCTGCGTTTCAAAATGCCCTCGAAGAGACCCCTAAGGACGAGTGGGCAAAGTGCTTTTCTCAGTGGTTCCATCGGATGCAACGATATATTGATGTAAATGGACACTATTTTGTAAGATTATATTAAAAGTAATAACTTGCTAGTTTGTTCAGTTTTTTATTTTCTAAGAACTTTCAGTGTCATCCTCGTATAAGGTCGGTTTCCAGCTTAACCAGACTGCAGAGATTGAACATCAGTATTTACCTCACGGATCCGACATAATTATTGGGGATAAAGGCTTATCCCTGGCTCGTGTACGCCTACATAACATAATACCATGACCTGATTTTGCGGTTGAATACAGAAAACGATTATTTTAATTGAAATTACAAAAAGTTTAGTAATAATGTTGTCAGAGTCAGTAGCTTTAGTTCTTATGTAATGGCATTACTTCTGTCTAGCTTTTCGGGGAGTGTGTCTGTCAGACGTATGTGTCTGAAGCACTGACAAGTATCTGATAGAATATTTATAATAAAAAATATACGTGCTTCTTATAATGTCATAAAATGTTCCTGAATGACACACGGAATTGTAATATGATTTAATGGCAAAACCGACCGCAACTCGGTTGTGTTCGGTGTTCCCGTGACAGGACTCATTTCAAGTCCATAAGATACTTGTCAGTGGTGTAAAGATATCATCGTCAGAAACGATGAGTAACGTCTTAACGATTTAGCTAATTATGATAATGGCTCTTATGCGAGACGAGATAGCAGCAATATTTTTAGGCAACAATTAAATGTGACTGAGATAGATACAATAAGAAATCCAAATTTTGTTTGGTCCAAAGACTTTATTATCAGCTTCGGTACGTTCGCAAACAAGCCTATTGAAATTAACAATATTGTCCCATCGACCTAGGCATTTAGTTAATTTGTTAGGGTCGGTTTCCAGCCCACCTTACGGCTGAATATTGTCATTATATCCCCGGAGGGTAGTGCTAAATGTGTTCATTAAAAAGTACATTACACGTGGCCAAGGAAAAATCAATATGAGTCGACTGTGTCTCCACTTTATATGGGTCATCGGGCGGTAGTCAGCAGAAAAAGCGGTAACAGAAATAACTTTAGGCGTTTTTATGGCTTATATTTTATCACATTCACTCATATGAACACAGGGGTTGAACATGGAAACATTTAGGGGTTCAACATGGTCGGGGGTAAAGATTGTGGTGGTAGAACATGGACTAAACCCATGTACCTAACTTTTTTATTGGTCAATGCTGTGCTTTTTATTTTCGATTTTTGGAATATTTGGGAATTTTTGCCTTTTCGTGAGACATTTTTTTGTTTAGCGCCTTAGGAAACACTTACCAACTTATTGTTTTATACATGGACTAAAAAACATTAAATATAGATTGATTGAATTTTCACATCTATGAAGTTGTGCATTTCACAACTTATCAGAATACCTACTTCAAAACTTAAGCAATTGGCTTTAGTGGGAAGTCACAGTATCAGAAGTTCTGAACTAACTACAAGAGACACTTTGCCAATACAAGTTCAAGCCAGATCAAAATTGATACTTCGCAACACAGTGCACTTTGACATTCTCGGATAGAGTATATTTTGGAGATCGCTTTATATTTCCGAATGAATTTATAGCGTCAATGAGCTAATTTATAGCGTCATTCTTCATTTATAACATCGAATTCATAAGTGAAACGTCATGCATTAGTATATAAAGATTAAGCAGGAAACTCTCCAAAGAATGATTGGCATACTGATAAAAATGTCAAAACGAACCGGGCTGATAAAAACGTCAGCAAAAACGAGAGAAAATAGATTTTTCACACTCCACCGATCATTGCAGAAGAAATAAAAATGCAAAGAATGTTTTTAAATCGTTATGGACAGAGCACATTTCTACTAACCGTACTCTTTTCAACTTTGTAGGTACTAACCGCTTTGCCTTGGAAAACTACGTTTTTAATATGTTCTTTTTCAAGCCCAAGTTCGCTTGACAGGCCTTTACGACTGTTTCAAATAAGCAATTACGTTATACTACTTTCCACTTTCGTGTTTTGCGAATGACATAAGTTATTCAAATTATCATAAGAGAAATGGAGTATGTGTAATGTCTGACAAATTATGAGCATGTAAAGACCAAATTAACGCTGTGTGAATACATAGTATCTATTACGAATATATTATTAGTCATAATAGTAGAGAATTTGAAACATAAAGACGAAATACTGGAATGGTTATGTTATCTTATGATATGATAATTATGAATGTTTGATTATCTAAAAGCCTTTTACTAGCTTAAAGCCACATGTAGGTCGAACTTAATGGAAGCACCACATTCAACTCAAAACTTACATAGCGAACCTCTGTTTAATGCTTGCTGACTGTAATCGTAAGGAAAACAAAGATTTTTCAAACATCAGTCAGTCTGCAATCGATCCACCTGATAAAATCCGTTAGTCTTCTCAAACGACACCCATGGGAAATAACAGATCGCCCCATTTCGAAGGCCAAAAAGGACAGTAGATGAAAAAAGAAGTTCAATAAAAGACAAAATATATTAAAACCGGATACCAGTGTAATTGTAACACGATAAGATACGCTTGAGTGAAATTGATTTGATTGGCACTGGAGTTTAACGACCAGATGTGACAGTGAAATATTGTGCAGACGAAGCTTTAATATAATGTTCTCTTTTCTGTAAGCGAAAAGAAAATTGCGGGACATAATTTTATGTTACTTTAATCGCAGTACCTACAATATCAGAAAAAATGTGAAATTTAAGATAAATCACTTATAACAGTACGAAAATCAAAGAAGTCACGATCAAGACTGAAACTTACTGTAATCAAGCATAGAATCTTAACGGGGGTTATCTTAGTTAATACCAAGAGCGCTTTACAGCATAATTTATACTATAGGCTGGATTTAATATTGAATGTAAGCGGCCTATACACATTATGGAAATCAAGCGCTTAGGCCTATGATCGATACAGAACCCCTTCAGACTGGTATGACAATAAGAATAATATCAGGCACGTAGACGAAGCAAGAGGTTTTGGACTATAAATAAGTCTTATATGATATGTGGTTGCTAAAATACAGCACTTTTAATAATACAGTTCACCTACATCCCGAGTGAAGCAGGAAATAACCAATAAACAAGGTATTATTCACTTATTTGCGGTTTGAACGCGGTGTTAAATTTTATTGCGGGCATGTTAATTAGCAGACTACCGTCCTTATGGAAAATTTTATGTAATTCGTATTCATAACTGAAAAATGTCGTGTGCATTGCATAATTCTCGGTTAGAAGAGGCGGTTTGTATTTTTACATTTTACGTGGATTTTTACGTTAAAGGGGAACATGAATTTAATATAAGCTGGTTTATTATATAGATCAAGTTTATTTTTCGCTAAAATTCAATATTCAAAAGTCATTTATTCAAACTAGGCTGAGAAATCAGAACTTTTCAAACGTCAAACTTACATAAGACAGTCCCCCAAAAACGCCCGCTCTTCACCACTTCCTAGTGCTTTAGCTGGGAAGAAGAAGTGGCACAACAAACTCCCCAGCTGCACAGCTGTCTGAATAGTTAGAAAAACTTGATTCTATACAAAAGTACTTAATATGCAAAATAATTTACATTACGCAACACAAAACATTAAATTAAATTATTTTCTATAGTTATGTCACCTAGCACACGCCAATATACCAACAAAAAAAAGTAAAAAGAACTTAATACCCGAATGAAAGCCTCCAGGCATAAAGGGCGTGCTCGTTTACATATAGCTATTAAAGCTGTAACTCAGAAATCACAAATGATTAACTAGGACCATCGAAGTAAAAATAAATAAACTGTTAATTACGCGCAAGTGCTAGTCACCGACTGAGGTATGTGAGCGGTGAGACGGGCGAGGGCGCCTTTGAAAAAATTGGCAGACTGAGTTAACTTGGCCTTTGTCTGTTTTGTCTTTGTCTCACCGCTCACACACCTCAGGCGGTGACGCTCAGACTATAATAACAACAACAAAAACCATGGTCAGCAAGACGAATAGTCACCACAAGCAGCACCCGTTCACGAGCATAACGCAAAGATCAGCCACTACCCCCCTCGCCATATTTGAGGGAAGGAGGCAACCCGACCCCCGACGCTACCGCAAGCAGTGACATCTAAGGGAGCATGACGAACTTGCTGCCGGTTGCTCAGACAAGAATAATATGATCAATTTTCGAGGTCGCTAGCTGACCATATATTACAATACAACTCATAAAAAAAACAACAGTGTAATGAGTAGAATTAGTCAATAATAAATGAAAACATACAGTCAAATAAATTAAAATGAACAATTAAATTAGTATGGATTAGTATGGAGTTAGTCCCAAGCCTTTTTGTCATCTAAGTAATCTATAACTTAATAGAAACCTTTTTGACAATAGTTTCTGTTTAATAAATGATTTAAATTTATTGAGGCTAGTTACGAGATAAGATTTAAGTCAGTACTGTTGTAAAGTAATAGTTGTACTGTTGTAGTGCTGTTGTTGTTGTAAGTGCAAATCTTTGAGCTGTCCTCAGTTATTTATTCATCTGCCTGTTTTCACTGAATGAAGATCAAACAAATACGTCATATTCTTCATGGAAATTTCTGTCTGCTTATCAGAAGATTATTTGGATTTATCTCTAGATCGTCACATCAAGGTTTATCCTGATCTTGTAATAGTTATCTTTATTACGGTATTGACTGATATTGGGTAATATGTAAATACACCTATAATGTTCTAGTTTTACACGCATGTATTCATAATCTTGTAAGTATCGGATGTTCAATGCGGGTCATAAAATTAAATAATTTAGTAGGACCCGAAACATTGACCGCTTACGCTCCGTTTTTAGATTGATGGATACTAAGTAAAGAATTCAAAGTTATAGGAACATTACACCTGAATCTCTTAAAATGGACCAACACTTAAACGTAAGCCACCTAATTTATAACAATACTTTAAGAATCCAGGAGTTTTACCAACACTGCTCTTGCTAGAAACCAATAAAAAATCCAATAAAATAGCGATATTAACCCATTCTTTCATCGCTAATCCAAATTCTCGCGATTTCCTCTCAGTTATTTACCAACAATGTTACACTCGATTTATTTTCTAACAATCAAAGCGTTGAAGTGTATCTAGTTTGACACATTCAGATAATTCATAAGGTCGTGGTTTTATAGTAAAATCAAGCAAAACCCATGTAACAGAATGCGTATTTACGACATGTTTGGGGACATAGAACGGGTTAGGTAAAGGAGTAATGACTAGTGCTGTACAGATTGTTAATAGTGATATGAAGCTAGCGTTTCACCAGATGTTTATTACCAGAACTGATCATAACAGTACCTAGATGGCACCTTAAGCTTTAGGCTTACCCGTCTCATATAAATTCACATAATCATTGAAGAAGTTTGTTTCCTTCTGTACTGTAAAAGAAGAAAAATGTAAAGTCTTTCAAGTAAAACTAAGTTATGCTCACTCGCATATTTGTTTCTGCTCCAGAATGGAAAAGGGAATACAAAATGTATCACCTGCTTACAATTCTGGGCAGGTTCAAAATTGTCAACGTATATTGTAGTATTGTTAGGTGTGGGTTTTATGAACAAGATTTGAAACTATATTTCGAATTCTGTATTGGAAAGAATGTATTGACGTCCTAGAGTATAATATGTCCCCACTTAGACGTGTCAAGCTTTATCAAAATACACGTAGTGATTTGGAATATCAGTTGAAACGTACACGCCTAAAGCCGTTAGGAAGTTTATAACAAGATCAAAGCGAAATTGTATTTCTCTCCCTTTGCGAACTTGCATACAAGACGGTTCTTTTGCAAGGTTCATTTAAAAGATTAAAATAACACGGATTTTGGCACAGTTGGCAATTCTAAGAATTCAATGGCAGTAAAAATCTAAGGTCACAACCCCAAAAGTTTTCCAACAAATTAACTTTAATCTATATACGTTAGGAATCCATGTTAAGGAAATATATTGCAAACGCAATTCAATGTTTTTTATAGCTACTTTTATGAACGTAAATATTTATGCCAGCGGCAGTGGGACTTTGAACGCGTAAGCTATGCACTTGAATAAACCTACAATCATTTGAAATAGACTAGAAACTAGATGAAGCAACTAGTAACAAAGAAACAAGAAAATACAAAAGAAGTCTTCAAGAGACAACTGCTGTCTAAATAGCTTCACTTGTTAACATTCAATTTAGTTAAATCGAATTTACTAAAACGTGACACTAAACTACACACTACACACACACACACACTACAAACTACTGGGTTCGTTTTGAATACTGATTAAATACACTCTTTCTACACGAAACCGTTGGAATAATACAATTGTAGCGCATAATATACGACGAACCGAACGTTACAAGTTGAGTCCCAGTGTCAATTTAACTTCTAAAGACAAAAGAGCAAAGTTAAATGTCTGCTGTTTTCAATAATTTCCGTTATAAACCAAACTAAGTCGTTGCTAAGGAAGTGTTAACAAACGTTCAGTTCAAATAAATTGTCCCTCGACACCTCATAACTGGCGCCCAACGTGGGGCCGCGGGGCGCACCTAAACCAATTTTCCATTACGTTTTCTGTACGACTGTAAGAGCGAGACAAAACCCTAAACATCATTACATTAAAGATCAACCTCCTTTGTTTCGGCGTCAATTTCTGTGATTACGTTTAGGTGTCGAAGCAAAATGAACTTTGTACATAAACTGGAAAGAGTCGATATTGTCGGGTGTAAGTTATAATAGGAAAGAGTCTATGTGTATTAGGCAGGGGGAGTTAATAGGGCCATGAAAAACGGGAACACAACACAGGGAAAGTTGAAACCGACGCGACAGTCTGGAGTGAAGAACTAAAGGCTTTTGTTTAGCTAGCACGAACAAACCTCGTAAACAAAATTTACCGAAGAGAGTTGGATAAGAAATTATTGGCGAGAGCAAAGTTGTGATAAGTAACAGAATGAGCGATAAATAAAAGTTGGTTTCGCCTAAATTTATTGTAACTTGAGCCCTTAAACCTAATTTTGCTTAGAAACTCAAAAGATTTACGACTTCGAGCGTTGCTAGGTGTTAATATAATTAAAAAGTTCATGTATTGGTAACATAATATTTATAATTTTAATGAAAACGCGACCACGTTTGGATTTCAAAACATTTCGATTTCTTTTAGAAATCTTGTTACGTTTGGGCGTCCCAAACGTTACCCACGGTAGCAGTCCCATTAAATCCAATAAATGTATCGAAAAATCCACTCCCTAAGGCTATAGAGACCCCCAGTCTTACATATCTAGCACGCTCACATTCACGGCCCCCTGTCTGGCTTTAGGGCAATTTGTCAAGCCCCGGACCTACCCTTACGTCCCCTCGTATAAAAAGCATTTGAATAATCGAAATGATGACGTAGCCCTCGATATTGGCAATAGTACAGGTGCAGTAGCTATTCAGGAAATGGAGGTTGGCAGTTTATGAGGACATGGCACGTAAGTTTACATTTTAGGCGTATGTATTGGATTATAATTATTGGAGAGCCTTGACGGTAGTCTTATTTTATGTTATAGCTTTAATTCATTTATTAATTTCTACAAAAGTAATCCAGCCAGGCCAGCAAAGAAAACGTTCGTAAGATTGGTAGTTTACAATTGAATTCTGGTAGAGGATGCTTCAACACAGTCGAATAAGAATTCTGAGAACCATATCCTCAGAATTCTTATTTAAAGTATTTGTCCTGCCGAAACTAGAAGCCACATAAAATTATTTCAGAGGATTCTTCAGCTGACTATGTAATTGCAGCCCAAAGAGTCGATTACACAACTCAATGACAATCTGAGGATATAAAACGACCTGTAATATTAAATATCAGACACGGCTCCTTTATTAATATATCTGGATCTACCCCTATGTATGAGTCACCAACCACGCGGAGGGTGGCCGATGGAGCTAACAGAGGCGATATTTATAGAATTTATCGTTGTTTTATATCGAACCACTGCACAGACTATTAAAATGTTGAGAATCATCAACAGCCCGTTCTTCGGTTTTATGTTGTTCTGTGTTGTTGGACTTCGCTATCAAAATCAGATCATCGTCTTTTACGGCGACCGCAATATAACTTTTATTTTTTCATAATTTTATTTTGAGGGCAATAGCTTGAGTTTTAGAGGTGTTTGGCGCCTTACTAGTTTACTGCTACAGTTTTAAAAGCGATTACTGGAAACGTGATTTATCATTCCGTTTCTGAGAATGAAATGTAATTGCAATTCGCAGCCATAAACGATGTTGAATTCGCAGCTCAAAGGCCTGAGTTCATCGGAGTGTCAAATTAAATAAATGGCTGCATTTAGTAAAGTACTCAACACAATTATTTTTCACTAGCTTTATTTACTTAGACACTTCGGCATGTGGTTTATTGAACCTACAAACAATCAGATAAATTAGTACCGGGTGCATAAAAGTCCGTTGCAATTTATTATTCCCTTCGGAACATTTATTGTAGCGGTCAGGGGAGGGTCACGTCCAGCAGTGGACATTTACGACCCGTAATAGTTACGGTCCAAATAAATTCGTTTCAACACCTGTTAAACCACTTCTAACACATCTCTAGAGAAATCAAATTCGTCATAACACATCAGAATTTATCACACACTGTAAAATGCCTTAAATAAATTCCTTTTACCTTTACCTACAGTTGAATAGTCCTTGGTCAGTGCTGATTGCTGAGTAATGGGCTTCGATTCTGACCTTTCTGTCTAATGTATCGAAAACTGGCGTGAGAATAAACTGTTAGAGATAACGAGAACGAACGATTACTGTGTCTGAGATATTTGGTTATGATACTATATGTTTTGGGAACCATTGTTCTATAAATGATCTAAAACGCTTGGCCAAAACGGAAAGAGAAAGCTTGAATGTGTTTTGTAATTACCTGGTAATAATTCTTCAATGGAGCTTCATTAAAAATAAACGTAACTATTAAATTGCATTATTTCAAGTTTAACATATTTTTTTCCATTATTCATAGAAAGCTCGTTAAAAACCATACTGTTAATGAAATTATAATCTTTCTAGCCAACAGAGATTACAAAACACCAACGTAGCACTATCGATTTAAAGTCGCACGTGAGCCCAAGTCTTACCGCAACATAAACGTTGTATAGCGCTTTGAAAAGTTTTCAAGGCGTGACTAAAAAGCCATTGTTTTGAACGTGACGCCATGTTATATCAGCAACAATGTGCTATATGATGTGTTTCACTGTTTCGCAATGAGAAAACCGCTTAGCTTGCTTCCTTGTTGATAAGCTACTTTTGTTTACTTTGTTATAGGCAGTTGACATGATGGCGGAAAATATATTATTGTTACCTAGATTAAGGCAGAAATGCTGACGACTTCGCTGACGATGATGGACAAAGCAAATCACTGCCCCATGAATATTCATGATTCTGTACAAGCCTGTTCTCATATCGAATTCATGAGCCAATGGAAGTCGAAATAGTACTAGAATATGGAATCAATAGTTCGGGAGAGCACACGACGCCATGCACGCAGAATACTGCAATGAGCATACAAGGTGAGCTTATTATGAGGTTAGTCAGTACAGGTTTGAATTTACGAAGGTAGTTAACAATCTATACGATACTTATTTATCTGTTGGAAGCTCTGCTTACCCTGTCTGACTAGGACCACTGTTACGAGATAGGTATTATAAAGTTTATGTCATTTTAGCAGGAAAAATACATTTACAGTTGCGAAATAAAATACCTGTCCAAAAGGTAGTGTCATCTTAAGTTAAAAATGGTGCAAAGCTTTCAAATGTCGAGCTGGAGTGCACCCACACTTAAACACGAGGAAAACAAGAATAAATTCCATCTCAAATTCCCAAAGAATTTAGAACATAACATTTTTCACCGGAAAATTTAAGGAACAAATCGTTTAGCTGACCTTAAGTTAAAAAGCTAAAGTAGAAAAGGGAAAGACAAGCCCAAAAATAATTTGGTGTGACGCCAGAAAACTATGCTGCTTTACAAAAGCATCAAAGAGTACACATATAGAAATGTAAGTTATCACAAAGGCAATCTTAATAGTATCTTGGAAATGGTAACATGCTCGTTACGGGACTACCAACGGTAACAAAAAAAGCAGCGATTCATTCATTGAAGCTACTGTTTGGACACATTCTCACTGACTTCAATTTGAATAAATTTCACATATAAAAGTAACAGAACGTATATGTATGGTCACAGATGTTAAGTAAACTGTACGTTTGTTGCTTTCTAGGCTAAATGTTTGTGGAAAGGATTTGGAAATGTAAATCGGATTGCAAATTGCATTATTACTTCGTGTTACGAGTAAGAAAATTCTACACGTTTCGGAAACGAGTGCAATGTTTTAGTACCTGACAGAGAATTCATCGAAAAAATATCAACAAGTTGTAATGTTCCAGAGAAAGCGGAAATTGGGGATAGTATTTGATTTATCGATTGTAAATTTTATCTTAATAAAATCTAACACATTGTGACATCAGTGCCCCCATAATATGTATAACAAACTTTACAGCACACTTATTACCCAATTATAACACTATTTGTCTTCGTGAACATTGTGTATGTGTGTGTCCTACACAAAATCACCGGTTCTGAAGATGTACTTGTTCCCCCTTTATCAATTAGTCATTCATAGCTAGTGAGGGGTTTTTTATGACTCCCACTTACTTGCAAGTCGGAAGTCAAGCATCGTTGAGGTCCAGTGGACTAAAAAATTAGTTCTTTGAGAACAAACCTAGAATGTAGTCTGGATGAACTCAACGCAAGTGTCAAGAGAATTCTTAGAAATGATGGATCGATCTTATTAAGACATAATTGATAAAATGGCAAAGAAATGCACGAAGAACATTCATGTATACATATACAACAAATGAAGCTCATTTTATTCACAACACAGGTTATGAGAACTGCGCCTAAAATTTTCGATGCAGAGGCGAAACCAATTGATGGTAAACAGATACATGTAATGTTTACGGTCAATGTTCAGTGAATACATGATTATTATGATAAAAGACTAGATCAACCCAAATTCATATCAAAATGGATAATTATGGTAATAAGACGCACATAAAGTCAAATTTAACTGAAAACGGCAACATTCCTCCAAGTCTTTAGCTTGTTTAATATGATCCTGTTCAGATAGTTTATTGTTAAAGTAACATTCAAAATTAATATTAGCTTTATCTACACTTGGAACAATTTGAATTTCAAATTGGGCAGAAAGATAGACCTAAATGTTGCCCACTTGGTTATCATTAAAATCAAAAGGTTACTCTAAAACAATGAAATAAAATAAAACAAAAACATTTATCTGGAGCAGCCTAAAGTTGAAGTTGAGCATCCGAGAGTTTGAGACTTGTTTGTGTTAAATTCTTATTAGGCTTGTATAAATTTTCAAAGCCAATTTAGAAAGCTTCCTTAGGGGTAAACATTAAGAAGATTAGAGGCTAGTTGTTGCTCGGTTTTAATTAAAAGGTTTTACCTTTTGTAATCAAATAACATAATAAGGACACAGGACAGGAGTTTATTAATTAACGAACGACTATTTAAGACGATATTCTATAGCCTTTTACACCTAGAAGAGTTATAAATAAACTTTAACTTACCAAAAGGAGTCGAACAGCATTTCCTGCAACAAAACAACAGCAATCAGAATTTAATGAACACAAAAGATAAAATGATAGGTCTACATAAAACAAGCACTTACAATGTTAAGTCAATAAAAGCAGATGAATTTAAATTAACAATAAGCCAAACGTCTGACTCGGTTGTGCCGCTCACGGCAATATTTGTAAAATAAGCGAAAAGAACGAGTATTTTGAGGGTCGTAGCCTCGTAGCGTACACGAATATGATTCGAGTAGCGTATAACAAGGCAAATAATGTTTTAATGGTTCAATGTAGTAGTAATTGTATCATGATAATAGACAAATATAAAAAAGGCAAGAATAATGAAGATTTCTTAATTATTGGGAAGCAATTTGCACCCACTAGTGAATTAAGCGATTGGACAGGTCTAACAAGCAGTGTACTTCCGTAGGCTGATGATGACGACGACTGAACAATGTTCTATGCTTTTTATTTTGTTGCTATGTGGATGAAATTGTTACGAAAATGATTCGAAACTGAAAGCAGAATATTCGTGTAGGTGTATTGTCAGATAACGGACAATATCTCGTTAGCACTTCAAGCTCCAGAAACAGATAGGTATATATATGCCAGCCTGTATGTGTGTGTCATTTATGGAAGTTTCAGTTTACACCTGCACATGTTTTGAAGTCAAATTGAATCTAGGTTTCCTAGTATTTTGGGATAAGCTTTTGTCCGAAAATGGACGTGTATTGTATGACTGTTGGCGAAAGTGTAAATAATGTATTGTTTTAAACAAACATTGTTTATCTAACAGATTTTATGCTCCTGTCTCGTCGGATAGCTTGAACTAAGAAGTCAATAGGTATTTCTTAAAATAAAACTTCGTATATGGAATCCAAAAATAAAGCAAAACCAAAGACGGGCTATGTTCTCTTCGCACACGGATGTATTATGATAAACGGATATTAAAGTAGTCAACTACAAGGAAATGGCAAGAGAAGCAGGAAACGACACGTACAAACACACAACGAACAAACTAACTATATTTAAATTACGAAAATTACAAGAGATTGTTTACCGCAGATACAGAATATGTTAACAAAAGTAAACTTAATAAATCTGATGCAAACATAACAGTCCTCACAGATCGAAATAATTCGTGTACTTTGTACCATGTTTTTGAACAAGTTGAAATTCAATTGCCTGTACTGGCGCCTCCTACAACATCGAACATTCACAAAAAAACGGGATCACGCAATAATGGATGTAACACGTGGGTCAAACCCCTTACTTAAGCCCCCTTTAACTTTCAATAATAGACCTTACCAGCTTTAACATAAGGGTGGTAATAGTGGTAAGAGAGGACTGAAATACGAAACTCCCCTTCCACTATAAATTACTGCAAGCAATGCAAGTGCTGGGTGCAGCGGATCGATAGAGCTGCGAAATATTCGGGTTCCCGGTTAGCCAGTAATTGGTAACGAAATGTATAAAAATATCGATTTTTGTCGACATTTAGGTATTTGTAAATATATTCACGTCTTTAATATGACTGAAGTGTTATTTATTCCAAATGTGTTTTGGCATGTATTGTGAATATTGCGTTACATAGGATATTTGGAACAATACTCAATTGATGGCATTCTCGTAATATTAAGAAAAGAGCTTTTATAGAATCGGTAAAATTGGCACAAAAAATATACTCAATGACACATTAATACTAGATTAATATCGCGTGATTCAACAAAACTGTTTCGTTTATTTTCCTTGTGTTAATGAATGCTTATACTTATTGCTCAGTATTTATAAAAAAAATATAGCATACACATTTATTGAATATAATTTATTTCATGAAAGCATGATAGAATTATAACGGCCACCATAACTTGTTAATTATAAATATTTCCCTTAGCCACGGTGTCAAACGTTCTTTGAATGGCGACAGGCTGAGTATCGGACATAGCTGGAGCATTATGGATCAATTGAATGCCAAGCGTTGATCAAGATGACTGACAGGTACAACAGGCATTGCTGACTCCGGAATACATGTAAGGTTAATGACATTTGAAATTCCATGTAACAATGACTGTCGTATAGACATTAGCTTAGTAGATAAAGCAACATTCACTTTCCCCGTAAAATTGTTAAAAGGTGTATAGTTAGTAGCTTTTAAACAAGCTGTAGAAGCAAACAAAGATAAAACAACACTCCTAACAATACAACAATTGAGTTATAATGTAGCTAATATATGAGCTGAAGCCAAACATGGAACATTTAGAACGATTTTGGACATACAAACAAACCAAATTATAATACTCTAATTCTCATTTAAATGGAAAACTGAGCGATAAATTACATTGAAGGTTACACGTATTACGAGCTCTTAGTAACAGGGAGAGTAGAGTAGACATTAGAATAATTACATGGCCCACATGCTGTAACGGAGAGGTAGCAATTCTTATTCTTATTTCTTATTCTTGCTTTAGGAAATGCTCAGTGAAATCCACTGCGGTAAACTAAAGCCTGATTTCGGTAATAATTTTGATAAAGTCCGTGTGAGCGTCCATTAGAGTAATTACTTCGCTATTTCACCGTGTTACAGGTTTGAGTCACATGTCAGCTCTTTCGTCCTAAAAAAAGCCAGTGTAGCTTCTTTTTCTAATTACTTAGTATGTTTAAGGTCAGCAATAACGACCACGTGGTTTCTTTTTACCATTTTGGACTAACGCTAACTGGCGCACCGCAAGAGACATAGCAAACTTTTGCTTAGTACTAAAGTCTATGGACTGATTTACAAAGCTGAGGAATACCGTTACGAAACTGAAGCTTTATAATATTATAATCCGTGTGTAGAAAGCTCTGTTACACACTTAATACTTACTTAGCTTACCCTAACGATAGGCCGCCAAGAAATCATTGATACAAGTAATTTGGTAATGCGTCGATTCCCAAACTACATTAGCAGCCTATTACAGTCTATAAGTCAATAACCCTACACACACACAATATCGAAACCAACTAGAACATAACAAACAAAGGGCTGGGCATTCCGCAAAACAATTCCATAACGTAATACAATATAAGTTGGCCTTCCCCTCAATGAACTTCTATCGATTTTCAGCCGAGGGCAACAACCTAACCTAACTTTTTTGACACTCACCGGTCTGACGTTAGTTTCAATGTTTGAACTAATAAAACCAACGTCAATAAATACTGCTGAGTGCCGCTAACGCCCTCATAAAACATCGTTTTTAAAGATATTGAAACACAGAGCTTCGTTACAACGAATCTGTTTTACTTTAAAATGCTACTTACGACACAGGACTCTTTTTAAGAGTTAATTTGACGGCAATTGTGTTGGTAATCAAGTCTGTTCAAAGCTTGTCATTTCATTGTTTGGTTCTACAAATAAAAAGGCTAAACGTTTGAGGGGAAAGTGGACAGAGAAGTGTCACGGCTAATTTGAGGCTCATGAGGGTCTTTTGTTTAGGTGTTTGTCCTCCCGTTTTAAATGCGGAAATTTTACGAAAATTCCCGTTTAGATGGATGGCCACATTTTTATTTTCATTTTTGGATTCATGCTAAATATAGGCTCATTGACCAATACGAAACTTTGGGTTTATTGGTAGACATAAAATATTCCTCCAAACCGTTCATGATTCTCAAATAAATTTTCATTCTGCCGGAACTTGTGCAATAAATCAGACAAGGCTCAATAACAGTTACGACCCTAACAAAAATAATTTTAACTTCGCTATGGCAAGATAAAAATTGAATAAAGTCCCGGAAAAGTGTTCGAATAACCGGTTATAAATGTAACCCAGATGACACGTAATAAAGATACTGCTGGCTAAGTCTAAATTTAAGTTGAAATTCAGACCGAAATTTAAAATGTATGCAAATTCAACATCCAATGCGCTAGACAGGACCGAGTACAATTTTAGTCTTTTGATTCAGTAAAACCTCTCCTTTTAGTGCCAAATAAAATTAGCAGGACGCATAATTAACATGACCTTTCTGGGATCTTTCAACTAAAACTAACTTAACTTACTTTTGAGTGCTGTTAAAATACTGTGGTACAGTGCAGATGATTTTCCTAAAACATTTTCTCCACTTTGGCTTATTTATTCATGGACTAAATGACTGCAAACTCTGCAGCGCGTAATTAAAATGGTCCTAAAAGCCTATCTAAAATCAATCTATAAATACATATAATGAAGTGTCTGTTTGTAATGTTAAAATAACAGCTTTTTACCCAATGCATATAAAAGTATATTTTATAAGGTGCTTATAACAAAAAAAAAATATATTTTTCATTTTTGTCTGTCTGACTGTTATGTTGTTCTAGCTAATCTCCGAAATGGCTGAAAAGAATTAGGGTCCACGCGAGCAAACCCACGGGCAGCAGCTTTTTATTTCTATAATATAAATAATATCATTACAATGGTTGCAGCGCCAATAATTAAGAAATAAATAAAATAGATTCTATAGAAGAAGATAAAGTTTGCAAGAAATATATAAATTATTCACTGCATTTCCTATCTAGGGTATTCGGATTACATCATCAATATCGAACATACATATTCCGAAGAGAATCTGACAATGTTAGCTTACAAAATGAACACGATTTTACTCGCCCTGTTATAGTTTGTTGAACCGTTGAATAATCTGTAGACACGTGTAGCAAAACATCTGACATTTGGGACAGTTCGCCCTCTCGGGAACTATTAATTAATATTGTGCTAGAGGTCCGTGTGATCCTGCCAGTCTTTGGTTAATGGAGAGGAACGGTTTCGTGTTTAGTCCGAAAACAATATACCTACACTAATGGCCTCATCCAATTTGATCATTATAATGAAAAATAAGAAACCAATATCGAACAAAGGCCTTGGATTTATCTGGAGGCATTCCAAGGGAATACCGTCGCGCTGCAGCACAGACTGAATTCATTTGAATATTTAGTAACTTTCTCGCTGATCTGAAAGTAATGGGACAGCTCAGAATGCTGCTGCTCATCATCCCGAGGAACACGTACAAGCTATGGAGTAGGATGTTGATAGTATTTTCTCTATTAATAAGCTCGCCATAGCTCTTGGGATAAGCTAATTGGAGTGGCAATAAGCCTACGGCGTTACGTAGAACACTAACAGCTACATCTAAATAAAAAAAATACTGGTGGCTAAAATTTTAACAGAACGGATTGTGACCGTGCGTATGTGTTTCGAAAGAACGTTCCGAAATTCCAGTAAATCGAATACGTCGTCAAGATAGTTCTTTATCTAAGTCTTAAGTCGCACTCCCTTAATGTCCCCAACAGACATGAGCTTTGAAACTTTTATAGCCTTTTGAAAGCAATACGTCCGATGAATCTATTTTCCTTACATCATTTTGTTTGATAGACAATAAAGCATATCCTTTATAGCATCACGATTCAGAATCAATTTAAGCCTTTGGGCGTAGTTTTATTTTAACACGGTCATCATCCGACCCTCATGTATTCTTTCAAGTGTCGGTTCGGCTCCAGATACTTCCGCTTCTAACAACCACTGATTTATAGTGAGCCTTTTACTATTTATCAACCGAGACGAATCCCAATCAGTACAATTTTGGATCTTTGTAAGAGACTGTGAAATTGGATTCTCAGAGAATTTATTACAACGACAAAGATTATTTTAAGTAGATCTCTATTGGAAGCATGAGTTTGAAACTTTGAATGCGTAATGAAGACACAATGAGGAATAATAAGAGTGTCGAAGTGGAATAAAAGCTATGTTTCGATCAGAATATTAATAGCAACCTAAAACTTGTAACCTAAAAAAGCGTAGTTTATTTTTATATTGTTTTGTTTGGGAGATCAACAGCCGTTGCGTGAACATGTAAGTTCGATCCAATAAACGGTTTCACCATATGTGTTGAATGTTAACGGATAATTTTAGGCAACGATTAAAAGTTACAAAGCTCGAATAAAAAATAACTATCCCTAATTTGTCGAAACTGGAAATTAACATATCATGTTGATTAAAAATTAAATAAACAACAAAGTTAAGAACATCATTAATCATCAATCACACGTCAACACTAAGGAAAAACGCAACAAGGAATACCAATAAACGGTCCTTGATGATGCGACGACTAACATATATAACAACGCGAGCGTATAACAGTATATCCAATCACAACAAAACCTCAGTCGGAGTGCAGTGGCCGTATGCGACCGTGACTCATCTATCAAGTGCATGCGCTTGCGCAGCGGTGCCACCGAATTAGACCGCGATCGCATACGTTATGCGGCTTAGTTTTACGCTTTTTGTTTTGTTCTGAGAACCGTGTTTATCGTATTTGGTTGGTAACAAATTAAAATGGGAGATAGGATTTGGTGCGTTTTTAGAATTCAATCGTGGTTAAGGAATTTGTTTACTTTGGGTTGGTAAATATTGGGTGGATGATAGAAACAATCAAATTCTAGTTTAAATTAAGGATACTTAGCTTAGATAGATTAAAAAATTAAGGACATTTCCCAAAACAATGATAACGCGATTACCTACTTACTAACTCAATCGAAACATGACATGCATCAAAAAGCAGAAACGATGATAAAATTACATTTAAGGACGATAACGAAGAATATGAGTTGAAACGCAGTTTACAATACTGTCAAAAATTAGAAATGTATTTTAGACAAGTTACCGCTACGCTAAGTATCTGTGGGAGCGATCCAGCTAAATATGGAAGCACCAACGCGAAGAACAGATTTGACCTTTTTGCGAGATGATGACGAAGATGCGAATGGTCATACGTCATTTACATTTACTATATTTGAAGAAGACACTTCTTAAATGGAAATAATATGTTATGTAGCATTTAAAACGAGTCCTTGATGGTTTTATGATTTGTAATAGCCATTTGGGAGATACAGTTCATATAATTCAATTTGGAGAATCCGTTTGGGAATTGAGTCATGCGTGAAACGAATTTCTAACTTTAAATACTAAGTGATTAAATTTAAAAAACTAAATCTTAGAGAGCTCAAATGGTTTTCACGTTTACGGCGAAAGTAAGTGCTATTTTTTATCACAGTTTGAAAAGATATTTAAGAATATGAAAGGATTTAGTCCAAGGCCAGACCTCAATATTACAGTTATTACATTTTTATTAGAGTAGGAAGTTACATTGTCAGTTTATTACAATTTATCGGAACTGCCGAGGTCGACATAGTTTTTAAGTAACCTTTTCTTAAATCAAATTTCGCGCAAGTGAACTTGGCAGCAGGAGTAATTGGTGCTTAAAGGCTTTATGTGTGACTATTATGTTAATTAAGCAATTCTGTTCAATAAAACACGGGTAAATTAACTTTAAGTAAGTATATGTAAGTTATAAATAATATCTAGGTACCTTAGAAAGAAAAGTTACACGATATACTCTGTGGTCTCGATAGCTAATTTGTTGTCTAAAAGAGAATTGACTGGAAGCCAAATGGAAGAAGCAAAAGGGTATGGAACCGGTCTTAACGCCTGATTAAACTCCGACACGGGTACACTTAGGATTTGTTGAAGATTTAGAGACATCGAACATTTCCACCAATTCTTTCGTAGATGTGATCGGGAATTATCACCAAGACGAGACAAAGACAGAACATTTTGTTCCTTTTATACATGGATTGCAAAGAAATCCGAGAACATTTTGGAACAAAATGATATTGCAATAGCTGATACTTTCAACAGTAATCAAGTAACTATAAAGGCTTTAAAGAACAATGATTCTGAAATGCAAATTCATCGCCTTGTAATGAACTGCACGGTGAAGGTCAATTTAAAGTGAAATATAATATTGCAAGTTCAGTAGTTGGGATTTCAAACAACGATCTGCGCAGTTATAGTACTAATAATTAAAGCTAAGTAGGATTCAATCACAATAACGATCGGAGACGACGTGATATCATAGTTGTTAATACCACAACTCATGGCACATGTAGATGTTACTTTTAGCTTAGTCAGCCTATAATGTCTAGGAAACAAGTCACCTCTCGCTAAGCGGGAGTGGACAATAATCCACCAAGCAGGCCCATTGAGGGTTGGTAGATGTCTCATGTCTTCGTATTTTTTGGTTATAGGACACAACGGTTTCCTCACGATGTTACGTTTACCAAACAGTAATTAAAAGTCACGCAAGTAATTTATTTTTATTTCTTTTTCGTCCTTAACACACATGCATAAAATTACGCTCACGAGCTTGATTTAAGCTTTAACAAAGTATTTGGTGTAAATATGGTGAGGTAAATATTGATGATGTGGTGCATTTTTGGCTGGCTGCCAATAATGTCAGTATTGGTGTATTCAAGCCTTTCCCTTGGTCCAGATACTTTATTTTGGGTTTTGTTACAGATTATCCTTATTCATTGTATTTCGTCAGTGTTTCCTTACGTATCAATCTCCTTTTCGGTATCTATAATACGAGTATTAAAAGAAACTTGATGCCCAAAAATACATTAAAACATTCAAAACGCTTTTAGAATTCGATCCATTGCCACGGTTTTTCTTTTACTTTTGTGATAATATACCAAACCTGTTTCTTAAAAAATTATGACATTATTCGACGACCAAGCAGAGATCCTTTACATACAAACCTAACCTAATCTGTATTCCTCGTCATATCCACTCATTTGATCTGGTTCATAACATTAACCATGATAATGGCTTTTCAATCAATACGAGGTATAAATAGCTAAATAATGTGCGAAGTTCATAAAGATAAGGCATTAATGGGTGACTATATGATAACATTTTCACCATAACGACTGCGGAATACTGCACGTGTTACTTACTTCCATGTTATTTACAACCCGCATGGAAAATGTGGATTATTAGACGAGCACAGTTCATATTTGGTTTTACAGCGGATATTTATCCAGTCTTTGATCTTTGGAATCTGCAAGTACGTTCTTTAACACAGTGCTTTATGGCACCAATAGAACAAGCGTATTTTCTGACTCCTGACGACCTTAAGTGATATGTGGAATGTACGTTACGGTTGCAAATGGCCCAAAAATTCCACGATCAGTCTAACCTTACACATATGGGTTTTGCAAAGGAACTGAATTGCAGAGGTCGGATTGTAGTCGCTCAGCATACTAATAGTCAAGCGCATCTTGTTAGATCAAAGCTAAAACCAACATAGTTTGGAAACGGTTCATCAAATGTTGGCCCGCATATAAAGTAAGTACCTACTGACGAGTTTGTAGTTGCATAGCAAAGTGGAAATGGGACTGGGTCAGTGATGTTTGCCGTATGTCCAATGAGTTGTAAGCCAAAATACCACTATTTGGAGCCTTCACGTAACCAGAAGTCGTCGAGGCAGACTACGTGGAAGTGATTAGGGATATATCCAACCTGGAGTAGCCCACATTAACTCTGGACCAAAAACTGGAAGTCATGGGGGAGGATTTTTCCCAGCAATGGGATAATAGAGGCTAACAATAACCTACTAAACACGAGACTTCTAAAACGACATAATCATCAAGCCAGACAGGTAATTGGTAATTACTGCAATATCATGTTCTCGTATCATGAATTCGTGATTAAACAAAATGAAAATGCTTTGTCGGTGCCTGCATCAAACCGTTAGATCCGCAGCACTAGTTTTTGTTCGCATATTTGCATGTAGAAACTCGGCAGCTGATGGAATAGACGGAGAAACGTAGTCGGCAGCGTTACACTAACATCACAGTTGGCCTTTTTCGATACTTTGTTCATTAAAAAATAACTCTTTTTCAGCTTCTGTTTTCCAGTTTGTCTGCAGGGCTAACATGACAAGCACGAGAAAGCTCTTTATGACGTGTCGCTCGTTTTGTCGAAATTTGTCTACAATTCTGACGTCATTCTAATCCCTAACATGACCGTAAACGACGAGATATCTCGAAAAAGGCACTTTGACACTTCTATATCTCGCGACGAGAAACCGATGTTGCAAGTTATTACAAACAAATTATTTTTATGATAGCAATATCGGCTTGAGATTCCGTTTCATTCATTCAATGGTGCCGATTTTCTTTTCAAAAATGCCTCTAAACTAGACTAAAAATCACCAAAATTTAGATTATTCCTGTCAACCGACGATTTTCCATTCTGAAATAGACTAAAGTGACACAACTTAACTATATTTTAGTTTGACTGCACTGAGGTATTAATTTAGTGAAAATAGCAATTTTGCTATTCAGAATTTTACGTTCTTCACCTAAAATGTTGATTGTCTAAGTATTTAATCGCGATTAAAAAATGAACTAAAATTCACACCAACACCTCGAAGTTCCAAAAAATGTACTGTCTTTTTTTCTTTTCTCTTGCTTATATCTCGAAAACGGTGTGTCCTATCGCAAAAATAATGAAAATTTCGACCCCCTTTAAGAAACCCATAAACCCCTAACACTCAACATGTAGGTAATATTTTTTCATATTTTCCATACAAAATACGAAAAATTCCATATAAAACACGTCGTTCCAGTATAAATAGTAGTTTAAAACTAAGTATTTTCATTATTAATATATTTTAAAATAAAATGATGGCTAAAATAAGTACAATTAAGAAACTGCCATGTTATTTTGGAGTTTTTTTTTTGTATCATAATTTTGTCTACTCTTCTCGTCGTCAAAATCGACGACGAGTAAATACGACTAAATGATAGAAAAATCGGAGATTATCTCGTGTTGAATTGTCAAAAATCGAGATAACTAAGGTGCCATGTTAGGGTTTGTCGAGAAAACATCAATTTTGACAGGAGGAGTCGACTATTTTGTATGGAAGTGCTGTCAGAAAACGAGAAAGTGACCGAAATAAACAAAAATTACTCACGCGAGAGCGAGTAATTGTCGCGTGTGTCATGTTAGGCCTGCTGAACCTGCAGATTTACAAGCTTTACACCCGATACTAAAATGGAAAAAAAAAACAAGAAATACTCCGGTACTTTGTCGATATAGGCTGACTTTGACTTAAGACAAATTCTTCTTTGAGATGGTAACCCTGGCGCTCAGCAAAATTTTACTGCAATTTTATTGTTGTTTTTTGTTGCTGTTTTGTTGTGTCTGTGTCGAATAAATGTTTTCTATTCTATTCTTTTTTTTTAAGACTGTCTAAACTTGAAGAAACCTGAACCTGAAGGATAAGTAAAAATGTAGTGTACACCTATTAGTGATTGTAAAAACCGTTCATATTTAAAAGAACCAAAGAATTTTAGAAATACAAAGAACAATAAGCCACAACCACAAAAAACTAAGAGGTCATCGAAAAAGCAAAATCAACACATCAAAGAAACCGAGACCTTTTAACTCAACGAAAAACCTTAAGAAAGAATTTAAATACCAATCAATTCACACTTCAAGCTCTTAAAACAGCGTCGCCTTTAAAATCAAATAAAATGCTTAGCTTGTGTCACGAATTTACGAAACCATTTTTGGCTCGTTAAATTCGTCAGCGAAATAATCTGATTTCGAGCACTTGCCGGCCGACCGGTCACCACGGACGACTACTGAACTTAATAAGCTTAAAAACATATTAAATTGTAATATTGTTTCTTTTTAGGGTTCCGTACCTAAAAAGGAAAAAAACGGAACCGTTATAGGATCACTCGTATATGTCTGGGATCTACTAGACCAATTTATTATTTATTTATTTGGTTGAAATTTGCTACACATGTGAATAATGTCAAAGTACTTAAATATATATGAATTTTGAAAACGGGGCCACATTGGGGAAACAAAAAAAAAATTACAAACAATTTTTGTATGACATTATATCAAATGAAAGCTTACTTAATTATTTTAAATAAATAGTTTTATAGTTAAGTACTTAATTCAAGAAAATTTATGAAAAGGAGACTGAAACGATTACATACAATCTTGGGCCTGGTTGTAAAAAGATGAAAGTGGTGTCAATTAATAGCTTATATATTATCAGCCTTTCACTGAAAATTCTGCGGATTTTGTCAATCTGAGAACAGAGATAAAAGAGATTATGTAAAAGTGAGGTTATGTTACAATCTTTAACTAACAGCTGATTCCTGAAGTGCAAAATATGTGCTTTTGCACTAATAGTTATTATATATAATAGGACATATTTGATAAATCGTATGAATGAACGTCAATGACTTCAGTCCTACCTACCTATGTAGGTAACAGGTATGGAGTTACGGAAAGGATGTCTAAAATAAAATAAAAAAATTAAGTATTATAGTGTTTTATTCGTCTTCAATTATAATTGAAATGTCGTCTAGGAATTGTGCAGGTGGTGCTATATGATCGTGGTACCTAGCCCAGCTAAGATACCATATAATGCAGATTATATGAGTGCAGTAGCCTACAGTTCGTCTCCCTACAATACAATTTACAGTAATGCATTACTATAGCCTCCCTTCCTGTACGAGAGCCATTGCCGAATCACTGACAGAATTGTTTCATCGGGTAAGGGTCGTCGACCCAGTGTATTGCAGTGATCAGTTGTTGTCCCACAATTCACACAGCGATCCATAGTTTCACTGTTTTTTCTATTCCGTGGTTTCAACAATACCCAATACACAATCCGGCGGTAAAATCCAAAATAACAATTCCAAGTAAAACGTGTGAGCCATCTTCGGTGTCCAGTGTGAAAGCAAGGGTCGTACGAGGTAGACAGGGTCGGAATCCGTAAAATACAAAGCAAAGGTCGTGAAAAATGAAGAACAATTGGGAAAGCACTCAAAACGCATCGGAAAACACAAAACGAGTAAGCAAACGAGATTATTAGAGCAGTTGGCAACCACAGACTACTGGATACTACGTTGGCAACTGTCTAGTGTCCGTGTCAGTCAGCTGTCATGCCAGTGACATAGACTAAAAATAGAAAACTAATTTTAATCGATATGAAATCGATAATCATTAATATTGTTTTTTCAATAATTAATTGATATTTTATTTATTAATATGACTGTAATTATATGCACTATATTACACATAAGTGTATAAAGTGCATTTAATTACTTTTAGTTAATTATTTAGTGCAAAGGTTTTATTTTCGTAACTGTGTAATCGATTACTCAATCGGTAATCTCACGAAAACTATCTTTTCCATATTTCTCCGCTTCCAGATTGAGAATTGAGGTGATGTTTCATATTCTAAGATAGAAAAATATGACTAATTTTTTAGATCATATCTTAACTTATTACATTTAGGCCCACCGTTTTCCATCTCCTTTACCATTCCCCTCACGCCCATAAACACATAAACTATAAACCCCCTTATAAACTACAGAGCCTAAAATTTTGGAAAAAATATAAAAATAGTATAGATTACAGGCAAACCTATGAGAAGTTTATGATTTTAAAATAACAAGGCAAATCTCTCAACTTACATTTGCAGCTACAATGTTAAGTTAGTTCTTGGGATAAATTCAACCCAACTACGGAACCCTTCAGTGTGCGCGGTCTGACGCGTATTTGGCCGGTTATTTACCGTGTCATTGGTCTATTGTCTCTTACTAATCGTCTCTTTGGTCGATTGGTTGCGATTTTGTTTCCTAACCGTGAAAACGGCATCCTTTGCAGTCTGGCCGGAAAAGGTGCTCAGAAAATGCAATAAGCACATCGATGCTATCACCTGAGAATCTTCAGATTCTGGATCATCACTTGGTGCAACCACCGCGTTAGTTATGTGGTTAGAACCCCTAGCTTTTTCCACTTCTGGACGAGTTACAAGGGAATTTAAAGACGAATTCGCGTATTGTTGTCAGTTTGTAGTTAATTTAGCTCATAGGAGGACGCAGCTGTTCTTCCTCTGGCAAATTCCGCTCTTATCAAATTATTTTACAAGTTATTAATAAATACAGAAGAATATTTGATTAATTATCAAGATTAATAATTAATGTCATCTCTGTGTGGACATTTCAGTGCCTAATTAATGAACTTGAGCGTTCAAATTTATGACTTGACGCGCTGAATAAATTAATTCGGTTGTTAATCAGGGCAGGGCAGAAAAGGCGATCGAGGCGAAGGATAAAAGCAAAATGTTCCTTGTTTTGTTAAGTTCATTACATTAGGAAGTACTTAGGATTATTTATAATTCGTTTACTAATAAATAGGGGTTTTGCAGGACAAAAACATGAATTATCTACTTAATATTGGTTTCATTGACGTGTTTCCAAATTAGTACAATGGTTAACTTCAAAGCAGCATAAGTTCCAATATTAAAGAATAACATGTAAGTAACTGTCTTTTCGACATTCCAAGTTATAGGGACCATCCCCAAATCGAAGACATGAAGAAGTCTAAATGAAACACCTCCACAGGTGACTGCCTTACAATGGTTCATGGTTCCGTAGACGCCATTGGAGCGTCGAAATCACGAGCGAGAAATTCAACTGTCGATTTGTCGCGTGTCACTCGAACACACGAAGGCTTTAAATAATTTTGTTAACAAGCCGTATGTGGTAACATTGACGATAACACATTTATATAATCTCTGTGTCAACGCTTGAAATGACTTAACATTTCAAGAACCTGATAAAAATTAGGCAGTGTATATGTTTATACCTATCGGATAAAGTGCCACCGCCGAGGCAGCCACTTTTATGCCGCAAATAGCGGCACTTTATCCGACAGGTGGTCCAAGGTGCACAATAGGCTTATTCATATTAGATTTTATTACGAATTTTAGTTACTTATAAACAAAGTAAGTAGGTAAGCCCAGTTATCAAATACGTAATTCAGAAAATGAACGTAAAAAGTAAGTAAACTAGCCAGTTTACTTACTTTTTTACGTCAACTCAACGTCAACTAATCTCAATTCAGACCAGAAACACCTCAATTAAATTTACTTTCAGCAGATCAACAAACAAGCCAGTTAACTTTAAACGAGAATTTCATGCCTCTAAAGACTCAAAATACCAGAAAATCTTTAATCAAATCAAATGTGCCACTCAGAAAGTCATGAAAGTTTAAACATAAGTTTCAATGTTGCAAGTCATCTATAGCTTAGGACGAGTTCCGAGAAATAGTTTCATGAGTACTTAGTGTCGGGGCTCGCGGGAAAAACTAAGTGCACATTAACGAAGACTTACTTTACGCTCTTCCTTATTCGGGCGTCGTGCTTTAGTTTTGGCGAGGTCCAGGGATGGCGGAAAATTCACTATGCAGTCTATTCCATATTCTAACCATCTAAGCGCACTTTTTGATTAGTTCAGGTGTCTCCCAAGATGGGCCTAAAACGCCTTCAAATTAGCTCATCTATTGCTTTCTTTGGGTAATGCATTCCTGGATTCTGGTTTGGTCTTCCTTATTTATTCTGGATTTTTTATGATGTAAATAATAGAGAGTATTATATTCTATTCTATTCTTCTTACGATTGTTAAATGTATACTCGTGGACTGCTATATTTCATGCAAATATACGTTAGCCAGAACGATCGTAGCCCCTAAAAGCGTAGGCTGTGACAGCTTGCTAAGAAAAACGATTAAGTGTTTCCTTGAATGAAAAATTTTGTTGATTTCATCATCATAAGAAAAAGATGGTTGTGTAAAACTTCAAAAAATTAAAAACTGCGAACTCGAATCTTGAGGAATTGATTTAACTAACTGCATTTGGAACTGAAGCCTCCATCAGTGTTATATCCACAATATTCCTATAAGCTACAGCTACCATAAGTTTGCCACCCCTGTCTTAGACTGTGTTTACTTACTCGTATGTTTTACTTAGCAGCCCGGCGCTTATTTTTTAATGGACGTTACATTTTATACTTAGGCAGTTTCTGTCTCTGCCTTCTTCTGCATTGCTCTTTTTTTTCCCATGTTCATGTGAGTTCTTGTATTGTCTGTTTGTTTATCTAGATTAACGGACCGCCGGCCTGTGGAGCATGCCTAGTTCATACAAACGTAATACCAAAATAATTTTTAAGTCCAACATATTCTTAAGGTAGTGTGTATTTATTCCGATTGGATTACAGAATTATATCAGTGTCCATTCAAAATATATATTTGGGAGCCTAGATACTATGTAATCCAATCGGAATAATATGTTTGATTTACAAATTATTTTGGTATTACGTTTGTATGAACTACGCATGCTCCGCAGGCCCCCTAAGTTATGAAGATGGTTATTGTTAAGCCTTCTTAAATGAAAAATATAAGACTATGTAATCTTACTTCGTTGGTGAACCTTGTGATGTCCAAAAACTTGAGTAAGTACTGCTTTGTTGCTAGTGCAAATTAAAACACAGATGCTTTCTTCATAAACACTATAAGAGTAAAACCTATTTAAATAAAAATAAAAACCAACAAAGAAAACGAGAAATCTACGCACAGTATCTCACAGATACAGAACCATTCCTATAAAAACTACTAATTACTAAGCGTAACGCGTAACTATGTCCATCCAACCAACGTGAAGATAGTTATTATTGGTAAGTATTATATCGTGTGTGGATTGGAAATCCACTGTCAGAGGCATTTAATAACAAGGTGCATTAATGCAGTTTTGAATAGCGTGGTAACGTGATAATTAGTTTAGCCTATAATTAAGATAGATTTTAAATTCACACCGCATTGACTACGCAATGATATGAATAATTATGTAATCATTATTTTCGGTGTTAACTCTGTTTAATACGAGATTTACGAGTATGTTGCACGAATGTTGAATACTAGCTTTTGCCAGCATCGCCCGCGTGGATGTCGGTAAATTATCCCACGGGAACGTACTATCAGGATAAAAGTATCCTATGTGTTAATCCAGGTGATAAACTATCTGAGTGCCAAATTTTATCCAAATCCTATTAGAAGTAGGATAATACTACTTAATGATTGAAATACCTACTATCGTGAGTTCGTGCAATCCTCGTACTTTTTGTTACGTTACTGCTCAGAAATTGTGCACAATGTGTCCTGAACAGAAACCGTCTTGAACCTCGATCGCAGCGCCACCTACCGGATCCAATTTTGAGTAAATTCCAATAATGCCGATTTTTTTTTTGCATCATCCTATTTCAATGAAACATAGCCTTCTGATTAATCTCTATCTACCTGTGAAAACTACGTGAAAATCCGTTTAGTAGTTCTGGAGATGTGCGCGAACAAACAAACAGACAGACAGAAAAGAATTCTAAAAATCGCTGGTTTATATTCTATAACTCTTCTTTAGTTACCCCCTTTCTATTATTATTAATATTCAAGTATGTATCTATTTTATATACCTACGTCCGTGTGTCACTCACCGGGGTGCCAACTGAAAACCAGCGCTGGGTGTCTGACGCCCAGCAAATGCTGAGATGGTAACTAGGCATGAAAATTGCCGTCAATATTGCGAAAGTTGCCAAAACTGCCGGGAATGTTTCCAAACTTGCCGGCAACATTGGCAAGAAACGTGTAAATAGAAAACGTATTTTATTTTATATAATTGAATAATAGGGTAAAATTGCGGTTTGCAGGGTGCTAGTTTTTATCCTTACCTACATTATAAAACCGAAAATTTTAGTTTTTGCATTAATTTTCTTATTGATAAACTAAAGAAAAGAAACAGGCTATCCACGATACTTCATTGGTGATGAAACCATAACTATTTTAGAGAAATCTTATTTTTTTTCTACTTTCTTTTATCCAACCACACTTGTATGTAAGAAAGTATATACTTACATGTATATGTTTATACATATACTTGTATATAAAAGAGTCAAACCTTGCAAGACGATTTGATCAGCAACAACAAGTTGACGTTTCTGACTTCAAAAAAGGAGGTTCTTTATTCGACCCGTATGTATGTATGTTTGTATGTCCGCGTTTTTCTTAAAACCTACTGATCCGATTTTGAAAATTCTTTTGAGGGCACGATTTTTCAAGTGGCTAAGCGAATAGTGTGAGGTAACGTACCAACGTAGTATTCAACATTTAAGTTATCGTAAATCAAAATAAGGGTACCTACAAGAGGTAATGTAAACAAAAAATGAAGTATCCGGGTACTTCTGAATATTTCTTTAATTTTTAGTTGAAGGAGATTTTGATTTAAAAAAAATCACATATATTTTATTAGGGGTTAAAGTATGAAATTGCCGATTTGTACTGAAAAATTAAAATTCGTTTTTTTTTTTTAATTTAACTTATTTATTTAATCAAAATAATTACCATTATTATCTATACACTGTTGCCATCTAATGGGATATTATAGGAATAATAAATATATTATATAATAGGAAGGTCATTTATGCCTTAGCGATAGAACTCTCGTGATCTAGATTCGACAAACTGTGTGAAAACATTTTGTACTGCCTCCTGAGAAGAAAACTTTTTATCACGTAGAAAATTGTCCAAATCACGAAAAAAAAATGGTAGTCCGTTGGAGCAACGTCTGGCGAATACGGAGGGTGACGAATGGTTTCTAATTGCAGTTCCTGTACAGTTAAAACGGTTTCTCGTGCTGTATGAGGTCTCGCGTTATCGTGGAGATGGTGAAGATCGATTCATGAGTCGGGGCTGTTTCACTGCTAGTTTAGCTATGAGTGTTCAGAGTTTTACTTAGCAGTCCCCCCTCTCCAAACGCAACATTGATATTGCTAGCTGTTTCTGCCGCGTTAGTTCCGCGTCGGAACTCGTATTAAAAAATAACTCGAATTTTCGAAGTATCCATCTTTATTGTCTAAGCTGAATAAAAAAAACAACTGAAAGTCGATAATCGAATTTTGCACATTTTTTTAAAGAAGAACTTCATAGGTAGGTACTCGTACCATGTGAAAAAGTTTCACTCAAAAATCTCAAACCATGAAGGTTCTATGTCAATTCGAAGTACCTATTACAATAAACCGGCAATTTCATACTTTAACCCCTATTATATCCTATAGTTTTCTGTATTTTCATCTTCCGATTCATCCATAATGTAATCGTCATCTGCTTCAGAATTTTCAATGTTCTCGCTGTCTTTTTATTTCCGTCAACGAGCCCTAAATTTTTTCTTACCATGATCAGTTTTGACAACTTTTCTGGTGTTTAAGTTTTTATCAAATGTCTGTATATTATTTGATTTTTAAATAATTACATTCTTAACGTTAAATTTGGTAGACAGCAGACACAATACATCTAAAACTCACGTACTCTCCTAGACCAATCAAACGACCCTAATCTCGGTAGATTTACGAATATCAGAGCGTAGATCCTATGACCACCTTCTAACTCCATCATCAGGCTGGCACAGTACTATCATAATATTGCGTTCTCACCAGACTGACATAAGTATTTATAATTTCAACACTATCAGACTTCAAGAGATAGATGAAAATCGATGTTAATACAAACAGATGAATTTACTTAAAGTAAAGTCCAAAAAAATTACAAAAGAACACTACACAGTTGTATGATTTAAATTTATTTAATTCGGTATCAATACCCTCTGTATTTGTTTATAAAATTTATAAGTGAAATTCTCAAAAAACTATGGGTTCAGCTATCACGAAGTTACCAGTGTCTTATTTTAACTTTATCTTCGCATATTAGCATTGATAATTATAAATTATGTATAATTAACAATAAACCATACAGGCTTACTAGTAATACGTATAATTACACCATTACATAAAACCTCATGAGCCCATAAACATTAAAAATAGCATTTGAAAAAACCTATGTAATCTGGCAATTTTGGCAACTTTCCGGCAATATTGACGAATATTGCCGGCAATATTGGAAACTTTCCTAGTAAGTTTCGGAAACATTCGGCAATTTTCATCCCTAATGGTAACCCTTTCGGTATGGGCACGCTCAGCAAAATTTTACTGCAATTTTATTGTTATGTTTATTGTTTATTTATTTATTTATTTAATACTTTTCAAGCACAGAAATTTACAGAGGCGGACTTAATGCCATAAACATTTTCTACCAGTCAACCTTTGGGTGATGCAGAGACATGCATGTACATGTGTTCCCTTTTTTATGTGTTTGTTGCTGTTGTGTTGTGTCTGTGTCGAATAAATGTTTTCTATTATATTCTAAGTCCTGGGTTAGATTCCCGGGTCGAGTAATATTGGATTTTTCCATCTGGAATTTCTCAGTAGCAGCCCGGAGTCTGGATTTGTGCCCGGTTGATGGCAAAAGGCTCGTCCCCTATTACATGGACGTATAAACATAGCGACTAAAACATGTAACGGTGGAGTTTCTTGCCCATTCTTCTCCATGCGAAAACTACCTTTTGGAATGGGCGACTAGAATCTTTTTTTTTTTGTTAATTTTGACGTTCAAAAGTGCCTTATTGAAACATATGATTTGACTCAGACTTTAACTGGCGAAATGTGAATGTACTACTACAGGTACACCTCAGCCCAACCCTTCGGGGAAATAAAGCGTAATGTTATGATTTATGTTAATAATTAATATACCTACCTAATAAACATGAACTCCAAAAATAGTCATTAACTAAAAGCATTACTTGTTTCTGATGTTCTATTAAATTATTATAATGCATTAATTTGACTAACGAGACCGCAGATTGAGTATACAGGATGTTTGGCGCATGGACCGACACAATTTTTTCAGGGATTTGGGAGGTCATTAGCTAGGTTCTAGCTAAGTTCAAAATAGCTTTTAGTTTTTTTTATAATTAATTTAGAAGTTGTAAAATTTCATTAATTAAATACAAAAATTAACTTTGGAAGCTTGTAAGGAATTTTCTTGAAACCAGTTGTATAAAACAAAGATGTTTTTAGATTTAAAGGACTTTGGAGAATGCAACAAAATTTGTTTTGTGCCACTACACCCACAAACAAAAAAGTTATTTCAAATTAAAGGACACATTTTGGGAATTTTTTTCATTTAAAAAAAATAATCATATGTAACCAACCGTGACATTTGGGACAAAAGGTGTATGGGTAGAACCTAGCTAATGACCTCCCAAATCCCTGAAAAAATTGTGTCGGGCCATGCGCCAAACACCCTGTATATAATTATATTAACCTGACAATTTGTTAGTCCAAATAGGTAACTGAACGGTGACGCACCAACGTGATCCCGATAGGCTGGCTGTGCTGCTACAACCACCCGCATACACTGCGTATGTAGAATTTTGTACGTATTGGAGTAAGGCAGTGACCGAGTGGCGTCCAAGGACTGGAAGACGATGTGTCGGTCGTCCGGCGGCGAAATGTGCGGACAGCATTGTTGCCATCGCGGGTAGAACCTGGATGAAGCTGGCACAGGAACGTGGGCATTGGCACAAGAAAAGAGAGGCCTATGTCCAGCAGTGGGACAAGTCGGGCTGTGGATGATGGTGATGATGAGGCGTTGGAGAAACCCTGTAATTTAAGAGCGGAGAGAATTTTGCCTCTAATTTTCTAACCCACATCAACAATCTACACACGACATTAACGACGGCAAAATTCTTTAAACTCATTTAATTCGCAAGGCAACATTCATTCATCCATTCTTCTGCATTTTCATTCATTTGTGGTCGGCGCAACCACGTCTTTCTCTTCCCTTTTTTTTATTGGTGGGAAATCATCAAATGACTTTTGACTATCTTCATCGTCTTCCATCTCCGCATTCACTTTCCTTTCGAGTAATTTCATCACATCATTTTCGTAAACGGTTTTTTTCAAATTCATTAAGTAATCATCAACTGACAACAGATCTTTTCTTGTTGGATCCATTAAACATTTCAATAATTTATTAATACTACGTCCACAAATTAAAAAACGTCATCAAAGCTGCAAGCAGAGCTCCGAGCTCCAAATAGTCATTGGACCATAACACAATCAGGGTGACTTGACCACAGTGGCACGCCGCTATTACGTACCTAGTTCAGCTAACGTCACAATGTTTTATCTAGGATCGGCGGTTTCCCAGCAAACACTGATAACTTATGTTTGGCGACCTTAATTTGAGGTTTCGTAAAGCGAGAGTGTACTTGAGTAAAGTTAGTAAGGAGTTTTGGAGAAAGATATAATTGGGGCTCATGTTAGGAATTTGTGATCAGCAGGCAAATTGGTATTTTACCTGACCTGCCAACCGAATAAGAACCTAAAGGTAACTCAATAAGTTAAACGATAGTCGTATGTAAGCTAAAGATAGTTTAATTGATGTTAAATACAAAATTACGTAATGTCGTAGGAGTTATTAAACCATAATTACTTATCAAGAACTTTTGAATCAGGGGTCTGATAGTCAAGCCTTCACTCAAAAAAACACGGGAGAAGAATTCTTAAAGCGCTTGAGGCAATATTGGATGCAGCGCAATCGGAATGCGGTTTTCACACGAGAATTTCGCCTCATGCAATTTCCGTATCGCATCTAGACCGTTTAGTGTAGTGGGTGAACAGAAGCGCCATCTTCAGTCGTAAATGTTAACAGGCATTCATTGCCAAAGCTGCGTCAGCAAGCGTATAATTTGAACATATTAACATTCTGATGGGGAAGTTGAGGAATAAAGAAATATATATGAAATAGAAATCAAACAAATTTTTGAATAAATGATAGAATTATATTAATACTTATTGTAAGTATAAGAATATTATTTTTGGGAAATAAAAAAAGAAACAGTAGCAGACATATTTAAAGTAGGTAGGTAAGTAATGAAGACATTTAACCATTAAAATAGAAATATGCCGCTTTCCCTAAAAGTTATTGTTTTCCACAACTCCAATTTGGTAATTTACCAATTGGTACATGAATGGGCCACCCAACGAAACAAACAACAAGTTAACAATTGAATGACCTGTGATGCAACAGTCATTATCATTACTGCTGCTGCAGTATTGTCAACGACCACCATCATTATGAGATCCCCTCTGATTATAACAATGAGAATAAACTGGCGAAATGCAGTGGATCTTGTTAGGCTGGTCAAATTTAACACCTGCCCCAGTTCTACTTGACCTACGATGCCCCCCACGTGTTTTTCTGCATCAGGAACATTTTCAATGTCTCCCAGGGTTCATGTTACGTTGGTCGATGTGCACCGTTTATTGTCGCACTTGGCCTGTTTCGCAGAAACAGAAAACAGAGGTTACATTATCAAGATGGTGCCGATTCTATTCTATTGTTTTCTTGACGGCAGATTCACATAATTTTTTGCTGTTTATTTTGATGTGAATACTTTTCGGAAATTGCTTTTATGTTCAGATTGTGTCATAGTAATTTTAAAGCTTTGATTAATAAAATCATTTCATCAAACTATGAAGAACATAACTAATTATTTATTGCTGTTCTCTGCCTTTTATTTTCCAGCAACTTGACCCATATTCTTCAGCACATTTATCAGTAAAAACAACATTGATAAACGCATTATTTTCATTCAACTAGCATTCCCCATTTTTATCCGAGTTCACTGACTCGTTTAGCGTTTAATTTCCACATGAACGGTTTATTTCTCGTGTCAACCTATGTATATGGCCGACTTAAAATACGAGAGCTACTTGCGCAAAACATGACGTAAAAGATCTGGTAAACAAAGGCCTGGTTATTGTGTGACCAAATAGGCTTTGGTCTGGAGATATTCTCCTTATGTGTCCTGATATGTCCCCGATAGTGTCCTACATCACTCCGGTTTACTCCACTGTCGAACACGGTCATCCCCTAAAGACAGTAACGGATAAATAAATCAACACGTCCGGTAGACAGACTGGTAAGTAATTGGAGATCGGTGTTATCGAAGTCCCAGTCCCAGTGCTGATCCACTTGATACAATGACTTGACTGACCAATATCATCGTAGGCACATAGAGGGACCAAATTTTTTAACACTAGACATGGTGCGTCTAGATGTTACCATAACTTAATTCAAACCAATACCATAAAAGTCCCTAGTGTTTTAACCACTCCATATTGTCCATACCTTTCAAATTATCACCTCCAATGAAGTCATCTTGTCCAAATGGAAGAACAACGTAATACATTGGGCAAACAAAATTGACTAAAACTGTCTCCCCATGTAAGGCACGCTACGCCGTGATGACGGCGGTAAAAGCTGTACCATGACCTGTTCTGAATGACAATGACCGAGATTTCTATCCTTTTCTCCTTTGAGATCATCGTTTCGAAACGATGCACGTTTCAGTATGTCAAACTGCATTTTCGATTTGGGAAAAGGCGGATCAAAACCGAAAGTCCGTGTCAAGATTGAGACATTGCATTGCTCTCTGCTGAGAGTTGATGGCTTACAGTCTCCTTAGCATACGGTATAGTACCTCAAGGCATCTTTTTTTCATCAATTGGTTATCCTGTGCCTTCTGTTGTCGAGTTCTTTTTATGGTCGAGAAGACATAATTTGCAAGCGAGGACTATAGCGAATCGTTTCCAGGAAAGTAAATAGTTTTCCTATGATTGATTTCTTAAGTTCGTAATCTGGAACAAACTCAGCTTACGTAAAAACCTAGACGGTTAAGTCTAGGTTTTTACGTAACCTGAGTTTGTTTTCTTCACAGTGTCAGCCAACGCAATAAAACCTGTAATGGCTTTGTTTTTCTCAGATGGTATGGTTAATTAGTAGGTATTTGCTATTTGTCATAGCTTTTTTCATACTTCCAAAACGACATCCGCTCTGATTCAATTTTAGTCATCAATCTTAAAATAGTAAGTAGGTCCCTGCTTGCATATTCATCTCAAGATCATCAATAAATGCTGCTCGGCTTTTTCTTTTCTTTATAGCAAAAAATCTCGAGATAAATACTTAAACGTTTGGTCAAAACGTTACCACACTGCAGAAAATCCCTGCCATATTTCGACACCTAAACGTCGACGCCATAAAATTGCCATGTCACCATTCCCCAGCCCAGTTTCCTTACAGCAAAGTACCTAAGATACCCATGTTTTATAGTGTCGTTACGTCACTGCCTTCAGACGCTCCAGATGTGTCGATAGCATTGTTTGGGTGCGTATTTATGACGTGGTCGCAGCATGTGTGATCATGCCCTAAAGAATCATAAAGATCGCAGGGAAAAAAATTCGAACGGGGTAGGGCGTTGCCCCGCACATGTTAGGAATAGTAAATTGTATCGAGATTGTGATCTTTTGATGTGGTTCACAGTACTTTTTGTTTAGACTTTGTTATAGAACAGATTTAAGCAGTGGGTTCAATGAAAAGTCTGAAGTGGGAGGATGAATGATGGTTGAATGAGTGGGACAGATCCAAATAAATGAGTGTCTTGATGTTTGTTATTCCCTGATGCGTAAGCTTAGCTGTAGGTACATACGAATGATACGGCTGGATGAACCATGGACAGGATTAAATGGAGTATGAACTTATGTTAGACTCAATTCACAAACGGATCGATTTCTTTCTCATCACTGGTCGTTAAATTGACCCTTACTTTTATAGCGTGTTTATATGTCTTGTAAAAAATGAAATGGTTTCATGATAATTTCAAACTGTGACAATAGTTTCTGCGTCCCGCGGTATCAACCGCACAAGTCTCGGTCTCGTGGGAATATCGGGATGGAAAGTATCCTATAACCCAGGTCATGGTCTATCCATGTGCCAAATTTCATATAAATCTTGTTTACACACGTGTCTGTGTAAAGTCAAAGTCAAATCATTTATTTCAATTAGGCACAAAAAAGGCACTTTTGAACGTCAAAATTTACAAAAAAAAAAAAAAACTTAATTGATTCTAGTCGCCCCTTCCAAAAGGTAGTTTTCGTATGGAGAAGAATGGGCAAGAAACTCCACCGTTACTCTTTTAAAATGTTTTCACAATATCTTTTATACACTTAATTATATGTGAAGACGATGCACCTAGAATAAGATTACTATACCATGATAGGTAAAAAGAATGCAAAATTAAGGTTATCACATAATTACACAATTAATTTATGTCATAAAATTAATTACGTGATAGATGCATATAGTGCTCACATATTTAAGTACAAACATTGTAAAATTATACGATATTCCTAACATTTTAACAAGTAATAGGTACTAATAATAAGTCAGTGTGTGAGTTCAAGTAATCACAGAATAAAAAATCAATGTTATAAACAATAATTATTATAATTACAATTAAATTATTGGCAACCAGTTAGATTTTGTCTAGATTCTAAACTATCCTATGGAGCAGGACCAGCATGTTTCCAAGCATTTTTATCATGGATATAATCCTCTAATTTGTAGACAAACAACTCACTTTCGCATTTATAATAATTAGTTAGGATAAATCTTCCGTTTAACATTACGAGACTACGATGGTGTTCGTTTAATTCAAGTCCACCAAACTTGGGAACGGATTATCAGAGTAACAAATTCTCACGGGATAAGCTCAAAAATTCAACTTGCCATCTTGAACAACTTAGTCGAAGTGTTCAAAGACTTATTGAACAAGGACTATCCATCCATTTAACATAGTTGGCACTTGCTTCTCTGCATATTTCTCAAGGGACACGGCTCTCGGTTACAAAACTGACAATAACATACCTACAAGGTAGGTAGTGTAGGTACTCGAATTTATTGAAAACAATAGATATCGTGTTCAACGTAATGTGACAAAGTAGGTACCTACTCCAACCTGTCTTTAAAAATGACGACAGTATGACAGGCATAAAACTTCACCATAAAATGGTGGTTTTTTTTAGAGCAAGACGAAGATTCGTAATAAAATTTGAAAACTATGAGTAGGTACCAAGGTTTTTTCAGGCCTAGCAGTAGGTGGAACAAAACTGCCAATGATTATGACAATGAAGTATTTTTCAAGTAGATAGGTGGTACCTATGGTGTTCTGCATTGTTTCTGGCAAAGTTGTGGTCCAACCCTTGTAATTGTAAATAGGCAACAGTTTTGGAAACTATTTCTTCTCGTGTATCTCGTTTTTGACTACGAGATTAAGACCCAAGCGTGGCGTGTATTAAAGGGCTCCTCAAGACACACCCTGGACAGTCTCTTCGCGGCACCCTATTGACTGGCTAATGTGCCACAGGCGCCACGGTATGACGACATGAGAAAAGATGGCAGATGACCACCAGCAGTTGACTTAATGGGTTGCTAATTTATTTCTCTTCTAACAATGAAACTGCCGATGGCCGGTGGAGCAGACAAGTCCCGGAGTGGAGGCCGCGTGACTCCCGCCAGCTAACTAGATGGACCGACGACCTTAAAGCTTCGTTCAGACTAGCGCGACGCGACAGCGCGACACGACACCGGCTATTGTTATACCGTGAAGTTTTCTTAGAATTTGCATTGTTCGAGTCGCGTCGCGCTGGTCTGCACGAGCCTTAAAACGGTGGCTGGAACAGACTGGATGCAGAACGCGGAGGACAGGTGTGGCTCAGCCTGGGAGAGGCCTATGTCAATCAGTGGACAGCGATAGCACATTGTGGCGATAAGCTGAGTTGATTCAATTAAAATGCAATTGAAGTTATCATTGATAATGACTTGTACTACTTTTAAAGCATTAATCCACTTTGAGTCATAGTAAGGCAGTTGACAACAAGTCATGCGGCGCCCAGTACCTTGATTACCTACCTACCTACCTACTTATTGCTATTAAATGAGTCATTTTTTACTTATCTTTGTGCGTGCATCGCTAGTTCGCCATAGGCAATAATGACGTAAGCATAAGTGTTAATTTCAAGTCTAGCAGGCTATTTTAATTATCACTAAGTAGTGATCTAAGCTTTGAATTGAATATCAAACGAATGAACTTTTCCGCGTCGATCATGAAATGGGTGGTGGGTCATGAATGATCAGGTTGGGCTTACCATTACTTGGGGTTTTCGGTTAGTAGAAAGTTATTAAGTAGGTAGTTCATTGGTAAGAAAATTAAAATAATAAAATAAATTAGGTAGCTACTTATCTGCTTTTGCACAGTACTTACTTAAGTAAATCACAAAAAAAAAAGAATATGTTTTGAAAATACACTGACAAACACACCAGTGTGAAATTTGTGCAAAAATATTATTTGAATTCCATAATCCAAGCAATTCAGTTTCACTAAAAAAAAACAAAACAAATAGGTACCATTGCATCAAAAACTAACCTATCTAAGAAAATGATTGAACATATTTCATGACAAATATCAAAAATTATATTCATATCATCAAACGCCACAACTCATCATTGTAAGTTCCTCACTTACATATTTTATTACACTACTCACTAAATCATGTTTTTTGATCTAATTATAACTCTGAGAGTAACACCCAGTATAATTAGAAGAATTGGGGTGTTAAGAAAAACAACCACATGCATTCTGATGACAGCTCCGTTCCAAAAAGTCCCAATAAGTAAGGTGGATTTATTAAGATAATGATTTAAATTTATTTATTTATTTATCACTCCAAACATACAAATATCCTTACAGGCTAGACTAGAATAGACTAGAATATATTAAATATAATATGATAGAAGATTTTGGGTTTTTAAATATGAAAGTTATATTGTAAGTTACAAATTAATTAAGTAAAAATTTACTCTACAATTCACAATGGTTTAATTTGTTTATTTTATTAAAACATTTTTGTATTAATTAAATAACACTGAGATCAAAACTCTCTGTTTAGTGGTTTCAATATTAAATATTTTGATGGCATAGTACCTATTGCCCTTATTTGTTTTCCCTGGTGATGTGCCAAGAAACTAAAAGATTGTTTTGAGAGAGGAAGAGAGAAGATCGACCGGTAGTATTAAATTATAATTTGATGAGGAAATCCTTCAAATTATGATGCGATCCTACTTACCTAAATATCCTGTAATAACTTTTGAATTTGGACACAAAACAAAGTTGTTTTTTTTTTTAATTCCAGGCCACACTTTTTCATTAAATTATGAGGAATTAAAACTATCTAGCATCTATCTAATATCAATCTGGCCTAATTCTCATGGGTTTTACCTACATAATAAGTCTCTCAGATCCCAAACCCAGATCTCTACAAATAAACAAAATAGGTAGGTACTTAGATGACTACTGCAGACACATTTTAAAAATATTGTAGGAACTATTGATCTAATTTCTGTGCGATATCTTAGTTAAAAATAAAAGATATCAAAACGATGTAAACTATGAAACAAGCGTTCATGCACTCAGCCATCTTACTCCACATAGGATTTAATTAATAATTAGACATGTAAACAATCTTGATACAAGGAAATACAAAATAATTTAATTCACGTCCAGTAAACATCTAATTGGCCGGAACTGATAACAAAGTTGCAGTTACATAAACAATACATTGAGCTTTTTTTACAAAACCAACTAAATAAAGCTAGCATTGTTACAATAAGAATACCGTTTAAAACTTTGAAATGACTAAGAAAACCCAAAAAACTCAAATTACTTGAATCACATGTTACTAGAAACGTGCGACATTGACTTTTTATATAAAAAAGGAACCAAAACGAAGAATAAAAGGGGGTAAATATCGATCATACACTCACCACAACACGATAAACCGGCGAACTTGAAGTAATCGCACCAATCTACAGCTTTACGTCACGGTTTCACACATAAACGTCCACTAAAAATCACAAATAAACACTTCACTTTGGTTCTTAGCTTTCAAACTTATTATTCCATACAAATTTCAGTCACCAATTTATGAAAAAAACACACAGCATTTTCACGATTAATCCGATTCGACCACTGACACATACACCTTTCATAGAAACGCGGCAACAGACTGCCAGACGGATTCGTTTGGGCCATAGACACGAGCTTTGTCTGTTATTGACTCCATTACTTTTACTAATAACCGACTAAATTAAAAATGACATTGACAACGCTACAATCTTGCACGAGTACCATACTTTTTGTGTGGCCGTGTAATATTAGCGCCATCTATCAGCTGGGAAAAAAAACTTGAAGTATTTCAAATTCAACACTCTTTGGTAGATACGCCATCTTGTGTTCATTGGTAAAATTGTTTGCATTGCCATCTACCGAGTAAAACGCAATGTTTTTATATTATTGGTTATCTACACTTGTAAGCGTTATGTCTGAGTGGTAATAGATAGCGCTTTAACTAATTAATTTGTTTTACTAGTTATAACAAAACAGTTCAGTAAAAAAAATAAGAAGTGTAAGAGGTCAGTAATTTTACAATTATTAAAACCATACCAAAAATTAGAAGACGTGACATTTGCCAACCTGCACTGGGCCCTCGTGGTGGATTACGTCCCACTCCGAGAGAGCCACTAGAGTAGGCGTTTGTCCCAGCAGTGGGATACACTACACTATAGGCTGATTATTTTATTTTTTATTTATTTATTTTCAAATAATCAGATAACAGAGATCCGTAGTCTTAGTAAAATACCTTATAACTAGTGTTAGTATTTATATAAATTAAGATGACATTTTGGGTTTGAGTCAATTTGTAGAGAAGACGAAACCAGTTTCTCAACCGGTCATCCTCTCCACAAAATGCCTCATAAAAGGGGAAAACACATTTTCAGTCACTGTTTCTAGAATGCTGTTGCCACTGGCCCGGGTTCTAGCTGCCACCGACGCTATTTTCTTCCGCACAATTGCGTGGAAGCCGTCAGTACGGTTCTGCGTAAACATCTCTGACGCACTACAGAACCGGGGCAGTCTCAAGAGCATTCTAAAAACATTGTTGTACTGGACGCGCAGGACATCTAGCGACCGTTTGGTGTAGTTGATCCACAGACCACCCGTGTACAGACCCTGACAATACGCTTTGAAAAGCGTTATTTTTACCTGGTCCGTGCAGCGGGCGAATCTACGAGCCAACATATTACCGCGGACCGCCAAAGCCCTGCGCTCCCTCTCAATATCTACATTATCCTTCAGGTCGTCGGTAAGCATATGTCCCAGATATTTGAATTGTTTTACTCTTCTTATGCTCAATCCATTTAGGGTAAAGTTAGGTGAATAATCTGTACACCTACCGGCGACCCCAAAGACCATGTACTCACATTTCTTCACGTTATACACGAGCCCATGTCTAGCCACGTAGTCCTCGCAAACTTTCAACATCTCTCCAATAGAACCAGCAGTTGGGCCCAGCAGCACCATGTCGTCTGCATAGCTGATGCTGTTAATATTAACACCACCCACCCGACAACCAACACGCATACTGCTGAGCTCGACCATGAGGTCATTCACATATAGGTTGAAGAGCCTGGGTGAGGTCAACCCTCCCTGCCTCACCCCGCACTCCAACCCATAAGCGTCAGAGAGACTGTTGGACCACTTCACTTGATTTGTTTGGTTAGCATACCAAAACTGCAGAACCTTACGAACTTCCACCGGTACATTCCTGTCCTCCAACTTCCTCCAGAGCACATCATATGACACAAGGTCAAAAGCCCTGGAAAGATCCAGGAAACAGGCATACACCGGCGTTTTACGATCTGTATAATATTGGACAGTATTCTTGAGACTTAGGATTGCACTTTCAGTGGACAGCCCAGGTTGAAACCCAAACTGTGAGTCATGCAGGTCCAGATGTTTTTTCAAGCACGAATCAAGCATACTGTCCAATATTTTAGCAATGGTAGTTGCAAGAGAGATTGGCCGGTAGTTCCCCTTGTCCGAGATATCCCCTGTCCTGTTTTTGACAATCGGTACCACAATCGTTCTCATTAGCTCTGCCGGTAGGTACGAGTGACTAATGCACATTGAATAAAACAGAGACAGGACCCTCGGCAGGTGAATACCAGCATACTTAAAATGCTCGATGCTGAGTCCATCGTGTCCGGGTGATTTACCTCTACTCATGTTTTTCATTACCGCTCTGACCTGTTTCGTCGAGAAATACATTACCGGTTCCACTCCCCCACAGAAGGACCCAGCACCGGTCATCATACCTGAAGGGCCAAGGGGTGATTGCATTTTGAAGTGTTCCATAAACATATTTGCAATTTGCTTTGGTTCATTCATTCCACCGACGCTCACCGGCAGCCCAGGCTTGGTATCCAGCTTACCTGTGGCCTTCCAGAACTTACTAAAGTTATTTGCAACTCTTTGCTCGGCTAAAAAATCCATTTTCAGTTGTTCACTATTTTTTTGGCACCATTTATGACGACCCTTAAATATTTTCCGGGTCTCCCACATTTCTTCATATATTAATCCAGAGGTCGGTCTATTATGTATTACCCATTCGTTGAATTTAAGCCTGGCCTCTCGGTAAGCGTCTCGAACATGCTTGTTCCAGCCACACAACACTCTGCCTCTCCTTGGCTTGGACTTAACCTTCTCGCTCGTCATTACAGCTGCGTCACTTAAAATATCGACAACAGTTTTATATAAGTCATCCAGGATACATTTATGTTCGACCACATTGCAAGACCCATAACTACACTTTTGAAATTCATGAGGAAGACCGATGTTGCGCAGCCTGTCATTGCATAAATTGCGATATTTTGTAATTTGCGAGTCATCCCTCTCACCCCAAGTCACATCACAATAGCGAAAATGTTGCATCATTATCTTCGGTCTAACTAAATTTAGGTCACACTCAATATATAGTGGTAGGTGGTCAGATAAAAATACATCCTCTTCTATGCCTACCCTAACAATAGTTTGCCACGCCGATAAAGACACAACACAGTGGTCCAGCCATCTTCTGCACCCGTGTGCTTCGCTAACAAAAGTGTAGTTGCTGGCTGCATAGCCCAGCTTCTCTATATCCGCGCAGAGCCAGGTTTGATCAGCACAGAAACTTATGAGTTCCCTAAAAAACAGCTCATGAGGATGCGCATTAAAATCACCCAGAATAAAAACGTTTTCCACACCTTCACTCTCAACAATTGCGCTGATCTCACCTAGGACTTCCGTGAAGATAGGCAAGTGGTCGGAAGAGTCAGTTGGCATGTAGACTGTAACTATAATAACGGAGCGACTGCCAAAAATAGCTTTTATAGCTGCTAGACGAGGGCTCGTGCATTCTATTATGAACACAGACTCAAATATTCCCTTCCTCCAGAGAATGGCAACTCCCCCATACGGCCTCCCCACGAGTAAACCCGCAGACGAGTCAATAGCCGATTTACCGGTATACTCAAATTCATCACAGATGGTTCCTAACAAAGGAATGTCATGAGGGAGAAGCCACGTCTCTTGGAGGGCTACTATATCTGACATCTCACAAATGTTCCTTACACAGTCAATTGAGCGTTTAACAGACTTACAATTAAAGCTAACTAGTTTACAACACATATTATAATTATTGTTCATAGTTTATATCATTAAACGACTATAACCGATTTTCTTCCTCATTCTTTTGATACGTAAAACGCACGAAACGCCTAAAAGTTATGCCATCTGGCCTCAATTCATTATTTAAAAACAAGTTAAGTTTCGTTTTAGCGACATACAACTTATAAGCATTATATTTTTTTGTAGCTTTTATATTTATTGTTTTGAGGGTAACACTCTCATTATGTTACTCTGATTATGTTATATAAACCATAATAACTTACCACTTTAATTTAACAGGCGAGCATTCGGGCATTCGGGCATTCGGGCATTTTAGGTAGGTAGGGACCTACCAGCCTGAATGCCACAATCATTGTGCGCTTCATCATTTAATTCACATAATTTGTTAAGTACTTACAAAATTTGTTTATTACAATGACATTCCAGAACTAAATAAATTGTCATTTCGAGTTGTAAAAGGCTGCGTTCCCATAGAAAGGGCATGGAGATCAGATTTTTTGTGTTGCTTTTTTAAAAGCCATAAACTTTCTGGGAAGAGGTGAGTGGAAAAAAAAATCTGGGAGTTGGTTCGGAGCTCGAAATGAACGGTTTTGGTACACTTCCGCCCGATGACCGCTGGCGACGAGGGCATTAGGGTGCGGGCAGGGAAAACCAAGGAGTCGCTTATGAACATTTTGCTGAAGGTAAGATTTTTTATTTATTTGTGTGTAAGTAGTACACAGTATTTATGTTAAATGTTTGTTTTACCTAAATGTTGCCAACTGCCCGATACCTAGACTAGGAAATATAAGCCTGATTTTGAGTCATGCTTAGGTACATAATCCATAAGAATACCTACAAGAATTTCTAAAGATCGAATAGGTAAGTAAGTAGGTACCAACATACCTATGTTTACTTCACCGTCTGTTTTTTTTTTTTAGGTTTATTCTTGTACAATTTTGTAATAAAGTAATTATAGGTCAATAGGTTGGTCGGTGGGTCGTCTTAGGGGCGGTAGGTTGGTTGGAATGTAATTTTTCCTCGTTAGCCAAAAGCTTAATGACAATGTATTTTGTGCGAAAAAGTTAATTTAAAGTGCGCTCAAAAGTAATAAAAAGTGAACGCATAGGTTACGCTTTTTACTTAATCTATTAAAAACCTCGTGGTTATGCTCAAAAGTTCAATAACAGCCCTACCAGTATCCAGAAAAATAATTTAATCTAAACGCCTCCACCGCCTTATATTCCACAGCGTGAAGAATGTTATTAAGTGGATAAGCAGTAAAAAAACAAAAATATCTCTATCGGCCGCCTTGGACGTGATAATTAGTAGATAGCCAGCTTGGATACATCGTCACGGACAAACACGTTTTTCTAATAGTGTTTATAGAAAGCTGTTGGTTTTAAACCACTTTTATAATAGTTGGGCTATGGGGTGGCAATTTGTTGAAGTCCATACTCCATAGGGATCAAAAGGGAGAAGCGTCCTTCATTTTAGCAAGGTGATGGGTAGTTCTAGGCCGGTTCTGAGCTCGGTGTCACCACTGTGTCTACTGTCGGGAGGTGGTATCCTTCTGCGAAACAGTTATTTCGCAGAAGGAAGCTGCACAAAGGGAAAGGGACATGACAAGTGCTCTCCCGTCCCGCAGCAGCACTGGGCGTCGGCGGAAGGCAGATTACGTCCTCTTCCAGCCCCCCTAAATGGGTCCAGGGGCAACGGACTCGGGACATCCGTCGCCCCCCATCACACAGAACCCGTGGCGGCGCGTGTTTTCCACCCGCGCCTCTCTAAGACCTAATGGGGGGACAATACCTTACTCCCCCCACGGGACGGGGCCCACAGAGTGCGGGCCGTCGCCATTCCAGTGCAGCGGAAGTCGCAATTACCCTCGCAGCCCCCCGACGCAAGTGTGCGAGGGAACACCGGGGTGGTTTTAGTCAGTAAGAGTCTGACAGACCCCTCTGCTCACCCCAGGGCGGACGACATCAATGAGGATTTCCACCCCGACAAAAAAAAGGTAAGTTCTGAGGGGTTTGTGACTAAATAATAACAGCCACATGAGTCGATAGAAGGTTAAAATCTACGCGTGCTGCGGTCGGTCCGATGATGGGTGACCATCTATTATATATCGGGACCCCTCCGTGCCTCGAAAAGCACGTTAAGCCGTTGGTCGGGGCTGGCTCGTCATTCGTAGATCTTTGACAGTTTTTCAGGTATTCGGAAGCCCGAAAGTCTGATAACCAGTCTTGCCAAAGGGCATCGTGTGAGTTACTGGGTAAAGTAACTCAAATGGTGGTAGTATTCAGCTGCATCCGGTTGGACTGGAAGCCGACCCCATCATAGTTGGAAAAAGGCTAGGCATATTGATTGATTGTTTTTATTGCGTACTGACGCAATTAAATTTGTTCTACAGTTTTTTAAAGCACTCATTACTCCACAAGATGGATGGTAAGGGAACAGGTGTGGTGACGAAACTGTTGACAGCTGGAACTAACGGCTTATCGTGATTTCCGAGTCACGAAGGGTCTCGATAATTATGTAATGGATCGTCACCCATCCACGAACCAACTACAGCAAGCGTAGCTTAAACTTAGATCGGCTCGTCCGGCTGTTAACATTTAGCCAAAAACATAAGGAGAAATAGGTATAAAAACGGATAACAATGACTCCTAATAACCTGGGATAGAGGTAGTCACCCAGAAATCCCTACTAAGCTACCTTAGCTACCGTATCCAGTTACCGAAGAACTTCATATCAAAGCAGTTTGAAAACAAAATCCCGTGAACACGATGACCACGTATGTTACCACCCCGGTTCTATAGCGGCCGAGCGCTGCAAGCAGAAATAGTCCCTACGGTGTATTGACATAAATTTCTTCGATGGTACATTGTAAGAGCTAGCCGGCGAAACAATTTGCTTTTTTTTCATTCTTAAGTAGGCCAGTGGTAAAGTTATTTTAGTCCCGAAACTAGTTTACAAGGCTACTACAAACTACGAATAAACTTTAAATAATAAATATATAAAGTTTATTTGGAACAACTTGAGTTTACAATTTTTATAGGAAAATGAAGATAACCACAAAATTAAAATACTGTGGTGCAGCTATCAACGCCCAACCCAAAAATATATTGTTCCAGACTTCCCAAAGAAAGATAATCAATAATTAATTGAAGATTTTTTTTTTTAGGAATGATAAAGATAATAAATACTCTAGGTGGTGGTTCTATGTAGTATAAATGTAGAGTGTAGGTGGGGTGAAGTGTGTATGTGTGTGTGTGTGTGTGTGTGTGATTGTGGGTGGGTGTGTGTTTACCGTGTTATGATACCACGCACTGCTATACCTTACCTTATTATCTACGAGTAACGAAGTTTTCTATCGTTTTGTGATATGACTGAATAGACCTATGAATGATTAGAAGCGCATGACCATTTAATATACCACAATTATTATTAGGTCACGAACCCCCATAAAAAAATTACAGTCCATTGCACGTCGCTTTGTCTGTGGTAATATTTTGTAGTACGGAGTTTCATATTATAGGAGGCCAGCTTATACTGGTTCTGTTAAGCCTCGTGCAGACTGGCACAACGCGACGTGACATCGGCTATAATATTGTTCTACCATGAAGTTTTCTTAGAAATTGCTTTGTTAGCGTCGCGTCGCGCCAGTCTGCACGAGCATTCACTACTTAGAGGATTTCATAGCATTTAGAACTGTAATTCCAAAAGGATGGAAACTTAGTTCAGTAAATCTTAATTTCACACCAAAATCATCTGAATCTGAAGTTACAAATAGTAAAGCGCGAAACACAAAGACGATCATAATCAACGCCTTCATTGTCGTTGACAAAAATAAAGAATACAAACAGTCCTATAACTTTGTTCCAAGTCATAGATTGTTTCTTGTGACAAGGACTGGATCTGTCACTACCAGTGTAGATCTGTATCCTGCTAGTTATTGAGGTAGGTAGGTTTAGATAGGTAGGTAATTTGAGTTATTCTTATGACGATTGTCCACTGAAGTTACAGGTCCGAACCGTGCCTACACCGTGAATGACCGAAGAGAAGATTCAAGAAAAAGAAATGGGAAAAGTTGATTTTTTGTTAAGCATAAAAACGGTATACCTACGCCTCATCATAATCATAATCAGCCTATATGTTCGGCTGGGACACAGGCCTCCTCAGGAGTGGGCCGTAATGCACCACGAGGGCCCAGACCGGGCTGGTAGATGTCACATGTCATCGAACTTTTGGCTCTAGGACATTTGCTTACTAGGTATAGTTTCTTTCACTATTTTGAGAGCAGTGGTGAAGAAATAATTTATACTAGTAGTTCTGCGAAAAGTAGACCTCGCGAGCACAAACATTTTTGCAATAATTAATATACCTACCATTTATTCTGAAAATAATTTTCAGAATCTCTATTTTTGTGATGAAAAGGTGGTCCAAGGTGTTCCATCAATGTGGATCGCCCGGAGGACACGGTGGAGCATACGGTGGAGGTATGCCCGGCTTGGGCAGAGCACCGCCGTGTCCTCGTGGAGGCGATCGGTGGCGGGGATCTCTCGCGTCCGGCCCTGGTCCAGGCCATGGTACGGAGCGAGAGAGCATGGGAGGCCGTCACCTCCTTCTGCGAAGCAGTAATGCTCGCGAAGGAGGAGGCGGAGCGCGTGAGGGAGAGGCAAATTTCGCGCCCTCACGCCCCTAGCCGCCGCAGGAGGAGACGCCCCGGGCGTCGGGAATCGATCGCGGATTCCCGGCCACCGTAGGCGCGGGCTTGCGGATGGTGAGCAATGGGTAGCTCGCCGTCCGGTAAGGACCAAGCCCTGGTCGACGGCGCGTTGTGTTCCACGCGCGCCTCAAAGAGTGTCAGCGAGTGAAGGGGTCCAATGAGACCATTGCCTGCCGGGGTTGCGGGAAAGTCCGAAAGGGATACCGTGGCCCCCTGGCATTGCACAGGCAAGAGAAGGAACACGGGTGGGTTTTAGTCAGTAAGAGTCTGACACGCCCTCCCGCTCCACCCAGAGCGAGAGGAGTCATTTGATGATTTCCCACCCAAAAAAAAAAAAAAAAAAAAAAAGGTGTTCCATCAATCCCTAACTAGTAGTTTAAGGGCCGATTTCATTTGTAGAAACCTAAAAGTGAACAATTTACTGCATTTTGAGGAGCTATTCTGCTCATCACGCCGAAGCCTCATTTTAAATCATCACCATATTTTTATGAGACCAACTTAATGTTACCTTTTGAACACTTTTTAATGATTTAAAAGACTGTCCGTGGAGTTTCTTGCCCGTTCTTCTCCATAGGAACCTACGCTTTGGAATGGGCAATCAAAAATTTGATACAAAATATTGGTTACATCATTCATTTTGAAATTATGCATGTGAGAACAATGTAGAAAGACGTGCACGTTCGTAAAAGCGTCCGTAATAAAAAGAAAAAAAATAAAGAATCATTCAAAAACTTAAAATAAATTAAAATAAGCCATGGCAGCTAAGAGATGACCAGTCCCAACTGACGGCGCCCGTTCACCACCAGCACCATTCAGCTCAACCATTTTGAAGGGAGCTAAATGATCCAACACACGCGCCACCATCAGCGAGACATTTGAGTGAGCATGACATACAGCCGCCAGGGCACATTCATTCAAGTCAATGAAATACTACATATTGCCCGGTAAATGGTAGCTCCATACATAGTACTCACACCTGTCCTATGAAATTATATAATACAAAGGAAATTGAGTTTATACAATACAAAGATGGTCTTACAATCTTCAGCAGCTCCAACAGTATAGCTGCTGGGCAAAGCCCTCTTCTCATAATACGCACGAGCATTGATCAAGACGGGTTGGTGATTTCAGACTTGTATTAACTATAAGTCCAGCTTTCTAATTATGCAATACATTTTCGTAAACAATTACGACAAATTTGTTTCATTTTGACAGTTCAGCAACATTCATTGCGTTATTTACGTTGTCGAGCAGATTTTTTTTTTAATGTAGTAATGGATAAGCAATTTATTTCAAAACGATTCAAATTCCGATTGATCGTGTGTATTACGTAATTAAAGTATAGGTTTCCTTACGATGTTTTTCCTTCAATTCAATAATGTCCAAGATAAACCCAGAAAGTACATATGAATTGAAAAAGTCACATTGGTACTCGCCCGGATTTGAACCCACATCCTCCTGCATGAGAGGCGAGGTCTTTACCACTGGGTCATCACAACTTCATATATAAACTAGAGCCGCACCAAATGGACTTCAGTGGTGGCAAGGATACTAGTCTGTAGGTACGTATAAAAGAAAAAGATGCCTGTATTTTCTGCATTATCGGGGCGTACAAAGAAGGTTCTACGTGTGTTTGCCTCGTAGCTCAGGCGTAGCGGCTTTAATATCACATTACTACGTAAACGTTCTAATAGAGCGCTACAGGAGTGCTATGCACATTATTGATATCTATGCGCTAGTATAATGGCGCATTGAGGTTTTGTGGTACAAATAACACACAACACACCCTGTGTTCTTGGTACCACTTTACGCGAAGATTTGCTGAAGGCAGTACTTTGTGATAATCCTGAATACGAGGTTGCTGCTCCTGTAATGAAATTTATTTATTTATCATAAGCACACTAACAGCACAGTCACTTACAATTAAAATTAAATAACCTCTAAAATTTGCATTTTAGTAACCATGCAAATGACAGGTAAGATGCATGACATTCACATGCAATTTAGAGACAAAGAAGAAAAAAATAAAGTGTGTCTAGTAGACATTAATCTACAACACTGCAAAAACAAACCACATTGAGCTAGATAGACGGGAGCTCATCACACTATTTAAATAGGGAGCGTCTGTATGAAGCGAAAGTCATGGAGAAAATATCAATAGGGTAATCCGTCAAAGTTGGATCTTTCATTTAGGTATATTCTTATTTCTTATATGAAATTGTTTATTCTGTAAATAGGATATCACAATCACTTTTAGACGTTATATTCAAATACTTACAAATAAGCTGTAGACGATATTTCCTATCTTATCTGACTACCGAAACAAACTCAGGGGTCAAAAATGTTCTCTTAACTACTAGCTTTTCATGGGTACCAGTATTTTTTCTTACTCATGAAAAGGAATAATTTTACAAACCAATCATACCCCTTTACATAATATGGGCCACTTTTGAACGGACAAATATTTAAGCTTTTTTTTTTTTACTTTGCCCCACACTAGGAATTTCTCCTGTATCGTGGGTGCGTTTAAACTCACATACACAAATAGCCAGACCCGGAACAATATATAAATACTAGCTGACCCGCGCAAATTCGTCTGCGTCACAGAGTGGTTTAATGAATTTTCCCAGTTTTTTCGCAACATTTTTCATTGATGTGCCGGTCCTATATCATTATAATAGTCATAGCGTTGCCCACGACTTGTCCGCGTAAATATCATTATCGTGGTTGGATAATAGTTATTTGTTATACAAGAGTGCAAAGTTGCTTTTTAACCGCGTGTTCAATTTTGATGACCGAGCAAGCGAAGGATTCTAAAATTGAATCACGAGCGCAGCGAGTGATTCAAAATTAGAATCCTGAGCGTTAGCGAGGGAATCAAAAGAGCACGAGGTGAAAAATCTTTGCACTCGAGTGCAACACGTAACTTTTCATTCCACCTCAGCGAGGAAATGACTAAATGCAAAAAAAAAAACGGTTACAATCACAAGATAGGTACACTTTTATTTCAGTTTAGGTATTAATTACTACATTATGACAGGTAAGTATTACAGAATAATCTTTAAATTATAACAAAATAATACTAAGGTATAATTAAGAAAATTTTAAAGTAACGTTGCTACAGTTATTTAAATTGAGTGTAATATTTTTGTTTGGTACTGTAATATTGGTGTTAGTCACTTGTGTACTGTTTTTCGGTAAACTATCTGTCATACTTAATAGTTGTACTGATTCATCGGATTCCCTTGGCGTGAATGTTGGAGAGAGAGGGAGATGGTTAGGTGTTTCATAACGGCTTATTTTTGATGTAGAAGGGCCAGTACAAGGATCCGATTGAGGCTCTTTCAGTGTAATGGCTCCTACGATGCCTTCACATATTTTAGACTTATTTTGGATGGAATCCTCTATGTATCCCTCTACAACTGCATTGGACTTCCAGCCTCCGTGGCGCTTAAGGGACAGCAGATCAGCTCCGGAATCAGCCAAAAGTGTGGCTGAAGTTCGTCGGAAACAATGACCCGTGTACAACAGGGGTTCTGGAAGTTCAAGAAATGTTGCTATTTCTCGTGGGATACTGCCAATTTTATTAGTACCCATAGGCTGTCTAACACACTTTCCATTGCGATACTGTAGAAAAAATCGATTGATTGGAGTGTTAGGCGGGCGTAAGGCTTGATATTTCTCAACAATCGTTACGTATTCCTTGCGAATGACGAAGTTGCGGTCTCTTTTTGTCTTTGTATTAGGTAAATTAATTAATAGTAAGTCATCTGAATGTTTCTCAATGTTTTTGACATTAAGTTGTGTTAGTTCATTAGTTCGACATGCTCCGTTTATTCCAATAATAAGAACAACCTGTAACGTAAAGAGTATTGTAGTAGATAAATGAATAAAATTGATATGAACGCATAATTATGCCTATCAACATCTACTAAGTATACTATTTAATTGAGATTAATATACTTAAGTAGATACTGAATGTGCAACTGACTTACTTTTGCCGCCAAATATACGGAATCGGGTGCTTCGTTAAGAAACTTTTCAATATCAGATACTGTGAAAACCTTCGATTTTTTTGGTTGATGACCAGATGAGGCTCTTTTTAAAAATGCCACTAATTTAGGATAGGTATCGATATGTTTGTCTTTTTTCATCTTTATTGTTGCTTTTAGCATCGAATACGTACTCCATAGAGTGCTTGCTTTCTTGTTCTCGGATAATTCTATAAAATATGCCAGCAAAACGTTTTCTGAGAAAGTTTTGGCTCCTTTTGCTAGTCGCCACGTGTTGAACATATCGTACTGTTTTAAATACTTCTCGCGTGATTGTTGAGGGAGAAAGCTCATTTGCGCATTATTAACAGTTTCAGTCAATTCTGTTGGCGTCAAGCAAACTTCCTCGTCGCTAGAATCACTCATTTTAGTTTTTTCACTTGTTTTCAAGTTTCTTGTTTTTAATATACCTAAGGTTTAACAATGACGTGAAAAAATGCCGCGTAAAGAACCGCGTACAAAGCAAATTGAAAAAAGAACACCAAGAAGGTTCCGAGTCTGAGTTTTTAACAAATTAAAAAAAAGTTGTATGATATATTCGGCACCATAGAGGTAGCAGTAAATAGGTTTAATGTTTTTTTTAATTCACAAACTTAGTGCACACGATGTTCTAAATTCAATTTACTTTATCCTCTAGAGAATAAAAACGGCTTTTCCACTCAGATACTGAAGATTAAAAATACTCTTTCCGAGATGGTGGGATGAAAATAATATTACTATGTCCTTCGATCTTCGTCAAAATCGGTTCAGTAGTTTAGCCGTGAAAACGTTACAGAGAGACAGACAGACAGAGTTACTTCAAACATTGTTATGACATAGCTGTACCAGCGTTTTGATGAAAAACCTAAAAAAAATGGAACTATAGTAAAAAATGGCACGGGAACAGGAATAATAAAGGAACGTTGGGTAAAAAAAAGTACTGGGGTCTTATAAAAATGTGGGTAAATAAATTAACGATTATATAATTAGTAGTATTTTTTATAAGGTATTTTAAAGTACTTCAGAGTAAATGATATTTTTTAGTTTTATTTTCTTGTGGTAGAAGAACATACTGATTTTCTCCGCAACCTGATCTTGATAACGCGACATATAGTTTGTCCATGTGAAAAGCAGTCTTAACGTAAATCGATTCCTACGTGTTTAAATGTTTGCCCCTGTGCTTTATTAATTGTTACGACAAAAGATACCTTAACGGGAAATTAAATTCTTTTAAAAATTAAAAGGTAAATCATTGGGAATCATTGGGATGCGAGGTATTAGCACTGTTTGACCAACTGCTGGACCAGTCAATCAAAACTAATGCAACTCGCAGAACTACCGGGCGGCGGCAGGCCAGCGCCCCTTCCCCTCACCCGCCGGCCAGCGTCCCCCCCCTCACCCGCCGCGTCTTGCGCGTCATGCGCACGTGAACCCGCACATATCTATTTATTTTGTTGCGGAGTTCTTTTAAAATTATTATATCTCCTAAGATGTTCATTGAAATCAAGTGATGTCAAGGACAATTTTGTTTACATTTAAATACTTGTGATTAATAACATATTTATTTGGCTATGGATTAATATTATGTTGATAAAACTCCTTCGCAAATAATGCATTAATTTCGAACAAATTTGATTACGATAAAAAAGGTTATAGTGAATCAATCTTAAAAGATAGACATATACCGTCGCGGACTTTTTTTTAGAACTTTTAAAGAGGAACAATGTCGTCATACATGATATTTGCGTAACTTAAACCGTTTACGCAGCGCACGCAACGGAAGCTCTCAAAAAGGAATATTTTTTCCCGTTTTTGTAACATTTTTCATTTATGCTCCGCTCCTTTTGGTCGTAGCGTGATGTTATATAGCCTATAGCCTTCCTCGATAAATGGACTATCTAACACAAAAATAATTTTTCAATTGGAACCAGTAGTTCCCGAGATTAGCGCGTTCAAACAAACAAACAAACAAACAAACTCTTCATTGTTCCGTGCGGGAATCGAACCCGTGACACGCAGTGCAGCAGTCAATCGCTTAACCACTGCGCCAACCGTGCCGTAAAACGAGTTAAATAAGCTATTGGTAATTCAGAAATTAGGTTAAATAATAATACATTTGAGTTTCCTATGCTGACTAAATGAATGTCTTGTTTCAGTTCAACAGTAGGTACCTCAACAATCGTGATTTCACCGGGCCAGGCCGCCGCCGCGCCGTCCGTACAGTATAGAGACCATAATATATATCTAAGTGAACACGAACTTCTACTTATGAAGTTATGCTATGACTCAAATGCAAACCGGAAGAATTTGCGCAAAATGTCAAGAGTGAAGCTTGTTTGTGGTGTATAGGTAAGAGTTTAGGTATTTATCCATTATAATATGGTATAGGTTATCTATTTTGTTCCCTATCTTTTTTATCCATAATCTAAAGACCCATAATTTTTGTTGTCCTAATCATATTTTTTTCGAATGATACCTTGCCCGAACTGTCACATAATATAACATGCCATAAAATTGAAATCCCTAAATCTGTTTGTCATAAATATTACAATATACAAAAGACCGTTTTCAATAAAAGTTTTAAGTCCTAAATTCAAATTATTTAATATTTATTTATCCAAACAATGTTTTTAAAACAAATTTGTTTTATAAAGCTTTTGCTATGAACTTCTCTCAGGCGTTACGTAAATACGAGTTAGGTTAGGTTAGGTTGTCGCCTCGCGTCACTGTATCGGTGGCGCGAGGACTCGAGGGCGCGAGGCGAGCGGCTGACGCAGTGACATTTGGAGCTGCGTCGGTCGCAGCTTCGCGAGGTCCTGGTGGCGGAATGGCGGGACAGGCTCTCACGCCCTATCGCCGGCCTCAACACCATTGAGGCGGTCCGGCCGGTGCTCGACACTTGGCTCGGGAGGAGGCACGGCTCCCTGTCGTTTCGGGTGACGCAGGTGCTTTCGGGGCATGGTTGCTTCGGGAAGTACCTGTGTCGCATAAACAGGGAGCCGGACGCCCGGTGTCACCACTGCGTCGACTGTCGGGAGGACACGGCGTGGCTTACGCTGGCAGAGTGTGCCTCTTGGGAGGAGCCGCGCCGTGCCCTCGTCTCTGGAGTAGGCAGTGATCTTTCGCTGCCGGCCGTTGTGAATTCCATGGCCGGCAGCGAGGAGTCCTGGGACGCGGTGGTTTCCTTCTGCGAGACAGTCATCTCACAGAAGGAGGCTGCGGAAAGGGAGCGGGAGATTGCTTCCACTAACCCGACCCGCAGCAGACGCACCGGGCGTCAGCGGAGAGCGGATAACGCCCTCTTCCAGCCCCCCTAAATGACGCCAGGGGCGCCCCCCTAAATGGGGCATGAGGATTTTCCACACCGAGACCACAAAAAAAAAAAAAAGGTTACGTTAGGTTATGGATTGATAGTCTATTGGCGTGGCGCAGACCTGCAGGTGGAGAGTGGCAGACGCCCACCACCTGAGCTGGTCACGAGGTGGCGTAGGGAGGCCCAAGCCCAAACCCTGCAAATTTGGAGGGTGAGGCTGGAGACGTCCAGTGCAGGTCACTGGACCGTGGGGGCTATCCAGCCGATCCTGGACAAATGGATACGGAGGCGCCACGGGGCGTTGTCCTTCCGTCTGGTGCAGGTGTTTGTCAGGACATGGCTGCTTTGGCAAATACCTGCACAAAGTGGCTAGATGGGAGGCGACTCCCGTGTGTCACCAGTGTGGCTGCGGCGAGGACACGGCGCTTCACACCCTCGAGCATTGTCCCGCTTTGATGGTGCAGCGCCGTGTTCTCGCAGCAGCAATCGGTGCGGACCTCTCCTTGCCGGCCGTGGCCAAGGCCATGGTCAACAACAAGGGGGCATGGGAGGCGGTAGCGTCCTTCTGCGAGGACGTTATCTCGCAGAAGGAGGCGGCGGAACGCGTCAGGGAGGAAGATTCCCTTGCTGACGCAATTCGTCGCAGGAGGACAGGGCGGCGGAGGAGGTGCCATGGCGACCTGATGCCGCCCTAGGAGGTGCCAACGGGCGATAGATCGGGAGTCTATCGCCATCGCGTTGCTCGGCCCTCACGAGTGGTGGCGATGTCTCAGGTGAGCCCGGACATTGCCAAAGGAGTTGGTGCCTGGAGGTGGGCTGCGCTGGGTAGGTCGCGAACGTCATGCGTAGCAGTACTCGCGGCCCATCTGCAAAGGTGACAGTAGGCTCACCGCATAATATAAAAAAAAAGTTATGGATTGATTCCTCCAAGTGTGCCTAGTGGCTGCTGGTCCCTCTCGATACGTCTGGAGGGAAGAGCAGCTGCTGGGCCGGTGCAGCCTGGGCGCGGCAGTATCCTTCCTCGAGGAATGAGAAGAAATTCTTATTCCCCGGGGAACGTTACTGTCGTGGCTAATATTCTGGGGAGGGGTCGAGAGGTCACCAACGCGGCAATCGTTGCCTCTCCTCTAGGAGCTTTCTTAGAAGAGAGAACTTTTGGCGGGTTCGCTGAGCCGGTTTAGCCGGACAGCGAACGGAGGCATGTCTAATGCCACCGTCGGGGGCTTGGCTTAATTGCTTGGCCCAGAGGAAAGATACCTCTAAGAAAAAAAAATCCACCTAATCCTAAGTTTTGAAGCGCGGCGAGAGGATGAATGGCTGGAGGGTGTCCAGTTATTAGTGCTTCCTCTGTGGGGCACCTGCCGCACCCTACAGTATATAGGCTTACCTAGGTAAAAGGTTCTGCCTTTTTTTTTTTTTTTGTGTGGGTAATCATCATATGACTTCTCCCGCTCTGGGTGGAGCGGGACTCTTACTGACTAAAACACACCCGTTCGGACCCCTTCACTTGCTGACATCTCATTTAAAAGGCTCTGCTTACGTGGATGAATAATTCCTTACTACTCGTGGGAACCGCCATGTCCTCGTGGAGGCGACCGGTGGCGGGGATCTTTCGCGTCCAGCCCTGATCCACGCCATGGTTCGGAGCAAGAGGGCATGGGGGGCCGTCACCTCCTTCTGCGAAGCAGTAATGCTCGCGAAAGAGGAGGCGGAACGCGTGAGGGAGAAGCAAAATTCGCGCCCTCACGCCTCTAGCCAGCGCAGGAGGGGACGACCCTGAGCGTCGGGAATCGATAGCCGTTTCCCGGCCATGCACCGTAGGCGCGGGCTTGCGGACGGTGAGCAATGGGTAGCTCGCCGTCCGGTAAGGACCAGGCCCGGGTCAAGTTCAAGGTTTCTTTGATCTAAAGTTTTCTTACATTTTCTTCAGATATTTTTGGAATAGACCATTTATAAGTATAAGTATTTCAAGAATAAAACCACAAGTTGTTCAAATATTATGGATTCAGACTTCCTACTCATTAAGAATTCATATGATCTCAACAAAAGTATTTAACTATGAATAGGTAACTACTTACATTATTCATGAGAACATGAGGCACTAGTAAGTACTTGAAAATCAAAAGTGACGTGAAGTGAGTTTAACCTGCTTTTCGAGGCATGGAAAGTCACGAAAATACATCTGAACGTGAAAAAGGTTTTCAATGTAACAAAGCCCTGTCTTGTCCTTTCAACTAACAAAGTGCTAAGTTCGACGGCTCCCCCGCTGCCGTCAAGTTACTACATGACGCTGGCAGAATAATGGTCAAGGAGATCGACTCAGATAAAACATAAACGGACAGGACACGGTGGAGCATACGGTGGAGGTATGCCCGGCTTGGGCAGAGCACCGCCGTGTCCTCGTGGAGGCGATCGGTGGCGCGGATCTCTCTCGTCCGGCCCTGGTCCAGGCGGACCGAGACGGCACGGAGACCGGTACGGAGCGAGAGGGCATGGGAGGCTGTCACCTCCTTCTGCGAAGCAGTAATGTTCGCGAAGGAGGAGGCGGAGCGCGTGAGGGAGAGGCAAATTTCGCGCCCTCACGCCCCTAGCCGCCGCAGGAGGAGACGCCCTGGGCGTCGGGAATCTATTGCCGATTCCCGGCCAACGTAGGCGCGGGCTTGCGGATGGTGAGCAATGGGTAGCTCGCCGTCCGGTAAGGACCAGGCCCGGGTCGACGGCGCGTTGTGTTCTACGCGCGCCTCAAAGAGATGTCAGCAAGTGAAGGGGTCCGATGAGACCATTGCCTGCCGGGGTTGCGGGAAAGTCCGAAAGGGATACCGTGGCCCCCTGGCATTGCACAGGCAACAGAAGGAACATGGGTGGGTTTTATTCAGTAAGAGTCTGACACGCCCTCCCGCTCATTTGATGATTTCCCACACAAAAAAAGAAAAAGCATAAAGCAAAAAAAAAAAAAACCAAAGAGCCTTAGATACATTAAAAACTTAACACAAGCGGTTGCAGTCAAAAAAATACATTCCATGTCCTCATTCCAGCCCAATCTGGAAGAATAGCAGTCTACTCAGAAACTGATTTCTAAGACACAGGTTTTTACCTAGCTATAGATAGTGCAATCCACGATGACGCGCCCCACTCCACTTCGCTCCGTACTAAAGTACAGCTTACAGTACAGTAATCGCGGAATGAGGCGCGTGGTCGTTGATTGATTTATCTATACTCAGTTAAATTCTTTGTATCAGGATGTTCTTAGTAATATAACTGTATTAGACTTTATTTTATTGAGTCCAATTAAACGTTATTATAAAAAATAAAAACATGCTGGGCATTCTTTGGGGACTGCCGATAGAAGTGAAAACAGCGTGCGGTGACGATGACGCGAGTTCCATGATTTTTGTTCACCCACAAAGTGTTCTACGCGCCTATAGTTTTCACTTCAAAAATGTCTCTGACATAATCTCGGGAACTTGGGGTCCCGGGGAAGGCGTACAAGGGGCCGAAGTCAACTCGCAGAGGCCCGTATTATTAATAAGATTATTCTGCCACAACGCCATCTTTCTGTCACCCTTCACCAAATCCTTAACCCGGTACATTAACCTGGGTTAAAAGGTTCTTTCTTTCATGAATATTTTTCGTAATCTAAAGAAATTCTTTATGAAATTGTTTTCAGGTTCGCGACCGATGATCCGGTATACGATGGTGCGCGATTGCCTAGATGTAACCTAGTCACTCGAGAAGTCGAGACTTCAACACTCCAACAGGGGGTTGCACTACTGGGCTGCGGAAACAGAACTAATTACGGTAATAAAATCACTATCTACTTAATAATACCGCTGGACTGCCAAATCATAGGTCTCGAGTTCGAGCCTATGGCACGCATCTCTGACTTTCCGGATTCATGTGCGTATTTTATAATCATCACTGCTTTAAAAAACGGTAAAGGAATACTTCGTGGGGAAACCGGCATGCCTGAGAGATATTTCTCGACGGCATGTGAAGTCCCTAGGCTCATGGGCGGCATAAAAACTTTGACATCAAGTTAGTCACTAACCACATGAAAAATAAGAAGATCTACTTAAGAAATTCAACAGCGCACATACTGAACCAGTCTAGAAGTATCACACTAATATTATAAAGGCGAAAGTTTGTGAGTGTGTATGTTTGTCTCTTCTTCACGCTAAAACTACTGAACGGATTTGGATAAAATTTGGCACACAGATAGTTTATAACCTGGATTAACACATAGGATACTTATTACTTTTTATCCCGATATTCCTACGGAATTGAAACTTATACGGGTGATACCGCGGGGCGCAACTGCCTATAAACAACGAAGATGAGCACTTTTTTTTTTTTTTTTTTTTTGGGTGGGAAATCATCAAATGAAGTCTCCCGCTCTGGGTGGAGCGGGAGGGCGTGTCAGACTCTTACTGACTAAAACCCACCCGTGTTCCTTCTGTTGCCTGTGCAATGCCAGGGGGCCACGGTATCCCTTTCGGACTTTCCCGCAACCCCGGCAGGCAATGGTCTCATCGGACCCCTTCACTTGCTGACATCTCTTTGAGGCGCGCGTGGAACACTACGCGCCGTCGACCCGGGCTTGGTCCTTACCGGACGGCGAGCTACCCATTGCTCACCGTCCACAAGCCAGCGCCTACGATGGCCGGGAATCGGTAATATATTCGAAGATGAGCACTAAGGAAGGATTTAAAAAAATACATCCCCTGCTGTTTAGCCTTTTCCTAACTAGGTTGAGGTCGGCTTCCAGCCTAACCGAATGCAACCGAATACCAGTATTTTATACGGAGCGACTGCCTATCAGTCCTCCCGACTTCTAAAGGGGTTGAAACTTTGTAATGGAAGTTCGTCATTTTTGAGATGAGAAATCACATCAGGCACACGGCTTGATATATAATAATATAGGTACTGTAAGAACATAATTGTATGAAGAGTCCAGGGAAAGACTGAACAAAGTCACCCCAAAAAAAATGTTGTAATATTTTTTTATGTAATAAATAGTCACTGCCATCTTGTTCATTAAACGCTAAGCTTACCTAGCCTGAATCAGACAAAGGCTAATAACGTTCAAAGTCCCGAAAAATTACCTCTTGTTTTTTGGCTTGGAAGTTTGGAAGACTAACAAAAGTGTTAAATATTACAACAGAATACCTTGTGATATATTAGAATTAAATGAAAAAAAATAATTAAAACTCATATAAAAAGTACACTTTGTAAACAAGCATATTATAAATTAGAGTATTATATCTAAGATAAAAATGCTTGGAAACATGCTGGTCGTACTCCATAGGACAATTCAGAATCTAGACAAAATCGAACTGGTTGCCAATTTAATTGTATAATATTATTTTTTTAAACATTTATTTAATTTTTTGTGATTATTTGAACTCACACACTGACTTATTATTAGTATTACTTGTTATAATTTTAGGAATATAGTTTAATTTTACAATGTTTGTAAGTATGTGAGCACCATGCATCTATCACATAATTAATTTATGTAATTCCTTCATTTTTCATTATTTTTTACCTATCGTGGTATAGTAGGTAATCTTATGCTAGGTGCATTGTCGTCACATATAATTATATAATTAGTGTATACAAGATATAATGATTTCTGAAAAGAGTAACGGTTAAGTTTCTTGCCCATTCTTATCCATACGAAAACTACCTTTTGGAATGGGCGACTAGAATGAGTCATTATTATTTTTTACAAATTTTGACGTTCTAAAGTGCCTTTTTTGTGCTTAATTGAAATAAATTATTTGACTTTGACTTTGACTTTCACTTTAGAGCTTTATATTTCGCAAACGGATCCCTGAATCCAAAAATGGTATTTACACTTTCGTAATATTTTTGAACGACTTTTCCAACAACAACCCACATGAGACAGATCGAAAAAAAAACATCACACTTTACGTGTAGGGTAAAATAAAATTATGAAATACATTTTTTTAGAGTACCTCCCTAAAAAAACGGTTTTCCATAATTTTATTTTACCACTTTATCACAGACCGACAGACAGACGGACATGGTGAAACTATAAGGGTTCGTTGTTTACTACGGAACCCTAAAAACGGTCAGAGTCCAAGAGACTGATCGTTATTACAAGTTTTCTAACGAACATCTAAATGTCAAGTTGACAGTACGCTTCTTTTCTCTTTGAGGTTACCAACTTTGTGTACCTATTTGTCAGTAAATCAAGCAGTAAATCTCGAATTTTGCTGATATTCATCATGGAAGATCATTATGAACTGCCACAATTAAATTAGGTGACTTTGATCATTTCAATTTATTTTTATTTTGGACCTAATGAAGAAAATCTTAAATAAGATTATAACAGTGTGTTTTTTTTTATAACGTAATTTTATAAATATGTATGCAGAGATGTTATGTTAGACAGCATTTATGTGGTGTTTCACTTTTATAAGAAAGTATAAGACTTCAAAGTTAAAAAATCGTTTTTCTCCCAGTTCTTCTCAAAGTGACTTTGATCATTCTTTCCCTGGACTCTTCATATGATACTGAACTTTTGTCAAATGTCAAGTCCTAAGTCCTTTCTAAGTCTATTTCCACCATCCAATATCGGCGCATAACGAACTACAAGCGCCTGCGCATAAGAACACAAACTCATTTAAACTTCATTTGCTTAGTTTACATTACATTATTAAGTATTCATTTGTTGAGAATTTATTGAGAATACTACATGCACAACAAAACTCCACCTGTTAGAAAAGCTATTTTTATTACCTGTAACATCGTGTACCATTTCCATCATTTATCTAGGAATTTGTTCATGAATATCTTACTATAATACTAATATAAAGAGGTATTCGTGAGTTTGTGTGTCGGAACTACTGATTTGATTTCGTAAACTCTTTTACTTGAGACAAAGCTACGCTATTACCGAGTGCCACAAGGGACAAAGTATGTAATAAATTAGAATTGTTGCCACGCATTGTTTTTTAGTCTCCTGAAAAGCATACTTTTCCTGACGTCAAAGGAAACTAGTACATAGTACCAAATACAGCAGAAAAAATGAGATCAGTGCTTATTGAAAACAGTGGGCGATGTCAAAGAACCTCCATATAATATATTAAGAGTTTGACACCAAAAATATGATTATGTCGATAGCTTTTTCAAAAGTACAACTCCAAATATACCTTTATTGATTCATCTCGAAATTTGAAATATCCATTACCGATATACTCACGCACCGGAGTCGAAACGCAATCGTAGATAACAGCGGGCGGATTGACTGAAAGAGACAAAGATTTACCCTCAAGCTGAGAATGAAAGAGTCAGAAAGATATAAAGTCATAAATATCGCGCAGCTGGATTCTTACCCGATGCTTTTTTCTCCAAAAACGAAGTTCTGTGCGTCGTTTACGAGTAAATACAGTCGCGAACACAAGTGTAGTTCTTGGAAGTAACATTTTATTTTTATGAAAGTCATTGGACTGCCGATGGCGAACGGTTCCAGTCCTTGAGAGGAGAGACATGTTTTTTTTTTATGATTGGACAATTCGCGAGAAAAAACGAAGAAAACATGATTAATTTATTATAATGAAACGGTACAATATTGTTTCAATTTTGGTGGCTTCTGAATTCAGGTTTTGGGCTGTCATCTTGTTACTTTCACAGTGTGCTTTGCACTCGTTAAATAAATGTTTATTCTGTATGTTTTTGATTGTTCGTTTAAAATGGGATGTTTTTATGATTACACTAGCGAACCGGTCTTGCTTCGCACGGTTTTTACGACTTGACTCGTATTTATATGTATTTCATGTAAACGTAAGTTTAATACTAACGTATTTATACACATAAACCTTCCGGAATAAATTCTCTAAACGATGATGAAAACCTCATCAAAATCTGTTGCGTGGTTTAGAAGAACAACGCAGACATACAGACAAACGGAAAAGCGACTTTGTTTTATAATTTAAGTAGATTATTTCTAATTCAGCCACATGTAAGGAAAAATCTTATGGATTAGGTTAGGGTTTATCAACTGGTCTAGTGTTTCACCAATTTTTGACATTAACAATTATTATAATTCGTATTATTATTTTAACCTAGCGAGTGAGAATAAAATGATACCGATTCATATTGCGATATCATAAAATAGGTGTTGCCATTTCTAACTTCTTACAGAGATTCTAACTCTTTCAATCCTGAACCACAATCAAACGTGTTTTTTGTAGTTTGACTAAATTAATTAAACAAAAACACGAAAAATAAACTAAAGCATTTCCGTAACCACCAGTACATTTTAGTCCTCACCAATAAATTCAAATAGGCTTTATTGGGAACCCTACGGAGGCATCCGACACCGGTGTATCAATATAGTATGTTTTATTAATTATAACTGGTACCTCATCGATTACTCATGGCATTATCGGGTTAAGAAGTTATTTGTCATTTTTGTGGCTCATTGTGGCTCAACCCTAAAATGTTGGCCGTCGTTACCTATTGATATGTTTAGGGACAAGATTGTCTAACTTTTCTTTCCCTCGTTGGTCCAGTATAGTCGCAAGCGGTAAGTTCTATACCCAAGTCGGGCAAAGTGTTTTTGGGTTTTACCATTATGAATTTCTCAGTAGCAACTGGTTACTGGCAGTAGGGTCGCCCCTTTAACATGGTACTTTAACTTAAAACTTCCAAAATGTGGACCCTTTCAGGGAAATAAATAGAGGCGTGATATTATGTTTATTGTGATTTTTGGGGTCCATTAGGTCACAATTTACCTAATTGATGAGTAATTGAGGAGGCCCCGACTTACGAGTTGTAGTTCTTGAGTTCGAACCCAGGCAGACGTAAATAATTTCATCATTACTACTCTCAAAAACGGCGAAGGAAAACATGATGAGTACCTAAAACGGCATGTGCTGTAACGAAACATTCGAAAACACGTGACATCTACCAACCCGCACTGGGCCCCCGTGGTGTATTACAGCCCACTCCTTCTACACAGAAAGGAAGGCCTGTTTCCCAGCAGTTTGATAGGAAGATTATACTACCTAATTTTTCCCTTAACTGTGGAGGTCTGCCCGGCTTGGGCAGAGCATCGCCGTGTCCTCGTGGAGGCGATCGGTGGCGGGGATCTCTTGCGTCCGGCCCTGGTCCAGGCCATGGTACGGAGCGAGAGGGCATAAGAGGCCGTCACCTCCTTCTGCAAAGCAGTAATGCTTGTGAAGGAGGAGGCGGAACGCGTGAGGGAGAGGCAAACTTTGCCCCTAGACGTGGGCTTGCGGACGGTGAGCATTGGTAGCTCGCCGTCCGACAAGGACCAGGCCCGGGTCGACGGCGCGTTGTATTCCACGCTCGCCTCAAAGAGATGTCAGCAAGTGAAGGGGTCCGATGGGACCGATGCCTGCCAGGGTTGCGCGAAAGTCCGAAAGAGATACCGTGGCACCTGGCATTGCACAGGCAACTGAAGGAACACGGGTGGGTTTTATTCAGTAAAAGTCTGACTAGCCCTCCCACTCCGCCCAGAGCGGGAGAAGTTATTTGATAATATACCATCCAAAAAAAGAAAACCCTAAAGATTTCAGCTTCGATATTGTTCAACAATGTAATGTTAGTTTACGGGTTTTGATTGTAGAACGTGATATTTTGGGTTTGAATTTAATTAAGTTCAATATCAACTTGTGGTGTGAGAACTGGATGGATTTTTGTTTTTTAGTGTCTTTGATCAAGTCTACTCGTATTCTGTTGGTATGGTTGGAGGTCAGATAGGCAGGCGCTCCATGTAAAATACTGGTGTTCAGCTGCACCAGGTTAGACTGAAGCTGACCCCAAGGTAGTTGGGATTATAGGCTAGGCAGATTGATTGGTTGGAATGGTTGGAAAGTCTAACCTAGGATAATGATGATCATTGACATGTGTCATGAATTCATGATCATCGCCTTGGTTGCTGTCTATAATAGTTTTACTTAAGATTTATACAGCAGATATAAATTATTCGAAGTGAACTAAAGTTAACAAGATATTTGTTACCCAATTTTTTTGTTTTCCTATGGCAAGAGTTATTTTTTTTATGTGTGAATTAATATGAAATATGTCATCCTTTTCTTGTAGGAATTCACGGGAGTCGTTTATTTGGTGTCCCTGTCCTCGTAACATTAACATAAATTCCATAGACCATGATTCTAACGGGTAACGGCACATTTTTCAGTTCCAGTTCCTATAAAAATATCATTCCTCGACTTTGAAACTTCGAATGTCTTTAAATCGACGGCTTTATTTTTACAACGTTTATATAGATAGATAGATAGGAGGAGCTCGTGGCTAAGTAATAACTGCCGCACGGGTCGATCCATCAGGTTAAGCTACGCTTGCCGGGGTTGGTCTGTGGATGGGTGACCATCTTTACATACCGAGACTCCTCCCTGCCTCGGAAAGCACGTTAAGCCGTTGGTCCCGGCTGTCATTCGTGGATCTTTGATAGTCGTTACGGGTCGTCAGAAGCCCGAAAATCTGACAACCAGTCTTACCAAGGGGTATCGTATTACCCAGTTACTGGGTTGTGGAGGTCAGATAGGCAGTCGCTCCATGTAAAATACTGGTATTCAGCTGCATCCGGTTAGACTGGAAGCCGACCCCAATATAGTTGGGAAAAGGCTAGGCAGATGATGATATAGATAGATAGATAAATCGTTTTTATCTACGCCCATGCTATAAATCCTCTATAAAAGTTTCTGAATCAGTTAGCTTATTGCCAACATTAAAACACCCAGTGTCATAGTAACCATATTAGCATCCAAACGGCAGTTATAATGTTGTACTGAATTTCATTATGCATCTCCTTTCCAAAAAAAGAACGTTTCACTACCATAGCGCCATAATTAAAAAAAAAAACTTATTGGTTATTCGAATTAACGTCGTATCCCGCCATTTGTGTTCAATATTAATATTGCAAATTTTTTTTAAGTACTTTGTTTCGTTTTTTTTTTTCGTTTGTTTTGTTTGTTTGTCCTATACATAGTATGTTTGTAGGTATTAGATACTCAACAATTACACTATCCATGAATTTACATAGAGTTCTTACAACACTGTACAACACCCTATGGTTTCAGAACGTTTTATAGAGGATTCATAACATGGGTGTAGATAAATTCTTGTATGCAACTGCACATAATTAGGTATTAAAACACTCATGTCATACTATTATCACCACCCACCACATTCGTGACACACCCCGTTAATACCCCTTTTTATACAACAGTTGCATAACTAATTTAGTGCACACAAAAAACAGCACAAAATACAAAAGCACTATTAAATAATTACTAATTAGCTATTAGGAAACAGCTGCAAGGTGCCAATATACTAATACAAGGGGTCCGATGAAACCGATGCCTGCCGGGGTCGCGGGAAAGTCCGAAAGGGATACCGTGGCCCCTGGCAACGTACAGGCAACTGAAGGAACACGGGTGGGTTTTAGTCAGTAAGAGTCTGACACGCCCTTCCCGCTCCGCCCAGAGCGGGAGAAGTTATGTTATAATTTCCTATACAAAAAAAGGTTTCATTTGTGATGACTGATGGTGATGACACTATTGAACATAAAAAAGTGCGGTGCGGTTTGTTTGTTTCTTTCTGCAAAGTAATAAGTATGGGACAAATGCAGGAAGATGATAATGATGACAGACTTTCTGCAATTTTTTAAAACTTTAATCAACAAGATGCGATCTCCAGTTTTACAATCTACCAGGTCCTCAAGTCTGCTATTTACAATAGTGTCAGAATGGTCTATCATTGATTTCATAATTGTTGATTTTGACAAGTTTGGTAATCTACTAACATATTGGTGTCATTATGATTTTCCAATGGTCAGTCACTGACACTCCATTGAAAGAAATGGCATCTATTAGTAATCTCGTAGATACTGAAAAATTAATGACTGACTTAGGCGGTAATCAGCTAAAATTTTGACAGTTCCTTAGATTAGACCTACTATTCGAACGTCATTGTGTAGTCATTGCTTTTAATTCGTTACGAGTATCGTGTTTGTGGAATACTATGATCAACCAATGATCGACCATTATGAATTTAGCAGATTACGAACTTTAACCAAATTGACAATGGGATCGAGTTGGAATGACGAATTTTTAAAAATAGCAGACTTGGGCCCCTGATAAAAAAAAATGTAATCAGTCAATCCGTCAGACGTATAATATTTCCAGAACTTATCCAGAGATGGTGAAATAGGCCATTGTTTTCTTTAGGTACCTATTAGTTAAAAGATCAAAGACTGAGTACAAATTACAACAAACATTTGGCACAAATCAAGCTTCTTTTCTAATTTATGCGGAAGTAAGTGCCATTCATTAACTTAACTATGTACGTAATTCACTTACAAACTGTAACAAAGAAAAAGAAAAATACTCCCACCAAGTCTTCTGCTCGGCAATGTGCCCAAAAATGTATTTTGTAATTGGTGCTTCCGAAGCAGTTTTCTACTAACCGACGAAGAAAACCAACGGAAGGAGTGGTATATGGAAGAAAAGGGAGTGAATGATAGCGTGATAGTTGACAGGGGAGAATGGTTGTATATGTTTGGTGGAATATGTTTTAAGTTGAGGTATCGTAAACCGGGGTTACTTTGATCAATATTGAACTTTGAAGGTTCATATTATCTTTTGGGTGGGTGTAAAAAATATAAAAAATAAACTAGTTATCGGTTTTTTATTACTCTCGATTCCTCTAATAATAAGTGAAAAAATGTGGATTTTGAGAAAAAAAAAAATTAAACTGCCTGATCAAATTTATACGTAGGATGGGTTACTTTATTGCGTAATTACAAAGTAATTATTGCGTTTGCAAAGTATTTATGCAATAAAATAAGACCCAATTGTAATGCACAATTCAATTTAAAAATACCTAATTACCCAATTGTAATCCCAATACAATTTAAAAAATAAAAATCTATCAACGAGGAAAATAAATATTATCGCATGGGTTAATTTTGATCTAACAATTGATTTGATTATTTGAATAACAATATATTTACCTTTTTCAATTAAAATGATTGGTGGATTCCCAGCGTGTCCTCAGGATAGGATTAAACAGTTGATCAGTGTTCATAAAAAAAAACTACCAAATTTGTGTTTCGTTTTACGTTATTCGCGATTTTATATGAAATGGAAGTTTCTATCAAAGTCACCCCGCGAACCAAAGTAACCCCGGTTTACCGTACACAAATGCGTGCACTGACTATGAAGATCTCAAATCTGTGTGGTTCTTTCAAAGACCATTTCAGACACTACTAATCTGCATGTCCTCACATGATCTGACCAAGATAATCTGATAAGATAATATCTGAACTTACAAGAGACTGACTTCTGAGTATGTTTCGGTATTTCTTCTCAGAGTAGGCGGTTAGGAAACACCGACCTCATCTAGATTTTAAATATTATTATTTCTTTTAACTTGTAAAAAGGACTCTTTTTTTAACCAATTTAAAGTAATAAAATATGTCTCCGATGTTATTGGCCCGATTCAAATCGAGCCAATTACATCGGAGTAAGTATAACTCATAAATATAATAAAAAACGGCGCAAAGCTAACACCTAATCTTAATGATTCATTTAAGTCTACTAAACAAGTATTAGGTATTTAAAATGTAAGGCGATACCTTGAGCAATGTTCGCTTAATATGTGTAAACTTGTAAACAGTCCCACGATACTCATCGTCTCTAGTACGGTGTCAGCAGAATTGCAGGTGTTAGCTGATTACTATACTTCAAGTTAGTTGCAAAACATTACTTGTCTTGATACTTATATTTTTTACTTACTTTAATGCACAACAATGATGGTTTCTCCATCTTTTGCAACTTCCTTCTCGATTTATTTGGCTTTATAGGACTCGTTTGATTCATCAGTCATTTGTTGGGACTGGTGAGTGAGTCCATTGATAAGCCATATTAATTCGTCTGCGTGAAATTTCTTGTTTTAAGATAAAATATATCCTATGACTCGACAATAGGTACTCTAGCTTTCCATTAGTGAAAAGAATTTACGGAATCGGATCAGTTCCGAAGATTAACAAAATTTTACGAGTTTGTGAGTAGGGTACTCACAAAATATTACCTTTTTATCAATGATATTAGAAGTAAAAAGACGTAGATAGGTTACCTACCTAACATTCTATCTTCAAAAACGGCACTATGTCACACTATTATAAGACACGTGGAAGTAGGAGGGCATGTCGTAATTATCGGGAGCGAAAAAGAGACAAAACGAAGAAAATGTGGCTAGTTAGCCAACTTTTGACGTGCCACTTGCGGAACGTTTATAACCTATCTACCTCTTTTTACATATAATATCATTGCTCTTTATAATATCGCGATTATTTCATTAAAAATTGTTGTCGTTATTAACCTCAGGCCAAATAAAAAACCAAGACATTACGGCGCTGCGAACAATACTCATGCCGAAACTACACCTCCGTTCTGTGCATACACGCTCAGACGCACACATTTACAATCAAACTACACCTCACTAAGTGGCCTCACGTTATTGTTGACAGCGCTCTGTCTTGGTTTTTTTTATTTAGTCTGAGGTATTATACTTATTATTCTTCAAAAAAATCGTAACTCCACTTAGTTTCGCTTCTGAGCCTGTGGAGCGATTGTTGAATTGGTTTAGTTAGTCCAACTATCCGTAATTGTGTGTTATCTCACGTAGCGGTCGTAGCAGTTAGGTGACAAAGTTATCGTATTTAATGCCCTTTACTTAAAAGTTATGTAGATACCTATTTACGTATATATTCTCCTCTTGATGTTTGTTTCCAATTAGAATTTCCTTTCATTTGTAGGTTTCAGCTCAGAAAGATATTCAGCTACTTGACTTTATATTTATAAATTAAATCACCTCGGTTTAACAAAAACCATACGCTCTTGGCACAAGGATTTCTTTCATACATTCATACAGCGTGTTTTATTTTTAGAATAACGTTATGACAGAGCAATAACAATATATCATATAGTAACCGCAACACCGATTCGCCCAGTAACGTTCTTGTAGGAGAAAAAACTGCCATCGTTTATATAAATTTAGGTATGCACTTACTTATATTTTATTATGAGGGTGTGCTTGTCACTTCAGGTGAAGCTGGACATAAACCAATCAGGCGGCAACGTCATTAAAAGATGCCAATCCACACCCGTCTCTCCACTAGTCCATTGCCTACTCAAGGATGCATATCCGGTATGGCTCGAATCTTTCCATATCCTTTTGGCACGGTCTTCCTTATCATTACCGCGCCCCCCGGTCTACTCTCTGATATGTAATGGTCTCTGCAGCACCATGCAACATGAGGCTCCAAGGGCTAGTGCAAATCTTGGTGTTCATTCGATTTATTGAGTCTGGTTAAACCACGCTGGGATCGGTGCATTTCATTCATCATTCATTAATTCAGGGTGTGCTTGTCACTTCAGGAATTCCAAGTATTTTTTAATATTATATATCATTTTTTTTATTTTTTTTATATCATATCATGGCAGTGTAAATAGAGTCAGCCCAGATATGGCTACGATTTTGACACCCCTGGTAGCGTCCATCAGTTCCTGTAACGTGTAGGCACTCAAAATGATATTAAGTGCCCCATTGTTTGTGGGACAGCACCACATTTACACTCCAGGGCGGAGTCATCTGTGCTCTCCCTGGGTCTGGAGTCTATTTGAAGACTTTATTAATAATAAAAATATACATAATATTTAGACATAACATCACACCTTGTTTCCCTGAAGAATTGGGCATAGGTGTACCTGTAGTACATCCATATTTCGCCCGTTATGTTTTTTAAGTCCCATATAATAGGGAGCGAGCCTATTACCATCAACCGGACACAATTGCAGACTCCGGGCTACTACTGAGAAATTCTTGTTGGAAAAAACCCAATAATACTTTGCCCGACCTGGGAATCTAACCCAGGACTTCATGCACAGCAGTTGCGACCACTAGACCAACGAGGCAGTCTAATAAATAGAATATTTAGACAATTCGTCATATATAAACAAAAACTGATTAGGGAACTTAAGAAGGAGGAACCTTTTTGATTTTTATTAAATTATTAGTGTCAGTTACCTAAAAAGTTCAAACAATTCGACTGGAGTTTGGATCAATGTTTTTTTTTGGTATGAAACAGCTTTGATTAGGTTCATATTTGTTCCTGAGATCTCCCGTATTCGGTGGAGGACTACTTTCCATTAATCCATAAGCTCATCTTCATTTAGTATCAGTTTCCATACTTCCATATATACATTAATATGATCATATAGGTAGTACGAATTAAATGAGCAGTCCTTCCAAATCAGAACCCGTTTGTTATTAATGTTCAACAGTTCTCTTTACAACTTACACAAGACGATACTCCTTATCATGCCGCACGACGTGTCTTTTTCATTCTCAGCTAAACAGAAATATTCTTTAATAAAAAATAAAACTGACCGTTTAATAATTCAACATCAGGTCAAGCTTCAACGTCATCTTTAGAGGTGGTGGTAACGTTGACTCATATTGTTATTTCATTATAAATGCACAAAATGTCTTAATTAAATGATCAGAACCGGCATAATAACTCAGAAAAAATACACAGCCTCCAACTCCGGTTGTCTCCTCTCCCTTTCACACGTACGTCACTTCATGCGCCATCTCTCTCAATGCCAGACGAACTTATAAATTGTTCTTTTTACGTTATGCCCGGGACGAAAGGTCTTAAACGAGATGAATTATTACGAATTTAATCTTTATTCGTATTGATATAAAATCCTTTTTTATATTAAAATTTTTCTTTTCCTACATTTGGTAGTTCACGACGATGATCAAGTTATCTCGCTCAGACAAAACAAAATACAGCACAAGTCCTTTGAGCTTTCGAGTTTAGTTGCTTTACCGCGATTGCTTTTTGTATCCCTGTCCCTTTTCTCTGGCCATTTCATTCGTAACCAAACGGGTTTGATTCTGAAATCCTTAAAGATTGTCTTTTTGTCTGAAAATGGACTTTGTAGGAGACATTTTAAGATTATTTTTTGCTTGTTCGTTGATTGCAATGTAAAGTTTAATACGTTCTCGTGAAGATGTTACTGTCACATTCTACGATGCGATATGTGGTGTTTTTATTGTGAGTGCATTAAGACATGCATTGCACTCAGTTTGGTTACCGAGGGCCAGTTCGGGTAACTAATACATGATTCATACGGAACCTATTGGGAGTGACGCGATTTCACGCACGCACCTGACAGAAACATTCTTTTGTAAGTGATAGTATGTGAAGTTTAGTACTTTTAGTGTTTTTCTTTTATTGAATTGCTCGAAGTACTTGAGATGTTAGTCGAGAGCTAAGCGCTGGATTTTATTTCTCGCATTGTTCATTTGAAATTCATTGTTAATACAATAATAACATTGCTGTGGAATCTGACAGCTAGAACATGGACAATTAAACCAAGATTATAGCGTTGATAATTTTATTAATCTTCTCGAATATTGCTCACTGAGAATTACATATTCCTTGCCTTTCCCAATTTTTGTACTATGACCTTATTGCTTTAACCATCAATGAATCATCACGTCATTCCTCAATTACCCAAATATACTCATCAAATGAAGCCCCACTGATGACAATCCCATAACCACAGTTGTGGTTGTGGGATTGTCATTACTCCCACAAATTCCACGTCACACCTAATTTGACCTTTTCATTTTCAACCCCATTAGTAAAATTCTCATCATATTTGTGTTCCAACCTCAAAATAGTCCAGTCAGTGTGTGATTAAGGAATACTTCTATAGTTTCTCAGAACGCCTGAATTGGTTGAGTCGTCAGCAACTTGTCATCTCTGGACAAACATTTGTGCAGTAGTCACCACAGTAAACATACTGCCTTCAAGTATTTGCTCACCACTCCACAAATAGATAATTATTTAGTCTGTTTCCACATTTCGATATTGAATTTCTTATTCTGAAATTCATTTTTCATGTTGGCGTTATGGTAAATTTAGATTATCAGATGGTGTGACCGCGTTCAGGTGAGTTTATTTGGAGTCGTGTTTCAGCTTCTGTTTTTGTTATGAAGCCTTTAAGTTAAATTTTTATATCAATACCCCGACTATGTTTAGGCTATATTAGCTTCTTAATGACTTTTTTAATTTGATTAATTCATCGATATAATTGGTATTGATTAACATACATTTTTAGTTCCTCGTCTAGTTGCTGTTGTAGTACTTGTAGCCAATTTGTAGTTTCTATAAAAATTTGATTTCGTGTAATATGACTTAAGTAACACAAAACCGTTAAATTTTGTTTTTTTTGCTTCAGAAAACTTTTATTCAGATGTGATTAATTTGGTGTAACCTTCTGCGAGTCCGGTGTTTTATTAGGATCACTGACATTTATTAGTTTATCAATCATTATATCGCTCTGGCTTTAGGCTCCACTTATCCTGTCATCAGCATCTGTTTCTTTTTCACCGTTTGTAATTTTTATGTTTCTTGGGTTTTTGTTTTCTGTAAACTGTAAAGTTCTATTTAACGTTAAGTGTAAGATCAGACTGACATCAACGGTTGGTCGGTTTGTTAGCATAATCAGCCACTACAATAATCCCACTGCTGGGACCCAGCCCTCCTCTCTATGACAGGGAGTGGGCCGTAATCCACTAATCGCGACCCAGTGCGGGTTGGTACGTAGATGTCACATGTCTTCGAATTTTTGGTTCTAGGACATGCAGGTTTCCTCACGATGTTTTCCTTCACCGTTTTGAGAGCAGTGGTGATGAAATAATTTACGACCTAAGTCAAGGCCTTTACCACTGGGCTAGCACTGCTCAGCTTTCGTTTTGTTAGCATTTTACTTGTTCTAAGCTTATATCTCAGCCGGCGCGGTATCGCTTGTGCTTTCCTACTTATCATAAACCATTTTTAACCCCAAGTAAGCATATTATCTTACTCCCTCTCCATCCACCCTTCTGTTCTTCTTCTATCTTTATAATGGACTGATTCTCATTTTGGACTTGTTCTTACTCTAAAAATCTTAAACCATGAGCTTATTTTACTAACTCCTAACAGTTCTAAATTAGTATTATGTCAAGAAATTCCTATCAATGTACCTATATGTATTTTCTGAACTACACATGACATTATCCATAGCGTTGCAGTTCAAAGGAAAACATTCCAGCTTCCGCACTGAAAGGTTATAATTACATAATTACGTATGGACCTCCCACCTACCATATTTACTTACCCGTCGATGTGGACTCAATAAAAAACCCTGTATCGTTCATGCAAATCCATGAATTATCATTGTTTATGTTAGTGCATCAGTCAGCATAGCGCTAAGAAAATGCGATTAAGACATTATCTGGTTAGCACTATCCGCGTCCGAGCAGGACAGAGCACAAATACGCCCGCATATAATTTGTACGGAAATAACTTTCTGTGTGAGAGAGACGGCGCGATTGAAATGTCAGGTTCGTCGGGCGCATAATGAGAAAAGTGTTGTCTCTTTCTCTCTAGACGTTTTACAATCGTTTATTGTCATGTTACTGTCTCGTTTCGACGGGCAAGATTGAGATGAAATCGCCGTCGGCGCGTTTCGTCCGTGTCCACCCGCTATTAATATTCTATATCGGCCTGTAGCGCAGCCGCGGCGGACGTTATTCGCGTTATTTTTATTTTGTGAATTACTTTGACAATCGTTATTATTTTTCTAAATTAAAAACATTGATATTTTGTGCGAGGATTTGTGTGCAAGTGATTGATTTTATTTTTTTCTGTTGTGACCAAAAATAGTTTATTTAACATACGATTGACAAGTGAGCATGTGTTGTGTCCCTATTTATTATTATGCGAATGGATTGCTTTTGCTACCGGCGATATAGTTTGAAACAAGATGACCTGAACAATTAAGATATCAACATACTGTAAGTAAATATGTCACATTATTATAGAAAAAACAGATACAAATAAAAGAGTTGTAGAAGTTTGTCAAATTGTCGCAATTAGTATTTGTGCTGCGACAATTTTATTATTACAGTTTATTTCCTATTTAAAACTTTGCAAGTTGTTATTTTCGGTGTAAGTTTAGAACATGTGGGCAGACGAGTATTTTGTACCTGACTCTTGAGAATGAAATGAAGGGGCTGACTTTTTGTATGTTCAAAAACAAAGAAGTGGCCGGGTCGGCGGGGAGTCGTCCGGTGTTGCAGTGCAGTCACGTTTTTAGTCTTTCCCGGGAATTGCTGGGATTTTTATTTATCGCCCGGCGACCGTCGCCAAGAGTTGCATTTTTTATTAATATTAGAAATTTAGTATTCCAAGTACAGTCATTTTCTGAGAAATGCATCGGATGTAAGGATTACCATATTCCTGACATAGTTGAACTAAAAACCATAGCTGTTGTCTTCTCGCTCATATATTTTTATTAAAACCGTTATAGTAGGTTTTTCAACAAGTTACTGAAAAGAGGGTAGTTTTGGCAGTTGAAACAGTCAAACTGTTGAAGAAAAGAAGTGGTGTTTCTGAAATGATAACAAAATTATAAAGTGCAAGGTGTTTTTTTTGTAACTTCAATAATTATTCTTTAAAATTCCATGCCAAGTTATGTTATTATTAAAAAAATGAGGTTGTGCAGTAAATTGAACTTAATTAAAGACCCGTCATGCTTCCAAAGCGTATCACAGTAAAATAAGTAATTAATTTCATACAAATTAAATGTTCGTTAGGTGTGATTAAGTAAATTAAGCTACAACTTACTTTTAAATTGCGTATTTTTACCGCTTTACATTATAAAAAAAAAACGGTTTTGTTACACATTTTTAACTTGCTACTTTTCCTAACGTCAGACAATTTTGTTTTTAATTGAGATATTTTTTATATCATGGATTAATGTAATAACTAAAGCATCTATTTATAAGCAGTATGTTAAAGTTCTAACTGGGGATTTTACCATTTAAGTACCTATCTTGTTTAAATAATACTTACTGCCTAACTTATTATTTATATTAGAATAAACGAATTAATCTAGAAGTAAGTAGACGTTTTTCAGAATAAAAGAAAATTCAATGAAAATCTATGTTCTGATGCTGTCGTGATGGCTCAGTGGTTAAGGCCGCCCTTCATGCACGAGGTTGTGAGTTCAAATCCGGGCAAGGACCAATGTGACTTTTTTAATTCATATGTACTTTCTGAGTTTATCTTGGACATTACTGATATCGGTGAAGTACGTTGGGACGTTTCTTACAACACTGGAAAAAGAAATCTAAAGCAAACAAATTATTTCAGCAAGTTGCTTAAGTGATTGAGAAATCATTATATGAAATTAATTAAATTACTGTCATCGATGAAGGAAAACATCGAGAGGAAACCTGGACTTATAGTTAATATAAGTCTGAAATAACCAACCCGTCTTGAGCAAGCGTGGTGATCAGTGCTCGTGCCTTCTGTTTATGAGAAGAGGCCTTTACCCTGCAGTAGGACAATTATAGGCTGGTATTATTATTATTATTAACCTAAATACCTAGGAAGAGCTCGTGGCTAAGTAATAACTGCTGCACGGGTCGACCCTTCACGTTAAACTACGCGTGCCGGGGTTAGTCCGTGGATGGGTGACCATCTTTACTTACCGAGACTCATCCGTGCCTCGGAAAGCACGTGAAGCCGTTGGTCCCGGCTGTCATTCGTAGATCTTTGACAGTCGTTACGTGAGTAGTCTGAAAGTCTGACAACCAGTCTAACCAAGGAGTGTCGTATTACCCAGTTACTGGGTTGTGGAGGTCATATAGGCAGTAGATGCATGTAAAATAGACTAGATAGAATTCTTAGGTAGTAAGCCCCAACTATATATTATAACGTTTAAAAATGATGCATAGCCTTTCTGTATAAAAATTACACAACTAAAATGCATTGAATCTACCAAAAACGGCGAATATGTAAAACTTTCAAAACTTAATTTCTCTAAAGGTAATAACAAAAACTTATAATTTTATTAATAGTCAAAACACCGCCATTGTTTCTAAAAGCGCAATTAACTTTACTACAATATTAAGTACAGTCGGCCACATTATAATGTAAAACAGTAAGATTTCACCATTAATAACTTCATAATGCTCACATTTCACGAGCAATGGCGGAGGTGCACGAACGGTTCCGATCCGCCCCGAACGGCCCCGACGACCTGCGTCCCGATCACGACTATACGAGATAGAGTAATGATTTGTTTGCTTACAATCGATTCCATAGATGAGCTATCGATATGAGATATGTAAGGCAGTAAATGATGTAATTCCTGTGGAATCATGAGCATATCAAATTAATAAAGGTACTGTAGATGATCACAGACAGGGACATAGTAGATACGACTATGACTCACTAATGAGAAAACCAAGTGAAGACAATGATATTTCTGATCCTGGGTATTACGAAACTAATAATAGCACAAGAGATGGAGCCATAAAAAAGATGAATGAGCTAAATGAAGCGCACAATGAAGGCTTTCACAATTCAATGCTTGCTTTGCTATCTGTCTCTTCAGAGAGACCTAAACCTGTTTCAAAACCAAGAATTTTCATCTAAAAGTGACACTATGGATAATGGATTATGCCCACATTCATTCAGCAAATCATAAAACATTAACAAAGTCTTTATTACTTGAACAGCAATAGAAAATAACTTTGTCGCTTCCCTATTAACTTCATTTTATTAACTGAACGACACATTTTGATTGCTATTTCGCTAGAAACTATTCTAATATCTTCAATTACATTATAAATGGCTTATAACTAAGAAAATTTCCATAATAGTTATCCAATAAGCTCAAACATTACGAGTATTGCCCATTATGAATTCCTTCGTGCCCGTCTGTAACAATTATTGGTCTATCCATCGACTCACGCGCATCGGTCGTCGACATGCCTCCATCTCTGTATCGATCTCGGATCTTGTTGATTAAGCTATTACCAAAACTACACGTTTCCTCATCTACGAATGCCCTGCGGCGCCGCTCGCGGTTTTTTTTTCACATAAATCATATCCGTTATACGAATCTTCTATCATTTTGTGTAGTTATTATTTTTTGTAATGGATGGATTCTTCCTTTATGATTGGTGTTTACGTAAATTGGTATGGTCGTAATGCTGATTGATTTTTACTTTATTCATTATTTTCAGCACGGTATACTATCGAATTGATGATTACCTGCCATGCTGTAAATCTATTTTCGATAATGATAGATTGAGCTGTGTTATGAATGTGGAGTAGGAACATTTTTACTTCTAGATTTCTTTGAGATCTGTAACAGGATGAAAAATACTGTCTGAATGTATTAATTTTTAATGTATAAAAGATGACAGGATTAATTAATATCGTTAGGCCTGAAAACTAATCTACCAAGCACAATATTACAACTTTCTTCAATGATATTAATGAAAATAGTTTCTTAAAGATCCAATTACCGATACTCCTAAATAAGAATCAATAATGCCAATTTAAAGTAATGGAGACCAGTATTTAAACAAAATCAATAAACTGTGTGAGGAATGAAGTCCAAGCACAGTCGATACACTTAATAAAATCGATGTTTATAACATATGTCCTACACTAATATTATTGGAATCGGAAAGCGAGCGGTAAGCGAATCTTACAGGGAAGCTTGTAAATGCTAAAGTAAATGAAGATTAAAATTCAAGATCTACAAAACTCAAACTCAAACCATTTATTTCAATTAAAGCATTTACAGTTACTTTTGAATTGTCAAATAGTCGGTCAGTTAGTCAGAAAATTGAAGCTAGTGGCCATTCTAAAAGGTAGATCTCTGTGGAGAAGAACGGGCAAGAAACTCCAAAGACACTCTTTTAAATCTCGTATATTACAAAATCCTAGGTACATTATTCTTGTTGCTTCTATCTTTTCTATGTGATAATAATGTACAAAATATAATCAAAACAATTCAAAATAGAAGATTAAAAATAAGCCCGGCCAGTTAAGTGATGACCAGACCAGTCACAACTGACAGCGCCCGATCACGAACATGACGCGTGGATCAGCACCATCCAGCTCAACCATTTTGTAGGGAATACCGAATGATCCAACACACTCGCCACCATCAGCGAGACATTTAAGTGAGCATGACATACTCTCAACTGCCATGCTCTTTTACAAAGTTTTAATGAACTTTTAAAGCATCTTAAATACCCTTTTAATAACATCACTAATTAATTTTCAAGATATAATCTGAGAAACAAGCTGGACTAGTAATATATCCAAGAAATTAAAATGTGAGTTCATTTTCTAAGTAATATGAAATGTAACATGATAACGTAGCTGACAAGTCAGACAATTTCGGTGTCATCATTCTCTAAAATGATGTCTCTGCTATCTGTTGCCCGCGTGGATGTTGGAAAGTATCCCAACGGAACGTACTACCGCTATACCGGGACCAAAATTATTCTCAGTCCTCACCCAGTTCATGTTCTACCCGTCTACCAAATTTCATCCAAAATCCGTTCGGTTGTTAAGACGTGAAAATACATCGATGGATATGGGTGTTTACTAGCTCATCAGCAACGATTTTTTACACAGTAACAAAACCTGTAAAAGCAGGAATTTCCATCATATGTACCTAAGTCTTGCACAGTTAATTAAAAACTATCAGAAATATTCCAGCATTTAACGCCATTTGAGTCCCCAGTCCAGCATGTATTTATCGCTCGCTGCACCATTTTGCTTTTTCCATCGCTATCTGTATCACCTTATCTTATAGCGATCATCTTTAGATGCCAGAGAACGAATTTATTTATTTCAAAGACAATAAAGTTAAATAAGTACTAGGACTCCCGGAGTTACCGAGCTTAAGTTAAAGTTTTGTTGCGACTGAACTTATCTTCCAATTTTATGCATTTTCATATTCTGAGCTAAACTTTACTTCTCTTTTGTAGGTTTCTTTCGATTTATTTTAATACTTATTTCCTTTTGTGACTTAACATAGAGGTTTAGGTGCAGTACAGTCAGTTGCATAAATTAATGGTTTAATATTTTTCTCATCTTTATTTTGAAGTGTATAACTATTCCACCTATAAAAAATGAAATGTTGTTCGTTGGTAAACGCATCACTTGAGAACGCATTTTTGTGTTAAAATGTTCGGTATAGTCAGAATCAGGTTTTAACGGAAAGAAAAATTGGAAAAATTCTGAAAACCTGAAACTGTAGTTTATATGGGATTCTTTAAATGAATTATTTAAATTTGAACAGGACAACGTCTGCCGGGTCAGCTAGGTATAAATAATTTATAATTTGCCAGGAGGAGTATCCAAAATCTTTCCTCCAGTATTTTTTTTCTCTTTAATAAAGATACACCCTTAAATTATTCGACTTCAAAGCAACTTCGTATATAATATAAAATAGTTATTTCTCACTTATCATTTATCAAACATGAACTTTTACACCCCAGTGCAATAAACTCTAACCATGCACTGCAGGATGAAATAAAATAAAAATGTACCCCTCGTCGTGTAATTTCGCTGATATCGTTAAGTCGTTTAGTTATTTGGCCCGGGCTATCTCAGGAACTGGTTGGGGCAACCCGGGTCATGCGCGGTCACGGCCTTAGATGAAGACATTCGGGTTCCAGTACAGCAGTGCTGTGGAGAGGCGATTTTTGATATATATACTATATTTTTCGCGGAAAGGATTATTTGATGACAATGCACAAAAGTCATTGTTTGTGATATTGACATAAGCGTTTTTGCGGTTTTCTAAGTATTTTTATTACTATAACTTAGAAGTTAAAATTGCGCAAAAATAACTAGAAAGACGATTATTTTTTGAGAGGATATTCCTTTAACTTATTAATAAAATCTTTTAAAGAAGTATAGTGTTATTAACAGTAATTGACAAGCATTTATCGATATCAAAATACGATATAGACACGTTAACAAAGTTAAAAAAAAAAAACCATTAAATTATTGTAAACCAACAAACCGACACTCGAATACTAATTTTATTATTTAATTAGCACGTCAGTGAGAAAATTTATATTTATAAAACATGTCTACTGATTTTATTGATAGTAAACAAACGTGAAGCGGTATTTTAATAGATAAAGAAAGTTTTTGTTTGATAATGCTAACAAATAAGGTAAATATTCTAATATAACTCAAGTAAATATGAAAATGAGGAAACATCTATTATGTTGGTAAACTAATGAGCGTTAAATGTTAACATTGTCATTTTTATTTTGTTTAAATTAATGTTAATTATGTTTTAGATTTGTATGATCATTGATCATTCTATTTTTATATTAGGTATATTTAAATTCAATGAGTAGTATCGTTAGCAAAGTTTGGAGTATGAATGTGGGTAGCCATCCATCGAGTACGTGAAGACCAAAGAAACGATGGATGGGCTGTGTGAAAGACGATATGGCTAGGAAAGGGGGTGTCTATCAATATACCTACCTACTAATAGAGAAGTATGGAAGAAAAAGACAATGTTGCACCGACCACAAATAAATTGGGAAAAGGACAGGAGAATCATTATGATTGAAGAAAATAACATGTGGCACCGGAATTGAGAATGATGGTGATCATTGATCATCCAATTTTATTTTAAATATGCGATAAGCGTGAAAAACAAAGGGTAATTGATTTCTATGGTGTAGCCAATAATACAAAAAAAAAATACAAAAAAACAACGCTCTACAGATTTTAGCATCACAAAATAAGAATGCTATCATCAAATTCATGATCCTCTCAAGCTGTTATTATAAAGCCTTTCGAAGGTTCACTCGCTATAATTCTACACAATGACCATACCAAACAAAGTTTCTAATCACAAAAATGGCGAATAATGACTACATTTGCCGAACATCCCTGTTATTTACAATCAATCGGCTGCGCAAGAGCGTGACACGACCAGAAAATACGACCACAAAATATTTGTACAGTCAGCGTCGTAATAAACACACAGAAGCGAAACGAATCACCGCGTTCACTACATAAATTTTTTCGAACGGACCCACAAAAAATACGAGTAAAATGAACGTCGAAAGAGCCATCTCTCCTGGGTAGAACTAATTGGCATTCGTTGGTTTATACCTTAAAAAAGTTATTTGTTAAACTCGTAACACTATTTTGATGTCCGAAGCGGGACGTGAGGTTGTTTCGGACAAAAAATGACGGTACTGACCGCTGTAGCCTCTTTGATATACAGATTGAACAAATATTTTTGATGTAGTTGCATGATTGTTTTTTTTTTTTACAATAAAATTGGAATTTATAAACTTGAAATAACTTTCTACGAAGATATGCGGCGTGACGCAGAAGATTTCGATAAGAATAGTCAGTTAAATAATTTTGTAACGGTAAAAGTATAATAGGCCAATTTTGGCAAACCAACAAAAACGCCATAGTAATAAGTATGGATAATATAACAATAAAACCTGACAACTGTCTGATGACTGATCCGCGGCGTGTGTCTATCAAGAAATAAAGTTATAACTATTTCATGTTAGATATACTTGATACGGAGCGGCGCAGTTAGACAAAACACCTGTATTCTCCGCCTACCTACCCACTTATAAATATGTAACCCCCATTGTCCCCACAAAAGAGATCTATCCGTGGACTTGCTAACAAGGGATTTTTTGAGAAAAAAGGTCGAGAGATCCGAATGCGCACCAGATTTGTTTCCGAACAATGGACCAGGAGACGGTCAGGTAGAATAAATTCCCTTTGTTGACTACCATTAGGATTGTAATGTTTGAAGATTTTTAGGAGTAATAAAATTCGGTGAACGCTATTTTTTTTTTTTGCTCAATGTTTATGTGCCCGACTGTACTCCTATTTTTTTTATTTCCGCTTGATTTATCGGTATAAAAAACCATAGTAAAATCTTCGAAATTGGATATCGTTACTGCTATAACATAACCAATATTGGGATAAACGTTGAACAAGAAAAAAAAATCTAAACAACCGAAGAACACACATCACATTCACATCTTGATCAAATTCCGAATAATCAGCTATCGAAATTATTAAAAAAAAAAAGAATCCACCTCTCCGGACGGGCAACCGTTAAAATTAATGACATTTCTTTCACTACGGTCGAGAACAGTGTCGGTTACCTTGCTCCTACTACCTGGCCGATGATGTGTCTATTTAGACATCAAAATACACTTTTTTGTTCGACTATATCTGTGAAACTAGTTCCCGAAACACAAAACATTCATTGTTGAGGTACGTTTAATGATTTTCGGCACATTTGAGAGATCGTAACTTAACAATTCTGCGAACCCACGTGGTCTATTTAGCAGAAAAAAGTTAAAGGTGAGTTTCCATCTGTCAAATGAGGTGTTATTTACGATTTGGGGCGGAACGTGATGGTTTCAATGAAAATGATACTTTAAGGCGTTAGGTAACGTGTTAGGTGACATAAACTAGACTTCTGAGTGACTTGGCAATAGAGTTTTATGTGCTTTTCGTGTTCAAATAAGAGGTGTTTGTGCTTATGTTTTTTCTATGTTAGTTTACTGGCCGGTGTTAGGTTTGATTTGTACTTTTGCCCTTTTGCTTATTCATCACATTACACCAAGAACATCACCAAACTATTTCTCATTTATTTTTTTCGCTTCATCTTAATTACTACCAATATCTTCAAAATCTTCTTGCTTACTCAGTACGCCCTAAATTTTAGAACCACCATACTAATAAGCCTCCCATCTTTGCTCAGCTATCAAGTCAAGACTTAACATTATCTCAAATTTTCAAGCACAGGAAACCATAATAACTCAAGTATTAAACAATCAAGCAATGCTGTATGTATAAGTATTATCTTATCAGGACGGACAGACAGACAGGATGCTCGCGTTAGCTCCCAACTGACTGACAGACGAATCCCGGAGCAAACACTTGTTAAGAACGAATGAACTTGATTGCTTAATGTTATGACGGAATTTGATATGGGTTGACAACAGCCCTCTGAAGGGACGAGAGGAATAAAGAAGGAATTTTATACATTAAATGAAGTAGAGGAATGACTAAAACTACTGGATGAAAGGGTGGATGACAATAGCAAACAGATGCAAAGCATGGAAAGAATAGAAGAAGGACTTTGCATAGAAAAGACAATAATAATAAACAAAGAGAAGGAAGTATTAGAAATTGTGAACATGAAAGTAGTTGAACACAAACTTGTATTGGCCAAAAACATTTCAAGCGCCTAGTGTAGTTGCTGATGAATACATTTTAACATAAAATTAATTTGATTCGAGGTGAATGAGATGAGTAAAGTTACGATTATATTAGTCTTAAAACTCATGCCAGCGATTTTTAAATTTTAAAAGATATGTATATCAATTTGAGAGAATTTTTAATGTCTTGTATATAGAAGCTCTGCTATACATTTATATCCTACATCGTCCAATTGATTCTTTTTACTTTTCTTATCCTTATCTGTTCTTGAACCTTTCTAGTTCTCGTCTTGTTCTCTTCGAGTTGTACTAGTCATATCGTTAATACCAAAGTCTACTTCATTATTAACTACCGCTATTTTATCATCAGATAGAGTCGTGTTACCCGTTCATGTCTCAATATCTTTAGAAACAAGTTGCTAAAGTGTCGGAATCAACGCATAGCCTAGACTAAATGTTATCTAGCGTTAAATTGGTTTATTAGCCGCAGTTTAATATTATAATTGTGCGCAATGACTATAATTATCATACATTAATCTCATAATCTGAAATTGCACGCTGATTTTATGATAACATCTTTGTAACGGGTGACCTACAGGAAGTTGTAATTTCTTGTTTTGTTGTTGTGGCTTTATAATGTGGTTTTTATATATATGATCAGGTTAATTGCTCTAATTTTGTTAATTTAAATCGTTTATAAAAGTTTGACATCCATGATTTTTATCCGATGCTTCCTTTTTAAAACCTATGTACCTATATAGTAAAGATCCACTTTCTTTCTTATGTATCTTATTGTAATATTTATATTGGTGTAAAGTGTAAAGCGTTGGCTCAAAAGACCAAAAACTGTATTTAAAACTTTCTTTCATTATCTTGTAATGAAACTCACACCACGGTAACTTTCTTTTGTACTGAAACTATCTTCAATTTCAGTGTCTAATTGATTTTCAACTTTTCATTTTTCTTTTAAAATCCCAAAAATATGAAAACTACCCACATCACATCCCAAATCATATCCGTACCACATAAAAATCCAGTAGGCAACAGCAACAGCTAACGCATTACCGTCGACTTGTAGGTGATAATGACAGTTTGCGCCGCCATTTAACATGGCGGTGTGAGCTACTGCGCCCGCGCATCCCTCGCCCCAATATTGTTTCACTATGTTTGGACATTATTATCTTCAGTTGGTTTAGGCGTGTGAGTTTTGGATTACGTTGCTAGTTTTTGAAAACAAGTTTTGTTCAGCAATCTGATAATGGATTTGTTGGAATTCTTGAAGTAGGAGTTACTTTGTTTGATTATGTATTGTTTGTTTTTGTTCTTGTTTTATAACATTAATTAAGGAAAGGTTCCTTTCAGTGTCTGTATCTACTTTAGGCTTCAGTTGTTTATCTTTATTCTCATCCAGATATATAGATACATAATCAATTACAAATAAAACCTACTTAAATAATATCTTGACAACAGGAGTCTCACTTTCACATTCAGTCCAGCAACTTGAATTGAAAACATGAAACGTGATTATAATGACAAGTCACTAAATAAACAAAAAATATCAATCTTCCTAGTCTTTTCCCAACTATATTGGGATCGGCTTCCAGTCTAACCGAATGCATCTGAATACCAGTATTTTACATGGAGTGACTGCCTATCTGACCTCCACAACCCAGTAACTGGGTAATACGATACCCCTTGGTAAGTCCGGTTGTCCGACTTTCTGGCTTTGACCTGTAAGGACAGTCAAAGTTTCACGAATGACAGCCGGGACCAACGGCTTACCGTGCTTTCCGAGGCACGGAGGAGTCTCGGTATGTAAAGATGGTAGGCAAGCGTAGCTTAACCTGATGGATCGGCCCGTGCGGCAGTTATTACTTAGCCGAGCTCTTAAACAAAAAATATGATACCTTAATTAATGAACAAAGCTCAAAACAGGATAATAAATAACAAACAGCCAATATCAGTCCTGGCAAATCGGCCAAAATCATAAACCTGTCCGAAAACGGAGATACAGCCCAGTTAGCCGAACAGTTTAATAACCAATAAATTGGCAAACAATAAACACATAGTATACCTTTAATATAACACCATAACATCTAGGATAACCCGTAAAACGCGCAAAGTACTAATAAGCAGTTAAAGCCAGAACCAGTTTCGACAGGAATGCGAGTGGGCGTTCGGTTCGATTCCCTGGCCGGACACTATTGTGACGTAACGCCATAGATTGGTTTGTTTACGGTAAAGTGGACCAGCGTTAGATTGTAGTTATTTATGGGACTTGAGACTTCGATGGGGTTTTCATGGGTGTATATTATTGTGGGACTAATATTGTCTATGAGTTTGAAAATAGACGTGGAAAAGAGGTTCAATCTTTTGCTTCACTTAGTTCAAAAACTGATAAACTAAACCAAGCTTAACTCTGTTTAGTTTTTCGTTTTTTGTACCATATATTTTATCTTAGTTGAAATCAAGCAATATGATTGTCTTGGAGTCCGCTATTAAAATATTCAATTATTGCAATCCACCGAAATTTGATACACCAAAACTTTACCAAAAGGCACAAATTAGTAAACTAATTTGTTGCAATCATATTGAGATAAGAATCTTTAATAATAATTATTGTATAATGTCTGATCTGATCATTACCAAAACCCGACTTGACGTCTCAAGTTTTACAATAATAAAGCAATTTCCTAGCACACAAACGACAATCTTATCAGCTTCCACGTCTTACAAATTCAAATTACCCAATCACAGAGCTCAGCAATAAACCAACCCGCTTTATCGACCAATCCCGAATCAAAGACAATATAGACTCCGAAAGACCGAAACTAAATCGAATCCTATCAGCAATTAAGCCTTCGTAATCAAAAACTAACATAAATATGGTGTCTGTGGGCCGTATTTCACGATTAAATATATAAGCTATAAACACAAAAGCTATAATTAATGCTCCAGCCCTGGGCCCTTTGGTAACGAGGCGAGAAACGCTTGGACCTCGTTTGGCCCAGGTGGACCACATAAAACTATCCGGGCCTATTTTTATCTGGCCGTAATTTAGGGCTCAGGTGGACTAGGATAATAAAACTTGGAATAGGTGAAAGGGTATATGGTTCTGCGAGACGGAATGGTGTTTAAGTTTGACCATGAATAAGGTTGGATGGATAAGTTGGGGGCCTACATCATCTTGCCGTCAGTCGTAAGAATTTCCAATTGCAAAGTATCATATGTTTTCGAAGTTAAATAAGTATGAAGATCAATTATTTTTCGAAATGATTCTTAACCATCACTTTTTGCTGCTAATCTATAAAACCACAGAATTGTCCTTCTAAAATTTCAGTACAAATAAGAGAACCCTCTCCAGGACATAATATTTCTAAGAATAACTCATTATTATGTCACCGCTTTTTACTAAAGACCCTAAACAAAAAACCTCTTCAACACTTGAAATCGTCATGCCAACTATTTGCAGTAATACAGAGCATTTCAACAAATAATACAGATTAATCTGTCGCGCGCGCAATTAGCAGACACAATAGAATTTTATTGTTATCTGTCTCCAATATGAGACACCAGTATTATAAAGGTTAAACATATTTAATCCCAAATAGAGGAATTGTTTGAACAAGTGGTCGCTACTCATCACTAGGATATGGTGAATCCTTTCCATTGTCCCTTAGAACCCCATGAAAGGTGCATGACAGGTTAAATGGATACGATAACAATGGGAAGCGAGGATTTGTGAAAATTATGAGTTTTAATATTTGAATAGAAAGGTACTTGGAAATTGACGAGGGATCTCTTTTATTTTTTTCGAAAACCTCGCGGCGTTTGTATTTTTTTTTTGGTTGTAGTATCTGTTCTTTCATTACTCTGTGGTGCTATTAGTGAGTTGAACTTCAAGTATGGTGTTATTTCAGGACGTGTATTTGTTTTCAAGAAGCATAGTGTGTACGGGATTTTGCTTGTTCATATTTCAGTGTAATTTATTCGCTGGTTTTGCGTTTTAAGCTAGTAAAGTAAGACCGTGTTTATTACTTTAAAGTTGGCTTGTGTGTGTGGCAAAGTGATATCTGTAGTCAGTTTTGCTGAACCTTCCTTCATGCTAATATTCAAGATTCCAAAATGTATTGATTTCATAATTTTATTAAGAAAGATCAATGCTGTGCATTTCCTGTTGGTGTAGAAGTTTCTCAGGCTATCACAGAAATAACAAAACTGTAGCTTATGCTATTAAATCAGCCAACTGAGGTGTTAATGGAAGTACTTTCCGCTGATGTAATTATTAGCGTCGTGTTTTTAGGAGAGAAAATAAACCACGTTGGTTAGATAAACGAGAGCAGTTAAGACAGATATTATTATCAACCTGGCTTCATAAATATTAGTCCTTTTTTTCAGTGTTTTAACAGCAGATTTAGGACATAATGTGTTAGGATAAGTTATATTAAATGTTCCTAGGAATACTTTTTAATAAACATAGTGCGTTACCCATACTTAGATTATAAACGGTGTCAATAACAAGTGCTGGTTCTTTTGTCCACAATTTTCCAGCAATAGATGGATTACAGCGTAAACAAATTTCTAGTAAACACCAAATACTCTTCTGTCCATAAAGGCGTGAACATAACTTCCCTTTCAACCGTACGACCACAAAATCCATCAGTCACAAACCGATTCAGAGTCCTTTCAACTTCCTGCACATAAATAGTAATACTCAAATAGGCTTCAGTTTTGAACTATGTTACACCTACATATCAATTAGTATGAGTTACACTCTGTAATGCGTCTTTTCTACCCAGACCTCCCTTCGGTGCTTTAGGACCAAAGAAATAGAGTCCAGTATATGTTGGTTTAGGATCAGCTAAATCTAAATAGAGGAGTTTACTTACAATATCTCACTGTAGCACTAAAACTGATTCCTGGAACATGTTTTAAGTATATTCAATATTGACTGAGCGAGGCCGGGGAGCGTACAGTAGCTTATTGGTATTTTGGATTCTGGTTCTGGTCAATATTGGTTCTAACCAGTTTTTGACCATAAAGGGCTGATCTGTTTTCTAAGGATTTAGAAATATTTTCACATTACCATTATGATCCTATATGGTAAGTATTTTGAAAGTAACTTATCAAGCAAGTAACTTTATGGTAGGTGTTCATTTTGTAAGTTACAGTGATAGGAGCATAAATTGGAATCAATACTAGGGCTGGACCAGACTCTATTTTATTTTGAATTCTAAGATAAGGGTTATTATTGTGACGGTCTTTGGAACTCAGGCAGGCGCTTTTGTTTACAGCAAGTGTAAATAATTTCATCACCACTGCTCTTAAAACGGTGAAGGAAAACATTGGGAGGAAACCGGCATCTCCTAGAACCAAAAATTCGAAGACATATGACATCTACCAACCAGCACTGGGCCCGCGTGGTAGATTACACGCACTCGCTCCTGAAGAAAAGTGGTCAGTATCCCAGCAGTGGGTACTGGGTACTATCATGATTGCCCAGTGGTTAAGGTTTCCCCTCTCATACACGAAGTTGTGGGTTCAAATCTTGGCAAAGTACCAATCTGACTTTTGCAATTCATATGTATTTTTCTGAGTTCATCTTGGACATTACTAACATCGTTGACGGAAAAATTGTCGCCAACCCGTCTTGAGCAAGCGTGGTGATCAATTCTCGTGCCTTCGCCCAGCAGTGGGTCAGTAATAGGCTGATATTATTACAATTATTATAACATTACGTATTGGACATTTTTGACATGCAGTGTGGTAGGAACATGTCATTGTGTCCATTTGATGGCCAGGGTTAAGGCGACGAGAGCCAACTTTTAATGATTTTATACGATGAAGATCACGTCTAAACGAGTAGTGTTAATGATTTGGAAAAAAAATGTGCAAAATTAGAGCATTTTTTGAATAACTTAATAAACAAATATTTTAGATTATGTTTATATTACATAGTGAAATTAATTTGTAAAGTTATGTCTAACGCGGAACGAAAAATCTATCAAGCGTATTTTTCTGAAACCTTCACCATTTTAAAGATAATTTTAATATTGGTGTCTTTGATTATACGTGTTTTATTAAACTACCTTTTGTTTTATGTATAATAAATTAATAATGGGTCTAATTTGGGACAGTGCTCCTGGATGGGCGAGTCCTATTACTGGCTGGACATACTACGCGGTGCGTGAGCTCAGTACAGAACACGCAAGCTAACCACTCAAGGTCACTGGCGTATATCTGCGACTTAAGCAATTTTAATTGAGGTTAGTAATCAAATAGGTGACCTTTTTAGGATGCTTGAATGGGAAACAAAAAGGTTTTGGTCATGGCTGCAGTCAAAGCTGTTGTGATATTCCTTTAATAGTCTAGCTAATGTTTCTCGGTACTCGGTTGTTTAAAATCGGGGGTAACATAATTATTTCAAATGTTAAATATAATTTGACGCATCATTTATCAACTATTTGACAGGTAAGTATAATAAATTATATAGACTGAAATCAAGTGATATGTAGGTACCTACAAAAAATTGGTAGGTATTTTATATTTTACTCTAGAACTCATCATTCACTATCAACTATACAAACATACATGTACATGTATCTATCTAAGAAAAAGATGATCAGCAGGGATGACATTGTAAAACAAATGTTGTTTTAAGTTAAACTCCTGTGCACCTATGCAAATAGGGCTCCCACAAAATTAATGTCAACACAAAAAGTAATAAAAACTACATTTTGTTGAACATACCATATCATATCGCTATGTATTAATCCATTGGACGCTGTTCAAATAACGAGGGAAATAATTTGGATTCCAAGGTAGCGATGTAATATGAATTTATGATGTTCCCATCATCGTAAAGTTTGCTCTACAAAAGCTTCGAGTCATACAGCTTGACGCAGGGTTGTCACGACATAAACTTTAAATTATGAAGTAGCTTTTAACCAACTTGCAAGTTTATTACTTCTCCTTTACAAAAACACTTGAAGAGAGAAACAGCACAGATAATAAAATACAATTAAAAGAAATATTGCATTCAAAGATCTTTTATAATTTTCAAACACCTACCTACATAAAAAGAAAAAATCTATCTGAAAATAAATTTCACCTGTTCCAACCCTAGTTGCGCGCGCGCTTGCAGCAGGGTCAATATTGACGCTGGCAGTAAGCTGCGACGACGCGTCACGCGCATGCGTGTGTCAACATTTGTGTCCCGTCCGCATCGCGATCATGCGCCTATGATACTTCTTTATGGGACTTTATGGGAATAGTTTTCAATAGTTTTGACCTGATTTATGGGAAACAGGAGCGATAGGTACAGCGGTAGGTGATGTTTATTGAAGTCAAAACTTCTTTAGGTATAGGTACTTTGTGCTCTTTCTTCTGAACAGTGAACGAAACTGAACCGTCAATCTCGAGTCAGTAAAGCTGAATCGGGTTTGCTCGGCTTCAGTCGTAAGTTTTTTTTAACCCCGACGCAAAAAGAGGGGTGTTTAAATTTAACCGCTATGAGTGTGTCTGTCTGTGGCACTGTAGCTCCTAAACGGGTGAACCGATTTGAATACGGTTTTTTTTAAATTTGAAAGCAGGTTTTTTAGCGATGGTTCTTAGACATGTTTTTATCAAAATCGGTTTGGCCGTTTTGAAAATATCAGCTCTTTTCTAGTTGAGGAATGGATGTCAGCGTCTGCTACTGAGAACTTTCTGATGGAAAAACCTAATTTCACTTTGCCCGACCCTGGAATCGAACCCGGGACCTCATGCTCAGCAGTAGCACTTGCAACCACTAGACCCACGAGGTAGTCTAAGTTCAGAAAAATAACAGCAAATCTTCACTTGAAATAAGATTTTCACAACAGACAAAATTAACCAGCTTTCTAATTACGCAACATATAATTATAATTAGTAAACGATAAAGACAAATCTGTTTCATTTTGACAGTTCAACAACATTCATTGCGTCATTTACGTTGTTCTGCAGTTTTTTTTTTCGAACTTACGGAGCAATGAATTAGCAATCTGTTTCAAAACGATTCAGATTCGGATTGATTTTGCATTACTTAATTAGGGTACGGATTTTACAAAATGGGAGTAAGTTTGCACTAGTTTGCAGTTGCAGAATGTTAATAAAACTAAAGTCTATTTTATTTAATAGCGTAATAAACACTATGCTGTAACGATGTTTTAAAAGTTGCAACTACGTTTAAGTGAAGCAAGTTACACTTAATGGACTTTAAGTAGCAATACACAGCCTCTTGCTGACAGAGCATGTCTCATACTCTGTAACATAACTTTGTCCTACATTGTAATGCCTAATAAACCAGGCAGGGACCTCGACGTGCTACCTGTTACCATTACATGATTCTGAACCCCCTGCCGCCTCTGTGGTGGTGGACAGGTGGTCTCAGACCCAGAGGTCCCTGGTTCGATTCCCAGTGGGGCAACATTTTTTTACTCGGTTTGGTTGGTGGTAGGGTAGGGCTTATTCTAAGTCCGTCTGGCTAGCTACCACCATCTTATCTAAGTCTGTCGCCATAACAACAATGTTAACAGCATTGTTGTGTTTTGATATTTAGAGGTAGGTCAGGTCCAGTTGAACAGCGTCAGGCACTAGTTGTCTGGCATTTTCGCTGAACTGGGCCTATTTGGCGCAGCCGCGAGGCACACTTTCTTGTTAAATTATTATTTAACCGTTTTTATTTGTTTCCTTTTTTATTTCTCTTTTTACTTGTGTTACCAGTATAAATATATTGTGTTGTGTTCCTTTTTGTCTGTGCTAAATAAATGTATTTTCTTTCTTTTATTTTTTTCTATATGTAAGATAGCCAGTAATAGTTCCTCTATGGTTGAGGATTCCGGGTGAAGCTTGCTTCCACTTTCGGCCTGATTATCATTTATCATCAGGTGAGGTGCAGGCCAAGATCTTCCGTGTTGTGAATTAAAAAAAATGACCGCGTTAAGCTTCGTTCAGACTAGCGCGACGCGACAGCGCAACGCGACACCGGCTATTGTTATACCGTGAAGTTTTCTTAGAAATTGTATTGTTCGAGTCGCGTCGCGCCGTCGCGTCGCGCTGGTCTGCACGATTTTTTTTTGATAACCGTCCGAAAATTTCTTTGCTAGGAATCATGTGCTGAATCCATGGTTACAGTTTGCGCGTCGATGATACCAATCAATTAATCTGCCTAGCCTTTCCCAACTATTTATTATGCAGCTGAATACTAATATTTAACCGGTAGGAATTGCCTGTCTGACCTCCACAACAACTACTGGTTACAGTCCGATTCAAACTTAATGGCGATGATGGCGGCTCGGAACATGAGGCGAGTCGCTGCGCAGTAACAAATTCATGGGTCAGCGGGGGTGAAGGGTGAGGTACTGCGCAGCGAGCAGCTAACTTCCGAGCTGCCATTAACTTTGAATTGAACACGATAACCCTTGGTAAGACTGGTTGTCAGACTTTGGGCTTTTGACTAAGAACTATCAAAGATCTACAAATGTTAGCCGGGACCCACGCAGGGGTCTCGATATGTAATAGATTAGTCTCCCATCCACGAATCGACCGCGGCAAGCGTAGCTTAGCCTTCGATAGACGCGTGCGCCTGTTATCATTTAGCCACGAGCCCCACAATATGCCTGACAATATGCCTATTACAGAACTAAATAATATGACAGGCAATTTGCTCGAATAGCTATTAAATTATGCCACTTGACGATAAATTCTGTCTAACCCACAAGTCTGTTGCCAATTCAAATTGTGTCGTAAATATGACACGTCGAGCTTAAAACGTTAGGCTTTGTATTGCGTCGTTTCTACGACCTTTGTGACAGTGTCTTTCTAGAAGTCGAAGGGTCATATTTACGCTCGGGTACTGTAGGTACCAGACGTATCGTATTTTAATCTCACGAAGCGACGCGCGCATTACTTGTGGTAAACAAGTGCACAACATACACGCTGTGAATGTGTGTGTAAGCGCAGGAGCTCTCGGTACCGACCGAGACAGCGGCAAAGTCGGAAGTTTGTGTGTGTTATACGCTGAGGCTACTTGTCTTCACGCACACATTCACAGCGTGTTTGTATACTTGGTTACCATAAGTAAAGCGCGCGTCACTTCGTGAGGTAAAAAAACTGTAAGGCGACGTTTGCACGGACGTAATAAAATCACGGTGATTTTTTTTCGTGCACTGGATTTTCAACGCTCTTAGCGCCGAGTAGCGCAGAGTTGAACATCCAACAGTGTTTTTTTCAACGCGCTGGGACGAGAGTGCGTCCCAAAGCGTTGGATTCTTAACGCTCGGCTCAATACCGAAAGTTGTCCTATACAAAAATCAGTGCAGTTTTGCACTGATTTTTAAACTTGACAAAACATCGAGATTTCTACACAAATTCACAAAAATATGGTAAATATTGTAAAAGCAGACAGACAGGATGATGAAACGTGACTTTAATTTATAGATAATAATAATGTATAGAAGTCGATATTATGACCGAATTATCAATTGTTTATATCGAAGATACATTATGTTCCTTAAAGAGATTAAGTAATGCGTGAATATGTTTGTGTGCGTTGTACTTGTTATGTCTGAGGTGGGTGATAAAGTCGCCGCATGTGCCCGAGTAGCGCGGGCGCAGCGTCTTCGTATAGTGTTGTTGTTTAGAGATATCGATGAAATGAAATTGTGTTATCGTGAAGTAATACTGTCGAGAAGTTTATCGGTACAGAAATGCAGTTATTATTTTTGTAAAAAATATTTATGTTAGAGTAAAGCACAGCAGCAGACGCTTTAGTTATTTAATAACATTAAAAATAAAATTCTCTGGAGGCCTACCACTACCTCATACAGAAGAATGATTTTAATCTTACTTCAGTGAAGGATAGCGATGGAGCTATACGTCATGTAGAGTTTCATCTCTTTCCTACATTGAAGTTATATTAAAATAATATTGTTATAAGAGCTGAACAGTCATGAGATTCCGCTGAAGCCTTGTAGAAGTTATGTGCTAAACTAAATTTCAGACAAATAGACATTTTTTATTTATTAGCCTTTATTGTACCACTGCTGGGCATACACCTCTCTACTCTCCTTCTACCTCTCTGCACACTTTCACATAAACGACAAAAAAAACAAGAGCAAATTTGTGTTATAGGTATTTCTATGTGATTTTATAAGTAAAAACTTATTTATTTGCTTTTCCTTATTTTTTTATCTTAGTTAGTACAATGGCAAAATACTAAGTTAGATTTGTTATCTTCAAATAAAAATACCCTTGAACTCTATTTCTCTCCAGCAAAAGAACTAGTGCAGTACCCGTTACTTATCGATAAACCAGAAAACCCAGTCGGTCTCACAATAATGGCTGGGGCGTGGTACATTGGCCACAACAAAACGAACCAACCAACGCGTATATATTGTTATTATTACGTGATGAGTACGTGTACAAGACATGCGATGTGCAAGAGTGCGGACCGTGACGTCACTAAGAAAGTACAGGGGCGTAAAAGTTGTTCAGAGTAAAGAAGACGGGGTGTTTAGGAGGGGGGGGAGGAAAATATTTGTTTCTTTGCCTTTTTAATCTTTATAATCTATACAATACATATACATTAAAGTCGCTATTCGTGTTTGTTTGTGTGACCGCGTTACTCTTATAAACTACACAACAGATTTTGATGCGGTTCTCACCATCATTTTGTGATTTTATCGGCATAAGTGTACAATACAATAATATTAAACTTACTTAAAATAAAGAAATCTCAATGGTTTGTCAAGTCGTAAAAACCAGGCGAAGCATTGGCGGATGTCTAGTTATTTATTTGAAAAAATCTAAATGTGCTTATTAGTCCAGTCACATTTTTATTTTTTGTTACAATCATGTGATGTCTTCCGTAATCATAAGGAAATGAAGATTTCGCAGAACTGTCGTACGTGATCAAGTGGACTGGTGGAAAAACGGATAATACTTTATAAAATTTGATATAATTAGTAATCCATAACTCCTAAAAAAAAAATGAAATGATGAAATTAAATCATGATGAAATGATGTTTATTTCTGTAAGTCGATCTTTTAAAACACTTTTAAAACTAACTAAAGTAAAGTAAAAAGTAAAAATCGTTTATTTCAACATTGTAAATTACAAATTGGAGGTATCATTGGTCCCAAACTAGGCACAGCCTGTATCTTAGGCACCGTTAAATATCTCGCATTGTATACAATGGCAATGCTAGGTCAGCTGAAACTGAAAATTTAAAGCTTTATGTGTAACCGTGAGTACAACATTTCGGAAATGGCGCCGGCATTTCCTAGCTGACTGATCTCTGATAAGAAATGCCGAAACTAAACTCGGCAATCAAAGGCAGCGTCAAGCCTTGAGGTGGATTTCAAATAAATATTAACGAGACAGATTAAAAAATAAATCTAAACCAGTTACTAGTCTGTCAACATTTACAACAACACAAGGGTACAAGCTTAGTTAGCTTACCTACTAGGGCTTATCCTGAAAGTTGGCAACGTCGCAAATATATGTCAAATATTTCGCTGTTTTGATTAATTTGGCAATATTACTGTATGGAAATATGAAATGTGGTTAACTAGCGATAATGAATTGCAATTATAACACTGAATTTGATCTTGTAACCGTTTTAGCTGTAAAAAAGGCATTCATAAAGTTTCTAAATACTTTTTTTACACATAAAAGTTAATGTTCGGTGTTACGATATTAATTATCACATTTCTTTAACAATATTTTAATTCGATAGTTAGCCACATTTCATATTTTCATACAGTATTATTGCCAAATTAATCAAAACAGGTAAATATTTGACAGCTATTTGCGACGTTGCCAACTTTTAGGATAAGCCCTAGTAGGTAAGCTAACCAAGCTTGTACCCGACATCAAGCTATGAATGTCCAGTTTACGCTGACCTCTCATTGTACGGAAATCCTATACAATACGAGATCAGTTTATACTGGAAATATACTGCTTGATGTGTAGCCGTGTGTACTTAGTTTTTAGCATAACATTATGTTGAAGTCATACATATTTAAACACTAAAATTTATGCATAGGCTAGTCACAGAAATTACTCATAAATCACTGTGATAAAATCTCATTAAAACAGAAAACTGTCATCACAGTTGATTACAAAACTTACAATAAATTTGACAGAAAATAATGTATTGTCAACTGCCTCGTTGGTCTAGTGGTCGCAAGCGCTACTGCCGAGCATGAGGTCCTGGGTTCGATTCCCGGGTCGGGCAAAGTGTTATTGGGATTTTCCATCTGGAATTTCTCAGTAGCAGCCCGGAGTCTGGATTTGTGTCTGGTTGATGGCTTGCACATTATTACATGGGACTTAAACATAACAGATGAAATGTGGGTGTACTATAGTTACGCCCCTGCCTAATACTTCGGGGATTACACGCGTGATACTAAATGTTATGTTAAAATGTATTTTCAATTCAAAGAAGTGACAGAAAAACATTCAAAAAGTTCATAACATCGCGACCAAAACGACGCATCGTGTCGTAACGCACGCGCAGTAATGATAGTGATGTGCCTCTCCCGGCCGTATATAATTTACTAAGGATTGAGTTATTAGTAGTCTCGAGATACCAGAAACCAATGGTGGTTTAATGTGAGCGGCTTTTTCGACGTCTTAATGTGATTTTGATACGGTCAGACGGAAATTTGAGTATCACGTTAGATTTGAAGTCAATTAAGATGTTTTTTTATGTTTTCTGTGACGAAATTAACGGATTGAAGTGTGGTATAACGAGGCTTAAGCGTGGGTAGATATCGGAAATGATATGTTAAATGTTTTTAATGTAGATTTTTCTCTGACTTAATGCGCTTGCGCAAAGCAAAACAGTTTTGATACATGTTTTGTTTATTCTTAGCGACTTGGACGTTTTGTGAACTGCCCTTAAGTACATGTCGAGTTCAAGGACCTTTTAAGAGCGGACTGCACTAAGGACTATATTGCATAAAATATGGTGTTCCTGTACTTTCAATTTGTGGTTCAATTATTTGGTTTATGGGGACCGTAGGATATATATTTATGAGTACTTTAGTTTCTGCCTCGTTGGTCTAGTGGTCACAAGCGCAACTGCTAAGCATGAGGTTCTGGGTTCGGTTCCAGGGTCAGACAAAGTGATATTAGGTTTTTCCATCTGGAATTTCTCAGTAGCATCCCCGAGTCTGGATTTATGCCCGTTGGATAGCAATAAGGTCCCTTTTACATGGGACTTAAACATAACTGGCGGATTGTGGGTGTACTACGGGAACACGTCTGCCCAACCTTTCGGGAAAACAGGGCACGGTGTCGTGATTCATTTCGGATTTGCCTCCATTTAATCTACAGAAAACTGTATTTTTAACAGTGAAACCAGAATAGAGTTCAAGTCGTCATCAAAGTAAATGGATGTCGCTGCATCCTTATTCTTTTATTTATCATTCAAGACGGTATAAAACCGGTACATATCTCTTTTTAACATGTTCTTTTATTTCAAGTCTCTCAAGACATTAACTTACAAGTTGTACGGTGACTTCAATTGATTGGATCAAAGGGTCAAAGTCACACTAAAAGTATTATCAAAGGATTCACATCTGTAGAATCTCCATAAGCATACTAAAAGACAATCGACTTAATTAAGTGTCACACCCGATTTTTTTTAATACAAATCGCCTTATTATTTTCTTTGGTCCTTCGAACCGGATCGTGGGCTTGTGGGCGTAAGTTTGTCGCTTTCTTATAGTCCCCATGATTAAGGTATTTTTTGTGAGGCATTGTAGGGTAATCACTGCGTGTCTTTATCATGGTTAATGATCACAGATTAACATGTTGTGGTGATGTGATGGGGTGGTGATGACGAGGCTGTTTTGAATTTTGATTTTGAATTTAATCGGATTTTTATATGACGAGTTGTTTTTTTTTTAATTGATGGGAATTTCTGAATGTTTATTTAAAGTTAGATAATAATACATGACATCGTTTCCTGAACCAATGTATGGAATAAGTAAAAAACTAAATTTATATCAATAAAATTCTAACGATATTTAATAAAAAAATATTTTGCAAGAAGCAGTGCAGGACTCCACCGCTGTTTTATGTAATCATAACAATATTCAAAGCCACATCAAGTAAAATAAAACTATATTTACAAGTACTTAGGATACATACCTGTTTGAAATAACAATAGATCTCTCCCGGTGTCTATGCATTCGTTGTAACGGATGTCGGGTGATTAAGAAATAACTTATTAAATATAACCAAGACTTGCTCTGTCATGTTCTGTTTGTTAATTTAGAAGCCAACACTAATGACTAAGTGAGTTGCCTTTTCTTTATTGGGAAGTAATTAATTAATATTTTTACATCCTCCAATTGAATGGTGAATACGTCATTAAAATTCCGACGTTTTTGAGATTTCACTTGAAACCTTTCCTATCCCATCCCTATTAAAAGTTCATTTGAAAATTAAGAACGATATTGTGTACCGGTTGTTTACCTTTCAGCTTTACTCGTAAAAGTCTGCCAGGGAAATTGGTTGGTCGTAAACTTGGCTATTCCTATCTTTAAACCAGACTTGTTCACACTACATGTGGCTACCAGACGCTCTAGGACCGATTAACGGAGTCGCTATTTTAGCTCATCTATCTAGGTATACATAAAGTATTCCAAAATAAATCCCGAATCAGAAAGCAGGACCGCGAAACGAGTCCTAACGAACTTAAATAATGCTTTTTTGATTTTTTTCTACACTGGCAAGACAGCATGTCGGCGCACGAGTGTTGCCCGGGGCGATTTGGGCATTTTTTTTTCTTCCATACGAGTTACGTTCGCCCAAGCTTGTTCTTGCGGGTAATGGCTTCATTATACACTCGGAATCTCAGGAAAGAAACTCGGGGGCCGAAAGCAAAAACCTGACGTGTAACCTGGCTAGAAGGAGGCCTGTAGAACGAATTGCGCTTTGAAATTATTCTTAAATACAGCTCGAGAGATTGAAATTATAATCTTCAAATGAATAATTGAATACAATCATCTTTTTTTTTGAGCTTTCAGTTGTGAATCTTCTTCTTTCTAATTCTTGCGCTCAAGGCTTCCTTGTTTTTAGAGAAATTTCGCAGATTTAGTAGCAACATAATGATACCCCCCCAATCGAGATCGCTTCAGTAATCGTTCCTGAGTTATTACGCAATTACGTGCTCAGTTTCGTGTATTTTTAAACAGCCCTTGTGTTGCAATTTTGTTGGACGAGATGATTCTGTGATCGTAACACGATTCTGAATTCCAGTGGCTTCTTAACTGGTAGCATAAAATTTCATTGATACAGGTATTCCGTATAAAATGAGGTGGAATTTGAGGTTTGTATGAAATGGAAGGTTTTTAATAAGGGAGTGGTATAATGTCGGACAATAACGTGGATTTGAGTAGGTACTTAAAAGTCTCAAATTCAACGAATCACCAATAATTGGTTTATCAATAACCTTTATAATCTGTTCAACTTTCAAAGCCGATGAGAGATTAACCCCATGCATGATTCTAAAAGATAAGGATTTCAGTAACATTAAGAAAGAGATACCAAATTAATTAATCGATGGAAATGTCACCACACTGGTTTCCATCTTGAGGGTCTTCAATTGGGTCTTATATAATGACAGGTTCCCTCATAAATTCGCTGAATGATTGCCGTCCAATCTCACGTTTTAGTATCTGGTTCGAGGTTCAAAGCTTAAGTTTTTATTTTTGCGCCTTGTAATTAGGCACGGCTTTCTGGCGTTGTATAGTTTCGCAGAATCGATAATTTGTTATCACTTAAGTGAAGCTGTGAGATGGGTCGCTACTCGCGAATGTGGAACGTTACTTACATTAGATAATTGTATTCATCGACAATTTTTAAAACTAAATAACGATCGTCTTGAATATTTTTCACCGAATAAAATAGTAATCAACCAATCACTGCTGAATCATCCGCCTCTCAGAAATTAATAGCATTCGATCCTCAGTCAAAAACATACCATAAAGCCTATTAAATCAATCATATCGAAGCCTCGAGCTTCAGTTTAATAAAGTCCCATAAAAAACTATTACTCACAATCATGATTCAATTTACAACCATTCATTTACGCATAATAATTCTTATAGAACTATTAATGTTTCAAGTTGAAGTATGAAGAAAACAAAAAGAGTTCCTCTCGAACCACTAAAGACAGATTTTTATTGCAGATTACAGTGTAACTAACGACTCTTCACAGTCTTTTATTCTTGGCGAACAAAAACAACATTAATCTGTGCACAACGTGGTGTTTATCTCTATTCACCCATTGAAAAGGTGCAATAAATATAGTAAGCACACGTCCAGCAATTGAAATGTACACTACTTAATAATCGCCGGCATGCAACGCCAGCACACGACCACGCTCCGTGTGGCCGGCTCGCTATACCATACGATTTTATCGATACCCGAGAATTTTTATTTCCCATCACCTTTACGAATACCGATACCACTTTTGTTAATATAAATTATATTATCGATGTTTTTTAGAATAGCTTTCCCATCACTAGTCCGTTTGACGGCTGTGAGATGTGGTTTTGGAAACCCAATAGATTGATTAGGCATGATTGTTAGTCTTTCTTTTAATCATGTTACTATTATAAAATTTCTTGCTAACCCGACCCTATTATGAAACGTATTCAGATAAAAAATACTTTACAATGATACAGCGTGATAAAGAATGAAAAGGAATGTAACTGATCGAACTTACCATTTGGATTTATAATGTACCTATATTATGTATGATGAGTACCTACACCTAAACTTTACATACAACTAAAACGATTTTAAACGACTAGAAGGCGAATCAAATAATACGAAAAGAAATACGCATGTTTTAAAATAAGAACAATGGAACCACTGTCAACTAGGCCGTACATTTTGTCTTTAGTCATAAAAAGTAGACTCGAGTTCAGAATGTCAATTTGACATTTAGAATTCCGCACTAGTGTCACTCCGAATGCAATTGACTCATTCGATTCATTCGATTATCGAATAACGTCACGTGTGGTCGTCAGATCGTATGCATCGATATCTCGCGCGAATACGCTCGATGACAACGCCACAGCTAGTTGGTTCTCGCCGTATTTGCCGTGTCCAACGTTAAGATTTATAATATAAAGTGGTACTAGTATAATATTGAGCGCATATTGCGGTTTTATTAGAGCTGGGACTTGATTTAGTGTTATGTAATTGAAGTACAAGTAGTGATGTAGTGGATTTTAATTATACGATTAATTAAATGCTTGGTTCGTAAATAAGTCGTATTATGAATGATAAAGGAGGTTATGATTGAGTAATTGCTTTGCGGTTGGATTGGTTTAGGCGTATTAATAACAATTATGAAGCGTGTTGCAGAGTTTAGTCAAGCAGAAGTTAGATTTAACGCGTGGGTAAAATACCCACGCTTGAGAACTGATTATAAATAATAATAACCTAAAGTATTCTTACTGGGTTACTATTTTATTCAATGTTTTTTTAAAGATATAAAAAATCGACTAATTATAAAGGGAATCGTGCCCTAAGAACGTGCACTGTTTACCATAATTCCTTTCATTCAACTAAACCTATAAATTCCCTCTATAATTACACTCACATCTCTATCTAGCCTGAGTTATTTGCATTTTTTATCCCCTCTAGCCGGTCCCTTGTCGCCTAGGCGCGATGTTACCGCTAGATGACGCCGGATAAAGCGGGTAGTATCAAGTTCCTGCTAAGATCTTAATCGGCAGATGTATTAGCGCGGCCGTCGGTGGCTGGTGCAAGTTAGGAACGGCAAAACTAAGTATTCTTTTGAAGAAAATGGTTTCAACTTAGTTTTTTTTTACCAATTTTAGATAGAAACTTCAAAGTACTATTTTAAGGACATTTTCTGAATTTAGTGACATCAAAATATTTTTGAGAATTATACAAATATTAGGTATAAAATTACATAGCTTACAAATGATTTGCAAAAAATTGTATGATAAAATTAAGAATTAAATTAAACATTTAATTTCAAAATTAAATTGGAATTCGTCATTTTTGTCACTAATTTAAATTTAGCTTAAACTAAACTAAATCTGTACCGCCCTAGCTTAACCCTGCAACCGCGCACCTCGGTCGCACATACATGCATCCTTAAACACTTATAAAGCATTGTGTTGGCAGTTAATTAACCCTCGCAAGATTTATCGCACTCACTCGAGACCATGTCACAGTGATATATACCTCGAGTGACCTACCGGTTTCTCAAAACCGATTTCATATCGGGGTTAAATTGATATATAGAATGATTAAAAAAATCGTCTTAATTGAGCAGGTTATTCGAGTAAGTAACGATACCGATTAAAAATGTATCGAGTTTCGATTATTGAGTTGGTTGATTTGTTTTTGTGAGTTTGTTTAGTGAAATGTTGAGTTATTTCTGCATTAACTGGGGTTACAGAATCTGTAGCTATGATTGATGCATGGATGAGGCCTAGTTTTATTGCTTTTATGCAAATACTAGCTTCCACCAGTGGCTTCGCCATAAATTACTCGTATTATAAAATAATACAGTTGTTCAGTGGTAAAATAGCATTCAAGTGGTGAAAGTATTTTTTAAATCGGTCAAGAAGTTTTTGAGTTTTTTCATTACAAACAAACATAAATACAAAAAATCAAATCTTTTCTCATTATAATATTTTCTCTTTATTTTAGATTAACTCTTTTCTGTCAAGACATGTCTAGTGTGTCTAACTTGAATATTTTCTTTGATATTTTCTATTGGTGTGACCGTTTGACGGCCAAGTCATAGGTCTCGAGTTCGAACCCAAGGCACGCACTGACTTTTCGGATTCATGTGCGTATTGTATAATTTCACGATGTTTTCCTTCACGGTTTTAGAAGCAGTTTTTTTTTTATTGTGCGTTTAAAAAAAAAAAAACATCACTTGCTTCTAAAACCGTGAAGGAAAACATCGTGAGGAAACCGGCATGCCTGAGAGATATTTCTCGACGGCATGTGAAGCCAAGTCAGAGGCCCGTGGGCGGCTTTAAAACTCTGACACCAGGTTAGTCACTAACCACACGAAAAGAAGAAGACTGTTTATTTAAAAACAGTGTGTTTAAGGGCCTATTTCAAAATTGTGTTTGCTTTCCAAAATTCAAAATCAGCCTACATCAATTCAATTCAATTCAAAATCAAGGAACATTTCACATTGTGTTTGAAAACATATACCTATGTATAAATAACTAAAAACACGTTCAGTAAAACTATAAAAATAACAAATTCATAACATAATACAATCAATTATAGAAAATAACACAATCAAAATAAAATTAATTCAATAAATATCAAATTACACATTCAATACAATAAAAAAAACACTAACATTACAAAACGATGATCTATCGAATACAGACATTTCTCCAATAGTCTCCAAGAGTCTCGACTTAAATGAGCTCTTGTAAATGATAGATTTTAAGTCCAATGGCAACCTGTTAAAAATCCGCACTGCTTGATATTGAGGACTATGTTGAACAATCCTAAGTTGGGGTATTAATTTGCTTTTAAAATCTTTCCTTCGCGTACTTTCTTTCAAGTTTCTGTCCTCATCTGTTTCGTAGTTAAACAGGTATTTTTTCATCACATTATATTGTCTCTCAACAACCTGAAAGCAGTGTTACTCTATCATAGCCTTAACCATAACTGTACTTTCTAGATAGCACAAGATCCGTTAATAATAAGGATTACAGATAACTTCAATCTACTAAGAACTCAAGTGTAAACTATACTGTAAATAAAATGGTTGAATATGGCCTGACCAAGATTTAGAGTTTGTTTCGGCCTTTCTTCTCAGAGTAGTGAGATAGAAACGCCGAACTCATCTAGCTAATTTTTATTTTTTTATTTTTAAAAGATGACGTGTAAAAGTGATTCCAATATCCGATTTACAGAATAAACAATTTCATTTCATTTCATTTCGAATCAAGACTCCTCGAGGGACAATATTAAACTATGTTTGCGGGGTGATTGGATTTTCATTTTGAAAGTTCACCCACATCCATTGCGTTATTTACGCTGTTAAGCAGACGAATTTTTCTAACCTATGCAGCAATGGGTTAGCAAGGGTTTAGCAATATCCTATAAAACTTTCGAATTGTGATTCAAAGTATGTTACGCTATAAGGGTGGTGGCTCGAGTTCGAATCCAAGGCACGCACCTCTGACTTTTCGGATTCATGTGCGTATTGTATAATTATCACTTGCTTCAAAAACGGTGAAGGAAAACATCGTGAGGAAACCGGCATGTCTGAGAGATATTTCTCGACGGCATGTGAAGCCAAGTCAGAGGCCCGTGGGCTGCTTTAAAACTCTGACACCAGGTTAGTCACTAACCACATGAAAAGAAGAGGGTGGTGGTTCGGGAAAGTCAATCAGTACCGCTAACACTTTACTGCCTGGACAATCTTCTCACCACGTCATCACCTCACCTCGCCTCCCATTAGAAGACTGCCTCTTAAACACTATTCTTACGGATAGTTAATAATCAGCCAATACTGCCAATAGTGTAATCCACCACGCGGGCCCAGTGCGGGTTGGTAAATGTCACATGTCTTCGAATTTTTGGTTCTAGGACATGCCGGTTTCCTCACGATGTTTTCCTTCACCGTTTTGAGAGCAGTGGTGATGAAATTATTTACACAAAGTAAAGCGTCTGCTTGGGTTCAAACTTACGACCTACCCTCGTGCCTCCACTGCTCTCTCTCTTACAATTGGCAAGTCTCTCCCCCAGAATAGACAAACTGACAGATTGTGATTCTTTATCTGTCATTTTGTCTATTCTTCCGTCGACAAAACGCACTGCTACGGTGGTCATGCTACGCGTCCTGGAAGGAGTTGGGGTAGGAGTTTGCTTAGCAGTGGGGCAGAAAAGGCTAAAAAAATAACTATTACCTAATTATAATATGCATTACCTTCAAATAAGTAGACCATTTAATAAATTCTCGTAAAACTAGTGTTACAAGAGAAGAAAAATAAATCGATCGAATTATCTTGAACAAAACAAACATCCTCTAAATTTGCAATGTAAGTAAATGAAAGCTAAAAATAAACTTAAAGAAAATGTATGGAATTAGACTTTGTAATGTTATTGAAACGGTGCCGCTGTTATTAGTAATGCAGACAGTTATTTAGAAGAAATAATTAACATATGAAATAGTCGAATTACCCTTTAAATGTGAAGTGAGTTTGTATACAAATGTGGCGGCATCTACAACGCTATACGCGAACTACGCATCAAAGACCTGACGTCACACAAATCCTGCATCGCGCAAGCAGAGTTTACCGCGCGATCAACACGCAGAAAAAATTGAAAATGCAAATTACTTTTTAATAAAAAGCATTCAAGTCGTGAGAATTATTTTCTTATACTTAATGATTGTTCTGGTGGAATTATTTAATCGACTATGAAATAGTTTTTATAATAAATAAACTTCAATTAAGAGCTTTACTATGAGAGATTAAATTAATTTGTATTACATGAAAGGCTTAATAGAAGTTATCTATTAATTAATAATTGTCTGTCAGATATTACGGTCAAATGAATCGTATCATCGTCTGACGTTGTAAAAGAATTAAAGACAAGGTCTACCAAATTGTAATAAATTGTGTAATATATTAAAATACTAACTTATGCCCGCGAAATTTTTTGTTTTATTATATCCTATGATACTTGGCAATACTGTAGCTTCGCATTAGTAAAAGAATTTTCGGAATCAGATTAGTAGTTCTGAAGATTACCCCTACATAAAAAACTCACAAATTTTACCTCCTTATAATATTATTGTTTTAAAAACAATTCCTTAATAAATTAGTTCCAAATGAAAAAAAATATCAAGCAACAAAATAAAAGATAACAAAGAATAAAATGGTTTTTTTTTAAACTAAAATTAATACTTATACGATTAAACTTATCTGTCAAGCAATTTAATCTAGCTCCAATTAAATCAAAGTCGTAGCTTATCGTATCGTATCTTACCAAAATCCACAAAAAAAAAAAACAATTTGCAACCTCACTACCAATCACCTTGATGGAGACTTCAAATTATTATATCAAGACATTTGGAAACGTCATTACGTTACGCACCGCCATATTGACAATCCGGGCTATCAGCGACAAAGATCAACATTATATTAAAAAAGCACGATAATCATTGACTCCATACAACAATAATCAACACGAGAAAATTATTAACTATAAAAGCGGCCAAGTTCGAGTCGGACTCGCAACCGAAGGGTTACATACCAATCTACAATATTAAACACAACATAATAATATTTAAACAAAATACTTGATTTAAAAAAACGGGCAAATAAGCTGAAAAAACACGACTTGTATAATAAAAATAATAATAATTAATTACTTTTTATTATTTGTTGTTAAAAGTGTGTCTAACTATTATGATTTAAAAGATACAGCCCTGTGACAGACGGAAGGGCGGACAGCAGAGCCTTAGTTTTTTTTTGGTAATAGGGTCCCGTTGATAGCCTTTTGGTACAGAACCCTAAAAAGAACAAATTGAAACTGTCAAAAACTCACCCTCTCATAAGGTGAGACGACTTTATGAAGCCGGTGGTACACCGCGCCACGTTAAGGCGGGCGCAGACCGAGCCCAGCTGATAATTAAAGAGGCCAGTGGATGATAAATAACCGAGTGCCCGCGTTTTTACCGCAGATGTCATTATCTCAGCCGACTCTATCAGCCGTCACTCGATTACGCAGATACGTGTGGAGTGGTTAAATCCCCCGGGATTTACTTTTTGTTGAGTCCGTATTTTCTAATACTTTACTACGTTTGTATTTTATTTGCTTTTTTTTCTTACTAATAATTCGTATTATACGATTGATTAATTACTCTTTAGAGTTATTTGTTTACATTTCGCGAGAAGACTTTTAAATATATTTTATATTTAAAAAAAATATCATAGTTATAGAAGTAAAACAGCCCAAGAAAATGTAATACTTTGTCCGACATTAACTTCAGAGACTAACAGCTCTATAGAGATATCATTCTACAGCCACAGCGTAGCGCATGAATAATCGAAAGGTCCAAGTTGATGAGAGCGCGTGAGAGCTTTTTTGTCTCAACCGGTGCACACCCTGCGAAGAAAAAACTCGGGACAAATAATTATTATTGAGCGTAAAAAAATGTCCCTTAATTGTAACCGTTGGACGCTCGTTAATTTTTAACGCGGATGACGTTTGTAGTCACCGTTTGTTTTTTTTTTTTCTGTCGGACTTTTAGTATGTTTACTTTGATATTTTTTTGTAATTATAAATTTGCAATGTTTACAATGTATTTTTTTTTTTCGAGTAACATGACTTTTGTCTTACTGTGTAGTAAATATTTAATAAAGTTAAATAGTTCGTATAAAACACAGTTAATGCACTAGTCAATTATGATATTAATTTCAAAAGCATAATTTCCTCAACACTACAATACACCTCTGAGATAAATATAGTAATCAGCATCCAGTGTAAAAACAGTAAATTACTTACCAAAAACGAATTTATAAAACACGTACAGACAATCAGAAAAGACTCAAATATATTTAAAAACACTATGTTTGGTGAAACCACTCTTACACACTTAATCAACGTAAATACAACGTTGACTGGGTACTAAATATTTTTCTTAAATTGACTATTTTTGCTAAAGGTAAAAAAAAAATTTTTCTGTAAAAATGGCTTTATTTATTGTGCAAATGTAACGAACGATTATAAATTCATTACTTTTGTTCGCAGATGTTTGTAGCTGGTAGCAATTTCAACTGGTAAGTATTTTTTTTTTGTATTTTCAGTAACGATGTTTTAATTATCTTTTTTATTTTTAGTGCACGTCATTAGTTGGACAAATTAACACTAGTCAATTAGACATGAACTTAAGACAACTGTTACAAATTGAATTACTCATTTATATAATCCTTTTTCGGTATTTATACTTGATAGACAAGTTTCACGGTTATTTGTATTAACTCTTAAAATGTCGATTGCACCCCATGTGTGCAAATAACAATAAAATTCTATTGTGTCGCTAATTGCGAGCGCGACGGGTTAATACGGTCAATGATATTTTGTATGTAGAACAAACAATTTTTAGGCAGTTCCATATTAAACTTTTCATTTTACAGTTCTGAGAGGCAGTAAATTATAATATTAATGAATATTTTATTGGCTTATGCCACTTTTGACACGTTATGAATATAAGGCCTTCAGTTTAATAAAATAAAGAGTACTTCTCTTATTAGTACCTAACTAATAAAAAATTAACTTTTATTTTACTAGATAACTTATGTCTTATTATTTTTACACATTTGATGGTCCTAGGACATGCTATATTAGCAATAAATACTTCATGTGGCTATTTTACAAGAATATTAATTTTCTTAATATTTTTATTAACATTATACAAGAGTGACCTTCAATTTTAGTCAATTTATTTTTTAAATTATTTCGTTAGTCACGCAAAGGTATTTTAGTAAAGTGTTATAGATATAATGACTTATAATTTTAACGCAAACCTATCGGGTTTAATTTATTAAAGACTTTTTAATTTATTGCTAAGACCTTGTTAGTAACGGAACCATTTATTACGACGCCATTACAATTAGGTGATGGGCAGGTGTTACAGCATTTTATGAGATAATCAACTTTTTTTTCACAAATATTGCTTTTCTCTCATTTTAAATCTTACTTTGTCACAACCAAACTTACATATCTTCGTTAATTTCTAGTAAAACGAATAAAAAAATTCAGACAAAGTAACAAGAATAAAAAAAAAAGAAAAATAGGTGTGCATTGCATTGCATGCATTTAAGAGGGAACAGGGCCCGCGGTTCTCCATACAAACGTATTCCCCGTTTTTCTTCCTGAATAATGCCTCTAGAGCTGTCATTTTTTTTTTATAAAATCAGGGTCTCTATAGGCATGTCCCTGTCATTTCTTTTTTTTCAGCAATTAATAAGTAAGCAAAATATGACCCTCAAAAAATTACAAAAATGCCCCATTTTTACCGCCGTGATTAGAGGAGTATCAGACTAATTCGGAAAAGTTTTTAGCATAAAAGAAAATAATAGGAACCTAGACATACTCTTTCTTAAAATTTTAATGTAAGAAAATATTAAATCGGCTAAGTTTTCGAGGAGAAAAAAGGAGAATGCCAAACGTCGTTTTCGTCAAAAAAATTATGATATAATCGGTCTGAGCTGCAGTTGTCCCTATCGCACTTTACAGGGCTTAACTCGGTTTTTCGGGCGCAGCGCGACGGCAATAGTTTCTTCAAATACCTATTTTTCAAATTCCTCGTAGCCCCTGTTCCCTCTTAAGAATGGCAATTGCGGTCATTGCCCTTTCCCTAATATCTCTCCGTAGGAACCCAAACAATAAACTCTGTATGGATTTTCGTTATTGGAACATGTTGAACATCACGATAGATATTGATTCAGGACGTTCAACGGACTTCATTACAATAAAATAAAAACTAGAAAATGTAGGTGGGTCAATGACCGCTATTGCCATGCTAAAACACGACGAATATAAAAAAAAACATCTTTTGCAATAGCATTGTTATGTAAAACTAAAAAGCCATCTAGTAAGGCAGAGTAATGGATGACTTATCACTTGAACAAGCTCACCCCATGAAGTTAGTACCAATTATAAACTACTTTGTAAACATGGTAGTTTTATTAATTAGCTCCGATGGTTGTTAGTACCTACGTAGTTTGAAGACACCTGCTCGGATCCCTGCGGGCATAGCGTAATATATTTGAAGTGTTATTTCGTTTTGAAAGCTTCATTATGGTTCGGCTATAAATTCTTAGGAAAACCAAAAAAGCTTAGGGCTTTTTTTGTTATAATAATAATTATGAAAATATATTATGTACCGATCATGTTAGGATTAGCTTTTTCTTTTCCAGGTTCTGACATAATTATTTAAACCAATGTTAAAAATGTTTTTTTTTAATAAAAAGCGAGATCAGCGAGGTACTAATATTATAGTTGTAAAGATAATATTTTTCAAAAAATATATAAGTAAGTAATGAAAAAAACATTACATTACAAATATTATGATGATGTTATTGACACTGATGAGAATGAAGTTTTGGATGTATTGAATACTGAAAACATATTTTGTTCACAAATAAATTAAACGTTTCAAAATCAAACAATGATTAAATTTAACAAGATGACTAGAGCTATTACAATTTTACTAATATTAAACAGCAGTGTACTTATAATAAAGAGATCATAATATTCGCGAACACATAAATGTCATTTGACAACTGTAAACATGGTTTTATTGACAATAAATTCGAATTTAGCTTGTAGTAATACGGATTTAGATAATCATGTCGTAAATATTGCTTGGTAAGTCAATATATTTTCGTAATATTCTGAAAATATACGAGTGTATTAAGGTACGTTCAAAAACAAACTAAAAAAGCTGGTATATTTGAATCTACTCTACACCAAGAAAAAAGAAAACCTTTTTATAAACAGTTTTTACGTTGAAGTCACAGAGATAAACGCCCATGACATACGAACTTATACCGAATTTTGTTCATTAACGGATACGTTTTGACCTTTTTGTAAGGAACCCTAAAAGTCTTTAAAAGTTCAACCCAAAATAATAAACGTAACAAACACACTTTTTTTAAAATATAAAATGAACCTGGTTCATAATATAAATTACAATTTAGTCTAGCCCAGTGATTCCCAAAGTGGTCTATATCGACGACGACCTGCAAGGGGTCCACGTCAGCCGGAAAAAAAATGGAGGTCCATGAATTGTTAGCCTGTGTCAACTTTTTTGCTGGCTAGACCTCCATTTTATCCGTGCAAAAGATCACGGAGATTTGTTGCTTAGTTTTTTCGTGAAAACGTAATATACAGACTTACCTTACTACTCCGGTTTTGGTTACAAACAGGTTAGGGGCTAGAGATATTAAAATCTTTGCTGTAGTATAAATAAATTCTTGATTCAAGAAATAAGTTATAAAGCATCTAGGAATAAGCTCAAGAAAATTGTTACTACGGCCAAGTTAATTTCGGGCTTCCTAACTTTTTCTTAAATATTTTTTTTTTGTGTTTTTACTACAGTTAGAAAATTAAATCTTTCAAAGTAAGTGGCACTATACCAGCTGTCAAAGACACATTTGAAGTTGTCGAATTGGCAAAAAGTTAATATTAGGTAAGCAGACGTAGGGGGTCTACCCAAAACCGAAAACCATACCAAGAGGTCGACGACATAAAAAAACTTTGGGGACCTCTGGTCTAGCCTAAAGCAATTTAACTTATTTTTTTACGTGATAAGTATTTTAAAACTTAGAATAGTGTTCATTGCACTTTACACAAGTCCGTGCCACTTTCTTACTCTGATAATAATAATAATAAAAAACACTTTGTGCATTGTGTGAAATGAAACATTAAATTTTCCTTATTCCATAAACAAAAATAGCGTAACTTGTACCCTGTTATTATACATCACTGTTTACATTCTCAAACTATAAAAGAAAGTTGAAGCGAACCTGTTAAAGTCCACAAAAAGTATTAAAAGCTTGGTTTAATTTGGTAAACACAGCGATAAAGCATCTTGTGCGTGACTTAAGCGCCTTCTTACAATGTAAGGTGGACTTAGTGCAAGCACAGAAGTAAAAATACGTATGGGTGCAAAGTTTAGAGAAATTCATTATAGGTACTGTGTTGGTTTTGCGAAAACAATGAGCGAATAAAGGATTAAATGTACTACTGTTGGAGCTTATTTAGGGTTGAATGTACTGTGAATGTTGTGGCTTTTGCTTTTGTTAGGAAAATTACATTGATAGGTTGGGAAGTGGACATTATTTGTTAGGTTTTTATTTAAAATTGGCAACAGCCTGGGGCTTCACCCGCGTGGACACTAATTCTTTTTCTAAAATAAAAGTAGCCTAAGTTACTCGTACTACCTAGGACATCCGCTATCTGCCAGCCAGTGACAGTCCCGTCAAAATTGGTTCTGCTGTTTCGGAATAGACAGACACACTGACAGAGATAAATAATTTAAAAAAATGTTTTTTTGTTTTAAGTAGGTACCATATATACTTTAATTTTTTAATTTAGTAAAACATCTGTTATTTTGACATGACAAACAGGCACTTCAATTTTATTTATTTGTATGTATAGATAAAGGAACTCCAAGGAACCATAGACATACGTATTTGATATTAATTTCAACTTTATACCTTCACGCGTTCCTGAGAAAAAGGGTATTGACAGACTGACGTTAGGACAACGAAGTGATCCTATAAGGTTTCCGTATTTTCCTTTTGATGTACGGAACCTTAAAAACAACATTTTCTCATAATTATCATCAACGGGAGTTACAGAAAAAGCATCATGATCCAACTTCTAATATTGATTACATTCTAAAGGAAATGGATGCAACAAAAACTAGCATTACCGACTACTAACGTAAACAAATTGTATTGCATCCGTTCTGTATGGGAACGGCCGTGCCTACTCTGTGGCACTTTGTAGTGTTGCGTGCTTTATGGTCTAAAAAGAGCTTGTGATCAAAATAATTTGACTATTATTAAAAGTTTTGTTTATTTTTATCGGGGGGCTTACCCTACACTCTCAAATGGCAGGAAATTAGACGAAAAGTGAAGTGTCGTTCGATTTTATTTCATGTCACTTTGACAGTTGTGTAGTTATGACCAAACTGGCGAATGTTTGCGCGGCAGTACTGCGCGGCACTTCCGAGTCACGCCGCGCACTTCAGTTAGCAATATCAATCTGCCTAGCCTTTAATACGTCAACAGAAATATTTGCAGATACAATTAGTGATGAATGTTTCCTAAAAATGTTTGTGCGCGGCAGGTAGACAGAAGCATTGTGCGCGGCTAAAATGTATTCCCCTTTTTTCTTCCTGAATAATGCTTCTAGAGCAATCTTTTTTTTTTTTCATAATATCAAGGTCTTTTGTAGACACGTCCCAGTTATTTCGTTTATTCAGAAACGTGGTTATGAAAATATGACCCTCTAAAAATTACAAAAGTGCCCCATTTTTACCGCCGTGATTAGAGGACTAAGTACTAGACAAATTCTAACAGTTTTAAACACAAAAGAAAATGGTATGAACCTAGACATACTCTTTCTTAAAATTTTAATATAATAAAAAGAATTGAATCGGTTGTATCTCACAATTTTTTAAATGTTATAATCGGTCTGAGCTGCAGCAGCTGTCCCTATCGCACTCTACGGGGCCAGATTTGAGGTAAGACGACGACAATAATTTTTTCAAATACCTATTTTTCAAATTCCTCCCAAGCCCTGTTCCCTCTTAAGGCATTTATTAGATTACCCCTTTAGCGCTGGTCACACTGGGAAGCTTGCGTTTCTTCATTCTTCGGTTCATAGTTCGCGGTGTGAATTCAGTATGCAAACACGCGGTAGCTACGTGAGCGAAGCTAAACGAACTTAGCTTCATTCCTAGTGTGGCCAACGCTTTTAACAAGACTAGGGAAGCTTAGTGACCTTTTTCAGGTATCAGACTGATTGAAACTAGTGGCCATGAAAGAACACTATAGTATAATTCATTTGTCTGAAAAAAACTTTTTCACAAAAAATAAAACCGACTTTCGGAAGTCGGTGGCAAAAAAACGAAAATAAAACCCCAAAGACACCGACTTCCGAAATCAAAGTTATTTTTCACTTTGTAGTGTTTTTTTTGGAAGTCGGTTTTATTTTTCACTTTTTAGTTGTGGTACCTACACAAAACCCCCACAAAAATTTAAATACCCATTACCTGCTATGTAAATTACAGTGACAGGAACTATTATAATATCGTCCACATATACTAGATGGGAAAAATACGTATTATTGATGCTAACTCAAAAACGCCTCATCAGATCTTGACCAAACTTATAAGGGACCACTTTTGAAGTATGCCCTACCAAACAAAAAAAGAATCATCAAAATCAATTCATAATTGGCGGAGTAACCGCGTAACAAACATACAAAAAAAAACATATATTTTTTTCGAAATAGTTTTTATAACCTTTGTAGTGAGTACAGGCGTGATATTATGTTGTGTGATGGCGTAAACAATGCTTAGATATGCTATAGCAACAATCGCGGTTAATCTGCTGTTATTCATTGAAGAGTTCCCCCGATTTCTACAAGATCCCATCATCAGATATTGAAATGGTGACAATGGGACCACACGGGAAGCATTAGCTTTCTAATAAATAATTAAGAATCATGAAAATCGGTTCACCCAGTCGCAAGTTATGAGGTAACAAACATAAAAAAAAAAAAAAAAATACAGTCGAATTGATAACCTCCTCCTTTTTTTGAAGTCGGTTAAAAAGAGGAATATTTCCATAATCACTGGGTAGACAAATAGCTGATTACTGGCAGAAAACGCCGATAATCAACTCTTGCATCCATCATGTCATCTAAACGTAGCTACGCTGTTCCTAAAATACAACGTCCAGTCTTATCTAAAGACTAAACATAAACTCAGTTACCAATAATCGCATTTAATGAACTCAATCTAAACAGTCAGACATGTATATTACAAATGTTTGGACAAGTCCAGCCGTTGCGGACGTATAAACAAACGTACGGACATATTCGATCAACATGTCGCCTTCCATTATCTTCTTGCTTTCATTTGTTTCACGGTTTTATTCAGATGTTTTAGCTTTTAGAGGAAATGGAGGTATAGGTCTGTTTGTTTTTTGGCCCTGAAGACCGCGATTTCATGCTATTCATGGTGAACTTAAAGTTTTACAACATTGTTGCAGCTAAATAATTTCGTGTTGTTCGAAACATGTTTCACACACAAACTGTATGAAATGTTGCCAGCAAGAAGACGTTTCCCGCAAACAAAAATAATCATTGTTGACACAATGTTGTACAACTGTTGTTTGTAACACATTGCAGGGTAATTGCAAAACACACATTCAATGGCAATCGATGGCAATGCCATTCTCGTTGACAGTTCAGCTACGTTCATTGCGTTATTAACGTTGCTGAGCAGAAGAGTTTTTCAAACCTTTGAAGCAATGGTTTAGGAATCTCCTTAAATACTCTCCGATGGTAACTGAAAGTGTGTTACGCAATAGGGTGCAGTGGCTCTGAATGGAATACCTAGAACTAATAAATAAGGTTTAAGAGCTTTTAGATCGAGAATAACATGATTTTTGTTTTAATCGAGGGTAGAACCAAGAGCACGGTTAGTAAAGAACTTTATAAAAGATACTTCGATATTGGAAATCAAACATACAAGATGTTCCTTTTGATTTCCTATAACTCTAGGGTATTTTCCGTAACTATAGGGTAAGAATCAACTGGCAAATAGCTATATATATATATATATACAGGGTGTCCGGTAAATAATGGATAACCTTGAAATAGCAACTAATAGAGCTGACGACCGTTCTAAAAATACAAAAATTAAAATATCTCAAGTAAGTAGATTTTTTTGGAAAAAATATTGTTCTATTTCTAGTCACATTATTTACTGCTTCTCTGTCGGCATAGTCAATGTAAATATTACAACAGCAAAATAACCGATGGAATTCATTCATTTGTGGTTGTGGTGAAGAAGAATGTAAAATAAGGTAAAAAAAGTTATTTAAAAATCTTAGGTACTACTAGGGATTTTTAGTTTTTTGTATTTTTTTTAGAACTGTCATAAGATCTATTATATGCTATTTCAAGGTTATCCATTATTTACCGAACACCCTGTATATGTTAGTTCGCATAACACTAGACTCTCGATGTGTGCAATTAACTAACTTTCATTGATAAGTGCGAGTAAATCATTAATATTTATTTTAAAGCTAAGAAAATGCGACGTTATATTTTTTTTACAATAAAAAAAATCTAAAATAAATGTTTATTTTATTTTTTATATTTTGTTACATAAATAATCGTGACTTTTTCGAATTACTTTGAATAAAAAAATAGAAAAAAAAAACAACTTAATTCATATGCCAGTTGATTCTTTGACAGGGTCCCATTAATACCCTAGAGTTATGGGATATCTAGAGGAACACCTTGCATAGCCAAGCCAAGTCTCACCATTATAATAGACTTATTGAAAATCAAACATATCTTCACATACGAGTATCCAAGCCAAGTCTCTCCAAATCCCATACAATTTACAATAGAAAAATCTCAATAGAAATCCGATATAAATAGCATGTCATATGAAGTAGTACATGGACTGGCCTAGTGTTATTATAATCCAGTAACAAATGAGCCACGCTTACGTACCCACAGCCATGCATGTCGGGTTAAGGCGAAGCTTCAACACGGCCGGTCTGGAGGTCTACTCCCTAAGCAAGAAATCCGCAGTTTCCGCCAATGTTACGGGCGTATCTATGCAAATAAGATTAGTTCGGGGCCCAAACTAAGAATAAATGACAACACGATTTGACAGTTCTTACTCCCGAAGTGTTTTTGCTCGTCCAAAAACGTTTATTAGGTATTCGGGAGTAGTCTTTTGAATGGGCCCGTATATTCGTTGTCGGTCTTAGGTCTTAGAAGGGGCAATGTAGTGGGCTAGGCATAGGCTCTCCAAACTCTTGCGCATGTTTTATAACTAAAACTCGAGTTATTTCACCATTTGGTTCCCAAAAATATTATTGCCTAGCCTTCCGCGCAAAGTTCCGACCGCCATGATTCATCGGTCATTTTGTAAACGAGGCAAATGTAGTGTTTATTTGTGAAATTATTTTATAGATTGATTATCAATCCCCTCGGTATGAGTTTGAGAACAGTGGTGGCCCAATGGTGAAGGTCGTGGGTTCGAGCCGAGGCAGGCACAGTACCTACTATCATTTATTTCATCACCATTGATCTCAAAATGGACATCCACCGACCCGCACTGGGCCCGCGTGGTGGATTATGGCCCACTCTCTCTCAAAGAGCCCTATTATGGCCCTTTGTCCCAGCAGTGGGACCGTTATTAGCTGATAATGTATGAGGCTGATGTCCTACCATAGGACAAAGGCAAGAGGCATTTGTCCCACGGTGGGACAGTAACTGGCAAGCTGATGTTGTTTGTCATTTACAGTTATAATTACAGTTTCAGGGGGCCGTATTATGAAGTATTAATTCCATCATTATTCCACTGCGAAAAAAGGATGGTGCTATCGACCTTGTATAGCTCCGTCTCTCACTCACACTGGAAAAATGGTGGCATTAATACGTCATAATAGGGCCCTGGGTCAATGATTTGTTTTGTTGGTGCAAAAATTACAGAAGTAGCTAATAAATACTGCTGAAATGTGTATAAAGGTTTATTCATTAGGTATTAGAATCACTGTAGAGTAGTATAAAATTCTCCGTATATGGCTGTCTAGATTGATTATTATAATAATATTATCTGACAGGGAATTTAAAATTAATGCAGAACAACAGAACAGACAAATCTTTTTACATCATATTTAAAGCTTCGCATTTAAAAACCGAAACAAATATAAATAACTCTCTACCATTTATTGTTTATTTATTTATCGTAATGTATTCTTCAACCTCCGCATTTGGTGCACACCATCCCCTTAATCAGGTAGGAGACCGAGTTCGGTATGCGCAGGCGCAACCGCTAGAACCATTTCTTGGAAACGAGATAAAAACCGCCGGCGACACTCAATTTATTGTTTTTTTTTAAACTATTTACATACTTTTTGTACTAAACTTATGTAACTATGCTTATTTGTAAAATAACTTAAGAGTCTATATTTTATTGGATTATTCTATGAGATTTGACGTTCGTTTTAAATGTTATGTAATGTTAGGTATTTGTTGCTGTCAGATGATATTGTAATTGTAATCCTGTCTGTTTTTTGTTGGTTTAGTCTTTGATTAATTGATTGTAACGTGTGTGTATTGAATATGAATAATAGGACATGAGGAAGTATGAGAATTATCATTAATAATATCTACAATCACTAAGACATTTGTGGTTCCGAAATATGTATGGAAACAAGTTTGGCAAATTATTACAAGTATTTTTTTTAGATAATCACTTTATTATTAACTGTTACAACTAAATAAGCTTCATATCATAATGTAAACTGATATATACATATTCCATTGTAGGAAGATTAATCAATTTGGATTTGTGCCTGGTTGATGGCAACAATCTTGCCTATGTCTGCCGAGCACCTCTGCCTAACCCTTCGGGGAATACTGGCCTGATGTTATGTGTGTGTGAACATCACTTTTCTTGCAATTAATATTTCTTTCTTTCGTTTTTTTTTTGCATTTGTTTTTTAAAACATTGCCCCACACTAGGAATTTCTGCTGTATTTTGGGTGCGTTTACTAACATTTAAACTCACATACACAAACAGCCAGACCCGAAACAACTAGGTACTTTTAGGTCATACAAATAATTGTTCCGTGCGGGAATCGAACCCGCGACACGCAGTGCAGCATTCAATCGCATAACCACTGCGCCAACCGTGCCGTATATATTTTTTTTTCAAAAAAGCTTTTAGAGTTTGTCCCCATTATGAACGATTTCAGTAACCTTACTGTTACCACGTTACAGCCTCGCGCGTTTTTCAGGTTTCCATTTAGTGTGATCGGGAATACAAATAACTGTAAAAATTATAAAACTTCACAGTAATAAAACAACATAACAGTCATCATCAACAAAGTTATCTTCATGACATACGGTGGCCGTAGGTACTTAGGTAATGGTGCGTGACTCGATCGAGATAGGAACCTGGGACCTTTGACACGGAGGCCGCATGCTACTCAACACACTGTTGACTGTTTTTCCTTATCACTTTGGCCTTATATTTTTACTTAATATTAATAAAATGTTTATTGAATTACATTGCAGTCATATTTCTTGATATGTCACGCAGATGGAAGAAACGAATACTGCTATTTATATTGAGTTTTTAGTACAACTCTGATAATAAAGTAAATGTTTTTCTGTATTACTTAACTTTCTTCGACTTTTACCAGGTCCAATAAGTTTGAAGAACTTTAACATTGATTCTTCTTTCTATTTAGATATATGTCACATTGCTGGTCTCTGAAGTCTTCTCTGCAGTAAATCTTCTTTTTCTCTCGATGCAATAAATTTCGCTCATAAAGTAGGTATGTTGTAGTAGAATGATTTACTAATCCAGTTAGCAACAATGGTGGCAGAGACATTCACTGGTATCCCTAGATGCCCCATCAACATCTATTTTATCTCTTACCGAATAACTATCCAAAATCGCTTCCTGTTACCTTTAATCCATCCAAAGGTTGTCCGTTAAAGATCGCTTAAAGCGATAAGACCGCCCATTGTGTCACCGTATGTAAAATTTATGTCTGTAATTTTTATGGTGTACAATAAAGAGTATTCTATCTATCGCATCAGCTTTTATCATTTATCCAACAGAAGAAAGTGTTAAAATTCTAAACAATTCTGCCTCTATTGTTATCGAACCAGACTCCGCAGTTTGCGGTCAAACTGTTCACGCTCAGTTAGAACTAGAAATAAAAGAATCCAGTCTAACCGCAGACCTAACCTGCGCACGCGCCACGTAATTTGTATTGTGCGGTTTTCTGTTATGCTTGAGTGTAGGAGTAATGGAGATCAAATGTTTTCGATTTGTTTGAACTTTCTAGGTGTTTGGTCAAATGGTGTTGGATTATTTTGTATGTGCAGCACTATAGGTTTAGAATGAAACATCGGTAATACAGTGACGTAATGAGGTTCTTTGGGCGTGCCCGTGGGGTACCCACAGAATATTTTTGTACTTTTAATGTACGTCCTTAGTTAGATAATCTTATAGCCTGGGTGTATTGTCTCTTTAGTCTGATTATTTAGCATTTTAAGATTCTATATTTATTATTTGGTCTTAGCCAGGATTTGATTACTCGCTGAACTACCTCTGCTTTCTGGGCTTCATTTTCTTTACTTATATAGTCAGTTTATCTTCTTTTATGTCTTCTACTGAAACATGCAGCCTTATTACTCATTGGGTGGCCAAGAGATCATTACTAATTAAGCTATAACATCAAATAGGTACCAATCTTAATTATCCACGTGCACTGGGAGATCAAGCTTCCTCGATTATAAGTTATCTATCTAAGACCAAAGTCAGGAGTTCAAATCCTGACCCGTTAAACTGCTAAGATGAATCTGCTTCTATTACCGGGGTTAATTACAGTATTACTGCGGCTAAAACCGACAACGTGGGTGTTAAAGATAGTAACGTTGATGCTAAACTATTTAATGTAGAAAATGCTGTATCATTTTGATTGATACATACTATTTGACAGCCACGTACTAAGTCAACACACTCAACACACGACATTATACACCTAAAATTTAATTTAAACTCTTTATTAGTGGCTTTTGTAGACATGATGATTATTCAGATTGGTTACAGCTGTAATAGCAATCACGTCATTTCGTTTAAAATACATTTTAATCAATTAATTTTTCTGTATATACATAGATTCTTTGATTTTGTGAATGTGAGAACGCTGTAGGCTTAGTGGACTGTAGAATTGTTGACCATAATTATTTTGTTAAGTACCTGGTACTTGTTGAAAGACCTGTCCTGTCCTCCCATACCTAATAACACTTTTATTTGAAAATATTGTAAAAGCCAATTATTTTTAAAAGAGTAACCGTGGAGTTTCTTGCGCGCTCTTCTCCATAGGAAACGACCAATTGGAACCGTGCACCTAGCTTCTGACGTTTCATAAGTGCCAAGTTTCGTAGGTTTATGTGAAATAAAATATTTTGAATTTGAATTTGAACAGTTACTGTAGAAAAAATATAAAAATTATGAAGCAACAGACAAAAATATGACGACTTTGTATGGAACACAATGATTTGTCGAAAATGTTGTGCAATCAAATTGAATTTCAAGCATAGGTTAGTAAATATGGGGCACCATAAAATTCACCAGCCAAAACGCAACTAAGGAACTAACTACACACACTATATTTAAGTCGCGAAAATCCGCATCGAATCGCTACGCCTCGCATGTAATTCGGACATCACTAAGACAATGAATTTTTTTATTTATCACCAATTTAGCGCCTGTCGTCTGAGTATGCGAACCGATTTTGGATTCAAAACATCGATCTTTTTCGGTTCTCGATTCATAATTCGAGTGAGTTCATTGTGGATGCCGGGCGTGTATTGTAATGAAATAATTGTAATGTGTGGCCTGTAGCGGGGTTAATTTGCGCGACGTGGTTGGTTTTTCGCATAGCGAAATTTTTGTTGCATTCGTTTCTGAGTTTGCACATACCATTTTCTAATCTCCTTAAAAAGGTAGAATAGGTTAAGGTGCTGTCGTCAGACAACATTCTAATAACCCACATATTGTGTTATTCAATTAAACATCTTCGTTATCAGCCTCAAGTTCTTCGATCCCATGCATGTTACAAGCAGCCTCTTCAACTGGATTAAAGATATGATTCCGAAGCCCGCTGCACGCAGCAGTTCCTGCCGCTGCCGCTGTCTGCTGATTCCGAGCACCTGCTGTTCATGGTGTCTCTACTTGTCAACGTTCACGTGTTATCAATGTGATGAACGCCGCACTACAGGTCTGCTGTCGTGTTCGGAATGTAATCTCATACTTATAAGCCTATAGAAAATGTTTGGGGACCAGAAGTGACGTGGCAGCCCTGCAATCATAAGGCCTCTGGGATGCATTCATTTTTGTAAGCAGTCTATGGTACAGAATGATTAATTGGCTAAGGCTACGTTGTAAACTTGTAATGAACATAACATAACGCCTGTATTTATCGAAGGGTGAGGCAGAGGTGTATCTATATATAGTACACCCACATTTCGCCAGTTATATATATATATATCTCCTAAAAGCATATAATTCATGATTATAACAACTGTCAAGCTGCTCAACGCTCCTGCCAAGGAGCTGTTCCACTTAGTACCCTAAATGTCAACACCAAAAAGGAAAAGCTAATAAATCTTATCCTACCATCCATCTTATCTGTATGTTCAAGGAGTATACTTCTAGTTATTCAGGGGACACCTCTAGACATCGTTTGAATGTAATCAGTTTTCCGTTAAGTCGTAAATTTTCTCCTACCAAGACCTCTTCATACATTGAATTAGTAATTTATTTGATTGCATCAACGTCAGAGTGAAAAGCTTGTGCATGTTTGACCTAGATTTTAATGGAATTAGGACGATCAATTGGATTTATAGTTTTTAAACTACTTCTGTTCGGAATGGATGATTCTTCTTGTGGCTCTGCGATTGGATATATCAATTTTTTTTCACTCTCAAGACTTTCTCATCAGCACTTCTTCTTCAAAAAATGACTTTAGAAATCACTATATATAACAAATAGATGGCTGATGTCTGTATACACGTGTCTATCTTTTACTATCAATATTTTTTGTACGAAAGATTTTGTAAAAACGAATATTTTCTCTTTCAATACCCCGTTCGGTCACCTCAACACTTCTGTTAAATTCGTCATGCTGTCCATTTTAGCTTTGTTTCCACTAATTAAGATTACAGTCACAACACTCGGCATATTTTTCTGTATTGTTAGTTAAATATTTTGAAATATCGCATTTGTTACTTCTCGATTGTCAATACTGTTGTAGATTCAAGTCAAACGAATACTTAACACGCATACTTACTACGCATATTTTACTTTGACCATTCTGCTTCAGGTTTGGTAAAAGTTTTTCTTGTTCTGTTTATTTGCTTCTTCTTGCTTATCATGGTTACTCATAGTTTCTGAATCATTCACATTTTTATCACCTTTTACATCAGTAAGCTTTCCAGCGAAGGTACCTATACTTACATAAAACATAGCTTCATATTTCTGACCAACCGACTCCTTGACAATTCAATAGTGCCTGTAAATGGTTTAATTGAAATAAATGCTTTGAGTTTGACTTTGATACAATTACACCTTTTTTGTTTCCTTCACCTTTTTTTGGTTAATATAAAATAATCAAAAATATCTTGAAATCCCTTTTTCGAGAAGAGGTACTATCTTGGCAAAGTAGTAGAATATCTTCAAATCAACAACACAAAATATTATATATTTCGCAACCAACCTGCCCTTCAAAGCGAAGACAAAATTATACAAAGCGAACGGAAAGTGGTTTATTTGGGGAACAAATAAATAACTGATATAAATGTTTTATCGCAGCCATATAGACGAGAATCAATAAAAATCACGCACTCGGAATTGGCCGCTATCCATCATCGCATTGTAAAAGAAAATGAGTATTTTTGGACTGTATTTTTAGTTCAATTTGTAATTTTACGGATTTAGATAAGTAGTTGACGAAGTAGCAGCAAGAATAACCTCAATTGTGAGGTTAAAATGAAATAAGCATAGTATTAAAATATTTGACAAACTAGCCCATCATAGCCCCCCTAGTTTCATATTAATTATTGACTTCCTGCCAAACCAGACCGGTCAAAAGGACCGACGAAAAGCAAATATACCGAAATGATACTATTTTAAACACAACAGCTATCAAAAGACCATCAAAGTTGTCTAAAAGTTTATCCACCATAAAAATGTCAAAGACAACGTGTCAGATCCAATCCTGTTACACATGTCGAGCTCATTTCTAAAGTTTGCTTTAAACGGATAAAAATTCGTTCCCCATTTAGAAAAAAACGAAGTAAAATTTATAGTTCCTAAAAGAACTGGCTATAAAGAAAGCAATAAAGCGGCTAGTTCCACCGCCTATAAATCCAGAAAATGACTACCAATCAATGTGTAAAAATAAATTTATAATGTAAATAAATAAGTTTCACCTACAATTTTTATTGTCCAGCTTTATATTCGGAGCTGCTAGTTTTATTCCTCACTTCCTTCACCGTGGCGTGAATACGCTAACCAAACATTACCAAACATGTCTTTACAGCTGCTCCATACTTAATTTCAACTTTATTGTTTCCTAATTCAAGTCTGCATCTATTTTCGGGACCGCACAGATTAATTTTGTAGGCAGAGGCGTCAAGTCATTAAGTAGTCGACGGCGATGAGCAATAAAAATTAGAAAACATAAATAAAGTTTTACTGTGAATGAACATAGTACCGAAATACGCGTCTGAAATAACATATTATACCTATATGTTATGGTACCTGGTTGAGCTTATTGAAATGCTGAGTGCAAATGTAGCGAATGTCGTCGCTAAAGTGACACAAGCAACGGTTCTGTGACATGTGCCAAAGCTGTGTCTACAGAATATTTGTGGCTTAGGACATCTGCAAAATAAGGATGGCAATGTAAAATAATAAAAAGTATCGCGGTTAGAGTAGTAAGTTGTAAATGTTTTGCAGCTGCAAATACATGTTTCTTTGGTAACATCGATAGACGCAATTATACGAGTTGTACATGACGATGATCCTGATAAAACGCGGACATAAAATCGTGTTTATATTGCTATGATACATGACAAGTAAAATAACGATAAACTTGAAAGCATACTTGATCCTACATTTGTCATAAGTAAAGAGTTGAGAGTTAATAAATTTCACTCAGTGACAGATCACAAGTTGCAAAAATCAAAAACCTTTTTCGATGTTAGTATCCTGCTAAATGTATTTTTATTGGCGTAGCATTATTTCAATAAGATTGTTATCCGAATAACAGTTTGATGACTCACTTAATTCTGTATATACAAAAGGAATAACTGAGTGTTTGTAGCGTCATCCTTTTTTGTCAGTCTGTCTGTCATGACAGTCACGGTCGATTAAATCGAAGTGCACATTTAAGTGGATTAAGAAACAATTTTGTATACTTATACGGAATACTAATTTCCGTGTTTGGCTGTAATTATGCAAACAACAAGTCACTTCTTAGAAGTCCTTAATTTGTTTAGTTCTTCAAGTATTTGTAACTGTTTGTTTACCTTCGTCATTTTCTTGTTGATTTCTCAGTTTACTTTACAATCTAGCTGTTGTGTATTCCGTTTTTAGATTTTCTTTACTATATCATTAACGTCATCTTCAGTACTAACACCTGTTGCTCTCGTAATAATATCGTTTTTAACTATTTATAATATATTATTGCCCTTTACATTATAATATTTAATGGAAATGTACATATATTTAAATCGAATGCAGTTAAAGACATTGATACATGACATCTCTACCCAGATCATTTCTTATATCAACCGAGATAGTCAAAGGCTTTCAAATTAAGCAGTAATCTTTGTATTTAAATGCTTTTATTTAAATATTACATTTACAATACAATACAGAGTATTTATGAATATAATAAATTATAAACATGTATACGTGCCTATACAATAGTTGAAGCGACAAGATTGTTCTACACTGGCAGGTATAATATAAAAATAATGGACCTTAATGTACCATTTTTTTAAACCAATAAATATATTCTTTCTATTCTATTGCAAGATAGCTATTCTAATGTTCAAACAAAGTTAATTGCTGACTAGGACTGATTCATGGATATCAAATGCATATGTACATAAATAGATTTTTAAAATTACAACACTTGAAAAAATCATTTCTATTTTTTTTCTCAGTGTTTTATATACCTACCTGATTTAGTAACTGCTATATACACATATGTGTAAATAACCTCGTTGGTCTGTTGTAAACTAGTAAGGCTTAGTTGTCTTGGATTTATTATTTACGTAGCTACAGTACTTAAAATTTGCATCATCACCCCCACAAGGCTACTGAAAACAGTAGCACCTGAAGACCGAGCTATTAAGCCTCCTTAATTGTTCCAACGTCTGTAGATAATATATGCTTGGCTATGCTGAAGATTACCACAGCAAAGAGACTCCAATACCTAGCAGTGGGTGAAGTCATGCGTGTTGTGATTGATGACGATGGATGCTAAAGACACGTGTTTCTAGCATAGCCTATCTTCCAATACACTACAGACCTTATAATGCCGGACGTGCACGTACTGAGTGAGTTGACACCGCTTCGAAGGGCCATATACGCGCGTCGCGGCGTGGCGTTGAAATTCATTATAATTTATGGTTGTCCCTGCGCAGCCGCGTATGCTTAACTCTGCTGATGAAAGGATTAGCCGCTGGGTTAAGGTTCTAGGGATTGGCTTAGACGTATGTGACCACGGATAGGAGGGACTGGATTGTTTCGAAAATTTGGGACAAGGTGTGAGCGGATTCTTGGTTTGGTTTATGGCAGAAGTGATTTGTTGGTCAAGCTATACATTGGTAATCCCAGTTAGGATGTTTTTAGAACGAAGTTCTTTACCGCAGCTTACGATAGGAGTAAACTGGCAGATATCGTCAAGTAAAAAAAATGCATATTGCCCGAAACAGTGTCAAAAGATTTTGTTTTTTAATACAGAACCATCTAATATAAGTTTTTAGTAGATGGTTCTATATTAATACATTATATAGCTGTATATTATGATTATGTATTAATAGATCCAAGTTAAAGGAACTTCGTTCCAACGGGGTGTCAACGACACATCCCAACTTTTTTAATAGTTCGTGTTCGTATATTTTAATAATAATTTTGTTTTTCCGCTTTTTCTTTTTATCATGTTAATGTCATTAACCCTCAATAACGTCGCTAAGTTCTTCTGAATTCGGTCATTTTTACCTTTGACTTTTTTGTCAGCAACTAGAATAACTTTTCTTTATCTTTCTTCAGTTATCTTATTATACGACTCCTCATCAGCATTTGAAGTGCTTGTGTCCGTTTATTTATTAAGTTTTCTTAAGTTGGTAATACCTTATTTACCACCATCAAAAAATAACAAGAGGAACTTCGCATCCATGATAAATATAATCATGCTTCCATTTAATTTACCGTAATCCAGTAGTTAGTTGTCAAGCAGTTTATTGCTATAATAAATGACTCGGTCTTAACAGATCTAGTATATTTTAAATAGAAAATCTGAGTCGACTATAAAATCTTTAAGAAGATCTAGGACACAGTATAAATAAGTAACAGTATTATGTCGGCCGGTCGGTCGGTTATTATAAACGGCCGAAACGACACGTTTTGAAATCTCAGTCTCAGTCTGCAGTTACGCACGGACGCGAAATTTTTATCTACCGAGCGGCTGTAGGTAATTATTTCAAGATCACTGCCGAGATATAATACTGTTACTTTATTATACTGTGTCTAGGATCTCGACTATAAAGTTGTGGTACACGAGAAATGAATTAAGATATCCATTAAAGTTGGTGTTAAATAACTTTGCTTCGATTTATGAGTAGGTTTTAGATCTAGTTTTAATTGCTCTGTAGTTAGGTTGGGATCGTTAATATAATTATTTTTGTTTTGAAAGGAGATTATAAAGCGATGTTAGATGAATCTTGCTTCATACCCACAAATTGGTATTTATCTATTTTAAGACAAAGCTACGTATTAAAAACGTATAATCTGTTTCGTATAATTTGATAAAAGTGTAAACAAACTTGTTCAGGTTAAATTCTTACGCTTATTCTTCTAAAGATAATTCGTTCCCTTAGTAACACAAAAACGTATGACGATTTTGATCAATAATGATTTAAGTACACCATATATCTCAAAATAACAGCTTCTATTTAGTCAAAAGACACGTATCTCGATGACACTCAATTTCTAAAATGGTGGTTGACGTATCTATAATCATGCGTAAAACAGAAACAAACACAGAAACTTAACGTACCTATGTGTATATCAACAATAATCACAGTGGCATCAAGTACCTAATAACAAGTCTTTAAATATTTTAATAATTCCAGGAACGTCATTGAAATGATTGAAATATTACTATTATTAAATAATTAATTAATCTGTATGACATTGCATTAATTTAATATTTTAAAGTATTCTATGATTGTTTTTATTTATATGTTGATTGTATTTTATGATTGTATACATTTTGCATGCCTTACGTTAAGGTAGAATCACTTGAAACATGTAAATTTTTATAACACCATTGTAAAAGTGTTTTCTGCAAAAATAAATGATTTGTTTTGAATATGCGTAAAACCGAAACTTATCTAATGATACCTACATCTGTGTGTTACTTAATGTTAAACGATGAATGTACAAATAAACAAAGCGTATGGACGTGTTTGTTGTTTGCTCAGTAGCTCGCTGCCATTTTTTAAATAATATGTTCTTCATGCGTGGGTTGGTATGCCGTTTTACACCTTTTTACTTATAATATCATTGGGTAAAACAGTAACGTATCTAAATTATCTTCAAAATTATTTAGTGTAACAAAAACGCATCTTAAAAAGTTTTACCCAAGGTCATTGCAGGTTTGAACTTGCATGTATGATAAGTAAGGATTAGGATTACGAGATAAAAACCAAAGAAACTGAGGTAAAAATCAAAATACGTAATAACCAAAAATTTATATTTTTTGGTATTTTAGGTTTTGGTATTTTAAAAAGAAGAATAAACGTGATTTATGTAGGCATAGCGTAGCTTAGTTTTGTAGTATTTTGTATCTTATATGAACATTTGTGTTTTGTTAATAATATATTCACCATAAGAAATATCTTTGAAGAATAAAAACTATTTTGAATTAATATAATATTTTACAAAAAAAGTTAGCAACACAAAAACGTATCTAGGACCTTATTAAAAACAATTGAATTATAAACAAAGCCTTTAAAAATAATCAATTAATTGCTTTGCGGCCCTAAATAAGACTAAACATATTTTAAGCTTTAAACGTAGCAGGTTTGAAAGGTAGTTATATTCTCATACTAATTGTATAGTGTCACACGACTTTTTATCTGTTTTATCCGTTTTCTCAAATTGCACAAAAGCGAGATACGTTCTTCTTAGTAAGGGTATGAATTAGTAACACATTCATCTCTATTTAAAAGGTTAAAACTTCATATCTCACCAACTTTTCCAACAATTATTGTTTAAATAACATTGTAAAAATATTGTTATTGAAAAATAGTTGACGAAAAATAGACGCTTACAAAATAACCTAAATAAAAAACATCGTTACATTTAAAATTAGAATTTCGTGTTTAAGTATTCAAATAACCAATCCAAATAACTCAATTTGTAAGTGGCACTATAAACTGCCATAGGTACGTACGTTTTCGAGCCATTAGTTTAAATTTAAATCTAATTGTTTTGGATCAGAGTATAGTCTATTTTGCCATTACAAGATTTCGAATGCACCTAGCGTAGAAACTGCCCTGTCGAACAAAAAAAGGTACTGTTTCCCCATGATAATGAGACATCATTGCGACAAAAGCGTAGGATAGTCCATAAGTCCTTCATGATTTTTTACGACGCTACAAATCGCGAGTGAGCAGACAGACTAAACGCTCTCTAATACGACGATTCGCGTTCAAAACACATTCGAGCAAGCTGAGGCCATATCAAATGATGAGTGGTCCTATTGTGTACTGACATATAGGCAATGTCAGAGCAATGAGTCCGTGAGCAGAGGGCCTAATTGCCCCTTATAACAAAGTTTGGAGTGGCTTGGCGCGCTTATTTGGCTACGTACGTTATTTGTTGCTGAATATTAATTAATAGTTTTATTAGTCTGTGTTTAGTGAAAATCAAGGTCTTTGTAAGGTTGCACGTGTTTTGTTTTATGTTCATTGTTTTTGCATTGTGAATTGTTTTTCTATGTATCTTTGCGCGTAGGAGGATAAGTGATGATTATAATTCGTAGTCATTTTCTTTAACAGTTCTTTTGAGATAAAGATTTTGTTTTAAGTATATTTTGGGCTGAATAGGGAAATAACTGCTTGCTAGCTTCGCCGTCACAGCACAGGGCATCATCGAACATAACTCACACACAGGTGAAATAAATGAGACCAACTAATGAAAATCTTCGGACAGTCGAAAAGATATTTTGGAAACTTCCGTTTTCTTTTTTAAAGTTTTAGTGATCGAAAATCCATGTTTAAAAATCCCTATTTTGAGAAAATTAAAAAAAAAAAAACGCAACAATGTACCAGCGCGGTCCCGCATATCTAACCAATTATTAAACAAAATCCCGTGCACGCGACCCTTTTTTTCGTAAGTAAGCGTTACTATAGCGGCCAGCGCTGCAAGCAGGAATAATCCTTACGGTGTTCAGTCAGATGCATGTCCGCGATAGTACCTCTACAACTTCACAAAGAATTTTTGCATACAACCGGCCTATTACCATTGATATATTACATCTACCTTATTTTATTGCACATGGTGATCATCATGCTAATGCCGCCATTTGTGATACAGTCTGATGTCATCATCAGACTTAGTATAAGAAAATATCTCTATTGTACTCTTTATAAAGATTTTTTGATTCATTGCTAGCTGGTTAAGGCTTGTTGTGCACTATTGTATCGTTGGTAAGACGTAGTGCACGTGTAGTAGTGCAAAAGATGTGAATAGGTACCTACACGGTTCGCCTGTTTGGGAAAGATTTATGCCCAACTGTGGAGTGGCTGGCTAACTATTGTGGGGAAAAGTGTTGAGGAGTATATTCAACATACTCAAACTTGCAGTATGTCGGTCTGTAATTTGTTCCATTGTTGGGCAAAGGCTGATCTTCTCATTCAGGAAAGGAACGAACATTGATCGTTATGGCAGTTCAGTGAGGGTTGGCAGATTTCCTGACTAAGTTTTCCTTTAAATTGAATCAAAGATAATCTAAGATTGACTTTTAGGCCGTACGAGTATTCTGGGCGGCGGCGGGCAGCGGGCGGTGACGACAGCAGCGCGAGAGCGGTGCTTTTTTTTTTTTTTTTTGACTAGGGTATCTCGTAGCTCTCCTCTGAGGTGATGACTACTTAACCGGACAATCCTGCGGCTGCCTTAAGCTACTAAACTCAAAGCCTCCAGCCAGGGGCAAAACTATTCTAATTAAAACTAGGCGAGCGCTCGCTTAGGGCACCCTCTGTGGGGTACGGACCTCGGCTTAGGGCGTCGCTGGGGGGAGGACAGCAAGTTGGGACAGGCTGGATCAAAGATAATTCATTATTATTAATCGGGGAATTTAAAGCTACTGGCTCAGCATCGACGCGGGCTGGCGCATCAACGGGCAAGGGTCGGAGGGGAGAGAGCGGTGCGTTCAAATTCCTAGTTTTATATGGAACTGTTCTCGTTCCCGGCGCCGCTGCCATCGACAACAGTTTCATATCAAATCCCAGTTGCATTTGATCGTGCCGGTGCTGTCACCGCCGTGCCACCCCGCTGCCCGCTGCCGCCGAGAATACGGCCTGAGGCCAAGATCTATAAACGTTAATTGGCACGTGCCTTGGCTTAGACGTATTCCCGTCTTTTTCTTGCACTTATAATTTGACAGTTGTGTGACAGTGACTGGAACAACGCTTAGCCAAAGTAGGTAAGTTCTAAGTAACATAGGGATCTTCCAAATTGCTTCACTCCTTCCTCCGATCTCCTAAAGCTACCATCTACAAAACCACTAATTCAAGTCAAATTAAACGATATAATAACTGATTTACACAAGTACCTAGCAGGTTCTGAACCTAAACCTGTCATACAGGGATACCTGCTCTTTAATTGAACCTTTTAACTTGATTGACAGTATTAATTGTCAGTTGAAGTCAGATTTAAGAGTCGTTCTATATCATGACTGACTTTGTTTGTATTTATTTTTAAAGTAATTGATTTGCAACACTAGAGGGTCAGTTTTGTGGAAAAATGCAACAAAATAGGTTTGCTGAAAGAGTAGATTAGTATTTATGACAGACATAAGGAGAGGCTTTTCGCCTAGAGAAGTTTACCTGAAAATTTTAAAATCATTGCAGGGCAAACTCTTAGCCTTAATGCTTTCACTTGATAAAATAATTCTACGCAAGTGTGATTTTTTTTTTGTAAAATAATTCTACAGTCACGATTATTTATTTAAGTGAAATCATAAAAAAAATATGTCAACGTTGCATTTTCTTAGCTTTAAATATGAATGATTGGTTTGAATTAAAAATATTTACTCGTACTTATCAATGAAACTTAGATACACATATCGAGACTAGTGATATAATATTATCTTTAAAAAAAAAGCCAGTTGATTCTTTGACATGGAAAGGAGCACATTGTAAATTCATATCTTTTAATTGAATAATATCACGCATTGATACGATTCAGTAAGATACCATCAAATTGTACACTAATTACGACACAACTGTATAATTATGTATTATTACAGTTACTTCATTTAACTGAAACACGAACAAAAATTGAGTCAACAGATTAATTGAAATTGTAAATGACCATTGTCAACAATTCATAATTATTCATGTGTTTTACAAATATGAATTAAAAAGTTATAATAATTATCTGAATTTTTGTTCTACCACTTGTAGTATCACCCCATCCGTGACTAATAGAGTTGCCCTGTTCCTAGATCGTGTAATTTATCGATATCGATAAACTGGTTTTGTCTCTCCGATTTCTATAGCATTCATTTCATGCTTTATTAATATTTAGATTCCTAATAGGTGGTTGCGATATAATTACAGCTAATTAACAGTTTAACATAGCATAAACATAAACTTCTGAGCATTAATCTAGAATGAGTAATCTAGAAACTATACTATCAAATAGCAATAACTTGACCTGTCTTATCTGTAAGTTAACTATGCGAAATAAAACGGATATAAATTAGTGTTAGAAGCCAAGAGATAATAGACGAGGCCGTATTCCCTATTTAAAAACAAATGTACGTTAATTTGACGAAAATATTCGTCTGATTAAGGTTCTAGAATGATCGCAATGCAACTAAAAACACCATCGATCCAGTCCGGTTGCGTTTCTGAGAAGGGCTTGGAACAATTCCGCCGCTAAAAACAATTAAAACGTAATTAAGGGCCGTATTAAGAGACGCGGCATGCGACCGCGCAATGCCGCACTCATTTTGAGAGTAGCGATGTGAAAGTATCGATGGAATTATCGATTGTTTTTGACGTTATTTTTTTGATTATGTAAAAGAGCTGTTAATTTTTGTATCTTCATTCTTGTATTTATTTCAATTTTTATAAATTATGGATAGACTTACATCTACCTACTAATTTAAGAAAAAATATGTAAAGCTTATAAATTATCCATCTATATTCATAAAAATCAATAGAGTCATTTATTATTATTACTGTACTGCCAATTACGTAAGACAAGGACTCGTTAGAAAGTTGAACAACAGAAGGACTTCTTATCAATAATTGCGTAGGCGTCACCACTTATACTTTCTCTTGCCAATTTTAATATCTCGCGAAAGTTATGATTGATATAAAAACTTCGAAATCACTTGACACTTACAAAGCACAAAATAAGAATAAAATCCGCCATTAATCCGACGCATACGAAATTCAAAATTCACGATTCGATTTTTGAATGGCCGATAAAAGTCGACACTCGAAACGCCCGCCAATTTTGCGTGCATAAACATCGTAAATCTCATTGAATGAAAATGAGTATCGATATATCGATATCGGGTTTTACGATCGATTCATTACTCGAGTATAACTCGTGGCCTTATTGAGGACAATGCTCGAGTCACGTCCCTAACAATCACATCTTCATTAATTACGGAAGGAATTTTTCTGATGGTAACCTATGTGATAGTGTGCAAGTGATAAGCTGAAGCGATCGAGCATTCCATTGTTTTTTATCAGCCATCCATTATGTTTTCAAAGTTTTATTAATTTAATTTCCCTACATTATCTGCCGCGATAAAAGACAATGTCAGGCAGAATTGGCAAAATTTACTCAAATCAAAATAAAAATCAGTTTCAGCTATCAATGTTTTCTGAGGGGACGACAAAACTTTCTTCTCTTTCACATTATAAGTAATTAAAAAGCTTGTTAATACCCGCTACAACAGACACCACACTCAATTTCCCCGTAAGTGATAATGACGACTCTGAACTCGTACAGCTCTCTCAATTTGTCGCACGACTTTTTGTCACCACGACTTGTTGAGATTCAGTCGCAATTAAGGCCGTTTTTCCATGTCTATGTAATTTTTAAGGTAATTAAAGCTTATAAAAGGTAAGCAAGGGTAATGAAGACTTCATTACTAAATAATTATTATATTAAAAAGTTGTGTACCTGTTTTTAAAGCAGATAATAAGATGACAGATTTGGCTTTCAGATTTGACATTTCTTGTCAAGTATCTTTATGACGAAGTAAATATTTGTACATGAGTATAATTAAGTATAGTTAATTTGTGTTACTAAAATATGAAGATACTATCTTTGAAGAATTCCTGGTCTGTCCCGATTAAAATCAGCATTTTTCTGATTCAACTTTCATTAAAATTCTTTCAAAACCTATTGGAATACACCGATCGTTAGAACTGCTGAACTTTAAAGGAAATTACGAACGCTACTAATATAGGTACCAACTCGTAGCAAGTACTTGGTCAACACTATTGAGATTGAAGGAAAATTATCTAAGAAAACGAAGTGACATTCACACAAATAATACTTATTTAGCAAGCAGATTATAGTTACACCTATACCATAAAGAAGAAGATAGTTTAGACACTACTCTTTTGATAGTATTTTTCACATATCATATGACGAGTAATGACGAGTTTGTCTAGCATAGTAGCTACACACTAACGCAAATGAACACACTATTTCTCTACATCAACTATTTCGATGTCAATCGAGACATCAATTGCAAAAACAATGTAGGTCGAGACAACGATGCATGAAATATTGCCAAGATAGATCCGAAAACAACCGGACTTGAGTCAGATGCATCTACAATTTATTTCTTAAGATACTGTTGAATATGTGCTGATAAAGATCTCAATGAACAGGTAACTTTGTTGAAAAGAGTGCAGTTAAAAGAATTTTGAAATACAAAAGTTATAAAATTATAGATGGATTCCAAATAATTACAAGATAATTTCCAACAAATACCAACACTTGAAAAAAACACTATTGATTCTGATTGTTGAAGACACATTGTTGAAGCAGAAAACACCAAAATAGTTACCGTGCATAGAAAAATAGGTATTACTAATTTGAATGAATATGAATTTACTAAAGAACCTGAACGAGAAGTGCGTGTTATAGGACTTGAGGAGACAGTTAGTTGAATATATTATAAGTCTGGATGTGGTTGTTCGTGAATGTAATAGCACTCACGACTAAAGGAATTCTTGTATGGGGTCAGAACTGATAAGTGTTGTTATGGCAAAAGGAGAGAATAGAAAAATATACACTCGAGAGCAATGAATCCGGGTCACTTAAAGAATCCTAAAAATCTCGGAAACTAAAAATGCTAGGTTAATGCAATAAATTGTATTTAATAGACAATGTAATACTCCTTAAATGAAGGTATTAAAACTTCTTAGTTATTGTAAAGTTATATCATAAAAAAAACAAATTTGAAAAAGGGCCACTTTCGAAGATGGAACTACGAAATTACAGCATTTGGTTTTGCTTTTGTTTGTAATCTGTCATTTATGTGGGTACATAAACCATGTTGATAGTGCTCTATATTCATTATTCAAGCTGAAATTATGTCGCTTACGCCTGAAGAATGCACCAGAATACTTACAATGCTGGAAACCGGCCGGAGTCAGCGCGATACAGCCAGGACTGTCGGTGTGTCGCTGTCAACAGTATAAAGAGTTCTCCGACGTTACGAAGAAACTGGTTCTAACCTACGCAGGCCAGGAACGGGCAGAACCAGGTGTACCACAGCACGAGAAGACCGATACTTGGTGAACACCATGCTTCGAAATCGCTTTCTTACAGGAACTGAACTCACAAATCAGTTTCGACGCCTCGGAGGAAGTAACCCAAGTGCATGGACAGTAAGACGTCGGCTTGCTGAATCTAACTTAAAACCCCTTAGACCTGCAAACGGCCCTAAACTGGAGCGTGGGCATCGTATTTCAAGACTAAGATATGCCCAGAGCCACGTAAATTGGAGTATTGAAGATTGGTCAAAAGTTATGTTCTCCGACGAATCAAAATTTATGCTCTACAAGCACGATGGAAGACACAGAGTGTATCGAAGACCAGGGGAAAGATTCAAGCAAGCATGCATCGAAGAAAAAGTAGCCTACGGTGGTGGGTCTGTACTTGTGTGGGCCGGAATTTCTTCTGAAAGTCGCACAGAGCTGGTGATCATAGAAAACGGCTCTTTAACTAGCGAAAGATATGTGGAAGAAATCCTCAATGATCACGTTGGTCCATTTATGGTCAATTTAGGTGAGGATGCTATATTTATGCATGACAATGCCCGACCTCATACAGGTAGGATTGTGAATGACTACCTTCAAGAGATGAACATTACTCGTATGGAGTGGCCAGCGCGCAGCCCGGATATCAACCCGATCGAGCATGCTTGGGACGAGCTAGGCAGATGCGTAAAACAACGAAACCCTCCCCCAATCACGCTTCGTGAGCTCAAAATTGCTCTCACAGAGGAATGGGAGAATATTCCCCAAAATCGTATAAGGAACTTGGTGTACAGCATGCCAAACCGCGTAAACGCAGTAATGGAAGCACGAGGAGGCAATACGAAGTATTAAAATTCAAGAAAATCGTAATAAAGTTCAAAAATTTCATGTTTCCTATATTTGTTTTAAGGAGAGATCAGCAGTTTTTTTCTTTATGTAATTTTGTGTTAATAAAATGTATGGTGACTCATATTTTTTTTACTTTCATTTAAGGAGTATTACATTGTCTATTAAATAAAATTTATTGCATTAACCTATCATTTTTAGTTTCCGAGATTTTTAACATTCTTTAAGTGACCCGGATTCATTGCTCTCGAGTGTATATGTACATGACCATATATCAAGCTACACATTTTCATTATACGATGACCTCTCACTGTACCGAAAGCGTATACAATGTGATTTGAGCTTATACTAGAAAATTAAATGTATAGATTGATATGTCGATGTCGTCGTGCGTACCACTAGAATGTGAACTCAGCTCATCGTCTCAAGTCACATCTAAGTAATTAGACCCGTATTACAGAAGCTCACTCAAAACTCAAGCATTACTTAAAACCCGTTTAAAGCCTTCATATCTACACATAAGCTGATTAGCCTTCTTTCCATGGGGGTAGGCAGAAACTAATATTATAATGATGCTTAAATAGCGTAAAACTTTATTAAAATCGAGATTGGCAAAAAAATATAGTATGATAGAATCTATAGACAACATTCGATTTATGTTAAGTTGTTCTTTAAATAAGCCTTTAGCATATTGTGTCAAATCAATCATCATTAATGAACAGAGTAGGTACCTTCGGCGTTTTTGTTTTTCCTCTCGTAGAATTATTATTGTCTAACACTTTAGCACAGACAATGTAGTCAATATTCCTAGTGACATTAATACTAAGTGTTAAAGTGTTACAGTAGAGTATCGCTCTAAGACACTTTAAAATAACAGGTTGACTCAAATGGCCACTTTAGAGTTTAGAGGTTTCTAGTTTATGCCTTTGGGTGCAACTAGCTCCTTAATCAAGAAAATAGCAGTTTCAACATAACCAGAGGCAAAGTGAATGAAAAGGAACATAATGTATGTTTACGTGTCAATCGTGCTATTCCCCATGCAAATTTTAATCTTAGTTAACATGAAACTATGTAAGCTCAGTAATGAGCCAGGTTTGTGGTAGCTACACAACTGTTACTGGTAGCTTAACTATTTAAGTAAGTAAGTAGCCATTAAGTAATGAATTTCATAAATTTCCTAAGCAGCTTGGTTAATAACTTTAAAAGTTAAGAGGCATACAACAGCAAAAGCGCGGTCACTGACGGACTGCATAGAAAAGAAAGAGAAGCGCGATGATTTATAACGAAGGTAATTTATTGCAAAAAATGGAGCAATTATCTTTTTACAAAAAAATCTATTGTTGTATGATACTTGTAGAATAATCTGAATGATTGCACAAAATCTGAATTTTAATCGTTAATTTTTTTTTTTTAATTTATCTTCGTGTTTTTTTTCTATCGTATCAAATTAGTTGTATTATTTTTTCAACACACTATCTTACTAGCATATATCCTGAAGAATATCATCATATTTTTCTGATTTTGTTAACTGCAGTGGATCATATACTTATTATGAGCATTCGAAAACTTGCGTTTAGGTACGTATATTTCCTGTAGTACCCTTTAAGTTAAAAATGCTAAATCGGAATATTGTTCGTGAAAAATTGATTTACGGTTGTCTAGGCTAAATGCGCCAATGTTAATGACCTAAGAACTGTAACGGAATAGCTTTGTATTCATCTCTTGCAGACAAACAGACAGACGCTAAACTATTTAACGAAGCAGCAATAAACATACAAACCAGCCTAATGAGTGCCAAACTAACGCCAACAATAATACAATATTGCTATAAAATTATCTAAACACGTACATTAGTTACAAACAACTTAATACAAACCGGGTAATTCGTCTCGCTCGCTCGTAAAATGAAGACATAATAGAGGCAATTGAAGTAACAACACACAGACACGCAATCTTAACACGATCCCATTTACACTTTTTGTTTAACCGTACAAAACAGTCTAATTTAGCAATTCCAATGCGGCTACCGAATTTGAAGGCGGAAATATAATTAACAGTAATTATCTCTTTGTTTCAGAAGCTGAAAACGGAAGTATGGGAGACGATTTGGACAGAACACGACATTTTGTAATCAACGATGCACAAAATTATAATTTATAAGTACATAATGACGTTAGTGATAAAGATGGACGGGATAAGGTTGGAGTTGACCTGACATAAGATTTTGTAAACGGTGATAAATACAAACTGGTGATTGTGATCGGACTTCAAGAAAGTGATGAAGTGTTGACTGTTAGTGGTGAAGGACATGTCGAAGTGCTAGGACTGTAAATAATGCCTGATCGGGAGTCGGTGGGAGGTCCTGGGAGTGCAGGCAGTGGTTTCCTACCACTACAATTCCCCTCGGCGTTTGCGGCCTTCCATGCTTCGACTCCACCCGGCACTCCTACTACAGCTATGCATCACGCTACACATTATCATCATCATGCCCAGTGAGTACAAATTAATATTAATCTTTCTTTATTTTCAATTTTATATACTTAGTAAAGAATGAGTTGAAGCCAGTGTTGAAAGCTCTCACATTAAAAGACTAATCGTAGAACAAATACTACTTATAAAAGCACATAAATTAATACCGAGTCTACTGAATTAACCGAAGTAATAAAGATATTATTGATGATCATTCATTTATGAAGATAGACATCGCAATGTTTTATTAATGCGACTTGGTATTTATCCTTATTGCAACTGGAGCATTAGCCAATCCGTCTTTATTAACTTTGCTAATATTACGCACCGTCATTGCACAGCACACTTAGTCCTTTCAACGTTTTAGTACCCCGCTTATCATAATCTAGCCTCTGAACGAGGAGCGCTTTCGTATCAGAGAAATCCATCTACATATGTAATTTTATTATGATTCGCTTGCGAGGCAAGTGTCCTTTAATATTACGATCGCTTCACGGTACCCGCTTGCTCCTAAACGTCAACCACATTTATTGGCCAACTCCATAAAATAGAGTGGTTCATTAAATATTTTACATGCTGCGAAACTTTTTTATTACATAATTGCATGTGTTACCTTTTTAACTTAACTGTAATTCAAAACATTGACTTTGTTGTATTCATTTTCAATTAAAACTGTTACTGCATTATCAGTAATAAAATTCATATTAGTTTCGTATGCACCTTTATGCATAATGCCGTTCGGTTCCATTAGTAATATTGCCTTATTCCAACCTTCACTGAGTTTTTTACGTCTTACGAGGGAATTTATATCGGGAGCAGCGGGTAGAGAACTTTTAGATTAGATTAGAGCCGCCGTATTAACTGTAGTTTACGGCCGGTCGACCATAAAACCCCGTCCAGGTGAGACAACGTGTTACTTAATGATAATTTATTGCAAAACATCGGACACCGTGAGTCAGTCAGATTTGACGACAGCATTAATCTTCTGTAACTGGGCGATATAAAAATGGAGTCGTAAACACCAAAAAAGGTTGGATCGGCACCTGAACCGATGCGGTGACGAGTGATGAGCAGGAAGTCGTCAAAGGAATTGAGACATTTACAATGTTAGGACGGACGTTAATAAAAGCAGGACGGTGCATTTCAACAAATGAGTTACTTGCTGTGCTCAAAGGGTGCGTGATGTATGGCGGCGGCCCGGCCGAGCCGGCCGACTGAAATGATTAATGCCTTAGTACCGAGCCTCAAGGCACGCCTCGGCTTAACCCTCACACTGCGCCACAAAAATTTAAAATGTTAATTTACCAAGCACTTGGAATTTTACTGACGTATGTGACTACAATATGCTTTTACCCCAGTACCAATATTTTATACTCTCTTGTTGCAAGTCGGAGTATCAATAACACTTGAGGTTTGAGAACAAGCCCAACACACGCAGTGTTGGGTTGTGAGGATGATCCTTAAATCTTCACACGGGAACACGCTGAGATGAAGCCGGTCTCAATATTTAAAGGCTCCATGCTCGTGCAATAAACTCGTTATTTCCTACGTCTTATTTATATTGGTTGTGCAACTCGTTATGGTAAATGTAAAATCGGGTATGAAATTGGTTGTATAAAGACGTCCGCTTTCTCGGAAGTCCAGTAATCCTTTATCCACGGTCCGTGGCGAAGGATTTCGTCGCCGGATGGGTGTACCCATTAACGACCGTTTCTCGGTGCCTCATTTAACCCGTTGCTGCGATAATTGCCACCACGTGTTTATTTCCAAGCGTTCTAATTATAGCACGCACAATGGGTTGGACACGATCGGTTATTTTGGCTCCGTTCGCTACGTCAAAGTCAATTTTGTCCAGCCACAAAAGAGGTGTTGCGAGTCGCCTGTCGTTTGATTCATTAACTGGAACCCTTTGAACTGATGCATAGGTATCGCGCCACTTCAACTATTAATTCTGTTCAAACCTTTTTAGCTCCGGCTTAGTGCGCGCTGCGCGTATTAGTTTGTCGTTTTGCATCATTGGCGTTGTTGCCACCATTCCCACCTGCTGTTCTTTTTGTTGTTACATTTATCTTGTGGCCATTCACTGCTTCGGAGTTCGTATTTAATTATACATTGGGGACATTATTTATCTCCGAGTTATATAATCTTTATCTACCGCGTCTTAAACAATGTGGTTTGAGAATGTACTACATATTGAGAAGAATGGCCTCTCCTGTGAATAGCTAGATTCCGTTAGCGCCCAGTTACGTCGAAATTGTGTTGGTAACTCGGGTCGCACATGTGTCGCCACAAAAGCCTACGGCCACAATAAAAGCGCCATTCAGCCGCCCGCATCCCACTCGGTCCTCATTGTGAACGTCCTGGCTTCACAAATCATCAAAGAAAAAAACCATTATTATTGACGTAGAGACAAAGGCGTTATCGAGTCGTGATTGGCGTCGTGTGTGGTTCACTATTGTTTCAGGGTGTAACACGAAATCCTCCGCCAATTAGATGCAATAACTGTATCATTTATATCAACACTTATAAAAAGTGTAAGTTTTATCGTGACATATGATATTTATTTAAACGTTCCGAGATTTCGTGACATCGATAGCTTTTTTCTGAGATGTAAACATACACATTGGTGTTCGGAATCAAATCTGATGTTTGGTTTGTGTTGTTACGTCGTCAACAGTTTCCATCCTTGTCTCATTTATGACATGTGACAAGGACAGAGGATGTTTAATATGAGCTTAGATTTTATGGTCATAGTTTAATGTAAAGTTTATCTTTCTGACTCAAGTATTGTATGCTTATACTAAGAAGACATAAGACACAATTTATTATGAGTATAGTAAACCACCAAAATGGTTGCATTAATTATGGTAAAAACACAGACGTTTTTATGTAGGCGCAATTAAATTATAGTATGTAAGAAACAGACGATGAAGTCACAGTTTCACGTTTTACCAAAAGAAAAATCACATGCGTCCAAATATCTTATTCCTGCAAGCTCAAAACCAAGACCAATATCAATACTATGCCATCCATTCATTTTTCACAAGGCAAAACAATGATTGTTTAAAGAAATGTAAAACCATCAAAAGTCAATATTGAACGATTTATTTGTGTTGGACAGACATTTATTCTGCAAGAGTTGAAATAAATATAAAAGTCGTGAAACTAATTATTGATTTTTTGAAAGATATATTTGTAAATGAAAAAGAGATTTATCGCGACGTAGTAACGAATCTTGGACTTGAAATGGATTCGAGTCTTGGTTGGTCCAAGTCTTGTGAATGAGTGGAATCGTTTTAAAAGACCGTTTCGTTCGTTTGTAGTCTTTAAACTCGGTACATTACTGTTACTAGTCTCTTTAAATTTTCTTGACTGCTATGGCACTATTGGAACTGTGTTCACTCAGTGTTATAAACTTAGTAGATCTATTGTCTTTTGCACTGAAATAATTTTATGAATGACTGACAACCTTCTAGGTAAAGACACTAAATAGAAATATGAATTTTGCTTTGGAAGATTTTTAACATTGTATAGATTGGATGGAGAAGTACTATGAAAGGATATTTCAAAACCCTGCTCGTTCAACGGGGTCATAAAGTTTGTATAATATGTGTAGTCAATCAATCTGCCTAGTCTTTTCCCAACTATGTTGGGGTGAGCTTCCACTCTAACCGGATGCAGCTGAATACCAGTATTTTACATGGAGCGTCTACCTATCTAACCTCCACAACCCAGTAACTGGGTAACACGATACCCCTTGGTAAAACTGGTTGTCAGACGTTTGGGCTTCTGACTACCCGTAACGACTGTCAGAGATCTACGAATACGTGCGTAATCGCTCTATATATGAATCATGCTGCTGAGATGATGGCCATTACGCTTTTCATCCCAACGGAAGCGAAAAAAATAGCACCTACAACCAAATAACTTGCTAAAAGCCTCTCGGCTAGCAACACTTATCTATTGTGAACCTTTTTTTGTCCAAAAAGTTCCAAGACTTGTCCCTTAATTGACCAGAAATGTTCTCGAATCGGTCAATCTCTATAAAGAAGTTCCGGTCATAAATTGTCCCTCCACATCCCGTTTGACTGTCGTTATTGTCCTGACCACGCCTCGGGTATAAATAGTCTAGCCACGGAATAATCCTGGGAATAGGAGTGTTCCGGATGGTTTAATAGCTTCTGTACCCAGATGTGGCTACTCTTAATTTTATACACTCAGTATCACTCAGTTAACTTGCGAAATCACTCTACTTATTGGAAGGTTAATCTTTCCGGATTTTAAAAGAATTTTTACATTAAACTGTCTCGAAGTAGATTTGATCCGTTTGATCCATTATCTGAATTTTCTCGTGATGAAAAACTGCTGTCGTATTTTTCTGACTCGCATTAACACTGACTGACGTGTGTAATGTGTCCGGCATCTTGAAATTATAAATTGGAGCAATTAGAAAGAGACCTTGATCAATTCTGTCTCATGTTTTGAAGTCTATTTCCATAATGGTCACTTTGAAGTCATCCAATAATCCCATGCAAACGTTTGCTCTATTCAAATGCCAAACGTATTCGGGTTAATCACATATAACTCAACACTAGTCGCGTCCATGTGACCTCCCACTTTGGTCTAAAAATACTCGCCGCTAATAACTATTTACACTTATTGTAGGCAAATTTTGTCTGTCACACTTCATATTATGTGCCACCGTATGAATATTTCATTACCTTTTAATAGACTATGCGTTATCCTGTTTAAAAATGGTTAAGTAATTAATTATGTAAGCAAGGTCTGTGGGTGGGGTGTTGGGAAGGATGAGTTGTGGACTGTCGCTATCCATTCATTAATATCATGAAATATTAGTGAAGTTAATCTCTGTGAAGTCAGTTTGAAAAATAACCTCCTCAATCTCCAAAAGTTTATAAGAAATCTGGCCAAGCTTAGCGAAATTGGGCGTCAATGGAAACTCATTTTTTTATTCCCAATAATCGCCATCTGGGCCATAAAAACGATAATAACGAAGGAGAAGAAAAAGAGTGGGGTCATGCAACGTCGCGTGTGTACAGTAGCCGAACACAATCGTGCGCAGGCGCAGCTCTGCTCATTAAAATCTTAAGGTGCGCGCGCAGACGTGTGGTGGGACAGATATGGAAATATAAAGGGTGCTGGGTGGGTAAATAGAGAGGGAGGTGATCGAGAAATTGGAGACTTAATAACTTTAGAATTGTGATGGGATGGTGTTATTGACAATGTGGTTGTAGGGAGATAAATTTTTGAATTAAATATTGGAGAATTTGTATTTTGTTTGCTTTGGAGATTATGGTTAGACGTATAATATCTTTAGGCCTTCCTGTAGTCTTGTGTATTTATCTAATTCTATAGGCTCGGTGTAATATATATATATATATATATATATATATAACATATATATAACCTATAAAATAACATAACATAACATCACGCCTTGTTTCCCCGGAGGGTTGGGCAGAGGTGTACCTGTAGTAGGTTCACCCACATTTCGCCAGTTATGTTTAAGTCCCATGTAATAGGGGGCGAGCCTTTTGCCATCAACCGGGCACAAATCCAGACTTCGGGCTGCTACTGAAAAATTCCAGATAGAAAAACCCAATAACACTTTGCCCGACCCGGGAATCGAACCCAGGACCTCATGCTCAGCAGTAGCGCTTGCGACCACTGAACTAACGAGGCAGTTTACCAGTGGCAGTGGTAGTGGCAGTTCACCTATAAAATGGTCCTAGAAATATCCCCATAAACCCATAGCTTCAACAAATATTCACCATAAATCACACGACCAATAACTATAGATGTACACACGAACCAATAAACGTTCATTTTGCGTTTAATACGTTGTTTTGTTATTTCATTATGTTGCGATTTTTAATGCGTCACGGCGACTGAATCGACACAATCGCGCGTAAATCGGTCGCGCGGTTTATTGTCGCGCGTCGATTACAGCCTTAATGGCTCCATGTTGGACCTTGGGATGGTGTGAGGGGGTCTTTAAATAGTCTGGTACCAATTTGAGGCAGGCAAGGTGGCCTCGGTTACAATGAGCCTTTAATGCCAGCGTTTGGTAGTACATACCAATTGGTATCGTATCGTTTGGTAGTAAATACGCATGCACCTGAAGTACTGCAGCTTTTAAATTCCTATTGTAATGAATGAATGCACATATTTTTAAAGAACATTTTTTCTGCCTTTTACGAGTACTGGCAAAGATCTCGTCCCCTAATGTGCCCGTGCTGGTTAGTAGGAAAGTTACCATTACCTATATGGAACTCTCACCTGACTGGTAGTAGTATAGTAGCTGTAGAAGGTGCAGTATAGTCTCGTTACTCCTTCTCTCTTAATCCATCCAAAGGTTGTCTTTAACAGATCGCTTTCAGAGATAAGACCGCCCATTGTGTCACCCTATGAACGATTTCTAAATTTACATCTAAAATTTATATGGTGTACTTATTAAAGAGTATTCTATTCTTCCTCTGCCACACTTTCGGGGAATACACTATATAGGGTATTATTTTTAAGGTTCCGTACCTCAAAAGGAAAAAAACGGAACCATTATAGGATCACTTCGTTGTCCGTCCGTCTGTCAGACTGTCAAGAGCCTTTTTCTCAGGAACGCGTAAAGGTATCAAGTTGAATATTAATATAAAATACGTAGATCTATGGTCCCTAGTTGAAATTCATATCAAATACGTAGGTCCCTTGGAGCTCTAAAAAAATCAAGCTTCTAAGTCAACGCGATAAAAAATACGGCCATTTAAGCGATAGATATATTTTAATACTCGCATAAATTAAAACCTACAGGGTACTTCGTGTTGACCTAGAATCATTAAATTTAGCAGGAAGTAAGGTCTTATAGCACCAGTAAAGGAAAAAGTTCGACAATCGTTAATTTGTAGTTTTATCACCGAAAAAATATTTTTTGCGATGACAAACTTACATTTGCAGGAGAATTGATCGTAATGTATATCGATGTCATGGGAGATGGATTTTCATCTAAAATGTTAAGTTGGTTTTTAGGATAAATTCATCCCAACCACGGAACTCTTTATTGTGCGTTGTCAGACACGCACTAGGCCGATTTTTTTTTCCTTTTTCCCCAACGCTTCCTTAAGCCACGCTGAGACTTTCACTAATGCTTGCTGACATTTTCAAACCCTTTAAAGCCCTGTTACATTCTTGTTTCTTACTAAGATTAAGAGCCTTTAAAGACATTACTGTACATAGGTTAGAAAACTAAGGAAATTAGATTATAATTGGAACAAAAACTAATTCAAATTAATATTCAGTCCATCAAAAGATAGGTCAGTTTAAATTAAGTCTACCAAACATTTAGAATAAATTAACCGATAAATGTTTATTTATGTTAGAGAAATATTCTAAAAGCGTACCTAATACAAAATGCGTAGTGAAACACAATACTATATCAAAGCGCGTTCGTTCGGAAACGTGGCACCTGCGAGTGTGTTTACTGAAATAACAATGCACTGTGGACGGGCGTGGGCCAAGGCATTAGCGAGAGCGGGCGTAATATTGCTATTGGTACTGAACTTCTCTTCGGTACGTACGTAATATTTTTTTTACTATAAAGTACATAATTATTTAATATTACTATAAACTCAAAATCAAATTATTTATTTCAAATAGGCACATAAAACAAACTTTTGATTGTTATGGTACCATTCCGTAGTTGACCGCAGGCGGGAACTGCAGGTCACGTGTCACCGCGAAACGACGGTTTTCTATGAATTTCTATGAAATCTCTTCCGTACTATGTCGCCTTCATATAAATACATAAGAATTTATAGAAACCAGACTTGTTGCGGCGACACGTTGCCTTCAGTTGTCGCCTGCGGTCAACTACGGAATTTTACCTTTACCTACAAGAAAATAGAATTGATTCTAGTTGCTTCCAAAAGGTTGCTTTGTATCGAGAAGAATAGGCGAGAAACTTCACAGTTACAGCTCTTTGAAAATGTTATAATAAAACTTTTAACGTCTACACATATTAAAAATCCATTGAATTCTAATACTTGTTCGATTTAATCCTAGTTTGACCTAGAATTTTTGGTATTTTAATTTGTTCATCAATTAAAATCGCGAACGATGATTATTTTGTTCAAGATGGCCATATTATTAAAAGTACAACTTAATCGTTCATTTATTTTTATTAATTATTCAAATAAAACTCGCTCTTATTTGTAACTTGTGCCTCGGTAAAATAAATACTAACTTCAGGAAGGGTTCAATTTGTACGGAAGGAATTTGGATCATAAAACGTCAACTGGGATAAGGGTGCAGACACACAAAAAAACTTTTAAGTAAAGATCGTATTATAAAATCGTACGGCCATTTGGCCACAGAAGTAAAAAAAATATGTAAAAAACGGCTTACGCAATAGATTATTATTTCGTCGATGTCTATACGAATACGTAAAAGAAACATTGATCATTGATGTTTTTGGAAAAAAAGTAATAATTATCAACAAGGACGAATAAAAAACACACACATAGGTAGCTGCACATTCTGACTTTACTCATACATAGAAATACAAAATGATTTTATATGCATTTGGAAGCTACAAATGTCAAAAAGGTTAATAAAAATAAAACTTGTTGATTACGATGGCACTTTGGCTCGGCGACAGTCATGTCTATATCTTTTATCGCAAAAATAAAAACAAAATATCTACCTACAGTTACATTTTTGGGTAGCATCATAAAAATGTTATGCCTTACTTTTGAATTTTAATTTTTCGGCGCTAGCGAGAACCTTCTAATTTGGTTAAAGTACGTAATTAAGATTTTTACAGATTTCGCTTTATTAATAAGTTTGTTTTTCATATTTAAGAATGCTTGCTGTTTCAAGAATCATAAAGGAATATTTTGAATTGAAACGCAACCCAATGTCAGCTTACAAATATTTACAATTAAGTTGAGTTGCAACTCAACCAATCGCAGTCCACTGCTGTACATAGGTCTTTCTCTAGGCTACATCACACCACCCGGATCTCTGCCTTCGACAATGCCTTTTACAATGTGCCTACATAATTATATTATGTATTATTATAATAAACTTGCTATAATGATTTGGCATAGTTAAGACATCAACAAGTAGACTTAACAGACGTATAGCTATAGACGAAGTAGCTAACACTTACCAATAGATTTTGATGATCATATTATGATTTATTTTTTATTAATTAATAGTTTACAAATGAGCCACGATAGTCGGTGCTCTTATAATTTGTACCATACACCATACATCTTTCCGACACAGTCCGTTTATTCGCGAATTGGAAGTGAATTTCGATAAAACATAATCGTAAAATTCCGTTTTACAATTTCATTACGACATTGCAAGTGGTGTATTGGCAAGAGATAATAAATTTTATAATATAACTGTGAAACGTGGGCTTTGAACTCAATAGAGTGGCTAATGGTAAATGAAGCCTTATTCGTGATCTATTTTAGGTATTGCTTGAAGGTAAATTGGAAATTATGGGGCTTATGGTTGCTTTTATATTCGAGCTTGAACTTAATATTTTCATCGACATCTCCGTACAAACATAGAGGGTAATGTAGACTAATAAAAGTTTCGTAAAAGAAGAGAAATCTACACTACAGTAGGCGGATGAATAGCTGCATCCATGAGCATTTATTTTCCACGAGGTAAGTTTGGTGATTATAGCAAAATAATTTAATCGCCAGACAACTTTACCTTGCACAGTTCAGTGCATCTCATTAAACCCCTCAACAAAACATCACCAATGAAAACGAAACAGAAATACAAACTCAGCATCTGACTTCATTTCTTAATATAACCACTAATTTACAAGACACTACCACAGAAAATATAGCAGAACAGCAATCTAATCAGCCAGCAGACGTTTTAAACGGCAAGGACCGTTCTAGTTCATTGCGAAGGTTTATACACCCTGTATATGTTCCTGCAGGGTTCAAGACCCTTAGGCGTGTCAGTTGCTCGTAAAGTGAGTATCTCAATAAAAATGTACCACAGTGCGGCAACCGACGTCTTTTACGACTCGTTCCCGGCTTTATATCATATATATTGTATACCCTCATAGGGTATGTATATGTTAATAATTGTGTAGAAGGCGATCAGTTTGCGATTATTGTCCTTGTTAGGGAGGAGATTGAGTATATTTTGAATTAGGTATAGGTATTTAAAATCTTCTTTGGTATGACGCATGAATTCTTACCCATCTGTCTTTAAATCTTTCATTCTATCTCATATCAGACAGTATGATTCCATTTGTCAGCTTAACGCCCTAAGTAATATTATCATATCTATCACATTTGCCAGATGGCTAGGTTCTATTTCACTCCAACGAAATTCCCATCACTAACCGACGAACTTCTTGAACCAACATGACCAGTAATTTAAAATATTCTTCTTCCCACAAAGTGATCTACAGTTATAAACCAAGAATTCGCATTACTCTAACTAGACGTCATTCACTATCTAGAAAGTAGAAGCACTACTTGAAAGCTAAATTTACCGTACAGAGAGCCCCTTGTCGACTGAGGTCAATGAAGGCATTGACAGCACAAGGGCAGAAATGGAGTAGATCGATATTACAATTGAGGCAGTTCAATTGGTTTGCTCAGTTTTTAGTAGATACTTATTGCTGATATGGAATAATTGAAGTTGGGAATACAGGAGGAAAGGATGATGATTTTGATGAGGCAGATTTTGGTCCTTCGGTCCGTGATAATGAAACAAGTAGGAATGAATGGGAAGAAGTATACTTACTCTTTCACAAAATTGTTTTGTTGAAAGTTATCGAAGATTATGAAAATATGACTAAAGCTTTTAAAATAATTAAAAGACTCACGAACCTATATCTAATTATGAAAATATTGAAAAGAAAAGTATTGATTGAAATGCGAAAGTTATCAAAAGATGAAGCAACAGTGTGCTAAATAAAAAGAGTAATAAAAAGCATCTAATTGAATACAAACAAGTACGTATATACTTAATTCTCGTTATCAAATTTATAACAGATAAAATACACGGAACTAAAGAAGCAAAATGTATTCTTTCAACTGCCCAAGTTAACAAGATGGCGTTCGTACTTATCAACGAGGTTAAGGTACGATACCCCTGCACGTATTGATTACTAAATAAATAATTAACAGAGGCACACACTGTTCTCATGTAATTGCACTGATAAATGTTAATAGCGAAATTATTATTGGAACATTAAATTCAAAGTTTACTTGAGTTTAAGTAAAAATAGCTTTCTATATGCAGGTGATGTCAAAGACGACTACGAAGCTATGCAAAAACACTTTCCTGGATATGGCTGATTCTATGATGCGATGACCAGTCCATCCTTTAAGCATTATGTTGATGGAAATATTAAATCCGTTGCTTGGTAGTCAACATTTACAGCGTTACTATTATTATCATTACTCAAACTAAAATTGTTTTCATTTAAAATAATAATGCTCTCTCAGGCTTCTTTGAAAGGTCAAATATAAGTAGCATAATTCTTAATAGTATATAATATAAAGAAGAGTTGCATGGAACTCCACTACCTACATCTATTTGGACTACAAATAAGTATCATCATAACTTTATTAGAAGACTTCTGCCATTTTGTTTATCAAATATTTCGATGACATCTCCAACTAGTGAATTATTTGTCTCGAATTTGTAACATACCACAGTTACAATCCCGTTTGCCAAGTGTGCTAATTATGACAATATCCTAGAATCATTAGTTATAGAGAAGGCGCATACGCACGTTCGCGCTGAATATTTACAGAGCAATTTGTATGAAATAAATATTACAAATGTTGTTTGATCTAAAACTTGTATGCAAATGAACCATTTGGTTTGTCATTTGATGAAGCAACGGCTTTGGAAATAACACTTTAGCTTGAAAGGGATATAAATATGAAATATTTATTTCTCTACGTGACACTGCATTAAAATTTTTGAAGTTAAACATTGTTTTAATGAACACATAATATATAGAAACTAGAAATACTGGCTTTCTAAATGAAGCTTTCATTGATTATACTAAAGAATTAAAAACATCGTTTCCATCAACTATAATATTCTCTTTCCGGACTGTGGATCAAATATTTACAATCAGGAAGGAAGTACCAAATATTTTTGAAGTTCAAAATCTAAACAGTGTACTCGTTGCGACTGGGAGATTTCCCGTGGTACCGAAGGACATACATGGAATTAGGGTTACCAACAAATCTATAGATGCATTAGGTCTGGTGTCATCATGAATGTAGTAGGTAGTAGATGTTAAAGACACTGCTGAAGTCAAAGCTCCTAAAAATCAAAATCATATTATCAAAGTCCAACATTTTGCAATCAAGGATGCTATTATTGTATAATTTAAACAGTTAAATGAAGAAATACTTTACTTATTAAATAACTCCGAGATTGATTAAGTAACTGATAAAGAACTAAATGTGAGGGGTGTCGAAACCAAACAAGACGAAAAATCCTATCAAGCCCTAGGATCAAATAGGGTTACCAACTTACCACTAAAATCGTAAGCGAATCCTGAGGGCTACCCTAGTCCATAAATCACATGAACATAGTCCGATGACCCGCCGGGCGGAAGCGTACACCGCGCGGCGGCGCTGGCGCGGGCAATAAAATAATGATGATTTATTTGTAAACACGCACGATGTGTGCGCGTCAACGCGAGATCGTAATATTGTGCATACGTGAAGGTTGTGCTGGATTTTGGTTGGCTGTTATACGGTTGATTGATGAATTGTATTCGTTTATATGCAGTTTTGATGTCTTTTTGAACTAAAAGAAGAGACACTCTTCTTTATGTACAGACATTGGTGGTTAAGATGATGAATTCAAGTAGTAGTAGTAGTTTAGTACTAGTGGCTATCTTACGATACGTCCTAGTGCAGCAGGCTGAAAATGTTCACTGCACTACGCTAAGCTTGTAAAATACTCGGATCTAACATTTCTATTAAAATAATAATACCTATGTTACTTTTATAATTTATTTTACTAAAATCGACACATAGAAATGTCGTCGTTCCACAATCGCCTGCCCCTGTACGGTGCGCCCGCGCACCGAGCAATTGTTTACAATAGCTGATCTTGTTTATTTTCGCTGCATATGGATTAAAAAGCTTCCAAAAGTCCATTCTGGTCGTTTATCACCTTTTTTATTTACATATTGTTCACTAATACGCTACTGTTTATGTACCTGGGCGAGTATTATGTTTTAGGACCGATTTTATAGGTATGTTATGTGTAGAATACAAACAATAACATGGATAAACTATGAATATATGTATTACGTACTTTTAAGAGGAATAGGACTACATAAATTAAGTTCAAATCTAATATACCCTTTACTTTGAGCTTCAAAGATACACAGGATGTTAGATAAAATATTTCAGCATACTTCAACCAATCATATCCAAAATATTGATATACAAAGTCTGCATTTTGTGATGCTAAACAAAAAATAATCCACAGACAAATGACAGTTAATGACAGGTCCAAATGTACTCAATAAATCACAAGCCATTTAAACATGACCCAACAATAACGCTTGACATATAATTTACAATCCCAGCATTATAAAAACAAGCCAAAACAATAAAGCATGAGATTGTAAAACTGTATTTAATATAGTCGTAAATTAACAGACCACAATTTCCACACATTCCCAAAATGAAGCCGTAAAACTATTATTTTTAGTGTTACCCGACCCGTCATCATCTTTATTGACATTTCAATTTGTTGACCTGTTTATATCATAAAATATGGTAATAATAATGTGCAACATGCATCCTAATGATGGACCATAAAGTTTTCTAGTTAGTTTAGATTTATTATTTTGTTTAAATTGGTTAAAATTATGAAGGGTGATAGTGACGACCACAATTTTTAATTACATTAGGAAGTGTATTTACACTTCCTAATGTAATTAAAAATTTTGAAAAATGATTTTTTACGTTCCATTTCACGAATTGATATCTCCACTAATGTGCATGAAAATTAGACAGTATAAATGATTGGACTTGATTATCACAAGAGCTCCTAAGAGTTGGTTAATGATTACTTTGATCCTAGTCAAGCACGATTTTGTAGTTCCGAACCTATTTTCCGAATCGAGCAAGAACTATATAGGTAGGTATTACATTCAAATTCTGGGTAGACCACAATTTGCAAACTTCAATAGGTGGAAGGCTGATAGGAGGGTTTCCCGTGGACGTACAACATATTCCAAGCAGAGCCACAGGAAAAAAGACCTAAGCTAATAAAGATTCTAAGCATGTGTTTGGTTCTAAGAATGGCGCTAGGTTCCACCACCTGGTATGATACTCGTAGACAGTGTATATGTTCAGTATCAAAGTCTATTAAAGAGAAAATATTATATAGGGGCTTTCACTTTGCTCCGAACTCTAATTGGAAGTTGGAAACCATTCATGAAAAAATCAGAAAACTGGAAAAAGCATCTTACTGTAATAAAATCCAGCAGAGGAATAAGTCATCTATCATTCATCTATAGTCAAAACCAGGCTTGAGAAAATTAAATATCTTTACTGAAATCAATATATACTTTAATCGTCTTTCGCTCTTCAAGACCTTCTCAATCTACAAGTTAATTGACCCAAGCCAACATTTTCATATAACACATAATTTTTACTGTCTCATTCGTATCAGCAACAATTTCAGCATCATCACCATTACACACTTCTGTAGGTGCCAGTAATAGCTATGATAAGAGCAGTAAAAAGTTTATGGTACCAAATTGAGATGTCATTCAAGCCTATTGCTTCACTTGTTTTGATTGTCTTTTACGATTCGGTTGGATAATGCTTTACGATGGTAGGGGTTATTATAGGTCAAAGGTTTATTGTTAAGCTCTTGTCTGTTTATTAGTGGTAATAATTGGGTGGTTAGATTGGGAATCTTGAATGAAATGTGTTTATGTGTAAAATTGAAGATGTTTTCGAATTTATCGTTTAGTTTAGAGAATTCCTCGGCTGGATAAGGAGTTTCTCCAGTTTCTAGTGGACTGTTCGTTTGTTCTTACATCGAAATATTATGTTAAGCTATAGCAGGTGAATGTGCTGGATGTATCACCCATTTAAGCACGAGACACGTTCTTTCAAACCTTTTAGTACTCTCTGATAAAGCTTCCAAGAATTTAATTCGGTGAAGTTATTGCATCTTTTTAAGCATCTCTATTATTATTTATTTTGACCAAAAAGCCACGATCTGACATTAACTCCGTGCTTTGTATAACACAAATATGGATGATTTAGATGATGGACAGAAGTTCATCTTCTAAATCATCCATATGTTTTTGAATTTGTTATAGATAAGCGTTTTATTTTCTTCCGCCTTTGGAAACATTGTTGTTATCACTATCTAGGTACAATACTGATTGGCTGGAAATATTGGTCGATGATTTATAACGTTATAAATTCAATTGACATATGAACTTCGATCGCTTTCAAATATATGGAACGAGATAACTTAGAATTATATTAGGAAATGATGCGTCGATATTATTGTTCATTACGCAATTTAGACAGTAATTTAACACGTCATAACCTTATTTTATAGATAATTAATGACTGATGTTTTACTAAACATTTGCATTGGTACACGATTCATTTGATCATAATATTATTGTTGTGTTTAATTAATTGATTTTCACATAAATTACAAATACCGAATAATATATGACGTTATGAGCATCATCAAAACTTGCAGCTTTAAACTATTGTCTGGGTATAACTCTTCATTCTTTAGCATCATCTACTTACTGACTCGTTAAGACATATGTATCATTAAGTATCTTCTCATGGCTCTCAGAAACATTATAAGGAAGCTGCACAGTGCTATTCTTAGTCCAAGACCACATGCCTAAGCTCTAAGTGAATCTATTCATAGCTTACACTGAATGAGTTGATCTGCGAGATGGACAAACCACAATAAATGTAATGTCCAATTAGACACATATCAATTATGACCACACATACTCGTTGTGAAGGCCACTGGTTCTAATTGACTCTTTAGGGTCACCAATCTGTACCACACTTAGTAATGAATTGTTAATTAGTTGTGTACACATTTGAGGTTTTTTTTAGAATTGATTGTGTGGTTAAAATCTTAGTAATTGTGGAATCTTATCGTTACGGTTGAGTCAGAATGATTGGACTCATTTTTTATCGGTCAGCCAGCTTACTCCTTTATAACAGGAGCTCCTCAATGAACAGCAAAAGGTCTGTCAATGAAGTGTAAGTTGAACTTGCTTTGGTATAGTATCTCTTCTTTCAAGAAGACTGACCTTTGGGACTTAATCTGGATCGATGGATTCATAATTGAATGTTGTCATGACAAATCCATGTCGTTCTAAAATACGGACCTGAATAAGTGATGTCGACGATTTACGTTCCATAGAAGTTTATCCTTTTAAGGTGTACGTTTCCTGTAAAACCAGAAACTCCCCAGTTATGAATCGAAGAAAATGATCTTCCATCGACCCTGAAAAATGGCGAGGAAACGACGATAAACAATAAAAACGTTATTATATTAGACTCATCAGAATACGTCACATTCAACCAAAGTATACCGCAATATCAACACGCATTACCATATCCTGTGAATTATTGTCGTATGGTAACCCTGAGCGTGTTACAATTCTGCGCGTGCGTGGCGGCCATGTTTGATTTCAAAGAGCGGGAACGCACCGTGAGACGAAGGCGCATCGTACAGTCAACCTGAGAAATAAGAGGCATTTACACGAGCAATTATTGCCGCAATTATTCTTGCAATATAGAGCAACATTGCTCCTTAATATCGCCACCATAAAGTTAGTACATATATCGCTCCACTGCCGATTGCGCAAAAAAATTTGCTCGTATAATGTTTTACATACTGGCAAACATTTATTGATATTTTCAATAGATCTATATTCTTTTTTTTTATTGTGACTGTATTTGAAGCATTTGAGATACCTGCTTCAGAACGACTCAAGAGTTAGCAGAACGACTCAAGAGTTAGCACAGTTACGTTTTCCTATGAGTGCGCAGCTGCCCGAGAAAACTGCCTGTTTACTTATCCATTTGTTCGACTGTACCCTACTGCGTTGGATTTAAAATGCAAAGCATGTGCTATGATTGATGAAGATATCATTGATATGATATCTAGGCTCCACAAGTGACGGTGTAGTGACGTCCGGCGCTCCTTGGGAAGTCGATACCGCTATGGATGGTGCCGACGGTGCTTTCAACACGTCAAGCTATATAGCTTGTGCCTACGAAGAAGAAGAAAGTAATCTAATTGTGTGTTTTTTTATATAAGTAATCAGTAGGAGTTAGGTAAGGTCACGTACCAAACGAAGGCCAGCAGATGATGGCCAAGATATTATTATATCATAAGACAGACATTTTGGCCAGCCCAGCCCAGAACCGAAACATCTAGCGAAAAAATACGAGGAGAACCAACCCCAAATGAAGTGGGTTAAGGCTAGGCAAAGAGAGAGAGAGAAAGATAGACATTTTAGTATGTGTAGTGAGAAGCCTTGTTAAAACTGAATCAATTACCACGGAAATAACACAGGAACATACGCAACCGGGTTTTCTCTTGTTACATTTGCCGCTGCGTAATTCTTCACAGGATCTTCTTGACTTAGAGGGTAATAATTGTCGTGCATTTTATACTTCTATACATATTATAAAACAAAGTTTGAGGTTGAGGTTTTCACCATCATCGTTTAGAAACATTTGTTCCGGAAGGTTTTTGTGTATAATACGTTAGTATTAAAGTTACGTTTACCTAAGAAATCTCGATGTGTTGTCAAGTCGTAAAAACCGTGCGAAGCAGGAGCTGAGAGTGGGAAGTAAGAGGGTCGCTAGTAGTCTTAAAACTATATGTAGGGTCCGTGCAGAGCATACATGGAGGCTGAGGAAACTTTCACGGATGTGATCTTTGAATTAACAGGCGTCACCCAAATTGGAACAGAAAATCACCCAGATCTTTAGCAGATGTTCTGTACAGACTAGGAGACCTAATCTGTTTCTGGATCCCAGGTGGGCTGGTTAGAATTACCAACGACGGCTTCCATGGCCCAAGTACAAAGGTCCACTTGAAGGGCTAGGTGCGAAAACCAATCCCAATAACATAGAACATACTCGGCCTTATTACAAAATGAGATTTATCTTTAGACCCAGGCAGCCATTTCTGAATATTGAATTTTATTCTGCCAACATTAAAGTTATAAACACAACGACTGATTTTAAATCCGAGTCTCAGTTGTCAAAGAACTTTATCTCAGTTGAAATATGGTTCGAAATACAGAATTTGGTTCAACGGTCGAAAATTAGAACTCGTTTTGTAATAAGACGGACTATGTCTAGGAGAATATAGTTTGTGTGATTCAAAAGTGATTTTAATTAATATAGGTACTATTTTAACAAAGCATTTAATAATTGAAACTCAATATTGATTAACCACCGATTTGATAGCGTTTTAACTGATCCGTTAATGTGTTACTTATTACTCTTTAAGTGCAAAGCTAATTAACTATATTTGTCTTTATTGATCCTAAGAAAATCCACGAAGGAAATGGATTTTCCTTGTGAGGTGTAATTACGCCTCGGAAGGAATCAGATAATGCCATAAACACTAGGAAATTAAGATGTACTTAGTGGAACACATTAATTAACTTTGCTACATTGTTCTTAAAATTACTTTAATTAAGACTAGGTTTCATAGAATGCTGTAAAGAATATTGCCACTTGGTTTTACAGATAATTAGATAAGTTCTTCGACGAAGTTATCTAATTCCCTTCCTTGGGTTCCCTTTATAAAAAGCCAGACCTCGGGCACATTTCATCATTTTTTTTTCATTTCATGTCCATCCATTTCAAGAAGGTCTGAAACTTCGAATATAAGGCTAGTATCTGCCATGTGTTAACTATAATTACACATGCGCAATCATGATATATCATCACGCCTATTGCGCAGTGATTGGAGTAGACGTGTGGTAGACCCACATATCACCAACTTAATAAAACTAAACTTAGTAATCCAGCGCGAGAGTCTTTGTTGGTGGCTTACCAGTTTTAGGTCGAGACGAGGCGAGTTTTAGGTCGTAGGTTCAAATCCTAACAGGCGCTTTACATTGTGTAAATAGTTTCATCACCACTGCTCTCAAAACGGTGAAGGAAAACATCGTGAGGAAACCGGCATGTCCTGGAACCAAAAATTAGAAGTCATGTGACGTCTACCAACCCGCACTGGGCCCGCGTCGTGGATTACGGCCCACTCTGTCTCACTCAGAGGAGGCCTGTGTCACCTGTGTCCCAGCAGTGGTAACATTATATTACCTAGGCTGATTACGCTTAAGGTATAATATTCCAGTGAATTTGTAGTCTTCAGAAACGTTGTGTCAAGATATTGAACCACTAACACTATCGCCTGAATTAACTCCAGTTAAGAATCTTACACTCAGAAACCGTCGTTTTTAGGGTTTCGCCCCAAAGGGTAGAGACGGAACCAAGAACTAAGATTTCGCTGTCCGTCCGTCTGTCACCAGCCTGTATCTCATAAACCGTGATAGTTTTCACAGATGATGTATTTCTGTTGCTGCTATAACAACAAATACTAAAAACAGAATAAAATAAATATTTAAGGGGGGCTCCAATACAGCAGACATGTTTTTTTTTGCCGTTTTTATAGATAATGGTACGGAACCCTTCGTGCGCGAGTCCGACTCGCACTTGGCCAGTTTTTATAGTTACCTGTGTGATGGAAATTTTCCGACGAAATAACTTTTTCATACTTACAAAAACTCATACTCCGCCCTGGACCTTGGTCTTTTAACCTGGACTAGGTTAAAAGACGGACATACTTTGAGGGAGTGAAGTAGTCAAAGTTTTTTTTTTTTTTTTTAAGGATCAACTCTTATTTAGTTGTGCAAACATGAATGTATGGAGCAGCTGATATTTTTCACGATATCAGGGTTGGTCCCATAATAAAAGTTGCAGCTGAATACAAGTATTTTACATGCACCTCCACCACCCAGTTACTGGGTAATACGATACCCCTTAGTAGGACTGGTTATAAGACTTTCGTACTTCTGACTACCCGTAACGACTGTCAAAGACTTTCAAATGACAGCCGGGACCAACGGTTTGACGTTACCCTATCAATAACAGAAAGGCTGCAAAAGCGCATAAAATAAACATTTCATTCACGGCAAGAAAGTTTAACACAAAAGGGAATCTTCTATCCGTTGTTAACAAAGCAAGAACAATTGGCTAGGAAATAACAAAGTTCTAAACAATTGCCCGGCTGTGACGACACAATATAGCGACTGTGTCCATTATAAGATAGGCAGAACAAGTCGTAACAAGTGTGCGACATTGTTACCTGTACGATTGTCTGTAGGGTCGCCAGGTTTTCTAGATATTCAGGATTTAAAATAATACAAATATCAATACGTTTGTGCGGTTTTTTCATGAAGTGAAACTTCTACTACTACCTTCTTTTTTTTTTGGGTGTGAAATCATCAAATGACTTCTCCCGCTCTGGGTGCAGCGGGAGGGCGTGTCAGACTCTTACTGACTAAAACCCACCCGTGTTCCTTCTGTTGCCTGTGCAATGCCAGGGGGCCACGGTATCCCTTTCGGACTTTCCCGCTACCCCGGCAGGCAATGGTCTCTTCGGACCCCTTCACTCGCTGACGTCTCTTTGAGGCGCACGTGGAACACAACGCGCCTCAAAGAGACCTCGACCCGGGCTTGGTCCTTACCGGACGGCGAGCTACCCAACTTGAAGATACCTACCAACTAAATAAATATTTTTACTCTCTAAATTCATCAATGGCTCACAATTTAACATGCTAATTTATAACAACTAATTATTTTTATTTATATCTTCTTACATCAGCAAAATCAAAATGACAGAGAAAGCCATGTTTTTGAACTTTTACCGTACCAATCTATTTGTTAATGATCTTTTTTTTTAAATACAGAATTTTCTATGGAATTAGTATTAATTTAGGCCCTAAATAAAAACTAAATATATATTTTCCATCATTATAAAGACGTCATAAAAATCAATAAAAACAAAATAGCAAAAATCTCTGGTATCTTCACAATTAAACGTGTCCCGATATACAGTGTGTTGCAACATGGTGCCTCCTGCATTATTCAGGGGCCGCGATTGACATGTCACCGTGAGCGGTGTAGAGATCTGGCCGATTGAAGCGCTCGCGCAGACTTCGTATCGACTTTGGAAAATGTATTTTGCTTTGCAGTTATTGAAAATGGAAAATTTTATGAGTATGGGTGTTATTCGTTTTGTAAATGTCTTTAGTTGTACATTGTGCGGTATTTGAGCCTTTTATGCATTTTTAGATCGCGATTTTTGTTAGTGCTTTAATTATAGAAATTGTGTATTTGTAGTAGGTACTCATTTGTTTATAAAAAATAATTGGCTATCGCATATTGCTGAACAAAAAAGTGCATTTATAGAAAAAAAAACAGTATTAAAGGATTTATACTTACAAAGCCAACCCCACAGTCCCCACAAAATTGACGGTATAATCACTACACTTCTTGTGACTATTTTAACAAACTAATTAAATGCTAGTGGGTTTTGATCATTATTATTATTGGTTATTAATAGCTTTAAAAGTATGTGTTTAATGTTTGAACGTTTCGCCAAAGTTTGCACTGAGATTTGTGAATTAGCGTTTCATGTTTGCTCATCAAAATACAATGTCAACGTTGATTTAACATTTACAAATAAGAAAAGTAGATAAAACAAGATAAAATTATCATGTGATTTGATTTACGACATGAATAGCAAAATAATGATAAAAATTCATTGAAATTTGTTAATATAAAATAAGATTATGTACCTAACTATTTATATTAAAAATAATTACGTAACCAAAAGTAGAAGAAAACTTTCCCAAAATAACTTTATAAAATAACCTAAATCGCTTCTTTTTAATTTGATAAATATCTTTATTCAACGCATTTTAAATAGCCAAAATTAACAAAAAAAAACCCAGGTGGCGAGACTGGTGTGACAATAAAATACGACTTAAACAAAACTCCTACCGCGAGCCCCCGCGGTGACCACTTTAAACCTTCTTGGAAGGATAGTCCCTCACACCATACAGAAGTGACTCATTTAAGACTTACTTGTTTAAATTAGATACAAAAGGTGTCTAAGATGTTATTTAGCGGTAAATTATTAGAATAATGTGGTATTCAGGTAGTCCTTGTGACATCTTTGCAAGAAATAAGAATAATAAAAAGTTTGTTTCAGAGTCGATAAATTAAAAAGTTTCGGTTTCATTAATCTGTAGAAAGTTTGTTTTTAATAAAACTAAAGTAGCTTTAAAATATTTCACTCTTTCGATGTCGAAAATAAATCGGTCATTATTCCACATCTTTAAAAAAATATGAAACGTCAACAAAATCCCAATTTATTCGCGGCAACAAATCAGCCTGTACATAAAACGGTTGTTCGAAATTTCGTCGGTTTAATTCTAAAAGTCTCACCAAAAGAAGCTTAAGGTCCTTTATTTGGCCCAGTTCTTATTTCGGACCTTAATAAATCTGTCCATTGGACACTTAAATATCCAAGAATTAAAGTTTTCGTATTATTTGCTCGTGAAACTCTTGATAAAGTGATATATTCGTTGACGAAAGCTCGCATAAAGAAACGGGTCGTTATTTTGGTATGAATTTGTGTATTTTTGAAATCCTTTTTTATGGTGTATTGTTGAGTGAGTTATTCGTTATTTTTTGGGGTTATGATAAGGTACATAAATTTAACGTAACATCACGCCTGTAATAGCCAAAGGGTTAGGTAGAGGCGTACTTATAGAACGCCCACATTTAGCCAGTTATGTTTAAGTCCCATAATAGGGGGCGAGCCTATTGCCATCAACCGGGCACAAATACAGACTCCGGCCTGCGAAGCGGAGAAACTCCTGATGGAAAAACCCCAAACACTTTGCCCTACCCGGGAATCGAACTCAGAAACTCATACTCAGCAGTAGTGCTTGCGGCCAATAAGCCAACGAGGCAGTTAACGAGGCAAATAAATAATAAACAAAAAATGATAACTAGAAAGTTTTATATCAAAAACTGTCTCAAAAATTCGAGTGGACCTAATCTTTCCCTTTGATTTTTTTTTTCAAGAAGTCATCTTTAAAAAAAAAAACAAAGTTATGTCACGCTTTCAATTTAGATAGCAATATTTTTTGTTGCTTTCATCATAAAAGGTGACCGTTTATCAAAACACAAAATCTTGACAAGCGTTCATTAATTTAAATACAAAAAAATATTGATGGACAAGAATCATAATATTGACACTACGCAATAACCTCAACGAATTACTTGTTGATAGCCAATTTTTCACATCATGCAACTCATCCCTTGCGCATCCAAGCGTAAAGATAAAGCCTTGTACTGATGGCCGTATCTCGCCATCGACGATAATTGATGACAGTTTTACAACGGAACTTACTATAATATATCATTGACTTTATTTGCTCGGACTTTCATTTTTTGTGATGATAATGGATGAACTAAAAGAAATATTAGACAGTTTAGCAGGAAATATTTGAGAGTCCTATTACATTTTTGACGCAAATTCATGATTTTTGACGTTGTCATTTTCAGCAGCAGTGAGATATTTTAATTATTTGTTTAAGAATGACGATAGTGCCATTCTCTTTCTTGTTAGTTGGGGTTACACATTTTCATTTTTCTTTTCGTGTAATTTACTATAAATATTTTACGAACACAGTTTGCAAGAAAAACCGTTGGCGATGGAACTTTGACGCTCAAATTCACATCGTTACATTCAATTCTTTTAAATGCTAAAATTACTAAAATATACTTTGAATGTTTTACTTGTTTATTGGAGTTCTAGAATTCCTTTAAATTCCTTGAGTTTTCAGGGAAAATTCGTAAAGAAAGCCAATAAATGTCTTGATTTTCATGTCAATTATATTCCAAATAAACACAATTAAATCAAATAAACCAATATGATATAAAACTTCGATCTACAGTGAATACGTTTCATTAGTTTTTGTTTCTCAATATAATAAGACAAAATTACAATAAATTAAATTAAAGTAGGTACTTTATATTCCGCGTCAATTCAGCAAATTACACGAAAATAATGTGTAACTCCAACTTACAAGAAAAAGAATGGCACTATAGTTATTATAATCAAATTATTAAAATATCTTACTGCTGCTGAAAATAACATGGTCAAAAATCATGAATTTCCGTAAAAAAATTTAATACTCTACTGGACTCTTAATTAAATAAGATATTATTAAAGATTTTTTTTTTTCTTCTACTTTCTTGCTTACTAACTTAACTCAGCGTAGCTTAAATAATTGTATGTTTTAAAACACCTCGTTCAAACCTGCCTCGCTGGTGTTATGGTCGCAAGCGCTAAAACTGAGTATGAGGTCCTGGTTTCCATTTCTTGGATTTTTCCATCACGAATTTCTCAGTAGCAGCCCGGAGTCTGGATTTCTTGCCGGGTTGATGGCAATAGGCTCGCCCCGTATTACATGGGACTTAAACATACCTAACTGGCGAAATGTGGGTGTGTCATAGGTACACCTCTGCTTAACCCTAGGATTACCGGCGTGATGTTATGTTATGTGTTTCAGAACGAATTCAAGTACACTTCTAGAAAACAGTATATTTATTATCATTACAAGTTCTGACAACTTTATATTCAACCCTATTTCCAAGGCATTCCTTTATACACATTTTCCTTAATGAACCACATACCACATACCTCAGGAAATACCATAAAACACAACATGTATTACAAATAACAGGTACAATTTACTATAGATACACGAGGGTTGTGTAGCAGGCAGTAAGCACTAATTGGTCTTTCGGTGAAAAAACTAAATAAATCGTAAAAGGTACCTACATCGCCGTAAGAAACGAGTGTAATTGCCAACTGGTTTTCATGAAACATTCATGATGTCATGATTGAGTCGCTCACATTGAGGGGGCAATTACACTTTTAAAATGCTCCACTGACAGACTTCAGCTGCGGTGATTATAAAGTAATAAGTAAAAAATAACGCTAAGTACGGACAACCGTTGATTATTACGTAAAGTTATTCTTTCTGTCATTAAAAGTTACTGTCGATGTCTAATTACTTTCGTCGCCATAACGCGAACGTTCGAAATTTAAAATACTGGGAATTCAACCGGTTAAAAGTATTTTTTTGAAGTAAAAATATGTGAGGTATTCGAATAGTTGCGTTAAAACAATGGTTAATGAACGTGTAAGACCTCTTAATATTTCTTCGTTTGCAAAGAAATTATTTCATGTAATATACATTTGTATTTTTTTAAATTATTTCTTTTTATTCATACATATTGTTTTATGATTCTAATAATCGAAATCTAAGCTAAGAAAAACCACGAAAAAAATGTAACTAAAACGTCAAATCAAAAAGCCCGTCTGCGCGAAATCTGTAAAACTTGTTTCACATCCAACAACAGTTTCAAAACTTTCTTCCTATTCAGAGGACAATCTGTGCATATCTCCGTCTTTGTCACACGCACACATGAGAACAGACAGATCGCGTGGGCGAAAAGGACAGAGTACATGAAGACGTCACGCGGGGCGAAGGCGCGCGAGTGTTCTTGCACTTGTTTTATTTATTTTGTTAGCCGCCAGCTTTTTTTTTCTTCGTTTTCTCGAGCTACGTCTTTGTTCGGGTTTGGTCGGGGCGCGCAATCGTCCGTGGCCGGTAAGTTGGATAATTTCTTTATCCTACTCAGCCCACCCGACAATTTTCTGGGGCCGCATTATTATGAGGTTGATTTGTTTAATAATTTTATTACTGGGCGCATTGCGCATGCGCGCGAGCTATTGTGTTCTTATTTTTGTTTAGCTTTGCGCTTTTAGTGGTCGCTTTACTTTTGTTTTTCGCTGTAAACGTGGGAATGGATTGTTTTCTCATTGTTTATCTGATTTATCCATTGTTTTATAACAAATGACTATTTTATTAAGCGGTCGTAAAATTTTGTTTAATATAATATTGTGTTAAGCAATATTCATAAGATATTTTTAGTTATGTCTTAGCCATTATAATTATTTTTTTTCATTAGATATTCAATACTAGTTATAGCTATATGTGCAATGGATTGTAACGAGAACGACTAGTTCTGTGAATATAAATTAGAAACCATACCATACGACTCTCAACGGCATATAGGTACGACTTGAAAAATTAGCACATACGCGTCTCCACAGTATCCAGCTGTTTGTAAATCGTTTTTTGCTCAAAAACGTCCAGACATATTACTTCACGGATGCCAGTGGATTGCGAGCGCTCGTCCTCTTTTTATTGCCTACGGAACCCCACTGTCAGGCCTTGGGTTCTCACCGAGATGTCCCCGCCGATACTCCGAATACTTGAATAGGGATTGTGAAAAAAAGTTTCAAATGTGTCATTGTGTTCAACCTTTTTGGCAAAGCATTCAAATATTGTCATTGGCAAACGAGATTCTGTAATTAAAAGACACCCTGTGTCGAAGAAAATAATCTTTTCATATGCACTTCGCCTTATTTGGGAATGCAATTTAGATATAAAAACTTGTCAGAAGTCGGTTTGGGGCTGGAATTTGAATCAGGTCGACATTTTAATAAGTTAGGACTTTGAGAAAAATTCATATATGCTTATTACAAGACGGAATTACGGCTGCAATCCACTCCTTTGAGAAGTAATAAAAATTTATTGTTACATGGAAAACGGAGGAAAAAGTTGTTATGGATTGTTACTTACCTGTGTTTTTTAAATTAATCTTTGAAAAATATCCTGAGGTTTCCAAGGACACATAACTTGACTTTTTTGTGACTGTATCTCAATATGGTTTTTTCTTTTTCTCAGGCTGGCAGCGGCGGCGGCGGCGGCAGCTGGTGCGACCAGCGAACTTAGCTACCTTGCTGCCCTCCATCCAGCATACCGACCGGTGCCCTATGACCATCCCTTGTATGGGGCTAATACGTTAAGAGGTAAGCCATCATAAGTATAGTTCGATTCAAAGTTATTGGCGGCTCGGAAGTTAGCTGCTCGCTGCGCAGTACCGCACCCCTCACCTCCGCTGACCCATGAATATGTTACTGCGCAGCGACTCGCCTCATGTTCCGAGCCGCCATTAAGTTTGAATCGGGGTGCACCCCATAGATAGACTGATCGAAGAAGCACAACCCAATAGAGGCTAGATAGGTACCTTTGTCTATAAAGGCAATTTGCAATTGGTCTTGCATCATGTTTTTTTTTAATGGTTTTTATTACTCGTTCACTAAAATAGTAGCATACATTTGCTATTGGACTGTGTTAGGAGTGGCAAAATAATGCCATACCATTCTTTTCACAATAGGTAGGCAATACATTATTATAATATAAAACTACACAGTAAATATTTTAAGTATTTTTACGCCGTCGTCGTAATGAATTCTGATGACAATCCTAGATTTCAAATAGTCTGATTACCTAGTGAATCTTTAAAGATGACTTCGAAGAGATGACGAGTGATTTAAATTTCAGAGAATTAAAAGTTCGTGACTGATCAATAGTCGGAATTTATATTCAAATATATTTTCCAGCTTAGTAATCTTTTAATTAAAAAATATAAACTCTCTTGACCGTAATGAGAAAAGTTTTAACTGGACATTTGCCAAAAAGTATGAATTTGCGAATTGCTTTCAACATTTTTTTTTACATTTCAAAGTTGTTAAAATAAAATGTGACACCAAGAAAACAAAATGTCATATTTTGTAACTCAATTTATTTTTTATTTTTAATACTTCTTCTGAGCTAAAATATATAGTAACCTTCAATGCTTGACCGTAGCAATAAAAATACTTGCACTGGCGCCGAACCTATAAACCGCCATAAGCAGGACAATGAAAAACAATCCGATAAGTCGCAATTAAACCTGAGACACGATATCAACTGCAGTACACTGTAGGGCTGCCATGTCACGAAGAGGTTGCAAAAATGTTGTCTTTGGAAAGTTTCTTGTTTTAACTGTTCTACTGAGAAAGTCGCTGGTGTGAACTTAGTTTCTTTTATAGAATTACGTATTACCAATAAATCATATCGGTGGGTCTTTGACAGTAGGTAGTTTTTTATGCCCGCATCTGCATCTATCGCGACAGATCAATGCGTGCCGAAGCTTCGTAGGTATATTGTTTTCACGCTAATGCGTAGGTCTCATTAGCGGCTTCATAATATTAACGCTTTATCGTGCAATAATCCAAGATGGCTGTCCATTATTTTGACGTGAGTGTTTACGCAGTCCGGAAACAACAATGGAAATGACCAACGCTAGTCCAACCACGCGCCACGCTTATATATACCGCCACCCGGGCGATAAGTGCTACGCAGCTCGAACTATCGCGACGATAACCGAACATCTGCGTGTATCGTATCACTGGGCGAAGCTCAAGCTTCGTCACGATAGACGCTGATGCGGTCCTAAACTGTAAACGAACTACGTAGTTTCTAAAAATAATATCAGTTTCAGATTTGTCCATGCTGCTACATCATCTAAACCGATTAACCTGTTAGACAATTTACATTTTATGTAAATACGAAGGGGCTCGTGGCTAAATTATAACCCAGCCCTGGTAAGCACGGGCGATTTTTTCCCGCGGCGATTTTTTTTTCGCACACTGGATTTTCAACGCTCGGTTCAACACCGAGAGTTGAAAATCCAGTGCGCGATATAACACCGCCGCGATATTTTTTCGTCAGTGCGAACGTGGACTAACAGTCGCACGGGTCAATTGAAGGCTAAGCTACGCTTGCCGCGGTCGGTTCATGGATGGGTCCATCCATTACATACCAAGACCCCTCCGTGCCTCGGAAGGCACGTTAAGCCGTTGGTCCCGGCTGTCATTCGTAGATCTTTGATAGTCGTTACGGGTAGTCAGAAGCCCAAATGTCAGACAACCTTGTCTTGCCAAAGTGTATCGTGTTTCCCAGTAACTGGGTTGTGGAGGTAAGATAGGCAATCGCTTCATGTAAAATACTAGTATTCAACTGCATCCTGTTCGACTGGAAGCCAACCCCAACATACTTGGGAAAAGGCTAGGAAGGCACGAAGGCAATTTAAAAAAATCTATTGTAACATTGTCATTGCAAGTGGCATCCCTAGGACGTGTGAACGAGGTAACGCTACACCACACTCGTAATGATAAATCTGCAACACTAGTCTGTTATTGCAAATTATATGCATGCCCAGGCACTGACATCGCCGAGTCGTGTTCAGAGGCATCCGCTGCATAGATCTGTAACTTGCAACGTTTCCGATTCGAATTTGCAACGATTTTATTGGTTATAATAGGGATGATGCCTGGGTCAAAAAAACTAAATTCTATTTAGTCCGTCAGTCAGATAATAAAAAAATATTAGACACGTATTTTTTGCTTTATCATATTAATAAAAAATGACTTAGATACAACGCATTAAAGTTGGGGAGTGGGGGTTGATACGTCACAAGTAGAGAATCCAATCCCGCATCAAAATCGCGATCCCGCAAGCCTGCGGGATTAAGATCACCAATCCCGCGGATCCCGCGGGATTTGCGGGATTGATTTTAATTATTATTATTTTTGTTTCATGTAATTTAAAGAAAGAAAATACACACAAATATTTTTAATTATTCTTATCAACATGAAGCAAAGTTATCACTTATATTATAAATTATGCATCCTCGGCGGCATAAGACGTTTACAGCGAGCTTCACTGGCTCTAAAGCTTGTTCAATATGAGTCAAAGTCATATATTCTTCGTCTGTGAATGAAAATGAAGATGATGTCAGTTTAAGGTCAATAAGTGCTTTAGATATGCAATGTTTGACTTCGTTGAACCGCGACAACATTGATGCGAGACTGCTCCAGCGCGTTCGGCAATCTAAAATAAGCTGCAATTCTTTGCCAAATTCTGCTTTGATGTATTGTTGCAGCAGATCATTTTTTACAGGAGATTTTGAACTAAAAACCTTGACAATTTTTCTCACTTTTTGAATAAGTTCTCTGTATTGTGGTAGCAACTCTTCTGCTTGGATTTCTGCCTCTACCGAAAAATTACCTTGCTCGTCGTTATCATCTTCACTTTCATTATCACTCTCATTATCTGGTCTGTTTCCGAGTACTTCAGCTTGCATTTCTTCTTCTTGTTGTTCTTGTCTCTTATTGTACAGAACTTCAAGTACAGCGAGTTGCAATCCATGTGCGAAGCATAATTGGTGGTGCGCTGATAATAATCTGCCAACTTTCTTCATGACGGCTGCACCATCGGTTGTCGCTGCGATCACATCTAGATTTAGGTCAATTTTAAAATCCTGGAGTTTTTTTTCAAGCGCAGTTACACAGGCTTCTGCAGGAAAACGTCCTTCAACGTGACGTGCTCTTAGCACTTTGATAACTCGATAATAAAAAATAATAGTCCTGTCGTACGTTACGTAACCTTTTCACATCACAAGTAAGACGCAAATGACGCAATAACATTCTTTGACACTTGACCGCGCGCAAAGGTAAATCCCCGTGCGCCGTAGGGGAATCCCCAGTCATAGAGTACTGGAACTGACATTGATTACGTTCCGTTCCGTCCGATAATAGTTCCGATCATCGTCTGAGCCTATTTTTCTTACTTTTTTTCAATCCCGCGAACGTGCGGGATCCCGCATGAGTAATCCCGCATTCTTGATCCCGCAAAAAAGGTGCGGGATCCCGCATTAGCGGGATCCCGCGTTTGCGGGATTGGATTCCCTAGTCACAAGTACCTATGTATAAAATCTACATACAAGTGACGTCATGGCACATTATAACTCAATGTATCGCCGTAATCTTTTGATACCGTAAAAAAAGAAAAAATACGTGTACGTTATTTTTTCATAATCTATATTACGGACAAAAAACATTTTTTTAGTCATCATCCCTATTGTGGAATTAAAAAAGAAACTGTTTTGTGTGAAAATAAAAATGAAACGAAATCATAATAAGGCTTGTGCAGACCAGCGCGACGCGACTCGAACAATACAATTTCTAAGAAAACTTTACGGTATAACAATAGCCGGTGTCGCGTCGCGCTGTCACGTCGCGCTAGTCTGCACGAAGCTTTAATCGTCCACATACAACTTTCAATAAATACCTACACACATAGTTAACGTAACAATGAAATGAAATGAAATGAACTGAAGTTTTTTATTCTGTAAAGGCTCGTGCAGACCAGTACCCTAATTACGTAATACACGATCAATCGGAATTTGAATCGTTTTGAAACAAATGGCTAATCCATTGCTTCATAAGTTCGAAAAAAAAACTGCTCAACAACGTAAATAACGCAATGAATGTTGTAGAACTGTCAAAATGAAACAAATTTGTTATAATCAATAACGAAAATGTACTTATACAGCAGAGCGACTTGTCGCGCAACGCGACACCGGTAATTGTTCTTCCGTGTAGTTTTCTTAGAAATTCTTTTGTTAGAGTCGCGTCGCGTAGTAGTGTAACACTGTCGCGTCGGGCTGTCGCGTTGCGCTGTCGCGTCGTGCTGTCGCGTCGGGCTGTCGCGACGTGCTGTCGCGTCGTGCTGTCGCGTCGTGCTGTCGCGTCGCGCTGATGCGTCGCGCTAACGCGTCGCGCCGGTCTGCACGATGCTTATATAGGATATCGGATTATTCGGAATCACTTTTACACTCATATTCAAAAATAAGCTAGATGAGTTCGGCGTTTCCTATCTGACTACTCCGAGAATAAAGGCCGAAACAAACTCAGAGGTCGCAGTCTCATTTAAAGTCCAGACATACTCTTGGTCAGGCCATAAGCGGACCATGTAGATTAGTGTCTGAAATGGTCTTTTGAAGAAAGAACCACACAGATTTGAGTGGACCTGTCCATTCAAAAAACATACAATAGTTATGACACATTCACGTTACACACACGAAATCAATTAGGTAATCGGCAAGTAGTAGGACTACATTGTCTAAGGAATCATTATTAGTCCATAAATATTTCATACTTAATTAGAAAAAAATGGACCTTCGTGACGAAATCGGATTCGGATTTCCATGTCAAATCATCACTATCTTCATCATCATCACAGACAGCCTTGTTCCATCCACTGCTGAGCATAATCTTCCTCCTTTTTGTGCGATGTTTACAAACATGTCAAATGTTTCTCTTAAGGCTCGTGCAGACCAGCGTGACGCGACGGGGGGACACGACTCGAACAATACAATTTCTAAGAAAACTTCACGGTATAACAATAACCGGTGTCACGTCGCGCTAGTCTGCACGATGCTTAATTTTTTGTCTCTGTCACAATCTTGACTATTGGATATATTCTGTACTAGCTGTTAAGTCTCGATCCCATGGGATCATGATTCATCCAAATCTGTTCAGCCGTTTTAGCGTGAAAGCGTAACAAACATACAAAGAAACTAACAAGCAAACAAACTTACTTTCGCATTTATAATATTCAAGTTCGGATGTAATTAATAAACAACCAATCTCTAAACCTGCACTAAAAACAAAGTTCACTGGATTAAATTTCCCTACTTTCGAATCTCAATAAGCATGGTATACCATTGCATATCTCACAGAAACCAATGCGCAACGCCACGGCGCAACACTATCGTCACAATTTATCTCCTCCCAGAGGTGTTAATTAGACTTTGAACTCACGACTGTTACCATTCGCATCTTCACAAAAAACAAACAAAAACAACTTTTATTCAAAAGTTCTTAAAGCTTAGAATTCTCTGGCGAAGCTCAGATGACAGATACGTAAAAGTGGCTATTAAAGGACAGACCGTGGTAAGTCACGGGTTAAAATTGGCATGCATTGGAGTAACGAAGGGTTGGTTTTCCGACCTCGCAATTAAGACGTTTCAGATTACGTGAGTGACTATATACGGAGCATTAGACGGTGCACAGATTGTCTGATAGGTGGCTTAGAAAAGATCCAAAAGATGCACACAATAGTAAAATAAATATTCGGTTCAATAAGTAAAACTACAAAGAAAGTGGTCCCTAGAAACAGCGTCTAATATTCTCCTTAAATCTATGGTCCTTGTTGTAATTTCTGTCCACCACTAACATAAAAAAAAATATTTAAATTCCGAACACACGTGACGACGAACAAAAAAAGCGTGTTTTTTAAAATCGAACGCGCCCAATTGATTGGTACCTACAATAAAATAATGTCATTACGTTTTTCCACGCCATTTTCAACAGCTCCATTAGAATAACATAATTATTGGTAATTCAATGTCATGGGTAGTTTTCCTCCATTCAAAGTTTTTATGGGCGGACAGAATCGATGTAAACGCCTTTTGTGATAGGATTTGAAAGAACAAACAGGCCTAATGGGCAAGTCTATTATTCTGGTTTATCTGCCTTCACTAATGCTTACCTCAAGACCGTAGCAGATAGGTTGAAGTCAGATATTGATGTTAACTTTGAGGTCCAAGTTATGAGAGACATACTTTTAGTATTACTTGTCTAGTTGTAGTGCCTCACACAGTTTAAAAAACGAAGCTGAGAACTTGGCTGGTCACATGCAATTTCCTATTGATTCTTGAATTCTCATTTACAATTAGGTAATTCTACAGGTCGATACGCGTTACTTATCTGTACGAGAACAGGCGTATTTTTCAAGTTAACCGTTTACTACGACTAATTTTCATAATGTAGTTCCAGAAGATGGAAATCAGAGGTCAAAACTTGGCAAATCTCCTGCACTTTCTGAGTTGTTCTAGGGACACACATTGTCTGAAATCTCCATCTTCAGTTAGCAAGCGTTGTGGTCAATGCTCGTTGCTTCTGAATATGAGAAGAGGCATTTGTCTTAAATAGTAACACTTTATTGACCGATGCTATTATTGTTCCATTGTTTACATAATGAGCTTACTGGTGGCCATACCATCCTTAAAAGTGGCCCAGCATATTTCCAAGAATGTAAACATCCTTTTAAAACTTGGTTCTAATCCGCCCCTCGTTTCCCTCTTGGTCCTCAAATCCGCGTGCTATACCCTCCAGTCTGCCCTCACACATTAGCGATTCGACGTGGACAATATTTAGATTCCTCCTACGTGCGTTTTATTTTGAGGCTTTCCTGAATACGCTTTATATTGTTATGCTCGGTTCTTATTTGGGGTCAGTGGAACGAGCCGGAATTAAGCAGAACTTGTTTTATTATTCATCCTGTATTAAGTATAATTTAATGGTAGGCAAATCGGTAGATTTTACCACACAAATTTAGTGGATCTGGATACAGCTCTAAATGAGACATGCAGGTATCTTTACTGATTGCTTAAAACTGACCCCGTTGTGAATGGCACCGCGCCTCCAGGAATTCACAGGACTATAGCCAGCTGAATCGAGAGGGCGAAGCTACAGGATGAGCCACGCCACCCAATGACAAGTTTAATCCAGTGCCACAAAGTCATAAAAGACGCAAAAAAAATATTGGGTGCGTGAGTCCTCCTGATGGCAACCCCTTCCACAGAAGGATGTGATATTTGGCAAGAACTACTTAAACCTACTGAATTCTTCATTGAACCATAATTATGATTTTCATTTGTAGTTTTAGCGGTCATCAAGAGAACCCGCCGGCTGATATATGAATAAGAAATAAACAGACTTAAAGTCGTCAAAACCGTCTGTCACCAGGCGGTCTCTTAGGCCTCGTGATTACAACACGTCTGAAACTTAACCCTTCTCTGCGGCGTCATTTTAGACCCGAACCGAAACTGTTTATCACTAAAAAAATCGCGAGTGGTGTCTGTTTTCTTAAGCAGCTCGGATCGACTTACACGAAGTAAACGCATCTTTAGATAACGCTCAATTAACGGTCATTTTTTATTATAACTCTTTTATGGATGGTGTTATTCGGTAGGGTGGCAGGAATCGTAAAAAAAGTGGTGTCAATTTTAGCTTGCATTTTTTTTTCATTGGTTGATGTTAATAAGTATCTACAAATAATCTATTTATTGATACAATGACCGCCAGTCACCATCGGTCACCGTTCACCGTCCAACCTGTTCTTGTACTATGTGATATTATTAATAAATAAAAATATTTGAAATTTTAAATGAGCTGCCAATAAGTATCTTGCTATTTATGTAAACAGAAAAAAAACAAATAATAAAGAAAATTCGCTTAGGTGGGCGGCCCGACAGGATACGCATATTTTCAATAATAAATTAGTTACTGGTACTATTAGCATTTAGATAGCCTCTAATTACCGGTCTCGAGTTAACGTCTATTTAATAACATAAACCAGTCAAAATAAACAGAAATAAAGACAAAAATAAAGCACCATTGATGATAAAAATATTAATGGAAAAAATAAAAGATTCAATGCCGTTAACTATCACTGAAGCCTTTAAAAATAGGTTGCTTTTTATAATAATTTACTTAATTTTTCATTGGTAGAAACCCCAGGCGGTCTGTAAACTCGCCAAGAACGTCAATCAGAAGCCACAAAGTACTGATGATCGGATAAATTAATGCAAGAATCCCTTGTTCTTTAATTTTATGCGAGAATCGAATAGCTTTCTGCTAATGACTTTATTGTTAACAACATTTTTTATTCGGAAAGCATTTTTAGTATTTGAAGAATTGACTGAATGACCTATTTTTATGAGAGTACTAATTAATGTTTATAGTTTTACTTGTTGGCACATGTTTGCAAGCTTTTAAACACTGTATTGTATTTATGCAATAAGTAACATCTGCTTATATATATTTTGTTTTTTCTTTGTCAGGAATTGATAATGAAGGTTTTTTGAATATTGTCACGAAAGTTTGAAAATGAAAAATGCATTAATTGCTTATTGTGTGTTGGATAAGCAATTAATGCATTTTTAATTCACTGTACTTAATACCAACCACGTACGATAATAAAGTATTGATTGGGTGATTTTTAGGGTTCCGTACCTCAAAAGGAAAACGGAACCCTTATAGGATCACTCAGTGTCTGTCTGTCCGTCTGTCACAGCTAATTTGCTCCGAATCGAATGGACCGATTAAGTTGAAATTTGGTACATATATTGTATTTCTGTGACCCAAACACGGACGTGTAACGTAAATAAAAGAATTTTGAATGTGGGTCACTCTTGGGGGGCAAATAAGAAAATTAAAAAAAATGTCTTGCTAACTGTACCGTGTGACATATCTCATGAAAGGGCTTGTTGCCAGATTATCAAATAAATTTTATTGTAATTTTAAAATTAATACATTATAAGATACTTAAGGAAATTGATGATAATTTTCCTCATAGATTACAGGAAAACCTATAAGAAGTTTATGGTCTTAATATAACATGGTAATTATCTCAATATTTAGTTTAATTTGTGATCTCCTGTGCGAGTCTCATTTTCTTCCTTTACAAACTTACATTTGCAGTTGGAATGTATGTAATATTAAGTTTGTTTTTGGGATAAATTAATCCCAACTATGGAACCCTTCATTGTGCGTGGTCCGACACGCAATTGGCCGTTTTTTTTTTTTCTAAAAGTCTACGATATGAATACCGAGAATCTCTTTCAAAATTTCATACTAAAGAAAAATTAATCAAAGAAATCAGATTTATCATAAGTTTCATGGGAGTTTTCATAATCTTCGCCTAACATTGACAGTAACTAAACCTTTTCCTCAACCGACTTCATACACCACATCCCAAAAAGAAAAACACGAAAAATTTACAGCCTCACGTCACCTCATGAATAACACCATCCCACGAGGTTAACTGGAACTGCGGCGTATTAAACGGCTCGGATTTCGTCTACTGCACCGGACGGACCCAGTTCCACAGACCCATTGGGGATGACCTTCACTGCTTGACGTGCAGTAACAGTGTTATAGGTGGCACAGTAATTGGCGAGACAGGTCAAGACATTAGTTTGACATACAAACATTTCAGAGATGGATATATATTTGCCTACTTGATTGAAAACTTACATAGAGAGGTTCATTTTTCTATAATATTGAGACCATTAGATTATATTTTCCAAAAAATACCTGGGGAGGCCCTGGGATGTGACTCAGCATTGGAAACATAATATACTGATTATGAATGCATTAAGACTACAGGAGATAAAAAAAGAAAAATATTTTATTTGGGACACGTACAGGAACTACAAACACTAATAATAATAATTTAAAAAAATAAGAAACAATAAAAAAGGAGGATTTTAAAAAAGAGATCAAGGAAAAGGAACTTCTGATAATTATGGAATAAGATTACACAAACTATTAGTCATCAAAAATAGCTTCAATGGTTTTAGGGACTATATTTAATTGAAATAACTGTATGCTACGTGTTACCTTATTTGATAAATCATGTTTTACAAGATGTCTTTTTGCCCTTTGCCCGGTCCTTGCGCACTTGCCCTGTAACCTGCCATGCCATGAAATTATTTATGAGAATATTTCCAATACGACACAAATTATGCACAGTAACATGATGTAACACCTAAAGTTATTGTCCGACGTGACTATGAATACCATCGATCACATCAGTGATCATCAACTTAGATATAATACATAATAACAGTTGTTAGATCAATGAGCATGGCAAAAATAGTAATGAATGCAAAATTAAACTATATAATGAAACTTAACTCATGAATGATGTTAAATTGTGATAAAACAGATTACAAATGAGACGAGTCTAAAATTTTCCGAAATGATGGAGTCTAATTGTTGCTCTTAGAGTCTCGATAGAGCGATAACACATAATTTAAACATAAACAGGCGGAGATGTAATCAGTCCCGTTGTTTATTAATATGAAAGTGTTTATGCAAATGTGTTTGACCTCACAGCGCCTGCTAGTGTCACGGAATAATCAGTTGCGAAATAAGCTATTAATGTCTAGGTAAATTATATTATTAATACCAACATCATCAATCATAGCTATACAAAAACCACTAAAACACTTAGATGCACTCGATTGGGTTTATTAAAACAAAATACCAACGCAACATCATCAGTGGACTGCAAAATTTCGCAACCGAAGTGACAAGCCGAAACTTAATAACTTACTCAGAAATGCACCAGCAAATTGGGAGCCGAGTCGTCCGACCGGCTCCGTAACCCTACACTGCCTTACCGAACTCTCCGACACATATAAATTGTATTTTTATTCAAATCGAGCCTACGTGCCGCGATAAAGCCCCCTTAAAACAAATAACCGCTCATTCAGCCGAGGAAAACCACACGAAAGTCAACTTTAACACAAACAAACAACATTCAAGATGGTGCAGCATCCACCAACTATCAAGATACAGGCAACAAAAAGCTTTACAGTTGCAGTAACAGAGTTGTAGTTTCAGAAATAAGTAGATTTGCTACACTACTTTTAGTTGAATACAATGATGCTATAAGAAACTACGCGCCTCATGTAAACAAGGTAAAATATAGCCTGATAGTAAATACACAAGAATCAGAGTCGAACAATGTATGCTCATCAGATAAGTCGGCGAATGATGATGTAAACGAAGATCGTGTTCCCGAGACATGTATAGAGAACAATTTAAAGGTTCATTGGGACACTTTTTCACTCAATTTGTACCCTTTTCATTCTTGTTGTACAGATAATTTTGACCGGCTCGGTATTTATGAAATATTTTAAATCGCAACGGAAAAGATTTGGTGTTATTGTGCAGTAATGAAATCTGTGTAGGGATCGCTCAAGGGTAACGAGACAGACGAGCGATTGGCTTCTCGTGTTTGCCTTTTTAATAAAGTTGTTCGCACCGATACCCTTCATTATTCAGCAGTTTTTTCTGTCCTAAATGTTAATCACCACATTTACTTGTCCCGCGTTTTTGCCGTGAGGAATTTTATGAAACATTTATTAAAGTTGCTAATGGTACAGCTGCCAATCACCATCAGGTTGATATTACACTCCAAGAATCTCTTATAAGAAATATAAATGTAAAAATTAATGATAATAATAAAACGAGCGAATTATTCCTGGAAGTTTGATTTGCAAATATTTCGATATCGTAAAAAGTTTTCCTGATTATGGAACTGTAATAAAAGCGACTATCGTAAATGTCACAGTGATTGAAAAACATATTATAACTACAATAAGTGTAGTGTTTAAAATCGATACCTGTGTAAGTCTTCATCGTCCTATAATCGTAAATTAAGGTCCGACTCTGGTTTAACTGAGCGTAAAAACTGTGAGCGAGAGATTGAGAGTTCATGTTACTCCGAAAATGTAAAACGAAAAAGAGTTCAGAGCTTCGATTGTGGAAGAGAGACAGAACTACGGTTGATGTCAAAGAACTAAAGAATTCAGAACTAGATATTTGTAGATACAGCCAGGATGTCTCAGTGAGGAAGTAATTTAAATCAGATTAATGACAGCATGTCGTTGACGATGAACTTGGAGGCTTTAATCAATCTAGAGGAAGATTGATCGCTTTTTTTACTCGTCAATAAATTTTTGCAGCAGATTCCAATTTACAAAATGTCACGAACAGAGTTGACACGTTCAATCTTGCTTTTTTTTAATTGCCTTTGTCAAACAGTGTCCCGAACCTTAATCTTTGTCAACGAGAAGGCGATGGGCTAACCGGAACGGGTTTTAGAGTGGGACGGGGCGACTGCGCCCGCGCATGACAAGTGACCGGATTAATGCATTTTAAACGAAGAAGGCTTAATTTTGATCTCGGATCCCTTAATTGAATGAGTCCTGGTTTTTTTTTGGAAAACGATTTTTAGAAGTCACTTTTGAATTACTTATGTTTGAGTCAAACCGTTTCATGTATACTAAAGAGTGCCTTCTTATCAGCTTTGACTAAAGTCGTCCTAAGCTTTTAGGACTTGGCGAGTTCAACAAGTGCGAGTCTGACTCACGCACGAAGGGTTCCGTACCATTATCTATAAAAACGGCAAAAACATCATGTCTGTTGTAAGGGAGCCTCCCTTAAATATTTATTTTATTCTGTTTTTAGTATTTTTTGTTATAGCGGCAACAGAAATACATCAACTGTGAAAATTTCAACTGTCTAACAATCACGGTTCATGAGATACAGCCTGGTGACAGACGGAAAGATGAACAGCGGAGTCTTACTTATAACACCCTTTGGGTACGGAACCCTAAAAATAACTTGTAGGCTTTGACCGGTTAATTCTACACAGATTCCTGGAATACCCAATCCCTACAAAGCAACAGTTTGAAAATTAGCGGTCTTGGTGCATTTTACCTCTTCAATGACGTTATCTTCCATACTAAAGAAATTAACAACAATGTTTCCACTGCACTAAAGATTCTAATCTTCTTATTGCCAATAAATGGAGAATTTATTTCGACTCTATTTGGAGTTTATCGCTTTCGATGCTTGCATACAAATGTATATGTAAAACCTGTCATCAAAGATGTTTTAAACCGACAAGGATTGTTCAGAATCTTAGTGAAAAAGTAATTGATACAGATATAAGTCGATGAGCACCACTAATATAAATTACAATTTATAATCTATTTATCACTCGGTTTCTTAGGGTTCCGTGGATGGGTGGTAAAACACATCATCGTCGCTCTCCTGCACAAATTGCATGTATTTGAGGCTTACGTCTCCACTAACCGCCATCTCAGTATTCATCCCCTTCTTAGCCACATCATCTTTCACAAAATCCACCGATCATGTCTTATCATGAAACTATCATCCTGCGAAATCGTGATTATTAGTAGTTACTTACGAAAAAAATAACCAATAAATAAATATCTATGGTAATATAATATCTATGGAAAATATCGTAAGATACGGTATTAAAGAAGAAGAAGATTTTAAGTTATGATCCCAACCAATATTTAGATATATAGATTCAGAGGGCTTAGATTCATGATAAATTGACTGACTGACTGGCATTAAATTCGCTACTATATCATTTAATGACGGGATTGAATTAGTACCTAGTGTGCGATCTTCTAAGCAATGGGCGAGGTTTTCCGTGTCTGTAGGCCTTTGAAACGCTACCTCCGCCTCCCCCAAATGCAGAGTGACGTATCTATTTACGATGCACTGCCGACCATTTCACGGAAAATCCATGCCACAGCATGAAATATTTGCAGTTGATCAACTGAACTAGTTTTTCTTAGATTCGATTTTTTCAATAAGTTTACATATTATGGGACCTACGGTGTCGATTACTTAAAATGTGCTGTGTACCTAATGGGCGTTTTCAGTCCGTTTCGTCGCTGTCTGCGACAATATAGGTTACGATAACAAGACAAGGCACTAAACTTATCCGATCATCTGATCGCCAATATCGTGTCGATGTCGGGTCGGTGTCGTTATTGGCTAATGTATTGTGTGTGTGCGTGCGTGTGTTTGTTTTGTGACAATCAATTCATTTTATTTATAAAATAAACAACATTTTTTCCTTTTCATATACCTACTGTTATGGGAGAGATCGTTGAACGTACAACGAAAAACATGAAGTTTAGGCCTCTTCTGTCATCTATGGTTTTAATAAAAATCAATAAAAAAAAACTCATTAACAGTCACCTAACCATAGCCACCCTTGTACAAACTGCTGATTTTTTTAGTGATAGCTGGGGTAGTCATGAATAATCTGTAACTGTTCGTGTATCAGTGTTGTGCCATTAGGTTAGTATATGAAGGAACGCAGACGTTTAATAATTCACTTAAAACGAAAAACTTCGCAAGCAATGGGAAATTGCTACTGACGAGTGTTACTTGCGCGTTTCGACCTCAGGAGGAGCTGCTTCTCACACGGATAACTCTGTTACTTGCTCGCTAGCCAGCCAGTCGCGTCACCAGTCCTAAATCTCTGTATATTTTGGTCGCCGAGACCAAAACTACAAACAGTGTACAGTGAAGATTTATAAAATGTGGCTGTTATTTTAGTATATTGTGATGTCTTATGACTTTCACGCGAATGAAGTCACGGACAGAAACTAGTTTCAGATAAACATGACTTTGCGGTAGTAAGGTGAAAGTTTAAAATTATAATAGTGCTACTGGGTATCTCAACGGTCACGCAAAATGTAATTTTGATAGAAAATATCAAAGTCATAATTTCGTTCGTTATAAAAAGAACTATTGTGCAAAATTGCATGCTTCTAGACCCAGCGGTTTAGGTTGTGCATTGTCTGTCAGTGAATTTAAGAATTTTATCAAGTGAATTTAAGAAAAAAAATGGCGAATTTCCATACAAACTTTCATCTTTATTTCGTCGGGATTTTTGTTAAGTTGGATGGGCTAAAAATTGTCTTACTGTTTCGCTTATACTGTGACCATATTTTTTTGTTTTGGATATTTCCCACCGCTCATGAAGATTCGTAAATATTGACGGCTATATACGAAGTAACAATTGCCATAATTTATTGTCAAGTGACGTACCTAATTTCGATGTCCTAAAATAATAGATTCGATAAATTATAGCTGTAGCAAGCTATAATTTATCGAACCTATTATTTTCGAAACAGTAAGACAATTTTTTCCCTTCGACTTCTTTCCCTTACTGCTTTGACCACCTTTTTCGTACGAACACTACGTGGACGGCCAGATCTTTTTCTGTCACAAACAGAGGAGGTCTCATTGTACCTATTAATAGCCCGGTACACAAACATTTGACTAATACCAAGCGTATGGACAGTTTTATCGAATCTATTATTTTAGGACATCGAAATTTTAGAACGACATTTTATCGTTTATAGTAGTGTCGTATAAAATATCGTAAACAGTGACTTTTTGTATTCAAAACTGAAAGTTGTTCATACTGAGCCAATACGATAAAATCACGGATTCAAGAAAAAAGTTGTGTTGCTGGCTCCGCTATTCGAAAAATATTGTTATATTTTATTTGTCTTACGTTTAATATCAGTTTCTCAATTGAATAAGAGTGTTATGTTTTATCTGTGTCAGTTTCATATCAGTTGATCAATTGATTTAAAGTGTTGGTAAAATGAGTGATTCTGGAAGTTACGCATTTTAATAAATAAAATAGAAATGGCGCCGTTGCAAATTAAACATTATTTAGTAATAATAACAAGTGCTAGTATATTTGTTGAGAAAATACAACGACGAAATAAGAAAAGTAACACTGTGCTTTATTTAATCTCCTTACTTCTTAATTGATTACAATATAATTACGATTTTTATCGTGTTCCATACATTTGTTCATGTTAGTATAGCACTTTTGTTTGAAACACCATTTCTTTTTAAATTTTCTTTGTTCTTGCGAGAGTGATAGTTGTTTGAAATATTCCATATGCAACCGACAACCGGACAAATTGTATATGATGTGTTTATTAATGTAGGATTTGATATTAGCAAAGATAATTCGATAGAGAGTGAATATAGTAACATTGATGAATCTGATTATAAAATCAAAAAAAGACTTCTTCATAAACGACGACAAAAAATTATATATCGATAATAATTTGTAATCTGTCTAGCACTATTGTAAGATGACAGTTAAACGTCATCATATCGCATAGAAATAATCTCACTTTCGGAAACAATGTTATGAATTAAAACTATAATAAAATAACGAAATATTTTTTCTGAGCTGTCGCAATTTCATATATAATGTGTTCTTCTTTTATTAGATTTTTTGTAACAACTGCAGAGAGAGCGTATTTTTAAAAATTTTGACACAGGTCCACCTCCGATGACGTCCCGCAGGACTCTGAGCGCGAGCCGATTTAACCCGATTTACTATATTTGGGTTTATTTTTAAAAAAAATCTATTAAACTTAAAAATCCAATCTTTAAATAACCTCTAAAATACGATTACCTCATCATATATGCAATTTTCATATTGTTTTGTGCTGTAATTAGGAAATGAAACGAAAAATGGTTTTGAAATCGACCCTGTTTCGGATTTTTTTTCGATCGAGCAAATTACAATTTATCGTGTTTTTAACCTTTAGCGTCCCTCAAACAAGGATGTATCTATGACATATCTTTTTTTCAGGACCCAAATACACTAGTTTGACCATTTAAAATTGATTTTAAAACAGGCAAATTCGTAAAACCTCCCCTTAATTACATATTCTCAAATTATCCTGTCACCTAATTGAATGGCTACACATTGGTAGCCGTTATTGAACTAAAGTTATTTACGACTTTGTATGAAATATAAAATTTTCGTCACAAGGCATACTTGTTTCGACTACAGATAATACCATCCATGAAGACGCGCCCCACTCCGCTCCGCTCCTTACTAAAATACAGCTTATAGTACAGTAATCGCGGAGTGAGGGCCTGTTCGTGAATTGCACTATCTGTGTGAGAGATTTAAAAGCATCCCAATGCCTCTTTAATTGCAATTATTTTTTTGTGTTTTTCATCATCAATTTAACAGTCCTTGTCGAATTTCCAAAAAATCACCGTAATAAGTACCGTTAAATTATATTCAGTTTCTATAAATTCCTCTTCTTTATCAAGACATTCAACAATCAAATCAACTGAACCCAGACTTCCTTCAAACTCAACCTTACCCACATTTTTATCCGTACCCAAGCCACCAACTGCTCGTGCCTTGTACTCAGCTAAATGATTGACGATCTCACATCCACCTCGATATCCATTCCCGCTGAGTGTAGAACTATCGCCAACATTTTAATAAATAACCCCTTTGCCTTCACTAATAGCGATAATTCCTTCACTACACGCATCCAATATAAATCGAGCTATTTATTTACACGCATTGTCAGTTGTTTTAACTTTATAAGAAAGAATTAATGTATTGATATTAATTTTGTTAAACGTGTTGACCTTTTTGTTGTTAATTTTATGGTCATAACATAACTCTTTATTACGTGTTTTTTGAACGGGCGAAATTTCTCGAATAAGGTGTCGCCCGGTAATTTCTTTATTAAGTTGTGGTCAAAAATTCGTGGTAGGTCGCTGTTTAATAAGATTTTTATTGAGATTGTTTTTGTAAGCAATGCCTTTTCTGGCCATTATTTCAGAAACAGGAATCATTGAATAAGTTTCAACATCTTATCTGCTATGTAGGTATACGATCTTACCATTCTCCAACCAAGGAATTTCTATTCCTCTTCCCATCTCATTCTTTATCTACCTTCTCATTCTAACGGCATATTTTCTCTCTCCCAAATCACCATTATTAGACAAAGCATCAGTTCCATCTATCAATTTCATCGGAACTATCCCGAGAAGTCGAAGGTGTATCGATCGACAGTCCTCTATAATTTTTTTCCGATTGGGAACCAGTTCAATCGATGATCGATGAAAAAAAGCCGTGGGTCGGTTTCGATTGATCCGGTCCCTATCGAGATTGAGACATCTCGGAACGAGTTCCGCCCGCCTGCGCAGGCGCCGCCCTAAGTGATAAGAGATTATCGGGAGATCGTAAATTACTTAATTTCACAGCGGCTGGGCTTATCTTTTCCGAAATTGTGAAGCTTTTTAGGTACTCTTTTTTGGCAGATGTTTGTTAGAATTTTATTTTCATATCGGGAGCGATTATATAAATTTGCTACAGGTATACGATAACTTGCTGTAGGTTATAATCTTGTTGCCAGGGACATCGACGCGCAACCTGTTACCATAGATTCAGTAAATGATTCTGGACCCTCATGCGTTGAAGTTTTTTGTCGTTATTTAAAATAAAATTAACTGTTCCATACATTTTGGCCGCGTAGGCACTTTTGTAGGAAACAGCAATTAAAACAAAAAAAAAAACCAAAGACGAATTTCAACGCAGAGGCGTCCAGAATTATGTACTGAATCCATAACAGGCTGCGCGTCGATGGATGACCCTGTCACCCTGTATTATTCTTTATACCTGAGTATCTCAAGAGTATTTCAGAAACTTTAAGGCCCGCCACAAATCACTTAATTAATGCATTTAGCGCTAAACATAATTTTAAACATCGATTGGTCTCTGCCAACTCAAACAATTAGGCCTAATAGAATGTAGACCATTTTCTATTTTGTTAAGTACCTGGTATCTACTTGTTGACAGGCCTTCACTGTCCTCCCTTACCTATTAACACTGTAATTTGAAAACATTGTAAAAGCCATTTATTTTTAAACGGGTAACCGCTAACCGTGGAGTTTCTTGCCGGCTCTTCTCCATAGGAAACGACCAATTGGAACCGTGCACAGACCGACCGACAGAGGTTTATGTGAAATAAAATATTTTGATTTGATTTTGACAGAAATGGAACCATATTTTAAATACGTTCAGTGATAAATGAATTTAGTGATTGGTGGTGCAAGTAGGCCTAAAAGCATTTATTTTAACAACTCAATAAATTGTTATGTCTTGTCCAACGTTGTTACTGGGCCTTTTGCAGCAAGGGATCTAAACAGTAGATCATGGTAATTACGTAACTCATTCTCCACTTTCAGCTCCCGCTGTCGCTTACTCTTACAACTTATCCCATCAACCCCACCCACGCTAGCCATATTATAGTTACCAAAATACTCAGTGGATTTTTTAATCATGGCTCGATAAGAATAATTGCTCGGCGCTTTGGTATAATGCCTTATGTCCAAGTAATTGGCGAGGCTGATTGCTAAAATGTTTTCATTATGATTTATCGGCTTTGATGAAGAATAATTCATTGATTAGAAGTTGGTCTTGTGTTTATTAGAATTTGGTAAAGTTTTTGGAAACGCCGGGGGCACGCCACAGAAGGACATAAAGACCGACTTTATTGGTGATGTTCGTCAGAAAGGTTAGGTGCGTACGTACTCGCAAACGGCGTGCGTGTATGACCAGATGTATGAACGTAAACGAAGCAAGGAGTAAGGATTGTAGGATAGGATTGGCGTTCTGTTTTTTCTGGAGTTTTTTTTATGGGCCATTTTCAATTAAAAAAAGAGTGCGTACGTTTTTTACCAACAGTAAAATATCTCAATTTACTCAGTTTGTATTGAAAAGTTTATGTTTATGTACTATCGCGGTCACACTTATCTAACCACTTTGAAAACAAAATCCCGTGTATCCGCGATAGTACATAATAAATTATTATGACTCCCAATTAGTAACATATAATTATAAAATATTCATAAAACATAACAATCGTTTTTATAAATCCTTTTCAGTTTACTTGTAGCTAAGTGTTTTATACACAAGTCATAAATTTCAAAAACATAATATATAATTAACAACATCGTGATGCTGTCATTTGCTTATTTTAATATATTTTTAATAACAATCCGTGTGAATTAGATGCAGGTCAATAAACTTTATTGTTTCTTATTTGCTTGTGTTAAGTATTTGACGTCAAAAATATTGTGAATAATACCAACGATATGAATGCTTGAACTTTGGTCGTACTTATTACAGTACTAGCTGCGCCCCGCGGTTTTACCCGCATAATTATTCTGGATCCCGTGAAAATATCGGGATAAAAGTATCCTATGTCCGTACCCAGGTCATGGCCTACTCATGTGCCAAATTTCCTCCAAATCTGTTAAGCCGTTTTAGCGTGAAAGCGTACCAAACAAACTTACTTTTGCATTCATAATATTAGATAGGATAGGTACCTACTTTAAAAAAAACCTTCTCTCCAGATAATGATGATTCAGATGAAGTCGACGAAATCGGTAGAGATGAAGGGAATAGTATCTTATCTCTTCACCATCCTTGGTTGATGGGTAGAGAATGTCTATTAGTTCGCATAAGTACCTACCTTGTTGTGTGCGAGAAATTTAACAATATAATAAATAGTGAGGTAGTAGACACTACTTCATATCAGCAGCCGGTTTTCTAAATTATGCCACCACATTATCGCCCATAGACGTCATTATAACAATAAAACTTTTATTATGTCTCGTTCAGTGTCCACGAACTATGAATCCATGACGTAGTTATCTATTATTTATTGACCGTCCATTGTTTCTTGTGCAACCATACCTTTTTATTTATTTCCTTACACAGCACTATATAATTATCTATAATTGTTTTAAAAATATCGAATCGAGTTTAATATTTTTTTACACATTTATATGTATTTTTATTTAAATATTAAACACTTAGACATCCGTAGACGTAGATTTACATCCGTTAGACGTCCTCGTAACATAAGGTCCAGTTGAAAACCAGCGTCAGACACTAGATGTCTGTCATTTATGCTGAACTGGGCCTATTTGGCGCAGCCATGAGGCACACTGTACTATTCTGTAATTTTTTTTTATATTTTTTTGACCTGGGTCAAATAATTGTATTTTCTTTCTTTTTTCTTTCTTTCACTCTCACTAGTTAATTAGACCTCATCCCTTCAGATAATATTCAGCAAGAAAGTTCTCCAAAAAATTAACAGACAGATCTCAAATATTATCTGGCCATAATATTAAAAATTATGCACTCCCCAGTAATTACGACTAATCCCGAGGCAGTAATCAATTTTAATTTAATAAACTACAATACAAAATAATCTATGACTACAATACTGTCAAAATTATTGATTAATTAACTAATAAAACTGTCTGTATGGAAAATTAATAGCCGAAATCTTCTAATGCCGTGTCACCACGACCCTAGGATGCATAAATCATACGGCACTGTGTTTCAAAATCCGTTCGGTTCAGTTCCAAGAAAGTTCATTAACAAGTTAACACATGTTTTTGTATGGAAACGCGAATATTTCACCATGTGGGGAGTGTGGTGACGGCGGTGAAATTGGAGATTCTGGGTGTATTATTGGACATCTGCTTTTGAAGTTTTGGGTCTGTGTCGTTTTTATAGTTTTTGCACGCTGATTTTGGGAATGAAAAGAGAACTAGAAAGTTCTTTCAGATTAATTACTCGTGTATTAGGGAAAGGACCAAAAGCAAGCAAGCAAGGCTTAGTAATAACAGCCGCACGGGTCGATCGAGGTTAAGCTACGCTTGCCGCGGTTGGTCGGTCGATGGGTGACCATCTTTACATTTAGAGTTTCCGTGCTTCGGAAAGCACGTTAAGCCGTTGATCCCGGCTGTCATTCTTGGATCTTTGTTAGTCGTTACGGGTCGTCAGAAGCCCGAAAGTCCGACAACCAGTCTTACCATGGGGTATCGTATTACCCAGTTACTGGGCTGTGGTAGCTCCACGTAAAATACAGGTATTCAGCTGCATCCGGTTAGACTGGAAGCCGACCCCAACATAATTGGGAAAAGGCTAGGCAGATTGATTGACTCGTGCATTAGGGAAAAGGACGAGACTAATGAATTAATACTTGTGTACAATCGCCCTTAATATTTTTGAGGTTTGAGATAACTTTATTCTCATAAGAACACAATAATTCACACACATGAGCATATTAATCTATAAATATAAAAGAAAGTCGTGTTAGTTACACTATTTATAACTCAAGAACGGCTGAACCGATTTGGATGAAAATTGGTGGGAAGGTAGCTTAGCACCAGGAGACGGACATAGGATACTTTTTATCCCGGTAGGGTAGGTAGGTAGGGTTGGTAGGGTTGGTAGGTAGGAAGGGTATGTAGGTAGGTAGGTGCGCCGTAGATAAGTACTTAGCGTACTGCTACGTGCGAAGCCGGGGCGGACAGCTAGTAGTATAAATAAACAAGTATAACAACTCGACATTTGTGCAATAACATAATCAGTCCCAGCATAATATTCCCACTGCTGGGACATAGGTCTCCTCTCAATGAGAGGGAGTGGGCCGCAATCCACTACGCGGGCCCAGTGCGGGTTGAATTGGTTCGAATTATTTGTACTTACAATTTTTTTTTTTTTTTTAACTAAACTTTTTTAGTTACAGTTAACTATATTGAACTTACTCACACATAAACCATACGCACTTAACTTTCCCGTAAAAAAGGCCAAAAAATATTTACGAATCGGGATTCAAACGCATATCCTTTTCTCTCATTAGCAACCATCGAATAAATCGCCCGGTGACATTTTGTGGCTTATTTATAGTCGAACCATTGCCCAAAATCTGATTTATTCATACAACCGAATCAAAACGGTATATAGTCATGACCTTTTAATACAACGTCGTTTACGTCTCAATACTAAATCGGGCGTTTTTGAATATTTTGTTTTTATTGCTCAATTTTGAGTTTATTGATTTACTAAGTTTATTGATGATTAAAACAGTATCATATAGTTGTTTTCAAATTAAAATTTCTTATTTATTTCGTGTGAAACCTTATGATTAGTTTAATAGCCATCTATACTATACATATACATTATTATACTGGGTTATTGGTAGTGTAGGCAATCCGTTAACGGGCCGGCGGAGCATGCGCAGTTCATACAAACCAATCTGCCTAGCCTTTTCCCAACTATATTGGGGTCGGCTTCCAGTCTAATCGGATGCAGTTGAATACCAGTATTTTACATGGTGCGACTCCCTATCTGACCTCCACAACCCAGTAACTGTGTTATACGATACCCTTGGTAAGACTGGTTGTCATATTTTCGGGCTTCTGACGACCCGTAACGACTATCAAAGATCCACGAATGACAGCCGGGACCAACGGCTTAACGTGCTTTCCGAGGCACGGAGGAGTCTCGGTATGTAAAGATGGTCACCCATCTACAGACCAACCCCGGCAAGCATAGTTTAACCTGATGGATCGACCCGTGCGGCAGTTATTATTTAGCCACGAGCTCCTCTCGTAGTTCATACAAACGTAATACCAAAAAAAAATGTAAATCAAACATATTCTTAAGGTAGTGTGTATTTATTCCGATTGGATTACAGAATATCTAGACTACCAAATATAAATTTTGAATGGACACTGATTTTAAGACGAGTTATGAGAAAAATAAGTTTTCTATAGAAATTTTAAATTCCTCATATCTCGTCTATATCAGTGTCCATTCAAAATTTATATTTGGTAGTCTAGATATTCTGTAATCCAATCGGAATAAATACACACTACCTTAAGAATATGTTTGATTTACAAATTATTTTGGTAAGTAGGTATTATGTTTGTATGAACTACGCATGCTCCGCGCGCCGGCCTCTTAAGGGGATGTAGGAGGGGTCATTTGCAACCAAATAAAAAGCTGAAAGGTTTGTTTGTTTGGAACCAGTCGTTTTGAATTGCATTTGATAGCCCAATTTAGAGGAAGGTTATAGGCAAAAGAAAGTTTAACATCACGCTAGGATCCTTAGGAGCAAAAAAAGTCAGAAATAAAAATTAAGAAGAAGAAATAAAGTATCCATTGAACGACATACAAAAATTAAATTTAAAATTTTGCATTACCTTTACAAGTCTATTTAATTAATAAAAACCTTGCTGCGCACGAGTTGTAATTCAAATTAACTGATTAACTTGTTAAAAAGATAATTATGACAGCCTGAGCACGATACTTATCTCACTAAGATTTTACAACAAAGTGAAATAAAAGACTGTAAAATGCAATGGAATCTAAAAATATAATAATTACTCCATTCTATTCCTGTGAAACAGTAATTAAAGTGTTCGACCCTAAGAAGTAATTAAGTGAAACAAAACCGGAAGTGCACGCATATGTGCACAGCTTGACGGTTTTGAGTTTCTTTTTCTCCATCTCTTTCTAACTAGTCTAAACAACCAGTATAATTTGACCGCACGACGTAACCTTGTCGGGAGGTAACAAGTATCACCAAATGTTGGTTGGCTCTCCACACAGTAAATTTGTGTCAATATTGTGACGCCCAATTATGGTTTTGAACTTAAGGCGGGGTTTTCCCGGACCTATAGGCATAGAAAACACTACCTCAGCCTCCGCCAGTTGAACGCGACGTATTTAACTACGATGCGCTGAGCGGGACCGCGCCACGTGACACGTTGTGACCGCGACTAACCTTTGTGCAATGAATGCGCGCCACGAAACAGACAAATACAGTAGATCAACTTTGATGTTATATTTTATTTTTAATTAATAAAATTTGTGTGTAGGAACTTATCATCTACGCTTGATAAATTCTCATGACAGTTTCCGGTTAGTAAAAATTAGGTTAGTTTGGCAAAGAAACGCACTATGTAAAAAATCTAAGATAAGTTTGTACCTATATTTAAAATACACATATCATCAACTACATGTCAAAACATCTCACAAATCAGACTTCTTAAAAAAAAAAAATTAACAAAAAAGACGTGTCGCGGGACACCCGGATGGAACGACGTTCCTTTCACTATACATATACTATGCGTTTCAGATGAGAAGATATGTTCCGGTCAACTTCACTCACAACTTGTCAATAATGTAGTGTTAGCAACAAAAACAACAAAATCGATTAAGCAAACTTTATTTTTATGTTACAAACAGAAAAAAATTAAGAAAATGAAAATAATACACAAAAAAAATAATTATATAACTATCCGAATTGAGAACCTCCTCCTTTTTTGAAGTCGGTTATAAAACGTATTTAATAATTATTAAAATTAACTGTTTGTGACACAGAAGTAGACGCCACATTCTCAAAATTCACTATTTGTGATACAGAAGTGGAAACAATAGCAGGTGTTGCAATATTTTCTTTGTCTTCTCGCATTTTTATTTTTCTTATATCCATTCCTCTAATATGTCGGGGATCTATGATTTCAGGCAATAGACACTGCATATAAAAATTAATAAGTTTTTTTTCAATTTTTTCTTCCCAAAATTTACTATCTTTCACTATCTTGATTACATGTACGGGTATTGTTTCACCTGACCATATACCAAACAAGCAATATTGCCTCCCGGTAACATGGAGTTGGCCCTGAAATTATATTGCATTAATTTTTCATTTGGATATAATATTTTGATAAGAAGAAGAAGTAAAATGGGGGTCTAATTTGTATAATCAGAAAATAGATCTTGTTGGATCTGGCAGGAATTTATTACCGAGATTCATATGGTAGTAGATTCTTGCTTGTTCCAGTGCTAATGGGCCGGATCAACCGGTGAAATACTACCCTACATAACATAACATCACGCCTGTATTCCCCAAAAGGTTAAGCAGAGGTGTACCTGTAGTACACCCACATTTCGCCACCCTCACACAGAATATCGACGTAAAGTAGCAGTACCCGTACTGTTGCATTTCGTTTGGTGAATGAGAGTACCAGATGCCAAACTACACCCTCGGTCTGCTTCCTTTCCCTTCTCTTCTTCCTCACGGTAGGCAACCGCTTGGTTGTGCTTCCTCAGTATTGTTTAGGCAATGCTTAGATAACACAGCTATGTCGATCAGTCCGTAGGCTATGGTAACTGCTTACCATCAGACGGGCCGTTTGCTTATTTGCCACCTTAGTTGGATAGTAAAAAAAATACTGAAAAATATTACCTGCACTTGATAGTACCAATTGCTCGTTTTTTTTAATTTATTGGTGCCAGTTTTTTTATCGTAGTGCAGTATCTGGATTTTATTTTCTTTTATTGCATTTTCTAGTCCCTTTTTGAATGCTGTAATCGGGCACTTTATCTCGACAAGTGCATCCTTGCCAACAAGACCATCTGGCGTAGCACCAATAAAAGGATATACTTTATCTATAAAAAGGCCACAAGGCTCAATAATTATGGATTCTTGATCTTGCATTTGTTGTAATGCCTGCTTTTCTTTCTCAACTCCGTGCTTTACAGACGTAATATGAGATAAATTTTTTTGATATAAAATATTTTTAACTAATGGTGAAGAGTCTGTCAATGCTTTTCTTTTGCAAATCAAGCCAAAATTGGATGCTGTTATAATTTTTTTTCTTATTTCCAACCATTCACTTGAATCTCTTTGCAATATGGTGGATCTTTGAATGAGGTCTCTGTCTTCAAGTAATGATTTTAAATTGTTTAAAAATTGATGCTTTGCTTTCTCTATTTCTTCTGGTGTCATATCTGGAGCTGAACTGTTTGGTCCATAATCATGTTCCAAATTCCCTTTTCCTTGGAATTTTCTGGTTTTTTTTATTGGGTGCTCTTTATTAAGTTTCCTTTTAACTGATCGTCGTTTTTCTATTTCCACCTGTTTGCCTTTTGGACTTGCACCTAAAAAAGCTTTTTGTAGACGAGATACTGTGGACTCATTATTAAATGACACTACGGCAGCAGAACACCTGGCTTGATACCCTCTTCGCTGAGAAAAATTAATTCGTTTTCCTCCTACGAATTTTGCCACAACGCTATTGAAGCGCTCCACCGTATTTGTGTCTACATTTTCTATAAGGCTGCGCGCCTTTGCTGCTACAGTACCAATGATAGCATTTAATCTAAATAAAAATGTAGAATTTTGAATTATTGTCATTTCATTTTTTTCATTTTTGTCTTTAGAACAGTTGTAGTCATTGCAAAGTCTGTGATTACCATACGCATGTGCTAGTGAATTATTTATGTCATCATGTAACAAAGAAATGGATGTGATTTTAGGTTTGTCAGCTTTATTATGGTATTCTATTGATTTCACAATTGCCTTTCTTATATTCATGATTCTAGTGTTTGTCAAAGTTTTTCTGTGAACAAGGGAATATTTAGTCTCCTTGGTCAAACTTCGAAATTTTTTACATAAGTTACGTAAAATATGGTTTCTGCATTCAACTTTCTCAACTGTGACCTTATGGCTTTCATATGGATTCGCATTTAGGATTTTAGAATATGTCGAAGAATCTCCATCCGCAATAAGCCGCGAGTAAATCATACCATACATTGTCAAGGAAGTCTGGAAACCCTCTACTATTATGTCAGATTCCATAGCACTTGAGGCACCGCTATAATTTTTAAAACAATTGTGCTCCTTGGGAATAAGTTTATTTTTTTCGGCGCGTGCACAAACGAGACAATATTTATTTTTAACTCCAATATAAAGCACCTCGCCGAATTTTTTACCAATAATGGCTGCAGCTCCAGACAAAGCTTTAAAATTTGTACCATATGACCTTGCAGACCAACACCCATCGACATATACATCAATCAATGGTATACCATTTTTAGTTTTATCTTCAGCAATCGCTGCTTCTTTTTCTCGCAATGCCGAAGCCTCCATCGACTCAGCTGCAATTTTTTCCCATTTCTCATAGACCTGACTTTGAAGATGGTTATAGAATTTTGTTGAAAAAATGGGGACGTCCAGAGCAGATAAAATTTCCTCGAATTGTGAGTATCCAATACCTGCAGCTATAATTCCACTAGTAGCTGCTATGTTCACGTTTACGTACTCTGTACCAGCGGTGTCTTCAGACTCAATCACTACCACTTCTTGACACATATTGCACCTCAATTTAAATTTTGATATTAGACCAATTCTCTGCTCGCCCACCAATTTAAAATTTTGAGTCTTACAATCAAACAAACCATGATGACGTGTCTTATTTTGAAATTGTGAAATAAAATAATTTATATCAATCAATCTTCTTCCACTGATAAGTTGAAAATTATCTTCTTTATTTTCTTTTTCATATTTGAATTCTTCAAAATGTTCTATATCACTGAAACAGAAATTTTATTGGAAACAATTAATTCTATTGTTATCTGCACACCTGAAGGCCCATTCTCGTAATTTAAAACGTCCAAAATCTAGTCGCAGTCTCATCTCGGCGACAAATTTCAAAATCTTGTCAAAATGTAGGGAAATTAGAATTATTTTTTGACAGATTGAAGACTGAGATCAGACTGTGAACGTTCTTAAAATTACGAGAATTGCCCCTCTGGTGTGCAATCGACGTTTAAGAGATAGCTTACTATAATCACGTGTATTAATTTATTTTCGTTTTTTTTTTACTCTGATATCATTTTAGTTTTTATACATCGTACTCGGTACCAGTACTGATCAACAAAGTTAACGTATGTATTTATGCATTCGGTATAAAAACATTTAAGATTCATTTCTTCTCTACTTGTTAACATATCGTTTAGTAAGACTTACTTATTTGCTGTTTCAACTTCTGAATTATCGGCAGTTAAAAAGTTCTCTGAAATCTTGTCTCTATCTTGTACTAATTTCTCTGTTTGACTTACAGTACTTTGAGGTTCACTAATAGTGTTTAAGGTTGTTCTGTAACAGTGTTATAAACATTATGAGTCATGAATCGCAATCTATAGTCAATTTATAACTTAACACTATTATCTCCTTGATTATGATGGTGATGATGATTATATTCATGACAATCATGAGTACAATCATTATTACTTTTGTAATTGTTAGTAAATAATGACTAAAGATTTATGTTTTGAAGAAAGTACTTACGTATGACTATGGAAAGTAGTATCAGGGTTATCTAGAGTCTGAACAACACCCCTGAGTATATTTTTTCTCATTGAAACGCTGCAAAATAAAATGTTGACATTATAGTGGCATTTCAAATCGTTTAAATTATACATTTTACAAGTATATTTTATAATTGTTATATAAGTTTAGCAATATTTCGAAGTTATTGAGCAAAGAAAATAATCATTTCAACGAATTTAATAACAAACCTACTGTACTTTTTTGTACAGTGTCGCGTCTAAACAATGGTCGGAACATTTTCGTGCTTTTCCGTCAAAGAAAATCATTTATTTACACTAATAATATGTTATATAATATTATTGTATTTTTTTGTTTACAAGCTTTTTTTATATATTATAAAGATATAAAATTGTAAGTTTTGTATGTATAGGGTAATCTCTGAAACTACTGATCCGAATTAGAAAATTCTTTCACAAAAAAAATTTCAATAGGTAGTTACATTATTAAGGAGTGCTACAAGCTATTTTTATTCTGATAAAGATGTATTTTCCATAGGAAATCATAATAAATGTAATTGAAGTCGGAAAAAAACTCGTCGCTCGGCCGCTTATATTGCTAACGCTGGCTAAACCATACGAGGAACTTCAAAATAATGTACTATAGAATTGTATATCTTGAAAATGCCCTAAAAAAAGTTCGCGATAGTATAAGTCTATATTATAAGGATAACTTACAGTAACCATTTTTATCTTTTTACAATCAATAAAATATAATTAGTGACTTTCGAAGCAATTTTGACATACATTGTATTAATTCTTATCTCATTAAATATGTTAGTAAAATTAAACATTCAATTTAGATCAAAACTGCCGTTTACAGCATGTCATTAGAATGAATACTTTAGAAGATATCACAGTATTAAAATTACGCGCACAACAAAACAAAAAAAAAAAGAACGGAAAAGTCTTCCTCAACAAAGTATTATTACGTATGCAAGTAATCTGATAAAATAAAACTACTAGGCAAATTGTAGTGCTACTATAGTATTGATAATGAGTTACTTACCATTTCTCGAGTTGATATTTTCGTAATGCCCGAGGTGTCAATTTCCTGTATGAACTTTTGTTCTTGTTATTTCCCATTTTTGTTCACTACAGCTAATTTAGTGCGTAATGTTTCTTCTAATGGAAAGCGCAAACGCGGAAGAAAATTGGCGTGCGTCCGTCCTCGAAGACCTCTCGGCCGGCACTAAACGGCCCGCTCGAACTCGAATAGCTCAATATCGTATGATTTTTGTTCTTACAAAAAATAAATAACCACTTATATAAAAATCTTCCTTACCCAGCGCTAGAAAATATTAAAACTTATTTTTTGATACATTACTTAGATGGTTTCGTAATATAATTTTTTGCTAAGAAATTCGTTTGAAAAATCGATTAGTGTCATCTTTGCGATTTTTTTTTATCGAGTCAATTATTAGTAATTATGTTTCCGTCTTTAGACAGCGCTTGACCATATGTTCAATTTTGTTAAAATGATTTTTATTTTGCGGAATATTTATATTATTTAGATATACATAGCTCCAAAAAACTTAAAAATAGTACAACCTCGCCTTAATTACTGAGCTTGTTAAGTTAGAGCTCAATTATCGGAATGTTTTGTAAAAAAGAAGTTCTGTCAGGATCATTACATGCTAGCTTCTGAGACAAGATGATTATTTTTAATTAATTTAGTGTTAAAACACACATAGGCTTACATAAAAACAAGCATCAGGAGTTGATGGATGAAGTAACACTCAAATTCGTAGCGGAGGACTAATTTAGTAACGTGTTTTAAGTCAAATTTTAATTTTAGAATGTCAGGGGCAAAAGTTAGGGTAGGTAAAAGAAGATAGAGAGTAACTTTTATAAATGTTAAATCTAGTTTAAGGAGCAACGAAAAATTTTCAGAACAGATGTAAGTTAATCAACTAAGTTAAAAAAATAAAAACGATCTTTTTTCAAAAACCTTTTTCAAGCTTAACTAACAACACATAACTAATTTAAAATTGACCCAAACCCAGTAGTGCTTCAAATCACAGTTCTAAACCACTTCCAAGAAAATTATAATAAAAATAAGAAAATAAACGAGAAACGTTTATGAATAAATCATCAGCGATCATCTCGCGAAACACAATCAAAAAGGACAATTAGACAGAGATAGAGAGATTGACGTTGATCAAGAGTGAGGGAGAGAGGTGTTACTAGTTCCTCAAAGCTGTAATTATGCTGTTAAGAATATAATTTCATGTTGTTAAAGCGATGTATGCGTCACATTATAGAGTTTTATTTTGTTTTACGTTTATTAAGACGTTTTCATAGTCGTTTGCACAGTGTTTAAAACTCGAAATGAGGTGGAAAATCTTTATGATGAGATAAATTATTGATATTTTATTGACAGCAGTACCACAAACATGAGTAAAAAAAATGTTGTAGTGCAGTCTCTGCAGTTATTATCCAACCTAGTACACACGCAGATGAAATTATGGGCGTAGTTATTTTGCTTTTGTAATAATTATTAAAAGGTTCACAAGCCTTATAGACAGTGTAATTTGTAATTTCCGTTGCTATTATTATAAGAACCTCGTTATCGAAGGCTCTAAGATAAACACGCATCGGTGGACCTCATCGCGCTTATCAAATATATTCCTCTAATCACATAGATTAACCCTATTCTTTTTACATCCACTTTATGCATCTTTTTTTTAACAATTTAAGATCTTTCAATCAACCCGAACTCCATCAAAAATTAAATGACGGGTGTATTTTTATCATATCTTTTTTTTAATTCCGTGAACTGGCATCAATCCTTGCGCCGACTACCTGTGATCGCACTCCTGAACCACCTTTGATCACAGTATAAAAACGTCGTTAGTAAACAACGTTTGTTTTTTGCAGTGTCCTAACTAATGATCGTACTAATCGTTTTATGACATTGATGATTTAATGAGAGCAGTTTTTTCCTGTGAATTTTAACGCGGACTGGGCGGTACCGGTTTTGTCTAGGAGTGTAGGAAATTGGGTGCCAAATAGATTTGTTCGGCGTCCGTTGTCTTGGGGTTTTTATTGCTGTAATTATGTATGAGGAGAAGTGTGTCAGCAAGGTCTAAAATGTTTGTAAAAAAACCTCATGTTTCTAATCACACTATCACTCGAATCCGAACCAAAAACCTATAATTAAGCACAGAAATATGATTTCCTTTACTTTTTATTGACCCGTGAATATTCAAAATGGTGAAGCCGTAAAAAATACCTATGCCGCCATTACAAATTCACGTCGTAACGCCTTCATCTCGCCGCACATTCGAATAACAACCAAACTCATAATTTACAACCACTCTCATTAGTATACGCTGTTACAAAGTCACTACGCGCTCGGCCAAAGACGCCGCCCAACAAAGCCATTGACATTCATATATTAACGCTAAACGTGACCACGAAACCACTAGATATCGAACATCGAAATATATACTAATTTTACGCCCAATCGACTTGGATAAAAATTAATACATCAATATCAAATGGAGTCTGATCGAGACCTATCGTTTTTGATACAAAAACGAGTTCGCTCGGACACACCGATCATTCGATATTCGTCTGTAAGAAAAAAGAACTTAAAGACAGTTTTCGAATGAGGTTTTTGCGTGCGGTTAGCACAATGTCGTTAGGGTGACCATAGCCGGGTAATGGAATTCGTGGCCGGGTCGATTGGCCTCAAATTCGATCGATGATAATTTTTTTCTTTCGTTCCAAAGGACACGAATGTCGTTTTCCGCCGGTTCTCATGGCGATGAAGACATAAAAATTTGGGAAGTTGAGCGGCGCGTCAAAAGAAGACCACATACGTTATATTCGTGGGATTTGGGTATTATTTTCTTGTTGGGTCGTTCTTACGTTTGCAAAATTGTTGGCCGCTGACGCCTTTTGCATCAACCTATTATTTTTGGGTAAATCGCCCGCCTTGGAGCCGGCAAAGCGTGATCAACAAATCAAGTGGTATGGGTGTTGTTTTTTTTGTTTTGAACCCGCCGCGTGTTTGTTTTCGTACGTTTGAGATGTGATTATTATGGAAATTTGTTACTTAAACACCGCCTCCTCGATGAAGGATAGATTTTAATAAGGATGACTAATATCTTTGTTAGTGCAGCGCTTAATCGATTTATGTTGGGGATTTTAACAAGCTGAGAACCGACAATGAGGTCACCCTACGGATTGTTAATAAAGAAATATAAATGATTATTGCAAACCAACTTCATCGTTTTAATTGTTTTATAATTAATTTATTACAACATAACTCTACTTTTTACTGCATCCAACCAGTGCAAGGTAATGAGGTGCCTGACAAGCCTCGACAAGTCGACATCTCTCTATGGAACAGAATTCACTCGCAAAAAGTAGTTTATCACCAATACTTTACATTGAATGCTTGACTATGCAAATACAGCACCAGCTCCATCAATGGAGCTCCAGCCACACCGCATTATGTAGGGTGCCCAATTAGTGACGACATATTAGGACATTCCCAATTTAGTCAGCTTGAAATCCGTTCCCGCGAAATAGCTCGTAAAAGACATCCGGTACTACATTAATCACATACGGTGCTAAGCGGCCACTTTATATTCAAAATGGTCTCCACACGGTGACAACTCAATCTCGCCTTATTACGGACAAGGTGACTAAGGCCAGGCTAATTTGTGGCCATTGGAACGGACTATGAAGACGTTATGGTTTATGTTTATTGAAATTAGATAGCTTTGTGGCTATTAAACGTTTAGATTGAATATTTAAATTTTTGAGAATTTGGTCTTTTGCTACGGGTACCTATGGTTTAATAGATTACTGTCATTATATTAAATTAACATAAATTCTTTAAGCTATATTAAGACATCAACTTAAGTATGTCTTCTTCTTTATTGACTAATAGATTACTTATGTACCAATTTCTAAGTTATTTTTATCATTGTTTCAGGTTTAGAGTACTTAAGTGCAGCCAGAAGTTTACATCCAGAGCTGCATGCTGGTAGCACGCTCGCCAGCCAGGACTTCCAACTTAGTTTAGAAGGTAAGATAATAATCCTTTAAACTGTACTTTTCACTTTCGCCCCTTCTTAGATTTACGGTCTTGCATTACTAGCTTTTAAACATTGATGGACTTTAGACGTTTTTATAGTTATTCTTGTAATGATAAGTTCCTCTCTTTTCCTGTAGTTTGCTAGGATTTACTACAATACTTATACTGGTCGTGTTTCCATTACCACCATAGAAAGAGTTTTTGTTGACGGAAGAATAGGTAAAATTACAGATTGTAATTGTGCATCGGTCATTTTGTCTATTCTTCCGTCGCCAAAACCCGTTTCTGTTATGGTCATACTACGCGTGCTGAATCGAAATTGATTCATTTAATATGTTTTGATACCCATACCCATCAATTGCTTTAAATCTTACTTTTGTGAATTCCGTTCTTCAAGATAAACTAAGCTTTATTCAAAAATTCTAATCGAACCTTAAATACAATTCCTAAGGTCATTTCTACAATAAAAAGTCATATTTGTATCTACCTTATGGCTGATTCCTTTATTTAATGTGCGAACTTGATTAGCTTCATATTTAGGAACGTTTCATAGAACAATAGGTGCGTAGGTTTATGTTTATGAAGATATTGAAGGCTCAAGACTATGGTGTCTCAATAAATTAAATTCAGATAATAGTGAAAACTATCGTTTCATACTTGAGTTGAATTCTCCAAGTCCATAACCTACAGGAGATTTATTGACATTACATAATATGCCTAACAAAATAAACTGAGAGACGTATAGTGGAAACAATGCTTCGATAGTCAAATTTAATGTCCCAAGATCATCTGTACTGGAGTTCTTTGCAATTAAGCCTCAGGTCCTTGCTACAAAAAAATCTATTAGCCTATCTAGAATGTTACCACTGCGGGGACACAGGCCTCGTCTATTCGAGAGGGAGTCGGCTTTAACCTACCACGCGGGCCCAGTGCGGGTTGGTAGATGTCACATGTCTTTGAATTTTTGGTTCTAGGACATGCCGGTTTCCTCACGATGTTTTCCTTCACCCTTTTTTAGAACAGTGGTGTGGTAGTGCAATTATTGACACAACGTAAAATGCCTGTGTTGGAACCCACGTGCCACTTTTACCACTGGGCCAACACTGCTCTAAAAAAGAACATAGTTACAACATAACTTCAGTTAGATGAAGAACTTCATATCTTTAATTCGTAAGGACTATTTCTGCTTGCAGCCATCGGCGGCTATAGAACCGGGGCGGTAACAGATGTGGTTATCGTGTTCACGGGATTTTGTTTTCAAAATGCTTAGATATGAAGTTCTTCGATAGTACACGCTCCAATTACCTACCTACACTTCTCAGTGTCCCGGAAGTAATTTAGTCAACTTAATAATAGTCAATCGCTTGATATTAGTCCATCAATCATCTCTGTTATCTTTATAAAAATTACTATTCATAAGCCAATTTCCTATAATAGTTGATTGACTTTTAAATAACTCTTGCTAAACAACACTTAGGTACTAGTAGCAATACATTTTCATTACGTAGGTGTTTCATTTTAATACTCATGTAGTTTTCCACTTTGTGCCTCGGAAAGCAGGTTAAACCATTGGTCCCGACTGTCATTTTTTTATCTTTGACAGATAAAAAATTGCCCATTAAACTATTAGAAACAAGACAAAGGTTACTTACTGATGCTCTGTGCCACTGTAAAAACTAAAGTGGCGCTGGGCTGGTCCCGTAGCTAAGTTGACAGATAATTGATGGACCCACAGACTAAATATTGGAATGGGACATCGGGCACTAGGAAAAGAGGTCGACCGACAGCTCGGTGGACAGACGACATAGTACAAGTGGCTGGCGAACAGTGGATGAACACAGCGAAGGACAGGGAGGAATATAAATCTCTAGAAGAGGCCTTCACCTTAACTGAAGGGGTTACTACTAGCGCAGAAATATAAAAATATGTTATCTTCATAGATTGTAAGATATTTAGTTAGATACAGTACGTTTTGTATTTTTTTTCTTATTTAAGGGATTTTTATTTTATTTTATTCATTTATTTACGGGTAGAAGCCCGAAAGTCCGACAACCAGTCTAACCAAGGGGTATCAGCTGCATCCGGATAGATACACTGGAAGCCGACCCTAGCATAGTTGCAAAAAGGGTAGACGTTTACTCATGATTTTTTTCTTATCTTCAGGATCAAGAATAGCCTCACCAACTCGGTTAAGGCTATCAGGCGGAGCTATTGGGGCATCAGCTAACCGGAAAAGAGCTGTCTCCTGGAGCCCATATTCAGCGGAGTCTTTGGACTTGGCGGCCGTTATTAGGGCGTCCCCTGCAAGTCTGGCTGTCAGAGCACCCTCAGCCGCTTCCACGGGCAGCTATGGACATCTTAGTGCCGGTGAGTTTGAAGATCATTGGCACTGTCTTGGTACTTATTTTGTAGTTATTTTTAATTTTTGTTCATGTGTGAAATAACCTATGTTTAGATGTATAATTTCTTGTAATACCTTATTAACACTCTCCTCCCAATGTCACTCTGTTAACAGTGCATACACATGTAGCGAGTGGCGCGGGCGTGGCGCGGAACTCTTGTGTATGTTCCGCGCCACGTCGTTCCTATACATTTTGTATGAAAAATTAAACGGGTCCCGCGCCTAAGATGTTCAATCGTTTTTGTAATGGGCGTTTGGTGAAATTAGGAAGAGGCTTATGTACTGTAAAAAACCGTTGCTAATAGTTTAGCAATACACTGATTTAAAGAACTTTGAAGCGTTAATAATAGCGCATACTTCTTATTACTATATTTTCATTTGAGCAGTTCTTTACTTACTTTTTCAACTAATAATAACAACTTCTTATATCTTTATTTCCAGGCGCCATTTCCCCAGCACTTTCCCTTTCTCACGCGTCTCTTGCGCAGCAGTTGTTGGCGCGAGGGGGGGTAGTGGGTGGTAGTGGGGTGTTAGCAGGAGGAGTTCTGATGGACCCTGCCCACCAGCAGGCTGCGGCGGCCGCGGCACACCATGCGGCTCACGCGCACCTTGTGGCGGGGATTCATAGGTAAGAGACAATAGCTAAAAATAAAAATACAAAATGATTGCAGAAACGAGTTTTATTAAATACTCGATCTAGTGGTTAGACCACCTGTCTCAGGCCCAGAGGTCGGGGTTCGATTCACAGTGGGGTAAAAAAAATCTGCTCGCTTATTCTAAGCGGCTTATTCTAAGTCCGCCTGGCTAGCTACCATCATCTTATCTAAGTCTGTCGCTATAACAACATCGTTGTTGTGTTTCGGTTTTCGGTTAGAAGTAAGATAGCCAGTTCCTCTGTATTGAAGATTCCAGGTGAAGCTCGCTGCCACCTTCGGCTTGATCATTACTTACCATCAGATGAGATGCAGGTCAAGAGCTTCACAGTTGTGGTTAAAAAAACGGACTCCTGACTGAAGAATTCCAATATATTTTAGACTGAACCATAATTATTATAATTCTTGTGAGCAAAGCGTTCATTTGTGAAATATGTCTGTCTCGTACTCGTCTGAAAGGACCTTTAAAGCACAAATCGTGCTTAGAATTTATAATATTATAAAATTATTTACTCCGACGCCGCCGGTAGCAATTACTCGCATGACCGCACACTTTGACCTTTCAAGTCCTCATCATCAGCATTATGAGAATTTGGTCCTTCGAGGCGATTCTTATCTTTTCATGTGGTTTTAGACCATTCTTTAAGCCATTCTTTCAGAGTCCAAAAGCTTATTGATATACCAGAAATTCTCAGATATATGACTAAGCTAGAAAATTACTCCATGATGTCAATGTATCGGAATTTATCGGACCCCGATTTGGTTGATTAATGATCAAAGTTTACCGGCTCTGACATAGTTCATACAGGCTATTGTTATCTAAGACTATAATGTGTGGGTACTGGTACTTTGGTGTTATTAAATTTATGCGGATATGGTTGAAAATACTAGACATTTGTAATCATAAAAGTGTATGCTAGTAGTTTATTATTATTGTTGGTCATGAAGTTGATTGTGGCTTAGTCAGAGATTTATCTTTATCTATTTGATTTTATCTTTGCACTAGATCTCTATCGCGCTTGATGTAGGTACCTCATTTATGAAAATCTATTTTGAGACTTACATTGTTAGGACGGATCGGTAACATCTTATAGCAAATACAGTTCAAAAATGTAGATACCTCATTTAATATAGCGTGTATTGGTAATGTAACGGAAATTGAAGGCAACACTTACTCAATACTCTCTCCTACGTTTTGTCACCAGATCTCACATATCATCCCCAACACAACTCCTGATGGGTCCAGTGGACGTGCGACCAGGGCTGACGCTGGATGGCACACCGCCCCAGCATCTGCAGCAACCACAACAGCAACCTGAGGTCACTAGTGTCATGGAAGCTGATAGGTAGGGACCGAAGGACCAAAATTTTACTCAAATTTGAAAAAAACTACAAGCATAATTTTGAAAATAAATGGCAAACTTGAAACGGGCCTCTAAGGGGAAGCACCGTAAATATTGATGCTATAAATTATTATACTTAGCCTAGGTACTTTTTGTACTTCATACGTTTGAAAATAATCGAATATTTCCTATTCGATTATTTTTAAAAGTAAGTAAACTCCGTTCAGACATTTTTGAAATATCGCTTGCCTGAGCTCAGAGCCGAACAGACACAAATGCGAAAAAAGAACATTCACTACGTATTTTTATGACACCCTTCGAAAGGGCCAACCTGTAGGATCATATCTCTCTATTTAATATAGTATCTTAAGTTTATGGAATATCAAGCAATCATAAGCGAAGCTAACCAGCTAGCAAGTGATGCTATGTTATACGAAGATTAATTTTTCCTATACATTCTCGAGGAATCTTCTTTATTTAAACAATGATCTTTCCATCACCAGTGCATCAGGGATGACCCACCGGAAATCCCCTCAGAGCCTGATGGGTCACCGGGACAACCATCACAGTAACAAGCCGTTATCAGCAGCAGCAGAGAGCACGGTGCATGACGGCCTCGATTCTAAAGATGAACCTGGAGATTTTATTGAGACGAACTGTCATTGGGTATGTATCTTCTCGTTTAATGTTTTTGAATAGAACAGTAAGTTGTCTATTTTGATTTCATTTGATTAGGTTATGTAACCAGTAATACCAATGAGCTTTAAACCTACTTCTTCTTCATTTAGAATCGACGGTACATCTATGATGTCAAGACTATTATTTTGACTTTCATTAAGGCTATTGTTAAACTATTGTTAAATTCTTTATCATCAATAATTTCGAATGCTTGCTCCTGTAAATTTTGTTGAATCTATTTAACTTTTTTCATATCCATCACAAGATGAATTTTAAATCATTTGTTAATAACACCATTACTTTCTTCAGGTGGACTGCAAGCTAGAGTTCCCAACACAAGATGACCTAGTGAAACATATCAACACGGACCACATCCACGCTAGTAAAAAGGCGTTTGTCTGCCGTTGGGTGGGATGCTCCCGAGATGAAAAGCCGTTCAAGGCTCAGTACATGCTGGTCGTGCATATGAGAAGACATACGGGGGAGAAGCCACATAAGTGCACGGTAAGTACGAGAAGTTTCGTTTTTTGATTTTACTGCGTTTTGTATTTCGGCTACACGAGTGAAGTGAAAACTTACGACTGGAGCCGAGTATACCCGGTTCGCGTCACCGACCCGAGCGTGACGAGTTAGTTTCATTCACTGTTCAGATAAGCGAAAAGTGCGGCAAAATATGTTTTCACTTAAAAAATGGTCTTTCGAGTCTATGCTCAGAAGGACCAAATTCTATTGCATTACTTTTTCGTTATCAGCTAGAAGACAATGAAACACAAAAGGCATTTCTTATACCAGATCAGACATTAGTTAAAAACTCATAATTTAAAATCTTTTCTCCACAGTTCGAAGGCTGCTGCAAAGCCTACTCCCGGTTGGAGAACCTAAAGACCCACCTTCGAAGTCATACGGGTGAGAAACCATACACCTGCGAGTACCCTGGATGCGCGAAGGCGTTTTCGAATGCTAGTGACAGAGCCAAACATCAGAACAGGACGCATAGCAATGAGGTATGTTCTCATTTGATAAGGAATAGTTCACTAGTAAATTCTTTTGATCATCAGTCTACTGCTGTACGTAGACCTCTTCTAAGTTGTCACAGAATGAACCACCACTTCGGGATTCAACAGAAGAGTTTGAATAGTACCCAGACAAGAAATGTTAAAGCTTTGACTACTTAGCCCACGCACAATATGGGTTAAGTCATTGTAGCTTGCAGATTACTTGCCTCTCTTGCTAAATGTATTTAATTTACATTGTGATTTTAAGATACTGATTTTTTTTTTTTCCCTTTCCAGAAACCATACGTTTGCAAAGCACCAGGCTGTACCAAGAGATATACGGACCCTTCATCATTACGAAAACACGTGAAAACCGTCCATGGAGCTGAGTTCTACGCCAGTAAGAAACATAAAGGTAAATACAATATTAGTATCTTCCTTTTAACCGACTTCAAAAAGGAGGAGCTTATGTATACGTTGTTTCTTAGTTCAAGCGGCATTACAAATCGTATAGGCATACACAGTTACCATTAGAAAAAAAATTTCAGACGAATCCATGTATGAATATCTCGACTTTCAAGTTAGTTATCCTAGGACTAGGTCTTGCTCGCTGGAACTGCGTCATCTAAACAACAACTAGGATTTTATTGGATAGGATTCCAGGCTTATTTTACCTTTTATTGTAATTTCAAGCAATTTCTCACCTTTTACCTTCCATTCTCCAGGTTGCAGCCGTGGCGACGACTCTGCAGAGTCAGGTGGCGGCGGCGCGGGCTCGTCCCCGCGGTCTGAAGAAGGAGGAGTCCCGCTCGGTGCGCGCGCGCACACGTCGTCAGCGTCCGTCAAGAGCGAGAGCCCCGCGTCACCCATACCGCATGGACTACATACTCCTGCTCATCAGGTATTTGGAAAATCTATATTAGTTCGAAGTTGATGGTGATGAAAATTCTTTGGGATATGATCTTTTTGGATATGAAATAACAGTGGTCGTTTCTTCGGTTATCGGCCGTTTCATGAGGGAGACCTAAAGAATTCACGAAGAGAAGTCTGAAAAACAGCACAGAACTGAACTGAGATGCTGTTGAACTGAACTGTTACCAAGTAGATATGACAAAAACTCGAAGGAGCAGGTCCTTCTGGTATTTGATCAGTCTTCTTGAAAGATCTAAATAAATACTGCCAACACAATGACATAGAAAAATTCAGCTTATGAAAAGGATTTGATTACCATTAAAATAGTTGTCTTGTTTCATCCATCAGCTATCTGCTCAGTGTGGTGGGGAGCTGGACTTCGGAGGCTCTGGTCTTGGAGGGTTCGGAGACGAGAACGGAGCACCTTACTTCAGATTAGATGGAGAGGTAAGTCCTGATAAAACAGTTTTATGAGTGATAAATAAAATCTGCAGCTTGAAAACGTCTACTGCTAAACATGAGTTGCATTGTGAAACTGTGATAAAAAAAGTACAAGTATGTAAAAAAGGGGCAGAGACAGGGCCAGAGCTCATTGATAAATATCCATATTTACATACCGAGACTCCACCGTGCCTCAGAAAGCACGTCAAGCCGTTGGTCCCGACTGTCTTCGTGGATCTTTGACAGTCGTTATGGGTCGTCAGAAGTCCGAATGTCTAACAACCAGTCTTACCAAGGCGTATCGTATTACCCAGTTACTGGGTTGTGGTGGTCAGATAGGAAGTCGCTCTATGTAAAATACTGGTATTCAGCTGTATCTGGTTAGACTGGGAGCTGACCCCAAAGTAGTTGGGAAAAGGCAGGCAGATTCGTAGCAGGGCCGACTGTTCGACAAAATGCTTATTTATTATTGCTTCCATGCACTTGTGAATGAATTCGTCATTTTCATTCTCAGGTGGAACAAGAAGTAGTAGGAGAAGTTGGACAGCTGCCGTTGATGCTACGAGCTATGGTGGCTATCGGAGAGCCGCGTGCGCATCATCATGCGCCGAGATTTGGAAACAAGATGGCTGTTGCAAGGCTCATGCCTCCTCCTCATGCAGATATTGGACCTGGTTAGTACTTTTAATACTTTGTAAAAGTAAAATCATATCGAAAAGCTATTTTGAAACGAATGCTAATTTCCATGCCACTCATTTATTTGATTTATCGTGTACAAAATATTTGAATTCAGAACTAAGCACTTTATTGTTGTTTTGTTTTGATTTCCGTGTGAACTAAATAGCAATAAAAACTTAGTTCTGAATTCAAATTACTATACACTATAAATCTAATAATTGATGGACATGGAAATTAGCATTCGTTTGTATTCGGAAATGCGATGATTCCCGAGGGACATTAATAAAATAGTTACACTGTATCTATTATTTTTTCACACTGACTCGCTGTTCTAGTGGTCACAAGCGCTACTGCTGACCATGAGGTCCTGGGTTCGATTCCCATCCCAGTGTTATTGGGTTTTGTCATCAGGAATTTCTCAGTAGCAGCCCGGAGTCTGAATTTGTGCCCAGTTGATGGCAATAGGCTCGCCACCAATTACATGGGCGACGTAACTGGCGAAATGTTCAGGGAATACAGGCGTGACGTTGTGTTATTTTTTCACACTTTACCTGTAAGAGATGTGTACGTATGTGATATGTTCCTGTTTAATATTTTAAGACATGGGATTTTATTACCAGGTGGTGTCCAAGGAAGAACAGAGCTTGGCAGTACCACTGTAGCGGTTGAGTTAAAGACAGGAGTTCCTAACACCAGGCGGGATTCTGGCATCTCATCTGGAAGCAGCCTTTATAGTGCAAGGTAACTACCTACCTAAGGTATCATCTATCTTATTTATTTTATTACAATCGTCGGGTGACAGGAAAAAATCTCTAAATAACAAACATAGACAATGGAGTAATTAGCATTTTAATAGTTTTTTTGATGTCAAAATTTCATTTTCGGAAACAAATGTTTTGATTTATATGGTAATGATGCTTTATAATCTACAATCTATTACTATAAACCAATTTTATAGAAATATCGTTTTATTTAGGAATTATTAATTAAAAAGTACTTAATGAGTTTTTCCAGAAAATCAAAACTTGAATAATGGGCCTTAGTGAAATAATTGATACTGTTTAGAAATAAATACTTTTAATGTTTTAATAATAAAAAAAACAAAAAATATAAATCTACAGTATTATAGAGAGATAAATTGCCTCTGCCTCACGCGTCCCCTTCCTCCTTCGCGAGCATTACTGCTTCGCAGAAGGAGGTGACGGCCTCCCATGCCCTCTCGCTCCATACAATGACCTGGACCAGGGCCGGACGCGAGAGATCCCCGCCACAGATCGCCTCCACGAGAACACGGCGGTGCTCTGCCCAAGCCGGGCAAACCTCCACCGTATGCGGTGGACGTGTCCTCCGGGCGATCCACGCAGTGATGACACCCGGGCGTTTCCTCCCGCCTTATCCGAAACAGAAACCTAACGAAACCGCCGTGTCCGGTGAGGACCTGCGTCAGGTGGAAGGTGAGGACGCCGCCGTGGCGCCTCTCTAGCCACTTCTCAAAGAGGGGGCTTATCGCAGCAATAATGGCGTGCCCAGCACTGGGTTGCGAGAACTGCACTCTTCATGATGCCAAGAGATCCCGCCGGAGCTCTGTCCGCTGTGCCGCGATTTCTCGACACCCCTGCGGAAATCAAACTGGCTCTCCGCCAAATCCGGCCCCACCCGCACCAGCCGCCCGACGAGGCGGTCTGCAATGACTCTTTCAAAGAGCTTGCCCACCTCGTCAAGCAGCACGATGGGCCGGTAAGCGGACGGAGAGTCCGCAGGGCGCCCCGGCTTCTTGATGAGGACCAGTTTTCCCGTCTTTCAACGAAGTGGGAACTGGCCCCTGTCCAAACATGCGCTTAGAAGCCCCCCTGGTCGAGGCCCGAGAGCCTCTAAGGCTTTCCCAGGTAAGCCGTCGGGTCCTGGGGTGGTATTTCTGGCATTCAGCCTACGTACCGCCACTCATCTCTACCTCGGTCACCTCCGGAGCATCGTCATCGTCGGTGGTGTGGCATCGGGCACCGCAGTATGCGGAGCCATGGGCGGGGAGGCATGTTCCCCTCTCGAAGGGAACAGAGCGCTCACCACGTCCCCCACAAGCTGCGGCCGGAGACTCTGCGTTAGCGGAGGAGCCTATGGGCGGAGTTTCTCCCGCACCATCTTGTTTGGGGGTCCCCAAGGGTCCCTGTGCAGTCTCCAGCGACTCCTCGCGGGCCAGTCCCTTGGCTCGCAGGATCTCCACTTGGAGGGCGGTCGTCACCGCTCTGTACCCCTCGTACAGCTCCACCTGAATGGCTTCCGTATCCGGAGGTCAAATACGGAGCCTGCGGTGCCTGGTTTACCGGCGTCGCGCAGCAACGCACGCATTGTGCAGTGTCATCAGCTGTTGTGACCACCAGTACACCTGGCGCGAGGCATGTCTGGGCTGGACCCGGGGCATTGCCACGTCACATTTTTCGGACATGGCCTCCCGGAACCACTCCGCCTCGTCATTGATGTCGGCAGGCCTGCCCGGTGATGACACCCAGGCCTGCACGATCGAGGCTTCCAGGAGCTCCCGGTTCAGCTACTTCAGCGCCCACCGCGGACCACTCGGGGCCTGTCGGACCGGTGCGCTCGAGGTCTGGGCGGAGACGTCAAACCGAATGTATCGGTGATCGGAATAGGTCTCCACCCCCTCCATGACGCGCCAGTCAATAACACGCGGCGACAGAGCGGGGCTAGCGAATGAGATGTCCACCACTGATTCACCCCGCATCCGCACACATGTGGGGACAGAACCCCGTATCATGTCTATCATTTTTAAAGACCTTGAAAATCATTTTTATAGTTCTTAGATACAATAATGTGTGTATTTGCGAGCAAAAGTCAATAAAACCGCGAAAGAAAATAAAACCGCCAACAATTAAAAATGCTTCAGTCACTCACTAACGTCAAACTAACTTATGACACTGACACTGGCGGTCGAGAATGTTCCCAGCTGTGGTTGCCAGGTAAAACTAATTAAGTGTACCTAAGTGAATTTTTACCTGCCGTGTTTAGCAAATATTTTGAATTTAGTGAGTTTTGCTTCTTGGAATTCCGTAGGTTAATGCACCTATGGATATGATGACTTTTTCCTGGGATAGATGTTGATATTTTAATGTAGTTAGTGTAAAAATAACATTTTCCTAATTTTTGTACTTAGTGAATTTTTCCTGTCACCCGACGGACATCATCAATATTGAACTTCGAATAAATAGGAATGAAGCTGAAAGAAATTTCATTTTAGTCTGATCGAAAAACTAATTCGTTTTTCTCTACTAGTCCTATGTTGATAAAGCAGAATATAATTGTCTGCTGGTTGGTAGTGATAGCCTAGTGGTGTGACCGTAGGACTGTCAAGTCATAGGTTACAAGTTCGAACCCAAGGCAACGCACCTCTGACTTTTAGCATTGTATAATTATCACTTGCTTCAAAAACAGTGAAGGAAAACATCGTGAGGAAACCATACCTGAGAGATATTTCTCGACGGCATGTGAAGCCAAGTCAGAGGCCCATGAGCGGCATACAAACTTTTATAGTCACTGCGACACGAAAAAGAAAAAATGCTTAAAACCTTGTTCTTTTAATAAATCTATATCTTCGAAGGTCTTGACTGGGAAAGAGTGTAACTCCGTTTTTTCCATGACTAACCATAAAAATTATTTATTTATTTTATTATTTATGTACACACAGAAAAATAGATACAGATAGGAAATAATCATAATTATGAGTACAAAGGTTTAGGAGCATGAGGAAAGGGGTGTAAAGTTCACTCATCCACCATAGAAAAGGGAGGATCCTCCGACCTGACGGGTGTTGTGTCTGGCGGGCAACTGCCCAACTGTTGATGTCGGATAGTCTTATATATTATTTTGTTCGCGCGATAAACTCTAATTGCGCGATACAGGACTTGAGTGACGTTATGTCTTTGATGCGTAGTTCGTATGTGGCGGTGTAACCAAATTCAAATTCAAATTCAAAATATTTTATTTCACATAAACCTACATGGGCACTTATGAAACGTCAGAAGCTAGGTGCACGGTTCCAATTGGTCGTTTCCTATGGAGAAGAGCCGGCAAGAAACTCCACGGTTACTCTTTTAAAAATAATTGGTTTTTACAATATTTTCAAATAACAGTGTTATTAGGTATGGGAGGACAGTGTAGGTCTTTCAACAGGTACCAGGTACTTAACAAAATAATTATGGTCAGCAAATCCACTAAGCCTACAGCGTTCTCACATTCACAAAATAGAAAATAATCTATATAAAAATAAATAAATTATTAAAAATAAAAAAGTATTAAAAACGAAATGACGTGATTGATATTACAATTCTGAATAATTATCATGATCACCGCCACAGGTTACACCGCCCACCGCCAGCGCCGTTAGGTGGTGCTCTTATTTCTTAAGAAATTTCTTCCAGCAGACCTGTGACAGGAGAAATGAGAAAGAAATGTAGACAATAGTGTGTGTGAACAAGAAGAGAAAAATATAAATATGCGAAGTCTTAAACTAAAATATTGAAATAAACCTTCACATAAAACGTGATAAATTAACATATACTTAAATAAATACATAGAGCTTAAATATACATATAAACATACTTAATTTTTTTTCGTTTTTAAACGCTGCCCCACACTAGGAATTTCTCCTGTATCGTGGTTGCTTTTACAAACATTTATACTCACATACACAAACAGGTACACGATATACCTATACATACTATAGGTATATAAATATCCTTTTTTTTTGACTAGGGCATCTCGTAGTTCACCTCTGAGGTGATGACTACTTAACCGGACAATCCTGCGGCTGCCTTAAGCTACTAACTCAAAGCCTCCATCCAGGGGCAAAACTATTCTAAATTAAAACTAGGCGAGCGCTCGCTAAGGGCACCCCCTGTGGGGTACGGACCTCGGCTTAGGGCGTCGCTGGGGGGAGGACAGCAAGTTAGGACAGGCTGGATCAAAGATAATTCATTATTATTAATCGGGGAATTTAAGTCTACATTTCTCAGCAAAACGCGGGCTGGCGCTTCTGCGAGCAAGGGTCGGGGGGACAATATAAATATCCACACTTACACATTCACTTATACTCATTCTTTGTCCTTCAGGTCATCCGACATATCCCGCAAGAGCAGCCAGGCGTCGGTCGCGTCGGGCGCCGTGGCGGGCGGCGCGGGCGGCCCGGGCGGCGCGGCGGGCCCGCCCGGCGCCGCGCGGCTGGCGGCGCAGCACGCCGCCGGGTACGACCAGCTGTCGCCTGACAGCAGTAGAAGGTAACACTATATAGCAGAAATATATTTTAGAAAATACGGCTATACTATAAGATAAGATACGATACATTTATTTGACCAAACCTGTGTACGTACACATGCAAGAATAAAAGCGTGCGGATATGAATAGTAACGATTGTTAATAATTAATTTCAAGTCAATATCATTAATTTAAAGTGAATTTAGCAAACAATAACAAATTCCAAAATATCAACAGGAAATAAAAAATAATTCATAAAAAAACCATCTGCATCTTTTCCTGTTTCCAGTTTAAACTGAGATGATTACGTTAATGCGCTGCCCCGAGCTAAGTGGCGCTCTCATTGAATAAAAAATCGTAGCATAGCATAGAAAATAAAGATAAAAAAATGGAATCTTGGAGTTTGTTACAAAGAGGATAACGTATTTTTACGTTGTTAAAACAGGACTCAAAGTGTTTCTTATCCAAAGTAGATAGCAAAAGTGTCAAAAGCGGCCGTTTAAACGTTTAAGTAGATAGCAAAATTGTCAAAAGCGGCCGGTTTAACGCCTTAAGGCGCTACCCCGAGCTAAGTGGCGCCACTTTTGCTATCTACTTTGGATACGAAACACTTTGAGTCCTGTTTTAACAACGTAAAAATACTTTATCCTCTTTGTAACAAACTCCAAGAATCAATTTTTTTAAATTTATTTTCTATGCTATGCTACGATTTTTTATTCAATGAGGGCGCCACTTAGCTCGGGGTAACGCCTTAAGTTAAAGAAACAGGCGTTACTTTGCGGAAATCCATAGCATTCAATTACATTTTATTGTGATTGTGATAACTGAATTAAAAATACCTCTGCATCGAGACCTCTTCGGTAGTTGACGAAAGTTTGTTAATCTCAACTACTTCCAAAACATGAAAGTCTTATAATGTTCCTTTCGTTTCAGATCTAGTCAAGTGTCGTGTGTGGGTTATGCGCCGGCGCCATCGTCAGCCCTCGCCGCAGTGCAGGCCGTCAGAACATCTCAAGGCAATCAGGTATGTGTACAATAATGTATTTGTATATCTTTAATCAATTAATCCTTAAAATCCATTATTGTGGAGATTTTGCTGAACAATGGGAGTGAAACCAAAAACGAAGCTCAAAATTGTGTAGTGATACTGAGCTGTACCAGTAGTTAGACCATCAGAGTAAAGACATACTACAACATAATATGACGCCAATACAACCCGAAGGGCACATGTCGCTCTATATCCCTTTCAGAACACTCGCATTTCACCAGTTACAAATACACATTTTTATATGCCAAGCATATTATAAGCTGGGGGGCTATATCGCTAACAAAAATGCTTGGCTCAACGCTGGTGCAGCTCCACAAGCGCGCATAAACTAATTGATTAGCATTCGAAAATATTGTTGGAGCTGCTGAAGATTGCAAAAACTATCTTTGAATTGTATAACTTCAATCTCTTAGTATTGTATAATTGCATAGCACATGTGTGAGCACTGTGATCTTGTGCCTTCTATAAAGCTACCATTTACTGGGTACGTCTTTCATTGAATTGAATGTGCTCTGGCGGCTGAGAGTATGTCATGCTCACTCAAATGTCTCGCTGGTGGTGGCGCGTGTGTTGGATCGTTACGTTCCCTTCAAAATGGTTGAGCTGAATGGTGCTGATCCATGCGTCATGTTCGTGACCGGGCGCTGTCATTAGGGACTGGTCAACACACAACACCAACATCCAAACGAAATTTAAATAAAGATTTTTTATTCCTTTTCAAAAGTTTTGATGTTTCACATCTGCCAGTCGTACCCTGACGGTTTTTTTTTTTATTTTGGCTTGATACTTGAATATTTTAATAAACAACATCTCTCTTTTAGGCTGTTCTCCTCCGAGGAGTGACCTGTTCAGAAGTCAGGGCTGAGGAGCTGGCGCTGGAACTGGACCCCAACGTGCAAGTGAAGGAGGAAGCCAGGAGACTGTCAGAACAGTCCAACTTGAGCGACCAGGCGCAGTACCAGCAGTACCCTTGTGGGACTGATGAAGTGGTGAGTTTTTCTTGAATTATACTTATTTTTCGAAATTATGATGACTATGGTTAAAATACCAATTAGTAAAGTTGATAGTGGACATGATTGCTTACTTTTCTCCAGCCAAACTGATTTGTCCCAATACTATAACTGAATGCAGCCCAATATTATGTCTTAGCAGCAGAATTACTTAGGGATTTGACATAATAATTGGAAATGAGGGCAACATCAAAGCTTCTCCAAAAGCTAATAAGATTCCAAAATTGAACAGGGCCTCAAGTCTGCTATTACAATAGTGTCAGAATGTTATATCATTGATTTCATAATTGTTGATTTTGACAAGTTTGGTAATCTTCTAATATATTCGCGTCATTATGACTTTCCAATGGTCAGTCACTGACACTCCATTGAAAGAAATTGCATCTTTTGGTAATCTCGTACATAATGACAAATGTATGACTGAACGAACTTAGAACTTAATGAACTTAGGCGGTAATCAGCTAAAATTGTGACAGTTCCTTTGATCAGTGACCAACCATTAGAACGTCATTGTGCAGTCATTGCTTTTAATTCGTTACGAGTATCGTGTTTGTGGAATACAATGTTCAACCAATGATCGACCATTATGAATTCAGCAGATTACGAACTTTTAGCAAAATGACAATGGGATCGAGTTGGAATGATGAATTTATAAAAATAGCAGACTTGGGCCCCAGGATGATTGAATGTGTTCCACTTTGTTTTACCGATTTCATGTAGTGTAATTAAAATTAATTGACTACAGAGGTGGTTGCGGTCAGAGAAACATCATCAACATCGGATCATAAACTAATTGTGCTTCTTCTTCCAGGGCGACGCTCCATTTCCGTTCAAGACAGAAGATGACCAGGACACGGTGACGTACAAGGAGTCGCGCTCCAACTCCACCAACACTGTAGTCATCACCACGGCGCAGGTCCACCACCCCAACCAGGAGGTCAATCTGGAACAGGTAAGCAATCATAAACCATTAATAATATTTTTACCCGTTCAATTAATAAACATGGTTATTCAGATAGTCACGAAGCAATTAAAATAAATTATCATCCATAGTTGTGTTCGTTCTTTTGTTCATTAAAAGATTATGCCTATGATGTTATCTTTGCATTTCAGGTTGCGGAAGGCGAAATGGTGGAGAACAAGCTGGTAATACCAGATGAAATGATGCAATATCTTAACCAATCAATATTGGCAACGGAATCGGTAACACCAGCTAAAACTGAATCCACCAACCAACCTGAGCCGGAAACCCCTAAAGACAAGGAAAGTGCTACCAAAGACAATACATCTAGTGACGTCCCCAACACGAACAATTCTAGTGACAAAATCAGTGACGTAGCCACCAGTGATGATTCTCTACTTAAAAACTTAGGTGCCATAGGAAGTGATCTCAACATAAGTGATATTCCAGTCGATTTAAGATCTTTAGACGTTAGTATGTCGGGTAACAGCGGCTCTTTACTCAATTCTAAGTCGCCCGATGATAAGGCTACTCCTTTACAGGAGCAAGTCATACCAGAAGTTGCTACAGAGAAATGTGAGAAGGAATACACGAAACCGCCTTCAAGCAATGTTTCTACGAATCCTTTGCAGTCATTGCAAACAATGACGGCGAACCAAACGGAACAAACAAATAGGATGCGAGCTAACCCGTTACCTCAGAAACAGAACACGATAATTCCTAAAACTGTAGTCATGAGTCAAAATGTTTTAAGTCCTCAGAATTTACCACATAGCATGCTGAGCCCTCAGAGTCTTCCTCATAGTGCTATGAGTCCTCAAAGTGTCATGAGTCCCCATAATGTTCCACATAGCGTAATGAGTCCTCCCAGTGTTTATAATGTCATGAGTCCACAAAGTGTGATGAGCGTCATGTCTCCTCAACACAACGCAATGAGCCCACAAAGCATGCAAAGCTTGATGAGTCCACAAATGCCAAATCAGATTATGATGAGTCCAAGACACAACAACATTGGCAGCCCCATGTCCCAGAATATGGCTAGTCCTATGGTTAACATGGCGAGTCCAATGGGCCAAAATATAGCCAGTCCGCATAGCCATGGCATGCCAAGTCCGATGCATCCAGGGTTACAAAGTCCAATGGGGCAAGGTATGACTAGTCCCATGGTACAAAACATGTCTAACATGTCGATGAATCAGCAAGTTCAGAACCAAAATCAAATGATGAACATGAACCAGGGTCATATGAACCAAGGTCCTCAAATGGTAGTCAATCCAAATTACATGAACAACAGAAACGGTAACGCTAAGATGCCAAATAGAAATAACATGAACCAATATCATAATCAGAATTATACCCAAGCTCCGCCATATCCTGTCCAAAATCAAAATGTTATGAGAAGTCAAAATATGCAACAGTACCAGATGATGCAACAATACAACCAGAACCAGATGGCGATGAATCAGATGAGCAACCAGAACATGGTGTACACCAACCAGATGAATTACCAACCAGTGAGTTACGTGAACCAAAGCAACCAGATGCATCCGCTGCAAATGTCAAGATCATCGGTGATGAGTGTGGATAACAGTGGGAACATGAGTCGAGGGACGATGAACAACTACTGTGAGCAGCAGAACCAATGTCCTCCGATCCAGAATCCTCAGTACAGCCAGAACATGCAGTATCCGCAACCACCGCCATATAATTCGGTTGTGAACACTGCGAATGTGATGGGACCACCTCCTCCAAAGAACAACCATCAGTACAATCAAACAATGCTGAATAACAACCAATATTACAACCACCAGAGGCCTTACAATCAGTGGGATTACCCAGGAAATCAATTCAATAAGCACAACATGCAGAAATCTGTGCAGAATTCTCTCAACATGTCCACTGGGAGTCAAAAACCAATGAATGGAGCGAGGGTACCGGTGACTCCGAATCAGAATCAGATGAAAAGTGAACAGCAAACAGACTGCAGTATGAACAGTTTGCGAAGTCAAAATAACCCAACGAGTGAAGTCCAAGTCCAAGTCTGGGATATCTCCCAGTCCCAAATAGAAGCAAATAATGGAAGAAATAATAAAAAGAACCAAAACGCGAATACTATGAGACAAGAGACGTATCAAAGAACGCTAGAGTATGTAGAAAGTTGTGAAAATTGGAAGAGTTCGGAAATGGTGTCGAGTAGTACCCATCCCCTGCAGGGTGGTGACAACATGGTTGTAAACGACCTGCAAACCTCCCTATCTTCGTTTTATGAAGAGAACCAATACCTCCAGATGATACAATAGTCCAATTTCGATATATTTTTAATTATAAACAAACTATAATTATTCTACAGCTGTAGTGATTTGAACTTTAGTCAATGCAGAGTCGTTTCGCGAGACATGAACAATTTTAATTTAAGATTTTTGTAATGTAATAATGGCAGCTAAACTAAAGTAGGTATGTAATTTTAAGATCTGTTAAATGGTGCACAAGAAACTAAAGGTTGTAAAAGAACTTTTCTCATATCGAGACTGATTAATTTTATTATAAATTTTAAGGTCTGAATCGTTTTTGGCAAGATATATACTATACAGTATGGAAAGTTAACCCAGTGATGTTTGTTAAGTCTGGGACTAAGCTATATTTTGAAAGTCAATTTGTTAAAGACAATGTCTGTTCTAAAAGTGTTTAACATTTGGATTTTCTAACGAAAATGGTAGCAGATGTTTTGAAAATAAAAAGTACATTAGTTCTAAAATAGTTTTGATTAAAAAAAGACATGTTTTGTATGCAAGATTGTACATATCTGTTAGATAACGTCTTCCAACTAAAGTAAGTACTAATTTTAATTATAATGCATTTAAATATAGTTGACTGTGTAAGTTTGCGGTTAGTGCCTTCAAAATGTACATATGATGCAATTGTACATAACATTACAAGGATTTCAGTGCCTTATGAGGATTTTTCTCTAGAATATTGTTAATATTATCCCGTAAAAAATCATATACTTTGAGATCTGTAGTAAATAGTACGGTTGGCTTGGTGTATGACACTAATTAGGAAGTAATTTTTATATACATTTTATAAAACATTGTCTGATTTTAAGATTTGAATCCGCAGTTGTAGCCCGCGAAATTAAAAATTCATGTTGTATCTTGATCAAAATATGATTTTCCTTATGAAATTTGATCTTATGGAACAAATCTAGCTTAGAGAGAAGTACTCGTATTAATGGTTCCAATTATTAATTCTGTAAATACATAATATCTGTTATTATCGCGAATCATATTTTGATCAAAATGCACTGACGCTGACCTGGAAATTGCAAAAAACTTAAGAAAATTTGAATTTCGCGTGCTTCAACTGCGAATCCACAAATTCAATAGACATATGAAGAAAAATAGTGCTTTTGTTTGTGAAGCTACTTTTTTCTGCGTGAATATAATTATACTAACTTCTTCCCGCGACTTCGCCCGCGTGAAATTTCTTATTCTCCCGACCCACCGCGTCGCATCGTATCGCCCGCCCGCTAATACTTCGCTTAGCGTTCTTTCAGACTTTTTTATTTTTGCTCAGCTCTTTAGGGTCGTAGGGTGATGTATAATACTCGTATACCTTCCTTAACAATTGGGCTATCAAATTCAAAAAGAATTTCAAATCCGACTGGTACTTCCAGAGTAAAAAAATTGCACGTTCAAACTGTGGAGGTTACACTGCCACATACGAACACCGCATCAAAGACATGACGTCACACAAATCCTGCATCGCGCAATTGGAGTTTACCGCGCGAACGACATATATAAGACTATCCGACATCAACACCTGGGTAGTTGCCCGCCAGACACAACACCCGTCTGGTCGGAGGATCTTCCCTTTTCTATGGTGGATGACTGAACTTTACACCCTGTTCCTCATACCCCTAAAAAAACTCGTCAGCTTATTTATATTTGTATAGATTTAAAGTTAAAAAAAATGGGTTAGGTTCTAAAGTCATACCCCAAGTCAAGCCTTAAAAGATCTCTGTACACTAAGTGATCTTTGAGATTATTAGATAGAACTAAAAAATAAAATTTGTACAAAATAGACGCCTTTTCTAGAATTTTTACAGTGTTGTTGAATTTTAACTTTAAGTAACACTTAGTTAATGTAATTAGTTTTCTATTATAATTTACTTAAAGCAATATGAATCTTTGTTTTGATAACATCGAATCTCTTACTTTATATTATGAGATTACTAGTTTGTAAGTACTTGTTAATGTTTATTTAAAACCAACGCACAAGATGGTTGTAAGAGAACTGTGTATGTCTAATAAATTATTTGTTTTAATGTTTGTACGTGAACAAACTGGACATCTGTGACGATATTTTAATGAAACTATTAAATAAAATTTTCTTATTATGAAAGTAAACAGTGATTTTATTTACTTCACTTAGATGTATAGAGCAACCTCGATCCAATCCTTGCGGTACAAGTCTAGGTCGTCTCGGACAAGGATGCATGGACTACCATGCATTCTTCATTGAGCCCCACTGCTGAGCAAAAGCCTCCCCAAGTATTACTCGGGGAGGCTTTAGCTCAGCAGTGGGACTTCTACAGTCCCACTGTTGAGCTAAAGCCTCCCCGAGTGTTTAATTTTTAAGTGCGAGAAACTCGCGCAAAATTGAATGTACCCTCATTTGATTGAGGATGTTCATATATTTTTTAATTCTTTGCGGGTTGAATTACTAGTCATTGAGCCAATATTTTTTGAAGTATGTAAGTATTATGAAAATACTTTTTAGCCGACGAAAACCAAAAGGTTGTCAATTCGACGCATATTTTATTTTTATTAAAAATTACTATCAACAAACAGTCACTTGAAATTCTACTGTGTGGTCACCTCTATCTTAGTATTTCCTCTCAGGATTTCGATTAATATTTGAAATAAAACGTTAAATATTTTGATACTGTTTAGTAAAGTAATCGTTAGTAAAAAAAAAAACTAAAGGATAGTCTATCTTAGCATTCGTCAATTTAACTTCCGAATGCTACGTAAATTGATTTTTCTTTTAATTTATTAATTTATTTATCTTTATTTCAGGTATAACGGTATAACCCATAGATTTGTTAGTATTCCTTAACCTATGTTAGTATAACAGACTAAAAACACACAATGAACATTTCAATTGAGGGACCACCTTAAATCGATTGTAAGTTTTGAATGGCTTCTTTTACAAACTAGAGGTTGAATTTACAATCGTTCAATTACTTTTACTAACGCTAGACCCAAGTAAATTTCAAATTCCATTGTGGTCTCTACTCAAGGTGAACCTTATGGTGATCGGTTGAAGGACCACCTTCCGCATGCTAGTTCTTTCTATTCTATGAAAGGGAAGGGTTGATATTCACTAAATTAGTTTTACAAATCTTTTACTAAGAGTAGTCATTTATAGCAGTTATAAATTTAAATTAGATTTTGAGATATGGATGCCTGCCAGTCACGACTGAGGGACCACCTTTAACCGATTGTATCTTTTGAGTGGCTACTGTTACAAACTAGAGGCTGAATTTACAATTGTTTGAGAACTTTTACAAAAAGCTGACGCATTCACAAGCTCAAAATTCAAATGTGGTCCCTCAATGGGAACGCGAACGGGTTCCGTACCATTATCAAAAAAAATGGCAAAAAAAATCCTGTCTGTTGTATGGGAGCCCACACTTAAATATTTATTTTATTCAGTTTTTAGTATTTGTTGTTATAGGGACAACAGAAATACATCATCTGTGAAAATTTCAACAGTCTAACTATCACAGTTCATGAGATACAGCCTGGTAACAGACGGTCAGCGGCGTCTTAGTAATGGGGTTTCGTTTCACCCTTTGGCTACGGAACCCTAAAAAATGATGATGAGAACGAAATCCAAAGAAAGTGTCATGCCGCCGAGATAGTACACTGGATGTGAGATTTTCTTAAGTAAACACAACAGCGATGTGGTGGGCACTAAGTATCGTTGTTTGCTCAACAACTGCTAAATATAGTAAATACGTTTTCCAATTTTGCGTTTCCAAACCACCAAATTTTGCAGTTTTTAAGAAAATAGTTGTCCGTGGAGAAGGTGTACGAGTATGTAGGCATAGCGAAAAAGTGTGAAAAGTACAGGGTAAAAATTATCATCCCATGGAAGTAAAAGACTATCCATCCAAATATAATAGAATAAAATAAACTACAAAACTGAGTGCATTAACTAAATTATGTGTAAACAAAATAATTTGGCACAGTTGACTAAATGAAAGCCGAGAACACAAGATCTAATAACACTAAAATTATTCCGTCAACCGCTCATGAAAAGCTTTTAACAAGTCAGGAATATCCCACTTTAAAAGTTCAAAGTTTAAGCTAAATCGTCTCATGGCAACTAAAACAAAAGTAAATGGGGAAAACCGAATCAAGGCACCTGTTCAGCCTTCTAAAGAGGAAAAAGACAGAAACAAGAATCAGAAAACATGAACTGCTTGCACTATAGATAAAAGTACTCGGAATCTAGACGTTTAAAAATGGCGCCAGTGACAGAAAAGAAAATCGTCTGGCCTGGGCATGTGATGATGAGGGAGAAAACGAATGTGTCTAAAAGAGTGATGAATGTAAATGTTTATGGATGGAGAGGGAGAGGAAGGCCAAAGAAAAGATGAATGGATTGTGTGAGGAATGATATGAAAGACAAGGGAGTGAATGATAGCGTGACGGTTGACAGGGGAGAGTGGAAGAAGAAAACGTGGTGCGCCAACCCCACGTAACATGGGACAAGGGCAGGAAGATGATAACTCGGAATCTAGCCAGGGTTTGGTCTCTTGCTGTGCATGACGAGTTCCTTCAGATTTGATTTTTTGCTCGGTTTTAGACTAAAATAAGACTATTAAACTTGGTACAGTACGACACAATTTAGATTTAGCATAAATTTGAAAATTGCATTCATTCATTTCAATTTTAAGACTGTAGGTATTTGGTTACATGTCTTCACAAGTTATTGCGTTTACGTAAAGATCATTTTCACCTCAAGCAGTAATAAACATTGGTGATTTTGGATGCGCACTCAGTTTAGTTAGTGATCGGTTTTACAGATTTTGCCAATGCAATGCTACATCTGCCTAATAAGCCTCGAATATGAACATATTGCCCCGTACACTGGGCAAAACAGACTTTTTTTAGTTTGATTTTCTCCAAATACTTCTAGACTAACAGTTATTTTACGGTAGTTTGACAGAACATTAATGAGACTAATAAATGGTATTAAATATTTTTTCTTATTTTCTTTTTATTCAAAGGGTTTATTCAAGATTTCCCTTAAGGGGCCCGCATTGTTTAAAATTGCACTATTTAGTAGAACACTCGTGTTATAATATTACAGTTTCATAAACCAATATTCAAAGACGGGCAGTGGACAAGTCTCCGATATTAGGATACTCGTATTCAACGAACAAAGCGAACAGATCCAAGTTAGAGAAAAACTTACTCAAATTGCCGATGAGGCGACATTAGTTTCGGAGAAGCTTCTAAAATGACAAGATAATCCCAAAAATCCAGCAAAACCAACTCAATCCCTACAGATAAATTTACACAAACCCATTTTATTGATAAGTCTGCTGGCAACCTAATCCAAAATAATATGGTGTATTTTAATACCCGGCCGATGACGTAACCACGTGGAATGTAAACTAGTACGGGGTTATTTTCGCCATTCTATTCTAGACTTTCGAAATGACGGTCGTGTTCTAGCGAATGTCTATTGTTTTTATTAAGATTTTGTTTAGGATTTTTTGGGTAATTTATTGTTATAACGTTGAAGTCTTTGACGACTAAGTCTGGTTCTTTAGGGCAGTTAGACGGAGGCATGTCCCTCAATTTGGCATGAGAATAACGAAAATTATTGAAATTTTAAAAAATTCTTCAATCCGGGAAATTTCTTTTATTTTTTTTCTATTATTTTTTTTTGTTGGGCAGAGGTGTAGGTATCTATATAATACAGGGTGTTTGGCGCATGGACCGACACAATTTTTTCAGGGATTTGGGAGGTCATTAGCTAGGTTCTACCCATATAATAATAATAGCTTTTAGTTTTTTTTATAATTAATTTAGAAGTTGTAAAATTTCATTCATTAAATACAAAAATTAACTTTGGAAGCTTGTAAGGAATTTTCTTGAAACCAGTTGTATAAAACAATGTTTTTAGATTTAAAGGACTTTGGAGAATGCAACAAAATTTGTTTTGTGCCACTACACCCACAAACAAAAAAGTTATTTCAAATTAAAGGACACATTTTGGGAATTTTTTTCATTTAAAAAAAATAATCATATGTAACCAACCGTGACATTTGGGACAAAGGGTGTATGGGTAGAACCTAGCTAATGACCTCCCAAATTCCTGAAAAAATTGTGTCGGTCCATGCGCCAAACACCCTGTATATAGTACACCCACATTTTTCCAATAATGTTTAAGGCCACACGCACTTTGGGCACGCCACAATTGCCGTGATAAGTCCCCTCTTTGAGGAGTGGCTAGAGGCACCACGCGGCGTCCTCACCTTCCACCTGACGCAGATCCTCACCGGACACTGTTGTTTCTGGAGGTTTCTGTTTCGGATAAGGCAAGAGGAAACGCCCGGGTGTCATCATTGCGTGGATCGCCTGGAGGAGACGGTGGAGCATACGGTGAAGGTCTGCCCAGCGTGGGCTGGGCATCGCCGTGTCCTCGTGGAGGCGATCGGTGGCGGTGATCTCTCACGTCAGGCCCTGGTAGAGGCCATGTTATGGAGCGAGAGGGCATGGGAGGCCGCCACCTCCTTCTGCGAAGCAGTTATGCTCGCGAAGGAGGAGGCAGAACGTGTGAGGGAGAGGAAAATTTCGCGCACACACGCCCCTAGCCGCTGCAAGAGACGACCTGGGCGTCAGGAATCGCAGGCCGATTCCGGGCCACCGTAGAATAGAATAGAATAGAAAACATTTATTTGACACAGACACAACACAACAGCAACAAACACATTTAAAAAAAAGAGAACAAAAAACATAACAATAAAATAGCAGTAAAATTTTGCTGAGCGTGCCCTTAACGAAAGGGTTACCATATCAGCATTTGCTGGGCGTCAGACACCCAGCGCTGGTTTTCAGTTGGCACCCCGCAGTGACACACGGACGTAGGTATTTAAAATAGATACATACTTGAATATTAATAATAAAAAATGTTTAAAAATACGTAAATACTCGTAAATAATGCAAGTAAAAGATTTTTTGTGTGCTACTTAGTTCAGAGTTTTTTTTTAAAAGTACCTACGAATCTACAATATAAAACGCCTGTCGCCTGACGCGGGTACGCATCATCGAGCAGCCGCAAAAAGCCAGCGACCAGCGACCAGTGCCAGTAAATTTATATTTCTAAGGCTTTCTAAAGTTTCTATTGTAACGGAATAGAGAAGATAAGATCGAAACCGTGTGGTTCTTGGAGACATACCGCATCACATCCAGCCTAAAATAAGGTTAGTTTCTATGATAAGAGATCATTAAATAAAAATAAAGGAGACATAGGTCCTTAAATCATTGATTATTGATTGAACATAAATTATTAGATTAATTATAATTAATTATAGGATTAAATAAAGGATTTATCAATATTAATGTCATTAAATTCAATTTGTGAATTTAAAATGAATTTCGTGTTTAGTCTTAAATGAACTACTGCTTTTTAGATCCCTAATGGATGGGGGAATGTTGTTCCAACATTTAGAAGCCGCTTAACGAAAGCTTCCTCGGAAGGCTGCAGTACGGTGATGCGGGGTAGCCAGCTGCTGAGCACAACGCCTGGCTTTGCGCTGCCGGTGACTATTTACCCACGCAAGCTTCGAGTACAAGTATGATGGACATTTACACTTGATAACGCTGAAAAGAAGACAGGCTAAGTGTAACTTCCGACGGGATTTCATTTTCAAGATGTTATTTTTGTTTAGAAATGGTGTAATGTGGCTCCTTTGTGGTACATTAAAACAAAATCGCGTGCAAGCATTCTGAACCCTTTGAATTAGTCGTACGGTACGTGATAGAAGTCGAGGTCCTACCACAGTATCGGCATAATTTAACTTAGATAGAACCAGACTTTCAACTAGCTGTACACGCAGATCGTCGCTTAAAAACGGACGCATCTTATACAGTACTTTAAGACGGTAGAAGCAGTTTTTTACGCAATTTGCAGTATGAGCCTCAAAACGTAAATCCTGATGAATTATCAAACTCAGATTCCTCGCCTCATAAACTCGATCTATACATTGTCCCATTACGATCACGCTGGTAAGATTTGAATTTATTTCCCGAAAAGCATAAATTTAGTTTTGGTCGGGTTGAGTAATAGAGAGTTTTGTTTCGACCAGTCCACGATCCTGTCCAGGTCCCCATTCAAAAATTTGACTGCAGCTTCATAGTTTTCAGGTTTAAAAGAAAGGTATAATTGAATGTCGTCAGCGTAAATATGAAATGTAGTATTTTTGATAACATTGATAATATCAGCAATAAACAAAATGAATAAAGGGGGACTCAGTATAGATCCCTGTGGAACACTCCTTACCACTGGAGTCATTTTTGATAAAATACTGGATCCATTGGCATCTTGTATTTCAACCAACTGTTTTCGATTGTTAAGATAACTCTTGAACCATGCAACCGAGGGTGCGTCAAAATCATAATACGTCATCTTAGATAGCAGAAGAGACAAATTTATTGCATCAAATGCCCTAGAAAAATCCAGTAGAACTAACAGCGTACAACATCCATCATCTTAAGCTGATAATATATTGTCCGTAACATCCAACAGAGCCGTTGCAGTGCTATAACCCTTCCTAAAACCTGATTGCTCCTCCGGCAGGATGTTATTTCGCTCAAGGTATTTGGATAATTGGGTGTTTACAACTTTTTCAAGCACTTTTGACAATAAGGGTAAAATGCTTATAGGCCGTAAGTCCTTTATAGTGCTTGGGTTCATAACTTTAGGCATAGGACGTACAACACCAATTTTCCAAAGGTCAGGTAAGGTCGGCGTAGAAATTGAGTAGTTAACAATTATAGACGACAGGATATCTAAGGTTTGAGGGAGAATCATTAAAAACATGTCAAGCGTGATGTGATCAAAACCCTCTGCATTGGTTTTACATTTTGATAAAAAATTGATAATTTCAGATTGGTCTACAGTATCAATAGAAAAAACACCCTCGCCAAATTTATGCGACTCGTAGAAAGCAAAAGATGATGCTGGTGCCACACTATATTCGCGGTGTAGTCGCGGGCTTGCGGATGGTGAGCAATGGGTAGCTCGCCGTCCGATAAGGACCAGGCCCGGGTCAATGCGATTCCACGCGCACCTGAAAGAGATTTTAGCACAACTGGCTGGGTCCTCTAGGACCGATGCCTGTCGCGGGTAAGTCCCAAAGGGATATCGTGGCTCCTGGCAACGTTCAGGCAACTGAAGGAACACGGGCGGGTTTTAGTCGGTCAGAGTCCGACACGCCCTCCCGCTCCGCCCAGATCGGGATAAGTTATTATTTGACATTTTCCCATCAAAAAAAAAAAACGGCAGCACGCACTTTGGATGCGTTTTTGTACGAATTTCAATCGTTCGTACGTGTAATATACGTACGATCGATCCCGACCATACAAGTACAAAGAGAGCGCGCAGACTGGGTGCGTCTTGGTCGTACGTAGGTATAGTTCCGACATCCGAAAACAATCCGTACTTGTTGGGGTTTTTCGTGCGTTCAATACGATATCACCGGAACACTACCTATTTGGCGGAGAAAAACGTATGCAGTGTGCGTACTCAATTCTTACGACCATGGTCGTACGTGTACGCACGAGTGAAATTCGGACGAAAACGCATCCAAAGTGCGCGCGGCCTAAGTCCCATATAATGGGAGCCGGGAGATTCATAATTATTGTACTAATAAGACGATTAGAATAACGTACATCAGTACAAATTATTGGATCAAATTGACAGTGTGATCTTTGTTTTTCGAATTCTCTTCGTTTTACTCGTAGTTCATGCGAGATGTAGGATTTTCTATATAGCTGCTTTTTCCTATAAAAGTCGATGTTAATTCGACTAATTTAATTAATTTTGTCATTACATTTTGATACCCTCATGTTTCTCACCCGAATGGTTTGAAATAAAAAACTAAGCACCCTTGCTATACGTTTTTCATTAATAAAATTCTGTGATCGAGTCCACTACTAGACTCTAAATTGTGCCACGATACTCAGTTCTGTGAAGTATTTATTTAATGGAAAAACGAACATACAAAAACAGCGTCCCACACAGCTCCTAGCCGACTTTGATTGTGACGTACTTTCAGTGATTCTGACGTACTGACGGACGCCTGAAATTATGTAAAGCTGAAAATCAAAGGGAAAAAAAAAGCTATTTAGTATGCTGTCCACGAATTTCTATATTAGAAGTATTCAATGAATCTTTAGTTCGAATTTTAATTTAATTTACTTATCGCGGTGGATCCGTAGTGGAAGCCCGCGATATTCAAATTTTCTTACGTTTTTTTGCAATTTGTAGGTCAATTTCAGGTTGTATCTTGATCAAAATGTGCGCTACCATAGGTAATACGGGCTGGTATCCGCAACTCCACGACAAAGCGCGTATTTTGCGTACGGGTGGGAAAATCGGTTATTCGATCCACCCCAGCTCCTCAAAGAAGGCCGGCAATGCCTTGGTGTTACTGACAATCTCACGTAGGGTACCTGGGTTACCGAAGTACCTTACTCTACTGTACCCTGTATGTTGCAACCACGGGGCAGTTTAACAGCACATGAGCTGCTGTCTCGTCGTCCTCCATGCAGGCCCTGCAGAGCGGACTGTCTGTGACTCCTATGACAAAGAGGTGTTTATTAAATATGATCCATGGCCAGTTACAGCTGCTATAACTGTACGCAGCTGTTGTTTCGTTAGTCGGCGAACCTGTTTTGTGAGGCGCCCATCGATTGTAGAGCGTGCCTCCCTGGCCTACCTCGGTCTAACCCTAGCTTATGATGTTGGTCCCTGGTTCGTTTCCTTACCAGAAGCGTAGATTCCCAAAGAGGAGTGGCACGATGGGTTCAGGCCCTACTGGAGCCAGGCTCGAACCCCTTTTGGCCAGTTCATCGGCTGCGTCATTGCTTCGCAAGCCGCTGTATACTTTGATCCATTGAATGGTTATATTATTGAGGCTTATGAGGGTATCCACCTGGTTGAGGCGCTGGTGGCGTATATCAGCCCAAATTCAACAGTGTGACTGTTAAGCGCTTGCAGAACAGCCATGCTGTCTGAGAGTATACGTATCGAGTGTTCTTTAATTTCCCTGGCCATGATGGATAATTCGCTACCATAACAAATATGTATTTAAAGAATTATAATCATTAATACATCTCACTAAGTTAGATTGAAAACAATTCTCTTATGGAAAAGTTCTTATCAAATCTCTGACACTGAACTGCAAAATGCAAAAAACAAAATTTTTATTTTGTCGGCTACCTCTGCGGATCCATCATAATTAGTTTGTCCGTTGCCAGTACATCTTTTATCGAGTGTTCACTCATCAAGCACACAATACATGCTAATACTACCTTTGGTCTGCCTCTTTTTCAATGTTGAACCGGAATGCTATTTTCACACTTTCGACTCCACCCACTTTTCATAGAACTCATACGCCGTGCCGCCATACATATTGGAAGTGAACCCTCTGGGAGGGTTACCGGCATTACGTTTGCGCTAAAGTTTTTCATCGCGGACGGTCAACGGCATTAGATTTAAAACCTTGTTAGAAAACACTGTAAAAGAAGTAATGAAACGAAGTACAATAAGGGTTTTCAGGGGGTCTTGTCGCTAAACGTAGTTTCCAACCTTTTAAATTGTTAGTGTATTGTAACCGTGAACAAAAAAAATATTAAAAATAAAAATTCTTGGATTTTAAAACCAACGCATATACTAATAAATCTTGTTAACATTTTATCAGATTTTATTTTCACAGTCTATAATGCTGTACCATTCGCTAAGAAAACCCTGAATTTAAATTGAGCCCTCCGCGAGGGCATTCCATATAAGACTAGGTGAACCCTCCAGAAGGGCTCCCGGCACTGAACGTGTTAAAGAACATCCAAAAATTAACAGTTTTTAATACTCTTCGCATCATATGCCCAAACTTTGTCACCGGCGCTTGTCATACTGTAATAAGAGTTATTCGAAAACATTGTATTGGCCAAAACACATTAGTTGTGAAGTATTTATAAACGATTTAAAATACTCACTAATTCGTCACCCTACCACAATACTCTTGAACAAAGAACCGGATAACTACAGGTTACAATCAACAATTCTGGGGCGTATGCGTCATTATTGCACGTTTGGCATCCAAATCAGTGCTCTCTTTATGATATCACTAGTAGGTAGGTATACTAAAGGTGAACATGGATGCCGTTCTTAAGATGTTATCTCACTTTTTCAAGGCAGACTTCATAATCATCAGCTGAAAGACGTCCACTTCTGGACATACATAGGCCACAAGTGACAGAAGAGTAGGAATTCTAGGGTTGAATCAAACTCTGGGTATTCAGACTCACTTCCAACTGTGCTGTTTGATTAAGACGATGATATCAGACGCTTCGCTTTTTGTTTATTGTTGCCGTTTATTTGGCATTTTTAACTCAAAATGGAACGTCTGACCACAAAATGAATCGATAGTGAAAAAATAATTTATTATGAAACCGATCCAACGCTGTTGGATACCGGCACTCGGTGGCATATTTCCTAGCCTAGCGAAAAAGAAATTAAAGAAGCAGATGAACATTCTTTTCTATATAATTATGTCGGTGCTGTGTGAACGCGGAATGATATAAAATTAACGTTCACTCGAATGAAGTGTCTGATCGGCTTTAATCTTTTCATCACGGCCAATCCAAACTGCCTAGCCTCTTTCCAACCATGTTGGGGTCTGCTTCCAATCTAACGGGATGCAGCTTCAACCCGCCACCCGCGGTGGCTTCCTTGGCAGCCCGGCAATAGCTTGACTAAATAAAATTGATTTATTACTCAACTCATGTCTAGAAATCAAAACAAAATAGACAAGCAAAAGTTCATCAAAATACTTCCTCATTTAAGAGTTTTTCCCTAAAATCTGAATGTTGAATTGCACTGAAAATAACATCACTTTTTGGCTCCACATTATCTATGCGGGCAGTTATTTCCTCGATTGAAAAACGTAAAGTCCAGGGTATGGACCAGAACCACCGATATTCACCTTGAAAACAGTGAGAATTGCAACAACCACATATGTATAATGTCAAACATTTCATTGATTGAAGTGTTCCATTCTTGTATTTTTAGCTCTAGCACCGTCTGTGAAAATATTATGAACATGTTTTGTAGTTAGTATCATTTGCTATTTCTAGCCTTGTAAAGTATTTATTAAAAAATACTGCAAGGTACCTACATAGGTAATATCTATAAGTATAAACAGATAGTGCAATCCACGACGACGCGCCCCACTCCGCGATTACTGTACTGTAAGCTGTACTTAAGTACGGAGCAGAGCGGAGTGGAATATAATCTATTTCCCTTGTGGTCGGCCCGCTGAACCAAAATCAAAGTGTTCTCGGCCCTTGACTTCAAAAAGGTTGAAGACCAGCGTCAGCAGATCAGCCTGCTGATGATGATCATGACTGACGACCCTGCTGCTCAGATGTATCTGCTTGTAGAGGCCTATTTTTTACACACAAGTTCCACTAAAGTCGGTAAATAGTAATAAATTAAAACTAAACGGGGTGTTCTAGTTGCCTATGAAGTTGTTTAAAATTGGCAATGATTGATGTTTTCCAGTATTTAGAATAACTGCTCTTTTTTCTCGTTTTTTCGAGAGAAATCTTAACAACAGAATGCTTTTAAATAGTTTATGTAGTCTCTTTCTCATAGTATCTAATTCTTTAGGCGTAATTACTTGGTAGGTTTTATTAACTGCCTCGTAGATCTAGATGGTTGCAAGTTCTACTGCAACACCGTGAGGTCCTTGGTTATATTCCCAGGTCGGGCATTTAATACTAGGTTTTCCGTCACGGTTTTTTCAATAGCAGCCCAGAATCTGAATTTGTGCCCGGTTGATGGCAGTAAGCTCGCCCCTATTACCTACATGGGACTTTAACATAACTGGCAAGGCAGGTACAACTCTGCCTAACCCTTTGGGGAAACGACAAATTGGAACCGTGCACCTAGCTTCTGACGTTTCATAAGTGCTCATGTAGGTTTATGTGAAATAAAATAATTTGAATTTGAATTACAGGCGTGATGTTATGTTATTAAGATAGTTAGTTGATTGTTTACATGTTATTACGATAGAAACGTAAAATGTTTTCCTTTATCACGAAAAATCGGTATTGGTTGTTCGTAACCGCGAATCGGCAAACGCCTTCAGGCTAGGTGGAGCGAAGATATTTGCAGGGTGGCTGGTAGCTGTTGGATGAGTATTGCTGACGGGGTGTCCTGCGTGAGCGACGAATACGACGCTATGCGACGCGACACGGCACGATGCAACGCGAAGCGATGATACACGCGACAAATATCCTACGTGATTATGGTTGTAGCGGTTACACCGCCACATACGAACTACGCATCAAAAACATGAAGTCACACAAATCCTGCATCGCGCAATTAAGGGTTTACCGCGTGAACAACATAATATATAAGACTATCCGTCATCAACAGTCGGGCAGTCGGCCCGCCAGACACAACACCCGTCTGGTTGGAGGACCTTTTCTATGGTGGATGAGTGAACTTTACACCCTGTTCCTCATACCCCTAAATTGGTAACCCCGAGTATGAACTCGCTTGCTAAGACATTTTACTTTAAATAGCCTCCTTCATAATGAACAATATGGCTTTACAAAGGGTCGCTCCACTACAGATGCGGGTGTTGCTTTGCTGAAACACATATTTAACGCATGGGAGAACTCGCAAAATGCTATTAGGGTTTTCTGTGATCTCTCCAAAGCCTTTGACTGCGTGCACCATGACACGCTTTTGCGTAAACTGCGACATTACGGTGTGCAAAACGAAGCTCTTAACGTTATAAATTCTTATTTACATAATAGGTCCCAATGTGTAGATGTTGATGGTGTGAAATCGTCCAGGCTACCAGTTCAGTTAGGTGTACCTCAAGGCTCAATACTGGGTCCATTCTTGTTCTTAGTGTATATCAATGACTTACCATTCTATGTAAAGGGTATCTGTGAAGTTGTACTGTTTGCAGATGATACTTCTCTTATTTTTAAAGTAGACAGGAACAGACAAGATTTTGACGATGTAAACAGTGCACTCTCAATGGTTACGGGTTGGTTTGCGACAAATAACCTAGTTCTCAATGCCAAGAAAACGAAATGTGTAAAGTTTGCCCTTCCAAATGTTAGAAATCTAGGACCCAACATCGTCTTAGATACAGAGGTGCTTGAAACCGTAAACTCGGCAGTGTTTCTGGGCATAACAGTAGATGCCAAACTTCAGTGGGGGCATCATATATCTAGCCTAGCGGGAAGGCTCAGTTCGGCCGCCTACGCCGTCAGGAAAGTAAGACAATACACTGACGTTGATACAGCTCGGTTAGTCTATTTTAGTTATTTCCATAGCGTTATGTCCTACGGTATTCTGCTGTGGGGCAAAGCTGCCGATATTCAAAATATATTTGTCCTTCAAAAACGAGCTGTTCGAGCAATTTACCAGCTGGGTGCCAGAACTTCTCTGAGAGATTTTTTTAAAGATATTGGTATCCTCACTGTTGCATCACAATTCATTTTCGCCAACATTCTATATATTAGGCAAAATATACACTTGTACACTAAAAACAGTGACATTCACAATGTTAACACAAGAAACAAGGATAAACTACGAGCTCCCTTTCACCGGCTACATAAGGTTCATAACTCATTTGTTGGGCTTGGTATAACCTTTTACAACAAGCTACCCTCTTCTTTGCTAGATTTGCCCTTTAATGCGTTTAAAACTAAAGTAAAATCCAACCTTTGTTCAAAGGCATACTATTCTATCAACGACTACTTAAATGATAAGAATAGTTGGTCGCTGTGATTGGCTCAAGACAATGTTTATGTTTTTTCTCCAGAATTAGCCTACCTACTGACAGGTTATATAAGCTTAGGTAAATTGTTCATTTTATTTGACTTTATATGTCAATTTATTTTAATTTTATTAATTTTTTGTTGACATTAACTACTCATTAGAATGATTTTCATGAGTTGTATCGCAATATGTGGTTAGCTAGCGACCTCGACAAACTGATCATATTTTTTATTTTTTTTCCTGAAAAACTGGCAGCAAGTTCGTCATGCTCCCTTAGATGTCACTGCTTGCGGTAGCGTCGGGGGTCGGGTTGCCTCCTTCCCTCAAATATGGCGAGGGGGGTAATGGCTGATCTTTGCGTTAAGCTCGTGAACGGGTGCTGCTTGTGGTGACTGGTCGTCTTGCTGATCATGGTTTTGTTATTGTTATTAGTAATTAACTGTTTATTTATTTTACCTCGATGGTCCTAGTTTATCAATTATAACCCTAGTTACAGCTATATGTAAGCGGGCACGCCCTTTATGCCTGGAGGCTTTATTTTCTTTTTAGATATTCTTTACGTTTAGTTATATTTATTTCTGCTTGAGTATAGATCTCGATGTTTTTGGTTGGTATATTGGCGTGTGCTAGCTGTCATATGGCTGATAATTTATAATTTAATGTTTTGTGTTGTGTTATGTAAATTATTTTGCATAAGTACTATTGTATAGAATCATTTTATTTTTCCTAATTGAACAGACAGCTGTGCTGCTGGGGAGTTTGTTGCGCCACTTCTTCTTCCCAGCGAAAGCACTAGGAAGTGGTGAAGGGTGGGCGTTTTGTGGGACTGTCTTATGTAACTTTGACGTTCGAAAAGTGCTGATTCTCAGCCTAATTTGAATAAATGACTTCTGAATTTTGAATTTTTGAATTTTGAACGTCAACGCAGCCTTCGTGCAACTACTTTAGCGTGACATCATCATCATCATCACTCCCACAAGCTTTCGTGAGGCGAGTCACACAGACAGCCAGCACCCACGGCTTCAACGGGTATCCTGACCACCAGCATGAAGCGAACGCGCATTCCTGGTCATCACCCTCAGCCTCATCAGCAACCTTGGCACAGCACCTGCACTTTCGGCCGGTTACACAAGCAGAGCTCTTTCTATCCTCTCCTGGTCGACGCTAACAGATAGCCACAACCCGGCGCTATACCACATCCTACTCACTGGATCGTGATGCAGCGCCACCTCGACTCACTGGGGAATAACCGCAGACAGTTCCGACTCACCGCGAACTATGCGACACCCGGTTCCGACTCACTGGAACCTCCACTGGTACTGTAAAGCATCGCAAGATACAAGACTCAGCCCACTATCGACCTCCGGTCTCCGGAGGGGAGTGATGTAGCGGTTACACCACATACGAACTACGCATCAAAGACATGACGTCACACAAATCCTGCATCGCGCAATTAGTTTACCGTGCGAACGACATATATAAGACTATCCGACATCAACAGTTGGGCAGTCGGCCCGCCAGACACAACACCCGTCTGGTCGGAGGATCCACCCTTTTCTATGGTGGATGAGTGAACTTTATTTACACCCTGTACCTCATACCTCTAAAAGTATAAGAAACTTTAAGGCCCGCCGTCACCACACATCACTTAATTAATGCATTTAGCGCTAAACATTTCTTAAAACATCGTTCGGTCTCTGCCAATTACACCTCGAATCATGGAGAAGTACAGTACAATTTTGCTTGAACTACTTTACCTACTAGTAGTTTGTGGTGTCACGTCTGGTCACCCTCAAAACAAGTACTCGTTTCGTCGCGTCTCGCTGCAGACTGCCATATAGGCCGCAAGCAGGGTATGCCGTTGAGTTGATCGCGTTCGTCGCGTTCGCAGCGTCGCGTCGCGTTGTATTTGTCGCTCACGCAGGACACCCCCGTGAGAATCGAGCTGAATGGCGTGCGATTGGAGAGGCATATGTCCAGCAGTGGACTGCTGTTGTAGGCTGATGATGTTAGTAACTGGATGATAAATCTAGGGTTCACTTGATTAGTGCAATGAATAGCTTTCGGAGCCATTTCCCAAACTAAACTTTGGGTACCAATTTACCTAATAATTTGACCGAGAACGCTGTACCGCGACTTAAGAATGCGTGGCGAGGCGAGCCTTGACGAATGAAAGGCCTGCAGTGCCCGGCGGTCAAACTTTAAACTACAGATAGTGCAATCCACGACGACGCGCCCCACTCCGCGATTACTTTAGATAGACTTAATCACACCTATTAAACAACTGTCCAGAACACATCATTTTTAAATGATAGGCATAAATTACATAAAACTCAATGAATTTAATAAATACGTTGAAAAGGCACTGCTTGAAATCCGTGTTGTTTTTTGTGATCCGTGCTTGTTTTTTTTTTTTTTTATGAAAAGAAACACCTTTAGTGATTAAGGTAAAGACAGGATATTTACCATTTTATTCTCCATTTTGAAACAAGAAACTTCTCACTCTAGTTATGAGAATAGCGAGATGTGCCGTTTCTATGAGACAGCACCTGTGCGTGACCTTTGCTTATATTTAGCTGGACAGAAATACTCCCCCAATTAATAGGCAGACAGAACGAACAACACACATACGGTCAGCGATAATATTATAAACCATTAGTGAATTCACTTTCTGTTTCACCGGTTTGAAGGTGGTCAAGTCTCGTGTCTCTACTCATCTAGTACTTATCATCTACCTAACCTTTTGTCCTAGCCTAGGGTCGGCTTCCAGTCTAACTGGATGCAGCTGAGCCAGTATTTTACAAGAGCGACTGCCTATTTGACCTCCACAACCCAGTTATTTATTTATTTACTTAATACTTCAAGCACACAAATGTACAGAACGGATTTAATGCCATAGTTACTGGATGACTTGCATACATAAGTCTTTAATATTTACCTAAATTAATGATTGTCTCAGTCCAAAGTAATAATAAATGCGTTGAAGTTGAGTGCATCATTGATCTAGGACACTAGCTAGACAAATGATGCAACCACTAGGCTCTAATAGTGGTTGCATCAAGTGAGATTGCTGATAAGGTTGCAGGGTTTTTACTGTGGGTCGAGTAAAATGTGTTCCTGTTAGGAAAGTCCCAGCAGTGGATCGGAGTATGGAATTACGCCTGGTAAATGGCATAACAATAGGCTCGCTATTTTATTCAATATTCAAGAAAAACAATATCGATTTTTCTAACATCAAGAACAGACACTTTTATAAACATTGAGACAATCAAATCCATCAGGAACGGAAACTAAATGACGTGAACCGCTAAAATATTCACAAGAACTTTTACATAAGAATAATAATCTATTTATATTCTACGCTTTACACTAAAAGCTCCAAGCGACGATAATCTAATGAACGTTATATACAAGAATTAAATGATAGACCAGTCGCCCCTCTTGGCACTACATATTAACTACAAGAAAATATCGTACGCGCACTGCCGAAATCTTCAAAATGGCGTTTACGTAAAAACTTAAATTCATAAAATCTTACGCAATCATAGCCAATGAGAAGACGAAAATATAAAAGCTAAAAAATAAAATATTTTCACCAATTACTTGGTTTTTGGGATTTCACTTTATTTATTACAATGTGATATTTACGAATTTTCACTCAATTGATAAATTATAATATTAATAATGCACTTCCTGGGCGCGCAGGAGTTGACGTCGAGCGCGTGATTTCGCAAATTTATGGTTATCATGTTTAGTAACAGATGGAACCGAAAATATCTTCAGTCTTGTTCGCGACGCTGAAAGAATTATCCATTTTGTAAAACTAAAACATGTTGCTGTGGTTTATATTGAACTGACATAAATGATTAACTGTTGTATTTGCTATTTCGAACTGTATTTTCGAACAACTAATCTCCAGAAACATAATTTTAGTTACAATCGTTACTAGCTAATCTTCAATTAAAAGTATATGGAAATCTTTGTCAAATTAAGCCAGTATTTTATTATGCCGCAGACAAATTCATTATTCCAGAACTATAAGCAAATTCGTTCATAACTCCCCATAAATATGCCGTATAGCCAGGAAGGGCACATCCACAAATAAAAAAACGTCAAGTCTGTTTTTATTATAACTTTACTTTGTTTCTACAAAAACTTGCACTTGATTTGAAAAATCTGACTTACCACGAGAATCAACCGACTAACACAGCAAGAGGTACAAGTATGCCCACAACGACGGCAGCAAGTGAGGCAATCTTGTACTTATGCTTCCGAGCGTTCACGTTCATATAAGCTTCGAACCTATAGAATCCATTCACGTCGTAATTCAGTCTCTGGTACTCGCGCAGCTGACTAATGAAGCCCGGATTGGGGTTTATAAATCTCCTCCTTTGTCTCACGTACACGAATGCCTGGTCAAACGTCAACTTGTATTTCTCCATGATGTAGGCAATGACCAGGGTGGCCGATCGTGAAACTCCGAAATGGCAGTGTACAAGCACGTTTCCCTTTTGTAGCCCCTCGTCGATGAATGCATTGGCCATGGGGAAGTATGGTAGGAGATGGGTTTGAGGAGTGTCGTAGGCCCTAATGAAGAGAGTGCTGATATCACTATCTCGAAATGTGTTTTTCGGGAGGCGATGTGCCTCGACCGTGAGGACATGGGTGATATTAAGCCGTCTAAGAACATTTTTGTCAGCGGCAGCTCTAGCATTGCTAAGGTAGAGGCCAGGGATGATCTGGCTGTAACAGGCTTGAGTGCAGAGGTCGACTTTGTGGTAGATCGCTTTTCTTGACCAGTTCTTGATGCCAGTGATCGCGACGACGGGGTTGGGAATGCTTAGGAAAGCTACTATAAAGGCGCTTCTCAACATTACCAAAATCAATCCTCTAACACTTATCATAGTAAGTATTTCATATTTTTTGTCACATTGTTTGATGCATATTTTTTTTAGTGGTTTTGTAACATTTTAATAAAGTTTATTCACCGAATTTAGACATGACATTTTTGAAGAGTGATACGTAGTGACATAAGATTTTTTTCTGTCAGGTTTGGGATTGAGTCACGGCCAGCCAGCGTATCGTTTTCATCCTTCATAGAGTAAATAATTTGTAAAGTTGTTGGTCCGAGATATTTTTAGTAAAATAATTGTTTTTAATGTATATAATAAGCCCAAATTACAACTTTCCGTTCTTTTCGCTTTGAAATAGTATCTATTTATTAATATTTGTTTTTTGTAAACTGCCTCGTTGGCCTAGTGGTCACAAGCGCTACTGCTGAACATGATGAGGTCCTGGGTTCGATTCCCAGGTCAGGCAAAGTGTTATTGGGTTTTTCTATCTAGGATTTCTCAGTAGCAGCCTGGAGTCTGGATTTGTGCCCGGTTGATGGCAATAGGCTCGCCCCCTATTACATGGGACTTAAACATAACTGGCGAAATGTGGGTGTACTATAATAGGTACACCTCTGCCCAACCCTTCGGGCAAACAAGGCGTGATGTTATGTTATGTTGTTTTTTGTTTAGCGAAATGTGGGTGTACTAAGGTACACATTTGCCTAACCCTTCTGGAATTACAAGCATGAATGTTATGTATGTTCTATACATAATCAAACCCTCAAGAAATTCCTGCAATCCTGGCAACAGTACCGATACTTAAACCTACAAAATACGACTCAATAAAACTCAACCCCTCCACCACAAAACCCTTTTGACTCAACAGTTGTATTTAGCTTCAGTATGCATGTTATACCTGTCGTTCTCATTCTAGTTAAAATAACGTGTGAATGTGACCCACTTAGTAAGTAGGCCGAGAACGCGACATTGAGTAAATCATCGATACACTGTTTGCGACGACATTTTGTTGTGGTGTGCTGTTAAGTGTAGAATTATTTCAACGTCACGACTGGGTAAAGAGGGAGATTCATCACCATCGCTCTCCGGCAATTCTTCCATATCCCAATTTATTTGGAGTTAGCGCAGCATCTTTTCTTGGGATTTTCTGATCTGCTGAGTCATCGAAATCAGGGTAGGGAAAACCTAAAACTAATACCTACTTTAGAATTTAACTGACTTATGGCACATCGTCACATGCAATCTTCGCATCAAGGCTCACACGAAATGCAGCCGGTCTATTCTGTAATAATCTCACGGTGAAAACAGGTGAAGTGAGCTGTCATTCCACCTGCTGCTAGGGACTGACAGCTCACTCCGAGCTCACTTCACCTAAGTTTTCACGGTGAGATGGTTACAGAATAGCACTACTGAGGTCACACAAATTCTGCATCACGCAAGCAAGGTTTACCGCGCGATTAAGTTTTTTTTTTTTAAACATATACCTACAACTATCATCGCAGGCTTACCTAATACAAAAGTGTAATAGCTTACAAAGATTAGACTTACAATTATATATATATGACGTAGATTATATATGACTTCCCAACATTAATCGTTGAGCAGTAGCCCACCAGACACGACACCCGTCTGGTCGGAGGATCTTCCCTTTACTATGGAGGATGAGTGAACTTTACACCCTGATCCTCATACCTCTATTGACTCCACATTGACTCATTGACAGGAAAACTGTTAGACCGCGTCCTATTCAAAAGCGATGTTCGCGCGACATCTGCGATCGTCGCATGCATATGTCACCTCTTGTTCGGTGAACCTAAACGCGTGGTCGCGCCGACAGAGGGCGCTTTTCGGTATTTCGAACAAAAAGCGATATTCGCGAATTCGCGTGAACATCACTTTTGAATAGGACGCGGGGTCAGAGAGCTCATAATATTTCATAATTGTAGATTGGTTAGTAGGTAAGCAAAGTCTAGTCTGGCTGGGTCAGTCGTATATGGGTATTCAATCTTTGTACCTCCTGCTGTGTAGATCAGAAAATAGGCCTGATGAATAGATAGGTACTATAACAATCTGTTTGTTTTATTGTAATTTCTTAAGTTTGATCTTTGGCGCAGTATGGAACAATTTAATTATTTTATGTTCTTAAAAAGCCCATATGACAATGAGGGTTTTCATGAAAATTCACGCGACCAGTTGGTGCCTCTTTAACAAGAGATCTTCCATTTCGACAATGAATGTAAAATATAGAAAATATAAATGATGACGTTCATCATTCGTTTCATTCATTCGTTCATCATTCAGTCATAGGCGCTTTGACACTTTTGACAGGTGCCCGGACCTGACGTGACCCTAGGTGGCAGCACTGAGGCCATTAGCTAATGAATGTTATTTCAGAAAACTATCAAGCCATCAAGTGTAAAAACGATAAGTCCGTCACAATCACAGTCAAAACTTGAAGTATGACTCCAAAATATATCCTTGGAATAATAAAATAAATAATTGAAAAAGACATTTTAACTACGAGTTAAAAGATTACACCAACAATAATGATAACACTCATTAAATATTTGGAGCACCACCAAGAACATAATTGACACGCTGTTTCTTTCAAATTAGCCATTAGGTCTGATATATCTTAGACTATTTGCGGGTTGTATGCGGGGCTACTGGCTTAATAACAGCTATTTGAATCAATCGTTATGTGAGGTTAAGCTGCGCTTTCTGTAGTCAGTCAGTCAATGGATGGGTAACCTGGAGGAATCCGTTCGTGTCTTGAAAGTGCGGTATTCCAAAACTTACTGACAAGTTTAGAATGTTTAAATTGTGTTGATGTGTATTTCTTAATAAATTACCAGCTGTGCTTGCCAAATATCAAGCTCATTCGCGTTAAATGTTTTAAGATACGGCAAAAATTACATGGCAGCACGGTTTGGATCGTACACTTGGGATTTTGTTTATTCCATACAAGTATTAGTTAACGATCAGCGGTATCTCTCTGCTAAAAGGTATGAGTTCAGAGTTACAAAACATAGCGATATTTTGTATCTCTGAACTCATAACGTTTAGCAGCTGTCTGCTGTAAGGTGTGAGTTCCGATCATCATTACAGATTCAGTATCTCTATACAGATCGCTGTTGCATGTGTAATATCAATTTAAACAAATTGTTTATTGGGAACAAATAAATACAAGACAAAATTGTGAAACGATGATAGCTGCAATAGTTAAAAACTATGGCGCAGTGAGAGGGTAGGTTGTTCCACGACGATACAGCAATACATAACAAAGGTATTTTATGTCAGGTTATTTAGTCGGATGGATAGAAGAAGCATCCTCTTCTCAAGCAATAACAAGATACTCCAATCACCAGCTCGTTTACACAACTCAATGATTATTGAGGACCATCCAAAGCACCCACCTCTGAATACCCAAGTCTTCAGCGCAGGAATGATCATAAATTTTGATATTTCAAAGGTGATATATTTCCCAGTGTGCTTGACAATGAATGCGTGACTAATTCTTAAAGCACCAGACTCTGGCAATGGGCCGGAAAAATTCAACTGAAGAAGAAGATATATTTACCCCTATTTATAGACGCGAAGTGTCCAATGCTATTATATTCTTGTGATAAACTGAGAAAGAAATATTTGACAGTGAACGGATGAAATGTGGAAAGTGGGTTACTTTTTTATGGTTCTGGTAGTGAATGGGCAATAGAAGCTAGCACGTCTATTGAAGAAAAGTTTGATTCTGAAATTATTTATATTTTATTTAACTAATTTATATTTAAAGTTATATAAAACTCATGTTCAAAAAACATTATTTTATTTTCAAACCCAGTGAACAAAAGTAGTTGTAGGGTTGGTTGGTAGATTGTTGTTGCAGGTTGTGGTTCAATTGCAATCAATGCTCATTCCTACAATGTATTTTGTAATCTAGTTTTCGTATGTTTTAAATTATAAATTATCAGATCGATATTGTCAAAAGTTTTCTTTTATCAAAATCAAAATTGTAGCCATGAAGGAGCTGGCTCATTTTTATGTCATGGGACTTAACACCATGATTAGGGAAATGTAGGTGTACTCTACAACAGAATGTCTCAATGCCCACAAACGTCATCGTAAACATATTTTGAGAAGCTGTAGACGTGTTACATCTCACGTAGGCCAGGAGCCCAGGTGTTACATCCGAGTTCTGGTATGTAGATTATTTATTATGAGTTGTTAATCTATTAGAGTATATTGTGGTGCATTCCATCGTATCTGAAGACGTGGTCAAGACTGACTGATTGTTATAAGATTTATTTGGTATCGGCACCAGATTAATTCATTGGAATACGATTTATTAACCAAATGTATAAAATAAAATAATCTTTATTTCAGATAAGCTACATCGTTATTTAAATTATAACTATTAATAATTAAACAAATTATAACTTATACCTATGTTAGTAAACTTATTACTTATTTAGAAACAAGCCTGTTGTTCGAAATGCATCTTCGAACAACATCACCTAACAAAGGAGAATCGTACCTCCTCGCTATGGTCTTCAGGATGGAGTTGGAACTTTCCCGTACTCTGCAGAGTGTCGATGGCGTGGAAGCCTTCAACATATAGGCACCGTCTGCCTATTAGTGAGATTAATTGTGGCTCCTTTGTTAACATTTATCGGTATACTCCTAGTCTTTAAGTCCATCGCCGTACTGCCCTAATCCTACTTTATTTGGGGTCGGCGTAGTTTTTTTTCTTCCATACATTAACCGCCTTCTCAGCCAGGTTTTTTTCTAACTCCGAGTCAGTAATATGTCTATTACCTAACATTTCTGCGTAGCAGCTTTCAAAAGAAAGCTTCAAATAGGCCAACCACAGCTGGGATTAATCACAGAGACAGAGAAACTTCTCTACAATAATAACGTTAAATACATAGTTACATCACATTTCAAGATAACAACGAGATTCTAAAAACAAAACTTCCCCGTTCGATAGACCGAGGTGCTATTTCACCAGCTTTGTTTTGGTAAACCTAATAACACTTTGCCTGGGGAACATAGACCTCACGCTCAGCAGACGCGCTAGCGACCACTCATTGATTGTGGCAGATTTCTGTTGCAATATTTAACCCTGCTTGGGATTCTGGGTTGGTTGGTGAAATATAAAGAGTTAAGGAAACTTTTTCACAGCTTCAAGCATTCCTTGGTTGAGCTCGTTATAAAATTACTTGGTTATAATCTCTGTAAGATCCAAAATAACCGTCACCCTAGCACATATTGGCTACAAAACGTATTTTTATTCTGCTACATTTCGCAAGTCATAAATCAACATTTTTTTTTCTGGGCTTAGATTTCCATGACATTAAAATGTCTTCGAGATGATCATCATACGTTTCACCATCTTGTAGACTTTTAGGTCATTGTAGGTATTAATTTGATACCTACCTACGTATTTCAGAATTCTCAAAAGTCCTCATTAAATCACTAACAAGACATCAAAGACAAATTTATCTACCTACTTACTCATGGCATACCAATATACGCTATGGTTTCTTGAGAGGTCTCATCTACTTTTGATAATTATCATACTGAAAATCATAATCACGCCGAAAGACTTCCTATGCTGGACATAGGCTTCTCCACAAGTATCGCCTCTGCCAGGCATCCAGCTGATCCATCTTTTGGAGGGCCTACCCACGCTGCGCGTTATAGAACGTAATCGCCACTTCCAAACTTTTCGGCCCCATCGGCAATACCAACGTTCTGCGAGCAATGTGCAAGCATCGCCTCTCCCAAGCATCCAGCTGATTTTGATCCATCTTGTGTAGGACCTACGCACGCTGTGCCTTCTGAAACGCAGTCGCCATTCCAGAGCTTATCAGCCCTATCAGCTATATGTTCTGCGAGCAATGTGCCACGCCCAATTCTTCTTCTCAATAAAAATCACAAATTCGTTCTCTGACGGACAACGCACCACTAAGCCGCTGGTTCTAGAAACATGAAATTTTGTACAAGAATTCGAGTACGGCGAAAGTGAGCACTCAGGAACGATTTTTGAAAATTGTTCTCCAAGAGGGGTTCGAGGGGATTAAAGTCTGTATAGAAGTTCGGTATTTTTGCTGATAGGTAATCCCATCAAGCACACAAGTTGTTAACAATAAAAACTATGAATACAAACAATCAGCTAAAGATTGCTTTATCCATCATGGCTGCCTACCTAACCAATTTAAAGAACTCTGTCGATGTTATTGCTCCATATTACGCAACATTCGACAAGTCATGTCGTGTCTAATTCTGCGAGTCGAACTAACGGAGCGATGACATTTCATTGTGGCCGTTAATAAATTTTGTTACAGAATTCTTGCCAATCGTCGGGTTTATAAAATCGTGTATTATTTCTCGAAATTATTGCTAGCTCTTTCTGTGTACGGGCTCTATACAAGTTATAAATTAAAGTCGTTTTTCGAGTATTCGTGACCGCGTTCTTGTTCTGAGCTACGCAACGGATTTTGATGCGGTTGACTGCATAATTTAGAGAATTTAATCCGGAAGGTTTGTATGTATTACATTAATAATTAACTTACATAAATAATACAAAAAATCTCGATTTTTATCAAGTCATAAAATTCGTGCGAACTGGGACCGGTCGTAGTTTAAATATTGGTCGACTGTTTATTAGTTATTGTGTTTTGCGGTGTAATAAAACCTTGTTGTTTTTTCGATTCACGTGATTTTAGTACAGTTTTTGGTTATTTGGTCGGAAACGTTCACGATAGATAGATAGATCCCCCAAGACTTCAGTCAAGTCCTACCATTTCTGTATTATTGTTAAAGTGCAAACTTAATTCACTCTCATTTCGCTTGTTATATTGTGAACCCATGAAATAGGTGGTGAACATAATAATCCCCAGGAAGATTGAACTCAAGCTCATCAGTCGCGCTGCCATACCAACCAACGATACAACTAACATCTCACTATCTGAGATGTTAGTTCTATCGAGATATTTCTTGACACACTACAAAAAGCAGCTTCTACACTTCACAGACTGCAAAAAGCAATGAAATTACAACTCCCATCGTAGTTTAGAGATATGAGGAACAGGGTGTATAGAAAAGGGAGGATTCTCCGACCAGACGGGTTTCGTGTCTGGCGGGCAACTGCCCAATGGTCAAGTCGGGAGCATGTATACATATAATGTCGATCGTGCGGTAAACTCTCATTGCGCGATGCAGGATTCGTGTGACGTCACGTCTTTAATGCGTAGTTTGCATGTGGTGATGTAGATACCGCCACATATGTATTTTATGTCCACAATATTAAAATCTTTCTGGACCGAATCCCAAGGCATGTATTGTGTATGATTAGTTTCAGGTGTGCACATGTAACTAATAATAAACAATAATAAATGGACAATTGATGACCAATGTGTGTGAACTTGGGCTAATTATTTCGCGAAGGTTACTCTCGCTGGTCCGTGGGTGATGTGCCAAAGGTTGGTCGCTCCAGTGTCGTGTATCAGACGATGTGTATTGTATTTGTAGTGTAGCTTTAGATTTATCTAAGATATGGATTTGGGAAGAGTGTGTGAATCACAGTGCAGAATATAGTGAGATACACTATTAAAATAGTAAGTGGTTGCGTTCAGTAGAAAACTTTTAAGCTCCTAAATGCACGAAACCTCTGTAACGGTTTTGTTCTGGTTTTTTATATTGTAATGTAATTGCCAATGCATTTAGCTGATGAACTCTTGGGTGGGTGTGCTGTCTGGTACTTTGCTGAGTATGTAAAGAAAGAAAGAAAATACATTTATTTATCACAGACTAAAAGGCACATGAGCTTCATTCGTGCAGAATTTTTTCCACAATTTAGTTATTCGTTTATGACCCAGTTTGAATAGATGACTATCCTACTAAGCTCTACCTTGCAGGTTTAGGGGCTCATATGCACTATTCCATAGGGTTAATATAGTTGACCATTTCATTTTTATATTTGCACGTTTCAGCATGTTTTGATAGTGTATAAGCGCCTGATTTTCTACATAAAAGACAACTCCCATTGCTCTGCATTTGTGTCTATTTAGAATTGGCAATCTTAAGTAAGATCTCATAAATTTGACAGCAAACAACTAAACCAAGGTTTTTGCAGTAAATTGCAAATAACAGGTGAACTATTGTAAATCATTTTATGTTCAGTGAAGGATTCTGGCATATTCTGACTTTGGACGGTATGAGACAGATTAGATCTCTTTGAATTCTTTTGACAGCAGGTGCATCTGTTGTTAATTACTCATCTTCTAATTAGAAATTCTACCTACATAGATAGGCAGCTTGGAAAACATGATTAAGGTTGGTATAAGATTGGCGATAAATCACCAATATCGTTCAGACTCGATGGCACTCGAATCCTAATTCAATAATAAAGTAAGAACAATCTTTAATTCGCCATTTACTTTCAACGAAAGTTAAGGTGACCATTTTGTGTAGGCCACAAGAGAAAAGCAACAGAACCACACCTGATATCAATCCAGGCCAAATGATTTAGGTTAATAGCATCCATTGCATTCGCATCTTTATACCTTCGCCGTATCGAAACGCACTATTTATAAAGTTCGCCGAGATTTATACTAAAGCCTAGGTATTATAAGTGTTGTGTACACAATGCTGGGTATTTTGGGATCGGCGGAGCGCGAGGAGGGCCCGTTCGCAGCAGTTCAGTAGTGGCAGGCGCCGCTCGCGTGCGCTCCGTAGTCTCGGTCGTGACGATCATACACACACTAGTGAGCAGTGATATAGTGACAACAACTGTGTAAGTGATGAGTGCTGTAACTAATTAATGCTTCGGGTGTCGCTCAGTGCTTGTGTGTCTCGGCAGCAGGAATAAGTGAAGTTCATAACTCGGCTAACATCGCGTATCTCGCAGGCCTGTGCTAACACACTAACGCATGCAGGGTGGCTAGGGGTGCGCCGCGTGGGCGGATGTGGGCAGAGAAATTTGATAAGGCGAGCTGTTGGTGGAGCGGCTCGCCACTTTTGTATGCAGCGGGCAAGCGCGCGACGCGCCTCTATTTTTGACCGGCGTCGGGCGGTGTATTTCGGCTACTGCGGGCCGAGCGCGCGCGCCGGCGCACGCCTCTTCGCCACCGCCAATCCCTCTCAAATTATGTGAGATGTATGCTTTGCAGAACCAGAAAACAGCTTTGCATGTAGCTTTAAACACACAAATGTAAGCTAAGCTATAATTAGACAGGTGTCAAAATGAAAATCTAAAAATAACAATTATAAATACGCTTGTGACAGAATTGTTACGTATTTGCGAAAAGATTAATGATGGACACGAGATATCGTCCCACGTTCGATTCTGTAGAGTAATAAAAACGATTAACACTTACCACGTTTAGTTTAATTTATATTTCTGTGTTAAATTTTATTGATACAGGCGAAAAATTGCGATTAAAATGTGTAAGAAAATTATAAGTATTTGTGAAGTATTGCACCACAATTGTGAAATAAACAAAATGTCTACCATCAGTGAACGAATATTTTCGTTCACTGTCTACCATATAATCATAATGCCGAGGTCACACATTATAAGGTCACGCAGCTAATTATCAATGTGACACATGACATGTTTTCAGTTGCTGTGACATTAGATCCAGACAGATTTTGACCTCGATTTAAAATGTAAAGTTCAGAAGAAATTTTTTAAAGTTAGTTCTATCATTACATTACAGATATAGAAAAGGACGTTATGAAAAATAAATGTAGAAAGAAAAACTTACGCACATACAACTACAACGACATCTACAACTTGTTGCTACGAGATTTCGTAGCACGTTCGTAGAGGGTCTACAGTTGCTACGCTCGTAACAAATGAGTTTGAAACTATTACCATTTAGTAAAATGAAGTACCGTATAATTTTAAATCATTATTTTAAAATATAAACTTATTTTACATACATTCATCAAACGCCACAAGCTATGAAAGAGCAAAAAAAATCTACAGTCAAAATTATTTTAATTACGCAAATAAGGCTATAGGTAACTTTACTCCAAGTGCAATGCAAAAATTTGTAAGATCGAACGACCGATCGATCAATTGTCTTATTGAACACGAATATAGAAAAAAACTAGATCGGTATTCAATAAAAACTGCATTTTATTTTGCTATGTGTGTTATGGAAAGTTAAATGTTTATGAATACCATGGTTTGTACAAATGTTCGTGGATACTAATATTAAAAATAAGTAAAATGTATGGGTAACTTTTGACCTGATTCCGAAAAATCTTTCAGTAATGGGAAGCTACAGTATTTCCGAGTGTCATGGCGGATATACGAGTATTTTATGTTAAAACAAGAAATTTCACGGGGTCGAAGTCGCGGGACTAAGCTAGCGAACAATAACAATACAGTTTGAAGCAGCCAGCAACTGCGAACCCTCACTCAGCCTCATAATATGTAAAAAATAAAGAAAAATCCTATAGAACATTCTAGAAGCTGAGAAACATCCATTGGTACTTTTCATATTTAAAAACATGCTTTAATCTTAGCATGCTTACTATCAGAGTTGTCACACACATAATCATCATTGGCAGCCGTGTATAGGCCTCCTCCGTTTTGTCCCATGCTTCCCTGAACAATGTGAGTTACATCTAGGTCTTCCCCGCGATCTTCTGTAGGTTGTCCACTCACGTAGCCCCGGCATGCTAACGCTCCTGCTACCATCTGTCGGCAACCATTCAAGCAATTCCTCACAACTAGCATGATTGTTTGCTCCTAATGAGCATGCGTGTCAATACCCCCACGGGTACGTCCCGCCTAGGCGCGCCCCCTGTTACATGTGACTTAAACATAACTGGCGAAATGTAGATGTACACCTCTGCCTAACACTTTGGAGAACACTGGCGCGATGTTATGTTTATGTTCCACATACCCTCAACTCTCCCAACTTCGAAAAGTTCAGATGATTTGATTTCACATAAATAATACAGAGGCACATAGGAAAAGTCAAAATGTTACTATACCATCTATTTTATTTACTATGTCTTCTTTGAACAGCGTATCCATTCCTTCCTTCCTTCCGAAATTTATCAATATAAATGAAAGCTGCTGGGGAGTTTATTGCGTCACTGCTTCTTGCCAGCTAAAGCACTAGGAAGTGGTCAAGGGTGGGCGTTTCGGGGATTGTCTTATATAATTTTGACGTTCAAAAAGCGCAGATTCTCAGGATAGTTTGATTAAACGACTTTTTTGTTGATTTTAATACATACAAGTAGAATCGAAATACACTACACCCTCCCATTTCTGTTACGACGTTACAACTATTATAAGCCCATATCCTGGGACGCTGTACAAACAAAACAGAGCGAAACACTGACAGATTGACAGACAGACAGACAGCGTTCTACGGAACCTTTGTGCTCGAATGTAGGCCGATATATTGTCGTCTTCGTCGCCTCGTGTGTCATATTATAATTATAGTTTATTATGGACTAGCAACTACTTCGCACGGTGTTTACGACTTGACGAAATATAGAGATTTAGTATTTATTGGTAAGGTATGCTGATATAGGGTGTGGGGTATGTACAGACCATTCAACTGAACAACTTTCTCCATGGGTAATAATGCCATCATTATTCCACTGCAAAAAAGGATGGTGCTAGCGCCCTTGTATAGCTCCATCTCTCACTCACACTGGAATAATGGTGGCATTAATATGTCATATGTTGTAATAGCGAAACAATTATCAGTGCTATAAATTTGGGTCGAATAGGTATTAAAGTTTTGTACCAACACCGTAATCATGAAAAAAATATCAACTGGTTCACAGTTGATATATTTTTCGCGATTACGGTGTTGGTTGCATGGAAAAACTTGGGAATAAATTATCTATGGTGAAATCCAGAGAGAAGATCTAAGCGGTCAGACAGACAGTCACGAAAAGTGCCTTTTTTATACTATTTAATGATAAAGATTAGGTGTCGTTCTGTATCGACAGATCAAAGAACATTTTTTGATCAGCACACCAACAAATCAGAAATATATTGGTTTGTTGTTTTTTTCCAGCTAGTAAGGTAGTTTTCTTAATCTCGACCGCTTAGGTCCGAGACGACGAATGAACTTAATAATCAGGTAATAATAATAATATAATATAATAATAAAAACGTTTATTTTCTCCACCACATCATGAAAAATTGGTATACTCGTAATAATAATACAAAAAAAAAATACATTGATGTTGTGGGGACTGGAGCCTGTACTAGGAATACCTGTGTTACAGGTCTCCAGGCCTCCAAACTACACGGACAAGTCACACAGATAGAAATGTATACTAACAGATGATAATGGGGTGAACAATAAAAAATACAAAAATTATATAAAACAAAGAAAATACACAGCAAATAATTAATTAATTAGACAACAAAAAAGGGTCTGTGGAAGTGGGTGTGAGTGAGTGAGTGTGTGGGTGTGGGTGTGTGGGTGTTGGTGTGTGGGTGTGGGTGCGTAGTGAATGTGTGTGTGGTATTCAAAACTTGTCTATAAGTATATGGTATACCTGTTGAGGACATGTTAAGCTGCTTTTATGAGATGACTTCCAAGAGTCTCTCAGTGGCTTCATAATCGTGAGATTGAAGCCAATTTCGGACTTTAGTTTTGCAATTGAATATGGATAAGGTTGTTGCATAGTAACTGTTTTTACAAAATTCACCATACCATCCTACGCCAAGCAGTCGCCTCGGGGTGGATTAGACCGTGAGTGGTCAATAAACTGTTCCTATCCTAGTGACCACAGTTTGATAATGTCTAGAGATAATATAAAGTTTTCTTATCCTAATCCAATGTTTTTGTAACTTCCAGAGATCCTAACATCAATCTTTCACAAGAAAGATGAGAAATGTGACGATCGCTACAAACCGATCGTCACATTTCGATAGTGAGAATCTAACTTTTCAAACATAAAATTTTATAAAGCATCCAAAAAACAAGTGCGTTTAATGTCTATCTGTCTGTTTGTTTTCGCCAACCTCTAAAAGCAACTTGGTCGATTTTGCTACAATTTTCTATTGCACGTTCTAGACTCTTATTACTGCTCCATAATTATATAAACACCTTATAAATAGATATGAAATAAATATCTTATTTCGTACGCCACTAAAACCGCTTAGTTTAGTACGGAATGAATCATCTCTAGCAAATGGTTGTTTCATAGGCGATGGGCCAGGCAGCTGTCAATACTTGCGCTGTAACTATCAGTAACTAACACGTTATCGAATGCGATGGTTTAGACGTCAAGAATACTGATGCAGTGTTGAATAAACGTCTTGTGTGTGTAGGTAAAATGTGTAGTATCTATATTACATAACACGCCTGTATTCCCCAAAGGGTTAGGCAGAGGTGTACCTATAAAACACCCACATTTCGCCAGTTATGTCTAAGTCCCAAGTAATAGGGGGGGAGTCTATTGCACAACAACCGGGCACAAATCGAGACTCCGGGCTGCTAAATTCCGAATGGGAAACCCCAATAACATTTTGCACGACCCGTCAATCGAACCCAGGATCTCATGCTTAGCAGTAGCGCTTGCAAGCACTCTACCATCGAGGCAGTCGAGGTAGTACCTATATTTTTGTTATTATAATCAACTTTTTTTGTCTCTCTAAACACTTATTCCCGTCTTCTGCTGCATGTTGCCAATCTTTAAGGAAGGAGTCGAGTTCGTACCGTCATCTCCTCCTGGTAATAAAGAAAAATGTGTGGTGTAGTTTGAACCAAATGTGTGGTCTTAGTGGACTGCTTTTGGATTTGCTGACCATTTTCTATTTTGTTAAGTACCTGGTACTTGTTGAAAGACCTACACTGTCCGCCCATACCTATTAACACTGTTATTTGAAAAAATAGTAAAAGAAAATTATTTTTAAAAGAGTAACCGTGGAGTTTCTTGCCGGCTCTTCTCCGTAAGAAACGACCAATTGGAACGGTGCACCTAGCGTCCGACGTTTCATAAGTGCCCATGTAGGTTTATGTGAAATAAAATGTTTTGAATTTTTTAAAGGATAGAATAAGAAATGAGTAGGTACATAAGAGGAAATCTGAAAGTGGCACCAGTGACTGAAAAGTTGTGCGAAAATCGGTTGTCATGGTATGGGCATGTGATGCGAAGGAATGAGGGGAGAGGGGAGTTTTGAGTGTGAATGTGGATGGCTATAAGAGTAGGGGAAGACCAGAGAAATGATGGATGGACTGTGTGAAGGATGATTTAGCTAGAAAGGTGGTGACTACCGAGATGGCGACTGATAGACAAGTACCTATGGAAGTAAAGGACATGTTGCGCCGACCACAAATAAATTGGAATAAGGGCAGGAGCATCAAGATGAGTTTGGACCGAGATCCGATAGCAAAGTAAAAAATAAATAAAAAAATAAGAAAACTTTGTTGAAAATCCTTCAAATCTTCTTGCTTGCATTTCAGAAACATGCAATGCTAGGAATTTTGCGATGGCAAGATAGTTAGATATTCTTTAAATGTTAGATCTTGGGGATCTAACATTTACAGTTTCTTCAATTTCCCAAACATTATTGTACGTTTATTGATATTTTAGACAAGAAGACTAAATACAAATAGCGTCATGTTTGGCTTTAGTAAGCTCAGTTTGGCAAATGCCGTAATATAGACAATCTATTGAATGAATACCCATTTTCTTTAGAAGTCTTTGGAAAAAAATCAGAACTTACAATTATGTTCGGCACGAATCAATTCTCCAATGTTAGAAAGAACGTCCCAGTCGACCCATTGAACTTTGAAATTGACGTCAATTCTTAAAAAAGTCTATGTGAGCAATATTTGTAAGAAATTTTCTTTGCAAAATCTAGAAACTTCATTTCCGATGACGGCATTGGACAAGTATTTGCAGTAGATCTCAATCAGTCTAAATCTCAATTAAGAACACGTCAGCTCTAAGGGCACTCGCACACGGGCTACAGACGACTGCTTCTAGTGGTCAGTAAAAGCGACTTTTCAACAAAAAAAAAAAACCTTACCGAGCGGCCTCTACCGGCTCCACGGGTACAATTTCAGTACCTACTCGGCCAGTAGTATCCACATCGAGTTTTAGAGAAAGACACAGGTGTAGAAAAAAGAGATGGTGCTCTCTGCAAAGCCGATTTATGAAACATGATAATAAGACATTTAACGACCGCATACAGTATACTACTTACATTGCCTTTTAATGAGATATACTTATCCCGCGATATTTTGTTGAAACGAAGTCGAAATATTTTGATGTTGTTACTAAGCACAATGATTGCGGGGTTTCTTCATGGACACTCATTGTGCAGTCACCTCGGGTTCATATATTTACAAAAAAATATCGGATTTTAACAAGATAATATTTTGTGAAAATTAAAACAAAAATAAATTTGAAGATTTAATTTAAAGCTGCGAGAGGTGTGTAAACTGTTCGGAAAATGGCTGTCGCTGACAACTATTAGCGGTTGAGTGTCCCGTGTACAGGTCGCCTAAGGTGCAGTGCACTGCTCACATGAAGTGGATCATTGGCCTGCCCCAGTAACACGTGGCGCCACCTGTTGGATAAACTTCCGGCGCGAATTAGATTCATTAAATGCCGATGACCGACAACTCTTTGACTTTCTAGTTCCCTGGTACAAATTGGGACAAGATTCTTTGAACTATCTGCATAGCTACGGGTAACAGCAGACTGTTTAAAATAAGGGTTATCATCACTAATGATGATGATGTGGAATTATGTTAATGTTATTTTAATTATCATAAATAATATAGTTATTCGACTAATTGGTCTATACAAAATAATGATTTGTATAACCATGCAGCCGAAGAATCAACTTGAACTATTATTAATATTAATTCAGACCATAAAGTACATAGGAATCCGGAAATACAGTTACCAGTTGTAATCTCGTATTGAATTTCTGCCAGTTCTTTGATAAACTGGGCCAAGGTATAGTTCTTAGAAAGGTAAGAATGTAGCCCGGAATCAATCACACAATAAACTGCGAATTTTGCGATCGCTTCCGTCTTTATGTCATACCAGTTGTAGTTTTTGTAGCTTTCGCCTAAGTACTATAAAATCAAAGTTGTTCTTGGAACTTTTGGTTATGATTCTCGAATCTGAAACAATCAGTCATACAAATATTATAAAAGCAACATTAAGAATGACAGTAGAAATCTCGTCTTTTGAAACAACCAACAAAAAGGAGTTAGTTAACAGAGTACGAAGGTTTTCTTCATTTCTATCTGTTACAGTTAGAAGTTTTCTCACATATAGGACTCAGATCGTTCAAATCAAACAGTATTGTTACAAAGAGTTCAGAGGTTCTACTCAAAGATATCTACTCGCTGCTTTCCTAACATAATCTTTTGTAATTATGTCTTTAGTCAACAATTTCGATTATGATGACTCATTATACGTAACGAAAAAATTTCGCCATGGAAACCTCACCACCATTTCGAAGTCTACCATCACCAACATTTCGAAGTCTACCATCACCATCCACTGAACCACTAAACAAAGCATAATCTTCAAATTCGTAGTACAGAGACTTAATGTCACAAGACGTTAATATTAAATCGAATGACTAATCTCGTTCAGATCATGCTGGGTTGCTGGTTCCTTGCCAATCAGATAGGAAGAATCAGATAATAAGATGAGAAGTTTTTACTATTTGTAATAAGCTACATTTGCCAAATGTCAAAATGAAATGGTTAATGGTCAACTATCTTCTCTCCGCGACTTTTTCTGCGTGGATTTCAGAATTGGGTCCAGAGAATAATAAAAAAATAATGAGATTAAAAACATTTTCCGAGAGTAAAAAGTATCCTATGGTTAAATACATGGTATAAACCAATTTTTATACAAATCTGTTTAGCTTTTTTGGCGTGATTTCGTAACAAGTTTGTATGTTTGGATTTATATTATTATATTTTATTATAAAAGGATAGTTGGGTTGCTGGAATGATATTCTTTGGCCCCCATACTAGGTACGTGTATCCTTGGGATTGTTTGTGTGTTCAAATCTTTTCTGCGATGGGAGACATAAACACTGTATATTTTCCATCGTTAGTTGTTTTCAGTGGAAAATAATTAATTAGGTCAATTAAAAATACGTACACTTATCAAATGTATGTCATGATGGCCCAGCGGTTCAAATCCGAGCAAGTACCATTGTGACATTTTCAATTTGTAGGTATGTATGTACTTTCTGAATTTATCTTGGACATTATTGACATCGGTGAAGGAAAACATCGTGAGGAAACATGGACTTATAGTTAATATAAGTCTGAAATCACCAACCCGTCTTGAGCAAGCGTGGTGATCAGTGCTAGTGCCTTCTGTGTATGAGTGTCCCACTGCTGGGCAGTGAGACAGTTGTAGGCTGATATAGTCATCTCATCTGCCTAGCCTTTTCCCAACTATATTGGGGTCGGCTTCCAGTCTAACCGGATGCAGCTGAATACCAGTATTTTACATGAAGCGACTGCCTATCTGACCTCCACAACCCAGTAACTGGGTAATACGATACCCCTTGGTAAGACTGATTGTCAGATTATCGGGCTTCTGACGACTGTCAAAGATCCACGAATGATAACCGGGACCAACGGCTTAACGTGCTTTCCGAGGCACGGAGGAGTCTCGGTATGTAAAGATGGTCACCCATCCACAGACCAACCCCGGCAAGCGTAGCTTAACCTGATGGATCGCCCGGTGCGGCAGTTATTACTTAGCCACGAGCTCCTCTAGGCTGATATAGGCTGATATAGTATCAAACATAAAAATTAATTCTTTTTATTCCTAGTTATTATATTTATATCCTGAACATAATTACTTCACTTAAACAACTTGTATGTACCATATCCGACGAATAAATATCTTTATCTTTATCTTTATGATATCTTGTCTGAGAAAGACACACTTCACACATAGTCATTTCAGTAAGCGTAGCATACAACCATAGAAAAGGGTTTTCTACGGGTTTCCCGGGTAACCCGTTTCTATTGTCGTCATGCGTACAGGTTGGTTTTTATCTCCATCTTCTCGTCAGTTTTTTAAGATACTTCGAAGAAATATAATAAATTAATTCTTAATATCAAAGTTTAACTCTGTTAGTTTGCAGACGAAATCGATTTAGGTGTATTTAGATAACTTGTATGCCTGAATCAAGTTTAGATTAAATATATTCGCTACTGTTGAGCATGAGGTCCTGGGATCGATCCTCAGGTCGGGCAAAGTGTTATTGGGTTTTTCCATCAGGAATTTCTTAGTAGTAGCCCGGAGTCTGGAGCTGTACGCAGTTGATGGCAATAGGGTCGCCCCCTATTACTTGGGACTTAAACATAACTGGCGAAATGTGGGTGTTCTACGGGTACACCTCTGCCTAACCCTTCGGGGATTACAGGCGTGATGTTATGTTGTGTTATATTCTAAGTGGGTCTTTAGTTAATATTAGCATCTTCATTTTTAGGGTCCCGTACCCGAAGGGTACCAAAGGGAACCCTAAATTAAGCCTCCGCTGTCCGTCTGTCTGTCTGTCAGCGAGCTGTATTTCATTAAACGTAATAGGAGACAGTTGAAAATTTCACAGATTATGCATTTCTATTGCCGTTAAAACAACAAATAATAAAAATTACATTAAATTAAAAATTAAAGGGAAAAAAACTAACCCTGGCATGAGGGGTGTCATTAGAGCTCATCGTGTAGAGAAGAGAACAAATGTTTTTTTATCTTCAAAAATTATGAAATACTCGTAGGGGGCCGTAAAAGTTGTCAGATTTAGACCATTTTTGTACGAGCTCCATCTCAACAACTGAAAAAACTGAAAATTTGAAACTTTTGTACATTATGTACCATATACAGTATATAATCAAAAAATACTAAAAACGATTCATGGGATATTTTAATTAAATATGGGTAATTTTCTGCAACTGCAAAAATAACTTTGTAAATCATAATATTATTATGAAATACAAATTTATCTTTGCGATATCGAAAATTTTAGATGATAAATAATAATATTCTTCGTTTAGTATTTTCATTTATTTGCTAAAGTCCGACTCGCATGTGACCGGTTTTATTTAGAACACTCGCAAGTCATAATTAATTTTTTTCCCATAACAAACTGATGAAATCTAAGTCAGGGTTAAACAAACTGCCATCATTTGTGTCTTCTCACAAAAATACGTAACATAAATAAAAGTATGTATAATAATAAATCTGTACGAAGGATAGTTACAGAATGAGGATGTTTATTTTCAAAGTTATTTACGAACAAAATGTTAGTAGCGGAACCGAACTCAATATTACTGGGAACGAAGGAGATGAAGCCAAAGATTTAAGTCATTAGATTCGCCCGACTGCGTTATGTTTTCGTAAGAAGACATTTGAATTGTAATGTCTCACTCACTCACTCATATTGAAAATCATATCTATCAATCCTCGCGGGATGAGTAAGCTTACTCTCTCGACCTAAGTACCTACGATGAGGGCAAATCTAACGATTTAAATCTTTGGTTGAAGCTATAGTTTTGCGCGTAATGTCTTTAGACGAGGCAATAACTAAACGGAATGATGTTAACGTGCTCTTAAAACATCACAAACGTCTATTCTGTGTGTTATTTCGACTGCTTAAGGACCACCCTGATAATTTGGGACTAGACTATTATTTAGAACTGACTATTAATATTATTAAGATTAATGAGTTAAAAAACAGGTTGAGTAACTGTCAATACCAGTGTAATAATAAATTATGCTAACACGATAACAGAAGAATATCAAACATTCAATTAATTGATAGCTCGATCAACTGGAACAGGCGAAGCGAAGGGGCCAGCACAGAATTAAATAAAACTTACTATTAGAAAAACATAACTATTGTTTTGAGTTTTAAATATGTTACTTATGTCGGTAACCGCACTCTCTATATATGAGAACAATCTAAATCTTAACTGCCAATTTTTTAAAGCCACCTTACAATACAATGTGCTGACAGCTAGACTCTCAACCAGTGCCAATAGCATCCGTTAACAGCTGCATCAACCCGATCACATTACAACAATTCAGCCATCAAAGCTTGATGATCATCATCCAAGCCAATACATTCCTAGCCATCGTCTGCAGCTCCTATATCACAGCCGACATTAATCGCAGTAGTCAACTACTGCGTTTGTTCAGCCCAATCGTTTACAGCTATCGCGTAATTAATGTCTCTTTGTTGGCTACACGTTACCCTTTGATTGACAAATACGCCTGGAAGTCTACCAGCATAGTTTGGGACAGACTGCCAATCGACATTAAGGTAGGTTAAAAGTAGTTAAATTGAGTTTAGGAATGCTCACCCAGTTACCCAGAAACAGGTGTTGAAACCCAGAAAATAATAGACATTATCTATCTTCCCGCTGGTAATGCCAAAGGTGAATTAAAATACCTAGTATGAGAGAAAGTAAAAATGGAGTACTGTGATTTTTATCAAAATCAAATTCTCAAGTACTGTGACCAAACTGGCCAATACAGATTGCCCTGAAACACATACCTACTTAATGAATATCATAATAGGGATGATGACAAAAAAAAATGTTTTTTGTCCGTCATGTAGATTATGAAAAAATATCGTGCACGTATTTTTTTCTTTTTTTACGTTATCAAAAGATTACGGCGATACATTGTGATAAAATGTGCCATGACGTCACGAGTATGTAGATTTTATACATAATTGTGACGTAGCGACCCTCACTCCCCAACTTTAAAGCGTTTTATCTCAGTAATTTTTTATTAATATGATAAAGCAAAAAATACGTGTGTAATATTTTTTTAGTATCGGACTGACGGACTAATTTGAATTTCTTTTTTTTGACTCAGGCATCATCCCTATTGTGTGAAGTGATAGTGATAGAGTTTCGAGTGTTGTTCGCTATATATGCTTTTTATGAAAATGGCCTCCAAGAGTTAACAAAAAATAATACCCAGGCTTTCAACTCGACTACGGCAATGAGAATGCTAAGAGGAATATGTGGTGTCGTAAATGAGTTCATAAGAGGAAGTCTAAAAGAGGCACCGGTGACTGAAAAGATGTGTGGCAATCGGTTGTCATGGTATGGGTATGTGATGCGGGGGATGAGGAAAATGTCAGTGAGTGATAGATAATATGGCTGGAAAAGGGGTGACTGCCGAAATGACGACGAATAGAAGTATGGAAGAAAAAGACATGTTGCACTGACCACAAATAAATTGGGATAGTGACGGTATAATGATAATAATGCTTTCAGCCTGACTACCAGCGAAGGAAACCAATGTGTTATCGATGACAGTATTCTTCGACGCTCGTAAGCTTCTGCTAACCTAACCCAAAATTGTTTTCAGCGAAACGATCTTGCAACTAAACAAATCTTTCGTAGAAGAGACGTCGAAGTAAGCCAGAACATCGATGATGCATTTGTCTCGTGATGTAACTATTTCTGAGTTAATAAGAGAGACAAAGTTAGCAGTAGACTTCTTTATAAAAATTCTCACAAAGATGAAATGAAATAGTTTATTCTGTAAATAGGATATCGGAATCACTTTTACATGTGATCTATGAAAAATAACCTAGATATTATTAAAAAAAAAATATAAAAGTGATATATAAAAAAATAACATAGTTGACATTTCTTATCTGACTACCTGAGAAGAAACGGCGAAAAAAACTCAGTGGGATCAAAGTATCTTTTAAAGTCCAGACAATAATCTTAGTCAATGTTGTTATGGCAATAGGCTCGCCCCCTGTTACATGGGACTTAAACATAACCGGCAAAATGTGGGTGTACCTACTACAGGTACGTACACCTCTGTCCAACCCTTCGGGGAAACAAGGCGTGATGTTATGTTATGTTATAATCTTAGTCAGATTATGTGTGTCAGAAACTGCCAGAACACGCCCGTATCCCTCAACGGTACATTATGTGGCTGTTAATATGGCAAATCCAGTTTGAGGAAGTTCGGTCTTGTAGAGTTATCGTCCCTCTCTCTCGCACCTGTGTGACAGTACCTCAAATCTGTATAGTTATTTCCTCAAAAGACTTGCATAGTCCTCATATGGCATGACCAAGATTATGTATGGCCTTTAATAGAGCCGCTGAGTTTGTTTCGGTCTTTCTTCTCAGAGTATTCGGTTACGAAACACCGAACTCAGGTGAGTTCGGTAAAACTAAATAGTTTTAACTTAATTTACAGAATTAAATATAATTTATCATTTACCTTATAAAAACTCCATATAAATTGTGCCATAATTATCGTAAAGTTTTCATCAGATCGCATTCCCTTTTACCCTTGAACAAGAAATCAAGAATGTGCAGAACGCATTTAAGGCGTGCGCGCGAGAACATTAACCTATTATTATGTCATATGGCAGACCAGTTGCATCAAATGGACCATTAAATTATGTAGGATTAACAATAATATTTAATTCCCAAAATATTTCATAAATTTCCAAGAGACTGGAAACAACCTTGGACCTAATGACATAACCCAAATCCCTGAAAATAATTTTGAAAATGTTTGTGTTTATGCATCAAGAATCGTTTATGTCAGAATATCTGACACGGTTCCAAGCTGCCTGCAGCTCGTAAACTTGTTCGTTTAAACATTTTATCAGACAGACCGAATAAATGTCTTCTGATTAAATGTAAAATAGATTTTATTGTTGTCCATCATTGATTTTATAACATCGTTCTGTTTAGATTCGTATCGTTTTAGTGTTTGTCGTATTGAATGTAATTGGTTCAGGTCGTTTTCTTATTATTTCAATAAGACTTTCATGTATTTTGAGTAGATGTAACAGAAACTATCTTCTTCTTATGAGCGTGTCGATGGCAGTCTAAACGGATTCGGCCCAGAATTCAGCTTCATGTTTGGTGCCATCACTAGCGTCCATTAGTTTCTGTAACGTCATCTGACAGGGTGCCCTGCATGGGCACGTCATTAAGCGTCCCATCGTTTGTGGAACAGCACCGCATTTGCACAACAGGCGGAGTCGAGATGAAACCCAAAACCACACATCCATGAACTTACGCTTATCGCCGAGAACATTAAATGAAATGATCACACTCCTCAACTCAGTAAAATAAATTATTAAATGCGATTATAAATGGATCTCGCCTGTATAGCTTTCAATCACTTCCTCTTTGCTAAGTTTTTCAATGTGGTTCTCAATCCATTTTTTTTTTTTTTGGCTGGGAAATCATCAAATGACTTGTCCCGTTCTGGGCGGAGCGGTAGGGCGTGTCAGACTCTGACTAAAACCCACCCGTGTTCCTTCAGTTGCCTGTCCGTTGCCAGGGGCCACGGTATCCCTTTCGGGCTTTCCCGCAACCCCGGCAGGCATCGGTCCTTTGAGGCGCGCGTGAAACACAACGTGCCGTCGACCGGGCCTGGTCCTTATCGGACGGCGAGCTACCCATTGCTCACCGTCCGCAAGCCCGCGCCTACGGTGGCCGGATATCGGCTATAAATTCCCGACGCCCAGGTAGTCTCCTCCTGCGGCGGCTGGGGGTGTGAGGGCGCGAAGTTTGTCTCTCCCTCACGCGTTCGGCCTCCTCCTTCGCGAGCATTACTGCTTTGCAGAAGGAGGTGACAAAAATCCATAACCTTCGTTTACTAATAAAATCACCACATTTTATAAGTAACGCAAATAATCCTACATCATTAAAACCACAAAAACGGTTGCATGTATCAACACCTATATTCATAACCAATGTACATAATATCGATCGTCCGGCCAATACAGATTGCCCTGAAACACATACCTACTTAATGAATATCATAATAGGGATGATGACAAAAAAAAATGTTTTTTGTCCGTCATGTAGATTATGAAAAAATATCGTGCACGTATTTTTTTCTTTTTTTACGTTATCAAAAGATTACGGCGATACATTGTGATAAAATGTGCCATGACGTCACGAGTATGTAGATTTTATACATAATTGTGACGTAGCGACCCTCACTCCCCAACTTTAAAGCGTTTTATCTCAGTAATTTTTTATTAATATGATAAAGCAAAAAATACGTGTGTAATATTTTTTTAGTATCGGACTGACGGACTAATTTGAATTTCTTTTTTTTGACTCAGGCATCATCCCTATTGTGTGAAGTGATAGTGATAGAGTTTCGAGTGTTGTTCGCTATATATGCTTTTTATGAAAATGGCCTCCAAGAGTTAACAAAAAATAATACCCAGGCTTTCAACTCGACTACGGCAATGAGAATGCTAAGAGGAATATGTGGTGTCGTAAATGAGTTCATAAGAGGAAGTCTAAAAGAGGCACCGGTGACTGAAAAGATGTGTGGCAATCGGTTGTCATGGTATGGGTATGTGATGCGGGGGATGAGGAAAATGTCAGTGAGTGATAGATAATATGGCTGGAAAAGGGGTGACTGCCGAAATGACGACGAATAGAAGTATGGAAGAAAAAGACATGTTGCACTGACCACAAATAAATTGGGATAGTGACGGTATAATGATAATAATGCTTTCAGCCTGACTACCAGCGAAGGAAACCAATGTGTTATCGATGACAGTATTCTTCGACGCTCGTAAGCTTCTGCTAACCTAACCCAAAATTGTTTTCAGCGAAACGATCTTGCAACTAAACAAATCTTTCGTAGAAGAGACGTCGAAGTAAGCCAGAACATCGATGATGCATTTGTCTCGTGATGTAACTATTTCTGAGTTAATAAGAGAGACAAAGTTAGCAGTAGACTTCTTTATAAAAATTCTCACAAAGATGAAATGAAATAGTTTATTCTGTAAATAGGATATCGGAATCACTTTTACATGTGATCTATGAAAAATAACCTAGATATTATTAAAAAAAAAATATAAAAGTGATATATAAAAAAATAACATAGTTGACATTTCTTATCTGACTACCTGAGAAGAAACGGCGAAAAAAACTCAGTGGGATCAAAGTATCTTTTAAAGTCCAGACAATAATCTTAGTCAATGTTGTTATGGCAATAGGCTCGCCCCCTGTTACATGGGACTTAAACATAACCGGCAAAATGTGGGTGTACCTACTACAGGTACGTACACCTCTGTCCAACCCTTCGGGGAAACAAGGCGTGATGTTATGTTATGTTATAATCTTAGTCAGATTATGTGTGTCAGAAACTGCCAGAACACGCCCGTATCCCTCAACGGTACATTATGTGGCTGTTAATATGGCAAATCCAGTTTGAGGAAGTTCGGTCTTGTAGAGTTATCGTCCCTCTCTCTCGCACCTGTGTGACAGTACCTCAAATCTGTATAGTTATTTCCTCAAAAGACTTGCATAGTCCTCATATGGCATGACCAAGATTATGTATGGCCTTTAATAGAGCCGCTGAGTTTGTTTCGGTCTTTCTTCTCAGAGTATTCGGTTACGAAACACCGAACTCAGGTGAGTTCGGTAAAACTAAATAGTTTTAACTTAATTTACAGAATTAAATATAATTTATCATTTACCTTATAAAAACTCCATATAAATTGTGCCATAATTATCGTAAAGTTTTCATCAGATCGCATTCCCTTTTACCCTTGAACAAGAAATCAAGAATGTGCAGAACGCATTTAAGGCGTGCGCGCGAGAACATTAACCTATTATTATGTCATATGGCAGACCAGTTGCATCAAATGGACCATTAAATTATGTAGGATTAACAATAATATTTAATTCCCAAAATATTTCATAAATTTCCAAGAGACTGGAAACAACCTTGGACTTAATGACATAACCCAAATCCCTGAAAATAATTTTGAAAATGTTTGTGTTTATGCATCAAGAATCGTTTATGTCAGAATATCTGACACGGTTCCAAGCTGCCTGCAGCTCGTAAACTTGTTCGTTTAAACATTTTATCAGACAGACCGAATAAATGTCTTCTGATTAAATGTAAAATAGATTTTATTGTTGTCCATCATTGATTTTATAACATCGTTCTGTTTAGATTCGTATCGTTTTAGTGTTTGTCGTATTGAATGTAATTGGTTCAGGTCGTTTTCTTATTATTTCAATAAGACTTTCATGTATTTTGAGTAGATGTAACAGAAACTATCTTCTTCTTATGAGCGTGTCGATGGCAGTCTAAACGGATTCGGCCCAGAATTCAGCTTCATGTTTGGTGCCATCACTAGCGTCCATTAGTTTCTGTAACGTCATCTGACAGGGTGCCCTGCATGGGCACGTCATTAAGCGTCCCATCGTTTGTGGAACAGCACCGCATTTGCACAACAGGCGGAGTCGAGATGAAACCCAAAACCACACATCCATGAACTTACGCTTATCGCCGAGAACATTAAATGAAATGATCACACTCCTCAACTCAGTAAAATAAATTATTAAATGCGATTATAAATGGATCTCGCCTGTATAGCTTTCAATCACTTCCTCTTTGCTAAGTTTTTCAATGTGGTTCTCAATCCATTTTTTTTTTTTTTGGCTGGGAAATCATCAAATGACTTGTCCCGTTCTGGGCGGAGCGGTAGGGCGTGTCAGACTCTGACTAAAACCCACCCGTGTTCCTTCAGTTGCCTGTCCGTTGCCAGGGGCCACGGTATCCCTTTCGGGCTTTCCCGCAACCCCGGCAGGCATCGGTCCTTTGAGGCGCGCGTGAAACACAACGTGCCGTCGACCGGGCCTGGTCCTTATCGGACGGCGAGCTACCCATTGCTCACCGTCCGCAAGCCCGCGCCTACGGTGGCCGGATATCGGCTATAAATTCCCGACGCCCAGGTAGTCTCCTCCTGCGGCGGCTGGGGGTGTGAGGGCGCGAAGTTTGTCTCTCCCTCACGCGTTCGGCCTCCTCCTTCGCGAGCATTACTGCTTTGCAGAAGGAGGTGACAAAAATCCATAACCTTCGTTTACTAATAAAATCACCACATTTTATAAGTAACGCAAATAATCCTACATCATTAAAACCACAAAAACGGTTGCATGTATCAACACCTATATTCATAACCAATGTACATAATATCGATCGTAATAATTTACAATCTACAACATCATTTCTGGCAGTAGATCGGAAGCTGCATTACGGGCTTAAAAGTGGCTTTGTATCTCAAAGAGCTCATTGACCTGTAGTCTAACGATGTTACGTTTGGCTACAATCATAAACTAATATGAAACAAATTCCTATGGATGGTAGGAATTTGTTTTAAAAATAATGATGATTATAGCGTTTCAATATAAATTGACGCTTAATCGGCACTCGATTAAGACATCGTCCACGCAGAAATTCTAGGCTATTTAGTTTAATTTGTTGTTGATTAGCGTTTCGGTATCAACTACTTTAAATTCGCCATCTGCAACTGCTGCCGTAACTTCAACAATGTGTGCGCTCTCGTCACTAAAACTACATTGTCATTATTGTAAATTTAGCTCGGAAACATTAGCTTCTTACGTTTCTACAAATTTATTTTTTACAACAACTGGGTGTTCTTGGCCTGCATCTCACCTGATGGTAAGTGATGATCAGGTGGAAAAGAGCTTCACCCGGAATCCTCAACCACAGAGGGACTGGCTATCTTACCTCTAACTACCGAAACACAACAACTGTTAACATTGTTGTTATGGCGACAAACATAGATAAAATGGTGGTAGCTAGCCAGGTGGACTTAGAAGAAGCCCTACCACCAACCAAACCGAGCAGAAAAAATTGCTCCCACTGGGAATCGAACACGAAGGGGGGGTCTGAGACATGTGGTCTAACCACTAGACCACAGAGGAAGTTAACCAAAGAACAGAACTATGTTTCCTTGGAAGCTTTTTCTGCGTACCCTTATTCCATTCTAATTAGGGTCCAGTCAGCTGTTACAATATCACTCTTTGTGTAGGTTCCTATTCATTCATTGAATGCTCATATTCTTCTTTTTCTTATTCATCTCTCTCTATTGAGGGTCAATTTCTTGACCATCTTATGCGTCGCAACCTACACTTTCTTATTTATGTCTGGACTGCTTTTACCTCCAACTATCTATTTTCAGTTTTGAGATATATTTCCTATGGTTTCTTGCATCAATATTAAAACAAATCCAATAAGCCTTTCTTATGGCCAGCAAGAATAACTTTCATGATCTATCAAACTACCAGTAACAAAGAAATAAAGCTTTTCCACGGATTATTTCACGCGTGTTGTGTAACTTTTTATGTTTCCGTAAAACATTGCTGTAATGGACTGTTAACTTTGCTTTTATTTCAATGAATAGTTTCTGTACAAAAAAATTAATGATGTTTAATTAAATCAAAATAGTCTTGAAGCTGAACCTGTTTGCCTGGTATACTGTTGAGCGGAAAATGGGATTTGAAATAGTAGATACATATATTCTCTTCAGCTGATCATTGCAAAATTGTAATACTTGCATGTTGTTCATAAAGTGATAAGAATTCAACACAGTAATTGATTAAGATTCCCTTTCGGGGCAGCCATCGCCCCCATATTTGTCGCCTGGACTGCGTTGAAAATGGAAAAACGTTTAAAATTTACTGTTAGAATAGTACCTACCCATAGAATAGAATAGGCATAATTTTAATTATATGGCAATATAGGTATTTCGGTAATTTACTGCTAGACACCGATAACTGGCTATAGTAAAAGAAACATGCACTCATAGTGCATTTCCAAGACCTAATCTTCAATCAAACTGATAAAATTACTCCCAACATTCCCTGAAACCACGAAAAATAATAACTGAACAAAACCTACGCGAACATTGATCTAACCAGAAAATTCTCTGCAGAACTGTTACTTGTAAAGCAGTCGTAACCTTCGACAAGTGAGACAAAAATATCGCGCGGGTGAACCGACCGAACTATTCATAGACGAATTCATAGCAACAGAAGGCCTTAGCATAAATATTTTTCACACAGATTATCACCTGTCCTTTTCGCACTCAAGCGGAAATATATCTAGTGTCTCCCTCTCGATGGCCGCAAGCCAACACCCCGTCAAAGTAGTTACGAAATATGAAATCTAATTATGAAAAATGTTTTAAAATATACATATTGCCGTCGCCAAAATGACTGTTTGCTTGGGGTCATTGTTAGATGAAAACGAAAAGGTGATTTAATTGCAAAATCGTGAACGTATGTAGATGCATCTGTCTAGATTTTTATCTATTCCCGGACTGGCGAATGAATGGAAAATAGACTGGTATTCGTTGTTTGTCGTGTCTCGCAAGTTGGTTTAGTTAGAGGACTGAAAACAAATGTTAAAACAGATTTATTTTTCGTTGTTTCTGGGCCTACCTTCACTCCTGAACATAATGGACCCGTCGTGCGTGGTCAAATCTTAGAATATCATTAAAATTTGAACTTTCTTGCATTGTTATCCTTCTTCGATGAATGAGGGTTTCCTCTTGTTCTATTGTCCAGGTATATCTGCAAATCAAGAATTATAGCTTTCTTTATAAAACTTGAAATATATGTTTTAGGGATTATGCAAGAAATCATTGTGATTCTACATCAACAAGATTATAATAATGTTATTCACCAAAAACAAATTCCAATCCTCCTCAATCTTAGTACGTTTGTAAGTCAGTAAGCCATTGATAAATTAACATTGCACTAGCACCCACTTCAAAATCAAAACATTGCAATTTGCAATTTATTTTCTTCTTGTGTTTTTCTTTATTTTCTTTTCTTGTTTTATAAATTCTTGTTAGCATTTACTTGAATTTCTTGAATTACGTCATTAGTAGTCTTTGAAATTGCTCTTAAGTCATTTAGAAGTGACCTAATCTCAGTCACATTGTACTTTTAACATCATACTGGTTTGGCAATGACATAATGATATAGGTAGGGTATTAGTTACTGCAACCCAGTATCACAAAATGTACTTGGTACGCCAAGTAGGTACTACAAATCCTAAAGATGATGTTTACTAAGGAAAGCTAATGGCTAAAACTTTCTTACGTTGAAATCATCATATCAAAATATGATATCTTCATCATTTGTATATGTATATGCTACGTTGTTCATTCCGTGATGTTATTGATATACGAAGCCTATTTAAATAAAGCGGTCATTCGTGGATCTTTAACAGTCGTTACGGGTCGTCAGCAGCCCAAAAGTCTGACAACCAGTCTTACCAAGGGGTATCGAATTACCCAGTTACTGGGTTGTGGAGATAGGATAGGCAGTCGCTCCAGGTAAAATACTTGTATTCAGCTGCATGCGGGTAGACTGGAAGCTGACCCCAACATAGTTGGGAAAAGGCTAGGCAGATTGACTTTCTATGAGCCTTTAATCTTCTGCTTAGGGTAAAATCTGTGTTTGTCTAAATTAATTAAATTCAAATACAGGAATATTTCCTTCGAAACAATATTCCACTGTATGATCTTGATTTATCAAAAGCCACAATTCGTCGAATCCTATTTTCGATGTTGCGTTATTCACGATTACGTGAATTCGTAGAGGTTTCCGAATTTATCAATAACAGATGTTGGACGTAATGAATTAAAGCGAAACCATCGCTTTGGGCTATGATCTTTTTTACTAGTTATACTTAAGGATGATAAACAAAAGTTTCCTACTCAGACTTTAAGACTTAAAATTAAATATAAATTGTTTTACCACTTTTGACAATAATTCCCAGTAAATTTAAACTTTGCTAAGGTTAAAATTATGTAAGTCGTGTTGACAGCGAAACCATACATACATTTCCTTTAATTAATTTATGAACTATTTTTTTTATTTTTTTTTAAATTATTTAAAATATAAAAATCTATTATTATTTTAACTCTGTTAGCGTATATGTTATGTAAATGCTAAGATTAAATAAATAAAGAATTTTAAGCCGCTTTATGACGTGCAAGTGATACTCAACCTGAGGGTGTTAAAGCAATTACGAGGTCGAATATACAAACATCTATGCAAGAAAAGAATATTTCATGACCTTAAGAAATTTAGTATCGTGATATTAGACATTGGGATCACAATCAATTGCGATGATGATTGAAATCGCAACACAAAAGTATTCTCTAACAATCTTCAATGAAACTCATATATCGTTTTACACTCTACGATTTATCGTACACTTCATCAATCGTTGCGATCATAAAGTCTGTTGTACACATGATCACTAACTGATGCTTACGACTCGAGCGATACATCAAACAACTAATGAAAATACACACAACCGATCTTGGTGTATCACTAGAGTAGTGAGCATCAAACAGGTGTACATCAGGCTTGACTACATCTTCGTAACCTAATGTCTGTCCTAAAAGTATTTGATAAAAGTGTCAACAATGGGTTGTCTAGATTAATTTTTTACGCAATCCACTCACTTAAGGGAATTAGTAACACGTTTATCTGTACCTATTTAGAATGTTTAAAATTTATATTTCATCACTTTTTCCAACAACTATTATTTGAATAATCTTATTAATTATTTAATTGAAAAATCATCGAAGAAAATTGGGGTTTTAAAATTAACCTCAAATGGAAAACATCTCTAAGGTGATTATTTATTTTTTTGTCAAATATTAAAATTATCAAATCAAAGCACTAAATTCTTAAGTGGCACTAAGTCCGTTGTCTGATCCATTTGTTTTCATTTACATCAAATACTCTTGCAACAACAACATACACACAGGCATATTTAACAAAACAAAGGATTCTGTCGGTAGTAAAACGCTCATCGTCAGCCGTGTGTTGTCGTGGCATTGCTAAATTACTCACAATGTCACAGTTTATTTTAAAATTTCTAAGCATTTTGGCACAAGTGCAACGGATAAGCCGTTGGAGAAATTAGCGTCAACCTCGACGCATAGGTGGTTTTAATCTAAGACAGCATTCAAAACATTTTGTTCGTTAATTAATTGGACGGTATTTGAATCGCATTGAGATCAGCTATTGGGACTATTTGTTTGTTTTTGTTATGATATTTGGCTTTATTTACAATTAAAATTTTAGAATTTATATTTGTCATACTTTCATTCCTCAGATAAACCATGCAAATGCATGGTTCAGTATAGCCTTTTTTCACATATCTACCAACTGTATATGCCTGCATGTAGATTTTGGGTCGAAGCTATACGTATCGTAGATATCAATTATGACTTATGACCCTAATCTGAGCTCGCCTGTAGTAAAGCTTGGTCAAACAATAACGGTTGTCCAAATACAGAGCCTTTTTGCCATCTTAATATCAAACACTGGTGAAAATGACAGATCTTCAAGACGGCCATTATAATATACGGATCCGCTTTTCTAAGAAACCAAAGCTTTACACACCGTCTTCGATCAGGGTTGCAAGCAAATTCCCAGCAATCATTACCAATTGAATATAAATTGAAACAGAATGAATCACATACAATAAAAATCGCTACGACTAATCGTACCGCGTGACTAAATTCTTCACACCCAAAAAATTCATTCCCTATCGAACAATTTCATTCAGGTCGTGGGTTGTTTGAAAATGATTGCCCTTCGGAATCGTCTCACGTGGGGGTAATGCATTGTAAGTACAGTTGAACAAGCTATATGGTATACCTACGGGAAAAAATATGTTATGGTACTTTTAAAACTAACGGCATATTTAAACTCAAACTCAAAGCATTTATTTCAATTAAACCATTTACAGGCACTTTTGAATTCTCAAGAGGTCGGTCAGTCAAAAATATGAAGCTAGTTGCCCATTCCAAAGCGTAGTAGGTACTTATGGAGAAGAACGGGCAATAAACTCCACGGACACTCTTTTAAATAAAAAAATTGATACAAAATATTGGTTACATCATTCATTTTGAAATTATGCATGTGAGAACAATGTAGAAAGACGTGCACGTTCGTAAAAGCGTCCGTAATAAAAAGAAAAAATAAAGAATCTTAAAGAAACTTAAAATAAATAAAAAACTTAAAATAAATCAAAATAAGCCATGGCAGCTAAGAGATGACCAGTCCCAACTGACGGCACGAACATGACGCATGGATCAGCACCATTAAGCTCAACCATTTTGAAGGGAGCTAAATGATTCAACACACGCGCCACCATCAGCGAGACATCTGAGTGAGCATGACATACTCACAGCCGTCAGGGCACATTCAAGTCAATGAAATACTACATATTACCCGGTAAAAAGAGGGTTTAAGAGATTGATATAAAATAATTGAATTATCATTACACTTAAATCATTGTTTAACGCCCGCCTGCACCACAAATCACTAAATACGTTTAGCGGTGAAGATTTAGAATCACTTTATGGTCCAGGGTCATCTTCATAGAAAAGGGAGGATCCTCCGACCAGACGGGTGGGCAATTGCACGGCTATTGATGTCGGGACGTTGTACAAATCGTCACGCGGTAAACGATGCAGGATTTTTGACGTCAATGAGTGTGATGCGTGGTTTGCATGTGGCAATGTAGATGCCGCCACAAACACATTAAAACATCATTCTGTCGCTGTCATCTTCACACGATTGACAGAAACAGAATGATGCGCGGTGTGTTTAGCGCTAATATTGTGTAGTGATTTGTAGTGCAAGCGGGGCTAATAGTAGTTGCAAGTTCGGTGCCTGTATATCTATCTTTTTGTTTGACTGTACATACATTATTGTCTATTTCTGACACTCAGTGTTGCTGTTCTATTATTAGTGCATTGATGTGTCTGCAATGGTACTCTTTTAGATTTGATGGCAGGTATTCGTGTCGTAATGTTTCGGTTAAAAATTGAGTAGATTTATGGGTTTTGGTTGTTGTATTTTGGGTTCTAGCTTCTTCTGGCGTTCTGCAGGTAATATATTGTTCATAGATTCAATAAGGTGCTCGCTGTTAGCAATAGGTAGGTACTTTTTAATTGAAGTTTTGTTCCTTCCTTTATCGTAAACTTGTATTTTTTTTCCTTTAATGTACATTTATATTGGGTAACAGTTTTGTTTAGTGCAGCTAGAGAACACTTACCCTTAAAATTAAAGTTTGTTCTTAGTTCAAGGTAAACTTGATTGAATAGTATTCAATATTCCATCACATTTAGTATCTTTGTTGAAGAGAAAGATCTGAGCAATAGTTTGAAGAAGAAGATACCGTTCCGATACTAGTTCCAAGGAACGTTTATATGTAGGTATGCAACCAGTGTTTCTCATTCTAAGTGAATAATTGTATTCTGTTTTCTTAAACCATAACTTTCCAGTTGTACTTTTTCGAGTATCTCAATCTCGTCCAATACTTTATTTTTTTTAATTCTGTTGGCTCCTCTACTATTTACCTCATATTGTTTAACAAACAGCTGATGATATTAACGAACATTTGGACAACAGTCCGCCTACATGTGTACTCGTCGCTAATTATACTCGTCACCCACTATTTAGCTAATTGGATGACAGCCTGTATCATTAGTAATAGTATACAAAATATATTCACAATCAGTATTATTCTGGGAATTGTTTTTTTTATTTTAGAAAACGACGTATTTTTAGACGGCAGTCATAATTATGACTAGGTATTTATCTGCATAATATGTACACAATCAAATGTAAATTTAAATTATGAAAGACATTTTAACAATAAATTGTAAATAAAAAGCATCAACGTAGAACTCCCTCCATTTTTCCACTCGTTAGAAACACTTTTGGCTGTTAAGTGTGTTTATTTTCTGATCTTGATTGATAAATGCCTCAATGGCATAATATTCATTCTACCCTTTACAAAACTAAAAACAAAGCTGCTTAAAATCTGGTCAACAACAATGTGATTAATATTTTAAGTTATTTTACAAAGTGGCCATCAAATCAAACAAATAAAAGAGAATAAATAATCTCAGGTCAGAACAAATTGTTATACAAAACAATTACTGTCAAAAGCATTTTGAAGTTTAGACGAGAAAGACTGACTCTTCAATCAGAAAAAAGCATTCAGAAGTACTCAAACAATACCTAGTATTATAATATAATTGATTAAAAAAAGCTTGTCACAGCTGAGACAAAGTCGTTCTAAAGATTTATAAAGTTCGTAGGTATGTATGTAGAGATATGAAGGTAAATGTTTGATTAATTTATATTATGAGTAATAAAGTCTCGTGACAAATTGTAGCTCAGTATTTATGTTTAGCATCTGTCCTAATCCATAATCGAAACATAGTACAAATTAAGGTTGTCTTAAAATACTAGCCAAGTCCTAAAGCATTAATAATCTATGACTAAACTCATCAACTGCTTAGCCTTCTTTTCTCAACTGTGTTGGGGTCAGCTTCCAGTTCAACTGGATGCAAATACCAGTATTCTACACGACTGCTCAACTGACCTCCACAACCCAATTTCTGGGTAACACGATACCCCTTGGTAAGACTGTTTGTCAGCCTTTCAGACTCCTGACTACCAATAAAGACTGTCAAAGATCTACGAATGACAGCCGGGACCAACGGCTTAACGTACTCGTACGTTCCGCGGCTCTTCTTATCAATGACTATAATTGATTCTCATACAGTTAGTATTTCAGTTAAATTGTCAATTTCTATATATTTTGACCCAAAAACTGAGCACCGTTGAGTATAGACATAGTTTGTTTCAAAAAGTTCAAAGTCTGAATTCCCGTTAAAAGTATCACCATCGCAATATCAATGTTACCATGTCATCATCTTATTCAACCGAAGTGTATGAGTCATCAATCCGGCTGAACGTCGGCATCACGCTGCGCGCCTGCGCAAGCGCACCTTGTTTGCCAAATCACGCGAACTGAGTAATTGATCATTTGTTTATGTATCAGTAGTTGTACCAACATTTGTAGAAACATTCTATGAGTATGTTGGACAAACATTTTGAAGAACTTGGACTAAACTATTGGGTTATATAGAAAAATATCTAGTTACTTAAGGTACGGAGTTAAATAAACAGAATTTAAAAGACGTGATGCTTTGTGTGAATTACTCGTACTATGTATGTGTGTATGTTTGGTTAGTAAACATTTAAGATTTGCAAACGGCAACATTTTTATGTATTTAGTAGAACGCAAGATAGTTTGAAGATAAATTAAAGCTCAGATGATTTGAAGTAGACTTCGTAATGCAAACAAATATAGTGAAAGATACAAAACTAGTGTTGATGAGTGACAGGAATGAAAAACCCATCCGGTTTCATAATCCCATATCACAAATTCATCGAACACAAATACCTTGGCTGATCTTTAATGTCTGCATACCAAGTTAGCATACCCGCCCACTAGAAGATACCGTCATAGCTCGAAAGAAAACTTCTAACAGGATGCTTTGTCGTGGTGTAGATGAGATTATTTGTTGTCTTATTCCCCAACTATGTTCGAAATAGATTTCCTGTGATCTTTACAATCTACAATCCATTCATGCTTTTTGGCGATAATAATACAGCAATTAATGATACAATAATAAGTTGGAGCTACTTTGAATCTTTGATCTTTGCAAATTCTATTGTGTTTTCATACCTGATAAAAAATATTAGTTCTATGAAAAATTGCTTTTAAGAACTAAAGTAGCATAGACAATCGGCTATGCTACTTTAGTTCTTTAAAACTGTATTTTGGGATTCCAAGCAGCACAGCTTTAGTGTCAGAATTGAAGAAACTCTCTGTAATTTTCGGTCACCAAAGCGCAGACCACACTGGGAATGAAGCGAAACGAAGCTAAGTTTGTTTAGCTTTCCTCCGAGTCTTTTCATGCTCCGGTTGTCGTTTCTTAGTACGCGGTGTGAACCTAAGAGGAAGAAAGCTAAACGAACTTAGCTTCAGTGCCAGTGTGGCCTGGGCTAAATCGTTTTAAATTTCTACGTGGGGGTCGACTTTTTCTCAAGTACTAAGCATATATCGCGGTCCAAACTGTTGAAGGTAAAATTATATTGGTAGAGATACTCGGAAATAATCTATATAGTAAAGATGAAATGCTGTTCGTTGTTAAGCTCAACACTTCAGAACGACTAGTCCGAATCAGGTTTTTGGGGAAAGAAGAAATTTAAAAGTTGCCGGAAAAGTAAGAAAAATCAGGAAAACTGAAAGTGCATTTTCTAAGGGATTTTTGTATGATTAATTGAAATTTGGACAGGACGACGTATATCGGGTCAGCTAGTTGACTATGAAATACGATTATGTGAAATATTACTATATGTGCTGCGATTTGTAGACCAAGTAATTTCATTTTACTGAAATTACTCATAACCTACGTATGATTGTACGATTATCTTACGTTTGATCTGGCTAAATTGCTTCTCAGCCTTGATAACAATTCAAAAGCAAAATATTATAGAAGTCATTGAACTCATAGTTTTGGCTAGAAAATCCATTGAAGTGAAATCTTAATATAAATTGATTGTAGAAAGAGTTCATGCAAATGAATATTTACACAAAAATGTAGAAGGCAATTTTTATGAATTAATTAAATACTTTGGAGAATTCAAAGAAACGTCTTAAGAAGGAATAATAAATAAAAAACAATAAAATATTTTTCATTGCTAATCTCACAATAAAACAAACAGCTACAGGATCATCTGTTTCTGAAACAGCACCATTTATAACTGTTAACTAAGACAAATGTGTTATTACATTTTAAACTCTAGAGCTTTCAAGAGGAGTTATCATACTGATGTTATTAAAACTATTGCTCAGATCTTAATCTTAATTAAAAATATACGTGTGGAGAGCTGTAATGATATCACTCTCCATCATTGTCCCAAGACGCATTTAGTTCATCAATCACAAGGCTTAAAGCATTGCATATTTAAATGTTGACACAATTCACCTGCTGATTTATTGGGCACCTGACTTCTCCAGTTGCCAAGGAGAGAACATCCACGAATACTGAAGAAAAATTTACGGCTGTAACTGATTTATGAACTAATAAAACCAGAGCCACTTGTTTGTCAGAATCACGGGCTGCGAAACAAACATATAATTATTCCAATATTTTATAAATGTGTGATGTTTAATAAAACGAGTCCAAGTTTTTGTGTTGGAATAAATGAGGATTTAGGTAGGAATTATGAGTTGGAAACAGGTTTAGTTAAGTAGATTTATTTTGATACTTATTTTTCCCTTGGTAATATAATATAGAAATGCGAAACCATATAAATATATCCTTTTAGGGATAACCATTTCCATTTATGAAATTTTTGCAGTAACATCCTTTGCCTCATCGGATCAATTGTATGGTCTTCTACACAATTTTATTGTGCACAACTTAACAGTTATACGAGCAGTAAGTGGAACAAGATTACAAGATAAATTAAATCGTTTGAAAAGGTATCTCTACAAAATAATTGGACTGTCTAAGATAAAATTCAGCATTCAATATCGTGAATCAACACTTAAGAAACCCAAACTATACCAAAACCAAACTAAGGCCACGAAAGAGAAGGGAAAATACATACAGTTAAAACCGGAATGCCCGAAAAATTACTCAAAGATTAGTCTAATACTACTTAGAACTTTACCGCCCACAACAATAAAATAAATTAGCACTGGCCCAAACCCTATCCCAATATTTGCAACAGTACTGCCATTAGATCAGCATCTATCTTCAGCGGAAAACACCTCTGCACCGGAGACGTCATGTATGACGAGTCAGTTATCCAATCCATGGCGGTGCCTGCATCCACCCACGCGAATTCCGCCCGCCCGCCTCGGCCAGCCGCCAAAATTTTCATAGTTTAGTTACGATTTCGAAAACGACCCGACGCGTCCCGCCGCCGGCGACAAAACCGCCCGATTTCTCTGACGAATCCAGTTTCTTATAACCTTCGTCAAGTTCTCGAACGTCTTGTTTAGCGAATTTTGTACTTTAATTGTGAATGTGTTTTGACCGGAGTGTTTCGTGACACTATTGGATTATTGGCTGTTCCTATTTCTCTGGTATGTTACTTTTACTTACATTTTTATCAACCGTCAAAAGACACTACAGATGCAATAATAATTCTCAATTTTAGCTAGCTTTTATGTTGAACTTATTTTTTTTAGAGTGGATCCAACATGAGCCCTTGTGGCACTCCAAAACCAAGCAAAATATCTACAGAATTTAATACAGCGATAAATCCCAGAACGACAAAAGTGTATTTCGAGCACTCTCGGCATTTGAATATGGGAATGCATCATAAAACGCTCAAATAAAACGAACAAGTATTAGGTAATCGGAGGAAGTTACTGTTGCAAGTTATAAAATTTCTTCGTGCGTTCGCCGCGTTGCGAAGCTTCAGAGGCCTTCAACGATACAAAAATAGACCGAGACACTCTTTCGTTTCGTTCACACTCGTGAATATTTGAATACTGGACACCCACTCGGTTACACTTCACCTTGCCAGTGTTGATGGCGCTGACCGCTCTGCGCGTGAGTCACTCGTGAATCGGACGGCTCTGGAGTGTCCAATATTGCTTCAGTTACTGATGATACTTGATGTATGGTTTTCAGGCTCAATAAAATTAATGATCATGACAGGTGTCACGAGGCAGTTAAAGACATAAGTAATGATTTTAGTGCTGATCTAAATACCAGGCTGTGATAGTAATAATAATTTCAATGTATTCCAAAATTTTACACCAGGATTTCTTGACTAATAGCTTCTCTCAAAAAATTGTTTATAAAAATAATCATTTACTGCATTATTTTTCTTATCAACTACTAGGTACTGATTACACTAGAATGTGATATGTTGAAAAGCTCACTAGCTAATGGTCTCTGGTCATTGATTGACATGATGAAAAACACAGATGAACACAATGTTTCTAGAAAACCTACGTTCTTATTTTTTATTCTTTGGTTTCACGATTTTGTTAAAACATTCAATAGAACTAGACAAAAGTGGAGTAATAGACAGACAGGCAAATTGTTCTCGATTTTTTAATAAAAATTTAAAGAATTAAAACTTTTCAATACTTAGCGTTGGAATAAAATTATCTACATTTCTTTCGTCCCACTTTGCAAAAACCTACACAATCTATAATAATAATATTTTTTTAATATTTTTAAATGTTTTTATATTCTCTTTTATTCTAATATTTAAAAATATAATTTATATGTAATAATGTAAAATAAAGGAAATAATAATAACTCATGGATGTAGGAACGGATCCCGCGGTACTAAGGAGCTACTCCTCATTGATATGGCCATTAGGCAACAGGTTCGTCGTTCCCGAAATTATCTGTCGACATGTTGGATAGATTATAAGAAGGCCTATGACTCGGTGCCACATACATGGCTCATGAGGATGCTGGAGTTGTATAAAGTAGATGCAACTCTGCGCACCTTCCTAATGTCGTGTATGGGGCAATGGAGGACGGTCCTTCGCTATCCAGGATGTCGAATTATCCAGGGGAATAGCGAACCGTTAAGGATCGAGCGAGACATATTTCAGGGCGATAGTTTAAGTCCACTTTGGTTCTGCTTAGCCCTGAATCCTCGTAGCACACTGCTGGAGTATTCAGGTCTAGGCTATCGGCTGAGGAGAGGTGGTCAGGTTATATCTCACCTCCTCTACATGGATGACCTAAAACTCTTTGCCCCCAAGAACTTGCAACTGATGGAGCTACTGAAAGTAACTGAAACTTTCAGTAGAGCCATCAGGATGGAATTTGGTGTGGACCAATGTGCAGTTATGCATGTAAAGCAATGGGAGATTGTGGAATCCGTGGGAACCCAACTCTTGGATTCCATAAAATTTAGAGCCCTCTCCGCATCCGAAACCTATAAGTATTTGGGTATGTCGGAAGCGTTGGGCATCAATGTTACTGACATGAAGCAATCGTTGAAGGAGCTATTCTTTGGCCGCCTAAAGAAAGTATTTAATAGTCTACTATCAGGCGGAAACAAGGTGCGCGCCTTCAACAGTTGGGTTATGCCGGTTTTGATGTACTCTTTCGGCGTACTCAAATGGACTCAGACCGAACTCGACGCCCTGGATAGGAGGGTCCGTACGCTGCTGAATGCATATCGAATGCATCACCCACGGTCATCGGTAATGAGACTGTATATCCCGCGAAAGTGTGGAGGTCGAGGCTTTTTAAACGCTAAGACCCTCCACAATCGCGAGATATGCAGTCTTAGGGAATATTTCCTAGAAGCCGACGTGGGGATGCATCAGAGGTGGTCGCGGTGGACAAGGGACTTATCCCGCTCTCATTGGCTAAAGAGAACTGGCGCAAGCCTGTAGTGCTAGACACTAACGATCGCAAGGAGGTATAGCAGAGTAAGGAGCTTCACGGACGCTACTTCCGGGCCCTACATGGACCCGATGTTGATTTATTAGCGTCCATAGCCTGGTTGCGTTTTGGTGACTTCCTTGGGGAAACCGAAAGTTTTGTCTGTGCAATTATGCACGAAGTTATGATGACGAACAATTACCGGAGGTTCATTGTGAAGGACGGCACGGTTGACATTTGTCGGGCATGCCACCGTCCGGGAGAATCAATCCGACACATTATCTCCGGGTGTTTTCGTCTAGCTAACGAAGAGTACTTGCATAGACACAATCTTGTAGCCAGGATTATCCATCAGCAACTTGCTCTGAAATACAGACTTGTGGAATCGGAAGTACCATACTACAGGTATGTGCCTGACCCAGTTTTCGAAAATGGAAATATCACATTTTACTGGGATCGATCCATCATCGCTGATAGGGCTATTGTTGCCAATAAGCCTGATATAGTGGTGGTGGATCGAGGAGAGCGGCGCGCAATGATTATTGACATAACGGTCCCGCATAACGGGAACCTCGTGAAAGCCGAGAAAGATAAACAAATTAAGCTTGCGAGATTGTCGCCATGTGGGATGTGGACTCAGCGAACATTGTGCCGATAGTCGTATCAGCTAATGGCTTAGTTGCCAAGAGCCTCGGCCAACACCTAAGGAGGCTCTCGTTGGGCTGCTGGATTAAGGGCTTGATTCAGAAAGCGGTACTCCTGGACACGGCTAGCATTGTTAGGAGGTTCTTCTTTCAGGAGCCCTGACCGCCGGTAGCATGGACCCTGCTCCCGATACCGGTGGGCTACTATTTTTTTACATTTTTAAATGTTTTGATTTTTTTTATTCTAATATTTAAAATATAATTTATATGTATTAATGTAAAATAAAGGAAATAATAATTTATTTTAGGAACCTATAGGTTTTGTAGTACATGAGGATCTTACAAAATATGCGTTATTTGTTATTAATAACGCATACTTTGTAAGATCCTCATGTACTACAAAACCTTTATGGTGTGGATACAATAAATTGTTGGGTGAATCGCTGCTACCAGAGCTAGATCACTGAGTAATCTGTATTTAGGAGAGACAGTTTCGACTCCCAATTTGAGTATCACAAAAATCATGTTTTTATACTTTTGGAGATTACAGTATCAACCAAAAAAGATAAAATCTTACAATTAAATTTAAATAAAACAAATTAGAAAGAGGAGTGTAGATGTGCTGAGTCGAGAGAGTGCGTGTGCGTTTGTGTGTGTATGAGATAAAGTGTGTGTGTGTGCATTTGAATAATAGTAAATGGGGTTACCTTCATGTAAGTGACAATAATTACTTTTCAGTCTCGTCGTAGCTTTTATTCAGGAGGGCGAGTTTGAATTTGCTGTAGGGTAAATGTATATTTTTTGTAAAGTTCTGTAGTTGGAAACAGAGTAGGTCGAAATTTTGCAATTTTCAGTATAGCTCTGTGGGACACTTCCAAAGTTTTAAGGGAAGTCTCTATGGCGCCGCCTCAGCAGCTAATACAATAAGTAATAATAGATTGACATTTAATAAGGCGTAGAAAACATTGCGAAAAACAGACTGCTTAGCGACGTGTTCGTTAACTATTCTACTGTCTATTCTTATGTTTTCTGTTTTGATTGATTGATCAAAACCTCAAAAGCCGATCAATAGCATGCTATTTGACAGTCGATTTGAAATGTCTACCCACGGTTCTTGAAAACCCATTCAATATTTTCGCAAATCTTATATCCACCTCTGTGATTGGTTGTTCCTCAGGATGCTTTTATTTTGGTCAACAAATCATAACAGGCCATCACATAGATTTGACAGCATAATTAGTGTATAAAACATGACTTGAATTTTAAAAATTAAAAGCTTTTAGACACCCCCTACATTATGAAAAGTATTATTAAATCAGAAGAATTCGTTTTGGGATCAGGAGTTTTTTTTTTTCTACTAGCTGAGCTGCATTTTGTAGACATTTGTTCCTCATTCTTGTTAATCATTTATTGGGATTCAGGGTTGAGAATTACATCATAAATATAAACAAATCATCGAAATCAAATCGTCGAAATAAGTCAATCGTGTTTTTTTGTGTGTATGTCACAGATGGATTGTTAAATCCGCTGTTTTACAAAACCGCTAGTTGTTTTACAAAACAGTTCCGTTATGTAAAATAACTTAGCGGCTTTTCATAACTACTGAACTTTAACACGTTGAATTGCATAAACGTTTTGCATTTATCAATGCAGCGGGTCACCGATTAGAGGTTATGTAAAACAGCGGGAAATTAAACGTCTTAATGTAGATTTTAGTTTTTTTTATTTTGTCACTCGTTGCTATGTGTACCATAACAACAATAATGGCGTCGGAAACAGAAATAAATAAAACGAGTAATATGAGTGAAAATGATCCAACAGAGTTTTATGAAAATCAGTCCTAATAATAATAAATAGCCAAGTAACTGCGACCAACTTGGGAGTAGAACGGTTGGTCACAGTTCTAACCTAACCTAAACCAATTGGTCATGGTGCCCTAGCTTAGGTTACTGCGACCAATTCGGCATTAGAACCCACGTTTGGTGTGGGAATTTACTTATTGTAGAAAAGCCATTCTGTATTACCTCTAATCGGGGGTTAGTGGTTTTGTTAAACGTAGCGGCATATTTTACATAAACGAGTCCTTTTGTAAGAAAAAAACTTGCTGTTTTGTAAAACAGCGAATTCAATAATCCACCTACGACTAGTATTTCTGAATTTGAAAACGTAAAACTTAGCTTACATTTAACGACAAGCTTACAAACTAATTTTACACCTAACGGTAAACACTCGAAGTACCTTAAATTCAATGGAAAACTGCATGAAGTTAGCTCTCTGAAACTTTGAATCCTTTAGGTTTCACATTGCGAGTCAATTTATCTTCTCAACTCTAATTGTTGTAGACTAACACCTGTACAAGTCTATTTAATTGTATTGACAGACAAGATCGTTGGCAAATCAGCGACACCTTCTTGGAATACCACCACCTTTAACTCTAAAATTCTAACCTGTAATTGTGCGACCAGTTATGACACCATTGTCTCTTACTGATACTTGTATGAATTTGACCTGATTATTCCTCAAACACTCATAAAGGCGTCGATGGTTTCTAAAAAGTACAGTCGACCTTTTGACAAAAACTCCCAGTAAATTTAAATTTCACTAAGATTGCCATTATCTAACTGATAGAAAAATCGACCTTGTCGTTTTACAAAGTGCAAGTGACATTCAGTCTTAGCGTGATAAAGAAATTACGAGGCCGATTATACTTTACTTAATTTGTCATCGCTAACCTCTCTTTCCTTCTTTTCAGGTTGAAGCCCTTCATCAGAGCGGCAGTGTTGGTCCAGCCGCGAGCGTAATGTCCCCAAGCTAAAAATGGGGGTGACCGACGATTTAGCCCCTAGCTTCACACAGAAGCCCCAGCTGCGACAGGAAGACGATGGCAACAAACTCGTCTTCGAATGTCAGCTGGTCGCAGCACCTAAACCGGAGATTTGCTGGTTTAGGAGCGATGAACTGCTCAAAGAAGATACTAGGACCAAGTTCAAGTGAGTACTTTGTGATAATCTCATTTATTCTTTTCATTTTTTTTTTTTTAAATATTTGTATCTATGTTGACAATTCTGCCAATGTTACAGACAAATGTTATGGTAATAAAATATCTGTGCCAAGTAGATCTACAAGAGCAGGTACTTAGGGCAACTAGTCAACCTTTTCTTCAATGCTAGATACTAGATCTAGCTAACGAAGTTGCCTTTGTAAATGATTAATTTCTGCGTTCTCTATCATTAAATTAGCAATTATGATGAGCTTGAATAATGACAGCCTATTTTAAGAATAAATATTTCGAAATAATCCTAAAAATATGCGGTGCAAAATAGAGTAACGATAATTATCAGACAATGACGGAAGCCAATTTAGTTATTTACATGAAATCGATGTTGAGTTGCAAGTAAATATTGACATAGAAACACAAACACCCACAAACAATGTAAATTATAATTATTTAAATTGTTGGTTAACTATCAACGTTCGGAAGGAAGAATGAATTAACTAAGTAACTAGTAAAGCTAAATAATATGATTAAATTAATTTTAACAAAGAAAACTATGCTTATATTTTGGCAGTTGACGCCAATGCATGAAGCAGAGGGCCTAAACAAGTAGCAATTATTGCTTTGAAATTGTTTCGTATTTCTACAACGACCATCAACTGGATTGACACAAGCTTTTCGATAGCTTAAGTGAATCCAATAAATTGTATTGTTGAATTTTCCACCATCGGTATTAGGTACTGATCAGGTGTAGCTACATATGTTGTCGTCATAGTCCTGCAAAATAGTTCTTGTAGTGGCTATATAAAAGTGGATATATGCTAAGTATTATATATGCGACAGAATTTTTAATAGGTGGAAGACCCACTCATATTGTGTGATATGCGCATAGGCATTTACTCCGTCCAAAAAGGCTTAGTAATGTATCAACACTGACAGATACGTGACAAGTCACAGCCTTTTTTTTTTTTTTGGGTGGGAAATCATCAAATGACTCCTCCCGCTCTGGGTGGAGCGGGAGGGCGTGTCAGACTCTTACTGACTAAAACCCACCCGTGTTCCTTCTCTTGCCTGTGCAATGCCAGGGGGCCACGGTATCCCTTTCGGACTTTCCCGCAAACAAGTCACAGCCTGTACTCCCCATTTCGAAGTACAAATTCTTAGTCATTTACATAAATTCTATAACCCTTCATCGGTAGGTTGATTCACATGTCTGTGAAAAGTTTGTGTATAATATCTCATTCTATTTTTATTTAGAGAAGCGTGTTGTTTATTTATATTAATCATGGCCTGAGTATTAGTTCAACTACATATGTATATAAAGTCTGACGGGTAAGAAGTTTACTAACGATGAAGTGGCTCTGAATTAAACTCTCTGTACTATGGTAGCAATATCATTGAAAATTTAAAATCTACCAGTGACACAACAGGCTCTAGTATAAACAAAAGCTTAAGAGGACACTGGAGCTAAACGCAAGTTTTGTTATGCATATCATATACATTAATATATGCAATCATAAACTTTTATAATAATTACAAAAGTATATAATCCACTACAGTTACCAAATCAAAAAAATATATGATATTCTTCAGAATATATGCTAGTTAGATAGTGTGTTCAAAACATAATACAACTAATGTGATACTGTAGAAAAAATCACAAAATCACCTCTAAAAATTTCACTTAAACATTAAAAACCATATTAATATCAATTTTTTTTGTCAGATTATTCTACAAGCAAAGTAACAGTGTATTTTTTTTTTTTGCCTTATCATTAGATTTTTGTAAATAGATAATAACTTCATATTTTGCAATAAATTACCAGCGTTGTGTCAGCGCGCTTCTCTTTCTTGTCTATGCAGCCCGACAGTGACCGCCCTTTAGCTGTCGTCAGCCTCTTAATTGTAGGAGAGAAATTAATCATCATCTATCCTTATTCCACTTTTCAGGTCAGCGCAGCTTATCTTCTTCCATATTACATCTCTATTCAGCCACGTTATGTTCACGTATTCCACAAAATGCTTTTTTGTTCTACTCTTATAGCTATCCTTCAGAACAAGGAGGAAAGTAGGATTAAAATGAGTAGGTTGTTTGAATATGCTATAATCTTTGCATTTCTTTTCTCGTATTTTCTTTACCTCAGTCAATGATTTAATAAGAGTGGCTTGTGGCAAAATAATAACAGCCGCTCGGGTCGATCGAAGGTTAAGCTATGCTTACCACGGTTGGTTCGTGGATGGGTGACCGTCCATCACATATCGAGAGCCCTCCGTGCCTCGGAAAGCACGTTAAGCCGTTGGTCCCTGCTGCCTTTCGTTAATCTTTGACAGTCGTTACGGGTAATCAGAAGCCCAAAAGTTTGATAACCAGTCTTACTAAGGGGTATCGTGTTGCCCAGTGACTGGGTTGTGGAGGTCAGATAGGCGGTCGCTCCATGTAAAATACTGGTATCCAGCTGCATCTGGTTATACTGGAAGCCGACCCCAACTCAGTTGGGAAAAGGCTAGGCAGGTTGATTTAATACATCTGGCCCCCAGTATTTGGAAGCCAATTACCATAGACTTGGTTTCAGTAACCCAGCCAACAAATCTCGTGTTAACTTTGGTGACTGGTAAAACAAATAAACAAGCAATTTTACAACAAATTAAATTGATCAGTCTCTCAGAAACCGCGAGTGACTCATAGACACAACATCCAAAAATCCAAACTGACAGTCCACATGTCCATAATATACAAGGTGTAACATGTCCAAAACATATTAGGTCAACGTTCGATGTCATTAGCTTTACTGTTTGTTTCAAGCATCCCTTTGATGTGACCAAGATGACCGCAAGCCGACACACTTGGCACCCACCGAGAACGCGGGCTATTAATATTTTGATGACGAATCCTAATATCTGGAAGATTATGGTATTTGGTATATTATTTATCATTTTGTGTGGCTTGAGATGAAAAGGAATATGAAGAATGTGCCACAAGTATGACTGAAATAAGGTCGAAGGTCATTCCATCTTGGTCAAGCCAGTTTAAAAAAAAAAAAAACTATTGCCTAATCTGATTGAATACCTAATACAAGACGCCAGCAGTTTCAGAAACCATTTCATATTTTATGTGGATCTTATCATTTAGAACATGACAGCAAAAATGTAAGAAACGTACTCGTATAATGATAAAAAATTTCAATTTCGACAAATTACCTACAAATGAAAACATGGCTCTTTATATGAAAAGGTAAAGTAAATGTGATAAATAATATTTATGAAACATGGACTGCCTTGTAGGTCTAGTGGTCGCGAGCGCTACTGCTGAGCATAAGGGTCTGGGTTCGATTTGGGAATCGAACCCAGGACCATATGCTAGTCGGACAATGTGTTATTGAGTTTTTCCATCAGGATTTTTTTTGTAGCAGCCCGGAGTCTGAATTTGTGCCCGGTTGATGGCAATAGGCTCGCCCCCTATTACATGGGACATAACTGACAAAATGTGGGTGTACTATAGGTACCTACACCTCTGCCTATATAATCCTTTGGGAAATACAGGCGTAGGTACTGTTATGTAATATAGGTAGGTAACTCACATTTTACGTACACACACAAGGCGTTTATTCAACGGTGCATCGGTATTCTAGCCGTCAAAACGTTAACGTGTTTATGGCAATAGGGTCGCCCCCAATTACATGAGACTTAAAAAACAACAACAATTGGCGAAAAGTGGGTTTTACAGGCGTAGTGTTATTTGTGAAACAAAGTGCACGTAAACTACATAATCACATTAGTTACGTTTTAGCTTGCGCGCTTAGCAGCAGCTAGTTCTAGCTGATTTAAATCTACTGTAGCTTGTGGTTTTAGTACGTGAAATAATTATAAGCTTCATACAACTTTATTATAAGTTGTAATTAATGATGAATCTAATATTTTTTGTAACAATATAATGTAAAAAAAAGTCTATTGAGATTCTTCTCCACGGGAAGCTTCTACGGTTCATCTTTTTAAATGACTAACCCCCAAATACTGAAACGTCACTCAAAATTTAAGTAGCACTTATATTTAACAGATACTCAAAAGTGACGTTTGACAATACGAAATCTAAAGTTTAGGAGCTGCTCAAATGTTAAATTTTGAGTGACGTTTCAGTATTCGGGGGTAACTCAGACAATTCAAAGGTATGGGTTTAATTGAAATAAATGGTTTAAGTTTGAATTATTTTGAAATATTTTGTCTTCCTGTTATCATCCTGTTTAGTCTTGTTTAGTTATTGTTATTCCTACTCATAAAATATATCTGTAGAATTTTGATTTAAATACGAACGTTTAGGAAAAGTATATTTATTATTGGATTCACTTATTTCCACAAAATAAAAACATTTATAATTTATCCCAGATTTTAAAGTTGTTGTTGTTGGTGTTGTCAGCCATGATTTTTCGTATCATAACTAAGAAGAGCCACTGTATTCATAAAATTATAAATAAGCAAAACAAAGGCACCCAGCAAATCTAAGAGATTAAGGAACATAAATAAATAGGTGAGCTAAGTAAGTGGATTACAAATCTCAGCAGAAAAATAGATACACTTTAAAGAGAATTCACGATAGACAGTTTAGAAAATTGTTATAATTCGATCGATTCAAGCACAGCCTTAAACATAAAAAAATAAATACCTGGCTGTCAATCGGGTTTTCCTAGAGACTTACGCAATACTCAAGCATTTATATCTGATGACCATGACATTTCGAATGACCATAAATTTCACCAAAGGAAACTTACGTCACTTTTAATTCCACTATATAGGATTTTCCTGGAACCGTTACAGATAAAGAACTCTATTTAAACTAAGTCATTGCGTAGAAATAACAGCTGTTCGAAGTTTTGTTTGAAAGTATGTCAGTGCTGTTAAACACGAAACACTGACAATTTGAAGACATTGATAAGTTCATGCTTCGGAAAGAATCTTAGGAAAATGTAATAGAATAAACACTTTAAATATTCAATATATTAAAAAAAACAAAATACATATACATGACCAAGATAAACATGTTTCGCCAATTAGTGATGAAGTAAAGTATATAGAGGTAATTTTCAAAATAACTGGGCAAAGGCATTTCAACAGATATCCCGATAAAAACTGATCAAAGTCAGCTAAGTAAATTCATAATTTTGTACTTTCAGTCATAATTCTCCTGCCCTTATCCCAAATGATTTGAGGTCAGCACAAGACGTCTTTTATATACGACAGTAATTCCGCAAAAATGCAGATTAATAAAACCATGGATGACAATTGGATTACTGCGCTGCATACGTAATCGCAATGCCATGCAACTTAAATTAAAGTCTGAACCTCATAACGAAATACTAAAGATTACCTTCAGAAGATACAGAAACTATTGCAATTGCATTATTAAAAAACAAAAACGTAAACACGACCGGGACCAATTATCTAAAGCGCATAAAAACCCCAAAAAAATGTGGGAAACTATAAATAACATTACTCACCGAAAGTCAAGCAAAACGCCCAATACAGATCTATTAGAGCTTAAGGCTACTCCAAAAGAGTCAGCTGACACTGTGAATAAATATTTTTCTAACATAGGTAAAATTCTCGCGAACGAAATAATTACCAACTCCACCACAGGATACGGCCAAAACTATAGTATTGCGTCACCTAACGTTCAACCTCTCTCATCATTTGTACTTTTAAACACTGACCAGGATGAAGTTCACCGCGTTCTAATGTCTCTGAAATCTGATAGTGCCCCGGGCTGGGACGGCATAACAGTCAACTTCCTGAAGACCGCTCATGCTGTTGTCGTCCCAATTATTACCCACTTAGCGAACCAGTGCTTTGAACACGCTACTTACCCGAACGCCTTAAATCTAGCTCTTATAACACCAGTGCATAAGAGTGGAGACAAAGCTCATCCGTCGAACTATAGGCCTATATCTGTACTGCCATCAATATCTAAAGTACTGGAAAGGTTAATAAATTCACGTCTCTTATCTTATTTGAACGTAAACAACTTACTATCCCCCTCGCAGTACGGTTTTAGACAAAAAATTTCAACGGAAGATGCAGTACTGGCGCTTTCCTCCGCTGTAGCCAGTCAAGTGGATAGCGGAGGAAAGTGCCTTGCTGTCTTCTTAGATCTCCAAAAGGCTTTCGACACAGTTTCTGTCTCCACACTGCTTGATAGGCTGGAATCAATTGGAGTAAGAGGTGTTCCCCACGCCCTGTTTAAAGACTACTTGAGTGAACGCAAACAAAAGGTTAAGATCGGCAATACCATAAGCTCTGAAGAGGTCGTCCAATTCGGAGTTGGTCAGGGTAGTGTGCTCGGACCGACATTGTTCCTGATATACATAAATACCTTGTGCAGCATGAGACTGGTGGATGGACATATTCTATCATACGCAGATGACACTGCCATAGTGTTCAGTGGTGATACCTGGGACAATGTCCGGATAACAGCCGAGCGTGGACTGGCACAGGTAACGGCCTGGCTTGACCTTAACCTTTTAACCCTAAATAGTACCAAAACCAACTTCATCTGCTTCACAAAGTACAACTCCTCTCAACCCTCTCCAGTATTCAAAATTAAGATTCATAAATGCAATTTCCCTATTAACACAATCTGTTCTTGCACAGAAATTACTAGAGTTCAATCTACCAAATACCTGGGCATTATGGTTGATCAACGATTATCCTGGCATAACCACACTGAACTAATAATGAAGCGTGTACGGAAGCTAATCTGGACTTTCAAGACATTACGTCATGTCATCTCGGAAAAACTCCTCCTACAGATTTACATTTCACTGGCTCAGTCCGTCCTGGCTTATTGCCTTCCCGTCTGGGGAGGCGCCACTAAAATCAAATTTCTAGATCTCGAGAGGGCTCAGAGGTCCCTACTAAAAGTTATGCTTTTTAAACCCTTCCGCTTTTCAACCGAGAACCTTTACCATATTTCAGATGTCCTTTCCGTTAGAAAGCTTTACATAATTAATATAATTCTGACAAAGCATAAAACTCTATCGTTCAACCCACAGAAGACCAAAGGCAGAAGGAAAGACACGGTTGCTCCAAATGTGTCAGTAAAGTCTACATTCGCAAAAAGACAATACCCTAGGCAATCATCCAATTTATACAATCTTCTTAATAAAGAACTTGACATATACCCACTAACTTACCGCGAATGCAAAAACACTTTGTCTAAATGGATTAAGTCAAAAACCTATGACGAAGTGGAAAATATGGTGCAATCAATGAGACTGTAATATAATTTATACTTTGAGTAACTCTTTATTATAAATTACGCCAGAATATTTCTCTCGCTAATGGAAGTTAATGAATGCTCTTCATTAATTCCGATCCCAAGACTTGTCGTAGGGTTAGCTTGCAAAAACTGCCTAAATTACCGGTGATATTAATCTCCACCTGTATAAGGTGCGGGTGCATCCCCCAATCTCAATCCCTGACTCACACACTAACTCTCACCACTACTACACACACACACACTACTCACATATACACTCTCTTACACACATTACACACATCATAGCGCGTAAGTTATTAAAAAAAAAAAAAAAGACCGTTCTATTCCTTTTTAATTTGTTCTATACCTTTTTAATTTTTTATTGTATAACTTCAAATTTTATAACAACTACAAAACCTGGGGAAGGGCGGAGAATCCTAAAACAAGCATACTATTTGCTTAATTGGATTCTTCCATTTGTAACTAGCTTAAGTTATCTAAGATGAAGCAATAAACATTTTTTTTTTTTCTTTTTCTTCCATAGGTACTTCTCTATTAGTCGGCATCTCGGTAGTCAGTCTCTTTGTAGCCATATCATCTTTCACACAGTCCATCCATCGCTTCTTCATTATGGATGTGAAAACATTAACTGCTTCTTTAGTAAAAACTAAGCGTTTTCTCTTCCCATTACACCACGATAATGGAAAACTATGAGAAACTTCTAGTTGTTCCTGATTCTGTTATAGAAACACACTACTACATACAAACTATCAACAAGAAATGAGCTCAAAGAAACGTCAAATTCTAAGGCCACACTTCAAAGCTGACCACATAAAACCTCTCATCATATTTCATTTTTTTATTGCTTTCAAAATATTATCTTCCCTCTTAATCGGTAAACGGTATGAGTTTTGAGAAGTTTCCAAGTGTATGAAGATAATTACTAAAACATTGAGGAAGCGGAGCGATTGTCGTGTGAAATCTTTGTTTTACTGCGCAGTGTCAAGCATATGTTAGCAATTTCAAATTATTACCTTGCTTGAAAACTGGAGATAGACCATGAACTAGAATACACGTTGTTATTCTAAAAGTGATGCTGATTACTCACCTCTATTTTCATGTCATATTAGAGGTGGAATATATATAATACATGGAAGTCAGAAGCCTGAAAGTCTGACAACCAGTATTACCCAGGGGTATTGCGTTACCCAGTGTGGGTTGTTGAGGTATAATATATAATAACTTGTATAAAGCTTTTAAATTATCGTTTCGTTTATCTAGAAAAGAAAGAAAATACGTTTATTTGCGGTAAACATGACGCAAAGAAAGAACAAAACACGAGAATAAAAAAGAAGTTATTCCACGTAAAATACTGGTATGCGAATGCATCCGGTTATACTGGAATCCAACCCCAACATCGTTAGGAAAAGGCTTGTCAGATTGATTGTAGATGAAGTAAAAGTCTAGAATAAACATGTAACTGATGGTAAATAAGTTTATTTGCATAGCAGGAGCAGCTCTAATGTCAGATAAGAGGCATTTACAAATGCAGTCACTGATATAACAGAAATAGATCTAGACAGATGTGAGAATTAATGGTTGATATAAAACAAAACAGTCTTAGCACTAAACACTAATAATAAAGTATTTTAAGTGTTATTTCATAAAAGAATCTATTCTTAGTTGGGAAAAGGTTAGTCTGATGATGATGATGATTAATTTGACAAAATTATCAGCTATTAATATGGATGGAGAGGGAGAAGATGGCCAAAGAAAAGATTGCCAGAGAAGGTTTGTGTGTTAAGAAAGATAAAAAAAATACGCAATATCGAATTATGGTGTATCCAAAGGTTATTGGTCAAACCAAAGATTTAGGTACTTTGTTATATCCATTCATTAAAAAAAAAATATATATATAGCCAAAGCAGTTGAAAATAAAATCATCATAACTAAAATAAGCCGTAATGCTAACTTCTTAACCATTAATTAAAATTACAATTAAACTGCTGGCACTGAAAACAATATATACACTGCAGTAATAAATAATTTTCCGTAGTAGGCAAAGAAAACACTGCAATAAGTCAGGCCTGTTTACAAATACCTCGGGCGACCCACTTCTGTAATCCAGTCCAATCTCGGAACCATACATCGCGTCGTGGGCTATTTTAATCCTACCCAAAGCTACTGGCTACATTATTGTAACTGCTTATCTGCACTTTAATTTGGGATAATGAAGATATGGGGGAAAATAGAGATTATGTACATGTAGCCGATGAACTGAGAAAACGTCGATTGCAATAAATCGCGATAAATAAATAAACTTGTGTCATATGTTCCCTGTGTTCCGATGATGTAAAAAAATGGGTTTGTTTTAATGATATAGTTCTATAAAGGTAGATATTAAAAAAAAATAGGAATTATTAATTCGTAATGGTATGCATGAAGTATTTATTTCTTCTAAATATGAGATCTTGAGCACCGTGAAACACTATAAATTGTATATATTTTTGACCAAAATCTTGCAAAATGTATGTGAGTGTTTTTGATAATTATTTTATAGTTCTTCACATATTCATAGATACGCGGACGAATTTACAGTAATAGAAGTAAAGAGAAAAACTAAATGGTATTTGAACAGGAATTTATTTGAGTAAAAGTAGTAATGACCATTTTATACGTAGTATCTAACATGCTAAAGAATACAAGATTGGCGCAACTTATAAAGAAACAACATGAGCTGCTCTCTGATTTACCTCGAATTCCTAATTTAAATAAAGATAAGATAGTTTAATCACGATCACGATCTTATTTACGTAAGTTGCTAATGTTTCTGATCGGAGGAAACGCGTCATTTTACTACAGCGGTCTGGCAAAAGATGGAAGCGGTATTAAAATTCCATTAATTATTGCAATACTTACGTCTATGGCGTTAGTTGGGTCCCTGTTTCAACCCCAATGCCAGTACTAACAAATTAAGAAACACAGGAATGTTCTATACTTAAATGGATATGGCTGATACTTGTCTTATAATTATGTTTATATATCCTTAAGATATTATATTTTTTTATTAAAAATTGGAGCTACATAGCATCAAAATTATGATTAAGGTTATAATATAAATCCTCATCCGCAAATTCAAATTGTGAGCTGATCCTACGAATGTTTAACTAATGAGTCTATTGAATAAACATATCTGTTCCACATTCTATTTATTTCTATTGTGGTATTATCATTATCTATAACCAACAGTTGCACAAAACTTTACACCAAATCATAACACCATGTTAAAAGACTGCAACATTCAATTCAATTCAATCGTCCTCTTCTAAAACTAACTTCTTCCATTGTTCCAGGATCCAAAGCATCGCCAATAACAAGTTCCTGGTGGTGCTTGAGTTAGATGACGTCATCGAGACCGATGCGGGGCTGTACAAAGTTAAGGCTAAAAATAAGATGGGCGAGGTGGCCGCTTCCATCAACCTTAACTTCAGCCGTGAGTATATTACTACTATTATGTTTATCTTTATGAGACGTCATGAATATCTGAATATGGGTGCATCGAGTGTTAGTACTTTTTTACTTTTAGTACTTTTTCGACTACTGTAATCACTAATCAAGTATTTAAATGGCTCTTCAAATAATAAATCAGTATAAAAAACGTCAAGCAAACATTTATCCTACTTTCCAGTACTTCTTGCTTTGACCCGAAACCAAACGGGATACTTTTTAAGAAAACCCTCCTTAATGGTGTATTAAAAATAAAGTATGTTTCATAACACTGTTACAATTGTCATAACAATTCAGCAGGATGAATGAAATGAAATTATATTTGGCTTATGACTACAATACCCGTGGGCTGTTTACTTACTCGTATGACTTTTCAGTCGACAGCAAACATGTCGAAATATTAAAGCCAAACAAACCAACATCATGTCAAACAATGACCAAAACATTTGTGACAATATACCCGTAACTCAATACTGGGGCAATAAAAATACCTTCGAAAATAACGGTATTAGTCATAGTCAGAAATAAATGTCTACGAAAAAATGTACTGTTGAACGTTAACCCACGCTCCCGGGTTTTGAGCCAAACCTGCGCTTGCGCATCACGTTGGCAACACGAATGTCAGGCGAAACTGTACTGACGACAATCGACTAACAAAAGTTTGGATATTGTAAACATGTAGTTACTGGAACGAATTTACGCCCGTCGTTAATTTGTATTACAGAATAGTTTTGATGACAACTGATCATGTTTTCTGATAAAACATGAATGATTGAGAATATGAAGCCATGTTATAGGGTTGTTATTCAATCCACTAGTGTAGAAAGTTTAGTTATTTAGATATAAATTTAGAAGTAATATAACAAGAAATGTAGAGTCAAAATCAAGAAAAATTGCATTCCTCACGTAGCACACTTTATAGTTCTCAAAAATAAAGTTATATTATATCAAAAAAGATTCCTCTATCAATTGCGAGAACGATAAATTCAAAATACTACAAAAATAAATGATTTATTGAAAAAATATTCAATGTGCAGTTTATACACAATTTCCAAAAGTATTCCATCTAAAATAAACAATATTGATGCTTTATGAATGCAAAAATAATAGCAACAATATCTCTGCACTGAAATTCAATATTGGATCTCCAAGAATTTCATCAAGTCATGCTGTTTTCTATGAATAAATAAATACAAATTAATTAAACAATAAATTTAAAACTAGAACTAAATAGTATCAACATCACTACTGATATATTTTAAGAATTATCACATCACTGAGAAATTATTTCAATGTTTATGTCTGGAAGATGTTTTGCGAACGGTAAACAGTACTGAAATATCTGCTGAAAATCGAATCATGAGCAATAAACTTTGTTGCACTATAATTTTACGATTGGCGTCATCTATCGAATGCAACCAATGTACGAGTATAAATAAAAACGTCTTTTGAAATAAAGATGCAGTCATTTTCACTCATCATGTATTTTGTGTGGATCTATTCGATCCAATAATGAATTTTGCTTTTATTTTTCAGCCGCTGACGAAGAAAAACAGAAGTGAGTATCCATTGTGAACGTTTTGATCCATTTATCTTGTACAACCTATTAAACAGGTTTTTATTCGCTACCTTATCATAGTCGCAGTCAACAGCTCAATCAATTTTCTGATTTAGCTGTTTGTTGATTGTCACTTGTCACACTGTCATTTTTTAACACACCTTTATATTTTTGTCAAATATGTGATTTCTTAATGAGTTTATCGGCTCAGTTTCTGACTATTACATCTTCTCGTGGTTCAGAATCTCTTTTCCCAATAAAAACGGATTCTTTCACATCATTCTCACTTATTTAACTCGTTGTTTTCAGACAAGTGGACGGTAAAGCGCCAACATTCGCGCGCAAACCCGCCATCCGGCAAGAAGACGATGGCAAGCGGCTAATATTCGAGTGCCGCATAGAGGCCGAACCCCTGCCCCAGGTGTCCTGGTTCCACGGTGGCGCGGAAGTCAAACCTGGATCCAGGCATAAGGTCAGTTTTAGATGGAATCCTTATTTTAGCCCTGATTGAAAATAGTCTTTCTGTCGCATGCAGAAACGTCGAAGCATCATCAAATGTATAGGTTGTTACTTTAAAAGTTACAGCAATATGTAAAATTAAAAAAAAAAAAAAATGTAAAATTATCTACACTTATTTTCTTCTGTAAACATAACATATTGACATTTAGGCACAAAAAAATATTAATTCAGTGCACTTGTCTTGTCCATCAAAATTCTTATTAGATAATAATATTTATATATTGGTGAATTGTACAGAAGTGTATTTTAGAAATATTAAATCATTTTGAAAATGCATGAAAACCACAAATAACAATGTAGAAAAGAAACAAATTTCCGTAGATGACTTTGTAAAGAAAGTAAAAATAAAACCAGCTATTAAAGATGTCCTAGTTTTAAATAGTACTCAGAAATGGCCTTGACCCGGTTTTAGTTGGCTGGTGACGATACCAGGTGTCAACTTTCTGGCTCGATGACCTTTCATCTTAAACAATTATTAATATCATCTATTTGACAAGTTAGTGCAATGGAATAGATATGGCATTAGAAAAATATTTCGATTTTGAAGGAAATGTTGATGAAGCTGCACATCATTATATTCAACGGAATTGTTAATGAAGTCATGTCAGTTATGTTTATGATTTGTTTTGGCAAGTCAATGCAGAATGCTTTTGATCATCATATATAATTTCAACATTGACTATTTAAACTTCACTTTCAATATCAACGAAGGATTTACAATTACTTTTCGTTTTTACTTCAACAGCTTACAGTAAGCAAGGAGGCAAAATCTTATTATGCATCACTGGAGATCAACAACGTAACAGTGGAAGACGCTGGCAAGTACAGGGTTACGGCCAAGAACGAACTCGGCGAGAGCAATGCCACTATCAGCTTGAACTTCGATAGTAAGTATATTCAAGTTCATCCCAATCCGTGTTAAAATAAGACGACAGAAATTTTCGACAAATTGGCTTCTAATAAAATAGACAAAGGAAATAAAAAATATATATTGGCGGAGAAATAAATGAAATTGCAGCGATGTATACCTAAAATGACGCTTAATATTGTTTAACCAAAGCTATTTTATTGTGTGTATCTAATCCTTTACATGTATTAGTTGTAATTTGTCTGATTATAAACGTAGATATTGCAGCAAAGCTTGTATAATCATCAACTAATTCCTTCAGAATTTCAGCTACTCTACATAATACACTAGAAAATGTCGTACCTAATTGGTTATTATGTATTACAGATTAAGATGTTTTCTTAATTATCTAATTCAATCTATAAATTCTCTTAATACACACTGACACACGAAACACACTATACACTCACTTATCTATTATTATGACACACTCTACACCATACACTATTGCACCGATAATCAATTTTGATATTATTAATTACTATTTTACTACATATTCTTATATCTTTTTCACCATCATGTTTCTATCTCACTACTATTGCAACTGTGCTTTAATTAACACTAATACACCCGCGCCATTATTTTTGTAGTTAGTAATAATATTGCAGACTCTTCGCTTTAGCAATTGCACAATTAACACAATAACTCAAGCAACTGTCATGCGTACTGTTTGTCAGAATGAGAGTAGAATGGAAAATATTATACAAGTATAATCCAAATTTTTATTTATGTATTCTATTCGATTATATCATTTATCTATTTTCTTATACATCCCTCGATTAACTCTGAATGAGCCTGCGTTGCGTATCTTAATACACTAGAAAGAAAACATCTTAAATCTGATAATAAAAGTGTAAAGGCAGCTGCAAATCTTCGTCAAAACAAAATTGGTGAACAATCTAATAATGTGTGCATTGATGAAATAGGCGACGAAGCGCCCGTGCCTGAGGACTTTATCAAACCGACATTTACGGAGAGACCAGTCATCAGGCAATCGGATGATGGTACCAAAATCTCATTCGAATGTCGATGTGTTGGCAAACCGAAACCAACCATCACATGGTAAGAAACTACACAACACATACTTAATGTGATTCAAAACATAAAATCGGTTTTAACGCTAGCACTCAATGATACAGGTACCATGGAAAAAAGATGGTAAAAGAAAGTAGTAGATATAAAATTACGTTAGAAGAGGACCAAACATTATATCATATGGCGCGACTCGAAATCTTAGGCGTTGAGAATTCGGACAAAGGAGAATACCGGGCTGTAGCGAAAAACAAACATGGTGAAGGCGTAGCAAAAATTAATCTAAACTTCGAAGGCGGAGATAAACCAAAGTAAGACGATACACACAAAATTAATACATTTATATTATTCGTAAGCGTTAGGGCTGCTATTTAAATATTTTGTCTTTTAAACAGAATACCCGACGGTAAAGCACCGAGATTCCCTAAAAAGCCAACCATTAGACAGGAAGGCGAAGTACTGATTATGGAATGCATATTAGAAGCATACCCAGTTCCAGACATCACGTGGTTCCACGGAGATAAAGAAATTAGGGATGGTGCAAAAATGAAGATGTCAAGGAAAGCCACCGGAAAAGATACATTTAATTTGACGTTAGAAATTTTAGGCCCCACGCGGGAAGACGGGGGCAATTATAGGTGTAACGCCTTCAACTTGTTTGGCGAGAGCAATGCCAATATTGCTCTTAATTTCCAAGGTAAAACAGGATTATCATGCCTTCATTTATTATTTTAGAATGTACGCATACAGTAGCAATAGCATGTAAAGCTTTAAGCTTTCGAGCAGCATGAAAATTGTAGTCGGTGCTCTGTGTTATAATTAAATACTCATATTTCTCAGGTGGGGATGACGAAAATGGTTTCGCACCATCATTCGTGGAGAAACCCCGAATCATTCCCAACGAGGATGGCACACTCATCACGATGCGTTGTGTCTGCAAAGCGAAGCCGGCGGCCGAAGTCACGTGGTACAGAGGCACGACCGTCATAAAGGCTAGTAGTAAAATCGAAATCAGATCATCCGAAATGGGTGAAGACGTGTATGAGTTATTGTTGCTTTTGACAAACCCGACGGCAGCGGATGGTGGCTCTTACCGCTGTCACGTCAAAAATGAATTTGGCGAAAGCAACGCTAACCTCAACTTGAATATTGAGGCTGAACCAGAACCGGAAGGTGAAGGCCCGACGTTCGTTGAAAAGCCAACGATTACGTCAAAGGACAATGGCAAATTAGTTATAATGGGATGCAAGGTCAAAGCTAGCCCGAGACCGACGATCGTGTGGTACCACGAGGGTAAAGAAATCAGGGACTCGTCGAAAATAAAGACCAGGGTCGAGGTCAATGAAGACGTATACACAATAATATTGGAACTCATCGATCCTGGTATTGAAGACTCCGGATTGTATAAATGCAACATTAAAAATGAACTTGGAGAGCTCAATGCGAACCTTACGCTCAATATTGAAAGTAAGTAAACGATGATTTTCACTATATTTTGATAAATCTCTAGATAATTGTTTATATATCTTCTAAAGCAAATAATGATGTCCTATATTAAGAAATCTTTTCTCTCCACAGTCATTCCAGTTATCAAAGAGAAACCAAAGATCATTAAAATAATTAAGAAGAAGACTGTTATTGTTGAATGTAAAGTATTAAGTAAATTTGCGCCTGAATGCACATGGTTCAAGGAGAGTACCGCCGTCAAAGAGGGCTCTAGGCATACTGTGCTTATTGAGCCTAGTAGAGAGGTAAGAAATGCTACGATATTTGCAGTATTAACAGCTACATTTATAACAAAAAAACCGTTTTTAATTCTAGTCACAGGAATTGATTGGTTTGTTCAGTCGAAAGTTTCTAAATTTTATAATGTAAAATTCTTCGTCTTCCTATAAAGAAATACCTAAACCGACATGATTACGTTATTTTTATTTTACAGGGCGAATTCACAGTCAAATTGGAAATCTCAAACGTTTCACAAATAGACAAAGGGTCGTACAAGCTGGTCGCGAGGAACGAGAAGGGTGAGGCGACGTCACAGCTGGTCGAGATCACAGACATACCCGAGGAGAAGGGTGACAAACCAACCATCATCAAGCATCTTAGGAGCTTAGTATGTTTTAATTAATCTACATCTAATAAAAAAGTAATTAATTCAAAACATAATTATGAAACCTGGATATAACCAAAAAATACCACACACCATTCTTTGAAGACCATTGTATACATACATTTTAATGTGCCTTCTTATAGACTTTTAATAATGAAAACGTTATATTTAATCTTACTTCAAAATGTTTTCAGGCCCGTAAAGAAAACGAGGAAGCCGAATTTGTAGCAACCCTCAAGACTTCAGACCAGTCGTGCAGATGCACATGGTACAAGAACTCGACGGTCATCAGGGAATCCTCAGAAGTCAACACAACGTTCGATGGCACCAACGCCAGACTCATCATCAGGAAGGTGTCAACCAAATACGTCGCCAACTACAGAGTGGTGATCAAGAACGAATTCGGCGAAGACGAGTCAAGTGCTGACTTGACTATCGTCGAGGAAAAGGTACCTATGAGAACTATTGAAGTTTTATACAAGAGCCTTTTTTCAAAAGTATTTGTGGGCTTTTAGACTATTAAAATGTTACGGATTATCAAAATATCACAAGATAATAATTGAGTTAAAGTCGCGAGTGGAGCCACATTACAAATAATATTCCACCTCCTGTCCTGCTCTTTGTGAGATTCCACCTGCACCTTGAGAGTCCTGTACGAATCCGAGTTTTGGTTGAAACTTATTTTATTTATCGACATAACAAAGAAGAAGATCTGACTTTCACAAATCATTCAGCTATCCAATAAAACACTTCATAAAGTCACAACTGCTAGTAACAGAATGATAAATTAATTTGCTCGCATACCAATTCCAGAAAAAGAAAAAGGAGGAGGAAGAGGAAGAAGAGACGACTGTTATCGAGGAGTCTGAGGAAGAAATGTCGATCGTGGAGGAGAAATCCGTGATCGAAGAAAACCACGTCGAAGAGAAGACGAAGGTAGGATTAATATATTTAGTTTTAACAGATACTTTAACTTGAAAGTTTTGAAAACCATTGGTATTGGCAATCAATAGCGATTCAATAATCTCATTGAATAATAGTAGTAATAATAAATGTTAGTAAAAAGTAATAATATAGGGATAGTAATAAATAATAAGGTTGTTGAACCGCTGTTAATGTTATTAAAAATGTCAGAATTTTGGTATCTGCGCCGTAACTGTAAAGATAAAAATTAATGTATAGTAATTTACTGAAAATGTATGTGTATTTTCTAAAAGGAAGAAGAAAAGAAATCTTCAATGAGAAAGATGTCAAAGAAAGAAGAAGTTAAAGTTGAAGAAAATAAAGAAGAGGTCACAATTGATGCAAAGAAAACTGAATCAAAGGCCGAAGCCAAGAAGGTTGAATCTAAGTCTCAAGAAACCAAAACGGCTGAAACTAAGATTCAGGAAACCAAAAAGGCTGAAATCGAAGCTGAGGAAACTAAAAAAATATTCGAGAAGAGACTTTCGAAATCCGAAGAAGAGAAGAAATCTCTTCTAGAAAAACTCGAAAAGAAAAAACCTGAACCTGAACCGGAAAAGAAAATTGAAGGCATTCCAAAACTTAGGTCCGTTAAGCCTAAGGAAGAACCAGTTGAGGAAAAGAAAGAAGAAACTAAAAAGAAAACAGAAGGGAAAAAGGTTGTCAAAAAGAAGGTCGTTGCTAAGAAAGAGGCGGTAAGTGTGGTGGTGTTTGTTTGTTGAGCAATGTAAAAAGCTTATTTGACGAGTAAAAATGTATATAACTAGGTACTTGTCTAAAGTAGAAACAGTTCTCAGAAAATTTGTAAAAGGTGCTAAAAAAATGCTAGTTAAAATTTTGACTTTAGATCATAATTTTATTTTATTATTTCAACCTTAAGGCAGTAGTTAAAAAAACTATTATTTGTTGCGTTGAACGCGTGGCATTTTTTTTAAAGCAGTCTACTATCAGCAGCGAACATTGTTACATTGTTAAGATTTAAGCAACCGTAAAAATATAACGCATTGTAGCTGCGATTCTTCCATTTGGTTGGATATAATCAAAATTCTTGTCATTATAAAAATATATAAATAAAAGTGTTAATATAGTGTCCCTAGATTGTTATAACTCATTTTCGCTGTCGTGTGTGTTGTGATAACTAGATGTGCTAAACTTTCTTTGGATATAGGACATTATCGACTTCGTCGACGATTACGAGAGGCCTGTTTTGGAGAAATATGAAAAGTTTACACCGACGCCGCTCGATAAAAAACCTAAAGAGGAACTCACACCGAAGGTAAACACATTACACTATACACTCACACCCATACTAATTTTTCTTATGAAAATGTAATTAGTCGTCAATCCTAATGAATTTAAAAGTAATAAAAGTGAATATATTTAGGGTAAGCGCGCATCCATTGCTGATAGCGTTAAAAGTGAACAAGATAGTGAGGAAGAACCTTCAGTGGCAGCCCCAGTGCCGGAGAAAAAGTCTAAAGTTGAAACTACAAAGGTATAATTATGTATACTCATTTTAGATTCTTGCAAATACATAATATAACTGTATTATTTTTGGTCATCATACGTAAACATAAAAAAGTTGCACTCCAGGAGTGCCGGCAAAAGTGAAAACTTAAATATTAACGTTGTGCATTTTTCCGTCTTAAGAATTTTCGATCAGGTCACGTGTCCTGACGCGATTTTAACAATTTATACCCATGACAAAAAAAGTGCACAACGACGCTTGAGTTACTAACGCCATCTGTTTGACGTTATTCGAACCAGGCTCTACAAGAGGTTTCCGTTGACCCCAAGGTTTAGTGTATATGTCGCAGCCATCTGGTTAAATTAGCCAGCTAATTGGACGCCTAGGCAGTTCATTAAACGCCCGGCATCCAAAAGAATGCCTAGGCCGATAGTTAAAATAAAATCATTCAACGTTTAACAACTTGGCGTATTGAAAGTCAGCCCTTTGAAGATGACAGACCAAGACTAAGCCAAGTGATTCAAGTGGTAAGTATTTCTCGACGGCATGTGAAGCTAAGTCAGAGGCCCATTGGCGGTTTTAAAACTCTGACACCAGGTTAGTCACTAACCACACGAAAAGAAGAAGAAGTGGTGAAAAAATCTCGGCGACCAACTTGGAAATAGCGCTCGCCGGCCACTGCCGCGGCGCCGCTCGCTCCGCTTGCTCGGCTCGCGCGCGTTTGGTCACAGTTCTAACCTTTTTTTTTTTTTTTTTTTTTTTTGGTCTCGGGGTGGAAAATCCTCATGGATGTCCTCCGCCCTGGGGCGGGCGGAGGGGTCTGTCAGACTCGTACTGACTAAAAACCACCCCGGTGTTCCATCTCACACCTACGTCGGGGGTCGCGGGAACACAGATACTTCCGCGACCCTCGGCTGGTGCCGGCCCGCCTCTGCGGGCCACCTCGAGTTTGGGGGGAGTGAGGTGTTAAACTCCCCCCTTACATCATAGAGAGGCGCGCGTGGAACACTACGCGCCGCCATCTCGGGTCCTAAGGAGTAGGGGGCGATGGATTTCCCCAGATCCGTCGCCCCTGGACCCATTTAGGGGGGCTGGAAGAGGGCGTTATCCGCCCTCCGCCGACGCCCGGTGCGTCTGCTGCGGATCGGGTTAGTGGAAGCAATCTCCCGCTCCCTTTCCGCAGCCTCCTTCTGCGAGATGACTGTCTCGCAGAAGGAAACCACCGCGTCCCAGGACTCCTCGCTGCCGGCCATGGAATTCACAACGGCCGGCAGCGAAAGGTCACTGCCTACTCCAGAGACGAGGGCACGGCGCGGCTCCTCCCAAGCGGCACACTCTGCCAGCGTATGCCACGCCGTGTCCTCCCGACAGTCGACGCAGTGGTGACACCGGGCGTCCGGCTCCCTGTTTATGCGACACAAGTACTTCCCAAAGCAACCATGCCCCGAGAGCACCTGCGTCACCCGAAACGACAGGGAGCCGTGCCTCCTCCCGAGCCAAGTGTCGAGCACCGGCCGGACCGCCTCAATGGTGTTGAGGCCGGCGGTAGGACGTGAGAGCCTGTCCCGCCATTCCGCCACCATGACCTCGCGAAGCTGCGACCGACGCAGCTCCAAATGTCGCTGCGTCAGCCGCTCGCCCCGCGCCCGCGCTTCCTCGCGCCACCGATACGATGACGCGAGTACTTTCGCCTCCAGGTCCCAGGGCGGGGATCCGGCCAGTGCACAAGCCGCCTCGTAGGAGATCGTGCGATACCCCCGGATGACTCTGACGGCCATCGCCCTCTGCGGTCTCCGCATGACGGCGATGCTCCCGGCCGTCAGGTCAGCCGCCCAGATCGGGGCCCCGTAAAGGGCCATCGATCGCACGATCCCCACGTATAGCCGCCTACAAGCGGCGCTCGGGCCCCCCAGATTGGGAAGCAGCGTTGAGAGCGCTCCAGCAGCGCCCAGCAGCTTGGGCGCCAGCCGTCGGAAGTGGGGCCCGAAGTCCCACCGGCTGTCGAGGACCAATCCTAGGTACTTCATGGTACCCTCGACAGCGATCCGAGCCCCCCCGACCACGATATGTGAGCCGGGTGACGGCGCCCGCCGGGGGCCATGGAACACCATAGCCTCCGACTTGCTGAGGGCCACCTCCAGGCCTAGGCGACGTATGCGGCTCACCACCTGTGAGACCGCAGCCGTCGCCAGCAACGCTGCTTCCCTGTGCGAGCTCCCCCGGGCAGTGACCAGCGTGTCGTCCGCATAACACGTCAGGTCTACCCCCGGCCTGAGCTCGCCCCTCAGCACCCAGTCGTACCCGATGTTCCACAGGAGCGGCCCTAAGACCGAGCCCTGCGGAACACCGCACGACATGCGGCGCTGGTTTCCGCCATCACGTCCCACGTAGGTGACACACCTCTCCGACAGATAAGCCCCAACGATGCGGCGGAGGTAGGGAGGCACACCATGATAGCGCAGTGCCTCCCGAATACAACTCCAGGGCAGGGTGTTGAAGGCGTTGGATATGTCCAAGGACACCGCCAACATCACCCCGCCCCGAGACACCGCTTCCTCCGCCAGGACTCTAACCCGCGACACAGCGTGTATCGTGGAGCGCCCATGCCGAAACCCAAACTGACTGTCGTCCAGGTCCGGCCCCTCTCTGCACAAGTGGCCGACGAGGCGGGCTGCGATTACTCGCTCGAACAGCTTGCCCACCTCGTCTAGCAGCACTATGGGCCGGTACGCGGACGACGAGTCCGCCGGGCGCCCCGCCTTCCTGAGCAGGACCAGACGACCAGATTTCCACAAAGTGGGAAACTGGCCCCGCTCAAGACACGCTGTGTAGAGTCCTCTCAGTTGGGGCTCGAGCTCCTTCAGAGCGAGGGCCAACACGCAGCCGTGGATCCCGTCGGGCCCCGGAGCCACGTTCTTGGCCCGGAGCCGCATCACGGCTGCCCTCATCTCTGCCTGTGTCACCTCTGGGACGCTGATGGCGTTCTCCTCCTCTTCTTGTGCAGACTCTGCGGCCGTGGGCAAAGCCATCGGCGGCGGAGTGTGCTCCGCTCTGGCCGGGAAGAGGGCTGCAACCACCTCCTCCAGCAGCTCGGGTTGGAGACTCTCCGTAAGCGGAGGCGCCGCGGCTCGAAGTTTCCCTTGAACCGCGCGATAAGGGCGCCCCCACGGATCCCCGTCTAGAGTCTCCAACATCTCCTCCCTGGCTCGCGTCCTCGACTCGCCGATGGCCAGCCACAGAGTCTGCTTGGCCGCGCGGTACACCTCATACAGCGCGGCCTCTTCGTCAGGGACCCGACGACGTCTCCTCCGGTATCGGGTGTACTGGCGTCTGACCGCCACGCACGTGACGCGCAGCTGCGCGATCTCGGCGGTCCACCAGTACACCTGGCGCCTTGCGGACTGTGCGTGGACCCGGGGCATGGACGCGTCACTGATTTGCGTCATCGCCCCGCGGAACCACAGCGCCTCCCGCTCGACGTCGACGGGTCCGTTCGTCGCCGACTCCCGGCTCCAGGCCTGGACAATAGCGGCCTCCTCGAGAAGTTCCCTGTCTATGCGCTTACGCGCCCAACGCGGACCGTCCGTTCGCGGGGTCGGTGGACCGCGGCCGCCAGTGGTCTGGGCGGAGACATCGAATCGGATGTATCGATGATCCGACAACGTCTCCACCTCCACGGCGACACGCCAGTCGTGGACACGGCTCGCGACAGCGGGGCTAGCGAACGAGACGTCCACTATAGACCCGCCCCGCTGCCGCACGCACGTGTGTACCGAGCCCCGATTTAGGACGGTCAAGCCAGTCGTGACCGCCCACTCCTCCAGCACCTCGCCCCTAGCATCGGTCACAGGGGATCCCCACGCCGCAGACTTGGCGTTGAGATCCCCCAGCAACAGCACAGGGCGAGGGTGGAGTCGGCCCACGACGGCACCCAACTCGACAAGGAACCTCTCGAAGTCGGCGAGACTCTTGTTGGGCGAAAAATACGCCCCAACGGTGCCAATGCCGTCCACGAGAGCAGCTACCCAGCCGCGACCTCGGGACGGGTTGACAAGAGCCCCGCCAATGATGGCCACCAAACCGTCCAAGTCTCCCACCCAGTTATCCCTGGGGGGGACGAAATACGGTTCGGCGACCACGGCCACGTGAATCGACCACTCTGCCATGCTCTGGAGCAAAAGATCCTGAGCTCTAGCAGAGTGGTTGATATTGCCCTGGAGGAAATGGTACAGCGCCATTAAGCGCAATCCATTCCCTCCACCGCACCATTCCTAGGCCGGGAGTCGGCCGAAGGGCAGCCAGGCTGCGGGGGGGGTAAAGAGTCCCCAGCAGCTTTGGCACCCCTTCCCTTTTTCTGGGCGGGTGCGCCACAGGCCCTTCCACCTGCCCTGTGCCCAGCAGGCCTCCCTGCAGCTGTACACAGGCTGCAGTTTGGAGCTGCGAGGCACTGGGCGGACTTGTGGCCGGGCTGACCGCAGCGAAAGCATTGCTCACTGCGGTCTATTGTGGCGGTGCACTTCGCCCGGACATGCCCAATGTCCAGGCACCGGTAGCACCGCAGCGCCCTAGGTTGCAGCAGTTTGGCCCTTGCCGCAACCCACCCGACCAAGAGTCGTCCACCGTCGGCGACTTTATTGCCCGCCGCCACCGGGCACCGCACCCAAACGACGCCGAGCCCGGAAGCGTCGGTGCGGATCTCGCCCACCCGCACATCATCGGGCGGACATCCACCGACTTTGGCGACGGCTGCCACAACCTCAGCCGGGGTGGTCGAGTCATCCAGGCCATCGACACGCAGCTCAACGGTCTTCATAGGCCTGGACACTCGAACATCCTCGGGGTTGAGTACCTCCCTCAACTTGGCGGCCAGGATGTCCGCCTTCTCGCCGCTAGAGGCACCCGGCACCTCCAACAGCCGCGCCCCCGTAATCGCCGGCCTCAATCTGAAGCCGGACGGTATGCCAAGGTCGGGGAACGCAACTTTGGCTTTGGCCTCCAGTAGGACCGCCTTATATGAGACGCCCCTTTCGACGGCTCCGGGCTGCAGTGTTAATACTACAGCCGCAGAGCGTGGGGCTCTCGCCCTAGGCGGCCTCTGTGTCCTCCTCGTAGAAGGTGCCGGTGCCTCAGCGGGTGGAGGTGGCGGCGCCGCCTTCCTCTTCTTCTTACGGCCCCTCTTGGCGACCGTTGTCCAGGCCTCCGTGGAGGGCCCGGGAGCGGTCGCCGGGAGACCAGCCGTCTGGGAAGCGGGAACAGACGCGGTCGCCGGGAGAGCGCCCGTCCGGGGAGTGGGCGCAGACTTGGCCTTCGTAGGCTTGCTGGGCCCCTTCCCGGACCCGCTCGGCTCAGCCGCCACGACCGCTGACCTTCGCTTATCCGCAGCGAGCGGTGGGCGGAGCGTTTCAGCTGGGAGGAGCCTCGCCTCGATGGCCTCCAGCCGAGCCCCCACCATTTGCCCGCACTGCATCATGCAGATGCGAACGATCTTCTCGACCTCCTCATCCACAAGTGCAGGGGCCGATGATGGGGTCGACGATGGAGGCGACTGCGGGACCGGCGATCCGGTGGCCGCGGGAGCTGCCTTCTGGGCGGCAAACTGCCGCTTGAGGTCCTCTAACTCGGATTGGAGACGGCGGTTCTCCTCCCATAGCTTCGCCGTCTCCTCCGTGGTCGTACGATTTAGGAGGACCTCAACGGCCTCCTTAATGCCGTCAGCTGCCTCCTTTAGGGCGCGCGTGAAGGTGCCCTTCAGGTTGCCCGATTCGGTGGCAACCTTCAGGACGACATCCACGCCGTCCAAAACTTGGCGACTGAGCGCCACCGCCGAAACGCCCCCCCCGGTAGCCATCCTGGTTGAGCGCCGCTCCCGCGCTTGACGGGCCAGCTCGCTAACCTTGTCAGCCGCCAAAGCCCTACGCTGCGCCCGCTTCGCAGCATTGGCCTCCGCCTTGTTGGACCCCAGCTGCAATCCCTCGCTGAGGTCCGAGATCGTGGCCCCGGAGTCGGTCCCCACGCTCTCCATGCTCTCCGCATGATCCACCGGAGCCGGTGTATCGGGTCGGGATACCGACATGGACCGATCCCGCCCACCGCGCTCCGGCAAACGAGCAGAGGCTCCGCTCACCACTGCGCGACCTCGCCCGCTCCTGCCCGTTGGCACCTTAGCTGCCGGCAGGTTTTCCTCACTATGTGAGCGGGGCGAGCGCTTCCTACCTCCTTTGGAGGGTCGCCCGGCCATTCCCCCTTCAGGCCTCGAGCGCTCCGAGCCGATACTCGAAGCGTTCTTCTCAGACGTGGTGTCGGGATCCGACACCACACCCACACTCATCCGCTCGACCAACACGATCGGCATCCTCTCTACTTCGTCTGTTCGTCCAGTTTGTTTTGTTTTTAAATGTTCCATATTAAGTCCCACGAGTATGGGGGATATAAAAAGTCCTTCCTAGGGTTACCCCCTGTCCCTAGGTAAGTGTACATTTGTTTCCCAACCAGGGGGTCCACCAATCCCTGGCTGGGGGTGCGCTCGCGACTGATGCGCCACCTACAACTAAAAAGCTGTAGATGACACTACTCCTCAGCCATTCATACCCTCGCCGCGCACCAGAACTTGGTGTTAGAGGAATTTTTTATAGAGGTTATCTTCCTCGCGATCCGGGCGATCAAGCCAAGATCCTCGTCCCGTTCCGAGTCATAAAACATGACCATGATCTCTTTACGGATTACGATTTCGACGGTTGCAGTTGAGAGAATCAGATCCTCCGCTGCAGCTCGTTGGCAGGGTGAGTGCACAATGAGCGCCGCCCATGTTTCTCCACCATGTCCTCTGTTGAAACAGGCAGTCACGTGGAGAAACGTCCTACGTCCACTCAACCCACCCTCTGTAAGCAGAGGGGGTGAGTGGACGATCAGGAGCATATAGCTCCCCCCCACGCAGAAATTCGCCACAGTCAATACCCTCTCCGATATGGAAAGACTATTGGCCGTACCCAGGATGCACCGGCCCGACGACTGCCCTTTCCCCCGAACGTATTCGAAAGGAACGAGCAGCAATCAGGCACACGAGGAGGTTTTCTGCACGCACCCCGTCACAGTTCTAACCTAACCTAACCAATTTAACCCAGTATAACTAAATGTCTACACGACATTCAGCCATCTGGTTAAACGTTGTACTCAATGATTTGGCTAGTTGTCTTTCAGCTATTTAATTGGATGCCGGCATTTAATGAACGCGCTAGTCATTCAATCAAGTAGCAGATTCAACCAGATGACTGCAATAATATACATTGTTAGATGGCGTTATTAAATAATTTTGCACCGTCTTACGAATTTTCGATCAGGGTCACGTGTTCTGACGCGAGTTTTTTTTTTTACCCTTTAAAAAAAAGTGCACAACGCCGCTAAAGAAGTTTTCACTTCAAAAATATAAAAACATATACACTAATAAAATATTTGGGGCTGTAACCTAGGTTGAAGAAGAAAAGACTGAACCAAGGAGAACTAGTATCAAAAAGGGTATACCTAAACCAGAGGAGCCCGTTGATGAGTTATCGAAAGTTAAACTCGGAAAGGCTCCAGTCAAACAGGAGGAAACCAAACTAGAAGAACCACAGGTTGCTAAATCAAAAAAATCAGTTAAGAAGGTAATATCACAAAATAATGAAAACACCCAAATCTATGTACTTTAGAAAACAATAAAAATAACCTAATATTTTTCTAAAGCCGGAACAAGCCGAATTCGTGGATGATTATGAAAGGCCTGAACTTGAAAAATACGACAAAATGACACCAACGCCCTCCGATAGGACCAAAAAACAAAACGGGGTTGAGGAGGTATAAAAGACTATCATTATTTTGTACATTAATCATTGTTTTATATTTTTGCCTATTCATGATATTTTGCTGTACTACCTACTACGTACAAGAAGGGATAGAAACTTTAAAATAAAAATTCTTATAGGCTGGACCTGAGTTTGTCGATGATTACGAAAAACCTGAACTTGAGAAATACGAAAAGATTACACCTACACCTAAGGACAAACGACGTCTTAGCGATACTCAGGTAAAAAATAATTTACTTGTCGTTTTAATTCATTCAGTCTTAGAACTAAAACATAGGAAAATTAATAAATCTCAATATTGTTGATAGGATGATGTAGACATGATGAAGGGTAAAATCAAACCTAAAGAGAAAGATGCCGAACCTGAAGTACCTGCACTGCGCAAACGACCTGTCCCTAAGGACAAGGTAAAAGACTTGTTCAGATAAAAATCATGTTTAACAAAACCGTTTACGAAGTGTAGGACCAAAAAATAATAACGCATTTTCATATAGGAGGAGGAGAAAAAGCCTGAGGAGAAGCCAAAGGCTAAACCAAAGAAAAAGGACGAACCAGAAGCTAAAAAGCGTCCATCTCTTAAAGAAAAAGAGGTATACACACTAATAACACAATCACTTTACACTTAACAGTTTGGTAGCTCAAAATAACGAGTTTGGAAATCGCGAACAATCTTTAAAAATTAACATAACACTAAATTTCAAACAACGCAACGTTATTACAAAACATCACGCTATAATCCTCTATCGCGGCAAAAATGTTTTCAGCAGTTTTTCAGTTCTTGAAATTAAAACAACAGTTAACAGTAAGTAAGCTTTGGCATGCATGGCAAAAACTGTAAAGCTTTGCTTCTATATGTTTAAATATAATTGTATGATTCTAAGATATTTACAGCGATCCTGTATAGAAGATTCAATGGTTAATTATTGTCTTCTATTGAATTTATATTAATTCAAGCAATCCATCAGGTCAATTGGGAAATCCCAAAAAACACTGAACACAGAATTGAACATCTTCTATCTTATTTTCTACTCTATTCTGTGCTTCTATTACTAATGATTAATATTTTCTTATACATAACACTTATACATATTCAACAATTTAAAGGTCGCTGTTGAAGAGTTTGTCGACGATTATGAGAGGCCAGTTCTCGAGAAATACGAAAAATTCACGCCTACACCAATTGAGAAAAAGAAAAAGGTACACTTTTACACAAATCTAGCTTTGCTTGTACACACTTGCTATTATTACAATATATATATATTTACTGATAAAATAAAATCATCCATATAGGAAGACAAAAAACCTGAGCCTGAGGAGGAAGTACCCTCAGCTACGGCTACAGCTAGACGCCGATCTGTTAAAGACAAAGATAAGCCAGAGGTAGGAAATATTCCAACAAATAAATAAATTTAGCTTAAATCAGAATAAGTACAGTTAACTAAAACGAAACATTTTTTTAGCCCATGGATGTTGACGAAAGCGTCAGCTTATCCAAGCCGAAAACACCGGCTAAACCAGGCCAGGAACCTGAAGACGTTTCGCTCACACACAAAACACCAGCTGATATTAAACCTACGGTTCGTACACTTACATTCAAATACATGACTTACATAAGAAATTATATTAGTTAAAAACTCAAATGCTAATCACTATCACTACTATCTAGGAGGGCGAAGCTGAAGCTAAACTCAGTGTTAAGAAACCAGAAATAGTTGATGAAAAGACTATTAAGAGACCTACACCTAAAGGCAAAGAGGAACCGAAGGTACGGTTTAGAAGATTTCAAATTAAATTACACATGACATAAAAATATTACATCAAAATTGAGTCTGAACTATAGTTCAGTTATAGTATAGTAGTTATAGTTAGTTTAAAAGTTATAACAATTATTTATTTAATTTCTAATAATACAAAAAGTTAAAATAAAGCATTATTTTATCGATTCTATCTATCTAGACTAAAAATCTTCAAATTCTAAATAATCCGCAGACTGCATACGACCGAATCAACACTAATATACCACCATTATCTGCCGATAATGGTGCACCTACAGTTTTAAAACGAATATTAATTCTTGACAAGGTACAGGAGTAGATTGCAACAAAAATAGAAAACAAAAGCACTTTTTTATTAAAAACACGAATTTTGTTTTTAAATTACAATGCACACAACACAATATCACAGTACAATTTTTCTATTAACACTTAGATAAACATTATAAATGTTTTTATAATACGAGCTGATTTTATCACTACCATTCTACACACCATTTATTTTATGGCTGAAAACAAATTGCTGTCAGTTATACACAATTTTGAGGGAAGTGATAGGATCGGTCTCAAGAAACACAATTTAATTTTCACTAACTTGACTTTGTGATGTATAATACAAATGTGTTTGCGGGCTAGGGAGAGGACACTGAGGAGGCTGTCAGCCTAACCAAGCCTCGCACTAAGACAAGCACAACTGCTCCTGAAGAGGCACAACTCACACAAAAGACACCTGCTAAGAAAAAGTTAACGGTACAGTCACATAAAGTACTTTTTTTAATTATCTCAGTTATTACTCCAACAATATTTATAAATTCTGTTTACTATCCAAACTTATATTTTTTAATTATAATTTAAGCAATGCCAGTTTGAAAATTAAAATATATGTTAAGACTTATTTGTTTCCAAAACTGGCGAAATTAACATACATTTTAAAATGAAATAATATACATATCCATAGGAGGGTACAGAAGCAGCACAGTTGAAAGTCAAAAAGCCAGCTGTTCTTAAAAAGGATAAAGAAGACGAGGATCAGGTAGAGAGGAAAACGCTTAAGTGCTGCAATGTAGATAGACTACTGAAACTGTTTTTGTAGCCACTGAAGTAGATCTAGACAATCATGCTGAGATAGTTAAAAAAACAAACACTAATGTTTTGTAGTTAGTCTAATACAATGGATTACTCTCTCGATCTATTCACGTAACTCTACACCTTCTAGTAGACAGTGAATGTAGTGTTACGATTTTCATATTTATAACAAAACAACCATCTACATTGTACATAAAAATATTAAAGCTAAGTAAATGAAATTACTTCAGCACATTTCAGCACACACAAGCTGTAAGCTTAATAATTTAAGTGAGATCGAATAAGAGGAAGTCCACTGTTTAGCATGCTTGTAATTCCACGGGTTTCTACAAAGTACACACTAATGCAATAGTAGCACCTCAAACTGCGCTTTTAATGTAGACCATCCATTAATCCTTGATTAATTCCCTAGGACCCAATCATAGTAAAGGGTGGTAAATTTGAAAAGCCCCAGCTCAAGAAAACTGTTAAGAAGACAACAGAAAAGCCTAAAAAAGCCGAATACAGTGAAAAAGAGATTGATGAATATGATGACGACGGGGTAAAATTTCTTTCAAACGTTGTACTAAGTGACGTCCACTTTCTATATCTTTCTCTGTCTATCTGCAATCTATTACACTTCTTGTCTTGTCCAGTTTCAAGCACAACCTTTGTTACGTCCACCACTAATCACAACTGCACATAATCTATTGGCACAACCTCACTACACCCTGTTCTAGATTCCGAAGAGTTTGATGGGTTCTACGTCGTTGTTCCAGGTTTGGTTGCAAGTCGCATGCTGCTTGTATTACGCTTTACATGTATTTAGTTTCTTTTTCAGCTTTATGTTATCTATACGTTTGCTGCTTCGGAGGTATCTTCGGACGAGGCAACAATCTTGTCTTTGCCTCGTACGTGATTTCGGTTTATCAACTTTAATCATGCACTAGTTAAGCACAACACATAGTTCTTCTACGTTCACATTAAACTTGACAAAAAATATAGTAATGCACGTAGCAAACGTATTCAACCTTTCTTCTATATATGTTAAATATTTTATTGTTATATATTTAATTATTTGGGTCAGAAATAAAACAAACTTCAAGGGAGTGTCATCAAGTGTAAGAGGAAATAAATGTTATAAAAATATATCTCAGGAAGAAACTAATATAAATTCTAAATGATTGCAGATTGAACTCGACTTTGTCGATGATTACGAAAGACCAGTACTCGAGAAGTACGAAAAGATCACACCAACTCCTACTGTACGGGAAAAGAAAGAAAAGGAAGCAACTAAGGTAAGAAAAATGATTGAAATAATGACTATTCAACTAAAAAAAAAGCCCTCAAGCTACAATATAATAAGAAAGGTTTATTAAAAGCATATTTAAATAAAACAGGTGACGATGACCGCCCAACAGGCGCAGCATCTTGAAGTGAAGGTATAAAAGAAAATGTGATGTGTGTGAACCCTGTTGATTTTACCACTACAGTCATACATCACATACAACAATAAAAACTCTTTATAAAAGAATTAATTATGGTTGTGATCATAACTAATTCAAGCTAGTTCCTACTACAACATATATGTCTGCCATTTTATTATACGAATAAGTTTTATTATAACCCTTATCTTTTAAAGTTCCTATAACGTTTTCAATGTTTAAAATCCTACAACACACTTACACGGTGGTAAAGCTATCAAATTGTACTTTAACCCTTTTACTACATATTTTTACAGAACATATGTTAACAAATTCATTGAATTACTGTGACCTCGTTTTGTACCCATTATTCGTTACCCCATATTTATGTAAATATCTTTTTAAAAGTCCTTTGTTTTTCCATGTGTAATATTTTTGTCATCTGTACCTGTATATAAATTTTTGTTTGTTGAATAGCTTTCCAAAGTTCTGTCTGTACTAATATGAAATGTTGTTCTTGTTTCATTTAGACCGAAAGCCGAAGGACATCGTTCCAAAGCGAGGTTTGTATTATCTGAAATCAGCTACTTAAAGCTGCTTTATTATAGACGAGACTACTAGAAAATAGTATAGATACTGTATAGTGAAATTCTGCTTTAAATGCTAGAATTACAAAAATATTTTAAAACCAACAATTCTTATTTACTTTTTTATGCTGTAGGTCAAAGAAGAAACGAAATCGGAGAGCCGTAGAAGCTCCATCATGGAAAACAAAGCTGTTAAGGTAATATTAATATATAAAAACTTACATTCAATAAACGAAACTATATCATAAACATGCATAAGTTTAACCTAAATTTGAACAGGATACTGATTTTATTTGACAACATCCCAGGTTTAAAAAAAAAGGAATCATACCTGTATTAATTATTATTGTGTTTTCATGCAATAGCTTACAAAAGAAACTGCGGAAAGCAGAAAGTCTTCCATTTCGCAAGTGGCTGAGCAACAAGAAATTACTGCTGCAACTGCTTTGAAAAAGACTGCCCAAAAGGTAAGTACTTAAAATTGATTTAAGTAATTAAAGATATGAATTGTAAGAAGACTACTAGGTTCTTCACCTCTGTTTAACAACCAAACCAAACCAGAGAAAATACTGAACATATTCGATAGGTAACATTAAAAGTACAATTATAAAATAATAAGAAAATAAAATATATGGTAATCTTCTTTAAATTCATATTATAATCGTAGTTAGGCCAAACCCTAGCAGTCGAGCAATTCCCAAAGTATAAGTTTATTTTTATTTTTGGGTTTGTAATTGAAGTAGACACCATAGACCCCGAGTGTCGTAGAGATCTAAATTTTAAGGCTGGAATTCCAATGCTTTTAGAAGAACAAAGGCATTAGTTAAGCGAACACCCTTAGCTTCAGTAGTTAGTTGATGCGAATGAAGTTGACTTTAGATTTACTGCAGATACTGGTCATTAGAAAAAGTTTAGAATTTACCACAATTTTTTATGTAAATTCAACAAGTAATCAGTTGAATCCAAAAACCATCATGTCATTTCCAATAGAGATTGGCTTTGAAACAGCCTATTAAAGCAACCCTATTCACGCTTATTCATGTTCCCTATTAACTTGTTATTTTAGAGTACATTAAAGGCGGTAGAAGCACCTCAAATGGAGCAGATTAAACTGAAGGTAAGTTTCATGTCGTAAACCATGCATGTCCATAGAAAAAAAATTATAAGTTCAAAAACTATGGAAACATAAATGTCATTCATTGTCTTTTATTTTGTACATACAAATTCTATTTTAAAACTTCAAACAATCAACAGACGATTGTTTGATTACCGTGTGTCAGTAAATAACTTGGACAATAACATAACTGTATAAATTGATGTTGTAACTACATTACGAAGGGACGTCGACAAGACACGTGCAAGATATTGAATGATTTATTTTTGTATATAGGATGAGAAAAAGGTAGAAGATACGGTAACTACAGATAAGCCTTCAGATAAAACATATCCGTGGCGACCTACGAAAATAGACACACAGGTATATACACATGCACTCACACACATACACACACCCTTACATATTAAATACGAAATCACTTATTTAATGGTAAATCGTGTAATAGGAACCTACTGAAAAAGTTGAACCGAAACGTAAAGAAAGCTTAGACCGGCCTACTGAAACAGCAGTTCCGAAACGTCGTGAAAACGATACTGAGGTATAATAATTCAAACATCATTAAAAACTTAAAGTAATCTTCTTAAGACAAAAAATACTAATTAGAAGGTTGTCACTCAGGAAACTGAAGATGTTGAAGAAATTGAGGAAAAGACTGAGATAAAACGTAAAGTTTTTATCGATAAGCCTAAAGAACCTCAACCGAGACGACGATCCAGCAAACCTGATGAGGTAGACTTAATTTACGATATTCATTTTGTATCTCTCTATTACAAAGTAATCTTACGTTACATGTTACACAACACCAGATGACATAAAAATTCTTTATAATATAGTTAGTATTTAACGAGATAGGTTTTTAACGCTTAACACTATTAATGACCTTTTATAACGTGGATAACAGGACAAAGAAAAGAAAATAAAAACTGTTGAAAAGACTGAAATCAAAAGAAAAACGTCACTTGACAGACCAACTGAGCCTACGTATCCTTGGAGAAAACATAGTAACGCTGATGATGAGGTAGATACATTTTCTCAAATAATATTTTAAATACATATATATTTTTAAATATAGTAAAATAGGTACTAAGCTCTTTTATTAACCACAAAATGTTCAAACAGAATAAAGAAAATATTGAAATAACAGAAACCAAAATTAAGAGAAAAGTCTCAATTGATCGTCCAACTGAACCCACGTTCCCGTGGCGTAAGCCCAGTGAAGAAGATGAGGTATTCCATCTCTCTCAGAAAAATTGTATATTATATAGTATATATTAAAATAGTATATATTGTAGCAATAAAACAAAGCCTAATAATGTCCCTTTTGAACAGGATCAGGTAGAAATACAAAAAACAGAGGTTACAAGAAAGGTTTCCATTGATAGACCAACTGAGCCAACGTATCCTTGGCGTCGTCCAAGCCATGTTGATGAGGTAGATATAATTATAAATGTTGTTAGCACATTTTATTTCTCTCTCTCTCTCTCTTTCACATGTCTTTCTCTATCACATTTCCAATAGGTAGTTTCTAGTACTTATATTGACTACCATAATAAACAGGACGAGAAACATGCAATGGCAATAGACGATGAGCCATTTGAACCCAGACGAAGGGTGTCTGTCGATAGACCAACTGAACCTACGTATCCATGGCGCAAACCTAGTCTTGATGTAGAGGTAGACGATTTTAATAATAATAATGACGATGGTTATTTCCTTAAAAATATTTTATTACAATTACTTCTGACCGTGTTAAACAGGACATCATTGTACCTGAAACTCCTGAAGAAACGAAAAAGTCAGTAGACCAACCTAAAGAATCTGCTTATCCATGGCGCAAGACAAATAATGTTGAAGAGGTGAGAGAGGATTTTTCATCCATTAATAAAAATACATAGATGGAAATATTGATTTGTGTTAACAATAAATCTTATTTTCAAACAGGATACGAAAGAGGCTAAAGAGCCAGAAAAGCCTAAAGATAATTTATTAACGGATAAACCAAAGGAATCTGAGTATCCTTGGCGTAGACCGAGCAAAACTGAGGTATAACCAATGTTTTCAATACGTAATAAGTAAGAGAATCATAATTTCTTAGGATACGAAAACGTACTGACCCTAATTTACTAATTTATTAGGAACCCTCGATTAAAACACCAGAGCCGGAACCGATCAAAGACGCTCCAAAGTCTAAGGTAGTTTTCACAATTAAATATTTGAAATACATAGTACACAAAGTTATAAATATAACTTAACTTTCAATTACTTTACATTATTAGGAACCAGACGATACACAGAAAACAACAACAGACAAACAATTGAAACCTACACAAACACCTTTCTTCATGAGGAAGAAGGCTAGCTTAGAGGTAGGTATTTACTACATTATGGTAGGGACAAATCTGAGTAAAAAAACGCGACGGAGCATCAGGCGCGTAAAACTTCGGTTCAAAGCACTCGTAGCAAATGTCCCAAAAATGTCATATCTAGGCGCGATAAACCCACATTGCCACGTTCAAGAAAACAACGCGCGCGAGACTTCGCCACGTTTTTGGCTCAGATTTGCCTCAAGCCTTATATACACACCAACATTAAATCATATACTCTACATTCTAGACACACATAATATGTGGTGATAGTTTTTTTTTAATATTTTCAGTTTTTTAAGCGATACAATGTATTTTAAATTATTTACTAGGAACCTCCTGCCTTCTTAAAGAAACCGGCAGATTCTATTGTTGAACTTACGAAGGAGAATGTAATAGACACAATTAAGGTATACGAATTAAAATTATTTTGTTATTATTGGTAGTTCATAGATAGACAGCTAATTATTTATTATAAACCATTTCTTAGGGATCTGAAATACCAAAAAGGAAACCTTCTGAACCCTCTATTGAAACCGTAAAGGACAAACCAAAGGTAATTTAAATTAATTATTTATTTGTACGTCAAACTGTAGTTTAGCATTATCAATAATTATAAACTTTGAAACTATTTCTTAGACTCCTGAACCTAAAAAAAGTTATCTGAACCCAATGTGGAACCAATCAAGAATAGTGTACAGAAAACTAAATTAGGTTATATTTTCAGTGTTATGTGTTATTTATGTTCAAATCTAGGATCACAATTTATTAACTTTTAAAACTATTATAGGCACCTGAGATACCTAATAATATACTCACAGAACCTATTGAGGAACCCATGAAGAATGTACTACAAAAACCAAAGGTATTAATTGTTTAGAACATTAATTATTTTCTTACACTGTTAAATTAGTACAAAAATGTAAATTTAATTCTTCTTTAGGAAATTGAAATTCATAAAGTATCTATCGAAGATAAAAAGGAACCTAGTGAAAAAGCTTCTCAAATACCTAAGGTATAAAAAATACTAAATGTACGTTGTTTGTTTTTCCGTGTGATTAAGAAATTATATAAATGAAAGAATATTATTTTGTTAGGAGGACGAACCTAAAGTAGAGAAACCACTAAACATACCTACAATAACAGAAACACTATACCCATGGAGAAAACAACACTTAGAGGTAACATAAACATACCAGCACTCACATTTACTCACGCACATAACACTACAAAGAAAACTGCACAAAACTCACACACAATAAAACGTATTCTGAATCAAATGCAACTCACATTCTGCAGTCGGTAAAATGTTGAATATATCATCAGGTACCGACACTCATGACCCCGGAACCGGAAAATAAGGATGAACCGCCGGTGGTTCCCTTCTCTTGGCAGGTCATTCCTGAAATACCACAGGTAGACAATATTTAAACATTAATAAATCAATTATTAGGAAAGATTAAAATAAAGCATAGGTAGTAACTGAACATTTTACTGATCAGGCCGAACAAACACCAGAGCTAGAAGACAAATATAAACCAACGTTACTCGAAACACCAGATACAACCGCTCCGTGGCGAAGGGCTAAATCCCCTCAGGTACACACACAGTCATCAACACGCAATCATCGCTTAAACAGACACGCACACACATTCATAAAAACGCACAGGATTTTGCATACTCTGATTGGCCACATGAGTTCGAAATTAGATGACAGATTTTAGTAACAACCAAAATTTTTCAATGTTGAAGAGTTGGAAATGTGATTGTTACGAAATTCGTTATCAAAATGCTTGCAAAATTCGCACACATCGTACGGTCGCCATTAATAAAATTTACTGTATAGGCTGAAACGACTGAAGGCAAAGATGAAAGTATACCAGCTACATTTGAATTACCACAGCCCGCTTATAGCAGCAGACCTCAATCGCCTGAAGAGGTATACATAAGCACCCACAGTGTTACTGCACAGGATATTTGCACAATGCACAATTATATTGATTACAGGAGTTGTAGAGCATTTGCACATTTGCACAAGCACCTAGATAGACTCTTCGAAGATTGCACATCTGTCTTTCAATAGACTCTATTAGTAGATATTTATGCACTGTATACTAGTTCCTTTGTACTTGCAGTCGATATAGAAACACTATTTCTATCTAGATTTAATATAATTATACTAGAGGTATTATTTGTAAATTTGTAAAATAGATGCACAGTTTGTTCTAGTATTTAGGTTAACATTTTGTAAAGCAATGTTTGCGAGTATTAATAAAACACTTTTACTACTTTTAATGTATGTATGATGCATGTTATAGTTTTCTCACATTTCCTGCTTCCGCTTTTGCTTATTAATTCCGTCAAAATTTCAAATGTAAAAAATGTGTAATTTAAACGTTTTCAGTTAAATGGTAAGTATGGCCGTAAGTATACAAATGTTAAATTAAAAATAATACCAATCCCTTTTTTACTGTCAAAAATTGTAATAAGCTACACAACACTATTTATAACGAAACAAATATATATACACAACTCACTTAACTTCTATAGACACGTGCCCCTGTTAAATAGGTAATAAATATAAATTGTTTCGCCAGCACAATAAGAGACAATTTAGACATCGATGTTAAACAAACATTTGACTTACAGAAACTGGCAGTTAAAGAAGAAAAGGTTGAAGAAGAAGCAAAGAAGGCCAAGGTCACTTCAGTCAAGAAGAAGGCTGAGGATCTGCCAGAAATAGCTGATTACGACAGGCCTGAACTGGAGAAATTCGAAAAACCAGAATTCACGCAAACAACCAAGGACAAACCAGACAAGGTACTAATAAATACCACAAAATAAATAAATAGCAAACAATAAACTAACGTACAGTACGCAGCTGTTGATCAGGTAAATAGAATTTTGACACAGATACATGTATAAGTGACAGACGCTCTACAAAGCCAAACTTTTTCTGTAACCCCGCGTGCCGTATCAACAGCCGGTTGCTGTACCTGATAATAACCCTGCGCATTTTATGATACTAACTGAATTATATGATTATGAACAGCCGATACCAAAGGTACCGGAAATCAATGCACCCGAAGAGAAACCAGCAGCACCCAAGATCGAAGTCATTCGTGAGAGGTCTCCGAAACCAGAAATGCCAAGGAAACCGTCACTCGGACCGGGCGCACCCGTCGGAAGACGTGGTTCCCTCATTCCTCCTCCAGAGGAAATGGGAAGACGTCCTTCCCTTATCATCAGCGACGAGGTATGTAGTCAAATACATTTTCTTAGAGATAAGATTTTTATAGATTCATTTTGTAATGTTTTTTGTATTTGGATACCAATTGTCTCCATTTCAGTGAAGGTATGACTTATTTTGTAGACCTTTATGTACAATTGTGCCGTCTTAATCCTAGACACGTTACAATATACCTAAGAAGCGCTGGCATCAGAATCACTCTTTGAGAACGTAAGCTTCACCGCTGAAAGCACTGCGTTTGAGTCACAGAAACAGCATTTGCACTTTTAAACATGCATGGTATTCTGGTTAAAATTAAATTATTTCCATTTCTGAGTAAAGTAATTAATTAAGCAAATATTTTTAAGTTAATCGAAGTTATTTGACGAAAAACCAGATTACCAACTTTTGACGAGCGTCATGAATTTTCCTCACTTTTTTGCTGCATTTGTTTCAACATCTGCAATTTTCTAGCATGATTTCTAACCAATCGCGTGCAATCTGCAATCAACGAGTGATTTACACGGATGTGAGCGCATTACCACAAAGTAATTTTAGCCCCTAGTAGTATAGACCCTATTCTCTCAAGCCGAACCCATAACACGAATGCATATAGACCCTTCAAAAAGACATTTTCATAATCGTCTGAGTAAGATGATGCTTTTTATTACCAGAACGCTTTAGCAGAAGAATTAGAGAATGACTTGGTTTACAGTGGAGTTGAGCTTGGACCCGTAATTCCTTGCTTTTATATTAAACAGAGTTTAGCAATGTCACAGCAGATACTTTTTAAAACACTGATATTGAATCGTGTATGTAGCGATATTAAGACCGTGCAAAACGTAATCCACAGGAGAATAGAAAACTAAGACCCGGTGAGGTGATCGAAGAGAAGAAGGTAAAAGATAAAACGCTAAGAATTATAAATGAATGTTATTATTGCCGTGACAAATTCTTAACTATATCTGTATACGGTATTATTAATGCATTTGCATCCGACGCGGTTTAAAACACTGTTTCATACGTAATACTGGATAATCACATGAACCTTGAAAAGACATTTAGTTACAAAACATGGAATATATTGGTAAATGTAATTATCCAGGTATCTGTCTAAGAAACGTTTTACTGTCGGAGCACAAAGCTAAATTGCACAACTTTGTGAAGTACGCACACACAGATAAACTGCACAGCTTGTCAGCACGTTACGCACACGAAATAATGGTCAGAGATTGGTCGTGTCGAGACGAAATCTTTTACAGGAATGGTGTGCCTAAATAGGCTTTTCTTACACATCACGATAATGAACCGGACACTAACATGGACGATTAACACGAAGGTGGCGCAAACTGTAACGTAATAACTTTTGCACACGCTCGCTAGGATATTGCACCAATAATGAACTAAAGTTAGGTTAGGCAGATAGCCCAGGTTCGGCAGCGGAGATTTAGGTAGGGTTAATATTACTTATGGGATTATCAATGTTTTTCAACAACAGGTCACGAAATTACGTCCCGGCGAAGTTTTAGACGAGAAAAAGGTGAGACCGATTGGATCTGGTCAGTTTTAGGTGGACGCTGCTCGCTTTTGCAAAGCATTTTTTTGTCTTTTTAATTTTTTCTTCTATTGTTGCACACATGACTACACAGACGACTTTTACTCATAAGTAGACATAAGTTTTATTTCCAGGGAAGATATAATGATAATTAGTTTTTTACCACACATTAGTTTTACAATGACATTAATTCATATCCCCAATCCCCCACAAATACACGCTCGATAATACAAGTCGAAGCGAATCATTGGTTTTTTTAAAAAGAAAATAAAAATGAAACAAAAACACAATCTTCCTTTCATTACCCTCATTACATTGTATCCCTTTTTCAAAAAGCTGCGTCTTCAATAGCTTAAAAAGAGCTAGTTTTAGACCCTTTAGTAAACTTTAGTTGCAATCTTTACAATGTCCGAACTCTTTTTTCATATCTTTTTCTTTTTAGACGTTCTATTTAGAATTAGATCTAGTGACCGCTTTGCCGACCAGCGGGTTTACGATGTGACAGAGCATCGCTGGGTTTGACCTTTTTAGTTGATGAGGGAAAACAGCGAACAGCATTAGTTAGAAATCTATTTTGAAAAGTAATTTGAGCAGTGGCGTAATGAGTATAATGGAATATACTCATAAGGCTCTGCTCAAAAACCAATCATCGAAATGCTCAGTTTTATTGTCTGAGCTTTTAGTATCTGTATTATTATTAACGTTTGTTTCCCTCATCAACCAAGCTTGTTAGTTTTACTTTTAGAATGGCTTGGTTCAGTTTCCAACTACTAATTTTACTTTTTAGTTTTCTACTAATTATTTTCTAAGTGCATACATTTTACTATCACTTTTACGAGCTACAAATGTTTTAAAACAATACTTTACTGACTCGCATTAACTACGCGAAACATGTAAATGCTTCGAAACATTTTTCTCTAATTAGTGGGAAAAACTAATTATAATGAGCAATAATTTATAATTATTATTAATTATGCACATACAAATTAAGACTACACATTAACACGTTCACATTTGACACTACTACATCTGACACACATACAAATACACAAAAATATTAACTTTTAAGCACTCAATATCTATTTGTACAAAATTTTATATATGAGCACACTTAACAGAGAATGTTTTACTAAAACTTATACTTTTTTTTCAAAAAAGAAACGCGCCAGGCCGGGAGAGTTCATCTCCGAAGAGGTATATAATGTGTGGAAAACTATCTGTTTAGATTATTTACATGTCATAGAAAAAAAAATTACTCGTGGCTAACATAGAACATTTCAAAGTGATTAATTTTACAGTGAATAATTTCATATTCGTCGTAAATAAAAACTCTATGATTAAAAAATTAAAAAAACGTGGCATAGAAGGAAAAACATCATTATTTTATGTTACATTCCGATTCCAAAAACCGTATTTATGTTTTGTAAATAAAATAGAACCAGTGCTACTAATACCTTGTCATTCTAACATTATATTAAACATTTAATAAGTAGTAAGTAAAAACATAATAATGGCGACACTTAAAATCTATGCATGAATCCTATTAAAATCCAACTTTAAATCAAAAACACTTAATTTATCGTGGGGATAAATAAATGGCAATATTAATAGTCGTACATACAACTACAGACCATATTATTTATCGCTGTCGAAAAACTGTGTTTAGTCACTCCTAATCCTAATAAAATAATAATGCATTTGCGACACCGCACGCACAAGTAAATAACAAATAAATTAATAACTTTATTCAATTCAACGTAACAATAAAAGCCAATTAATAGCGTGAAGCAAGGTTATTTATTGCGTTATTGTGAAAATGCATGGAAGTATTCAATTTATAGCTTTAGCACCCAATAACTGTTATAATTTTAAGTACTTATCACTATGTACAAGAGTAATATCTATGATGACCTTATAATACTACCTAAATTATTTCCAAAAGTTGAAATTCTATCATAGATGTTACGTTTAATAATTTTATAGGTGCCACAAAATGTCAAAAACATTTTATATTCATTTAAAACATCGCAAAATACTGTATCTAATTATAAAAACAAATAATTATTTTAATCATGTGTAAAAAATAATATAGGAGCGGAAGCTAAACAAATATTCTATAATTACTAATGAATTTCGTTTGAAGCCAACATTTATGTATCTATGACGCAAATAAGGCGATAATAATGTCAACTTGGTGACTCATAAGGTAGATAGGAAATGCATTAACTCCTGACATGTTTACAATGTCAAAGTTCCAATGTAAAGCTATGCAGGTGGGCTGGGTATGTTAGACCGCGATAAGTGAAATTTTCTGAAAACTTTTCTAAGATTAGACAGTACTTATCATACAATAAACAATTTCAAGAAGGTGTTTATCAAAGAACCAATCAATGATAATAATGACTATATTTCGGAAGTGACAATAAATTTGATTGAATTTAATCTAATAAATAAATCCAAAAACATTAAAGAAGTAAATGAAACTTCAAAATAAACATAAACTAGAGTAATTAATAAAGCAAACGCACCTGTTACTGGTGATAACGTGAAGGAAGATGGCGCGGGCGCGGTAATGAAGCAAAGTGAGCACAATGTGTCGTGCGCCAGGAGAATGCTTGTCGCTGTTATGATTGATCGTTATTAGTATAAATATGAATATAGTAATCAGGCCAAGAGCAAAGCCACTGTTCTTGAAACGTTCTCACCCTTAACTGCCTCAACTTGCCAGCACGACTGAGTTATGTCCGTCGCGTATTGTTAAAAAGATATACGTCTCGATATATTGATTGGTGCGACTAATGTTGACACCTAAAATAGAATGCAAAAGATTGATTGCCTTAATTGAACCGTAAATTATAATGGTGGCAATGTAATGACAATATGCGTTAAAGCGTTTAAAATAAACATAAATAGTTGTTGAGCTAGCGAGGACGAAAAATAATCTATACAAAGTTTGGCTAGCTGGCGTTGTGCAGTCAAAAACGTTATACAAAAGCAAGATTGATAATTACAATAAATATATTATCACTAGCTTTCCCCCGCGGCTTCCTACTTAAAATTATTCTACGGGAACGTACTATCGGGATAAATATTATTCTATATTTTAATCCAGGTTATAAACTATCTATGTGCCAAATTTCATCAAAATCTGTTCAGCCGTTTTTGCGTGATTGAGTAACACACATCCAATCAAAAACCTTCACATTTATAATATTACTATACCCAAAAATAAGTATGGGACAAAAATTGTATTAAGATTGAATAAAAATATGATAAAAAAAAACAATACAACAGGTACCTAGCTGAATAGATAACAAAAGCATTTTTTTTACATCAAAAATAATAAACATGAATATAAATAAAAACAGGGGCTGTCCACAAATATAAATAAAGTGAATCTTTGATTGACATAATGGTCGCAAAGGAAATAACTAAAATGCGCGTGGGCAGACCACGGGTGACTAAATAGTGGCTGGGACAGAACGAATCCATCAGAAAAATTTGGCAAGGGTCATGATGCCGATATATTCGGCAGTTTTTTCCTCAAATTAATCTTGACATAGACAAGTATCAAACTGTGTCTCTAGAAATTTCTAGTCATGAAGCTCGTGTTCTTATCAAAACATTATTTAAAGGATCCAATCTTCATAATAATTTTAGGAGCACCTAGGACAAACTACGGAAGAAAGACTGTAGTATATGAGGGGGCGGAACTCTTTAACTCTATACCTAAAATAATTAAGGAATCGAAATCACTTCCAACTTTTAAAAGACTATTAAACCACCACCTGAATAATGTTTAAATTGTAAGTTTCTACCGTTTTTCTAACTTAATTTTAGTTTATACCAAGCGAGACCGTCGCATATCTAAATTATTATGTTTTCCCTCATAGAAGTGAATAATTGTATTCTTTTTGAGCGAAATAAATTTCTTTCTCAAACCATAAACCATAATCAAATTTTATCATGTTTGCTTTTAAATGTAACCATAGGAACAGACATACCCGGCTTATACTGCAATGGAAGCTCGCGCAAAAGAAGGCAAACAAAACACGGTATAACAGAATCAAAATCAGGTAACTTCAAACGTTCAAAATTTGTCGGCTCGACAGCAATGCAGGCGCTCTCGACACGAACTCACTTGCCAACTATGGCAATCATGTGAATAGAATGCATTAATACCAGGGTGCCAATCAATCTTTCGATCTCCTTGCGCAACCCCTCAATCTCGTATTATTTATTAATCTAGACAAACACGCGCACCCACTTTGTCTCCTCGAGACAACTGTTGTTTGGCTGTGACACCCAACTGATTGTTTTAATAACCGACGTCATACAATGTTGTCTCTACAACTATTATAGCCAAGGCAAGAGATCGAATCATTCGCAGTAGGTCAACAAAAAACCATTGACCTTAATTACAGGTGTCAATTTAAAAAAAAATGCGAATCATTAATCATTGAACCGAAACCGAGAGCTTCCTCGGTTCAAAGCCAAACATTAGTGAGAACATGGCGCATCACTGTGGGCGATAATTTCACAAATATTCTAGCAGCAACGTTCAAGAACATGCTGCACGGATAGCTCACCTTAATCTGTTAATTAATTGTATTGGTCTGCTGATTTGTGCTGAGCACAAATAGACGCCCACTCGCCCCCGCGCCCCACCGTTTGTCGCCGACCATGTCTACACGACCCCTTCTTCAGTCTTTTGACATTCGCGCCCATTTTTGCATGGAACGACTAACGAACTGCCCCAAATCGAAATTTCACTAAACGACTCCAAAATAAAACAACAAAAATATAAAAAAAACAAGACGTAACACTTAGGAAGTAAATATAATATAATAGCATTTAATTAGAAACTTTTTTTCATAAAAAATGGATGATCCGCATGAGAGACGAGAACTTTTGAAACTTTTGATTCTTTTGAAAATAGTTATATGTGTTTAAGATAATTATGTGTAGACGTAAAATGAAACTGTGATATAGTGTGATGCAGTTATAAAGTTTTAATTTTTTATACTAAGTATTATATACGAGACATTCGATTATTTTGTGGCATCAAAGTGATTATATGTGATTAACAATGGCAGCGGTTGCTAAAAAACCGGTAACTGCCTTACCTAAACCTGCACCTGCGGGTGACCTGGTAAGTATGAAACTGCTTTTGTTCTATGTTTATATGTCCCAGAAAAATATGAGGTCATTAAAAAGTTACACTACTTAGATAAGCTTTTTTTTAATAGCGAGTTCTAAGCCCGGGTTTCATATAATAATGTATGATAGAGTGAGCTTTATTTCTCCAGTCAAGATAAAATCCTTATGTTTCGACACACTTTCATAAACTTGATTGACTATTTCAGAATCTAAAGTTAATTGTCCTTCCGAAAATTCATCGGTTTATGATTATTTTCAGACAATTCTGAATTATGAAGCTCCACTAATGTGGTCATAAATCAGTTATTACGATACCACCTGTTAATTATTTAATCAAATGCATTCCAAGAAATTCATAATTTAACGCCTACTAGCATTAATTTTAGCAAAGCAAACACTGTGTTGCGTATGCAATATATTATCCTTCAGCTAGATAACTGATAAATATGATACAATAACTTTTGCAATAGTTAATGAAGTAAGATTAATTTTGTCTAAAATTGAATGATCCAGTTCATTGAATCAATTCTTAGTTAGTTATATATTCAGACGCTGTCACGTCTCTTTCATCCTTTTGTCATTCGACGTTTTTTTCCTAATCCGCAACTGCCTCGCCAATGGGCAAATTGTTTTTGTGTTTTTCCACTAGGATTTTTTTCAGTAGCAGCACCGAATCTGGCAGTAGGCTCACCCTTACTTTTTATGGCTTTAACTGACCTGTCAAATTGACCCATACCTGTACCTAGCTCTTTAGGGATTGTAGACGTGATGATATGCAATGTCCACGACCTACATTGTTTTCTGCGTATCACACAACTTATTAATCACATTAGACAAGACGTAGATGATGAGTTTGGCACACACTTATCAGGAAGATCAACACGATTATAATAACAATAAATCTTGTTGAAAACCTATACTAATAACTCAATCAAATTCTATTGAGGACAAGATTTATGTTCTGCTTTTACTGTTCTTGTACAGGAAAGCGTGAAGATATGTAAGAGTACACTTGTGCTACATTTGTCAGGAAGTCCAGTGTTGTCAGGTCATTTGGCTAACGCTCATAACGAAGTACAACTGTCATAACATTCTAATGTATCATCCATTTTGCCATTCAGTTACCAACCGAGCAATATTTCCATCTATATCGGACTAGAAAATATATTTCGTAACGTTTTAATGACCTTTGATTAAGTAACTTTGATTTTTCATTTGTTTCACCATCAGAATATGCTTTATTTTGATAATCTTCAAATTCATTTATGTACTGCGAGATTTATCATTTCTTTTCCCATCTGCTAATAGATTCATAATTTTAGAAGTATCTTCAAGTTTATTAACGAAATAAATCGATATATGGTGAAACTGGTGATGAATATGTCTTACATACTCTTTCAATGTTACCACATTTGAATACAAAGAAGTTTAACTTATTATTGTTTATAATACTCCCTTTTATGTCTTTTATGTTAACTACTTTCTGAAATATGTATAGTAAATGGACCATTTTTTGTTTTACCGTACAATCATCTAGTTACTATTTGACTTGAGTACGATTATTCAATTATAAAATATTTACTTTTTGTATTATTATTTTCTTTTAAAACCCAAGGTCTATTTGCTCTACAATATTCATTTGTTGATTTCAAAGTGATTAACCCCGTTCATAAAAACTTACAAGACAACAATGACTTACATGATTCTGATGTTATAGCGACGAAAATCCGGCGATGCAAGAAGACCGTCGGTGCAGGACCTTGAAGACCTCATCAACAAACCGTCGGTGCCTCTCAAGCCTATTGGCAGTGGAGGACCTCCGGTCATCGTTGATGTACAAGAAAGTTATTCTGCTGTTGAAGGTGAGATTATCGAAATTACTTGGGAATTATTTTTAAAAATAAGGTTAAAAACTGTTATACTGACTCCTCAAGTTATACGTTTCCAGTATAAATAAGTATGTTGATATCGCATTGTATAGGCTTTCCGTACAAAGACAGGTCAGCTTATACTGGAAATGTACACTATGACACGAGGTATCGTCGGGCGTGCGTCGTAAAAATATTTCATGGGTATGCAGTACCGATTCATTCTGCTACAGTTATTTGTCATAGCATTCCAACATTAGGGTAACAGTTTTTTGTTACTAATGATATCTTTGCGACATTTTTCTGGGCTCTACCTTCTAATTCATCAACTTTTGTTTTGATCAGATATTATTTCTAACACCGTATTTTATTCAATAACTAGATCAAACTGCCTACCTCACGGTCCAAGTGGAGGGTAACCCAGCGCCCACATTCAAGTTCTACAAGGGTGTGGGAGAGATCATCGAAGGAGGACGTTTCAAGTTCAATACCGATGGTGAAACTGGTCTCATCACCCTCTGCATGAGGAAAGTCAAGCCCAATGATGAGGGCAAATACAAGGTTGTGGTTAGCAACATCCATGGAGAGGATTCGGCTGAGATGCAGCTATACGTATCTGGTGAGTCAGGAAAAGATACACATACTTTCTGTTTTTTTAAAGCGTGCTTTAAATAGTGGCGCAATAAATTCGTAACATTGTAAACAAAATATTACTTGCCAACCAACAACAAAGAACATAATTAATATCTCCTCGTGATATCAAAACTGTTATCATTAGCATCTGCAGTCACATAAATAACAATAATGTTCACACAGACTCCAGCGGCATGGACTTCCGTGCCATGCTCAAGAAGAGGAAGTACGCCAAATGGGGCGAAAAGAATCAGGACCCTGACTGGGGAGACCTCAAGGAGACAGAAAAGCCAATTCCACCATTGAAGAAAGTGGAAAGGGTAAGGTGTATCTTCTTTTCAAAAATACAACAGATATTGATGATTTTCACAGACCAATCAAAAATGATTGGATTATAGAAGATGGTGATATAAACGCTATATAAAATGATATAAATAAACCTGAACATAAAAATAATGACGCAAGGCAACGCAGATCAAAATTAGATCTTTAGACCGTTCTAAGAATAGAAATGCCACAGATATTTATTAACGCTTGAATCAAGATCAAAATAAGCACTACTGTTTACTGCATTGTCTTGCAGTCTATTTAAAACTATTTATAAATGAGTAGACAGCTCCATCGGGCTAATAATACATTGAAATAATGAGTTTAAGAAACTGCCAAAGATTGTTTTAACGTTTAATAATCTTGTGAATAACAAATGATAGATATTGTATATTCTACGCTATGAAACCAATGCTTTCAGGTAGAATATCGAGTAGCATGCAACATGATAATAAATATATAAGTTTTAGTCAGCTTCCATTAGCACTTTATTAACTTAAGTTATGGAATATCTTGATGCTATTGAAAGAATTAGATCCAGATCCATGTTTTACAGAGAACGGTTAAAGGCTTGCAAAAAAAGTTTGGAATTACCAATTACAAACATTTTTTAACCTATTTGTTCCATTCGTCATAAGCAATTATATTCATCAGTTGCATCAAGAATTCTAACCAGCGCTTCATAAAAAAAAATTGAATAACTCTGTTTTGAGTTATTTAATAATGTTAACTGAGCAGATTTGTTTAGTATGTTAATGTTCTAATTCTTTTAATTATCTTTTATCACTATGCATCATGACATTTAATTCTTAGGGCTTAGAAACTGGATATTTCGAGGACGACGGCTTCATAGTGGTCGTTTCTGAAGGTGTGGAGATGGGTAGATTCCCAGCTGAGAGGAGATCATCCTTGAACTGGAACTGGGTCAAGGTCATCAGTATTTTAAAATATAGCATCATCGTTCATTCCATCTTACATTTCCAGTGTCTCTATATTACGAAATACTAACAAAAAGTTTGAATATCTATGTTGAGTTCCTAAAAGAGTCATTATTTTTTTCGGAATTCCAATTAATTAAAATTATAAAAGTATGCTCTATTAATATGTTGGTTTTCTTACATTTTCTTACAATCGAATCCAATCGATATTTGCTTTACAAAATAAATAAATAAGTTCTGAGCATGCATGCAAAAAGGTCATCATATTATTAATGTCTTAAAAAAAAAACAAATAGAAATGTCATAATTATGTCAATGTTAACATTATGAGTTGTTTACATAATATTGAAACCTACTAGAAATATTGAAGTTGAAATAATGGCTGCATGGTATTTTAACAAGTTATTTCCCTGGTTTTCTGTAGGTGTCGGATCAAGAAATGTAAGCAAAGCAGAATTATAACATAAAATACTTAATTAAAAGCACTAAACTGTACCTAACTCACAGTTCAATCATGTTTCATCTATGGCTTTCTAAAAATAAAGCTTGATTTCAATTTCAAGTTAATTGTCGCTTCTGCTGCTCTGTTGTAACAAAACTATTAAAATTCTAGGGTATCTATGACATAAGGAGACGAATGTCTCTGCCTGAAATAATACCTGATTGGCCCGAATTGATGGAGGCTGTCAAAATAAAGGTTCGATAAAAAGGAAAGATAAAAAAAGTTAAAATGAAAAGGGATTTTTTGATCATTTGAAATCTACTTCAATTAAAAATCATGATATTGGTAAACATGAAAACTTAAAAGCTATTGAAATATTTGGATTTCAAATGGACGGAAAGGAACTTCTAAATAATGATTGAAATTAAAACCACGAATGATAAAATAACTAAACTAAAAATACCTCTGAAGTTACTGACTTCAACAACCAAAGAAAAACGGACTTTATTAGAAGCATATCAGTAGTTTCAATTTTTTTTAACGAAATTCAAGATCTTTAATATGTAAACATCAGAAGAGATGAAAAGAAATATATCTACACAAGTTGGAGTCAGTAGTTACAGAGCGATATAAATAAACAAATGCATTAAATTGAATTTTAAATTAACAAAGGGTTTTGTATCACCACTTCATGATTCTTTAACTTGAACATGACTTTCAGGCAATGTAAGTGGAATGAATTTGATGACTATTGTTATTTTTGAATTGGTGTCCACTATGTTCAATTGCAGGTCTATATTGACGTCGGATTGAAGAGCTTCTATCACGTCATTATTATCAAAATAATTATATTCCTCATTATTTACTTCATTAAATTTCAGTTGATGCATCCGGTGTTTCGCAGATGTTGGAATTTTTTTAATTATGTTGATTATAAGATTTGAGGCATATGGCAATATTGTAATCAGCATTTTTATTTTTGAATGTATCTATAGTACATTTGATATAGGACAAACTACTTCATTTGAGTCCTTGAACATTCCTTATCGCAAAGTTACATAGTAAGAGAAATCACTAAGAATAAATGGATATTTTATAGAGATCCCAAAATAGAAGACCGTCACTGGCTGAACTGATCCCGGATTGGCCGGTGCTACACTCGTTCAAAAGAGACGAGGTTTGACAGCAACGTCAATAGACACAATGCATCTTGAAGTGTAATATCACAAAATGCAAATTATTTGTCGCACAGCAGTATGTCCCACGGTTATCTGTATGATCTTATAATCTGGTTGAATTATTACGGGAAATCTTGCATTAATGTCTGCTATACACTATTGAACATAATTAAAACTAAAACTTGGATAAATGACTATTCAATTCATGTCTTCGTAAAACAGCAACCAGATTTAACATGCTCAGTCTTCTTACAAGCTCGTATCTTGTGAATGATGTAAATAGAAACTGTTACTACTTATTATTCTTCTTTATGATATTATAAATAACCAATTCTACCTGTTGTAATAAATATTTCGGCTTTAAGAATAAACTTAGCAGATATTCGTGCAGGAATGTTTCAATGATTTTTTCAGATTATTTGATCAACAGCGACGTGGTCACCGACTAGTCAGTCCAGCACATCTTTGGTACTCTATTCTTCTATTCTCTTCTTAAGCAATTCTTCTGTGCACATCTTCGTCGATATTTTACTAGCAGCACAGCGCACCGGTTCAATATTCTATGCACAGTGACTTCAATGTTCCAGAAATAAAATCCTTTCAAAAATGATGAATACTGAATATTCCTTTCTATATGCATTGCAAAACATTGGTTTCATCTTTCTACACAAATTCATCATTTTTGTTCGGTCAAATGTATATTACTTAAATTAAGATTTACGTAAATAAAATCACACCCACTTTTGCACAATTTATTTTAAAAAAATCTATAGAAATTCCAATTTCTGTACAATAGCATGGAGTTCACATGATTGTGTGGATGGCGGTGATGAAAGAATGGCTGACGATTCTAACGCCTCGGATACTACATACGAGTTCAGTTGTTTTCGTTGATTTTTTTGCACTTGAGTTACTGTTCGCTCGAGATGTTGACAGCGGTGAGGAGTGAGGCAGGTTTCTTGATGGTCAGCACTCAAAGCTTTTGTATGAAGAGCACATTTTTGTGTTATGCACTCTCCCGTCTCATGTCGAAACAGGTATATTTATGTCCAACGGACGTTGTTTTCAGAAACAAGAGTCGTTCTTGAAGCCCCTCGTAGATCAATTCGCGAAAGAAGGCAAGGATAAGAAGGTTACATTCGAAGCCATCTTTACTAAACCAAATGCAAAGGCGAAATGGTTGTTCCGCAAAGATGTAAGTAAAATTGTTTCAAATACAGTAAAATTCGAATGCATCGTTTTAACTTCAGCTATATTAAAACATCCACTAAAATATTTACAGGAACTATTCCCCGGATCTAAGTATAAGATGACAAACGAAGGAGACTCCTACAAACTGACCATCATGGCCCCAAAGGTCGAAGACACGGGCAAAATTACCATTGAGGTCGGCGGCGTCACTTGCACTGCTTTCTTGCAAGTAGATGAACCGGACCCTACCTACACGTTCACGAAACCGCTGAAGAAGACAACTAGTGGTTACACAAAGCACGAATGCGTCTTGGAATGTACCGTCTCCAACAGTCTCGCCATCGTTTCCTGGTGGAAAGGAGAAGAGAAAGTGGAAGATGGCGAAATATTCTCAATCTCTAAGGACTTGTCAGGTGTCTGCAGGCTAGTCATCAAGAGCTGTAAGTTTGAAGATGCTGGCAAATACACTTGTAAGATCGAGAAGCAGACTGACAAGACCGAGACTGAGGTTAAAATTGTGGGTGAGTAGACCATTATCAGCTTTATAATTTCCAACGTAAGATGTTATTTAAAATGATGAACGAATGATCATTGGCATGCTTTTTAATTTCAGAATACCCATACAAGTTCACAAAGGTTCTCAAATCGCAACAGGCGATTGAGAAAGATACCATCACACTTCTTTGTGAGCTGGATGATGCTGGTGGTGACGTGAAATGGTAAGAAATTTTACTAGAATCAGCTGTCTTGCGTAGGAATAAAGATGTATTTTGTTTAGCTTAAAAGTGTGTTTAAATCATTGTTAAAATTGAATTTCCGAAACATGCTAATTTGATGGTCTTAGAAGCTGGAATTGGAAAGAGTCATTTTGAATCATTTACATTTTTGCGTCATTTGCAATTTTGAGTCATTTACATTTTTGGCCAATGAATTTCTAATACCTCTGACTACCCGAATAAACTGTTTGAGTTTTCTGATTTTTCGTACTCTCTCTTCAACAGGTTCAAGAACGACCAACCACTGAAGGTAGACAAGCGCATCACAATCGTGAAGGAGGGTCGCAAGCGCAAGGTGGTGATCAAGGACGCCAAGGTCACTGACGCTGGCAACTTCAAGTGCGTCAGTAACGCCGATGAGACGGCTTGCGAATTGATTGTCAATTGTAAGTTCTTTATTAACCCGTCGCACGCGCAATTAGCAGACACAATAGAATTTTATTGCCATTTGCACACCATGACACCTGTATTTCCCCAAAGGGTTAGGCAGAGGTGTACCTAAAATTCACCCACATTTCTCCAGTTATGTTTGTAACAGGGGACGAGCCTATTGCCATCAATCGGGCACAAATCCAGATACCAGGCTGTTACTGAGAAATTCCAGATGATAAACCCAATAACACTTTGCCCGACCCGGGAATTGAACCCGGGACCAACGAGGCAGTCAATTCATTATTAACATCAAGTATTAGATCTGGAATTCGTGGGGTGAGATCTTTTCCCAGCAGTGGGAGCAGTAAAAGTATTCGATTTGAAAGCAAAATATATTTTTCATCATATTTAGGAAATTCAACAGTCATTTTGACCTCATTCAAAAGACTTCTAGCTATTAATGTTCTCGTAGTAACTTCTCTCATAGTCACATCTGTTGTATTATTACGCGTATGGCTGATTCCCTGCCTTCAGAATAGGATAGGTTAGGAAATAGGTAACTAAGCAAATTCTATTCCACTTTTGTATTTATGTAGTGAAATTGCTCCTTTACAAGATTTTAATAGTATTGTGACACATATGAATGTCTCATCCATGAAATGGGCTTGTTTGTAATAGTCCATTGTCTGAAACAACTAGACCTAAACTTTACCTAGCAATCCATTCAGTGTCTATGTAAGTATTCCAAAAATATTTCTTCATCGGAACAGTCATTTACTTCGTCGCGATGTAGGCAGCTAAGTTTGTTGGGTTTTTCGAGTTATATATAAAATGGTTTTTTGCCTTCCAGACTCGAATCGCTTCAACAAGAAGTTGAAGGACACAGAAGCAATTGAGAGGGACAAGGTTGTCCTAGAAGTAGAATTGCAAGACCAGACTGCTGAAGCAGTTTGGTCTTTCAATGGACAGCCTATTGTGCCTAATGAAAGGTGAGTCTTTTATTACTTTACATTACTTCAAAATAAACATATAACACTTTTGCACAAAGTTAATAGCGACCATCTTGGTTGACTTTTCAGGAGGTGTTATTTTCATTCTTGTTTTCAGTCTACTGATTTTTCTGATCGATTCTTTCTTTTAGGTGAAAATTCTGTGATTTGGTTTCATATTTATCAAGGAATTAATGAATTTCTGATGATATCCCAAATCTGTATATTTTTAAACTTAAACTTTACCTTCGAATTCTGTCAGGATTGAAATCAAGAACCTGGGCGGTGGTAAACACCAGCTGATCTTCAACAAGTTGGAGATGGAAGATGACGGTGAGATTCTCTGCGAGTCTGGCAAGTTGACCTCATCTTGTAAGCTGACTGTCAAGAAGGGCGAATCCAAGCCCTCTATTGATTGTCCAGACGAGTTCTGCGGACCACACGATAGGCCTTTCGTCATTGAGGTGCCATATAAAAGTAAGTTTCCAAAAATAATTGACCTGTTGAGACATTTTAGCTAGATATTGGGACATGTTCTATAAGATTAATTATTGTTTCCAGTTTCCGGCACCCGTCAAACACCTATCGAAGCTAAGCTATGGAAGGACGGCAAAGCACTGCCCGCCAAAGAAATCGAGGCGGTGGTTGAGCAAGAAAAGGTCCTCTTTAAGGTCAAGAAACCAAGCAGAGATGGATCTGGCAAATACACGATCAAGCTATCCAACGCTCAAGGTGAAGACTCGAAGGATGTCAGCATTGTCATGCAGAGTGCCCCAACTCAGCCCCAGGATGTGGCAGTCGCTGAGGTATTCCAGACCTCATGTGTTGTTGCATGGAAGACTCCACAGGACGATGGTGGTTCACCGATTATCAAATATGTTATTGAGAGACAGGTATGGAAAATTTCTTCAGAAAAAAAACTAGTCAATTTTTGTCTGTAAATGCGGTAGTAAATAAAATATATTCTCTTCCAGGACATGTCCCTCAAAGCAGGATGGGATAACGTGGCGGAAGTGCCTGTCGGCCAGCCGTTGAAGTACAAGGTCGAAGATCTGATTCCGAAGAAAACTTACAAGTTCAGGATTCGTGCTGTCAATAAGATCGGTTCCAGTGAACCTGGTCTTTTCGGCAAGCCTGTACTAGCTAAGGACCCATGGGGTAAAGAACCAAATTATTTAACCTTTTGACATTTAACGTTTTTTGAAATCTTCTGATAAGTTCTCGAATCTTAACTAAATTTTATTGTATTCTAGACGAACCATCAAAACCCAAGAATGTGGAACTTACCGACTGGAACAAGGATCGCGCAGATCTCAAATGGCAGAAGCCTGAAAACGATGGCGGTGCACCAATTACTGGCTACGTCATCGAGTACAAGGTAAATAACAGTTATTTTTATTTCTGAAAAGTTCAGATTTTACCCAAATCTTAAGTGTAAGCGCCCCACTTGCTGGAGTGGCCCAAGTGCCCGTTCACCTGCACCTCGGATGACCTAAAGAATGCCACTGATGCAGTAATCATCGTGGCCGCCTACTAGGCTCACAAAATATTAAAAAAACCACAAAGATGAAGACCCAAATCTTTAAAGAAAGTTTTTATTGTCACAGAAACACGTACCTATAAAAAGACAAGTTACGAGTAGCTCGAATACCTAGCTATTTAGTAAAACAACACACGTAATTTTAAAGAACGGAAAAAAGTAGAAGTAGTAGTAATGTGGCGGCAACTACAACGCCACATACGAACTATGCATCAAAAAAACCTCAAGTCACACAAATCCTGCATCGCGCAAGCGGAGTTTACCGCGCGACCGATATAAATGTTTATACAACATCCCGACATCAATCGTCGGACAGTTGCCCACAAGACACGACACCCGTCTGGTCGGACGATGAGTGAACTTTACACCCTGTTCCTCATGCCACTATAGTATATGTTTTACTAGCTCTATATCTATAAGAACATAACCATTTGCAGGAGAAGTTCGGCAAGGACTGGGTAACCGGCAAGGAGGTCCCTGGTGACTGCCTGGCAGCCACTCAGGATGGCCTCAAGGAAGGCTGCACCTATGAGTTCAGGGTCCGTGCCATCAACAAGGCTGGACCTGGAGAGCCTAGTGACGCTACTAAGCCGATCGTCGCTAAGTGCAGATTCGGTAAGTGGACTATAATAATAAAATGAATTATTTATTCACATAAACTGTGTTAATAAAGAATGTGAAACCCTGACTCCAGAGCTCGGTTATAGAATACCTACCTGTATTTTAGGAGTCAGTGACTTCTTTCAGTAAGGTTACAATTTAGCAAGTTTTATTAAGACTATGATTATTTTTTCACATTCATTTAAATTATAAATTCCCTTAAGGTAAAATTCCGTAGCAGAACGCAGCCAGGCGGCAACTGCAGGCGAAGTGTCGCCGCGACACGACTGATTTCTATGTATTCTTATGTATTTCTATGAAGGCGACGTGTCGCTAGTTACGGAAGGTGTTTCATAGAAATTCATAGAATCCAGTCGTGTCGCGAACTCGCGACGACACGTCGGCTGCAGTGGTCGCCTGCGGTCTGCTACGGAATAGTACCTTTATGTGAAATATAGATAGAATTGCCCACGGCTGGAAACCTAATCAATTCACTGATCAGTCAATCAGCTGTTATGGTGACTTGTCGTAATTATAACCATTAACAACAAATTGTTGAAAAAATAAATTGATCACGTTGAATAGCAACAGGGTCAAATTAAATTATCTAGCGAAACTGCGCGGACGTGATGGGTTTGGGTATCGATATTTAAACATGATAAAATGAAAAGAAGTTAATTTGATGAGTTTTTTTGGGGTCATCAACCGCAAGTTTTTTTTCTGTAAACTTCACAAACGTAATGGGTATCGAAATCTAAAGACGATTAAACAAAAAGAAACTGTGTTTGTTCACTCCTAAATACGATTATCTTTGAATATGCAATCGGCAAAGAGGGTTAACAAACGCATACCTTAAAAAAAAAAACCTGCCCCCACCCATTCCTCAAATCTTTTTTCTTTTTAATTTTGTCGTGTTAAGTTATCGCCATAGCATTTACCCATCACATCAGCGGAGTTTCGCTAAATAATTCATTTTGACCCTGTATTTGAGATAGATTAAATTATTTTTTAAAGGCCGGTTGCGAGCCTTCAAGAGTAGGCGTACTTTGAAAGATATTCCTTTCTATATCTTCTTGAAATGTCACTTTTGTGTCAAGTACCTAAGTAAAATGAACACTTGCGCCTTCCTTTTCATCATCTGACTAGCTTTTTCCCGGGTAAGCCTCCAGTCTAACCGTATGCAGGTGAACACCACTATACCACACGACCAACGGCTTAACGTACTTTCCGAGGCACGGAAGGGACCAACCGCAGCACGCGTGGCTTAACCTGATCGATCGATTCGTGCGGCTGTTATTACTTAGGCTTACCTTCCTATGCATGTAGCCCATTATAAGCCAAGCCACTAACTATTTTATTATTGAATTACAGTCAAACCTTACATCGTTGGTGATGGTCTCCAAAGCATGATCATCAAGAAGGGCCAGGTTATTACCTTCGATATCAAGTACGGTGGTGAGCCCGAACCCACGGTCAAATGGATGAAGGGCGAAGAGGTAAATATATAATTATTATCTTCAATATTATTTGTTTCATTGTTATACAAAGTTGGAAGGAAATATTCAGTCTGAAAATAGTCATGCAGCATATTTTTTAAAACAATGAAGATTTTTTGAATGTCATGGAATAATAATAATGTTGAGGCCATGGAAGAAGCATCGTAAATCCATCGCAGTAGTAAGTAGACATCAAGACAATAAGACAAGAATCTGTTCCACCCAAAACCTTGCGACTCAGTTGCCACAAGCATCGACCATTCAAATCTATCTATATTTTTCGGATGACGTCACCACTGACAGTTGTCTTATTTTCTTGGTCGGCCAGTGCGTTAACATTAGAACGATGTAGGTGGACCCATTCTGAAGAAAACACAACGAATACATGTTAAGATCCCATTTCATCAATTCTGTATTGGAGAATAAATTTTTTAATCAGAATTTTTATTTTTTCCCTCAAAAAAGAAACGCGGCAAGCCGTACACGGAGAAGGTTAGATGGTTGGATCTAGATGTTGTATCGCATTTATATGTTCTAAACATAAGCTCATACACTTTTCTGTTATTTTATTATACAATATGTGCTAACACAACTATACAATATACTTGATACAGATTGTACTATGTGTGGTGATATAATTTGAACGAAAAATGGCGGGATAGTGAAGTCTTCTATTTTCGAACCTTTTTTTTTCTTTCAACTTATAACCACAACGCAAAAGCAACATTTTACATTGTTCTTGGACAACAAACACACAATGTAATTGGCTTTAAAAAATTATGCTTTCGATGTTCTAACTAAACGTTACTATGTTTTAACTCGAAATTATTTTGATTGGTTCAAAAGCACCAAACTTACGTAGATACACCTACGATAAGTCAAAAAACCTGCAAGGACAAACAGATTTTTTTACCAATCTCACGAACACTTTTTCTCTTTTTCTTACTGTGGTAACACTCGGCAATACGACGATTTCGTCGCAAGCTGGCAACACATAACATTCTAACACTATCAACTGGTCGCAATGTTGCACCGTTGCACGTACAAATATGGTTTTTATTGATTATTTTTATTGGATTGCGTCTGATATCACCAATGTCCATCATATTTTAATACATCACCAATTCACCATACACAACATCATTGCTTTTGACAAACAAACAGTTCAGAATCACCACTGCGACACTATTTTACTCTTACTGTGACGATTATCAAGTTACTTAGGTACACCCTACCTTTATTTGTCAAGAAACTAAACAGACCATGTTTCTATTAACCCCTTTTCAAAAAGAAGTTAAGATACGTGGAGCATGGCACACTACAGTCAAAAATGGTATTTATGAACCCCAAAATACTGCCTGCTGAAGAAAACACTTCTAACTCTTCAAGAAGACGCCATGCCAGCAGTTGCATACAAGCCTTTATCTACAAGGCTTGAGGAGTTTGTGGACTTGTGCGAGGAGCCGGGACTTCTGAATAGAGTACTGCAACCATAGATATAGAGACTAGACTGAGAGTTAGCCTCACAAAAGTGAACACTCTCTAGAAAGAGACAAAGTGATTGTTCGGCCAATTATAACTGAATCTACAACTAAAGAGACAACTACTGGCCGCACATTCGCTTTCTCTCTCGCACTTTTCGGTCTGTATTCACGTCAAAACTGAATACGGAACACTCAGTCCATTCTCTATGTCTATGATTGCAACTACAACAATATTCTAACTCACACAATTAATTTTATGTATCGAGTAGGCAAACTGTCTTTCACAAAACTACATCTCAACAATCAAAACATTTTGGTATGCACCACCACCACCACCACACTAACACCATCAAAATTGCAACATAGTCAGACGCGATCCCTGTCTTATTTCAATACTCACACATCCTTGCCATCACAGGAGATCTCCGATGATGGTGATCGTATCACCATTGACAAGTACGAGAGGAACACCGTGCTAACAGTAAGGAGGACCACCAGACCTGACAGTGGAAAGTACAAGCTTGTGCTGACCAACTCTTCGGGTAGCTGCGAGAGCATTGGCGATGTGGTTGTCTTGGGTAAGTGAGACTTTTAGTCCTTTACTTGCCTTCAAAACTTAGCTGTTAATTTCAAAGTTAGCACCGAGTACAAAAATAACTTTTTATTCACATCGAGAGGTTCTGAATTCCACTTCAAGGTTACGCTTTGTGCATCTAGTGTCATTCATTTGGTACATAGTGTTCTCTGTTAGGAAGTTTTTAATAGGTCCCATATTTGTTCGCGCGGTCCTAATAACCTATTGGAACTGTAGGTATGCTATTAACAGTAAAAATGGGCAGGGGCACATACCTGTATAAGGCATGATAATTTTATAAGTACATCAAATTAACTACTTAACTATACCTACTCATAAAACTAATCGTATTTCAGACAAACCAAATCGCCCGAATGGCCCGATCGAAGTTGTGGACATCCGCGCCGAGAAGGCAACCGTCAAATGGCAGAAGCCAGACGACTGGAAGGGATCCGATATCACCGGATACACTCTCGAGAAAATGGATATGGTAAGGAACTACCCACTTTAAATTATTTTTAAAAGTAAAATAAAAATGAGGCCTACGCTGTTTGTGCCTAAAATAAATGATAAATAAAATTATTACAGGATACTGGAAACTGGGTGCCATGTGGCGAAACCGGGCCAGAGCCTACAGAGTTTCAAGTCAAGGGTCTTACCCCGAACCACAAGTACAAGTTCAGGGTACGCGCCGTCAACAAGGAAGGCGAGTCCGAGCCATTGGAAACTGATGGCTTCATTGTCGCCAAGAATCCTTACGGTAAGATATAAATTACTTACTGTCTACATAATATGTAAAATCTTTCAATTTTAGAATCATAATCATAAATAATTAAATATTATTGATTGGTTTGATGGCAAAGCTGCTTTGCTTTGATAGCTATTATTAATCTGCAAGGCAAAACGAAACGTGACTACACATGTCAAACGAATTCGTCCCGCCATTTTTAAATTTTGACAGTAATGTGTTTTTATTTACAAACAACGAAACCAGATTTGTTTATTACATTTAATTCCGTGCAAGAATCTATAAAAACCTAAGTTTTCAAATAAAATCTTCATGCAATCGAATCTTAATTCAATCCAGGATTGAGTTTATCAAAACAGTCCTTTCTTTCGTCCAGAATGTTCATTATTACCTTGATATTATCCTGTAGACCCACCGAAGGCGCCTGGAAAGCCCACAATCACCGATTACGACAACATGTCGGTGACTTTGCAATGGGAACCACCGTCAGACGATGGTGGAAGACCAATCCTTGGATATGTCGTGGAGATGAAAGACAAGTTCTCTCCAGACTGGATTGAGGTGAGTTTTCACTAAATACTATTCCACAATATTACATTCTGTAAAATGTAAAACTAAAGTTTGAATTTTCAACTGATCTTGTTATTATAAAATCAAGACTCACTCTCGAGGTTTAGTTCACATCACAAGTCCATGCAGTGTTAATTCTTTAAAAAGTCTTGATCAGTTTGATAAAAATATATGTTTTCTGCTTGTCTTACTTGTATTTCAAGCAGTACGACTTTTCAAATTATTTTAGTAAGACTTCAATCTATTTTATTTATTTTGAAGTATCCTATTTTAGTAATACATAACATTAATAATGTATCCGCAGGTTGTAAAAACAAATGACACCAAGACCGAGTACAAGGTCGAGGGTCTTAAAGAGAAGATGGTGTACCAGTTCCGTGTGAAGGCACACAACAAGGCTGGAGTCGGTGAAGCATCACAGCCTACCGAAAACCATCTTTGCAAGCATAAGAACTGTAAGTTTGAACTATATTACATTGTAGAATGCAAGAGATGCACATGCAATAATAGTATGTGTAGCTTGGTCCAGTATTTACCTCTTTTATACCTTGTGATAACTTAAAAAAGACCAGAATTAAATTTTATTACATAACATAACATCACTCCTTGTTTCCCCGGAGGGTTGGGCAGAGGTGTACCTATAGTACATCAACATTTTGCTAGTTATGTCCCATGTAATAGGGGGCGAGCCTATTGCCATCAACCGGGCACAAATCCAGACTCCGGGCTGCTACTGAGAAATTCCAGAAGGAAAAACCCAATGACACTTGCCCGACCTGGGAATCGAAAGGCAGACTATTATATTTTATTTAGATTCTTTTGCTGTAACCACAAATATAGATGTGGTAGACAGATTTGTGATTGCATTTTGTTTTTATGTTAGCTGGTAGGACTGAATGCTGTTCATCATCTTGAATTTACACAGTAGAGACAGAAGAGTGTCTTTAGCTTTAGCCCATTTAAGTTACTTAAAAACTAGGAACATAACATAATCTGCCTTTCCATCGAAAAATCGCTGAATATTAACATATCTTGTATTACTACAACAGTGAAGCCACGCATTGAGCGCAGCACATTCAAGTCGGTGATTATCAAGGCAGGCCGCACTCACAAGTGGTCTGTAGATGTCACCGGTGAACCTCCACCAGAGACGACTTGGTGAGTTTTTAAGGAACTACTATATCTATGGATAGTCATGTTAAGCCGACCCCAAATGAATTGCGAAAAGGTCAAGAGAATGATAATGATCTTTGGATAATCCATCAATAATATTCAGGAAACAGGCAAACACTGATAGCATAAAATACCATTTATTTCTTTCATACAACAATCTAAAGTAATTAAATGATTTTCTACCAAACATTTCCTATGAAAAATCTAAATCCCACTTCCCCCCAGGTCGTGGCGCGATAACATCAAGCTAGTGAACACGGAACGCATCAAGATCGAGAACAAAGAGTACCACACTGACTTCACGATCGTGAACGCGGTGCGACGTGATACTGGCAAATATAAGCTACGTGCAGAGAACTGCAATGGATTTGATGAAGAAACCGTTGAGCTGACTGTGCTGAGCAAGCCTAGCGCGCCTAAGGGTGAGTAGTAACCTACAGATATTATAATAGCCATCGTATTATGTTGAGAGCAGTGGTGGGCGTGGTGGTCTATCGTTATCGGCCTCGATTTACGAGTTGTAGGTCGTAGTTTTACTACTTACTTTGTATAAATTATTTCATCACCACTGCTCTCAAAACGGTGAAGGAAAACATCGTGAAGAAACCGGAATGTCCTAGAACCAAAAATTCGAAGACATGTGACGTCTACCAACCCGAACTGGGCCCGCGTGGTAATCACCCTATAATGTACCCTCTTCTCTTCTCTCTCAGTGAGAGGGAGCCCATAATCCACCACGGGGGCCCAATTCGAGTTGGTAGGTGTCACATGTCTTCGAACACTGGCTGCTCTTCCTGAGGGTGGTGGGCTACTCTAAATGAATTTAAATCTCTTGTCTAGGTTGTGATTGTTTGGCAAAAATATCACCAACCAACCAAGGTTGATAATTGACAGTACTTCGATAAATCGTTATTTCCGGTTTCTGATCGATTTTTTTAAACCGGTGGTAGTCAGTAGCAGTTGACAAGTTGGCTTCTATAAAAACTGAACTCAAAATAATTGACAAAAAACTAAGCAGAAAAAACTGTTCATAAAAAATTATCTCTGGAGACTATTACTTGCTTCAAAATACTAATCAATTATAAATATTTCCAGGCCCGTTGGAAGTAACAGACATCCACGCAGAAGGCTGCAAGGTGAAGTGGGAGAAACCAGAAGACGATGGCGGCGTTCCGGTCAAGGAGTACGAACTCGAGAAGATGGACCTCGCCACTGGCAAATGGGTCAGGGTTGGCAGGTCAGTACCGAGAGCTTTTTCGTTTTCGTTATTATACGAGTATGCTAGGTTTTATATCGTACTAACGACCCGCCCCTGCCTCGCAAGGTTTTTTCGACTTGACAAAGCATCGAGATTTCTTAATTATCTATAAGTTTAATATTATAGGTACACATAAACCTTCCGGAATACATTCTCAAAATTATGTTGAAAATTCATCAAAATCCGTTGCGTATTTTAGAAGAACAACGCGGACATACAGACAAACGCGAAAAACGACTGTTTTATAATATGTATAGATGGCACAACATAGCAGGGATGTAACGGATGTGATGATATCGGAACCGGAATCGGAGGTTTTAGATTCGATATATCGGAATCGGAGGTTTTAGATTTGATATATCGGAATCGGAACCGGAATCGGAATCCGAGGCGGATGCTAAAGAAGAGAATGTGTGAGAATGACCTGATCCCAAATGCGAAACAATAACAAATGAACAAGTAATCGACGGAAAGCACGTTACGTACGAGGGGCTATCCCCGTACGACAAGTATAATCAAGTTTATACGCGTTGACCGCGGCCGTATGCCGCCCCCGCCACAAGACATTGATCTCCGATTACCTCCGGTTGAAAAGTTTCGGAACAGGAATCGGAATCGGAGGTTCAAAAACAATCGGAAGTTCCGACTTATCGTAATCGGAATCGGAGCTCCGTAACATCCCTACAACATAGTCTAGTGAAACTTAGGATTCTAAAGTTTTACGTTTTCGTGACTTTCTAAATTGAGAGTTTAAACCAAATCGTCCTGATAACATTCATAGCAAAATCAGTCTTTAATTTTCCCACTGCTAGGACATATACTTCCTCTCAGTCGACCGGAATCCACTACACGGGTCCAGTGCGGGTTGGTCAATAAGAATTCATATAGCAAAGGATTCCACCATAAAGCCTCTACCAACTTCTTTAAGTTCAAATTCAATCATCCGTTACTTCCTTACCGACCTTAAATAACTCCTTTTATAATATCGTCTACTTATTTCCTCCTCAGAGTGGCCGGCGACAAGAAGCCTCTAGAGATGGAGGTGACAGGTCTCGAACCTGGCCACCAGTACAAGTTCAGGGTGACAGCCGTAAACGACGAGGGAGACTCGGATCCGCTGGAGGCTGAACGTGCTATCCTCGCCAAGAATCCATTCGGTAAGAGAAGTTTTTATAAAATCCTTCAGGAATTGCTAAGAAAATGTATGGACCTGAAACAGAATACTGTATGTTCGTACGAATTTATATTATTTAGTTACCCTTCATACATAGAGCTTAGAATAGCCTATAATAAATGTATGCAGGGATTCTATAGATATATTCGCTATCGAAAAAGGCCGAGAGAGAGAGATACGCAATCTCTCTCTTTCTCTTGACAATTGTCAGCTTTATACTAACGAATATGTGTTTTGCAATTTTGATCCTTGTATTGTAGTTACTAGAAATGGTCCTACCGACAGATGTCAGGAAGCATTCTCTCGAATCCCCAATCTCCATCCCTTATCTCCAAATACCAGAAGCATTTAGAGATTTTCAAGATAAATATTTTTTTTTATGACCTAAATAATATTATTGTTAGGGGCCGTATTATGACGTATTAATGCCGCCACTATTATTCCAGTGTGAGTGAGAGACGGAGCTATACAAGACCGCTAGCACCATCCTTTTTTCGCAGTGGAATAATGATGGCACTTCATAATAAGGCCCCTGATTGGAAATCTGAATATAAAACCGTTCTATTCCCGATTCCGTTTAGAAATATGGACAAACATTCTAACGAAGTCAGTATTTTGGGAACTACGCCCGTATAAGGACTTTAAAATTAAATTAAAATTAAAATTAATTTATTTCGGACAACAGTGATCCATATTGTGTTAGTATGACGATACAACTTATATTCTAGTGTTAGTAGCAATTACAAAGTAGTTAAGTTTGTTTACAACAAAATTAACTACAGCAACAACAAGCACAGGGCACGCAGAGATCGACCAGACAACAAAACACACATATTTCCTACCTGATCAACCTCCGCATAAAATGCCTAATATTAGGAGTATAACTCTCCGCCACAGCTCTCAGGATATAGTTGCGACTACCCCGCACTCTGCTCAGCAGCGACTTTAAGAAAAGATCATCTTTTTAGGGTTGTGTACACGAAATTTGCCAAACGGCACCCTATTACTAAGCCTCCGCTGTCCGTCCGTCTATCTGTCAGCGGGCTGTATCTCATAAACCGTAATAGTTAGGCAGTTGAAATATTCACAGATTGTGTATTTCTATTGCCGCTATAACAACAAATAATAAAAATAAAATAAAGTAAATAAATTATATATATTATTTTAATAAAAGAAACGAGTATTTTTGGCGTCTTTTTTAAAATATTGTACGGTGTTACGGAATCCATCGTGTGCGAGTGCCTTTTTCTTATTCTACACAACTCTCCCTACAGAGGTATCAGACAAACCTGGCAACGTCGAGGTAGCAGACCACGACAACCAGAGCGCCGACATCAAGTGGGACCCGCCAAAGAACGACGGAGGGGCCCCCGTGCTCAAGTATATCATACAGAAGAAGCCCAAGGGTGGAGATTGGGAAAATGCTGCTGAGGTAAATACTATGAATATAATGTATATATATATATTTTTTTTTATGGGGGCTGGTAATCTGAGTGACAGGTTTTCCTAGTGCAGATCTTGGTTGCACATCACTTCTGCGGAGTTTCGCTGGATAATGTAAACTAAGCGGCCAGGTGCGCACTAGCGGCCAGGTGCGGCTAGTGCGCACCTGGCCGCTTAGTTTCTATAGCCCTAAGACGGTGGTCGACAAATCGCGGCTCGCGAGCCGCATGCGGCTCTTTGGCTTATAGAGTGGCTCTGTACTAATGTCGATGAGTGCGCGTGGGGCTCGGGGTTTCGGTCACTAAGCAATATATTATCAAGTTTTATTCATAATTCAAAGATTTATTTCCGAAGTATCTTCACCAAAAATTAACAGGGCATTGAAAATTTATCGTTTAAGTTTTCCAAGGTTACCTTGTTAATAAGTAAGATGCCTTCATCATATTATTATCAGTCGATATGGTGATGATGAAGGCATCCTACTTCTTATCAGCAAGTTAATTTTAGGAAGCGTTGTGGAGTGAAAGAGAATATGAGTTTTAATGATTAAGAAAAGTGTATTGAAACAGTTTGGACACAAAGAAATTGGCTCTCATAAGAAATCTTAGTCGTTATAATATTGACATTTGGCTCTATTGACTAATGAGTTTGCCAACCACTGGGGGCATAATCGCGAAAGTAATTTTTGCCTTATCCCTTCAGGAATAAGATGAAGGATGAATCAGATATTGACTGCTATTCTTAATTCTATAGGTACCTGGAACCCAGACCTCAGCCAAGATCGACGGTCTACCAGAAGGTAGCGAGGTCCAATTCCGCGTTGTCGCTGTTAACAAGGCTGGACCGTCAGACCCTTCGGACCCAACCAAGATGACTACTATCAGACATAAGGCCCGTAAGTATAGTCATAAAAGTATAGTCGTAAATATAGTTCTAGCAGAGCAAAATGAACTTGAATCTTGTAGACATAGGCTTTTAGACTGAAAGTTACGGTAGGAATCCTGTAAATCTTAAATTACATTAGCGGAATTAGTTTGAATACAAAAATATTACACGGGTGTTAATTTTCCCATCACTAAATTCACTGTTTTCCCAATGACACTGTTTAAAACAGATGGTTCACTCTTCAAAATCATTTAAATAAAAAGCGAATCTAGCTACGACACAATAAAGTCCAATTCAGGTCGCACAGCGCTAATTACCTACAGTTATTATTCACCTAGAACTTGCCTCTCTTTCTATCGCGTAACTCTTATATCTTCTGACTACGTTGCGCTCACTGAATTGGCCATACCTATAACGCGGAGTGAGCTTTCTGTACTAGTCTATGTCCTAATAGTCAGAACACCTTCACAAAGCCACCCATCTCTTCCACAGTGAAACCCCGCATCGACCGCACAAACCTGAAGTCGCTAGCAGTGCGCGCGGGCAAGCCGATCTTCTTCGACGTCAACGTCAAGGGTGAACCCGCGCCTAAGGTGCAATGGTTCAGGAAGTGGAAGGGCGAGGAGAAGGAGGTATGTTAAATTACTTAATATTGAAGACTTTTATTTTAAAATATACATAATTGACGATACTTTTCTAAGACAACACAAAATACAAGAGTTATGAAAAACTTACTAAAACTAGTAATAAACGATTAATTTTGTTCCTTCCTCATATATCAGACTCATAGTCAAAACTTACAATCTGACGCTGTAAAGCATGACTCAATAAACTGGTCTGTTTCAATTAATTATATTTTCTTGGAAGATCAGATCAGAGAGCATGTAAATGTATAATAGCTGCGTCCCGCAGTTTCAACCGCATATATCTGGATACCGTAGGAATATAGGAATAAAAGTAGCCTGTGTCCTAACCCAGGTCATGGTCTACCCATGATTCAAATTTCTTCCAAATCCACTCAGCCGTTTTAGTGCGTAACAAACAAACAAATTCACTTACGAATTTATAACTTAGGATTAGGATACAATAAGGATATGCAATAGACAGCAAGCAAAAAAATAAATAAACAGAACTAATTTTATTCTTATCCTGGATCCACTCACTTTTATCCAAATACTTAAACGGCCATAACCTTTTTTTTTACCCCTTCGGCTTTCAGGAAAGACAGACAATATTATTCATATTACCACTTAAACTAACCATACATGACAAATCTTATATACAATATCCCAGAAGACTGGCAGCATTGCCACGTTGAATGGAGTGCTATATAACGTGGCAATGCTGGCAGTCTTTTGAACTAATTCTTTTTCCAAAGAACGAGCCAGCCCTCTGGTCACGTGAAGTGTCGACCAGTCGGCGAGAAATTTCCTTAAAAACGAGACGCGCACTCGGGCCCCATGACCCGAGCGTTTCGACCCCAAACGCCTCAAAACTAACCCTAATCTCAACTCCACAGGTAACCGAGAACGTAATCAACGTAGATTACAACACAAAACTAGACGTGAAAGAATCCGAACGTCCAATGACGGGTACCTATCGTATCCTAGCAACCAACGAGCATGGAAAAGATGAGGCTGAGGTTGAGATCACCGTGTTGTCCTCTCCGGGCAAGCCTGGTGGTCCACTGAAGGTCGCAGATGTTACGAAGAATGGATGCAAACTGTCCTGGAAGAAGCCTGAAGATGACGGTGGTAAGTAGAATGGGATCTGAAGATGGAGTTTTGATACGACTGTTTTTGTACTCAGTATTGACGTTAACGTTGCGTGTACGCTGCGACAATTTTATATTTGCTGCGCAAGAGTACTTAACTTACGTCGCGTAGGCGTTTGGATGAACCCACTCTAGATAACCGCCAGATTCTAAATATAGGAGTTACCGAACAAGTTCCTAATTTTATTTTTGAAATATTAGATAGTTTTTATAATTTTATTCAAACTGGCTATTTAAATTATCTGATTAAAAGATACATACTTAATCTTCTACTCAGAAAATTTAAAAATGACTAGCTTAAAAGTTAAAAAAAGACATGTTGAACTGTTTAACCCCAGTTTTAACCGCCTATGTGATCTAGAGGTTAGACCACCTGTCTCAGACCCAGAGGTCCCGGGTTCGATTCCCAGTGGGTGCAAAATTTTCTGCTCAGTTTGGTTAGTGGTAGTGCTTATTCTAATTCCGCCTGGTTAGCTACCACCATCTTATCTAAGTCTTTCGCCATAACCACAATGTTAACAGCATTGTTGTGTTTCGGCAGTCATATGTAAGATAGCCAGTTCCTCTGTGTTTGAGGATTCCGGATGAAGTCCGCTTCAATTTAATTACTGCATAAAACCATAATTATTCTTACATAATATTCTTCAGTAATTAAATCAAGATATCTATTCCATTCTTTCTCCGTTTTCAGGTAAACCAGTTACTGGCTACGTAGTAGAAAAACTCAACAAGGCGACCGGTCGCTGGGTGCCAGTCGGCAAGACTGACGACACGGAGATGGACATCAAGGGTCTGCAAGAAGGCGAGGAGTACGAGTTCAGGGTCAGAGCAGTCAATGAGGAGGGAGAGTCGGAGCCGCTGAAGACTGACCACTCTATTGTTGCTAAGAATCCTTACGGTGAGTTCGAGGATCTTAATGAAGACCAGGGTCCAGGGTGTAGTGTCTTGGACCATTACCGTAGATAATGGGGTGGGTGGGTGTGAAACTAAAGCTCTTCCTTAAGAGGTGCTACTGTCAGGTCCAATTCTGGTGTATTGATATTCTAAGGGATTGAGAAGAGGGTTTCTGCGTCCACTGATCACCGAAAGTCAGTTTGAGGGCTGAAGACTTATTTTAATGTTTTTTTCAACTCTTAAGCTATGTTTACAGGGTTAAACTAGCTATAGTCCGTTCGTGTTAAGAAAATAGTGAGTCATCGGCCTAGCCCCGCCCCTCGACCAATCAGGTTGCAACAAACTAGAAAGCTGACTATTGACGGTAGATCCTCTACGAAACGCTTGTGTTTTTTGCGACCCGATTAGTCGAGGGGCGGGGCTACAACGATCAGTCACTATTTTCTTAAAGCGAATAAACTATAGCGAATTTAATATTACCCTGTATTTATAGTCATTCAAAGCATTGCAGGTACTTACTTCTCGAAACTGTCTATTTATTAATACCTTCAAAAACAACTAGATACATAATTTTTCTTTTCATTCAAATATTTCATACATATATTTTATTCTTTAGTGCACACCATTTAAATTAATAATACAAACATCCCTTTTCGTCTACTTCCAGACATCCCCGGCAAACCATCAGTCCCCACCATCGAGGACTGGGACGTGGACCGCGTGGACCTCAAGTGGGAGGCGCCCAAGAACAACGGCGGAGCGCCCATCACCGGGTACATCATCGAGAAGAAGGAGAAGTACGGATCATGGACCGATGCGCTTGTTACTACGGTAAGATTACGTTGAATCAATCTGTCAATGTAAGATCTAACAATAATAGTGTCATATTGTGGCGGCATCAACATCGCCACATGAGAATACGCATCAAAAAACCTGACGTCACACAACATTCGGACGTCACACAAATCCTGCATCGCGCAATTAGAGTTTACCGGGCGATCAACATATATACAAGCTCCCGACTTCAACCATTGGGCAGTTGCCCGCCAGACACAGCACCCGTCTGGTCGGAGGATCCTCCCTTTTCTATGGTGGATGAGTGAACTTTACACCCTGTTCCTCATACCCCTAAAATATAATTATTTTAAAGGTGTTGGTACCTATTTTACTCAAATATTACATACATTAAAAAATATAGGTATTTTTAAAGGTTACCTTAAATTAAATACAACCAGTAATAATACCGGCAACCGAAAAAAAAAAACTACCGCTATCTTACATCGGCATTATTCAAAGGGCGCGCATCGCCTGTGTATCTAACCGGTATTAAAACGGTAACCTAATGAAGAGGTAACGTGTTTCTTCTTCTTGGTTAACCCGATAGCGGCAACCTTAGTCGTAGAAGTAACCAAAATTCTTCAATACCTGTACCGTAATTTATCCAACCCTAAAATGACGAATAATAATTAGCTATTCCATACAAAAGTGAAGTACCAACACGATCAAATTCTAATGATGTCTTCGATTGGCAACAAAGCAACCGTGGGCACAATTTAACATTTGTGTTTCCGCTAATAAATATCGTCTGCTAAACCCCGTTTTGTCAATGCGTTATAAAAACCTGTCAGTTATTCTATCGATGTGTTATGTCACTAATTGCAATATAACACATCGATTTCCCATATACCATATCATGCACAAAACAAGTTTTAAGTGATAGAAACTGACCCAATCTTCAATCAATCAATTCAATCTTAATCCCAGTCTATTATAATCAAGAGGAGAAAAAATACAGACGCCACCACATCAACCTACCCGAAACCAACTTTTAAGTGATCATGGTTATTTATTAGATCTACGTTCATAAAGGATCATCATCATCAGCATTTCAGCCACAGCGGCTTCCTGCGACCTTGATTAGGTCGTCTGTCCACCTTGCGGGCGGACGGCCTACGCTCGCTTGCCGGCACGCGGCCTCCACTGCAGAGCGTCCTGCCCCATCGGCCGTCAGTTCTGCGCGCTATGCGCCCCGCCCACTGCCACTTCAGCTTGCTAATCCGTTGGGCTATGTCAGCGAATTTAGTTCGTTTGCGGATCTCCTCATTTCTGATTCCATCTCGCAAAGAAACACCGAGCATAGCCCTTTCCATAGCGCGCTGAGTGACCTTGAGCTTTCTTATGAGGCCCATGGTGAGAGGCCACGTTTCAGTTCCGTATGTTATCACTGGTAACACACACTGGTTGTAGACTTTCGTCTTTAGACACAGGCATGTTGGACGAGAAGATGTTGTGTAGTTTCCCGAACGCTGCCCATAAAGGATAAGACATTTCATAAAGGATAATTTAGAAAATTGCGAAACAATTTTTTTTTTTCAGCGCAATAAATAAATTCTATTTTATTTTTCTACATTCCTCTTGTCTTGAAATGAACTTTTATTTACGACTTATAGGTAAGCCAGCCACCACAACCTACCCGAAACTGTCAAATTTCCTCAAACAACTTTCAACCTTATACTTTAGTGATATAGTTGAAAATCTATTAAAGAAATTTGACAGATTGGAGTAGGTTGACGTGCTGGCGTCTGTACAATAAAAAAATGCAAAAAAAATAAAGCGAGCATAAATCTAAAGAGTTCTATGTTGCATCATAGCTGACTTCGTTAATATCAGTACTCTGTGTTTTATGTAATTATGAATACTTATCATTTTAAACTACAGACGCCGGAATGCAAGGCCCGTGTACCGGACCTGAAGGAAGGCAACGTGTACCAGTTCCGTGTGAAGGCCGTCAACAAGGCCGGCCCCGGAGAGCCGGGTGATGCCACGCAGCCGCATACGGCTAAGGCCCGGTTCTGTAAGTTTACACTCATTATTTATTTTTAACTAAATTAACAGTTACATGATAATAGCTGACAACTAGTTTAGCAAAATCATGTTTTGATAATAATCTGACCCGACAGGTAAACTTAAATAAATGTAAAAAAAAAAGAGAATATTAAATCCTGAACCTCGCTGAATGTAGCCTTTATTGACGACATCGTCTGTTACGTGGGATAAGTTAAAATGCAGCCTGCACTTAGAAATAAACAGTAAAGTTTTTTTTTATCCTTTTGAAAACTGCTTTTTACTCAACACTACACCTAAAACAATGTTATAAAGAGCTATAGGTATTATTAGGAACATCAAACCAAGGTATTTCAGACTACTTTATTTCTCTTGGTTCCCAAAATCATTGTTAACTGGAGCTTTTACTGCCCATTGCTGAACAAGAAGCTCTTTAAAATGTTCCTACAACTCCAAGACTAGCAATTTTTCAATTACTATTAAGTACTAACAAAACATCCCTTCTCTACAGTGAAACCACATATCAACCGCGACAAGATGCACGCTATCCGCGTGCGCGCGGGCACTACTATCAAATTGGATGTTGACATCAAGGGAGAACCTCCACCATCTAAGACCTGGACCTTCGGCAAGAAGGTAAGGATTTGATCTATAGCCTCATTACATAAAACTGAAGTAATAAACACAAAAACAAAAGGATCACTTCACTTGTAAAAAGCAGTGATAGCTTAGTGGTATGAACGTCGGACGGGCAAGTCATAGGTCTCGAGTTCGAACTCGCTGTGACGAATGTCTCGCTGATGGTGGCGAGTGTGTTGGATCATTCGGTTCCCTACAAAACGGTTGAGCTGGATGGTGCTGCTCCACGCGTCATGTTCGTGAACGGGCGCCGTCAGTTAGGACTGGTCATCTCTTATCTGCCAGGGCTTATTTTTAATCGTTTCTGTTTTTACATTGTTCTCACATATAGAAGCAACAAGAGTAATGTACCCAAGATTTTGTAATTTCTATATTTAAAAGAGTGTCCTTGGAGTTTCTTGCCCGTTCTTCTCCATAGACATCTACGTTTTGGAATGGGCAACTAGCTTCAACTTTCTGACTAACTGACCGACTCTTTGACAGTTCAAAAGTGTCTGTAAATGGTTTAATTGAAATAAATGCTTTGAGTTGAGTTGAACCCAAGGCACGCACCTTTAGTATTTCGGATTCATGTGTGATATATAATATATAATAATATGATGTATGGTGATGAATAAGATGATATGATGATGAATATGATAATATAATATGATCTATAATCATCACTTGCTTCAAAAACGGTGAAGGAAAACATCGTGAGGAGACTGGCTTGTCCTAGAACCAAAAATTCGAAGACATGTGACATCTACCGACCCGCACTGGGCCCGCGTGGTGGGTTACGGCACAGAGGAGGCCTGTGTCCCAGCAGTGGGGACATTATGTGCTGATTATGCAGTTTACGAACAACATACAAACACATGAAAAAACAATGAGTCTCAAATTGAAGTTGAATCTTGCGCTAAATTGTGTACGATTACTGTAGCAACATAAAATAGGTGCGTAAACGCATTCCTTTGTTACATACGCGAATCTTTATCGTAGGGCTGAGCATTACTTCCCAGAAAATCTACAAAACAAATTTCATTACCCAGGTCTTGGAGACCACCCCTGGCCTCAAGATCGAGAACGAAGACTACAACACCAAGATGCAGATCTCCGACTCGACATGGCAGAACTCGGGCATTTACACGCTCAAGGCAGAGAACGAGTCGGGCGTCGATGAGGCTACCGTGGAAGTGTCTGTGCTGGGTATGTATTGAGATGGTAGATGGCTACTGCCTCGTTGGTCTAGTGGTCGCAAGCGCTACTGCTGAGCATGAGGTCCTGGGTTCGATTCCCGGGTCGGGCAGTGTTATTGGGTTTTTCCATCTGGAATTGCTCAGTAGCAGCCCGGCAATAGGCTCGCCCCCTATTACATGTGCCTAAACATAACTGGCGAAATGTCATAGTTTTTCAGGTGTGACCTTGAACCTTGTGACTTTAAATCCATGATAAAATACAATAGACGTAGATATATTTTAGTAACCTATTCCGCTTAACTATTCCTAAAGAGTCATTAAAAACCCTGTAAGAAATCGACACGTGTTTCACTTCTCACGCCGAGCGGCGGCCGCAGACACCTGGCCACGGCGGAGACGTCCGGCGCTTGGCGTGGCAACACGCCATGTTCGGGTTTGCGACAAGTCAATCGTCATCCTAAGGATGCCTCGTTGAGAGGTGTAACATACAACATAGCCTGTTTCACCATCTTCAGATATATTCCGACTCAATCTAACGGATCATTTCATTCATATTGTTTCTTTTTATCTGGTAGGTAGTGTCTATACGGACTTTTAAATGTTTTGAATTGACGTTTCTTTATGAATTCTTTCCACAGACAAACCTGGCAAGCCCGAAGGCCCATTGGAAGTATCAGACATCCACGCAGACCACGTGAAGCTGAAGTGGAACAAACCCAAGCACACCGGAGGCCTGCCGCTCAGTGCCTACGTGGTGGAGAAGATGGACACGCTCACGGGCAAGTGGGTGCCTGCTGGGACCGTGGACCCCGACACCACTGAGGCTACTGTCACTGGTTAGTATTGTAGTACTTATTGATTTCTATAGACTTGAGTAAAAACAAAGCCCAATAAGTAAACTTTGTTTGAAATAATATTTGTAAAAAAAAGTGACTGAGTTTTCTTTACGGCGGCCACATTAAAGTGACGTTACCTCGAAATCTTGTATATTCATAAAATTATCTCAGTTTTGTGTCGTAAAGTACGAGTTCCATCTTCAAAGTAATAAAATACCGCGAATTATTGTTTTGGGGCAATCGGTGAGGTTGATTACAAAGGTTTGTACAGATAGTGCAATCCACGACGACGCGCCCCACCCCGCGACGATTGTACTGTAAGCTGTACTTTAGTGCGGAGCGGAGCGGAGTGGGGCGCGGCGACGTGGATTGCATTATCTATATATCTTATTAGACGTTATAAAAGGTTAGATGTAGGTACGAGTATCTAGCTTAAAGTTTTGAACGAGAGTGTCTGTCTCTGCATGTGCCCTACGACACGGCAGACATACACTACACTTTGCACTCTCACTAACGAGGCTATAACACGCGTCTGCGCAATACTTATTGATAACTAAACGCAATGTTTTTATAAAACCGGAAGGTTCGCGTTTTTCCGCGAAAAAATCGGGTAACTGAAATTATGACTCTAACCGTCTTGCTTTCACGCCCTTAACTGATCAGGAAGTTACTTTTTTACCCGACTGCGCGACGCAAAGGAGGGTAATGTATTGATCAGCCTATTAATATGTGTATGTATGCTTGTTCCTTTTTAAATTTAACTTCAGCCCACAAGATTTAGGGATACCCAACTGTTTTATTAACTCCGAATTTTAACTGAACTCCATTTCTCCACCCACAGGCCTAGAACCGGGTCACACCTACCAGTTCCGTGTGAAAGCCCTGAACGAGGAAGGGGAATCAGAACCCTTGGATACAGACCATGGTATCCTCGCTAAGAACCCATACGACGTGCCGGCAGCGCCCGGCCTGCCCGATATTGTGGACTGGGACGAGAAATCGGCTAAGCTCAAATGGGAGCCGCCAATTAGGGACAATGGAGCACCCATTACCGGATATATTATTGAAGTCTTGGATAGAGACAGGGGCGAGTTTGTTAAGGTATGTGTATTTTTTTTTTATAACCTTTAAACTTTCTAGTTAAGTCTTCCGGACCGTAGATAAATGCAAAACAAAACTATCAAAAAATTACTTAAATAAAGTAATTTTTGATTAGTTTTGTTTTGGAATAAGTTGGCGAAATAAAAATAGTGGAAATGTTATCGAATTTTCTGCATTCTGTTATTTTTAACGTAAAGCGCAATTGGTTTTACACTTTTCAACCAAATTCAAGCAAAATTTTGAGCGTTTTAAGGTCGAATTTTCAGTTTTTCGCTGATACATTTTAATTTAAAGTGATTTGCTGGGACATCAATTCTCAATACGTTTTAAATATAAGTATCGTTTTTAACTCGGGTCTTACGTGATGAATTTTTGTAAGTACTACCTAGGAATAATAGAATATAATCTTTCTCCCCCAGGCCGTCGAAATCCAAGGTAACATCTGCCAGGGAACCGTGCCCAAGCTGGAGGAAGGCAACCAGTACCAGTTCCGTATCCGTGCGTTGAACAAGGCTGGACAGTCCGAACCTTCAGAGAACACCAACTGGCATACTGCTAAGGCTCGATTCTGTGAGTACTCTCATAATTTTCGATGTCCTCATGAGTTTACTGTAGATGGCAGTGCAAAGACTTTTTGGCAAAGCGTTTTCCATTTATGGCATTACTGCTCATGACAAGCCCGAGTTTTGTAAAGAGATATCCACATTTCGTGAGTTCTGAACATAGTAGGGATGCTAATCTAAGTCCCTGTGACAAGAAGCGATACATTTTTTAAATAAAGAATTTCTACTAAGTTCCTTATCAACAATAAATAATCCAAAATTATGAAGCGCTGTCGTCTAATTTTTTGTGATTCTGAAACGGGTCGAGTACCACAAAACATTAGACAACAGTGATTTATACCGCTAAAATATAACCCGACCAAGTGAAATTGTTCGCTAGGTTCGTATCACACGTGTGTTACTTTGAGTTGATTAAATTTGGGATTATTTGTTTCGCTACGTAACTTAGTAGAAGTTCTTAATTTACAAAATTTATAGCTTCTCGTGACGGGGACTTTAAGCATATGCGTTGTCTGAAAAGTCATGGCCAGTGTTATGAAAAGAATTAAAGCTACTGGTAATCCTCTTAAATTCCTTGGATTTAAAGGAGAAGGTTATGTCCATATAATTCTTATTTCTAATTATCTAATTTTCATGAATTGGCAAAGGTTCGAACATTCAATTTATCCATTTCTTTCCCAACAGTGAAACCAAGAATCGACCGCACAAACCTGAACCCGCTCATCGTAAAGGCTGGTCTACCAATCTCCCTAGACGTCAAAGTCTTCGGCGAACCCCCTGCCAAGGTCACTTGGTACTTCAAGGGTGAGGAGCTGACGAACAGGGAGAACTTAGAGATCATCAATGTGGATTATAACACCAAGTTCTTGATGACCAAGAGTAAGAGGGCCCAGTCTGGAAAGTATGTTATTAAGGCCAAGAATGAGGTCGGCGAAGATGAGGCTGAAGTTGAGATTGCTATTCTTGGTGAGTAGTCACGCTTTCATGTCATTGAAATATTTGAATATCTCATGCATAATAGTATAACAAAAATGAAAAAACCGGCCAAGTGCGAGTCGGACTCGCGCACGAAGGGTTCCGTACCATCATCTATAAAAACGGCAAAAAATCATGTCTGTTGTATAAGAGCCCCCCTTAAATATTCTGTTTTTAGTATCTGTTGTTATAGCGGCAACAGAAATACATCATCTGTGAAAATTTCAACTATCACGGTTCATGAGATACAGCCTGGTGACAGACGGACAGCGGAGTCTTAGTAATAGGGTCCCTTTTCACCCTTTGGGTACGGAACTCTAAAAAGGTCTATGACCAAAAGTTCTTGTGGATACAGTTATGATGTGATACTTTTTAACGTGGATGCCAATTTTATATTGGAATATTTAAACAAGTTCCCTGTGCGTTTAAGTATTGTTACTGCATCGCGGGCAGTTGTAAATAGCAGCTGCAGAATCAGTCTTTTAGAGTTAGGTTGAAATATACTTAGAAACAGTCAGTTAAAATACCTTTCTATTAATTTCAGGCAAGCCCTCAAAGCCACAAGGACCTCTGGAAGTGGCTGACGTCACAAAGAACGGCTGTACGCTCACCTGGAAGAAACCAGAAGACGATGGCGGATCACCCATCGAATACTACGAGATTGAGAAACTTGATCCGCTTACTGGTAAGGACGATTTCGATACTACTCGTGTTGGCAGGAGTTAAAGGCTTTTGCTGGGGTCAACAGATTAGGCAGTCAACAATATTGGTAACAGGGGGTTAGTGAGAATGTGGAAGTGCGCCAAACAGAGGTATTCTGTCAGGTCTGGAGGTTCTTTCAAAGCAAACAGCTAACAATCATCTGGCATAAAAATTTATTAAGAAAAATATGCGGGGCAGTCTGGGGACTGCCGATAGAATTGAAAACAGTATACATATAGCTCATGGGAAGCGTGCGGTGACGATGACGCGAGTTTCACGCTTTTTGTTCACCCAAAAAGTAGACATTTAAACACAGTCAGTATACATATCGCTCATGGAAAGCGTTCGGTGACGATGACGCCAGTTTCACGCTTTTTGTTCACCCAAAAAGTGCTCAATGCGCCTAAAGAAGTTTTCACTTCAAAAATTCGGAGACGGAAATCGCAAAGGACGTAAATACTGAACAAAACAGATACTTAAAAAAAACTTTATCAGGAATCTACTTACTGACGATTCAAAAGCATGTCACATCCTCAAAATCACATTTACAAAATCAAAGTATGTGAAGAGACATCGTGAAATACATAGGTAAATTCTGACTCGATTTATACCTCACAAATCTATTATGGTTTGATACTTTATCAGGGTTTATTTATTGTAAAGCATATCAAATATTCCTTGAAGTTTTTCTTTACTCATTTTCAATCTTTTTCATCAGGAACTTGGATCCCATGCGGAACCGCGAAGGACTGCAAGGCGAACGTGACCGGCCTGTCGGAAGGCAAGCCCTACAAGTTCAGGGTCAAGGCCGTCAACAAGGAGGGAGAGTCCGAGGAGTTGGAGACTGAGAAGCCTATCATCGCTAAGAATCCCTTCGGTGAGTTTTTTTGGATATTTTGGAAATTCATGTACAGGCATTTGGTTAAGAAATGTTCCTTGTCCACACAAAATTTATAATATATGTGATGGTTCAGAACTTTCAAGCATACAGTTTGGGTAAACAATAGGAATAAAATACATCTAAAGCTTATGTAGCAAACCAAAATACACATTGAATCTACTTTGCAAGACATTATGACGCTTTGAAACTTTATAGCCGACACTCTATTCGAATTTTGGATGGTATTACAATCACAAATAGCAAGATGCCAGTTATAAAAATGCCGTGTTTTTGTCATGTGGCTTTTAAAATCTCAATCATGCATAAATATAATACGTGGGTTTGATCCAACATCACAGTAAAAATGTTTCCAACGCGTTAATGGCATAATGACAATTTAAAAAAAATATTTACCTTCGTAGCGATTACTTCACTGTCCAATATTTAACCTAACGCTTTATTCACAGACGAGCCCGGCAAGCCCGGTCGTCCCGAGCCCCGCAACTGGGACAAAGATTTCGTGGAACTGGAATGGTCTGCGCCCAAGAGCGATGGCGGAGCACCCATCACTGGATACATTGTGCAGAAGAGGGAGAAGGGCGGAAGGTGAGTTTGAGGAGTAACCTTTCAAACCATATGTAGTCTTCGACCGAAGAAGAATATTTGGATCGTACTTCTTGAAGTAACTTCTTGATGTAGCTGTTTGCAGATGTAAGCTACTGCTAAACGCGTCAAAAAAAATCACGCCTCGTCGTGCGACTTCTAGGACCAGTTGAAGAAGAAGTATTTATTGGTTGTTCGCTTTGGAAACCGGGCCTTATCCCGCGTCTTATTTAAAACCGATCGTCTAGAACATTTTGTTCAGTGAACCTGAACCCGTGGTCGCGCCGACAGAGGGCGCTTTTAAATAAAACGCGGCCTTATAGTTGCGTGTCCATAACTCTTAATTAATAATTAGTGTCAGAAACTTTAATGATATAAAACCGTTTGTGACTGTTTGCCGTCTGCCACAGGCATTAAACCTAGACTAGGCATTTAGGCCAAAATCCTCAAAAACCAGTCTGCATCTGAACAATATAGAAAGGGTATTTACAAACTCCAGTAATTATTTATTCGTGTCCCCACCAGATCATGGTCCGACTGCCTCAAGACGTCCGGCGACCGTCCGACCGGCCGCGTGACGGACGTGGAACCGGGCCGCGAGTACGAGTTCCGTGTCATGGCCGTCAACAAGGCCGGCCCGGGAGAGCCGTCCGATCCTAGCAAGAGTGTCATTACTAAGCCGAGATTCTGTAAGTATTCCTTCTTTGAGCATCTGTCATCCGCCGACTAATTGGTATTAGGCACTTATATTTTATGTTATTATATCTTTTACCTACCTTATATCAAGGTTGATTTTAGTATGTCTATTGTCTCATATGTCTGCCAGTAGAGTCGATAGGGAATGTATGTAGGTAACTGCGTACAAATCAAATTGACATTTGGGAGAAAAATAACACGCGACTAAGTCTAAGTTTCGTAAATATGTAATGCCTCGAGGTATCTAAAAACTGGCAGCCTTTTTTAGCATTGTTTCCACGAACGAACAAAAACATGACGAACACGAACATCGAACACTTTGTTCGCATGTGCGTACCACTAACGAACATCAAACACTGCGTTCGTCCAAAATGCTCGTGACAAATCCATGGCTACAAAAGAGAGCGGGGCGGTTGAGCGCGAACATGTTCGTGTTCAATACGTTTTGTTCGTTACACGTTTTAAGAGAAATCCTCACAACAACATTATTTCCCCACAGTGGCACCAAAGATCGACCGTAAGGACCTACAAAAGAAGAAGATCAAGGTCGGATCCAACCTCAAGATGGAAGCCGACGTTATCGGCGAACCTGAACCAACAATCACCTGGACCTTCAAGGGCGAAGTCCTTAAGGCCCAGGAGAGGTTGAAGATTGACAACAAGGACTACCACACCTCCTTCTTAATGGAGAGGATGACCAGGACTGATGCTGGAAAGTACGTGGTGACAGCCAAGAACGACTCTGGCACTGATACCGTAGAGATTGAAGTTGAGGTCGTCAGCAAGCCTTCGAAGCCGAAGGGACCTCTTAAGGTTGGTAGAATTTTTATTGAATTTTTACGCGTTCGCATACAGCCGATGTAAACTATAGAAACCGATATGAATCGCGCACTTGGTCGCATCGGCCAACTAGCACACCATACAATACCACTAGACGGCCACGACTGGCTGGAGTTGTGGCCGTCTAGTGCGCGAGATCTAAGTAGTTTTGCTGTCCCTTTCGCTCGCTTAGCCGTTACTAGCGTGTGGAGCCACAGCCCGCGGCGCACACGCTTGTTACGCACACGTACATTCACCTTACGAGAACGTTGATCACTTTTGGACACTTTCTTCTTCTTTTCGTGTGGTTAGTAACTAACCTGGTGTCAGTTTTAAAGCCGCCCTGGAGTCTCTGACTTGGCTTCTCATGCCGTCGAGGAAATATCTCTCAGGATGTCGCTTTCCTCACGATGTTTCACTTTTGGACACATTAAACTCGTTACGTGTTACAATTTATGTTATACGTCATATTTTTTTGGACGTAGCCATTTGCATGGTCATAGATAATGGTCTAAGACGTATGGTTAAGGTTTTCGTAAGTCGATTGTACAGAAATGTACCGCACAAGTAGACACGTGCCTGGTTTCTTGCAACCTTTTTGGCGCAGCCGTGACGCAAACACTATTATTGCTTTATGATTATTTCACTTTTTATTTTGTTATTGTGTGTTTCACGAACTGTGTCGAAATAAATATTTTTCTTACTTTTCTTTCTTCGTACCTCTCTGTTACTTGTCTTTTACACCAGTAAATTATACCTTTTAAACGATAGTTGTTTCCCTGGAGATGACGTAACCTTGCTCAAAATATTATATAACAGTGTCACGGCCGCGCGATTTTTTCCTTTCCCAGGAAATAAGACGAAATGTATAAGTCTTTGTTGAGCTTGTTTCTGGTTATTAGCAGAACAAATGGGTAACCATTTATACTTGAATACCCAATGTTATATAATGTACAGACGCCAGTAGGTCAACCTACCCGAAACTGTCAAATTTTCCCAATAAACTTTGTACCTTATTATATAGTGATAAAGTTGAAAATCTATTAAATAAATTTGACAGATTGTAGCAGGTTGATGTGCTGGCGTTTGTACATTCCATCGCCACTTATACTTATACAACAATATACTTTAGGTTTATGTATTCTAAATAGATTTATGAGTTTGAAAAATTTTGTTTGCAATGAAGTTTGAAGTTTGCTCCGTATGACATTGAGTTTATGTTCCCAAAGCTTGATAATTATCATAATTAAAAAAGAAAGGATTGTTGAATTTCTTGTCACCATCGCCTACCTTGCCCATCTTAGTTTATAACAGCTGGTAATAGATTTTGACCACTTAACAATCCCAATTTATTCCTCAGGTATCTGACGTAACAGCAAACGGCTGCAAGCTCAAATGGGAGCCACCAGAAGACGACGGCGGCGAGCCGGTCGAGAACTACGTCGTTGAGCGTATGGACACCGAGTCAGGAAGATGGGTGCCTGTCTGCACGACCAAAACTCCTGAAGCTGATGTTACAGGGTTGAATGAGGGCAAGGACTACCTGTTCAGGGTTAAGGCTGTTAATCCTGAGGGTGAAAGTGAGGCGTTGGTTACTGATACAGCGACAACTGCTAAGAATCCTTATGGTGAGTTTGTTTTTATTGTTTTCTTGAGTATCAAAGGATATCAGATGCTTCTCTGTTGGAATTCGATGGCATTCGTCGCCTTTACAAAAAAATATACACTGGTTTAACATTTGTAGCTATATTAATTGTAAAGAGTGAGGGGTCGTGGCTTAATGATAACAGCCGCACGTGTCGATCGATGAATAAGCTACGCTTGGCCGAGGTCGGTCCGTGGATGGGTGACCATAAATTATCGAGACCCCTCCGTGCCTCAAAAAGCACGTTAAGCCCGGATGTCATTTGTAGATCTTTGACAGTCTGACAACCAGTCTTACCAAGGGGTATCGCATTACACAGTAACTGAGTTGTGGAGGTCAAGTAGGCAGTCACTCCATGTAAAATACTGGTATTCAGCTGCACCTGGTTAGACTGGAAGCCGACCCCAACCATAACCGAAAAGGCTTGGCTAATGATTACATTTAAAGAGAGCACAAACAATACAAATGGTTTTTGAGGTATGCTTAGTATATTCGATTGTGCTATTGGTATTATTGAATACTGAGTAACGAAAGAACTTCGCATTGGATAACTTTGAATCAAAAGCCACTGAGGTGGGATCTGAGTCTGTCAGAAATCGGGCGTAAAAATCGGAAAGCTTAAATCGAATAAACCTACTAACATTTTAGTTATTCTTGCATTTACATTCTTTGACGATGAACTAAAGATGTTTTTAATTAAAAACTTTCATGAACCTCGGAAAAATCATCATCCTAATGATAATTCAATTTTCCAGGCGAACCCGACGCCCCCAGCAAGCCCGAGATCAAGGACTGGAGCGCCGACCACGCGGACATCAAGTGGGAGGCGCCCAAGGACGACGGCGGAGCGCCCATCACCGGGTACATCGTGGAGAGGAAGGACCGGGACACCGGCAAGTGGGTCAAGGCTGCTGAGGTACGTGCCCTTGAAAAATAAAACTTTTATGAACAGAGATATAAGGCTGTATAAAATTATAGCAGATATTCTTTTATTTGACGACCCATATTCAGTTGTTGTTGTCAAATTTAAGTGAGCTTTTTAATTGCCACGTAATAGTTGAGGACTTTTTTGGGATCTGAGATCGTTCCTATGCTATTTTTCATCGTGACGTCGATCTATGAGACTTTACGACTTAAAAACAACTAAAAAGTTAACTTGCAGTAAAAAAAAAAAGTCAAAAAATAATTTCAGATTATGTATTTATATTTAGTTTAATAAAATACTCTTCTCAAAAAATACATTTTTGGCAATTCAGCCTTGCCATTGTATGTTACACTATCTAATAGATATACTAGTATGGTATCTAACCATCTACTTTTCTCCAGGTGCCCGGAAACAAGACCGAGGCCCGTGTACCGGACCTGATCGAAGGCAAAACATACCAGTTCAGGGTAAAGGCTGTCAATAAGGCTGGACCCGGTAAGGCGTCCGCGCCTACCGAGAACCTGCTGGCTAAGGACAGATTTGGTAAGTACCAATCTGTATTGTCCCACAGCTTGGAATCGTTTTCTTACTGATGAAAGTACATAATAGAAGGTAATCGTACGGTAGAGATTAAAAAGTAAAATTTATTAAAAAATCTTTTAAAAGTAGCTTAAAATATTGTTAAAACGTCAGTATCGAAAAAAAAACATCATTTGGTATGGCTAAAATACATAAGTAAGATTTGTACTCTAAACTTACATTTTTCTTCCCACAGCGCCGCCTAAGATCGACCGCACGAACATGCGTGACGTAACACTGAAGGCGGGACAGAACATCAGGCTGGACGTCAAGGTCAGCGGTGAACCGCCGCCGACCAAGACCTGGTGAGTCTACCTTCACTATCCACAGCCAGACTACACGCACTGCTGCGGACCATCATCATCATTTCAGCCGAAAGACGTCCACTGCTGAACATAAGCCTCCCCCAAGCAACTTCGAGTGGTTCAGTGCTTCCCGCATCCAGCGGATTCCCACGGCCTTCACAAGATTATGGGTCCACTTTGTGGGAGGCCTTCCGACGCTACGTCTTCATCTGTTCTGCGAGCAATGTGTCCTGCCCATTGCCATTGTCGGTAACTTGGTTCTCCTGCGGTTCTCTTCATTTCTGATTCGATCACCTAGAAAAACTCCAAGCATAGCCCTCTCCATTGCCCTTTGGGTTACTTTTAGCTTTCTAATAAGGCCCATTGTGAGCGACCACGTTTCAGTGCCATAGGTCATCACTGGCAACACGCACTGGTCAAAGTCTCGTCTTGAGACAATGTGATATGGGAATTGACCTCTCTTTTCTTGTGCCAATCCCTACGCTCCTGCCAGCCTCACCCAGGTTCTACCCGTGATGGCAACAATGCCGTCCATCCATCCCGCTGCCGGACGACCGACACTTCATCTTCCAGTCCTTGGACGCCACTCGATCACTGCCATACTCCACCTGTCATCACTGCACCTTGCCAGGTGTCTGTGGCGGCATTTACACCGCCACATGCGAACTACGCATCAAAGACTTGACGTCACACAAAATCCTGACGTTCACACATACCCTGCATCGTGCAAGCAAAAATTTACCGCGCGATCAACATATATATTACTTTCCGACATCAATCGTTGGGCACTTGCCCACCAGACACGATACTCGTCCGGTCGGAGGATCCTCCCTTTTCTATGGAGGATGAGTGAACTTTACACCCTGTTCCTTATACCTCTAAGGTTCATATAATTCGTTTTCCAATATCGAAAACCTACCTTCATTACTTGACTTCCCTATCAAGCTAACATGGTACAAAGTCCTGTCATCTCCTATCTAGCGCCAAAACATGACGTCAATTTTGTATATTTTGAATGCATCGACGCGACACAATGCGAGGATAAAAGTTCTGTTAGCCCGGATGGTGCAGGCTTACGTAGAAGTCGGCCCATGGAAACTTTGATCATACTTAGAATATAACCTTGTCATATTATAATACGGTGAAAATGGGGACTTTAAAGCAAGTGATGATGGAAAGCTACTTTGCCTGTGAATTAACAAGATTTATTAGAAAAAAATTGCGTTTCTTTTTATGTTTTCTTTACTTCCCATTTTAGAACGATTTCAAAATCTCCAATTTTTGTTGCACTAACTTTTGGCTAGACCTATTATTCATTTATTATTTTCTCTCCGCCCAGGTTCCACAACAAAGAACGTCTATCAACACGCGACGACCTATCAGTCGACGTTGAAGACTACAGGACCAAGCTGTCCGTTATTATAGCATCGCGCAAACACAGCGGTACTTACGTACTGAAGGCTGAGAACAGCAGCGGCAAGGATGAGGCCACCATACAGATTATCGTGTTGGATGTGCCCGCTAAACCTGAGGGACCGCTGAAGGTGAGTTAAAATTAAAGATCATAGAAAATTGGGACCTTACCCAAAAAACTAGGAATAAGTCACTGCGCTGGATAATTGTTGGTTACCCCAGTATATATTGGCATTAGGTTTCTATAGGGTAGAAAGGTAAAGAGAAGCTTGAAGGACAAACGTTGTTCCACTTCTGAAAGTTACTTAGAAGTCGAACATCCGGTTTCTAAAAGGCAACGCAATCATTTGGTGACAGATTTTCAAATTCATGTGGTTTGATTGCCTGTTACTATTTCAATCTGCCAATCACAGCAGTCAATATGAGCTTAATGTTCTTTTTAATGGCCTTTCGGGTACCGAGTGTAAATACCTTGACGCGATAACATTTTTCATTTTTGGGGCAATTGCAATCCAATCCAATCAAGATAAACTTGTCCTTTAGCCAAAAATAAAAACAAAAACCGGCCAAGTGCGTGTCGGACCAAACACAATCAAGGGTTCCGTAATTGGGATGAATTTATCCCAAGAACAAACTTAACATTGTAGTTCAAAAAAAAATCTTTGTGTACAAAAACATGATCTTCTTTTTTTCACGATTTTATTTTACCACTTTGTCGACGTGATTAATATGTAACCCATGCCAAATTACAGCTTTTTAGTACAAAGAGTATCTGAGCTAAGACAGACGTGGACAGACGGACATGGCGAAACTAACATAACATTGAAAACACTATACTTATTCAAAACTGCTTTTATCTCATCCCCAGATCTCAGACGTCCACAAAGAAGGCTGCACACTCAAATGGAACGCGCCACTAGACGACGGCGGCGCGCCCATCGACCACTACCTGGTCGAGAAGCTGGACACCGACACCGGGCGCTGGCTGCCGGCGCTCAAGACTAAGGACCCCAAGGCCGAGATCGAGAACCTCGTGCCGGGACACGAGTACAAGTTCAGAGTGTCTGCTGTCAATAATGAAGGAGTTTCTGAGCCTTTGGAGGCGGAGCACTCGATTATTGCGAAGAATCCGTTCGGTGAGTTGAATCTGTCAAAAGATTGTCTTGCTTGTGTTTTCTACCATGTTTACTGTTTAGTGACCCATAGACAATCTATAAAGAACTAGGATTTTTTTGTTACTTTCAAAGATGGCCGACGCTAACTAACAGATTTTAAGCGTTAGGTCATCAAATTTTCCCAGACGTGATCAAACAAGAGTGCGATTTCAATCCTCCTTAAATTAGCAATAAGCGATAAATAAGCTATGTAAAGTTGACCCCCTTTTTCACCCACAAAAATGTAACAAATCCAATTATATTCTAATTCTCTATTTCCCTCCCCAGACGAGCCCGGCAAAACCGGCACACCAGAAGTGCTGGACTGGGACAAGGACCACGTGGATCTCAAATGGGAGAAGCCGATCAAAGATGGCGGCGCGCCCATCACTGGCTACATCATCGAGAAGAGGGAGAAGGGATCGCCCAAGTGGGTGAAGGCTTGCGAGGTAAGTCTACAAAATTAAATTGACATGAATGCTTTTTTTTTTTAAGGAAAATGTAGTTTATCTATGTGGCGTTCTTTTGTTTATGCTCTTGGGAAACAGGCGTGGTTATTCGCTGTACTTTATAAAACAAGTTTAAAAAAAAAATCCTAACTAATATTTTAAATGGCCTGGGTAAATACATAGGATATTTTTTATCCCGATATTCCCACGGGATCGAGAGTTATGGGGGTGAAACCGCGGGACGCTGCTAGTTGAATATAAATGTTCTCAATAATACTTCGAATTTAAAAAATAAAAAATCAATTAAATCACGGTTAACTGAGCCGTTTCATCGTAACTTGTTGTTACTCGTGCCTATAACTGTTTCTATTAAGAACCAAATGACATAAGGGACCACTAATGAGCAACCATGCTGTGTAGTCCTTACGCTGATGAAAGAAGCCACGCTGATGAAGAACGTGTGTTAATCGCCTTATTGATGTGTAACACCTTTTCTCACGGTTTCCTGCAATCTGTGCGTGCTATTTGACTTGACCAATGAGCGCGCGCGGTGCGAGTTAGCCGTCAGATGGTACCAACCCATTTTCTGAGAGGTTGGTACTGTCAGCCAAGCCCAGATGTTACACATCATATGCGACTAGTTTCAGGCTCGCATGTTTTTTTTATAAATTCGATACCTTATAAACAATATATTTGTTATTTTTCTCAGGTCGGACCCAACGACAACGAGAAAGCTACAGTTCCGAACTTAGACGAGGGCACGGAATACGAATTCCGTGTTAAGGCCGTCAACGAGGCTGGACCTGGAGAACCTTCGGATGCCAGCAAATCTGTCATCTGCAAACCTAGGAGACGTAAGTTTCAGACCCCACGATACCAAGAATGGTTTATACAAGTACCGACGTTACAACGAGTTTTTGTCAGAAGATAATGAGCGAGTGGCGGATGCCACATCTTCACATCTGCATGTTTATCGATCTGACAAAATCTTTACAGTTGAGCAAAATGAGAGGAAAATATAACGGAGTCATTCTAAAAAAAATCCGTAGTTAATTGATTAATTGGCGTATTTAGTAACCTGTTCTGCTTAACTATTCCTAAAGAGTCATAAAAAACCCTGTAAGAAATCGACACGTGTGTCACCTCTCAACGATGCATCCTCAGGATGACGATTGACTTATCACGAACCCTACCACGGCGTGTTCCCACGCCAAGCGCCGGACGAAGAGACGCGGCAAAACGCCGTGTTCGGGTGAAACACGTGTCGATTTCATACAGGGATTTTGGAATAGTTAAGCGGAATAGGTATCTACGTCTATGTATTTTGGAATACGTAATTTATGATATATCTATCGTGTCTCTCCCTTGTCCCTCTGAATGGCATGGCTTCTTAAAGAATGATATCAACTAAATATCTTGAGTGTATCATCTTCAAAAAAACTTTGGCCTTCCAAAAATGAGAAGTTTTCATTATTTACTATCCCTTTTTATATATCCAATCGATAATAACTATGTATTCTTCTTCCAGTGGCTCCCAAGATCGACCGTCGTAACTTACGCACCATCAAGGTGCACGAAGGAGAACCCATCTCTCTGGACGTCAAGGTTTCCGGAGAACCCGCGCCTGACGTCACGTGGACGCTCAACGGCAAGTCCGTTATGAGCGGCAATGGATTGAAATGTAAGTAAACGTAATAATATAGTACAGAACAAATCTCTTATGGAACAATTCTAACTTACGAGAGAATCTCTGTAAATACATATCTGTTATAGTCACGAATTATATTTTGATCAATATGCAACCTGACAATGACCTGCAAATTGCTCGTGGCTAAGTAATAACTGCCGCACGGGTCGATCCGTCAGGTTAAGCTACGCTTGCCGGGGTTGGTCTGTGGATGGGTGACCATCTTTACGTACCGAGACTCCTCCGTGCCTCAGAAAGCACGTTAAGCGGTTAGTCCCGGCTGTCATTCGTGGATCTTTGACAGTCGTTACGGGTCGTCAGAAGCCCGAAAGTCTGACAACCAGTCTTACCATGGGGTATCGTATCACCCAATTACTGGGTTGTGGAGGTCAGATAGGCAGTCGCTTCATATAAAATACTGGTATTCAGCTGCATCCGGTTAGACTGGAAGCCCCAACGTAGTTATAAAGAAAAGGCTAGGCAGATGACTGACCTGCAAATTGCAAAAAGCTTAGTAAAATTTTAATTTCGGAGGCTACAACTGCGGATCGTAGTCCTTGCACACTTAACCAGTCTAGTTTGTGCCGTTAGAAAGTTTGTCATGACATTCTGAGCGTCATAACATCTCAATGTTGTTGCTTTGTTATTAGTTCACAGATTGAATATAATTCTCTTTGTATTCCAGTGATAAACGTACCCTACTTGAGCAAGTACCAGCACGCGAGTCCGCGTCGCAAGGACTCCGGCACGTACAAGATACAGGCCGTCAACAAGTACGGACAGGACACCGCGGAGCTCGAAATTATTGTCACATGTAAGTATTATTATATTCCGAAGATTTATGATGATTAACCGGCAAATATCAGAAAGTAGGAGTAATAATGCAACGTCAACTTAGGACATTTCTGTCATTATTTTAAAACTATGAGCATGTAAAGTTCGATTTTTAATCCCAGAGACTAATTTGACATTTGCACCTATCAAATTAATGTCTGGGATTAAAAAAACTAACTTTAGTTTGATGAAATCGTATTTAATGATGAGTCAACATATAAGCGTGTCACGAGTATCTGTCGTGTGGTTTTAGCAGTGATTAAGGTTCAAAATGTAATGAGTGTAAGTCCAATGTAAAATGGTTTAATTGGACGCATAAAATCGCGTATTACAAAAAAATTAAGCCATTTTATATAATAGCAATACATAACCAGTGGTGGCCCAATAGTAACGGCCCGGAATTACGAGTTGTACGAACCTAGGTGGGCGCTTTACTTTGTGTAAATAATTTCATCACCACTGCTCTCAAAACGGTGAAGGAAAACATCGTGAGGAAACCGGCATGTCCTAGAACCAAAAATTCGAAGACATGTGACATCTCCACTCCCTCTCACAGAGATGAGGTCTGTGTCCCAGAGTTGAGAACGTTATAGACTGATTATGAATACTTAACCATGATTACCATGGACAGAATGCTTCAATATTTAGAATTAAGGATATTTCCTTCTGGTCTATTTGAAAATTGAAATTGAAATCTATGTTTTCCCCCCTGCAGCCAAACCCGAGAAACCCGAGGGTCCGCTAGAAGTGTCAGACATCCACAAAGACGGATGCACGCTCAAATGGAAGCGGCCCAAGGATGACGGCGGTGAACCGATCGATGCGTATCTCGTTGAGAAGTACGATCCTGAGACCGGCTCGTGGGTGCCCGTGGGCAAGACTCACGGCAATGTACCGGAGATGGAGGTAAGATATTACATTGTTATTATATTATCTCCAGAAGTCTCCTGAGACCGTATTATCAAGTATTAATTAGGTACATTCCGTTGTTAAGAAGGGGTCTATCCCTCTCGCAGTCGAAAAATTATGGCGTGAAAAGGCTCCAATTACCGAGCTAGTTTATAGTAGAATGCTTTTATTTTGTTAACGTTTTTGTCCTATGGCTTGTGGCCGCATAATAAATCGCCCCATGCGAACTACGTTGTACACTGACATCACGCGAAATCCTGCATCGCGCAAGCAGAGTTTACCGCGTGATCAGCATATGTATATATGCCTTCCCGGTATCAATCGTTGGGCAGTTGTTCACCAGACATGACACCCGTCTGGTCGGAGGATCCTCCCTTTTCTATAGAGGATGAGTGAACTTTACATCCTCTTCCTCATACCTCTATAATGCTAATACTTCTGTTATGCTCGTTAATTTCTATTATTGAAAAATTGCGATGTAGCTGGAAAGAACTTTATATTCAGCAGCAGTTCCAAGGAGACATGTCTAGATTTAAATGTTTTTTTTTTTTTTTGGATTTAAACCATCTGGAACTGGGTTTAAAGGTACTAGTTTACATTATTATATCTAATTGCGAGGAAACCGGCATGCCTGAGAGATATTTCCTCGACGGCATGTGAAGCCATTTATGGTGCCATTAGTGGCATAAAAATTGACACCAGGTTAATCACTAACTACACGAAAAATAAAGAAAATTGTTTCGGAGATTAGATCGCAGCCATTTTAAAACCTCGTTGTATCGTAATCGATAGTTATAAGAATCTATTTTTTGTCCTTATCAGGTCGACGGCCTTATCCCTGGTCACGAGTACAAGTTCCGCGTGAAAGCGCTGAACAAGGAAGGCGAGTCGGAGCCGCTGGAGACATTCGGCTCTATCATCGCCAAAGATCCGTTCAGTAAGTTTAATAATATTTCTTTATTTCCTGCCATTGATACAGCATATTTGTTTGATATGAAATGGCTCGCATATGCTACTGACCTGTCTTTATTGGTACACGTGGCCTTCTAACTTTAAGCCTCGTAGGTTAGAATCAGAATTATCAATACTGACTGGTACTGTTTTCTTGACCTGAACATAAATAAATACTGAAGTTTACCGTATGTATAAACTATACTTCTATACTATAATATTGTAAGACGAAAGATTTTGATGTTTGTTTGTTTGTACCGAATAAGCTCCGAAACTACTCGATCAATTTAAAAAAAAAATCACCAATAGAAATATAAATTATCAGAAAGTAACAAAGGCTATAATTTTTTATTTTTAAATTGAGGTTTTTAAGAAAATTGCAGTAATTTAACCCAAAGTAGCAAAATGTTGCCTATAAAAATTTATCTAATAATGGAATATATCTAACTATCATAGTTAAGTCACAATAGCAGCTTTTGTGTTCTAAAATTGAATTAGATAGCCGGTAGAAACAAAAGTTTACTGATTACATTCGTATCGTAGTAATAATTCTTATTCAAATAAATAGCCCTTATTATTTTAGGGCACCAAACTACAGCTTAGAATAGATTTGCTCAATTTGTAATTACTACATTCTTATTCCGTTCTTCTTCTTCCAGCTACACCGGACGCGCCCGGCACGCCGGTCCCGGACGACTGGTCGGCCAGCCACGTGGACCTCAAGTGGGAGCCGCCCCTGGCGGACGGAGGCTCGCCCATCATCGGGTACATCATCGAGAAGAAGGACAAGTACAGCCCGCTGTGGGAGAAGGCCGTCGAGACTCATACGCCGACTCCTTCCGGCACTGTCAATGGGTAAGTTTGTCCACTGTTGGTGTAAATACCAAAGGCTTCTTCTAGCTAAGAAAGGTTTATTTTTTGGGCGTCTTCTGTCAGATGACGACCGACCGACCGATTATGTGACCGGTGTCGTGTGTCTATGGATGGAATGCAATCAATCAAGCTAACCCTAAATATGGATTCAAAATAGATAGGTGTGAAACTCTAACACCTCTAGTCTCTAGTCCTCTCTAGTCTCTAACTCTAACTCTCTTTCTCTCTATTTTGTTCTGAACAAAATTTTAATCGAGATGCGATGGATAAACGGCCTTACCATTTGTACGCACCGTGAACAGGAAGTCAACGAGAAACGAGATTACGCGGCCATAGAAAAATGTACTGTTGCTACTTCGGCATCGTCACTCGTTCTCACACATCACGTTAACATCCCGTTCATGGTGCGTTGGACAAACAGTGTAAGGCTGACAAGGAAGCGATGCGGTAAACGAGGAAAAAAATCAACAATCTCCTTTTTTTTCTGAATGAAGTAATTCTGTTAATGGGTTTTTTTACTCGGTTCTACGCGCTGTTTAAGAAAAGAAATAATAACGCCAGGCTACTGCTTGGGCATTGATCTAGATTCTGGGATTCACAATTTTGCAAACTTTTTGGAATAGATTACAACAATCTCTTTAACACCAAACACTTGGAGGCAATGATGTTCTAGATAATTTCCCCCAATGTTTTCTTTAAAGGAACATAACATCACGCTTTGTTTCCCTGAAGGGTTGGGCAGTAGGTCTATCTGTAGTAGGTACACCGATATTTCGCCAGTTGTGTTTAAGTCCCATGTAATAGGGGGCGAGCCTATTGCCATCAACCGGGCACAAATCCAGACTCCGGGCTGCTACTGAGAAATTCCAGATTGAAAAACCCAATAACACTTTGCCCGACCCGGGAATCGAACCCAAGATCTCATGCTCAGCAGTAGCGCTCGCGACCACTAGACCAACGAGGAAGTCTTTAAAGTGATTACTTATATTTAAAATTCTTTTTCAGCTTGATCGAAGGCAACGAGTACCAGTTCCGCGTGATCGCCATCAACAAGGCTGGCCAGTCGAAACCTTCGGAAGCCAGCAAGAACTTCGTGGCCAAGCCGCGGTTCTTAGCGCCGAAGATCGACAGGCGTCATCTCAGAGATGTCACCATCTCTGCTGGGTCTACGCTGAAGTTGGAGGCTGCCATCACTGGAGAGCCTGCGCCGGCTGTTGAGTGGAGGTGAGCAGGCAGAAAGGGTTCATGCTGTTTTAAATAATATGATAGTACCGATAGTGGGACACACATACTCGTATATGCGCCGATCTAAAATTATTCGGACTGATAAGCAAATAGGACATCCATGTATAAACTTTTTGTTATTGTTTTCTTTATATACCCTTGAAACAAAGAGTTCTCCTTTAATTTCTAAAGTCATAATATGATGACAAAAGGAATTTTTGGATACAGTAATATTTGATTATTGTGAAAGTGGAATTAACTGTATTGTCTCCACTTGATTTACCTCGAGAAGTATTGTGAAAAATGTATGTGAACGACTATTGATGAAAAAAGAAAAGAAGAAAAGAAAATAAATTTATTTGACTCAGGTCAAGGCACACAATATTCACACAAAAACAAGAAAAAAAGAAACAGAAAAAAATTCTTAGAATAGTACTGTGTGCCTCACGGCTGCGCCAAATAGGCCCAAAACACAACAAGGGCCTTAAAAGTTAGCTCAGTAACCGATCTTGCTGACTGGTAATTTATGACGGTGTTAGCTATAGTTTGACGGAAACTGCTATACCGCGCCGTAGAAATGTGCGCGGCTCACGGGACGGTAGTGCTAGCCGCTCATTCGACAACGCTCACGGCGTCACTCCCCCCCGCCTCGCCACGCATTCCTTAGGCGCGGTACAGCGGTGAGGTCCAACTGTATTGCAGATATTTTTGGAAAGGCCCATACTTCGCAAGACTTAAATCTTAGATCTTCTGTTAAATACTAAACCAACCGTTTTTCCCTCCAGATACCAGAACATGCCTCTCCGCCCATCGAAGGCGGTAATGATCGACAGTCCCGAATACTTCACGAAACTGGTGATCCGTCCCGTTCGTCGGGATGACTCGGGAGAATACACTGTGTCCGCAGTCAACTCGAGCGGCAAAGATACTGTGACCATCAATGTAACGGTCACTGATAAGCCGCTGAAACCTGAAGGACCACTACAGGTGAGAAAACTATTTGTATTTAGAATTGGGGCTTCAATTAAGTACCAATTTCATCAATGAAGCTGAACGCGGTCAGCACATCTAGACCGTGTTCAAGAGATGTCAGTGTCAATATTCCATAGCAACAAATACGTAGCAGCACTGACGTGGTTTAGATGTCCTGATCGCGTTCAGTTTCAATGGTGAAATTAGCCCTTAGACGTTCTGAGAAACCGCGTAATATTGGATGCTCTCAGCCGTATTATGAAGTATTAATTCCATCATTATTCCACTGCAAAAAAAGGATGGTGCTATCGGCCTTGTATAGCTCTGTCTCTCTCTCTCTGTCTGTCTCTCTCACTTACACTGGAAAAATGGTGGCATTAATACGTATACATAATAGAGTAGATGAATCGAACCAGAAAATTTACTGTTGTTATAAATCCTGGGATAATACTATTATCAGCTGGGGCAAGTATGAGCTTGAAGGGATTGCCGTAATATCAAGAATGACAGAATGATTTTTGCCTATATGATGCATCTTCTTGTCAGAAAACGATCTAATCTGCCTTCCTCATATAAACCAAAAAAAATATTTAAACTAAGTTTCTACAGTCTTACCTATAAAATCTATAATTTCTTTACATACTCCTACCATCTTTTTCCCAGATCTCGGACGTCCACAAAGAGGGCGCTACCCTCAAGTGGAAGCGGCCGAAGGACGACGGCGGCACTCCCATCGAGTACTACCAGGTCGACAAGCTGGACACCGACACCGGCTGCTGGGTACCTTGTGCCCGCTCCGATGAGCCTAGTAAGTACAGAACACTACAGAGAAGATACTTTTACATGTTATGTGACGTCAGGAAGTCAGATAAAGCAAAAATACGAGTCTATTTTTTTTTTTATATCTGACTGACGGACTAAATAGAATTTCTTTTTTTTTTGACACAGGCATCATCCCTATTGTACCACCTTTAAATTTGACCACATCTTTCTGATTCACCCTGTATATCTGTTTAGCTAAAATTAAATAATCCTTAGTCCTTTCTACGTCTTTACCATCAACATCACACCTACTTACTTACCAAAATATGAATCATTATTCATAACTCCCGTTACAGAATGCGACGTGACCGGTCTAACTCCTGGCAAGGAGTACAAGTTCCGTGTCTCCGCTGTTAACTCGGAGGGAGAGTCGGAACCACTCGTCGGTGAACAGTCGATTGTTGCCAAGAATCCGTTCGATGAACCTGGTGAGTGTGGAATCTGGGAATAGGAGCAATATAAGCGGCAGAACTGGTTGGCCACTTATTTTTCCAACTTCTACTTCTTCGACAAAACTTACCGTCTTCCCCCCACAGGAGCCCCGGGAACCCCGTCGGTGACCGACTGGGACAAGGACCACGTAGACCTCAAGTGGACCCCGCCCCGCGAGGACGGAGGCGCGCCCATCGAGGGCTACATCGTGGAGAAGAAGGACAAGTTCGGCAACTGGGAGAAGGCGCTCGAAGTGCCCGCGGATAAGACCACGGCTACTGTGCCTGATCTGATCGAGGGACAAACTTATGAGTTCAGGTTGGTGGATTTTATATGAAAAAGCCTATCCTTGATACTTTATTGCGTTCCACAATGTTTTGCAAGGCGGTATCCGACTAGGTTTTTGATCTACATAGACCTTGTTGAAAAGTAGACTTAGAGAGAGGATACAATCTTTTAGGTATATTTGAAATCTGTTTTTTTTATTAACTATGGCCAACTACTTCGTTTCAACGGGATGCATTGAAATAAAATTCAAATGCAGAGTGATATTTTTGATCGAGTACACGAGGAGGTTCAAAACGCTTAACTGCAACTGCAGTTGTTTTATGCAAAGAATAGAGATTAATCATATACATTTTTTACTTCCCCAGGGTCCGCGCAGTCAACAAGGCTGGCCCAGGTGAACCAAGCGACAGCACTCACCCGATCGTCGCCAAGCCAAGGAACCTTGCGCCCAAGATCGACAGGGCCAACCTTATCGATATCAAGATCAAGGTCGGACAGAAGTTCGGGTTCGATGTTAAGGTCTGTACCGCCATTTTGTTTTAATAATTTAAGATATAAGAAAATTATGGGGGAGACCTTTGCACAGGCTGTGATAGAATATAAAAAAAGGATAAATAATGAACATGAAATAAAGGATAATAATTATTTTATTATTAATTTTATTTATTTAATAAATGTGTGGAAAAGGGAGAGGGAGGTATTTGCTCTGCGTAAGATAATGCAGGCTAGTTAGATTAGAAATACTAATTTGTAAATAAAATGTTCAAAGACTACTCGACGTGGACTTATTGTTGTTTCTTTTAATGATCAATCGAGAACATATTTTTTTAGACGACTGCGATCATGATATGACTAGTATTGCGCAGGAGTACATTGATGTTATACTTCTTTCATAAAACTTTCTTAATAATCCAAGCCTGGAAAGAAACGCCTGTATATTGATTAATTTTTTCGTTTTATTTAATTATATTTTATCCATACAACTGTCTCATGTATTTTAAACTGCCCACGCTCACTCGGAAAGTAACGCATCGGTAAGACCATCAGAAATTATCAATATCATTCAAATAATTAAACGAACCTCTATAAAATCACTTTAATTCCTTCCAGGTATCCGGAGAACCAATGCCAGAAACAAAATGGTTCCTCGCCAAGAAGGAGGTCAAATCTGGCGGCGATACTAAAGTGCAGCATTCTGATTACAACACTAAGCTTAACTGCAAGTCTGCAAAACGTGGTGATAGTGGAAGATATACTATTACTGCCGAGAATGTTAACGGCAAGGATGTGGCCGAGGTTGAAGTTATTGTGCTGGATGTGCCCAGCCCGCCTGGAGGACCGCTCAAGGTTAGTACAATTTAAAGAGTAATTATATGTATATTTAAGAGATGCCTGTACTACATACCAGTTTGTGACAGGTTCAAATAATGTTTGAGAAAGAAGATACAACACTTTTAAATGAGTTTTAGAAGTCCTAAACGAAATATTCACTGTCCCACTTGTACATTTTTAACCACGACTGCCGCGAATGTTAGTGTTGAGTATCTATCTTACCTATATCTGAGGACAAATTTGCAAAATTAATGAATCCATGAAATGTGGATTACAAGATACAGGAACGCAGAATTGTAACTGGGTGTTTGGATTTGAATAGCGTTCCCTCTTTAGTAGATCATTAAAAAAAAACATTTCTATCCGCAATCAGTGATCTGCAAAATCTGTGACCTGTAAATGAAGTGTAAATATAAAAATAAAATAAAAAATACGCGGATCAGGTTGTCAGCGATGTGAAAAACGTGATATAAATTATTTAGGCGTTACAAAAAGTATACGGTCACACGATAAAATCCCCACACACTTTGTATTTAATTGTCTCGCTTATACTAACCAAATCTTATGTAAAAACTATAACTACCAAGTCTTCCCCAGGTTTCCGACGTCCACGCCAACGGAGCCAAGTTGTCCTGGAACCCGCCCGCAGACGACGGCGGCCAGCCCATCGACAAGTACGTGGTGGAGCGCATGGACGAGGCCACAGGCAGATGGGTCACGGCTGGGGAGACGGACGGGCCTAAGACCAGCCTCGCTGTGGATGGGTTGACGCCTGGACACAAGTACAAGTTCAGAGTGCGCGCTGTTAATAGGTGTGTATGGGTTATATTATTTAGTTTTTAAAAATGAGATTCGAATGTCAACTAGGTAAACACCTTAACTTAACATTTTTGTTATTGGCCAAGGAATGCATGGTATTCAAAAATATATCAAAGCAAAATCCACTTATTTTGTAAAATGCACAATATAAAATTAAGATGTCATCATATCGTTAATATTTTGAGAGTTGTTCAAAAGTGAATACTCAAATGCATGTATAATAATAATTCTGTTCCCATTATTCATAAGCACTTTATCTTCTTTCCAACAGGCAAGGAAAATCCGAGCCCCTCACCACCCCACACTCGACCGAAGCGAAGAATCCGTTCGACGTCGCCGGCAAGCCTGGCACTCCCAAGATCAAGGACTTCGACAGAGATTTCGTGGAACTGGAGTGGACCAGGCCTCAGACCGATGGCGGAGCGCCCATCAGCGGCTACGTCATCGAGAAGAAGGACAGATTCGCCCCAGATTGGGAAGAATGCGCTCAGATCGAGGGAGACGTCACTACTGGCAAAGTCCCAGACCTCATCGAAGGAAATACTTACGAATTCCGCGTCAGAGCCGTTAACAAAGCCGGCAAAGGTGAACCCAGTGATGGAACAGCACCACATCTTGCAAGACCCAAGAATCTACCACCTAAGATTGATAGGAACTTCATGTTCGATATCAAGGTTAAAGTCGGACAGAACTTCGACTTGGACGTACCAGTCGTCGGTGAACCTACTCCTACCAAGGAATGGTTTAACGGTGACAATCTTGTCATGAATTCTGACAGAATTAAAATTATCAGTGACACACACAGCACCAAAATTCGCGTTATTGACGCTAAGAGGGCTGACAGTGGAGTCTACACTCTTAAGGCTAGGAACATCAATGGTACGGACTCAGCTACAGTTAAGATTACCGTCATGGATGTGCCAACACCGCCTGAAGGTCCTCTTCGCGCCGATGACATCACCAAGTCAGGCTGCACTCTCCGATGGAAGCCACCGAAGGACGATGGTGGTGCCGAAATCACGCATTACGTCGTTGAAAAAATGGACCAAGAAAACTTGCGCTGGATCCCAGCCGGTGAAGTCCAAGGTTGCAGCATCAGAATCGACCATCTTATCGAAGGACACGACTACAACTTTAGAGTTCGCGCTGTCAACAAACACGGCGAATCACAGCCTCTTGTTGGCCACGAACCAATCACAGCCAAGGATCCCTACGGTACTCCAGACAAACCTGGAACTCCTGTTGTCAAAGACTGGGACAAGGACCATATGGACATCGAATGGGTTCCGCCGAAAAAAGATGGCGGATCACCTATTACCGGCTACGTTATCGAAGCTAAGAAGAAATACGGACCTTGGGAAGTCGCTGCGACTGTACCAGGAAACACGACAACCGCTACCGTGCCAAACCTTCAAGAGGGTGAGGAATACGAGTTCAGGGTCATTGCTGTCAACAAGGCAGGAAATGGAGAACCCAGTGATGGTTCAACACCACAAGTGGCTAAAGCCAGGTTCTGCGCACCACACTTCGACAAAATGCTATTGGCAGACAAGACTGTCAAGGCTGGCCAGAGGATCCAATACGAGATCCCGATAGAAGCTTCGCCTAAACCAACAGTCGAATGGCAGATCAACGGAAAAGTTGTCCATCCATCTGACAGAATTGACATACAGATTCTACATAACAGGGTCATATTAGACATTCCATTCTCCGTCCGAGCTGACGGAGGCGTTTACAAGTTGACCTTGAAGAATGACCTTGGAGTATGCTCTGCTGCTGCTCAAGTAACTGTCCTAGACAAACCTTCAAGACCTGAGAAACCGTTGGTTGTGTCTGACGTCACTAAAGACTCTTGCTCCTTATCATGGAAGATACCTTTGGATGACGGTGGATCACCGATCCTCCACTACGTTATTGAGAAAATGGATCTGTCTCGTGGTACCTGGTCTGATGCTGGTATGAGCACCTTCCTATCACACCAAGTAACCAGATTAATCCACATGAAGGAATATCTGTTCAGAGTAAGTGCGGTTAACGCTATTGGTCAATCTGAGCCTTTGGAGTTAGACCGTGCTATTGTCGCTAAGAACGAATTTGATGAGCCAACTGCACCAGGCAAACCTAAGGCTACTGACTGGAGCAAGTCCCACTGTGATCTTGAATGGGACAAACCTAAGTCAGACGGTGGATCACCTATCACCGGATACATCATTCAGAAGAAGGAGAAGGGCAGTCCTTACTGGGTAAATGCTGTCCATGTTCCTCCTAGCAAGACTAAGGCTACGGTCCCAGACCTTTCTGAAGGACAAGACTATGAATTCCGCGTCATTGCTGTCAACCAGGCCGGCCAATCAGAGCCCAGCGAGCCTTCTGACATTGTCACAGCTAAAGACAGATTTGTTGCTCCTAAGATTCTTACACCGCTTAGAGAGATCCGCATCAAGGCTGGACTTATTTTCCATATGGATGTTGACTTCATTGGAGAGCCTACTCCTGAAGTTACATGGACTTGTGATGGTAAACCTGTGCTTGCTAATGAAAGGACAACCGTCACCATTGTTGGTCACCATACTATCGTTCATACAGTCAACTGCAAGCGATCAGACGCTGGTAAATACACACTGAAATTGAAGAACGATTCTGGCACAGATGAAGGCAGCTTCGAGGTTATTGTACTCGATGTACCCGGAGCACCTCAACCACAATTCGTATACGAAGAAATCACAGCGCAATCTGTCACATTGTCATGGAAACCACCTAAGGACAACGGAGGCAGTGAACTTACTGCTTACGTCATCGAGAAGCGTGATCTCACACACGGAGGTGGCTGGGTACCAGCTGTTACTTATATCAACCCGAAATTCAACCATGCTACTGTACCTCGCTTATCAGAAGGCACGCAGTATGAATTCAGAGTATTCGCAGAGAACCTGCAAGGTCGCTCAGAACCACTTGTCACTGACAAGCCAATCGTTGCCAAGAACCAGTACACAGTGCCCGGCAAGCCTGGCAAACCAGAACTCGTCGCCGCAGACAAAGACCATATCAACATTAGATGGTCTTCACCCATCTCCAATGGAGGATCCAACATTATCGGTTACGATGTCGAGAGGAGAGACAAAGCTACTGGCCGCTGGATCAAAATGAACAAGGAACCGGTCAGATTTAACGAATACGACGATGATAGAGTTCAAGAAGGTCATCAATACGAATACAGAGTTTCCGCAGTCAATGCTGCTGGACCTGGTCAACCTTCAGACGAATCCAACGTCTTTATTGCCAAGCCTATGAAGGAGAGCCCGAAATTGAGCTTAGACCACCTCATTGGCAAGAAGATAAAGGTCCGTGCAGGCGAACCTATCAATATCAACATTCCGATCAGTGGAGCGCCAACACCGACCATCTCCTGGACCAAGGGATCTGTTCCTATTGTACACTCACACAGGGTTACTGCTGAAACTAAGCCCGATGAAACCAAACTCTACATTGAGAAGTCTGTTCGCGACGATGCTGGTAAATACACTATTACAGCATCCAACGCACATGGCAAAGATTCTGCTGATATCGAAGTTATTGTGGTTGACAAACCAGGAGTGCCGAAGGGACCTCTTGTATCTCTCCCAGTTTCACACGACGCTGTCAGCCTATCTTGGCATCCACCTACCGATGACGGTGGCAGTGAAATAACTGGCTACGTTGTTGAAGTTTCTGAGTTTGGAGTCAATGACTGGCGCACAGTCGCCGGTTTCTGTCCTAAATGCTCTTTCACTGTTAAGAACTTGATAGAAGGCAAGAAATACGTGTTCAGAGTACGCGCTGAAAACTTATACGGTGTCTCTGACCCGTTGGAGAGCAAGCCAATCATTGCCAAGTCGCCATTCGACCCGCCAGGTGCACCCGACACACCAAGGATCGCAGGATACAGCTCCAACAGCTGTGCCCTCGAATGGGACCCACCCAAAGACTGCGGTGGAAAGCCAATCTCGGGATATTACGTCGAAAAGAGAGAACGTGGAGGCGATTGGGTCAAAGTTAACAACTATCCATCACCTAACACATGCTACACAGTCTCTGACTTACGTGAAGGAACCCGTTACGAATTCCGTGTCATCGCCGTCAATGAGGCCGGGCCCGGTAAACCAAGCAAACCGACCGAACCGATTACGGCGGAGACTCAACGTCTTAAACCAAGCCCGCCAGAAGCACCCAAACCGGACAGAGTCACTAAAGACTCCGTTACATTATCCTGGAGGCCGCCAAAGAGCGATGGTGGAGCCAAGATCAAGGGCTACATCGTCCAACAAAAGGGCAAAGGAGACAAAGACTGGAAGGACGTTAACGATGTTCCTATTCCAAGCCTGGTACACACTGTGCCGAACCTTAAAGAAGGAGCCGAATACCAGTTTAGGGTCATCGCTGTCAACGATGTGGGCCGATCAGACCCAAGCAAGCCTACAGCTGAAATCATCGTCGCGGAACAAGCAAACAAACCATGCATGGACCTTGGAGGAGTCAGGGATATCACTGTACGTGCTGGAGAAGACTTCTCCATTCATGTTCCATACACTGGATTCCCGCAACCGACTGCCCAATGGTTCGCTGACGACAACCTGCTTGATGTCGAAGGTGACTCCAGAATATTCCAGAAGATCACACCAGAATCTGCCTCTCTTGTTGTCAAGAACGCGAAGAGGTCAGATGGTGGTCAATACCGTCTGCAATTACGCAACCCATCTGGATATGACACTGCTACCATCAACGTGCGTGTCCTCGACAGGCCTGGTAAACCAGAGAACCTGCGGGCTGATGAATTCGAAGGCGAAGCCCTTACATTATACTGGAACCCACCGAAAGACAACGGCGGTGGCGAGATCACCAACTATGTCGTTGAGAAACGCGAAGGCAGAACCGCCAACTGGACTAAAGTATCCGGTTATGTTACCACTCCGTTCTTACGCGTGAAGAACTTGACTGTTGGCAAGGATTATGACTTTAGAGTTATGGCTGAGAATCAGTACGGCCAATCAGATCCAGCTCAGACTACTGAACCAATCAAGGCTAGACATCCGTTCGACCCACCAGGCGCGCCCGGAGCACCACGCTCTGTGGAGACGACAGAATCTTCCATCACCATTACCTGGACAAAGCCACGTCACGACGGAGGCTCACCAATCACTGGCTACATCGTTGAAAAGCGTCTTATAACTGAAGACAAGTGGACCAAAGCAACTCATGCACACATTCCTGACACTACCTTCAAGGTTACCGGTTTAATTGAGAACCATGAATATGAGTTCCGTGTCTCCGCAGTGAATGCTGCTGGTCAAGGACCATACTCTGCCAGCTCTGATGCTATCAGGGCTGCCGCGCCTCCCAACTCGCCGAAGATCACCAGTGATCTTAGCCTTAGGGATATCACCGTTATTGCGGGAGAGGAGATCAAGATTACTGTGCCGTTTACTGGCAATCCAAGGCCAAAGGTGAGATATTATTTTGTAATCTGTAATTAAAAGTTAGAATAGAATAATTTGTTAAATTTTAAATGGGGTTTTAATTAGCACAATATATTATTTTGGGTTGTAAACCTTCGTTTTTTATCTATTGTTTTCATTGGGTTCAACTGCTATATTCCTGTTCGAATGCCATGCTTTTCACATGTTTCGATTAGAATATTATTTGACTTAATTGGAATGTTGTTGATTAATCCCTTTCATCATCATATTTTCATCTCATTTACCTTCTATTTTTCTAATAGCCTTAAATGAAAACTCCACTCTTTTTTACCCAGGTATCATGGATAATAAACAACGAGGAAGTGTCTCCGGACAAACGCATCCGTTTCGTGACTTCCGACGTCAACACTGTGTTCCATTGCGTTCCCGCCAAGAGGTCCGACACAGGATCCTACACCATCCAGCTGGTCAACAGCGAAGGATCTGACAGTGCTACATGCAGGGTAAGAATAAATAAAATCTTAATTACTGAACAGAAATTGATTTTAATAGTATTATGTAGAAACTATGGATATTCCTGCTTCGCAATTGATTTCTGCTTGTCAATAAATAAATAAAAAATGGAACAGAATTTGAATAATAAATCCATTTTTGTTACCATCCAGATAAGTTTAATCGAAACATCCATAATTCACTCGACTAGAAATAAAACTTTATCCTCAATTTTTTTTGTTTGTGGTACCTTTTGATGTGTCTATTTTGGTAAAATACGGGAGATACATATTGAACGAATGAAAGAAATTCACCGATGTCAGCGTTTTCCCAAACTTGATAAATCGAATGAAAACCAAGATTTGCACTAGCCCCTGGAGCCTCATGTTTCATTGGGCTACAGAAGCCATTGCATATCAAGGAGTAGACCGGGTGGTACGGTAATCGTAGGGAAGACGTGCCCTCAGGTTATGGAAGATATGGGAGATACATATTGAGAAACCAAATCAAAGATTGAAAGGTAGTCGAACAGAAACAACGGATCAATCTCAATAGAAAGAAATAAACAAAATACATTTATTTAGCACAGACTAAAAGCCACACGGGTTTTCCCATAAGATTTTGATACTAATCCCCTAAAACTGACACCCACCTCAATTAACCAAAATACCTACAATTTTACGGAGACTATAACACTTCTCTTTTCTCCCACCCAGGTGCTCGTTGTAGACAAGCCCTCACCGCCACAAGGACCTCTGGACGCATACGACATTACTCCAGACACATGCACGTTGTCATGGAAACCACCGCTAGATGATGGTGGTTCACCCATCACCAACTACGTGGTGGAGAAGATGGACCAAAGTGGAGTATGTATATTTTTCATTTATAATAGGAATTCTTTTAGATTATGTCACGAAAGAATAGAAAGGGCTCGCACAGGGAATAACAGGGCTCTTAGATTTATCATTAAGAATGCTCAAGCGCAGATTAAGCGACAGACGGAGGGCCAAGAAAACAACTTGACCCTAGCTTTTGTGAAACCACTTAGGCCGAGTATATTTCAAACAAAAATAACAAGAGTTTAAGTGACTTGTTATTTGATAAACAATAAGGTTTTTTTAGCCAAATAGAATTTGTCTACAAGTTAGACATACTTTTATTTTCTGAATAAATTAAAGGAAATCAAAATAACTTTTGAGCTTAATTTTATGAACAGAGATGTAATCACATTGTGACATCCTAACTAATATTTTAAATGCGAAAGTGAGTTTGTTTGTTTGCTACGGTTGAACGGATTTTGATGAAATTTGGCACATTAGCATTTGCGGGTGAAACCGCGGTGTGCTGCTAGTTTTACATAAAATCTACTTGGTATTTACTGAAGCCTTCCTTTATAACCTTTAATTTCTACTCCCCAGGTATGGTCAAAGATATCCTCTTTCGTGCGCAACTGCCACTACAACGTAATGGGCCTGGAACCAAACCGCAAGTACTGGTTCCGCGTCCGCGCCGAGAACCTGTACGGAGTGTCGGAACCATTGTCTATGGAAGATCCTGTTACCGCTAAGGTAAGTTCCACAGTTTCTTATAATATGCAGTCTTTTACGAGATTATCGAGGTTATGTGATAAAGATCTCATTTACCTTGACGTACTTAATACCAAAACAACATTCACCTACGTAATCCAGGATTTTGTGAACTTTCGAAGTTCTAGCCATAGTTTTCGAGCCGCAGTTTCAAAGAAAATCCGATAATGGTTTTCGAATGTAAAACGAAATTTACGCAATGGTAGCCAAAATGATAGCGTAGAAACATAATGTTAGCATAATTTCGATGTTAGATAAAATTATGTTAGTATAGCATTCAAAAGAGTTTGTGCTTTTATCATTCTAGTGGGCTTGCTCAACGTCACATTGCAAGTCGCGGAACCGAAGCGTGTACTTTTTCTGTTTTACCTGTATGTTGCATAACCAGGGGCCCAAGTCTGCTATTTTTATAAATTCGTCATTCCAACACGATCCCATTGTCATTTTGCTAAAAATTCGTAATCTGCTAAATTCATAATGGTCGATCATTGGTTGATCATTGTATTCCACAAACACGATACTCGTAACGAATTAAAAGAAATGACTGCACATTGACGTTCTCATGGTAGGTCACTGATCGAAGGAACTGTCAAAATTTTAGCAGATTACCGTCTAAGTCAGTCATTCAGTTTTCATATGTACGAGATTACCAATAGATGCCATTTCTATCAATGGAGTGTCAGTGACTGACCATTGGAAAGTCATAATGACGCCAATATGTTAGCAGATTACCAAACTTGTCAAAATCAACAATTATGAAATCAATGATAGACCATTCTGACACTAGTGTAATAGCAGACTTGAGGCCCTGGAAACAAAGGGGAAGTTCCATTCTGCATAACGATATCTCAATAACCTTATCTATTCTTTCTCCCACAGTTCCCCTTCACAATCCCGGAGCCGCCAGGCGTACCTCGCGTGGTGGACTGGGACGGCTCGGCCGCCTCGCTCGTGTGGGACAGGCCGCGCTCCGACGGCGGCGCGCGCATACAGGGCTACAAGCTCGAGTTCCGGGACGTGCAGGACGGCGTCTGGAACAGTGCTGATTATCTTGTCAAGGACTGTAATTACCAGGTGAGTTTTTATAGGGCGTATTCGGTTAGGGGAATCTTTTCGTGCCGGTTTTTGCCAAAATGTAGAGGAGACGTATCGTACTCTACCAAAAGATTTGTATTCTGTTAAAGCCAAACGGATGGATGCAAAATCTAAGAAAATACATTTATTTAGGTAGTTTAAGACATGAGTAGCTCGTGGCTAAGTATTAACAGTCGCACGGGTCGATCCATCAGGTTAAGCTACGCTTGCCGGGGTTGGTCCGTGGATAGGTGACCATCTTTACATACCGAGACTCTTCTGTGCCTCGGAAAGCACGTTAAGCCGTTGGTCCCGGCTGTCATTCGTGGATCTTTGACAGTCGTTACGGATCGCTAGAAGCCCGAAAGTCTGACAACTAGTATTACTCAGTTACTGGGTTGTAGAGGTCAGATAGGCAGTCGATCCATGTAAAATACTGGTATTTAGCTGCATCCGGTTAGAATGGAAGTCGACCCCAATATAGTTAGTAAAAGGCTAGGCAGATTCAAAAGGTAGTTCGAGACATCTCCTTTCCCTTGGTGGTAACCAAAAATCGAAAAGAATAATTACTGTTTCCGGAGGCTTAATTTTTGCTAGAAAATCCTTTAGTCTTAATTTTGTCGTTGTATAGGTATTTATTGTGACTTGAAACAATAACTCTTTTTAACTGATCTTTTTCAACGCCATTTTATTGGCAACGCTAGTTAGTAGTACTGGAACAGTACTTATTATATTTTGATTAGCAGGTTCTAACACATTATAACATCTTCCCAGGCATACAACCTCGAGCCCGGTCACGAATACGAGTTCCGTGTCCGAGCGAAGAACGCAGCCGGCTGGAGCAAGTACTCGTCCAGCTCGCAGCCCTTCAAGGTCAAGGGCAGGGCGCACGCGCCCGCGCCGCCGCGCGCGCCGCGCGTGCTGCGCGTGGGCCGCAACTACGTGGACCTGGCCTGGGACCCGCCCGCGCACGACGGAGGTAACGTTCCACGGGAACTGGCTGTGCATCTGGCGAGATGGTCAAGAGACTGAACTGCCTGACAGAATGTTTTAAACTTGTTTAGCGCTAAATGAGTTTAGTGAGTTGCGGTATTAGCGGTCCTTAAACCGACAGTGATAGAATAAACTACAAACTGCGGATTTTTTAATAGAAACTGAACGTCATCAGCACTTCTAAACCGCTTCAAAGAATAGGGATGATGACTACAAAAATCTTTTTTGTCCGTAATGTAGATTATGAAAAAATAACGCACACGTATTTTATCTTTTTTTACGGTATCAAAAGATTACGGCGATACATTGAGTTATAATGTGCCATGACGTCACTTGTATGTAGATTTTATCCATACTTGTGACGTATCAACCCCCACTCCCCAACTTTAATGCGTTGTATCTAAGTCATTTTTTATTTATATGATAAAGCAAAAAATACGTGTCTAATATTTTTTTTATTATCTGACTGACAGACTAAATAGAATTTCTTATTTTTGACCTAGGCATCATCCATATTATCAGTGTCAAAATTGCTGTGGATTATTGACATTCCACAGCAATTTTGAACGCGGCTTAGATGTGCTGAACGCGTTCAATTTAATTGATGAAATTCGCCCTAAGTTGCCTTTGAGTGATCGGCCGTAATTGTAACAAAATATGGTCTATTCTCTCTTTCTTCTACTAAACTCCATATTTATTCCCCAGGTGCCCGCGTAACTGGCTACATAATCGAGCGTCGCGACGTCGGCAGCTCGGTCTGGATAAAGTGCAACGACTACAACGTACAAGACACCACGTTCACAGCGATGAACCTCAATGAGAAGGCGGACTACGAGTTCCGTATTGTAGCTGTCAACTCGGCCGGTAAGTTGGCTCTGCTGGATTTGGGCTTGTCCTAAAAGCAGGTTATCTATCTCATACCTGCAACCAACCCAGCATATGCTGGTGGTAGATTTCTTTTGTCAGCAAGCCAAGCACCGGATATGTTAGTGGATGTCTTGGTTGTTCAGTTTCTGCCTGCTCTCATGGCAAATGGGTGTGAGTTGGTGATAGGTGAAATGTCTCGCTGGTGATGGTGAGTGTGTTGGATCGTTCGGTTCCCTTCAAAACGGTTGAGCTGAAGGTGCTGACCCACGCGTCATGTTCGTGAACGGGTGCCGTCAGTGGGGTCACTAGTCATCTCCTATTTGCCAGGGCTTATTTTTAATAGTTTTTTTTTTTTACATTGTTCTCACATATAAGCAACAAGAGAAATGTACCCAGGATTTTGTAAATTCTATATTTAAAGCAGTTTCTTTGGAGTTTCTTGCCCGTTCTTCTTCATGGAGATCTACGTTTTGGAATGGGCAACTAGCTTCAACTTTCTGACTAACTGACCCACTCTTTGGCAGTTCAAAATTGCCTGTAAATGGTTTAATTGAAATAAATGCTTTGAGTTTGATAGATTTTTGCAACAAAGTACTCAAATCCTGGACACCATATCCATAAGCAAATATCATAAGGTTTTAAGGCATTAAGCTGTATATTATACATTGTAACAGCGAATAAATTTTGACGCCTCCCTCTTAAGTCAATGGCCAATTTCTTTTGTAATATTCGGATTGCTGATGAACTAAAGATGTGCCATAAAGAATATGAATAATAAAACATTTAAAAAAATACAAGGTGACATTTTAGTCGTCTTTCAAAGGGCCACGCAATGTATGTACCCGACTAAAAATACCTTTAGGAGCAATTAAAAAATTGTTACGATATATCATTTTTTTTAAATGAATGTTTAGTAGTCATTGGATACAAGAAGCGGTTTGATTTTGTAAGACGACTCAAATATTACGGTTTATATTAACCCGTCGCGCGCGCAATTAGCGACACAATAGAATTTTATTGTTATTTGCACACATGGGGTGCAATCGACATTTTAAGAGTGTATAATATAAATCCGTGAAATTTCACGGCTATTCTGGTTTTGCAAACATTGCAAGGTCATATTTGAGCATGATGCTTTGGAAAATTATCTTTTTGACATTTCTGAAAAGTATTTTTGTCAACCGAAAAGATTTTTGTCGCATTTAGACGTTTTTCTCGAAGGAAGGGTCGGAATCTCACTCAAAAAAATGTAATTATATGTTTTTTTCCCTACAGGCAAATCTGAACCATCAAGCTGCACCACTCCAGTCCGCACGGGCGAGGAGTTGGGAGGCACGAAGCCGGAATGGCTGAAGCAGCTGCCGGCCACCGTCTGCGCGCCACTGGGCAGGCCCTTCACCTTGGAGTGTGTCGCCTCCGGCAACCCGGTGCCCACCGGCAGGTGGCTGAAGAACGGCAGAGAAGTTGTGCTTGGCACCAGGTAAATATCGCAAGCTTAAGAATATTGGCTCTCCACCTATGAAATAGGTGTTTTTTTTTTCTCACAAATAGAGAACCCTTCTATGATTTAAAATATTCATCAATTGCTTGATATTATATCGAATAATGACCATCATAGACAACTACCAATAGTAAAAAAACCTTATTACTTATAGTTTTCGAAACATAACAAATACCTTAAAAATGACTCCTCTTTTTGCTAGCAGAAATTACCACTATTTGTTGTAAAACTTAGCCAAAACTTATTTTTGTCGCTTAATCTAAGTGGCATACGTTATCTTAGTTTTTAAACATTAGTGCATAAAAGTTTGGAAACATTAGTGTTCATGGTTGATAAATTAAGAAAATGTTAATATGAAAAATGCAACTTCTTTAAAATTCTCCATACAAAACGCTGATTTCATAGGTGGGGACCTAATATAAGGCTTTAACTCAAAAGAGTAGAGTTTTGAGAAAATAGTATTCAGTGTTTTAGTGATGAGAGAATGAGCACTATGGACATCCAGCACTAAGGAAAGTGATCTTAAAAGGGCGTGGCTTCCGACAGTGGCTTTGCCCGCGTGTGATGTCTTTATAAATTATAGCCTATGTTACTCAGTGATAATATAGCATTCTACTGGTGAAAGAAGTTGTTTTCAAATCTTTTCTCTATAGAATATTACTTTCCGTGACATTTGCTAGGAATTAAAATAGCGTAATTCAAAATCACTGAAATATTGTTTACTTCTCTCGCCATAATAATTCACTTCATAATTATATAATACACATATGAGAGATAATGGACAACGAAAAAAAAACGGAACTGAATTCGCGGGCAGGCCGTGTAAAACTAACTAAAGGAATGTTTTCAACTTGAATATTTCCGTCTTAAATGCTCATTCCTTCTAAAGAAACTAGGTATCGGCCTAGTTAGTTGAACATTGAAGTTTAACACACGCCATTCTTTTTCTTTCCAGGTTCATAGCAGAATCTCGCGAGGGAACTCTCCGACTGAACGTCACAGCTTCCACGGAAGCCGACGAGGGTGACTACACTTGTGAGGCGGTCAACAACATTGGCTTCATTTACTGCACTGGACATCTTAAGATTGGAAGTAAGTGTACACTTGTCTTATAACTACGATATCAAAAGTAACGGATCTGAGAAAATTTAAGGCGCGTTTACACGAGGAGTGTTAACTCCTGAATGCTTAAATCGCCTGAAAATTCTTTTACTGCACTGGACATCTTAAGATTGGAAGTAAGTGTACACTTGTCTTATAACTGTTAGGAAGTACTTCCAGATAACTGTGCTTCCAGCAGCTTTGAATCTCTAACTCTTTATATCCGTGTTACGTTGCTATGGTTTTCTTCTTGTTATTAATTTTACTGACTTGACAAATATACTTTTACAAAGAAACATTTCGGTTTTTCCTTAATATGGTAGCAGAGCAATATAAATATTAATGATTGTTTATTCGTTGCAATAGTGGACAAAGACTCGAATAATTATGCAAACGGCAGGCGTAAAAATCGAGATCGGTCGACTCGACGGTCCCACTAACTGGCACACATGGAGGTACAAAGTAAAGCTTTTACTTAAAAGTACTCCAGGCACGCTAGAAGCAATAGAAGGCAAGTTAATAAAGCCAAATGATCCTGGAGAAACGGCAAAACCTGAAGATATACAAAAGTATAATCATGAAATGAAATTTTTTCAAAAATGTGACAGTCAAGCGCTTCTTATTCTTACTACAAATATGACTGAAGAGACCTTACAAAAAGTAATGCGATGTGAAACGTCATGTGACATGTGGAAAGAGCTTCATAGGCTTTATGATGGGGCAAAGGAAGACAGGAGCTACGACCTCTGTATGAAGTTTTTCCGCTACCAGAAAAGCAATGAACATGATATGGCCACACATATTTCGACTCTCAAAACTGTATGGTATGACTTAAATAATGACATTGAAGGAAATGATCTGCCTGAAATATTGTTAATATGTAAAATCTTAGATACACTTCCGGAACAATACTTCAGTTTTAAGTCAAGCTGGTTATTGATGAACAAAAGTGAGCGAAATATAGAAAACTTGACTACACAGGTATGTGCTTACGAAAGATCTCTTAAACAAAAGAATACAGAAAAAGGCGGAAGTACCAATAAACTTCTCATGTTAAGAGGAGAGAAACGGTATGAGAAGCAGAGGCAAAGCAAAAAGAAATGGAAGAAATGCAATTATTGTGGAGAAGGCTTTCATAAAGTCACATCATGCAAGAAGTGGATTGCGGACGGTAGACCCCCCAAACCTCCAAAGCAGTCTTCAAGTATTGGGATGTTGACAGGCCTAGCTTTAACATGTGAAAGTAAGAACACAGATAAGGACTCGTTTTATGTGGATAATGGCGCTACGAGCCATGTTACCAATAGAAGAGATATATTCCACATCTTCGAAACATTTGGTGAACATCATAAGGTTATGACAGCTAACGGAGAGATAGTTGAAGCCATAGGCAAAGGTTCTGTTCAACTGGAAGCTGACATTAATGGCCGCAAAGAGTTACTAGTCTTAACAAATGTATGGTACGTTCCAAGAATTGAGAGAAATCTATTTTCTGTGCTAGCCGCGCAAGATACGCTAAAGAATAGCATCTTTCAGTCAACTGCTCAGACATGTTATATGAAGAATGATGGCAAAGTCATTTTAGTCGGGAATCGCGACAAGTATGGTGGTCTGTACAAACTTAACGTTAAAGTATTGATGCCTAAGCTTGAGATAAACCAACTAACGACGTCACAGAATCTTCAGCTCTACCATGAACGGCTGGGACACCAGAACAAGAGACATGTAGCAAAACTGATACAAAGAGAGCTTGGACTAAAGCTAGACTCAAGTTCTGCTGATATCTGTGAAGGCTGCATCTTCGGCAAGAGCCATAGGCAGAAATTTGGAGAGAGACCAAGAGCAACTAAGCCTGGAGAGCTAATCAGTACAGACGTATGTGGACCATTCCCTTACTCGATCTCAAAGTTCAGATACTATGTTCTGTTCAAAGACACCTATTCAAAATATCGATGGATCTACTTTCTGAGACAAAAGTCTGAAGTTTTCGCACGCTTGAAGGACTTTCTAGCTGAAGCAAAAACTTCTGGACACGTCGTGCAGGAGTTATTGAGCGATAATGGAGGCGAGTTCGATAATGAACAAGTACGCAATACTTTGAGACAACATGGCACTAAACAGAGGTTTACAATGCCATACACAGCGCAACAAAACGGTTCTTCTGAAAGAGAAAATCGTACGATTGTGGAGATGACAAGAGCACTAATGCACACTCATGATAAGATTCCAGAAGGTTTATGGGCTGAGATATCCAAAGCTTCTGTTTACATATTGAACAGAACGGGACCTACTCCTGTAGAAGGAAGGTCTCCGCATGAGCTCTGGTACGGCAGAAAGCCTAGGATCAATCACCTGAAAGTCATTGGATGCAATTGCTATGTACATGTCCCAAAACAGAAGAAAATAAGTAAGATAGCGAGGAAAGCTGAAAGAGGAATACTTATCGGGTATGACGGTGACGAAGGATATCGAGTTTTTGATGTTAAGAACTTAAAACTCATTAGATCTCGAGATGTTGTGTTTGATGAAATGCCTGTACTTGAGAAAAACAAGATTGACATAACTTCACAATCACCTGAACCTGAAACGAATACTTACGAGCTCCCATTGCCTCTTACAGACTCTGATACTATTCGCGAGGAGAATCACTCCCGTCCACCATCAGAAGCAAATGACAGCACCGAAGAGGATTATGAGTCGCTAGAAGAAGAAGAGACAGGTCATACAGAGCCTACAACACGAGAACTGCGTGATCGAAGCCAGATTAGACCTCCACAACGGTTTAACTTTGATCAGTATGTTAATGAGGCTATATCTATTCCTGAACCGACATCATATCGAGACGTGATGCGAAGCTTTGAAAAAGATAAGTGGATCGAAGCGATGAATCATGAAGTTAAATCTCTACGAGATAATCAAACTTGGGAACTGACGAACCTACCTAAGAATAGGAAAGCACTACGATGCAAATGGGTATTTAAGATTAAAAAGAACCCTGATGGTACAGTTGATAAGTACAAAGCACGATTGGTTGCTGTTGGATATACACAAAAGAAGGGAATCGACTACGATTCGACATTTAGCCCTGTAGCCAAGATGAGCACAATCCGAATTTTGTTGAGTATTGCTGCAAATGAGGGTTTAGTACTCAGACAATTCGACGTCTCTACAGCCTTCCTATATGGTACTGTGAAAGAAGAAATCTTTATGCGACAGCCGGAAGGATACGATGACGAGACAGGTCGTGTATGCAAATTAAAAAGAAGCTTATACGGGTTGAAACAGGCACCTATGTGTTGGAATGAGTGTATCCACGATTTTCTTATAAAATCAGGTTTCATCCGGAGTGAAGCAGATCCCTGCGTCTACGTCAGGGAAAGGGGACAAAAGAAAATGCTGCTCGCACTTTATGTAGATGACGGATTATTGGCCGCGTCAGACCAACAAGAGGCAGATGACTTCATTGAAAATGAATTAAAAGGGCGTTTTAAAATCACAACAAAAGTACCGTCCTATTTTCTTGGCCTGGAAATAGAACAACACAAAGATTGTACTATTAAAGTCCACCAAACTGCGTACACTAAGAAATTGCTTGAAAAGTACGGAATGAGCAATTGTAAAGAAGTTGGGACACCCATAATAAAATCTGTAAAAGAAATGGAGGAACAAGATAGTCCTGACGAATCTCAAGACTTTCCTTATCGGCAAGCTGTTGGGTCCTTGTCGTATCTAATGGTTGGCACTAGACCAGACATTGCGTATGCAGTTGGGGTAGTGTCTCGGAAGCTGGATAAACCGACCAAAAGTAATGTGCAGCAGGTGAAGAGGATATTTAGGTACCTGAAAGGAACTATAAATACAGGACTCGAGTACAAGAAGGGTGAAAAGTGTCTCATCTGCTACAGCGACGCCGACCACGGTGGCGACGATGCAACTGGATGCTCCACGAGCGGGATCGTATGTTTGTATGCTGGATCGGCAATATCCTGGCGCAGTTCAAAGCAATCCATGGTTTCGCTATCATCCACTGAAGCGGAGGTAGTAGCGGCCAGTGAGGCATGTCGTGAGATTGTTTGGTTAAGAAGATTGTTCCAAGACCTAAAAACAAACCTTGATGTACCTATCTTGCGAATCGACAATGAGTCTGCAATTAAATTGGCTTACAAACCTCCTTATGAGCAACACCGAAAAACTAAGCACATAAAGTTAAAACACTTGTATGTGAGACAATGTGTTTCGGAAAGGGACGTAACTATTGAGCAAGTACCGACAGCAGAACAACTTGCAGACATCTTTACCAAGCCGGTTTACAAACCAAGATTGGTGAAACTCGGTGAAGAGTTCGGATTGAAAAAGAAGAGGGAATGTTAGGAAGTACTTCAGCTTTGAATCTCTAACTCTTTATATCCGTGTTACGTTGCTATGGTTTTCTTCTTGTTATTAATTTTACTGACTTGACAAATATACTTTTACAAAGAAACATTTCGGTTTTCCTTACGATATCAAAATTAACGGATCTGAGAAAATTTAAGGCGCGTTTACACGAGGAGTGTTAACTCCTGAATGCTTAAATCGCCTGAAAATTCTTTTACTGCACTGGACATCTTAAGATTGGAAGTAAGTGTACACTTGTCTTATAACTACGATATCAAAATTAACGGATCTGAGAAAATTTAAGGCGCGTTTACACGAGGAGTGTTAACTCCTGAATGCTTAAATCGCCTGAAAATTCTCGAGTCTCGCAGGAGATTTTCTCGACCGTTGAGAGGCGAGAACGTGCCTCTCAGTGGTCTAGAAAATCTCTTTGTATAACCGTGCTTTGACACAGATTTACAGCGGTCCACCTGCTATTAATAAATAACTGTGATAGTGATTTGTCTAGTGTGAAGGTCAACAATCTGACATAACATCATTTGTGAAACTAAAAAACACAATTTTTTAAAGAACGTGCAGTTTTTTTTAAATCTATCATACAATAATGTATTATAAAAAATTCAAACATATTTTTAACCATATTTTGCTCCCCCAGACCCACCACGCATCGTCCGCATGCCAGGCGACTTACACCTCCCTGAACATGACAACACAAAGATCAAAATCCTGTACACCGGAGACCAGCCAGCCGACGTGGTCCTCACCAGGGACGGACACAAGCTGTCCGAGTCGCAGCACTTCAAATACACCGTGTTTGATGATTATATCCTTATATTTATCAAGGATATCTCCAAGGATGATATGGGTGAGTTGTCACTGTCTTCTTGAGAGTCGAACAATGTGGCCTCAAGGCGAACTAGACAAAATATAAAGAAATTTTGGGCACTAAATACTCTTTACTGGAGAAACTAAAAACCTCTTAAACTTTTTAACTTTTTGACAGGCGAGTCTGTCATGATCGATAAACGCAAAATCTTGTGAAATTATAAAAATCTAGCTATTACCAAGATCTTGTCATATTGGCAATCGCTGCACAAATGTATCGATATTTTGTGCTACGAATAAGTATATAAAAACCATCGATTTAAAAGTAAATCTTGTCATAGCTTAGCGACAATATCTTCAGTTTGACATCATGATGGCTCCCAACTTCTAATAAAACAGTTTACTTACTTTACTCTTCTCTCCCACAGGCATCTACAAACTCTCCATAACCAACAAATCGGGCGAGACATCAGATACATTCTCGGTCACAGTCACCGGCCTCCCTGGTCCTCCACAAGGACCTCTGGAAACCTCCGACATCTCCCGTCACTCCTGCACTCTGGCCTGGAAGCCTCCCACATACGACGGAGGTCTACCAGTCACTCATTACGTCATTGAGAGGAATGATATTTCTGGAACAGCGTGGATAACTATTGCCTCTTCTGTGAGGGATACCAGGTTTACTGTCCAGGGATTAACGGAGGGACAGGAGTATAACTTTAGGATACATGCTGCTAACGATAATGGTGTTGGACCAGCTCTTGAAGGTGTTAATCCTATTAAGGTGAGTTTACAATTTGAAATTACATTAATCTATCCAATATTCTATCATTCGTATGGTAGACACTAGCAAATGTTCAGTCATAAAAAGAGATACCTAACCAGACAGCTAAGGCTTTGGTCTCCTATTGTATGCTATATGCGACGTCTGAATTCAGCGTCAACGTTTCGATCGACGTGTGAACGCAGCGCACAGCGTCGGCGGTCAATACGTCCGTGATGGACGATGTCGCTTCAATCGTTGCTCGCGAGTGGTCGTGTGTTATTTGTGCGCTCAGCTGTAAAAAATATATTTATTTGTCTCTGTGATTCTTGTACCCTTTGGTTTTCGTTGGTTGCACACAGGTCAGGTCAACAATGTGATAAAAAATTATTACAATAACCTATACGTTTTTTTTTGAACTTGAAAATTATTTATTATTGACTGCCTCGTTGGTCTAGTGGTCGCAAGCGCTACTGCTGAGCGTGAGGTCCTGGGTTCGATTCCCAAGTCGGGCAAAGTATTATTGGGTTTTTCCAACAGGAATTTCTCAGTAGTAGCCCGGAGTCTGGAAATGTGCCCGGTTGGTGGCAATAGGCTCGCCATTACATGGGACTTAAAACTGGTGTACTACAGGTACACCTCTGCCCAACCCTTCTGGGAAACAAGGCGTGATGTTATGTGTGTGTGTTGAAAACTATTCTAATGATTTACGATATTATCTACCAAAGTGCCATAACCTTAATTTCCATTGGCTAGCTTCTCATTTTATGCTATTTAACTAAACGTCTCGTCATATTCTGCAGGCCAAGGCACCATACGACCCACCATCAGCTCCTGGCATCCCCAAGATCTTGGAGATCGGAGGAGACTTCGTTCACTTGGAATGGGACAAACCAGAGAGTGACGGTGGATCTAGGATCCAAGGTAATATTGACTTCTAACTTTTTGACGTTAAATCATTATAATTATATCATCAGCAGGTTTTGGATGAACGTATAGTGTTTAGATAAACAGTTTTGAAGAACTTCTGCGAAAAAATCTAAAATACAAAAAAGAGAAATATGCTCAAATAAAAACAATTTTTTTATTTGAGCATATTTCTATTTTTATTTTAGAGCACGTGCGTTATAATGGGTAGATTTTAGAGAAAAATAAAGCAAGATGCTTTATTTTTCTCCAAAATCCAGTTTGCTTTTACAAGCCAAAATATTTTTCTATCCGTTTTCTGCAATAAAACACCACCCTGTATTATTGAACCGATCGATAATGTTGGTAACAAAAATCAACATAATAAATCGCAAATTTCCGGAATTGTCATTTACAATATTACCCACGGGTACTAAAAATTACCTCACTTATTTCCACCAGGCTACTGGATCGACAAGCGTGAGGTCGGCAACACGACCTGGCAGCGTGTAAACCCAACGCTCTGCTTGCCCAACCAATGGAACTGCTCCAACCTGATCGAGGGTCGCCAGTACGAGTTCCGAGTGACCGCACAGAACGAGGCCGGCATCTCGCCGCCCAGCACTGCCAGCCAAGGGGTTAAGGTCGTTGATCCTAAAGGTTAGTATCATAAACCAGCTTCCATGGTATTTAAATGTAGGTCCAAGGCACTTTTGGGAAAGTCGACCCCTTTCCGTCAGTCACCTGACTGGCCCTTACGGTAATATTCGTGCCGATTTAAGATATGAAAATTTGTGCCTGTTTTGACTAACACAAAGCGACATCTGCTATCTAACTACGCAACACATTTTCATAAACGATTACGACAAATTTCCTTCATTTTGACAGTTCAACAAAATTGCGTTATTCACGTTCTTGAGCATTTTTTTTTCGAACCTATAAAGCAATGGATTAGCAATTTGTTTCAAAACGATTCAAATTCAGATTGATCGTGTATTACGAAATTAGGGTACTGAGTATTATTAATTTCTTTATTAGACTATTTATTCATTTCATATCAAAAAATACCCTCAAACACGTCCTATTTTTATTTGTCAATTTGAGAATTCTCTGTTCAAAATTTACAAGAGAACTCTTCTGTTAAGTTGTCGGTGGGTATCTTTTTGCAGTAAACTACCGCCTTACTTCGGTTTGCTCTGTTCATTGCACATAATAATATCATTTGACAATATCATTTTTTTCTTTTATCACTTCAATACCATTTAAAGTGTTATTTCCGCGTCTAGTAGAGGAAATAACACTTTAAAGAACAAGTGAAGAAGAAAAGTGAATTGAGTGACTGTGAAGTTTAAGTTTGAAACAACTTACGAGGCATTTATTAATATTATCAAAAGTAACTATAACATTTTGTAACGTTCCACAGCCGCCACACCGCCAGAGATCGTCAAGCCGCTGAAGAACGCCAACTGCATTCAGAACCACAATGCTAAGTTCCAGTGCACCATCACTGGTCAACCCAAGCCTGTCATCACATGGTACAAGGGTAAGTAAATTAAATTGTATTTCAATTAATTTAAATTGAGAAATTATCAACGTCGAGCTAGTGTAACTAGAGATAAACATAACAGATAACCGAATTAAAAAAAAAAAAACTACGATTGCTTCACAAGAACCACTGTTGGACATAAATAAGTATAGCTTGTCCACTCTGAAATGACGCGACCCACTACCGCAATACCCGTAGAAATGACGCGTCCTGCTACCGCATTACCTGTAGAAATGACTCGTCCTACTACCACATTACCTGTAGAAATAACGCGACACACTACCGCAATACCCGTAGAAATGACGCGTCCTACTACCGCATTACCTGTAGAAATGACGCGACCCGCTGCCGCAATACCCGTAAAAATGACGCGCCCTACTACCGCCATACCCGTAGAAATGACGCGACCCACTACCGCAATACCCGAGAGAAATTACGCGCCCTACTACCACAATACCCGTAGAAATGACGCGCCCCACTACTGTCATGCCCGTAGAAATGTCGCGCCCAACTACCGTCATGCCCGTAGAAATGACGCGTCCCACGCAATACCCGTAGAAATGACGCGACCCACTACCGCCATGCCCGTAGAAACCACGCGCCCCACTACCGCAATACCCGTAGAAATGACGTGACCCACTACCGCATTACCCGTAGAAATCCGCATTACCGTGTGCGTAAATGCGGTAGTGGGGCACGTCATTTCACAGTGGACAAGCTATAAAGCTTAAACAGTACCCGGGCGTAAATGGCACAACGGTATAAAAGTCAGAGTCACCACTTTCAAAAGCAGAACTATTGTTTTAAGGTGTCCTTTTTACGGCAGGGTACTATAGCCACCCACCAAATAAACGTGGGCTTCCTAAATCCCATGAGAATAATATTATTGACTGATAATGTGAAAGTGTATCATGAAATGTACAATTACGAGTATTAAGAACTTACCTCACTCAAGTCTTTAAAATGTGAAATTTTCCTGCTTTTCTTCAGGTGCCCGCGAGATAACCAACGGACCCCGCCACCGCATCTGGAGCGAAGGCGACAACCACTTCCTGACTGTCATGGACGTGTTCGGAGAAGACGCTGACGAGTACGTGTGCCGCGCCGTCAACAGGGCTGGAGTCAAGAGTACCAGGGCTGAGCTGTTGATTATGAGTGAGTTTTTGTACTTGATTAACACCACAAACACCTCTCGCACACCTCATTAACACTCACCCATAGGTTCGCAGCTATGTTTATCACTGGCTTTAGGGAGTGCTTGGTGAAAGCTACAGATAAGGAACGACCTACAAAACCCAAGCTCAGGGTCCGTATTATGACGTTTTAATGCCACCATTATTCCAGTGTGAGTGAGAGACGGAGCTATATGAGGCTGCCTCGTTCGTCTAGTGGTCGCAAGCGCTACTGCTGAGCATGAGGTCCTGGGTTCGATTCCCAGGCCGGGCAAAGTGATATTGGGTTTTTCCATCAGGAATTTCTCAGTAGCAGCCCGGAGTCTGGATTGGTGCCCGGTTGATGGCAATAGGCTCGCCCCTATTACATGTGACTTAAACATAACTGGTGAAATGTGAGTGTACTACATGTACGCCTCTACCTAACCCTTCGAGGATTACAGGCGTGATGTTATGTTATGTTGATAAGGCCCCAGGGCTTTCTTGGTTTCGAACCATCCGAGCCCGCAGTGTTTCTGAGTTTGCTTTTAGTTACTATATGAATTGAGCCCGAACGTCCTCGGAACCCGGCTGGTTCTGATCTGGAACTGTGTGAATAACGGAGGATTAAATGGTTTCTGGGCCTGAAACTGCTATAAGTTTGTCATAGTGCAAATAAAAACCAACACATTTACGTCTACTTTTGAAAATGGACTTTCCGAACGGACTACCTTAGTTTTAAAAGACCACTCTTTGGCGGAGCGGGAGGGCGTGTCAGACTCTTACTGACTAAAACCCAACCGTGTTCCTTCAGTTGCTTGTCCGTTGCCAGAGGGTATCCCTTTCGGACCACCCTTAAAGAGTAGTGACATTTTTATTTCTTGTAACACACTGTCTATTGTTTGCGTCAGTCTATTTCGCTATATTGACCTTATCAAATACATTCACTTATGACGCTATTACTGTTGAATCGCAAATAATATCATACATTTTTCTCTCAACAGCCGCACCAAAACTGAACGTACCACCTCGCTTCCGTGTCTCGGCATACTTCGACAAGGGCGAGAACGTAGTCATCAAGATTCCGTTCACCGGCCACCCGGTGCCTAAGATCACGTGGGTCCGTGAGGGAGAGACCATCGAATCTGGTCACCACTATCACGTCGAGAGGAAAGGTAAGACACTTGAATGCAGACTTACCTTGAAAGGTTTCTGAAACTTACTCCCGGTTTCTGAAACTTACTCCTGGTTTCTAACACTTACTCCCGGTTTCTGAAACTTACTCCTGGTTTCTGAAACTTATCTCCGATTTGAGAAATACTTACCCCTGAAATCTAAAAGACTTCCCCAGTTTCTGAAAAACTTATCTCCCCCGGAATGTCTTACCTGTATTCTGAAAGATTTATCTCTGGTTTCTACAATTTACTATTTAGTCAACAGTTGAAAGACATTTTACTATAATCACCACACTTGACATGCAGAAGAATCACATTATGTTATTGAAAGAACCTTTGGCTTTCTCTAGACTTGAATCACATTAAAATATTTGACACTGTTAACATTATTTTGTTATTCCAGAACGTCACGCGATCTTAACGATCCGCGACGCCAGCAAGCTTGACTCCGGACCATACAGGATCACGGCTGAGAACGAGCTGGGACAGGATTCTGCTACCATCAACATTGAAATTAGCGGTCAGTATACTCAAACTCAAATCATTTATTCCAAATAAACCAATTACAGGTACTTTTGAATTGTCAAGGGTTCGGTCAGTCAGAAAGATGAAGCTAGTTGCCCATTCCAAAGCGTAGTAGGTTCCTATGGAGAAGAACGGGCAAGAAACTCCATGGACACTCTTTTAAATTAGAATATTGTTACAAAACATTGGTTACATCATTCATGTTGAAATTATACATGTGAGAACAATGTAGTAAATCGTGCACGTTAAAAGCGACCATAATAAAAATTAAAAACAAAAATAATTAAAATAAGCCATGGCAGCTAAGAGATGACCAGTCCCCACTGACGGCGCCCGTTCACGAACATGACGCATGGATCAGCACCGTTTAGCTCAACCATTTTGAAGGGAACTTAATGATCCAACACACACGCCACCACCAGCGAGACATTTGAGTGAGCATGACATACTCTCACACTTTACCTTTATGTTCCTCCCTGTTGAACATGGGTTTCTCAATGAATAGTCAAAAGAATCAAATATTGCACTTTCTGTCATACATTTCTCGTTTTCTTGCAGATTTTTCGTTAACAACAGCACAGGACTTTCGAAAATTACCCAATTTTTACTCATGTGTACAAATTATTTTTTCACTTTTCGATTTATTCTATTCCACAGACCGTCCAGACCCGCCACGCTTCCCAGCAGTCGACAACATCGGAGTGGACTCGCTCGCCCTCAGCTGGAAGGCTCCAGTATGGGACGGCGGCTCAGACATCACCAACTACCTGGTCGAGAAGAGGGAACACCCCATGTCTAGCTGGATTAGGGTTGGAAATACCAGGTATGTGATAAAACTGATATGTGTATATATGAAATAGGTGTCGCCCAATCGTGGAGTACGGCGTAGTCTGGCTGGCATTGAGGTGAAAAATAAACAAGAAAATGGAAAGGCGAATACTCTATTATAAAGTTTACTGAAACCTACTGGGCACAGTCAGGGCACAGTCTAAAGGAGTAGACAAGTAACTGATGTTACGTCGGATACAGACACGCGGACTTTTTAATTTTTTATTAATTTTTATCTTTTCGTGACATCACTGCGGGCCCTTTCCGAATACTAGCGCTGCGGCATTTATTGTTAAATGTCGCAGCATCATGCTGAGATAGGAGCCTTTTGGCCTCGCACAGGACTTTCTGATATATTTTAAGTTTACTTGTGTGTTAGCTATATTGATATCTCTTGTGCTTGTCCCAATAAAATATATATAAATAAATATAAATTTCTTTATTTCACAGTACCTAGTGCAAGTAGATTTATCTCACATTTTTTAGCTCAAAATACTATGAATAGATTCACCTACCATAAATTGTATCATACAATAGAAGAGAAATAAATATTGTTCACAATTTAAATAAACAGGTCGAATGAATAGGAATACGTTTTAATTCTGGCCACCAAAAGAGTCTGCTGGTGACTTTTCTTCAAGATTAACCCGCGCGAAGTCCGCGAGGGCATGGTCAGATATCTACCATTGACTTTAAGAGACAGGTTATCGGTAGTCACAATCTATAAATTATTTGACGTTTATAGAAAGCATGCTGATCATCAATATCTTAAAATGCTTGAAACGCTCTCTTCTGATTCTCTCTATTCCCCCCCAGATTCACCACAATGGCCATCACAGGCTTAGTACCAGGCAAGCAGTACGAGTTCAGAGTATACGCTGAGAACATCTACGGAAGGTCGGAGCCTAGCGAGACCACCACGCTGGTGCAGACCAAGGCCATCATCAAGAAGGAGTTCCAGAAGAAGGAATATCCTGGTAAGAATATTATAAGTTAATAGTATGAGAAACGGGGCCACTCTTAAAGACGAGGCTTTAAACTGTATCGATTTTAACTAAGCTAAAAACTGGTTCTTCTGCCATTTTATATTTTTGAGAAAATTCCTTATTTTCTTCTATTTAGGGGGGTGATGAGGTCGTACATTTTTATAATTATTATGGTTTGGTAATATCGAATATTCGGTGTGAGTAATCTCACATTCGCACTATAAATTCTACTTTTTTTAAGACCAACACTTGAGATAAAAAATGACAAGTACTTTGATGGTAATCTCAAAAATAGTAATTTCAGTGAAGTTTCTGCTTTCACGAAGTACCACAAAAAATTACTATAATTATCTTCCCTAAATAAAATATTTTACTTACCCAATATTTTTTCTTTCAGTTGACGAATCCGGCAAACGTATCCGCACGAACGCAGACCACGGCCCCATCAAGGACTACGACAGTTACGTCTTCGACATCTACAGCAAATTCGTACCACAGCCTGTTGATATCAACACTTGCTCGGTGTACGACAAATATGACATTCTCGAGGAGATTGGTAAGTGAGCTAGATCAGTGTTGAAGAATGGTATACCGTTGATTAGCATGGGTAGAACAAATAATTAGTAGATTTCCTTTTGAAGAAATTGTAGATGGTTTTTGACAGGTAAGAGCGTTATCACACTGACGATTTGCTACGTCAATCGCTCTCATTACAAAGCCGTGATGAATTCGTTGCGAACACGTGGCGTGCTTGCTACGTATACGCAGCGAGCGCGTTAAACAATCTCCTCACTCGAAACGCGCTCGCAAATCGCCAGTGTGATATAGCCCTAGTTGTTGAGGGAAAGATTTCTGGTGGGATTGAATTTTGCATGTGTAGTAAAAATGGCGTGTGGCGAGAATGTGAACCTGATTTAAATTTTTACAGTAAGATTTAATAGGGATGATGCCTGGGTACAAAAAAACTATTTAGTCCGTCTGTCAGGTAATAAAAAAATATTAGACACGTATTTTTTGCTTTATCATATATTATTGAAAAACTACTTAGATAAAACGCTTTAAAGTTGGGGAGGGCTCGCTACGTCAGAACTCAGTATATAATCTACCGAGGCGTGACGTCATGCCACATTTTAACTCAAAGTATCGCCATAATCTATTGAATACCTAATTTTTTTTTTTTTTTTTAATTATCTACCTGACGAACAGAAAAAAAAAATGTTTAGTCTAGTTTAGTAACTATAGTTGGTTATAGGGGCTTGAGATAAGGATTCCACCAACCTGAGATTTGTGCCATTGCAGATAGATAAATATTAATTTAAGTTTTTTTTAGGATGTTCAATTAATTCTACCTGAATTTCAGTCTGATAAATTGCATGAGTGTGCTCGAAATAAATCCTAATGGAACTTGTTTCAAAAACCTAATGTTCACCATATTTTAACATCCTCGAACATTTGTTTTATTTTATACAATATTCTTGACTCTCGATTGATGTTAAAATATGGCGAAGATTAGGCATAGTAGATTGTAGAAAATCTTAGCGGTTTTCATCTTTCATGAAAACACAGAAACATCTATTGTATTGTACACATACATTTTCACACAATTACACAATAATTTTCTATTTATTTTTCACAAGTATTTTACATTTACAATACTGATTTCGCTTGACACTAAACACAAATATATTTTAAAATAAGAATATTTCGATTATAAAATAATAGTGTTTGACTACGAAGTACAATAAAGCAAATCACAATAAAAAATATACATTGAAAAAATAAAGCATGATAGTAAACATAGTTAAGAATTAAAAATAAATAAAGACTAAACACACTCACGAAGTTGCTTGTGAAATCACTTGGGATTTTATAGAGTTTTATAACATTAACCGTAGAAATACTAACCGTGCCTTAGAAATTCAACCTTTTTCTATTCCTTAGTAAATAAAGTGCATTTTTAAACTTAATAGCCACTGCAAAGTGGGGTTTGTTCTCAACGCTAATCATCAGTCTATAGTGAAAAACTTTCAAAAGTATATCACGATTTAGTCATCAGTGGCGAAGAACTATTTCAACTTAGAACACCTTCACTTTACAAACATAGGAATATGCAAAACGATTTGCAGCACCCGACCGTTAATACAGCACATCGAATTAGCTTTGTAGAGCGACATCTCTCTCATCCATAAATGGGTTACAGAGGTGCCTCTGTCTCAAGCTCGATGCCTTATTTACGCCCGAGTACTGCATATATGAAATCTTTTGAATCATTTTCAGTCTTCGCCACTGGTATTCATAATATTCTAGATAAGCCCTTAATCCCCATTCCAAAGTGGTGATATTCCCAAATCAAAAGTGGTGATAGTACAAAAGTGGTGATAATTCACAGGTGACTTCGTGAGCGCCGCGTCTCGAAGATCGAGCGCCCGAGGTCTGTGTGTGAATGGATCGATGTAGTGCATCTCTTTCTCTGCATCTCTCTGTCTCACACGCATACTTATTTTATTTTAAAAACAAGTACATATTTTCCAATTTTTTCCATAGGAAAAAGTCGCATGAAAAAATAGTAGGGTAATTGGAAAATTATGAAGAAAAAAAACTAGAAATTATTTCGATTTTAGGATGTAATATTTCCAGTAACCCTAATTTTCAATACTTTAAATTATTTATTTATTTATATAAAATATTTATTACAGTAAATCTATTTCTGTATTATCTTTGGTAGATCGAATGCACGGTTTTCGCTTCATAAATATGATATTTTTATGTATGTATTATTTTACTATTATTATTACACAAAACAAATTATTATTATGCGAAATTACACCAAGTAGAAATTGGCGTATAATATTGGCACAAAAACGTAGATTTCGTAGAAATTACACTTTAAACGTATATCTGAATTTTAAAGTATTTTATTCCTTAGGGACTAAGTTTAATTCAGCATCAGTTTATCCGTGATTTTTTTATAAAAATAAAATTAATTCCTTCGTGTATTCAATGTTACAATGTTATTTGTCAAATCATCATGTAGAAGAAATAAAATACATATAAAGTATCAGACATACGCAGTATACGCACATACAAAAAATTAAAACCCAAACGAGTCGTGATAAGTTCGTATTGACGCGCTGAATGCAGTACAGATCATACTGAAATTATTCCCTTCCTTGCAGTATTTAAAATGCTGCAAGGCATTGTCTGCTACCCAGCTTTGTGGTCGTACATAAATCACGTGAGGCACGGGGGTTCAGAAAAAAAAGGAAATAATTTTCCTTTCTTTCTATTTAAAGATAAAATATTCTGTATTTTTTTAAGATACATTGCACCAAAAAAATACTCGTGACTTTTTTTTGTATAAAACCTCACCACTTATCACCAAGGGAGGGGGGGGATTAATAAGTTGCTAGTAAGCATCACGTGATCAATGGACGACACGTTTTCATAAATTCTGAAACAGCATTCCAAAGGCCAAAAACACACTTAACACGACTCCAGTAGTATTACTGTGTGCCCCGAACAGAGGCATGAGGTTGCACGTACTGTTGTAGGTACAGGCGCGTTCGGTGTCGTGCACCGCTGCCGCGAGAGGGCCACCGGCAACTACTTCGCGGCCAAGTTCATACCCGTCGCGGGCGCCATGGAGAAGGAACTCATTAAGAAGGAAATTGATATCATGAATCAACTGCATCATCGCAAATTAATTAATCTGCATGATGCCTTTGAAGATGACGACGAGATGGTGCTTATTTTCGAGTTGTGAGTATTACCATTTCTCGTATATATTATAACAATTTGGGTTTTTGTCCAGAAAAAACACATTTTTAATGACCTTAAACTTTAGTATGGAAAAAAAATCCGCTTTACTTGGGGTTCCCGAATTTTTTAGTCAAGTTTGTGAACCAAATTTCCTGAAATTATTCATTTACGAAGGTTTCCAATTTACTAACTGCCTCTTTGGTCCAGTGGTCACAAACGCTACTACTGAACATGAGGTCCTGGGTTAGATCCCCGGGTCGGGCAAAGTGTTATTGGGTTTTTCCATCTGGAATTTCTCAGTAGCAGCCTGGAGTCTGGATTTGTGCCCGGTTGATGGCAATTAGGCTCGTCCCCTATTACATGGGACTTAAACATAACTGGTGAAATGTGGGTGTACTATAGGTACACCTCTGCCTAACCCTTTGGGGAATACAGGCGTGATGTTATGTTATGTTTCCAATTTATTTGAAGCGATTTTCAAATGACCTATCATACAAATAGATTTAAAAAATAATGCTGTCAGCAATTTGAATGGCCTTATAACTAATCCATATCCAAATTTGCGTAGAAAAACGAGCGAGGTTGTTAACAATGATTCCATGTCAGGAACCTAACTCTATCTTTCCTTGCAGCTTATCCGGAGGCGAGCTGTTCGAGCGCATCACAGAACCAGGCTACAACATGTCCGAAGCCGAAGCAGCTCACTACATGCGACAGATATGCGAGGGAGTCCGACACATGCACGAGCAGAACATCATCCACCTGGACCTGAAGCCCGAGAACGTTATGTGCCAGACCAGAACCGGCACTGATGTTAAGGTATTTATTAACTGCGCCCCGCACCACGGTTTCACCCGTATAAGTCTCGATCCCGTGGGAATATCGGGATGAAAGGCATTCTATGTCCTTTTCCAGGTCATGGTCTACCTATCTGCCAAATTTCATCCAAATCCGTTTTGCTGTTTTAGCGTGAAAGCGTAATAAACAAATAAACTCACTTTCGCATTTATAATATTAGTTAGGATTTGGTGGGATAGGACAGAGTAGTCGTAACAGTTGGCTAGACCTCTAGACACTCTTAATAACACTGTAGCGGTTACACCGCCACATACGAACTACGCATCAAAGACATGACGTCACACAAATCCTGCATCGCGCAATTAGAGTTTACCGCGCGAACAACATATATAAGACTATCCGACTTCAACAGTTGGGCAGTCGGTTCGCCAGACACAACACCTGTCTGGTTGGAGGATCCTCCCTTTTCTATGGTGGCTGAGTAAACTTTACACCCTGTTCCTCATGCCCCTAAAACACTACTTATGGTGAAAACTCGCTTAAGGTTTCCGAAACTCAAATCGCAATATAAATTCTTAATTGACAGCTAAAAAAAAAGGACTCTGTTTTTTTTTTATTTACTTTTGTTATAAATGTTTTTATGATTGTGCTTAGTCAAGTTTGTGATATTTCTGTGCGAGTCCCAATAAATAAACATTTTTTCTTAGAGTCATAAATATTCACTAATCGAAGACTTGATCAGACTTTCAGAAACTTTTCTTTAATGAATAAACTCCTACGTAATTTTAGCCTTTTCCATCATTCGCCAGACGGGTCAAGTTTCTGTTGGATCTTAGTTTATCCTCAAAAGTCGGGAAATAGGAAGATACAATATATTCTAACGTCTCATTCTCCTCCGCAGATCATCGACTTCGGTCTAGCCACAAAGCTGGACCCGAACGAGGTGGTCAAGATATCGACCGGCACGGCGGAGTTCGCGGCGCCTGAGATCGTGGAGCGCGAGCCCGTCGGCTTCTACACCGACATGTGGGCTGTGGGAGTGCTGTCCTATGTGCTGTGAGTATTAGATTATCATATTGAAAATAAGTTCATTCATCAAAAATCCACATGAATTTATTTCAAGTTTGTGAACGGTAAGGATGACGAAAAAGAAATTCTATTTAGTCCGTCAATCAGATAATAAAAAAATATTAGACACGTATTTTTTGCTTTATCATATTAATAAAAAATGACTCAGATTAAAGTTGGGGAGTGGGGGTTGATACGTCACAAGTATGTATAAAATCTACATACAAGTGACATCATGGCACAGTATAACTCAATGTATCGCCGTAATCTTTTGATACCGTAAAAAAAGAAAAATACGTGTACGTTATTTTTTCATAATTTACATTACGGACAAAAAACATTTTTTTTAGTCATCATCCCTATTGAAAATGTAGTGTTTGAGGTACCACTTAAGTTAAAATGTTTTTTAATTTTTTATTTGAGAAATCTGTTCCTTTTTATAAGAAGTTCTGCAACCAATTTAACTACTTAATAGGGTGTGCTTTTAAGTAATTAAAATTAGTGCAGGACTTTTAATCATTGTTTTTACTCTAAAAGTAGCGTCTTTCTTTCAGGCAGTATGTTTTCCTAAATTCAATTTTGTGTCCTTCACACATTTATTTATTTAAGGCACAACATAACAGACAAATACAAGTTATTCCAAATTTAACTATTTAAATAAGAACATACATATTTACATTCAAAAAGTATACAGTAATTAGTTTGATAAATTTCTGCTTCTGTGTCTTTTTCCAAAATTACGTTAGAATCGTCTTAGTATCTTCAGCAACTTTCTTTTGACAAAAATCCTCTAACATTTATTTTTCTCAATAGACTCTCCGGCCTATCGCCATTCGCGGGCAACAACGATATAGAAACGTTAAAGAACGTGAAGGCCTGCGACTGGGAGTTCGACGAGGAAGCGTTCCAGCACGTGTCTGATGATGCCAAGGACTTCATCAGGAGGCTTCTTGTCAAGAACAAGGAGTAAGTACACGTTCATCATGACCAACCTGTCTTACATATAGGGTGAATTTCATCAATAAAACCGCGTTCAAGAGGTTCGCAAGAAATTCGCCCTTAGTCGATAAATTATCGAACATTGTTTTAAACTAGCAACGAGCCACGGCTTCGCATACGTTTACGTAGACGTACGCATCAATTTGATATTTAAATCATACACGTAAATCTAGTTTTGTGACTTTTTTCGCACACTGTATTTTCAACGCTTAGTGCCTAGAGTTGTCGAGAAATCCATCAGTGTGTCTTTTCGATGCGCTGGGGTGCAGTCTGTCGGATTCTCAACGCTCAGCTTAACACCGAGAGTTGAAAATCCAGTGCGCGATAAAATTCCGCCGCCGTGATATTTTTACGTTCGTGCGAACGTGGGTTTACGCTGTCTGGTCAAAAGATTTAAACCTCCACTATTGTCAAACATAATATTATGTAGATATCGAGGGGAAATTCATAGGAATATTTTATCTGGGCCAAAGAGTTATGTCGGACTCACAACGAGTAAAAACTGGTTGTTAACGTGGATCCGCAAAGGTTTCAAAATATGATTCGCGACCATACCAAATAATTATGTATTTACAGAATTATAATCAATAGAACCATTGATACATCTCTCTATGTTATATTTTGTTGAATTACTTTTTCATGAAATCTTGACATTTGAGAATCATATTTTGATCAAGACCCGCAAATTGCAAGGCAACCTTAGTGGATCAACCCTAATAATATTTTCATCACATCTATTCAAAAATACCTAGTTTGTTCTTCGTAAACAGGGACCAAAATAGCTCTTTGATCCCTAGGGAGCAAAATAGATTTGAATTTGGAAGGTGGATATTGTTAGTAAAAGTTCCAATCACTAAAGAGTTCAATCACGAACATTGTATGAACAAGTAACAGGCTGACAAGAAAGAGAGAGAAAGTGTGAATTCGAAAATGAAAATCCAAAATGGCGGCAACGACACGACGAAATTTTCAAACTTTTTGTAATTGGGGTCGTTTTCATAGTTTTCGAGGGTGCTAAAGCCCGAGCCGAGGGTAGTAAAGTCAAAATGTAAAACGAAGATGGCAGCTGCGAAAATTTTAAAATTTTTCATCATTCAGGTATCTTTTTTATAGTTTTTAAAGCTGCTAAAGTCGATAAAGAGGTCAAAACGTAAACCTAAGATGACGGCTGCAAAAAAAATTGTTTTAGATTTAAATCATACGTGAGAGATGAGGTTGGACCTCACATGTTTTTTTTCTCATAGAGGGTGATGAAAAGTAGAGTGTTCACCTCGGGAGCAACACTATTTTAAGCTCGAATGACGTACTTTCAATCCCTTGCTGTGTTCAGGATTCTACTCTTTGAATCCGACGCTCCGCTCTGGATTCAAAGAAACACTCTCGCCTTAAAAATAGTTGTTTGCTCCCTAGGCAAACAATCTACTTGATAGTACATAAATACTAACCCCCCCCCCCCCAGGAAGCGCATGACGGCGCACGAGTGCCTGGCGCACGCGTGGCTGGCGGGCGACGCGGCCGCGGCGCGCACGGCGCACATCGACGCGCGCCGCTACGAGGCCATGCGCAACCGGCTGCGGCTGCAGTACGACGTGCGTATGCTACTGGCTACAGCGTGTTGCTTTTGGTATCCCATACCTCTAGGGGATTCTAAAGACCATGTCAAAGAATCAACTGGCATATCAATTATTTATCTTTTCTTTTTTGCATTTTTCTTACAAATTAATTCGACATAGTCACGAACGTGGAAATAAATATACACATTTTTTTTTTTTAATAGTCTCTCTTTATGATCATTATGAGAGTCTAGTGTTATGTTATCTTCGAAACTATGTATTTTTGGAGCACTTGTTCTACGATTTTATTTTTATTATTTTTACTTAAAGCATATAAGCTTAGAGTTATGGGACATCAAAAAGAACACGTTGTATAGTAATCGAGAATTAAAAATAAACATTTATTCAGTTGCCAAAAAAAAAGACAACAACGATAAGAAAACTTACACTTGACGACAGACTGTTGTATTATTTATCAAAAAACATAGCTTATCAAACTCACACTTCATGATGACCCGAGTGTGGAGCTCTTTGATTGCTTAGCTCCCTCTCGCTCTCTCTCCCTTCCGTCTCTCTATTTATAGCTTTGAAATAGATATAGTTAAAAGAAGTTAAGGCTAAAGTATTGGATTGGCGATTTGCAAATCCGCATTCACCATTGACGTCCGCTTCAAACATGTTTACCTTATCAAGACGTAATGTCGCAATGACTTTATTAATCCTCCATTTTCCCCACAGAACTGGTCATCATTCAAACTGCCCATCGGCAGGCTGAGCGAGTACAGTTCACTGCGCAAGCTTCTCATCGAGAAGTGGAAGATATACGACGGACAGTTCGGTAAGTACCCACGAATGAAAAATTGTAAATGTTTAATTTAATTTTACGATGAGTTTGCTCTTGACTCTAGTCTAGGTCAGAGGTGACAGAGACAAAGTTGACGATAGAGTGAGCTTACCCAGAAGAAGCCTGTTCACTCTTACTTTGAATATATTAGGGTTGTATGCGTTCGGAAACACAGACGCAGGCAGAGAGTTCCACTCCTTTGCTGTGCGCATTATAAAAGACGTTTGGAAACGCTTAGTGCGAGTTGGTGGAATATCAACTAGGTAGGGATGGTAACCTGCAGTGCGTCTAGATGTCCGACGGTAGAAGGGGCCGATGGAATGAGGAGTGTTCTGTAGAAGACCGACAAGCAGGCAACCTTGCGGCGATGAGCCAAGCTTGAAGCTTGGCATCCACCAGTTTAACGTCGCCAATGAGCCTCTTAGCTCTGCGTTACACCGAATCAAGCGCAGCAAGTTGGTACTTAGCTGAGCCGTCCCAAATGTTTTGTCATATTTTATTAAACCTGGGGTTTCTTTATATAATTGACAACCACCACTAAACGGCCAAATATATATATCTTATAACCTTTTTCTAAGGACAAAAAAATATAATGTAGAAATGGCACTAGTAAACAGCAATTTTGCAGTATTTCCCCTTTTAAAGATAGTGTTATACAGAAAAATGCCACTTATTATTATAATATCCTCACATTCGAATTTTGGTCACGGCAGCCATTCTCAACAGAGATTACTAAGTAGTAAACTACGGTGTGGAGATATTAATAGTGCACAAGTGTGTGTGCAAATAGATCACACGTCAGATTTCTCATCAGATAGTCGAATCCGGCTATCAGAACAATGCAAACTATCCGACTAGCGGATCGTACGAGTGTTGAATGTTCAAACAAAATAATGGCTCCAACGCCAAATGCAATGAAATGAAATTGTTTATTCCGTAAACAGGATATCGCAATCAATTTTACACGTCATATTATAAAAAATAGCTGGATGAGTTCGGCGTTTCCTATCTGACTACTCTGAGAAGAAAGACCGAAACAAACTCAGAGATCACAGTCTCTTTTAAAGTCCAGACATAATCTTGGCCAGGCCATATGAGGACCATGTAGATTAGTCTGAAATGGTATTTTGAGAAAAGAACCACACAGATTTGAGTGGACCTGTCCAGTCAGTGCAAGCATTTGTCAGTTATCGTGGAGCTCAACTCGACTAACAATACTAAAGAAAGGATATTTGGGTAGGCCGCATAAACTACTCAAACTGCCAGACCATCATTACAACTAACTGAGAAAGAAAAAAAAAAGAAATAAAAAACACATAGTCCTCCAAAATGACACTCATGTACACACAAAGTAATCATGTCATCTTGTGTATAATTTTCAACAATGTCAATATGTATACAAAACTGATAGCCGGATCAGACTATCGGATCCGACTATTTGATGAAAAAATCTGACGTGTAATCCCAGCCTTACTTTCTTAATCCGAGGGAACAATCCAACACGACTTACGGCTATCATGAATAGTAGTTTGATTTTCATTCCTTTTACATAATATTAATATTTTCATCCAGACCGTCGTCAAGCCGCACCACGCTTCGTGATCAGGCCACAGTCTGCCTTCTGCTACGAAGGCCAGTCCGTCAAGCTGTACTGCCGCATCATCGCATGCGCCACGCCCACCGTGACCTGGTCGAGGAACAACCACGAGTTGAGACAGTCTGTCAAGTTCATGAAGAGGTAAGTACAAATAAAACGGTCTACTGTAATACCTAAATCAGTATGTTACTGAATAAATAATAGTTATTTATGCAACTGTTGTATAATAAGGGGTATTAAAACACGAATGTGGGTTCATATCACATGAGTGTTTCAATACCTAATTATGTACAGCTGCATACAAGACTTTATCTACACCCATGTTATGAATCCTCTATAAAACGTTCTGAAATCATAGGGTGTTGTAAGAACTACGAAAAAAAAAACGAAACAAAGTACTTAAAAAAAAATTGCAATATTAATATTGAACAAAAATGGCGGTATACGACGTTAATTTGAATAACCAATAAGTTTTTTTTATTTTTTATTATGGCGCTATAGTAGTGGAACGCGCGGGCATGACAATGTTCTTTTTTTTAAAAGGAGATGCATAATGAAATTCAGTACAACATTATAACTCCCGTTTGGATGCTATTATGGTTACTATGACACTGGGTGTTTTAATGTTGGCAATAAGCTAACTGTTTCAGAAACTTTTATAGAGGATTTATAGCATGGGCGTAGATAAAATATATTATAACTAGCAAGTATTTTGTGTTAGCAAAAGTAGGTCATGGCAGGTGGAGGTCACGTCAATACTAATTTAGAACCCATTCTCTTCATTTTTTGTCATTTAAACATAAAGGTTACGACATAAATAAGCCTAATTTCATTGTATTCAAGATACCGTCATCAATTCGCAAAGGCTGACAATATTCTTATTTGCCAGCATCCAAATAAGTTACAATACTAAAAAGAATCAGGCGCACCCTTGACAGTCAGCGCCGATTATCTACCTTGCTGACCAGGAATATTTTTTTACCACAGTGTAGCTATTTTCATGATGTAACAAAATCAGATTTAGAACTTAGAACATTTTCAACATAAACTCTATAGAACTCGTTATAAAGGATCAGACCACCATATCAATAAATTGATTCTGCTATTTAGGTATGCCGGAGACGACTACTACTTCATAATCAACCGCGCCAAGTTGGAAGACCGCGGCGAGTACATCATCAGGGCTGAGAACCACTACGGATTCAGGGAAGAAGTCGTCTTCCTGAATGTACAACGTAAGTGTTTTTATAGTTATTTATTTATTTGGAGTACAGAAAGTAGCCTCGGCTAATGAATATAAATGTTGATGGATGGAGTGGGAGAGGAAGGCCAAAGAAAATATGGATGGATTGTGTGAGGAATGATATGAAAGAGACTTGAATTGAATGTGTCCTGGCGGCTGTATGTCATGCTCACTCAGATGTCTCGCTGATGGTGGCGAGTGTGTTGGATCATTTAGCTCCCTTCAAAATGGTTTTTTTTAATTAAAAAAAATGCGTGACCTTGCATAGCAGAGAGATAGATACAGGCTAAATATGTTTAAAAAAAAAAACCTGTTCCTTTTGATATCCCTTAACTCTAGGGTATTAATGAGACCATGTCAAAGAATCAACTGGCATATGAATTATTTTTTATTTTTCATACAAAATAATTCGACAAAGTCACGATTATTTGTGTAAAATACCCATACGTGAAATCTGACAACGTCGCATTTTCTTAGCTTTAAATATTATGAATGTTAGGTTTGAATGAAAATGTACTTATCAATCGAGAGTCTAGTGTTATGTTATCATCGAAACAAAGTGTTTTTAGAATACTTGTTCTAGGACTTTTTGTATTATTTTCGCTTATAGCTTAAAACCTTAGAGTTATGGGTCATCAAAAGCAACACGTATATAAAAATCAATAGCCATACGTCTCGCTGCGTATTCCTAGCTATAACAAAATTAGGTGTGATTCAATACAGCGTTGTTACCATGAAGCAAATGTTCTGTTGAAATCTTCATAGAACTAATACATACTATTTTAAAATAACCACCAGGTTTTCACAATAACATTTTCAAATTAGAAGCACTCCCGACCAATTAAAACGGCATACCATTAATTTGCACTATAATTGTTAGGCAAATAGTGTCACAGAAGTACGTTCCAATCTATTATTACATACACCTTTAGCCGGCGATACGCGACTAAATTAACCACTGCCTATCTGACTACCGTGGTGTGCTGATTGATTAAATATTTCGGTGGCCCGATTAAGTTTAAATACAGTGTATTTTATACTTTTAAGTGTTAAATAAAGCTTAAGCGTTTTTGGCGTGTAAGTTTAATAAAATGGATTTGTAATTAGGGTTTTTTTTTAACTACTTTGGTGAGCAGGAGTATGCAAAAATTATTGGAAATATTACTAGATTCAATCAACATTCCGATGTGTCTCTGAAATTATGAGATTTTTGAGTCCTAGGAATTTCGGATTTTCAAATCCATTGTAACATTTTGTGTATTGCGTGCATTTAACATACACGCGAGATGAATCTTCAAAGAAACATTAGGTTTTCAAATTACAAAATGATTTTAATACTTTGCGAATCTTGCACGTGTCCATCGATTGTATATTCATTTTAGCCGTTATTACCGCTTTGTTCAGCTACTTTCTTGTTGTCATATTCTAGACTTTCTTAGGCCTACTTGCGCGTTAACAGCTAACTCAGAGTTAATCCAATAATTCTCTTCGGATTAACCCCGAGTCATTTAGCTAACCCATGAACACGCAAGTGGGCCTTACAGGTTCAGGTAAGAATTCACAGTCAATTGAACCCTTGTTTCTCCCCCAGCGGTCCCGAAGGTCCAGCGCCAGCACCTGGCCGAAGCCCCGCGCCGCCGCGAGGCGCTGCCCTACACGTTCTGGCAGGAGACGTCCGAGACGGCGCCCGTGTTCACGTTCCAGCTGCGGCCGCGCGTCATGCAGGCGCGCGACACCTGCAAGCTGCTGTGCTGCCTCAGCGGCAAGCCCACGCCCACCGTCAAGTGGTCAGTATCTCCTGCACTGCTCCGACACCTGTGTAGTGTGTACCTTACAGGACCCAGCCCTCCAGTTACCGTCATCAAGAGAGAACAGTCGACAGTAAGCTCCTTAAGTTCTGAGTTGAGCTCCACGATTACTGACAAATTCTTGCACTGACGAGCAGGTCCACTCAAATCTGTGTGGTTTTTTTCTCAAATGACCATTTCAGACACTAATCTACATGGTCCTCACATGGCCTGACCAAGATTATATCTGGACTTTAAAAGAGACTGTGACCTCTGAGTTTGTTTCGGCCTTTCTTCTCAGAGTAGTCGGATAGGAAACGCCGAACCCATCTAGCTTATTTTTTTTTATTTTTAAGATGTCGTAAAGTGATTCCAATATCCTATTTACAGAATAAACAATTTCATTTCATTTAAATATAGAGGAAGTTTTCTGATTATCTATCTTTATCAACAAGGTTTCGGCTATAAGAGCGTTTATCCTAAAAGTTGCCAACGTCTCAAATAGCTGTCAAATATTTATCTGTTTTGATTAATTTGGCAATATTACTGTATGGAAATAAGAAATATAGCCAACTAGTGAATTAGAATATTAATATTTAATTGCAATTATAACATTTAGTTTGATGTTGTAGCCTGTAACCGTTTTAGGTGTAAAAAAGGCATTTGGAAAGTTTCCAATTACTTTTTTTTACATCTAATAATAAATATTCGGTGTTACGATATTAATTATCACAATCCATTGTCAATATTCTAGTTCACTAGTTAGTTATATTTCTTATTTCCATAAAGTGATATTGCCAAATTAATCAAAATTAAAAAAATATTATTAAATATAAATGTAACCGTAAACACGTACTTATCTCCACCATCTACCCACAGGTACAAAGACAAGAGAGAGTTATCTAAGTATGACTACGCGATGACACAGTCGGACGGCGTCGTGACGCTCGAGATCATCGACTGCCGGCCCGAGGACAGCGGCAAATACACCTGCATCGCCACCAACGTGCACGGCACCGACGAGACCAACTGTGTCGTTATTGTTGAGGGTAAGCAGAATAGACAGCATAGAAAAGCCATAAGGGGAGGCCTTATGGCTTTTCATCAACATTGTATGTTATTTATTGTTAAAGTTATTTTTTCCTGCCCTGACTGCCTCGTTGGTCTTGGTCGCTACTGCTGAGCAGGAGGTCCTGGGTTCGATTCCCAAGTCGGGCAAAGTATTATTGGGTTTTTCTAACAGGAATTTCTCAGTAGTAACCCGGAGTCTGGATTTGTGCCCGGTTGGTGGCAATAGGCTCGCCCCCTATTACATGGTACTTAAAAAACATAACTGGCGAAATGTGAGTGTACACCTCTGCCCAACCCTTCGGAGAAACAAAGCGTGATGTTATGTTATGTTTATTTTTTGCCATGTCTTCTGCTGCAATTTGCTGACAGAGATTTTGACAGCCTCGTTGGTCGAGTGGTCGCAAGTGCTACTGCTGAACATGAGCTCCCGGGTTCGATTCCCGGGTCGGATAGCAGCCCGGAGTCTGGATTTGTGCTCGGTTGGTGGCGCTCCCTAAGCTATTACATGGGACTCAAACATAACTGGCAAAATGCGGGTGTACTATAGGTACACCTCTGCCTAACCCTTCGATGAAATACAGGCGTGATGTTAAATAAAAGATTTGTCAAAATTAGGCTGAGAATCAAACACTTTTTTGAAGGTCAAAAGACACTATAGGCAACTGCAAAACGCCCTTCCTTCAATACTTTCTAGTGTAACATTACGTCGTAAGATAGGTAGCCGTAAGTTGATGATAATCAAAAGTTCAAAAAAATGTCCATTGGTCATGGGCCTCCCGCGTTTCATAGAGTATAATATGACGTCGAGATTCTCAACCATGTTCTGGACTCCAAAACTAGTGTAAAAGAAAAAAAATGTTCAAGATTTGCTGCCCGTGCAGACTAGCGGACGAGACGGCAGAGGATTTTAAATGTATCAATTGATTTTAATACATAGCTAATAGACATAAGGTATATATTTCAATGCTCGATGCTCTAGAGACAACTGCGCTGCGATACTCCAAGGTCGATCACCGAGCATTGAGAAACTGAGTTATAAATACCCCAATCAATTCCTTAGAAATTTTCTCTTCAGGTGCGAATCTTGTAAATTAAATAAATGAATTATTTCATAACAGGCGAGGTCACATCACCGGAGCAAGCGCAGATGATCCACAACTTCCTGCACTCCGGGGACCGCCGCTACATAGAGAAGCCTCTCAAACCCGCACCACCACCGATTATCACCAAGACTAAGGTTAGTTGACGATTATAAATTAAACTGTATAATAATACTTTGATTTTCTGTTTAAAAATGTATCATATTTTAACTTTACTAAGATGACGATATATTGGGTCCCCACCTATGAAATTGGCGTTTTTTTCCCACAAATAGAGAACCTCGTCACTTCTATGATTTAAAATATTTATAAATTGCTTGATATTATATCGAACAATGACCATCATAGACAACTACCAATAGTGAAAAACCTAATTACTTATAGTTTTCTAAACATAAAAAATACCTTAAAAATTACTCCTCTTTTATTATCAGAAATGACCACTATTTGTTTTAAAACTTAGCCAAAACGTATTTTTGTCGCCTAATCTAAGTGGCATACGTTATCTTAGTTTTTAAACATTAGTGCATAAAAGTTCTAAAACATTAGTGTTCATGGTTGTTAAATAAATTAAGAAAATGTTAGTATGAAAAATGCAACTTCTTTAAAATTCTCCATACAAAACGCTAAGTTCATAGGTGGGGACCCAATAATATGGATGGCAGGGCCAATGGTAACGGCCGCGACTTACGAATTGTAGGTCGTAGGTTCGAACTCTGACAGGCTCTTTACTTTGTGTAAATAATTTCATCACCACTGCTCTCAACACGGTGAAGGAAAACATCGTGAGGAAACCGGCATGTCCTAGAACCAAAAATTCGAAGACATGTGACATCTACCAACCCGCACTGGGCCCGCGTGGTAACTGAACAAAATATCAACATTTCTTGTTGGTTATTTGAAAAAAGTTGTTAAGAAAAGTGTATACAGGGTGTATCAGAAAGGTGTCGTCAAATAATCGTGAAAAAACTATCACTAGTCCCATACATTTGGGTCGAGTAGGTAAGTTTTGTATTGGATAACTGATTACTTTTTCGCGATTGGGTGTTGCTCCCATGGAGAGTTACCACATCCCCTTAAATTCGGCCACACCTTTCTGATACACCCTGTATACTAATATACTAACATCGCTTTGCTTATAATCATTATTTATTTTTAATATGTAACAAGACAGTCGCATAGTGTAGGCAAGCTACTGTATTATAAAATTCATCTTTCACGCTTTTTAAAAACATCTATTAATAAATTTACATTACTGCTTTAGCGTCGACGTCCCCAAAATGTTAACTCTGAAGACCAAGAACAAGAGAAGGTAAACACGACAAAAATACATGAATCCATTGGAGTGGATCATCAAGCTCATGACAAAAATGTCATTATCAAATTCAATCACAGCTAACTTCAATTTCACGACAATTTTGTCACATTATCAATCAGTTTTAAAGCACTTTCTATCCATTCATTTACAGGTATTTTTAAATCAAAGAGTCGGTCAGTTAGCTGGAAAATGTATCGGTCCAAGAAGTTAATTTCTTAAACACTTTGCGGGACACTAAACACATAAAAATAAAACTTCTATTGTGTCTCGTTCGTGTCCTTGGACCGATTGAAGACGCATGGGCAAAATCTCCATGTTTACTCTTACTCTGAATCAAGTTGTTACAATATCACTGATTAGATACATTACTTTGGTATGAAATATTATGATAAAAACCCCTGCCTGCCCTTCATTCGGGAATATAGGCGTGAATGTTAAATGTAATGTTATGTATACTTTATGTAAAAAAATGTGCTTGTTAAAAGATTCTTGTATAAAAGTACAATTTGACTGACTCGTTGGCTAGTGGGCGCAATTGCTACTGCTGAGCATGAAGTCCTGGGTTCGATACCCGGTTCGGGCAAAGTGTTATTGGGTTTTTCCATATGTGGAATTTCTCATTAGCAGCCCGGTTGATGGCAATAGGCTCGCCCCCTATTACATGGGATATAAAAATAACCGGTGAAATGTGGGTGTACTAATAGGTACACCTCTGCCCAACCCTTCGGGGAAACAAGGCGTGATGTTATAATTATATAAAAGTACAATTTATGAAAATCGGTGGCACAACTTACAGCGTATTTCATGCGAGCATGACACATATCAGTATCATTTTGCTCAGATAAATCCAAGATAGTCCATCACATACGCCACCATCAGTGAGACATTTGAGTGAGCATTACAAATCAACCGCCATGCAACATTCAACTTTATATAGGCCAATAAGTGCTTCAAAAACACAGTTGGATGATATCTATAACGAAGGCAGAAAATGAGCAAAGAACCTACGAAGACCATTACAAGATGGGTCGATGACAACAGGCGAAGAACGAAAAAATAAGCCAATTTCAACCCAATGCTGCATTGAGTAGAATATAGCAAAAAAATATGAGGACTTTTTGCGGTCTTTCAATGTCCGTGTATTATTAGTAATGCACTGAAGACATAGCCCTATACGTCGGAGCATGAAATTTATGCATTAGTTGTTATCTTTTTTATCTACTATTCTAACGAAATTAACCAACATTAACATAATAGAACTAGTTCTATTGTTTGTTTCAACGTTTTTAAACAGCTCTATTAGCTGGAAGTGAAGCTCATACGGCCTTCCTTGCATTACATGTAATGCATTTAAAAAAATATTATGTAATGGTTATTTGAGGGTGATAGACGAATTTTCGCTATTATTACAATGTAATATTATTATTGGACGTACCATACGTCCGATAATAATATAGTGATAGGAATACCAATAACCTTGGAACAGTGAAAATGTTAAACATAGGTACGGACAGATGCAGAGAAATGTCAGCCCCTATCAATGTATCAATACATACTGACTGTACATCTAACAATTATGTTTTGTCAGGTTTTGGTGACTAGCCTATACCACGGTTAAAATACAAGAGAAGAATCAGGACCTTACCGAATCACGGCACAAATTGCATTGCCATTGTATCACACATTTTTTTGAAACATTTTTATTTCGCTCCTCACAGCTGCGCCACATCTCAACTCAACAAATCCAAAATCAGACTTCAATAATAATCCCACTGTTTCTGCATCCTAGGTGACAATCGATCCGCCTACCAAGTCTGCGCTCAGACCAAAGTATTCGCCACAGACCTCAGTAGAAGCGAGCAAGAAGAAATATGGAGGACTCTCACGACTGGACTCGGACACATCGTCCAGGTCCAGGAGTGCTACTAAGGAACTTATATGTAAGTACACTTAAATATCAACACTAGAATATATCAACACTATGATAAATAAACAAAGTAATTGAGATAATAATGTGCGCAAGAGTGAATAAGGCATTCCTTTATAAATAAATTCATTTATTTTTCTCAATTATTTTTACTATTTCCCTATTTCGCCTTGCCTATACAACAAAAAAATCTTTAAATATTCTAGAGGTGTTTTCAGTCAATTCAATTAGTAGTAAGTAGTACCTAATAGCTGTTCCGTGGAAATGCATTGATCCGATGCAACATGCCCTTGACGTCCTCTTCCAGCGACGCCCTAAGTCGAGGTCCGTACCCCACAGGGGGTGCCCTTAGCGTGCAGTCGCTTAGTTTATAACTTTTATGCCCTGGCTGGAAGCCTTTGAGGCATCCACAGGAAAGTCCGACTAAGCAGCCGATCACCTCCTCTTCCTAGGTTGACCTGCGAGATGCCATTCATAAAAAAGGTGGAAATGCATCCATCATACACATTTTATTGTGTTGATTTGAAGTGTTGTATTGGTAAAGTTTGCAGGCACATGAGAAAATACAACTTTGTTTTTGATGTCGAGTATATCAACCTGTCAGCTATCGACATTTATTAAAAAATACTCGTCTCTATGCTTATTTTCCGTATTCCACGAGTTTTTTGCATATGCATCTGAAACTGATTTTATAATATTTAAATTCACGATTTATGCCGGAAACCTAGGCCAGACGAACTTTAGAATTCTCATTGAAATTCAGCCTGCCTTTTCCCCTGAGTCATAAGATGTTTGTCCTCGCCCGCAGTGCCGGCCTCGGACTCGTCGATGTGCGGCCCGTCGTTCGCGCGCGCGCTGCCGGACGCGCTGCGCGCTCGCGACGGCGCGCCGCTGCTGCTGTCGGCGGCCGTGCGCGGCGACCCCGACCCGCGCGTGCAGTGGTACAAGGACGACAAGCCGCTGCACTCCTCCGAGGTGCGTCGTGTTGGAAATATCTTCGTTTGTTTGGGTGCCAGTTAGGCAGGCAGACAGGATCCTGCTTTGCTAGTACTTTTGTTATAATTTGTGTGATTAAGAGACCTTTAAAAAGAAATATCTTAGGACGAAATTTTACATATTTGTAATTATTGTGGGCGGGGCACATAGCGCGCAGAACTGACGGCCGATGGGGCAGGACGCTCTGCAGTGGAGGCCACGCACCGGCAAGCGAGCGTAGGCCGTCCGCCCGCAAGGTGGACCGACGAGCTAATCAAGGTCGCAGGAAGCCGCTGGATGCAGGTCGCTTCCAACCAGCCGATTTGGAAACCATTGGGGGAGGCCTATGTTCAGCAGTGGACGTCCTATGGCTGAAATGATGATGATGATGAATTATTGTGATGATTCATCATCATGAATTAATTCGTCAGCCAAATGACGTCCGCTGCATGGTCCGTGCTAGTCATAAGCCTCCCCCAAGCACCACCACTTCGACCAGTTTTATGCTTCCGCATCCAGCGAATTCCCACGGCCTTCACAAGGTCATCGGTCCATCTTATGGAAGGCCTTCCAACGCTACAGCTTCCAGTACATGGTTGGCACTTCAAAACCTTTCGGCCCCATCGGCCATCTGTTCTGCAAGCAATGTGCCCTGCCATCTGCCACTTAAATGTGATGATTGATGAAAGTTAATATTATTAATTTCAGAAATTAAAATATCCTACAAAGAATTAAAAAAGTTACAGTTCAAAAAAATACTTTTTCTTTAATAAAATACAAATTTCAATATCTTTAAAATTGCAAATGATGCTGAAAGGAAAAAGTGTATCACGGTAAAGCCAATATAAAGCTTTAAAAATGTCACAGACTTCAAATATTTTGTACTTATTTCCTAATTTCATCTGAATAATGGAACCACTTCAGTAAACTTGTATTTTCCTCTACAGGTTGTCGACCTCAAGTACAAGAACGGAGTCGCATCACTAGCCATCAACGAGGTATTCCCTGAAGACGAGGGAGTGTACTCTCTGAAGGCAATCAACAGCCAGGGCGAGACTGAGACCAAGTGCAAAGTCACTGTCAAAGGTATGTACCTACTTCTATTAGCAACTCAAATTTGATCAAGCCCCCGAACAGTTTCGATATAAAACATCTGATAAAAATGGAACGAAAGTCGCGCGTCCCTTTAATTATTCCATAGACCAGGTAAACCAGAAAAAGTATGCTCATCGGCAGTCTTCGTGTTTCCGAATTAGCCCGAACGTTGCGTCACAGAGTAACACCTCACAGAGGCAATGCTTCTAGGTTTTGTACTACCGCTATTTGCAGTCGGGCGCCTATCAGTGCGCGTTTACAAGAAGTTTTCACTCTGTCGGATTACCTACTCCAGTCGCAGATTGCATATGTCAATCATTTTTTTATTTATTAGAGTTGTTAATATAATATGTCAATCTTTTTTTTATTTTTATTATATAGAGTTGTTAATATATAATTTTATAAAATTGGTAATACAAAATCGACAAGCACTTTCATAGTTATAACAGCTCTATATTATATCTCATCAACGTGCATTCGTATTACCGAAGATAGGCGATGATTACCGAACCGCATTCTTTTCTTGGGAAAGCTGTGTCTGAAAGATTAGCGCCAGGAGAGCAATAGTGGCTTTGGGAGTCTGATGCTCACTTTGTGCACTCTAAGGTGCGCACTTTGGACACAAATTGTATCGTACGTAAACGTATGATCTTGATCGTACGAATTGAGTGCGCACACTGAATATGTTATTCTCCGTCAAAAAGGTAGTGTTCCGGTGATATTGCATTGAACGCACGAAAAATCCCAACAAGTACGGATTGTTTTTGAACGTCGAACTATACACGTATACGTACGACTAACTCGCACTCAGTCTGCGCGCTCCCTTAGTTCTTGGAAGGTCGGGATCGTTCGTGCATGTTCGTATGTGCTATGCGAAGAAATTGTCGTGAGGAGATAATTTTTACTATTTCGTGTGCAATACTTTTTCGTTAACATTCGATGTGATTTTTTTATTTTTTATTAAGAAATCTGTTTCTCTTTTTAGGTTACCTTTAATAATAGATTTTGTTGAGATATTTATTTAAAATAAATATAGTTTTTTTTTTATCTTGAATGTATTTTTTTTTGGTTACTTTTATTTCTTCAATAATTGTACGCCTTCACGGCAAACCATAGCGCCCATATTATAAAACCTTTATGTTTCACAAATAAATATTATGAGACTAGCGCTTCCAGAACCAAAAAATACATACCGGTAGTATGAAGCTAAAAGTACGCGGCGTATCGTAACGTAGTTAGAAAATATAAAAGTTACGCGATAGAAAGAGAGCCAACTTCTCGGTGAATATAACTTTAGGTAATTAGCGCTGTGCAACCTGAATTGCACTTTATTGTGTCATAGCAAGAGTCGCTTTTTATTTAAATGATTTTGCGGATTGAACCATCTGTAAGTATTAGTCTGTGCCTATAGCAAACTTTCTCGCATCCCTATTTAGCACCGATCAGTAACTTTTACCGATCAATCTTAGTACCTTACTTTCTCACACCGGTCGTAATAAAAGTTTAAATCTAGCTTAGTCAGTCTAGATTCAAGTCTAGGCCGGCAAGTTAGTTGGTTATCTTCTTCTTGGACAGTATTCTGTCAGGGATTGAGTGTCTCTCATAGTTCAAATTTGAAATCTACGTTTATGTGCTACTTAATATTATCTGTTTTTTTTTTCTTATGTGGATGTACTATAGGGACACCTCTGCCTAACCCTTTAGGGATTACAGGCGTGATGTTATGTGTATTTATTTGTTCTTATTATTTATATAATATATTTAGATATATTATATTATATATATAGTTATATTAGGTATAAATATAGGGGAGACCTGGTGTCTTGAAATATTCAGTATAATTATTTATATCCTTATATTTAAATCAATATTTATTCCATAGTTTTCGATATTACTGCTTATCTCTGCGTCATGATCACCCAAAGACTGACTGGTAGAAAATGCCTATGGCATTAAGTCCGTCTTTGTCAAAAACATTAAATTATTGTCTTATATCTCTTTGGCCTCTGTACATAAATTTTTATGTATGTGTTAATCTTTTTATTTGTTTTCTTAGCAATGGAAAGCAGCGCGACGACTGCAGTGAAGTTGGGCGACAAGCCTCCTAGAATAGTGGACCACGCGATATCACAGACTGTCACCGATGGAGACGTTGTCACGCTGTCCTGCAGGTAAGCCAGTTAAAAATAAACTTAAAACAAATAACGTTAATAATATTTGACCGTTTCTAATAATATTATTCAATACTAGTTGACCAGACAGTACAAAATTAAATAGTACTGACGCTAGCACGTCAACCAATCTGTCATTTTTTTAAAGTAGATTTTCAACTTTATTACTAAAGGATAAGGTTCAAAGTTGATTGGGAAAATTTGACAGTTTCGGGTAGGTTGACCTGCTGGCGTCTGTACATACAAATATCCCATAGATAAAGAATGGTCAGTTTTTCCCGAATTTAAACATTTTTCGGGAATCGGGAAATACGAACATTTTAAAACAAGAAAAATTTACAAAATTGAAACAAGGAAAATGTCCAGCTGTTCTCAAGTTATATTTTTTTTTTTTTTTAAATATTTTGTTACCTATATTACGCTTGGTATTATATTATATGTGCTGCCTATGTTCATAAACTGAAAAATCAAGAATATAAAAATGTAAATAGCAGTTCTTACAACTCCTCCAAGCCCCTTCTGATAAATGTCTTAATTATAACCTTAAAATAAACTAACAACCTCGTAAGCTCCGGTTAATTTATCTGGCAGACAAAGTCATACAAATTCTTTTCTATTTTAAAACGACTTAAAACAAGAAGATATAATAATGCCAATTCAGAAACTGAAAGAGGCTCTCATAGAAGTATTTTTATCGCTGAGAACCAATATCAATCTGCCTAGCTTTTTCCCAACTATGTTGAGGTCGGATTCCAGTCTAACCGGATGCAGCTGAATACCACCATTTTACATGGAGCGACTGCCTATCTGACAACCACAACCCAGTTACTGGGTAACACGATACCCCTTGGTAAGACTGGTTGACAGTCTTTTGGACTTTTGAACTTCCTGATTTAAATCAACATTCTTTCCTCACAGAATCACAAATGCCGAACGTTTCGACGTGATCTGGCTGCACAACAACAAGGAGATCAAGCCGTCGAAGGACTTCCAGTACTCCAGCGAGGCTAACATCCACAAACTATCCATCGCTGAAATATTCCCTGAGGATGCTGGTTAGTACAACTACATTTTTTCAGCTTTTGCAATTGTCAGATAACTTTCACCTTCAACGCCATGTATCTTTTTGACACAGTGTCTGGAACATTTTGTATCCAAATCCTAAAGTATATACACATCTTTCTACTTGGTAAAAGCGCTGTGTATCTATTAGGCACATGTTCCCTGTACATTTAGCCCTGAGGCTGTTAATGGCTGAAATGGCACATAACTTGCTACTTTAACTGACTACTTTACTAATGCAAATTTAAATCGGCGATTAGTTAAGTTAGTTTTCTAGTAAGTAGTAAAGTAATATACTTGCTCGAATTGATATATTAAAAAAGTGACTCAACGCCATCTATGTTCTACGTGCACACTGTAAAGGACGTTCTGTACAAAACTAGGCAACGGAATAAAGAGGAACTGTTTTGAAACTGAGTACAGAAGTACGCCAAGTAATGTTAGGTTCAAAAGATAGATAGCGCTGTATGTCTATTTAGTGTAGAGTTTGATGAGTAGATGGCGCTGTTAGTCGTTGATAAAAATTAAGGCAAAAATTCGTTCTGATTCTGATTTTTAAATATTTTGTGCTATAAATAAATGTTTATTACTTGGTGTGATGCCATTGACATAACTAGTCTTAAATTCTAATATAGTTTTCTTAAAGATTTTTCCAAAAGCCGCAATCTTCTAAAAGTGTTCTGCTTGAAATTTCCGTTACATCAAGTTTATTATTAGTATTTTGTTCAAACTTTGTATTTTCTTCTATTAACCCCTAATGTTGTACCCCAGGCGTATACACATGCGAGGCATTCAACGACGCCGGCGAATCCTTCTCGTCGTGCAGCCTCGTGGTGCGCGTGCCGGGCGAGCCCAGCGCCGCGCCGCAGTACAGCGCCTTCCCCAGCTCCGCCACCGTGGGCGACGCCGAGCCGGCCGTGTTCAGCGCTGAACTGGATAAGGTAACTATTTCGCCTCACGAATAAGCCAGACTTCGTCAGGGTGAAAATTTGATATTTCGACTGCAACTATGCTCATGAAAATCTTTACATTATGCATCGTCGTATTGAACTCCATTCCATATTATTGCACGACTTAAATTTACAGATTATCCTGTGATTGTGACTTTTATTTGAGTAGCCCAATAAAAGTTGGTGTTGATTGGTCTCATTTAAAACTTCACTAACATTTGGAAAATTGATAGTAAAGACTCAGAATTCTAGTAAACTCCTGACTCGGACATTATGACTTGTTCAATAATTATCTTTATTTATTAATGTAAACAGAAAACACTAAATAAAGAAAAATAAAAGGGTAACCACTAAATTATGATAAATTATTGAGATAATCTGGAACACAATGGTTTAAAATTGCTAACTAATTGCACACTCTGAGCAAGAACGTCGATGCCCTTCAGTAGGTCAATTACGTGCTGATACTCAAGTAAATGAATACCAGCATCTTTCTCAGAACGAATGACATCAGATTGCGCAGCTATTCCCAATAATTATTATTTTGTATTGTTTAGATCGTTTCGACGAATACTCGATTATATTTTTCCACATACAATCCTCTATAAATTGCATTTTCAAAAACGTATTCTAATCAAGCTTTTATTCCACAGCCACCACTCCAGCTTCAGTGGTTGAAGGACGGCAAGCCTATCGACGAGACCTCCGCAAGATACAAGTTCATGATGGAAGGAACCTCCAGGTACAGGCTCGAGATCGTCAAGTGCAACCCGGACGACGCCGGACAGTACCAGGCGCGCGCCGTGGGCTCCAAGGGTGACGCCCTTGCAGCGTTCTACCTTAACGTCGTCGACCACTAAACTATATGGACTGACTGGGAACCGCAGGGGGCATAGAACACCACCCTGTGGAACACCCACACAAAATCTTACACTATCTATTCTAACTGGATGCTAAACGATATATTGAGTATGAGTAACGATTTTTTATACAATTCGGAGTCTAAGTGTGAAGCAGTTTTTATATTATAATAAATTATTTATTAATAAACAAGTTACGTTAAGTGTTACACCCTGTCGAATGCCTATGAGAAGACGCCTGGACGACCGAATCCTCGTACGCTCTCTAGTCACTGTTAACTTTTAAATGTTATTATTTATTTGTCAACTATTATCCGTTGTTATTTTTTTGTTTATTTATCGTCCTCACCTAACAGATATGCAGCTTATTTAAAAAAGCTTGAGTTTAATAAATGTTGGCATAGATTGTAGGCTAGCGACCTGGGCCAGGCCGCCGCCACCACGGCCTGACCTTCGCCTCTCGCTGACCAAAATCTGTATAATTATTTTTATATAAATTGTAACTGTATTATTTAATAATTGTACATAATTTAATTTATATCATGTGACCGCGTAATTTATGAATAAATATGTATACTTAAAAATAAAACTTGTATTTTTCTTTTTTTTTTCATGTTCATTTTAACGGATCTCTCTTTTGGATCTGGCTAAAGTTATCAAAGCTTTTCTTAAGAGTTGTTTGAATATAACTTAGTAAACTAAGAACTTCGAGTACACTTCCATTCATTATTCAATCCATAGCAGCAAAGAATGTTCTTCGAGGTCAGTATGGTAATAGTAACGGATGACAAGATAGCACGGATCGTAGTAATTTCTCTACTAAAAGTACTACGACTTATACAAAACCCTAGGCCCCTAGCTTAAGCTCCCTAATAGCGTAACTCACGATCTATCATATTCTGGATCATTTAAAAAAAAAATTGCTAATCCATTGCTTCAAGTGTTCGAAAATGTTTCTGCTCAACAAACGTAAATAACGCAATGAATGTTGTTGAACTGTCGAAATTAAACAGTTTGTAATTGATCGTGTGTTACGTACGGGGCTGGACTGTTATACGTGATTATGGGTTTATGACAGTCAACAAACTAGGGTTTTGTATATGTCGGTTGAATCTGCTATTATGATTGAATGACTAGCGCGTTCATTTAATGACTAAAGGACAACTCGTCAAGTCGTTGAGCACAACGTTTAACCAGATGGCTGAATGTCGTGTAGACATTTAGTTAAACTGGGTGAAATTGGTTAGGTTAGGTTAGAACTGTGAACAACCGCGCGCAAGCCGAGCAAGCGGTGCTGCGGCAGCGGCCGGCGAGCGCTATTTCCAAGTTGCTCGCAGAGATTTTTTTACCGCTTGAATCACTTAGCTGAGTCTTGGTCAGTCATCTTCAAAGGGCTGACTTTCAATACGCCAAGTTGTTAAACGTTGAATGATTTTATTATAATTAACTATCGGCTTAGGCATTCATTTGGTTGCCGGCGTTTAACGAACTGCCTAGGCGTCCAATTAGCTGGCAAATTTAACCAGATGGCTGCGACATATATATGCCGTAGTATTTTTGATAATTTATATTGTGACTTACAAAATTAGCCCTCCGGCTAATCGTAACGTTACAGTTATTTCGCTATAAAAAACCACAGTATTATGTTGTCTGAGTGTCGCGCTGAAAAAAAAAAAAACAAACGAGCCATCTTTGTTACGTTGGTGTGCGTGGCAGCCACGTCTTACACTCGCGCCACTCACTAGTGCGTGCAATATCGGAAGGTTCTCAATTCCGGAACTGAGTTCCAATACTGGAGATCTGATTCCGGAATTCCGGAATTCTGGAACTGGTAACTTTTAATTGTTTTGGTGTCTCTTTCTTCCCTATTTTAAGCAGTAAAATCAACAAAGCAAACATATTATTTATAAAAAAAAACATACGATATTTGAATCGTAGTATGTATCACATACCTTATACTATAAATATTATAAAAATTTTCACTATGAAGTGAAACACATTAAGTTTAAGTAAATTACTTAAATAATAATGCATTATTCCTTTGAGAGGAACCTTTTTTCTTGATAAAGTGTGCTCATGAACAATAAAGCATCTAACATTTCGTCAGAGTACAGACGCCAGTACGTCAACCTACTACAATTTGTCAAATTTCTTCAATAGATTTTCAACTTTATCACAAAAGCATAAGGTTCAGAGTTGATTGGGAAAATTTGACAGTTTCGGGTAGGTTGATGTGCTGGCGTCTGTGCTTCGTATTCAGAAAATACTCTCTCACTCTCCACACTCGTTGATAGAACCACATAATAAATAATAGTACTTTAGAACGCTTATAATGTACTAATAGGGATGATGCCTTTTTTTTTTTTTTTTTTTTTTGGGTGGGAAATCATCAAATGACGTCTCCCGCTCTGGGTGGAGCGGGAGGGCGTGTCAGACTCTTACTGACTAAAACCCACCCGTGTTCCTTCTGTTGCCTGTGCAATGCCAGGGGGCCACGGTATCCCTTTCGGACTAATCCCGCAACCCCGGCAGGCAATGGTCTCATCGGACCCCTTCACTTGCTGACATCTCTTTGAGGCGCGCGTGGAACACAACGCGCCGTCGACCCGGGCTTGGTCCTTACCGGACGGCGAGCTACCCATTGCTCACCGTCCGCAAGCCCGCGCCTACGGTGGCCGGGAATCGGCAATCGATTCCCGACGCCCAGGGCGTCTCCTCCTGCGGCGGCTAGGGGCATGAGGGCGCGAAATTTGCCTCTCCCTCACGCGTTCCGCCTCCTCCTTTGCGAGCATTACTGCTTTGCAGAAGGAGGTGACGGCCTCCCATGCCCTCTCGCTCCGTACCATGGCCTGGACCAGGGCCGGACGCGAGAGATCCCCGCCACCGATCGCCTCCACGAGGACACGGCGGTGCTCTGCCCAAGCCGGGCATACCTCCACCGTATGCTCCACCGTGTCCTCCGGGCGATCCACGCAGTGATGACACCCGGGCGTTTCCTCCCGCCTTATCCGAAACAGGTACCTCCCGAAACAGCCGTGTCCGGTGAGGACCTGCGTCAGGCGGAAGGTGAGGACGCCGTGGCGCCTCTCCAGCCACTCCTCAAAGAGGGGACTTATCGCCGCAATAGTGGCGGGGTCCAAAAAAAAGAAATTATTTTTAGTCCGTCAGTCAGATACTAAAAAAAATATTAGACTCATATTTTTTGCTGTATTATATTAATAAAAATTTACTTAGATAAAACGCATTAAAGTTGGGGAGTGAGGGTTGATACGTCACAAGTATGTATAAAATCTACATACAAGTGACGTCATGGCACATTTTAACTCAATGTATCGCTGTAATCTTTTGATAACGTAAAAAAAGAAAAAATACGTGTACGTTATTTTTTCATAATCTACATGACGGACATAAAACATTTTTTTAGTCATCATCCCTATTGTAAGCTTCTGTCAGATACACGCCTTGGCCTCCTCCGTTATCATACACAGCTTTTTCTATTTTGACAAAGCCTGCGAGGTCGAAATTAGTTAGAGTTTCTTGTAGATTTTATTACATTACCTAGTTCTTTATCGAGCTGCTCGTGTAGAGTTGGAACATTATTTGTAACGTCTTTATCAGAAGAATCTAGTTCGGAGGGCTGTGTAGTTGTGGAGTCGATGGGCTCGCTCGGATATATTATAGATATAGTATGTTTATAAATCTCAGGATTTTTTTCATTAATGGGTGAAAAGGTAAAAATAATAATCAAAATAACAAAAAATTGTTTATATCGGAATTACGATATTACTCCTCTCGACTCCGGAATTGAAAAATCAGAAAAATTGTCATTGTACTTTTCTAGTGTGCGTGCATTTAGGGGCCAACTGGTGGACGCTATATTTTTCGACGAACTCACAGCTTTGAATCTTTGCTCATAAGTAACTTTATCGTGCGTTTGTAGAAATAAAAGTATATTTAGAAGACAAACTAACGCAATTAACGTAGCAATGGATTTGATTTTGACAGTTCAACCACATTCATTGCGTTATTCAAGTTGTTGAGCAGATACATTTTTCGAACTTATGAAGCAATGTATCAATCAGCAATATCTTTCAAAATCTTTCACTTTGTGATTGATAGTGTGTTACGCATAATAAGTTGCTGACTTTGGCAATTTTGTATATCCTACCTAGTGGATAGCAGAGAAAGATCAACAGCTAAAACATTGTATTTTTTTTATTTATTTTTTGGGTTTAAAATCATCATATGACGTCTCCCGCTCTGGGCGGAGCAGGAGGGTGTCAGACTCTTACTGACTAAAACCCACCCGTGTTCCTTCTGTTGCCTGTGCAATGCCAGGGGTCCACGGTATCCCTTTCAGACTTTCCCGCAACCCCGGCAGGCAATGGTCTCATCGGACCCCTTCACTTGCTGACATCTCTAAAACATTGTAGGTATATGGATATCACAAATAACGGCTAGATACTTAAGGAAAGAACTTCCAAGATTACAGCACAAGAACTGACAGAAAACGCTACAATATCCAACCAACTACACAAATTTATAACACATTACAAAAAATAGTAATTCCAATCTCAGTCTGAGGTTCAAGCGTGACTTAGCACAAAGTTAACGCATATTCAAAACAATCTTGTTTTAAAATATGAAATCCTCGGAACGAGTTATAAGTTCGTTTTTATTTTTGTTGGAATCATATCGAGGGAGTGACGATGCAGTACTATGGTTTATGTGAGTCTTTATGTGGGGCTTGTATTGTTTCTCTTATTCTTGTAGCTTTGATTATAATGTTGGATGTATCTTACCAACTGGGATAGGTGGTCTGACGACGCAGAAATATTAAAGGTAAGCGTAGTTGAAAACTTAGCAGAAATTGTGAGATGAACTAAAGTTCAGTGCTTGAGTTAGTAAGATCAAAAAAAGTTTGTTTAGTCCACTCTCATAGTCATTAGTATAAATATTATATTTAGAATTGATATCACTTAAGATTATTAAACGCAGAGACAATTCCTAAATGTGCTTATTTCGGTAAGTACACAAGTTGTCATACGGTCTTTATGTCTGGACGAACTGACGATTGGCAAAAGTTTTGTTAGTAGTAAAGGTATTATAGGTATCTTAAGGCCATTGGGCGCCAAATAGTCACCTATTTTAGTCATTAACTACGAACTGACTAACAATTGGAAAAAGTCGAATTATTCCACTTTGCCCCACCAAGCCCTACTGGTGGGGTAAAGTGGAATGTCTAAAATTTTGCAGTGGAATCTGCCCCAATAGTTCCATCTGGTGGGGCAGATTCCACTAGTCTCAAATCTTGCTGGATTTGGACCTCATGGTTCAAAGCATCTATGTACTCGAAAAGGAAAATTTGCTAATTTTTAACGGATTAGGGGTAATTTTGGTGATAAAAATGTGATTTAAATAGCAATTTATTTTAAATTTATTTTCAATATTAATAAGTATTTTCATTATTTATAACTTTTAGGTAAGTCATGTTATTGAAGTACTAATGTGCCCCTTTCGGATCGGACAAGGTTTTTTTACAAATATGGTAGGTACATATCTTGAGGTAGGTATCGAGCTTTAAGGCAGATACCCATAGTTCGTTAACCATTCTCCTTTTTAAGTATTTAAAACAAGTTAACTACATATACAGGGTGGAAGGGACATCGACGCGAAAACTGATACCATGGATTCAGTACATGATTCTGAAACCCCTCCGTTGAATTTTTTCGTCAGTAATTTAAAAAAAAATCTGCTGTTCCATACATTTTGACCGCGTAGGTATTGAACTTTTCTATGAAACAGCTGTTTTTTTTAACAACCGACGAAAAATTTCAACGGAGGGGGATTCAGAATCATGTATGGAATCCATGGTATCAGCTTTCGCGTCGATGTCCCTTCCACCCTGTATATGTAGTTAACTTGTTTTAAATACCGTAGACCGGGGTTACTTTGATCAATATTAAACTTTGAAGGTTCATATCTTTTAAATTTGTGGGTGTAAAAAAATACTAAATAAATCTAGTGATCGGGTTTTTTATTACTCTCGATTCCTGTAATAATAAGTGAATAAAATTGGCTTGATTTTGAGAAAAAAAAATTAAACTGCCTGATCAAAGTTATACGTAGGATGGGGTTACTTTGATACCCCTTATTTTATTGCGTAATTACAAAGTAATTATTGCGTAATTGCAAAGTGATTACGCAATTAAATAAACCCAATTACAATGCCAATACAATTTAAATATAATTACCCAATTATAATGCCAATACAATTTAAAAAATAAAAATCTATCAACTAGAAAAATAAATATTGTCGCATGGGGTAACTTTGATCTAACAATTGATTTGATTGTTTGAATGATAATATATTTACCTTTTTCAATTAAAATGATTGGTGGATTCCCAGCGTGTCCTCAGGAAAGGATTAAACAGTTGTTCAGTGTTCATAACTCAGAAAAAAAACTACCTAATTGCGTTTCGTTTTAAGTAATTCACGATTTTATATGAAATGGAAGTTTCTATCAAAGTTACCCCGCGATTCAAAGTAACCCCGGTTTACCGGTACTTAAAAAGGAGAATGGTTAACGAACTATGGGTATCTGCCTTAAAGCTCAATACCTACCTCAAGATATGTACCTACCATATTACCAAAGAGGTTCATTTTCAACTCGACGAGAAAACACCCTGCCGCGCCCGAGCTTAACGCCTTCACTGGTGCATGGTAGGCAAAAGTCAAGGATTGTATTCAGTTGTACCTAGCGGTATAGTGCTACAATGTCACTGAGTTGTGGAAGTGTAGGTATATCGAGTACATTCATCGCTGATAGGTGCTCATTCATCTCATTGGCTTACGTTTAACAGTAGGTTCACCTATGTGGCTATGTGTTACCTTTGTTCTATTAAGTACCTACCAACTTACCTAAGAATTGAAATACAACAATCAGAACATTTACTGAGAAACTCTTACGATAGGTACTACACGGAGCAACAATATAAAACAATATGAATATCTTATTGGAACGAAAATACGAAAGAATTTCAATAATGCCATTTGCTACATGCAAAACATCAAAAAAATCCTCAATAGAAAAGCACTCGTTAGTAAAAACAACTTCATTCGCAAAGATATTACAAACCCTTTCAATATTTAAATGGTTAGCAATAAACATTTTACAATCCAGAAGTTAAAAATGAAAAACATCCAAACATTACATAAAAAGTTAACGCAGTAATTAAAGATTGGTTATCACCGAACTAGTTAAGTAGACCGTGTATCACATCGACTCAAGAATAACTATAATGGTAAAGCGCCACTAAAATTAATAGTCGATAAAACGGTAGCATTCGCTGCAGGATTCAGCCATTAACCCGTGTTCAACACCATTAGGAAACGAAAATTAAAGAAGGAACAAAAAAACAGTGATGGCCGCCGAAAAACGAACAAAACATATCATCTCTATACCATATTTCAATATTTATCACTGGATCGTCCGTTTTCGAACAAAATTCAAAAAGGGGTATGCTTTTGTGAACGTTTTTTGCTCTCAACTGTTATTATAAATGACTGCGCGAGCGCTTTTTGAAATCTGTACGTTTCTGAATATCTTACGTGCTTGTTCACTGGTATCATTTAGGATTGGTTGTGTGAGGAATTGGAATGCCAGATATTCTGGATTGGAATTATTTGCATTATGAAAATTGCTTGGGAACAATCAAGCAATTTTTGATGAGTCAGGTGATGTCGTAGCCAGCTGTAGGGTATGGCAGAGCTTTTTGATAGTAATCATTTTCAGTAATGACGATGACTCACTTAACTAAGAATTAACTAGAATGCGAATGAATTGAATATAGCGTTTGTCACGCAAATGATTGTTAAAATCAGCTGTGTAGGTGGGTCTATTTCTCAGTAGGTAATATATATGTAGGTAAGCATTCTCAGAGTATGGAATTGGCATATTTTAGAAAACTGGTCTATCCTACCAAAATAGTTGTTTTTTTTTTTTATAAAAGAACTTTGCTTTAAAAGCTGGTTTCCGAAGAAGGCGGTGAACGGTCTCACAGTAACGGTGTGGTCCAAATACAAAGCGTTGTTTGACATCTTACTGGTGAAAATTACATATTTTCATGACGGCCTTTATAATACGACGGAATCGCTTTCCTAGAAAACCATAAGCTTTACAATAGACCTCGATCAATAAAGTCAATTAGCGAAGCAGGAGTCATCATAGACTGCAAAGTCAACACAATTAAAAACCCTAACTCATTTACTGCAGCAACTTTCTTAACAAAAATTATTTATGAACACAGTATACAGGTAATTAATATAATGGCCACGACATATTTTATTACTTACTTCGTCCGGTAATCGAACCCGGTGCAACACAACAAAAACTCCGGCCGCCGTGGTATCCTCTTTGCGAGTTTTAACTCATTTTTGTAAGTTCAAATCATTTCTTGGTTGTAGGGTTCCTTGGACTTAATTGTCAGAAAATATGTATTATTATTTTGATTTATATCAGTAATATTTTGTTTTTTTTTTATATCTAGACGGGCTTTCCGTTCTTTGCTAGGTTTCGTCTTATTTTGGAGTAAATATCAAACTTTATTTCTTTGATGATCTTTCATAATCAGCAATATTTGTTTTGAAATAAATGAAACAATTTATCTCGACTTCTGTGCACATTATTTGCTTTTATTTAGCAATGAAACATGATTTCATAGCAAATGGTTTCGGAAGTATAACTAAATCACCAAAAGCTTTGCAACAAAAAATAAATAACGGCGGATTGTTCTCTCATGCCGTGATGTAGAATCGACGAGAGCGTTATGCCGTTTGCCGTCACGGCATACGGTTTGATTTTACTGCCAAGGTGCGCAATAGATGTTTCACATCAAAATGATCTGTAGCTAAGTGATACTCTTAATAAATTTACTGATACTCATCATCCAACCACTATAACTACGAGCCTTTTAAATGAGCTTTTCTATGGGAAGCAAGATTTTAAATACCTCTTATCCCGCATCCTAACGAAAAAGATCGTTCGCTCGAATACATCATCGTCGCGTTCATAAATGTCAATATTTTGTTCGGGAAAACCGGAAGATACCTGCTGTCGACCACGCTTTCAGTTTCGCCGAACCAAACTATCCCAACGGTCACGAGCTCGAGCGACGATGTTACTACTTACTTATATAGGTAGATACTTGCATTTATCTAATATAACTGCAAATCCCGTCAAGATTCATATCCCAGCGCATTTTTTACATTAATCTAAATCATTACCCACGCAAGCATATAACAAATCTTTAATTACACTCGTATAAACCATACATTCCTTCATTGTCCACAGTAGCTACTCGTTATAGTCCCTAAGACCAGGGTGATCAGCAATGGTAATAGTTACTGCAGCAGCCACTAGACGGTAACAAAATAGTGCAACACTAATAGCTGGTAATGGTCATAAAAATCAATTATGTACGGGACCCGTGCGTTGGCCACGGCGCGCGCACGCCCGCGGTTTCCCATATCTTATTTGATTCTCGGACTGAGCATAAAAAAGACGTGGAGACGAGTGGTTTTGTTATTTTTTTTTAATTTATTTGTTTATTAAAGTTTTCTTTGTTGCAAAATTGTGGGAAATAAAGTTTAATGATATTGCTTAAGGATTACATATTTAATTTAAGTAGGCCAAATAGTGTAAAGTCGTCTGCTTTTCTTAATGAGCGCGTAAGTCAGATTTATATTTGATTTTCTGAAATTGGAGCAGTCATCGGTACATTAAGACTTGACTTCTCAGTTTTCCAAATGGTGATAAATGTCCTTTAAATTCATGCTTCCGTGAGTATTAGGAAAACTGTTGAACGCTTCTGGATTTCCTGACATTTTTAGCTGATGGTTGATTGGTCATCGATCTCTACCCAGCTAAAATGCCATGATTTTTGAAGTGAAAACTTCTTTAGGCACGTTGAGAACTTTTTGGGTGAACAAAAATCATGGAACTCGCGTCATCGTCACCGAACGCTTTCCATGAGCTCTAAGTATACTGTATATATATGTGTACTTTTTGGGTGACCAAAAATCGTGAAACTCGCGTCATCGTCACCGCACGCTGCTTTCACTTCTATCGGCAGTCCCCAAAGACTGTTATTTTTATTCTTCAATCTACTTTATTTCATCGTCTGCCCACAGCCAAGAACAGGCCTCTTTGATAATCCAGTCTCTACGGTCTTGGTAAATTCCAATGCAAATAAAAAACAAAACAAAATTACCAAAAATCTTTAGCTCACAAGTCGCCTCCATATCTTTCTATGTGGTTGCACTTACAATAGTTTATTACGTCGTCGGCGCGTCGTTTATTTGCCCGATCGGCTCGTACTGATTTAAAACGCATGTGTCTTCGGTTCGATTCTCCGGTCGTGTTCGTACAACTTTGAGCTGCGACCGTTGTGCGAATGTTGTTTCGCAGTTGTTGAATTGTTTTTTTTTGGTGATTTTGTAAGAATTGAGATGAATTAGCTACCTAATCTAGTCTACCTACCTATCTATTTGCTTGTGGTAAGACCAACGAACTTTTTCAATTACTATGTTGACATTAGTATCAAAGCCAAATAAAATCGAAGAGGGCGCTGACTCCTGACATACAGGTACACCTAGTTCAGGAGTCAGAGGTTTCAAACAAGTTTCTGTAACCTATTCATTATAAGAATTGTCTAAGTATCTATCTAATTCATATTTGTAGGTACTTTCTGTGTTTATCTTGCCCATTACTGACATCGGTGAAGGAAAACATCGTGAGGTAATATACAAATGGGTATATATGTGTGTGTGGTAGTATACAAATTTGTATATTATTTGTATGTAGGGGTAATTTTCGAAACTACCATCAGTCGAATTTAAAACATTATTTTTGCATTGGATAGTCAAATTCTTGAGTAAATTTATAGACTATGTAACTTAGCGAAGAAGTCTATGTAGGTATGCTAAGCGAAAACGAAGTGATATCGCGGGCGGGCGATGCAATGCGGCGCAATGAGTCGGCCCCGACTGGGGTTACCATGTGACAGGCATTTTACGGTTAAGACAGGCGTGCGGCTGGCGCTAAGCTGAGACAGTCATTTTTGAATTTCCACAGTTAAGTAAAGTAATAAACGCACAGTTGAGTAAAGAAAGATATCGCCTGACAATAGAGTCGGTAAGAGCATTATTTTTAGTAACCCAAGAAAACTTTAAAAACGTTACGTGTGAAGATTTTTATATTATTATATTTTTTAAAAAAACAACTTTTGAAAAATATCACTAAATGTAGTAAGTTCGTTTTTTCTAGTAAGTTTAGTGCTAGTAAATTGTTCATATTTTTAATTTTGAATAAATGTCAGTCTTTAAAACTATGTATCTGTTGCATATTATTTATTTTAAGTCTTACAGTTTTTTTTACAATAGACCTAGACAGGCATCCTCCCTTACATCGATGGTAGGTACCCCTAGCCCCGACTCATTTGACTTAGTCTTGGGCCGAAGGTAGTAGTGAATTTAAGAGGGAACAGGGCTTGCGAATCTCCATATAAATGTATGGCTCTTTTTATTCCTGTTTAATCCCTCTAGATTTTTTTTTTCTCTTAAAGTCAAGGTCTGCTGTAGAAACGTCTAGTTGTTTTCTTTTTGTCAGCAAGTTATTGGCAAAGAAATTATGGCCCTCCAAAAATTACATAAAATGCTAGTTTTTATCGCCGTGATTAGACGACTACCAGACAAATTCGAAAAGTTTTTAACATAAAAGAAAATAATAGGAACCCAGACATTCTCTTTCAAAAAAAAATAATTTAAAAAAATATTGAATCGGCTCAGTTTGCGAGGAGAAAAAAGGGGAATACAAAACGTCGATCTCTTCAATTTTTTTTGTGATATAATCGGTCTGAGCTGCAGCTGTCCCTATCGCACTCTACGGAGGCAGACTTGAGGTAGGTAATACGGGCTGGTTTCCGCAACTCCACGTCAAAGCGCGTATTTTGCGTACAGGTGGGAAAAAATCGGTTATTCGATCCACCCCAGCTCCTCAAAGAATGCCAGCAACGCCTTCAGACTTGAGGTAAGACGACGGCAATAGTTTCTTTAAATACCAACCCTTCATGAGCAAACGTGGTGATCAATGCTCATGCCTTCTCTGAATAAGAAGAGGCCGACCCTGCAGTGGGGCAGTAAGACTTTAAGCTAACCCTAACTTATTTATGAAAAGGTTTGATAAGTTAACTTCTTCAAAGTTTCCTCTTCGAGTAAGTTGAACCATGAGGTCGGTGCGATTCCGTCCGATTTTGGGTTTAACCATCTGAAATTTCTCAGTAGCAGCCCGGAGTCTGAATTTGTGCCCGGTTGATGGCAATAGGCTCGCCCCCTATTACATGGGACTCAAACATAACTGGCGAAATGTGGGTGTACTAAAGTACACCTCTGCCCAACCCTTTGTGGAATACAGGCGTGATGTTATGTTATGTGTATGCTATTGGACCCATTTGCTTCTATTACTCTCACACCAAATAAAAATGAGGTGTAGTTTGAATGTAAATGTGTGCGTGTGAGCATGTATGTACATAGTGGACGTGTAGTTTTGGCATGCTTAACTGTATTGTTCGCAGCGCTTTGTCATGTTTTATTTTATTTGGTCTGAGCCTGTTACCTATAACACTCAGTCATTAAAAACTTTTGATTGATCAGATTGGATCGAATAGGTTGCAGCAAAAATCACCTCTATACAACCATGCGTTGAAATAATGCGTCTATGAAATTACAAAAAACATGGCTGATGCTGATTCTTCTGCTAAAAACTTTTTTTTTTTTGTTTGTAGCAGATTTATCAGGTTTGAAATCTGCTTGTCAAGCACAATGATATCGGCAATTCCATTGAATTAAGAATACAAGACATCGCTGCTTTAATGGGAATTCTATTAATGACCAAGAGTGATTTTGATGTAGTTCATTCATTCATTCTTTCAGCCGAAAGGCAGTGGATGTCTTCAGCTGAATGTCTGAGTCTCCCCCAAGCAGCGCCACTTCGACCAGTTTTGTGCTTCCCGCATTCAGCCGATTCCTGCGGCCTTCATCAAAGGTCATCGGTTCACCTTGTGTGGGGTCTTCCAACGCTACGTCTTCCGGTACGCGAGCGATCGCCACTCCAGAACCTTTCGGCCCCATCAGCCATCTGTTCTGCGAGCAATCTGCCCTGCCCACTGCCACTTAAGTTTGGCAATTCTTCGGGCTATGTCGGTTACCTTGGTTCTCCTGCAGATCTCTTCATTTCATGCTCACTCAAATGTCTCGCTGATGGTGGCGTGTGTGTTGGATCATTTAGCTCCCTTCAAAATGGTTGAGCTAAATGGTGCTGATCCATGCGTCATGTTCGTGAACGGGCGCCGTCAGTTGGGACTGGTCATCTCTTAGCTGCCATGGCTTATTTTAATTTATTTGAAGTTTTTGAATGATTATTTTTATTACGGACGCTTTTACGAACGTGCACGTCTTATTACATTGTTCTCACATGCATAATTTCAAAATGAATGATGTAACCAATATTTTGTATCAATTTTATATTTTATATAAAAGAGTGTCCATGGAGTTTCTTGTCCGTTCTTCTCCATAGGTACCTACTACGCTTTGGAATGGGCAACTAGCTTCATATTTTTGACTGACCGACCCCTTGACAATTCAAAAGTGCCTGTAAATGGTTTAATTGAAATAAATGCTTTGAGTTTTGAGTTTTTGAGTTTTCTGATTCAATCACGTTGAGAAACTCCAAGCATAGCAATGGAGAGGACCATTTCCCTTTGGGTTACTTTGAGCCTTCTAATGTGAGCGAGTGATGTAGTTAAACACAAACATTTGTGAGATTTTAGAATTATAAGATTATAAGTTTATAACCTTGCACTACTTATAGGTATGTTACCTACTTGTTCTTACAACCGGTAGCAAGGCAACCGATCGCTAACGTTACACAATGCAGACACAATCGAATTCGTTTCAAGATTCTTATTCACTGCTAGCCATCTACCACTTACCACTTTATCTCATACCATTCAAATGAACCTTATCTGTAACTACATAAGTTCCAATATTCAATACAAACATCCAACAACAAAAAAATTGTACTCATTGCAACAATTTAACTTCGACAACTTTAATTTTGCAGCTCATTCTGCTCAATATTCAAATAAATTAAAGGAGATATTAGTTCGGTAACTGCATTTTATAAGTTTGTTTTATAGCAACATCGGTAGATAAAAGTTATTGATATATTTGGAATTTAAATTGCTGTAAATCATTTCTGGGAATCTAGAATTAGACTTTTCTGTCTGTTTTTAGTACTAGATCTAAAAATAATTGCAGAACAAACTGTCTGTAACTAGATTAGTGTGAAACACTTCGGATTTTATTGTTGCTAAGTAAAATGGATACTTACCTACTGACTGCAGTGTTTGTAAATTTTTCCGATGCGTAGAACAAAGTATGTATTTTGTTCTAGTGATGTCTAGCGGTAGTTGGTTTAGTGGTCGATGTACCTCCGCCGATGGCTTTGCCCACAGCTTCAGGGTCGGAAGGTGAGGAGGTCAGCGTCCCTGAGGTGACAGCCAGGGATATGGCCGGCTGTAACGCCGCTCCGGGCCAAAACCGTTGCCCCGCGGCCCGATGGAGCTCCCGACTGAGCGCTCGTCCTCGCTCTGCAAGACCTAGAGCCTCAGCTGAGAGAGGCCTCCACTCAGCTTGTCTTGAGCAGGGCTGTTTCCCTGCTCAGTGGAAAACAGGTCGTCTGTAGGAAGGCGGGGCGCCCAATAGACTCGTTGTCCGCATACCAGCCAATAGTGCTGCTAGACGAAGTTGGTAAGTTTTTCGAGCGGATAGAACCACACAGCTCTACCCTACAGCACTGCCTATACTAATAAAAGACGTAAAGGTACAGTTTGTCCACAAAATACAACAAAACATGCTTTTGTATCCAAATTTTACCTGTACCTCGGTCCTCTTCTCTATAATAGACTAAACTCGAAAGAAAATATTTATTCCCTGAACTACACAAATTGGAAGAGAATTCTCAAGGATGCTCTCCAAAGTATGTCTTACGAAGATACAGAGAATTGACTATGAATATATGAACAAATTTCACCTTAGAAACTAAGAGTTAAGCATCTTAACTTATAATTAGTGATCTAACTAGACTAAAAATCACCAAAATTTAGTTTATTCCTGTCAAACGATGATTTCCTATTCTTAAATAGACTAAAGTGACAGAACTTAACTATACTTTAGTTTGACAGCACTAAGATAGCACTGAGAAATTTAATTTAGTGAAAATTACAATTTCGCTATTCTGAATTTGAAGTTTTTCACCTAATATTTTAATTGTCTTACTAATTCTGATCATTTTTAATCGCCACTAAAAATTGTGTGGAATATTATTAGTTGTCATGAACTAAAATTCACACGAACACCTTGAATTCAGGTGCAAAAACAGTACTGTATATTTTTCTTTTCTTTTGCTCATATCTCGAAAATGGTGAGTCCTATCGCAAAAATAATGAAAATTTCGACCCCCTTTAAAAGACCTTATAATACTCAACACGTAGGTAATATTTTTTTATATTTTCCATACAAAAAGTGAAAAATTCCATAAAAAACACGTCGAGGCCGCACCCAGTGCGCGCCTCCGGCTCTAAAAAAATTCACGGGGTAGGGCAAACAAGTAGGTATGTATCACGTGGAGTCGCAACTGTCAAATTGGATTTTAGATGTGTCAAAATAATTTTTAAATTTATAGACTCTCTATTGCAGAATAGCTTTAAGATTCCCATAGGCAAAAGTAAGGAATTTTAGTGATAGTGTAGCGGTTACACCGCCACATACTAACTACGCATCAAAGACATGACGTTACACAAATCCTGCATCGCGCAATTAGAGTTTACCGCGCGAACGACATAGATAAGACTATCCGAAATCAACAGTCGGGCAGTCGGCCCGCCAGACACAACACCCGTCTGGTTGGAGGATCCTCCCTTTTCTATGGTGGATGAGTGAACTTTACACCCTGTTCCTCATACTTCTAAATTGGTGACCCCGAGTATGAACGTCAACGCAGCCTTCGTGCAACTACTTCAGCGTGACGTCATCATCATCACTCCCGCAAGCTTTCGTGACAGACAGCCAGCACCCTCGGCTTCAACGGGTACCCTGACCACCAGCATGCAGCGAACGCGCATTCCTGGTCATCACCCTCAGCCTCATCACCCCGACTTACTGGGGACTCAACGCAATCATCTCAATCAGCGCAATCACCGCTATCACCTCAATCACCGCAATCATCTCAATCAGCGCAATCACCGCTATCACCTCAACCACCTCAATCACCACAACCGCCGCAATCATCGCAGACAGTTCCGACTCACCGCGAACTGTGCGGCACCCGGTTCCAACTCACTGGAACCTTAGCTGGCACTGTGAAGCATCGCAAGATACAAGACTCAGCCCACTATCGACCTCCGGTCTCCGGAGGGGAGTGATGTAGCGGTTACACCGCCACATACTAACTACGCATCAAAGACATGACGTTACACAAATCCTGCATCGCGCAATTAGAGTTTACCGCGCGAACGACATAGATAAGACTATCCGAAATCAACAGTCTGGCAGTCGGCCCGCCAGACACAACACCCGTCTGGTTGGAGGATCCTCCCTTTTCTATGGTGGATGAGTGAACTTTACAACCTGTTCCTCATATTACATCATCATTCATCATTTATTTTATTGTTGTTATAGTTTAGTTAGTTTAGTTCGGTGTACAAGAGAATCGGCACCATTGTCAATCTTTTGATTATTTATTTATTATAAAAGTCTATTTAAGCTCTTCCCGCCTGAAACACAGGATTACCTAGTTCAGACACGTAAGTCTTAGGAATATAATTTACATTTAAACAAAACTGTACTATTTTTTATGCCTTGTAATTTTTTGAATAATATGAAATTTCTCAGGACCCTAGGGTCCCGGACCTTTGGAAGGCGTACGAGGGGCCAAAGCCAACTCGCAGAGGCCCGTTAGACGTGTTTAATAAAATATTATTATTACCTATAGTTGCAGCCCGCCTTGTCGGCCACTTTTACAGAGAGGGGCTGGATTTAAATGACAGCTAGTTCGGCTTTCAGCATGGGCGCTCCACTGTCGACGCGATAATGCAGGTGAGAGTCCTGGCGGAAGAAGCGGTGTCCCGGGACCGGGTGATGCTGGTGGTGACCTTGGGCTTCTCTAACACGTTCAATACCCTTTTTGCCTTTTTTGTTTTTTGTTTTGGGTGGGTAATCATCATATGTCTTCTCCCGCTCTGGGTGGAGCGGGAGGGCGTGTCAGACTCTTACTGACTAAAACCAACCCGTGTTCCTTCTGTATCCCTTTCAGACTTTCCCGCAACCCCGGCAGGCAATGGTCTCATCGGACCCCTTCACTTGCTGACATCTCCTTGAGGCGCGCGTGGAACACAACGCGCCGTCGACCCGGCCTTGGTCCTTACCGGACGGCGAGCTACCCATTGCTCACCGTCCGCAAGCCCGCGCCTACGGTGGCCGGGAATCGGCAATAGATTCCCGACGCCCAGGGCGTCTCCTCCTATGGCGGCTAGGGGCTTGAGGACGCGAAATTTGCCTCTCCCTCACGCGCTCCGCCTCCTCCTTCGAGAGCATTACTGCTTCGCAGAAGGAGGTGACGGCCTCCCATGCCCTCTCGCTCCGTACCTGGACCTGCTCCATAGGACAATTCAGAATCTAGACAAAATCGAACTGGTTGCTAATTTAATTGTATAATTATTTTTTTTATTTTTTTAAACATTTATTTTATTTTATTTTTTGTGATTATTTGAACTCACACACTGACTTATTATTATTAGTATTACTTATTCTAATGTTAGAAATATAGTATAATTTTACAATGTTTGTAAGTATGTGAGCACCATGCATCTATCACATAATTATGTCATTCCTTCATTTTTCATTCTTTTTACCTATCGTGGTATAGTAATCTTATTCTAGGTGCATTGTCTTCACATATAATTATATAATAAGTGTATACAAGATATAATGATTTTTTTAAAAGAGTAACGGTGGAGTTTCTTGCCCATTCTTCTCCATACGAAAACTACCTTTTGGAATGGGCGACTAGAATCAGTTTTATTATTTTTTGTAAAGTTTGACGTTCAAAAGTGCCTTTTTTGTGCCTAATTGAAATAAATTATTTGACTTTGACTTTGACCAGGGCCGGACGCGAGAGATCCCCACCACCGATCGCCTCCACGAGGACACGGCGGTGCTCTGCCCAAGCCGGGCATACCTCCACCGTTTGCTCCACCGTGTCCTCCGGGCGATCCACGCAGTGATGACACCCGGGCGTTTCATCCCGCCTTATCCGAAACAGGTACCTCCCGAAACAGCCGTGTCTGGTGAGGACCTGCGTCAAGCGGAAGGTGAGGACGCCGTGGCGCCTCTCCAGCCACTCCTCAAAGAGGGGACTTATCGCCGCAATAGTGGCGTGCCCACAATACCCTGCCCTGGAGTTGTATTCAGAAGGCACTGTGGTACCTTAGGGTTCACGCCTAACTCCGCCACGTCGTGACAGAAGCCTGTCCCTCCTGTTCAGAAGACGTGTCCTTAGGATATAGAAGGATTACTAGGGCCGTACCGGATTTGCATCTTAAAGTAGGCGATGGAATTGCAAAGACAGGAAAGTAATATTAATATTTCCTAGCGGCTAGCAATCAAGTACTTAGGATATGTGAAATTACATTTTTTAATTCACATGTAAATTATTAACTTCGTGCAAACTGACTAAACCATAAAATAGACGAACACAATATTTATACGCAACTACAACCAAATGATAGTTAAAACACAAACACGATTAAATTATCTATCGAAACGCAAGTTAAACGCAAAAACAATACAATTTAAATTAATAACAATCGTAAAATGTCGACCGTTTAATCGCTCTTGCGCGCCTAGCCTAAGGTGTTATCCGAATCCTATATCATCTCGCGCACGCCCGCCGGATAAAAAACGATTTGAGTCGGACTCCGGCGCAAATTAACCGAAACGAACGAGCCGTGATCGCAATGAATCGATTTCAGTCGCAGCCAGTCGCACTGAGTCGCACAGTTTGCTCTGACACATGTTCCACTGATTCGTTTTCAATCGGAACTTGTCGCCTTTAGTCGTAGCAACTGATAATAAGTCGCAGAGATGCAACCAGTTGTAGATTCGCTCCCAAGTCAAAGTCAAAAGTCAAAGTTAAAATAAGCATTTTTGAACATCAAAATTTACAAGAAAATACTTGGAATTTATTCTAGTCGCCCAAAAGGTACTTTTTTATGGAAAACAATGGGCAAGAAACTCCACCGTTACTCTTTTAAAAAGTTTGGCAATATTTTGTATACATAAATTATAATGAAGACGATGTACACAGGCACCTGACCACTTTTCGACCTTATTGCTGAGGCTATAAGGTCGAAAATTGGTCAGGCGCCAGTACATAGAATACAATTACAATACCACAATAGTTACACTGCATATCGCAAGAGATAGCTCCACATCGGACCGAATCGCACTCCTTTAAACGAAATATCACCACGGCTATTATCATAAATCGCTAATAACCGATCCCGTGGTAAATGAACCAATGAATGAATGAATGATACGAGCTCTGCGTGTTTGTTTGTAAACCTAAAAAAGAAAATCTTATTTAAGGCATATTATTTGTTGATGTACAAACCAAGAAGCCTGTTTTATGGTACTTGAAGGTGACTGTTGTACGGAAACATAATTTTAGGGGTTAAGATAAATCAATAAGGGGCCGAGCCAATACAATTATTACTCAAGCAGTAATTCCAAGCAATTATTGTCTGTGTGTCTTACATCGTATTTAATTGAAAATCCTTCCCCTCGTTCATCAACAATACTTAGAAGTAATTGAAACCTATAATTATCTCAATCTTAACTAAAAAGTGCACATTATCGACATTAAACAATTAAAGACAAGCGACTCCGGCGCACATTGTAACACCACAGTAAGGCACCTCGGGGGTCTTTCTTCAAAATTTTTATAATCCGCGGACATTGACCCTTCGCCCTATTGTCTCTACCACAAAAGGGCGTCTCAAATAAGGCCCAGAATTTAAAAAAAAAGTTATAAAAGACCAATATTCCGTCATTGTGAGGCTGTCATTGATCATTTTTCAAAAAACCCACAAATTCTTGTCCCAAATTGAGTTTGGTTTGAAAAACAAGGAGTAGCGTTGGGTACAAAATAAGGAGTAGCGTTGTTTTTGCTTTTTTTTTAAGAAAGTTATGAAGGAAACGTGGGATTCGTGAGGGTAAGATAAGGTTTTTGATCGAACTTATAGAGTTTTTGAGGAACTTCTAATTTACAAGTGTTTACTAAGTAAGATAATGTTAACGGCTGTTGGATTTAAACAGTAGGTAAGCTACGATCGGTCTCCAGGATTCTGGTACTTACTATTTAAAAAAATACTTCTATCTATTGTGACATCCGTAGGAAATTACAAGATTTTACTGTTTCTTGAGAAATACAAACACGTTTTTTATACTTGTAATTTCAATGTGTTTAAAAATAAAGATATACTTAATGAATTATTTTATCATCTTTTCGTTAAACCATAGATCAAATTCACCACTTAACATTAGATAAGGTGAGATCATAAAGAAAAAAAAATACCTCGTAGGGGTGTGACCGAATCGATAAAAAGTTCGAGGCAGGACAAAATAAGAGCGAATAAACAAAAAGGTTGAAAACACGATAAATTCACATTCAAATTAAAAACATTTTTATTTCACATACTCGTAAACCTACGTGGGCTCTTATGAAACGTCAGAAGCTAGGTGCACGGTTCCTATGGAGAAGAGCCGGCAAGAAACTCCACGGTTACTCTTTTAAAAATAATTGGATTTTTACAATATTTTCAAATAACAGTGTTAATAGGGATGGGAAGACAGTGTAGGTCTTGCAACAAGTACCGGGTACTTAACAAAATAGAAAATGGTCAACAAATCTACAGTCTACTAGGCCTACAGCGTTCTCACATTCACAAAATAGATAAGAATCTATAGTTTTATATAAAATAAAAACCTATTATAAACGAAATTACATGATTGCTATTACAGAATTATGCTTTGATACTTCTAATACTCCATAGGTTTTGGTAGTTAAAAAAAGGTATACAAATCGTAAAAAGAGTTTTTATAGATAACACATTCTTGTTTAAAAATAAGATGAAACCAAATTAAATTTATTTTTGATTTTTACAATAGTTTCCTCTTTTAATAATGTATGTTATACTTTATCATTTTATTCTTAAACTTCTCTTCGTAGATATAACGGCTTGGGCACATTTTTTTTTAGTTAGATTTATTATAATAATGTAATATTTTGTAATCTGTCTATTGTAAAGAGCCCCAACTCTAAACTTCGTTTCGTTTCTTCGTTGCTAAATTGAAGAGTACAACTGTGACGTAATATGACAACTGAAGTGACTTTATATATTTATAAGTTGATTCCATGGTAAAAAATATTAACTAGTCCCACATAATTATGCTGGAGTGCCCTAAGTGCCCATCAAACACTTGCAGTTATATGGACACCACTTGCTGGATTGTCCAAAGTCCAAAGTGCCCATCAATCTACCTAGCCTTTCCCAACTATGTTCGGGTAGGCTTCCAGTCTAACTGGGTGCAGCTGCATACCAGTATTTTACATGGAGCGACTGCCTATCTGACCTCCACAACCCAGTAACTGGATAACACAATATATACCCCTTGGTAATACTGGTTATCAGATTTTACGGGCTTCTGACGACCTGTAACGACTGTCAAAGATCTACAAATGACAGCCGGGACCAACGGCTTAACGTGCTTTCCGAGGCACGGAGGAGTCTCGGTATGATAGATGGTCACCCATCCACAGACGAACCCCGGTCTGATGGATTGACCCGTGCGGCTGTTATTACTTAGCCACGAGCTCCTCTTATCTAAACAATACCATCGTCTCGAAAAGAAGAAGCAGCTAGCTGGGCTGACTGTGCTCGGAGCACGGTTTTTTTTTTTTTTTACTGCATCTTGTAAGCTCTTTGCGTGCAACTCACCTGATGGTAAGTGATGATCAGGCCGAAGGTGGAAGCGAGCTTCACCCGAAATCCTCAATCATAGAGGAACTGGCTATCTTACCTCTAACAGCCGAAACACAACAACATTCAATTCAAATTCAAAAGTCATTTATTCAAACTAGGCTGAGAATCAGCACTTTTCGAACGTTAAAGTGACATAAGACAGTCCCCTAAAACGCCCACCCTTCACCATCCAAATGCTGTTAACATTGTTGTTATGGCGACAGACTTAGATAAGATGGTGGTAGCTAGCCAGGCGGGTTTAGAACAAGCCCTACTACCAACAAAACTGAGCAGAAAATTTTGCCCCCACTGGGAATTGGACCTTTGGGTCTGAGACGGGAGGTCTAACCACTAGATCAGAGAGGGCAATTAAGTATCACCACTCAAGCTTTAAATGCTACGTAATCTAATAAAACTTCACGACAATGAAGTAGTTTCCTTCGGTTTCATATCTGATGATGAATGATTGACACAAATAAAACAATTTTCACGCTTCCAACTTACATTCATTGTTGACCAATCGTTTGAATTCGTGCCTATTCGTCTAGATTAATTTTAATGGACTAGGTAAGATGTTGCAAGAAATAAATTGGTCCTAAAACAAGGCAATGATACATTGTTATGCAGATTCTAACTTCATACGGTGGAAATTCATGGAATGGTCAATTGGACCAGCGTGTGATTCGCATGCTAATTGCTTATCAAACACAATCTGAATCATTTTGAAGGATATTGCTAATCCGTTGCTTCAAATGTTCGAAAAATTCGTCGCTCAACAACGTAAATAACGCAATGAATGTTGTTGAACTGTCAAAATTAGATTCCTACTGTTAGTGTTTTACGGAATTACCCTGCTGATCTATCTGCGAGGTTAAGCTGTGCTGGCCGCGGTTAAGCCGTAGATGGGTATTGCTATAGTTGTTATATATATATATATTATTTAGTCCATCGAATATATGAATATCTGAGTCTTCAGGTATCAGTATAGATCCTCTAATAATTAGGCTGCAATTCTGCAAATGTTACATGGAATCTGCGGTTTTATTTTTTCTAACGTAACCTAACAATATTACTGAGGACTTCCAAATCACGATATCACAAAGAAGTAAAATATATGGAAATATATGAAAACGCTTTTCAATTTGCGTCCACGATAACGTTATAAAGTGCACGTATTTCCATACATTTTAAGGACGTGGACGTTATTATCGGCACGTTAGAAATTATAGAAGCGCACTTTGACTCTACGTTTAATACTGTTTCTTGTAAAAGTCAATTTAAACTTAAAGCAAGATTAGGGACTAGACCCATGCTAAGAAAAATATGACAAATGAATCATTTGCATCCGTTCGACGGGTATTCATTTTATTAGCAACCATCGAAAATATAATTATTTATCAGTAATTAGAGGTTACGGTCCTTATTGTCAACGATAATATGGAACTTGCTGTAGACTATTCGATAAATAACGATACATTTATAGAGTAGAGATGAGATGATAATAATTATGTGGGTGATGTTCTTCTGAAAGCTCAGGTGTGTATGACAAGATGCATGAACGTAAACGAAGTAAAATGAGTATGTAATGATCGTAGGAAATGAACTTCTGTAGCTTCTGCCAACCCATGGGCAGAAGGCATGAGTTTATTGACGGACGGTTTTTGTCGTGAACCGTACTATCGACCTTATCACCTAAGCAATAAGATCGAAAAATGGTCAGGCGCCAGTGTCCGCGATATTACATGATGAAAAACTAAAGGCTTCAGGAGTTAAGACAAGGATTCTGAATGTAATATACATACATCAAAACTCCGTTGACATTTACGATACGATTCAAAAACTCGATTCAAAACTCTCCAAGTATTCCAAAGTAAAATTAAATCTAGCCGATTGAAATAAATGTTCTATCTCATAGTTAATTAAACGTATGTGTTATTAGCATACAGATTTAGAACTAAGACGAAAGCGATCTAAAAATAAGCGGGGCAATGACAAAGCCGTACAGACGTACGAGCACAACAATGTTCCTTAGTTATAAGTAAAATGTATGTACGTCGGCGATCGCACTGCCTGCACCCACCCATACATATGAATTTTATGAATCGGGCGCAACGAAACTGTGGAGGCGGGGTTGATGTTAGAGATTTTTGTAAAAAATACCTAGGGCTTTAGCAAGTTTTTTTTTGACCCATTAGCGGATCCAGGGATTCAAGCCCCCCCCCCCCCCCTCCCAAAAGCATCTGAGTTCTTTCGCGACAAATCTTAAAGTGAACTTGATCATTATTCTTATTTAAACTTTTTAGCAAGTTATGATGAACGCGATCAGCATTTCTAAAACGCGTTCAAGTTCTGTCAGTGTCAAAATTGCTATGGAATATTGTACACTGACATCTCTTGAACGCGTTCAATGTCATTGGTGAAATCCACACATAATGTACAACTGTAATCAATTATCCTTAACTTAATAGGTACCTATTACGTTTTCAAGTTTTTTTCTCTAAGATGTTTTGTTTACGTGACGAATTTTGCCCTCACGCTGCCTGTTTTGGCCGCCATGTATGTTCACCGAGATATCTCTGGTAGTCTAATAACTTAACGAAGTAATTGAGGAATTTGCGAAAAGTAATCCGAGGAGGCTTGTAAAATGTTGTGTGCTTTTTTAGTGTTTGCTTTGCTATCAAATACCCTCAGCGGGGTCAAGCCCCTCCCAAACAAAAGTCCTGGACCCGCCACAAAGTGCCTTTTATTTGCCTAATTGAAATAAATTATTTCACTTTGACTTTATATACTTCTGCTTCTTATATTAATTTAAATAAGCTTCGACAAGAATTCGACCACTTCGACAGCGTCAGCGTTGGCCTCGCAAAGGTCTTGCATAGTACAGGTGTTAGTGCACAGAGACCCGCATTTAATATATGCATATGAATATAATGTTCATGGATGGCGGGGGAGAGAGAATTCAAAAAGAAGATGAATGGATTGCGTGATATGAATGATAAAGGATTTTGGTACCTAATGGAAGAAACTCAATAGTCTATTATTGATTTTTAATAAAGATATGCGAGGACAGATATGGCAATGTTTGGAGGAAAAGCGTTGTAAAGAAAGTGCTGAGTTGAGTTTCTTCAAAAAGTATGGTTTTCGAAAGCAGTGGGCTAGCATTCTTGTTAGTGTTGCAAATAATGATTGAGGATGAAATCTGAAACAAATAATTATAAACATTGCAATATGAATCAAAAATAAATTATCAGCCTAAAATATCCCCAATAATGGGACACAGACCTCGTCTCTACGAGAGGGAGTGTGCTGTAATCCACCACGCGGGCTCAGTGTGGGTTGGTAGCTGTCACATGTTATCGAATTTTTGGTTCTAGGACATGCCAGTTTCCTCACGATAAACCTTCACCGTTTTGTTAGCAGTAGTGATGAAAATATTTACCCAAAGTTAATCTCCTACTTGGGTTCGAACCTACGACCTATAACTCGTAATTCGGGGCCGCCACCACTGCTTTCTTTTACCAGCAATGATGTGAAAATATTGACCACCAGTCTTACTAAGGGCTATCGTGTTACCCAGTAACTGGGTTGTGGAGGTCAGATAGGCAGTCGCTCCATGTAAAATACTGGTATAAAGCTGCATCTGGTAAGACTGGAAGCCGACCCCGACATAGTTGGAAAAAGGCAGGGCAGATGATTATGTAAAAATGGCATACGGAAAAGTATTAATAGTGTTGCAGACTAATTAATTACGTATATAACAGTAACTACAGAGGTATGTAATGAATCTATCATCTACCAACGCGTGAAGTTTATTTCAAGAATGACAGATAGCGGTACCTTTAAATTGAAAGATAGTGAGAGAGAATTTTCTAATGAATAGTAATGAAATGAAAACTAGGGCATTACCAAAGCTACGGCTGGAAATGCCGGGACGCACTAGAAGGACATAATAGTGACCTTATGGGTGATGTTCTTCAGAAAGGTCAAGTGCGTAGTACTCGCAACCGGCGTGCGTGTTTGACCAGATGTATGAACGTAAACGAGCCAAAAGGAGTATGTAAGGATCGTAGCAGGTGGCGTTCTGTAGTTTCTGCCGACCCCCCTGGGAACAAGGGGTGAGTTTATTATGTGTACCTGTGAAGGCTATAGGAAAAGCATGAACGTGACCAGCTAAGGACAGAGAGAAGTAGACCAAACGGTAGGTATTTTTCGTTTCTTTTCTTAATATTTAGTCTATCTAAGCTGGAGAAAATGAACTCTTGGGACGTATAGCATAGCAATCAACCTATAATGTAACTGCTGCTGCTGTGGGACACAGACCTCTTCTCTATGAGAGGAAGTGGGCCGTAATCTACCACGCGGGCCCAGTGCAGGTTGGTCTTCGAATTTTTGGATCTAGGACACGGTTTCCCCATGAATTATTATTAGGATTCTTAATCCAAAATACGAAATTTCTTGCACATGTTCAAACCATTAGACACACAACATTGTAAAAATTTCGCATGCTCCGTCTACTCGTGGGATGCGCCCGCGCCGCGCGCGGCGGGCCCGCGGCGACGTGCATCGATTTATGCCGATACTCGATAATTAAAAACAATCCGCCATATTCCTTTTTGTCTCTCGTTTTATTCCCGTTTTCGAGCATCCCTCATTTGATTGTGTTGCTTTTTTGACTTTTTTATAAGTTTGCCTCCTTAAATGGTTCTCTGTTTTTATATTAAGCTGACTATCTTCTCGTTCGTCTCGGTTCGTATTGCATTGAGACGTTTTAATTTATATTTTTATCGTTCGGCTGGTGTGGGACCGCTGCGTTTGCGCACGTTTCTTTATAATATTACATTGATAATGAATTTGTACTTGTTTCGTTATTTGGTGCGTTTTATAAGATTTTATCGGGATTGAGATGGGAGCTGGTAAGAGATCAGGATTAAATAGTACAATGTTTTTAATCAGTTGGGGCTGTAACCTAATGAAACGTTCGGTAAATGAAAATTAATACTCAGTTTTATATTCATTTCAACAAAAGGAACAACACAGTTCAGTTGAGACAGACATAATTATTTTTATTTTGCAAAAGCTCTTGGAAAATTTTGACTAAACTCAAGCTTTCTGAAATCAACAGATCGATAAAAATGTGATCATCTCTGACATAAACGTCAATACTGATTATTGTTGCAATAATTCAACACACGTTTTCCAGATCATTATTAGGAATAACTATCAATACAGAAATAATAAAAACTTATAACCTGTCAATCTACCCAAACAAGTTTACAAAATTCATATATTATTATGAAGACTAGCTTCTACAATATTTATGGTCTCCGGCAGACCATAGACCATAATGCTATGTATCTTTGCAATCGCTAGATTTCAGTCGTTATGCGGTTTAATTTCAAAAGATGGTATCTTTCGAGTTGGGTCTGGCTGTGTTACATTATGTTGTATGGGTTGAATGTAAAGAATAGGCTCATCTTATTAGTTGTGTGGGCCACTATGACTAGGTACGTATAACCACTTTCATAAAGTTGTAAAATGGCTTCTGAAACGATATGAGCGTTTATACAGAAAGTGGGCAACGTCGAAAATAGCTGTCAAATATTTCGCTGTTTTGATTAATTTAGCAATATTACTGTATGGAAATAAGAAATATGGCTAAGTAGTGAACTAAAATATTGATTATAAACTACAATACTTAAGTATTACATTATATCGTAATCGCGAATATTTAGTTTTAGATGTAAAAAAGTATTTGGAGACTTTCCTAATGCGTTTTCTACACCTAGAATGTTGTGACAACATCAAATTCAGCGTTATCATTAATGAAAAGTTTTTTTCGAGTGATGAAAAGTTTATTAATGTGGCTAACTACAAAAAAACAACTTATAATATATAAACAAATTGAGCAAGGCACTTAGCCTTAACTTGCTCAATTTGTTTATATATTTAAGCATTATTTAAGTATCCATTAACTATTTGGTTTTTATATTTAGATTAAGAAATGATTGTATTGTTGTCAAATATTGATTTTACATACGTAATTTTAACATAACTGTATCTTTTATAAGCTACTAACATGTGGAAACGTAGTGGATTGTAAAGGAGATTGGCAGAAACCCATGTATTTTCAGTATCACTTATAGGCTTACCGTTTCGTAGAATGAATATGTAGATTTGAATGCTACATTAGAGTATAACAAAATATGTAATGGTAAGACGTACATTAGACTTGGGGATAATAAATTGATTTTTACATAACCTCAAAATGGACCACCAAAAATAATACTTAAAGGTACCTACTTATGTAACTCAAGGCAGACCCTTATAGATTATACATTTCAATCAGATAAAGTGGATAGATTGTACTTTAATAACTCAAGTTCAAGTTGAGATAAGAAAACGGCAATTATAGCTAGGAAGATTTGAATTAATTATTTTAGGCCATCCAATTGCTATGACATCACATATAATAGTAATAACGTCCCTTTTGCGGGATTCGAATCCGCATCCAAGTTGGTCCATGGTCCATCCACAAGATGGTCGTCAACGAGATAAAAGCTAATGGATAATTTAAATTATAATATGTAAAAAAATAAACCAAAGTATTTATCATAACTTTTTATTCTAATGATAACAATACATTATCAAGAAATACCGCAGGGGGGGTTGTTCCTTCTTGTCGAGCGTAAGCTAAATACCACACTACACTCATGACGTGTGAACAACAACCCACGGTTCTGAGTCCCACTATGCAATTGCAACAGTAGCCGATAATGGCGCTCCGACCTTGCTGTTCCCTTTCAACGGCTATGAAAACAAAATATGTGCTCCGTCCCACATGACGGGATTTTATTTTTGCTCTTAACAAAAAAGGATTTTCTCCTCCTAAACTGGACAAATCCAACTGGTCGCGACCTATTTCTAGTGTGTAAATTCCGTGAAAGCGGAAATGTTCTCCAACGTATGATCTAGCTTGACGGATCTGGTATGTGCCACATGCAAACAACACCAATTCTTCTATGGAGAGCCGTGGGAATAATATATTTGAGGCATCTATATTCGTAAACATAATACTGCGACGATTCAGGCGCTCCCTGGCTACAATCGCGGCTAATTCGTTATTTAAAAATAAACGTTCATTTATAATATTTAATATTATTTGAGCGTTTTCTGGGTTAGTAAATCGAGTTCCAAATGCATTTAATACAGCACAAGCGATTTTTAAATCTTTCATAAGATGGGGACTCGCACGATTGAAATATTCTTGTCTGAAGATTTTGAAATCTCTCTTTATCTGGCCATTCACAGCTTCCACAACCCATCTATTAATTGTCACACAACGCGATCGATTTCCTTCTAAAGTTGTAAGCTGTGAATGACCAGGCGACATTGTTTCGGGCATATGACCTAGTAAATGTTTATCATGCAATTTTTCCATGGAGTCCCTGAAGCCACGGTCTAATATGAATACATCATAGTCATTAAAAAAACGTCTAAAAGTTTCCTCATCTAATAAATTGTTTAGTATCGTGGCATCGTTTACAGTGGCAGCATATGGACCAAATACATCTAAAATATATCCGTCACAACATACAACTAGAAATGGTTTTGCTAAGTTCCGGTATTTGTGGAGTGAATATGTTTTTTTTTGAAATAGGTAATTCGAACTCTTTTGTGTGTATATATATGTGCCATCGGCAATTACTATAGCAGTTGATCCATCTGAACTAAATAAGCCTTCTGCTATTATGGAGTTTTTTTCCAAGACTCGTTCACGGGATATATGTCCCATTCCCAGATGCAGAGCTACAAATTCAGACACCAAGCTCTCCCTTGCTACATTCATTAAGGTCTCTAAGGTTCGCCTTGGGACCTGAAATAGTGTCGAGAGTCGCTCATTTGAGTCTCCAGTGCGAAGCTTGCATAATAATGCTGTGAGTGCAAGACTTCCTCGACGCATGTTTCTCAATGTTGGTGTTTCACTTAATATTTGTTCATGCTGTTCTTTACTTATCCCAATCCAGTAATGTACCAAATGATCAGGAAGACTTTGTATGTCACCAAACTGAAAATCATTTTCTTCCATCAAAATAAAAAGCATGTCTTCAATTTGGATTGGGTTGAAATAATCAAGTGCATATTCAGCAGTATACAGTTCACTGTATGTATTGCGTCCCAAATGATAAGCGCATACACGGGAACCTCTTGGTATGAAAAAGTTATTTTCTATCAATACGTGTCGACGTATGTTGTCAGGGACGTGAAAACGTTCCGAGTTGCGACAGCCACTAAATAAGCAGTGCCTGGGTGCTTCTGGTACTCTTCTTAAGTTGGGCAGAGTGATTGTCTGAGCTCGAAGTTGATTTTCGTGTCGCCTCAGAAGTTCTTGTTGTGCTTGTTCCCAACAAGTTACGCAAATTGGTTCATTTGATGTAACCTGTCAAAACAATTCAATACTTTATTTTGACACATACGAACTTTTTATGGGGCCTTCATATATACATTATATGTAAAATTGAACACATAGAAGAGTACATATGTTTGGGCATGCATGGAATTACCATCCTTGTGTTAGGTACCAGAAGTTTTTAACGGAGATGACTCCCATAAATACTTAAAATACATAATAATCCCATAAATACTTAAATACAAATAACAATAATAATAGTTATATCTGTATGGAAGTTATTCAACACCAGCAATCAGCATCCTCCCTATCTTAACATCTCTTTTTCTTTGAGTGATTCATTCTTCCAGGAAATAATAAAGAAAAAAACATACAAAGCAATATATGTCACATACATACCTGACGTGGCTGTATCCTCTGGTTAATTATTGCAACTATCTGGGTTTCCTCTTCTAATGCATGATTGATTATATGACTCTCAGTCTCAATCATTGAAGTACCACAAACAATACAGGTATGTTGCAGCTGATGCATTCCTATCATCCAGCAAGAATTGCATATATAATCAGAAGTGTTGATCTAAAAAAAATGCTTGTTCAGAAAATAGTAATCATAAAAACTGTGGCCAGTAGTTGTTTTTAAACATAAATAATTTAATTCATACTTACAGCTCTCGGAAATGTCCACAGCTTTATGATTGCAACTAGATTTTCATTAACAGTAGATAAACAATGACCAGTTGCTTGAGAAGTCTGCATATCACAATTGATACAAGCAATATGGTTATCATCATTATTTGCCAGATTCGATTCTTGGAATTCAGGTGAATCAGGATGAACATTTACCGACGAAGGGTGTCCAGGTGAATTATTGGCATCTCCTGATTGATGTGGCTGATTAATGTTAGAGGGGCCAGATGGGTGGCCACGTCGTGAGGCCCTTTGAGCCCGTAACCAGCATGGAACACATACTTGATCAGCAGAAGTGAGCTGCAACAAAAAATAGAAATTATATATAAGTTGTATCTACATACATGCATCTTGATGTAATACCGACATATTACTATTTTTTAACACATAGACAATGTTGAAACAAACAAGTCAACATTTTGATTAGGTACTGGGCATCACTGTAAAACACATAAGGTATGAATCTAATAGATAAAAAAATAACATGCCTGTCGTGGATGTATCCATGAAGATATAATAGCAGCTATCGTCCTCTCTCCTTCGCTTGCATTTGGTCTGACCAATTGCCGTCTACGGGCCCGTAAAATGGATCGACCACAGGTAATGCATAGGCAATGATGACCAACTTGTTGAGAAGAATGTGCCTGCCCATTTCCATGCTGTAATTGATAATTTGCCAATTCCCAACATGCATGACAAATGCAATCAGTTTCAGAGCTCTGTAAAAGACAAGCAATTTAAATTATTTGATATTTATGTCACAACTAACACTGTCTGGGTGACGCATCCAGCATTGTAAACTTCTAAGCTGCATAGCAAACACATATAGGTACTCGAGTGTTTTAGTAGTACACGCAGTGTATAACTAACACGCTAGTTTTTTTCATGCGTACGATTTGTACGACTTATTTTTTATCTACTTACATCTCTTGGATAAATCCAGCGTTGAATAATATTTACAAGGTTATCATCTTCGGCAGACAAGACATGTCGGCGAAGGCGTTTTAAGCGCACATCACAGTTTATACACCGAAGATCAACTGCGGACATTGTTATCATGAACAACACTCACAGATTTGCACCAAAACAATGTAAAATAAGAGTCCTATCTCAGTCCTGCGCAGAAGTATACTCAACCGAACACAAATTGTAATGTTATAGCAACTCAAAATAAGAGCCACCAGCTCAAAATAAGAGTTCAAACTTCATAAAAAGATGCAGAAAACTTATCAAATAACACAAACGACGGGTTTTAAACATAACGGTATACGTTTTTTTTGGATTTGACTTATGTGACAGCTGTGTTGCCAAATATTGATTAACTAAAATAAAGTGAATAACTCATCATCATCGATTTGGGTTTATTGTATGGCAACACTGACGTAATACGTTTTAAATTGGCTATATTTGAAGCGTTTTGTTTTGCAATAAATGCGTTTTGTTTCCGTAACGGGGCTGCTACCCTAAAATCATGGTTTTTTAATTACTCCCAACAGCTAATAAAACATTTTAGCTTGGAAAATAACCACGGATATAAGACCTATAATTTGCATATAACTAGATTTTGAAACATTTGGATTTGATGAGGTACCCAACTAGCCAATCTCCTTTACATAAAAGTCAAAAGTCAAATAATTTATTTCACATAAGCACAAAAAAGGCACTTATGAACGTCAACATTGACAAAAAAAAAAAAAAAAAATGATTCTAGTCATATCATATACTGTGGATCTAGATGTATTATACAATGTACGATTGTCTGTTTTCCCAAATAAAATAAAACAATTCATTATTAATATTCTAGTTCGCTAGTAAGCCACATTTCATAATTCCATACAGTAATATTGCCAAATTAATCAAAACAGCGAAATATTTGACATCTATTTGCGACGTTGCCCACTTTCAGAATAATCGCTCTTATGTCCCATGTAATAGGGGGCGAGCCTATTGCCATCAACCGGGCACAAATCCAGATCCGGGTAGAAGCGGGATGTTGAGATATTGTATTGATTTGTTTACACGTTCTAATTGAGTTTTTCATCAGGTTCCTTACTTACAATATTAGAAAACATCGTGGGAAATCATTTATGTCTGGAATTACCATCACGCCTTGGGCTCGCGCCGCGATGAGTTAATTTTCGGTCCTTCTCTAAATTCTCTGTATGAGTTTTGGCTTTTTACCTATAGAGAATGTATCAGAAAGGTGTGCTCATATTTAAGGGTGATCGCGAAAAAATAATCAACCGTCCCATTCATTAGGGACGAGTAGCTATTGAAGATTTGTATGGAACCGTTGATATTAGCTGCTGTACAGGGCAATACCAGGCTATTAGAAGCATATAATTCAGAATTAGTACAAAAAATCCGCCAATCCGGAATGTCAGTAAATTAGAAGTTCACTTTTTATGATGCTACCCTTTGACAGATAATGTCAAATGTCATCTATAGAGATGAGAAAGTAATGGCCTCATTTAGCCTGTGCTAGATAACGAACTATTATTGTGCGAAGTTTATTTGAACCCCAAAAATCAATATTGACCCCACAACAAAAGGAAATTTTGCACTTTTTTAAATTTCAACACAAAAACACGGGGCATAAAAACCCGTCCAGGTGCTGCAAAAGGGTTGAGAAGTATCGTCGTCTCTTTCTGCCTTCGTACAAGTGTTTGCCGTCTCGCTCTATAACCCTTTGATGGAGGGTGAATTTTTTTGGGTCAGATCTCGTATTTTCTCATTGATTATATTTTTTTTCGATATAATGAGATATTGTGTTTCGGGGTCTTTGTTAAAGTTTTAAAATTCGGAGCACGGTCTGATTTGAAATCATTTTGGTATTTTATGGTTTATGGGGCAAGCTGCGGTTTTATTACTTACTGGGTCTTTTTCGAGCTGTTAAAAAGTATTCGGATGGTTGGAATATGAAATTATTTAGCGTTGTCGAACAAAAATAATCTTTGACTGTTTTATTTATAAAAAAAATGTGGTTTATATTCAAAACCTTGATCAGGTGTCAAAAAGTGATAGAAAGACGTTCAAGAAGGGGCGAAGAAGAAGAAGATTCTCTGGAGAGATTGTCTGCTGGAAGAAATTTCTTAAGAAATAAGCAGTAGGTAGGTACCTACCATTGTACTCAAAATTATAATAATGTCGTATCTGTGTGATTTTCTGACGCCAAGTTTAGTTCGTTAATTAGTAGTTTTAGTTAAGTTACGATATTTTTATTGTTATTTATGTTAAGTAATTAGCTATAAGTTGTCATGTTTGTAGGTACGTACATTTGACCGATAAGATGACGAACAGACAAAGAAATGAAGAAGTGGTAAATCTTTTCAACCCGTAACTACACAGACCATCAAACTGAACAAAATATAGTTATATAGTATATCCCTAGGGATAAAGTTATATACTGTAATATAGTAGTAAGAAAGCGGTTCATAACTGTCGGAGTGTCAATTTTGTTACTGCGACGAATTTCGACGTAGCGCTCCCCGGCCGCTGCCGCAGCACCGCTTGCTTCGCTCGCTCGGCTCGCGCGTTGTTGGTCACAGTTCTAACATAACCTTACCTATTTGGTCAGAGTGCCCTAATAGTTATATTACTAGATCGTGCTCTTATCATACTTATATTTCTAGTAAGACAGTTATGAACCGCTTCCATATAACTAATAACTATATTACGGTATATAGCTAATACCCCTAGATATCCCTAGGGACATAACTATATCACGGCTTCAACGATTTTACTGCGACATTATGTATATATTGATCTTTTAAACAACTTGTAAAGAGACCTTACTAAGAAGAAGAATGTCACTCGTTAAACTTGACGAGTGCAATGTCTGAATTATGTATCTAGGTAACTAGGTAGGTATTACTCATTCCTAGGACATTACTCTTTCATCATCAGTCACTGATCCGCTGCAATCCTATTTACAGGACAATGACATACAACATTAAATACACATAGAACATTAGATAGATAGATAAAATATTAGCGCACACAAAAGACATAGCTCAACACACGAAAGCACAATTAAATGATAACCAATTATAAATACATAAAATAAATATTATAATTAATTCATTTACATAACTAACAATCACAAATAACAACATAACAAAATAGCGAAATGTCGATGTACCTACTACAGGTACTCCTCTGCCCAACCCTTCGGGGATACAAGTCGTGATGATATTTATGTTAATGTGTTAATTCATTTACAAATATAATATTTACATTGTAACGTATTTTTTTTAAACTTAAAAAAAAACATTTAAAAATGAAAAAATAGTAGCCCACTGGTATCGGGAGCAGGGTCCAAGCTACCGGGGGTCAGGGCTCCTGAGAGAGGAGCCTCCTAACGATACGCATCAATATTTTTATTATTTTTAACCGACTTCAAAAAGGAGGAGGTTTCTCAATTCGACCGTATATATATATATTTTTTTTAATTTCTTTCACATATCTCGGGACCCCGGGGTCCCGGACCTTTGAAAGGCGTACGAGGGGCCGAAGCCAACTCACAAAGGCCCATTAGACGTTTTTAATGAAATGAGGCACCAGCCGACGATTATCCCTGTATGTACTGTGCAAGTGCACCCAAGGACAACCCCCGGTTGGTGTAGAACTATTTTGCAGGATATGGAATTAAAAATATTGGATTATGGGTTTGGGTGCTAGTTATCCTGAATTATGGAAAGACTATGGCCCCTGCCTGAGCCATATTTTATATAATACACTGATAAAAAGGCAGGGGGTGACTTGCACACTCAATAATCGGCCCTCGAAAACGGTCGCTAGCACAAAGTGTCGTAGCGACAAGGGGGCAACATGATGAGGAGTGGAGAGGTATTCCACGACTATCAGGACCATCCCGGAAATACGGACTAGATCCCTACCAGAATCCAGGGAAACTTCCTTCCTCCGAGCACGTTTGCTCTTGAGAATCTCCACTCAAGCCGGCCAATAAAGGCAAGAAAGAGGTGGGAGCTCTGTTCCTCGATAGTGTTCACTCCAGACGGCCAATAAAGGCAAGCTAGAGGTGAAGAACAGGACTTCTCCCGGGAGATAGGGCCCGTGGGGTCGCCAACAGCTCGCCACATACTGCCCTGCGAGTTTATGTATCTCTCTTGGTCTGGCTCCTCACCCTAGACCTGTTTCGGCAAAGTAAACTCTACCGGCACCAACCTAGAGTTCAGGAGCGCGCAAGCCCCACCACGATGTCAACGACGACGTAGAGATACGGCGGTAGGGATGTTATTATTATTATTTCACACTCTCAAAGCATTTATTTCAATAAAACCATTTACAGGCACTTTTGAATTGTCAAGGGGTCAGTCAGTCAGAAATATGAAGCTAGTTGCCCATTCCAAAGCGTAGTAAGTACCTATAGAGAAGAACGGGCAAGAAACTCCAAGGACACTCTTTTAAATCAAAAATTTGATACTAAACATTTAACATTACACCTTGTTTCTCGAAAGGGTTAGGCAGGCCTGTTGCCTGTTCATCCATATTTCGCCAGTAATGTTCAAGTCCCATTTAATAGGGGGCGAGCCTATTGCAGACTCCGAGTTGCTACTGAGAAATTCCAGATTGAAAATCCCTATACCAATTTGCCCGACCCGGGAATTGAATCCAGGAACTCATGCTCAGCAGTAGCGCATGCGATCACTAGACCAACGAGGCAGTCAAACAAGATAAAGAGAACAATATTAAAGACTTTCCTTCTAAAACTAAATTAACAAAACCACCTACTTACAAATAAAAATTAACAAGTCAAATAGGTACAATTTCGGCAACTAACGGGTCGTATTCGTATGGCATGACATTTCGAAAAACCAGCGATTGTTCTACGACTAGGCTGAGTAATGCAACGCCCACGTCCAAATCTTAACAAACCGTGCGAGAAAAAAATAATTAAATAGAATTGTAATTGTGTAATATGCTCGCCCCGCCATCTGTACATCTGTTATTGTCAACACACCTGAGAGCGATGACGCTATACCCGTCCTTGTCACTCTCTGTCGAAATATTTAAGCCAGACAGGGACAGAATGAATGAATCGGTTCAGACGAGACGTGGAAGTGACAAAAAACTCTTGCTTCCTGTGTCTTTCGTATCATTTGAAAAAGGAATAACGCTAACGTAGTATACGTGACGGTGGCAGATCAATTTATTTAATTTGTTATGGTGTTTATTGAAACAAATTACAATGGTGAGTCATTGTTGACTTATAGACTCATCGTTAAATAATAAAATGTAAATGGATTAATGTATTATAATATTTATAATCCTCGAATGTATTTCCAACTTACCATGCTTTGTCGTGGTATTTTATGGTGCTCTTCCAAAGGCGACCGCACCGCAAACCTCATAGCACAAAGTTACATAGAAAATAGTCGTGTCGCTGCGGTTTGTCACAGAGATTTCGTTGCGATTGCCGCTGCCGTTTGCGGATGCAGTCGACATCGACAGCGTACACCTTAAAGATTTTTTTAAACTTTCGTTTAGTTAACAAACATGAAGTTAAATAAACTTTTAGACAGTGCTAGAGCGAGTTGAAGCTGCAAGAACAATAAAACAGACTATCATAAATAAGTCATGGAATGATAACATTACCTACTGGTGTATTTTCAAGTTACAAAGCACTAATCTATCTATTTTAGGTTCTCAGAACGAAAATTGGCTTCATATATATATATTCATTTATTTCAGGTAAATAACACCCACCTACAGCCCAAATAGAAATTAATAAGATTAATTAAAAAACAATAAAATCAAATGAAAACGAATGTTAAACTTAACTATTTATTTATGAAAGTATTAATGGTAGAGCTTAAAGCTTACTTAAAAACCGGGCAAGTGCGAGTCGAACTCGCACATGAAGGGTTTCCGTACCACCGTACAATATTTAGAAAAAACGCTGAAAAGAAAAACACAATTCTTGTTCAGGGACACCCTTTAATTTTTAACTTAGTTTTATTTTTGAAAGTTTTTGTTATAGCAGCAATAGAAAAACACATCGGTGAGAATTACAACTGTCTACCTTTTACGATGAATGAGATACAGCCCGCTGACAGGCGAACGGACGGGCAGCGGAGGCTTGGTCATAGTATGGTAAAAAAAAACAACAAAATAATGATACTATTCTGATCGGATTAAAAACACCCAATTGCATCTGAAGATCTTGCATATACTACAGTCACGGTGTATGAAGTTTTGACGTATTCCATACAATGTGGACTTTTTAACAATTCGAAAATAGAACGTTTTTAAACTTAACCCTTCCATATTTGACAAAAAAGATCTTTTTTATATTTAGAACGCGACGCGCACCGAACAGGGATTTAGCTCTTTTGAATTTAGAAACAGTTCGAATATGGAAGGCGGTCGAAATATGGATTAGAATAACGGACTTCGGAAAGTATGGAAAAAAGGCTTGCCATATTTGGATGTTTTTATAATTTGTTAAGAGGCCCTGTCTCGGACAGCATTTCAGAATTTGTGAAGACACACTTCATTCGTTATTTATTTTCCTACTACCTACCAACATTGAATAGGTACGTTTTGGCCTTGAGTTTATATTGAGACATTGATCTGCTCTTTGTCATACCTTCGTATTTGGTACTTTACAGTGTTCCAAGTACTTCCAACATACTTTGAGAGCATTGAACGCGTTTCAAACTTATAAATATAAAGTACCTACCAGCCAGCGAGAACTTTTTTTTAAAATTATTAATTACACGTTAAAAATATACAGTTAAACTTTAACTTCCGGACCTTTCTTCCCATATATTATTATGTAGCGAAATGAGAAAAACGTAAAAAAAGGAACTTCTCACAAAAGTTATCATTACAACGGTTATCTAAGATCGTAAAAAATATCAGATGTCGTCACACAACCCTTTTGATGAAAAGAAACGCGACGAAAAAGGGGTAATTTTTACCTTAAAAAAAGTTTATACAGTGTAATATTTTGACAAAACTGTAGAGTCACGTTACGGCCGGGTGTGGGTTAAAAAAGTGATAAAAGGGTAATTTTAAAAGACATTTGTTTCGGAACGAGATTTAGTTACTATGTGGATGTAGGTATTGTGCATTTTGGGAATGTTTATGATTGATTTTTGTAAGAAACGTAAGTTTTTTTATGTGAGATATTGGATACAAATATAAAATTACTTTGAAATAATAAAAGTTAAATAAAATTTTGTCTGCATAGATTATTCACATTTTTGGTGCCAAAATTACCCCAATTTCATTAAAAATGAGCAAATTTTCAACAGAGGTCATAAGTTATGATGACTGCTAAACGACGCGACGCGACGGCCGCCCGCGCCCCATGTAGGTATATGAAAATAAAATTCTTATTGATAAAAAATGTGGAGTATTTTTTTTTTTTCCTTAAATAACAGTACGATACTTAACAACATCCTCACGGATCGGACAAGGTTTTTCAAGATTTTCAGAATCTTAAGATTGTACAAGATAAGTAAGTACCTATTTATATATTTTACTTGAATTTTCGCTCCAATTACTCGTAAGTGTTCAGTGAAAGTACTGAAGGTCATCATCATCATCATCATTTCAGCCATAGGACGTCCACTGCTGAACATAGGCCTCCCCCAATGCTTTCCAAATTGGCCGGTTGAAAACGACCTGCATCCAGCGGCTTCCTGCGACCTTTATTAGGTCGTCTGTCCACCTTGTGGGCGGACGTCCTACGCTACTGAAGGTATCTACAGTAATTACTTATTCTATAGTTTTGATATATCAATATTTCAAGTCCAGTATTTTATCGTGAAATGGACCTACATGTGAAAAAAACACAGTAACGCGTACGTTTTGAGAATTTAATGAATTCAAAATCGGAGAAAATATACTTTGAATTCTGAAAATTCTTCAATTTATTTCTGCTCCAATATAAATATTATCATAATCATCTGCCTAGCATTTTCACAAAATTGAGGTCGGCATCCAGTCTGACTGGATGCAGCTGAATATCAGCATTTTACATGGAGCGACTACCTATCTGACCTCCACAACCCAGTTACCGGGTAATACGATACCCCGTGGTAAGAAAATAAATACTCTCATACCGACAAAAATATTCGACACATTTCTGACAAAGCTATGTAACCTTCACCAATAAAACAAAACGCGGACAAAAATAAAATACATTCCGTAAAAAAAAAAAATGGCGAATCTCAAAATATTTCTAATTAAAGCTACGTTGTGGACGAACAAAAATGCCTGGTCGTCGAGTCGTTATTAATTTTAACAAAATTTGAAACAAAACTGACATATCTCAGTTTGAAAACTATGCGGGGCGTTTTGCGCGCCCGAATTTTTGCTGTACATTTTTTAAGCGCGCGGTGTGAGCGAGATAGCAGATTTTCTCTTTCAAGTAAGCGGGATGGCGATAGGAGCGGCGAAAGTGAATGTGTTTTAAAGTAATTTTTGTCATTTATATGGTGTGGTTGTCTATATATTGCTGATCTTTGCATAGAATAAAGTTTTGAGGGCCGTGGCTTTGCATTTAGTTCTTTGTTAGTTTTTTCAAGGAGTTACGCAACCAATGTTAGTGTAATACTTTTGTCGTGCGTCATTCATTCTAAACTTACAAGGAAAGGAACCTATTCAATTTAAGCTTTGAATTCGAGGCTTGTCAAAAATTTAAATATATGCACAGGTACCTACATTGCTAACATTGAAATATTAGAGAAGGTTGGTATTTTCTCTAATATTTCTTCTCTACTTTTTAAGTAAAGTAGTTTAGAAAATAGCCTCCTTCGTTTTTAAATCGGTTTTTAAGACTTAAGTGTTAAAGTTCAGTGAAAAAAAGAAGCAAAGCAAAATCATCTTATTAATCGTGAAACTTTCAACTAAGTTCGGCTAAGTTCCCATAATAGTGAGCTTTTAATTATATTTCTTAGTCATAATATAAGAACATGGTAGGATCTAATCAACAGTAGGTTGGTTGGTACTAGTTGTTACCTAGCACCCTCGGGGCAGGATGTTCTCCTAGTAACTCAATTGGTTGAATCGATGATAAAGTGCCTTAGTTAGACCGAACTGGGATAGTAATAATGTATTGTTTAAAATTGCATTAAAAACATGTCTTGCAATCAGACAAATAATCTGTGCTGCTGGACAGTTTCTTGCGCCACTTCTTCTTCCCAGCTAAAGCACTAGGAAGTGGACTGTCTTATGTAATTTTGATTTTCGAAAAGTGCTATTTCCAGCCTAGTTTGAATAATTTGACTTTTAAATTTGAAGTAGTAAAAAAAAAAACAAATCTATATCTACCTACCTAGTTTTTTATCTCCATTTTTTTTATCTACTTTATTTTATGTTATTTATTTATTTTCACTAGGAGTTCTTGTATCACAAGAGCCTGTATCTGTTCCTGTATCGCATGAGCAAAAAGTATGAACAGCTACGATATTTGTAAGCTATCAATTACGAAGCCAAAGGCAAAGCAAATTACAAACCAAGTAAAGGGGTTAAATGGGGGGATCATTTAACCCCTTTACGGGATGAATTTTCAAAAATCCTTCCTTAGTGCTCATCTTCGTTACTACAGGAACTCTTATGCCAAATTTCATACTTCTAGAATCTAGACCCAGCGGCTAAGGCATCATCATCAGTGAATTTAAGGTTTTTATTAAATAAATGATTGATAATTGACTTATAAAAAACTCATCTTTATAAGTTTACAAAACGAAACAGAATTATTTTTCCATACATTTTATTATATCAGTATGATTCATGATAACGACGAGAAACAAAAATGCATCACACATGTTCAAACAGTTTGAAAAACGCACATTTCACATCGGTCCGGTCGGCGGCCGGACGCAGCGAATTTCCGAAAACGTACCGTTTTTGCGCTGGAGTGTAATTTTCGGAAAATTCGTGCGTGCCCGTCGCCCGCTTAGCCGAAACCGTAATTATGCCTATTTTGATCGACGACTTTTTCGACCAGCTCCGCAATCAGTAATCGAAATTATTTTCGCAATATGAGCGACGATTTCAACTCCAAGATTCCGCGAATTCGTGTTGTTTTTTTATTTATTTTTTATTTCGTTGCTGAAATTGGATTCGGATTGTGTTTTGTAAAAGTATTTATTTGGCATGAGCTTGTACATGTTTTTAGAACGCTTTTAAAAAGTTCTGTTTTTACAATAATAGATATTGTTATGACCTGAAAATCTGTTTTTTGAAAAGTAAAATAAACGAAGTTAATTTTCTTAACATTTATTGAACTAAGGAGGTATAATATATTTATTATTTTTTAAATTTATAGTAAGCAGCCTGCTCTACTCAAAACATTTTATAGTTTTCTCTTCTAATCAGCGTGGGAGAAGTCGTATAAATGCTGTAAGTAGACGAAAATTATAAATCTTGCTGTACAATACACAGATGGCAATAAAAGCTTCAATGGAGGCTAAAATCTCTTCAAACGGAGCCAGAAGGGCCAGAAGTGGCTTCGATTGAAAAGGGATGTTAATGCCACTTATAACTGTGTTTAAATGTCGAAGCGATTATTTTAAATATCGTCCGGATTTTGAACTTTAGTTACCAGTTGGTCTCTGGGTAAAATAAAAATACATGAAAATGAATAGGAGCAAGCATTCCACCTATAAATTAAAAACTATAATCAGTTAACCTCTCCTAAAAATAACAAAAAATAAAAATGTAATAAAACAAAACAAAATTATTAAATCAAAATTTCAAGAAAATAATCTTATTCAAACCCTAAAATGCGAGCGGGGTACGTTGTGACCCACCTGCTACATTCGCGCTCCACAATACGCGAGGGCCCGACCCCTCGCCGCTGCGCATCCAACCCGCGAATATAACTAGAAATTGACATTACAAAAAAACGGAAAGATGGCAAAGGTGTCTCAATTTTTGACAAAAAAGTTCAGCGAGGTTAAGACCCATGGGAAAGAGTTAGATACGGTTCTTAATCTCCCTTTTTTAATAGAAAGACGATATCTTCCGCGTTTTTTTATTTTATTTTTAACTGTTTAGCTAGGGTTCCGCTATTGTGAGCTTTTTAAAAATTCGCGAAGTTCAACCCCTTGACAACAGATGATCGCAAGACGCGTGAGATAGTTTTTTTGTAAATAATTTTTCGTACTTTGATTTATAACTGTTTGTAGTAATTTGAGAGTTTTATAGATATTGTGCTGTTGTAGGAGCTTTTTGTGTTGGTTTTATAACGGTTTTTGGTGAAATAGTGTGATATCATTAGGTTTTTTTTAAAGAATTGTTAAGTCTAATTTATTACTCTGTGAATAAGTTTTATATTAAATACAAGAAGTCTCGAATTGCATCAATTTAGTAGTACGGTAGGTACGTGTATTACGTATTGTATAAAAATGAATTATGTGGATGATTAAATCTGATATTGATTCATCTACTTTTATAAAACTCTATTTACTAAACTGTTCATGAGCAAATAATAAGTATTAAAAGTAGGTAATCCTAACAACAAGGCGCCTTTAATCCTTTAGCTCCTATTAATCTAGATATCACGACCAAACCAAAAAAACAAGATATTCTTAAAATCAATCGTCCAAAAAACATGCATTTAAGTTTTTTCTATAACCTCTTCAGTGATTGCGTTTTTGCTTCACCAATCAGAAGCTATTGTCCGCGAATCACAATCGTGGCCAAGATGCCCCTTTTTGACCACTGCGAACAAAAAAAAAACAGAAAAAAGGTCGCCGGGGTCATAAGTCACACGTTTGTGCCTCTTAAGGTCATTGTTTGGCCCTATTTTACCAAAAAGAGGTCAGTTATAGAATTCGATATGCTTGCGAATTTTGTGTGTTCAATGGCGAAATCCGGGAATTTGTTTCTTTTTAAGGTAATTCGAGACGTGTGTGACCTCGGGTCAATTGGACCCGTAAACAATTTGATTGTATTGATTTTTAAGGGTTACTGAATGAATCAATTTTAGATACAATCTTTTCTTTACTTGAAAAGGTCAATTCAATTACTTTTTCAAATAATTATTATAACACAAGACTACTTCTGAAAACCTCATTTTGTGTTTTTTGTTTCTCTTTGATTTTGGATCGTGTAACTCTTTGACTAAAGTTCCTATGTAGAGCAACTAAGTTATGCGTGTAGAACTGAAACAGGTTTATGACCGTGTCAAGTAGCTGCTGTATCAACGCTAGCTATGTTTAAATCACTTCAGTGGTATGTTAGTAATTAATTAAGGACATATTTCTGTGACACTGATCTTGATAATGATTGAAAAAACTATAAGTAGGTATATTATGGTGTAGGATGTATCTAAAATGGCTAAACCCGTGTAAAGAACGACTCAATTAAGTTCAACGATGTAAATGTTAATAATGGTAATTTAAAACACTCGTCTCATTCTAATTAATTGCTAAAATTAAAATTTTATTGGTCAGAGCCTACCTAATAATTTCAACAAAACATCACTTAGTTTTTAGTGTCATGTTGTTGCAGGGTAAATAATATTTGCTATATCAAAGCAACGGGAAAAATAATAATACTGGTAACCTATTCAATCTTATTAATCAAAAAAAACTTTTTTGCCATAATTTTATAGACGCCATTTTAATTTAGATAAGTTATTCTTAGGTGCCTACTTAAATCAGTTCAAAATTAATATAAAACCATTACTTTTATACCATGCGCATAAATTAAAAAAACTTTTAAACCGAAGACTTGAACTCGATGATAAATCTTCCGAAAAAATCTAAGTTAATGCAGATTAACCTTAGAACTTCATTATATTTGCGACCTTTTACCCTCCGTTTTAAATTCCCACGTTTCGACCCGATTCACCCCAATTCTAGAGTTATCTCTTCACGCAGAGTAAGCATCAAAGTAGATCACTTTAGAATTGTTATCATTATTTTTTCTTTTTTGCAAGTTTTTTTTTTTTGTAAAAAATTTAAAAAATTGACCCCATTTCCTGATGAGGTCTCGACACTGTGAACTAGGGTTAACCCTGTGTATTTGTGAAATTCGATCCGGTTACTGTGTTTTTTTTTTGTATTTTTATTATTGATGGTAGTATTTAAGCAGGTAAACTTAGAATGTCTTGTGAGACGATGACGTAGACTGTTCCCGGTTTTTGTTGAAAAAATCGTGATGCCGTTTTTTATGTAACGTTTGAAATCTGAAAGTTCGGTTGAAATAATTCGTTCGTTTAGGAAGCTTATTTATTTAACCATTTATGTACACACATATCTAATATAAACAGGCAAGATGAAATTAACCGAAAATACGTACAAAGGTGATGCTTATTTCTAAAGAAATCTCTTCCAGCATACCTGCGATAGGACAGAGGGTAAAGAGAGATGTAGACACCGTGTGTAAGAGTAGAGAGAAAGTAAAATGCATAAAATCAAAACAATTCACTTAATAAAATAAAACAAATTATAAGAGAATGAATATACTTACTAACATACATACATAGGTACATACTTCTAAAATAAATAAACAACACATAACATAACATAACATCACGCCTTGTTCCCCGACGGGTTGGGCAGAGGTGTACCTGTAGTACACCCACATTGATCTCTGCCTCGTTGGTCTGGTGGTCGCAAGCGCTACTGCTGAGCATGAGGTCCTGGGTTCGATTCCCAAGTCGTGCAAAGTATTATTGGGTTTTTCTAACAGGAATTGTGCCCGGTTGATGGCAATAGGCTCGCCCCCTATTGCATGGGACTTAAAAAACATAGCTGGCGAAAATAAATAAAATACAAAATAAATACGAAGTGGAAAGATAGTGTTATTTCACTCTTCTTTTAAATACTGCAACAGTTTGGCAGTCCCTAATGTCGAGCGGAAGTGAATTCCACAACCGCACCGCGTGCACAGAGAAGGAGTAGGAGTAGAAGTCAGCGGAGTGCTTAATTATATCCTAAGCAAGAAAACTTCATTATAATTATATTACATTTATATCCTACGTGATTGAATCAGGAATTAACCTTAGGAGAACCAAGATAATCGACATAGCCCGATAAATTGCTAAACTTAAGTGGCAATAGGCAGGGCACATTGCTCGCAGAACCGATAGCCGATGGGGCCAAAAGGTTCAGGGGGTCTACTCCCCAAGTGAAATTCGTAGTTTCGGCTGAAGTAACGGGCGCTTAGTTCTCTGTCTAACTAACGGTATGTCCGTAAGTGAGACAGACTACGAAGTGCAAGTAACTACGACCGAAACTACGGAATTCTCATAGGGAGTAGGCCACCTGGATTGGTGGTAGACCTCCCACAAGGTGGACTGATGACTTGGTGAAGGCCGCAGGAATCCACTGGATGCGAGACGGAGAGAACCGGTCGAAGAGGCGGTGCTTGGGGGAGGTCTATGAAATGAAATAGTTAATTCTGTTTATATGATATCGGAATCACTTTTACACGTCATATAAAAAAAATAAGCTACATGAGTTCGGCATTTCCTATCTGACTGCTTTGAAAAGAAAGGCCGAAACAAACTCAGAGGTCGCAGTCTCTTTTAAAGTCCAGACATAATCTTGGTTAGGCCATATGAGGACCATGTACTTAGATTAATGTCTAAAAAGGTTGCCTGGAAGAGATCGCGGAAGGAAGAGATCGCGGAAGGCGATAAGGTCTTTTGAGGAAAGAACCACACAGATTTGAGTGGACCTGTCCAGTCAGTGCAAGTATTTGTCAGTAATCGTGGAGCTCAACTCAGAACTTGAGGAGCTCAACTCGATGAACAATACCAAAGAAAGGACATTTGGGTAGGTCGTAATCACATTCATGAAAAAAGCTCTAAAATTTTCGATGAAAGTTGCATTATAGGAGTTTACGGGGGCGAATAATCGATCTAGCTAGGTCTCATATCTGGGAAAATTCATTTTCTCCGTATTTTCACCCGAAAGCTTAAAACAAGATGGCTTGACCTTAGAATACTTTGACATCTGACAATTGACAGACATGGCAACATGGAATTAGTAAGTACCTACTATCATGGCAGTATGGAATTAGTAAGTACTTACTATCATGGCAGCATTGAATTAGTAAGACCTACTATCACGGCAGCATAAAATTTGTATGAACTATCCTATACTATTAAATGAGTATTCTCTTTTTTTGCAGATCTTGTTCGCTCAGGTACCTACTTAAAACTAACTGAGAAAGAAAACAATAATGAAAAAAAATTTAGTCCTCTTTTTTGTGTGGACAATCATCAAATAAATTCTCCCGCTATGGGCGGAGCGGGAGGGCGTGGAAGACTCTTACTGACTAAAACCCACCCGTGTTCCTTTAGTTGCCTGTACGTTGCCAGGGGCCACGGTATCCCTTTCGGACTCCCGCCACCCCAGCAGGCATCGGTCCTAGCGGACCCCGCTAGTTCTGCTGACATCTCTTTGAGGCGCGCGTGGAACACAACGCGCCGTCGTCCCGGGCCTGGTCCTTATGGGACGGTGACCTACCCATTGCTCACCATCCGCAGGCCCACGCCTACGGTGGCCGGGAATCGGCCTGCGATTCCCGACACCCAGGGCGTCTCCTGCGGCTAGAGGTGTGAGGGCGCGAAATTTGCCTCTATGTATATATATTACGCGTTTCGCCTCCTCCATCGCGAGCATTAGGTACTGCTTTGCAGAAGGAGGTGACGGCCTCCCATGCCCTCTCGCTCTATACCATGGCCTGGACCAGGGCCGGACGCGAGAGATCACCGCCACCAATCGCCTCCACGAGGACACGGCGAAGCTCTGCCCAAGCCGGGCAGACCTCCACCGTATGCTCCACCGTGTCCTCCATGCGATCCACACAATGATGGCACCCGGGCATTTCCACCCGCTTTATCCGATACAGGAACCTCCCGAAACAGCTGTGTCCAGTGAGGACCTGCGTCAGTGGAAGGTGATCCAAATAGTCCTCACATTACAATAATTAAAATAGTATATAACACTTTACAAAGTAATCATGTCATTTTGTATATAATTTTCAACAATGTTAATGTGTATATAAAACTGGTATATTTTATGATCTTTTGATTTTTCTGCTGTCTGCACGGAAATAAACAATATGGCGGATTTTTTTTCATGAAAATAGAGCTGTGGCGAGTTTACACATACTTTTTTTCGTGGTGAATTAACCGGAAATTCACCATACATAATAATAAACGGGTATAAAGGGGGTTGCTTATAGTTAAGTAGTGATTAGCGACTGTTTAACCATAATTTTTTGACGTTTAAACGTCTCTTAAATTTAAGCAACGTTTGTAAATAAACCCATACGATGTCAAGTTTTATCACAAGGCCTAGCAGAGCGTGCAGCTCAATCCCAAGCTTTTTAAACGTGTGGCATCCAGACACAGGCCTCCTCATAATAAAAGGGAGTGGGGCCGTAATCTACCAGGTGGGCCCAGTGCTGGTTGATCGATGTCAGATGTCTTCGATTGTTTTAGTTCTAGGACATGCCGGTTTCCTCACGATGTTTTCCTTCACCGTTTTGAGATCAGTGGTAATGAAACGCTTCAAAGACATGACGTCACACAAATCCTGTTTACCGCGCGAACGACATATATATAAGACTATCCGACATCAACAGTCGGGCAGTCGGCCCGTCAGACACAACACCCGTCTGGTCGGAGGATCCTCCCTTTTCTATGGAGGATGAGTGAACACACCCTGTTCCTCATACCCCTAAATTGGTGACCCCGAGTATGAACGTCAACGCAGCCTTCGTGCAACTACTTCAGCGTGACGTCATCGTCATCAGTCCCGCAAGCTTTCGTGAGGCGAGTCACACAGACAGACAGCACTTTCGGCTTCAACGGGTATCCTGACCACCAGCATGCAGCGAACGCGCATTCCTGGTCATCACCCTCAGCCTCATCACCCCGACTCACTGGGGAATCACCGCAATCATCTCAATCAGCGCAATCACCGCAATCACCTCAATCACCGCAATCACCTCAATCACCACAATCGCCGCAATCGCCGCAGACAGTTCCGACTCACCGCGAACTGTACGGCACCCGGTTCCGACTCACTGGAACCTTAGCTGGCACTGTGAAGCATCGCAAGACACAAGACTCAGCCCACTATCGACCTCCGCTCTCCGGAGGGGAGTGATGTAGTGGTTACACCGCCACATACGAACTACGCATCAAAGACATGACGTCACACAAATCCTGCATCGCGCAATTAGAGTTTACCGCGCGAACGACATAGATAAGACTATCCGAAATCAACAGTCGGGCAGTCGGCCCGCCAGACACAACACCCTCCTCGGAGGATCCTCCCTTTTCTATGGTGGATGAGTGAACTTTACACACTGTTCCTCATGCCCCTAAAACAGAAAGTAAGGCGCCTGTCACAGATCGAACCAACGACTTACAACTTGTGAGTCGCAGCCATTACCACCAGACTGCCCAAACGACAGTGACACCCCACAATTATTGAATACTTTATGAAATTATAGTACTTAATACGACGAAAAGTATTCGACCTATAGATAATTACTATTAGCTATTTAAGGAGCCTCAAACAAACATAAAAATTGTGGACAATTTCAAAAAATAAACAAGTACTGTTCTCGTTATTGGCTACGTTGAATTAATATTAAAATAGACGTCATTACAGTAAAGAATAACAAACAAAACCACATTCTATCATTAATAATACAATATCGAAGCAAAAACGGCTCGACGACGCTGTTTCATTGTAAAAAAGTTACATACAGAACTTGCATCTGCAAGACTAAAAATAATTTTCAACGTTTAATACAAAAATCGTAATAATTAACTTCGTTACACACCAATAAATTACAATACGAGAAAGAAATGCAACTCAGACGCACACACACGACCTTGTGTCGGTTACACACACACGTAAGCCTAGGGCGGGGTGGTCACGGACCAAACGTGCGGATTTATCATTTCTATAAATTATTGATAACGATTCTTCTGTGGTCGAATCACCATATCGACCCCGAAATATATGAGGTTTTGCTGGCTTATTTAATTTTGTTTTTTATTTGGAAATATTTTTGGATGTTGCGGGAAAGACTCCAAAAATGTATAATTATGTACTTACCCATTAGGATGGACCATATGAAAAGTAAAACTAACTACATAATTAATATTTGTGTTCATTTGAAGAAGAATTAATAACCTTCATTTCTATCAAGACATATAAAAATGCATTACACTCAAAAAAATTGGTCTTCGGAGCAAACTTATTTGAGAGCTTTGTCATTAAGAAGACCCAAAGAACAACAGAAATCGACAACCATCATTAATTTCAAAACATCGACATACAATAACATCTCGTGCCCCATCCCTAGTCGGCCGCCTCGTCGCCATCACAAATACATTGGTATGATTTATTGTCAACACGGACAACAAGTTGTGTGCGGAGTATCACTGACATACACACACAGGCCGCTGTGGACTGACCAGGGCTGGCAGGACTGATCAGGGGTTATTTTAAGAGGGAACAGGGCCTGCGATTCTCCATACAAATGTACCTATTCCTCTTTTTTCTTCATGCCTCTACAGCAATCATTTTTTTTCTTAAAATCAAGGTCTGCTGTAGACACGTCCCTGTCATTTCCATTTTTTCAGGAACTTATTAATAAAGAAAATATGACCCTCCAAAAATTACAAAAATGCCCCATTTTTTCCACCGTGATTATAGGACTACCAGACAAATTCTAAAAGTATTTAACATAAAAGAAAATGATAGGAACCTAGACATACTCTTTCTTAAAAAAAATATGTTACAAATAATTGAATCGGCTGAGTTTTCGGAGAGAAAAAAGAGGAATACGAAACGTCGATCTCGTCAATTTTTTTTAGGATATAATCGGTCTGAGCTGTAACTGTCCTTCTCGCACTCTGCGGGGGCAGACTTGAGGTAATACGACGGCAATAGTTTCTTCAAATACCTATTTTTCAATTCCTCGCAGACCCCGTTCCCTCTTAACTAACAACGTAGCCTGAACTCTTTGGTAGACCAGAGGCTCTTGGATATCCAGTGGCATAGCAGATAGAATAGCGTCCTACGTAACATCACTCCAGTCCCGTGATCTAATAGGGAGCGAGCCTATTGCACATTAGAAGTGTTATTTTCTTGTTTGCCAGTTCCCGGTACAACCAACTCACTCCTAATACAAACATTAAGTATCTAAATGATCTATACTCCGCTACAGATGTAAGTACTTAAATAAAAATATGGAAAACCTTTCATTCAACTTACAAGTTTTCCATTTTCTTTAATAATATTGCAATTGCAACGGTGGATGCGAAAGAACTCCCGGTAGTTTTGACTCGGTTTAAAAACAAATGAGTTCATTTTCTTTACAGAATAACATGCACTATATTGCAATGATATTAGAACTAAAAAGACGTAGATAGGTTACCTACCTAACATTCTATCTTCAAAAACGGCACTATGTCACACTCTTATATGACACGTGGAAGTAGGATGGCATGTCGTAATTATCGGGAGCGAAAAAGAGACAAAACGAAGAAAATGTGGCTAATTAGCCAACTTTTGACGTGCCATTGCGGAACGTTTATAACCTATCTACCTCTTTTTACATATAATATCATTGCACTATTGGATTAAATCCGATAGGGAATCGGACCCGTGACTCCAAGTCCTAATGCGGCCCCACGGCGCCAAGCCAGCGCCACAGCGTCAATAATGCTCATATTTGTATGCTTGCTATCCGTTTAACTTGTTAATCGTGCTTTAATTAACTTAATCCACACTTAACATAAGTATTTCTAGATACAAGCATACATTTTTAATGAACAATTACGAATCCAGTAAATGAGACATTCTTAAACAAATGATTTCAAGAAAAACTTTGTTTGGGAACATGTTTTGACAAATTAATATCTGATATTTTAAATCTTGAGGTTTGAGTTGATGAGAGACTTTTTCGTTAATAGGTACTCTTCAAGAAAACCTCGCCATAGAGGGCATAAAGTTAGAAGGCTTACCCTTCAAGATCAACTTTATGCTCTAACCTAACCCGCGAAATAAAATTTTACTTACGTTTTTTGCAATTTGCATGTCACTGTCAGGTTGTATGTTGTTTAAAATATGATTCACAACTGTAACAAATATGACTTTACATAATTATAATCATCAAGGAGTTGTAGTGCTGATTCTAGTTAGAATTGGCATCACATGTCATGATTTCATTTTATGATTTTCTACGCTCTGCTAAGCGCCGAGAGTTGAATTTCCAACAGTGTATTTTCTTGACTGGGATACGCGCTGAATGTGGTCTGTTGGATTCTCAATGCTTGGCTCAATACCGAGAGTTGAAAATCTAGTGTCAGAAAAAAAATCGCCGCGATATTAATACGTCCAAGCGAACCTGGGCTAAGGGTGTACATAACGTCCAGACCATCCATACTAATATTCACGCCTAAATCACTGAACGGTCTCGGAATCTTGATGTCTAGACTGATATCTAGCCTGCTGGAACCTGAAGAAGGACAGGCTACTTTTCACCATGAATCGCGGACGAAGTCACGGGCATTAGCTTAGGTAGGCCTATGTCGTTCTCCAGTTTTGTCAAATTTCATAACGTTCGGTGCAGTGGTTTAGGCGTAAAAAGGTAACAGATAGACAGATTAACTTTCGCATTTATAATAATTATGAATATATCTAAAATACCCTCTAAAAATTCAAATTCAATTATAAAAGAATTTATTTCAATCCATTTAAGATCATTATGATGTTGTACATTTGAAATAAAATTATAATTCCGATCACAATAAATATGTTAAAAAAATAAATAATTAAGTAATATAAATTAAATTATAATCATAAAATAAAATATAAATTATTTATAATACGTCAGAATAAAAAAAAATAAAAACCCAAATAATAATCAAACAATAGTCTAAAGCTTCGTTCAGACTAGCGCGACGCGACAGCGCGACTAGACACCGGCTATTGTTATACCGTGAAGTTTTCTTAGAATTTGTATTGTTCGAGTCGCGTTGCGCTGTTGCGTCGCGCTGGTCTGCACGAGCCTTAAGTCGTCGTCGCAGTAGTAGTTTATGTAATAGTCAAATTTTCCATTTCACGCTCCTAAAAATATTATCGGTGCTACTGCTGAGCATATTTCGATTCCCAGGTCGGGCAGTGTTATTGTTATTGGGTTTTTTCATCAGGAATTTCTCAGTAGCAGTCCGGGGTCTGGATTGTGCCCGGTTGATGGCAATAGGCTCGCTCCCTATTACATGAGACTTATTAAACATAGCTGGCGATAGGTGGGTGCACTAATAGGGGACTACAAGCGTTATGTTATGTAACATTCTAATATTATGATCGCGCCTTTTTTGTGAACCTTGATTAATTCCTATTAAAGGTCTTGAATAGCCAAGTAACTGTGACCAACTTGTGTGTAGCGCGGTTGGTCACAGTTCTAACCTAACCTAACCAATTTTGTCGGGGTCCCCTAGCTTAGTTACCGCGACCAACTCGGCTCGCGCGTGGTTGGTCATTGTTCCAACCAACCTAACTTAACCCGTTTGATCTGGATATCCTAACTTAGTTACTTACTGTGACAAATACCAGAAAGTTAAAAACAAGCTCAATTATTTTAAAAAGTGTGCATCATTACAAGCGCCAAATGTATTAGAGGTTCAAGTGTCAATTATTAGAAGTTCAATAATTTTTAGAGGATCAGTTAATTATTTCCCTTTATAAAATTATTGTACGGATTTCTTGATACTATAGAAATTCCCACAGTTAAGCAGTTTTATCTGCTGCCAGCCCTATGCCCTACCAGTACGTGATGCGTCGAAAAATGTGCCATTTATGTGTATAGGGAGTTATTACTTGTTCATCAACCTTTTAATTTCGACAATCGTCGAACAATTAAGTGTTTTTAACGTTCACCAAACAGAACGTTTTATTAGTACCGCTTTTTGTGAAGTCGGCTGATTTTGCAGAAGAATCTTTTGGTATTAGTTTTCATTTTTATGGGTTTGGAGAAGTGGGAAAGAAAGATTTTTGGTGTTCTCATTACCCATAATACATATTACCCAGCTTATAATACATAACATCGGTATTCCCCGAAGGGTTCGGTAGGTGCACCATGGAAAAAGTTCATATCTATACACAGTAAGGACTATTTCTGCTTGCAGCGCTCGGCCGCTATAGAACCGCAGCGGTAATAGATGTGGTCATCGTATTCACGAGATTTTGTTTTCAAACTGCTTTTATATGAAGTTGTCTTCTCACCCTCATTTCACCAGTTATAGTTTTTAAGTTTAAGGAGTGAGACTATTGTCATCAAAAGGCCCAAATCCAGACTCCGGGCTGCTACTGAGAAATTCCAGATAGAAAAACCTAATAACACTGGCCGATCTGGGAATCGAACCAGTGACCTCATGCTCAGCAGAAGCACTTGCGACCACTAGACCAACGAGGGAGCCTTAGTCATAAAAATCAAAAATAATCATCTGCCTAGACTTTTCCTAACTACGCTGGGGTTAGCATTCAGTCTAACCAGATTCAGCTTAATATCAATATTTTACTAGAAGTGTCTGCCTATCTGTACTTATCGGAACTTTTCATGAAAACATGTTTAGTTTTAATTTACAACAACATCACGCCTTGTTTCCCCGAATGGTTGGGCAGAGGTGTACCTATAGTACACCCATGTAATAGGGGACGAGCCTATAGCCATCAACCGGCCACAAATCCAGACTCCGGGCTGCTACTGAGAAATTCCAGAAAGAAAAACCCAATGACACTGCCCGACCTGGGAATCGATCCCAGGACCTCATATTCAGCAGTAGCGCTTGCGACCACTAGACCAACGAGGCATGTATTTTTAATTTATTGTCCAATAATTCAATTTAGCATGGAATGCAATCCAGAACGAATTTGCAACCAATTCGTTAAGTATAGTTTTGCATACCTACCACAGGAAAGATAGAAAAAGGCCGGTCGCCAACATGATGGTCCGACCTAGCAAAAGAAGCTACGTCCTAAAGCAAATTTCAGCAGGTGGTGATGGCAACTTTGGACCGGAGCCGATGGAGGCAGATTGTCCGGTTAAAGGGTTCCAGTGACCACTAGCCTCAGTAATGAGGGACCGATTGAAAATGAAGTTTTGCACAAAAGGACCCAAGCGACTAATAGGATATCTACATACGAATAATCATTTTTTCTTGTGAAAATAAAGCTGTACTTATTTGTAACCAGCCAGTACATTCTGTAAAAAGCTCACGAGAAAGCTTAGATGAAAAAATGAGCAGTAATTCTACCTGATGCTAGGAGTAAAGGATCCGACATAGGAACGACCTTCACCCATTTGTTTAATGAATGAAAAGTATTTTAAGTAAAATTTAGTATGTAAGAAAATATATCGCGAGAGAAAATTAAAAAATGTTTTTTTTTTTACATTGTAAGTTATACCAATTGAAAGTTTTGTCAATTCTGAGTTAATGACCTAAATAGGTGAATACTTAGCCACATAAGTATAAGAATGTTCTTGGCGCCCAATAGCCGAAACGAATGAATCGCTAAACGAATGAGTGCAATTTTTTTCCCTTCCAAAAACGAAGTACTACATGACCGGGAGCTTTGATCACCTCCTTCCAAAAACAAAGTAAGTAATCCATGACTTTCAAACTTCTTTGGTCACCCCTTCCAAAAATGATGTAATGTACATAATATACTTTAAATTCCGTCAAAACAAAAAGCAAATATTTTTCCTACGTACATCGCTTTTTCATTTAAGAAAAAACAAAGCTCTTTGAAGGATAGCACAGAGAAATTCTTTATGTTGTAAAATTGGAGCCCCCCTCATTTGATTTTAGGGGGCGTTTGTCCTCCTCTGCCCCCATTTCAGCGATTCCTGCGCAGGACAATGATATTAAGTGTCCCATTGTTTGTGGAACAGCACCACATTTACAATCCAAGGCGGAGTCGTCTATGAGTCTCCACCTGAACAAGTTTTCATTGTTTCGGACAACCTGGGTCCGCAGTCTGTTTAAAGACTTCTAGGTTGCCCAAGGCAGCTCATGTCAGGGTAGGATCTTCAGCAGATGGAACGAATGGTTTGGGTAACGAAACACTGTCTTCCCAACTTTTTTTGTCATCGTTTGCCAGAGTTTTGGAATAGCACTACTGATCATATTGACATTGACACAATTGACATCTGGCTTCACCTAAGTTTACATGGTGTGTTTTATGATGGATCCACACAGGCCCGGCCGGTGGCCATACCGCCGCCGCGGCGACTTTGCGTGCGGCAATCGCACCATGGCAGCGGGGGAACAGTTATCGTCCATTTTTCTCTCCAGTATCTGCGTACAAACTCACTGCGCTGAACACAGAAAGACAATTGAGGATATCAATTCACAGCCGCACTTTCTCTCACTTGCTCGGTCTGCCAGCGGCTTTTTTGGCAGCTTGGCTTGTGGTCAAGCCGCCGGCAGTGCGGCCAACATTACAGAATTATAATACTTGGTTGAGCTGGATGGTGCTGATCCACGCGTCATGTTCGTGAACGGGCGCCGTCAGTTGAGACTGGTCATCTCTTATCTGCCAGGGCTTATTTTTAATCGTTTTTGATTTTTATATTTTTTTTACATTGTTCTCACATATAGAATCAACAAGAGTAATGTACCCAGGATTTTGTAATTTCTATATTTAAAAGAGTGTCCTTGGAGTTTCTTGCCCGTTCTTCTCCGTAGAGATCTACGTTTTGGAATGGGCAACTAGCTTCAACTGTCTGACTAACTGACCGACTCTTTGACAATTCAAAAGTGCCTGTAAATGGTTTATTTGGAATAAATTCTTTGAGTTTGAGTTTAAGAATAAATCTGCAAGTTTGTTGTCTATGCGTTGTCAGCTTGTCAGTCACAAATTGTACAATATAAGGTTACCTATGTCCACTAAAGATCAATTCGAGTCACTTATAATAAGTAAATTGTAGGTTCGCAAACTGTTGATTAGTGTTGATAAATTAACAGATAACATCGTTTTCTTCACTAGATAACATCGCCGCAAACATCTGCACATGATTATCATGGCGGAAAACTTTAATCAACACTTTTTCTATCCTTTAAATGCCATCAATGCCCAGTATCCTAATTAAAAAGTATGACGATTAATTAAGTTGAAGTGAGAACTACTTTTTATTAACTTATTAATATCTATACCTACATATTATAAAACAAAGTCGCTTTTCGCGTTTGTCTGTATGTCCGCGTTGTTCTTCTAAAGTACGCAACGGATTTTGATGAGATTTTCACCATCATCGTTTAGAAAATTAATTACCGGTAAACCAGGGTTACTTTGACTCGCGGGGTAACTTTGATATAAACTTCCATTTCATATAAAATCGTGAATTACGTAAAACGAAACGCAATTAGGTAGTTTTTTTTTTCTGAGTTATGAACAATGAAGAACTGTTTAATCCTTTCCTGAGGACACGCTGGGAATCCACCAATCATTTTAATTGAATAAGGTAAATATATTGTCATTCAAACAATCAAATCAATTGATAGATCAAAGTTACCCAATGCGACAATATTTATTTTTCTCGTTGATAGATTTTTATTTTTTAAATTGTATTGGTATTATAATTGGGTAATTATATTTAAATTGTATTGGCATTGTAATTGGGTTTATTTAATTGCGTAATCACTTTGCAATTACGCAATAATTACTTTGTAATTACGCAATAAAATAAGGGGTATCAAAGTAACCCCCATCCTACGTATAACTCTGATCAGGCAGTTTAATTTTTTTTTCTCAATATCTAGCCAACTATTTTCACTTATTATTACAGGAATCGAGAGTAATAAAAAACCGATCACTAGACGTTTTTTAGAATTTTTTTACACCCACAAATTTAAAAGATATGAACCTTCAAAGTTTAATATTGATCAAAGTAACCCCGCATTCCGGAAGGTATATATGTTAAGTTTGCCCAAGAAATTCCGATGTTTTGTCAAGTTGTAAAACCCGTACGAAGCAGGCGCAGGCCACTAGTTCTTTAATATAATAAAAGAATATTAATAATGTAAATGTCTATGATGTGTGTGATGTATGTATGTGTGTGTGTGTGTGTATGTTTTTATGTATTTAAATGTGGGTGTACCTACTATAGGTACACCTCTGCCCAACCCTTCGGGGAAACAAGGCGCGGTGTTATGTTATGTTAATATTAATAATTTCATAAAAAGTTAGAACTCATGTTTATTGTTCACTAGCTAACGATCGCGGCTTCGTCCGGGTCAGAAAGTATCCTTTAAGTTAATCCAGGTTATAAATTATCTCTGTGCCAAATTAAATCCAAATCCGCTCAGAAGTGTTTGCATGATTGAGTAACAAACATCCAAACTTGCACAATAATAATATTACATAGTAGGATTAACTATCTTATGAACGTCGTAAACTACCACTAACTTCATAAGTTCATCATCATCATTTCAGCCATAGAACGTCCACTGCTGAACATAGGCCTCCCCCAATGATTTCCAAATCGGCCGGTTGGAAGCGACCTGCATCCAGCGGCTTCCTGCGACCTTTATTAGGTCGTCTGTCCACCTTGTAGGTGGACGTCCTACGCTCCGCTTGTCGGTACGTGGCCACCATTCCAGAACCTTTCTGCCCAATCCCATCTGCCGACAGTTCACTTCATAAGTTATTAAGTAAATTATATTTTTTTAATACCGCGGGTAAATTGCTTAACACTGCACTCACAGTAGCAATGACTTTCATTTTGACAGTTCAACAACATTCATTGCGTTATTTACGTTCTTGAGCAGATAATTTTTTCGAGCATATGAAGCGATATCCTTCAAAACCATTCAGATTACGATTAAAAGTGTTTTACGCAATTAGATGTGCTGTAGTTTATATGTCAAAATGTTCTAGGTGTACCATCGAAGAAGTTCATATCTATACACCGTAAGGACTATTTCTGCTTGCAGCGCTCGGCCGCTATAGAACCGAGGCGGTAACAGATGTGGTCATCTTGTTCACGGAATTTTGTTTTCAAACTGCTTAGATATGAAGTTCATTGATAGTACATACAGACAGACAGTATTACTTTCTCACATCTCTCGGATAAATATAGGTACCGTCCTATCTTAGAAAGAAATTCTAACGTTATGTTTATACTGCGCATAGTTTCTGTACCCTAATTACGTAATGCAAAATCAATCCGAATCTGAATCGTTTTGAAACAGATTGCTAATTCATTGCTCCGTAAGTTCGAAAAAAAACTGCAGAGCAACGTAAATGACGCAATGAATGTTGTTGAACTGTCAAAATGAAACAGATTTGTCTTTATCGTTTACGAAAATATGTTGCGTAATTAGAAAGCTGGTAAGCAAAACTTACGTACATTAAGCAGGTGCAAGATAAATTGGAAAGAAACTAGAAAAAAAAAGAAAAAAGATATGAAGAAGGAGATGTTTGATTTGGAAAGATGGAAGGGGAGGCCTATGCCCTAATAATAATAAGATAAAATACAAAATAACATCACGCCTGTAATCCACGTAGGGGTAGGCCGAGTTGTTCCTTTAGTAGAACCTAATTTCGCCAGTAACGTTTAAGAAAAACAACAAAACAAATACTGACAAAAAAAAAACGAGCGAGTCTTACAGTAGCCGCGTGTAACATTTGACATCTTGACTGACGTATAAATGGTATAAACAATATTCGTCATCGTCATCTTGAAAAATGCGTTGATACCATCTGACGGCCAACTCAACAACGCGCGCGCTCATTGGTTAAATCAAATAGCGCGCGCTTACCCGGCTTCCTGTAACACACTTTCGTCCCTATTCACAAAATTACTCTCACTCCACAGATCGCGGGAAAGCAAGAGGATGTAACACATCAAAAACTAGATAAATAACATTTTTTATTAAGAGGGAACCATTTAACGTTCTAAATCAGTAATAATTAGGGATGCATCCGATACCGATACCGATACCGATATATCGGCGATACTTCGGGTTAGCCGATATATCGGTATCGACGATATTTTTATGACCGATTCAACGATACTTTTTAATTTAAAAATGTAGTGTAAACGAGCGTGTTGTCTCGTCTATTTCGTTGCAAACGAAACCCCGTGTCCTGTTTCTCCCGCCCGCTTTGGCCTCGCACTCGCATATCAGTAATATTTCGCTAGGTTGACCGTTGTGGCGCTTAGAATTTGTCATACATTCGTGTTGTTTGAGTGAAATAAAATAATCAGCAGTCATGTCAACTTCAAAACACAAAAGTGCGATATGGAATCATTTTGAAATTTCGATAATTGATAATTCACAATTCACAGTTAGCGTATCGGTATCGGTATCGGTATCGCCGATATTTTTATAAGAGTATCGGTATCGGTATCGTATCGGCGAAAAGGTGTATCGATGCATCCCTAGTAATAATTATAAAGCTGAACTTGTAAATTCGTTGTCCGTAGTTTTCGTAGTCACCCACTACGATAGTGCTATAAAATTTCTGTAATTTTTTTTATGTAGGTATCTTTCCATTAATTATTTTATTCGAGATTTTGAGTCTTAAGCCTGTATTGAGAAGCAAAGCAACGTTAAAATTACCTACAATGAACACGCTAATGCCAAAAAATTCGTAGTCCGTAGTTTTTGTAGCGCTTTGCTACGAAATAACCCTACAAATAAGTTTTTTTTTTTTTTACTTAAAAAAAAAAATAACTATACTTAATCAAACTTAAACTCAAAACATTTATTTCAATTAAACCAATTACAGGCACTTTTGGATTGTCAAGGGGTAGGTCAGTCATAAAGATAAAGTTAAAAGCTCATTACAAAGCGTAGTAGGTTCCTAAGTAGAAGATTAACGGGCAAGCAACTCCACGGACAGGGGTTTTTTAATCTTGTCTACTATTGTATATATATTATTTTGAGCTATAGGTGTTTTAGTTAAGGCGACTACAGGACCTAAACTTGCCTAAACGTTTTATAATGCCTATAAGTATAATGATCCACTGCAATACACAGAATCAGAAAAAAAATGTGATATTCTTCAGGATATAATATGCTAGGAATCTTCCTAGCATATAATATCCTGAAGAATATCACATATTTTAAAACAAATATATAAACAACAAATAACACAACACACACACACAACAATAACAATATTTATTTTCATCCCACCATCTCGGAAAGAGTATTTTTAATCTTCAGTATCTGAGTGGAAAAGCCGTTTTTATTCTCTAGAGGATAAAGTAAATTGAATTTAGAACATCGTGTGCACTAAGTTTGTGAATTAAAAAAAACATTAAACCTATTTACTGCTACCTCTATGGTGCCGAATATATCATACAACTTTTTTTTAATTTGTTAAAAACTCAGACTCGGAACCTTCTTGGTGTTCTTTTTTCAATTTGCTTTGTACGCGGTTCTTTACGCGGCATTTTTTCACGTCATTGTTAAACCTTAGGTATATTAAAAACAAGAAACTTGAAAACAAGTGAAAAAACTAAAATGAGTGATTCTAGCGACGAGGAAGTTTGCTTGACGCCAACAGAATTGACTGAAACTGTTAATAATGCGCAAATGAGCTTTCTCCCTCAACAATCACGCGAGAAGTATTTAAAACAGTACGATATGTTCAACACGTGGCGACTAGCAAAAGGAGCCAAAACTTTCTCAGAAAACGTTTTGCTGGCATATTTTATAGAATTATCCGAGAACAAGAAAGCAAGCACTCTATGGAGTACGTATTCGATGCTAAAAGCAACAATAAAGATGAAAAAAGACAAACATATCGATACCTATCCTAAATTAGTGGCATTTTTAAAAAGAGCCTCATCTGGTCATCAACCAAAAAAATCGAAGGTTTTCACAGTATCTGATATTGAAAAGTTTCTTAACGAAGCACCCGATTCCGTATATTTGGCGGCAAAAGTAAGTCAGTTGCACATTCAGTATCTACTTAAGTATATTAATCTCAATTAAATAGTATACTTAGTAGATGTTGATAGGCATAATTATGCGTTCATATCAATTTTATTCATTTATCTACTACAATACTCTTTACGTTACAGGTTGTTCTTATTATTGGAATAAACGGAGCATGTCGAACTAATGAACTAACACAACTTAATGTCAAAAACATTGAGAAACATTCAGATGACTTACTATTAATTAATTTACCTAATACAAAGACAAAAAGAGACCGCAACTTCGTCATTCGCAAGGAATACGTAACGATTGTTGAGAAATATCAAGCCTTACGCCCGCCTAACACTCCAATCAATCGATTTTTTCTACAGTATCGCAATGGAAAGTGTGTTAGACAGCCTATGGGTACTAATAAAATTGGCAGTATCCCACGAGAAATAGCAACATTTCTTGAACTTCCAGAACCCCTGTTGTACACGGGTCATTGTTTTCGACGAACTTCAGCCACACTTTTGGCTGATTCCGGAGCTGATCTGCTGTCCCTTAAGCGCCACGGAGGCTGGAAGTCCAATGCAGTTGTAGAGGGATACATAGAGGATTCCATCCAAAATAAGTCTAAAATATGTGAAGGCATCGTAGGAGCCATTACACTGAAAGAGCCTCAATCGGATCCTTGTACTGGCCCTTCTACATCAAAAATAAGCCGTTATGAAACACCTAACCATCTCCCTCTCTCTCCAACATTCACGCCAAGGGAATCCGATGAATCGGTACAACTATTAAGTATGACAGATAGTTTACCGAAAAACAGTACACAAGTGACTAACACCAATATTACAGTACCAAACAAAAATATTACACTCAATTTAAATAACTGTAGCAACGTTACTTTAAAATTTTCTTAATTATACCTTAGTATTATTTTGTTATAATTTAAAGATTATTCTGTAATACTTACCTGTCATAATGTAGTAATTAATACCTAAACTGAAATAAAAGTGTACCTATCTTGTGATTGTAAACGTTTTTTTTTTGCATTTAGTCATTTCCTCGCTGAGGTGGAATGAAAAGTTACGTGTTGCACTCGAGTGCAAAGATTTTTCACCTCGTGCTCTTTTGATTCCCTCGCTAACGCTCAGGATTCTAATTTTGAATCACGAGCGCAGCGAGTGATTCAATTTTAGAATCCTTCGCTTGCTCGGTCATCAAAATTGAACACGCGGTTAAAAAGCAACTTTGCACTCTTGTATAACAAATAACTATTGTGCAACAAGAGAGCAAAGTCGTTTTTTGCTGCGAGTGTTGATTTTGAATCCCGAGTAAGCGAAGGATTCTATAATTAGAATCCTGAGCGCTGCGAGGGATTCAAAGACACGAGATGCAAATAACTTTGCTCTCGTGTAACACATACAACTTTTCACCTCAGCAGCGAGAACATAAAACATGTAAAAAAAAAACCCTGTCCGATCCGTGAGGGTGTTGTTAGGTATCGTACTGTTAGCATATTTATGTGGAAATTTTCAGGAAAAAAGAAAAAATAATCCCTACATTTTTTTTCAATGCTGAATTTGACCGAATTTTACATTTGGTGCGGGCGTCGGCCGTCGTTTAGCGGGTGTCTACAAGTTACATTTTTTTATGGATTTGGGGTAATTTTGGAACTAAAAATGTGAATTTTAAATACCAATAACTTTTTTACTATCAATAATAATCAAAAAAATACTATTTTGTAATGTTACTGCAGTACCCTACGCCCATTTTCCCCAGATTTTCGGATCGGACAAGGTTTTTTTTTACATAAGCTTCATCACCTCGTATTTTGCAGCCACCTTCTTGGATTTATATTTTGACCTCACTATCGACTTTAGCACCCTCGAAAACTATGAAAACGACACCCATGACGAAAAAAGTGTAAATTTTCGCAGCCGCCATCTTGGATTTTTATTTTGACTTCACTATTGGCTTAAGCAACCTTGAAAACCATAGAAACGAAGCCCATGAAGAAAAATTTGAAAATTTTCGCAGCGGCCATCTTGGATTTACATTTTGACTTCACTATCGGCTTTAGCAACCTTGAAAACCATAGAAACGATACCCATGAAGAAAAATTTGAAAATTATGAAAAATGTGAACATTTTCACAACCGCCATCTTGGATTTTCATTTCGACCAAATTCACACTTACTATCTCTCTCTTTCTCTTTGAATTAGAAGAAGACAGTCGCAAGCGCCTTTTCGCGTGACGATATCTGCCACTGCACTCTTACCGCAAGCCGCTTAAGAACTTCGTTCCAAAAATTTAATAAAACAGAATTTATATAAAACCTTAACAGATGATTTGCAATTTTAATGTTCTACGTATAACCGAACGTTTTATTGTTTGTTTCTTTTTTGGGCCTAGTAGGTAGATATGGAATTTTGAAATCGAACTTCGAATCGATTTGTTTCTATCTCTCGATTTTTTCGTATCGAAGTGAAAGTGACAAAACTAATTGAAGTTCAAATCTTTAGAATTTTGTGAGTAGACCCAACACTGCTCTCGGCATTTAAAAAAATAAAATAAAAAGTTACTTTGTCTCACGCTCGCAGCAAAATCGAATTTTGCTCACTGTTTTTTGACAGCAAAACCTGCTTGTTTGAGGTGCTGAGGTGAAAATATATTTGTTTTTTTTTTTTTTTAGCAAATTCTTTCTATAATTTTTTCAACACAGTAGTGTGTTGAAAACATAATAGAAACAATTTGTTACGATAAACATTTTTTTTTCTTTCTTCAGATTTTAACGATTAAAAATCATAGTAATATACGTATGTGTATTACTATGATTTTCTTTTATATTTTAATCGTTAAAATATTTTTTTCGAGGTATCATCGTCATTTTTTTTTCGTCAGTGTTTCTACAAGCAACAGTGTTTAATAGTGCGTAATACTGTTTTATTTGTCTAGTGACTAGACAAATAAAACAGTATTAAAAAAATCTATTGATTGGACTAGACTCTAATCCAATCAATAGATTTTAAAAAAATAGATAATTGCTTCATATTTTGCAATAAATTACCAGCGTTGTGTCAGCGCGCTTCTCTCTTCTTGTCTATGTAGTCCGACAGTGACCGCGCTTTATCTGTCAAACAAGAAAAACTTTGCATATTATACAGCCAAACAAACTAACACGCATCAAAGTCAAAGTCAAATAATTTATTTCAATTAAGCACAAAAAAGGCACTTACGAACGTCAAAATTTACAACAACAAAAAAAAAAGATTTTAGTCGCCCCTTACAAAAGGTAGTTATCGTGTGTAGAAGAATGGGCAAGAAACTCCACCGTTACTCTTTTAAAATGTTTTCACAATATCTTCTAAACATTCATTATATAATTATATGTGAAGACGATGCACTTACAATATAATTACTAACACGATAGGTAAAAATAATGAAAAATGAAGGAATGACAGATAAATTAATTAAGTGAATAGATGCATGGTGCTCAAATATTTACAAACATTGTACGATAAAATTATACGATATCGACTCACCCCTTCCAAAAGGTAGTTTTACCTAGAATAAGATTACTATACCACGATAGGTAAAAAGAATGAAAAATGAAGGAATGACAGATAAATTAATTAAATGATAGATGCATGGTGCTCACATATTTACAAACATTGTAAAATTATACAATATTCCTAACATTTTAACACGTAATAATAATAAGTCAGTTTCCGAGTTGAATCGTAGATATCTACCTACTTACAACGAAAATAACGGATTACGAAAACTGTAGAGTACTACTAAAATAAACACACTGCTCCAATTAATTTCACAAGAGACTATTATTATATTGTAGTTTCATGATTCACAACATTATAACAAAATCAATACGCTGAGTGACATTTGAACAACCTTTGTCGCTGCAGTTTATGAAAATACATGTTATTGCTAGCCCATGTCATCCCAGAGCTGGACAAAAGCTTCTGCCCAGGTCTTCCAGCTCTTTCAATCTAGCGCTAATGAGGAACACTGGTCGTTTAATTCCCCAGTTCGTCCCGCCATTTTGTCCCGTCGAAAATACCTATGAGTTTAAAAATATTCAAGCTGAAAACTCTAACAAAATAACGTAAAGAAACTACAGTAATCAATTTGCTAAACCACCGCCCATAATCCACACAATTCGCCGCTGAAAAATCTAAAATTTGTACATCGACCGGCCGTTTATCTTACGGCATCCAATCACAATAGATTCGGCTGCGCTCGCGCTGACGGACGCTCGAATGCGCGCCAAAATAACCGGTGACATTTTCACGCGCTGGGAATCGAACTATATACTAGTGTGATATGCGACGCAATTACGTACTGTAGTTATTGTGTTTTTGTTATCTTGATTAGCTTTTAATGTATTGGATAGATTGTGTTTCAGTGGATTTAAAATGGCGGAGTTTTCCGTAATATGTCTGAAAATATTGGCTAAAGCTCGGTTGCTATAAACAAAAACGAATCGTTTTCCTTACCATTTGGTAGCACTTTTATTGCCAAACTGGGCAAATAAATTGATTCGTAAGTTAATTTTACCTGTGATAGTTACCTACATCTACGAGTATATGGGAGGGTCGACTATGCAAAACTATGAGATCTTTACTTCATTATTGGTACCTATTTTCAAATTCAAAATATTTTATTTCACATAAACCTACAAGGGCACTTATGAAACGTCAGAAGCTAGGTGCACGGTTCCAATTGGTCGTTTCCAATGGAGAAGAGCCGGCAAGAAACTCCACGGTTACTCTTATAAATAATTGGCTTTTACAATATTTTCAAATAACTGTTATTAGCGTATGGTAGGACAGTGTAGGTCTTTCAACAAGTACCAGGTACTTAACAAAATAATGATGGTCAACAAATCTACAGTCCACTAAGCCTACAGCGTTCTCACATTCACAAAATTGAAAAGAATCTATTATAAAGATAAATAAATTAATAAACATAAAAACGTATTTTAAACGAAGTGGCGTGATTGCTATTACAGCTGTAACAAATCAGAATAATTATCATGTCCACAGAAGCCACTAATAAAGAGTTGAAATTAAATTGGAGGTAGATATATAATGTCAAATAATAGCGTGATTATGTCAAGGAAGATACAAGAGTCTTAGTATTAACTAATAACGGTGCGTAATATAGGAATCGGCCATTAGTCAATGCATGATCCGAAGGTGGGGTAATTCGAACGACAATTTTCACGATGATTTACTTAATATTTAAATTCGTAAAACAATAATCAATGTGCAGTCACTTATATGTCAAAAGTTTAGCATTCAAAAGAATAGCACTAGGTAGGTATTTAAAACACACTTTTCATGAATCTTGGATTGCACGGTGTAGTGAACAAGTTAAAGTAACTCTTTTTAAAGCTTACTGCAGCCTGTGGACCAATTATACCTTGCGGGCTATCAGCGCCCCACGAGTGCAATATATTAATGGTTTCAGGATGCTGTTGGGGTTGCCCCGTTTCTGCAGTGCTTCTGCTATGTTCGCGCAGAGGTACGCTGATGGCTTCCATGCCATCTTAAGACAGAAGTCTGCCTCATTGCTCTGCAGAGTGCGTGCTAGTCCCAACTCCATCCTGAAAACCATAGCTGGGAGATACGACTCTTCGTTAATGAATGATATGAATAATCTTGTCGCAAAATAATAATATTAAGCTTTACTAACATAGTCATAAGATTTCTGCTACTAACCTAATAAATAATATGGATGTTACTTGTATACATGTTTTTTTTTTTATATCTTCAATTAGAGATTGATTACCTAGTCAAAAAATACTAATTTTTACCCTTCCTTCGGCATCGCACGCGTGGATGTCGGAAAATATCCCACGGGAATGTACTACCAAGATAAAAGGTATCCTAAATCCTAACCCAGGTAATGGTCTACCCATGTGCCAAATTTCATCCAAATCCGTCCACCCGTTTCAGCGTGAAAGCTTAACAAACAAACTCACTTTCGCATTTATTTAGTCATTATTAAGATGCTTCCCCTTTGTTACTGCAAATCTTGTTCAGTGGTAATTGATAAGTCAGAAATCTGGTAGATTCTAAAAACTTAACAAAGCATCCACATTAAAAACTATAACAAAACGAATGAACCTCAGATAAATCAGGATACAGATCAATGTGTAATAGTCTACCTTTGGTTGTCAACTAAAGATATCAAACAGCAATAAAGGGAAGATGGATGTGTGAGATGGATCGCAGCCAAAACCAGCACTAATGCGGTCAAAAAGGATAATAAACAAAGGATAGAGGAAGCTTGAGTAGCGGTTAATCGAGCACGTAACACCGCCAACACACCGCGGCGGGGCGTATGACAATTGGGAGTGACAGGTTTTTTTAAAAGTATTTTACAGTGCCTTAAAGTAGCTCCCGCTTGCTCTTTGCTTGGCATCCAGGACGTAAATATTTAGCAAATAAAATAAAAAATGTAAAACTAAAACCCAACTACTAATAAAAAGTCACCTAAAAAGGTATGAACAAGAAATCACAGACAGACAAATGAAAAATTAGGAGTCACACGTGTTAGAGCATAAATTGAACAGATTTTTATTTAAATTATTTTGGAGTTATAAATTTATAATGTATATATTTTTCGGCATTTTTTTTGGTTATGCCTTTATCGCGGACGATCAAGACGCTTCCAACGATACCTCATTTGTCAAACTATGATGAGGAGTTTAGAAGATAAGAGGTAACAGATGAACATACATACATACCGGTCAAAATCATAACCCATCTTTTTGCTTCGCCGTAGTCGGGTAAAAATACGCCTGCTGATTAGGTAACATCTTCAGGGAGCAGCACCCAAGTTGCGTAACACATTTTCTTCTACAATCATAGTCTCTGTAATGAAATCTCGGAACGGCTGACACTTCCCGTGACCCAAGAGCTGGCTTTTACCTTGGCCAGAGGCTAAGCATTGCCAATTGCCGTATAACGTGGCAATGCGGTCAGTCTCTTGGGTACATTACCAGTCGACAGCGATGCGGTGGAAAGAAGAATATAATTGATTCTAGTCGCCCCTTCCAAAACGTAGTTTTCGTATGGGGAAGAATGGGCAAGAAACTCCACCGTTACTCTTTTATTTCTTTTTTCAATATTTTGTATAGGTCTTCACATATATTGAAATATATACATTATTTATTTCAATATATGTGAAGAAAATGCACCTAGAATAAAATGACTATACCACAATAGGTAAAAAGAATTAAAAATGAAGCAACGACAGAAAAATTAATTATTGTATAGATACATGGTGCTCACATATTTACAAACATTGTAGAAGTAGACGATTTTTCAAAAACTTTTTTTTTTCTTTTTTTTAGTCAGCGTGTGAGGAAGTAATCACAAAATGTAAAATCAATGTCATGAAATAAAAAAATAAAAAAACATACAATTAAATTAGCAACTAGTTTGATTTTGTCCTGATTCTAGATTTTATGTAACTTAAGCCAGTTGTCGTGGATAGTCAAAATGTCTAATGACAAGTTATAATGAAGCCTGTTTAATTAATCACCGGCTGGTTCGAGGTAGCGATGTTGCCAACTGCTATTGTAAGAAATGCGCTAAACAAACCCTAAAATGCACTAGGGTTGTGCTAGTTTTGACCTAAAGAGCACCAAATAAATAAAATCAATCACTAGTGTTGTCTGAGTAGGCTGAAAAGGTTTAGATTTTTCTGCATGTTTCTTCGAGTTCAAATGTCGTTTAATATCATTCAGCCTGGCACTCATTTCTACCTACACAATATGCACACATAGCTTTCGTCGTGGTCCCACTGACTGGCCGTAACCAAAGCTTAAATTCAGGATCACTTTCCCACTCCTTGCGATAGTTTTGTTGATAAATCTTTTTAGAAAACGGCAACTCCATGTTGTATATAAAAAGTTATTGTTTATTTTACACAACACACACAATGATCGGGCACTATTATTACTGAAAGACGGGTGTTTGTTAGTGAATAAGAGAAATATAGAATTAAAGATCAGCTAAAGAAACAATTCGGGAATTCCCCTAGAGAACAACACTCAGATCGGACGTCCTTGTTCCACTCTCCACAGAAACAACTATGCTATCCTTGTCGTATGCAAGTCAGTGTTTCTAGAATTCGGATACACAACGCGCGTTTTCATAGATTAGAGGTGCGTTCTGTTTAACTGTGTTTCAGAACGCGCTATTGATTGGTTTTGTTTTTACCAACGTGCGTGATAAATTGCAGACTTTTAAAAATGCGCTTGTTAGGGCACTAGGCACTGTTACGGAATTTTGAGCGCTAAAACATCAAGAAATGCACTAGATCTAGTGCCGAAAGCACTAAGTTGGCAACATTGGCTAGCGCAAGATAAGAGTACCTGGAAAGATATGAAGGCCCTTGTTCAGCTTAGGGATAGACTAGGCTAGATTAATTGTGTACAGTAATAAGGGATTGTTCAAAAAAGCGTATGAATTCATCTCTCGACCAACAAGGGATCCACACAGAATTTTATTCAAGGATAATCCTAAGTCAGCCAAATAAGCTAAAAGCTGCTTTGTGATGTGTGTACGTATATACAATAAAATACCAAAAGCACTGAAATGATTAAATAATCTTAGCTCATCTAAAAACAAACTATATAAATGACTGAATGGACATAATTGTTATGACATTAATGATTTCTTTGCCTTGACAATATAAAATATGTAAGTAGGTATGTAAAGGTATTAATTAATGAAAATGTTTGTGATGTATAATCTAAATGACTATTATTGTGTATTCAATTAATCCGTGACATTCTATATTTTACCTTTATCTCGTTACCTGTTAATTATTTTGCATGCAATCGATACAATATTCTATACAGGGTGTTTGGCGCATGGACCGACACAATTTTTTCAGGGATTTGGGAGGTCATTAGCTAGGTTCTAGCTAAGTTCAAAATAGTTTTTAGTTTTTTTTATAATTAATTTAGAAGTTGTAAAATTTCATTCATTAAATACAAAAATTAACTTTGGAAGCTTGTAAGGAATTTTCTTGAAACCAGTTGTATAAAACAAAGATGTTTTTAGATTTAAAGGACTTTGGAGAATGCAACAAAATTTGTTTTGTGCCACTACACCCACAAACAAAAAAGTTATTTCAAATTAAAGGACACATTTTGGGAATTTTTTTCATTTTAAAAAAATAATCATATGTAACCAACCGTGACATTTGGGACAAAGGGTGTATGGGTAGAACCTAGCTAATGACCTCCCAAATCCCTGAAAAAATTGTGTCGGTCCATGCGCCAAACACCCTAAGCTAAACATGTGGACATTATATCAAAACCAGACTGTAACAAATTTATACCATGTTTAAGGCAAATAAAGACTCATATCCTATCTAGAAAAAAAATCATCACCGAAAATATAGCAAGACTTAATTTTTTTTTTTAATCTTGTGTTTCTCTTCACCCTATTAAATCTAAACTATATAAAGAGAAAATATTTTGATATTTTGTATGTTTGTTTGTTTGTAATGAATAAACTCAAAAACTACTGGACCGATTTTAAAAATTCTTTAACCAGTAGAATGCTATATTATCACTGTATAACATAGGCTATAATTTATAAAGATATCACGCGGGCGAAGCCGTTGTGTAAAATATGTAGGGAAGCCTACCGGAATCGGGAACGTGGCCCAAGCTACGCACCCTAATTCTATCACAATCTGATTGATTTTGAAGGATATTGCTAATCCATTGCTTCAAATGTTCCAAAAAAAGTCTGCTTAGCAACATAAACAACGCAATGAATGCTGTTGAACTGTCAAAACTAAAGCCATTGCTACTGTAAATATGTTACACAATTACACCCGCTGGTATGGGATCAGACTTCAGAGAGATGATTCTTCTAATATTACGAACCGGAATAGTATTTTCCCTTGGTCACCATTGACAGCTGCCTCAGCTGCTGCATTCAGATGGATTTCGTAGTTCTACGTTACGAGACCATTAGATTTAACACTAAAATATTCTACAAACTATTAAATTCGCGAGAATCAATCAATAAGACAAATGCTTCTCCTCACTGCGTTAGTTTCTAGTCCTACCAGATGCAAATGAATACCTTTTACAGTAAAACTTGGTCAAGTGGGACCTAGATAAGTGAGAAATCTAAATAGGTTTATGCTAAAAGTGTCGGGACACTTTAGCACAGAATTCAAGACATCTGTTAGTGGGACAAATCAAACCTCTATATCTGGGACTAGTTTATTCGATTTTATCGACAGAATTACCTCTATAATTGAGACAGCGAGTGTATTTTATATCTTTTACTGAGAACATATTTTAAAGAATACTTTTGCTAAATTGTTTTCATGAAATTTTATAGGTAACCTCTGTAACCGAGTAAACGTCAATTGATTACCTCTCTAACTCGTAATTTATTGCAGATATATTTCCGTTATGTTAAGAAATCTTAGTCTACCCGCAAAATACGTTATTTTATTTAATAATCGCACTTCTATAACTGAAATAACCTCTTTTCTCACCTCTATTAATGGAACCCTCTGTAAATGAGTCAGATATTTATTTATACCTGGCTATCTGAGACACTGGGTAAGTCGAATACCTTTTTAAGTGAGACTTATTTGCAGGTCCCTTAATGTCCGAGTTATCCACGTCTCACAGAATTATCTTTATAATGGTCACTCTTGCTTGCTTCTGTCTGTTTACGAAAAACTTAGCATCATAAGATTTTTTACGAAGTGACTTCCATCTGACCTCTACACAGTCACCCTACGACCCTCGCAAATGCAGACTAGATAATTATATTGCTAATAGGTCAGTTTCCATTCCCAGCATCTAAATCTCACACATGTTTGTGTATTTGTCTGTTTGTCAAAACAATTTTGTGACGTGTCTGCAATGTTTTGCTTCTATGAGTCACAGCAATTGAAATCATCGGGTAGGACTCCCAAATAAGGTACTTACACAGTCGCTATGCCGAGTTCCTATAACTTAACATAACATGAAGCTAGTAATCCCCGAAGGGTTAGGCAGAGGTGTACCTATAGAACACCTACATTTCACCAGTTATGTTTAAGTCCCATGTAATAGGGGGCGAGCCTATTGCCATCAACCGGGTACAAATCCAGACTCGGGGCTGCTACTGAGAAATTTCTGATAGAAATACCCAATAATACTTTGCCCGACCTGGGAATCGAGCCCAAGACCTCAGGCTCGGAAGTAGCGCCAGCGACCACTAGACCAACGAGGCAGTCTGTTCCTATAACCTACCTATCGATATTTTAGTACCATGACAGGTTGATGCCTGTTATCTACGAGTATATACTGACTCCTGACTCTGTAGGTCCAGTTACCGCAAGCGCTACTGTTGAACGTAGAGTCCTGGCTTAGAACCCGTGTCGGGCAAAATGAAGAATATTTCTATTTAAAAAATCAAGAAGGAACTCAGTTTACATTTTAATTTCGGTAAAACTAGTAGTTGTCTTTGTCAGTTACACATGCTGGGACTGAACAACTTTTCTGACAATATGTGAGTACCAGTAGTATATCCCTTCGGGGAACATAGGCGTGATGTTATGTTATGTCTCCCTCGTAATAAGTCGGTAAGTGGTACTTACCTATAACCCTTCAGCAGTAGACATTAGTAGTTTTGCTACTACGCTTATTATTTATGCAAGTTTTGCTACTACGCTTAGCATCTATGTAAGTTTCAAGGTGGTTAAATATTCCGATTATTATTTAGAAAATTAATTAATTTATTATTCTGACAAAAATATTATGAATTATCGAAACGAACGAAGATTGAAAATTCGACGTGATTCGAATTAGAGCTGTACCTACTTCTCAAGAATGACATAAAGATTTAAAATAAAATTATCTATTCAATTAACCGCCAAGTGAAACAGTGGCCAGTGCCCTCGTACGTACATTATTATAATATCATTAAATAAATTATATCCTCATATAACTCCAACAAAAAAATTAACAAAAACTTTAAGTTATGAAACTAAACGCTACTAACTTAGATGTTAAATGTCTACAATTACGAAACTTGGAGCTTTGTCCTATCCATTGCGTTACCAACTTACAAGTTACGTTCAGTATAAAACAGATGTTATCGGAGCAAAAACAAAAAACGCAATGTAAGACAATGCTTCAGTGTTGCGCTGAGCGACACCGCGATATGTCGAAGGTCAACGCGCGTATTTTAAACGCGCTCCAGTTTCAAAAGACTTTACAAAAAATCATCCGCATTGTCGGCCATACAGTTAACCCTAAACTAAAGACCCTTTCTTAGTTTTTTGGCAGAAAAAAACGCCGAGTGGAGACAGCAGGCGCGGCGCGACTTATTCGTGGCCGGGCGGCTGTAGCGCACGGTCGCACCTCTAGCACTCTGACGTCACGTACGTTTCCAGGAGCGCGGGAAAACTCGCGCCGACAACCCGCACTAAGGTTTCCATCTTTAAAAATAATCCACCGAAACGCATTCGAAGAATCGATTATTTTCGATAACACAGTAACGCGCCGTGTTTATTATTATGATTCGTACAAATTAAACCGTGTATTGTTTTAAATATTTCGACATTGTCGGAATTCTATTGTGTGACTCTTAATTGTTTAATGTTTTGCTTAATCTAGGGCTTTGTCGAGATGAATCCGTTCGGGTTTACATTTTTGCCGTGATATAAACAATTGATAATTTCGCAGAGGAGTCGAGCGTGGTTTTTATGAATGTTTTTGCGTATCGGCCGGTGGTGGGGGAAGGGTGGGGCCTCAATTGACTCGTCCCTCTCCTAGCCAGTATTTTGATTTAGTTTCCGAGTCTTACGCAGATGTGGCAATTTTTTCAGTCGCGTGAGTAATTCGCGCGCGGCTGTTACATTTGCCGTGTTTCGGACGATTATTTTTATTTAGTTTCGACTTTTCGCGAAGTTAGCATTGAAACTTTTTTATTTCAGGTGACTGTAAATAAAAGTTTTAGTAGAAAATACATAGATTTGTTACATAAACTGTGTTGTCAGACTGTGTGGTCAGTGTGTGTGTGACACTATGGATTTATGGTGATAAACAGGAGTGACATTGTGCATGACCAGTGACCACCGCTTATTTTTGTCGAGTTAATTTCAAGTTTGGATGTCTTAAATTAAGGTAAGATTTTTATTTTGTTATAAATAATAATAATAGCACAGAACTTTTAAGAATGCTATAAAATAATACAGTGTAATAAGAGCTAGCTAGCTAGCTTTGAAGGGTTAACTAAACTCTTTATGAATAAAAAAATATTTTTTAAGTTTACTAGGTATTAAAGTGCGTGCTTTTGAAAAAGTTTAGTTAGTTATTTTTTATTAGTTTGTTGCACATTAGTACCTACTTAGCGAACTATCCTATATTATTGTTAATATTAATATTACAATTATCTTTACTATCGTTCAAATTAATATGTGATCAATCGGACAACATAAATTGGCTACAACAATATTATTTTTTAGTTATCTTTTTCTGCTGTTGCATATTATAATAAAAATAAACGCTTCAGTTAGGTTTACCTCCATTTATTACTTGTTAAAATATAAACAGCATCATTCTTTTAACAAAATGATCAAAATTTAAATATTTTGAACAAACACTTTGTTGATTTATCAGCACTTTCATTTACTGATATTATTCGGTATTGAAACTAAAAGCCACCTTAACACAAAAATCTAATAAGATTACCGATTTCCCACAAACGCTAACTTAAACTTTTCTTACAAATAAAACTATCTGCTTACCCCTCTTTCTCACAGCATGAACAATAGATACATATCTCAAGATGCTGGAACGTGCATTTTTTCCCTTATCTCACCAATCGAGATCAGATAGTGAAGAACATCTAGTATCAAAGTATAAGGGTCATAGGTCGCTTGGTTAGAAGATCAAGCTTAACCGACGCTGTAGCGAGTACAATTCCCGTTTGATGCGATATACATATTTATTTAATATAGTTGATATATACATCTTAGACCTAACAATTGAATTTTGTATGTTATCTTAGTTAGAACGGTATAAATTGGAGTTTCGAGATAATTTGAGATTGAACTATGATATAATCAATTTCTAATTTAGGGGTTAATCGATCGTTATGTCGAATTAATTTGTAAATACTAAATACATATTTCTATATAATTTATTGGTAGTAATGGTTGGTTTAAAAGCTTACAAGCTTTAAATTTATAACGTTGATTGAAGTTCAAAGTTTCAAAACAACAACTGTGTATTTATAAAAATAAAAATAAAGTTTACGCTGAAATACTTGAGACATAAACAAATATCTCTGAAAGTTTACTGAAAATAAAGTGACAGAGCTTTTTAACAAAACAGAAAGAACTTTCAGAATGGCCGCGTGGATTTGAAAAGAAAAGTTTATTCTACGCGATTTTCAATTTTTTTTATTTTTCATTAACTAAACTAATATTACATACATACAAGGTACATAACATCACGCCTGTATTCCCGACGGGTTGGAAAGAGGTGTACCTATCTATAGTACCTACAAGGTACTCCCACATTTCGCCAGTTAGGTATGTATACGCCCCCTATTACATGGGCCTTAAATTATTTATAAGAATCAGTAACTGCTTATACGAGTACCTAACAATTGTATTTTTTTTTTTGATAGTACGTAAGGCGTAACCTACCCTTAAATAGTTGCAGTTGTGCCACCGCACGGCGAGGAATCGAGTAACTATCGGCTATTTTCTCGCTTAAGAAACGTACGATAGATGTATACATTCCGTGTAAACAAAATAGATGCTTCTTCTCTTTTCGTGTGGTTAGTAAACTAACCTGGTGTCAGAGTTTTAAAGCCGCCCACGGGCCTCTGACTTGGCTTCACATGCCGTCGAGAAATATCTCTCAGGCATGCCGGTTTCCTCACGATGTTTTCCTTCACCGTTTTTTTGAGCAAGTGATAATTATTTAATACGCACATGAATCCGAAAAGTCAGAGGTGCGTGCCTAGGGTTCGAACTCGAGATTTACGACTTGTCAGTCTGACGGTCACACCACTAGGCACTATCGCTGCTTATAATAGATGCTTATATTAATAGTTGATCGCTGACTGCTCAAACCGCCGGCGAGAACTCGCTTCACTAGTTTTACGCTGAGAGACAATGGCTATCAAAGGTAATACTCGATCAGCGAGCGATATTTGCTCAGCGTTGCTCGCTTGGCGGTGTCCGGTGTCAACAGTCAGCGATCAACTATTAAGAGGTAACGGAGCCAACGAGGTATTTGAAAAATAGGTATTTGAAGAAACTATTGCCGTCGTCTTAACCTCAAGGCTGCCTCCGTAGAGTGCGATAGGGACAGCTGCAGCTCAGACCGATTATCTCATTTTTTTTAGCGAGATTGACGTTTCGTATTCTCCTTTTATCTCCTCAAAAACTGAGCCGATTTAATGATTTTTATATTCAAATTTTAAGAAAGAGTTTGTCTAGGTTCCTATCATTTTCTTTTACGTTAAAAACTTTTCGAATTTGTCTGGTAGTCCTCTAATCGCGGCGGTAAAAATGGGGCGTTTTTGTAATTTTTAGAGGGTCATATTTTCATTACGAATAACAGGGACGTGTCTACAGCAGACCTTGATTTTATGAAAAAAAAAAAAAATGATCTAGAGGCATTATTCAGGAAGAAAAAAGGGGAATACATTTGTATCGAGAATCGCAGGACCTGTTCCCTCTTAATATATGCATTCTATTTGGTTTACACGGAATGTACCTATATCAATTGTATCTTTCTTGAGCGAGTGGTGTGAGTTAATCGCCCGTCGCACTCACTCGCTGATAGCCCAGCGACAAAACTATCGGAACTACACACTCGCTGCTCGCTCTACTCGCTACTCGTTCGTTAGCTTCGTTAGCTTCGAGCAAACAGCCGCGACGCGACAGCGCGATGCGACTCTAACAAAACAATTTCTAAGAAAACTTCACGGTAGAACAATTACCGGTGTCGCGTCGCCTGACAACTCGCGCCAGTCTGCATGAGCCTTAAAAGCTTCAGATTATCAACTTTAACGTGTTTCATCTTTCAAACTTTTTATTTGGCTTTTCGTAGTAACACATAACATAACATTACGCCTGTAATACCCGATGGTTTAAGCAGAGGTGTCGCTATTTTCTTAGTAATACCTACTGTTATTATAACCTACAGCAGGGATTTCATCTCTACTAATATTATAAAGATTAAAGCCTTGTGTAGATTGGCGCGACGCGATTAGCAAAACAATTGCTAAGAAAACGTCATGGTAGATTGTACCGGTGGTGTCGCGTCGCGCTGGCGCTTCGTGTGTCTGCACGAGGCTTAAAGATTTGTATTTTTGTTTGTAAATAAACTCAAAAACTACTGGACCGATTTAAAAAATTCTTTCACCAGACGAATGCTATATTATCACTGAGTAACATAGGCTATAATTTATAAAGACATCACGCGGGCGAGAAGCTAATACTGTTATAAACTTTAACGGTCAATCAAGATATTGAAACTACTTTTTTACAATTTTTAAATGATATTCTTGTTTATTGGGCCAGTTTATTATTAATTTATTACACATAAATTTATTACTGATTACTGAATGCCTCGAAGGGTTAAGTAGAGGTTAGTTAGTAGAGGTTTAGTACGTTAGTTCACCCACATTTCGCCAGTTATTTTTAAGTCCCATGTAATAGGGGGCGAGCCTTTTGACTATGATAAAATAAAAATAATATATTAGACATCGCACACACACATTTGAAAGACTAAATTGTAATGACAAAGTAATTATATAGGTAATTGATCGATATTAATTAGTACCAACAAGACATCAATAGGTTATAATTATTTAAATAACAAGGTTGCAATTAATATCTGTCTTCGTATTGTTAATAAAATAAACTGGCTGTTATAATGTAAAATAGAAAAAAAAAGTAAACGCAAGGTTGTGGTAGATTAGTTAGCTATTCCTAAAAATATATTTCTCACAAATTACTGACAGCCTGGGTGGGCTAAGTGGTCGCAAGCGTTACTGCTCAGCTCGATTCCTGGGTTCGATTCCCAGGTCAGCAGTGTTATAGAGTTTTTCCATCTGGAATTTCTCAGTAGCAGCCCGGAGTCTGGATTTGTGCCCGTATGATGGTAATAGGCTCGCCTCCTGTTACATGGGACTTAAACATAACTGGCGAAATGTGGGTGTACTATAGATACACCTCTGCCAAATCCTTCGGGGATTACCAGGCGTGATGTTATGTAACCTTAACTTGGTATTATGTACTTGCAACTATATTTAAACTTTATGAAGTCTAGTATAGAAAGAAATACTGGTATTCAGCTGCATCCGGTTACACTGGAAGCTGACCCCAACATAGTTGGCAAAAATCTAGACACATTATGAAGAATAGTAAAGAAGGTAGTAATTTATCCGGATGCATTCTAGTTCAATTACAGTTCGAACTATCAACAAATCAAAGTAGTTATATACTTATATTTATAATCGTTTATCAAATTAATTATGCCTGATAATTGACTGTCTAAAGACGTATATAAATCATAAACAGATAGAAACTAATCCATATCTATACATAAAATAAAGTCACTTTTAGTGTCTGTCTGTGGGACCGCGTTGTTCTTCTAAATTACGCAATGGATTTTGATGGAGTTTAACCATCACTTAGAGAATCTATTCCGAAAGGTTTAAATGTATAATACGTATTATTCTGTATTACATTTAAATGTAATAAAGAAGTCCATATTTTTCGTTAAGTCGAAAAAACCGTGTGAATGAGGATTGGGTCACTAGTTCGGATTAAATATATAATTTTATCAAAAATTATTTAATCAATGTTTTTATTTAAAAGAGTGTCCGTGGAGTTTCTTGCCGATAGGTACCTACTACGCTTTGGAATGGGCAACTAGCTTCATATTTCTGACTGACCGACTTCTTGACAATTCAAAAGTGCCTGTAAATGGTTTAATTTAAATAAATGCTTTGAGTTTGAGTTTGAATAAGCTTTGGTTTCTACAAGCTCGAGTTGAATCCTATCCAGCATGTCCCTTGCTATCCTCCTCCAGCGACGCTCTAGTCCCTATGTTGGGGTTGGCTTCCAATATATATATACAATATTTATATGAATAAGTTTATGCTTTATGTATGTACATATTTATTGTATATGTTACACCGATGACTACCTGCAGTATTGTCTCTCCTGTTACCTTTAATCCATCCAAAGGTTGTCTGTAAAAGATCGCTTTAAACGATAAGACCGCCCATTGTGTCACCCTATGTAAAATTTCTAAATTTATGTCTGTAATTTTTTTGGTGTACAATAAAGAGTATTCTATTTATCTATCTATCTAGCAGGATGTAGCCGAATACCAGTATTTTACATCTTACGTTCTATTTTATAATACTAACACATAATATTAAGTAACTAACCAACTTACTCAAATGTAAATATTTATTTTCCTGATATGAATATTAAAACATACCTACATAAATTTAAGTATTTTAAATACTTAAATTTATGTATCTCCTTAATAACAAATAACGTCAGTTATAAAGGGATCCGTATGATAGTACAGCATACAGAAAAATATTAGATAACTCCATTATAGTAAGGCCATAATTTTAATAGGTAACATTTGACAATTCATCAAAATTCAACAACGTAACCTTGTAACGGCGGGCATAAAATAATATATTTTATCGTTTTGTTAGAACTGCACAATTGCTTAACTTTTTTCAATTACGATTACATATTTATTGTAATAATGACCGTAACGAGTAATTTTACGATTTGCTTTCACTAAACTGACAGACGTCAAATGTTACCTATCAAAATGGCCTTACTTTAGTTTAGATATTTAAACACATATTATATATATATATAATTATATACCAATTTTTTTTTTTTTTTTAATGGATATCTAATATAAGTTTTGATCAAATACTACAAAACAGTCTTATGTTGCAAAAGAACTAAACTTTCCGTCCGATTTGATCCCAAAATAGTTGAGAATAAGTTATTGCTTTCATTATTTAGAGATTGCTATTTCTCTGTAGGTATTTATTTTCCCAAAAACACGCTAAGTCGTTGTTGGTCCCGGCTGTCATTCGTAGATCTTTGACAGTCGTTACGGGTCGTCAGAAGCCCGAAAGTCTGACAACCAGTCTTACCAAGGGGTATCGTGTTACCCAGTAACTGGGTTGTGGAGGTCAGATAGGCAGTCGCTCCATGTGAAATACAGCTGCATCCAGTTAGACTTGAAGCCGACCCCAACATAATTGGGAAAAGGCTAGGCAGATTGATTGACTTATGTAGTTCTAATAATAAATTGATCTTGGTATTTTTGCTTATCGATACAAACGTAATTGGACTAACAAAGTTCGTAGTACGCCATTTCTTAGCAAATTAAGTTGTTAACAAGTAATTACAATTTTATAAAAGTGAAAGAAACTGATTTTTAGATAATTCTCCATTCCATTATGTAGGTAAAACCAGCCCAAAATATCTGATACAGACAACAGGAATTTAATTCAACAGTCTATATCGAAAAGTTTAAAGATTATCTTGGCAAGGCACAATGATTCTGTTTGGCAAGCACTTAATTTGTTGAAAGAAACATTGAAGCGGACAGCAAGACTTGTGCGATGAAAAATATCTAAATCACTTTTTGTTTTTCATGTAGTTACAATGTTAAGCCTTGGTATATCATTGTTGGGTTACTTTATAACTTAGTAGCTCCTGCCTCCGTCTTTATCCACGTAAAATATATCCTATGACACTCGGACATAATGTAGCTTCCCATTAGTGAAAGAATTTTCAGAACCAGATCAGTAGTTCCGAAGATAACCTCCTACGTACAAACTCTCGATTTTTACCTCTTTATAATATTAGTATTATAGATAAGAGAAATTATATTTCAATTTAAAAAAAAACGCCGACACAAACATTTCCTCTTTTCTCTTTCCTTCTCCATCACCAGATCCTCTTCATCATCTACCTATAACCTATTCATTGAGACAATTCCAATGAGCCCAAACAAGATACCTGTGCTGCAAGTTGGTAAGGGAGTTGGGTATGGGAATTCCAGGTGATGATACAGAATCAGTTCAAGGTTACTATGTTTTTCTAATATCATAAAAGTAACTGAATACCAAATTTCAATTCGTTTGACCAGTGGAAGACGCTCACATCCATTCATCAACTAGAAAAGAGCTGATAATCTTCAAACTGCTGAACCGATTTTTATAAAACAAACCATCTTAGAACCATCGTTAGAAAACCGACTTTCAAATATAAAAAAACCGCATTCATATCGGTTCACCCGTTTAAGAGCTACGATGCCACAGATAGACACACATAGCGGTCAAACTTATAGAACAGAATTCTATTCTTATATTTTTATATTCTATTATTGGTTCTTTCTTATAGAATAGAATAGGTCTTTATTTGCTTAGAATATTGGTACATAAAAATAAGTTGTTAAATTATTTAATAGGATCCGTGTTACATTCTGCCTTAACATAGCTTGCAAATGTCAAAAAAAAACATGCAATTAATGTCAAAAAATCTGCACACCCCTCTTTTTCGTCGGGGCTTAAAAACTTGCTTGGCTCACTAATTGGGCACTATTTACTATCCTAAATCAATCAATAATTTAGTCCACTGTTTGGCTATTTATAATAATTATGCATCTACCAAAAGTTGTCCTAACTTTTGGCTCCTTGCTTGTAGACTAGAGGTAAATTTTACTTCTTCAATTCATCTAAAAGAAAAAAATTATTTATATTTTGGATTAGTCTCCGCTAATCCAAAATATTAATAAATTACCACTTCATTACCTATATATGTTTAATAAAGGACACAGGCGTTTTCTACCAATTAATAAACACTGATTTAAAAACATGGCAAAACCAAATATTTTTAAAAGAGCAACCGTGGAGTTTCTTACCGCCTCTTCTCCATAGGAAACGACCAATTGGAACCGTGCACCTAGCTTCTGACGTTTCATAAGTGCCCTTGTAGGTAATGTGAAATAAAATATTTGGATTTCTAAAAATCATCTCTTACATCAGCAGGTTTTAATCAATATTTTACTCAATAAAAATAGCAACAAATTGATCTTTTTTAACGTTTTATTTTTTACCGAAAAAAACGAAACTGTCATCGCAAATAAAATAATAATACCAGCCTATTACTGTCCCACTGCAGGGCAAAGGCCTCTTCTCATACAGAGAAGACACGAGAACTGATCACCACGCTTGCTCAAGACGGGTTGGTGATTTCAGACTTATATTAACTATAAGTCCATGTTTCCTCACGATGTTTTTCCTTCACCGATGTCAATAATATCCAAGATAAACTCAGAAAGTACATAATTATGATTAAATAAGTCACATTGGTACTGCATCGCAAACCAAACAGATTCAAATTAGATCATACGGAACCTTGTTACCAAATCAAGTAAACACCTTATAAGTTTTACTAAAATGCTGCTGTTTTTGCGACAATTCTCGGAAACACGCTTTATTAGAATGAGGAAAATCCAAAGATGTATTCGTTCTGTTTGTTTTTATAATATTTAGAGTTGGATTCCTATTACTTATAGAAAAAGTGTGAATTGGACATGTTTTGTAAAATTACTATATTGAGGTTTTTTCCGTAACATAAGTAGATAATAAATATATATTAATAATTGCTTGTTTGTTATTGCAAATATGGATAGTTTTTATATTTGAAATACTAGATTTAACAATGACTTCGAAGTTTACTAGTTAATTATTGCATTGCCATATTGCCAATATTGAAGAAACTTTATCACCGTTCGTAAAGAAATTGTAGTCATATATTTTATTCCATTTTGTCAGCAATTAAATGTAAGCACGGACTATGTTGATGAAATACGCACAAGTCGTTAAATTAGTCATAATTATTTCAACCCTATATGTCTATATGAATTTATTATCCAGTACAGTGTGATATATGGTTGACAAATCATAAATTATGAATTTAATCATTATTTTATGCAACACATCGCCAAACGTCAGTTGCATTACAAATAATACCAACCTCCAAAAATGTAGTATGAGAAAAATTCGTCCTCAATTTTTGAATAAGGTCGTTCGTTCCGTTCATTCGGTCAGTCATTCATTCTACCATCGGTCAGGATTTCGACCGGAAGTGGACCTTATCAGGCGGCGGAGGTGACGTCACTAGCCACGAGCACAATCAATGTGAGCCGAACGTGATTGTTATATAAATAAAAGATATTTTTTTTCTTTAACTTCTGAGTAAAACAATGCGAAACGGGAAATGTTTGAGTTAACGCAAGATAAACAACTTGCAAATGTAAGAGGAAGTTATAATTATGTTAATGTAAGTCAACAAACAATTTAACACCTAGCATCATGAATTTCAGTTGCAACTATTAATAATACACTACGTAGGTACACCCGATGAAATGGGTAATTAATTAATATTTTTAGTGGGCAACACTCGTAAAGTTCTTTTAAAACATCAATGGGCGGCCATAGACAGCGTACGATAACGTTCGAACTTCGAATACTATCACGCCGCTTACTGGAAACTCGTACGTGTGTCATATATTACCCTCCATTGTAATTCCGAGTGGCTTTCCAATAAAAAATACATTTCCTAATTTACTCGAGTGGACGTAAGTATTGTGTACGAACAATGGACCTGACTCATGTCACGTGATTCATTCAAATATCGAACGCTACGATATCGATAAAAATAGTCGATTTTCAAAAAGTTCCGACGCCGCCGCCAACCGATTTGAAATGCGAATTTTGAAATTCGATTGTTTTGTAATTGACTGGAATGAGTTTTTTTTTTTTTTTAATTAGTGTTACAAAACAATAGAGCTTTACAATTCTATAAAAAAAAGAATAGGGTTGAACTATTCGCTACTTCAGTGCCTACAATCAATCTGCCTAGCCTTTTCCTAACTATGTTGGGGTCGGCTTCCAGTCTAACTGGATGAAGCTGAATACCAGTTTTATAAGTACATGTAGCGACTGCCTTTCTGACCTCCACAACCCAGGTAATTGGTAACACGATACCCCTTGGTAATAAAGGTAGTCAGACTTTTGCTTCTGACTAAGTTACTTAGTTTCAAATATGTACGAATGACAGCCGGGGACAGAAGTTCAGTTATTCCACATAAAACAGGGACAGGAAACAAAATGATCACTGATCAATATTGACAATTTGTACAAGTGTTCAACAGTTTACTTACAAAATTAATTTTTAACTAGTGTTGTAGGTATCATCTGAAATTTATACCAGCTGTTATGACATTTTGAATTCCGAGTATTTTAAATTTCGAACGTTCGTGTCGCGTTATGGCGACGAAAGTAATTGAAGGAACAAATCGGAAGATATTTCAGATCTTACAAATTACTAACACAACCATTAAGTAATTGTAGATTCTTAAAATACTGTCATGGATGACAGTAGTACAGTACAGATAGTTATTACTGTTAAAGGTTACTACTCACCATCTAGCGTTCCTATTACCTACGGGTAATAGGAACGCTCTTTCATAAGACTGAGGTCCAGATAGCGGATGCTTTGTGTAAAAGACTGATGTACAGCTTTATGAGCTGGATAGAATGGAAGTCGACCTATAAAATGGGATAGGATAAATAAAAAAATGTTAGGTTAGGAGGACCTACCGCCCAACCTGACAGAATGCTTAAGCTTTTCCTAATTAAGGATTTACTTATCTCGTAGATATAGATTAGACAACCATATTTTTACTTATTATTAGCTTTTAGGTACAGACCTTATATAGTAGCGTATTACGTTCAGAATGTAGTGGATTTTTCATTAATTATCTTGTGTTTCTTTCACTTTTTACCACGTTTTTTCCAACAATAATATCCTTTTACACCAATTATTGTTAAAAAGGTCAATTTAAATTACTTGTTAACAACTTTATATGCTAAGAAATGGCGTACTACGAACTTTGTTAGTCCAATTACGTTTTTATCGATAAACAAAAATACCAAGATTAATATTTCTTATTAGAACTGGGAATATAATAAGATTAATAAGTCAATCAATCTGCCTAGCCTTTTATTTATTTAGGCAAACCAACTAAACAATTCAAAATACTATCGAAGAACTTCATATCTAAGCAGTTTCAAAACAAAATCCCGTGAACACGATGACCACATCTGTTACCGCCCCGGTTCTATTGCGGCCGACGGCTACAAGCAGAAATAGTCATTACGGTGTACAGATGAACTTCTTCGATGGTACAACATATTATTTACAAATACAATAGCATTGCATGCATCTAAATTAAAGGTAAGCACAGCATTTTATTTACATCTCAATAAACAATAATAATTAATATAAAGATGGATAACAATGCAATTAGAACGAATAGTTCTTTAGAGTTCGTTAGAGTTCTTGCCCGTTCTTCTCCATAGAGATCTACGTTTTGGAATGGGCAACTAGCTTCAACTTTCTGACTAACTGACCGTCTCTTTGACAGTTCAAAAGTGCCTAAGCTTTGAGTTTGAGTCCACAATGCAGTTACTCGGAGACACGATACTCCTTGGTAAAACTGATTGTCAGACTTTTGGGACTGACGACCCGTAACCACTGTCAAAGATATACGAATGACAGCCGGGACCAACGGCTTAAGAGGGGTATCCTAAAAGTTGGCAACGTCGCAATAGCTGTCAAATATTTACCTGTTTTGATTAATTTGGCAATAATACTGTATGGAAATATGAAATGTGGCTAACTAACTAACTATAATATTGTTAATGAAATGTAATAATTAATATCGTAACACCGAACATTTACTTTTATATGTAAAAAAAAGTATTTGTAAACTTTCCAAATGCCTTTTTTACACCTAAAACGGTTCATCATCTCATCTGCCTAGCCTTTTCCCAACTATATTGGAGTCGGCTTCCAGTCTAACCGGATGCAGCTGGATACCAGTATTTTACATGGAGCGACTGCCTATCTGACCTCCACAACCCAGTAACTGGGTAATACGATACCCCTTGGTAAGACTGTTTGTCAGATTTTCGGGCTTCTGACGACCCGTAACGACTGTCAAAGATCCACGAATGACAGCCGGGACCAACGGCTTAACGTGCTTTCCGAGGCACGGAGGAGTCTCGGTATGTAAAGATGGTCACCCATCCACAGACCAACCCCGGCAAGCGTAGCTTAACCTGATGGATCGACCCTTGCGGCTGTTACTACTTAGCCACGAGCTCCTACACCTAAAACGGTTACAACATCGAATTCAGTGTTATAATTGCATTTTATATTTCCATACAGTAATATTGCCAAATTAATCAGAACAGCGAAATATTTGACATCTATTTGCGACGTTGCCAACTTTCAGCATAAACGCACTAAGCGTGCTTTTCGAGGCTCGTTAATGGATGGTCACCCATCCACGAATCGACCGTGGTAAGCATAGTTTAACCTTCAATCGACCCGTGCGGCTGTAGAACATAGATAGTTAGTAATATAGCAATGGCTGCCATTTTTATCAGAAGTACTTAAGTTTTCCGTCCAAGTAGTGTATCGGCTGTCTGTCTGTCTGTCACGTCAAGTAACGACCATATAAGGGGTATATTAACCGCTTATGGTTGCAAATAGGCAATTTATAAATTGATCACTTCTAATTCGAAACTGAAATGGAAATTATTATACGTTTTTATATGTTTCTCTGGATTTCTGTGCAGTAATAAGGTTCGATGAGGCTGTTTAATTTGAATTGAATGACTTGTTGTGTTATAGTTTAGTTAATGTTTAACAAACTTCTACGTCTGTTGACAGAATGAGAACTAAGTGTTTTTGAAGTGATGCGATAATACGTTTAGTTGTTGAATGAAGGTGCTTTCTGATCGCGTTTGTGTTAAGTTTAAACTGTTTTCCTATTATCATAACATCATGACGGCCTCGATGGCCGCAAGCATTATTGTTGAGCTTGGTCCTGGGTCGGGAAAAGTGATATTGGATTTATCTATTACAAATTTCTGAGTAGCAGCTCGGAGTCTCGATTTGTGCCCGGTTGATGGCAATAGGCTCGCCCCCTATTACATGGGACTTAAACATAACTGGCGAAATGTGGGTGTACTATAGGTACACCTCTGCCTAACCCTTCGAGGGTTACAGGCGTTATGTTATGTTAACATCACGCTATCACGTCTGCATTCTCCCAAGCGGTTGCCAGGGTTGCTGGTATAGAACCTATTCCAACACCCACATTTCACCAGATGTTTTTTTTTTTATTTAGGTAACTTGATCGTCAGTAGGTTAATTGTGGGTCCCTTAAATACCATTTAGTTTTATTGAATGAGGTTCACGTAAGTATCCTGCCATCTCTTCACCACATTTGGCATTAAAACCTTTTTCTAGTGTTAAAACATTAAATAAATAAAATAAATAACTACATTTACTAAAGCTCTATTTTTTTACTACAAAACTTAGTCTGCTTTAAACTAGTACATATTAATCTTGATCTTCTTAAAACGAATAAGACGGTATCTATTAAAAGACTCACTTATTACTCGTATTAGATCACTCAAACAAAAGTTACGCTCGACTGCAAAAATAAAATGTCACAAGTCTTGTTTCACGTATTACGAATGCCGATTTTTACGTAACTACCAATAAAAATGCAAATGCAGTCTATAAATTAAAAACAGACACATCAACATCAACCTACATTAATTTGCCTTATCTACTCCGTTACAGATAAAAATGAAGGTAATTTATTCATTTACATCTTTAATGTAAACATATATCCAATAAAATCAACACTAACAAATAAGACAAATATCATTATACTTTGTATCAAAATAATTCGATTTTGTCGTCGCATAATTATCATAATAAACGGACACATTGCAAAATCGTGCATTCTCCACATCCCTTTCTTACAGTATCGCCTTTCCGCTCTTCATATATGCAATTCCCGTAAACCAATTAGCGGACCATTTTCACCCTTCATCCCTTTCGATAAGATCCAGTTTTCTTCAAGCAAATACTTTCAAGAACACAGCTGCTATTTGATACTACAAGCAGACAACGACTGTATTTGTTAGTGCATAAGCTTCCTTTTGTCTTGTGCAAAAGTAATCAATGAGGCACTCGCGATGAAATGCGAAATGGATTATTTTTTCAAAAATGGAATTAAGAAGAGACAATAACGTTCATTGTTTTTAAAGATGGCGGACGGGACGGGTTCAAATATGAGATTATTACTTGTGTGTTTCGCTTATGATAATTTTATAGCCCACAAAGGCACAATAGCGAGTTTATTTTAATGCGAAATTATTATTGTAGATGTGCATTACGAAAACGGAAATCCATCTTGTTATTCCGGTTGCTAACAAAAAAAGCTATAAAGTATAAAGTGAGTCTTTCAAAAACAGGAAACGCGGTGTTGAACTTCTTTCTTCGCTCTAACTCAAATTAAAACGCGTTATTTATAAAATAACATTATTATTTTTCGCTAACCCGCGCTACTGAACGAATAGAACATTTTTTTCAATCGGAATTTTTATTACTATTTTAGATACTTACTTGGTTTTTATTGCACGATATACCTACTTTTATTTAAAAAAAAGTGTAGTTTTACGTCATGCGCCTACCGATTTCATTATTAGAAGCTTTAATGTTTGTAAAAAAAAAATACTTCCAATAACTTGATTTCGGAAACAATCTAACAGGCTATGCAATTATATTTTCTAGCTCATCCAATTATTAAAACAATGAAATCACACATAAATGAAAAGAATGCTACAATATAGACAAAGATTTCAATTTATCGGCCATAAAAACAATGTTAAAACAAAAAAAAAACATTTAATACAAGATAAACGAACAACAATATAGTGATGTCAACACAAAAATCGACTAAAGTACTTACATCTGGCAGCTGCGATATAGATTAGTGACGTGTCTCATACTTCCAGAAAGCTGAATAGTGTAACGAGTAATTTAAATAGAGCGGTCCCTCAATTGGGGTTAATTCTCGTGTTTAAGGAATATGTGAACGTTTAATTATGAGGACGGAGGACGGCGACAAGCGATATGGCGCAACATATTTTGAATGCTTTGATGATCGATTCATTCATTCATTCACACTATTTGAAATGGAAAAGCTTTTCACTACGAAAATTAGTGTTGCTGTCATTATTTGTCATTTCAACGTTCAAGTGGAATTCTATTGATTGAAACACAACACTTTTCGCTGTAGCAAATGCATCAGTAAAAAGCTTTCTGTTGGTAAACCTAACAAGATCAAAAGCTTAGATTCTATGAGAAACCACACCTAAGAAACACAATAAAATCAATTTGCTCTCCACCAAATAGTTTCGGCCCGTTAAAAACTTTCAAATCAATCCGGAAACTTCAAATTCTAATAACATAAAGAGCACGTTTGCTATCTACTTACATCACAAGACTCGTTTCGACTTTTTACCGAGTCGTGATCCAACTTTTTGTGGAGAACACATATTCAGATGTGTAATGACCAATCTCCGGGCGTCGAACAAAAAAACGTAAGAGATCATTCGAGGCATTAATGCATCAGTTACTAAACCGTCAGACGTATGCTCTTGCGCATCCTTAACGCATTCATAATAAGAACAACAAGTTCCATTTTCAAACGGACGAATTACAAACACGGGGAGCGTTCAAATGTAGCTTTCGGTTCATATTCAAATTTCTGTTTTGAAAATAGAACGGGAATGATTCTTTATGATCCGCCTGTGAGTAGGATGATTGATTTTTTAGTTTAGAAAGAAATCGACTATGCTTTGGTTATAATCTCGGTAACTAATGATTATTATGACTCTGTTTTCTTTTCACAAACATAGTAACTTATTCTAAACGCACTCATTACTTTCTAAGGCAGATAATCGATTAGACTGCTTAAATAATCGACTATTGAATAGGTTTATAAGCTTGCTTGTATCGATTTGTCTCGTGTTGTCGAGTTGATGATTATTAGTTTACTACACACTCTTTTAAGTGTGGCGTGTAGGAAGCGTATAAGTAAACAAGTGCTTTAGGCAATCATAAAAAATAATATAAGGTGCCAATACTTATTTGTGTTGCTTACGTAATTTTAAAGTTGATGATTGATCGATAATTTGGTTTCGTGTACATGATTTCTGTTTTAGTTTAATAATAACATGAATAAGACCAGCTTATTACTGTCCCACTGCTGGGCAAAGGCCTCTTCTCATACAGAGAAGGCACGAGCATTGATCACCGCGCTTGCTCAAGACGGGTTAGCGATTTTTGACTTATTAACTATAAGTCCAGTTTGGCTCATGATTTTTTCCCTGACCGATGTATGTATATCCAAAAATTCATTTCAAGTACCTACCTATTTATATGTAAAAAACTGAAAAACGTTTTCATCAAAACTTTTGATCATAAAAATCTATCCGATAACGTTTTAGTTAGTTCTATTATTATAGTAAACAGCATCCCTCATCTCTATATTCTCATGTTCTGACTCAGTATGACTAGGCCAGTCATCGGATACCAACAGGAAATTAGATAAATACCAAGAAAACATTCACAATTCTGACTTTTTAACACGCAGTGACAACTAAATTGTCCACCATTGCCATCAATTGGTAGTAATTAACAGAAATCTGCTCCACAAGCACGGGGGCGGTCTTGACGCGCAATAAATTCTTTATACATTTTTAATTAAGTTCAAAACATTGTAGATACTAGTCCACGGCATTCGGGGTCAACACACTTGAAATATATAACTTCCATTTTAACTTGACCTCTCCGAACATAGCTTTTGTTTGAAAACGCGACCCCTCTTATGCTGGTTTCTTCCGCTCCACACGAAACATGGTCACCCATCAATCAATGGGATCATATCGCCGCGGAAACCAGCCAGCCACGTCTAACATTATGATTCTATAAGTTTGAGTAATATTTTATTTAAATTTTCGGTTGATTGAATGTTTCGGTTCGAAACGCTGCGGTTTTACGAGTTTAGAAATAGAAAAGATTGACTAAAAAGCTAATGATAAATATTATTAAACGTATTTGCAATTTAAATACGTATCCTCGTGTGGAATACAGCAAGAAGTACAGTAAAGATAAAATTAAAAAAAAAACGTAAAAAAAAAATGATTTGTGTGAGACATGTTCCAGCGGCCGCGTCATCCATCTCGTTCGATATTTGAATACGTTCGAATTTGGAACAGCGGCCAGTAATATGAACTTAGTTTGGTTCGTTTTTCAATTGCTTCACTAATATTTTGAATGTAGAACGCCACTAGATCAGAATGTCGTTTCAACGTTTATACTGAACACGCATGAATTTAACTACAATTTTGTGTCTAGACGTTTTTTAGTGGACAATAAATTGTCTAGCGGTTGTATTGTCATGGTTTCTTGTATGAAAGGTTTGATAGAGAAATCGCGGTTCTGTAATTCTGTGCGCGTTGCGTGTTACGTAAGTTGTCGTATTGATATGCTGACTAGATGACCGCACGCGCCAACTTCACGTACGCGCAATAAGGCACGCGGGGTGGCCGACGCATTCTTTTACGAACGAACAATTCATAGTTGAATGAAAAACGTTCTATTTGAGTTTATACTAATTCTTTAAGTGTTTTCAGCGTTGATATATACAATTGATGGGTTATGAATTTATGATATTTCATCATCATCATCATTTCAGCCATAGGACGTCCACTGCTGAACATAGGCCTCACCCAATGATTTCCAAATGATATTTACTAAATAACATTTATTTGACTCTTTTTATTTCGTTGTTATTAAGTCTGGCAATTCCGATAAATGAATAAATGATTTTTTCACTTAAGTACTATGTTATACTCCATACTTCCTATTAAAAATTATATTTTATTAGCACTGAAAAAAAATCACCATCAAATTCAAACAAATCCTGAAAAAAGATAATCCCGTCTAAACGCGCTGCGCCTGCGACACATAAATGTTAAACACCACATCTCCCGCTTTCTTTAGACAAATTGGACTCAATTTCCATACACAAGTTGATACCTTCAAGAGGTCACATCTTAAGACAATGCTCAATGAACGAGGAGGGGGGAGGTGCTAGACCTCAGGGGGGGAGGGAGGGAGGTGTAATTATTCGCCGCTAGCTCGCGACCACGCCCGCCATTGTGACTTAAACATCGTCTTCAAGACTTCGAAAGACACGGCTTTCGAAGTCGTTGACGTGTTAGCGCTTATGGTGTTGAAAAAATGTTTACAGTACTGATGGAGTATAGGTAGGTATTATATGGTTTGTATACAAATTCTTGAGATTCTTGGGTTAAGGACTTGTTACGGGATTGTGTTTAGTTTTGTGTGATTGATTTGTTGTTGGGCTTTTTAGAGGGAATTGGGATATTTCAGATTGATTGATAACCCTAATGTAGGCATTAATTCAATTGTTAGCTGATATTATTAAAATAATCAAATATAAACTCAGATCAAAGACTCAATAATATAAACAAGATCAGTTTCATTAAAATAACTTAACAAACGCTTCAACTAAACCACACACAAGATCACTAAAACAAACCAGACAAATTACTCTATACGGAACAGAACACTTAAAAAACCACCATAAATAAACATAAACCATTAAAGACGAGGATTATCCTACAATCACGAAGAACCCTAAAATATGGACCATCCATCCGTCTGCTTGAAACACATCAATACAACTTATCTGCCTGGAAACCACTCAAAACGTCTATTTTTAAGCTAAATTCGAACCGAGGGCAAATGTAAAAATTGTTCGTATCTTGTTATATGATTGATTTTATTACTCCTGCGCAGTATCGGTTTAAAATATTAAAATTGTTATGTTGGTACTTGTTCGTTGTAACGTTTTTTTTTGTTTCTCGGAATTCGACGTTTGAATTTTTGTAATAAATGATAGCTGATTGTCATCGCGCAATGTTTTTGAATTTGGAACTGATAGGTGAATTAGGGATGTGAATTAAGTTTTTGAGATGATTACAAAAAACTATTCGTTGATTTTGAATAATTGAACTTTTTGTCGTAGATATAGAGTCATTGATAAAGCCCGAAAATTTATCTGGAGCCTTAAAGATTTAAAAGGCATTCCTGTCAATATTACCTCATTGATTTTGAACTCTTAAATCTCCACGCCAATTAAAAATACTCTTTCCAAGTTTAAGGACAATGTTTCTCTACCTAGACCAGTAAGAGAGACTATTGAATTTTGGGAACAATGTTATCCGTCACTGAAAATGAGTCAGTGAAAGCTCGGCCCGAGTTAACTGGGCCCAAATAATAATACCAGATACCTACTACGTCGTCAAAACGCCAAAAAAGTGGTGTGTCCAATTGGCATCTAGAAGGAAGGAATTGAATCTGTGAGTGTCACTATCAGGAAGGTACTATTCAGGATATCTCTAATCAATGTCCTGGTCAAAAACCTTCTTAGAACCAGAACACCGTGAACCCTAAAAGTCCAATAACACTAAAACAACACAATAAACCAATATTATCGATATAATCGTAAAGATTCCCGTGAACTGACAACGTTTACTCATAAAAGCTGAAACAAATAAACAATTCGCTTGGAATTAGTCATCGTATTGGAAGGCGGCCTGCTTCGTCTCAATATTGAACAGCATCTGCCACACTTATTATATGTTCCGCTCAGGAACGTATCATGAGGTTTTTTTATAAATATTCTTTCATCTTTCATTTGTGGGTAGATATTGATAACGGTTACAAGAAAAGTCGCGATTCATTAACTTTCAATCATAGAATTCGAATTCTAGCTCATCAATTGCACTTCCAAATTCAAACCTACATTCTATATTTGAATCTAAAACGAATAAATGCTTGCAAGAATGCAAACTACATTTAACATTTAAAAAGAGAACCGAGATGCCTTTTTTGTGACATGAAGCTAATTTATGCCAGTAACTTGTTCGTATAGATCACGAATCTGCTCAGGAGCTTTTTAATCTTTCTGACACCAAAACTAATTAAATTACTTCGGAGGCTAGGCGCGCTGTGTGCGCCCCACAGGTGATAAAGTCAATAATTCATTTAAAATCGGAAAAGTAATTAATTATTTATAAAAAAACATCTCCAGCACACCGACGACGCACCGCACGGTAGAATCGATTTTCAATCAAATGAATATTCGTTTCGGGCGCGACACTCGCTCCACACTCTATCACCATCCTCCGCCGGTCGCTTATGAATCTGGAATTTGACCGTTTTTAGCCCCATTCCACGCTACCAAATTAAAAATGTAAGAATTCTCGCTTGCAAAAGGAATTTATATTTTATTTCATTTCATTAAATCCGCCATCTTTTGTTTCCATGGCCCGTTCCGATCGGAATTCATATTTTTCTGTGTTTTGTTTCGGTTTGCGAGCGGCGTATTGTTTTATTGTTATGTCCGTTCTAAATGTTTCGTTTCTCGTTCCGAACCGAGTATTAATTATTTTCTTATTTTTGATGAATGCGTCCAACGAATTTTTAAGACGACTTTTAGCAGCGATTAAGAGTCCACGATAATAATTCGGTCTTTAGAGAAGCAATCACGATTTTCATTAAAATTCTGCAACGCCGTGGAGTCGTTAAAAATTTTTGATCCATTGATCTCCGGGTGAAATCGCGGTTGCCAGTCAAGATTAGACCGCGGCCGACCGAATACTTACTATGCTTAAACTATTAAACGCAACGTCGAATCCGAACAGACAGAGATACGTATCGTTTACCGAAAATAATACCGGCCGTAATCTGACATTCTCATACGAGAGTCCGGAGCGTTACGCAACTGACTTTCCGCCTTCCGACAACAAGAGGGATTATTCGTTACTCATCAATCTTAAATAGACACGGACACTCCATTGTTCCCGTGACATTTAGACGAATTTATAAATATCGCCGCTGAATAAATTCTATCACTGTCGTTCATATATAAATTTAATTAATACGCGCACCGTGCATAATTCGGAGGATTTTAAAATCCGAACGTAACGCGACACGGCCGTGTCCGCACACGCGCCTGATTGATACAATTATAATTTATTCCAAATTCAAACGACACCCGCGTTTGAATGTGGAATAGAACGCATTCCTAATTGTTGGCATACGCTCTAGCGCTATTGGCCGATACGTTTTCGTATTTCGAACGTCTCTTTGTATTCGAATTTAGAAAAGCGGATTATTTTGCTTTCTTTCTTGACGTTTCGTTATTGTGTGCAAATGTAATTGTTGTTGCGTCTGGTTATTGGTGTAAGTATGAGCGTCGATGGCTAGTTTCGTCTCGCGCGCTCGCCTCGCTTCCACTGTCCATAAAGATTACGTCGAATGCGTCTCGATAGTGACGTCCCCCGTTTGCGAACTGCTTAGTGACATTACCTAGAGCTGATATTTTTCCATTTTGTAACATTTTTAGCCCTGTACTCAATTGTAAATAAGTAACGTCACATGTTTTGTTAGGACTATTTTAGGGAAGGGCTGGCTAAATGAAAAATGTCACGCACGCTCTATTGACGCATCGCAAAGTAACATAAGAAATGCAAGTAAACAGAAATTGCATTCCGTGTAATGTATTGTAACGTTGCCAATGTTACATACTGCCAAAATTTGCGTCGTCTCTTTGGATTTATAGCCTATATATGTTTGATGTGAATGTGACAATTATTTTGTTTGTGTTTAATGGTTCTGATGGCAGCAGTCAGGTTATAATGGGCGTCGTTAGTTTCAGTTGAAATGATGTTAGCTGTTATAATCTAAGGTGTCACGTCGAGCCGTGAAACAGACGAATGTCCATTAAAATTATCTGCGTGAAAATAAACACACTGTTCTCAGTAACACTGTAATGAGCATTCTTCGTAATCAGATCAAAGCTTTTATTGTTTTAACTTTTATACTCATTGTTATGGAAACAGATGTCTCAACGTTTCAATAACGTCTTTACATTTTAACTTTGAAAGAATCTTAAATTTAAACAGTAGAGCCGTTAATTTTCAAATTTCGTATCCATTAAACCAACGTTACGAAACTGACAGTTTTTGAAACAGGAATTTCGATTTTCGAGATTCAAATGATCCGTCCGCGATTCACACCTAACACTGGTTGCAATGAACAGTGGGATAATAATGTTCTAGAATTAAATCGTATCTAAACTGTAGTGCGCCGCTCGAAATAGGGCGCGTTTGCAGCAATTATTTTAGCTCTGTCTTTCTGAAAATTGGCAGCCGTGTGAGATCTTTTGCGAACGGTATTCGGTTGGGAAACCGTTGTAGCCGCGTCCAGCTAAACGAGACCCGCGATGTGCCCCCACACACTGACTTTTGTTAGAAAATCACTCAAAGGGGATGTGTCAGCAGAAACTGGGCGGGTTTTATAAATAAAGTGCCCTGATATGCGAATAATAGGTAAGTCTGTCCGTCAGAGTGCGTTCGACGTGCGTAGTGTACTCAACGCTATTTTATTTCGGTCTAAGTTGCATTGGCTGCGCTTTGTTCGCCGGATTAACTAATAATTTGTTATTATTAATTTAATGCAGATCACTCGCAATAAATTTCACATGTTTACAGCTTCTGTTTAGTCGTTCACTGCGATAGAAACTTGGATTGGACTTTGAAACCATAAAGCGACGATCCAGAGTTAGTGTAAATCGTATATTATAACCCGTTTATATTCAATACAACAATAGAACATTTAAAATTAAAAAAAGTCGAGCATGCCCATAAATGTGCGCTATTAATTTCTGCTACAATTTAATACCATAGAGAGAAATCGAACAGAAAAAAGTCCAACCAACGCCGTCGCGCGCTGAAAATTTACATTTGTAATCAGAGCCATTAACGTCGACAATAAAATGCATTGACATGCGTTAGAAAGTGACGGAGCTAGGGCGCGGGAGCGAGTCGGACGCTCCTCGCCGAGTAGCGCCAGACACAATAGCGGCGCGTGCACCGAGCGAGGGAGACCCACGTATTGAGACAGAATGAGATAGCAATAGGTTCGTCAGTGCAGTTCCGATTCAATAATAGGTGCGTTCGGATTTTATGCGTTTGCGAAAAATGCACTCAGATTTATCGTTTCGCTTTCCGCGTAGTCTATTAACGTGTACAGTGGCCGACTCCATTTTTATTGTTTTTGATGTATTTTATTATATCTACACAACCGTCATTATTGCTGTAAGCCTACATTTCTTTTGTAGATGTCTACATAATATAGAAACAAAAACTAACACTTACTTATCTGTAATGACTGTTAATGAATTAAATGAGAAAGAATATGAAGAAAATATTAGCAAATGTGGATGTATAGCATTCCGCTATCGTAATAAATTTGACGTTAAAAAAACAATACAATAACTTCTAAGTCCGCGGAGCGCATACAAAGTGCAAAACATAACAGAGTGCGGGACAGGTGCCCGGGCGCATTCTCGCGCGTTGTGCGAAAACGAGAAACGCCGATTAAAATGACATACGCGACGTACGCAGGTTAATTAATATTATGAACTATTTTAGGTACCGACGAAATATTGTTGTTATTAATGTGTCTGGATTTGTGGAGGATAAGGGGATGCAGCTGATGTATGAGTATCTTTGTGACGTAATGGCGTTTTAAAACGCTATGGTTTAAAAGCTGGTGGGAACTAATGTCGCTACGTTTTCTTTTTAACCGACTTCAAAAAAGGAGGAGGTTCTATGTTTGTCTTTTATAACTAAGTTCAATCAGTGAAGGCCCTCTGTTTAATTTGTCGTCTTAGACATAAATTACAATGTGTGAAACTTTCAAGAAAAGTTGAAGAAAGCAACGACATTCAATGTAATGATGAATAGTTTGTGAAAATGACAACTTTTGATTAAAAGTTTTGACTAAACTTTGGACAATAGCCTGATTTAAAATTGGATATTTATAAAACATAAAGCAATTGGTAAACATTGCAAAATATTGACACAAAACGTCATTAGCAGGGAATACGTAACAGAATTGTTACATTTGGAATAACAAAACGTATCTCCGCAAATAGCCGACCGTCTGCCCCGACTTCGATTGCAGAACACAATCTACTTCGGGTGATAGTTACGAACTACGAAGATCTACGAAGTTTAAACAATTTGTATTTCGAACTTCGAACAAAAAGTGTTGAAATAGGAATTAAGGTCCGTATTCTAGAACGAAACTGAAGCATGAATCTCTAATAGGAGAGCCGTCAGTTTTCAATCGAGATTCGAATTTAGTGTTACTTTTCAGAATAAGGGCATAACTTGAAATTCGAATTGTAGGATTCTAGTTTTAAGCACAAGCTTTTTCTTTCAATTTCGAATAAACTTCTTATTCAGAATCGTACCTGCTGTGAAAAAACTCAAACTTTATTCAAAGATTCAAAACGAAAGTTTTGGAATACAAAACTGTTCGAAAACATAATTAATAAGTCAAGTTTTTCTAAAATAAAACAAAACAAATACTTGTTGTCGTTAACAAAATAATTTACTCATTACTTTAACCACACACTACACGTCTTCAGCTTATTTTCCCAACGAAAAAACGACTTTACAACCTCGTAACAAAGTTGAAATTCCCGTTACAAAATGGAACTAACAATTCAGCAAATCACGAGTTGTGGAGACGTAACAAAGTGGAAATTGTAGTGTTTATTGTTGAAGCGATAATAAAGAGAGTTTACAACTGTTTTATTAACACTTATCTCGTAAACTATGAGGATTGTCTTCAAGTTAGTGAGTTATGTTTACTTTAGTATGTGCTATTTTGTTAAGTTGTTAAGTAAGATGTCATCGGGGAATTGTTAGTGGAATGTTTCGTTGTCTGAAAGAGGCTTTGTTTTTTATTTGAATTTTATGAGTTCTTCTGAAAACTGCTACTTTTTATCTAAGTACTAAAAACTGTAAAAGTTTTTTCCGATAGACATAATTATCTAATACTTATTTGAAAAATATTTTCTGAAAGTATAAGGGGATTTTAATTTTCAGAAAAGTTTTTGATTAACAAATAAATAATTTTCCGTAGCGTGATGGAAATAACCAAAATCTCCAGTCACACCTAACACTTTAAAACTCCAAGAACTAAATCCGTTAACAATAAAAAACAGGAATTCCGAACCAAAAAAATTAATATTCATCTTTCCTCCAACCTCTAACTCACCCGTATATGGAACATACAAAAATCAAACACATCTGTACCGCATTTTTTACTGAAACTTAACAAAGACACCTAATGTATTATGAAATCGAAACCCAACGTGTGTTCGACTGAACTTCCCTTTACATCACCCCAACTTCCCTTCATGTTCCATATCCAATGCTTCTTTAGTACGACATACTTACACCACCCACGCAGCAAAAACGTCGATGTATGACGAATGAATCGATGTTCTCAGTTGTAGCGGGTTTCCCTCCACAAGGACATTCACCCTACTTTTTTTACGAATCCGATCTCATTCTTTTTTCGAATCGTTTTTATTCGATTTTAATTGTGTGTAAGGGTTTCCTTTTTTAAATAATGTTGACAAGTCAAAGGATTAATTGTTTTTGTAAATCGAATATTATATGATTTTTTTGTATTATTAATTTAAATCTAATCTTGCTTACTAATTATTACCTTCATTGTTGCAAGATTAATTAGATTTTATTAGTATTTTGATTAAAGCATTTTAAATCAGCTTATTTTTAGTCCACGTTCTCGGAAAATGGAAAACTATAGAATTTTTCATATCAACGATTACTTACGGTACGCTACGTGTTACAAAAGAATTCCTAATACCACACTATGCACTATACAATTCACTACGCAGCCATAAAAATGAGTTTAAAAAGAATCTCTAAAATCCATGAACCCTTTTAATACAGATTGTCCGCTATTCAATCAGAAATATTAAATCTAACGCCGCCCGCATAATGTAAACTTAACTACTAAAAATATCGTACCCCTTTATATCAGAAAACATTACCCTCGCCCCAAGCTAAAATTGTTCGAGAAATATTAAAATAGTCAAAAGAGTTAAATTTAAAATGAAGGGTAGACAAAAAAGTCGTAATCTCTAAACTAACACAGCTGACAATATCACAATAACTAGTTTTTCGGATGAATTCGGAGATGAAACGGTTTAAATCGGCTAATGGAAGTAAAAAACACGTTTTCTGATGTTTTTGTTGATTCATTGGGTTGGTAAGAAATGGATTCGTTTTGCGTTTGTCGAATTAAATGATTTGCTTTAATTGTATTCGGCTTTCGTTTTAATCCTTCATAGCTTTTTCTCTTCTGCAGTTATGGTAGAGTCGTTTTTAGCTAAGATTAATGAAATATAAAATCAGTACAGAAGTAGGTAACGCTTTCTGCTATAAATAAAATATCTGATCCAACCCTCGGACAGTGGACATGGCAAAAAAAACATATTTTTAAACATTCTCTATTCAAATACATTTTTGAAAAATGGCATTAAAGTTTAAAAAAATCCACGCATTGTTGTTGAACTCAACAGTGGCAAAGGGAGCGCATGACGAAAGCAATTTAAAAATGGAAGGGTTTCACTTTTCGTTCCAATTTTAAAAAATGAACCCGCGGCGAGTGATTTGACGATTCGGACGGGATTGTAAAACGAATTTTATGATGCGAGAGGGAACTAGCCATTTTATCACTTTTATTTTTATTTTACATAATATATATGTTATACATTTTTGTGTATCATCTAATCTCTTTATGTTTATACAGTCCACATAGCTATATATCAGTTACTCGTTAAAACCATCTCATAAATCCGAAATTTATGACATAACTCTTAATAAACTTTGATAATAAATTTGAAAACCAAACATGTGATTCTAAAATTAAACTGAAAAGAAATGAGTTCTGAAAACGTTCCCAACCACTTGAGGCGTGTTACTTTTAAGTAATTTCACTTGTGTACATAAACCCTCTCGCGCTCGCTCCCACTACACACGCACACATCGCCACAGACGCAGATGTTGATTCCATAAAATAATATTTCATGTAAAGCACTAACCGCCCGACCGAGGGCGGAAGGATTGCGTTCTATTTTTAAATTTTTATATTTCGAAGCAATTCAAACTTGGTACCGGTCGCTTTATATTCGATTCCTTGCACGAATTTCAATCACAGAACAGCGCTCTCTAATTTTTACCCAGTCTCGTTTTATAAGCACTAGTAAAGTAAAAGTAATTATTAATAACGTTATACTTATTACTAAATGTCGAGTCAAAATTGACCTCTAAAATTGTTTGAACATTTCGCTCGTGACCATTCGTCAATTAAATCGGACGGGGACTCGTTATTAAAGGCGTATAAAAAAGAAATAAATCTTGAGGCGAGTTTTAAAAAGCTCCGTTTCGAAGTAAAGAATGTTGTGTACAATCTCGGTTCGGACAAAAAAGTGACAACAAATAAAAAACGTCCCGCAACACGGCCGACCAACAGATTATCAGCGCTAAAAGGGTTGCTCCCGCGCTCTCCTCCTTTTGTTCCTTCCAAATTCAAACTTGGGATCCGTACAAGGAGCGTTCGAATGCGAATTCTATTTTTGAATATTCTACCGAGAATTTTTAATTAATGCCGCTCGGCCGCGCTCGTATTTTTAAAATTCGTATTCTGTTTTAAATCGAGTTCGATATTCAATTTTTGCGTTCGATTTCTGCGTTTTTTATTTATGTTGTGCGATAATGACGTTTCGCTTTAAGTGCTTTATTTCGATTGGCGATTTTATTCCGATGTATCTCCTTGAAGGTCGGTAGTTTTAGTGATTAATGGTCCAGATATGTGGAGTGCTTTTTAAACGAAATATTGAATTTAATGATGTTTTGTGGAACTGTGCGATCTGTTTTTGTTTCGACACGCGTAGGCGTTTTCTATAGGCGTTCTCAATGACACAGTCATGTTACCACATCGTAGATAGTTGCATTATCGATCACTCGTGCACACAGCATTTATAATCTTCGTATTAAGATTTTTTTGAGGTTTCGATGATAAAATTTTATGGCTGATACTTAAATGATGAGCAATTCATGTTTACTACATAATTTATATTCCCTTATAAGAATTGGTGAATCCAATAAGCCACAGAGTACAAAAATGGCTCGATATCGGGAACTAAATAAACAGTACGAAATATTCTCGTTGTTGGTGTTATTTTAGTCTGTGCGCGTGCACTTTAAATGAGTAACCAATAAGTCGCATTAAGGGGTCACTTGACGCATAGCATCACACGCGGCCAGCATACGCAAGTCGTTGACCCCAATACGCAAATGGGGACTTCTTATTATGATATTATAATCGATATAATATCGAATGCCGGAGTCGAGGCGTGTGGATAATAGACACCCTTTTGTATGTATGAGATGTACCTACCTGCAGAGGAAACTAGCGTGTTCTTGGAATACTATGTCGTAACACTATTGAGATTATTAATCGCTTGTCCTATTTGTAATATGCAGACTATTGGAGACCACACAAATGGAAATAAGGTTCTAAATAATGTCAAACATGCAAATCTAACTTGACGTTCATTCAATGAGGTAGGTACTTCTAACTACAATAGCATTGAAATCGTTTAGAATTATGTTCATCCCAAAAGGGATAAACAAGTCTGAACATTTTTATTTTTTGTAGTTCCTATGTACTATCGAAGAACTTCATATCTAAACAGTTTGAAAACAAAATCCCGTGAACACGATGAACACATCTGTTACTGCCCCGGTTCTATAGTGGCCGAGCGCTGCAAGCAGAAATAGTCCTTGCGGTGTATAGATATGAACTTCTTCGATGGTACCTACCTACACGTGCGTAGTCACATTCGAAATATATTCTTTTAATAACATGTTACCGTCTAGTAATCATTCGTTCACATAATGGCGTTCACTTAATATTCCATTTTCGAAAATATTTGAATCGTCATGCTCGTTCCATTCCATTGTGTCGGCGTTCGGCTATCTGATTTTAAATTTGGAAGGCGATCGATCTCTTATTGGTCGAACGTTTGAATTCGGAACTTAATTGTGGTTCGTGTTAATTAAATTAATTGAAATTGATTCGCGCTTTGCGAATGGACGGCTTGGGACAAGTTCGAAGACCAAAGTGTCGACTTGAGAAATACGATTCCCGTAAGTTTACGTTTATACACGATGAGGACGGGAAATTCAATTCTAATTACTTAGCTACTATCATGCTAAGAAGTTCGTCAATTTAGAGTAGTTTTAAACAGATCCTTGTCTGTCTTTTGTTCGATATGGAAAACTAAGTATACAATTAAATAGCATAAATTTATATTATAATAAATCTTGAAACATTCCAACCACTATTGCAGACTCCAGACTGATTCTAAGAAGACATTAAATTTCTCAGACGTGTTAAACTTAACAACTACAACATATTCTAATAAAATCCAGAGCAATCCTCTATTATTTCCTTCGTAAACAGAATTCTCATCTTATTCCGTATCAGACTAATGTTTTCATTTTTGTTTCCAGGTATTTTGCCGGACTCCATGTTTAGAAATTGGCGACCGATATCATCGACTCAAATACGACGTTTTGTCACGAACCCTACTCGGAAACAGTGAGTCGAAACTAGATACTAATAAAAAACTAAAGCATAAAACGAATACATTTTATTTAAAAATAAAAACAATTAAGGAATGATTGCATCATCTTTAAGTTAATGATGACATAAACTTCAATCTTCTTAACTGTCACTCTAGCGTTCGGATGTCAATTTTGAATTTCGAATCGATAATTACAATGACCGATGAGTGAACTATTTCGCTCTTATTTCTTTTTAAATGTTGATCCTTTACTTTCTAAGGACCAACATTTTCGAAGGAATGAAGTTATTCGAGGATAATAAAGACCAATAAATCAAGTAGAGCCACTGGTTTGATGGTATCTTCAAATTCTTCAGTGCATCGGCCGTTGCAATGTAAATGTGAATTTATCAGTTTTTTGCGAATCTGAGACTTAAATGATATTAATTTCAAATCTGCGAAAATCATAATTAAAAAAATATGTTGCTTGGAAAAGGAATTGTCCTAATTTATTAAAAGATTAAATTGCAGCCAAAAATTCTGTCATATTACGCCACACCACGACTACTAAAAATATGTTCTTGTTGGAATTTTTTACCCCTTGTACCAACTGTAATTTTATTAAAGTCCCCTCCCCATGAAAGATGAGTTTATTTTAAAAATGGAAAGCTAAGCGCTCACAAAAATAATTGATGTGACCGGACCCCTTTCGTAATCTCATTGCCTGTTCCTATATGATCAGCAGACAAAGCCGAAATATGTATTCAGTAGTTATATCTATGGCTTTCGCTGGACGAGGGCTGATAAATCAACCAAATGGAACCTAGAGCCCTAAGCGTATTAGCTTAGGGCGTTACCTAGGCACCCTCGGTTATTGGGCTTACGCTAATATTGTCAATCGCTGTAATGGTTCATTTAATCAGTCAAAGCTCGCATTGCGCCTTTGAATTTTCACGAAAGCAATTATTTAAAATTGTCTGCAAAGCAATCAAAAAAGGTCACACGACCTAGGACGTTATTGACAATACTGAGCTTAATAACGACATTGCATAATTTGAATTCCGAATTCAAATTTAAAAACACTGGTACGGGTACCGAATGATCAATCGTCCAAAAAGGAGTTACACGTCGATAAAAGGCGCTAAAAACGCAATGCTCTTTAAATTTTCAAAATCGGAATTTCTGGAGCGTTGAACTTTTTTTTCACAACGGTTTTGTAGAGCATCGACACTTTAATTAGAACGTAGCTTTATTCGTTCAATAATTATAATCGAATGTGTATAATTACATTCGAGTATCGAATCGAAACCGGGCGTATTGATATTAAAAATGATGTTTTTGTCTGTCGAACGTTGAAACAAAGAGGCGGTAATTCGTATGAAGTGACTTGCGTTTAGCCAGAGCTCTTTGTCTGTTCATCTGTATTCACAAAACGAAGTATTTTTTTTTCTGTACTTACTTTTCGAAGATAATTGTCGTTAATAATCGTTGGTCGAGATTAGATATCGATTGTGAGTACAACAATGTGTTGGGAGAATTTTAATTTGAAAAAAATACAATATGATTGGGTAACAGACGATCGAACTGGCAGACTAATGACTGCCTTAAACGGTGTTGGGTGAAAAAATAAAAAAGTATGTGTAACTGACTATCGTGACAGTTCGGTAAGTCGAAATGTTATTTTATCAGGAGTGCGAGTTACAGTCACTAAGTCCCAAAAGTGTATGTCATGAATTATTTATGGACAACTTTATACTTCCCGGGCCTGGTTTCGCCACAAAAGCGGACGTTTTTGGGAATAAATTCATCGAAAAACGCCTTTTATACAGCATTAACATTATTTATGTTCCGGCCGAGTGGCGGACACTACGCGCCTTCGAAATGTTACTGTCGAAAGTTGCTCGCTCGTTTTCTTGCGGATTCACTTGGAAAAAATAAGCACATGCATCTTATTATACTTACGCTGTATTTTTATAAAGATGTGATTGATCTTTTAAGTGTTATGGTTAACTAGCTTCTGTCCGCGACTTCGTTCGCGTGAAATTTCTGCTTTCGCATATCACTTAGCGTTCTTTCTGGCTTTTTTTCTTTTTCGTCGGTTCTGGGGTATATCGTGATTTTACATAACCTATAACCTTCCTCAAAAATTGGGTTATATTATAAAATACTAATATTATAAATTATAATAATTAATAATTATTAAGTATAGATTAAGCTTAACGTAGACAGATTCAAGCTTTTACAGAACTTTTGGCATGTTACGCGTGCTTTCAGCTAAGTTTATACTTCGAATGTAAATCTCACAAAGGTTTAGCTTTTTAAATTCAAAATTCGAAACCTTGCACCATCCAATGCAGATTATTCAAATTCCGAACTCTATTCGCTGTACAAAAAGCTCTCGATATAATGAATACAATATTGTAGTTACAAAGTAACTGACTTATAATAGAATCGCATAAAAATCCGTCCGATGATTGCACCGTGGGATTTTAAAACAATGCGATTGTTCCACCTTTGTGAAACATATTCGGATAATGTTTAATAATAAAAAACTTTAATACTTTGTTACTTTTTGTCGTTTTGATCAATGTCTCACTTGACATTTGTGTCGACGGAATTTGCAGCACTGAAATTAATGCATCGCTTCTAGGAATACATAACGAATACTACAAACTTCAATTAGAACAACTAGCTTTAAAAGTTTAAAGCATAAGAAAAAGAGCACATACACTCAAAGCTAAGACAAATAGAGGTAAAGCTAGTTCAATTTTAAACTGTAAACCTGCCTAATGGGCAAGTTATATATCCATTTGGACTCATACATGACTTAATAGCAGGTCATTTGGACATAAACGACATGTTCTTTCATTCGCGACCACTTTAAGCACACCGCCAGGATATGCCTCTCTTTTAATGTGGAACTATAAACCGTTACTTAAAACTATCATTAAACGGATATAAGTAACAACACTAAAATAAAAGTTCATAAAAAGAACAATCGGAAAACGCCAACACGTCGCGGCGATAACGCAAACGGATTCGAAATTTTAAATAGTTCCATATTCAAACGGCCGATTTCAAATATGGAACGGCGATTGTTTCCCGTTTTCGCTGGTAGTTAGCGACGGTTCTTAATATGCGGGTTACGCATGCGCTCAACTGTTTCACAATGGATGAAGTCGACAATCGGTTTCTATTTTTTTTTTATTGATATTTATGTTGGCAGTTTATTGGTTTTAAACTTAATATTACCTACGTATGTTACTTGTTGTAAGGTATAGGATGATAGAACAATTGATTTAATGCAGGTAACAACAGTGTACTTACGTGCTCAAAAATGTCAAAGCTCCAAAATTGAATTTCAAATTCATTCAATATTTTCGTTCATTCATTTGATGTCATTATTATTATTGACAAGTTTATGACATATTTTCAGAACAAGCAAAATATTTTGCAATGTAAATCAATTTCATAATAAATATGACACCGAATCTATCGCTGGCACACGTAATGTAATCTAATATAATCAATTATACAACAAATGGACGTCAGTTAACCCTATGTGTGCCTGCCTGCATTCAAAACGCGCAGCGTTGCACGCTGTGGCCCCGACTTAAAATCGCGCGATTCCACAGAAAACGTGTCGAGGAAACGTATGCGTTCGGAAAAGTCGCAATAACTTAAGCAATCAGTATGCAGGGCTAGGGTTCAGTTCCCGCTCACGTCTCGGTGAAAATATTCGTTCGTGATACGTCAAATATATTATTATTTCTACTTTCTACGCCGTTTTCGGTGTATCAAACGGCCATTACCATTATAGACGGAAAATATAATTTTGTTGGTTCTATTTATTGTTGCTGGTTATGGTCGAGTATTGCTTATTGCGTCAAATAACGGGACGTGAATACGGAATGGGCAATCAAATTAAAAGGATTATAGATCGCATTTGAAATAATAATTAGGTGTGTTTGTGTCTATTGTACGTCCTATTTTGTAATTAAGTGGGTAATCAATGAAATCAAATACATAATTGTTGCCATATAAACGCTTGATATTTACACAACATTAGTTAAGTGTTGCTTTATATTGCGTTGTATTTTAAAAGCTACGATTTCAATGACATTGATTACAAACATAATTTAAATTCTGTTCTTAATTTAAAATGTATCTAAAGTATGGCAATAGTAATTGATTCAACGTTCGATATTTAAGTACTCTAGTTAAATATCAAAGCAGATGAAAACATAACATTGTATTAATATCAACGAGTAGCACCAATAAACAGAGCCCATCAATAAAGTACTAATTTAATTGATTTCACAATCTATCAAAACTACTGATGACTCAACTTTCAACTTTAATATCACATAAATAGAGTCGAAACTTGTTCGTAAATCACCATCATCATGGAACGTCCGAACAAATTGGTAACTTCCTCGAAGGATTTTTATTTTTATTGATAAAAGCGTCTCTGACGACAATTGGTACGGATTTGGCCTTAAATTGGTCGAATCACTGCGGCCTCGGTCTTAGTTACCATGTTGTATTGAACCGTTGGCATTGTAGGGTTAAGATGGGATCTAATTGTGTCTTTTTGATACGTTTTTTAGTCCAAGGCTGGAAGGGTCAGGATGAGGAGACAAGACGGATTGGTTGCTTCTCTCTATAAGGATGATATTCTAATTTTTATAATTTTCGTAATTGCGAAATAATGCGTAGGTCTGTTTTGCTTTAGAAAAGGGTGGACTGCTTTTGTCTTTTTTGGCTTAGAGGTTTGTTAAAGTAATGACCAATTTGGAAACGACCAATTGGAACCGTGCACCTAGCTTCTGACGATTCATAAGTGCCCATGTAGGTTTATGTGAAATAAAATATTTTGAATTTGAATGCTTTTCCAAACATATTCACAAATCTTACAAGATTTTTCTTTGCTCGCGCTTGGGTTTTCCATCAGATTCTAATCAGAAAAGTTGTTGAATGAGGATCAATTATTTCAGTTCCATTTTTGTTACAATCTCCAAAACAATAGCAGGGCAACAGTGGATTGAAATATGATTTCCATAGCCTGGTAAAGGGTCTCTGAGCCCCTTGAAATTTCGCAAAATCGATCGATGGTCTATTCCCTCGATAAAGATTCCCAAATTTCGGACACAAACATGCAAAACTTACACCCTATTTTTTAAAACATTGCAGTGTCAAATTTTCCGTCGGTCCCCAAGTCCACTTAACCAACCCTTCCCAAAAAAACTAAAAATAAAAAAACGGAGGGGACTTTTAAAATCGTTATTATAATCTCGGACGCCATTTTGCCTATATGGGGACGCGCCCTTCAATTTTAAATCTTTTTTTAACAAAAAACCCTTTGATGTTTATGCATTTCGGCAATATCTCCCGCTCGGCTAGATACGCGACATTTGGCCGTTTCGGGGATTTCACTGATGCATATTTTAGATTAAAAGTTTAATACTCTAGGCCCACCCGCGCGGACACGTTGCCAATTTATGTGATGGCAATATATCATAAATCGATGTTTCACTTTTGTTAGCGGGCCCACTCTGTCATGTCTACGATGGTCACAGCAATTATTTGTTGGTGTAGGTACCTACGTATGTTGTACCTTGCTAGCGACACGAGCAGACCTTGCGACATGGAGACAAGACCGAGACGCAACAATCAGCGCACAAACTAAGACTAACGTCCAATTAATCAACTCATTTAACTAAAAAGTCGTGTGGGAAAACGTACGGATGTATCCAACCGACGCATTCCAAATTCGAATGAATCTGAAAGGCGAGCGAGATTTGAAAAGAGAATGAGATTTGAAAATAGAACACGCCATTAGGAGTGAACACAATGGTCTCATTGGTCGATTTGAAAAAGGAACAATTTGTTAAACGTCAAATATGAACTTTTTTATTTGAGATGTAATGAAACGCGGTGTGATGTCTAGTACTCACATCTCTAACGTTTTTTTGTGTTGGATCGCCGCGCTCGTTTTTCATTTGTTTTGTTACACGTACCGCCGCACTTATTAATGTCAAAATTAAAATAAAAATTCGAGCAAAAGCCAGAAACGCCACCGGCGACAAGATTATTACGTTATTGAGGCGGACTCGTCTACAGAGAACCGTTCTAATTAATAGCCAACCATGCGAAAATTGACGTTCGTAGATACGTGAAGGCACACTTAACTACGATTCGTTGCCTAAAAAACAATAAAACCTAAGTAAGTATACATACAGGCATAGATTTGTAAAACAGACAGTCTATTCCATACGTTTTTTGCGTTTGCTGCCTACGCGCTCATTCTCTCATGCATTCAATTTAGTTCTGTCATACTTTCTATCTACGAAACGTTTATCGGGTGATCACAAACATGAGCAATGACATGGAACTATCAATATTTCTAATAACGTTTAAAAACAAAGTTATATTAGTTTCTTATACGAATGGAGCGGCCATATTAATCATTGGAACGAATTTCCGTGCGCCATGTCATACGGAGTTCGTTTATTAAAAATGTGACGTATCAAGATCAACATCTCTTCGTCTGAGAGGGACGAAGATATGTGTAAGTTACTCGTGCGAGAAGGACAGACATGTGCTGACATTTCAACGGGTCATCAACCCTACGGGCGTCCTGCTCTAACGAGAATTTGAAGATTTGATTTGAATTGTTCTTAATTTGAAATATTGGTCCGGATCACGAATTTTATTATGTACACATTTTTTTTTTCAAACATGGCTTATTAAAATTTATTTAATAGACATGTTTCTATGAGCTTCCGTTTAATATTTTAAATGGGTCGGCCGATCAATAGAAGTGCGTAAAAACTGTAAAAATATAAGTTTTATTATTATAAAGTTTCATGGCGGTCTCTATGCGTAAACGACTTTGAAAAAAAATACTTATTTTTTGCGTTGGTAACATTACGGATATGGATTGTTGTATCATTATGAATAACAATTTTTATGATTAAGAATTCATATTGTATCTTGCGTTTTTTGTCTATTTGTTACTCGATTCTGATCTGAGATAACACGTGCCTATTTAAGGTTGGAGACCATCTGGATACCTACTATTTCTTACTTATCTTAATTATTAACACCTTGTGCTACAAAATATAATTTACAAATTCCATAAATAAACGTCAATTAGGTCTTGTCACAAAACATCAATTCCTATTGAATGCAATAATTAGGTAGTCACTAATCAATTAACTATAATGAACTTAAAATGTGTATTGTGTAGTGAAAAGAGCAGTTAATATACCAACATCTGTAGCCTTACTAAGAAAGTAGAAAAAGGAGTAAAACAAAAAACAAATATGTATTTTCCGGGAACGATGCCAGCGCCACTTTTTACCTTTTTTCCGTCGTCATGGTGTCACGTTTTTCCTGCCTATTCCTTTTCTGCTGGAATGTTTTATTCTTATTTAATTAGCTACTGCAATAATGTTAAGTAGGTATTTTTTTAAATAACACATATTTTTTTTCGCAAAAACGAAAAAATAGTTCGGAAATGCGAAAACCACAGTGAAACGAAAATACAGTACACCAAAATTCTTTTCGTCTTATCACACCCCTACTAACTCCCCCGCCAATGCCCGCCATATTGGAATATAATACAAAGCGACTGCAAAGGCACGATAATAATAATTCATGTATCACTAAAACTGAATTAAAATGCACGAACACAGTCTATTCGAAACAAAAGAGCAACAAAAATATTAAGCAGCAAATATAAGCGAATCATAAGCGATCATAACTGGTTGTGCTTGTCCATTTATGGTGTTGTAATCCTATTGTGAGAGGCTCCTCATCTCTATGTGTGGGTTTATGTGAATACATATACGTTAAAAATGTGTTCAATCATTAATTTCGGACGTAATTGAACGACTTGAGAACTGGCGGCAAAAAGACGATGTTTCGCCGAATCTGGAGATATTAGGGCGGTTGCAGATAGGTTGTTGATTCAGTGACGGTTCGGAAATGAAAATTCGGTTTCGATTTTCGCAAGAGTGCATTTTCAGAAAAACTACCTTACCTAACTACTGAAAAAGTTGTGACAGCTTGAAAAGCTACGAATAAGTTAATCTGAAACATTTGAATGATGATTTAATTAAAACAGTCGATTCTGTAAAAATACCGTAGGTACTTGCTTTAAAGCAGCTAATCTAGGAAGAAATCTCATCTAGATTCTCCTATAATCACATAAATTAGTAACTTGAAAAGATTGTAAATACCATTTACTTTTAAAATAGTAACCGTGGAGTTTCTTGCCGGCTCTTCTCCATAGGAAACGACCAATTGGAACCGTGCACCTAGCTTCTGACGTTTCATAAGTGCCCTTGTAGGTTTATGTGAAATAAAATATTTTGAATTTTTGTTTGAATTTGTTATACTCACTTTTAAAATATAGCTTTAGCAGTGACAGAAATGCAACAATGATAAATAAACATTCTGTTTCCGAAATCGAGCCGCCGCCGCCGCCGCGCGCCGCCGAAGTCCGTCCATATGCAATCATCTTAACCTGCACCGATCGAATGACGTTCCCCGGCATTGCGAATTTATACGTTCATAAAATTCTTTTGTCAAATTTACGTCGGAGATTCGTATACGAGAGGCCGGCCTGTGGATTCTTTAACGAAATCATCCAACTCAATTTTTTACCAATGGTTGTTATTACGCACAGCAAATGTTTTCACTCGTCCTGAGGAGGTGATATTCTCACGGTGTTTATGGGATTGCTATTAGGCTAAATGGTTATTTATAAAGACCAAAATTAAAAGAAGAAATGCTTTGTTTCGTAAAGAGCCTTATTAATCAAGATCAAGCTTGAATAATCGTGAATGAAAAGTTCCAAACTAACTTTTACTTACCCCATTTTTTTTTCTTCCTTTGATATTTTTCACCAAAGTGAGTTAGTTTGTTACGCTTTCACGCTAAAACGGTTGAACGGATTTGGATGAAATTTGGCACATGGGTAGACCATGACCTAGAGAAGGACATAGGCTACTTTTCAGCCTGGATCGTAGACGAAGTCACGGGCAACAGCTATACTTAATAAAAACACCGGCTGAAGGGTTCCGTACACTCGTTTCATGTGTCTACCTATTAGGGTTCAAGAGATACAGCAATTAACAATTGCTGTATCTCTTGAACCCTCTTCCTCTCTTGAAGCTCGAGTAAAAAACGTGTGTAACATAACATCACGCCTTGTTTCCCTGAAGGGTGGACAGATGTGTACCTATAGTACACCCACATTTCGCCAGTTACGTTTACGTCCCATGTAATAGGGGGCAAGCCTATTGCCATCAACCGGGCACAAATCCAAACTCCGGGCTGCTACTGAGAAATTCCAGAAAGAAAAACCCAGTGAAACTACCCGACCTGAGAATCGAACCCAGGACTTCATGTTCAGCAGTAGCACTTGCGACCACTAGACCAACGAGGCAGTTACTACATTAAGTTTCTTGTACGGGTACCGTTTAATTTTTTTTTATTTTTTTATTATTTGTTGTTATAGCGGCAATAGAAATACACACTAAAACAAATTTCAACTGTCTACCTATTGCGGTTCGTGAGATAAAGCCCGCTGACACAGACGACGCAGACGCAGACGGACGGACTGCGGAGGGTTAGTCCCGCGTCCCGTTGGCACCTTATGGACACGGAACCCTAAAAAGTCAATCAAGCAACTTAATAACTTAAACCGCTACTTAACTACAACGGCAACAAACCAAAGAAAGCAATACAAATTCCTGAGATACTTAATTACTTAAAAAAATAAGCTCCACCGAAAACGCATTCATCATTTATCTTAGTCCGATATCAGCTACTTGGACAGTCCAGTTTTCTATTATTCATTAGCCATTGTTGGTTTGCATTGGCCTGAAATTCGGTGGCCATTACATTAATAATTACTTCTCAAAATAATACTAGGTTCGATCCACGACTCCGATAACGTTCGTACTGGTTGCTACCACACACACCACAGCGTAACGCTAACAGTATGACAAGACCAGTACACCCACGCGACAAATCGTTGATCTGGTGATGAGCTTAAAAATAGTACAGATTGGGGCCTTAGAAATCGTTATTGATGAATGGTAGATTTTTTGGTAACTGAATGTTAACGATTGGTTTAGGTTTATGCAGTTAATTAACTTTATAATCCAGTTTCTAACTGGTATACTAAGCCATTCTCTGAAATCGATTAAAATTCTTGAGTCTTGTTTATGATTTTATACAGTGGACATTATACTAATTCGATCAACGCTTGAAATTTTTTTTCGCGACATATATTCGCCCGAAGACAAATTGCACCACTTATCCCATATCGCTCACGACAAAAAAAATCGGCACTCTGCACTTAGCTACTGTATCATTTCGCCTATATTATTGCATCAGGTAATTAATTTCATGCAGTGTCCGACCAATCACATGCGTTTAGGTAGCGGTCATAGATCAAAAGATTTTTATGCGTTGACGTGACATGTGATGTAAGAAATGAAGATCGTGATAAGACCAAATAATGGTTCAGTCGTGTGTTGTATGGTTACGCAATTAGGGTAAATAGTTGAAAGTATCATTCGAGTAATTGTAATTTACGGCTGATAGATTTTGAGATGTCAAAATTAATTTATTTTTCAGTCAAACACATCTCGAATTCACGACCTATTAATATCCGCTTTTGAAAATTTATCTTTGACATGCTGATTATTTTTTTGTGCTGTGGTCACCAATCAGTTGGTTTAAGTTTGGGATTGTGGCTACCTTTGATTTCTTAACGATAACCAAGAGTGCTTCTGAATAGATTACTCATAATAGTAGTGTTATTCAGCACCAGTTTTGGACTTTTACATGATTGCGAAAGTCAAAGTCAAATAATTTATTTCAAACGCCTGCCGTGACTTCATCCCCGTGAAATTTCTTATCCCCCAACCCACTGCGTCGCATCGCATCGCCTGCCCGCACTATTACTTAATTTTCACTTAGCGTTCTTTTAGACTTTTATTTATTTTTGCACGGCTTCTAAGAGTCGTAGCGTGATGTGAAATAGCCTTCCTCAAAACTCGGGCTATCAAATGCAAACAGATTTTTTCAATTCCGACCTGCAGTTCTAGAGATTAGCGCGTTCGAACAAACAAACAAAAATACAAACTCTTCAGCTTTAAAAGGCACTGTTGAACGTCAAAATTAACAAGAAAATAGTTGATGATGACTCTTGATGTATGGGAAGGTATTCATAAATAGAGTGATAAGAGTGACACATGAGAAACTATGGGCATGGTGGCAAAAGAAGCATGAAAGTAGGATAAATGCTGTGAAAATGCGTTCCTTGCGAAGCATGTGTGGTCTAACTATGAATTATAGGCTGAGGAATGATTTGATAAGACAACGGTGTGAGTTAAAAGAAGATGTAGTGACAAAAATTGAAAAGGGTATGCTGAGATGGTTTGGTCATGTTGAGAGGAGGAATGAAAGGCGACTAACAAAAAAAATGGGAGAAAAGCCGGGAGGGGACGCCCTAGGAGGACATATACTGACCTTATTGGTGATGTTCTTCAGAAAGAACAGGTGCGCAGTACTCGCAACCGGCGTGCGTGTATGACCAGATGTATGAACGTAAACGAGGCAAAAGGAGTATGTAAGGATCGTAGCAGGTGGCGTTCTGTAGTTTCTGCCTACCCCCATGGATAGAAGCCGTGAGTTTATGTATGTATGTATGCATATTTCATTTAAGTCGCCCCTTCGAAAAGGTTGTTTCGTATGGAGAAGAATGGGTAAGAAACTCCACCGTTACTCTTTTAAAATGTTTTACAATATTTTATATCCATTGTTAATGGTACAGACGCCAGCACGTGAACCTACTACAATCTGTCAAATTTATTTAACAGATTTTCAACTTTATCACCAACGGATAAGGTTCAAAGTTGATTGAGAAAATTTGACAGTTTCGGGTAGGTTGATGTGCTGGCGTCTGTACTTTTGACATCAGATAAATATTTAAGGCCGGTCGCGCTCGTTGGGGATACTGGTCCTCCTTCTGGTTCTGGTACACCTCCTGGTACCTAAACCAGTATCACTTCTATCTGTAAAGGCCTTAAATCAGCATTTTTTTCTAAACAGTTCCCAACTACTAACACAGCGTGCATAAAGTTGAATTCCTCCATAAACGTGATCATTATATCTCCTAAGGCAAAATATATTTGATTGGCTCAAAATCAGACAATTAAACAGCAAATTCTGTAACTAAAATATACCTAATCATTTCACGATCTCCCAGTCCGTAGAGACAGATTTTTGCCCAAACACGGACTAACTGGGCAATAATTAGCTTTATCTGGAGCTAAATATCTTTTAGCCGATAGAACATAGACTGTAGATTTTAGACTTATTTGTATTGTGACACTGTGGCCTTAATGCTGTTCGTTATTGTTTAAATGTGGTATATTATTATTGCTATGATTTACCTCTTGCAATCAGAATAATGGCTGGGTAGGGGTCAATTTACTTGACACATCGGACTATGATGAGTGAGGGAAGAGAGAGTGCACCTGTGTCTGCGCACACACTTGTGCACTATAATGTCTCCCGCGCCGAAGGCTAGTCTCCGTTGAGATTGGCCGCCGTGGCCGAAATACGGTCTGGAGGACTATATACGGGCTGATTTTTTAGTCACCGTCCAAATTTTGATATATTAATCTTTGGCGAAAATCATTGAATACGTGTTTTTTCTTTTATTACGGAGGAGCTCGTGGCTAAGTAGTAACTGCCGCACGGGTCGATCCGTCAGGTTAAGCTACGCTTGCCGGGGTTGGTCTGTGGATGGGTGACCATCTTTACATACCGAGACTCCTCCGTGCCTCGGAAAGCACGTTAAGCCGTTGGTCCCGGTTGTCATTCGTGGATCTTTGACAGTCGTTACGGGTCGTCAGAAGCCTGAAAGTCTGACAACCAGTCTTACCAAGGGGTATCGTATTACCCAGTTACTGGGTTGTGGAGGTCAGATAGGCAGTCGCTCCATGTAAAATACTTGTATTCAGCTGCATCCGGTTAGACTGGAAGCCGACCCCAATATAGTTGGGAAAAGGCTAGGCAGATTGATTTTTTTTCTTTTATTATCACTCAATACAAAAATATTGAGATATCACATCACAAAGTTATTATATACCACTCAGAGCGGATAATTCTTTCGAGAAAATGATTTAATATGAAAATTTTACGTAGCGATTTTTTTTCAAAAATGGAGTTAGTGAATCATACCTAATGCCTAGAAAAAAATTGGACGGTGACAAAAAATTCAGCCTGTTACACATTCGCAATTGCATTGTTATCGCTATATGAATGACAGTTTAAGCATGAAGTGAATTACCAAAATTGATCAGCATCACTGTCATAATCACTTGTTCCACCCAGTGCTGAGGATAGACCTCCTCTCTTTTGTGCCATGCTTTCTTGGTATGTGTGAGTCTCATCTAAATCCTCCCTGCGCTCTTCTGTAGGTCGTTCACCTGGCTAAAATTGATGTCCCTGTTTTTTTAATATATCAATGTGTTCCCTACATTTATGTTCGCATAGCTCGTCAAAATGTAGGGAACAGTTGTTTTTTTTCTTCGCGATTTCAGGGTAGGTCCCATAGTGAAGGTTGTTCATAATTATGAATACAATGACCCCTTAAAAGAGGATGCCCATTAATTTAATTTCACCCTGTACATACCAGTATGCCAAAATGGATCATAGTCAGCTTTATCGAGTCACTACTACAATGCCTTCGAAGTCAAGTCAAAGTCCAATAATTTATATCAAATATGCACAAAAAAGGCACTCTGAAAGGATAAAAGTTACAAAAAAAAAAAAGATTCTAGTCGCCCCTTCCAAGATGTGGTTTTCATATGGAGAAGAATCGGTCAGAAACTCCACCGTTACTCTTTTTAAATGTTTTCATAATATCTTGTAAGTATATATTAATTATATAATTACCGACGATTAAAACGATGTACCTAGAATAAGATTAGGTAAAAAGAATGAAAAATGAAGGAATGACAGATAAATTAATTATGTGATACTCGTAGATGCATAGTGCTCACATATTTACAATCCGTGACGTAATAGGTAGCACTGATTTTTGCAGTCTTATTTTCAATACTAATATATAGTTCAATATGGCGACTGACAGAACAGTACTACCAATCACATGACTGCAAAATTCAGTGCTACCACTCGCGTCACGTGTCAAGTTATAATGTATGCACTGTAGGTACCTACTAAGTAAGCTTACAAAGATGCGGGTACGTCCTGTATGAGAGCACAGACCAGCTATCTAATTACGCAACACATTTTCGTAAACGAATACGACAATAATTTGTTTCATTTTGACAGTTCAACAACATTCATTGCGTTATTTACGTTGTTGAGCAGATTCTTTTTTCGAACTTTTAAAGCAATGGATTAGCAATTTGTTTCAAAACGATTCAAATTCCGATTGATCGTGTATTACGTAATTAGAGTACAGGGAACCATGGCACGAAAGGGAGGTCGCCTTTACTGGGTGGGATGAACAAGGCTATCAATGATGATGACTATGACTGATGAAGAAGCTATATTTTTGACGTTCAAAGGTGCATTATAATAAGGGCCTATTTGGAATAAAAGATTTGACTTTGATTATAGCATCACAAAAGTATAGTTCGAGATTTCCCCATACTAGGTATACAATATGTAAAAAAAACTCTGCCCGATCAGTGAGGGTGTTGTTAGGTACTTATCGTACTGAGAGTCTTTATGTGGTAATTTTCAGAAAAAAAGAAAAAAAAGAAACATCTCGTTTTTTTTCAATGGAGAATTTTACCGGGTCATTACATGGGACGGGGGGCATGGGTCATTAAAATTTGCATTTTATGTTTATTTTAGGTAAGTAATGTTATTGCACTACCTATGTGACCATTTCGAATCGGACAGGGTTTTTTTTACATATTGTATATATGTTATAGGGTTTGGTTTCCGCACTTAGTCCTTCAGGTGGACCATTGTGCGCGGGCCATGGCGGCCGTCGGTGGTTATTCCAACCAGCCCACCTCCCTCCAGAAGTTGATTAGGTATCCTGATCTATCAACACATCTGTGGAAGATTTGTGAGACCCGAGGGTTTCTGTTCTAATTTGGGTGACGCCTGTCTGTCCGTTATGCCAATTGTGTGAAAATGTTGGTTTAGCGAGCAGTATCCCGTGATGGTCCCCGTCTGGTTAGCCTGCTATCCAAAGATGGCATAGCTTCTCTGGACTGCCTGCAGCCCGGTGTCGAGATCCACTGTCAACTCTTGTAGCCACCTGCCTAGTTGGTTGAAGGGGATGGTTCCGATAGGTTCAAGTCCGCAGTCTGACGTGCTGGATGCTCTCCTTGCTAGTTCCTCAGCTGCGTCGTTACCTAGCGATCCGCTGTGACCTTTCAACCTTTGCAGTGTCACTGTGTTGCGGCTAGATACCGGTACTATACAGGGTGTTAAAGTAATTGCGTGCCATAGCTTAGGGGTAGGTTCAGTATCGATAAAGGGAGCCAGAAAAAAAACACCTACTAACTTAAAATAGCAATCGATTAGAATTAAAATTATTTTATTTGTTTAAATGCTTTAATTACTTACTTACTGTCAAACGCGAATCGAACTAACGCTACTACGGTATGTAAATTAAAATTCGAATTTTCTCTTCGTACGACGATGCGATAATAATGTTTTTATTTTGTTTAAAGGCTTATTAATAATTTCCTAGAGTTACCTACCTACATACTATCGAACGCAATGCCTACGCCCGAACACTTCGATAACGCCGGGTGAAGGATAGGTAACTAGGTAGGTACGTACAATTCCAAGTTTTTTTTTTTGCTTCCTTTATCGATACTGAACCTACCCCTAAGCTATAGCACGCAATTACTTTAACACCCTGTATAATATAATCTCGGACTAAAACTCTTTTTCGTTGAGATTTTGAAGGCTTCACATTAGCCTCAATCGTGAGAACTCAAGCACACATGTATATTATTCAAATAAAACCGATCAATAACGAAGCTGTTACATATAAAAAAAAAAAAAAACTCATGATCAAAAACAAAAGTTCCTGTTATTCATATGGACTTTAAGCTTTAAGCAATTTTATGTAAATAAACGTATAATTATCGTAATTTTTATAACATATACTTGCAACTGTTGTCAGACTAGTTTGTTTAAATAAATTATTTTTAATTACATACAGAAGCGGTAACATTTTAGTTTTACTGACCATGAACTAATAGTTTTTGCGTTAAGTATTTAGTTTCTCGTTTGATCTTTTTTGAGGTTCTTAGGTTTGTACATGTGGCCGAGTTAGGAACAAAACCAATCGAGGACTGTTAAAAATTGTTCTTTTTTACTCGACTGTGGCAAGCCAAAGGTTATGATTTAAGATTCTTTCAAAATTGATTAGGTTTCATGGTGAAAAAGGTTCTCATCCTATTTTTGGGTCCATAAACTGCTGTCTCATCTACCTACTTACTAGAGTCATTTATTATATAAGTATAGACATAAAATTAGCAAAATTATATACTAACTTAACTAAAACTACAGAAAAATTAAAATATAGCATCGAAAAATTCATCCGCTTCGTTGTCGACTGGTAGTGTACCCAAGAGACTGGCCACATTGCCACGTTATACGACAATTGGCAATGCTCCTCTTTAAAGGAGGCAGATTCTTTAAAGGAGTTTGTACCCGACAGTGATAGTCAGATAGATTAACGATTAATTTAGCAAAAACTCCTATTTCAACACGTAATCTACCTAGCTGGTGGTACAGGCCAGGGACTGAAAGCGGTTATGGTTAAAGGTTAAGATACCTCAAAAATATACCGGTACCGGTTTAAAATACAGGTTGAGCTATACCGATACCTTTAAAAATAAAGGTTGGGCTAAACCGTTATTTAACCTTTACACGATTTCGGTAACAAAAACATGCGAGACGGCGCGGCGTCGAACACTTTAGAACTTGTGTACCTATTTTGTAACAATCGGCAAGTGAACGACAGACAGAGTAGCGAGGCGGTGTGTCAAAGAAAACCCCTATTTATTAAGGTTTAGGTACTGCTACCGAAACATTTATAAATGTTATAGTACTTCTACCGAAATATGTATGCATATCCAACCTCAAAATTCCGCTACTGAAAAAAATAACGGTATCGAAATATTTCGGTAACCTTTATTTAACGGTATGACGTCATACTGAAATTTAAAGGTACCTTAATTTTTCGGTAATTCAGTCCCTGAGTAGAGGCAGACCTAGGTTATGATCTAGGTAGAGACGTGTGTACAAAAGACAAATTACATCCAGAGACAATGTTTTATAAAGATGAGGAAGCTACATCCTGAAGACCCAGAAAACCAGCTTACGGCCCGAGATTTCGTCCGCATAATGTTGTTGTTATAACATTACATTAATTCTATAACACTTGGCAATACCATAGCGAAAGAATTTTCGGAATCGGTTCTTACTTATAAACTCAAAAATTTGACCTGTAATATTAGTCGTAGCCTCTTCAAAGACTGTTTCAGATAAGCACTATCAACCAACCGACAACCCGGAACTTATCCGAAGGTGAAGAAATGACCATAGAACATGAATTCTTCATAAAAACATGTCTAAAATCCACGAAAACTGTCATTTCTACCGCTAAATAATCACGTAACAATTTCATGCAGGTCATACACATAATTTGTTGATACCCTACGGCGACTACGGTACTTGATGCTGCTCCAAATATTCTCTGTCAGAATTCGATTACAAACGTCGTTTGATGGAAAACAGTTATTAACATCTTATAGATAGCTCCATAGGTTTTTTAGTCCCAATTATTTACAGCTTAACGTTAGACGCACAATGATGTGGAAGTGTTTTGGTATTTTTTTTTAATAGATGATATTCAAAATGGCGGAATTGTGTAATTTTTTTGCGTAAAAAACTATCTTGTAGTTTGAAGTTACTTTTCCTGTAATGGTAATGATTATCTACATTTGATATAACTGTTACTGACTTATGAGCATTCATCCGAAAATCTGACATTGTCCGTCGCAAATAGCTGTCAAATATTTACTTGTTTTGATTAATTTGGCAATATTACTTTAGGGAAATAAGAAATATGGCTAATTAGTGAACTAGAATATTATTAATGAATTACAAATTATAACACTGAATTTGATGTTGTAACCATTTTAGGTGTAAAACCGGCAGGCAAAGATTCTAAATATATTTTTTTACAGCTAAAACTAAATATTCAGTGTTACGATATTAATTATTTTAGCTCACTAGTTAGCCATATTCATTATTTCTATACAGTAATATTGCCAAATTAATCAAAACAGCGAAATATATGACAGCTATTTGCGACGTTGCCCACTTTCTGTATAAACGCTCTTTTAATTTACAGCTATCAACTTGTTTCTCAGTTTTAGACAAAGTGTTACACATATCAATTTTAATAGCCAACCGGAGTTTGGATAAAACCACCTGATAAATATTGGTTATTGGTTTGGAACATGGGACTGAATAGACATAGAATCGAACCTAGTTAGATAATCAAAACGAAATGTTTTAATTTATTACCAGATATCGGCAAGCAATTTTATATCTTACAAAATATATGACAGAAATTTCTCCATTGCCAGTAAAAATGGAAAACAAAGAAAACACTCTCGAACCACAAGTGCAGCTCTCAGTATCCCAACAATATTGAAATTACAAAATCTTTGTGTCAATACGCGGGTAGACGTAGATTTTTTCCCGCCATGCGCCATCTTGTTTAACTGTTTGACGTTCTTAACGTTTGAGGACAGAAATAAATATACTTTGATGAAGATAACTGTTAAGGGTACTTGTTATAGGTGGCTACTTTTTTGTGTATATACCTACCTACTTTGTAGAGCTATTTATTCTGAATAGCTCGTTGGTCTAGTGGTCTTGCGCTGGGCAAAGGTTCGATCTCCAGGTCGGGAAAGGCGTAAAAAGGTTTTTTGTTTAGAGTTTTTTCAGTAACAGCGTTGAGTCTGGATTTGTGCCCGGTTAACGGCAATATAAGCTCGCCCCTAATAGAGAATTTGGCTTTCGAAACCTAGAAGCTTTTAATTTAACTTCTCTAACATAACATAACATCACTCCTGTATTCTCCGAGGGGTTAAGCAGAGGTGTACAGCTACATTTCGCCAGTTATGTTGGAGTCCCATGTAATAGGGGGCGAGCCTATTGCCACCAACCGGGCACCAATCCAGACTCCGGGCTGCTACTGAAATATTCCAGATGGTAGAACCCAATAACACTTCTGAAAGTTAACTTATTTAAATTATAGTAAATTAATAGTGAATGGGATTCTCCAGTCCATAAAACTTCCGTTTACTTATCTCGTTTTTGCGAAGTTATATGGTAGTTTTACTTTTAAACCTGGCGTATTACATTAGAGTAGTTTGAACCGAACCCGTTTTTGACTTCATTAGCCAAAAAAGTCTAATCACTCGATACGTTTGACTGTCTACTTCCGCTGGGCTCGTCATGATTGATAATAAGCAACCCAGCCTCTTATATTACATATAAAGCATCGTTTAGTAACGAATAGTTTGATATTATACAGATGCCTATTAAAGTTCCACGAAGCCAGTTTTCGAATAAAAAAGTCTTAAAAGTTGATTCTCCAGAAACAATCGGTCGCTACCATACGTTCGCGTAATTCCGCCATAATCATACATCTAATCACAATAAACATTACGTCTGTACTCAAATAGAAATCGTCGAGAACAGGATTCGTAACAAAAACTAACAATGTATTATCAGATGGGCGACTAGCCCCGGCGGCAACTATCCACTCACTGATCAAATCGAACCTCACGTATGTCGAGGAATTCGAATTTCAAAAACCATAATGATTGATTGTCAACCAATGACAATCGCGTACCTATTCAAATTCTATTCCAATTTGAATGTGGAACGGGTTCTTTTTCCTGTTGCGACGTGACGCGTGCCAGTAACAATTCCATAGATACAACAATGAGCAATTACTTTTATAACGATTTTTTCTAATATTTTATTGTTTTATTGTCTGTACAAAATAATGATAAAATTGTAATATCTGATCTGAACCTCGTTTGTATTATGTCAGATACGCTCAATCAAAGCCCGAACAGATATTATTTAAATTCTGCAGTCGAGTTTTAAACAGTGAAATTAAACACGTAGAGATTAAAACCACATTTCATACAACATTCTTCTAATTAGACAACATTTCTAACATGCATCTAACATGCAAACGATAATGAATTAATTTGAAATAAATAATCTCCCATTAATTATTTTTCAACAACTTTTTTACAGCCAATTTTTTAACGCACAGGAAAGTAACCTAATATTCCTATAAGTATTTGAGTTGGTGCGTTAAGAAGGCCATATGTTTATCTTATAATTACTCGGCGTGCGTGTGTGTGCGATGGCGTCCATGTGGGCGTGTAAGTACGTAATTAAAGTATGGAAATAGTAATATAAGTTTTGAAGTGTTTTCACTATAAAATGTTCGAGTGGCTGGGAACATAGGAGTCGACGAACTCGGTAGATTTTTTCCCCCCAGTTATAATAACAGCTCTGTTTACCAACGGCGTCTGTTATTCCTTTTTTGAATTTCTTCAAACTGTACAGCTTTAATATTTCTTAGAATTAACAAGCCAGTGATTGAAACTGTTTGAAAAACGAAGTTCATCTGCGATAATTTGATTTAAATTATGATTTTGTAACTCTAATAAATAATGTAAGGAAAAACAATACTATGACTGACAGTTTCCTTGAGTTAATTATTTTTCTACAATCGATTTCTTGATGTCACGCGGTAATTCAACTGAATAGTGATGTAATCGTATTTTTGAACCCGATAATCGATTTTTTTCCTAATCGAGTGGTCGGATTGTTTATTGCCAAAGTGGTTTGTACCGGTAATTTGTGTGTTGCGAAATCTGACTCGGTCTGTTAGTGAGATCATTAATCTTGAGTTGATCCGAAACTGTCTGTTTGTTTGAAAAATGTACGCTCTTGTCGAAACTGGAACGGTGACGTCACGCAAGCCTCCAGGTGATAATTAACTAGATTAGAATAAAAATATTAGATATTGTTTTTTATTAACTACAATTTGAATTATGTAGTGACATAGTTGTTACGATAAGACAAAATTAATTCAAGTAATTTTATTTAAAAGTCAGCTGACAATGTCGTTGCAATGATTGATTGCTATTAGGGTCATTGTTTTCTAAAAAAAATTGTCACGATCGCTTGTTTCTTATTTCTTACCTCAACTTAAAAACCTTCCGCTACTTAATTAATGTAATGTTTGAAGCCTACGTAAAAATTTCACTATTCAACCAACGCTCAAAATGAAAAAATAATGTAGGATTGTAGGACAATAATAGCACACGGAGCTCGAGCCGCGGGCACTACGGTAATTGAAAGTAATAATTGAATTTGAATTAAGAATACGAAATACGAAAAATACGAACCATGTTTGAATTTCGCGCGTCCCAACTTAATGCTAGTGACGTACTTTTTACTTCATCGACAAAATCCGTTCCGTTTGATGTTTATTGTCTATTTGACCATAACGATTGTTATGCAGGGGCATGATTTATATGATTTTCTCAAAGCAAAAAAGAGGAAGCTATTAGCTAATTAACGTCGTTAACAACAAAATAGGATACTTTGTTTTACAACCGCATAAAAAACTTGTTCATTCCATCAACTATGTATGATATAATGATATGAACGATAATTTCGAGTTAATAAACTTCATAGGTACTAAACAAAAACTTGTACTTATTTATCCATTTATTAGCGCGTGTCTATTCGAATAATACTCCTTGGCTACAGCACTAGCAAACTGTTCTTTTTTTATAGTTAAAATTTGAATTTGGAATCGTGTGTGCTCTATTGTGTAGCAAATGGAATTCATTGTACTATACATTGCGTACTGGCCAGTTTTATTTGAGCCCTTGTCACCGTTAATTTATAGGATACAGAGCTCCAAGTTCACTGGGCAAATGTGTGGTTGTAACCATTTTGCAAAATATTGAATAGATCTTTGCAGTTTTTGTATTAGAAAAGAATTACAAAATGTTGCATGTAGATAGTTAGCGGTTGCACAACGACCTAGTTGCGATTTTTATAAAACAAGTTATTGATAGGTATGTAATAAAATTGTCAATTACTGGTAAAAACATTTATTTTGATAGATAGGTTTCGTTATTTGGTGCAATTGCGAATTTTTGTACAAATAACCTAGTTTTTGCGCCAATAAAACATTAAAAAACTCGTTTAAAAGATCACAGTTCAATAGTAATTTTCCTCTTCTTCTAAAATAGATAATTAACCGGAAATTTTCAATCTTTAGATTCAGTTCTAAATTCGAAATCGACCGTTATAAACTTAACCTAATGAAAGTATTCCAATCACTAGAAGCTTTATGTCTATCTTCATAATAACTGCTCCTACATTTATTAAGTGCGTATATATAAAATGTGTGTCTGTGGGTATGTGTGTGTGTTTGTGCGCAATCGGTCGGACGTGACGTGCGTAGCAATAACAATACACTTACACCGGATATTTATGAATTTAAATAAGAAAGTGTGAGGAATTTAATGACACTAGTTCGGAGTATTGCGCCTTCCTGGTGATCGCTTATTAACTATATATTTATGTACTGTATCCATTTTATTGTCTGTGGACGCGTTGACAGTTGACAGATATCTTTTTTTGAAATTATAATTATGTCACGTTTCCTGTATGTACTTTTATGGGTTTAATGTTTGATTATTGATTGTTTTAGTCTTTTCGTCGGTAAATTAATGTTTACTTGGAAATCGTGATTGATTATTCGGTCATAAAATTCTAATCTATTCCAAAAAAAGCTTTTTTTTTATTGATCACAAGTCTAGGTCTTGTCTCTATTGTCTATGTCAACAATGTCTATGTGTTACGTCAATTTACCGTTATCTGTCTAATACACTATTCATAGCAAGTAACAGAGAATCCAGATAATCACAGGAAACAAGTACCGTTAAGTCGAACACTTTTGTAAAATGATACTGCACGTAATTTCATAATAAAATCTAATAGTTGCCCAACGCAACTCATGCCTAATTAGGCTACATATGACAGCTACAAGGCGTGGCCTCTTATATATAAACTGTGTGACATACGGACGCACAACTCGACGGTAATTCTCCTTTGTATGCTAAATAGTGAATTATCTAGCCACTCGAAATTGTAATCTTAAAACTTGCTTGGAATTTCTTCATCCGTTGTTTAAATTGTGGCGAGACGTAATGCCCTGATGGGTATTTGTCAGTTTGGCGTTTGATCTGTCCCGCTTATTGAGGTCAATTTTAAGCTTCGATAAAAAGTTATTCAATAATAAATACGCCTAAGTACCTCTATCTCTACAAAAAGAATCAGGATAGAAGAAAATAAAGTTTAAAATTCAAACTTCAAAAATTTTGTTCCGAATTTAAATTGCGCAATCTCGAATAACATCTTTAATCGAATAAGAATACTCAATGTCGAATAATTAAAGTTCCGAATTGTTTTATAACAGTTACGAAAATTTTCCATTCTCTACACGTTTACAATTAGATAGTTCGATTTCTAATAAGTACACTGTAGGCCCGAAACATTATGAAAGCTATTAAAACTTTAAATTAATGTTTTAGACCTACAATATAGAACACAATTAGACTTTACATGAAAACTATCACCGTTAGCACTGACCTAGAATAAAGACAAAGCGATTTAATTTGTTCCTCATTTTTTAACTACGTTAGCCAATTCGTAATTACAATCTTTATTTAATATTCGCTAGGTGTAGATTTGCTTGGGGGCCTAGATTGAGGCTCGTGTGTGGTTTTCAATAATATTAAGTATATAATTAGTTACTGTCTAGTACTTTGTTTGTGATGTAGGCTTTTAAGAGGATGTCGACGACAACGACGGGATGATTTTTTTAATCATTGAGTTGGTGTGACTGATTGTGAACACCTCATGCTATTCTTGCTTGCACTTTGTTTATGTACAGATGCCAGCACGTCATACTACTACAAGCTGTCAAATTTCTTTAATAGATTTTCAACTTTATCACTAAAGTATAAGGTTCAAAGTTGATTTGGAAAATTTGACTGTTTCGGGTAGGTTGATGTGCTGGCGTCTGTACAAGTCGAAAATAAATTAAAAGTTTATCTCAAAACAAGACGGATGTAGAAAAATAAAATGGAATTTATTTATTGCGCTGAAAAAATGATATTTTCGCTAAATTATCCTTTGTGAATGTAGATCTAATAAATAACCATGATCACTTAAAAGTCTTAAAACTTTAGATTGATTACTCAATTATAAAAATAAGCAGATTACTACCATCGTGTGTGGTTGGCAACGATCAGTGGTTGTGCAATAAGCCGGTTGACGTGTCTGCGCGTGAGTCGAGGCTTACCTACACATTTTCAAAGATGTTTGTTGTGATTAGAAAAGTTCTGTTATGCAGGTATAAAGTGGGCTTCCTTTTGATAAAATTGTTTTGGGTATTTAAATTAGCTGGGCATTATTTTTTTTCTAACAGTGGACGTCTTTTGCTGAGAGATATTGAATTTTCTTTTTTGTTATATTCAAATGTCAGTTCTTTCAACTAAAAAAAATTGTTGCTACAGACCATTTTCAGATAATATTTCACCTTAGAACACGTTACAATGTATAAACTTATTATTCTCTTAATTAAAAGAACAACTCATCTGTTTTTATCGAAATCCGACCTCAGTTCAAGTGCTGATTCGGAGAATAAAAATGTAAATAAAATAATTGAAATATTAACTAAATATTTATGTACAAAGAAACTATTGAAGTGCGGCGACTGCGCCTAAAGTAAACAATGACGTGGATATAGTACTTTACTTTGGTAGATGTACCATCGAAGAAGTTCATATCTATACACCGTAAGGACTATTTCTGCTTGCAGCGCCTCGGCCGCTATAGAACCGGGCGGTAACAGATGTGGTCATCGTGTTCACGGGATTTTGTTTTCAAACTGCTTAGATATGAAGTTCTTCGATAGTACACCAAAACACTGAGATTGCCAATAAAACTGTTGAACTTGCGAAGATATAAAAGGGCCTAATCACCACAATGGACCTCATTAGAAGGCTGAAAGTCCCCCAAAGCGCAATAAAGAGGGCTATGCTTGGATGTTCCCTAAGTGATCGAATCAGAAATGAAGAAGCGATCCGTAGGAGAACCAAGATAGCCGACATAGCCCGACGAATTGGCAAACTCAAGTGGCACTGATGGGGCCGAAAGGTTCTGGAGTGGCGACCGCGTACCGGAAGACGTAGCGTTGGAAGGCCTCCACAAAGTGGACTGATGACCTGGTGAAGGCCACAGGAATCAGCTTGATGCGAGAAGCATAGAACCAGTCGAAGCGGCGGTGCTTGGAGGAGGCCTGTGTCCAGCAGTGAACGTCTTTCGGCTGAAATGATGATGATGAATCACCACATGGTAGGGTTATGCCTATACTTACACAACATAAAATCACGCTTGTAATCCCTGACGGGTTAGGCAGAGGTGTATCTATAGTACCACACCCACATTTCGCTATGACCTGGGAATCGAACCCATGACCTCATGAGCAATAGTAGCGCTTGCGACTACTAGACCAACGATGCGACCTATAGGATTTTCTTCAAAGAGTTTTCGATCACCCACAGAAATAAAACACAACCGTATGTCGAAACTAGAAAGCCAGACTTTAACTTCCTTCATAAAAATAACTCCACGGAACCATTGAACTACATAACCTTACATACAAACCAATATCCACGTCCATTGTATTCCACATTTTAAATTTAGGTAAGTAGGCAGAATATGGACACAAAACGCCTACCACATAATATAGCCATAATAAAATGACATTAATAATTCAATGCACAGTTGGCGCAAACGCATTTCGAAGTGTCCAGTCTGTCACTTCGTCCTTCAGTGACAGGAAAATGGCGCTGGATGAGGTGGAAAACTAACCTTTTAATATTAAAAACATGTCTCGCGCTGTACCGTGCCTCTACATATCCACTTCGGACTAATCGACACTTAAACTACATAATAAATAGGTAACTTTCCGCTTACAATTAATATTAAATTATTGACTTCGTTGGCAGACAGCAAACTGTCATTGTGGTTTTTAATTAGGCTCTCTGATTATTGTGGTACGTTTCTTTGTATAGCAAGGTTTTAAATAAATGTGTGATGCGAAGGAAGAGAAATGCGTGTCTGTCGTACTTAGCACGTTATACGTTCGATGCTGAATGGATGAATGAAGAATCAGGGTGCATTCGAATAAACAATATAACTTTTTCGAATAAACACTGATTTTGTAATAAACATTCGCACATCTCTACATCGAATTGGTAAGTTATGAAAAGTCACATTCGCAAAGAATGTTCAAACCAACGAATTTTGAATAATGTTGTAATCAACACCCGTTAAATAAACAGCCTCTGTTCGACTAAAGAACGGCCTATTAGACACTATCGCACATCACTAGCAATGCAGTTGATGACCGACATATCTTTGAATTTAGAACCTTAACCGTCTTATTACAAAACACGATCTAAATTTAGTACTGGGATTATTACTAGGTTTAAACCATGACTAAATAAAACGTTATTATAAAATGAAGTTTATCACTAGTTCAGGAACTATCTATGGTACTAAAGTTAAACCGCCGAGACCCCTAGTTTATCTATTGGACTAACTTCGGTACTTAATTTATTTGTGGTTAGCGTCGATTATTATTGTGTCTTTTTATTTACAAATCGTTAAAAATGGTTATTAATATGATTGACTTGATGGATTTCGAAGATTTGGATATGCTGGAGACGTCTCAGCGATCTTACCGACATTGTCATCGTGTGAATCCTTTTGAATTAAGTGACGAAGATTTTAGGTATAAGTACAGATTCACAAAACGTTCTGGAGAAAAAATAGTGGATGTTTTACGTGAGGGTTTATCCCACAACCCTCGAGGATGTCCATTGAGTCCTGAAGTGCAAGTGGTTTGCGCACTGCGCAACTGGGTTTGCTATGAGGTAAGTAACCTTGATCAATGCTAACGTATAACAGTATACAAAGTCCAAATAATATACTAACATTATTGTTTTGTTCGTAGATTCAAGCATAGCGTGTATCTCAACCAGTTGTCAGCAAAACATGCAAAAAGGTAGCGAACATTTTGTCACGGATTAACCGAAGATTTATAAAAATGCCTAACTACTCTAAACGAACAGGAGGAAACCATTAGGAAATTCCGCAGTATTGCTCATTTTCCTACAGTAATTGGGGCAATAGACTACTCATAATAGAATAAAGAAAGTAAATGCTGATGGGGGTCAGTTATATAAAAATAGAAAAGGATTTTCTTCAATCAATGTACAGGTAATTTTTAAACAAATATTTTAAGTTGTGATTGTCTCAATAATTGACAAATGACTTTTTAATTTGATCCTAAAATGCTTGACAAATTATAGAAAATAATTTATTTGATTATATTAAAATTGGTAACAATTACCAATGTCACATTAAAATAACAGAGAGGAATGAAAATATCTAATAAGTTTTTTTTCACTTTTCAGGTAGTTTGTGATGCTGACCTGAAAATCATGGACACATGATTGTTACCTGATGGCGTGGCAGTGTACATGACTCCAGAATATTCAGAGAATGTAGATTAAAACAGAGGTTTGAGGCTGGCGCATTCTCTGGAATATTATTGGGTGACAGTGGCTATCCTTGCACTCCCTATTTATTTACACCATTGCTTAACCCCACAACACCACAAGAAGAGAGGTATAATAGCAGCCATATTCGTACCCGGAACACAGTGGAAAGGTGTTATGGTTTGCTAAAGCAACGGTTTCGTTGTCTATTACGAGGCATGTTTGGGGATATTGAAACAGCAAAAAAACAATTGTTGCATGTGCTGTCCTACACAATATTGCCATCCATGAGGGAAGACCTGTTTCCTGGCGATTAAGATAACATAGAGCAGTCTTCTTCTACGGAACCTATAGTTCAAAGGTATATTCCAACTTCTGTAAGGGGAAATATTAGGAGAAGGCAGTTTATTAAAACTCATTTTCAGTGAACATGTTTTCTATTAACTATTTAATAAGTGTGTATTTTATTTTAATGAACAATCTATTATAAAATATTTGCAGCACGTAAGTACCTGAAAATAATAATTTCACATATCAGGATATTTACAAACATGTTATTAATTATAGTCTAAAACGAAACATTTGGTTACAAATTGGGGAGGGCACTCTAACACAGTATGTCATTAATGCACAGCTGTGCATGGGCACAGTAGTGAATTTCTTTAGTAGGATGAAATTATACCCACTATTATTTATTTAAATACAATAAGAATTTTACTGTAATCTTAGTAGAGTAACTAAGTGTGTGGATGTAGAATAAGAAAATCTACTTACATTTTATTCTTCAGTCTTGGTGTGTTTCTTACTTTCCGATAAAACTATTTCTAATTCTAACTTTTTCATTTTCTAGTTAGCAATTTTAATGTTGTATTTGTGTTCCACTTCCATAATTTCTAGCTGATTTCTTTTAAAATCTGTATTGCTTTGTGTAATTGACTGTCGTATTTCTTCAGTTCTGTAAAATCAAATAGAATAACGTAAGGAACTTTATTTTTAACATGTATAAGTAATATTAGAGTAATAAAAGTATGTACTAAAAATGAAAAGACATTGAAAATATCTTGGTGCCCAGGATGGAAACTGAACCCACAATATCTTGTATCCAGCCAAATGCTCTACTAATAAGTAACGAAATTATTACTTACCTATAATTTTTAACATTAGGACTTAATTTTAAATTGTAAATTGCATGCTTTAAAAGCAGATTACAGAGCACTTTCTACTAATTTAATGTAAAATATCTAAAATCATATAATTATGAATTAAATGTTTTAGGGTATGACATTTATGAAATTTTATTTACCTACCAATGCATCACTATCGTAGTCATTAACTTCAATGACAAAGTCGTGAGGAGCAATAGCCATTATTGCTAAGTCCTCAGGAGAAGGTGATGGTGGTTTTTCACCACCGCCTGTCTTTGATTGTTCCCTCCTATGGGTAGATAAGTTGGATTTAGCGGACAGCTTCATTCTTTTCCAAGCCAACTTTAAGTCTCCATATGATCGAAATTTACCCTTTATCTCATTAAATCTAAAAATAATAAATGTGCTAATTAATATCACGTAAACAATAACGTACTTGTACACTTATCAAAAGCAATAAAGACTTACATATTTCGTATATTCTTCCACTCTTTTGTTTTCTGCATGTTTACTGACGTTTTCGTGGACTTGTCTTCTATAATATGTGCTGATTGAGCAATAAGTTGACGTAATATGTCCTATAATAATAATAAGAAAAAGCATTAGGTAGTCGAAATAAGATGAAACAAAGCATTGCTTACCTAATAATAATTAAAAATCCATGGTTTACTAACTTTTCCTTCAAAACGCCAGTTTTCACCTCGTTTTTTCTATTGTTGATCCATTTTAATTGTAGCTCACGATTTAACCAGACACGAAAACTCACGAACAAACCACACAACAGTAATACTAATAACAATGAATAAAAATAAGCAGTGCATTTAGTTATTTATTATTATAGGACGCAAACGCAACAAAATCATTCGTCTCAAATTACGCGCGCCGCCGTCGTATTTAATGCACTCCACTTCACGCTAGAGGTGTTAAAAAATATGACAACTTGTTTATAAAAAGCGCGTCAAAAGTACAAGTTGGGCTTGTTCAATATATTGTAACTTATACAAAGAACAATTTATGACATCTTTTTGTATTGATAAATAATTATTTAAGCATCCCAAGTGTTATTATAATAGCAATATTAAGAGAAACAGAACGTTGCTTCAAATAAAGTCTCTATGAACGAATGAAAGAATGCCTTTTTTGTTTCTTATCTGTGGATATTATTTAAATCATGGACTTTCTTTGGTACTAACTGATCCTTGGATAGTCTTCGTTTTGTAATAGAAACACATTTTGATCCTGGTACTTACTTTAATACCGTAACAATCCTAGACCTTTTAGTCTTGGTTTAAACCAGTACTTAAGTATTTTTTTGTAATAAGACGGTAACTGTTTAAAAATAAAATCCTCGAGCACGCTTATAACTGGCCAGCGGTTCCAATTTCAAATTCAAACTTTAAATTACTACAAATTATTACTAACATAATTTTGCGTTCGTTAAAGCTATTATAGGCTTTAGACCTTTGGTTTAAAATGTAAAATTGAAGAATGTATTTGTGTGAATGCATTTGTAAGTTTGTTAGTGATGTTTTGATATGGGGAGTGCTTCTGAGAAGAAACTTAAGGTCCGTACCGTATATAGTGTTATGTTAACAATAACAATTTTTGTATTGTTTATATATGAAGTGTTAATAGTGTTATATTACGTTGGTCAATTCGCAGATTTGTGCGTAGGATTCGTTATAGGTAATGATGCGGTGGGTCTGGACTTTAGGTGGTCTTAATGCTTATCTTTGGTGTTCCGTGACGAAGTAATTAAATTAAGTATAATAGGTTCGTATTAAAGTGTAGTGATATTATTCTTAAATTAAGCTTCCGTTTAATGATAATGTGCGCTTCATATTTAGGAGAGGAACCAGCTTTTAGAAGCGTCCTTATAATAGTGTCTAGAACTTGCTCTAGAGTTTAAATTTAGTTGCATAGCAACCATTAGTAAAATACTTAGTTGATCTAACTATTGAATATCAGTTTTCGATCCCCAGCTAAATTGGTTTGTAGGAGTTAGTATTAATATCACCCGCATCTGGCAAGATGTCAGTTCGGGTTGACCTTAATAAGACTCCCAAAAAGACGTATTAAAACTTAAAGCCTCGTAACCACGCCTTTTTATCGAAAAAGATTAATACAAAACATTATCCATCAGTCATTAACCTTCTATAGTAAAACAGCAGACGCTAACTCGTTAACGATTAAAACTAAAGTAATTAGATACAGTCACAACACGTGGGCCGACGTCCAGACGCTGAAACAGCACTTACGCTCTATTAAATATGACGACTTGAACTTACAATAACACACGAGACACATTCCTGTACAAATTCCTCGACCATTACTTCGAAAGTATCCACTTACATAAACAAATGAAGGCAGAAAGTTACCGCGAATCTCCATAATAGATCTCAAGTAATGATAGAATATAAAAGGAAATAAAAATCACTGTAATTATGAGAACACGAAATTTTCCCAAACAATAAAGGCCCGACGTCAATTGGAAACGAATAAAAAACGAACACATGCCGAACACATTTACATCTCCTAATAAATCCCAAAGCACAAAAATCCTGGTCGAAATGAATAAAGGAAAATAATCACAAAGCCAGTAGTCGAACCGAAAAAAGAAATTAAAAATTCAAATAAAAGAACGTATTCCTTAAGATAATGCTTATTCATTCCACATTTAAAATCAAATTTTCAAATAAAGAACTCGCGGCGGTCGATCGGGCGTACGTACGGTAGAGCAGGAGAGATATATCATGACATATGTATGTTAGAAAGAGTGAGATAGCTTATTATGATTGACAGCTGAGAACGGTTAGCCTTGAAATATTTGAAACATTATATTATTATAAAGTACACTATCTTCGTTAGACACGAGAGCGAAGCGGACATCGTTTTTATATCGATGAAGCTTTTATCTTTGAACTATATCATAGACATGAAAAGTGCTTTCATATTTTGTAGCTAATGCATTTTATCTATTTACATTCTGGAATCGATTGAAAGTAAATTTACAACTCTATAAATCTATCTTTCTTGTGTTGTCTGGCTGTTTTTTTGCATTTCGTTTTTGTTCAAAACTAATGATGTGTGTACTCTATTTCTGCGTTTCCTTTTACGTTTCCTCTAATTTCCAACTCCAGTTATTTATTGATTCGTTTATTTTGTTGCCCTATTTCCTTAACAATTGTAAATTCTAATGTCCTTTCCACTCTTGCGCATACTCATTACCGCGTTTATAATGCCGCTAGATATGTCCGACGGCCAGTTTCACCGGAACACGTTTTAAATCATAATTCGAACGCTTTTTTTATAAATTTAGAACGTTGACTTTTTAACTTTTTATTTTGTGAGGCTCATGTTGTGTAAGGGAGGCTATTCGGCCAGTAGCTAATGAATTGTGACGTCATAGAACAGTAGTCGATCCATTCCATATTTGTAATATCGCTAGTTATAAAAGCGTAGTTATAATTTCGTAGAAAGAGTAACTTTCTGCAAATACACATACTCGACTTACTTACATAATGAATCTATTAAAAACTACAGTCCTTTTTGTAATAGCAATTATGCAACAACTTCTATCATAACCACATATTAAGTAATCATTTTTTTTTTTGCAAATACTACGAAATTGCACGCTAGCTTCAAATAAACATTACTTAACAAAACATACGGGAATGCTTGAGCAAATTAACAAGACCTTTAACTACTGGCTTTTAACACTTGCCAATATGATGACACATTAATGATTAATAAACTCCATCTTTTACAGTTAACCAATTAGAACCTCTGAGTTTAATTACTGCATAGTCCCACATATCTACTTTGATTAATGCGTCCCTCTTAACTCTTTCCAAAAATGTATAAAAACATTCGTTTAGTATAGAAACTTGATTTCTTTAAAAGGTAAAATATTATCTCGAAGTAATTAATTACAAAGCTTCACTAAATTACTCTGAGAATATTTCTTTAATAGTTTATTTTTTAAATAAAAATGAATGGGTTAGAAGCAGCGGTTTTGTTACAAAAGAATGCTCAATCGTTCAATTATAACATAAAAAGTCTGTTTAGAAAAGTTTCAATCAGTTATATTCGACAAATAAGCGAGAATGCTTGCGTATGCGCAGTTCCGCTTCTACGCGTAGAGCTACGAATCTCGTAGACGCTACGACGTAGAACCGTTAGGTTGGTTTACGTCAAAATCTTTTTTCTTTGCTACGACAATATCAACTGTGTTTTTGTGTAAAATGGAAACAAAACAGATTTGTTGTACAAAAAAATAAATTATAAAGTTTAATATTGTGGTTACATAAAATATATTCAGGGCTCCCAATCACTGAACACTGTATCGAGCCTTTTGACTTTACTTTTATGACCTTGATATGGTGTGATTATTAAAATACAGCGTTTCTTCCGGAATTCAACTTCTAAAAGAAACGCAGTCAAAACATAAAAACAAAACAAAGAATAAATAATAAAAAGTCCTCTCTATGCAACCGTCACTCTAACCAGCCAGTAACAAATTTCATTCACATTTTGGAAGCGGCATTCGGCATTTGAATATTCAAATGCCCGCTAATCGTTTTTATTGGTGACTTTACGGCCTATAACGATCACTTGGAATACGCGCCTTTGAATTATCGCTGCGCTCCCGAACTTGACCGAGTGGAGACGATGTTTGAAATTAGAATGTTCTTTTTTTATTATGACAGTTTAAAATTTTTGGTAAGATGAATGGTGGTAGTGGAATTATAGTGTATTTTACGTGGAAGACAGTGCTTAGAGTTCTGTACAAATTACTTGATGTACCAACTCTTGCTAAAATCAATTTCGATAGGTAGGTCTCTCATAAAACTAGTTACGATTTGCGCGTTAGATAAACAAATTACATGTTACGCTTACCAAATTACTGTTAAAGCTTTCTAAATTAAATTCTTAAAGAGTATTCTTAAAAAAAACTCGATTACAATTTTTATCAGAAAAGCAATCGACTCAATAGGTTTCGTATCGATATTATAATTTAATTAGATCGAGTTAGCGGCGTGGGCGCAACTAGTATATCTTATCTGTTTTCCATACATGACGGTATAAGCTGCGCACGTGTCTCCGCCTGCTTTTAAAACGAATTTCTGAATCTATAATACAACAAAAATATATTTGCATGAAACTACTGTTACCAATAATATTATTATAAGTAAAAAGAGGTAGTTACTATAGTTAACCTACCCAACATTCGATTTTCAAAAACTACACAATGTCATACTATAATAATTATGACACGTGGAAGTAGGACGACATGTCGTAATTATCGGGCGCGAAAAAGAGACAAGACGATACCTAGGCTTATTAGCCAAATTTTGACTTGCTACTTGGACAAGTAAAAGACTGAGAGAACAGCCAATGATATTATAAGTTTTTATTGCCTGTTACTATCTAAAAACCTCGATATGAAATCCTTCATTTTCGGATCATTTATTCAAAAATATTATAATTACAGTTTCTTTTCAAAAGACAGACAAAGACACACAATAGAGAATAGTTTTACCTATTACGCACACGAAATCGGCAAGTTTAAAATTCTCAATTTATGTGTTTTAGCCACAGGCAAAGTTTTTGTTAACTATAATTAAGTATTTTATATAAAACCGTGGGTATAGCTTCGGTATAAATATTGTTTTTATTGATTAAAAATCGCACGCTCCGAGCTTCAGATTTTAGATATAAGAGTGTCAGATTTAAATTAAAAATAGAGGTTTGAATATACCTGTAATTAGTAGACAGTTGGACACCCGGTAACTTAAGATCTATTGGGTGACTAAATTCTACAGTTTTATAATTATACCAATATTATGAATAAATCTTGTGTTCTATTGCTCAGTAGCCTTGATGTACGAATGTGGTAGGATCCTGGGTTTGGACCCAGTATGAAATGGTAATAGGCCTCCCTAATCTTCTCTAGTCTACTCCTTTGGGATATACAGGTGATTAGTTCAACTTCTAATTAAGTAACGTAAATCATTGCAGTTAAATATATTGATTGTAAATTAAATAAATAATTACCAGCGTATCATAACGGCGAGCTGTCAGATTAACATGTTTTTGAATTAACATTCTAATGTCTCTGTTAGGTATTTTTATATCCTATTACGTATGGTTTGCAACAAAAGTATAACGTACAAAAAATATTAATTAAAAATCATACTCAAAGCATTATAATATAAAGCACTTACACACACTTGAATAATTTTCAAGGGGTCGGTCAGTCAGAACGATGAAGCCAGTTGCCAATTCCAAGGCACAGTAAGTTCCTATGGAAAAGAACGGGCAAGATATTTTTTACAAAAAAAAAACCACTACTTATCTAGATTCGAAATAAGAATGGAATTGTTCAAAAATCTATGGTATTCAAATTACGATGCGTACCTACGTTTCGTTTTTTGCTGCAGCGAAGTTTGTACCGCCAGCAAGAGAAATATTATACATATTGTAATACGTTTTTAACGGAAAATGATTAATGACACTAAGGTTTTTTTGTCCATACTGGTCATTTACTCGGGTAAATGTGTTTTTATTTATCCAAGCTTATTGTGAGGTCGTCTTGTCTTGTCAAAGTTTATTTTTCTAGATGTAAGTCTTTGATTTGTATTAATGGTTTTTCTTTTTTTTCTAATACTCAATCTGTCATAACACGGTTATTTGTGTATATTAATTTTATGTGATTACTGCATTATGAAGCTGTTAACGTTAGCAATTGCAACGGTATTTGTTAATTTGAGCTTTGGCAAATTATGCTTACCTACTGCAAAACACACAAAAAATAAACCACTTTTCGTTCGCACTTCTAATTCATTTCGCCTTTCTAAATTATTATTATTGTTGTAAAATAGTTTTTAGTTTTTTGCTGTCGCTACTCAAAGTATTGCAACAAAAACATACATGCGTTTAGTACAAAATGGACCTTGACGATATCTCTAATAACTTAGGAATGTGGTTTAATCATAATCTATTGTTAACTTGTTTGTGGACAGGCAATTTTGGTAGCGGATTTCATTACGATTCATTTTTTTTATAGATATTGGGTAGGCAGGACCGATCGGTAGCCCTATGACTACTTACAATACATGCTTATGAGCTTTTAAGAAAAAATCTACAGTACGTAAAGCTTGCCTTTGGTAACATTTCCAACCTAACTTAAGACGCAGATATATGCCAGCAGCCTTGAGTCGTTGTTAGCTTGCGTGTTCTGTGCTGAGCTCACGCAACGCATCGTACGTCCAGCCAGTAATAGGACTCACCCATCCTGGACCTCTGCCGCACTGTCCCAACTTCGAGGCATTATTAATTTATTATACATAAAACAAAAGATCAATAATTAAATTATCTTTAAAATGGTTTCAGAAAAATACGCTTGATAGATTATGCGTGATTCTCAGTGCAGTGTTTACCCCGTTAGACATACATTTACAAATAAATAAAAAAACAAAAAAGAAAAAAACTGCGGTAGGTCAAGCTTGCGTTTGGTCACAGTTCTGACCTAACTTAACCCATTTGGTCGGGGTGAGCTTAGTCACTGCAACCAACTGTGAGAAAAGGTCCAAAAGTTAAAAACAGGCTCATTGATACCTATTACAAAAAATGTGCATTATTAGATGTTCAACAAGTTTTTAGAGGTTCATGAAGTTTAAAAAGCGTGTTTCATTAAAATGACAATAAGTTTTAGAGTACAATCATTTAAATATTTCCCATTTTCAATTAAGTTCACATTTAAGTAACAAACAAATTCTGGCCAAATCAAGTACCTATTTATTTGTAACTTACTATCCACTTTCCAATTGTCAAACAGTTATTTATTGCAATCCATTTAACTATTACAACAACACCACAATCAAAACCTATTGTCTATTCTATTATCTATTATGTGTCTATAAAGCCATTTAATGGAACACAAAAAAAACTTGCACAAAATCAATGGCAAAGGTCAGAAAAATGTAATTAATCTAAAAAAGATTTAAAACATTAACTTGAGCAATCTTTTATGATACGTAATTAGGATTTAAAGATAAGATAAAAAGATTAAAAGTTGTCATAATCAGCTGATCGGGTTGTAATGGAAAAATAGTTTAGAATTGCGACATTATGGGACTGTTTTATCTTTTATTCTGAATTAAGATATAAAAGGAAAAGATATTGAATAGCGTCAAAGCTTTGTGATAAGATATTTTTATGACAAAAGTTGATGAATTCTCCCAAAATATTTTCCTTTGTTGAATAAAAAATGATTGATGTCCGTGTTGCGTAAGGAGCCATGTCTCATATTTTAAAGCGGATATTTCCAATATTTAGTAGGAAATTAGCCGATTTTGTACGAAACATGATGTTGTTTCCAATTCCCTAGATCTTTATGAAACAAAATCAAAAGTCATTTATTCAAACTAGGCTGCGAATCAGCATTTTTCGAACGTCAAAATTGCATGAGACAGCCCTCCAAAACGCCCTTCACCACTTCTTATTGCTTAAAAAATAATGATTCTATTCACTTGAGCGCAACTCAGAAAAAAAATAGTGCTTTTAACCTAATCTGTTTTATTAGGTTAAAGGCACTATTTTTTTCCTTCACTATTACCTACTGAGTTTTCGTGAACGAGAGGATATAAAACTTACCTTATAAAACTAATGATCTTGTAACTAGTTCGTACCTTCTTGTGGTAAATTTCATAACGTTTAATACCAAGCATTTTGCGGCTTTTGAGAAGGAGATAATCTGCTTATTTTTGGCTCGACACCAATCAAATATACTGACAAAAAAAAACCTTGATCTACAAAAAATGAAACACATCATTTTTTCAGACAAGCCTATGTATGAAACATATCTAAATTAAATCATTAAACAAACAGAACTAGATCGCACCCAATCTAGATTTCAATTTAATCCGTTTCCGCTATTCGCGACGCCATCTTGGCCGCCATGTTGAATCCCGATCAATATTAATAATGCGCGCGCGCATAACTGCGATCGTTTTATTGTTATTATTGGATATTGTTCCTGCCAAGGCTGTGTCCAAAATGGAGCGGTTCTGCCTTTAAAGTAGCTGTTAGCATCCACAATGGTTATACTCGCGACATCAAAAGGACAATGTGGCCCTTAATGGCTGCTGATCTCTATAATGTTATGGCGTGATGATATGAGTAAGAGAAAAGTATATTATTGTTGATTACTACATTTGAATTGAGCAATAATATGGCCCGTTTGCTGTTCAAGCGAAGAAGGTAAATCAGCTGATTTGTATTCTTAGTACTGTTAAGACAATGCTGTGTGGTATTGTTTCATGTTATCATTTAACTTTTATGCTTCTTGAGTTCTTATTTATGAGTTTCAGTGACTGAAACTTTCAGTAATCAAACCAGTTTCTGTAAAATCTTGATACTTGAACAAAACTTTTCACAGCTAAATATTTTTCTTTTACAATAGTATCACTAACAAAATATCAAACATGAGCTCAATATTTAAACAAGTTACAAAATCACTCATTTCAGTACTTTGTTGTTACGACATACGTATCACAAATATCAAGTTTGGAAGGTCTCAGATGGACATATCGATAATATCCCGTCTCTACACATCACAAATATCGATACATGACATCGACAATTTACAACTGTCAACAGTGTCACATGCCTAGTGAAGGGGGGAGGCACCGATTATCGGTCATGAGATTAGAAACAAAAAATGTGGCACACCGTACAAATGACAGAAATGAAAAATAATGAGTAACTTGTTAAAATATTATGTTTTTGCTCGACTTTGTGGGTGCACGGTAGTGCCCCCCGATGTCACAATAATTCTTGTTAATCTTAACAAAAAATATTGAATTTTGGAGAAACCTCTGATTAGTGATTTTACGAAACGGTAAAAAACCTAATCATGGGTATTTTTAACTTATATTTTCCTCCAAAACCACAAAAATGATATTACTTAAGTTGTTGTGACGCAAATCACGATTTATAACCTGTCAAAACTTTAAAATTAAATAAAAGGTTATTGAAACAAATTAAATAAAAATAATTCTCTGAAGTTGGTTCTTAAGAATCATCTATGCCATTAATATACTATTGTTTTTTTTTATGAATAAGAATACAAATACCGTAATAGGTATTGCTGTTGTGAACAGTTTAGTTCTTAATAATTTTCGTTTAAACTTTCACATTGCACGTGGTGGTGCCAAATATGAAATTAAAAAAACAATTAGAGCAAAAACAAAAAGACTCAGCTCTTATTTCTATGATAAAATGAACATTCCAATTAAAAAACCGTGTTCATTAAAGCTGATGATTTAAACAGACGTTGACGAAGTTTTTTATGACAATACTTCTGAAACATATGCTGTGTTATTAGATCATTCACTTATTATAATGTCAAAACCGGAGATACAGCCGGATGAGGGGCTCACAACTCAAATTCTTTTATGTCACATTCGTTCAACTCTTCAAACGAAATTTCAAAATTTACTGGTTTTTGTTTATACAATTTCGTAATAACATTATTCCTTATTTTAATAATAATGATTAGCACAAAGTATTTCAATCAGTCTGCCTAGTATTTTACCAACTATGTTGGGGTTGGCTTCTAGTCTAACCGAATAGAGCTGAATACCAGTATATTAAATGGAGCACCACCAACCACCACCACCATTTTGACCTTACTATCCAGCTTCAGACTACCCCTATACTACTACCCAAATATCTACTATTAATGACAGCCGGGACCAACGGCTTAGCGTGCTTTCCGAGCCACGGTGGAATCTCGATATGTCAATATATAATAGATGGTCACCCATCCGCGTACCGACCGCGGCAAGCGTAGCTTAACCAAAGCCGAATAAATTGACTACCTAAGTGTTATAATTATAATTGTATTCCAATAAACAAAACATCAAGTTTGTAATCCCCGAAGGGTTAGACAGGGGTGTGCCTATAGTACACCCACATTTCGCCAGTTATGTTTAAGTCCTAATAGGAGGCGAGCTTATTGCCATCAACCGGGCACAAATCCAGACTCCGGGCTGCTACTGAGAAATTTCTAATGGAAAAATCCAATAACACTTTACCCGACCTGGGAATCGAACCTAAGACCTCATGCTGTACTGTAGAGCTTGTGACCTAGACGACTAGACGAATGAGCCAGCCAGAATTGCTTAAAAATTTTATTTATCGACAATAATAACTTTCTGAAGCCAGTTAAAATCTCAAACTTAACGGAAAGTTAAAATAATTCATACAATTACATGTTGGCTACTTATAACGATCAAACATGTAACTGATAGCCAAACATTTCAAAGTCAACGTCCGAAATCAAAAAGTAGGGTAAACACACCGATTTTGAGACGTTCCACTTACTATAACGAAAGATCGATAGTTATTGTGACCTGCAAGCCGAAGGCCGTATCTTTGTATTAGTTTTTAATAAGTAATTGTACACCCAAACCACGTTACCAATTTCGTCATGAATACACGTTTTTTTCTCGCCTCGCTTCGAGCAATCTCGTTTTCTCGAAAATAGATCTAATATGTTGAATATAATTAATTTCATACCGACTCACTTGATCGATGCGTGTTACTTGATGTGGATTTTTTTTTCGTATAATTATTTTTAAATTACAGAGCATTACGTCAATACGGCCAGAAAACGGAATGTTTCTTTGTAACAAATTGGTTTACGCGAAATTTTGGTGTTTGAAGAATTTTTTGCCCTAATAATGTTCCGTGTCAGAACTGATTTTTAGCTCCTATTTCATTATAAAAGTAATTTTATAGTAATAATATGGAATTAATGACTAGACTACATTATCTAGCGTGTATTTTATATCGTGATATGTAATTTTACTCAATTTCGGAACGAACTTGTTTGGCTGTTAAGCTCACCGACATATTTACTTATACGCGTTTCTTTTTTGTTTCAGATGATGAACAGTTATTGGCTGATCATGAAGACTGATTAAAATATTTATTAAGCCAATTAGGAAATGATAGCTCCATGAAGTTTCTCCCCAGGTAACGAAATGTGCTTATAATCAATTTTATTATTTCCAAACAATGAAGAGAAAATTTAAATTCAAAACATTCCACAGTATTCAGCTAATCTTATTGTCAACAAAAGACTATTGTTTCTTCTCAACACATTGTTTCAATTTAAATTGAACGAAAATGAATCACTGTTATGATTGGACGCTAAAATGTATTGAGTTTAATTTGATTGTTTATATAAAACTGAATGTATTCGTTTGTCTTCACAGGACGGACTCGTTTCAGGTTGTGATCCTCGAAAGAGTCCAAATACTGCAATGACTACTGCGATGGCTGCTCACCAGGAATCTATCCATGAGAGACTACAGCCAACGCCCGAGGAACCTCTGTACCTTCACCATGAAGCGTCGTCATGGCCGGAGTCGTCAGACCACCAGGAAGAGCACAGCACCGATATGTCCCCTTACTACAACAAGCCAAAAAGAAACAAGAGAAAAAATTTCAAGCCCAGATGTGCTCCAAACGCTACCGCCTTCTCCGACGACTCCAATGGAGCGAACTGTGATGACACGGGCAGTCCTATCAACGGAAACGATAGAACTACCCCAGAAAACGTTGGTGAAGATGATAAGGATGATGGAAATTATGCTAAAATTGGTGTCAAAAACTTCAGTCTCCTAAAAGGCGGCGCAGTCGACCTCAGCAGGAGACTAAGCACTGACTCCAATGAAAACATAGACACTAATTACCAAAATAGGTTACCGGAGGATAAGAAAGTAGACTCGTTTCAACATTCGTACATACATAGTTTACAAATAAATCAAGGCGCCGAGAGAGATCGGACCGTCCTAAACTTTAGTAATTTACAAAATAAGACGTTTTGTGCCAAAAATCCTTTTGCTATTTCTCAACTAATAAAGACTAACTCGCCTCCGAGAAGAAGGGACTCGGATTCGGATGAGGATAAGGGTCAGGATATAAATGCAAATGAGAGATTAGAGGAGAACCAAGAACAGATGGAGGCGAATGAGACGCAACAGAATGGAGACGCATCAAATGCTACAAATAGAATATTGAGAGACTATGCTATGAATACCATGAAGGAACTGCTCGGGATATACGGATTATCTTCTAATGAAGTTGCTGATGCTATCAGTGGACAGATTCGAGCTTTAGAAGCTCTTCAAGGTGAGTTCATTATAAATGAATAACTTCACACTATTATAGAATTTATGACAATAATCTTCTTAGTTTTACGACCAAATATTTTGACAACTAGATTATTGAGATTTTATCTATTCTTGATGAAGTCTTAAACAATATTGGTTTTCTAGGTAAACCGTTCACGCAGCTGCCTTTAGGTTTAAAAAGACGGCATGATTCTGGATTGGAGGATGGAACTGACAGGAGCATGAGAAGATCCTCATCAGCTACAGAAGATGAGGGTTCAACTAATATCACACCACCGAAAACACCTGATAATGACATTGAAGCTCAGAGGTAATAAAACAACTTTTAGTTTTATCGCCTTGCAATTTCAAAGTATTATAACTAAATCTAATGTTTTTTTCAGACAAAGAGCATTACAAATAATAAACCAGCAATCGATGAGGCTGTTCAACAGATCTCAAACCCAGGAAGAAGATGGAAGTGGCTCTGATGACGGAGAACAAACTCTTGATCTTAGCGTATCAAGAGATACTGACGGACAGGTAACTGATAATACTATTACTATTAAACGACTACCTATGTGGTCTGAGAAAATATACAAATTGCCCGAAACGTTTTATTTTGCATCCAATCGTCATATTTTTTAATATCACCACTTTAGTCTTGTCATAAGAAGATTTATTAGCGCTGTATGAGCGAGGCAGATAAATAAAATACCTATTTATTCCTTTTCGAGTTCGAGTCAGTTCAATGATATTTAAATTCATAAGTACAATTCTTTGAAATTGACAATAATCCGGACATTTGCACACGTATGAATGGTATGCGATTATAATAGAATGTAAAGTTAGATTTAAAGAATGATAAGTATCTGTTTTTTTTCTGTTATTAAGGAACAATCGGCGACCTCGAGCGCCGCCAACAGTGTTTCGGAGTTTGAGCAACAAAACCTTCTGATGAGGAAAAATTTAGAGGATCTAGCTAATTTACAAATGCAGGTGTGTATTGTTCGATAATGGGTCTGTTTGTACAATAAAATTGTTAGATCTGATAAGAATAGAAACGAGATTATGCAAATTGACTTGTGAGAACAAAAAATTTTATCGAGATCCGTTTATTTTTAGTCTATATGGAACCGCATTTTTGTTGGTAAAAAAAAAAAGTAATTCAATGACATTCAAAATAAAACTCGCTTAAGCCCAAGAAGGAATACGGTCAGTAATTAACTTCAAAATCATACTAAAACTCGATCAATCCGAAACTAACAAGAAAAACGGGTATCAATTAAAAACTCAATAGACTTTTTTATTTTAGGGTTTCTTTCAAAAGCAATCTTCGATGGATGCAGACGACTCTCAAGAAAGGAAACTGCAGGCGAGCGGTGAGTAACCGAATTACCAAAAAACTTCTTATACGACTGTTTAATTACCTGCCTGTATCATTCGCGAAATTATATCGAATCGGACGAACCGTAAGAATTTTATTAGTGTTATTAGACACCGATTACGCAGAATATGATTTATTGGACACTAAATATAAAAATTAAAAACATTCTTCTTATTTATTTATAATCATAATTCGATTTTTCGGATTAGTCTTGTGCAGATAATTGGAGCTTTCACCTTCAATGTTGGACTATAAATTTTAATAAATAAATGTTAAGATTTAGAAGATTTACATATTATTTGGAGCGATAAAAATTTATCAAATTACACGAATCTAGGGCATTTATCTAGTATATTCCGGGTACCCATTCATTTAAAATCTAATAAAGTAGGTACACCATCTTTCTAAAAAGTGATAACATTAATTACTGTTTCGATTTACTGACATTAATGTCAAAAACTGATTTATAGGGGGTGTGGATAAGTTGTTATTAAGTAGAGCGTGATTCTAAAACAATTTTAATTTAAAAAAAAAAACTATCGAAGTTTGGTCTCTGATGAAAACAAAAGTTTCACAAAAATTTACTGAAAACAGAACAAGTAAAATCATTTTACGTAATCACTGAAGCAGATCACTTAGTACCTCTAGTTAGTTTCCGACGTTCGCTAAATGTCACTGAACCATACTTATGAAGATTAGCAACAATTAGAATGTAGGTTTCAGAATGTTAACATTAGAACTAAATTGTGAACTAGGTCTTTTGTTGTTTGGGACCAATTGCAACAAAAACCTATACATTTGCGTCGAGTAGGTATTGAAAGTTTTTATAGGACAGTTGATAATTTTTTCTCGATTACGATTGTGGTCCCAGGGAGAAAGTTGCTCAGTTTGATGTTCTGTACTGCACTCCCTTAAGAGGGAACAGAGCCTGCGAGGAATTTGAAAAATAGGTATTTGAATAAACTATTGCCGTCGTATTACCTCAAGTCTGCCCCCGCAGAGTGCGATAAGGACAGCTACAGCTCAGACCGATTAAATCAAAAAAAAAAAATGACGAGATCGACGATTCGTATTCCTCTTTTTTCTCCTCGAAAACTGAGCCGATTCAATTATTTTTTACTTTACAATTTTAAGAATGAGTATGTCTAGGTTCCTATTATTTTCTTTTATGTTAAAAACTTTTCGAATTTGTCTGGTAGTCCTCTAATCACGGTGGAACAAATGGGGCATTTTTGTAATTTTTGGAGGGTCATATTTTCTTTACCAATAAGTTTCTGAAAAAAAGGAAATAACAGGGACGTGTCTACAAAGACCTTGATTTTATTAAAAAAAATGATTGCTCTAGAGGCATTATTCAGGAAGAAAAAAGAGAAATACGTTTTTATGGAGAATCACAGGCCCTGTTCCCTCTTAAATTTGACCACACCTTTCTGGTGCACCCAGTAGATTAGGGCGATGCGACAGCTTTTTTGCTCCTTATAATACCTCAATATCTTAAAAGATCCTAAGTTATGACTACAGTTTGTCCACTGAAATGACGCGCCCCACTAACTATAGAAATCCGCATTACCGTATACGATGCGGTAGTGGGGCGCGTCATTTCAAAGTGGACAAGCTATACACTTGAAAGGCCTTAGGTACATCGAATACCTAACCACCTAAGTACCTATACACCTGTGTTATATTGCAATAGCTGAATAAACAATAGGGCTAATGATCAGACGGAGTGGCTCGAGTGGCTAGATTCCGCTTATGATGTATTCACAGGGTGACGTTAGTTCGTGCCTCAAATGACAGGTGGCGCAGCACGTTCTTAGGGATAATGTTGGTTCTATAATATAATATAGGTATTAGGATAGATTTGTGGTACTAGGTATCTAAACAAATATTATAATAAAGAGAAAAGATTTATTTTTTCGTATGTTTGTTTGTTAGGATTTCCCGGCTACACGGCTGAACCGATTTTAATGAAATTTGGTATGGAGATACCTGGAACCCTGGGAAAGGATATAGGTTACTTTTTATCGATATAACAAGCGGCCGAAGCCGTGGGCAGAAGCTAGTTATAGATAAACGTGAAAATAAAGACAAGTTATTTTTTGCAAAAATATGTGTGCTGATCTCTAAAATTAAATTGATTGTCTAGGTAGTGACCGCAAGCGCTACTGCTGAACATAAGGTCCTGCAAAGTGTTATTGAATTTTTCCGCAAGGGATTTTTCAGTAGCAGCCTGGAGTCTATATTTGTGCCCGGTTGATGGTAATAGGGTCGCCCCTTATTACATGGGACTCAAACATAACTGGCGAAATGTGGGTGTACCTACTATAGGTGCACCTCTGCCTAACCCTTTGGACTATACAGGCGTGATAAGTAATTTATTAAAACAAGTTTTATTAAAACATGTATGAGCAAATTATTTCCTAAAACTAAAAATATATCCCTTTGGGCTTTGCCACAGTCGAGTAAAACAAATGAACGGATCCCTAGTTCACTAAATATGGAAGCGAAACGCGTTTTGTTTTTCGACAAACATAACAACTTCTTTTATTCCGTGGACTCCCAACTCAACACATTTCTTTCAAAACCCTCATTATGAATGCAAACAAGAGCTTAACAGTTAATAATTATGCGTTTGTCAAACACATTGAAAACACACCGTTCGGTATCCACAAAATGCCGCATTTTTACACCGTACCGTGAAAAATAACACAACTCTAATTTATTCTATGATCGCTCATTTGGTAGATTTTCTGGTTTAATTAACGATTCCACACAAATATTTGGTTATACGTACAATGAACTGTGGGTTTACAATATTTGTTGTAGGTACGAGAAAGTTTGTGAAAATAGCTATAATTCGAGTTGTGTGAACATGATCATACAAACGTTTGCCTGAAGGCGTTTTTTTGAAGAGTTAGCGTCTTGACGGTCTATCATCAATCATAATGAGTGGTATGCGCAATTAAAAGCTACATAGACAGAATATGGACAATGGGCTTGCCAAACAGTTAGCAGTACCTCTTGCCTACCTAAGTATTTCGTTAGTCTTCTTTTCGTATGGTTAGTGACTAACCTGGTGTCAGAGTTTTAAAGCTGCCCTTGGGCCTCTGACTTGGCTTCACATGCCGTTGAGAAATATCTCTCAGTTTCCTCACGATGTTTTCCTTCACCGTTTTTGAAGCAAGTGATAATTATACAATACGCACATGAATCCGAAAAGTCAGAGGTGCGTGCCTTGGGTTCGAACACGATACCTATGACTTGGAAGTCCGACGGTCACACCACTAGGCTATCACTGCCACTATACTACTATTTCGTTAGTAGTAGCTTTAAAAAAGACCCTTTAAAATGTTTCACCCTTCAGTGTCTGTAGATTCCCGGGTCGGGCCAAGTGTTATTGGGATTTTCTATCTGGAGTTTTTTCAATTCAAAAAATTCAAAATATTTTATTTCACATAAACCTACAAGGGCACTTATGAAACGTCAGAAGCTAGGTGCACGGTTCCAATTGGTCGTTTCCTATGGTGAAGAGCCGGCAAGAAACTCCACGGTTACTCTTTTAAAAATAAATGGTATTTACAATCTTTTCGAGTTACAGTGTTTATAGGTATGAGAGGACACTGTAGGCCTATCAACAAGTACCAGGTACTTAGCAAGATAGAAAACGATCGACAGATTCAAAAGTTTCTCAGTAGCAACCCGAGTCTGGATTTGTGCCCGGTTGATAGCAATAGGCTCGCCCCGTATTACATGGGACTTAAACATAACTGGCGAAATGTGGGTGTACTACTATAGAGTACACTTCTGCCCAACCCTTCGGGGAAACAAAGGGTGATGTTATGTTTATTACATATACAGGGTGTTACAGTAATTGCAATTGTAAACGAAGCCAGAAAAAGATCAACCTATATTAGCACCTACTAACTTAAAATAAAGCGTTTAGAATTAAAATAATTTTATTTGTTTAAATGCTTTAATTACTTACCTACTATCGAACGCGTTGTCAATTTGTCCTTCACTTCTTCTAAACGATTGCTATTTTAAGTTAGTAGGTACTAAATTAGGTTAAATTCGTTTCTTTGTTTTCTGGCTTCCTTTATCAATACTGAACCTACCCCTAAGCTATGGCACGCAATTACTTTAACACCCTGTACACACCAAATACTTGTTTTCCGAATCACTACTTTCTAGTGTAGGTTACAAAGAAAACGTAGTAGGAAAAACTAACCAACAAGACAATTTTCTTAATTTCAGGAAAGATAATTATTATTCACAAATCTCAAGATTCTTCAAGACCTAGGCCACCATCTTATCCTATTATCTCTATGACCTAAGCAGTTATCCTTAGTGCGTGTTAGACAATAGCGTGCTGGGTCCAAAGTTCATACAGCAGGTGCCTCCTAACTCCCAGCCCAAAGATGATTGAGTAAAATGATTTTATAAGCAACACTAATGATATAATGTCCCGTTGTAGGTGCTGTTGTTCTAATAATACAGGGTGATTGGAAGCTGGGTGCAAAGCTTTAAGGCGAAGATAGTACAGACAATTTAGAACCATTTAAGCCATGGTTGTCTTAGACGAATTCTTACCATTTTTTTTAACCTAATTTTTATGTTTAATTTTCGAATATTCCCAAAATTTTAACTAAACTGCTTGTTATTGGCCAAATTAAATGATAAATGAATTAATTTTTATTTTATTTTATTAAAGTAATGAGTAAGCAATCTAGCTAAACAAGGATTAGGCTTCTTTGTCGTTAGACATTTTGTTTACAGACATTTTAAGTTCAAAAAAAAAAAAAAAAATTCATAAATACTTTTTGTAAATCTTATTACCTTAAAAAAAATAGTAAGACTTCGTCTAAGATAACCATGGCTTAAATGGTTCTAAATTGTCTGTACTATCTTCCCCTTAAAGCTTTGCACCCAGCTTCCAATCACCCTGTATAATTAACGGCTGTTTCTGTGAAACCGGTGTCTGTTGAAACCTTTTTTTAAAACTAGCTTTTGACCGCTGCCTTAAATAAAATACAGCCTATGTTAATCGCTGATAATGTAGCTTTCTCAAGGTGATTAAAAAAAATATCGTATATGTAGTTTTTGAGTTTATCCATTACAAACAAACATCAACCAAGGCACGCACCTCTGACTTTTCAGATTCATGTGCGTATTGTATAATTATCACTTGCTTCAAAAACGGTAAAGGAAAACATCGTGAGGAAACCGGCATGCCTGAGAGATATTTCTCGACGGCATGTGAAGCCAAGTCAGAGGCCATATGGGCGGCTTTAAAACTCTGACACCAGGTTAGTCACTAACCACTCGAAAAGAAGAAGAACAAACAAACATAAAAAATCAAATCTTTTCTCTTTATTAGATTATTATTATTACTAGCTTCGCCCCGCGGTTTCACCCGCATAAGTCTCGACCCCGTGTAAATTTCGGGAAAAAGTATCGCATGTCCTAATCCAGGTCATGATCTACCTATTTGCCAAATTTCATTCGAATCCGTTCAACCGTTTTAGCGTGAGTAACAAACAAACATACAAAAAATCTAATCTTTTCTCTTTAAAATATTAGTTTAGATTAAAATGTAATATATTTATTTTATATTATGTTAAACATAACAGCACGCTTGTATTCTCTAAAGGGCTCAGCAGAAGTGTATAGTGGCACACACATTTCGCACTACTGAAACACTGCGTTCATAATATTTTCTCAATTAAGAGAGCTTTTCTTGAATACTTTTCTTGAACCCCGAATTTCGGATTAATAACCGAGTTCAAAAAAATAGGAGGTTATATTATGTTCGTCTGTATGTATTTTTTTTTGTGTGTTCATCGATATTTTCGTCTATTGTAAAACGATTTTGAAAATTAATTCCAAAAAATTGTTTGCCTATTTTGTAAACTTAAGGAAACTCGGACTTCTTGAGTATCACCATGAATCCTATCCAATCCTACATTTTCAACAGAAAACTGTTTTTCTTTTTCGTGTAAAAAAAAACTCATTGGAGGGATAGTTTTAACAGTCAATCGCAATAAAAAATAAAAAAAACTTCAATTTTAATTTCTGACCTCTTGCCTCTCTCATCATCATAACCATAGCACAACAAAAATTCCTCACAGTTTTAAGTTATCAGCGGTCCCTACTTCCCGCACCTCCCCCAGTAATTGTACAAACCTCGGCGCACTAATCTGCTCAATAGAGGCGAATTCACTCAATTGCCAGCGCGGGCGCAGGGAGCTCGGGGTGACGTTATTAGACGGGCTCTTGTATGTGTTTTATGACTATTTTTAGTTTTTAAAGTGATGGGAATAGGCTTGGGGGAATTATGGACCTGTATGCTTAAAAAAATATGAATGAGGAGAGTTGTAGGTAAGCATTTGTAAGTAACTTCGCTTCGAGCGTATAATTTTATCAGACTAGACAAGTCAATAGGGATGATGCCTGGGTAAAAAAAAAGAAATTCCATTTAGTCCGTCAGTCAGATAATAAAAAAATATTAGACACGTATTTTTTGCTTTATCATATTAATAAAAAATGACTTAGATACAACGCATTAAAGTTGAGGAGTGGGGGTTGATACGTCTCAAGTATGTATAAAATCTACATACAAGTGACGTCATGGCACATTATAACTCAATGTGTCGCCGTAATATTTTGATAACGTAAAAAAAGAAAAAATACGTGTACGTTATTTTTTCATAATCTACATTACGGACAAAAAACATTTTTTTAGTCATCATCCCTATTGTCATCAACCGCCCGGTTCACACATTACAAATCCAGATTGGTAATGAGAAATTCCTAATGTAAAATCTCAATAAAACTTTGGATGTCGCCCTCCTCAACCGTTGCGCTAGCGTTTCATAAATCGACCAACGTGACAGGTAGTCATTTGTTTTTAAAACTCGACTTTGATTCAACGTTTCAGTCCCATTGAAAAGTTTAAAATCTCCGCACACATTTCCAGTTGTGCCGTTTATCCTGTATACGCGAGGGGACTGCATTAATAGACAAACACCGTTTCCCATTTACGTATAATAGTTTAGTTTCAGTGCATCCGGTGTGTCGCAGTGATTGTCGTGCGACTCGCGTAGTCGCTTGCGACATGTCGCGTAAGCAGGTCACTTCACTAGACCTAGGAGCAGTGCCGGTAAAAATATCATCATTGAAGAGAGCTGTGAATAGTGTCAGGTGGAATGACAGCTCACCTCACTTTTTCAGTTCTTGGTGAGATTTTTACAGACTTCTGCTCTTACGTCTAGGCTACAGGATTCTATGTTCTATGTTATGGGGTTTGGTTTCCGCACTCAGTCCATCAGGTGGACCATTAGGGAAAGTCCGAAAGGGATACCGTGGCCCCCTGGCATTGCACAGGCAACAGAAGGAACACGGGTGGGTTTTAGTCAGTAAGAGTCTGACACGCCCTCCCGCTCCACCCAGAGCGGGAGACGTCATTTGATGATTTCCCACCCAAAAAAAAAAAAAAAAATGGACCATTGTGCGTGGACCATAGCGGCCGTTTGGGGGGTTATTTCAACCAGCCCACCTCTCTCCAGAATATAATTAGGTCTCCTGGTTTTTTTAGAACATCTGTGTATGATCTGGGTGACACGAGGGTTTCTGTTCTAATTGGGTGACGCGCGTGCATCCCAGTTATGAATGCCCCTAAAAGTTGGCAACGTCGCAAATAGCTGTCAAATATTTACCTGTTTTGATTAATTTGTTAATATTACTGTATAGAAATATGAAACATCGCTAACTAGTGACTTAAAATATTAATAATGAATTTCTATTTATTATTGTTATAACACTGAAGGTTGTAACCCGCTACTAGTGACTTAAAATATGAATAATGAATTTCTATTTATTATTGTTATAACACTGAATGTTGTAACCGTTTGAGATGTAAAATGGGAATTAGAGAAGTTTTCAAATATTTTTTTTTTACATCCAAAACTATTCGGTGTTACGATATAATTTTTTGCATTTCATAATCAATATTTTAGTTCACTAGTTAGCCACATTACTTATTTACATAAATTTTGCCAATTTAATCAAAATTGTGGACGTTGCCCACTTTCAGAATACACGATCTTAAGACCGGTCGATGTGTCCCCGCTTGGGGAAAGCCGATGTCCAACAGCGGACGTCTTTCGGCTAAAATGATGATGATGAAATGTCCTTTTGCTTAGCTTAGCACATTTCTGCCTTATCCTTGATATGAAGAAAAGTGGAATCTAAGGTTATTTTCCTACTTATCATCTTCTGCCCAGCATTTTCCCAACTACGTTGAGGTCGGATTCCAGTCCAGCTGGACGTAACTGAATACGAGTATTGTATGTAGACTCTACCTACTGTCAGCCGACTCTACATTGTAAAGCGACTGCCTATCTGACCTCCACATGACAGCTCAGTTACTGGGTAACACGATACCCCTTGGTAAGACTGTTTATCAGTAAGAGATTCCGTTATTTTCTACTAATCTAATATTTTTTCGTTGCGGGTTTCAAGACAGTTCGTATAGTAACGGTGGAGCCTCTTGCCCATTCTTCTCCATACGAAAACTACCTTTTGGAAGGGGCGACTAGAATCATTTTTTTTTTTTGTAGTGGCTTTTTGTGCCTAATTGAAATAAATTATTTGACTTTGACATTGAAAAGTTGTTTTTGATCTAAAAGAATGTCCGTGGAGTTTCTTGTCCGTTCTTCTTCATAGTCAATCAAAAATACGTAAAGTAAGACTTGAGGGTAGTAGAAAGCCAGTTTCTACCGCTCAAATCATTCTTAATTTCCCATGTACACCTTAAGGTGCTTATACATAACATTAGTTGTTAATTCAGTCATTACATTTAGCTTCATTAACATGTCTGCCCTTCGGTTTGTCTCGCGAATAAATTCAATGACAATTCATTGGAAATTAATGCTGAGGCACATCTGAGACCGTTTGTAATCATACATTAACATAATTATGGAATTAAAATATATACATAACATTGATATAATGTACTAAAGATCGTGGTTCTATTTATATGTTCGTTATTTTTTATGTGATGGCTAATAGTAGTCATAGGACTAATAGAAACGGTTAGTAGATAATAGAAATGTATCAGTAGTATGTATTGTGTGGTAAATTTGTGTGTGTTATGTAGTTTCTACCTATATATTATATGTATCATGCACTGTAATAATCTACTATACATTTATTTTGAATTGAAATCCATGATGAAAAAGAAGATAAGATACAAGTTTATTTTGAAGAACATTTTGTTAGTTTTTACAAATCTTAAATCATTTTAGGTATGCGATAACTAATAATTATAGGGATTAATCATAAAAGCTCCCGCACACAGGCGCAACGTGATGACGACGCGACGGTGCGACGCGGTTCTGAAAGAACAATTTCCATAAAGTTTTTATAGTAGATTTTACAACAAGTGCACAAAACGAAGATAAAATGGTTTTGTGGACGAGTTATAAACTCTGCTTTTCACTTCGATTGCGAGGAAATAAAACAGTAGTATAACATAACATTTATTTAAATAAAATTCAAAGTAAAATTAAATTTTAATATCTTTTATGTCTTAAAACCCCATAAGGCAAATAAATTAAAGTAAATATTATAAAATAACAAATTCTATCTATGAACTTCTTTTTGTGTTTGGCTGTATGGCTCATTTTCTTTGCCTTAATATAGATACATTTATGAGTAGATACGTTAATGCACTAGTGCACAAAATTCGATTTTGTGCAGCCTATATCCTGCACAAATAAGCACTTTCAAAGCATTAGAAGTGAAAAAGATATTGTTCTACCAGAGTTGCGTCGCGCTTGTCTGCCTTAAATCGAACTCAAGCTCGAGGTCCTTTTAACAATATTATTTCTGCCAGACGAGAGAAATAACATTACAAGATCCGCAACAAAGTTCAAAGAACAATAAAAGCACTTTCGCATAAGAAATACTCCCATTTATATCTGAACTCATAAAATAAATTATCGAAAAGTGACAACCGATTGTCCGATTATAACCGCCGATTATTTCATTTCGGTTACCTTCTCACTCTTTCTAACTTAGGCAGAACGTATCTTTGTCTTACTCTAAACAAATTGTGTTAGTCGAAGTGTTCCCGAGGCGATAGAGTTATAATTTATACACAAATCTGTTAATTACAATAATTAAAATGCGTTGTTCGTATGTTTCTCTTGTTTATTACGAGGTTCATGGATATTTATCGACTTTTTTATCGGATTATTTGTCGATTGCTCATTGATTTGGGTTCCGTATTATTAACAAGATAGTTTCAAATATATTTTGAACTAGCTTCTGCGAGTGGGTTCGTCCTCGTGAAACGTTTTTTTTTACATAAAATGTATCATATGGCACTCAGCAACACTTAAGCTTCCTATTAGTGAAAGAATTTTCTGAATCGTTTCAGTAGTGGGAAATCATCAAATGACTTCTCCTGCTCTGGGTGGAACGGGAGGGCGTGTCAGACTCTTCCTGACTAAAACCCACCCGTGTTCCTTCAGTTGCCTGTGCAATGCCAGGGGGCCACAGTATCTGAAGTCTACCCCTTGCATACAACCTGGCTTCTTTATGATATTAAGTAGTATACTTATAGAGCTAAATAACTACTAAACTTGTATGTCATTATTACGTAAGTATTGCAGAAAAGCATCTGAAAGAAGACGATACGAACTTAAAGTTAAATTAAAGCACAAGTTATATAAAAAACAATGGACAATAAACTTTGATTTTACAACATATTTTATGAGTTGTGCTGTTAACTTGTTACTCTATGTACTTCAGATAGTTAAAAGAAAAATACGGAGTAACAATTAACAAACGCTCCAAGACACAATCATGTTTTTACTGTAATGAAGACATAAAACATTTATCAATGCTGGTTAAAATATACGGAACCACTTCTTTGCGACAACTCACGCTTAACCGGTCTAAATAAAAATGTACGTATGTTCTAATTTAGCCGAGATCGAGCCGAAACGATTCTAATCGATTAATTAATCCATTCTAATCGATTAGGTTGTTGTACTTTAAATTAGATTTCGATTGAAACGATTTCTTTACATTTACAACACAATTCTTATATGGATTGTATTGGTCGTAAAAATCGTTAAATTTGACAAACTAGTTATAGTCGTTGTTAATTATTGTCGTTTTTATTGATCAGTTAGTATCCCGTAGCCGGAAGCACTTGCTTTTGATATTTTACCGATTCTTTTTTAACGATTCGCGATCATTTTCGAAATTTTCGGAAGTCGGATCGATTTTTTTTATTGACGGACTGTCTTTAATAATTATAATTAACCGTACTTCAAGTTCCTGTTTTATTATTTATCTAGTCAAGTTTTAAGTTATTTCCTGTCTGTTATATTTTGAAATTTGTTAATTTAACGCTACAATCTGGAAAGTTATTTATAATAACAGAGTTCAGTTTTATATTTTATGATCAGTGTTCTTGTGAGTAGTCGGGAATATTAATTCTTGTGACGGATTACTGGTTTGCTGGCAATTACAGTATTCCATAAACGCTTTTATGTCATACATGGATTCAGTACCTACGTGATTCTGATCGCCGTTTTTTTTTTTTTTTTTTGTATGGGAAATCTTTAAATGACTTCTCCCGCTCTGACTCTTACTGACTAAAACGCACCCGTGTTCCTTCAGTTGCCTTTCCGTTGCCAGGGGGCCACGGTATCCCTTTCGGACTTCCCCGCAACCCCAGCAGGCATCGGTCCCATCGGACCCCTTCAGTCACTAACATCTCTTTGAGGCGCGCGTGGAACAAAACGCACCGTCGACCCGGGCCTGTTCCTTACCGGACGGCGGGCTACCCATTGCTCACCGTTTTTAATTTCAACGCAGGTTGATTCGCTATTCTGGTAGAGCAATTTCCATGAAGTTTTCTCTCTAGAGTCACGTCGCGCCTGTCTGCGGAAGCCTTAATTGTTAGTAAACAAAATGGCACTCCTCATAATTAAATATGCTCTGAAAATTTCTAGCAGAATGTTTGCCTCTGGTACTGTGATTAACTCTAAACCAAGACTTACTGCTGGGTAACTGACTCTTCCTAAATGGCTTTGGCCTCGTCCACCACATTTTAAACAAACATTGCAAGATCTGGAAAAAAAAAATTCTTCCATATCTTAGTAATTTCTAAAAAGCGGTCGTAAAAAATTACACTGTACTCTTAACCCTCTCCGCTTCTCTCTTTCTCTTCTCTCTTTTTTCAATTGAACGTAAAATTAAAACTGAACATAAATTTGTAATAATCACAAACTAGTATCCGCTAAACTAAAGGAAGTAGGTAGAAAGTTGATCAATTTATCTCTAATCCCCCACCACTAATTTACAACACAGACATCACGGAACTGTAAATCTCCCCATCAGCATGAAAAGGAAGCGAATCCTTCCGCTATGGAGTTGCTGAACATAGGACAGAGCATCCATTGAGCGGCACATGTGCACATCAGCAGTCTTTGGTAATTAACATAGACGCTTGCTTGCGTATCCTCCCGGGAATAGGAACTGTGGAGTCGTTATTTTGACAAACATTTTTGTCAATTTTCTTTGACTCACCTTTAATCTAGCAAAAACCAATAAAATAAAACTAATTTATTATCATACATCTTCAAAGTGAATTTTGGACACCACTGATGGAAAAAAACTGGGTGTTTTGCTGTCAAATTCGGTAAATAAAACCCTTTTCCAAAAATGAATCGTTTTGTATCATTCATAAGCTCATGAAGATTAGCAACTTCGCAACCTGTAACTATTTATGTGTCATTGTCATTTGAAACCATAATACCTATTGTTATTGTTTCCGAGCTATACTTACATTGTCCTGTCATTGAGCAACATTTAAGGTGATAAGCCTTTCGGAAAATCTATTGTAATTGGCTGAAATACGACCTGAGTAGACCTTTTAAACTGACTTCAAAAAAGAAGAAGGTTACTAATTCGAAAAGTTTATTCTGTGTAGACGAAATGAATAACAATTCGTTTTTACAACTTGAATCGGAATTCCTGACCAAACTTTCGACTACAAAGCATATCATCCATATAATTCGCTTCATCTTAAATAAAACCTATCTAAAACTCTCGTAAAGGTCACAAGCAAAAAAAAATATGAATAAAAAAAAATCACACCTCCACGGATTTAATGCGCGTATAATTTCTTTGTGGCACCGCACAGAATGTGAGTAGACGTCATAAAATATGCATTTCTTCGGATGCGTGTGCGCTGAACACACAGGCGTACGTTTACGCACTCCTGCGCTGGTCGAACAGAATGGCGACGTTCCTTTCTACGCACACGAACAAGCGATCACAATAACTCAATCGCACTACATGCAAGTCGCTTTTGCATATTCATTTGACTCTTGCAGTTTGTATCTTTGTATAAAATTATAATGCATTATATGACCCGGACGCGCCTTAGTGGTCGTTTTTATGTTATAAAAGGTAAAAGGTACCTTTACGGTACAAGCTCTTTGCTTTGCGATGTCTATTTATTTTATCCTACCATTCCTGTACACACTTGAATGTTATTTATCCATTTCTTATAGTTCTTCGCTAACATTTCTTAGAAGTGCCTTTATATTTTTGATGTTTCGTTTTTAAGTCTATTTTTATACAAATTATTATCTCTTGTTTATGAAACCTTGTTACTTTCAATTTTATCATAGATCTTTGTTCAAAATGTATAACATGTTAGCAAACTGACAGTTACCTTGAGTGGTCGCTTGTCATTTTTGTGAAATGAACATGCATAAGGTGTACAATGTGATTTTTTCCGCGTATCCTTCAAATGCTAATGAAATATACATTGTTTTGCATATCAAGTTGAATGAGGAACATTATTTTATTATTGTTACTATAAAAAGCTTTGTAGAAGTTTATTCTTTGGTAGATGATGAAGTAAAAATTACAATAGAGACGCAGCCATTTTAATTTGGCAAGTACAATTTTAGACAAACGAGACGAAATCCCTCGCCAAACATATTCTTCATACATTAGTAAAAAGCATAAATATAGAAATTACTGCAGTCTTCTAGACCATGGTCGATGGAATTCTTGTTTAATAGATACATATGGGAACTTTACTGTTTTCCAAAGATAAATAGACTACTTAGATTTAATAGCCCAAACGTGTCGTGTTTCCATATTATGATTTATTTTGAATTGGCTTTCATCCACTTAATATAATTCTACGTTAAGATGTAGTGTCACATTAAATAGCAGTGGTTACTGATTTTCGAGTTTCAGCGGATAATTTATAGCTTAGAAGTTGTCAGAAGTAGTTCGTTTATGTGTGGTGAGAGAGTTTCTTAACGAATTGTCCATAAACCGTCAATTACCGTTTATTTCATCAGTTAGTTCTGGTGTTTTGACTGGGTGTTTATTATTAAGGAATGGGCCTTCTCTTTTCTTGAGTTGATTCTCATAGGTGGTCTAATATTTTACTTTTTGGGAGACACAACTATAAGAATTTTCATGAAAACTTTAGAAGACGGAAGAAAACCACGAGAAGAAATAACACAAACAGGATGAATACAATAGCACGTTAAAAAGCTATAATTCAAGAACGAAACGCAACAAAATTTCAAAAGATTTATTACAATCTTGATATTTTAAATCGATAATGAGATCCATAAACTAAAGATAACACATACGAGTGGTACACACACGGAGCAGTCGATATCACCTGCTCGGAAACAAAAAGAATCGATTTGAAATACGAGCAAAAAGTATCGATTATCGCCGCATTAATCCACATAATCGATCCGCGACGTCGAAGCTCGGCGCTCGTCTATCCATCAAGCTGTGGCCCCTCTGTGTTCTTAGCTTTAATTCCTTTCTTTTTTTTTCAATTAGTGCATGTTCATGTAGTGAGGTAGCCCACCTTGTGGACACGTAATTGTCCTTATTTACAGTGACTATACCATCGGTATTTGAAAAAGTAAGTGGGAGTCTCCAAATCGCTATATTCTCAATTTTAATTGGATCTATAACGTTATTATTGATAGGTGCATTTTGTTTTTTTGTTTCCTGTGTTAAGAGTGGAATTTTAATTAACAGTTTTTTGGATTGATAATATTTCATGCTTAAATTGGCTACATCGTATTTCATACAAAAATAAATTTAATCGCCAAGTCAGAACTTAGTGAAATATCTCCTGATTTTAACAAAAATGCAAATATCGGGATAGTCTGTTTCTGAATACTCTTTCCAACATAATCCCATGAATGACGCTTATCTTTATATATCCTGTGACCGCATCGCTCGTGACATTTGGCTGCACAAAAATATTCGATTCGCAAGCTAATTACCTATTTTGTATTGGAAACCACGCCCCGAAGTTTAGACCAGTCAGGTGTTGAGAAAACTGGACGTGCACTTGGCATTATGCGCGTGCGACTACGTTTTATGTCATTCGTTTCCTTCTTTATCAATGATAATATAATGTTGTAACTTCTGCTTTTCTGCCTTCCTATTAATTCTTGGGTCAGGTTTCATTTGGTATAGGGCATTCTAGCGATAAGAATCCTGAAAAGTTTAATCTTAACATCAATTTCATTTTGAAGCAAATGAATTCGTAAAGTTTTTAGAAAAAAAATACCGAAATAACCGCTGGTCTTAAGTTAAAAAAAAAAATATCTCTATCCAAAAAAACCAAAAATCTATGTCAATGCTTTCTTAAAACAAAAACGTCCGTTCTAATTGACTGCTCGAACCAAACTAAAAACAAAACCGTAAACCATCAAGTGACAGAGTAAACAGAACAAAACCAAACAAGATCATGCGGAATCATTTACTCCAATCAGCGCGTGCGGCGGACGACGGAGATACCCGAACAAAGACGAAGATCTACAACGCAACGCAGTCGCATGGTGTGTGACGGCGAATCTCTTCCCATCGACGTAGACATTGTTAGATTTATTTTACACTTTATAGGTTTATATGAATCAATAATTATTTTTGTATCAAAAGAAGGTATAAAAACAGTTGATGAAATTGTTTTCCAATGAAATAAAGGTTACGAGTATAAAATTGTACAGTTAACACATAAAAGTACAGTTTATCCAGAATTCTGATTCAGAATTAATACAGAAGTATTGTGTGTGACACAGTAATGATTGCACATAAAACACACAATTCAGATAGAGATTTAATAAAAGATAATCGATTTTATCGCCTTATCTAACTATAAACAAATCAATGTAACAAAACGCGTACGTCATCCGGCGTTACATTGCACATAAAATTGCCATTAACAAACGTAATACGAACAAGTGATCGCCGGTGCAACATATCTAGATCCCTTATCGATCGATGGATCCCGATTTGATCTACGTATGCGTACGTTCATAATTATCTCGGCTCTTTCATCCGCCGACTAGAGTTTACGACCGCCTGCCCCGTGTAAACGTCTGAAATCATATTGGCAAGTAATTAATGATCATTACTAACTTTAATATGGACAATTAACTACACTGTACACAATACACGGCAATTATAACTTAACTGATGGTCTTAATAAGGCGATTCGGAGATCGAGTTACAGATTTCACCGCTATCATTAGGATTTTGATTGACAACTTGACTTTTCAGAGATTAAATAAAGTGGGGCTGAGATTGAACCTTGTGAAGCCCCGAAGATTTTTGGTTATCTACCTAAGACATCATGAGGAAAATGGAACTTTACACATATGTAACACTAAAGTCATGTGACGATAATGTAGATTATAACAAAAAGATTCAAGATACAGAACAATATGAATACCTGTCAAAAATATGTACTATCGTTACAGGAAAACGTTAAAACGTATTTTTAATACACAACACAATAAGAACTGATCCTTAGAAAAATAAAACTAGACATCGCCCCTTATCCGTACATCTCGAAACGAAATATTGTAATAAAAAGTACTTGGAATATGACAAACGTGTTATACATCCTTCGGAATCATTTCACACCCAATTTACAATCATAATTCTTGGACATAAAGGTCAAAGTTGGCTACAAAAGATGATTCCAACAGTATACTCAAATTGGTCATCAATTGACGTAACGCTCCAAGGAATGATATGATTCATCTCGTTTCTGAACAGAACAAATTGGGATGTGAGATTCATATTTTTATTCAATTAGATACACGGGAACTTCCATACATGTGCTGTATTCAATAACATTCTCTATTGAAGACTATACATAAGTATTTCATCTTCTGTTTTTGTGGCCGTTAATATTTTAAGTCACAAAACAAGTCTTCGACATCATAACTTGTTAATAAGCTTAAGAATTCTAAGTAGATACTTATACATAGATGATCTCGTGTATGTCAATAGTCAGATCTTTGTCCGTACGTACACCCATCGCCCCGCCTCATTACCTCCTATACGATACAGCCTCACTTTAATGTACTATCACATTGACCGCGGAGCCCAACTTAAGTTGATCTCTCGTTTCAATAAAAACATTAATAAAGTAATCAACATTACATATCAGGTTAAACTGGACATGTATTCCCAAAGATGTTTTGAATTTGCAGTTGGACAAATCGAGTTTTTTCCTTATACAGTTGTAGTAAAGTTGAAGATCATTCAGCATTTGCTTCAAAAGCGCAAATAGTTGCGAACACACGTGAATTGGTGTGTGTAGTAACCGCATTTACATTTAAGACATACTTGCAGAGAGTAAATGTCAATTTAGATGGAAGACGGGTACTGATGCAAGAAATTGATGCAGTTATTGAACTCTTGCACGATGATCTGATTGTCGATGTGAAGACAATGGAATAATTAATGAGAGATATCAAATGCGTTTTGAAAGTATCCGTTTTTAATTTGTTTGCGAGCAGATTGATTACAGTATTGAAAGGTTATGATTATAGATTGTTCGAGTTTTATAAACAAGTGGCTAACGGTAGTGTAGCAAAAAATCTGATTCTGATTATAATTGACCGATCACTCATACATTAAGAAACAACGAAAGACAAAAACAGTATATCAGAAAAATTATCTAAAGTAATTCTAGGAAACAATTTATAATCCCATATTTGATTGATTTGAAGCATTTGAACCCAATATTCTTCGAATAACATTCTAAAATCGGCCACACAAATCCGTTTATCTAAATCTTAAGTGACATTTTAATTTCAATTAGTCATAGAACTGTATACTGTGTCCAAAACCGAACAGTACACATTGACATTTATTCGTTTTCCACTTAACTAAATGCCAGAGAAGGATTATGTGGATTCCCAGGCATACTCGGGTCACAGCTGTCTCAGGAAATTTAAAAATTATTGAGTGCACTCACGTAGTTTCGGTTCTGTATCATTTTTTGCCGAAAATAACGAATCGCCTATGTTTGAGGATAAAATGATTATAATTTATATGGTGGAGGCGTCAGAACGATTCTTCAAAACAGACAGCTTATCTAGAAAGATTCCTTGAAAAGGCTACCGCGGAATACTTTAGCAGCATCAAAATGAGTAATGCAAATTATTTTAATAGTTTCATAAGATAAAGTTGAGCAATGTGTTACTCTCATCCGACGGAACTCAAGAATCGTGTGAATTATATCGATTTCGTTGTTTATTTTTTGCCATCACTCAGTTCTGGCTTTTTGTTGTTTTTTATACTTATAGTCATGATTATTTCTAGAGTCGCGATGATCTGTATAGTCATTATGTACATTTGTATCCACTTTGTCTGTTTATTTTACATCCTGATCTACTAAAAAAACGAACTTAGATAGACTGAAACGAATCAATTTTATGGATCCGCTGAGAGTTATTGCTACAATTTGATCATTTTGAGTTGCGGTTTAGCTTTATTTGTTTCTTGGTGATATGATATGCCATTGTTAGCCTTACAAATAAAATTATGTAGTACGTCAATATCAACCCTTTCATCATCATTTTTTCGTTCATATTATCTTCACTTATTTTGCAATCATTATAAACATCACCAGTGATATACCCATCTTTAACAACAATGAACTCTACAGCATTCAGTTGTCAACAACAATCAAATTCAAAAGGAAGTCCCCACCCAATTTCCTTGGAATCATAAATCCCAGTACTAAGAACTTTCATTCACTCGTGGTTCCGTTGAGCGAGTTCAAAAACCCATTATATAGGACATTATGAGGAGCCATTGTTTCGTCTGAATGAACCGGCACAATATCTTACGAAATTTCCTAAAAAACCTACCACCGTATTATGGATGTTTATTATGTCCTATCTGATTCGAACACCCATTGTCTTTTTGGTACCTTCGGTATTTGAAATTTAAGGCGCCACGTATATTTTTAATATTCCGACGATATGAAATTTATATGGGCATGTTAATTAGGAGTACGGAGTATGCTTTCGTCGCGTCGCCCAAAAAGAGTATTATGTTTCTTGAATTATGAGACTTTTTAATGTAATGGTAGGTTTGCAGCCTCTTGCTATTTTCGAATTACTGTAATCTCCTTTTAAGTTGGACCTAGTTGTTACTTGAAGAAAGAAATCAATCGTTTTTATAGTGAAGCAAATTAATTTGCATAAAATCATCTTAACGGAACTTAACTTTTTATCGCCTTAAGTTACTCAAGTTAAATCCAAGCTACTTTTTTATTTAATGTTATTAATAGGTATATTGCTATTGAGATATTTGCTAAATTAAATTGGACATTCATTTCTATATTCTGAAGATGTTGCCCTAATTTTTTATTGCTTGTTCGTGTGTTATCCTTATCACGTATTTTCTTAAATAACCGTGTTATAATATAGTATTTTCGATAACTGTCTTATTTGGTTCTCATCTTATCTATAATCTCCATAAATTAGAGGCAATAAACACGAAGTACTGTCGATGTTCAATTGTTTTTCTATATTCGCGCTATCGCCGACAAGTCGTGAGCTATTAACTCCGTTACGTCCAAATCTATCAGGGCTGCTAGACCAAAAATCTTGTTGATATTACAAAATTCTTGCTGAATTACCAAAATCACGATTACTCCCAAAACTTATCTAATTTTTCAAACTGAGTAGAGTTTGAAAACAAGAATGAACAAGCATGAAAACTGCATTGCATGTGTAACAGCAGCTTTTTTATAAACGTTTAAAGTGGTTGCTTCGTAAATGTCGCCAAAATATTAACACATAATTTTGCCAACCCTAAACACACGAAGCAAGTGTACCCTCATTCATTAATAATAACTTGCTCTCACTAAAACCCCATCCGTTATTACAATCACGATTCATGCACGAGTTATGTAACACACAAATTATCTAGCAACATGTTAACATCCATTGTGTTCTCAACTCTAATCTACATAAGTATAGGTATTAATTCGTCTTTCAAAAACGATTTTGTAAAAAAAGCGATGGTATTTCAACATCAACCTCTCAAGTTTAATTCTCTTTAAAACTTATCACGCGAGTTTTCAATACAATACATACGTGTATGTCTTGTAATCATGAGTGGAGAAGTGTTTTGTTTGTAGACAATGAAGCGCAGAAATTAACTGAAGTAACTGGACCAAACATACCTACATCCTTCTTTCTTCATAGGTATGTTTCAAACTCTTTCGATATTTTTCGCTCTCAAACGTGAGAATAATTTAGAATGCCATGAATCAAGTATTAAAAACTAACCATGTCGGAGCACTAATCGAAAAGTTATTTTATTTGCAAAATCGCGAACTCATTTATCAAGCGCATTAAACTTAATCTTAACCGTAGCATCAATAAGAAACGCTTCAATTTCCCAAATAAAAATTTCAACGTGTTAAACACGTATTCTCGATCCACACATTCGTTTCTATTTAAAAGATAGCATCTTGGGTCTTGTTAAAAAACGAATCGATATACAAAAACAGTTTCGTGCACCAGTGTACGTAGACGAAGAGTCAACGATCACTCACAATGGGCCGCTCCGCAGTGACTAGGAGAAAACATTGATTAATTACCATAATAATTTATTTGATACTCCAAAACTTGATACGGGGAGGGGCCGCTTATACAACCCGCCCGACGTTTAAGTTGTTTTTGAACTAAAACTTCTAACTATGAAGCGTGTAACGCAAACGCGCACGAAACCAAACCAAAAGACTCGCTAGTTTTAAAATATGATGAAAACACTACATTGTTCGTTTGAATATGATGCATGGAGGTGATTTGGCTGTTCCAAACAAAAGAATAAGTTTGACGGAAAAGGAATGGATGAATGTATCGTTAGTTATGATTGTTTCGATATGTATTAGCATAATATAGTTTTTTGTTTGTATCAACGTGTTTTTCGTTTTTGTTAAGGTTTGCTCTCTGCGTTGAATCACTTGGACCAGGCACGGAAGAATTCTTTGCAAACTACGGTTGACTACTCCAGATATGTTAAGAGGTATAGCTACTGAAATTATTCTTTATACAATTTAGCTGTCACTTTTTATAGTGTACGGTGGAGCGTGAATTATTCTCGTGATCAATTTTGAGTTATTAAATTGTTATCAGAAGTCATGATGACGTTATGTGTAGTTTTTTTGCTCCAATACACATATTAATTTGTGTAATGATTTTTAATAAGTTTTGTGACGAATGAGTTTGTTTAAAATGATCTGAACTCAGATGGCAACAGCGACTCTAATGACTAATGAGACAATTAACCACACATAAAAGATCACATACTTCGTCATATAACACAAAAATCATAAAGTTGTATTACATACATTACTGGCACTCAATGCGCCCATGATGTAGATAACTCATATATAGTGTATATTTCTACTGATCTTCTGAATGTTTGAACAGGTACAGCTCGACTCTGGAATGTGGCTCCTCATACTGCAAGGACCTGGGCTACCGGGAACACTTCCACTGCATGGACTGCACAGCCAGGGTCTTCTGCAAGAAAGAAGAGATGATCAGACACTTCAAGGTAAGCTCAAGAAGCAGTAGTGAAATATAATGATCATAAATCAGGTACAATACATTTAAATCCCATATTGTATCCCAGCATAGCAGTGAATACGTTTACTATAACAGTTTCCTAACTACTTTTCTCATTTTCTGTTGTCCTTCCTTAATCCTCTTAAATATTGACTATATCTCTAAATCTCTTGTCAATATTATAATTATTTTTTACACCATCATCAGTAACCTTATTACGTAATTCCTCTAATTAGCCAAATTTATTTTTCTCCTCAGTGGCACAAGAAACGTGACGAGTCCTTGGCCCATGGCTTCATGAGATACTCTCCTCTGGATGATTGCTCTGAACGATTTAGTGACTGTCCCCACAACCGCAGTCAAACTCACTACCACTGCATACAAGATGGTTGTGATAAGGTAAGCTTTTATATTTTCATCATCAGCACTGTTTAGTTCATCTCTATCACTATTTTAATGAATAACATAATTTTGATATTTTTATTTATTGATCGCGTTGGCCTCCCAGTGGTATAGTTACAATAGACAATTAATTGTATCTATATGTTTTAATTACACATTAAAACTACACAACTTTTGGTAATGCCACCTAAAATTAATTCCCTGAAAATAAAAATGAAAAAAAAGTTCTATATTGTTTATGTCCATTTCACTACCTTGTGGTTAGTTCAAGGTTATTAATTCAGCAGATAGTTTTGTACAAAATTAGTTGGAGTTTGAATTCATCTTCGGGCACTGAAACAGTCACTTGGGGTTTTAATTTTAAACTGTTTAGACTCGACTGTGTTTCTCAGTTATTGAAAGGATGCAGTCCATGGTAAACTTATTAATGATTGTAGAATGCTGATTCAACCACAAAGCCAGGATGCTGCCCATCCTCTAGATATAATCGGTAACTCGCTTAGGTAGTGCACACACGGGAAGTGACGTATTGATCTCGTTTGCAGCTATAGAGCTTTTAGGCCCAGTAGGTTCATGTCAAACTCTTTGTCTTATGTAGGTATAGTAATAAAAATACAAGCTTTTGTCCGGGCTTCGCCTGCGTGGAAGTTGGAAGACATGCCTTGAAAAAAAACCTTCTCCATGAAAAAATACATAAACCATGTGACATGGTTATCGATCCGACGGTGTTGGAGTTTATCCATTTCATATATAATACGCATTCATTTTGTATTATTTATTATTAGTAAAACACACCTTCGAATACATAAAGAAAAAGATCAATCAATCTCAATCTGCCTAGTCTTTTCCCAAATATGTTGGGGTCGGCTTCGAGTCTAACCGGGTGCAGCTGAATACCGTATTTTACATGGAGCGACTGCCTATCTGACCTCCACAACCCAGTAACTGGGTAATACGATACCGCTTGGTATAACTGGTTGTCAGATTTTCGGGCTTCTACTACCCTTAACATCTGTCAAAGATCTACGAATGACAGCCGGGACTAACGGCTTAACGTGCATTCTCAGTATGTTAAGATGGTTACCCATCCACGGACTAGGCCCGGCAAGTGTAGCTTAACCTGATGGATCGAACCCTGTGGCTGTACTTAGTCCCGAGCTCCTCAGATAAGGAAAAAAAAAAACTTATTATTGAAATCCTTAGAACGATCTTACCTTTGGTGTCCCCAACACTAGAATATATTATTTTAGGATGACGACGTAAGAAGAAAAATCATGTTTACCCTTTTTCAAATTAGCGTTAGTTACTATCGAAATAATTGCATGCCTTGGTACTTATTTCTTCACATTGTCATCAATATTCAAGCGTTACGGAGGAGTTACAAAGTAACCTTGCAACTTTTTCCAAGGTTTTATTACACATAACGAGAACTTTGTATTAATTAGAGATACGAGTATAATAGCCAATTAATATTTCTGAGAGGCTGTTTAACAAATGATATTCAGTAACTTTCACGTAGTCTTTGATGTGTGAACAGTTAACCGATTAAAAAAAGTGTGAATATGTCAATAAAACCATGAATTGCTCATTATATTCACGTATCCTTAACATAAAAATACAACATTAAATTATCATTATCTGACCAGCCTTTATCTAACTATATTGGGGTCAGCTTCCAGTCTAACCAGATGCAGCTGAATACCAGTATTTTACATAGAGTGACTGCCTATCTGACCTTCGCGATACCCCTTTGTTAGACTGGGTTTCAGGACTTCCCAAAAATATTAAACCAGCATGTATAATTAGTTTATTTTTTCTCCAGGTATACATATCAACATCAGACGTGCAAATGCACGCCAATTACCACAGGAAGGACTCTGCTATCCTCCAGGAGGGTTTCCAGAGATTCAGAGCCACTGAGAGCTGTGCTGCTCCTCATTGTGTCTTCGCTGGTCAAAGGACCACGCACTTCCACTGCAGAAGACTTGGCTGTACCTATACCTTCAAGAATAAGGCTGACATGGGTGAGTATGGTAAATCTGACAACAGTTTTGATGTCTAATTATTACCTAATTAAATAGTAAAAATCAAGATACTGCAATACTTCAACAAAACTAAACAGCCTCACTATCCCGCCCTTATCACAATTTTTTTGGGGTCAGCGTAGCGTGTCTTCTTCGACACGCATATCAAACGCCATAACAGAAGTCCTCTCTCTCCTTTCTAGCCATATAATTTTCCACACAGTCCGTACATCATTTCTCTGGTCTTCCTCTACTCCTATAACCAACTACAATAAACAACAGAATCATTTTTATAAACAAAATCAGATACAAGTTCAAATAATTGATGATACTTTTATACGCAATTTTTTTTTTTAAGAAGTTTCGTCTATATTTTCTATCTTCTATCTTTCGCAACAATCCTAAACCCTATAATCAACTCTCCACAGAAAAACACAAGACCTACCACATAAAAGATGAAGCTCTATCCAAGGATGGCTTCAAGAAGTACATGAAGAATGAAGCCTGTCCGTACCGCGACTGCAGGTTCAGCAAGACCTGCAACCATATCCACTGCATCAGGCCTCATTGTAACTATGTGCTGCATTCCAGCAGCCAGATCTTCACCCACAAGAGGAAGCATGAGAGAAAGGAGCAGGAAATGAGTTTTGGGTGAGTATTATTGCTGATTTACATTGATCCAGTATTTTCAATCCAGCACTAAAATCCAGTAACTCTTCATCGATATAATAGGACCAATGTTAACACTTCAGTTCAGCATTCAGTATTTAGCGCAGTATTTAATATCAGCATAAACTTTTGATCCAAGAGCTGCTAAATTAATTCCTGTTTAGCAGATTCGAAGCTCGTGGCTAATTAATAACAGCGGCACGGGTCGATCCATCAGGTTAAGCTTCGCTTGCCTCATCTTTACCTACCGAGACTCTTCCTCGGAAATGACTTTAAGCCGTTGGTCCCGACTGTCATTCGTGGATCTTTGATAATCGTTACGGGTCGTCAGAAGCCCGAAATTCAGACATCAAGTCTTACCAAGGGGTATCATATGAGTATTACCCAATTCAGGGTTGTGGCGGTCAGATAGACAGTCGCTCCATGTAAAATACTGGTATTCAGCTGCATCCGGTTCGACTGGAAGCCGACCCCAACATAGTTGGGGAAAGACTTGGCGGATATACCTATATAGCAGTCCCCGTCACACACACACACTCCACACTACCCACTAGAGACATTAAAAAATGAAACCATATTTTGTAAGCAAAACTTATCCAAATATGGGGGAACATAACATAAGCATATCATCGCAACAAGGAAGGACGGACGAGCAGCTAAAGCCATCGCACCGCCAATATTGTCACTGATCCATGGTCTTCCTGATAGCAACAAGTCTTGTAAATAATACAAACAATATAAGGAAGACAATAATACAATGTTGGGATTAATAACAGCAAGAAGATCGCAGTATTGTAAATATTATCAGTTTTCAAACAAATGTATACAATGAACTGCCATTCAAATTGAAACAAAATATTTCATGTATTAAAAAAATTCATACAATATCCACAAGAGAAAACATTATTAGTTGTAAAGATATGTAAACGTTTGAACTTACTGAAGAAAAAAGGAATCATGGGAACGGTGGCACATGGCGTTTTAATAATTGAAAGAGATAACAGCATCAGTAACATGCACTTAATCACGTAGCTACTATGAAAGAACTTCATATAATATAAGCAGTTTGAAAACAAAATCCCGTGAACACGATGACTACATCTGTTACCGCCCCGGTTTGATACCCACTGAGCGCTGCAAGCAGAAGTAGTCCTTATGATGTATAGATATGAAGTTCTTCGATCGTACGTCTTCAAGTACTTGGCAACTAAATAACACATATTTATTCCGAACACGTATCTCATCATGAATGACATTGCCACTAAATCTGAGTCACAATCTTCAATTGAAATACATATTGGGAATACCATACTCACTAAATAATGATATCCTCCTGACCGAATTTTGGTCGCGGCCAATCTCAACGGAGACAAGGCAAGTTCTAAGGAGATCATATAATATAGTATACAATAAATTGTGTGCGCTTCCTCTTTCCTCACTCTAATAATCCGATGGGACGGCCACCCAACACGACTGCTTTGCGTACTTTCCGAGGTACGGGAGTATCATGTCATACCACTAACTTCCAAGTTCCTCAATTACAGAGGAATTCCTAGTGGAAAAACTGATTAACACGTTGCAATGAAAAACTTAGAATTTCATACTAAGTAGTAATCCGACAAGGCAGTCAAATCATTACTAAAACTAGTATTGTTATCAACAGGCTTCCAACATCGGTGATTCAAAGCGCGCTGATGCAGCAAGGTGCAGACTTGAGCATGTATTCTCCTGGTGGGAATCTCCATATTGATGACGACATGTCTAATCCAATGATGGATTCGGACTACCCGCATCCATTCGTGAGTAGCAATTTTACATTTAGTCATAATAATGAAGTGATTATTGTATGGGATGACGTGGCAGGAATCTAATTGAAGGATTTTATGCCACTCAAGTTTTGTTAGTTAATAGAGCCATATTATGATATTGAACGGCATATTATTGTTTATATACGTGACTATGAGAGCACATAAGTTGAAAGCAAACTTACAAATAAGCTGAAATTAGTTCAAGATACCGATTTACTTATGAAAAACAATTTCAATGAGTTTATTAAATTACAGAATCCAGCGTTAGTTGAAGAGGCATCAAGGAAGTACATAGAAACTTTCAACGGAGCTAAAGAGGCTGAAGACAAATGCAACAAATGCAGTGCTTTCAACAAGCACTATCACTGCTTAGCCGATGGCTGCAAGATGGCTCATAGGTAAGCTTTCAATAATGCAACCAGATTATTCTAGCTTTACTCATTATCCTTTCTGACCAACACGATACAATTAGTAAACTGGTTTGTCTAACATTCAGGTTTCGGACATTCGTAGTTTTATTCTGGCTTTATCTGATGAAATTTTACTTGATGAATGTTTTCTAACATTTTTTTTTCGTATCCACAGCTGCCACACTACCATGGTTAAACACGTTATGGAACATGAACAACAGAACCAAGTAACTGACGCCTACTTTGTGACGTACACCCGACACAACCCATGCGGCAACTCAGCCTGCCAACACATAAGGGACATCACCCATTACCACTGCACTTGGGAGAACTGTGGAGCAGTCATCCTCTCTTCTGAAGAACACCCATTCAGGCGTCTTGAACATCATCGCCAGCACGCTATTCTGAGCCCTATGTCTCCGAATTTAGCGTCGAGATTTGCTCCAAACTTTACGCCGCAATTGTCGGCTCAGTTGCATCCGAATATGGCGGCTCAACTTGGTCAAGTGCCTAGTCTGCCGAATCTTCCACCGAACTTGGCGCAGCTTGCTCAAATGGCACCAAGTTTGTCTTCACAACTAACGCCTAACTTACAAGCTCAATTGAACCTTGGACCAAGTCCTGGAGTAGTTCCACAGCATGTGAACCCATCAAGCTCACTGGATGAAATGTTCAGCCGAAAAAGAGGAAGACCACCGAAGAACAGGGTAGTGGAAGTATGGACTGACAATATTACTCCTCAAGCCATATTTACATCCTTCAAGTTACCCAAAAGTAACCAATTACCACCGGTTATACCTTCGCCGGTTATTCCTACAATTGAGGAATTTCCTGTAAGTATACCCTACGTTTTAACCCTACTAATTCAAAACTGTTATTTTTTTAAAGAGGAGTCCATTACATATATTATTCTTGTTTCTTTCCACAGCGCATAAAATTCCAACACTTCGAAGTCTTCACCAGCCCTGACACCTGTTCATCATCATACCCTAGCTGCCAGCTTCGCTTGACACGACTCCATCTTCACTGCTTCAACTGCAGCTTCGCTGGTGAAACTCATATCATCATGGAGACCCATATGAGAGAAGCCCATGGCGTCAGCCCCCTATTAGAAGGCTTTGACTATTTCACCTCGTTCGACCAGTGTGGAGGAAAGAGCTGCTTCAAGAACCAACTACGCTCCCACTTCCACTGTGCTCAAGGCAATAATTGCCCAGCAATTTTGACTCAATACTCAGCCTTGGCTACTCATAAGCATGGGAGAGGAACCCCAGTGATTAAAAGCGAAACAGAACAGGAGAAGCAGTTTGAGGAAGCAAAAGACTATTCTTTGAAAGAAAGGGCGTCGGTGGATAGTATTAGTTCTATGAAGGAGCCTAATGAGTCTTTTACGCCTGCAAACTTTTCGATCAAGAGCGAGTTTGAAAGAGAACAAGATAGCGTGTCCGGTGAGTGTCTCTCTGTGCAACTATAAGTATCTTTAAATAGTTCATATCTTTCAAATTATCCATCACTTTAGTATCCTAAAAAATATATGTTCCTTTTACTGATCTTGAAACACTTTTTATTCCAGTAGTAAAAGCGACAGGAACCTTCTACCCGTCGTCACATCTTCGCAGTAACACTTCATCACCCAGAAGCATCTACGATGCCTCTCCATCCAAGGACATGAAACCTCGCATGGATTACGACCAGAAGAAGAACTTTGAGCCCCCGAAGGTTACAGGCCCTACTATTCCACCTTCCTGCCATGATCAGACTTGTCCACTGAACAAAAATTCGACGGGAATGAACCTGCATTACCATTGTCCTCATTGCAGTCAAGCTTATGTAGACTTGAAGCTGCTGTTCAGTCATATGGTGAAGAAGCATAGCAATACCATGGAGCCTGGTCCAGTTGGATTGGCTGCTACTAAGGTGAGTAAAGTTACCATAAAATAATTATTATAAAATAATTATATTATATCTAATCAAATTATTGGTTGATAAACACATTAGCGGTATCTTTCTCATGGTTTTTGTTAGTGTATTATCATAATCTACCTTAATTTCAATGCAATGGAAGTCCCTCAAAGTAGTTGGCAACGTATAAATTTTAATAGCTTATACGTTAGCTAAATTGGGACTATTATGTACACTGTCTATAAAAGTAAAGCCATTGTCTTTTATTCATTTGTATTGTGAGAAACGTTTGGTACATTCAAATTAATATTCCTGGTTTTATCATTCACATCCTCTGACCTCATGATTTTACCATTCAACTAAGATTGTATTTTTGCGCACAGGAGACATTGGAAAGGGAATATCCTGAGATTTCGATATTACCTTCTACTGCATCATCATCGTCGACCAGTCAGGCGCCTTCTCCCAGTCACAGCCAGAGACCTCCAAACCCTGCTGATCAGGTAATAAGTTACTTCATATTATTATAACGTTTTCTTAGAATATCTTCAGATTCTTAGAACAAATCTCGTAAAATGAGACACAAGAACATGGTAAAATCGTTGCGCCATGATGAGATTTTTTAGTTAACACTACGCTACGATAAAGTGTTATCTGACTTTTATGAGCGTTTATCCAAAAAGTTGGCAGCGTTGCAAATACTCGTATCTGTTAAATATTCACCTGTTTTGATTAATTTGCCAATATTACTGTTTGGAAATATGACATGTGGCTTACTAGTGAACTAAAATATTGATTATGAAATGCAATAATTAATATCGTAACACTGAATATTTAGTTTTAGATGTAAAAAAAAGTATTTGGAAACTTTCCAAGTGCCTTTTTTACACCTAAAACGGTTACAACAGTAGTTCTATTTTCATACAGAAATATTGCCAAATTAATCAAAACAGTGAAATATTTGCGACGTTGCCCACTTCGCATCACTTGTCTTTTATCAAATTAAATTCCAAAATGATACATTTTACAACTCTACCATATCGTTGTCATCTGATACTGATTTGTCATCTGGTCTTCTAGGTACAGGCAGTGCAAAGCCTCCTCCTGCAACAGTACTTAGCAGGTGGCAGAAAAGGCAGTCTGCAGGAACAGTTGAAGATACAGCAGCAATATACAGCATCCTTGGCTGGTCTGCCAGGGCTGGCACAAGTGGCTTTATTCTCTCAGGGGTAAGTAGATCAATTGTCTAATGTAGAGTTATTGATAGTCACCATAATAATTTTTCTAATCCCTGGATCAGCAGTCGACCTACCCGGCCGATAATTCCATCCAAATTCTGATATAAAAAAAACTGTCTAGTATGTCTGGCAATACCAAATCCAGGAACTATAAAACAGGCACTTATTAGTTTAGTTCGAAGAAAATGAAAATGAAAATGAAAAATGTTTTATTTGTTTTACAAGTAAATTTAACAACTAGTGATTGGAGCCTCCTTTTAAGCAAAAGCCTGTGTTAGGAGACTCCGCTCTTCCAAAACTTAAAATATTAACATAAAATTACTTGTTTAAAGTGTTATAAAAACAGGCGATTTAAAATAAAATAGAAAATTAAAACTAGACAAGAAGCATGCAAATATGTGAGTGAGAGTAAGGGTGTGTGAATGTGAGTATGACTATGAAGGTGTGTAAATGTGATAATGGGGGTGTGTGAGTGTTAAAACTAAGGAGTGTTACTGTGAGTATAAAGGTGTGTAAATGTGAATTTGAATGTTGAATGTGAGCATCTGTGTGTATGAAAGTTAAGTGATAGTGTGAGGGTTTGTTAAATTTAATGTAAAATACAGAGTGAGTGTAAGTGGCAATGAATGAAATCAGACTGTATACGACAAGTACGAAAGATAAGAGCATTAAGTGTAAGTAAGGTTTTATTTTATTCCAGTAGCTTCTCCGTGTCATCATAAGTAAGTGGTGTCATCCAATTAGTTACTATTTTTTTACTGTCAGTTAATCGAAGATTACATTTTGTTTAAGGCTCTCTGTCGTCTAGCATACTCGTGCATTCTTTGATTCTGATTTAAGAAAGCAGTATCAACAAGATGCTTATAATCATTTTCTTGTTTCCAGTGGCTCACCATTCCCTCTATACCCAACAATGCTGTACCCTCCGGAGCTGCTGTTGGAACAGAGTCTGCTCCAAGGTCATGGTCTTCCACCAGGTCTGGACAAGGAGGCTGAAATGATAGCCAAGACGTGAGTAGAAATATTTTAACAGCCAAAAATAATCAGGGACCTTTTGTAATTTGGTATGCTGTAACGTTATTGTTCTTTATAAGATATTTATTTCATTGTTATACTATTTTAGAAAGCTAACCTTTTGAATCAGTTTTCATTCCTTGGAAGCTTTTTCGTTTATTCGGCCTTGTATGGATACGTAGTTCAGCCTTACTGATGTGATCGTCATCTAATTTATAAATTCTCATCACTCTCTTTCTTTTCTCTTTATTCTTTTTATACTATTGCAGTTTTCTATTCATGCTTTACATCCGCTTCAAAAGTAACCGTTGTTCCATCTTCTTTATGTCTGGACTCCATACTAACATTGTGTGTACCGTCAGCAGGAGAACGCACACGACGCGCGGCCCACATATGCGCGTCATGAAGGATGAGCCCATCCCTGAGGGGTACCTCCGCTTCCGGTTCAACGAGGACTGCGCATATCAGCACTGTGGATACAGGTTCGTTTAGATTAGTTTTATTTTCTTTAGCATCATTTACTGTTGTTTTATCAGCACCAGCTAATGCATCATCATTTTCATTGGGAACATGTTGAATTTTCTTTGCAGCATCAATTTGGTCATGGTCATAAAATCACTTTACTAAATTACGAATCTTCTTTAGCCATTACTAAAGATTAAAGTATGAGCCGAATAGTACAGAAGGACTATTTCACTCAATCATCAAGAGCATGTTCTAAATAAATGTGTCTGTGTTTACAGGGAGCATCAAACCCATTTCCATTGCACGAGAAAGGATTGCGGCTATTCCTTCTGTGACAAGACTAGATTCGTTCAACACACTGCCAGACACGAAAGGTAAATTAAATTCTTCTTATTTTCCATTTTCTTAAAAAAAACTAATGTGTATGTACTACAAAATGCTTCAACAATTCTTTAATTTTTCATCGCTTTACTGCATTTTGATAAATATTTTAACTGACAAGCTCTTCTGAAATTGAGAAACAATTAATGTAGAAAAGACTATGATTTATTAAGAGATATAAAAACCTAAAAATAAAGAAGAATTACATGAATTAGATGAATAAGAATTTAATGATAAATGTATATCATTTACATTAAAAAAGTGTTTCTAAATGATAACACAACCATTTTCTTTCCAGACTGGACACTCTAATGGGCGGAGATTTCCAGCAGTACCGCGCCAACGTGTACTGCAAGCGACCCGAGTGCCCCCACGCTTCGACATTCGGTAATTATTCCGTTCGTACGTACATACATACCATTTACTCATACCCTCCCATCAATTGAGAATTTTATCACACTTATAAAATCCAAATCTGAAATCGTGATATCTCTTGCAGCAAAATCTTAGAAATTTGGAACTTCTATCTATCATTCTATTTGTATATCAAGTAAAGGTTCTTTTAAGAAACGCTTGGTTTCATTTGCATTAGTATAAACAAGAGATACGGCTTTTCAAAATAAAGCTTTTGATCCAGTATCACATATTAGTCTCATTTCTCCTTCAAAATTATCGTCTTTAACTATCTCTTTCTCACCATCAATCTTTACAATTTCTGGTCCTATTTCAAGGACCATCCTAAACTATACTAAATCGGACGTTTCTTTTGCCCAAGGAACAGGACAGAACAAGGCATCTCACTTCCACTGTTTGAAATGTGACTTCGTGTGCACTGACACCAACAAAGTGGTGGCTCATCGTCGTCAGCATCAGAAGCTTGACTCTATCCAGGCTGCTGGGTTTGAGAAGTTCCCGCCTAGCAAAGGTAAGTTTCAACGCAAGCTCCGCCCCCATGCACCCCGCCACTCCAATATGTGAACGCTAACACATTAGTAATAAAGTTGAATATCGCGTGAGCGCTTTGATGATGTTCGAGCACGAAACAAAATATATCAATTCTACTTTCGTTTATAACTAGAGTAATAATTAATCTAGAGAAAAAATATCTTGTGGCTGGATAATAAACGGTATTTTCTTACTGTGAATACTTATTTTAGACATAAAAGTCGAGTTAACTGGTTTTTATTTAAATAATCTTTAAAAAAAGACATGATTTTCGAATAAAAAATGTTAAAAATATTACATTTATGTAACTGTTTTATACATGGAAAGAAAAAGATCCAATAAATCATCTATTAAAGGATTGTACGTAATGCAAATTAACATCCAATTCCAGAACCCCCTGCTTGCCGGGGGGAACTATTGGACAAAAGTAATTTATAATTTTTCTTTTTGTCACAGGTTGCGGCTACGAACCTCAATGCATCCACAGCAAGAAGCAAACTCACTACCACTGCCTACAATGTGGCTTTGCGGTCCTCGGCCTGTCCCAGATGACGTCACACAAGTACAAACACCAGGAAGCGAACCTAGGACCGTCAACCAGCGGTACCAATTGACCAGAGAATTTTTACAAAAGTGTATTTTGAAAGTGACAAAATGGAACATGGATTTGACTAATGTGAATGATGTGAAAAAAAAAGTGAATTTGAATAACCCCTTTTTGTCTGAAATTCGGGCTATCTTCGAAAGTGCCTAGTGTCTTAGGAAAATAAAAAGGTGGAAGGATTTAATGTAGGATTTTTGACTTGACAATTAAATCATAGATAGGGCACGTCAATGGATTGTTAGAACCATAAAGACGGTTATAGACGAATTCCCTTACGTCGTGAATAAGCCTTTATTCTAAAAAATCTATTTAAATTATTAGATTCCCTCAATACTTGTGCCTTAGTCACAAACCGGAAAGAAACGTAGTGGCAAATGTTTTGTGCCAAAACAAAATTAGTTAAAAACTATTGTTGAATTTATTGAAGCGATTTATGAATAGTGTGGAGTATGTTTAGAATATTTTCCTACAAATGTATGAACAAATAATGTGAATAACCCGTAGGTGCAGATGCATGCATGGTTATCTTGTTTTAACAACAATCTTTGAAGAACACGACTTAAAATGGCAGCTAATAAATTATCATGGTCTTCACTGTTTCAACCTACAGAAATTGTAGGCTTTTCCAAAGGCTGTTGGTAAAACAAAGATACAATTATATTTAAAAGTGTGTATTTCCTAAATCCTGACCAATCGTAGTTGTTAGTTTAATAAAATATTTATATTTATTACTTCCCCATGAAAAAGACATTTTTACGAATAGTATTATTAAATGTAGAAAGAATTTCGTGAAATTATTAAAGAAAATTTAAGGCAATAAAATTTGGGTTAAGAACACCACTTTGTGCCTGGAGGGTAAAAGTCATGACAATATCTTATTTTGGGATAATATCTGATAGAAAAATACTCATTTTCCAAAAATAATAACTCATTCGATGGCCAAAATAACACCTCACTATCAGAAATTATCGCAAAACATACTAGTTTTACAATTGAAAAATATATTTAATAAAAAATAAAAAACATATTTAATAAAAATGGTCAATTCTATAACAAAATACAACTTGTAAATAAGATTAGATTATATATTAAAACATAATGTTAATAAAATGTAATTGTTACAGAAATATTGGTAAAAAAAATAATGTATAAAAAAAATCATTAGGACATTAGTGTACAGAAAAAAATCGAGTGCTAATGTTTGTGATTCATGAGGTAGCCATAAAATGCCATAAAACTTTCATTTAAGTAATAATTATAATTGTTTAAATTGTTACAGCGAAACTTGAGTTTTTAGACTTGTCTAGGTTTTTCTTTTGACTCAAAAAGCTGAGGTCTCGTTGTGACAATTAAAACACATTTTTATTTCAGTATTAGATATATATTTTTGTCCTTCTAAAATATACCTTTTGCATTCCTGTTTTTGATTCCTGGCATCCGTTTGAGCCAATTAGTTTTTAGAAAATGGTTGACTGTCGACCGTTTTTGTGACCAAAACTGTTTAAACCCTACTCCTAGCATGTATCAGTATTTCTAGCATATTAAGCTCTATTCAGTTGTTCCTATATTACGTCATTTTCTTTGAGTATAACTTTATTTTTAATTTATATTCTACTTTCATCTTCAGCAGTTAAAACATAACCCTTCTTTGCAGTCGGGTAAGAAAACATTTTTTTTTCAGTATGTAGTTCATTTCATGTGACAGTGTTTGTAAAAAAATAATTGAAGTTTATTTTATGTAAAACACTGGTGTAATTTTAACAAAATGAAATATCACTTTTTATATCTTGTGAAATTTCTTCAACTTGATTTATGTACAAAAAAAACATTTCTGATTATATTGGTGATTATAATTACGCATACATAATTATAGTACTTACCTTCTCATGTATTTTATTTTAATCAGAATAGGCCGTGCCATAGAGAATTAGTCACATTGAATTAAGAAATATCTTGAAACGTTTTGGTCTAAACATCTCTTATAAGTAAAGCAACTAAAGGTAAAACCCCTGAAAAATAAACTCTGAATAAAGTTACATACTTCAACGTTAATGACATCGGTGAAGGAAAAAACATCGTGAGGAAAATTGGACTTATAGTTAATATAAGTCTGAAATCGTCAACCCGTCTTGAGCAAGCGTGGTGATCAGTGCTCGTGCCTTCTCTGTATGAGAAGAGGTCTTTGCCCAGCAGTGGGACAGTAATACGCTGGTATTATTATTATTTTAGTTTTAACTTTATTCACAATTTATTAAAGGATAGTAATATAATTGGCTCTGTTACGAATCGGCATTAAACTCACTATTTTTTGTTGTTTGTTATCTAATTTTATGTTCTCTGTTTTTATTTTTCACTCTCTTTAAGTTTTTTTCTCTCAACTTTTTTTTATATAAAAAAAAAACATAATTTAATCGCGTATTTATGTATTTTAGAATACGTAGCTTTAATTTTAGTATTCGTTAATTTAAATTAAATGATTTGTCCCTACGAATACAGTATTTTGTCTGCAAGTATTATCAAATGGAGTGTTAAAAACCGTTTTTTACAAAAAAAAAACAGAATGTGTGTGGTACAAAATTTTGTCTAAAGAATATTTTACGCAATTTGTAGGTTGTGTCCGAATAAAATCAGTTTGTTTGAAATTGGTATGATTATAGTTTAGTATTGTTTACCTCATGAGTTCTAGGAATTAAACGAGAATATCCTTATAAACTGTCATTTTATTTCCATCATCAATTCTGACTGAGATATTTTTAAGAGGTGCAAGATATTTTTTGGCACTTAAGCCGTTTCCCCATTGGTCGGAACGGTATCGTTTCGGTATAGTATGCTCTGTATACGGAAACGATACTGCACTGCTTTCATTTATGGACGACGTTATGTTTTCTGTATAATTTGTGCAGTACCGTTTAATTTCTCGCGAAAATATGTCGTCTTCAAGTGATGAAGATGTTGTGGTGTGTTATATTTATCTCCTTTTACGAAAAAAACAAAAACACTACATGCCATCCATAAATTGAAAATAATATTATAATGTATTTTCAATTAAACCGCGTGATGTGTCTCAAAACACCGAACGGGCACTGGATGTGTCTACCGAGACGCGGTATTGGGGGAGGCCTATGTTCAGCAGTGGACGACGTGGCTGAAATGATGATGAAGTATGTTCAACCTTATATGTATTATTAAAACTGGTTCAACCAACAGTTACAATTTTTTGTGGCCAGAGTACTTCTTCTAAAGAGTTTTCATTTGGTATTCCCGTATTTTACATGTCACGTACATAATTAAATAAAAACGTCAAAAAATACTTAAACATGAGTCTGAATGTTGACTTTACATTGAAAAAAATGTTTGCTTCTACAAACTTCTGAGAGTATAAAATTTATATTTCCTTTTGTTTATTACCTTTATTTGTCAATTTCTATTCCTCTATAGAACTTGACTGCCTCGTTAGACTGGTGATCGCAAGCGCTACTGCTGAGCATGAGGTCTTGGGTTCGATTCCCGGGTCGGGCAAAGTGTTATTGGGTTTTTCTATCTGGAATTTCTCAGTAGCAGCCCGGAGTCTGGATTTGTGCCCGGTTGATGGCAGTAGGCTGGCCCACTAGTACATGGGACTTAAACATAACTGGGGAAATGTGGATGTCATAGTCAAAGTCAAATAATTTATTTCAATTAGGCACAAAAAAGGCACTTTTGAACGTCAAAATTAACAAAAAATAATAGTAATTGATTCTAGTCGCCCCTTCCAAAAGGTAGTTTTCGTATAGAGAAGAATGGGCAAGAAACTCCATTACTTACTTACTCTTTTAATTTTTTTTCACAATATCTTGTATACACTAATTATATAATTCTAAGTGAAGACGATGCACCTAGAATAAGATTACTATGCCACGATAGGTAAAAATAATGAAAAATGAAGGAATGACGTTTAAGGGCCGAGGTGTACCGGATATCTAAGGGGTACACTACTTCTGCCCAACCCTTCGCGGAAACAAGGCGTGATGTTATGTGTGTTCTATAGAACTTTTTTGGAGATGCTTTTTGTGTAACTACTAAAAATTGTTGGTTTGTAAAATGTTTGGTTATTTGCAGGCGCCGTTTTCCTGGCCTGTGGGCCTTTGAAACGCTACCTCCGCCTCCCCCAAATGCAGAAAGACGTATTTATTTACGATTCACTGCCGATCATTTCGCGAAAAATCCATGCCACAGCATAAAATATTTGCAGTTGACCAACTGAAGTAGTTTTTCTTAGGTTCGATTTTTTTCAATAAGTTTACATTTTATGGGACTTAGGTACGGTGTAGTGAACTAAAATGATTACTTAAAATGTCCTGTGTACCTAATGGGCGTTTTCACATTAACAGATAACGACACCAGCCCGATACCGATAGTATGTCGGCAGCTATTACACCGACATCGATATAATTATTATCGGCCCAATGATATTGGTAACCATCGCGACGCACCAAACAATGTGGTTGTTTGGTGCATCGCGATGGTTACCTACTAAGTATCGCCGTCTTGAAGTCGGCAGTGCAAAAAAATGTGTTCAAGTGGTAAAATGCCGCTACTCTCACCGCACTGTGTCTTCGCCGATAGATATCGTACCTATATCGGTGTCGGTCGCTGTCTGCGACGATATAGGTGACAATAGCAAGACAATGTAAAAGCATTTGGTAGGCACTAAACGTATCCGATCATCAGACCTCCGATATCGTGTCGATGTCGGATCGGTGTCGTTATCGGCTAATGTGCTGTGTTGTGAACTTGTGACAGTCAATTCATTTTATTAATTAAAGAAACAACATTTTTACCATTTGATATAGTGTTATGGGATAGTTCGTAGAACGTAGGTACACAGAAAAACATGAAGTTTAGGCCTCTTCTGTCATCTATGGTTTGAATAAAAATCAATATTTATGGTTAGGTGACTGTTAATGGGAAATCCCGTGTACAAACTGCACACGGGATTTTTTTAGTGATAATTAGGTAGTCATGAATAATCTGTAAGAATCCATTAGTGTATCAGTGTTGTGCCATTAGGTATTATATGAAGGAATGCAGGCGTTTAATAATACACTTAAAATGAAAAACTTCGCAAGGAATGGGAAATTTCTACTGAAGGCTGCGCGTTTAGACCTCAGGAGGAGCTGCTTCTCACACGGACAACTCTGTCGCTTTCTCGCTAGTCCAGCCAGCCAGCCAGTCGCGTCACCAGTCCTAACTCTCTGTATATTTTGGTGGGCGAGACCAAAACTACAAACCTATTGTACTTACAGTGAAGATTTATAAAATATGCCTGTTATTTTAATATATTGTGGTATCTTACGACTGCCACGTGAATGAAGACGACGCGGACAGAAACTAGTTTCAGATAAAAATGGCTTTGCGGTAGTAAGGTGAAAGTTTAAAATTGCAATGGTTCTACTGCGTATCTCAACGGTCCCGCAAAATGTAATTTTGATAGAAAATATCAAAGTCGTAATTTCGTTCGTTATAAAAGGAACGAACATCTGCAAAATTGCATGCTTCTATACCCAGCGTGGTTTAGGTTGTGTATTGTATGTCAGTGAATTTAAGAAAGAAAAAAAACCATACAAACTTTCATCTTTATTTCTTCAGGATTTTTATTAAGTTGAATGGGCTAAAAATGGTCTTACTGTTTCGCTTATACTGTGACCATATTTTTTTGTTTTGGATGTTTCCCACCACTCATGAAGATTCGTAAATATTGACAGCTCTATATGAAGTAACAATTGCCGTACTTTATTGCCAAGTGACGTACCTACTGCTACAGCTATTAATTATCGAATCAATTATTTTAGGACATTTTGTCGTATACAGAAGTGTCGTATTCGATATCGTAACCAGTGACTTTTTGTATTCAAAACTGAAAATGATTCATACTGAGTCAATACGATACAATCACGGATTCAAGAAAAAACTGTGTTGCTGGCTCAGCTATTCGAAAAATATAATTACGATTTTTATCGTGTTCTATTTGGTCATGTTAGTATAGCAGTTTTGTTCGAAACAGCATTTATTTTCTAATTTTAATCGTTCTTGCCAGAGTGAAAGTTTTTTTAAATATTTTTTATACAACCGACAACCGGACCAATTGTATATTATGTGTTCCGTTTGACGTCCGAAGTCCATTATGAGAGTGCACGCTTCGTTCCATGAACAGCTGCTAGATGTCCTTCCTTTTCCGCCTCGTAATCGCGCCCCTAGCGCCCCATAACGTCATATCTGTGAATTACTTTCAAAAACCGCATACAAGCCGCCATGATGAAGTGTTATGTCATTGTTGCGTCGTTTTCCGAACTGTGCGCAGCTTTGTTAGATTGTCAGTAAAATATCGTATTTTCGATATTTTTTATTTTTAGAACTTTTGAGATTAAAGTAGAAAGTTCATTAGATTAGTATTTTTATAACTTAAATTAATTTTCCGTCTCGTGAACTGTGTTTATTTTAAACTATGGCGCCAAATGATACTTCACGGAAAAGGACACGGAGTTCGAGTTCTTCATCGTCATCGAAAGGAGGTGATACGGTATCATCGGAGAGCGATGTAGGTCATCCAGCGCCACGCAAACGCCCCCGTCAGGTACGCGAGCGTTCCCTCTCGCAAGATTCTGAAATGGATCGCAGGTTTGATCTACTATCCCAGCAGTTGGTGAGTCATGTTAATAATGTTTTAACAAATTATATGATCGCAAATAGTGCTCCATTAGCACAAAGCCTACCCGCTACGCAAAATTATATTGGCACCGCGTTATCTTCAACATTGACTGTTCCTACCCTCAATTTACAAGAAAATTTCTTACGACCGCCGCAGCTTACCCCTTGCTTAGAAAATATTGCAAATCTAGACGTTTCCGTTAAGGAACCTAGTGTACCTAAAGCAAATCCAGAACGTGTAACGAAAATAGCAGAAATGCAAAGGTTCGACTCCCCGGACTGGAATGCTGTACGTTACACAGAAGTACAGAAAAAATATGTAGCTTTTCCCAGTTTTGTCGAATTGAAAGTGAACGAAGAATTGCGGCGTTTTGAAGATCCATTTTCACCATTAAGATGGTTTCAAATGGAACGCAGTTTTGCGGCGTTATCTAATGCTTTCCTAACTCAAAACGAGCATGTGAACACGGCATTACAAACACTAATTGATTGGTCTGCTAATTCGAACGTCCAATTATCTTCTACTAACCTTTAGGACAAACTTAAAGAGTTGTTTGGTGCCGAGTCATCTTATAAAACGGTATCTCATGATATTCTCCAAATTATTTGCAGTAAACGAGCTGAGGTCATAGAGACGCGGCGCCGATCGTTATTGAAAAATGTTAAAAGTAAATACATACGAGACGACATAGAAAAAATTCCACCCTCAATCGAATATATATTTAATCCTCAAAATTTATCGCACTACTTACAAAAAATTGGGGGTATAGAAAAATTAGGAAAACAGAATAATAATTTAGGGACTAGTCGTCCGATAACTTTAGAGCCTTCGACGTCTTTTCAAGATAATAGTTTTCGTTCGCGACAAAACAAACCGAAGCGAATCAACAAAAGGCGGGGCGAAAAGATAAGAACGAGAGGCGAGCAGGACATAAATATAAATGACTATTTAATACCGAGATTTTGGGGCGGCTGTCTTCAGCATTATATAGAAATATGAAATCGTTTCGACCGGGGAAAGACTATTTTAATAATTATATTTCGAGCTCGTATTCCCTTCAATCTGGCACCGCCCTTAATTCTACCACTTCGAACAACCTGTCAAAATTTCAAACCCCTGTTTCGGAAAAAATGACACTACAAATTCGCAAGATGATCCAAGAACGAGTATTAGAACCTGCTCCTTCGACCCTATCGTTCATTTGCCCCCTTTTCATGATCACAAAAAGCAATGGCAAAACTCGAGTGATATTCAACTTACAAGCACTAAATTTATACATGGAGCCAAAGCATTTCCATCTTTTCCACCATCAACAAATGCCTTCGTTTCTGCAACAAGGCGACTGGATGGTCAAGTTAGACCTATTAGTCCACCAGAACAAGAAAGTACTCAGCACGCATCTAAACATAGCTTTACGCTTCTTGTCCAGTCTGGGCTGGTGTGTAAATCACGAGAAATCGATCACCAGGCCAACGAGGTCGGTCGAATATCTCGACATCGATTGGGACACCCAAACAAACCGCAAGTCCCGACCACCAGAGAAATTCGACAGATTCTTTCGACCAGACTCGCAGCGGGCAGTTGGACCCTCACGCAGGCGCAACGCCTCTTAGGGTTTCTCAACTTTGCGTCTTTCATCACCCACCGGGGAAGGATGCACTGCCGTGCGCTGCAATGTCACATCAAAGTACTGCGTCAAAATCCTCTCGGAGCAGTACAGCTGACACAAGACTTTCGCCAAGAACGAGAGTGGTGGATGGAGAATGTAGGTCAAAAGACAGCAATTCACACAGATGTGATACCCACAAACTTTGTCATCACGGACGTTTCCGACATTCTGTGGGGCGCCCTGGTCAACAACAACAAGGTACAAGGTGCATGGCAACCCGACCAGAAAAAACGGCATTACAATCTCAAAGAGATGTATGCTGTGATTGCTGTGTTGTCAAAGGAATCCAGAGCCCTTCGGCACTCCAGGATCATTCTACAGACCGACAACAAGACAGTGGTTTCGTACATTCAGAAGGAAGGCGGCAGGAAATCACATCCATTGATGGAATTGACGCGGGAATTATTGACTCTGATAGACGATCTCAATTTTGTACTGATCCCTCACCACCTACCAGGAGTGTACAACACCGAAGCCGACCACTTGTCACAAAATCGCGCCGGCAGCGAGTGGCACCTCCAGGTGGCAGCAACTTCAAAGATTTTTCAGATTTGGGGAAAACCAGACATACTTATTCGCGTCACAAACCGCACACGTGATAAATTACGTTTCTCTAGATTCCTCAGACTACAACGCCTGTTATCACGACGCGTTCAGCAGATACTGGCGATACGCACTCGCATGGGTGTTCCCACCGCCGGCGTTGCTTCCACGAGCTCTTCACCACCTCAACTTGGCATCAGGTCGGTACATAATATTAGCACCCAAGTGGAAGAAACCCTTTTGACGACCAGGCCTGAGGAATCGATCCTTGGCACGGCCGCTGAAGATCAGAAACCTGTAGAAGACCTTGGTGGACACGGTGACCGGCCTACCACCAGCTCATGTCAAGGATCTGCAGTTGGAAGTCTGGCTCATTTCGGCTGGGACACCATGACAAGCAATTGGTCTCCACAAGAGAAAGATCATCTTTAATCTTGCTGGCGACCTTCAACTCTTACACACTTATTTGGGGTAAGTGGTCTTTCTGGTGTAGTCAAAATAACGTAAATTTTCGTACACCAAATCCGACAGATGTTGCGAAATATCTAGCATATCTGTATATTAATCAAAAGTTAGCCTACAGAACTATTCTTGTGCACAAGTCTGTTACCGCATCTATTTGTGAAACTGCCTCAAATATTAAAATTTCTTCTAGTCACATTGTTAAGCACATTTTGAAAGCAATTTCAATTGCAAAGCCGTTGCCACCTAAGGTGCCCACATGGGACGCCAGGGAATTAATTACTTATTTAAAAGATAAAACTCCTTGCATCAGTAGTTTGTATGAGGTGTCTAAGCGAACGGCGACTATTTTATTATTATGTTCGGGTCGTCGTGTACACGACCTATCCCTTTTGCATATTGACTGTTATCATTTCGTAGATAATGGGGATTCCATAACTTTACATCCAGTGTTCGGGTCAAAGACAGATAGTGCGACTTTCCAGCAATCCAGTTGGGTTTTGTTGGCATCCCAAGATCAAAATACAAATCCATTATATTGGAACCGCACGTTAAAAAAAAAAAAAAAAAAACTTATCAAAGGCAAGACGGGGTTCATTAAAAAAATTGTTCATAACTACTAGAGATCCCGTTAGAGCAGCCACACCAATTATAATCGGTGGTTGGGTAAAACGTGTTCTATCTGATGCTGGAATACAAGCCTCTCCAGGTAGTTTTAGATCGGCTGTCTCATCATTAAATTGGCTAGAAAATTACCCTATAAATGACATATTATCTAAGGCAAACTGGAGGCATGAATCAACTTTCAGAAAATTTTACCGTAAAGAAATCAGATCTAATAACGAAATTTCCTCGGTGCATTCGTTATCAAGATTATTTCAAGTCCCCAATTGGTTCTAAGTTAACCGATAAGTCAAATCAAATTGATTCGGGTTAAAATTACTCATGAATATATTGTACGTCTGCTTACTTAGGTACGTTTTCTCTTAATGTAATTATACTGCCAGTGCTGAAATGGCTAGATTTTTGTTCATATTTAAAACCTGAGTATATTAAGGTACCTAAGATATAAGATGGTGATTAAAAATAATATTGGTTTATAATTCACATTGTTGCTTTTCATTCATACAATCCACCAGGAGATAACAAACATATCTCTCATAATGGACTTCGGACGTCAAACGGAACACATAATATAAAAATTTTACCTTCAAATAAAATTTGTATTATGTTTCCTAAGACGTCCGAAGTCCAGCTAAGGTCTTCCTGGTGCATACCTACCTACCTTTGCATCATTATGAGCCCAACAAAGACATAACACTTCATCATGGCGGCTTGTATGCGGTTTTTGAAAGTAATTCACAGATATGACGTTATGGGGCGCTAGGGGCGCGATTACGAGGCGGAAAAGGAAGGACATCTAGCAGCTGTTCATGGAACGAAGCGTGCACTCTCATAATGGACTTCGGACGTCTTAGGAAACATAATACAAATTTTATTTGAAGGTAAAAATTTTATATTATATGTTTATTAATATAGAATATGATATTAGCAAAGACAGTTCGATGGAGAGTAAATATAGTAACATGGATGAATCTGATAAAAAAATCTTTAAAAAAACTTCTTCATATACCTACGACGATAAAAAATTATAAGACTCGCACTTGACTATAATTTTATCGATAATAATAATTTGTAGTGTGTCTAACACTATTGTAAGATGACAATTAAACGTCATCATATCGCATATAAATAATCACAGTTTCGAAAACAATATTATGAATTAAAACTATATTAAAATTACGAAATATTTTTTCTGAGTTGTCGCAATTTTATATCTAATGTGTTCTTCTTTTATTTGATTTTTTTTTAACAACTGCAGAGAGAGCGTATTTTAAAAAAAATTGACACAGGTCTACCTTCGATGACGTCCCGCAGGACTCTGAGCGCGAGCCGATTTAGCCCGATTTACTATATTTGGGTTTATTTTAAGATTCTATTTGCTGTTACATTAAAATAAATCCATAATCCCCTAAAGTATTTTATGGTGAACGTATATACGAAATTTTATTGAAATTGCTTTAATTACAATCGAATAAAACCATTTTTTCTCATAAAAACTCTACATTTTTTGGAAACTTTGCGATTTTTTTGTATCGAGCCAAATTATGTTAATCGTGTTTTGGCCCTCATAATTCACTAAAAAATATCTTCAATTTTAATAATCATGAAAAAAAATAAGGCAAATTTGTAGTTTTTGAGGACAAAAATTGATTTTGCGTGCAGCCGAAATGCGTCAAAACCTCGTCTTTGGGACCCATTTCGCCTTAATGTTTTTTGTTTTCGATATTGACATCGCTTGTATCATGCAAACGTTAAGCTGCGGGCACGCTTTTAGCGTGGTTCAAGCAACTTCCAGTGCTTGCGATCCAGTGCTAATGTGAACCACTGGGCCACAATGTCTGGTGATTGATTGGTATTGTTAGTAAATCAAAACGGAAATTATTGATGAGATTCATTATTAATTTGAACTATTTGTGGATCGATTAAATATATGCCTTAAAAATATTCTCGCAGCCAGCGCGTGTATGATTGACAAATAGAGTGTGTAAGGATCGTAACAGGTGGTGTTCTGTAGTTTCTGCCTACCCCATGGGGAAACGGCGTGAGTTTATGTATGTTTACTTTGGTCACCTTTTGTTGGCTTCCAGTCGGATTCAGCTAAAAACCAGTACCTACTTTACGTAGAACGGTCTCCCCAACCCAGTGACTAGTTAACACGATAGGCCTTGGTAAGACTGGTTTTCTTTAGATTTTCGGGAGTACGCTTATATTGTCAAAGATCTTTGAATGACAGCTGGAACCAACGGTAGGAAATTTATGATCACCCATCTACGAACTGACCGCGGCAAGCGTAGCTTAACTTTGGTCGATGCGACACGTGAGTATGGGTATTGTTAAATGAATAAGATTTAGTTATTACTTTTAGAAGCCCGATAGACCGACAACCAGCACACACACAAACTATTATTGCTATAAGATTATTTTCACTTTTTATTTTGTAATTAGTGTTTCACGAACTGGGTCCAAATAATAGTACATTACTGTCGTGGTCTATAATGACTACTTTGCTGGTCGCGCTGATGATGGCCGACAGCGTAGGTAGGTCGAGGCTTTTACAGCGAGGACAGCAAGGGCTGCAATGATGGCTAAGCTGGAAGGCCTAGAGCGTAGCTAGGCTAGCTCGAGACAATCATAGCGTGACCAGCGAAGCAGTCATAGTGGGCCAAGGCTTGTATAGTGCTTTACTCAAAAATGCAAGTACCTAATCTAAATAAAACCAGCAAGTAATTTCAATAAAGTACACTGGTCAGCAAATAAACCGAGCCACCCGCTACCTAGGAACTCTGATTCGATTTTCTCAAAAAGTATAAAACTTACAACTATCAAAGTTATACCTACAAAAAGTGCGTTTCATGGTGATTAAAATGACTACAAATTAATTCGAAAGTACCGTCAACTCACATTGTAATCAAGCAACAAACACAATGCTAACGATTTGCTCTGTTTTCACCAGAGTTTGAAATTAGCGTTCTTTTTCTCTACAATGAGGGTAGTCGGATATTTCTTATCATTTCTTTAGTTTTTGTCCATCGTTTGCTCAGACGCGTGTGTTTTTGCTACTTTTTTCGATTAATAATGAATACAACACCTCAGGAAGCAGCTCAAGCTGTAGCATTACTTCAAGCAGGCATTGCGCAACGTGAAGTCGCTCGAAGGCTTCGAATCAGCAGATCTTCGGTGCAACGAGTTTACAGACGATACCTAGAGACTGGAGCATTCGATCGCCGTCCAGGTACGGGCAGACCTAGGGCTACATCAGCAGCAGATGATAGTTATATCCACCTTACTGTTCTGCAAAATCGCCACCTCAACGCAGTTCAAGTCCAACAAAGTCTGCGTGACGAACGCCAAATGGTCATAAGTTCAGATACCGTCAGAAGAACGATGAACGGAACCTGACCCCAAAAAGAGCTGCAACTGGCCCAGGATTAACGGTAGCACACCGTCGAGCACGACTTGAATTTGCTCGAGAGCATAGGGATTGGACATTAGAGCAGTGGAGTATTGTACTCTTCACTGATGAGACCAGGGTGAGTCTACATGGAAGTGATCGACGTCAGAGAGTATATCGTCGCCCTGGAGAACGTTATTCTCAGTGTTGCATCGAGGAAACTGTTGCTTATGGAGGAGGATCTGTAATGGTCTGGGGGGCATCTCGTTAACAGCACATACAGCGTTAGTTTTCATCGAACCGACGGGCCGTACACGTGGACTGACTTCTCATCGCTACATTACTGAAATCCTCGCAGACCATGTGGTACCTTACGCAGGATATATCGGACAGGATATGCAATTGATGCATGATAATGCATGGCCTCATGTTGCTCATGTGGTGACCCAGTATCTACGCGACGTCAGCATTCGTACGATGGACTGGCCAGCTCGATGTCCGGACTTGAATCCGGTAGAACACTTATGGGATCAGCTGAAACGTCGGGTTCGAGCCCGGGTACCTGCTCCAACAAGGCTTCCAGAGCTGCGAATCGCAATTGAAGAGGAGTGGAATACAATTCCTCAAGATTTTATCGTCAGGCTCGTAAGGTCGATGAATACAAGGATGCTGGCAGTTATCCGAGCAGAAAGACATGTTTTGAGGTTGCATTTGATGTGCATACTATATCATTCCGTCTCTTGTTAGTATTGTCAGCGGTGTAGGTAAGCATGGTGTGCTGTTTTAATACTAAGTGCATAATGAAAAGTTGGCGAACAGTCAGCACGTTGCAGGATTTATATAGCAGATCTGTGGGAAAGAAAAAGGGATGGAAGTTTGCTACCTTTAAAATTGATTTCTGAGCTCTTTCAAGAGGAAGTAGATTGGTTTTTGGTGTGCCACCCCATGAAGTGATGCAGTATTGAATTATAGATTGACATAGTGCCAAATAAACTTGTGTGATTAATTTTGAATCTGCAAATGTTCGCAATTTTTTTAAAACATATATTAATTTGCGCACTCTTTTAACTAGACTTTCAATATGTTTTCTGAAAGACAGTGTGTCATCCATTATTACCCCGAGGTATTTTATGCTGCTCGTTTTGAGGATAAAAGGGCAATTACACATGACTGAACGATTTCCACATTGATGGGCATATAGATGAGGGTTAGTAATGTAAAGTTGAGGCTTGCGCATGGTGAAGTGAATGTATTTTGTCTTGTCAGCATTTAATGTTAGTAAATTGCTATGTAGCCAATTAGTCACAGTATTAAAACCTAGTTGAGCAATTTGGAACAGTTCGCTACTGGTTTTAGCGGTAAATAATAACGCCGTGTCGTCGGCATAGGATATTATTTTGCCTTCTTTAATATTCAGATTACACAAGTCATTAATATAAATCAGGAATAGCGTAGGGCCCAGAATACTTCCCTGGGGAACACCAAAACCAGTACTTTTCTGCTCATCGCTCGTAATATTGTCTATTCTAACACATTGGTATCGGTCAACTAAGTAGTCCGTAAATAGTTTCAACGGCGTTCCCCTTATTCCTATGGCCTCTAATTTGTTTAGAAGACCGGAAACAGACACCGTGTCGAAGGCCTTGGCTAAATCAAGGAAGACTCCCAGGGTCTGGTTACCTTTGCCGAGTTCTTCTGAAATATAATCGGTCAGGGTATGCACCGCATCGGCTGTGGATAATTTGGCTCTAAAACCAAATTGTGCAGGGGATAAGAAATTATTTTTTTCTAGATAGTTAACTAGTCTATTGTTTATAATTTTCTCTAATATTTTTGATATTGAGGAGAGTAACGATATTGGCCTATAATTATTTACTAAGTCTTTACTACCAGATTTAAAGACAGGGATTACAACTGCCTTTTTAAGACAGCTAGGGAAAATTCCTTTGGATATACAGATTCGAAGTATATGCGTTAAGGGAGGTACTAAAATATGCTTAAAAAGTTTAAGGATCTTATTACTTATATTATCCCATCCAATTGTACAGTCATCTTTTAGTCCAGAAATAATTCTGGTTATTTCGTCTTCGTCAGTGTCCAGCATAGCAAAAGATTTCAGGTTACAGGTATTGATTGATTTTTGGAAAGGTGGTTGGTGTTTCGGAATCTGTTCAGCAAGAGTTTTCCCAACATTGACAAAGAAGTTATTAACGTTGTTAGCTGACAAGAGTGGTGAAGGATTAGTAAGTAGTAATCTCGAATTTGATTCACGCTGTTTAGACATATTGGTGACGTTTTTAATATGTTTCCAAAGTTGCTTACTATTGTTACCAGCTCTATTTAATTCATTTTTATCGTAATTATTTTTTAAGTTCTTTAGGAGATTGTTGCAGAAGTTCCTGTATCTTTTATAAGTGGTTTGGATTATTAGATTATCAGGGTATCTCTTAGTTCTCTGATGAAGTTTATCTCTGTGTCTTATACACCGAATTAGTCCAGGAGTAATCCAAGGTTTAATATTATAAAGTTTCTTATTCACTGTAGAAACTGTCGTGCTACGTAATATTGCTTGTTGGACATGTTTTATAAAGTACGATAAAGCGAAATTAGCGTCAGCACAAATCTAGGTTGCATAAATCATATTCGAGTTTATTTGTATTTAATTTGCTTTTGGTCTGGGGACGATTTAGCTTAGGCAGCGTTAAATTTACGGTAAGTAGGACAAGATGATGGTCAGTAATTGTTGCGTTAGTAACAAGCGTAATATATGATAGGCTGGTTTTAATCATCATATGATCGAGACAGGAACCGCTCTGATGAGTAGGCAATACGTGAGTGGGGAGAAAGCCATGGAATGAGCAGATATTAAGATAATCTTGGGTACTTGTGTCACAGTTTTCGGAGCCAATATTTATATTTAAATCACCTGTTAGTATAACATTCTTAAACGAGGTTAGCGCTTGAAAAATCTGGTTTAAGGAATTGTGAAAAGAATCCAAGTTTCCACCGGAAGGGGACCTTATACATAGCGATTATCGCTGTGGTTGTACCAATTTTGATAACTAAGTAATTAATCATACTGTCTTGTGTAGTAGGTTCTTCGACTGTTACCTTCAATGATTCCTTAGCAAATACTACCACTCCATCATTTTGGTTGTGGTTTCTATTGGTATGCAATAAGTTATAACCAGGTATTATTGGCAGGTTATCGATGCGGTTAGCTAGCCAGCACTCGGTTAGTACCATTATATCACAGTCAAAGTTAAGTCTATGAAGGAAAATTTTAAAGCTATCCATGTTCTTATAAATACTACGAATATTTTGGGTCAGTACCGTTAGTGACTTTTTATAATCGGAAAGATATTGTTTGCAATCCTCAACGTCACATGTCTTTGAGACTGTTACAAATGTGTTGTCAATATCGGTAATTAAGTTATTATCCATAACTAAACTGTAAAAATAACAATAATAAATTACGTCTAAAATATACACAATTATGTGGCGCTCTTAGGCGCCTTCATAATCGATCGAGTTGATGTACCTGTATTCGGCCGCTTTTTTAGCCGGGCAATCTGCGTCTCCCGTCTTGTGGTTGGCTTGTTTTTTAAAGCGCAAACATGTAGCACATTTTGGCACACCTGCTTTCTTTGCGCAGTCTTGAATAGTGTGTCCTTCTTCACCGCAATGTCCACATGTAGGGGCAGCAATTTTGCATGTTTTAGCTGCATGACCGTACTGCTGGCATTTGTAACATCTTGTCACCAGTGTGAAGTCTCGTACCGGGCAGGACGACCAATTTATGAACAATCTGTCCTGTGTGATGAGAGCCTTACGTATGACGGCTGGAACTTCTATAATAAAGTTGCAGTTCTCAGCATCTTTCCTGCCAGATTTGTGGCTTAGTTTTATAGAGGTCAAAAATGTATCTAGGGATATAGTGGGCAGTTTGTCGGCCAGGTTTTGTTCATACATACATTTATACACCTCATTTTTAGTCATTGATGTAGGAACTCCTATTACTATAATGCGAGGTTTGCGCTTTTTAGGTTCGTCGACGGTAAGCCCTGACGAAGCTAGTTGGACTGTTTGCTTGAGCCTGTCTAGGTCATCTTTGGTCTCAGTGCTGATTATGAGTCCTCCTTTTCCAATTTTGCGTACGCCTCGTACTTTCAGCTTCATTTCTCCAGGGCATATGATTTTTTGGACCATGTTCTTGGTTTCGTCACTGGTTTTTGAGTTGTCACTGGGATAAATGGCCACGGAGCTAAGAGTATTTGGACGAACAAAGGTTTTGGACCCATTCTTCACCATAGCTGCAAAAGATGTAGAAGTTGCTTCCTGCTTCGTACAGGACTCTTGAATCGTCCGGTTCATTTCCATTAAACAATTTGATAGGTCTCGAGCTTCGGTCATGGTTTTAAGGGAGGTATGGGTTTGTATGGCTTTTTGTTTTAATGACTGGTATTGTACAGCCATCTGCGAAACTCCATGTCCAACTTTCCGGTAAAGATTGTTTATTTTTAGCTTCTGATCAGCGTTTAGCTTACCTTCAGAAACAATAGCACAAACCTCATTCAGGCACTGCTCAATAGACCCCATCCAGTTCTGAATCTCCGGAGTGGACACAACTTCAACTTTCTCATCTTGGTCCTGTCTTAGTTGTTGGGGCGAAGTCGGTGCTGGTGTCGGTACCGGGGTCGGTGTCGGTGGAGGGCTGCGTCGCATCATCACGCTCCGATTAAAGGGGCTGTCTGCCATGTTATCATAAAATATTTATAAATAAAATATATTATTCAGTTCATTATTTTAACTTATCACTATATTGTTTATTCGTATAACACGCTACGCTAATACACTGAAACTAGGTCACTATTTATGCAAGCGTTAATTTATTTTATTGATATTATGCATTGATGAGCACGTCTGTATGCGTTGAATGCCGAATTGTCAATCCCTAATGAATATTAAATAAGAATACATAGAAACCATTCGTGTCGCGGCGACATATCGCCAGCAGTTGCCGCCTCCCGTCGGCTACGGAATGGTCCGGTTACCGATTTTTTTAAATTAAAAACTAAATCATGTTTGGTATCTACTCAAAGATCTTAAAAAGTAATTTCTGAAAATATATTAGCTTTTATATATAAAAAAAAAAAAATCACCCTTACTCTTTTCAAGAACACTTAGATTTCGAACGGTTCATAAAAAATATTTATTTGTTGAATTTTTCCAAAGCAAAGACGTGTCGGTAGGCTTCAATGATCCGTAACCCCAAAATAATTGCAATAAAAACTGGCCAATTCGTGTCGGACAACGCACATTGAAGGGTTCCGTAGTTGGGATGAATTATCCCAATAGCAAACTTAACATTGTAGTTGAAAAATATGTTCTCCCATACGGAACAAAACAAACTGTAAGTTACACATTAAAGTTAGTTAGTTGATAGTAAGAGTCTGACACGCCCTCCCGCTCCGCCCAGAGTGGGAGAAGGTATTTGATAATGTCCCACCCAAAAAAAGCCTACTTAGCTGTAATAGGTTTCCTTTTAACTTCGATATATTTTTCACGAATCCAAGTACATTACATCATTTAGCTGGCAGTGGGGGCACTTGACTCTAATAAAAACTAGCACTTTAAATATTAATATTTCACAACCCTGAATTGAAAAATGGTTTTCACACACCGACAATATTTTTGAACGACCTTTCCAAAAACACCGCACGTCATGGAATAGACGAGAAAAAAAATCCCCAATTTACGTGTAGGGGAGGGTACCCTCTCTTTTTTTCTTAATTGTACCGCTTTGTCGGCGGGATTTATATGTATGTATACCCATGCCAAATTGTAGCTTTCTAGTACTAACCGTCTCTGAGCTAAGCCGCGGACAGACAGGCAGACAAACAGACAGACGGACATGGCGAAAAACTATGAGCTTTCCTTGTTTACTACGGAACCCTAAAAACTAGCGAGCCTTACAGTAGTCGCATATAATATCACATACGACATCTCACCTTGGTAATAAGCAACATTAACATTATATCCTGAAAAAAATAATTCAGGTATTATTCGTCCATCGTCATCGTCCGTTTCGTCCAACTGACAGTGACGGCCAACGGTACCCACGCCGCCAGTTTTTAGCCCAACTCTAGCACGGCGCGCTCATTGGTCGAATCAAAAAGCGCACACTTCCCTGGCTTCCTGTAATACACTTCCGTCCCTTTTCTCCACTCCCACAGATTCCCACTCGACAGCGAGCAGAAAAATGTTACACATAAAAAAGGAAGTTAAAAACGAAAACCACAATCTCATCGCTTTTCGGTCAGTTTTTCACTTTGCAAGTTAATTAGTAGAATTTACCTGCAATTGTTCTTCATCTTTTCATGCCGATGATCTTATAAGTTGTTTTCATATTGTTTGAGCCCAGTAGGTGGCCACGTTGATTGCGGCATCAGTGGCATTCTTTATGTCATCATAGGTGCTGGTGAACAGGCACTGAGGAAACTCCAGCAAGTGGGGCATGATGTGAAGTACCACACTCGTACTGGGTGTTGGGTGGATCAGTAATCCCAGTACTTACTAATTTCATGCCAGTATCTCTATGTAAAAGTAAGGCCATTTTAATAGGTAACATTTATTTGACGTCTGTCAGTTTAGTGAAAGCAAATCGTAAAATTACTCGTATCGGTCATTATTACAATAAATATGTAATCGTAATTGAAAAAAGTTAAGCAATTGTGCAGTTCTAACAAAACGAAAAAATATATTATTTTATGCCCGGCGTGAGAAGGTTACGTTGTTGAATTTTGATGAATTATCAAATGTTACCTATTAAAATGGCCTTACTTTGGTCTGTGACAGAATGCATAGATGGCGTACCTATAGATGGCGGTTTCGTTTTGGATCCTAAACACCCTGTAATACGCTGAATCGTGGAAAGAAACCATAGCGAGATCTAATTCGACGCCAACGCCATCTAGCTACAAACCGGAAAACTTCCTACAGGAATGGCGCTTGGTTATTTTGATTTAAGAATACATAAATTATTCCTGTTAGTAGTTAAGGTATAATTATTATCTTTGTTTTTTTTTTTTCTAAAAAATCAGCGAAATCTAGTAAAAATACCATTGATTTCTATAATTGACACGCTCGCTTGAATGCAAAAAATACCAAATAAATCAGGAAACAAAAACTAAAAATAAATTAACGAAACAATTTAAAAAATAAATTGTTAAGTTATTGCAGCGTTTTTCGGAATCATACCTTTAATCTGATACTTTAGAAATTGGCCTAGACCTTACAGTCTTGGTCTGAGTCCAGTTGTCGCAAGTGCTACTGAGCATGAGGTCATGGATTCGATTTTTCCATCAGGAATTCCCGGCTGTCATTCGTAGATCCGTGACAGATGTTACGGGTAGTCAGAACCCTGAAAGTCTGACAACCAGTCTTACCAATGGGGTGTCCTGTTACCCAGTAACTGGTTTGTGGAGGTCAGATAGGCAGTCGCTCCATGTAAAATACTGGTATCCAGGTGCAACTGGTCAGACTTGAAGCTGACCCCAGCAACATAGTTGGAAAAGGTTGGATAGGTACGTAGGCTAGGATGCTGATGGTACAAAATTAAAATAAGATCTTATTAAATGCACTTTGTTATTAGATTTATTATTATAATATTAGAGACTTTTAAAAATCATTCAATAGGCTCACCGCCTATTACAAGGGACTTTCTTTTAACCACAACGGGGAAGCTCTTGGCCTGCATCTCACCTGATGGTAATTGATGATTAGGCTAAAAGTGGAAGCGCGCTTCACCCGGAATCCTCAATCACAGAGGAACTGGCTATCTTACCTCTAACTGCGTAAACACAACAATACTGTTAACATTGTTGTTATGGCGGCAGACTTAGATAGCCAGGTGGACTTAGAACAGGCTCTACCATCAACCAAAACGAGCAGAAAATTTTGCCTCCACTGGGTCTGAGACAGATGGTCTAACCACTAGAAGACCAAAGAGGCGGACTTAAACATAACGTGCGAAATGAAAGTGTTGGTACTATAGGTACACCTTTGCCTAAACCTTCGGGGAAAACCAGCGTTATGATATGTTGTTGTAGCGGTTACACCGCCACATACGAACTACGCATCAAAGACATGACGTCACACAAATCCTGCATCGCGCAATTAGAGTTTACCGCGCGAGCGACATATACCTACTTACAGGCTGAATTTTTAGTCACCGTCCAAATGTTTTCTAGTCATTAGGCATTCACTAACTCCATTTTTGAAATAAAATCGATAAGTAAAATTTTCATATTAAATCATTTTCTCGAAAGAATTATCCGCTCTGCGTGGTATATACTTAGTCTAGCCATAAATACTGTTACAATTAAAAATAAAAAAGATATTACATTTGAATTTGGAATCTGTCATTTGTAGACGATTGTTCATTGAGTTTTCCAATACAGTGTACAATATTTTGCGATATTAAAATGGAGTGGGGTGATATAGAGAACCGAATCGCTGTGCCAAATGCAATTTTTAAAACTATCCATATGCTTAATCAAATGTTTGTTTAATGTCGCGTATTTTAAAAGATGACTTAGGACTTGCAGCCTATAAGTGACGCACTGGTCATCTTTTAACTGATAATTAAAAAAAGAATAGGGTGGTAAAATCGAAACAACTACTGAAGCGGTACGCAAAGGGAGGTCACAGATAAATTTTGTTTACGGATAAGAAAATCTTTACAATTGAGCAACATTTTAACAAACAAAATGACCGTAGCTCAAAGCTCTAAGGAAGCTTCCAAATTAGTCGACAGAGTGCAACGTGGGCATTATCCGACTTCAGTGATGGTTTGGTGGGGTGTTAGCTATGAAGGAGTGACAGAGCCATATTTTTATCAAAACATCGGCACAAGTGTATCAAGATACCATTCTTGAGAAGGTAGTTAAGCCCCTGAACAACACCATATTCAATAACCAAGTATGGTCCTTCCAACAAGACTTGGCGCCGAGTCATAAAGCTCGGTCCGCGCAGTCTTGGTTGGAAGTGAACGTTTCGGACTTCATCCGAGCTGAAGACTGGCCGTCGTCGTCTAGTCCCGATCTTAATCCGCTGGATTATGATTTATGATCAATTTTAGAGAGTACTCTCTAAAACTGTTCATAAATCATAATCCAGCTTGCTCTAAACGCCATGATAATTTGGAGTCCCTAAAACAATCCATACGATTGGCAGGGAAGAATTTTCCCATGGAAAGAGTGCGTGCTGCTATTGATAACTGGCCTCAACGTTTAAAGGACTATATTGCAGCCAATGGAGACCACTTCGAATAAGCTTTTTATATTTTAAATTGTTTTATATTTATGTATTAAAAAGACTGACACTGTAAACAGAGACACTGTAAAAGTAATAAATTTTTTTTGCAAATTTTTTTTTTCCTCCGTGATAATATTTATGGCAAGACTAGGTAATAACTTTGTGATGTGATATCTCAATATTTTTGTATTGAGTGATACTAAAAGAAAAAAGACATATTCAATGATTTTCGCCAAAGATTAATAAAATTTGGACGGTGACTAAAAATTCAGGCCGTATAAGACTATCCGACATCAACACCTGGGCAGTTGCCCGCCAGACACAAAACCCGTCTGGTCGGAGGATCCTCCCTTTTCTATGGTGGATGAGTGAACTTTACACCCTGTTCCTCATGCCTCTAAATTGACTTCACACCAAACAGCTTAAAACCGGGCAAGTGTGTGTTCGATTATGCACAGTGAAGGCTTCCGTAGCCAGGCTGAATATTTTCTCATGTACAGTGTTGATTTATAGCCGTAAAAAAAATGTATTTCAACTCGATTTTTTTTTTTTCTGCTGCTGAATCCGGAGCTATCCTATTTATCTCAAAAACTATTGACTTAAATAGCAAAATCACTTAGAAACACCATAATCTTTTTAATGATTGGATACAACATTGAATAGAGATTGTCCCTAATTACTTTTTTCGTAATTTCACTGTACATTGGTAATGTAGCAAAAAAATGATAAATTGGCACATTCAAGTCAAATTTCCGCGTTTAACACCATAATTGAAATTCATCGCGATGAACCTACGACGTTTGAGAACTTTTTTAAAAGGAAACGGAACCTAATCGTGACTAATAATTACGACAAAAAAAACAATATAGCTAGTAGTAGTACAAAAGGTTAATAAAAGAAACAGTAGGTGTGTATGTAGTGGAACCGCTTGGGAGTTGCCTGCACCAGGGCAAGGCGACGCGCCACTGGCAGACGCGGCAATCGCTCACAGTAAATACTCGCTGCCTCGGGGTCAGCCGCAGAATCACCTGCATCGTCGTCGCGACAGTCGTAGACGGTCTTAGGTTCATTGCGACGAATTTCAATTACGGTGTTAAACGCGGAAATTGACGGGGCTTTACGAAGCGATAGCTATTGAACGTTCATCCGAGTCGTTGTAAAATACGAGTTAATTCACGTTTGTCGATGGGCTTAACGTTCTTTTCCGAGAAAGATAAACCACTGAATAATTGATCTTACGTGTCAATAAAAAGTTTGTTTAAAATATAAATACTGACAACGACAGTTACATTTTCTATAATCTTTTCATAATTTTTACTTCTTTTTTTTTAGACAATCTAACCATCGGCAATATTTCTTGTGATTTTACCTGAATATCTCGTTTTATTCTACAAACTATGTCGTCCAGGGTTCGATTCCATGGCGACATTTGGTTTGAACGTGGCAAATCATCATTAATTATAATTTGCTACAATATGTTACTACCATCTTTTAGCGGTGCACATACCATAGTGGTACCATTCTTTCCAATTTTCATCATTAAAAGTAGTGCAAATGGTCTCCGAGTAAAATGGCTGTGTGACATCCAGACGGACGGACAGACGGGCTGACGGACATGGCGAAATTATAAGGGTTTCTTTGTCGTCGTTTGGCTACGGAACCCTAAAAAGGGAACGACATAATTATTTGCAAAGAGGAACACTCACGAAATCTCAGTATGAGATGAGTTGAGTAGATTATATACGTCACGTCTGTAAAGTTACTAGGAACAAAATGTTGCCAAAGCAGCTTTGTCGCTTTCAACGCTTTGTTGCGTGACGATGTAATAACAAAGCTTGTATTTTCTTTCAAAGCAATAAGAATTTAGTTTGCTGAGTTTTATGAAAATTTATATAAATTCCTGCTGCAGTAATTATGTCCCTTTTCTGTGTAAAGTATTTTAATGTGCGAATACCTCCGACTTTCTTCGGAATATTAAATTTTTGATATTTTTTTAATGGAATTTTTCATAAATTGGATTAAGCTTTTACATAACATCACGCCTTGTTTCCCCGAAGGATTGGGCAGATATTACTGGCAGACTAAAGATGCAGGTGCGGTCCGCCTCGGGCCCCCGTCACGGGGGCCCCCCAAATCTCGAGTAAAGGCCCAAACAAGGCTAAAATATGTAGAGTAAGTAAAGGCAGTTTGTAGTTGTTGGGGACCGTATGTTACGAAATATAAAATTTTGGAGCTCGTTTACGGGTATGAGGAACAGGGTGTAAAGTTCACTCATCCACCATAGAAAAGGGAGGATCCTCCGACCAGACGGGTGTTGTGTCTGGCGAGCAACTGCCCAACTGTTGATGTCGGATAGTCTTATTATATGTCATTCGCGCGGTAAACTCTAATTGCGCGATGCAGGATTTGTGTGACGTCATGTCTTTGGTGCGTAGTTTGTGTGGCGGTGTAACCGCTACATCACTCCCCTCCGGAGACCGGAGGTCGATAGTGGGCTGAGTCTTGTATCTTGCGATGCTTCATAGTGCCAGCTAAGGTTCCAGTGAGTCGGAACCGGGTGCCTGCGAGGCAGAACTGTCTGCGGTGATTGCGGCGATTGTGGTGATTGTGGTGATTGATGTGATTGCGGTGATTCCCCAGTGAGTCGGGGTGGTGAGGCTGAAGGTGATGACCAGGAATGCGCGTTCGCTGCATGCTGGTGGTCAGGATACCCGTTGAAGCCGTAGGTGCTGGCTGGCTGTGTGACGCCTCACGAAAACTTGCGGGAGTGATGGTGATGATAACGTCACGCTGAAGTAGTTGCACGAAGGCTGCGTATCATGTCGGGGTCTCCAATTTAGAGGTATGAGGAACAGGATGTAAAGTTCACTCATCCACCATAGAAAAGGGAGAATCGTCCGACCAGCTGGGTGTTATGTGTGGCGGGCAACTGCCCAACTGTTGATGTCGGATAGTCTTATATATGTCGTTCGCACGGTAAACTCTAATTGCGCGATGCAGGATTTGTGTGACGTCATGTCTTTGATGCGTATGTGGCGGTGAAACCGCTACACTCGTTTCTTGCACCCTACACTCTTTTTGAAAGACTTTTCTGCATAAGTCGACAAAATAATTCCAATTTATGTATGCTACCTTACCTATCCGAGCCGGGGTGCTAGAATTTTTAAGATCACTTCGCTCGCTTCTTTTAGGTTTTTAAAGACCAAAATGTCAAGTATACCTATTTTTTAATTTTATAAGATTCTTACGTAAACAATATAGGTATTCTCAAACGCTTTTCCTGAAATTCCAGAATGCTAACAGACACAAATAACAGGCCGCACAACTTTTTTCATTATCCACTGGGAACACAATCTTTAAAGTTAAAACGTAAAGTATGTTGTAATATCGCATCTTCAAAGCAATTCTAGAATATTACATAAACTTCAGAGGTTTAGGTAGACAAATCGTAATAAGAGCCATTCCGAGAAAAGTTTACCTACCCGTTACTAAGCTGGACAAAATGGTAAATTTTATAATGCTACTAATATTTCACGACACTAAACGGACATGACGAACGCCCGCTTTACTAACAACAATGACGACAAAACCGATATTCTTTTTTCTTTTAGAGGGAATCATTATTTCATTACATACGCAGATATCAATCTGCCTAGCCTTTTCCCAACTATATTGGGGTCGGCTTCCAGTCTAACTGGATGCAGCTGAATACCAGTATTTTACATGTAGCGACTGCCTATCTGACCTCCACAACCCAGTAACTGGGTAATACGATACCCCTTGGTAAGACTGGTTGTCAGACTTTCGGGCTTCTGACGACCCGTAACGACTGTCAAAGATCCACGAATGACAACCGGGACCAACGGCTTAACGTGCTTTCCGAGGCACGGAGGAGTCTCGGTATGTAAAGATGGTCACCCATTCACAGACCAACCCCGGCAAGCGTAGCTTAACCTGACGGATCGACCCGTGCGGCAGTTACTACTTAGCCACGAGCTCCTCTCATACGCAGATATATAAAGTATAATTCGCAAATGAAAGAATATTTTAAGAACTTCCCCATAACATGTTATAACTGTGACTATAGTGGACTTCTTATTTGACTACCTGTAGTTCGGCGCCTTTCGTCACCGATTACCGCGTCACGGTTGCCCGATGGGTAAAAAGAAATGGCTGATCTACCATAGTAACGTTACCATGAAAATAAAATAACTTGTTTTGGAAGTTTTGTACTATTGAAAGCAAATAAAACAGTAGTGACTAAACTGGAATGTCCGTCCACCTTGATGCTAATTTGATTATCATTATTTTAAGAATTTTATTGTAATACAATAAGATTTGTTTAAAAAATAATGTTGTGTAAAAAACAGTATTTTTTAAAACCTCTTAAAAAAAACCGGCCAAGTGCGAGTTGGACTCGCACACGAAGGGTTCCTTGCCATTATCTATAAAAACGGCAAAAAAATCTTGTCTGGTGTATGGGAGCCATTCAATTTTTTGTATTTGTTGTTATATCGGCAACAGAAATACAACATCTGTGAAAATTTCAACTGTCTAACTATCCCAGTTCATGAGATACAGCCGGTTGACAGACGGACAGTCAGCCAGCGGAGTCTTATTAATAGGGTCCCGTTTCACCCTTTGGGTACGGAACCCTAAAAACCATGAACATTGGTTAGTTGAAGTTAGCGACGGGAGGTGTGACACGCTAAAATTGCCTGTTTTGCTTCTTATTTTTATTTTTAATCAGTTATATTAGCAACAATTGACTCCGTTATACATTTTTTTAAAGCATAAGAACTAAACAGTTACATTAAAACTGCATTCAATAGAGGATAAGAATGTCTTGTAAATTGTTTGAAAGAAAGAAAATACGTTTATTTGAGGTACATATGACGCAAGCAAAGGAACAAACACTAAAAACAAATTTGAGGGAAAATACACACATCACATCACACAAAACGGCCATCACTCAGCATAATGCTGGGACCCTATGCGAGACAGAGCCCCAGCGCTGGTTTTCAGTGACAGCCGGCGTTGACGTGATGACGTCGAACCGGTGCAGCATAAACAGAAATCATACTCGTAAAATAAGACAAAAATAAAATAAAATAAACACGATAGTTAATCTAAAATATGTAAAATATAATATTTAAAATGGCAACATTTCGTATCGTCAGCGACTCGCGAGCGCGAGCGTTTGTAAATGTTTGTGACAGTATTTTTTCCTTAGCGCCAATTTTCCTCGGAATGGCTCAAAAATGGTTTTTAAAGGTGACACATTTCTTGTCAAAACCAAATAAAATTTATTTTAGATTTTTGCAATAGTTTCCTCCATTATTAATGTATGTTAAACTGAATTATAATGTTTCTAAATTGCAGAGTATAACTGTGACGTAGCATGACAACTCAAGTGAATAATTTTAACATAATATTAACAATTTTAACATAATAATAATAATTTTTACCTAACAATAATAATTTTAACATCATAATATTTTATTTTAGAGTAGGTGTGCGTTTTATATGCATGTAATTATTTATCTAGCTACCATACTAAATATTTTGTTCTACATATTTTGCGACCGAGTACAGTTCTCGCAAAACTTTATGAGCCCTCTGAACGTAGGCCCGAGTACTAAACCGCGCAGGACACAATGAGTGCAAAATCATTTATTGTAAGCTGTGAAACATTTTTTACTTACTGCGCAGCCACTCGCGTGCAACTTCCGAGAGCTCAAAAAGTTTTGCGCATACTGTAAAAACATTTTTGTGTTAGATATTCTTTTAATTTCCTGTTAAATTTATTGAATTTGGTTTCTTCTTTTATTTGTTCCGGTAATTTGTTGTTTTTTTTTATTGCCATGTATTATAGGGCTAGGATAAAGCATTTTGATCCGAGAGGGTGGAAGATGTAATTTATTTTTATGGCGTGTGTTTAAGTTATGGATATATCTTTTGTTTTTGGATAAATGTTGCTATTTTTAAATACAAAATGTGTCATGTAAATAAATGTAATTAGTGCGCCTGAATGGCTGGAATGCCGCCCACTTAATTACAGTGCAATGTAATTAAGTGTAATTTTTATTCAGCATATATTTTGTACAGACACCAAAAGAGAAAAATGTGCTCGTGGTCTGATGGCAGGAAGTTCGCCCAGTCCAATAGGTATATGCTACCATTTCGGAAAAGGTTTTGGTCTATATTAATGACTAAGCTGGCAATGGTCAGGACATGGCAATGGGACCGAAAGGTTCTGGAGTGGCGACCGTGTACCGGAAGACATAGCGATGGAAGGCCCCCCAAAAAGCCGCAGGAATCCGCTGGATGCGGGAAGCACAGAACCGGTCGAAGTGGCGGTGCTTGGGGGAGGCATATGTCCAGCAGTGAACGTCTTCCGGCTGAAATAATAATGATGAATTACTAGCGATCTGGCCCTACTTCACACGGTTATTACGAATTGACAAAACTGAACGGAGATTTCTTTAATAATTAGTTATTAGTGTATAGGTCAACTTTGTAGATAATCGTTTGCGTGAAATAATGTAATAAAAATGATTTACGAGCCAATAAAATTTTACGTAATTTCGATTTTGTGACTCACTTTTTTCACGTGTTTGTTGTCTGTTTTCCAATGAATTTGTTCTTTATACGGTGAATAACTATGCTAAAACAAATTCTAATTAATTATTTCATACATTCGAGGCATTTCCATTTTTTTTTTATCCATATTTCAAAATCATGTATAGAACTACGCGATTCAAAATTTACAGCACCGCGCACTTTGAAGTTTGAGTTGGAATCATGTTGGAATATTATGGAAATATTGTCTGTAAGACTTATAAGAAAAAAATCTAATTAGATTATTTGTCTATTCATGATATTATTACCAAAATTTTGAGTCAATTGATCCATTACTTTTGCCAGAAATCAACATAATACAGCAACAAGTCGGTTTGCGGTCAGGTGTATGTTATCAATAGGATGTTAATAATACTAAGGCACTAATAACAGTGTTATTGATATTATCATGAGTGGCCTCACTGTTCATAAACCCGAATATGTTTACAGAATGTAAATTGAAGCAATAGAACCAAAGCTACAGAGTTTTTTGTGAGCGAGGTCAGCCCAGGTCAAATTACATCGCGCGTAGCGGTCCGTAGTTTTCGCGCGCGAATTTTTTTGCTATACTTTAGAGGTTAATGTAAGTTAAATCTCTAAACGACTATTTGACACTTCCCGTGACCCAAGGGCTGGTCTTTATCTTGGGCAGAGGCTAAGCATTGCCATATGACGTGGCAATGCGGCCAGTCTCTTGGGTACACTACCAGTCGACAGCGAAGCGGATGAATTTTTCGATGCTATATTTTAATTTTTCAATAGTTTTAGTTAAGTTAGTATGTATCTAATAGTAACGTATTATACACATAAGCCTTCCGGAATAAGTTATCTAAGTGATGTTGAGAACCGCAACAGCCTTTGCGTAGTTTCACACAGACAGACATGAAATGCGACTTTAATTTATAAAATATAATGTATAGATTGAAACACTAGGGCCATGGGGTCCGAGTGCCCACTTAGTTTTTCAAGATATCGCCAAGCGGCTGGTCGACTCTTCACGTGACCAGAGGGCAGGCCTATTCTTTGACCAAAGAATAGGTAAAAAGTGCTAAAAAGGCTCATGGCAGCATTGCCACGTTGAATGGCAATGCTGCCATGAGCCTTTTGGGCACTTTTCCTGTTGACTGCGATGCGTACGAATTTTTTGATGTCCTATGATTATTTTCCCCCTCCCCTTTTTTAGATACTTGTACATATTATTATTATTTTAAGTTTGTTAGTTTTTTAATCATGTAAATACGTGTGTTAAATTTTTAAATTTGTGTTATTAAAGAGCATGGAAAATAATCGGTCTGTGTAGATATCATAATTGTTCCCCTTCATTTTGTCACCTCCTTTTATTTTAATAATGACGCTTTATAGGCAATAATTACCAAGCGACATAAATATAGCTAACCTTTTTTTTTTTTTTTTGGGTTGGAAATCATCAAATGACTTCTCCCGCTTTGGGTGGACTCAGACTCTTACTGACTAAAACCCACTAACTTCACTTGCTGACATCTCTTTGAGGCGCGCGTGGAACACAACGCACCGTCGACCCGGGCCTGGTCCTTACCTTACAGCGAGCTAACCATTGCTCACCATCCGCAAGCCCGCACCTACGGTGGCCGGGAATCGGCCTGCGATTCCCGACGCCCAGGGCGTCTCCTCCTGCGGTGGCTAGGGGCGTGAGGGCGCGAATTTTGCCATTCCCTCACGCGTTCCGCCTCCTCCATCGCGAGCATTACTGCTTCGCAGAAGGATACTGTGATGGATGAAGCATTTAAGAGGAAAGGAATGAATATAAATGTGAATAAGACGCAGGTCATGGTGTTTGAAAGAGGAGAGGATGTATCAGTGTGTGATATGAAAATAAATGATAAGAATGTGGAGCAAGTAAGTGAGTTTGTATACTTGGGGAGTCTGTTTACAAGGGATGGGAAGATTGACGAAGATGTGGAAAGGAGAGTAAATGCGGGAAATAAAGTGAATGGTGCTATACATGCGATTGTGACCAACCAGTTGTATGTCCAAAAAGGCTGGACTGGCTGTTCACAATAGTGTGCTGGTGCCCACGCTTATGTATGGAAGTGAATGCTGGGTATGGCAAAAGAAGCATGAAAGTAGGATAAATGCTATGGAAATGCGTTCCTTGCAAAGCATGTGTGGTCTAACTATGAATGATAGCTACCCATTGCTCACCATCCGCAAGCCCGCACCTACGGTGGCCGGGAATCGGCCTGCGATTCCCGACGCCCAGGGCGTCTCCTCCTGCGGTGGCTAGGGGCGTGAGGGCGCGAATTTTGCCATTCCCTCACGCGTTCCGCCTCCTCCATCGCGAGCATTACTGCTTCGCAGAAGGAGGTGACGGCCTCCCATAATATAGCCAACCTTACACTAGAGCATTTTAAAAGTTTTTTTTTTGTATCTTTAAAAGTCGCATATTAGTCATAAGTAACGAATTAAAAATGCCGTTTAAAGGCTTAATAAACTGCCATTTAAAGATTATGAAATTTCTCATTTTTTTAAATATATAGTGTCGGTTAGTTATAATTTCATCAAAATCCCAAAGAGATAAGTTACATACCTACAGCAAAATCGTATTATAAAACAAGTAAAATTAACTAAACGCCATTAATTTTTAATTGTGTTTGAAGAAAAGCTACTCACCCAGAAGTAGCGCATGTCTGACACATTTCTGCCAGCAGAAAACAAAAAGGGAAATGGGAAATATAAGGGAAAAGGGTCTCAACAGGAGTGTAAAAACTACCGCCGCATTAGTCTTTTGAGTGTTATCGGCAAACTGTATGCGAAGGTATTAATAAATAGAGTGATAAGAGTGACAGATGAGAAAATATGGGATGTGCAGGCAGGATTTAGAGAGGGAATGGGCTGTATGAATCAGCACTTCTTCTTGAGGTGCATAGCCGAAAAACATCTGGCAAAGTACAAGAAACTCTATTGTGCTTTCGTTGATTTGGAGAAGGCCTACGACAGTGGGTCGAGGGAAGAACTGTGGTCGACACTATCCATGTAAGGAGTGGACTGGCAATTGGTACGGGCACTGAAATTTTTATACAAGGATTCCAATGCTTGTGTTAGGTTAAAAAAAATGGAGCTTACACAAACTGGTTCTGCATCTCGAGGGGTGTTAGATAGGGTTGTGTAGCGTCATCGTGGCTCTTCAACTTGTACATGGATAGTTGTCTGACAGATTTTAATGAGGGTGAGTGCGGATTGTGAATGAACGAGATGCCTGGCAAATGCCTTCTCTACGCAGATGATCAAGTTCTTCTTGCATCGTCAGCAGAACAGTTGCAAGACATGGATACTGTGATGGATGAAGCATTTAAGAGGAAAGGAATGAATATAAATGTGAATAAGACGCAGGTCATGGTGTTTGAAAGAGGAGAGGATGTATCAGTGTGTGATATGAAAATAAATGATAAGAATGTGGAGCAAGTAAGTGAGTTTGTATACTTGGGGAGTCTGTTTACAAGGGATGGGAAGATTGACGAAGATGTGGAAAGGAGAGTAAATGCGGGAAATAAAGTGAATGGTGCTATACATGCGATTGTGACCAACCAGTTGTATGTCCAAAAAGGCTGGACTGGCTGTTCACAATAGTGTGCTGGTGCCCACGCTTATGTATGGAAGTGAATGCTGGGTATGGCAAAAGAAGCATGAAAGTAGGATAAATGCTATGGAAATGCGTTCCTTGCAAAGCATGTGTGGTCTAACTATGAATGATAGGCTGAGAAATGATGTGATAAGACAACGGTGTGAGTTAAAAGAAGATGTAGTGACAAAAATTGAAAAGGGTATGCTGAGATGGTTTGGTCATGTTGAGAGGATGAATGAAAGGCGACTAACAATGTATTTACAAGGCAGATGTGACTGGAAACGCCGGGAGGGGACGCCCTAGGAGGACATATACTGACCTTATTGGTGATATTCTTCAGAAAGGACAGGTGCGTAGTACCCGCAACCGGCGTGCGTGTATGACCAGATGTATGTAACGAGGCAAAAGGAGTATGCAAGGATCATAACAAGTGTCATTCTTTAGTTTCTGCCTACCACCATGGGAAGAAGGCGTGAGTTTATTTATGTATGTAGAAAACAAAAAACATTTCTGCCAGCCAATTTTAATCATAGTACAAATTTTATAAGGTTAGTGTGTAGGATTACTTTGAATACTTAAGTAATAATTAATTTAGGTTTTAGTACACACAATCAAAGACTTTCGCGGACAAAAGTTTTCGACGGATATCGTCATCGTCATCATCATCATCTACAGCCCTAGTAGTAATGAAAAGAAATTGTTTATTCTGTAAATAGGATATTGCAATATCATATCAATATCCGATTCCGATCCGATTCCGATCCGCTCTGATTTTGATTAGGGCATCTCGCAGTTGACCTCAAAGGGAGGGTCGTAGCTGCTTAACCGGACTTTCCTGTGGCTGCCTTAAGCTACTACACTCAAAGCCTCCAGCCAGGGGCAAAATCTATTCTAATTATATACTAGGCGAGCGCTCGCTAAGGGGGTGTGGGGGACCTGTGGGGTACGAACCTCGGCTTAGGGCGTCGCTGGCGGGAGGACAGCAAGATGGGACAGGCTGGATCAAAGATATGTTATGATTATTAATCGGGGAATTTAAAGCTACACGCTCAGCATTGACGTGGGCTGGCGCATCATCGAGCAAGGTGGGACTGCTGGGACACAAGCCCCATCTCTGTAAGATGAGTGCGCCGTAACCCACCACGCGGGCGCAGTGCGGGTTGGTAGATGTCACATGTCTTCGAATTTTTGGTTCTAGGACATGTCGGTTTCCTCACGATGTTTTCCTTCACAATGTTGAGAGCAGTGGTGATGGATTTTTTCACACAAAAAAAAGCGCTTGTCAAGGTTCGTACCTAAGACCTGTCAACTTGTAAATTGCGAAAATTCTATTATTTTAATATGGTCCTTACATATGAAATTTGCCTTTTACATGGAAAAAGCAAAACGTAAAACCCCAATTTTTCGAGCTTTATCACTTTTCCAATTTGTTTCAAGTGAATTAAAATTGTTTTATCAGTCACACCGAAACCTGCCACTAACCCTGACGTAGTTTGCAATGGATCCGCTTCCACGATCACTTTTAATTCTTCACTGTCAACTAGGGTCTCCGGTCGTCCACGGGGTTTGTTCTGTAGGTCAAAGTTTCCAGAAAGAAAACGTTAGAACCAAAAACGTACTGTATTTTATTTTACAGTAGCTTCCCCATACACGCCATTAATCCTTCGAGCTATTTCTGCAGCGCTGGTGCCACGGTGGAACTCGTATTCGTAAATGACGCGATATTTTAAGTTTTAAATGATGTGAACAGAACGATGTCAAAGAAAATCAAATGGCGCGAAAACAAATGAATCACTAAATTCGAAAAAATACACAAGTCTAAATTTGAAATAAAGAATTTGGAATTCCTAACCAAACCCCAGATATTTCAGATCAAAGTGGCCAGTTCGACAAACGCCAATTTCATATGTAAAAAAAAAAACTGCCAAGTGAACTCTGTTCAGGGATTCTGTTAATTAATAAATGTCACAGTAATAAGTAATAATATACTAATGAAAGAAAGTACCTATGCTTATCAATGATATTAGAAGTAAAAAGACGTAGATAGGTTACCTACCTAACTATTCTATCTTCAAAAACGGCACTATGTCACACTATTATATGACACGTGGAAGTAGGATGGCATGTCGTAATTATCGGGAGCGAAAAAGAGACAAAACGAAGAAAATGTGGCTAATTAGCCAACTTTTGACGTGCCACTTGCGGAACGTTTATACCTAGCCTATCTACCTCTTTTAACATACAATATAATTGATGCTTATCATATTATTTTCACGTCTACCAAAAAGTTATTTGGCTTTAACTCTAAAGCTAAATAAATAAAGGCCAAAACTTAAGAAGACGCGATTATTTCGTGACCCAAATTCGACACAACTGTTGTAGAATATATTTTGAATCCGTAGACGCCGCTATTTCTCTGGCTACTTTATTGACTAAATCTTACAGGCAGACCCATTGAAGACACGATTTCTTTGTTAAAAGAATACTATGTATTCTGTATTATACATGGGCGAAATAGTCCATGAAAATATTACTTAGTGTCTAGGTTTACCAATGCAAGGTCACCGAGGTCAAAGATAAAGATATCTAGGTCATCTAGGACGTGACCGCGTGTGTGCAGTTTTAGCCCAATGTTTTAATAAAATCGCGGCGATTTTTTGCCGTGCACGTGTTGTTTTTCAACGCGCCTGGGACGAGAGTGCGTACCGTCCCATTGCGTTAGAATCTCAACGCTCGGCTTAACACCGAGAGTTGAAAATCCCAGAGCGCTATAAAATCCCGCCGCGATATTTTAACGTCCGTGCTTTTGTGTGCTTAATCGTAGCAGGTGACGTTCTGTAGTGTCTGACGTGGATTTATGTTGTATGTATCGCAGTAAAATAATCACGAGAATTTTCTCGTGATGGCCTCTGACTTGGCTTCACATGCCGTCGAAAAATATATCTCAGGCATGCCGGTTTCCTCACGATGTTTTCCTTCACCGTTTTTTAAGCAAGTGATAATAATACAATACGCACATGAATCCGAAAAATCAGATTCGTGCCTTGGGTTCGAACTCGACACCTATGAATTGGCAGTCTGACGGTCACACCACTAGGCTATCACTGCTCACATTAGGTTACCTCTTGATTTTTGAAAGAAACATACTAAGTAATAACAGTATGAATAAAATAAAAAACTGCTTCGAATTAACACTTTAATGGTTTTTCCATCAAGAATTTCTCAGTAGCAGCCCGGAGTCTGGATTTGTGGCCGGTTGGTCGCCTCTACTACATGGGACTTAAATATAACTGGCGAAGTGTGGGTATCCTCTGCCTTTCCCATCGGGGCTTACAGGCTTCGTGTAATTGTTTTCATAAACAGATAAGTAATGAAAAATTCACAACGTAATCAAATGAAAAATAAGGGTAACGAAAAACATTATTTCCGATACCGAAAAATTACAACATATTGAAAATAAAACATGCGAGTAATTGCAAAAGCATAGTATAATATTCGATGAGTTTTTATATTCGGGTCCGTAGCGGCAAAATACCCTTTCAAGCCTTTTCGACCAAAGGTCGGCTTTCGAGAATAAAGAATAAGAAATTCAGCATCTATTTCACACATCGCTGGCTCGATACGACCCGTTCTATCAACCACAATATTGCTTATTTATATTACAATATAATATATTCTCTCATATATGTTATTAAAATATAACAATGACCAAAAATAGTTAAGCAATTCTACCAAATATGGCGAGAATAATGATAGAGAAATGCTCCTCATTTGTTTTAAAGTAAATCATCGCGGATTCAAAACGAGACACCATTCGAATTTCGAAATGAAGAATGTCTTTAATACGGGATCTTACTGCCCGGTTGAAACTAAAAATATTCATTTGTTTTTTTTGTCATATTCGAAATCGGAAACTGTTTTTTTTTTCTAGATTGATGAAACTAAATGACATGCTATATTTACGTAATGTTCTCAGACCAACCTTTTTTATTAGGTCTGAGGTAATGTTATAGTACTTTTCTGATCATTCGTTTATTACAAAGATGTAAAAGAAATGGACCTTTTCAATATAGACCTCTAAAAGAACGTTAAAATGAAAACAGGTCCTAGAATACTGTGACAAAAAAGAGGATTCGTGTTCGCAGTCCTATTTTAGTTTAAGTTACACAATGATGCTTTGACCCATAAAAAGAATTGTGACTACATTTTTATGAACATAGGTACCTACCTCACTCTTAATCAGATTGAAGATCACCAAATCTAACAACCAGCCATCAAGTCCCAAAACTTTTCTAATTCAAAAATCGGTTAACGAATATCAGCACCAGGGTATATCAATCATGAGAATTCGGAACTTATCGGGGTCCGATCGCAAAACCAATTTCGTATTTGGAACGGTCCTTCCCCCCTCCGCCCCGCCTACGCCGCGTGGCATAGCTACGTAGTATAAGATTCATTCTGAAAGCACCAGTTGCTCTATGAATGGGCCCATTCAATACTGTGGTGGGTCGTACGCATGCGTGTCATCGATCTGACGCGGCCGCGCGGGAGGAAGCGCCGCGCGTTTTCCAATGTCACCGGTGGGTCGGAAGTCGTTACTTATTCCTGATATTGAGTGGACAGAGTGGATGGACTGTGTAAAAGATGATATGGCTAGGAGTGAATACTGACTTGACGACTAATAGGATGAATAACTATGGAAAAAATATTTAGAATTAATTACAAAATAGGCAAGTATTTGGCAAAGCAGCATTAGAAGACGAGTTTCGTAAGCAAGTACCACAATGCAAATGGTTATCAGGCTGCTGTCTTGGGCTTTCCTTTCCAGGCAGTTAAAGACATCATCAGTGGAATTACGATAATGAACAAATTCAAAATAAGAAACCCAGAAACGTCAAAAGATAATCTGAGATTGGAAGTATCGGTGGCCAATACCGCAATATCAATCGGTATAAAATGTTCTCTTTCTTTGCAAAATGAGAATGCATCGCGGCGTGGTGTCATATATTTTTGTAATTGTTTATCAATATTTTAACATTCTGAATACATAAAGTCTTGCCTTCTGTCCATCGTACAAGAGCCGTCAGTGAATTGTTGTGGAATATTGACACTGACAGCTCTTGAACGAGGTTTAGATCGCGATTCACTTTCAATGATTAAAACTGTGTTTCAAATTAAAATGCTACTTAAAATATTTAACAAAAACAACAAGGCAGATGTGACCTGGGCCCTAGAAATACATATGGTGATGTTCTTTAGAAAGGTCATAGTACTAGCAACTGGCGTGCGTGTATGACCAGATGTATGAACGATAACGAAGTAAAAGCAGTATGTATGGATGCCTAACCCTATGAGAAGGCGTCAGTTTATATTGTTATTTATTTATGTTCGTTTTTGCAAAACTCTGGAAACGGTGAAGAATAAGGGATCACGCGGACTAGACGGCCACGAATACGTCCAGTGGTCTCAGCGTCCATGTTGGTCCGTCCGGTATAGGAAACGATACGAATCGCGTACTTGGTCGCAACTCGCTGCAAACCGAGCCACGGACCACGGAGTCGTGACCGTCTAGTGCGCGGGACCCCCTACTCAAGTGATTTTTATTTTAATGTTGGACGTTAAAAATGTGTGTTAGTTAATTTAATTTAATGGTATTTATGTATTGCACTAAGTCAAATTATATCTTTCTTCTTTATAACTATGTATTTGAAGTCTGCACAACGTATTTCATTCTTCACCATATCTGAATATACACTGTCATGTCGGTATGCAGTTGAGGGGCTCTTGGCTAAGTAATAACAGCCGCACGGGTCGATCGATCAGGTTAAGCTACGCTTGCCGCGGTCAGTCCGTGGATGGGTGACCATCTTAACATACCGAGACCTCTCCGTGCCTTGGAAAGTACGTTAAGCCGTTGGTCCCGGCTGTAATTTTTGAATCTTTGGCAGTCGTTGCGGGTCGTCAGAAACCCGAAAGTCCGACAACCAGTCTTACCAAGGGGTATAGTGCTACCCAGTAACTGGGTGATGGAGGTCTATATAGAATATTATAATTCAGCTGCATCTGGTTAGACTAGAAGCTGAGCCCAACATAGTTAAGAAAAGGCTAGGCAGATTGATCTCGGTATGTTTTGTACCTATTGCACAATCAATCTATAATTTTCTTGAGCTTTCTTGACTCTCGTACCCGAGTTTCCATAATCAAATTGATTATTATGTTAAAGAAAACTGCCTCGTTGGTCTTGTTGCTGCAGGTGCTACTACTAAGCATGACATCCTGGTTCGATTCCCACGTCGGGCAAAGTGTTATTAGGTTTTTCCATCTAGGATTGCTCAGTAGCAGCCCGGAGTCTGGATTTGTGCCCGGTTGATGGCAATATGCTCGCCCCCTATTACATGGGACTTTAACATAACTGGCGTACTATAGGTAGGTAGACCTCTGCCTAACCCTTCGAGAATTCGTGAGTGCGTAAGTTTATGTAATGTATACATGTAAAAGAAAACTATTTTTGATTTTCCGACACGTTAACCAAATGGTAAAGCGCACCCATCCGGAATGTTACGATTTTGGCAAATAGTGTATATGTATACAAGACATAGGTTCACACACACACACACACATACATTCATGCATACCACATGCATGTTATGGTAATATAAATTGGTTCTATTAATAGAAGCGTCTATTTTAACGTTCATAATGTAATTATAGAGACAATAAAGCCTTTATTGGAGAGGATTTAGTCATGATTTAGGTCTAAACTTAATGCCACTGCAGACCTAAGTAAGGCCTTATAAAGTTACATCACATTCACTACACAAAAATTTCACGATCCTGTTAATAGATATTTAAATGAAAGAATAAAAAGAAAGAAGGTGAAAACGTTTATTTGGACAGTTCGTGAAACACCCAATACAAATTTTATACGTGTACATATAAAACATTGAATAAGCAGTGTTCATTGTTCCAGTTCACCAGTCAACTTAAGCCACCCAAACCCATAGTCCAATATCTTTGTTTCCGTATCCTGCAATAGTCCTACACCAACCAGGGATTTTCCTAGGGTGCACTAGTATAGTACATACAGGGATAATCGTCGGCTGGTGCCTCATTTCATTAAAAACGTCTAACGGGCCTCTACGAGTTGGCTTCAGCCCCTCGTACGCCTTCCAAAGGTCCCGAGAAATGTCAAGAGACGTAAAAATAATAAAAATCAAGATAAGATTAGGATATATACGAGTATTTATCAAGAACACGTGTAGCTTTACAACCGGTTGAATCAAACAAAAAAAAAAGTTTCAACATGTTTTACCTAGAAAGGCAAATACATTAGTAAGATATAATTTAAAGTACGAAAAAAATCATAAAGTTACATTAAATTAATAAAAATAATAATAAAAATGTCTAAAGTACATAATTTAAATAGTCGTCAACATTATACTTTTTATAAATTAAAATTTTCTTCATAGTTTTTTTTAAACATTAATATTCAAATCTTTGTGTGTCTTTGGTACCTTGTTGTGTAATTTTGCGAAAGAGTGTATTCTGAAATACACTTTTTCGCATGGAAGCTGTTTAGCCTTAGGTAAACGATGTCTCCGATTATCACGTTGACTTTTTTCGGAACCTTATGAAGTTCTCCAACAGAGGCTACACAATTTCATGCAAGTTTACAATCTAAGAACAGGAACAAAATACAGTGAGCGCTTCCAATTATAGGAGACCACATCATTTTCTTATAATATAGGTCGACAAAACGAAATATTGATAATAATAAAATAAATCAAAACATACAAAACGAAATCATAGAAGGAAATAAAATGAAATACAAAACAAATTAATAATAAAAACATTAAAAAATGTGTAATAATAACCATAAAAGACAACAGACAATAGACTTCGAAAACAGTTGGAGATTATTTTAACAAACAATACAATTTCTAATACAGACAAGGAAGGAAGTTAAAGAATTTGATGTTTAATAAAATATGGTTTGTCTGTAATTTTAGCACACGTTAAATCGTAACGGTTATTGGCCTTATAGCGGAGAGCTTCGACCACACCTCAGGAGCCTCTCATTGCGCGGCTGGATCAAGGGATTGATCCAGAAAGCAGTACTCCTAGACACAGCACGCATCGTGATGAGGTTCCTCTCTCTAGAGCCCCGACAACCGACAGCTTGGACCCTGTTCCTGATGCCAATGTGCCAGTATTTTTTATAAAAAATGTAATTAATATGTTTAAAAATGCAATAAAGGAAATAATAAATAATATCAGCGTATTATTGTCCCACTTCTTATATAGAGAAGACACGAGCATTGCTCACCACGCTTGCTCAAGACGGGATGACGATTTCAGACTTACATTATTAATAATATCGTTCAAGATAACCAATCCCCTAAAGCCACCCAAACGCATAGCCCAATATATTTTATTTCCATGTTCTGCAATAGTCCTGCCACAACCGGGGGTTGTCCCTGGGTGCATGTTGCATAGTGTATACAGGGATAAATCGTACGAAACCCTCCGTGTTCTCGACAATAATGCCTTCAAGGCGCTGATGAAGCTGCCTCGCGACTGTAGCGCGTCGGGTATGTTTGCCGGCGCAAATATAGATGGATTTGCGGCTATTATTTATTCGCAAGAGAGTTGTGTCGCTGATGCTCTGCATACTTGGCAGTTCCAACAGCTACCTTCAGCTGTTCGCATGGAGGATGGATCTGGATCTGGATCTGGATGGCCCAATAATGTGGTACTGGACCAGGCTGCATGTTGAGCATTCCGGATCCAAACCTAAATTTTGACTAAGATGAAACATGTAGTGTATTTTAATCTTTTTGCTATCCGGGGTCAAAAAAAAATCTATTTAGTCCGTCAGTCAGACAATATAAAAATATTAGACACGTATTTTTTTCTTTATCAAATTTATTAAACAAATACTTCGATAAAACGCATTAAAGTTGAGGAGTGGGGGTTGTTACGTCACTAGTAAGTATAAAATCTACATACTCGTGACGTCACGGCACATTTTAACTCAATGTATCGCCGTAATCTTTTGATAACGTAAAAAAATAAAAAATACGTGTACGTTATTTTTTCATAATCGACATGACGGACAAAAAACATTTTGTTAGTCATCATCCCTATTGTAATTTATAATGTTTTTATTGATGACTTTTGTAATATTTGTAATCTTTTAATTAATTCTTAATGTATCTAATATAATATTTTTAATTTCACATGTTTGCATACGGACTGATTCTGAAATAAAATTATTTTATTTATTTATTTATAATCGTCGGTTGGTGCCTCACTACATTTAAAATTGTCTAGGGGCCTCTGTGACTTGACTTCGGCCCCTCGTACGCCTTCCTTCGGTCCCGAGATAAGTCAAAGATAATAATAATAAAATGTGAATTTCGCAAAAAAAACCCTAAGCAATCCATGGAGAATGCGGGAGAATATAAAAAAATCAATCAATCTGCCTTCCCAACTATGTCGGGGTCGGCTTCCAGTCTTATCTGATGCATCGTAATATATTTTACATGCAGCGACTGCCTATCTGACCTCCACAACCCAGTAACTGGATAGTAACATATCATTAAGTTCCCTTCAAAGGACTCAAAATCAAACCATTTATTTCAAATAAACCATTTACAGCCACTTTTGAACTGTCAAGAAGTCGTTCAGTCAGAAATATGAAGCTAGTTGCCCATTCCAAAGCGTAGCAGGTACCTATGGAGAAGAACGGGAAAGAAACTCCACAGACAGCCTTTTAAATAAAAAAATTGTTACCTACAAATTATTGGTTACATCATTCATGTAAGAACAATGTAGAAAGACTTACGCATTAGAATCTTACATTGAGGAACCTGCTGACCTCGGCAGCATAGGCTAAGGACTAAACTTTCGGGCCTTTGATGGGTTGGCGACTAGGTTTTAGATAATTATATCAAAAATAATAAGATTATTTTAATATTTAATTGTTCAAAAATATTCAGATATTTAAATAATATGGTAATATACACTAAAATAACTTTATTCTATGATGCGATATTGATCATTGTGTCTGACCTAGATATAATATAAAATATCTATTATATGTTTCAGCTAAATTACCTTTTTCATCCGACTTCAAAAAGACTCTCAATTCGCTTTTTTTTATGTTTGTACGCGATTACTCCGCCAATTATGAATTGATTTTGATGGTTCTTTTTGTTTTTGGTAGGGCATAGTTCAGAAGTGGTCCCATATAAGTGTGGTCAAGATTTGATGAGGGGTTTTCGAGTTAGCTTCAATAATACGTATTTTTCCCAACATATGTGGACGATGTTCTAATAGTTCCTGTCACTGTAATTTACGTAGCAGGTAGTGGTATTAAATTTTTTGTGGGGTTTTTGTGTAGCTACCACAACTATAAAGTGAAAAATAAAAACTTTTTTTACAAAAAATAAAACCGCCTTCCAAAAAAAAACACTACAAAGTGAAAAATAAGTAATTATTTTTTGTAAAAAATGTTTTTATTGACTTATCTTGTTACAAAACATTCTCTGCGTGGAGCGGGAGGGCGTGTCAGACTCTTACTGACTAAAACCCACCCGTGTTCCTTCTGTTGCCTGTGCAATGCCAGGGGGCCACGGTATCCCTTTTGGACTTTCCCGCAACCCCGGCAGGCAATGGTCTCATCGGACCCCTTCACTTGCTGACATCTCTTTGAGGCGCGCGTGGAACAAACACTACGCGCCGTCGACCCGGGCCTGTACCCTAATTACGTAATGCAAAATCAATCCGAATCTGAATCGTTTTGAAACAGATTGCTAACCCATTGCTCCGTAAGTTCGAAAAAAAAAACTGCAGAGCAACGTAAATAACGCAATGAATGTTGTTGAACTGTCAAAATGAAACAGATTTGTCTTTATCATAGAAAGCTGGTCCTTACCGGACGGCGAATATGGACGCCTGACAGGCAATAATTACAAGCGACATACGAGTATATCATTGAAATCAGCAAAAAAATCTGCGTCGATTGGTCACCTACTCTCGTACCGCTAGGAAGAGTTTTAAAATCAGATTTTCACAGTTTTCGGCGACCAAGCGACCATTTTTTACCGATTCATGAATAACTTTCACTGGGTAGGTATTCGATTTTATCTTTTTACACTTATAATTCTTGCCTTGACTCGAAATAAAGCGTATAAACAAAGTATGTTTTCCCTTACGGTATCTAGCTTTATTCATCATCTAGCCTTTTCCCAACTACGTTGGGGTCAGCATCCAGTCTAACCGTATGCAGCTGAATACCAGTATTTTATATGGAGCGACTGCCTATCTGACCTCCATAACCAAAACAAAGTAATTGGGTGATACGATACCCCTTGGTAAGACTGGTTGTCAGACTTTCGGGCTTCTGACGACCCGTAACGACTGTCAAAGATACCACGTATGATATATATATGCCACGTATGACAGCCGGGACTAACGGCTTAACGTGCTTTCCGAGGCACGGAGGAGTCTCGGTACGTAAAGATGGACACCCATCCACCGACCAACCCCGGCAAGTGTAGCTTAACCTGACGTTATCTAGCTTTATTGCGAAATATTCCCGATTAAAATTTTATTGTTTTTGTCATTTAATATTTTTTAACGCACCTTAATTATGTAATAATTTACATTTAGTATTTTTTTCCTAAATGGAATGTACTTAAAAACGTAATATAGTAGCATTTTTCCTGCCTAAAATAGGTGCATTTTGTCGTTTGGTAATATTTTACCTGGATTTTTTTACTGTTTTTCTTACTTAGATTTGACTTAGACAATTCCTGATAATATGTTTACATAAAAATGTTCTTATCCCTGTTGCACGTGTTTTGCTTTGGTGCTTATACGCACTGTATACTGTATAGCAGATTTTGAGTGGCTGTTGGTAACAAAATATCGAATAGTCTTCACCAAACTGTCGCATGCAATTTGCGTGCTCACGCGCATCGCACAGAGTACTTCGTCACGTAGTTTGAGATAAGTACTCGGTAAATGTTTTCATTATTTTAAAGACTTTATGAGTGTTAACTTATATTTAACACGCATTTAACATTGATTTAAATTTATTGTTTACGTTACTCAATCGCAATAAGCGAGTAGATAACATCATTAAATAAACAAACTATGTCAAACGCTGGTGTGGATAGCAGGGATTTGACATTGGTAATGTACCTGCTTAATTAAATACTAAATATATATATAAGTTTAGAAGCAACATGGCCTTTCTTGCAGCAAAAGCGTTGGACGGTTGGCACGGCACGCAAGTATTAATGACATTATCCGTCGGGCTCTTGTCACCGCCGGGGTGCCAGCTGTCTTAGAACCCAATGGCTTGGCACGCGACGATGGGAAGAGGCCAGACGGAATTACCATAATGCCTTGGAAGTTGGGTAGGCCTTTGGTGTGGGATGCAACCTGTGTCGAAACCCTTGCGCCATCCCATCTTCCTGGCACGGCGGGCTGTACCGGGGCGGCTGCTGCAGGTGCAGAAACCCTCAAACGGCGCAAATATGATAACCTTATTGGCAGCTATATTTTTGAGCCGTTTGGGGTTGAAACACTAGGGTCCGAGTGCTCATCGAATTTTTCCGGGACATCGCTAAGCGGTTGGTCGACTCTTGACGTGAACAGAGGCTGGCCAATTCTTAGGACAAAGAATCAGTATTGCCATCCAACGTGGCAATGCTGCCAGCCTTTTGGACACTTTTCCCGCTGACAGCGATGGGGACGAATTTTTTGATGCCCAATGAGTTCTTCTTTTAATTTTTTTATTTTTATTTGCATAGTTAGTTTTAAATTTAGTTTTGAATTGTATATTAAGATGTCAAATTAAAGAAGCAACTAATATTGAATTTAATTTGTAGGGGCCAAGATATCACTCGAGAATATACTCGTACTTATAAAGACAAAAATCTGCAATGACTGGAACAACTTCGCAAAAAACTTGCGTTTACTGAACCGGTATGTTTTTAATTGATTAAATTTACTTGTGACACATAGTAAGGCAGTGTGTGTGTAGGTTGAATACTTATATTTTAAATTCGATGATTTTGCCATCACTTCGTACGCATTCTTGTCCAGCAATTATCGGATGAAGGTTGAGAAATCTTCATCTAATAATTAATCAACCTTTGTAAACGACTTTTCTCAGACTTATTAGTTTTGATAAGCCAAACTGAAAGTATTCCGCAATGGTCGTTATTCGCGGATGACATATCTTTATAAGTCTCATGCCAAAACCACACAAAGATTGAAGAAAAACTCACTTCCACACTAACAAAAACATGTAACTGGATGACCACACATAATTTAGAAATGAATTAGGTATACTAAAACTAAATTAATGACTTTCCACCCTTATCAAAAACCTCCTATACACTTAAATTTCTCCTTTAACACCTCAAAATTGGAAACTATAGATGAATTTACATTACTTGGACTAACAATAGATAAACATATTAACTGGAAAACACAAATACAAAAACCCGTTCAAAAATTTCAAAATTCTCGTACGCTCTCCGCGAAATTAAAAAGACAACCAATCTACAAACTGCCCTCACCACCTATTACGCGTATGCCAATGCATGGCTTAGCTACGGCATAACTCTCTGGGGAAATAGTACAGATGCACTGACACTCTTTACCCTACAAAATAAATTAGTTAGAATCTTGGTAAACATTGATCAAACTGACAGCTGCAAACCCTATTTTCTAAAACACAATATTCTAACTCTCCCTAGTATTTACATTCTAGAAATATGTAAATTTGTCCGTAAGCAAATTAAATCAATCAATCAATTTGTAGTTCAAATTAGCATACCAGAAAAAGAACCAGATAAAAAACCAGATAACGAACCAGATAAATAGCGGGATAAAGAACATTAAGAACCTATTGGGCCAGTCATCTCCATGTTATTGCCAGTAGTAAGAGTCTCAGAAGTACTTGCGAAGGATGTTATTGAAGGGCTGAAAATAAAAATATAAAATAGGGGCTTAGTTCAGTACAAAAGCCAATGCCTGAAATACGCGTCATTTTTTTTTCTCGCAGCCCTCATCCAAATCTATAGTTTTTCTACTACAGAATAGTGTAACAAACAAAACTTATTTGACATGCATACTATCTCTAAACTCAGTCCGAAATGAAATATAAGAGTAAGAAGTTTGTATTTATTTATTAGCTTTGTAGGCAATTTTTTGACTCCTAGGTGTAAGGTTAGTGTTAAGTTTCCACAAAATAGATAGCCGCTAAAGGATTTTGGACATTTGAATAGTTGGGACACCCCCCCTTTTTTTGTGTGGGAAATCATCAAATGACTTGTCCCGCTCTGGGCGGAGTGTGTCGGACTCTTACTGATTAAAACTCACCCGTGTTCCTTCTGTTGCCTGTGCAATGCCAGGGGGCCACGGTATCCCTTTCGGACCTTCCCGCAATAGTTGATACACCCCCTCCCGTAAGTTCGGCACTCCTCACCAATTACACATTGTCAGGTCGGAGAGAGTATGATGATAAAACAGTGTTACAAGCTGGTTCTTTTTCTGGTAAGCCAATTTGAACTACAGAATAATCATCTGCTGGGAAACTTTGTTCTTCAGATAGATCTGCAGGTACAAATTCTAAGGTGGGCCCGACATATCTTCACACAGTATGAAGAAAGAGCGGTGAGTGATCGATCAGACCGTATGACGAAAAAAGCTGCTGCGTACGCGGGACTGGGAGACCCATATAATACAAACCTGTTTGTGCTCGGCGGCGCGCAAAATGCACGGACGTTAGTATTTACTTGAGGATCACAAAAAGTGCGCATTCATTACATAAGAGTGTTCAATAATATTAAAATTTTAGAAAATTTGCAGTGGGAATTATTTGAAGTTTGATTAAATACGTTCCTTATTATTCTGTACGTGAGATATAATACTCTGTAGATGTACTCGTAATTGCAATATAAGGCTTAGGCCTTAGGATTGCCAATAAACAGGCCATGTCTTGGAAAATTCAAATTACACTTTGCATTATTGAAGTCAACCCACATCTACTACAAGCATAATATTAAACGTTGTAGGAGGCAACATTGAAGCAACTAATATGCATAAAGAGAGATTCTTCCCATAATAGGTTACTTTGAGAAATCTTGACAAAGCTAGCAAATATAGTTGTACACCCACGAACTTCTGATAAAAACCCACGCTATAGCGATTCATCATTTAAAAATTGAAAAAACTTTTTCACATAAAATAAAACCGACTTCCAAAAAAAAACACTACAAAGTGAAAAATAACTTTGATTTCGGAAGTCGGTGTCTTGGGTTTTTATTTTAGTTTTTTTGCCACCGACTTCCGAAATCAAAGTTATTTTTCACTTTGTAGTGTTTTTTTTTGGAAGTCGATTTTATTTTTTGTGAAAAAGTTTTTATTTTTCACTTTTTAGTTGTGGTACCTACACAAAACCCCCACAAAAATTTGAATACCCATTACCTGCTATGTAAATTACAGTGACAGGAACTATTAGAATATCATCCACATATACTAGATGGGAAAAATACATATTATTGAAGCTAACTCAAAAACCCCTAATCAGATCTTGACCAAATTTATATGGGACTATTTCTGAAGTATGCCCTACCAAAAAAAAAAAGAATCATCAAAATCAATTCATAATTGGCGGAGTAATCGCGTAACAAACATACAAAAAAAAAACATACAACCGAATTGAGAGCATATATCTCCTCCTTTTTGAAGTCGGTTGAAAATATATTACTTATTAAAAAAATGCATTTTTAGTGACCAAAAATTATTTAAAAAAAGTTGAATGAAGCAGTCTTATTGTTTATACCAGGGCGACAGAGCTCTGCTGGGGTGAAAATATGGAAATTAATTTTCCTAGATATGAGACCTACCTAGATCGAGTTTCGGGTTCCGTAAACCCCTATATTGCAACTTTCATCGAAATCGTTAGAACCGTTTTCGAGAACGTGATTACAAAATATTAGGGGTTAAAGTATTGCCGATTTGTACTGAAAAATTGAAACACGTTTTTTTTTTTTATATTTAATCAAAATAATAGGGATGATGCCTGGGTCAAAAAAAAGAAATTTTATTTAGTCCGTCAGTCAGATAATAAAAAAATATTAGACGCCTATTTTTTGCTTTATCATATTAATAAAAAATGACTCAGATACAACGCATTATAGTTGGGGAGTGGGGGTTGATACGTCCCAAGTATGTATAAAATCTACATACAAGTGACGTCATGGCACATTATAACTCAATGTATCGCCGTAATCTTTTGATAACGTAAAAAAAGAAAAAATACGTGTGCGTTATTTTTTCATAATGTACATGACGGACAAAAACCATATTTTTAGTCATCATCCCTATTACCATTATTATCTATACATTGCTGCCATCTAATAGAAAGGTAATTTATGCCTTTGCGATAGAACTCTCGTGATCTAGATTCGACAAACTGTGTGAAAGCATTTTGTACTGCCTCCTGAGAAAAAAAATTATCACGTAGAAAATTGTCCAAATCACGAAAAAAATTGTAGTCCGTTGGAGCAAGGTCTGGTGGATACGGAGGGTGATGAATGGTTTCTAATTGCAGTTCCTGTAGAGTTAAAACGGTTTCTCGTGCTGTATGAGGTCTTGCATTATCATGGAGCAATAATGGTGAAGATCGATTCATGAGTCGGGGCTGTTCCACTGCTAGTTTTGCTATCATTGTTCGGAGTTCGGCACAGTAGACATCTGCCGTTATTGCTTGACTAGATCGGAGAAAGACAACACCGAAGCCGGATCACACCGGATCGGTGAACAACACCATGCTGAGACCACCAAACAGTTACCATTACCTTTTTATTGGTAAGTTTTGCTTTAGGACACTGTTGCGGCGTTTGACCTGGGGTCAGCCATTGCATTTTTCGCTTACGGTTATCGTAAAGAATCCACTTTTCATCACATGTCACAATTCGATCCAATATTCCTTCATTTCTGTATCGATTCAACAAGGCAACACAAGGTTCAACACGCGTTTCTTTCTGCAGATCAGTCAAATCATGAGGCACCCATTTCTCTTTTTTTTTTTTTTTTTATTGATTTGACGCAAATGTTGACTCATTGTAGTGTTGTGCTACTGCACTACAATTACCTATTCAAAAAATAATTGTAGTGTTGTGTTGTATTTTTTTTTGTGTTATTGAATTTTTCAGTAACAGCCCTGAACCTGGAGTCTGGATTTGTGTCCGATTAGTGGCAATAGGCTCACACCCTATTACATCATACATGGGCCTTACCATGTAAGTTCCGTGCAATAACATGGAACTTAAACATAACTGGGGAAATGTGGGTGTACTATAAGGTCACCTTTGCTTAATCCTTCGGGGAAATCAGTCGTGATGTATGTTACTTATGTAATTATTTTATGCTGCGGGAAATTACAGTCCTATCCCCTCAGCCATCTCGCAAACATAGCAACTGAATCAGTTGCATAACAATTAAAACTTCTATCGTGTCTCATTAGTGACAGTTAAGTACCTTAGTAATAATTACGGAAATCGAAGGTTCGACTCCCCAACTGTTTCAGTTCGCGGAGGACTTACAGGTTTAGTATTTCGTCTCGGCGCCCTAGCTAACCGAAATAGGGTAAATTGATAGGCATATTGATGAAGGGTAGATAGATAGGCACAACAATTATATCATCCACAATATGAAGCTGAGTTTTTATATTAGCTTAAGTACCTATCGGCGAGTATAACCAGATTATTTAACTGTGCGTCTTTCTACGTCAAAATATTACAGTGTATGTGGTTTAAATAATAAGAATAACAACATAACGAATAATAAGACAGAGAGGAGACGACACGAGTGTTGTAGACGGTATTAAAAGGCGTTGGGGCACTGAGGAGTCTACGATTTTGACAGCTCCAAGCGCACAGTTACAAAAATCGAGTAATAAGCGACACATGCAGCGCGCGCGATTTGAATTGTTTATTTTCTACCCGTAAATACCTAAGTTTAATTTCCGGAGAATGATAAACAGGAGCGCCTCACGCACGGCGCCCCTCTTTACTCTCTACGGCGCATCAGGGCGCCCCAGTCCCCCTAGGGCAGGGGCTCTAGGGGGTTTTATTCCCTTGTCTATTATACAAACTGTATCAGAAAGGTGAGGTAAAATTTAAGGTTATGGTACAGACCATCAAACTTAACGACTTTTTCCAGCATCGCAAGAATCGCGAAAAAATAATCAGTCGTCCGATATATATATATTGGGTCGAGTAAGTATTGAAGTTTTGTTTGGGACAGATAAAGATTTTTTCGCGATGAAACTGTTTCTTTCAGCACTTAGAAAAAAATTAAACATGTGAGAAAGTGTGAGAAAGTGTATATAACATTTATGTTATATACACTTTCTATATGTAAAGAAAGAAAGAAAGAAAAATATTTTATTTGGGACACGTACAGGAAATACAAACAGTAATAATATTTTTAAAAAAAGAACAATATTATATAACATAAAAAGGAGCTTAAAGCAAAACTAACAAAAAAAGGCCTGTGCGAGGCCAAAAAGGCCCCTATCTCACCATAATACGGCAGTGTAGCGGTTACTCCGCCACATACTAACTACGCATCAAAGACATGACGTCACACAAATCCTGCATCGCACAATTAGAGTTTACCGCGCGAACGACATAGATAAGACTATACGATATCAAAAGTCGGGCAGTCGGCCCGCCAGACACACCACCCGTCTGGTCGGAGGATCCTCCCTTTTCTATGGTGGATGAGTGAACTTTACACCCTGTTCCTCATACTCCTAAATATATATCTTTCAATGTTACCTACTCCTTCATCAAAATGTCTTTTTCTCAAATTTTAGTTTTATTGATTCAAAAATAAACAGTACCTAAGCAATTTGTGTCCCAATCCATTTTTAAATTTCATGCACATCACAAAACTTTTAAATCTACACCCTATTTTAAAATTAACCCACCAATGTCAGCACTCCTCGTAGTGATAAATGACCCTTAATATTTGGTCTCAAGGCAGGCCGCACCAGTGTTGGACTGCAGATGAAAAATGACTTTGGCCTGAAAAATGTCGTTACGGAAATAAATTAGCAATGGCCTTGACGACTAATGAAACTCCGTGTTATGTTTTTTAATTATTATCTTGCATGCATGGTGTTAGTAATTGTTTGTCTTAGTTTTTTAGGCTTAGGTTAAAATAATTTATTTCTCGTAAGAACTTATATAACAGTTCATTTAAAATGAGATACAAAGTGCTTAGATCTAAGTAATTATAATTTTCATATTTGCCTCTGGGGTGTTGGTGATGTTACAAGGTACATACATGTTTCATAAGTTTTGTTTTAAATATATTTGTACTATCACACTTCTTTAAATCCTCCGGTAAATTATTGGTAAGATAGGATAAGAAATGAGGCCATAAGAGGAACTTTGAAAGTGGCACTGGTGTCTGAAAATTTGTGAGGTAATCGGTTGTCATAGTATGGGCATGAGATGAGGAAAATTTCGAGATGAAAGTTTTGATAATGAATGTGGATGGCTCTAAGAGTAGCGGAAGTCCAGAAAAACGATGGATGGACTGTGTGAAAGATGATATGGCTAGAAAGTTGGTTATTACCAAGATGACGAGAAGTATGAAAGAAAAAACATATTGCGCTGATTCCAATTTGACAATTTGATTGCTAGTTTTTTCGTTCCAGAAAGCGGCCGTCAGTCGGTTCACCACGGTTTTAAATCCCGGTTTTAGTGCCGGGATATCTTTGATAATTAGCTCATCATTATTTCAGCCGAAAGACGACCACAGCTAGACATAGGCCTCACTCAAATATCGCCACGTCGTCGACCGGTTCTGTGATTCTCGCATCCAACGGATTCCTGAGGTCTTCACAACAATGTGATTATTCGGTATTTTGTTGAAATGTGATCCCTCAGTGAGGAATTTAATGTAAGTTGCCTACATACTGTTCTCTCCTGCAGGTGCAGAAAACCTCAAACGTCTTTGAAGGAGTTTTTTTGAACCGTTTGGGGTTGAAACACGGCCGTGGGGATCAAGTATTTCAGGACATCGCCAAGCGGTTGGTCGACTCTTCACGTGGCCAGAGGGCTGGCCTATTTTTAGGCCTAATAATCAGCATTGACATCCAACGTGGTAATGTTGCTAGCCTTTTCGGCACTTTTCCCATTGACAGCGATCCCTTTTTTATATACTTTCACTATCATATATATTTTAGTGTTAGCTTGTATATTGTATCTAAGATTGACCGTTCGAACCACATAATAAAAGTAAAGCGTTTCTCTTTTGTTTTCTAGTACATACCTACCTATCTAATAGCAATGCAATGTACCTATGTTGACATTCCTATCCAATTCTGGCGCACTAATTAAATTCATTTCGACGGTCATCAGTTATCACACAATATGTCATAACGGTAGGGCTGCACTTACTTCCATGTCTATTTCAAGTGACTTTGATTACCTACTTATTTTTCTTTTAAGTGTCTTGTGCTGAGCGTACCCTTTATGAAATAAAAAATTAATCGCCAAGGAAAAGTAAATTGTGTCTCGAATAAGTTTAATCAAACGGAAATCAAAATACACACTCAAGGCTCGTGCAGGCTGGCGCGACTTGTCACGCGACGCGATACCGGTAATTATTCTACCATGAAGTTTTCTTAGAAATTGTTTTATTAGAGTTTTGTCGCGCTGTCGCGTCGCGCCTGTTTGCACGAGCCTTTATGTATATGTCGTGATCCATATCGTGATCTGCCTGGCTATTTCACGATACGCCTAGAAATAAGGACAAAGTATTTGCTCCCTTTCACGGGCTTCATAAGATTCGTAACTTATTTGTTGGGCTTAGTATAATCTTTTATAACAAGCTTCTCTCTTCTTTGCTAGATTTGCCTTTTAATGCGTTTAAAGCTAAAGTAAAATCTAACCTTTGTTCAAAGGCATACTATTCTATCAAATAATACTTAACGATAAGAATAGTTGATCGCTGTGTTTAACTCCAGACAGTGTTCAAGTTTTTTCCCCCCAGAATTAGCTTATCTACGACGAGTTTTTTTTACTGTAATGTAATTTTATTTCAATCTAATTATTATTTTCATTTTTGAATATTTATTTTAACAATGGACGTATTTACATGATTTAAAAACTAACAGACTTAAAATAATAATAATATGTACGAGTATATATAAAAATAGGAGAAATAGGGGGGCGCGTACTTAAATAATTAATGAATTCTGTTAGTTTTCAAATCATGTAAATACGTCCATTGTTTAAATAAATATTCAAAAATAATAAAACACAAAAAATTTAATTTTAATAATGATAATCTACTCATTAAAATGTTTTCAAATGTGTCGAAGCGCGTACGGTGTTGCTTAGGCGTGTTTTTTTGCAGTAATTAGCTAATTACTTCGTAATCTATTGTGCACTAAACGGTCGGCCGTCGGGCCGAGCCGATTATTGCTTGCGCAAATCCACACCGTATGCATAATGAGTACAGGCGAGAATCATAATGAAAAATTAATTAATACAATTACTATTTTAGGGGTATGAGGAACAGGGTGTAAAGTTCACTCATCCACTATAGAAAAGGGAGGATCCTCCGACCAGACGGGTGTTGTGTCTGGCGGGCCGACAGCCCGACTGTTGATGTCGGATAGTCTTATATATGTTGTTCGCACGGTAAACTCTAATTGCGCGATGCAGGATTTGTGTGACGTCATGTCTTTGATGCGTAGTTTGTATATGGCGGTGTAACCGCTTCACTATGGAGGATTAAGAAAATACACATTTAGAAGACATAACACAATTATTTGAAATTGAGATGACACGTCGAAAGATGAAATGCGACCTCCGAAAACACGAAGAGAAGATGATGAATAGGTATAGCGAAGTTAGAAATAGTTAAACTAGGACGAGACAGGTAAGAGGGATAACGGAATTACGTGTCACTTGCAAATATAAGTTTCCTAAACAATTTGCAGTTCAGGAACAAAGCATAGTAAATATAACAAAAGTAAAACATATAAATCCGTACAAAATCACTGTCGAACTTAATAACGCCGACAGCTTTGAGAAGTTAGCGAGTTCCGAACATTCTAAACTTCTAAAGGATTAGGGTGGAGGGTCCAGCTGCCCTTTGAAGTTGGATTATCATACGGGGTCATTAAAAATATCGACTTTGACATTTCTGAGAATGAGCTTCTTTCATGTCTATCAAGTACATAATAAGGTCGTGAATGTGAGACGCCTACAACGAAGAGACAGAAGCAGCCAGTTGGATCGAAAGCGAGACATGGAGAATAGGATTTGAAGGACCATCGTTGTCCTCTTATGTACTCATTTACGAAATGAAAGTACTGGTAGAACCTTACTTTCCTGTTACGCAGTGCTCAAGGTACGGTCACTCTGCTAAAATGTGTTCAACAACGAAAAGTGTATATATGTGCGAAATGCGGAGAAAAACACCAAAACCTGCCAAACAATTTCTTTTAAGTGTGTGAATTGCACAAATACTCACATGGCATTGGTCAAAACTTACTCAATCTACATAGAGGTAAGGAAAATGCGTAGTATTATGAATGATTTTAATTTGTGAGAAATTATGCTTTCAAGTTCAAAATTATATCTGTTGTAAATAAGATAATACCTAAAGATTTTTCCTCTTTTAAAAAGTATTTCCGTAATGAAGACTGTTAAAATATACATTTTGCAATGGAACTCACAAAGCGTGTTACCTACCTAAAAAACTAGATTGGGAACAAATTTTGTTTTTAGAAAAAGTTCATATTGCGGCGGTATGCGAAACTTAGTTGGATTCTAAGTCTAACTGTTACTTTAGTGTAAAAAATTATAACGTGTTTCGCTGCGAAAGACCTGACTCTTAAGGAGGAGTCGCAATTCCAACTCATAAATCCATCAAAGCTCAACAATGTCATATTACTATTTCAAATTCGTGAATCGAGATGGTCCATGTCGAGATTATTAATTGTACCTACTTTCATTCAAAACGATATCTCAATTTATTGACGTCCGTACCTGGTCTACTACACAAAATTTGTGGTACTCGTTGTTTGCTATAACTAACTCTAAAATTGTAATTGTAGGAGATTATAACATCACATCACCTCAATCAAGTTGGTACACGAAAACAGATCCAAGAGGTACACAAATTTTAGACTCCTTAATTGACCATAATAAGATGGAAATGGGAAACCGACTCGTGTAAAGCTAGTTAATGGAATTTTACAAAAGTCGCCCCTGATTTATCTATAGTTTCTTCAGACATATCATTAGTATTTGATTGGATCGTAACTAATGACTCCTTAGGCAGTGACCACATGATAATCAAATTGAAGACGTTGGATAACTGTGAACCACGCACCGTTAAAAAACGAAACTTTAAAAAGCCGATAGGCTAAAGTATCCTAACTATATTCAATAAAGACTAGCTGAGTGTGCATTGCCTGTTAGTCCTCAAGAAGCGTATAACTTCTTTTTAGATATCATCAACAGAGCCGATGTTGCAAATATTCCTTATTTTAAATTTAACCAAAATTCTAATAGTCAATTTAAACCGAAACCTTATTGGTCTCCAATAATATCTAAAGAGGTGGCGGCAATACGATTGGCTTTAACGTACTTTAGAAAAAACTCAACTCCTATCTGGTGTTGGGTTGAGGTCAAACAAAAAGTACAAGACAAAACTCGAGAAGCTCAAAAACTAACTACATGTGCTCATGATGTGATGACGGATTCCGTAAATTTTGTTCTTCAGTGGACGACGTCACTTCGGTTAGTGATATGTAGATATGTGGCGACGCATGCACTGGTTGAAGGGATACCGTTCAGCTGGTCTCCATGTGGTCGAGACGTTAACTGAACAAGTCCTTTTTAATTTAGCTCCTAATTTTACATCTCAACCACTACCTACTTTTTGTTCTCAAAATCATATGTTGGAAGCTGCTATTATAAGACAAGAGCTTGACAAATGTGTTAAATCGAAAGATACCGCACCGGGTTGCGATTATATTTTTCCTTTTCGACCTACCTATTCAAAATCTTCCGGAGCTTGCAAAAAATATTTTGATACAACTTTATAATTTGCAATGGCCAGGTCTGCATAGTACCAATCCCCAAACCAGGTCGAGATTTGTCTTCGCTTCCGCAATAAGACCTATTTCTTTAATGTCCTGTTTATGTAAAATCTTTCATTCCATTATCAATAAGAGAATTGAATGGTATTTAGAAAGCGGAGGTTTTTTACTGAAGAGACTATAACGTTTCAGGAAAGCGCGTCATGTTGAGATAAATTAGATTTACCAACCTCAAAAATACAAATTCTTTTTCTATCTTCTGTTTATTAAAACTACAGTGTGATAGAAGTCAAGTCACTGTAATCAATAAACAGAAGAAGAGTGGTCGGGTTATGCAGGTCACTGACTGTGATTGTACTAAAATAAGTGCCTATAATATATCTTCCCCTCGTCTACATTTGGAAGAACGATTTCTAAAGAAGAACGCAGCTCTCCGTTATTGTCAAATTGGTCTTTCATCCCAGAAATCTAAGCACGGTATGAAAACAGCCCTTCTAAAGTATTCCTCCGAAGAATCGCTGGGAGGGTGTACTGTTTGACGTCCAGTAACTCGAGGACGTTGGATTTCTACATGCAAGACATCTTCCGCTGTTTTAAGAATCGACCGCCAAGTTTGAATAAGTCCTGTTTTGGTTTTGTGTGTTATGCCTGATTTCGGAGGAGGATAAATGGCACAAGGTGACCCCTTTTATTTTATTTTTGGTGGGAAATCATCAAATGACTTCTCCTGCTCTGGGTGGAGTGGGAGGACGTGTCCAGACTCTTACTGACTAAAACCCATCCGCGTTCCTTCTATTGCCCGTACGTTGCCAGGGGCCACGGTATCCCTTTTGGACTTTCCCGCAACCCTGGTAGGCATCGGTCCTATCGGACCCCTTCACTCGCTGACATCTCTTTGAGGCGCGCGTGGAACACAACGCGCCCTCGACCCGGGCCTGGTCCTTACCGGACGGCGAGCTACCCATTGCTCACCGTCCGCAAGCCCGCGCCTACGGTGGCCGGGAATCGGCCTGCGATTCCCGACGCCCAGGGCGTCTCCTCCTGACAAGGTGACCCCTTGTCGCCACTGCTATTTAATATTGCGACCATTCATATTTGTTAAGCAATACCTAGCTCCGTATCTATCTCGCAGTATTCCGATGACTATATACCCTCGAAGAAGTTCATATCTATACACCGTAAGGACTATTTCTGCTTGCAGCGCTCGGCCGCTATAGAACCGGGGCGGTAACAGATGTGGTCATCGTGTTCACGGGATTTTGTTTTCATACTGCTTATTTATGAAGTTCTTCGATAGCACTTTATATGACTTCTTGTAACTCCGATCAAGCAGCCGCTGAGTTACAGGAAGCGTAATCCAAATAAGAGTAAAATTTGCATTTTTAACAGGGGCTTTAGGAGACTTTCAGTTCACTTGTCAATTAGATGTTCGGTTCGATACCTTAGTGTGGTTGGACTGTTATTTTAGGTGAGGAAAGCATAATCTATGAAGTTTGCCAAAAAGTTCTAAAACTCATTAAAATTATTAAAGTGTTAGCCGGTTCAACTTGGGGTGTGCACCCAAAATATTTAAGAAAATTTTATGTATCTTTAATTAGAAGCCGTATTGACTATGGAAGCTTTTTCTATGACAACAGTGCAAAAACCAACTTGGAAAAATTAAATAAACTACAGAACCAAGTTATGAGAGTAGTGGGTAGTTTAATTAAAACTTCACCCATTCACGTGATGGAGAGCGAGTTATGCCTACAACCTAACGATCGTCTTGAAAAAGACGTACAACGTTTTCGACACACTCTTCAAGATCAATATTTCTCTGTTTCTTGCAGAGTGTGTCGAAAACGTTGTACGTCTTTTTCAAGACGATCGTTTCACTATTTCTGGCAGACTGTCGAAAACGTGGTAAGGTAAAAGGTTTGAAGGTATCAGGTAACTGGTTTGAAGGTATCAGGTAACTGCTTTCCTTGTGACCGGTACTGTGTCACTACAACCATTATAATTACGACGACGATTCTTGGCTAGCAAATTTCGGCTTAAAAAGAAAGCCTTGCAGGTCAATACTGGAGGTATCAACTTACTTTCCGAGCTATCCACATTGTGTAAAGTTCTTCATATTGCCAAAATAAAAGAATGATAATCTTGTTAATCTTGGTTCATGACTCACTACACGCTTTCAATAAAACATGACGTAAGTTTTATAAGCACACCAAAAAGGCAATACAATCCTGTTAGTCTGAGGAATTTATTTATTTATTACATTACTTCCGAATAATCGACTTATTTTAAATTATTTACAGACGGGTCTAAGGACGGTGACAAAGTCACAATGAAATTCTGAATTAATGACAGTGTAAGTACAATGGAAGCGGAACTGATTCCAATCGCAGAAGCTTTGTGTAATTCTCAGTCTCCAGAACTTCGCTCCAACACTTGGCTCGGTGTACCTCAACATTCCGGGGAACACCGATAGCCTACAGTATATTGAAAATTATTTTGAAACTTCAATCTGATGGAAAACACAGAGTTCTTCAATGGATTCCATCACATATCGGAATAAGAGGCAACGATATTGTTGATCTACTACCCAAGCAGGTCGTATGTGTAATTTTTCTCCTTCCTTTACTAACTTAATACCTAATATCAAACAGGATTGTTATTCGCTTTGGAAGGAGTACTTCTATAAAAGATCCAAAGAAAAAGGAATATGATACAAAACGGTCCAAAGCACCTTTAACTCACGGCGGATAGATAATCAGTTGTTGAGCAGATGTGATACTGATAACGCACTAAGACTTCGTTCCGGACACATCCGAATTATTCCGATCTGTCACCCCGCTTTGTCCCCTTATGGTGACAGATAGGAAAAAAAAGTTTGATCTGTCCCCCTGTTAGCAATGAGGGGACAGTTCGAACTTTATTCACTCCTTAACGGTTTCATCTGTCCCCCTATCACTGACAGGGGGACAGATGAAACTTTTTATTCCTGTTTGTCCCCCACACAATTTAATATATTAATTCTTAAAACTAATGCCACACATACTGCAACATTACATTAAATTAAAGACTAGTGGTTTAGGTTTATAATCATCTGTATTTAAATAAGTTACAAATATTTCTTTTGTTTTTCTATTAATCAGCCACAGTCCCATATATCACGTCGTAGGTATTCCAGGTATAATAAGTATAATAACAATCAGTCCTCTGATTTGACTTCATATTACAAATGTTAATTTTTACTAACAGTATGCTAACTTTTATTTATATGAGGAAATGTTCCTAATAAGAAAATTTTACTTGTTTAGATAAAATTGCAGCTTCTATAAGGTAATTAATTCTGTATTATCCAGGAATGAAGTAAATTAATTCAAGTTTTGACGTTTTCATTCCTATAAGAGTTATCAAACAAAATAAAATTTCTGTCTGTGCTCTGTATGTCAGTACTATAGTTATTATCAAAACTTATAGTGCGAATGACAACTTAAAGATTTATACAATATGGTTGAGAATTACTTGCACTCCATTATTGTTTCCAAAAAAGCCGGCTCTTCCGGGAATTTACTCGGTGCAACTTAAATATGCTTTTAGTTATTCTAGAAAAGGATGCAGCTTTTTATAGAGTCATATCACAACAGATCCAAAACCAATTATCTCCGACGTCAAATTGTCGCACAAAGAGAAATATTATGAAAGACGAATATAATACATAATAATGTCAAATGCAGTTTGTAGGTGGTGAAATTACTATTGGTCATTTGTTGGAGAAGTTGCGATAGATATTTTATTTATACATATATTATTCTTACGACCTTTGGAAAAGTTTTAAAATTCGTTATACTAGTGATTTTCGTTTATTTATGTTTTAAGATTATTTACAACTTTAAGTTTATTATTAGTCTGTTATAAGTTTTCATTTGTAACTTTCGTTAATTTATATTTTGAGATTATTTACAACTTTAAGTTTATTATTATTTAAAAGTTTTCATTTGTATAGTCTTCTGATTTGACTTCATATAATATGAAGTCAAATCAGAAGACTGATTGTAATATGTACAATACCTACTGTGATTTATCGGACTGTGACTGATTCTATCAATCAATAACAAAACAAAATATTCTTATTATTAGTATATTTTTTATTGTAATTAAGTTGAATTAAGTCAAATCAGAAGACTGATTGTAATTGTATCTACTATACGTACTGTGATTTATGGGACTGTGGCTGATTAAGTAATAGAAAAACAAAATAAATATTTGTAACTTATTTACCTAAATACAGATGATTATAAACCTAAACCACTAGTCTTTAATTTAATGTAATGTTGCAGTATGTGTGGCATTAGTTTTAAGAATTAATATATTAAATTGTGTGGGGGACAAACAGGAATAAAAAGATTCATCTGTCCCCCTGTCAGTGATAGGGGGACAGATGAAACCGTTAAGGAGTGAATAAAGTTCGAACTGTCCCCTCATTGCTAACAGGGGGACAGATCAAACTTTTTTTTCCTATCTGTCACCTTAAGGGGACAAAGCGGGGTGACAGATCGGAATAATCCACACATCCCATGTAATAGCTAATGGTAAAATCAACATCGACTAATTGTGCTTTTTTTATTAATTCCGTTGATGATGTTTATCACATATTAACCGAGTGTGTCCGCAACGAGGAATTTAGAAATACTTAGCTTGAATGGTAGAATTAGAGAGATACTCGTAGGTTACTGTAATAGTGCTCTAGCTATGCCAGTGTCTGATGCAGCTAGAGCACTAAACAAATTAGGTTTTGATAAATAGGAATTAGTATGATTTTGTTAAGCCAACCAGGGATAATCGTATGTGCGACAAAGCCCTTTCATTAACTATCGTTTTTTTTTTTAATGATTATTAATATATGGTTCGCTAGCAATAGCGACCTCGACAATTGATCATAATAATCAGTCTTACTTGGCAGCGGAATCACTGCTTGCGGTAGTGTCGGGGGTCGGGTTGCCTCCTTCCCTTAAACATACAAGATACACGGGGATAATAATAAATCATAATAAGTTAATTTATTTTCTCTCACAATGGCTTTGGACTAACAGTTACATATCAGTTTTGAGCTATAAAAATTGATATTGTGCTTGAGTAGAGTTTTCAATTTTCAATTTTCGAAAAAACCTGTATTGATCGTGAACTGGTACTGCTTGTGGACGTTATTATTTCTGCTTGAGTAGTTTTCAATATTTTTGTTGGTAAGTAGTTGTAATGTTTGTTTTTTTAGCGATGGCTTATCTAACCTCAACAACCTAATTACTGGGTAACAGGATGCCCCTTGGTAACACAGGTTGCCTGTCTTTTGGGCATCTGAGTACCTACCCATAACAACTCAAGCTCGACTCGAGCTCTGCTACTTAATCTACTTACAATTATAAAAAATCTCAGTACTACAAATACAACTACACTACCTAATACATTAACATCGTTCCAAAACAAAATAAAACACAATAAAATATCGCTTCACGAAAGTCGCCCAAACAAGACTTACGCGAAAGAAAATAAAAGTTCCCACACGCTTGCAAGAATGTCGCTGTCACAACCCTGTGGAACCCACACACTGTTAAAAAGAGAAAAAAGTTGTCGATAGCAGTTGTATTGTAAATCAGAGTTGATTTATTACTCAGGTGTGAACAAATACTGATAAAAAAGCTATAAAATGATCTTATTGTCTTGGTTGAAAGGAAAGTAGGATTTTCGGAAAGGAAGTTAAAATATATGACCTAGGAGTGGCTATAGTTATAATGTAAGTATATTAGTATGTTAGTATTTATTTGTATATTTTTATAGTTTGTCATAGGTATTTGTTTGTATATGTGTATATTTATATATATTTTTTTATATTCCTCAATTTCTCGTTATTGCACCTACCACTGTTGTATGCTGTGTCACTGAAGTATTAAATAAATAAGTTCGGCGCGTCCCGGGCCGCCCCGATACAATTTTGTTGACAACCATTTTTTTTTGGCATTTTTTTTGCATGCATCGCTTTATTCGAACCTCAATAATAATACAAAGTAACTACCTATAACTACTAATTATAATGATTGTGCCTTTTTTTGCTAGCCAAAAATAATTCCTATTTTTGTGTCCTAAAAATATTAAATAGCCAAGGAACGGCGCTCGCCGTCCGCTGCCGCGGCACCGCTTGCTTCGCTCGCTCGGCTCGCGCGCGGTGGGTCGCTGTTTCAACCTAACCTAGCCCCGAAGCCGTTTGGTCGGGTACCCTAGCTTTGTTATTGCGACCAACTGTGAGAAAAGGCAAAAAAGTTAAAAAGAGGTTCAATTATTTAAAAAAGTGTGCAGAAAAATTATTGATTTGCGTGCGATATTAATTTACTAGCTTTTACCAGCGGCTTTGCCCGTGTGGATGTCGGGAAATATGTATTCCACGGGAACGTACTACTGGGAATAAATGATCCTGTATGTTAATCCAGGTTATAAACTATCTGTGTGTCAATTTCCATCTAAATTTGTTCAGCTGTTTTTGCATGATTGATTGACAGACATCCAGTTGTTTATTATTTTTATTTTTTTTAGATTATTTAACTTTGTATATATATTTTTTTTCTGAAACCTTTTAGTCTCCCGACCTAATTTGTACACCAGCCATGGTCAAACATGTTGTGGCAAAGAATATCCTGGAACACCTATGATAAACATCATACCATGTATATTATCTACACATGTTTTTGCAAATAAATGAATCTTTATCTTTATCATACATATACAAACTTTCATATTTATAATATTAGTAGGATACCTAGTAGGACGAGTAAATATATAAAAAATAGTGCCATGCGTCCTAACAACCCCTTTTAATCGGTCGGACAGACTTGTCCTCGTTATACCTACAACCATAGTTTCCGCAGAAAAATAAATTCCCGTTGCATTTACCTTTGAGGATTGTAAAATTTATAGTTTATTTTTATTTTTATATAACTAAAATAGAATTGAAGACCATCCTTCGTGAGATTAAGTTTATACTTATTTTACGTTACTTCATTGAATCTAAGCTGCGCGTGGGCACGTGCGCAACTTATGGCCCACTCTGCTTAGAAGTACGATACGAGCATTATGTAGGTGATAGAACGGCACGTGCACGAGAGAAAAAGTTAACAAAAATTGACTTGAAACGGTATAATAATCGGTTGACTGAGATGATTATAACCGTACTTGTAGGTAGCAAAATTCGACCTCTTTAAATAACATTACTATACTCCATAGGTTTAGGTAGTAAAATAAAGGTAAAAAATAAAACACGTGATGAGACAGCTGTCAAGTAACCGACTAAACGTAATACCTGTCACTTCAGTTGTCATGCTACGTTACAGTTGTACTCTTCAATTTGGCAACGTTATAATTCGTTGACGTTTAGAGTTTGGGCTCTTTACAATAGACACATTAAAAAATATTATATTATTATTATAAAGCTAACTAAAAAGTTGTACTCAAGCGGTTACATCTACGAAGAGTAGTTTAAGAATAAATGATAAAGTTTAACATACATTAATAACAGAGGAAATTATTGTAATTATCTAAAATAAATTTAATTTGGTTTTAACGTATTTTTAATAAGAAAATGTCTTTTATAAATACCCTTTTTTACGAGTTTTTTTTTACCTTTATTTAACCTATGGAGTAAGCTCATTGATGCAGCCACTCAATGAAGTTTTTATTTAATTTTTTTCCTGTCAAAAATGATCAAGTGTATACCTTGGAAAGTACCTTAAGAGGGCATCGAGCTTTTTATACAAACAAACAAGTTTTTATTAAGCTGTTTGAAGTAGTAAACAATTAAATTAAAATGTAGGAAAATACTTAGTCTGGCCATAAATACTGTTACATTTAAAAATAAGAAAGATATTATATTTGAATTTGGAATCTGTCATTTTTATATGATTGTTCATTGAGTTTTCTAATTTTGGCGCCAATACATTGTACAATATTTTGCGATATTAAAATGGAGTGGGGTGATAAAGAGAACTGAATCGCTGTGATTGCATTACACAAAGTTGGTATGGAGCCAAATGCAAGTTTTAAAACTCTCCATACGCTTGGTATTTGTCAAATGTTTGTGTACCGGGCTATTAATAGGTACAATGAGACCTCCTCTGTTTGTGGCAGAAAAAGATCTGGCCGTCCACGTAGTGGTCGTACGAAAAAGGTGGTCAAAGCAGTAAGGGAAAGAATTCGAAGAAATCCTGTCCGAAAGCTAAAGAGTTTATCTCGGGAGATGAAGATAGCACCCAGAACCATGTCGCGAATTTTAAAAGGTGATTTAGGACTTGCAGCCTATAAGAGACGCACTGGTCATTTTTTAACTGATAATTTAAAAAGAATAGGGTGGTAAAATCGAAACAACTACTGAAGCGGTACGCAGAGGGAGGTCACAGATTTTTTTTGTTTATGGATGAGAAAATCTTTACAATTGAGCAACTTTTTAACAAACAAAATGACCGTATTTATGCTCAAAGCTCTGAGGAAGCTTCCTAATTATCCGACTTCAGTGATGGTTTGGTGGGGTGTTAGCTATAAAGGAGTGACAGAGCCATATTTTTGTGAAAAAGGTACCAAAACATCGGCACAAGTGTATCAAGATACCATTCTTGAGAAGGTAGTTATGCCCCTTAACAACACCATATTCAATAACCAAGTATGGTCCTTCCAACAAGACTCGGCACCGGGTCATAAAGCTCGGTCCACGCAGTCTTGGTTGGAAGTGAACGTTTCGGACTTCATCAGAGCTGAAGACTGGCCGTCGTCTAGTCCCGATCTTAATCCGCTGGATTATGATTTATGGTCAGTTTTAGAGAGTACGGCTTGCTCTAAACGCCATGATAATTTGGAGTCCCTAAAACAATCCATACGATTGGCAGTGAAGAATTTTCCCATGGAAAGAGGGCGTGCTTCTATTGATAACTGGCCTCAACGTTTAAAGGACTGTATTGCAGCCAATGGAGACCACTTTGAATAAGCTTTTTATATTTTAAATTGTTTTATATTTATGTATTAAACTAACACACTGTAAAAGCAATAAATAATATTTGCAAAAAAAAAATTTTTTTCTTCGTGACAATATTTATGGCAAGACTAGGTATATTGGTATTATTGGGGATATAAATATACTAGACATTAGGCGCGATGGAAACACGATTTGATAAAGTTGTCTCGATGGAATAAATACGCAAAGTTACCTCTTATTTAGTATTTTTTTCCTCTATTTTACTACTTTTTTAAATACTTAAGTAATTTTATGTTATGATTAATTGACTAAAGTAAAGTTCATAGATGACTGGAGCTTTTATGCGCGATATTTTTTTATTTAAGAGCAATATGATGAAAAAACCAACGAAAAGCATTGAAAAAGTACAAAAGTGTGGTTATTTTCTTTACTCTTTACACGTAAAGAAAAAGACAGAGACAAAGACAAATGGTCAGTACGCTCTTAAGAGTCCTATTACATTTTTGACGCAAATTCATGATTTTTGACGTTGTAATTTTCAGCAGCAGTAAGATATTTGAATTATTTGATTATAATAACTATAGTGCAATTCTCTTTATTGTAAGTTGGAGTTGCACATATTAACTTTTCTTGTCGTGTAATTTACTATGAATATTTTACGAACTCAGTTTACAAGGAAAAACGTCGGCAATGGAACTTTGACGCTCAAATTCACATTGTTTCATTCAGTTCAAATAAAAGCGAAAGTTACTAAACGATAACTTGAATGTTTTACTTGTTTATTGGAGTTCTAGAATTTCTTTAAATTCCTTGAGTTTTCAGGGAAAAGTCGTAAAGAAACCAATAAATGTCTTGATTTTCATGTCCATTATATTCCAAATAAACACAATTAAATCAAATAAACTAATATGATATAAAACTTCGATCTACAGTGAATACGTTTCATTAGTTTTTGTTTCTCAATATAATAAGACAAAATTACAATAAATTAAATTAAACTACTATATATTCCGCGTCAATTCAGCAAATTACACGAAAATAATGTGTAACTCCAACTTACAAGAAAGAGAATGGCACTATAGTTATTATAATCAAATAATTAAAATATCTTACTGCTGCTGACAATTACATGGTCAAAAATCATGAATTTCCGTAAAAAAATGTAATAAGACTCTTAAGCCATTGGTCTCGGCTGTCATTCGTGGATCTTTGAGAGTCGTTACGGGTCGACAGAATCCCGAAAGTCTGACAACCAGTCTTACCAAGGGGTATCGTAATATCCAGTACTGGGTTGTGGGCAGTCGCTCCATGTAAAATACTAGTATTCAGCTGCATCCCGTTACACTGAAAGCCGACCCCGACATTGGGAAAAGGCTAGGCAGATTGAATGATCAAGCGAAACGCTTGTGGATCTTTTTGACCGTAAAAGTTGCTAAAACTGAATGTTTGCAGTTTCCTTAGTGCAAGTTGGTTCTAAGTGTACGAACTGAGTGAAAAGCGTCCAGCGGAGCGTTCAGCGTTGCGTGCAAGCGGCGAAGGCAACCGCTCGGCCACCACTCAGGACACCTACGTGTTAATGTATCTGTTTGACACAAACGCCGCACGCCCCGCCCCGCTGGACGCTTGATTTAAGCGGGCACTCAGGCCGTACACTAATTCAATCTGTGTTAGCTAAAAAACCTTCAAGTGTACGTCTTGCGCTAAATGCACTTAATTGTGTTATTTAGGTACCTCTAGAGGAAAATTGATTTATGTCAACTTAACATTTCTCAATAGGTATAAGCAAAATGGCTTGTTAGTTTAGAGCAGGTCAATAACATAGAAGACCCAACAGTGGACTGCTGATAGGTTGAGTTGATTGTTGATTGATTGGTGTAGGACTGGGTGTTGGGCCACAATTTACGTCAGTGACTTATATTTGGTTTCTGTTATAAAGTTTCAGAGGTGATACACTTACTTAATTATATTATAATAAGTACCTACCGACTGTCATATGGCTATTAATTTATAATTTAAATTTTATTTTGCGTAATGTAAATTATCTTATAAATTATTGTATAGAATCTTTTTTTTTTCCTAACTGAACAGACAGCTGTGCTGCTGGGGAGTTTGTTGCGCCACTTCTTCTTCCCAGCAAAAGCACTAGGAAGTGGTGAAGGGTGGGCGTTTTGGGGGACTGTCTTATGTAATTTTGACGTTCGAAAAGTGCTGATTCTCAGCCTAATTTGAATAAATGACTTTTGATTTTGATTTTGATTTTGACCTAGTGGGTCTAGTTACACTCAATCATAATCATTTTTATTTGTGTAACATATGTAGGTAGTGAATACAGTTCTTAAATTAAAGTTTTAGGTCGCTATGTTATGCCAAGAAGCGTACAAATTTTAATATGGTTGCATGCTAAATAAGAGAGAATAAAAATAACAATATTAATCATGCGAGAGGTAAACACAAACTATTTGGTAGGTATGTCAAAATTAATAGAATATATGCCACAATATGGAGTAATTTCTACAGTCAATTCATAAACAAATACTCATAAATTTACAATTAGTCACAATAGTCAATAAAAAAATTGTTTCTACAATCAATTATATAAAATAAAAGTCTACATTAATTTATCATTTAGTAATTCATCAGTCGTTTTTAAATTGTGTAACATTCAAATTTTTTATGAAATCAGGTAATTTATTGTAGATGCGCGGTGCCATGCCTAAAACGCTCTTTCTCACTAAGGAAATCTTAAAACGCTGATTGCTTAAAGAGTTTGCGTATTGGCTACGAATCGCAACATCTCGTAACGTTGACATTTTTTCGAATAACTTCGTGTTAGTTTTGACGAAAACACTAATTTCAAAAATATATAATGAAGGTAAGGTAAGTATTTTTAGCGATTTAAAGAAAGGTACACAGCTATCATCAATTTTCAGACCACACATCACTGAACTCTGGATAGTTCTTACAGACACCTTCTAACTTACTCTTATAATCTATTCCTAACTTAATATTATTATAAATGAAAAAGGGATTTTGTTTGTTACGCTTTCACGCTAAAACGGCTAAACAGATTTGGATAGAATTTGGCCCACGGGTAAACTATGACCTGGATTAGGACATAGGATACCTTATAATTTTTATCCCGAAATTCCCACGGGATCGAGAATTAAGCTTCGTTCAGACTAGCGCGACGTGACAGCGCGACGCGACACCGGCTATTGTTATACCGTGAAGTTTTCTTAGAAATTGTATTGTTCGAGTCGCGCTGGTCTGCACGAGCCTTTATGCGGGTGAAACCACACAGCTAGTATTATAATAATTCCACTTTTTGCATTCACAATATTTAAAATTAGCATCTTGTCTTCTGAAAACGTATAAGTACCGACTTCATAGCTCTTTGTGTGCAACCAAACACGAAATCAAGAATTCTGAAGAAAGATATTTTAAGTTTCAAAGTAAAATACTTACCATAATTCTTAGAATCGTAACCAATATACCGATCACGTGAGGGCGTGAACTTCATTTCTCTTTATTTTAATTACTTACCTATTTTGTAAACTTATAAAGTCAATAATAACACCTGCACGGGTCGAGGATTCAGGTTAAGCTACACTTGCCACGGTTGGTCCGTGGATGGGTGACCATCTTTACATACCATGACCCCTCCGTGCCTCGGAAAGCACGTTAATCCGTTGGTCCCGGCTGTCATTAGGCACAAAGTGGTCTCGGTATATAATGGATGGTCACCCATCCACGGAATGGCCTCGGCAAGCGTAGCTTAACCATGAAGATCGACCCTTGCGGCTGTTATTATTTAGCCACGACCCAGATTTGAATAATAACTGTTTGATAAAAACTCGCACAAGTTTGTTTCTAAATGGACGTGTAAAGAAAACCATACTGTACCTATTTCATTCATAAAACTATCCTCTTGTCGATAGAGCAAATACTTCACCATTGTACCTAGTAATAAATATCATGTCTGAGTGCAGTGCAAGCCTTGTGAGGCACTAAAAGAGAGGCTATGAACCTATATAAATATGTCTGATAGACAGTCAAAACGACGCGCTCGTGGCTAAGTAGTAACTGCCGCACGGGTCGATCCGTCAGGTTAAGCTACGCTTGCCGGGGTTGGTCTGTGGATGGGTGACCATCTTTACATACCGAGACTCCTCCGTGCCTCGGAAAGCACGTTAAGCCGTTGGTCCCGGTTGTCATTCGTGGATCTTTGACAGTCGTTACGGGTCGTCAGAAGCCCGAAAGTCTGACAACCAGTCTTACCAAGGGGTATCGTATTACCCAGTTACTGGGTTGTGGAGGTCAGATAGGCAGTCGCTCCATGCAAAATACTGGTATTCAGCTGCATCCGGTTAGACTGGAAGCCGACCCCAATATAGTTGAGAAAAGGCTAGGCAGATTGAGACAGTCAAAACGAAAAATTCGTCGCAAATAAATGCGTCCAACTGTTGGCTGCTAAATTCACGCACACTAGAAATGCACCATGACAGCACAATGACGTGGCGCGAGTGTAAAGCTTCGTGCAGACTAGCGCGACGCGACACCGGCTATTGTTATAACGTGTTTTTTTTTTTTAATTTAATTGTTCGAGTCCGTCGCGCCGTCGCATCACGCTGGTCTGCACAAGCCTTTAGACGTAGCTGCCACGCACACCAGTATAACAAAGGCTTGTTTGTTTTAGTTTTTTTGCAGCGTGACACTAAATAAACATAATATTAATAATCACAGGCTATGAAAAAAGCTGAAAATAGCTCGGAGGCGCATAGATGACAGTAAACGCTTACGTCTTGCATGCCAAGTGCACCATGTGATTTTCCATAAAAAAAATGTGAAATTTCCTGTTTTAACACGTTTAGTGGATGAATTTTCAATAATCTAACCTCAGAGCTTACCTTCGTTAGGTATATAAGTATGTATATATAAGGAACGACATGTATTTAATTAAACACTGTAATATAATGACTAGATTAGACGAGATTAGAGCAGTGATAGCCTAGTGGTGTGACCGTCGGACTGACAAGTCATAGGTCTCGAGTTCGAACCCAAGGCGCGCACCTCTGACTTTTCGGATTCATGTGCGTGTTGTATAATTATCACTTGCTTCAAAAACGGTGAAGGAAAACATCGTGAGGAAACCGGCATGTCTGAGAGATATTTCTCGACGGCATGTGAAGCCAAGTCAGAGGCCCATGGGCGGCTTTAAAACTCTCACCAGGTTAGTCACTAACCACTCGAAATGATGATGAATGACTGCGCATCTTTTTGTGAACATCAAATAATACCTATTTGGGTGTCCTAAAATTACTAAATGGTCAAGATACTGCGACCAACTTGGATGTAGCCCTCACCGGCCGATGACGCGGCAGCGCTCGCTTCGTTCGCTTAGATTGCGTGTGGTTGGTCGCTGTTACAACATCTTCTCAATCGCTCTCTCACTGCAAAAAATCGTGACTCCGATTCAAATTGTCAACGGTCTTTCTCCATCTGTTACGATCCGTGACCTGGTCCACCTGGCCTCACCTGAACTGATGAGGTGAGGCTGAAAAAACATTACAAAGTAGTTCTTTTGTTAAAATTGGTCGTTACGAGTTCGACTATTGTAACTTTATATTTATTCCTGGGGTTAGCTAAACGTAAGTCACAAGTAAAATGAAATATCACAACATGGAAAAAGATAAGAATACAAGGGATTATAAAACTCAAAGCATTAATTTCAAATAAACTATTTACAGGCACTTTTGAACTGTCAAGAAGTCGGTCAGTCAGAAATATGAAGCTAGTATAAAAGAGTATCAGCGGCAGGGTAACGGCTCGAGGCGCTTGGAGTAGCAGCAGAGCAGTGACCTGGAGTTAGGAATCCGAAGCAGAAGCAGAACCACGGCCAGGAGTCGGGAACCCGGTACAGGAATAGCAGGCAGTAGCGGAGGGGCTTGAATTCCTCACGCTCAGCAGGTCCAGGAGCAGGAGTAGCGGAGGATCTTGGATTCCTCACGCTTGGCCTATATTGCCGAGAGCATCGACCAAAACCTAAGGAGGCTCTCGTTGGGCAGCTGGATTACGGAGTTGATTCAGAAAGCAGTACTCCTGGACATGGCTCGCATTGTTAGAAGGTTCCTCTCTCTGGAGCCCTGACGGCCGGTAGCTTGGACCCTGTTCCCGATACCGGTGGGCTACTATTTCTTATATTGTTTTATTCTAATATTTAAAAATATAATTTATATGTAACATAACATCACGCCTTGTTTCCCCGAAGGGTTGGGCAGAGGTGTGCTTATAGTACACCCACATTTCGCCAGTTATGTTTAAGTCCCATGTAATAGGGGGCGAGCCTATTGCCATCAACCGGGCACAAATCCAGACTCCGGGCTGCTACTGAAAAATTCCAGATAAAAAACCTAATAATACTTTGCCCGACCCGGGAATCGAACCCAAGACCTCATGCTCAGTAGTAGCGCTTGCACTAGACCAGTGGTTCTCAAACTTTTTTGGTGACGGAACCCTTTTGGGAAGCAAAATACTTGATGGAACCCTAAAATAAAACAATAGTTTTTAAAAGTGTATTCTTTATTAATAAAGGTTACTTTTCCTAGAATAGCAAGACGATTGATAACTCAATCCTCTTTTAAACTTCATAACGACAACTTCATTTCTTCATTACTTCATTCTTTGACCTCATAAAGTTCATAATTAGAGTAACGCTCTGAAGGCGGCCGGTAGCAACTATTTGTCGCCTGACATCATCTACTAATAATACATACTTTTTCACAATTAAGGATTCCGGATTGAGCCTGAACACAATTTGATGTAATTTTTTATTTAAATTATTTTGGGGTTATAATTTATGATAAAGTATTTGTAGAGCCGCTTTATTTTTCGTTTAGATTTAGTCGGTTTTAGTTTTTGAGCTTATTTTTATTTAAATTATTTTGGGGTTATAATTTGTGATAAAGTATTTGTAGAGAGAGCTGTATTGATTTTTTTTCTAAATTCTTGAGGAACCTCTACAGAGGTATCGCGGAACCCTAGGGTTCCGCGGAACACACTTAGAGTATGGCTGCACTAGACCAACGAGACTTACGAGGCAACGAGAACTTATATTTAAATAATTAAATATAGGAAATAATTACATGACGGCCAGTAATTTCGAATAGTGACAGTGTAGGCCCGCTTTTACAATAGAGACGAACTTAAAATCTTAGAATATTTTATATTTTGACATTTTTATCTTAATCACTGTCGTATTTGTTTTTCTCTATAACCTGCCATGATTAAGAGCATTTATTCTGAAAGTGGGCAACGTCGCAAATAGCTGTCAAATATTTCGCTGTTTTGATTAATTTGGCAATATTACTGAATGGAAATAAGAAATGTGACTAACTAGCGAACTAAACGAAATATTTAGTTTAAGATGTAAAAAATTAGCATTTTCAGACAATTTTTTACACCTAAAACGGGTACAACATCAAATTCAATTATATAATTGCAATCCATTACTAATATTGTAGTTAGCCTTATTTCTTATTTCTATACAATATTGCCAAAATAATCAAAACGGGTACATTTTTGACAGCTATTATCATTTATATAGCTGTCAAAAACTTGTGTTCTACAAAACGCTCTTAATTATGGCTATCTTGGTTATGGCGAAAAACAAATACGACAGTGACAATGATGTAAATGTCAGAATATAAAATATTGTAAGATTTTTACAAAAAGATGAATTTAATAACTAAGAATACAGATTTGGATGTTAAAATAGTCTAAATGCATGATACGATATGCAAAGGTATGCTTTCCAGTGTTCAAAAGTGAATAATATAAGTATCATTAGGTAAATATACTAAAAGCTTAGACTAAAAGTGTGGTTTGTATGGTACAATCCGATGCCACGTAAATGAACTAAAAGATGTGGTTCCGTGTAGCGGAATACCACACTTCCTATACATTAAAGTTTTGCTTCATTGAACTCGGTGTTTAATGTATATTCTGGTCATTTTTTTGGTAGTAAAAGCAATGCCACATTTCAAAAGATACAAATCATCAACTTTTAGTCAAACATCTCAATTTCAGTCACGAAATCATAAACCATTATAAAAATAAAAAATACTGTCTCGTCTTAACAATCATTTCTTTGCATGCATCAAAGCTCACTTTGAAGCAAAGACAGCTCAAAGGCAATTGTATGGAGTTACAGCGTCTCGACACAAGAGGGGAGGTTCACTTCGTAAATGTATGTTCTAGTAATTTGAAGAGGGACGTGTTTTCTGCGAGGTTATAAATATGGTGATACTATGTCGGAAACCGAGTTGTGCTTGACAATTTTTTAAGTCTTTTATGTAAAGGTTATGACATAATCTGTATAATTTGTTCTGTTGAATTTTACTTGTGTAGAGGAACCTCCTTACAATGCGAGCCGTGTCCAGGAGTACAGCTTTTTGAATCGACCCCGTAATCCAGCTGCCCAACGAGAGCCTCTTTAGGTTTTGGTCAACACTCTCGGCAATTAAGCCATTGGCTGATACGACTCTAAATCCTACATATCAACAACCTCAAGATACTATATTTTTTTATCTTTCTCGGCTTTCGCGAGGTTCCTATCATGCGGGACCGTTATGTCAATAATAATCATTGTTCGCCACTCTATTCGATCCACCACCGCTATATCAGGCTTATTGGGAACAATTGTCCTGTCAGTGATGATGGATCGATCCAGTACAATGTGATATTTCCATTTTCGAGAACTGGATCTGGCACATACAAAGATATAAGTCAGAAGGAGATATGCCCGGTAGTTGAAAATGTATCGGAACCCAATGTCTCAGTTTGTCCCTTAACCTCGCCACAACTACACATGCAGATCAGTAAAACCAATAAATACGCAGTTGCAATTCAAAAATCAGAACGATATACACAATCAATTATAATCCTTATCCCATTAAACACAGCGTGCATTTACCATGCACCGTACAACTTACTCACACGTCAAAACATCCCTATCGTTGTGCTGTTCAAAAGCCATATAATTTACATATACGCTAGTGATTGACTAACTCGGAAAGTTATTGATTCTCCCGTTTATTAAAATTATTTAAAATTTTGAGGATTCCTGAAAATATAATATACATATAATAATAAGATATAAATACACAAAACGTAGCTAAAAAATAAACTCCTAACGCTGTATTCCAGAACAAGTTGGTGATTGATAATCCTGGCTACCAGATTGTGTGTATGCAAGTTGAGACAAGTATGCCTTGGAAATATTAGATGGCAAAAGGCTCGCCCCCTATTACAAGGTACTTAAACATAACTGGCGACACGTTGGTATAGCTGCTATGGTACACCTCTGCCTAACCCTTTGGAGAAAACAGATGGGATGATATGTTATGTTACAGATAACGTTTATGGTTGTAAAACATAAAAATCAAATAATATTATGAACATTTACAGCTATAATAACTATAGCTATATAATTTATAGCTAGTGATATATCTTCGCTCTCAAGCATATTAAGAAACAGGTTTCAGTTAAGGTTTATACAGCAATAGATAGTGCAATCCACGACGACGCATCCCACTCCGCTCCGCTCCGTACTAAAGTACAGCTTACAGTACAGTAATCGCGGAGTGGGGCGCGTCGTCGTGGATTGCACTATCAGTAGCTGATTCACCCTCATAAGTCTCAATCTTTTATGAATATCGGGATAAAAGTATCGTAATAATATCCCGGGTTATACTCATTTGCCAAAGTTTCGTTCAGCCGTTTTAGCGTGAAAGATTAAAAACAAACAAACTTACTTTCGCATTTTATAATATCAGTTAGGACTAGGTGTGGGTACAGACCAACTAAACAACTTTCTTCATGGGGCCAACATCGTATTCTCAAATAATCGAGTCTACTAGTTTCAAAAACAGCATGTCCATACTTTGTAAAAATTGAGTTGTCTATGGTTTCGAATTGTATTAGTAAAATAGCAATTGATGCACCACTCCGTATGCAATAAAAACAACAATAACCCGTTTAAAATCACATTACAAAATCAATGTATGTTACAAAATCAACAATGTCCAATATATAAATTAGTATTTTGAACCCTAAATGTTTTTAAATAAGCAATTGTGGACATTATTATTTTTTAAACTAGTAGACTCAATTTTCAACTGTCCCGTACAAAAACTTTTATACGTACTCGAACCAAATGCTGATAATTTCACGATTACGATGTTAGGTCCTATGGAGAAAGACCACACCTTTCACACACGCTGTATACTTAATAGCAAAAGCAATATATTATAGCTCTCCGTATACTCTACCTTTAATTTTATTGGATTTACTTGGTCGTCGATAGCTGCAGTACTCGCCTCCTCTGACGTCATGCTCCTACCCGACCCGACAGGATGAAAGAGGGTTGAGGTATTGAAATAGACGTGCATTGTCTATAACAGCCAATGCACAGTACTAACAAATTATGGGTAATGTACCTGAATTAAATAATTGTCTTAATAATTTACACAAGTCCGTCCCACTTTCTTAGAGACTTATATTACTCGTATAATATATACATTTTGTTCATGTGTTGTATGTATGTGTTTCATTGTCACTATTATTACAGTACACTAACTCAAAAAGCTTGTTCGTCTTAATCTTCGCACTGTATTTGTTTGGTCTAACAGCTGAATTGCCTCGATGTTCACATGTCGGTGGAATCAATGTTCATGGCCTCAGTTAATTTTTGGATTATATTGGTGACAGGTTCCATCACATTTTTAGGTCACGATGGAGGTCGTCATTTCTTAATATACCAGGGCGCATTAACAATTAAATACTCCTGAGTATTCTGGAATGTTTGCATAATTTTGATGTTGGTTGGATTGGTTGTAAGCCATATGCCCATTGTATATATTGGCATTAGAAGAATATGCTTGTATATATTATTAAAATGTTGATATATATCGATTGGAAAGAACCCTATCCAATCAACAAATATATGGTTGTTTGTGTGTTGTCTTTTCATGTTTAGGTCTTGTCTTTTCTATTTAACGTGCGCTTTCCAGCGCAGTTTCGCGTCAAGCGTTATACCAAGGTATTTGGCTGTATTTGTGCATGGCACTTGTTGGCTATTTATGAAGATTGGGTAGTAGGATAGGTAATTGCTGAAAACCAGCGCTGTTGACGTTAGGTTGGCCCGAAGTCACAGCATTTCGCTGAGCAATGACCTGTTCTTGCACAGATACGACGCACAGTTTAATTTCTCATGTTATTTATTACAAATGTAGTTAAGTAACTCTGTAATCGGCATTTTGTTTTTGTTATGTTTTTGTTGTCATTTGCCAATGTCGCAACCACAGATTACGTAATGTCGCAACAGTAATTACGCAATATTTTCTTTGGTCCGAGGCCTTGACATCAACCAATGAACAACATTTCAAAACGTTTTTTTGCTGGTTGAATACGAGGCTTTTGGCTACTTTTGTATTTTTTTTTTCTTTTCTTATAATGTGCGTTTCGTTTGTGCAGAATAAACATATTTTCTTTCTTTCTAATCACAATTATTGTTGGTGAAATCAATGTGAAGTGACTACGGTTCATTCAATTTGATTCTCCTATTTTGTGCCCAGTCATGAACTTCATTTACAGCGATTTTTGCCTTATTGATTGCTTCCATATGGCATGACCCTGAAGCCATAATGGCAGTGTCATCCGCAAAGGTTGCAATACTATTATTTTCCAGCTCTGGTATATCATACGTGTCCAACAGTTAGAGGACTGGACCCAGCACACTACCTTGAGGCACTCCAGTTTTAATATTTTTTAACCTGGAAAAGGCATCTTTGTGCCTTACTAAAAACATTCTATCTGTAATGTATAATTGCAAGATATCGGCAAAATTATTGGGCAGAAATAGTCTTAGCTTGTATAGCAAAAACCCTTATGCCAAACTCTATCAAAAGCCTGTGTGAGTTGCTGTGTCTTGAGTTAGTAAGTGAGAGAGAGACTTGAATGGGGTATATTGGAAATGGTAATACATGCTTTTTTAATGCCGTATTTTTTTTAGAAGAACGAATAATCTCTTCAAAAACAAAACCACAAGTAATTTATTCAAACTAGGCATAATATCAGCACTCTTTGAACTTCAAAGTTACATATAACAGTCCCCCAAAACGCCCGCCCTACACCACTTGCTAGTGCTTTAGCTGAGAAGAAGGGGTTCCCTCTATTTGGCAGAATCTTGATGCTCCGAAATTTATTTGGCATAACACAATTGGCTTAATCCTCTAAACGAATATTTAAAAGGCTTAAAAAATATTTAATATAATGATTGTTTGGTCGAATGTTTATATATATTATTATGTCCAAATTTACAATGGCATACTTTTAAGATGGCAGAATTTTATTTGGAATAATTTTATTAGGCATATTGCCATTTCTATAAAATATCATTTGAAATCTTTAATTAAACTAAAATATTGTCTTAAAAAGTCAATATGTTGTGCTACAAAAGTTAGTGACAGAAACGAATCGCTTTAAAACTGACTCCTCGTAGTCTTGTCTGCCCTATCCCTAGAGTGTAATTTAAAATCACGTAGGCGTGGAGGGGCGAGGCGGCCCGCGAGCAAAGGAGCAGCATGTCGATTCCCGTAACCACTTCACCGTGAAAACATGTGAAGTGAGCGTGGAGTGAGCTGTCAGTGTCATCTCACCCTGTTGGAATGACAACTCACTTCACCTAAGTTTTCACGGTGAGATGGTTACAGAATAGCACTGCAGGTGGTTTTAACGCTCGCCCGCGCGGCTGTGGCAAGCTGCGGTGGTGAGCGTTAAACACATCTGCGACGATAAGCTCGCGTGGGACCGCCGGACCGCAGCGCCGGAGCCGTGACAGAAACTATGCCTGCTGCATGTTGCATACTCGCTTGCATGCATGGTATATGCTTGCTTGCATGTTTGGATGTTTGTGTGAATTTTCTGCGATATTATGGTTCTGCGTTTTAATTATTAGGAATATGAAATGTATGCCTAAAGATGATTTTGACTTAAAAAAATTATGAGTTTTGAGTTATGATAAATGAGTGTATGCCTAACGATTTTCTGCGAAATGAAGCTGTGCTAAAAAGTTGGCTATAAAGGGTAGACCCGGGAAGAAGAAGTGGCGCAGTAAATTCCCCTGAAGCACTACTGTCTGTTTAATTTGTTCTTTGGTTACTATAGGCAATTTTTCCGTCTCTTATTTTTTTGAATATCTTGGTATGGTATGGTTCCCGAACAAACTTATTCACAAAGAGCTCCACTGCTAACAAAAATAATGAACGAAGCCGCGGGCACGGCTATTAAAATAAATCGTCATGATCTGCTTAGCCTTTTCCCAACCTTGTTGGAGTAGGCTTCCAATCTAACCGGATGCAGCTGAATACGAGTATTTTACATAAAGCACCTGCCTATCTGACTTTAAGCCCCAGTTACTGGGTAACATGATACTCCTTGATAAGACTTTAAAAGACACGTTCCTTATAGAATAAAAACCCAGTTCAAATTTGCGATTACCGCGTTTAATTGCCATCAATTTATATTATAAGTAGTAATATTGTCAATCGTTTCAATTTCATTTGGTAGACGATTAATTCGAGCATCAATGTGTATCAATCACGTAAAAATTTTCAATTTTAATTGATCGTTTTGGGGACCCTTAACGTGCTTTCCGAGCACCGAGGGGTCTCGATATGTAATGGATGGACCCATCCATGGACTGAACTCCGTAAGCGTGGCTTTACTTTCGATCGACCCGTGTGGCCGTTGTTATTGTTTGTTGGGGATTTAATCAGAGTTTCTAGTGGAATTTTGCAAATAAAAGGCTTCCAGTAATTTTTAGGCGTGTATTCCGTTCCGTAAGAGGAACAGGATACTGATAATGTTGCAACTAAGAAAATTCTTAAAAACTAAAACTAATCGACTATTGATTAAACATTCAACGCCTGGGGGATGTTTAATTGATAGTCGATTAGTCGACTAGTAAAATAAATAAGCTTGTTCACCCCCTATTACATGGGACTACTTAACCATAACTGGTGAAATGTGGGTGTACTATAGGTACACCTCTACCCAACCCTTTGGGGAAACAAGGCGTGATGTTATGTATGTAAAATAAATAAAAACATATTTTTTACCTGACATTGCTTATTCGCCTCCAACAATATTGACACCCATAATCGAACTCCGAAGCACCACTCGACAACTGTCAACCGTTCTTACATTGTCATTGAGTAGGGTAGAACAAGAAATTATCGCACCACCAAATATTGACGAAGGAATAAAATTTTAATACCACAAGTTTTACGAAAGGGGAGTTCTCGGGTGTTAAGGAAGTATTTCACCAAGATTCTACCGTTCATTGATATTCAAGGGGGAGGGGGAGGAGTTGGGTCGAGTAAATCCGGGGTAGAAACGCGTAGGCTTGACTGATGATGATTATTATTTTTATTATGTTCAAATCTGTTGTTGTTTTTAATTTTCTTCGGCATTAGTTTATTTTAAGAACCAAGGAAATTACTATTTTTAATTAAGAATAAGCAGCTTATTGTTCATTAAAAAAAAGAAGTCATCGCGGGACGCCAGAATAAAAAAAAGATTACTAGATTTTCTGCCAATGACTAGATCTAATTCCTGTCCTCTTATAATTTTTTTTTTCTTAGTCTGTCGAAATGAAATGAAATTGTTTATTCTGTAAATACGATATCGGAATCATTTTTACTCGTCAAAAGTAAGCATTATTAAAAATAAGCTAGATCAGTTTAGCGTTTCCTATCTGACTACTCTGAGAAGAAAGGCCTTAATAAACTAGAGGTAAAAAACCAGAGGTCGCAGTCTCTTTAAAAGTCCAGACATAGTCACATCCAAAATTCAAAGTCAAATATTTTTTTCAATTAGGCACAAAAAAGGCACCTTCGAACGTCAAAAATTACAAAAAAAACAAAAAATAAAGATTCTACTCGTCCCTTCCAAAAGAACTACCTTTACCTTCGTATGGAGAAGAATGGGCAAGAAATTCCACCGTTACTCTTTTAAAATACTTCACAATATCTTGTATACATTAATTATATAATTATATGTGAAGACGATGCACCTAGAATAAGATTACTATACCACGATAGGTAAAAATAATGAAAAATGAAGGAATGATATAATTTTGGTCAGGCCATATGAAGACCATGTAGATTAGTCGTCGAAGGCAATCCAAATGGAGTCGACCCAGAATTTGGCTGAGACCTTGATGCAGCCAATAGCGTCCATCAGTTCCTGTCACGTGTAGACAACGGGACTCGCAGGACAGGACATTAAGTGTCCCATCTTTGTGGAACAGCACCACGTATACACTCAGAGCAAAGTCATCTGTGAATCTTCACCTAAATTTTAAGTTAGATAATAAAGTATTTCGTGATGGCCCAGTGGTCTCATGCACGATTTGTGGGTTCAAATCCGGGCGAGTAGCAATATGTTTTTGCAATTCATATTATTTACTTTTTAAATTCATCTTGGACATTACTGACATTGGTGAGGGAAAACATCATGAGGAGACCAGGACCTATTTGAAAGAAAAGAAAGAAAATACGTTTATTTGCGGTAAACATGACGCAAAAAAGAGCTTACACAAAACTTATATGTAGTCAACATAAGTCTGAAATCACCAACCCGTCTTGAGCAAGCGTGGTGATCAGTGCTCGTGCCTTCTGTGTATGAGAAGAGGCCTTTGCCCTGCAGTGGGACAGTAATACACTGACGAGCAATATAAAAAAGTCCCTTGCAAAGTGCCAAAAAAAACTGAATGTCACCACACAATTCAGCTACATGAAGTAAAAAAGGGTTCCCTCTATCTGGTAGAAAAATGCTGATGCTCCGAAATTTATTTGGCATAACATAATCACTTGGCATAATCTTCCTTAAACGAATATTTTAAAGGCATAAGAAATATTTAATATAATGATTGTTTGGCCGAATGTCTATATGTCCGAATTTACAATGGCATACTTTTAAGATAGCAGAATATTTTATTTGAAATAATTTTATTACGCATATTGCCATTTCTATAAAATAGCATTTTTTATTAAATAATTGTGGGTAAGTGGGAGTCGGGCCTGTGGCTTCATGCACTACCGTCATCGAACCTAAGTACTTTGTTCGACGACACTACTTTCCGCATCGCTGCTTCCCTGCGACTGGGAGCTCCTTGTTGTTCTCCTCATCGCTGTCACTGTGGCGAGGTTGTCAACAGCCTCGGACACCACGGCTTGTCTTGCAGCCGAAGTGCGGGTAGCTTATTGCAGCACGCGAACATTAATGATATCATCTGACGAGCTCTTTTCACCATCGGCGTTCCAGCTGTTAGAACCTAATGGCTTGGCACGCGATGATTGCAAGAGATCGGACGGCATGTCTTTATTTCCATGGAAGCCTCTAGTGTGGGACGCAACGTGTGTCGATACTCTTGCGCCATCTCATCTTCCTGGCTCAGCATGCTGTGCTGGCGCTGCCGCTGCGGCTGCAGAAAACCTCAAGCGGCGAAAGTATAATAACCTTAAAGGTAACTATATTTTCGAGCCGCTTGTGGTTGAATCCCTAGGGCCGTGGGGTCCGAGTGCTCATGGTCTGTTCAATGAAATCTCCAAACTGGCTGGCTTTTACGTTGGCCAGAGGCTAAGCATTGCCATACAACGTGGCAATGTGGCCAGTCTCTTGGGTACACTACCAGTCGACAGCGATGCGGATGAATTTTTGGACGCTATTTTTTAGTTTGTATAATACTTAGTTAGTTGTATACACATAGTTTAGGTAGTCCCTAATTTTAATTTTGTTTTTATTTAATTAAAGTGCCTACCTTAAATTAAATTAAAGTAAGTGACAGAAACAAATCGCTGCAAAACCGACTCCACGTAGTCTTGTCGGCCCTACCCCTAGAGTGTAATTTAAGCCTGTGTAGGCGGCTCGCGAGCTAAGGAGCAGGTGGCTATAACAATCATCGGCGTGTCCAGCAAGCCGAAGCTGTGGTGGTGAACATTAAAACCATCTGCGACGATAAGCTATCTTGGGACCGCCGGAGCCCCGCAGTGCCGGAGCCGTGACAGAAACCATGCCTGCTGCATGTTGCATGCTCGCTTACATGCTGCATGTTTGCTGCATGCATGGTGTATGCTTGTTTGCATGTTTTTGTGGAATTTGCGGTATGATGGTTCTGCTTTTTAATTATTATGAATATGAAATTTATGCCTAAAGATTAAGCCAAAATTATGAGTTTTGCATGGGTTATCTGGCAGAATCTTGATGCTACGAAATTTATTTGGCATTACATACTTGGCATAATCTTCTTTAAACGAATATTTTAAAGGCATAAAAATTAGGATGCGGCAAAATAATATTATGACATAAAAAGTTCTGCTTTAACGGCAATAACTGTTGCTATTGGGCAATAATTGTGCAAACGCCGATCATCCGACCGAAAGGGATGCAGCTATTATTACACAAATCGGAGCATCTGTACTAGTTGGGAGGGGTAGTAGGTATGCGGTGCGGTGAGTTCGAAGAACTCTGCAGCTAGGCAGAAGTTGAAAAGCTGATTTCACGCGTAGTTCGTTAGAGAATTTCAACATCCATTGCTGTTTTATTTTATTTAGCTGTTTTATTTACATTAATGGAGTACTGCGTACCTAGAATGTAATTTTACATTGAAATAAAGGAATAGTAACTGAAAACTCGATAAAAAAATTAAAAAATCCTGAGAAAAGGTACCTTCACCTCTGCCTAACCCTTCGGGGAAACAAGGCCTGATGTTATGTGTATACAGGGTCACAGTTAAGTTAGCTAGCTAAAACCCGCATACTTGATGGGTCTTGGTGGATCTTTAACAACGTAATGAATTACAAAAAAAATATGTTCATTGCATTCTTGATGATGCTGAGGAGCTCGTGGCTAAGTAATAACTGCCGCACGGGTCGATCCATCAGGTTAAGCTATGCTTGCCGGGGTTGGTCTGTGGATGGGTGACCATCTTTACATAACGAGACTCCTCCGTGCCTCGGAAAGCACTTTAAGCCGTTGGTCCCGGCTGTCATTCGTATCCACGAATGACAAACACTACCGACGACACACAACACAAAACAACGACAACACAACACACTAACAACAACACACAACAACAACAACAACATTAACGACTGTCAAACATCCGTTTGACAGTCGTTACGGGTCGTCAGAAGCCCGAAAATCTGACAACCAGTCATACCAAGGGGTATCTTATTACCCAGTTACTGGGTTGTGGAGTTCAGATAGGCAGTCGCTCCATGTAAACTACTGGTATTCAGCTGCATCCGGTTAGACTGGAAGCCGACCCCAATATAGTTGGGAAAAGGCTAGGCAGATTGATTTTTGATTCTTGATGATGCTATAGATAGTGCAATCCACGACGACGCGCCCCATTCCGCTCCGCTCCGTACTAAAGTACAGCTTACAGTACAGTAATCGCGGAGTGGGGCGCGCCGTCGTGGATTGCACTATCTATAGCTTTCATTGATTGTGATATTTTTTTTCAATTTTACCGTTATTTTGGTATTTTGATCAGAAGTGCCACTTTCCGGAGTTTCCAGAAACTCGAACGGTACATATTCGTCACACGTGATATTTTCTCTGAATAATTTCGCCAAAAATATCCAAAACCATTCAATAAAAACTCCTATGAAGTAGCGGAAATTGACTGGATTGTGAGGTTACTTATTATCAGTTTTAATATGTCAAGAAATGTCAAACGAACGTTCATAATACGGTATTTCCAGCCAATAGTCGGGCAGAAGCCGGCTAGGGTGTCACGTGACCACTGACTGGCTTGTTTGACGAGTTCATAATACGAAATTGCAAGGCAGTTCTGTTTACGCCGTAAACTGCCTGGAAATAAGAGTTCATAATAATTACCCTGAGCAGAATTACGGCCGATATGAGACGAGATCTGCAACGGCTCTTACGGTTTCTAATGTTGCTGTTGCTTTGTATTACTCAGCACTATTTTATTTTTATATATAATTTTATATTTGATTTTTAGGCTCATTGCATTCCGTATGGTGCAAACTTTCTTCAACGGAGATTTTTTTTAAATTTCTGAGCATATTTACGGCCGATATGAGTCAGTTAGTGAGGCAGTTATGGCATATTTGTATAGAGTCTATACTATAGACTCTATACAAATATGCCATAACTCTAGGCTATGAATGAGACCATATCAAAGATTTTTTTTTCATTTTTCGTTCAAAATAATTCGACATAGTCACGATTATTTATAAAAAACCCTAAGGTGAAATATAAATAATAAAAACAACATTTAATTCAAACTATTATTGTTCATAAAAAAAATTATCACTCATCCTCTTTAGAAAAGGGAGGATCCTCCGACCAGATGGGTGTCGTGTCTGGCGAGCAACTGACCAACGATTGATGTCAAGAAGTTATATATGCTGTTCGCGCGGTAAACTCTAATTGCGCGATGCAGAATTTGTATGACTAATACCACAATACTAATTGGAATTTCGACATATAGTGAAAAATTGAGTGCCCTTAGCGATGTGACGTCGTGGAAAATTATATCCTGCCTCAAAAAATTTATATGAAATTAAATTAAATGAAATTGTTTATTCTGTAAATACGATATTGGAATTATTTTTACAGGACACCTTAAAAAAAAAAATGCTTGATGAGTTCGGCGTTTCCTGTCTGACTACTCTGAGAAGAAAGGCCGAAAAAAACTCAGAGGTCACAGTCTCTTTTAAAGTCCAGACATAATCTTGGTCAGGCCATAATAATATGAGGACCATGTAGATTAGTCTGAAATGGTCTTTTGAGAAAAGAACCACACAGATTTGAGTGGACCTGTCCTGTCAGTGCAAGCATTTGTCAGTAATCGTGGAGCTCAAATCAGAACTTAAGGAGCTCAACTCGACGAACAATACCAAAGGAAGGACATTTGGGTAGGCCGCATAAACTACTCAAACTGCCAGACCATCATTAAAACAAAGCGAGAAAGAAAAAAATAAAAAGAGAAAAAAAAACACATGGTCCTCACATTCACAATAATTAAAACAATATAATACTTTACAAAGTAATCAAAATGTAAGTATGACTTATCGGTTGCGTTAACCATTATTCTAGCATTAAAAGTCTTGTAGTTATTAGCGATTGAAATCTTACATGTTTTTAACGGTCAGAAATATTGAACTTACTACCAGTACTTCGAGCGAAAAGACGTGCTCACGTCAATACAGATTTTCTCAACTACCTTCTTCAAGTAACTACACTGCCAGTGGTCATTGACCCCAGAAAAAAACCATATCGATACCGATTACGTCTGTGTGGTTTACACAGAAAAGAAACTGATTTTAAAACTGATATTTCAAGTAACTACAGTCATTGACCCCAAAAAAAACAGTCAATCATTTTGTTTTAGTTCTATCGTATTTAGATGCCCGTCTGTAGAGTTTTGCTAGCTGGTTTAATATGAACCTGTATAAACAGTTTCAAAGTTTTGTTGCTTACACAACAAACCGACATGGAAGCGTGGGAGTTTTCAAATTGCGAGATATTATTTCACTTGTGAAGTAGTGGCATGGCGGTTCGTGAAACTTGTGTTATTGAATTTTCTATAAGAATTAGTGACAAACCTTGTTTGTAGCTTTAATCAGCCTATAATGTTCTCCTCTCAATGGCCTCCTCTCAGTGAGAGAGAGTGGGTCGTAATCCACCACACGGGCTCAGTGCGGGTTGGTATAGGTATGTCACATGTCTTCCAATTTTTGTTCATAGGACATGCCGTTTTCCTTCACCATTTTGAGAGCAGTGGTGACGAAATAAGTTACCCGTGAGTTCGGCTGCATGCGAAAACATTATATTCAGGATAAGAAGTAGCCTATTCCCTTCTCCAGGTCCCAGGATCTGTCAAATAACATAACGATCGGTACAGTGGTTTTCGCTTAACAGACATACAGACAGACCGAGAGACAGACTTATTTTCGTATTTATATTATTAGTATGGATCAAACTCCTATTATATTGAACTGAAACCAACCTGCGAACGTGGGCGTACAAATACAAACCTACGTTTCCCTTACGGTATACTGGCATGATGTAATATAGTTATTACCATGTCGACGAAAGCAGAGAACAAAGAGTCAACTGGACTTTTTACAAAATTCACTTTTTTACTTATTTCGACTCAGAATTTTATTCTTTGTTACCTATATCGTAGGATTTTGTTGATGACGACACAGTGCCATTTACTGGTGACAAATGATACCAATCGATGGGACGACGAAAGCAGCGCGCGGGGAAGGAGCAAGCACTATTGCACAATTTGCAATGTCTTGGTGACACACCAACGAAGTCACGCAAATTATAAACCTCTAAAGTAATATACAGGGTGTTTGGTGCATCGTGTGCCAAACTGAAATGGTCGACTGAAGGGGTCATCTGCTATTATTTCAGACCCCACCACCTCTCATGCCCTGTGGAATTTTTTTATCTGCGAGTAAACTCGATGGCTAATGCCACAATTTTTTATTTAAATGTGTTCTAAAACAATACACATCTAAATAAAATTAAAATTCAGTCTAAGCTTGATACCTTTATTAATTTAAATGTAAAATTTGAGTCTTTTTTTATAAAACAATAAAAAGTCGATAAAAAAAAACCACAGGGCATGAGAGGTGTTAAGGGGACTGAACGGATAGCAGATGACCCCTTCAGTCGACCATTTCAATTTGGCACACGATGCACCAAACAGCCTGTATTTTGAAAAAAACTTCAACATACTGTAAATACGATAATATAGGAAGTCTTGTGTCTAATTTCATCCAAAGACGGTGACACAACTACGACCTGACACAGAAACCCCAACAGATTTGTTTTTGTTTAATTCTCTCTCTGTTTTTTAGCCAACGAAAAGAAAAAAGAGGAGATTCTCAAGTCGACGAGTACATATATTTTATTTTTATTGAATGCCCACGCATAACTTTTTACTCCGCCTCAAAATTTGTTACTTAAATTATTTAGACTAAAATGTTATTTTTTATTTTTCGCTTTTCAGTTTTTTTTTTCGTCGGTTAATTTTTGTAAAAAAGTTTTTTATCAAGTGACAAAGTAGACATGGACATACCATTAGTCCGTATAAACTTCGGACAATTGGTGCGTTCACCTGTTGTAAACAGAGATATCAGTCACATAGCCGTTTTAATGACGGTTTTTTAAACTTTCTTTATTTTAGTGCAACAACAATATTATGTCACATCAAAAACGAATCACGAAAATTATTACATATCTTTATTTATTGTAGCAATCAAAAATGTAAAATACAAAAGTGTGGTAGCAATAGCAACAGCTTAAAGGCCTATACAGATTTATGCAATATCGTTGGCGCGCTCAGTAACGATAGTTCACCTTCTGGGCCTCAAGTCTGCTATTACAATAGTGCCAGAATGGTCTATCATTGATTTCATAATTGTTGATTTTGACAAGTTTGGTAATCTACTAACATATTGGCGTCATTATGACTTTCCAATGGTCAGCCACTGACACTCCATTGAAAGAAATGGCATCTATTGGTAATCTCGTACATCATGAAAAATGAATAACTGACTTAGATGTGTGTGACTTAGGTGATCTGCAAAAATTTTGACATTTCCTTAAATCAGTGACCTACCATGAGAACGTCATTGTGCAGTCATTTCTTTTAATTCGTTACGAGTATCGTGTTTGTGGAATACAATTGTTAGCCATTGTTATTATTTTGTTTTTGTTATAATAAGCAATGCACTAAATATTATTTTATTTTTACAAGTAGGTAGTTATTTCTAGTTTTAATATTTCATTTTGTAAAGTCGTAACCTTGTGCCCAAGTGACTATTTCCGGTTGGCGCCCACTAGCTGTCAAACTGTAGCCAACGTGGATAACCTCACTTGGGAACATGGCAGTCGAGCTTGAACACTCGTAAAGTGCAGACGTATTTGGTGTATTTTAGAAAGTGTAATATTAGTATTAAACGAATGATATAATTATTAAGACTTTGCTTTATTTGCAACATAGTGGATTACAGTTCAGAATTGGGATAGCACTGAGAATACTTCACTATCTTAGTGTTACCGAACGCCCAGAGAAGCGCATTAATAAGGTCGGTTTTTATTTTTATTTTTGTAGTAATCAATTTATTTGACGTTTAGATTAATTTTAAAATAGTGAAAAATAAGAATCCCTTCTACCTAATATTTTTCTTTCCACTGTGCTTATAATGTAATAAAGCAATTATGTTGATCGAAAGAAAATAATAATGACTAATACCTGTTTAAAAATTACCAAGTTATTGTGACGATGATAAATTAATGGTTTAACTGTAATTAATGCTGTGATAAACACATAAAAAAAAAAGTTTTTATTTTTTATTTTGCTAGTACTAATAGAATAATAATATTTTGAAACAGAAAAATTATAATTTTATCCCACAATTACCTAACAGTTGTTTTTGATAACAGTTTACTCGTGTGCGTTATTATAATTCCAGCTAACTAAATGGATGATCACACAAGCCAACAAGGCAGGCGCTTGGAAACTCCCGATTCCGAGTTGCCTTGCGGCACAGAATCCCGAGAGCCTAACCCAACAAAAAGACGCAGCCGTAGCATCATGCGGCATAATACTGGCAGTGTCCGAGGCAGCCACTGCAGCTCGTCTCGAAGCCGTGGTGGTGTCCGACGTAGCTACTGCAGCTCGACTCGCAGCCGTAGTGGTGTGAGGAGCAGCCGTAGCTGTGCGAGGCGCAACCGGGGCGGTGCGAGGCGCAACCGGAGTGGTGCTAGGCGCAACCGGAGCGGTGCGAGGTGCAACCAGAGTGGTGCACGGCGCGACCGGAGCAGGGCGCGGCGCGACCGGAGCGGGTTGTGGCTCGACCGGAGCGGGGCGCGGCGCGACTGGAGCGGGGCGCGGCGTGACCGGAGCGGTGCATGGCGCGACCGGAGCGGTGCGTGCCGCGACCGGAGCGGTGCGTGTCGCGACCGGAGCGGTGCGTGTCGCGACCGGAGCGGTACGTGTCGCGACCGGAGCGGTGCGTGTCGCGACCGGAGCGATGCGTGTCGCGACCGGAGCGGTGCGACGCGCAACAGGAGCGTTACAAGGCGCCATGGCAGTGTTGCGAGGCGCACCTGTAGCAGCGCGAAGCGCAACCGCAGTGAAGAGAGGCGCGGCAGTAGCAGTGCTGCTCGCAGTACCAAGCACAGCTGCGGAGCTGGGTGCGACCGCAAAAATACGATGCTTTCCCAAGGTGACAGTAAAGTTGCCAAACAGGTCAGTGATAAATTACTTTTGGCTCAAATGTTAAAAGACGTCGTGCAGACCATGAAAACTGATGGAAATAATGAACGTTTTCCCGTTTTTAATGTTATTCCCGAATTCGATCCGTCTAAACGAAATCAAACTATAGAAATGTGGATAACCAAAGTAAATGAGTGTGCACAAATTTATAGCTGGTCAGAAAGGCAAACAGTTCATTACGCACTACCGAAACTTGTAGGTTTTGCTCAAAAATGGTACCAAGGGCTTCCCAGTGTCATGTTTTCCTGGTCTGAATGGCAAAATAAGCTACGTTCAACTTTTCCTAGCGACGAGAATTACGCTCAGTTATTGTCAGATATGCTTGCTTGTAAAGCGCGTTTTGGCGATTCACTAGAAGAATATTTTTATGACAAGACGGTGTTATTGAATAGATGCAATATTTTCGGAAAGAATGCCATTGATTGCATACTGTTTAGTATTGAAGATCGTTCTATAAGAACAAGTGCGGAAGCAGCACAGTACTCCGATCTTGATAAACTACTAGTGTATTTAAAAGGAGTTAGAATAAATAAAAGATTTGATAAAAACGTGCCTCAGGCAGGCAATAATGATAGTAAACGTAATAAAAGTAACAGGAGCAAGAGTGCAAGACCAATCCAACCGAATCTACATCTAAATGCTATAACTGTGGTGAAGAAGGTCACCCGTATTATAAGTGTAGGCAAACAATCAAACGGTGTACTAATTGTAATAAAGTAGGACATTTAGTTAACGACTGTCCCAATAAAAAGGAGGCGGCTCCTAAAACAGTTTTACGTATTTCCACAGAACATAATAATGATTTCAAATATTTTAAAGAAGCCTATGTTAATGGTGTGACACTTGATTGTTTTATTGATTTTGGAAGTCAATGCTCCCTATTAAGAGAATCGGTTGCGCGTAACTTAACTACTATGTGGTCAATGAATGACTTGCCAGTTTTGAGAGGTTTTGGAGATTCAATTGTTAGTTGTTTGGGAAAATGCGATGTAAACATTGAAATAGATTCTGTGAAGGCAGTAGTACCAACACTTATAGTCTCTGATCACTTATTACAAGTCCCTTTATTATTGGGACAAACTTTTACTGAACAGGATCACATCATCGTCATTAAAACTAACGAAATGCTTCAAATTAAAGATAAAAGTATGTCAAAGGATAAAAGAATTACTTTACGTGTTTTAAATGATATTAAAATACAGGGATATACCGGTGTCGATATTTATTCTGAAACTAAATATAGTGGTGATGTGCTTATAGAACCCAGTTTAAGTCGCGAACCAAATAGGGAGTACGAAGTCATTCAAAGTTTGATAAAACTGACGGATGGTCAAGGTCGGGTTGTAGTAGAAGGTTTTAACTCACTAGGGTTTGCTCTGAAACGAGGTACACTATTAGTTCGTGCAGTTCCGTTTACAGAAATGCAGTCATACCACGTTCATAGGATTGTAGGTAACCACGAAGACTTACCCAATCCTACTATAGACAGCTCATTAATAAACGTAAGTGATGAATTAGAAAAAAAACATCGCGAGTCGTTATTTAATTTATTAAACGATTATAGGGATTGCTTTGCTTTTTCAACTAAAGAATTAGGATGTGTCAAAGGGATAGAGATGAATATTAATTTAAGTGACAATAGTCCTATTGTATACAGACCTTATAGATTGGCTCATTCGGAGCGACAGGTTGTTAGGGGAATGGTTAAAGAATTAGAGGATTCAGGAATTATACAACCATCCACGTCAGACTATGCATCCCCGATTTTATTAGTAAAAAAAAAAAAGTGGGGATTATAGGCTTTGTATAGATTTTAGGTCCTTGAATAAGAAAACAATTAAAGAACACTATCCGTTGCCCAGAATTGACGATCAATTAGACCATTTATCAGGCTTTAAGTTTTATACGGCCTTGGACCTCGCGTCCGGTTATTATCAAATATGCATGTCAGAAACTTCTAAACATTTAACAGCTTTTGTTACACCGGATGGACATTTTGAGTTTAACCGGATGCCTTTTGGCTTAGCTAATGCTCCATCAAATTTTCAACGAGCCATCAATAATATTCTTGGTAACGCGCGTTTCAAAGACGCATTTGCATACATGGATGATGTTATTATCCCGTCAAAAACGATTGAAGAGGGTTTTGAGAAATTAAAGAATACACTAGACCTGTTCAGAACTTCTGGAATAACTTTAAAACTATCAAAATGTAACTTCTTTATGCGGTCAATTAATTACTTGGGGTTTGAAGTAAATGAAAAGGGAATAAGGCCTGGGCAACACAAAATTGAGGCTGTAGAAAATTTTCCCCACCCAACTGATCAACATAAAGTCCGTCAATTTATTGGCTTATCAAGTTTCTTTCGGCGCTTTATACGGGGGTTTTCAACAATCGCGAGACCGTTAACTCAACTTTCAAAGAAAAATTCAACTTGGCATTGGGGAAGCTCTCAGGAAGAGGCTTTTCAAATGTTAAAAACAGAACTAACAAAACGCCCCGTTCTTGCCTTTTATAATCCGACATATGAAACGCAAGTTCATACGGATGCTTCCAAGTTAGGAATCGCCGGGATATTAATGCAAAGGTCTAAAAAGGATTCTCCACTTAACGCTGTTGCTTATTACAGTAGACAGACTTCCCCTGAAGAGGCTCGCTTCACCTCTTATGATTTAGAGACTTTGGCTGTTGTAATGTCGGTTCAACAATTTCAAGTATATTTGTTAGGACTCAAATTTACGATAGTTACCGACTGCAACTCAGTTCGAGCTACATTTGAAAAAAAAGACATGTTGCCACGAGTTGCAAGATGGTGGAATGCTTTACAAGAATTCGATTTTAATATTACTTACAAACCAGGCTCAAATATGTGTCACGTCGACGCCCTTAGTCGTAATCCTGTTCAGCAAAATGAGTATACAGAAGTCAGAGTAATTGATACAAATTGGATAGCTACTGCCCAACAAAATGATAATGAATTACAAAGAATAATAACTATACTTAACGATAAAGAAACTAATAATATCATTGAAATTAAAAACAATTTTGTAGTTAAACGCGGGATGCTGTACAGGAAAACGCCTGAGGGTGACAGATGGGTTGTACCTAAAGGAATAAGGTGGCATATACTCAGAACAAATCACGATATGTTGGGACATTTTGGTTTTGAGAAAACTTATGATAAAATAAAAAGTCTATATTGGTTTGCCAAAATGAGAAGATTTATTCGAAAATATGTCGATTCTTGTCTTGAATGTGCTCATACGAAAATCCCCGCTGGCAAAAAGTCTGGGGAATTGCACCCAATACCAAAAATAGATCGCCCATTCCACACACTCCACGTAGATTTGGGTCCATTTGTACGTAGTAGGAAAAAGAATTCTTATCTTTTGTTAATAATTGATGCCTTTACTAAATATATAATTCTCGATCCAGTTAAAAGCACAAAAAGTGTACATAGTGTAAAATCATTACAAAATTACTTTCATACTTTTGGTGTACCGCAAAGAATAGTATCGGACAGAGGAACCTCGTTTACTTCCAGAAAATTCAAAGAATTTCTAAATTCATTAGGTGTTAAACATGTGTTAAACGCGGTAGCTACGCCGCGAGCAAACGGGCAAGTCGAGAGGTACAATAGAACCGTCCTCGCTGCTCTTAGTGCCAAAATATATAGTAAAAACGAAAAATTGTGGGACGAGGCGGTTTCCGAAGTTCAATGGGCATTAAATAATACATTTAATAAGGGGACAGGAAAAACACCTGCACAGGCGTTGTTTGGCCTAAAATTAATCGGGACGAATGATTCTTCTCTCTCCCTTGGCACTAATAATGAGGAAGATCATAATGAGAGTATAATAGAAACCATTCGAAGTCAAGTGTCCGAACATATAGCCAAAAATCAGGAAAAACAGAAAGAATCTTTCGATAAACATAGAAAGAAAGTGGTATATGCCATAGGTGATCTCGTCAGAATAGAAAGAGAGATTCCTTCCAGTGGTCAAAGTCGAAAGCTTGTTCCAAAACTTCGTGGTCCCTATCGCATAGTAACGATATTAGATAATGATCGATATGTTATTGAAGATACTCCGTTGTCTCGAAAAGGTAACCGACCTTTTACTGGCATTTTTTCCGTAGATAAGATTCATCCATGGCTGGTATTTAATAGAACTAGTAACGAATCTGATAATGATTCAGATAATGATTCTATTATCAGCCAAAAGACTGATAATTAAATGAAGATATAATCTCTCCAGTTAATTATTATTACACTATTTGACTGTTGCAAATTTATTATTAAGTGTATTTATGGATATTGAATTGGACTAATCCACTTTTATGATTAAAAGCAGATTTCACTAAACCGATACTGTGTCGTTTAGGAAGTTGATTATAGCGAGATAATTAAATTCATAATGATGCATTTCAAGTAGCCGTCAAACCACTGAAAATATGTAGAGGTTTCAGTGGCATTGACTTGACAATACTGAAGACATGAAGGGGCTTCAGTATTGATTGTATTATGGATCTAATTTATTATTCTGAGGCGAAAACATGAAGGGGTTTCGTCCTCCGAATATTATGTGAGATATTTGTTGTAGATATGTAGAGGCTACAACGAATATTATGTTCATTTAGAATCAGACATTTGATAAAGTTCATAATAACTCATTTAGTGTAATCGTCAAACCACTGAAAATATGTAGAGGTTTCAGTGGAATGACTTGACAATGCTGAAGACATGAAGGGGCTCCAGTATTGATTGTATTTAAAAAAATATATAAAGGCTTTATTCTAATTTAATATTTTGAGGCGAGAACATGAAGGGGTTTCGTCCTCGGTCCATTATGTATGTGAAATATTTGTTATTATGTATAGATATAAAGAGGCTACACCTCGATTATGTTCACATGGATTGTACTAACATATATTTTTTATTTTTATTATCATTATTATTCCCGTGTTAATAATGTGTTCAAATGATTTATTGATTAGATATTTTACTAGGTGTAACCTTATAATTATGTATAATTTAATTAGTTTCACGAGACGTGAATTTTTCAGGAAAGGCCGACTGTTAGCCATTGTTATTATTTTGTTTTTGTTATAATAAGCAATGCACTAAATATTATTTTATTTTTACAAGTAGGTAGTTATTTCTAGTTTTAATATTTCATTTTGTAAAGTCGTAACCTTGTGCCCAAGTGACTATTTCCGGTTGGCGCCCACTAGCTGTCAAACTGTAGCCAACGTGGATAACCTCACTTGGGAACATGGCAGTCGAGCTTGAACACTCGTAAAGTGCAGACGTATTTGGTGTATTTTAGAAAGTGTAATATTAGTATTAAACGAATGATATAATTATTAAGACTTTGCTTTATTTGCAACATAGTGGATTACACAATGATCAACCAATGATCGACCATTATGAATTTAGCAGATTACGAACTTTTAGCAAAATGACAATAGGATCGTGTTGGGATGACGAATTTATAAAAATAGCAGACTCGGGCCCCTGGTCATTAACTTAGATCTGAATAGGCCTTTAGCAATTAGGAAGTCCCGTTTAAAAGCGGATTTTTGGCAGTTGACTCATTTAGTTGAAATTTTTTGTACAAAGTAGCTAACGAATAAAAAAAAAAAGTTCCATTTCCTTGGTAAAGCCCTTTTAACTAAATGTTGTAAAATAAAAATAATTGTTTTTCTATAAATTATAACAGTTTAAATTTCAAAACGCTCTCCTGTAAAATCATGATTTTGTGGATAGCCGTATGTAAGCACGTTTGCATATAAGTGCTCAGACACGTGCTCAAACACGCGTCATTTAATGCCTCATAATGTTATTTTATATCCCTATTATTTGTTGTTAAATAATTACAGATTATTAATTACCTAAAATCGTAATTTAGCTGCAAAACAATATTAAAATAATTTCAACTGTCAAGCTTGCAATCATGGCGCCATTCCCCACCTTTATTGTATAAAAGAGCGTGCCGCCATCATTGCAAGCTCAGTTTGTGTGCGACATTCGTGGAGTTATCATCACCGAGTAAGTTGAATCTTGTATTTATGTTTGATATTATTTCATTGTATAAATATAAGTCTATGCTGATAAATGTTGAATATATGTTATTATAACGTAATAATTGCTATTCTATGAATTTTTGTAATAAATAAAACAAAGTATATATGACCAAGTCTATTATTTTACAATTCAGAAGTGGGATAAGTAGCTCATTCTAATATGTGTTTTTTTTTTTTTGTTTTTTTTTTTCGGTCGAGAAACATGGATAAACATAGAGTGCTTGCCTCACCAATTTTGGGAAGTGTTCAAGCGAAACCAATCGAAAGTGCAGATGACCATAGACACCATCACTCCTTGGAGCAGCAATCACAAGGTTCAAGACTGAGGTTGCAGCAGATACAAGGCCGCGTGATGGGCCCAATTTGCCATCTACCAAGCAACAGTCGATCGCGCAGCCCGCGGCGCAGCAGCCCGCGGCGCAGCAGCCCGCGGGCTGCTGCGCCGCGTGCGACACGTGTGCCACGTGCGACATTTTCCCGCAGCAATGCAAGGAACCACAGGTAGCACTACTGCTTCTAACGGAGGCAGTGGTGATTTAAATATTTTAGTGCAGGCATTGAGATCTCTTGCCCCGGGTCATGAGAACTTAGGCTCTTTTAACAATACTATACCCGAGTTTGACCCTGCCAGGAAAGAGCAAACGATGGGTATGTGGCTGCACAAAGTGAATGAGTGTGCCGCGATTTATACATGGAATGAAAAACAAATAGTACATTATGCACTCCCTAAACTTCAAGGCATAGCAAAACGTTGGTATGAGGGATTGCCATCGGTGCTCTTTTCTTGGGACGAATGGCAGGCAAAATTAATATCAGCTTTTCCATCGGAGGAGAACTACGGTCAAATGTTAGCAGATATGTTGGCTAGGCGTGCACGTTACGGGGATTTCCTTGAAGATTACTTTTACGACAAAATTACTCTTATTAACCGATGTAAAATAATTGGTAAACGAGCGGTAGAATGTGTTCTACACGGTATAGATGATCGCGCTGTTAGGTTAGGTGCCGAAGCGGCTCAGTATGAGGACTTAGATAAATTGCTTACTTATTTAAGAAATTCAAGAAGTTTAAAACAAAATTCTGACCGTAAATCCAATATTAAAAACCAGCCTGTTACAAACTCCATGGATAATAAAGCAAAGAATCCGAGCGCCAAAGACAGAGTCCTTCGTTGCAATAATTGTAAACAGGAAAGCCATTTTGTAGGTCAATGTACTCAACCAATCAAAAAGTGTACTAAATGTACACATGTACATGTGAGAATTGGGCATGAGGCGGAAAATTGTTTTTCAAAAATAAATCCGGCTCAAAAATCTGTTAACAGAGTAGATATCAACAGTAAAATTTCAGATAAATATTTTAAAACTGTGCGTATTAATAACGTAGAAATGAATTCCTTTGTTGATCTTGGAAGTGAGTACTCGATGCTTAAACAATCTGAATTATCCAGATTAGGGAAATTAGAAATAAAAACCAACGATCTACCTATACTTAGAGGGTTTGGTAATTCTGTTGTGCATACATTGGGTAAGGTCAATACTCTAATTGAAATTGACGGGGTCAAGGCTGATGTCGAAATATTAATTGTCCCAGATTGTGTTATGCAGGTCCCCCTTATGATAGGCCAAACCTTTACTGAACAACCTCATGTATTAATTCAAAAAACAAATGAACATTTTGATATTTTACAAAATCAGATCCATAATGTCCAATACCAAAAAGTTAACATTTATAACCGTGACAATACGCAATTATTAGGTTTAACAATTTTAGAAACCTATACAGAACCAAAATTCACCGGTGACCTTTACATTGAGGGAGGCTTGCGTAACAAAAATAACTTTTTACATTTAGTTCTAACTGGAATTTATCAATTTAACAATGATGGTTATGGACGGATTGTTGTAAATAGCTTAAATTCTGAGCCTATTTGTTTGAAAGAGAATACTTTAATTGCACGGGGTATCACTGCTAATCAAGAATGTGAAAAAAAAGTTCTGCATATAGCCGATTCTAAACTGCAAGATAAACAAATGAGTCTAATCTGTTCTTCAGACCTAAACATTTCTGGTGATTTAAGCCAAACTGTGATTAATAACTTGCTTTCCTTGTTAAATAATTATCGACATTGCTTTGCGTTTACACTATCTAAGTTGGGGCACTCCTCAGTTTGTGAAATGGGCATTGACCTGCACTGTAACACACCTGTAGTCTATAGGCCTTACAGACTGGCAATAAAAGAGAAAGAAATAGTCAGGGATATGGTAGATGAACTAGTTCAAAATTATATAGTACGCCCTTCAGTCTCCTCTTTTGCTAGTCCTATTGTACTCGTAAAAAAAAAAAACTGGCGGTTACCGCCTTTGCATTGATTATAGAGCTTTAAATAAAAATACTATACGTGAGAATTACCCGATGCCACTTATAGATGACCAGATTGATGCACTAGCTGGTAACATATATTTCACAGCTCTTGATTTGACATCTGGGTACTACCAGATCTCAATCAAAGAGCAGGATAGACATAAAACAGGGTTCGTCACGCCAGAAGGTCATTTTGAATTTAACCGAATGCCATTCGGTTTGGCAAATGCTCCAGCAACGTTCCAACGAATGATGCATCAGGTTTTGGGCAACTTACGGCATAAAGAAGCACTAGCTTACTTGGATGATATAATCATCCCATCAAAATCAATACAAGAGGGTATGAGACAATTAGAATCAGTATTGATTTTGCTATCAGAAGCAGGTCTTACTCTCAATTTGTCAAAATGTGTTTTCTTTGGCCGTTCGATAACTTACTTAGGGTTTAATATCTCAAATGAAGGTATCCAACCAGGGTCTGCAAAAATAGAGGCAGTAGAAAAATTTCCCGTACCAAAAGATCAACACAACGTAAGACAGTTTTTAGGGCTAGCGAGCTTTTTCCGTAGGTTTGTTAAGGGATTTTCGATTATTGCAAAGCCATTGACACAGTTGCTCAGAAAAAAATCTGTTTGGGTATGGGGGCCCAATCAACAAAATGCATTTAATACCTTAAAAACAATATTAGTTCAAAAACCGATATTAGCCCTGTATGATTCAAAATCCATAACAGAGTTACACACCGACGCATGTAAAATAGGTATCGGTGGTATACTATTACAAAGAAATGAACAGAATATTTTAAAACCCGTAGCTTATTTTAGTAGGCAAACTAGCCCTGAAGAACAAAATTATTGCTCTTATGATCTAGAAACCCTGGCAGTGGTAGCCTCGTTACAGAAATTTCGGGTATATTTAGCAGGGATACATTTTAAGATTGTGACCGATTGTAATTCGTTGAGATCCACTTTCATGAAACGCGATATGATTCCCCGGGTAGCCAGATGGTGGACCCAAATGCAAGAATTTGATTTTGAAATCGAGTACAAAGCAGGATCTTCTATGGCTCATGTGGACGCTTTGAGTCGCAACCCATCCATAAGTAGTAATCACTCGAAAAAAATTGTTAATTCTGTAACAGAAACAGACTGGCTCTCAACAGTACAAAATTCAGATTCAGAACTTCAACGGATTATTGGGATTTTAAGTAACTCTGAATTTAACGATATTTTAGATATAAAAGAAAAATATAAAATTAAAAATGGTAAGCTTTTTAGAATAACACCTGATGGAGATAGATGGGTTGTGCCTAAAGGCGTTCGATGGCAAATTGTCAAACAGAATCATGACGATATCGGCCACTTCGCTTTAGACAAAACGTTAGAAAAAATTAAAGTTCATTATTGGTTCCCAGAAATGCGTTCTTTTGTTACAAAATATGTATCCTCTTGTCTAGAGTGCGCGTATAGTAAAGCACCTGGTGGAAAAAGACCTGGCTTTTTACACCCAATCCATAAAGTAGACGTGCCATTTGATACTATACACATGGATCATACGGGTCCATTTGTACGTAGTAGTAGGGGCAATGTGTATATTCTTGTTTTAATTGACGCTTTTACAAAATACATCTATTTGAAACCCGTGAAAAATACAAAATCAAACACAACTATTAGAGTTTTGCGCGAGTTTATTAGTATCTTTGGCGTCCCTAAACGAATTATATCAGACCGAGGCACGTCATTTACAAGTGATCTCTTTAAAAAGTTTGTATTAGATAAAGGCATCAAACATGTGTTAAATGCAGTCGCTACTCCACGGGCCAACGGTCAGGTGGAGAGATATAATAAAGTTATTGTTGACTCATTAACAGCTAAATGTGTTGGCACATCTGAAAGCAAATGGGAAGACCACCTGCCCGATGTCCAGTGGGGTATCAATAATACTTTCAACAAGGGTATCAATAGGACACCAGCAGAGGCTCTTTTTGGGATAAGGCCACAGGGCTCAAGTGATAGTAGAGTAATTTCGGCAATTAGTGACGATATTTCTTTAATAGACAAAAGTCTCAAAGAAATTCGTGCTGAGATTTCTTCTCATATTGAATCCACACAGGAGAATCAAAAAGCAACTTTTGATAAATCTCGTTGCAAGTCTATCAAATATAATATTGGTGATTTAGTAAGGATTGAACGGCAAATTCCCTCTACGGGTAGTAGTAAAAAGTTAATCCCAAAGTATCAGGGCCCTTACAAAATTACTAATGTTTTCGATCATGACCGTTATCTAGTAGAGGACACGCCTCTTACAAGAAAGGGAAACAAAAAATACTCTAATATAATAGCCGTGGATAAATTAAAGCCATGGATTTGTTTCAATAGACCACATGATGATGTCTTAAGCGAAAAGTCGGATAACGGAAATTCTAATTGAATTGTTTTTTTTTAGCTACATAATTGTATAGACCAATGGGGTCTATATATTGATAAAGACCAATGGGGTCAACACATAGAGACCAATGGGGTCAACACATTAAGACCAATGGGGTCAAATCTATTTGTACGGACCAATGGGGTCAAATCTATTTATAAGGACCAATGGGGTCAAATCTATTGATTAGGACCAATGGCGTCAAATCTATTGATAAGGACCAATGGGGTCAAATCTATTGATGGAAACGATACTATTATTGAAATGGATTCTGCATGTTAATTTAGATCAATGAGCCTTTTTTTGTTTAAATTGTTACATTTATACATAACGTTATTGTGCTGAATTGTTTTCATCCATCATACATATTGTTTGCTTGATTTGCAGCTAAGTACGGGGACGTACTTACAATTTGCTTGGATGGCCGACTGTAAGCACGTTTGCATATAAGTGCTCAGACACGTGCTCAAACACGCGTCATTTAATGCCTCATAATGTTATTTTATATCCCTATTATTTGTTGTTAAATAATTACAGATTATTAATTACCTAAAATCGTAATTTAGCTGCAAAACAATATTAAAATAATTTCAACTGTCAAGCTTGCAATCATGGCGCCATTCCCCACCTTTATTGTATAAAAGAGCGTGCCGCCATCATTGCAAGCTCAGTTTGTGTGCGACATTCGTGGAGTTATCATCACCGAGTAAGTTGAATCTTGTATTTATGTTTGATATTATTTCATTGTATAAATATAAGTCTATGCTGATAAATGTTGAATATATGTTATTATAACGTAATAATTGCTATTCTATGAATTTTTGTAATAAATAAAACAAAGTATATATGACCAAGTCTATTATTTTACACGTATATACATTGCGCCCATACTTTTCGATGTGTAACACCACAACAAAGTATCCTAAGTTAATTCATTACACCAACAATTTTATTTTTCTAACCCTTCGGGCAACACGGGTGTAATGTTATTCTTACGTTGTTCTTTTGTTCAGAACAACCATCAACTTCCAAGTTGAATCACACGATTACTTCAAGTTCAATCACGAGTTTGTAAGAAATTACTTCACTTTTCAGTCACATGTAACTGAAACACGATTATTTCATAACTGGAACTTTAGGGTTCCGTACCAAAAGGGTGCACTCTAAAGAACCCTAAACCCCTAAAGTCTTAGGCTCCGCTGTCCATCCCTCTATCACAGGCTTTAATATTTTGCACCGTAATAGGTAGACACTCGAGATTGAGACAGAATAAAAATGTACTACTATGGCCGCTTTCACGACAAATTAATAAAATAAAGGGGACCATTAAGAAACGTGTTTTTTCGATGTTTTTAGGAAATATTGTTAAATATTGTACGGTGGTACGGAAACAATATTGTGGGACTAAATGCCAGGGCCCCCCGCTGGAGGGGGCCCCCTGATGGAGATGGACAGGATACCATTTTTGCTACCATTTTTGCATTTTTGCTTTTTGCTTTTTGCAGCATAATGCTGAGCGATAGCCGTTTTGCGTGGATGTGACGTATGTTTCCCCCAACCATTTCATTTTTTTTTGTGTATGCTCTTTTTTGCGTCATGTTTACCGCAAATAAACGTATTTTCTTTCTTTCTTTCTTTAAAATTTCAGTTTTTTGTCGGAAAAAAAACTATTGTAGTATGTTTCAAAGCAGATGAGAGAAATGAAGCTATTTTACTGAAGAAGAAGGTCAAAGACTACAACTTTATTATGTTACTGGTTTTCCATTGCAACATTTACAAATCATCGACGTGGCATCTAAAGCCCCTTCAGTCTAAAGCCAACGATCTTTCAAATGCCTCAAAGCATTTGCAAGTCTGTGTAGAAGACCTTGAAAAGCATCGAATAGAATTTGGAGAGGTAAAAACGAAAGTAATTATTACAGCAAAAAAAAAACTCGTCAGAGGAAGCTGAAACGTCATTTTGATGAAATTTGCGAGAATGAATGTCTACAAGATTTCGAAAGCTTGTTTAAAGTTAACATATGTTTGGCGGGAGGAAATGCCCGGGTGTCACCATGTGTCCGGCCCCGGTCCAGGCCATGGTACGGAGCGAGAGGGTATGGGAAGCCGTCACCTACTTCTGCGAATCAATAATGCTCGGGAAGGGAGAGGTGGAATGCGTGTGGGAGAAGCAAATTTCACGCCCTCACGCCCCTAGCCGCCGCAGGAGGAGACGCCCTGGGCGTCGGGAATCCAAGGCCAATTACCGGCCATCGTAGACGCGGGCCTGCGGACGGTGAGCAATGGATAGCTCTCCGTCTGATACGGACCAGGCCCCGGTCAACGGCGCGTTGTGTTCCACGCGTGCCTCAAAGAGATGTCAGCATAATTGACGGATGCCTGCCGTGATCGCGGGAAAGTCCGAAAGGGGTACCGTGCCCTCTGGCAACATACAGGCAACTGAAGGAACACGGGTGGTTTTTAGTCAGTAAAAGTGTCACGCCCTCCCGCACTACGCCCAAAGCGGGAGAAGATATTTGATAATTCCCCAACCAAAACTAACATACGCTATCGTGTTTTGGACATCATCGAAGTAATCAACTGAGATTTCCATTGAATCTTCTCAGTCTTTTTCGTGTTGTTAGTGACTAAGCTGGTGTCAGAGTTTTTATGCCGCCCATGGGCCTCTGGCTTCATATGGTTGAGAAATATCTCTCAGGCATGCTTCCTCACGATGTGACGAATGAAACTTGCAACCTAGGCTGCCACTTTGCAAAATTAAATGATACTGATATATTGGAAAAGGCTGTATTTGTTGATGTATATAAATAAAAAAAGACATCTTTCTCAGTTTTCGATCCAGTTTTAGACACGAAATGGAAAAGTCATCTTCTATAAATAGGAGAACTTGCAAATTTAGTAACCTTATAGAGTAATTTTATGTCTTCAACCTTTCCTGAAGCGCACACTACATTTCTGTTATTTATTTAATAACCATTCCTGTGACTAGTGCAGAGCGATTATTTTCAAGATTAAAATTGATAAAAACTTATTTACGAAATTCTATAGGACAATAGGTACAGTTTACGTAACTTATTCTATTCATCGAACATTCTATGACCCGAAAGAACTCTGATGATGTCATTAACACTTTTACTGAACACTTTCTGTTCAGTAAAAGTGTCTAAAGGAATTTTAATAATACTTTTTTAGTACCTAATAAAACGATTATTGTGATTTCAATCCAATACGCTCTTTAAATTAAAAGTTACAAGAATTAATTAACTAATTATATTTATTTATTTTTATACTTACATATTATTATTATAATTTATATATTCTGATGACAGATAGTGGGGGGGGGGACAAGTAAATAAAACGGAACGTCTTTACATTACGAATTATTTAATCAGACTAAAGAAGGAAGCTGTCTTATGTAATTCTGACGTTCGAAAGGTGCTGATTCTCAGCCTAGTTTGTATGAATGACTTTTGAATTTTGAATTTTTGAAACGCTATAAGTTAATAGTACTACTGAGCATATTATAAACTGTATATTTTATTTTTTATTATTATTACATTTGGTGATTTATTAAAAAAAAGTTGGTTGAGCTTCTTTACATTGAGGGAAGGCCTTATCCACTGAATTTGCCACGGGCCTCAAACGGTATAGTAATAGGGGTTAATAGGTACTTCGAATTAACATAGAACCTGCATCGTTTGAGATTTTTGAGTGAAACTTTTTTCACATGTACCTATAAAGTTTTTCTTTTAAAAAATGTGCAACATTCGATTATCGACTTTCAGTTGTTTTTTTATTCAGCTTAGACAAGAAAGATGGATACTTCAAAAATGCGAGTTATTTTTTTATGCGAGTTCCGACGCGGAACTAACGTGGCAGAAACAGCTCGCAATATCAATGTTACGTTTGGAGAAGGGACTGGTAATGAACGCACCGTGCGATTTTGGTTTAAACGCTTTCGTGATGGAAACTATGATTTGAAGATCGAACCACGTGGAAGACCGCCCACACAGGTGAATAACAATGAATTGAAAGAGATGGTCGAAGCCGATCCGAGCCAAACTACTCAGGAATTAGCGGCATGGTTTAACCGTTACCTTACCAACAATATTGACTCATTTGCGTCAAAAAATATGAGAAATGGGTGCCTCATGATTTGACTGATCTGCAGAAAGAAACGCGTGTTGAAACTTGTGTTGCCTTGTTGAATCGATACGGAAATGAAGGAATATTGGATCAAATTGTGACATGTGACGAAAATTGGATTCTTTACGATAACTGTAAGCGAAAAATGCAATGGCTGACCTCAGGTCAAACGCCGCAACAGTGTCCTAAAGCAGAGCTTACCAATAAAAAGGTAATGGTAACTGTTTGGTGGTCTCAGCATGGTGTTATTCACTATAGCTTTCTCCGATCTGGTCAAGCAATAACGGCAGATGTCTACTGTGCCGATCTCCGAACAATGATAGCAAAACTAGCAGTGAAACAGAATTCCGACTCAAGAATTGATCTTCACCATTATTGCTCCATGATAACGCGAGACCTCATACAGCACGAGAAACCGTTTTAACTCTACAGGAACTGCAATTAGAAACCATTCGTCACCCTCCGTATTCGCCAGACCTTACTCCAAGGGACTACCGTTTTTTTCGTGATTTGGACAATTTTCTACGTGATAAAAAGTTTTCTTCTCAGGAGGCAGTACAAGGTGGAGGTATGCCCGGCTTGGGCAGAGCACCGCCGTGTCCTCGTGGAGGCGATCGGTGGCGGGGGGATCTCTCGCGTCCGGCCCTGGTCCAGGCACGGTGGTACGGAGCGAGAGGGCATGGGAGGCCGTCACCTCCTTCTGCGAAGCAGTAATGCTCGCGAAGGAGGAGGCGGAGCGCGTGAGGGAGAGGCAAATTTCGCGCCCTCACGCCCCTAGCCGCCGCAGGAGGAGACGCCCCGGGCGTCGGGAATCGATCGCGGATTCCCGGCCACCGTAGGCGCGGGCTTGCGGACGGTGAGCAATGGGTAGCACGCCATCCGGTAAGGACCAAGCCCCGACGACGCGTCGACGGCGCGTTGTGTTCTACGCGCGCCTCAAAGAGTGTCAGCGAGTGAAGGGGTCCTATGAGACCATTGCCTGCCGGGGTTGCGGGAAAGTCCGAAAGGGATACCGTGGCCCCCTGGCATTGCACAGGCAAGAGAAGGAACACGGGTGGGTTTTAGTCAGTAAGAATCTGACACGCCCTCCCGCTCCACCCAGAGCGGGAGGAGTCATTTGATGATTTCCCAACCAAAAAAAAAAAAAAAAAAAAGGAGGCAGTACAAAATGCATTCACACAGTTTGACAAATCTAGATCACGAGAGTTCTATCGCAAAGGCATAAATGACCTTTCTATTAGATGGTAGTAATGTATAGATAATAATGGTAATTATTTTGATTAAATAAATATGTTAAATTAAAAAAAAAACAACGAATTTAAATTTTTCAGTACAAATCGGCAATTTCATACTTTAACCCCCAGTATTACATCACTACGCACTTCGCCAGTTTTTACTTTCTTTTCCGCATCGAGTTTTCTTGAAACTTGTGCTAATGCCATGTGCCGCACCCTGAAACCAAAGAAATGTAAACTTTTCGGTTTTATTGCTTATGAAATATGAAATTTCATAACTTTTTCTTTACATTATTAAGTAAGAATATGTTTCATCATGAGTCTCGTGCCGGAATAGAAGCTACGGGAACGACGTTTTTCACACCGTGTTCAATGTTTATGTTTATTTTTTTAAGGGAAAATATTTTACTGATCCTCTAAAAATGTATTGACCTTCTGATGATGGTCCAAGTAGCAAAATTTGGTCATGTAAATATCCTAGGAGCATGTATTTTTTCCTAGTGATATCCTACAAACGTTTAAAGAACCGCATTTGGGCGCAGTTTATAGGACCATTACGCCCTATAGTCGTTTGCTTACAGCCCAGTAAAGTGCAATTCGATTTTATAATTATCTTATTAGGTCCTTTTACGATTACTTTATTACTATTTACCATCTTCACATACCGAGACTCCTCCGTGCCTCGGAAAGCACGTTAAGCCATTGTTCCCGGTTGTCATTCGTGGATCTTTGACAGTCGTTACGGGTCGTCAGAAGCCCGAAAGTCTGACAACCAGTCTTACCAAGGGGTATTACCCAGTTACTGGGTTGTGGAGGCAGATAGGCAGTCGCTCCAAGTAAAATACTGGTATTTAGCTGCATCCGGTTAGACTGGATGCCGCCTGGCTGCCAATATAGTTGGGAAAAGGCTAGGCAGGCAGGCAGGTGCTTTTACGATTAGACCTCTAATGATCTGACGAGTGTCACTACTGTTGTAATTGATCGTACAGTTGGCAACGCGATGTTATTACTAGCATTCGTTCCATCATGTTTTTGTAACGGTGAGCTGGTATCTTAAGAAAAATTAATATAATATTTTCAAATGGTAATTATTCCACATTTCATATTTCCATACAGTATTATTACCAAATTAATAATTAAAACAGGTAAATATTTGACAGCTATTTGTGACGTTGCCTACTTTTAGGATAAGCCCTCTTAAGGCCACACAGCATTCAATATATGCAAAGTCAACGCGCGTTCCGTGTCGCGTGTCGACTGCGCGTCAACAGCGCGTTCTCTGCCTTGGTAAACGTGAAAAATCTGCACTACAGTCCAGCCGTCTCGAGAATACGTTCTTGACATCTGTTAGTTTCATACTAACGAATACGTATTTTGCAAATTTTATCTAGAAAGAAAGAAAATACGTTTATTTGCGGTACATATGACGCAAGCAAAGAAAAAAACACGGAAAAACAATTTGGGGGAAAATTTTCGTCACATCCACGCAAAACGGCCATCGCTCAGCATAATGCTGGGACCCTATGCGAGACAGAGCCCCAGCGCTGGTTTCCAGTGACAACCGGCGTTGAGGTGATGACGTCAACCCGTGTAGCATATACAGAAATAAGACAAAAATAAAATAAACACAATAGTTAGTCCTAAATATATAAATATTATTTAAAATGGCAATATTTTGTAGCGTCGGCGACTCACGCACCGCAGACTTACAGTCCTACCAACTTATCTGTGAAATGGCGAAAATTGGAACTAGGTACGGCCGTCATGATGAAATGTCATTCGATTGTCAGTGTCACATTCGGGTTCTCTGGTTGTGTCTGGTTCGTGATATTGCTGAATTTATAAATTTAAATATGCCGAAAGCTATTAAAAGTGATGCTCGAAACATTATTCTAAGTGTTAAAACCTTTTTTGAAGAAGAAGCTCGGGCGGGGTCTCCGATTATTCCATTTAATCAAATATATACAAACGAATTTCCGCAGCGGCAGGTTAGTGTTGTCAACTTTCTTGTTTTAATCACCCGATACTTAACTAATTATTTAAGTCCACGAAATATTCGTTTCTATTCTTGCTGCAGGTTAGCCATAGACTAATATATATAGGTTAGCTTAACGGTAACGTACATCTATTATGTAACCTGCTAAGTGAGTGAGCCAACGAACCTGCCCCATTTCAAATTTCTACTAACATTTATTTTATTATCTTATATTTCAGGTGTGAGTCAAGGACTAATTTCAAAAATAGTTAAGGAAGGGCACGCAGCAAAAGAAACTGGTACAAAAATTCGTACACCAGGCAAGGAGAGAAAACGTAAAAGTGGATTAGTGCATGTTGATGATTTTGACATGGGAGTTATACGGAGGAAAGTACATGAATTTTATTCTGCTAAAAAAGAGGTCCTGTTAAAAAGCTTCTAGAGGTCTTAAAGACAGAAATAAATTACACAGGACAGCGAGAGAGTCTGCGAAAGCTGCTTCACAAGGTAGGATTTCGTTTTAAAAAATCTCAATCCAATCGGAAGGTTCTTAAGGAGCGTAATGAAATATCAGCTTGGAGAGCTAAGTACTTGCATGCAGTGGATAAAAATAATAAATCTCCCCAGCCCCGGTCCTTAATTTATTTAGATGACACCTATATTAGCTCTTCGCATACATCGGGTAAATGTTGGCAAGGAGAGGGTGAAGACGAAGTATTGGAGCCTGTATCGAACGGCCAAAGATATATTATTGTTCATGCGGGAGGAGATACTGGATTTGTTACAAATGCACTACTTGTGTTTAAATCAAACACAAAAAGTGGTGATTATCATGACGAGATGAATAGTACAAACTTTAAAAAGTGGGTTATTGAAAAACTTGTGCCTAATTTACGAGAGCCATCCATAATAGTGATGGATAATTCTCCTTATCACCGTATTTGTGGGAATAAAGTCCCAAATACGAATTCCTTAAAAAAAGATGCAATTATGGTTGACCCAAAATAAAATTGACCACGGAGAGAATTTGACTAAACCTCAGCTTTTATAAATAATTAAGAGAAATGAATTGAAAAAAAATTTACAAGATAATAGACACATATGCTTATATTTACCACCTTATCACTGTGGTCTCAATCCCATTAAACTCATATGGAGCACAATGAAAAGAAAAGTTGCTGATGTAAATATTGAGCACAAAAATGCTGAAATTCCCCGCCTAGTTAGACAAGCTTTTGACGCTATTACAGTTCATGAGTGGGCACAGCATTGTAAACACAAGAATACTTAAAACATGATTTGTATTTAGATAAACCTTTAATTATAGAAGTGGTAAGTGACACTGAAACCGAAAGCGATAGTGATAATGATGATAGTGGTACGATTATAAGCGGAGTATGGCCTCACAACCAGGATGAAGTTATATATGCAGGTTCATCTAAAGATAACAATTACTGTAAACTTGGTTTTCAATAAATTATTGTAAAGCAATTTGTTTTTTTTTTATTACACTACACTTTACCACTAGGTACCACTGTTAATTATAATTAGTCAAATCTGGTGTTAGGGGTTAGGTACGGTCATAGCTAAATGCTAGACATCCAGGTATCTCTTGCAGGGTATGTACCTACTTAACTTCGCGTTAAATAAAAGTTGTATCCCCCCCGTGGAACATTTTATCTGCTGAATTTCCACTTCATTGGATTACTTTTTAGATGAAGCCATTGTTTATTGCTGAGAAACTAAACTGTTAGCGTATCTACGTAACTGTAAATTACCAATATTTATTATTTTTATGTAGGTATCATTGTTTTTAATTTGTAAAAACTGTAATTCTTATTCAACGATTATGTCTAATGTGAAATTTCCTTCTTGAAAACTTACTCAACTTTGGGCACCTTAATTAGCAACACTGAATCGACGGTGCCATCCTCTTTCAGTTCACAGATAAGTTTGTAGGACTGTTATACAATCTGTGCGCGCAGCTGTCTTAAAAACGATTTGTTTGACGTTTTGGCTTATTGGATAAAAGTACTGATTACGTAATAAATTGTAACATGGCGCATTAAAACGCACCTTCGGTAGAACAAGGGCATAATTGCAGTTTTTGCTATTTTACAGGAGAGCTATTTTAAGATATTTATTGCATTCAGTGAGGTCTTGCTCTGTTAATATTGCTCGAAAGTTTTTCTTCTTTGCATGATATAAACTATATACTATATCCTTTTTAGGCGTATAGTTAACAAGAATTAAGAACTTTTAGTTTTTTTTCAATTAATTTTAATTTTAAGGAAGGGATACATTTGTGCCCTTGTTCTACCAAAATGTATATTATTTTGTAATTAGGACTAAATTTGAGCTTTAATTTAGGATGATTTTCGAATAAAAATACCTTGTTTTTCCGTATAAACTTTTTATTTTCTTATAAAGTAAAAAAAATGTAGTAACTTTCACGAAATATAATACTTAAACTATCATTATAGTCTTACTAATCAGTCGTCAATAATCTCACGTTTGTGTCTCTTTGGAATCACAATGAAAATAGAATTATAGAAGATAACAAAAATAACAGTGACATTATTTTTAACAAGATTCACTGTTATGCAAATGAAATTCTTTAGAATCACACTTCAAAAAATATTAATTAAAAAATATAAAAATATCTTTATAACAATTATTTTTTTCTTACTAACGAATCAGTTCTAGCTCTCTCTCCTTTTCTTAAAAAAGGTTGTTAAAATATTGTTCATAGAACTTAGGAACTATATTTGAGGATATCAATTGACGAATGTCTTCTTTTTTTCTGTGAGGGATTGGTAACTTTTCCTTATAGAGCTGGTTTAGTGTGACATCTTTCACACTTTTTTTATTACCGATACGACCTGTTCGAATTCTCGCTGCTGTCCAATCGTCGGTTTTGTAGCTGCACTTAAATTGGTATATCTCTGAATCTTTCATAAATTTGATCGCTTTCGTATCCAATATTTTAAAAGTATTTCCTTCAACATCCTTGTTTACATTCAAATTAATATCTTCAGATAACAGCTTCATATCAATGAAAGAATCAAAATTCATTTCTTTAACGGTAAATTGAACACCCTTTTTCTTAGCATTTTTAATAAGACTGATGTATTCTGCTGGAGTGTATATAGGTCCAGCCTTTTTAGCTCGCTTAACGTTTTTTTCTATTACAGAATGGACGGCATCAGCTTTATTCTGGGTATGACCCCTAATAAGGAATTTGTGTGTTATTGACTTTATAGGCAATGTGTTGACAGCATAATAATACATTCCAAAAACGAATCTGAAACAAGTAGAAATAATTATTTACATTGTATGTACATTACCTACCTATATTGTTCAGTATGAATTATAACAACAATCACTCCTATTTATCTAAATCTACTGTAAATTAATTGTATTATAAAAGGCAACAAACTTACTTATTTTTTTGCTGCCCGCAGCAATTATCCGAATAAAATATTATGTCTTTATCTGGTTGTTTGTTAGAAAGATCCTCCAAAAACTTGTAAAGGCATGTTCCTATTTCATTGGCGCCGCGTTTGCCAAGACCCTCGTGCCAGAAAAAGCAAATTGTGGTATCGTCTTTTATATTGGATACCTAAAACAAAATATACATTAGGTACATTCGAACATAAATTGATTAATTTTAACACTATAATTAACTAATTAGAAAATGAGTCCTCACCGTAAAATTGTAACAATTTAACTTGGACTTATAAAAGAAAGCTGATCATTAAAATTTTTTTACTACGAGATCCCATTTTAAATTCTGAAAATTTTATTAAAATTTAAATCATACAAAGAAACTATTCATATCACAATTCACAAATAATGCATACCTACTAGTCGTAAATACATAAAAATACCAATACTAATAAATAAACAGAAAATTTATCACAAAATTTGTATTAAAAAATAATACAAATTTATTTCATTAACTTAAATAACAAACATTAATATTAAATCAAGTCAATTTGGAATGACAAAAACGTAATTGTCATTAAGTCTAGCAAAATAGCATTGCAATTGGAATGACAAAAACACATTTACTTTTAAGACCAAGGAATAAAACAAATCTTGAACGGACAAGGGCATAACTGTCTGAACGACTTTGTCCTTCCAATTTTAAAATTATAAATTAGGCATAAGTGTAATAGATGTGGCATTGTCGCTCCAGAAACCAAAAAATTAAAAGGGCATATTTACCTTTACGACGTTAGCGGTCCAAGTGACGACTGCCTCTCTCCCCGCCGACGGCGCAACTGACCAATGAGACTATGTCCAGCCAAGAGAGCAGTAAAAAGGCACCAATAAGACAAAGTCACTATTTTCGCCTAGCGGATTTTTAAAGGAATTAAATGACTGTCTTTGTTCCTCCAGTTCAAATAGCATTTTTAAGGCATTTCTGTATACTTAACTCATTTTTGCAATTTTTGACAATTGTGCCCTTGTTCTACCGAAGGTGCAAGTTATGCAATGCGTAATAAGTAATAATAAAGGATGTATTGAGTGACCGTATAGCTATGGTTTTTGTAAACATCTCATTACTAATATAAATTGTCCAACTGAAAGCTATCAGGAAGCATTCTGTCGACGGCCGGACTGTTGTTGCGTTAGCAGGGTGAAATACGCGCGTCAAAGGCGCGTTTACAAACATTCGTATGCATAGGCCATTAGATCGACCGTGCTGTAGGTATCTTTACTTAAATTACATAAAATTGCGTCAACACGTACAGAAAAAAATTAGATACAAAAAAAATACACTCATGAAAATGTAATCCTTTTTGAACCCTCAATGTTGAAAGCAATCAACGAGTTTGATTGGTGTCATCAAATTGGATTCGATTTAAAAACAAAAAAACCTTTATTCAAACACTAAAAATTAAAACATCTTCTATTGGATGTTAATAACTAGAAACAGAGATACTTTGAAAATTTTATTTTTGTTTTACGCAATCGCAGTAAACTGGGAAAAGTTGAAAGACGGAAAGGAGGGCTTTACCATGCAGAAGGATAACATAGACTTAGTTCGGTCATCGTCGTTGTATATGCTAGTCGTGCGGTAAACCCTGCTTGCGCGATGCAGGATGTTTTCGTGATGTCAGGGTGATGCGTTGTTCTCATGTGGCGATGTAGATGCCGCCACAGTAGAATAATATAATATTGCTATGCAAAATAAAGATGAGAGAACTTTAATATAGTCTAAAGATAAACTTAAATAAGCGGGATGCTCCGAGTTTGTTTTGAAGAAATAGCTGTTATAGGTAATGATCTCAGTTGAGTCCATTAGCACACTGTAATACAGCTGGACTATTGCTTAAAAATCTCACTGAGAAAACGTAGGTGAAGTGAGCTTGAAGTGAGCTGTCAAAGGTATCAATCCCTAGCATTTATTTATATATTTCGTAGGATGATTTAATAATACGAATTTTCGCGAAAACCCTAGGAAAAAACACGGATAATTAGACAATGGTGAAAACCTTTCGGCGAGCAACTTGGAAATAGCGTTCGCTCGGCTTGCGCGCGAACCTAACCTTTTTTATTTTTTATTTTTATTAAGCGGTGAAAAATGCCTGACGCATACCGCACCGTCCAGGGAGACGGTTTGGTTATGTGGGGCTTGCACCCACTAAAAAACACCGCCGTGAGCCTACTGTCGCCTTTGCAGATGGGCCGCGAGAACTGCTACGCATGACGTTCGCGACCCATCCAGCGCCGCCCGCCTCCGGGCACCAACTCCTTTGGCAATGTCCGGGCTCACCTGAGACATCGCCACCACTCGTGAGGGCCGTGCAACGCGACGGCGATAGACTCCCCGATCTATCGCCCGCTGGCACCTCCTAGGGCGGCATCAGGTCGCCATGGCGCCTTCTCCGCCGCCCTGTCCTCCTGCGACGAATCGCGTCAGCGAAGGAATCTTCCTCCCTGACGCGTTCCGCCGCCTCCTTCTGCGAGATAACGTCCTCGCAGAAGGACGCTACCGCCTCCCATGCCCCCCTGCTGTTGACCATGGCCTTGGCCACGGCCGGCAAGGAGAGGTCTGCCCCGATTGCTGCTGCGAGAGCACGGCGCTGCACCACCCAAGCAGGACAATGCTCGAGGGTGTGAGGCGCCGTGTCCTCACCACAGCCGCACTGGTGACACACGGGAGTCGCCTCCCGTCTAGCCACTTTGTGCAGGAATTTGCCAAAGCAGCCGTGTCCTGACAACACCTGCACCAGACGGAAGGACAACGTTCCGTGGCGCCTCCGTACCCATTCGTCCAGGATCGGCTGGATAGCCCCCACGGTCCAGTGACCTGCACTGGGTGTCTCCAGCCTCACCCTCCAAATTTGCAGGGTTTGGGCTTGGGCCTCCCTACGCCACCTCGTGACCAGCTCAGGTGGTGGGCGTCTGCCACTCTCCGCCTGCAGGTCTGCACCACGCCAATAAACTTCGGCGAGCATCTGCGCCTCTAGATCCCACGGGGGCGTGCCCGCAAGGGCACACGCCGCCTCGCGCGAACCTAACCTAAACTTTTTTTTTTTTTTTTTTTTGGTCTCGGGGTGGAAAATCCTCATGGATGTCCTCCGCCCTGGGGCGGGCGGAGGGGTCTGTCAGACTCTTACTGACTAAAAACCACCCCGGTGTTCCGACTCACACTTACGCCGGGGGTCGCGGGAACGACAGAATCTTCCGCAACCCCCGGCTGGTGCCGGCCCGCCACCGCGGGCCTCGTCTCGGGTCAGGGGGGGGAGTGAGGTGTTTGACTCCCCCCGCGACGTCTCAGAGGGGCGCGCGTGGAACACTACGCGCCGCCACCTCGGGTCCTGATGTGTGGGGGGCGACGGACGTCCCCGAGTCCGTCGTCCCTGGACCCATTTAGGGGGGCCGGAAGAGGGCGTTGTCCGCCCTCCGCCGACGCCCGGTGCGCCTGCTGCGGGCCGGGTGAGTGGACGAGATCTCCCTCTCCCTTTCCGCAGCCTCCTTCTGCGAGACGACCGTCTCGCAGAAGGCGACCACCGCGTCCCAGGACTCGGCGCCGCCGACCATAGCGTTCACTACGGCCGGCAGCGACAAGTCACTGCCTACTCCTGAGATGAGGGCACGGCGCGGCCCCTCCCAAGCGGCACACTCTGCCAGCGTGTGCCGCGCCGTGTCCTCCCGGCAGTCGACGCAGTGGTGACACCGGGCGTCCGGCTCCCTGTTTATGCGACACAGGTACTTCCCGAAGCAACCATGCCCCGAGAGCACCTGCGTCACCCGAAACGACAGGGAGCCGTGCCTCCTCCCGAGCCAGCGCTCGAGCACCGGCCGGACCGCCTCGACGACGTCGAGGCCGGCGGTAGGGCGCGAAAGCCTGTCCCGCCATTCCGCCACCAGGACCTCGCGAAGCTGAGACCGATGCAGCTCCACATGTCGCTGCATCGCGCTTCCTCGCGCCACCGATACGATGACGCGAGTACTTTCGCCTCCAGGTCCCAGGGCGGGGATCCGGCCAGTGCACAAGCCGCCTCGTAGGAGATCGTGCGATACCCCCGGATGACTCTGACGGCCATCGCCCTTTGCGGTCTCCGCATGACGGCGATGCTCCCGGCCGTCAGGTCAGCCGCCCAGATCGGGGCCCCGTAAAGGGCCATCGATCGCACGATCCCCACGTATAGCCGCCTACAAGCGGCGCTCGGGCCCCCCAGATTGGGAAGCAGCGTTGAGAGCGCTCCAGCAGCGCCCAGCAACTTGGGCGCCAGCCGTCGGAAGTGGGGCCCGAAGTCCCACCGGCTGTCGAGGACCAATCCTAGGTACTTCATGGTACCCTCGACAGCGATCCGAGCCCCCCCGACCACGATATGTGAGCCGGGTGACGGCGCCCGCCGGGGGCCATGGAACACCATAGCCTCCGACTTGCTGAGGGCCACCTCCAGGCCTAGGCGACGTATGCGGCTCACCACCTGTGAGACCGCAGCCGTCGCCAGCAACGCTGCTTCCCTGTACGAGCTCCCCCGGGCAGTGACCAGCGTGTCGTCCGCATAACACGTCAGGTCTACCCCCGGCCTGAGCTCGCCCCTCAGCACCCAGTCATACCCGATGTTCCACAGGAGCGGCCCTAAGACCGAGCCCTGTGGAACACCGCACGACATGCGGCGCTGGAATCCGCCATCACGTCCCACGTAGGTGACACACCTCTCCGACAGATAAGCCCCAACGATGCGGCGGAGGTAGGGAGGCACACCATGATAGCGCAGTGCCTCCCGAATACAACTCCAGGGCAGAGTGTTGAAGGCGTTGGATATGTCCAAGGACACCGCCAACATCACCCCGCCCCGAGACACCGCTTCCTCCGCCAGGACTCTAACCCGCGACACAGCGTGTATCGTAGAGCGCCCATGCCGAAACCCAAACTGACTGTCGTCCAGGTCCGGCCCCTCTCTGCACAAGTGGCCGACGAGGCGGGCTGCGATTACTCGCTCGAACAGCTTGCCCACCTCGTCTAGCAGCACTATGGGCCGGTACGCGGACGACGAGTCCGCCGGGCGCCCCGCCTTCCTGAGCAGGACCAGACGACCAGATTTCCACAAAGTGGGAAACTGGCCCCGCTCAAGACACGCTGTGTAGAGTCCTCTCAGTTGGGGCTCGAGCTCCTTCAGAGCGAGGGCCAACACGCAGCCGTGGATCCCGTCGGGCCCCGGAGCCACGTTCTTGGCCCGGAGCCGCATCACGGCTGCCCCCATCTCTGCCTGTGTCACCCCTGGGACGCTGATGGCGTTCTCCTCCTCTTCTTCTGCAGACTCTGCGGCCGTGGGCAAAGCCATCGGCGGCGGAGTGTGCTCCGCTCTGGCCGGGAAGAGAGCTGCAACCACCTCCTCCAGCAGCTCAGGTTGGAGACTCTCCGTAAGCGGAGGCGCCGCGGCTCGAAGTTTCCCTCGAACCGCGCGATAAGGGCGCCCCCACGGATCCCCGTCTAGAGTCTCCAACATCTCCTCCCTGGCTCGCGTCCTCGACTCGCCGATGGCCAGCCACAGAGTCTGCTTGGCCGCGCGGTACACCTCATACAGCGCGGCCTCTTCGTCAGGGACCCGACGACGTCTCCTCCGGTATCGGGTGTACTGGCGTCTGACCGCCACGCACGCGACGCGCAGCTGCGCGATCTCGGCGGTCCACGAGTACACCTGGCGCCTTGCGGACTGTGCGTGGACCCGGGGCATGGACGCGTCGCTGATTTGCGTCATCGCCCCGCGGAACCACAGCGCCTCCCGCTCGACGTCGACGGGTCCGTTCTTCACCGACTCCCGGCTCCAGGCCTGGACAATAGCGGCCTCCTCGAGAAGTTCCCTGTCTATGCGCTTACGCGCCCAACGCAAACCGTCCGTTCGCGGGGTCGGTCGACCGCGGCCGCCGGTGGTCTGGGCGGAGACGTCGAATCGGATGTAGCGGTGATCCGACAACGTCTCCACCTCCACGGCGACACGCCAGTCGTGGACACGGCTCGCGACAGCGGGGCTAGCGAACGAGACGTCCACTATAGAACCGCCCCGCTGCCGCACGCACGTGTGTACCGAGCCCCGATTTAGGACGGTCAAGCCAGTCGTGACCGCCCACTCCTCCAGCACCTCGCCCCTAGCATCGGTCACAGGGGATCCCCACGCCGCAGACTTGGCGTTGAGATCCCCCAGCAACAGCACAGGGCGAGGGTGGAGTCGGCCCACGACGGCACCCAACTCGACAAGGAACCTCTCGAAGTCGGCGAGACTCTTGTTGGGCGAAAAATACGCCCCAACGGTGCCAATGCCGTCCGCGAGGGCAGCTACCCAGCCACGACCTCGGGACGGGTTGACAAGAGCCCCGCCAATGATGGCCACCAAACCGTCCAAGTCTCCCACCCAGTTATCCCTGGGGGGGACGAAATACGGTTCGGCGACCACGGCCACGTGAATCGACCACTCTGCCATGCTCTGGAGCAAAAGATCCTGAGCTCTAGCAGAGTGGTTGATGTTGCCCTGGAGGTAATGGAAGACCGCCATTTATGCGGCATCCATTCCCTCCATCGCACCATTCCTAGGCCGGGAGTCGGCCGGAGGGCAGCCAGGCTGCGGGGGGGGTAAAGAGCCCCCGGCAGCCATGGCAGCCCCTCTCTTCTTTTTCTGCGTCTGCTTGGTGGGCGCGCCACAGGCCTTTCCGCCCGCTCTGTGCCCCGCGGGCCTCCCTGCAGCTGTACAAAGGCTGCAGTTTGGCGCCGCGAGACACTGAGCCGCCTTGTGGCCGGCCTGACCGCAGCGATAGCACTGCTCGCTGCGGTCAATAGCGGCGGTGCACCGTGCCCTGACATGCCCAATGTCGAGGCAACGGTAGCACCGCAAGGCCCTGGGCAGCAGCTGCTTCACCCTCGCTGCCACCCATCCCACCAAAAGACGGCCGGCGTCGGCGACTTTCTTAGCCGCCGCCACCGGACACCGCACCCAGATCGCGCCGAGCCCGGAGGCATCGACGCGAACCTCGCCCGTGCGTACGTCTGCGGGCGGACACCCACCGGTACGGGCGACGGCCGCCACGACCTCAGCCGCGGTCGTCGAGTCGTCCAGGCCATCAACGCGCAACTCAGCTGTCTTCATTGGCCTGGACACCCGGACGTCATCCGGGTTGAGGACCTCCCTCAACTTGGCGGCCAGGACGTCCGCCCTTTCGCCGCTAGAGGCACCCGACACCTCAAGCAGTCGCGCCCCCGTGATCGCCTGCCTCACTCTGAGGCCGGCCGGTACACCTAAGTCGGGGAACGCGACTTTCGCCTTTGCCTCCATGAGGACCGCCTTGTAAGAGACGCCCCTTTCGATGGCTCCGGGCTGCAGCGTAATAACTACAGCCGCGGAGCGTGGGGCTTTCATCTTTGGCGGCCCCTGAGCCTTCTGGGGTGCCGGTTCTCCAGCGGTTGCTGGTGCTGCTGTCGCTGCTGGCGCCGTCTTCTTCTTCTTACGGCGGCCCCTCTTTACCACCGTCGTCCAGGAGTCCGCGGCGGACCCGGGTGCGGTCGCCGAGGGAGTGGGCGCCAGTGGCGCGGCCGTCCGGGACGTGGACGCTGACGAGCCCTCCGCGGGCTTCCTCCCCAGACCCGGCTTAGCAGGCTCCGCCTTCCCCCGCCCGTCGGCAGCGAGCGGCGGCCGGAGAGTCTCAGCAGGGAGGAGCCTCGACTCGAGACCCTGCAGCCGGGCATTCATCATGCCCCCACACTGCAGCATGCAGATGCGGACGATCTTCTCGATCTCCGCATCCGCAGGTGCGGGGGCAGGTACGGACGACGGGGGGGCCGGCGGTGTCTTGGCAACGACGCCGGGGGCGGAACTGGTGGCCACAGGACGCCTCTGCTGCCATTCCGCCCTCTGCGCGGCTAGCTCCCGCTTGAGGTCCTCCAGCTCGGACCTGAGACGGCTGTTCTCCTCCCACAGCTTCTCCGTCTCATCCGTGCCAGTCCGCGCAACGAGGACCTCAACCGCCTCTCTTATGCCCTCAGCTGCCTCCTTCAGGGCGCGCGTGAACGTTCCCTTCAGGTTGCCCGATTTGGTGGCCACCTTCAGGACTACGTCCACGCCGTCCAACACCTGGCGACTGAGCGCCACCGCTGTCGGGCTCCCTCCGGCCATCCGAGCGGAGCGCCGCTCTCGCGCTTGTTGGGCCAGCTCGCTGACCTCGTCAGCCACGACAGCCCTTTGCTGCGCCCGTTTAGTAGCAGCGGCCTCCGCACGGTTACTCCCCAGCAGGGACACAGTAGAGCCCCCACTCGAGTCCGCCATGGTCGGCCCGGGGTCGCTCTCCGCACTCACTCCTGGTGTATCAGGGCGCTTGAAGCGACCCCGAAGGTCACGCGCTGTCTTCTGTGCCACCGTGCGACCTTTTCCTCTCTGTGCCGTTCTTTTTGCGGCCCCCTGTGTCTCCTCACTGGAGGAGAGGCTGCGCTTCCGAGATCTGGATCTGGACCTGGACCCAGATACAGATCTGCAGGCGCGCCTGCGTGTGTCCTTATCGGACATTACGTCCATTTCTGGACTGGAGCCTCCTCGGCTCTTGTTGCCGTCGCCGACAAACGGTACCTCCGCCAATAAGATTGGCACGTCATCCATTTTTGTTGGTTTTAAATTATTAACATTTTCCATTTTGTTCCCACGAGTAATGAGGAATGAATGTCCACCTAGGCAGAGCCTCTTGCCCTAGGTAAGCCTAAATACTGGAAGAGTTCGGCAGGTATCTCCAGGGGAAGCGCTAGCGACTGGTCCCCCACCAGCCACTCATCCTCTCGCCACGCTTCGAAGCTTAGGATTAGGTGGTTTTTTATCTTAGAGGTGACCTTCCTCTGGGCCGGGCGGTTAAGCCAAGCCCCCGACGGCGGCATTAAACATGCCTCCGTTCGCTGTCCGGCCAACCCGACTCAGCGAACCCGCCGGAAGTTCTCTCCTCGAAGACTACTCCTCAAGGAGAGATACCCTTGCCGCTTTAGTGCGCCTGCACCTCAGCGGCATCATGGTCACGTCCTCTGTCGATCGACGACCGTCGATCAATCAGGAGCGACCCATCTCCCTTGTCCCTACACTGTGCCCTCTGCAAACAGAGGGACACGTGTAAGAACAAGGTGTAGCCTACTTGGCTCTCCCCCCGCAGAAATTTGCCATAAACAATAATCTTTTCTAGAAAAGATTATTGTTCATGCCCAGGGTGCACCGGCCCGACAACTGCTCTTCCCCTCGAACGTATCCATAAGGGACCAGCAGGTATCAGGCACACGAGGAGGTTTTCTGCATGCACCCCAACCTAACCTTTTTTTTTTTTTTTTTTTTTTTTTTTTTTTTTTTTTTTTTTTTTTTTTTTTTTTTTTTTTTTGACGCTGAGAAATGCTTTATGCACTGCCGCTCGTGGGGGCGAGACGGGGTGTGTGGGACTCCTGTCGGAACGACAGTATACCCACTAAAACTCAGGCCCCGCAGGCCCCCCAAGTTGGGGGGCTACGGGAATTGCCGGGAACACCTGGCCATTCCCGTCCGACACTGGTGGAGGCCTGTGCAATACAGGCAAGGGTGCCCCCGCACCCGTTGCCTGCTGGCCTCCACCTGGTTAGGGGAGAAATAACGCCCGCAAGGGCTTATTTTCCCCACGCGGCGGCCACGTATCCCGGTCCCTTCTCTAATAGCGAGAAGGGAGGGGAGTCCGTGGGAGACCGCGCCGTTAGTGCCATTCGCTTGGAGGATGCGATAGTTGGAAAACATTATTCCAACATCGCACCCTCCTCAGCTACCGCCACAGGAGCTACAGTGGCGATGACGGCGGCGGTGGTAGCAACAAGGCGAACCTGCGCCGGCGCCATGCCATTCTTCGCGGGAGGCTTGCAGCTCCTGCCCGTCATTTTGTGGTCCGCGGGGCGGCCACTGCTGGCACACGCCGCGCAGTGTAGCGTGGTGGCGTGGCAAGTAGCACTCCTGTGTCCCTCCTGCCCGCATCGGAAGCAACAGTTTCCCCAGTCGGACTTGGAGGGACACGTGGCTCGGGTGTGGCCGAAGGCGAAGCACTTGAAGCAGCGCATTGGCTGGACTTCAAGTGCCCGGACCACAGCCGAGCTGAGCCCCACAAGCAGCCGCCCTTTGGTCGCATGAAGGACGGCCCCAGCCACGGCGACTGGGCACTCGACGCGGATGGTGCCCATGCCGCGGCGGCCGAGCCTGATGGCTCCACCCTTCACCGCGCCAGCTTCGCAGCCTCCAGCCGCCGCAACGGCCGCCACCACGTCCTTTTTGGTGACCGAATCATCGAGATCGGCCACCTCCAAGGCTGCGGTCTTCACGGGCCTGACGACCGTTGCCGCATCCGCGATGACCTCTTGCAACTTCTTTGCGAAGAGGTCCGCGTTTGCGCCGCGCTGCTCCCCCGAGAACTCAAATATTCGAGCCCCGGTTTGAGTTCGGCGGCACGTGATGCCACCGATCCCCAGCCGAGAGGGGTCCGCGTTGGTACGAGCCCGTCTTAGGACAGACTCGTACGTCTCGCCCTGCTCCACGGCCTCCGGGGTGATAGTCACCACGACGGCCGCGGTTTTGGGAGGAACCAGCTTCCTCCCGCCGGCTGGACCCTTCTCGGCTGCAGGAGCAGTCGCAGTGGGCTTGGAGGTCGGCTTTTTCGCCCTCCCCCCCCTGACCACTTCCGTCCACGACGAGTTGGCAGGGGTGGTGGAGGGAAGAAGGGCGTCTTCCCCTTGCGAGTTCCGGGGGGCCGCTGGAGTGGCAGACGACTCCGCAGCTCCCTCAGCGCTCGCAGTGGGCGTTTGAGTTTCCACCACGGTCTTCTTACCCTTGCCTTTGCCCTTGGAGGGCCTCGAGTTCCGGGGCTGCTCACCCGATTCCGGGCCTCCCAGAGGCACAAGTTCCGGCTCTGGTGGACTCTTATCCGCCGCTAGCAGCGGGCGGAGCCTCCTTTCCGGTAAGAGCCGGTCCTCTATGCCCGCGAAGCAGCCCCTGATGAAGGCCCTCTCCTCCAGGACAACCCCGCGTATGATTGCCTCAAGGCTGGTAGGGGAGAAGGAGCCACCTTCCTCCACACCCGGGGCAGACTGGGCAGGCCGGGCCGTGACCTCAGCAAGCTTCTGGTGAAGCTGGCTGACTTCCGCCTGCAGGCGATCCACCCTCGCCTGCAGCTGCCGCGTCTCCTCCGTGGCCGTCCGCTTCACCAGCTCCAGCACAATGCCGTGCATGCTGGCAGCCCGGCATTTGAGGGCCTTTTGGAAGGTCCCCTTCAAATTGGAGGACTTTGAGGCGACCTCCATGACCTCCTCTTTGTCTTCTTGCGCCATGCGCTCCAATTCCGCCAGGGAGTGGCCAGCATATAGCACATGGGATGCACCATAGCCAGCCCTCAACCTGGCGGCTTGCGCCTGCCGCTCCTTGTTGGCGACCCTCTCCTCCAGGTCTTCCTGGAGTTGCGCCCTCTTCTCCAGGTTTAGCTGGCGCTCGGCGTCCAGCAGGCCCACATCGTGAGCAAAAGCCGAAGTAGAAGTCGAAGCCTTTTTAGACTTCGACTTCTTCTTCGCCCTTGTTCCTACAGACTCCGAGGAGCCCCCGGACCCAGGCCTCAGATCCGCCCTCTTCCGTTTGCTCGTCGCCGCGTCGCTCTCGGCCGCCGACGTGTCCATATTGGAACCGTCGTCGGAGTCCAACAAATCGTCCGGCTTGCTGAAAACGCTGGCCGCAGATGGTGCGCGGTCAGCTTCAGACGCCAAAGCGCCACCGCCGGGGCCCTGAGAAGGGCCATCGGGTTGGCCCTGAGAAGGGCCGTTGGATTGGCCCTGAGAAGGGCCTTTGGGTTGGCCCTGAGAAGGGCCGTTGGAATCACCCTGTGAAGGGTGATTGGGATTAAAACAAAACCGCCCGGAGGCGTCACGGCATGGTTTTTGACTCATTTTCGCAGACGACCGCGTTTGTCTACGAATCACAGCGCACTTTAGCCACCGGTCTGCCACTCCGTTACGGTGGTCAGACACGGCGTTGCCCAGGGGATACTACGAGGAAGTATGCGCTGTGGGGGATCCCCCACCCCAACCTAACCTTTTTTTTTTTTTTTTTTTTTTTTTGACGCTGAGAAATGCTTTATGCACTGCCGCTCGTGGGGGACGAGACGGGGTGTGTGGGACTCCTGTCAGAAGGACAGTATACCCACTAAAACTCAGCGGTGTTCCCGCTTCGCCATGATGGGAGGGCCATGGGAAACTGGCGTAGCCTTTACATCCACGACCCTCCCGGCGCATGCCCGCCTAGCTGGCGGGCCCCGCATGCTCCCCTGACTGGGGGGCTACGGGAATGGCCGGGAACACCTGGCCATTCCCGTCCGACACTGGTGGAGGTCTGTGCAATACAGGCAAGGGTGCCCCCGCACCCGTTGCCTGCTGACCTCCACCTGATTTGGGGAGAAATACACCCTCACCAGGGCTAATTCTCCCCGCGCGGCGGCCACGTATCCCGGTCCCCTCTCCAAGAGCGAGAGGGGAGGGGAGTCCGTGGAAGACCGCGACAACAATGCCAACGAGTACGGCTCGGCAACCACTACCACGTCCACCGTGTTCGCCTGAAGGATGCGATGTTCGACCCTATCCATCAGTCGGACATCGCACCCCCCTCCTCCGCCACCGCAGCAGGAACGACGGTGCTAGCCGCAGCAGCAGGCCCACTCGGCGCCTGCGCTTTGCCCCGCTTGAGGGGAGGATTGCAGTTCCTCCCCTTCATAACGTGGCCTGCCGGGCAGCCACTGGCGGCACACACCGCGCAGTGCGGCGTGGCGACCTCGCAGGTAGCGGCTTTGTGGCCCTCCTTGCCGCAGCGGTAGCAAGTGTCCGTCCTGTCTACCGTGGACGGACACAGGGGCCGGGTGTGGCCAATGCCGAGGCACCTAAAGCACCGCAGAGGCTGGTCCTCGAGCGCCCGGACTGCACCCGAGCTGAAGCCGACTGTGAGCCGTCCCTTGGCAAGGACGGCTTTGGCAGCGGCAATTGGGCACGCGAGGCGAATGGTGCCCATGCCTCCGCGGCCGGGCCTTATGTCCCGGCCTTGGACCGCCGCGACGCCACAGCCCCCTATCGCTGCGACCGCCGCCACCACCTCCTCCTTGGTGACACCCCAACCTAACCTTTTTTTTTTTTTTTTTTTTTTTGACGCTGAGAAATGCTTTATGCACTGCCGCTCGTGGGGGACGAGACGGGGTGTGTGGGACTCCTGTCAGAAGGACAGTATACCCACTAAAACTCAGCGGTGTTCCCGCATCGCCGTGATGGGAGGGCCATGGGAAACCGGCGTAGCCTTTACATCCACGACCCTCCCGGCGCATGCCCGCCTAGCTGGCGGGCCCCGCATGCCCCCCTGACTGGGGGGCTACGGGAATGGCCGGGAACACCTGGCCATTCCCGTCCGGCACTGGTGGAGGCCTGTGCGATGCAGGCGAGGGTGCCCCCGCACCCGTTGCCTGCTGGCCTCCACCTGGGAGGAGGAGTCGGAGATGAGCGTCGAACTGACGTCTCCTTCGACCCCTCCTCCGCCTTCGGAGCGGTGCCGCGTCGGGATCATCTTCCCGCACGCGCTCCGCCGCCTCCTTCTGGGACATGACGTGCTCGCAGAAGGAGGCGACCGCCGCCCAGGACCCCTCGTCCCTCAGCATGGCGCCCACCACGCCGGGGAGCGAGAGGTCCAGCCCGATCGCCGCGACGAGACTGCGGCGCGGCCCGGACCACGACGGGCACACCTCGAGAGTGTGCTGCGCCGTGTCCTCCGCCGCGCCACAGTCGTGGCACGACGGCGTCTCCTCCCGTCCGATCCGATGCAGGTACGATCCGAAACAACCGTGTCCGGACAGCACCTGCACCAGGCGGAACGAGAGGAACCCGTGCGGCCGCTCGAGCCAGTCCCGCAGGACCGGCCCGATCGCGTCGAGGGTTCGGCGGCCGAAGACCGCGGCGGCGAGGTCCGTCGTCCAGTGGACGACGATGGCGTCCCTCGCCTCCCGCCGGACGGCCTCCCGCTGTTCCGGGGCGAAGGGCTGACCCGCCGCCCTCCGCCCCGCCTTCCACTCGTACACTCTGGCGAGCACCCACGCCTCGAGTTCCCAAGGAGGGGTGCCGGCCAGAGCGCACGCCCCGGCGAAGCTCACCGTGCGGTGAGCCCGCGCCACCCGCTGGGCTATCGCCCTTTGAGGTGCCCGCAAGGCCGCGGCGTTCTCTCGTCTGTGGAGAGACTCCTCCCAGATGGGGGCCCCGTAGAGGGCCATGCTCCTCAAGATGCCGGCGTAGAGTTGCCGGCATCGAGCGCTGGGCCCCCCCAAGTTCGGGAGGAGCCACGAGAGAGCGCCCGCGGTCTTCAGCAGGCGCGACGACAGCCCGCTGAAATGCGGGCCGAAGCGCCACCTGCTGTCGAGTACAAGGCCCAGATATTTCATCTGGGCCTTCACCTCAATCCTGACGCCCTCCACGAAGATGTGGGCGCCAGGTGGCGGGGGGCGCTGCCGGGGACCGTGGAAGAAGACGGCCTCGGTCTTCTGCAGCGCCACCGTCAACCCTAGGCGGCGGATCCTCCCTGCGACCAAGGATCCGCCCGCCGAGGCCAAGGAGGCCGCCTCCCTGAAACTCTCCCCCCGGGCGGTGAGGAGAGTGTCATCCGCGTAGCAGACGACACTCGTGCCTCGGAGGAGAGTTCCCCGCAAGAGCCAATCGTAGCCGACGCTCCAGAGGAGAGGTCCTAAGACTGACCCCTGTGGAACGCCGGCTTCCGCGGCGTACCGCCGGACTCGGCCAGCCCTGTTCACCAGGACGATCGCCCGATCCTCCAGGTAGCTGGCCAGCAGCACGCGCATGTAGCGAGGCACTCCGTGGAATCGGAGCGCCTCTAGGATGGTGGAGTGGGGAACGGAGTTGAAGGCGTTGGCGATGTCGAACGACACTGCCAACAACCCGTCCCCCGCCTCCATCGCATCCTTCACCTGCCCCTTGAGGCAGGCCAGCGCGTCCACCGTCGAACGCTCAGCCCGAAAGCCGTACTGAGCGTCCGACAAGTCCGGCCCGATGCACCGCAGATGGCTCTTCAGGCGGGCAGCGATTATCCCCTCGAACATCTTACCGACCTCATCGAGCAGAACGATGGGCCGGTATGCCGAGGGGGAGTCTGCCGGGCGGCCCTCCTTGCGAAGGAGGCACAGTTGTCCCTCCTTCCATGGTTTCGGGAACCTTCCAGACGCAAAGCATGCGCTGAAGAGGTCCCGAAACCGCTCCTCCATTTGGGTGGCGGCGATCGCCACCACTCTCGCCGGGACACCGTCGGGGCCCGGAGCCGTCTTCTTGGCGCGGATATGGAGAATGGCCGCGCCAAGTTCCGACTCCGTGACGGGAGGGGTCTCCTCTTCATCATCAGCTGGCGGGGCTGGTGGGGCCATCGCTGGTGGGGTGAAGTCGTCCCTGCACGGGAACAGGGACTGAACCACTCCATCCAGAAAGGAGGGCTCCAGGGTCTCGGCCACCGGGGGACCAAAGGGGCGCAGCTTGTTCCGCGCCGCCTTATACGGTCTCCCGTAGGGGTCCGCGTCGAGACCCTCCAGCATTTCTGCTCTCGCAGAGTCTCTGGCGGCGGCGATGGCCCGATCGAGGACCAGTTTTGCCGCCAGGTACACCTCGTAGAGGTGGTCCCCGACGGCCCGGTCCCGTCGACGCCGCCGCCGACTCCGCGTGTAAGCCCTCCTTGCCTCCACACAGGCTGCTCGAAGCCCCGCCAGCTCCGCCGACCACCAGTACACGGCCCGTTTGGGTGGTGGTCGGCCAGACCGAGGCATGCTCGAGTTGCATACCTCGGTCAGAGACTCCCTCAGCTGCCCCGCCACGGTGTCCACATCCGGCAGCCGGCTGGCGGAAGGCGGCGAAAGCCAGTCCTGGACGAACGCCGCCTCCCGCGCTGCCTCCCTGTCCAGGCGGGCGAGGGCCCACCCCCCAACCTAACCTTTTTTTTTTTTTTTTTTTTTTTTTTTTTTTTTTTTTTTTTTTTTTTTTTTGTTCCGAGGTGGAAAATCCTCATGGATGTCCTCCGCCTGGGGCGAGCGGAGGGGTCTGTCAGACTCTTACTGACTAAAAACCACCCCGGTGTTCCGTCTCACACCTACGCCGGGGGTCGCGGGAACGAAAAAAAAACCTCCGCAACCCCCGACTGGTGCCAGCCCGCCGCAGCGGGCCCCTCCTCCTTCATCACCGGCGCACCAGAACACATGGCACGCCGTGACCAACCCAGGGACCAAACCAGCACATGGGCGCCAGACAGCCCCTTGTCTAGGCGCCCTTGGCCCCTCTTCGGCGGGTCAGGACATTGGCCCCGCCGTCTACCAATTTTCGGCCGCAGAGGATAGGGAGAGCGGCCTACGCTATACCGACACTCCTCTTCCCCTGCGGCCCCACCGCGTTCGCCATCGGACGGTGGCGACCCCGTCAAGGCCGCGGCAGGGAGGGAGAGCGCTGTACCGCAATACACCTCTCCAGCCGCGGCCCCGAAACCGCAGCCGCGATGTCTCCGATACACGACATCGCGGCCCGCCTCAGTTGCGATGTCGCCACCGCAACCTACTCGCTGGCCACTACGTCATGGGCTTTTATCAAAAAGCCCTGACGAGCGGCCCCTCCTCGGGTTCCTCTTAGCTTCACCGTGGGTGCCCAACCCACGGCTACTGAGCCCCCCCGCAACGACAATGCGGGAACCCTTCGGGGGGGACCCCCCAACCTAACCTAACCTAACCTTTTTTTTTTTTTTTTTTTTGGTCTCGGGGTGGAAAATCCTCATGGATGTCCTCCGCCCTGGGGCGGGCGGAGGGGTCTGTCAGACTCTTACTGACTAAAAACCACCCCGGTGTTCCGACTCACACTTACGCCGGGGGTCGCGGGAACGACAAAATCTTCCGCAACCCCCGGCTGGTGCCGGCCCGCCACCGCGGGCCTCGTCTCGGGTCAGGGGGGGAGTGAGGTGTTTGACTCCCCCCGCGACGTCTCTGAGGGGCGCGCGTGGAACACTACGCGCCGCCACCTCGGGTCCTGATGTGTGGGGGGCGACGGACGTCCCCAAGTCCGTCGTCCCTGGACCCATTTAGGGGGGCCGGAAGAGGGCGTTGTCCGCCCTCCGCCGACGCCCGGTGCGCCTGCTGCGGGCCGGGTGAGTGGACGAGATCTCCCTCTCCCTTTCCGCAGCCTCCTTCTGTGAGACGACCGTCTCGCAGAAGGCGACCACCGCGTCCCAGGACTCGGCGCCGCCGACCATAGCGTTCACTACGGCCGGCAGCGACAAGTCACTGCCTACTCCTGAGATGAGGGCACGGCGCGGCCCCTCCCAAGCGGCACACTCTGCCAGCGTGTGCCGCTGCACCGCAGATGCACCGCAGATGCACCGCAGATGGCTCTTCAGGCGGGCAGCGATTATCCCCTCGAACATCTTACCGACCTCATCGAGCAGAACGATGGGCCGGTATGCCGAGGGGGAGTCTGCCGGGCGGCCCTCCTTGCGAAGGAGGCACAGTTGTCCCTCCTTCCATGGTTTCGGGAACCTTCCAGACGCAAAGCATGCGCTGAAGAGGTCCCGAAACCGCTCCTCCATTTGGGTGGCGGCGATCGCCACCACTCTCGCCGGGACACCGTCGGGGCCCGGAGCCGTCTTCTTGGCGCGGATACGGAGAATAGCCGCGCCAAGTTCCGACTCCGTGACGGGAGGGGTCTCCTCTTCATCATCAGCTGGCGGGGCTGGTGGGGCCATCGCTGGTGGGGTGAAGTCGTCCCTGCACGGGAACAGGGACTGAACCACCCCATCCAGAAAGGAGGGCTCCAGGGTCTCGGCCACCGGGGGACCAAAGGGGCGCAGCTTGTTCCGCGCCGCCTTATACGGTCTCCCGTAGGGGTCCGCGTCGAGACCCTCCAGCATTTCTGCTCTCGCAGAGTCTCTGGCGGCGGCGATGGCCCGATCGAGGACCAGTTTTGCCGCCAGGTACACCTCGTAGAGGTGGTCCCCGACGGCCTGGTCCCGTCGACGCCGCCGCCGACTCCGCGTGTAAGCCCTCCTTGCCTCCACACAGGCTGCTCGAAGCCCCGCCAGCTCCGCCGACCACCAGTACACGGCCCGTTTGGGTGGTGGTCGGCCAGACCGAGGCATGCTCGAGTTGCATACCTCGGTCAGAGACTCCCTCAGCTGCCCCGCCACGGTGTCCACATCCGGCAGCCGGCTGGCGGAAGGCGGCGAAAGCCAGTCCTGGACGAACGCCGCCTCCCGCGCCGCCTCCCTGTCCAGGCGGGCGAGGGCCCACCGTCTCCCGGCAGAACCTAACCTTTTTTTTTTTTTTTTTTTTTTTTTTTGGTCTCGGGGTGGAAAATCCTCATGGATGTCCTCCGCCTGGGGCGAGCGGAGGGGTCTGTCAGACTCTTACTGACTAAAAACCACCCCGGTGTTCCGTCTCACACCTACGCCAGGGGTCGCGGGAACGAAAAAACCTCCGCAACCCCCGACTGGTGCCAGCCCGCCGCAGCGGGCCCCTCCTCCTTCATCACCGGCGCACCAGAACACATGGCACGCCGTGACCAACCCAGGGACCAAACCAGCACATGGGCGCCAGACAGCCCCTTGTCTAGGCGCCCTTGGCCCCTCTTCGACGGGTCAGGTAATTGGCCCCGCCGTCTACCAATTTTCGGCCGCAGAGGATAGGGAGAGCGGCCTACGACCTACCGACACTCCTCTTCCCCTGCGGCCCCACCGCGTTCGCCATCGGACGGTGGCGACCCCGTCAAGGCCGCGGCAGGGAGGGAGAGCGCTGTACCGCAATACACCTCTCCAGCCGCGGCCCCGAAACCGCAGCCGCGATGCCCCCGATACACGACATCGCGGCCCGCCTCAGTTGCGATGTCGCCACCGCAACCTACACGTTGGCCGCTACGTCATGGGCTTGGGTCAAAAAGCCCTGACGAGCGGCCCCTCCTTGGGTTCCTCTTGGCTTCACCGTGGTTGGGCACCCACGGCTAATGAGCCCCCCCGCAACGACAATGCGGGAACCCTTCGGGGGGGGGCAGAACCTAACCTAACCTTTTTTTTTTTTTTTTTTTTTTTTTTTTTTTTTTTTTTTTTTTTTTTTTTTTTTTGGTCTCGGGGTGGAAAATCCTCATGGATGTCCTCCGCCCTGGGGCGGGCGGAGGGGTCTGTCAGACTCTTACTGACTAAAAACCACCCCGGTGTTCCGACTCACACTTACGCCGGGGGTCGCGGGAACGAAAGAATCTTCCGCAACCCCCGGCTGAACCTAACCTTTTTTTTTTTTTTTGGTCTCGGGGTGGAAAATCCTCATGGATGTCCTCCGCCCTGGGGCGGGCGGAGGGGTCTGTCAGACTCTTACTGACTAAAAACCACCCCGGTGTTCCGACTCACACTTACGCCGGGGGTCGCGGGAACGACGAAATCTTCCGCAACCCCCGGCTGGTGCCGGCCCGCCACCGCGGGCCTCGTCTCGGGTCAGGGGGGGGAGTGAGGTGTTTGACTCCCCCCGCGACGTCTCAGAGGGGCGCGCGTGGAACACTACGCGCCGCCACCTCGGGTCCTGATGTGTGGGGGGCGACGGACGTCCCCAAGTCCGTCGTCCCTGGACCCATTTAGGGGGGCCGGAAGAGGGCGTTGTCCGCCCTCCGCCGACGCCCGGTGCGCCTGCTGCGGGCCGGGTGAGTGGACGAGATCTCCCTCTCCCTTTCCGCAGCCTCCTTCTGTGAGACGACCGTCTCGCAGAAGGCGACCACCGCGTCCCAGGACTCGGCGCCGCCGACCATAGCGTTCACTACGGCCGGCAGCGACAAGTCACTGCCTACTCCTGAGATGAGGGCACGGCGCGGCCCCTCCCAAGCGGCACACTCTGCCAGCGTGTGCCGCGCCGTGTCCTCCCGGCAGTCGACGCAGTGGTGACACCGGGCGTCCGGCTCCCTGTTTATGCGACACAGGTACTTCCCGAAGCAACCGTGCCCCGAGAGTACCTGCGTCACCCGAAACGACAGGGAGCCGTGCCTCCTCCCGAGCCAGCGCTCGAGCACCGGCCGGACCGCCTCGACGGGCTGAACCTAACCTAACCTAACCTTTTTTTTTTTTTTTTTTTTTCCGGGGTGGAAAATCCTCATGGATGTCCTCCGCCTGGGGCGAGCGGAGGGGTCTGTCAGACTTTTACTGACTAAAAACCACCCCGGTGTTCCGTCTCACACCTACGCCGGGGGTCGCGGGAACGAAAAAATCCTCCGCAACCCCCGACTGGTGCCAGCCCGCCGCAGCGGGCCCCTCCTCCTTCATCACCGGCGCACCAGAACACATGGCACGCCGTGACTAACCCAGGGACCAAACCAGCACATGGGCGCCAGACAGCCCCTTGTCTAGGCGCCCTTGGCCCCTCTTCGGCGGGTCAGGACATTGGCCCCGCCGTCTACCAATTTTCGGCCGCAGAGGATAGGGAGAGCGGCCTACGCTATACCGACACTCCTCTTCCTCTGCGGCCCCACCGCGTTCGCCATCGGACGGTGGCGACCCCGTCAAGACCGCGGCAGGGAGGGAGAGCGCTGTACCGCAATACACCTCTCCAGCCGCGGCCCCGAAACCGCAGCCGCGATGTCTCCGATACACGACATCGCGGCCCGCCTCAGTTGCGATGTCGCCACCGCAACCTACTCGCTGGCCGCTACGTCATGGGCTTTTATCAAAAAGCCCTGACGAGCGGCCCCTCCTCGGGTTCCTCTTAGCTTCACCGTGGGTGCCCAACCCACGGCTACTGAGCCCCCCCGCAACGACAATGCGGGAACCCTTCGGGGGGGAACCTTTTTTTTTTTTTTTTATTAAGCGGTGAAAAATGCCTGACGCATACCGCACCGTCCAGGGAGACGGTTTGGTTATGTGGGGCTTGCACCCACTAAAAAACACCGCCGTGAGCCTACTGTCGCCTTTGCAGATGGGCCGCGAGAACTGCTACACATGACGTTCGCGACCCATCCAGCGCCGCCCGCCTCCGGGCACCAACTCCTTTGGCAATGTCCGGGCTCACCTGAGACATCGCCACCACTCGTGAGGGCCGTGCAACGCGGCGGCGATAGACTCCCCGATCTATCGCCCGCTGGCACCTCCTAGGGCGGCATCAGGTCGCCATGGCGCCTTCTCCGCCGCCCTGTCCTCCTGCGACGAATCGCGTCAGCGAAGGAATCTTCCTCCCTGACGCGTTCCGCCGCCTCCTTCTGCGAGATAACGTCCTCGCAGAAGGACGCTACCGCCTCCCATGCCCCCCTGCTGTTGACCATGGCCTTGGCCACGGCCGGCAAGGAGAGGTCTGCCCCGATTGCTGCTGCGAGAGCACGGCGCTGCACCACCCAAGCAGGACAATGCTCGAGGGTGTGAAGCGCCGTGTCCTCGCCACAGCCGCACTGGTGACACACGGGAGTCGCCTCCCGTCTAGCCACTTTGTGCAGGAATTTGCCAAAGCAGCCGTGTCCTGACAACACCTGCACCAGACGGAAGGACAACGTTCCGTGGCGCCTCCGTACCCATTCGTCCAGGATCGGCTGGATAGCCCCCACGGTCCAGTGACCTGCACTGGGTGTCTCCAGCCTCACCCTCCAAATTTGCAGGGTTTGGGCTTGGGCCTCCCTACGCCACCTCGTGACCAGCTCAGGTGGTGGGCGTCTGCCACTCTCCGCCTGCAGGTCTGCACCACGCCAATAAACTTCGGCGAGCACCTGCGCCTCTAGATCCCACGGGGGCGTGCCCGCAAGGGCACACGCCGCCTCCGCAGATACGGTGCGGTATCCGCGTATGACCCTGACTGCCATGACTCTTTGCGGTCTTCGCAGAAGAGTCTTATTTTGGGCAGACAGGGACTCCGCCCACACCGGGGCCCCGTAGAGTGCCATCGAGCGGACCACCCCCGTGTACAGCCGCCGACAAACGACGTTTGGTCCACCCAGGTTCGGCAACAGCCGGCTGAGAGCGGATGCCGTGCCGATCAGCTTCGGCGCTAGCTGAGCAAAGTGCTCGCCGAAATTCCACCTCCGGTCCAGAACCAGGCCCAGGTATCTCATGCTTGCCCGCACCGCTATTGACGCGCCACCAATAGTGAGGTGTGCGCCAGCCGGTGGCCGGCGTCGGGGCGCATGAAATACCAGGGCCTCCGTCTTCTCGAGCGCCACCTTGAGGCCCAGTGCTTCGATTCGCCCCACGACGAGGGATGCGCCCTCGACGGCCGAATGTGCCGCTTCTTCGTAGCTCCCTCCCCGGGCCGTGACGAGAGTGTCATCAGCGTAGCAAATGACGCCCTGCCCGGGGGAGAGCAAACAGCGCAAGGCCCAGTCATAGCCAATGTTCCACACGAGCGGACCCAAGACCGACCCCTGTGGAACACCGCACGTGATGGCCCTGCGCACAACTCGGCCGTCGCATCCCTCGTAGCAGACGAACCGACCCTGCAGGTAGTCTGCTACCAGCTGCCTCAGGTAGACGGGCACCTGATGGTAGCGGAGTGCCTCCTCGATGCAGCTGAATGGCAGGGTGTTGAACGCGTTGGCAATGTCTAAAGACACCGCCAACAACACCCCACCCTGAGCAACTGCATCCTTCGCCTCGGCCTTGAGGCGCAAAATGGCGTCCACTGTCGAACGCCCTGCCCGAAAACCGAACTGGGCGTCCGACAAGTTCGGGCCAACTGCCTCTAAGTGTCGGACGATGCGGGTAGCGAGAATTTTCTCTAGCATCTTTCCCGCCTCGTCCAGCAAGACAATTGGCCTAAACGCTGATGGGGAATCCGGGGGGCGCCCTGGCTTCTGCAGCAACACCAGTCGACCCTCCTTCCAGGCCTTAGGGAACCGTCTCGACGTCAGACAGGCGTCAAACAACTCTTCGGGGGGGAACCTAACCTAACCTAACCTAACCTACATATTTCACCCAGTGCAATATGATGAATCATATAATCTGTCTGCGACTAGATAATTAGACAATGGTGAAAACCTTTCGGCGAGCAACTTGGAAATAGCGTTCGCTCGGCTTGCGCGCGGTTGGTCACAGTTCAAACCTAACCTAACCTACATATTTCACCCAGTGCAATATGCTGAATCATATAATCTGTCTGCGACTAGATAATTAGACAATGGTGAAAACATTTCTGTAGCGGTACTTCCAAGTTGCTCCTATGACAGACTTCAGACAGAGTCCATCCTACGACATATGTACCTAGTCTTGCCATAAATATTGTCACGAAGTTTTTTTTTTTTAATTTACATAAATATAAAACAATTTAAAATATAAAAAGCTTATTCGAAGTGGTCTCCATTGGCTGCAATACAGTCCTTTTAACGTTGAGGCCAGTTATCAATAGAAGCACGCACTCTTTCCATGGGAAAATTCTTCACTGCCAATCGTATGGATTGTTTTAGGGACTCCAAATTATCATGGCGTTTAGAGCAAGCCGTACTCTCTAAAACTGACCATAAATCATAATCCAGCGGATTAAGATCGGGACCAGACGATGGCCAGTCTTCTGCTCTGATGAAGTCCGAAACGTTCACTTCCAACCAAGACTGCGTGGACCGAGCTTTATGACCCGGCGCGGAGTCTTGTTGGAAGGACCATACTTGGTTATTGAATATGGTGTTGTTAAGGGGCTTATCTACCTTCTCAAGAATGGTATCTTGATACACTTGTGCAGATGTTTTGATGCCTTTTTCACAAAAATATGGCTCTGTCACTCCTTCATAGCTAACACCCCACCAAACCATCACTGAAGTCGGATAATGCCCACGTTGCACTCTGTTGACTAATTGGGAAGCTTCCTTAGAGCTTTGAGCATAAATACGGTCGTGGACGGCCAGATCTTTTTCTGTCACAAACAGAGGAGGTCTCATTGTACATATTAATAGCCCGGTACACAAACATTTGACTAATACCAAGCATAAAGAGTTTTAAAAATTGCATTTGGCTCCATACCAACTTTGTGTAATGCAATCACAGCGAATCGGTTTTGTTTATCACCCCACTAAATTTTAATATCGCAAAATATTGTACAATGTATTGGCGCCAAAATTAGAAAACTCAATGAACAATCATATAAAAATGACAGATTCCAAATTCAAATGTAATATCTTTCTTATTTTTAATTGTAACAGTATTTATGGCCAGACTAAGTATATATCGCATTCATCTGGTTGAATCTGCTACTTGATTGAATTTATATATTTTATTCTGTGACCAACCGCGCGCGAGCCGAGCCAGCGTAGCGAGCGGTGCCGCGGTATCGGCCGGCGAGCGCTATTTCCAAGTTGCTCGCAGAATTTTTTTCACCATTTGAATCACGTGCCTGAGTCTTGGTCAGGCACCTTCAATACGCCAAGTTGTTAAACGTTGAATGATACTAATTCAATTAACTATCGGCCTAGGGATCTAATTGTATGCCGGCTTTTAATAAATGGCCTAGGCGTCCAATTAGCTGGCTAATTTAACCAGATGACTGTGACATTGTATACTTTATTGTACACCAAAATACTTAACAGAAGGCGGAATGACAAGCTAGCGGACCAGACACTATCAGTAATAGTGACATTACATTCAAGTAATGTCATTACTACTGATAGTGTTGTGGTTGGAATGATGATTTCATCTAAATATTTCAATATATTTACGTCAATATTAGAAGTAATGAAAGTAATATTGATGTCATTGTAGCGGTTACACCGCCACATACGAACTACGCATCAAAGACATGACGTCAAATCCTGCATCGCGAAATTAGAGTTTACAGCGCGAAAGACATATATAAGACTATCCGACATCAACAGTCGGGCAGTTGACCCGCCAAACACAACACCCGTCTGGTCGGAGGATCCTCCCTTTTCTATGGTGGATGAGTGAACTTTACACCCTGTTCCTCATACCCCTAAATTGGTGACCCCGAGTATGAAAGTCAACGCAGCGTTTGTGCAACTACTTCAGCGTGACGTCATCATCATCATCACTCCCGCAAGCTTTCGTGAGGCGAGTCACACAGACAGCCAGCACCCACGGCTTCAACGGTTATCCTGACCACCAGCATGCAGCGAACGCGCATTCCTGGTCATCACCCTCAGCCTCATCAGCAACCTTGGCACAGCACCTGCACTTTCGGCCGGTCTCACAAGCAGAGCTGTTTCTACCCTCTCCTGGTCGACGGTAGCAGTCAGCCACAACCCGGCGCTATACCACATCCGACTCACTGGATCGTGACGCAGCGCCACCCCGACTCACTGGGGAATCACCCGCAGACAGTTCCAACTCACCGCGAACTATGTGGCACCCGGTTCCGATTCACTGGAACCTTAGCTGGCACTGTGAAGCATCGCAAGATACAAGATTCAGCCCACTATCGACCTCCGGTCTCCGGAGGGGAGTGATGTATCTGCCTCGCGCAATTAGAGTTTACCGCGCAAACGAAGACAAGTCTAAGACTATCCGACATCAACAGTCGCGCAGTTGGCCCGCCAGACACAACAGCCGTCTGGTCGGAGGATCCTACCTTTTCTATGGTGGATGAGTGAACTTTACACCCTGTTCCTCACGCCCCTAAATCTGATAGTGTCTGGCCGCTAATCTAAATGTTCACGGATATTTTAACAGAATACGTACGAGTATCACTACAGATTTCAGAGTTCAGTTCAAAGATAAACCTGTTTAAAGGATGTTGATGATGTGGAAGTAGTCTTAATAAAATAATAGTGCTGTTTAAAATATTTCGAGTTCAGTCAAAAGAGGACTGGCTTTTAATTTGACAAGACTTTCAATACTTCCAAGTTTAGAAATAAAGGAGGATGACCACTCGCCTATATTAGCATACTCGTAACAAAACGATCATGTACAAAAGTTACACATGGTGCATTTTAAAGTGCATCAGACCTAAATTTTGAATTTATTCATCGATTTTAATTTAAAGCACCAGTTTTTTTGTTCATTCAAGGACAAAAACACTATTTTTTTATAGCACAAAGCTTATAACACGACAAAAAACTAAGAATTGCTAATCACTTTCTGTCAGTCTGGCGTTATTACCAGTGATCGGAGTAGGCAGAGCTATTTTGGTTCAATAACCGCAAACGTTGATGTTAATATGGATATTCCCCGGGATTCTAACTGAAACTCCAGGATTCGAAAAAATATTAATTGATTATTTATTAACAAGGATACAATAAAGCTTGTCTTATGTATTGGCAGTGAGCGCACGACGTTGTCAAACTAACATCAGCGACGCGTTGCTAATTTCCAATGCTTACACGCGCGATGTTGCCGCTCAGGTGTAATGCGTGAAGTTTTTAATTTATTTATTGGATGCTATAGAATAGTAGTAGACCTTGATCTGAACAACGTTTGTTCCAGCAAAACTGTGATTCAAATGTCACCGTGTATCAGTCAGAGGCTATTGCCATACAACGTGGCAATGTGGCCAGTCTCCTTTGGACATTACCAGTCGACAGCGATGCGGAGGAATATTTCGACGCAATATTTTAGTTTGTTCATAGTTTTAGTTAAGTTGGTGTTATGATAAACTTTATGTAACTCCATGGCCCATGTACCGTCGCATGCATCCATACATAAACTCATTGTTTTTCGCGCGTTACCGTACCGTACAGCAATATTAGACACCAAAAATGAAAGTGGTTTCCCATCAGTCATATTAGTACAACGATCCTTAGTTTGATGTTCAGAATGCGTAGATGATGACTTTTTGATGGGTCAGTTTAAACCTTATCCTGCCTAGCCTTATCTCAACTATATTGGGGTCGGCTTCCAGTCTGACCAGATGCAGAAGAATACCAATATTTTACTTTAAGCGACTGCCAATTTGACGGACGAATTCATCTGCTCACCCTAAATTATGACGACACGGAAGATTTACTTAAACCATAACATAAACAAATCAGGCACCCACTCACACATACATACCTACACTCACCCATACATATCTACACTCACACTTACACACTTTCACTCAAACAACACACACCCGGCACATAAATAGGTACTACCTTTTCCTTGTTATTAATTAATTTCAGCCCGTGTTTCTTTCATCCCCCCGTTTCTTATCCTCAATTTCAATTGTATTAGTCTAGTTTATTTGTTTATTTTTTACAAAAGTGCACTTTACGAAATTGTAATTAACTATTATAACATCCATAATGGACGGATTGGATGACCCATATTTTTGTACCAGGCTATTTCCATGTTTAATTAAGTGTCACTGTACGTGTACTTTTTACGTCAAATAAATGAATTCAAATTGAGAGCACTGGTGGCCCAGTGGTGGCGGCCCCGACTTACGAACAGTAAGTCGTGGGTTCGAACCCAGACAGGCGCATAACTTTGCGTAATTTATTTCATCACCACTGCTCTCAAAACGGTGAAGGAAAACATCGTGAGGAAACCTATGATGACCTAGAACCAAAAATTCGTAGACATGTGACATCTACCAATCCGCACAGGGCACGCGTGGTGGATTATGGCCCACTCCGTCTCATTGAGAGGAGGCCGTGTCCCTGCAGTGGGAACGTTATAGGCTGATGATGATGATGATGAAATAAAATCTAAAATCTAATCTAATCTGACTTCCACAACCCAGTTACTGGGTAACACGATACCCCTTGGCAAGGTAAATCAAATCAAATCAAAAATATTTATTTGCTAGAATAGGATGTATAAGGTGTTACAGTAATTTTGTTTCAGCGTATCCTGCCATACCCTGGCGTCCAAATGTCGTCACAATCAGAGATGACAATTCTACCTTACAAATATCAGATTCTATTGATTTGTCTTCTAAATAGTCCTTAATGGTATAATATCTTTTAACAAACATTGTCAGAGGCAAGTCTTGCAAACTATTTGGTAAATGATTGCAGATATTAATCGACATGCAGTATACATTTTTCTCAAATATTTTCAGTTTTATTGGTGGCAGTCGCTGTCTATCTTTATGCCGTGTTCGGCTATTTGGCCTCACTGTGCTTGTTTCAAAAAAATTATAATGACTCTTAACAAAAATACACATTTCTAAAATAGGTATGGTTGTCAGACACCACAACAATAACCTATAATATCAAGGGTGCTGCTTACATAATTCAGGACAGCCAGGCGACAAAATCGAATATACGTAGGTATATGATACATGTTTGGGTAAAGCTGCTCGGCTTACCTACGGCCGATCTACGAATGACAGGCGGGACCAACGGCTTTCCGTGCTTTCCGAGACACGAAGGGGTCTCTATATGTGTGTGTGTTGGATCATTCGGTTCCCTACAAAATGGTTGAGCTGGATGGTGCTGCTTCACGCGTCAAGTTCATGAACGGGCGCCGTCAGTTGAGACTGGTCATCTCTTATCCGCAAGGGCTTATTTTAAATCTTATATTTTCAATCGTTTTTTTTTAACATTATTATTGTCATTTATTAATTTTGTGCAAATAGGGTAAAATATAGGGATAAAACATAGGGCTTCGATCGACCCGTGCGGCTGTTATCATTTAGCCTTATGCTGTTTAGCTACGAGCCCCTCGACTTATAATTACATAAGAAAGAAAATATGTGGGTGTCACTGTCTTCTCTCATCGGGAAATATTATATATGTCATGATATTTTTTAATTCTCAAAGTTAGTTATCTTTTGACTGCACCACTATACAATCCTAACTAATATTATAAATGCGAAAGTGAGTTCGCTTTAAAGAACTTTATTCTCATTAAGACAATCGTCACTTACGAGTACATGAGAACATTAAATCTTATTACTAATTATATTCTAAGAGAGCGGGTAGAAGAAAATAAAAATAAAATAAGTATAAGCATTGTCAACAAAAACGAAAAAAAGAGTATGTTTGTTACGCTTTCACGCTAAAACGGCTGAACCGATTTAGGTAGACCATAACCGGGAAGAGGATATAACTAGAATACCTTTAATCCCGATACTCCCACCACATCGAGACTTAAAACCGCGGGGCGCAGCTAGTCTATAATATCCTTATATAGATAGTGCAATCCACGACGACGCGCCCCACTCCGCTCCGCTCCACTAAAGTACAGCTTACAGTACAGTCATCGCGGAGTGGGGCGCATCGTCGTGAATTGCACTATCTGTAACGTTTGTATCTAATAAGCCGCGCGTACTTTGGACACGAATTTTTATCGTACGTAAACGTATGATCGGGGTCGAACGAATTTGCGTACACTGAATACGTTTTTCTCCATCAAATAGGTGTAGGTGATAACGCATTATACGCACGAAAAATCCCAACAAGATTGGATTGTTTTCGGACGTCGGCGTCGGAACTATACGTATTACTAACTCGCACTCAGTCTTCGCACTCCCTTAGTACTTGGAAGGTCGGGATCGTTCGTGCATGTTCGTATGTGTTCGTAAAATTCGTACGCGTCCAAAGTGCGCACGGCCTTACACTAAGAGCCTCGTATTGGTACGTGGGTAGTTTGCCAATTTAATAAATTCCGCCAAGATTCCGTTAATTCCCGGCGTACCACAATATTAGTAGGTATTTGAGCGAACAACTCAGGAATTTTGTAGTTCCTATTAGCCTTGTTGGAAATTACCTGATAAATTAATATTTTAGGGGAAATATAGGAGGCAAAGCCCTTTGATGACTTAAGGAGAAGTTGAATACTCAAGATTTACAAGAAACATCCAAAAGCCACGTATAGTTGACCTCGTAAGCTGTACCCCGTACAGTAGCGACTGACAGAACAGTGCTACCGATCGCACCACGGGACAAGTTATAATGTAGTATACACACTGACCTCCATATATACAAGTACGCTGGACTTACGATACCCTATGAAGTGACAGCTCTTTATTGTGCCTATTTGAAGCGCCCCCAATGCGTGGGAAGAGAACTAAATCTGACGTAACTTGCAAATGGCCGTTGTCTCGTTTGAATTGTCTCCCGTGTTTTTAGAGGTTTAACGAAATTGTATAGTGCTGTAAAAGTTACCTGTCGATAAAAGTTATCGATATTTTTCCTAACGATATCTATTTACTTTCAAGAACGGAAATCGCCGATGACCGATTTTTATTATCAAATACATATTATAATTTAAAAATAATTCACAGGTTTCCGACTGACAAAAGAAGACTGGAATTATGGCTGAAAAACATTGAAAAGCCTAGTTGGCGTCCGGAAAAATATGATTACATCTGTTCAAAGCACTTCTCCGATGACTGTTTTATTAAACATAACTCATTTTATTTTCTATAAATACCTTACCTATTCCACTCCATCCCAAGAAACCCTCATTTCTATTTAAAAAGCGTTCCCTATTTATTTTTGGATTTAGTTTAGTCACATACTAAGTACCCCCTTAGTCTGGCTTCGGATTATCCTAAGACTAGCAGTCTGCCCCAACTTCTCCCGTGGTACACACAAAGCCTATGTCACTCAGGGATAACGTACCAATCCACCGGTGAAAGAACTTATGAAATCGGTCTAGCAGTTGCTGAAATTTGCGCGTTCAACCAAACAAACTCATCAGCTTTATTATATTAGTATAAACAACCCGGCCGAAATATCTGTATCTGTCAGAAACATAGAAATAGTATACCTGATGGTCGGAAAAGCCTTTTATCGATGTATTTTATCTTACTGTCCCATCCCTATTATTAGTTCCGTTCCCACCCACTTCTGCGATCAGCGCCAAAATGGCGAAAATCAAATCGCCCCACTATGGCTCGGCTTATCATAGGTCCAGCGTACTTGTATATATGGAGGTCAGTGAGTATACAGTACCCGGGTGTTAATATGACACTTGAAGCTTCAGAAAAAGATTGTCATACATTATGAGTGACACAGACAAAGCTCTACATCAAAGCCCACCTTTTTTATTTCGATGTCTCATGTTAACAGCCAGGCAATCAACCTATTTTATCAGTACATATTCAAAGAAACTTTGATATAAAAATTGGGGAAAGGGTTGACATTTCGAAAATATATGAATTTAAAAGGAATTTCTAAAAGAACTTGAAAAGGCACGTACCTTAGAATGGCTCCCGTAGACAAGCACGACGCCACAGTGTGACGCGATTCTGCGATAGATCTGTAAAAAAAATTCTATAAAAAACTTTTTCACAAAAAATAAAACCGACTTCCAAAAAAAAACACTACAAAGTGAAAAATAACTTTAATATATAAAATAATATAAAAATATTTTTCACTTTGTAGTGTTTTTTTTTGGAAGTTGTTTTTTTTTTTTGTGAAAAAGTTTTTATTTTTTACTTTTTAGTTGTGGTACCTACACAAAACCCCCACAAAAATTTGAATACCAAGTAAATTACAGTGACAGTAACTATTACAATATCATCCACATATACTAGGTGGGGAAAATATGTATTATTATTGAAGCTAACTCAAAAACCCCTCATCAGATCTTGACCAAATTTATATATCCTACCAAACAAAAAAATAATTATCAAAATCAATTCATAATTGGTGGAGTAATCGCGTAGCAAACATACAAAAAAACATACAACCGAATTGAGAACCTTCTCCTTTTTGAAGTCGGTTGAAAATAGAGTCACAATGCGACGCGTCGTCGAACAAGTCGCGCCTGTTCGCGCGAGCCTTAGTATTTCGTCAGTAAAATATTGAATATGAATAAAATATATTATTACGTAAGCCTGAATCTATACGTGGGAGCTTTGTAACAAATCTAATCAGAATCTGTTCAGTGGCAATAGTTGAAATATATTGGGTTACAGAGATAGGAACAGTACAGAAAAATAGACAAAGAGAAGGTCCACTCTAGGTGACAAGGTAATATTGATATAATATATAAGCTAACAGTCGGGCTAAGTAATAACAGCCACATGGGTAAATCGACCAGGTTAAGCTACGCTTGCCGCGGTTGGTCCGTGGATGGATGACCATTTTTACATACCGAGACTCCTCTGTGCCTCGGAAAGCACGTTAAGCCGTTGGTCCCGGCTGTTATTCGTGGATCTTTGACAGTCCGAAAGTCTGACAACCAAACCTTACCAAGGGGTATTATATTACCCAGTAACTGGGTTGAGGAGGTCAGATAGGTAGCATCGCTGCATGTAAAATACTGGTATTCAGCTGCATCCGGTTAAACTGGAAGCCGACCCAAACATAGTTTGGAAATGATAAGGCTTTCTGGGTCACACTTGATCATCGGTCCTCAACAGCCGGTGGAACTTCGAGCATTTCAAACGTTTGGTTTCCAGACTGGCCGGGACTGAATTGCAGCGGCTCCGGCCCAATCCAGGGGGTCCAAACACCACCTGTCGGAGGCTCTACGCGTAGGTCGTGTGGTCCATGGCCCTTTACGGGGCACCGGTGTGGGCGCGTTCCTTGAGGCGGCGGCCAGCCCGCTGGTTGAACGCATCCCAGAGGGTCATGGTCACCCGGCTTGTCCGGGGATACCGCACGGTCTCCGGTGAGGCGGCGAGCATCCTTGCCGGATTGCTGCCATAGAATCAAAGGAGGCAAAAGACCTCGTGCACATTTGGGCACAACGCCGGCGCGTAACTCCACTTGCGGACGGTGAGCATTTATTAGCTCGCCGTCCAATAAGGACCAGGCCCGGGTCGACGGCGCGTTCAGTTACACGCGCGCCTCAAAGAGATGTCAGCACAACTGACCGTTGCCTGCCGGGGTCGCGGGAAAGTCCGAAAGGGATACCGTAGCCCCTGGTAACGTACAGGCAACTGAAGGAACACGGTTGGGTTTTTGTCAATAAGAGTCTGACACCCCCTTGCCGCTCCACCCAGAGCGGGAGAAGTTATGTGATAATTTCCAAACCAAAAAAAAAAAACAGTAACTGTTGGCGTACTGTAGTTTCTGCATGCATGAGAATGAGGCATGAGATTATGTATGTATTTATGAAGATTTTCAAAGGATTTGTTTAAATATTCATAAAGACATGGCAGTGTAGAAGCTACGCGTGCGTAGCAACGAGCTACGTCGTAGCGAGGAGTGTGGCTTAGCGAGGCGCATGGATTACCTTTTTTGTAAACTACGAAAGTATGTAGGTGTATAAAAGGGTGTATTGAAATACCCTTATTACTTCAATGTACGGCTTGACAGAGCACCCTGGGCAATCGCACCCGCACTGTACTTTTCTTCAATCGTTCTTCCGGTACTATAAAAACACAATATACATATACAATATAGATTTTTTCGGCAGCAAAAACAAGTTGATTACATAGTAGTTCTCATAGAAACTGTGAAAATCATTTTTTTATGCGGTTGTTATACTTAAAACAACAGTTACCAAAGATATCCCACATCTCAAAAACTCCGCGAAATAATAAGTCCATCATAAGTAGAGATCGGATATTCGGATGCATATTTACCTAAAGTTGAGGCTGTTGATGGCTATTATGGAAAGCACTTTTGTATCGAAAAAATCCCGGAATTCCGGGATTGACAGGTTTAAAATTCTGATTATAGAATTGAATGTATATTTACTTACATTCAGGTGTTGGCTATTATGGAATGTACTTTTGTATCGATCGCAAAAATCTCGCGATTCCGGAATTGATAAATTTTGTACTTTTTGACTATAAAATTGCTAGCTACTGTTGTAAAGTAGGTTGCCAAATTGGCACAGCACACAGTGACAAACAACTTGGTGCCTTGAGTTTCATAAAAAAATGTTTACAGTAGGTATATAATTTTTTATGTTAACACTGCAAAAATAACCTTCACAAGAGGGCTGATCTGTCGTTTCCATACCATGTATCCGATTAGTTTTGCACTCCCGGATTTTATTGAATTCCGGGATTTAAGTTAAGAAAAAATAAATTAAGAAGCCACTAACATAATTTCTTAGCGAAAAATTAACTTTAGGTAAATATGCATCAATATGCATCCGAATATCCGATCTCTATTCATAAGTTATTTTATTTTTTTATTATTTAAATTTATTAGTGAAAAAACGGAACCCTTATAGGATCACACGTGTGTCTGTCTGTCTGTCTGTCACAGACAATTTTCTCTGAAGTCAAGTCAAAGTTTAAGTCAAATAATCCAAAAGGTAGTTTTCGTATTTTTTTATTTTCAGAATGGGCAAGAAACTCCACCGTTACCTATTGTTTTAAAATGTTTTCACAATATCTTGTATACATTAATTATATAATTATTTGTGAAAGTGTCGACTACTCAGCGAAGAACAATTTTTTTATGAAGGGCATCACGCATGTCAGCCTAAGAGGTTGTCGGCTGCTTAGCTGCTTAACTGGATTGTCCTGTGGATAGAAGTGATTAATATTAAAAGTAATTTAAGAAGATGCATCATGTCATTATCTAATGTAGTCGGATAATACGAGAAAACAATAACAAAAAAAACGCTTCTATTCAGACTTTCGCTCCGACTCAGATAATAACGGGTAGAAATAACGATTTTTAGGTATGAACTATTTCTATTATATAGTTTAATAAAATTGCAAAAAAAAACTACGTCACTTACCGATGAAAGGAAATGTCTTCATTTTTGCGCTCTGTGCGATTCATACATCCCAATACACAGCAACGACCTTAATATTACTTATAATATTGTGTTTGTATTACTTTGTACCCTATAAATGTCCACTGAATTATGAAATACGCTCCACAAAATCAATTTACCGAACAAGTGAATTATATTAAAATTTTAAAACCCCCGACACAAACATTTCCCCATCTCTCTTTCCTACTCCACCACCAGACCTTATTCATCATCTATCTAAAACATATTCATTGAGACAATTCCAATGAGCCCAAACACGATCCCTGTGCTGTGAGTTAGTAAGGAAGTTGGGAATCCTGCAAATTTCAGGTGATGCAGCATCAGTTCAAGGTTACTATGTTCTTCTAATATCATTGAAGTAACAGAATACCAAATTTCAAATCTCACATCCATTCTTCAACTAGAAAAGAGCTGATAATCGTCAAACGGCTGAACCGATTTTGATAAAACATGTCTAAGGACCATTGCTATAAAATCTGCTTTCAAATTTAAAAAAAAACGCATGCAAATTGGTTTACCAGTTTATGAGCTACGGTGCACAGACAGACACACATAGCAGTCAAACTTAAAAAAACCCTCTTTTTGGGTCGGGGGTTAAAAAATCGTACAGTGACAGCAGTTGTCTGTTGGACCACAATCTATGGCTAACCAATGCGGTTTTACAAATAGTTCGCATACCGCAAAGGAGATAGAGAAAATAAATATTTACAAATCACACCTTCCACACCAACATTCACACCCCTACATCACACACACCGCCACCACACACACACTCCCCCTCCCCACACACACACATAACACTGTGCGCATTCCTTATTCCTTATTATTTATATTTTTTTGTATTGTTGTAAACTTTTGGCATGCTTTCAAGGTTTATCTATTTTTTATTTTATTTTCTCACACATATGTTTAGCCAATGTAAACTGGAAGAACGGAACCACAAGCAAATCTTTGCTTAAAAGGTGACTCCAAATATAACTATGTAAAATACGTATGTTGGTGAAATAAACTTTTTTTTTTTCTACCTCGTTTACTCTCATCTGGGCCCACGGAGGACAGAGTGACTGGAACTATAGGCGACTTGAAGAATTACTGAGCACTCGCATTACGACACTGCCACCACACCTCTCCCGTACCTCTCAGTTACCTCAGGTGCGGACTCAGTTAAGCGGACGGCCATTAATAATAACGTCGTTGTCTCATTTTTTATTAATAAAAAACAATGTTTTTTTTTTTTTGCTTTTGAAACTTTTCTGTTTTTGAATGAGCGTTATGAGGCGTGCACTTTTAGATTTTCCAAATTATATTTTACGCCTCGCAACTCTTCCTAGAACCTGTATATGGTGATACTGATTTCCACAAGAGAGGGCGACAATTCAGTTATTTTAACAAACTCAAACTCAAAGCATTTATTTCAAATAAACCAATTACAGGCACTTTTGAATTGTCAAGGGGTCAGTCAGTCAGAAAGAATGAAGAAGAGCGGGCAAGAAACTCTACGAACACTCCTTTTAGTCAAAATATTGGTTACATCATTCATATTGATATCATATGAGAACGATGTATAAATACGAGCACATTCAAAGCGTCCGTAATAAAAAGATAAAAAAACAATTAAAAAAACAAAAATACTTAAATTAAAATAAGCCTTAGCAGCTAAGAGCCTGTTCACACGATCCGTTGCGGCGCCGCACTGCAAAGATTTCGCTGCAGTGGCGGACACACGGGCGTTGCGGTGCCCTAAAGTTGCGACGCCGCAGTGGCGCCGCGGCGCCACACTGCAAAAATATCGCCACATTGGTGGCGACGCCCGTTGACAAACATGACATGGATTAGCACCACAAATAAAATGAACCTTTTGTTCTTCACATTACTTGTAATAACATCTACTGAGATGTAGACGTACGGCTTAGAATTCAGTTTGTGCATGCCATTGTCTTGTCTGATTCGATAATAGATTCGGTTATTGATATTGAAGGTATTCGGGTAGATAATGGAGGTTGAATTAGGTACATCATCGATTTACCGGAAGAATTGAAGATGCCTTAAGCCTGGGTTCGATTTCCAGCTCGGACAAAGTGTTATTGGGTTTTTCATTAGGAATTTCTCAGTAGCAGCCCAGACTCTGGATTCGTGCCCGGTTGATGGCAATAGGCTCGCCCCCTATTATATGGGACTTAAACATAACTGGCGAAATGTGGGTGTACTATAGGTACACTTCTGCCTAACCGTTCGGGGATAACATACGTTATGTTATGTTGAGTAATTGAAGATGCAGCTATAACTGAAAATTAATATGGCGGAAATATTATTTGGCATATTACTGTATGGAAATACTCGTATGGCTAACTAGTGAACAAATCAAATCAAATCATTTATTTTTGCAGAAAACACTGTTAACTTAAATATATTGATGATGAAATGCAATAATTAATATCGTAACACCGAATATTTAGTTCTAGATATTAAAAAAGTATTTGCAAACTTTCCAAATGCCTTTTTTACACCTAAAACGGTTACACCATCGTATTCAGTGTTATAATTATAATAAATTATTAATATTCTATGCAAACTTTTAGAATGAACGGTACTTGTTGAAAGACCTGGCACTGTCCTCCCATACCAGTATTTAAGTCTGGAGACAAAGGCTGTGTGAATAACTACAGACCCATTTCTGTGTTAACAGGCCTCTCAAAAATTTTAGAAAAAATCATTAATAGTAGATTGATAAAATATCTAGAAGATAACAAACTACTTTCAGATAGTCAATTTGGTTTTAGGCCCAAAAGATCAACTAGCCAAGCAGTACACAAATTGACTAATTATGTCACTACCAATCTAGATAATGGTATGCACACAATTGGCATTTTTCTAGACCTTGCCAAGGCCTTCGACACTATTTCATGTTCTTTACTTTTGCACAAGCTTGAAACACTTGGGATAAGAGGAGCACAACTTCAATTATTTTCTGATTATCTTAGCGATCGTCAGCAATGTGTAAAAATTGATCAGTATACAAGTTCTGAACTTAAAAATAGTTGTTTTGGAATACCACAAGGCAGCATTTTGGGCCCCACGTTATTTTTAATCTATATAAATGAACTGTGCCGCTTGTTACTCCAAAATGGTGTCATAATGTCTTATGCGGATGACACCGCTCTATTGTTCTCAGCAAAATCAAGAGTTGAGGTCTATGAACATGCTCAGAATGGTTTTAACACTGTGTCAAATTGGCTTCATAATAATCTACTAACATTAAATACAGATAAAACAAAATACATTTTATTTACAATGAGAAATACTAACATACCGCTTACTAATATAAACATATACGCACATAATTGTAGCACGTACGCTGACACTGCATGTTCCTGCCCCACTTTAGCTAAAGCTGACCATTTAAAATATCTAGGTGTCACTATTGACTCCAATCTAAATTTCCGTAAACATATCGAGTTACTATGTACTAGAGTGCGCAAATTAATATATGTCTTTAAGAATTTGCGGAACATAGCCGACTATAAATTAATTAAACAGGTTTATTTCGCTTTGTGTCAATCCATTCTTACCTATTGCATAACTTCTTGGGGTGGTGCTGCAAAAACAATTTTACTCCCTCTAGAGCGTGCTCAAAGAGCAATTCTAAAGGTTGCTACCTTTCGCCCTTTTAGATTTCCTACACACCAGCTCTACATAGCATGTAATGTACTAACAGTACGGCAATTATTTATACTAAGCATAGTACTACACCAGCACACTGCACTTCCTTTTGACCCAGTACCCTCCGACAAGAGAAGGAAGGACTTAGTTAGCATAAACCCTCAAACTAGACATGCGTTTGCTAATCGATTTTATGTATTTTTAGGACCTTTTCTGTATAATAGGCTCAACAAGTTATTAACCATCTATAGTGTAAGTTATAAAACATGTAGTAAAATGTTATCAGAACATTTAGCGATACTAAATTACACAGACACAGAAAAACTTCTAGAAAATTTGTCATGATGGTAATTTATTCCGTCGTAAGTATTTACTTTTGAATATTTACATAGGTTTAGTTTTAGATAATAAGAAACCAAAATGCTTTTTCTCATAGTTTTTAACAGATTATTTTATATCGGTTTAACTTAAAATTTTAGTGTTCCAATTTAATTAAAATGTAAAGTGATGGCCTGAAACACAGGTTTGAATTAACCTAGGTCGGGCGGGTCGCTACCTAACATTGTAATTCCATACCATGATTACTTGCACCTGTTCTTAACATATATTAGTTTTAGTTTATTTTTAGGCACTATAATTATTGTTTGGATAATATTTACTTACTGTTGACTATGTGTACACTTCTTGTAAACGTTTTATTCAATAAAAAATATTATTATTATTATTTCCTTTATTTAATATATATACATATAATTTACATTTTTAAATATTTTTATAAAAACAAAAAAAAATCAAAAACATTTAAAAATATAAAAAATAGTAGCCCACCGGTATCGGGAACAGGGTCCAAGCTACCGGTGGTCAGGGCTCCTGAGAGAGGAATCTCCTAACTATACGCGCCGTGTCCAAGAGTACCGCTTTCTGGATCAAGCCCTTGATCCAGCTGCCTAACGAGAGCCTCCTCAGGTGTTGGTCGAGGCTCTTGGCTATTATGCCATTGGCTGTCACGACTATCGGCACAATGACTGCTGTATCCATATCCCTCATGTCGACAACCTCGCGAGCCAGGTCAAGATACTTAATCTGCTTATCTTTTTCAGCTTTCACGAGGTTCTCGTCATGCGGGACCGCTATATCAATAATCATTGTGCGACGCTCTAATCGATCTATCACCACTATGTCTGGCTTATTGGCAACAATAGTCCTGTCAGTGATGTAGATCGATCCCAATACAACGTGATATTGCCATTTTCGAGAACTGGGTCGGGTACATACCTATAGAACGGTACTTCCGATCCCACAAGACTGTATTTCAGAGCAAGTTGCTGGTGGATAATCCTGGCTACAAGGTTATGCCTATGCAAGTAGTCTCCGTTAGCCAGACGAGAACAGCCAGAAATAATGTGTCGGATTGATTCCCCCGGACGGTGGCATGCCCGACAGATGTCAACCGTGCCGTCCTTCACAATATATTTCCGGTAGTTGTTCGTCATCATAACTTCGTCCATAATCGCAAAGACAAAACCTTCGGTTTCCCCAAAGAGATCACCGAATCGCAACCAGGATACAGACGCTAACAGGTCTACATCGGGCCCATGTAAGGCACGGTAAAAGCGTCCGTGAAGCTCTTTGCTCTGCCATACCTCCTTGCGGTCATTAGTGTCTAATACTATAGGTTTGCGCCAGTTCTCGTTAGCCAAGGATAGCGGGGTAAGGCCCTTGTCCACTGATACCACATCTCGGTGCATCCCCACGTCGACTTCTAGGAAGTATTCCCTGAGACTGCATACCTCACGGTTGTGCAGGGTCTTAGCATTTAACAAGCCTCGACCTCCGCACTTCCGCGGGATATACAGTCTCATCACCGATGCTCGTGGGTGATGCATCCGATTTGCGGTCAGCAGTGTGCGGACCCTCCTATCCAGGGCGTCGAGTTCCGTCTGAGTCCATTTGAGTATGCCGAAAGAGTACATCAAAACTGGCATGACCCAACCGTTGAAGGCGCGCACCTTGTTTCCGCCTGATAAAAGACTATTGAATACTTTATTCAGGCGGCCAAAGAAGCGCTCCCTCAGCGATTGTTTCATGTCAGTAGCGTTGATACCTAACGCTTCCGACATACCCAAATACTTATAGGTTTCGGATGCGGAGAGGGCTCTAAGGTTTATGGAATCCGAGAGTTGGGTTCCCACGGATTCCATAATCTCCCCTCGCTTTACATGCATGACCGCACATTTGTCCACACCAAATTCCATCCTGATGGCTCTACTGAAAGTTTCAGTTACTTTCAGTAGCTCCATCAGTTGCAAGTTGTTGGGGGCAAAGAGTTTTAGGTCATCCATGTAGAGGAGGTGAGATATAACCTGACCACCTCTCCTCAGCCGATAGCCTAGGCCTGAATACTCCAGCAGTGTGCTAAGAGGATTCAGGGCTAAGCAGAACCAAAGTGGACTTAGACTATCGCCCTGAAATATGCCTCGCTCGATCCTTATCGGTTCGTTATTCCTCTGGATATTTCGACATCCTGGATAGCGAAGGACCGTCCTCCATTGCCCCATACACGACATCAGGAAGGTGCGCAGAGTTGCATCTACTTTATACAACTCCAGCACCCTCATGAGCCATGTATGTGGCACCGAGTCATAGGCCTTCTTATAATCTATCCAACATGTCGACAAATCCTTTCGGGAACGACGAACCTGCTGGCTAATGGCCATATCGATGAGGAGCAGCTCCTTAGTACCGCGGGCCCTGATCCTACATCCATTTTGAGAGGCAGACATGATGGAGTTGGTGTCTATATGTTCGTTAATTTTAACTCTCAAAATGGATGTAAAAACTTTATAGACCGTCGGTAGACAAGTGATCGGTCTATAATTTTTGGGTTCCGCAGTACTACCTGATTTATGGAGCAGGTGGGTTATTCCTGTCGTTAGGAACTGGGGCAGCGACCCTGACTCTAAGGCTGACTGGAACTGGGATGCCAATCGGGCGTGCGACCTTTGGAACCATTTAATCCAAAAGTTGTGCAGCCCATCCGGCCCTGGAGATTTCCAGTTAGGCAACGGACGGACTGCACGAGCTACATCTTGGGGGCTGATTGTAAGTGCCCCCATTACTGGTATTCGATCGCACGCTCGCTCGATCTCCCTAGTCCAATCTCCTTCAGTGTGATTGACAGGCACCGACCAGATGCTTCGCCAGAATGAACACATGGCGTCATCATTCGGCAGGTGCGTGTCAATCACACCTTGATCTGGTCGCTCCCAAGCCCTGTAAACCCACCTTTCATCGCGCTGGAATGTGCGATTCTGGGTGTACCGCTCCACCCTCCGTCTGTACCGTCGAATACGGTTTGCCCATGCACAAATCTTCTGCTTCAGGAAGTCGATGCGCTCTGTGACGCGGGTCGAATAATCTCGAGAACTAATATCAGTCCCCGAGAACGCCCGTCTCACAAAGCGCATCACTCTAGGGCGAGTATTGCCCTCCCTGAAACAGATTAGCTTGCCGATGAGTACTCTAGCCTCAGCGATACGACGCTCAATCCTGCACTGCCAAGCTGGTACAGCTGGTTTTGGTCGTGGAGCTCTGTCACTGTTCGGAAATGTAACATGAGCTACACGACATGCCGCTACAGCTGCACAGTACAAGATCGAGTGGGTATCGGCGAGGTCTTTGCTGCCGTCAAAACAATTTGACAGCAACGAGTCTAGAGTACACACCAGCGCCTTGTTTTTCTTGTGCATGGGCAAACGAGGTAAACGTGGTCTAAGTTCAGGTGGAGTGGAGCGGTACTCCTGGTAAGCATCCTCCAAAGCGCTCCTCAAACGTGCATTGCATTGTGAACTCACGGATATAACCCCGTCATCATCCTCTTCATCAACGTGGTTGGGTCGCAGTGAAGCACTGGATGATTTTTTTAGTTGCACCGCGACCAGTGGTGAAGCAGGCGTAACACGGTTATTCCGTGATTCAAAGCGTAGTCGATCAAGTACGGCGTCATCCAGCATATGGTTACGCTGGATGACCCGCACCTGATCCGACAGTCGTTGGGCCGACACGTTGACAGCTGGTTCAAGCACCTGAAACAGAGAGAGCATCCGACCACGGTACGCAGTCAAGTTACTTCCCCCCTCTGTAGCCCCAAAGTATGCGCGCATGACATTTTCGTTGACAGTTTGTATCCACCTCATGCGCTGCACACTTCCACCGGGAGCGGGGACCCTATCAGAGGCCGGTGGGCCTCGAAGTCCTAAGCTGGCCGGTGGTCGGCCTCTTCCGCGCTGACGTGCTGGTGGTGGTGTCGTCGGCGGCGAAAAGTATTCGTCGCTCGAGCTCGACGCAACTGCAGCGGCCGGTATCACTGGACTCACGTCTGGAGCAGGACCCGGCAACATTATTATTATTATTATACCTAATAACACTGTTATTTGAAAATATTGTAAAAGCCAATTATTTTAATAAATATAATTACAATATATTGCGCCATCATCATCTGCTTAGCCTTTTCCCAACTATGTTGGGGTCAGCTTCCAGTCTAACCGGATGCAGCTGAATGTATTTTACATGAAGCGATTGCCTATCTGACCTCCACAACCGAGTTACTGGATAATCAATTGAATATAGCGCCCTCTAGAAGACATAAAGTAATAAACAACAATTTTTTTTAATGATGCCATATTGGGTACCTACCATATGAAAAAAAAACATTTCAAAAAAAAAAAAATTCAACCCCAAAATAATTTAAATATAAATAAAAGTGATAAAACTAAAACCCAATTACGACAAAAAGTCAACTAAATAGGCATAATAAACAAGACATCACAGACAGATCAAAATCCGGAGTCACTCGTGTTAGGGCATAAATCCGGAGTTACACGTGTACACCCGGAGTAACACGTGTTAGGGCATAAATCGAACAGATTACTGGCGATTCTGGATTTTTTAAATGTCTGTCTGTGATGTCTTGTTTATACCTGTTTAGTTGACTTTTGTCGTAATTGGGTCTGAGTTTTATAACTTTAATTTTTTCGCGATTACGATGTTAGTCTCATGGATCGGTGGCGGGGATCTCTCGCGTCCGGCCCTGGTCCAGGCCATGGTACAGAACGAGAGGGCATGGGAGGTCGTCACCTCCTTCTGCGAAGCAGTAATGCTCGCGAAGGAGGAGGCGGAGCGCGTGAGGAAGAGGCAAATTTCGCGCCTTCACGCCCCTAGGCTCCGCAGAAGGAGACGCCCTGGGCGTCGGAAATCGATTGCCGATTTCCGGCCACCGTAGGCGCGGGCTTGCGGACGGTGAGCAATGGGTAGTTCGCCGTCCGGTAAGAACCAAGCCCGGGTCGACGGCACGTTGTGTTCCACGCGCGCCTCAAAGAGATGTCAGCAAGTGAAGGGGTCCGATGAGACCATTGCCTGCCGGGGTTGCGGGAAAGTCCGAAAGGGATACCGTGGCCCCTGGCATTGCACAGGCCACAGAAGGAACACGGGTGGGTTTTAGTCAGTAAGAGTCTGACACGCCCTCCTGCTCCACCCAGAGCGGGAGAAGTCATTTGATGATTTCCCACACAAAAAAAAAAAAAATCCCATGGATAAAGTTGTTTAATTTGATGGTCTGTACCACGCGATTAATTAATATGATCACACCTTTCTGTGACTTGTCTATGTCTAAAGCTATTCTCTATCTACATTTATTGGCCATCAGTATTGATGAGCCCCTCTACCGAAACATCGCATTCTTCGCTATAAGTATAATTTATATTGAAGAGGGAATTTAACCCCCTAGCTATAAATTGAACGGATAAGATTAATTTAGAAAGGATATTTATTAAATTTGAGGGAGCCGCCAATAAATTAAAAGTACACAAAGCCGATATTAAAATATGTACGAGCTTTCTTTCTCCTCTAAAGGTTGTAAATAACTTGAATAATAACCTGTTAGGTAAACATAACTGTTTACCCGTGATAGGCTATCTTGGTGTTTTCTGTCTTCTGTCTGTGCTTGTCGAGGTCGTACCGTAGATGGGTGACCATAAATTACATATGGAGATCCGACCGTGCTTCGGAAAGCACGTTAACCCGTTGGTCCCGGCTGTCATTTGTAGTAATTTAGATGATTAACGCGGGCCAAATACAATGGGAGACACGAAAAGTGACTTTATAATAATTATCAATATAGCGGTATGAGGAACAGGGTGTAAAGTTCACTCAGCCTCTATAGGAAAGGGAATCTTCCAACCGGACAGGTGTTGTGTCTGGTGTGCTACTACTGACCGACGATTATTAACTGTCGGGACGTTGTATATATGCTAGTAGCGCGGTAACCCTGCTTGAACGATGCTGGATATTGCGTGACGTTTTTTAGCAAAAATGTCAGCCCCTGGAGCTATGTTACCGCTCCAAAGGCTTCCGTACACGCACATTCTTTATGTCAACTTTCAGGTTATTCAGGTCTTCTTAATTTTTCATTCTTTTTACCTATCGTGGTATAGTAATCTTATTCTAGGTGCATTGTCTTCACATATAATTATATAATAAGTGTATACAAGATATAATGATTTTTTTAAAAGAGTAACGGTGGATTTTCTTGCCCATTCTTCTCCATACGAAAACTACCTTTTGGAATGGGCGACTAGAATCAGTTTTATTATTTTTTGTAAAGTTTGACGTTCAAAAGTGCCTTTTTTGTGCCTAATTGAAATAAATTATTTGACTTTTGACTTTGACTTTGACTTCAGGTCTTCAATTCAGTTAATGGGGCACCTTGCTAGCAAACTAAAAATGAAATACCCCAATTCAATAGTTTCATTTGGCAATGTTACAGACATCCTACTAAATTACTGTATCGGGACAATCTTCTGGGTATCAGGCCAATGATTTTTACTTTAAACATTCACCCGACAGCTAAATTCCATTTTTACGACAGTTAAATTCCAAATTTTACGTTTGGTATCTTGATAAAGGAACCTTGGGAGTCGATGTAGAAACTGTTTTAAATAACCTACAATTCTTAAAAACTACTTCATTCCATTGGCATGATCTCAACCTTTCGAAATGTGAACTCTGTACTTAGCGGACAGTACTACCACTTCCCAAAAATGCAATAGCCCCAGAAATACAAATGATTGACAAAATCTCTCTTCGACTCCTTGGGCTTTCAATCTTTGAAATTCCTTTCCCGTTTTTATTGAGTACAGGGCACCCAGCACGTGAAAAATGCGTTAGACATTTAAAAAAAAACATGCGGCGTCTTTGGGGACTGCCTATAGAAGTGAAAACAGCGTGCGGTGACGATGACGCGAGTTTCACGCTTTTTGTTCACCCAAAAAGTACACATATATGTATTACACAGTATACATATAGCTCATGAAAAGCGTTCGGTGACGATGACGCGAGTTCCATGATTTTTGTTCACCCAAAAAGTGCTAAACTACGCGCACAAAGAAGTTTTCACTTAAAAAAAAAAACTATAAATCGTTACTGCCAAGACTAGTATAATGCAAATACACTCTGAATTTTTAGTCACCATCCAAATTGTGATATATTAATCTTTGGCGAAAATCATTGATGTGTTTTTTCTTTTAGTATCACTCAATACAAGAATATTGCGATATCACATCACAAGCGGATAATTCTTTTGAGAAAATTATTTATTAAGAAAATATAACGTATCGATTTTTTTTTTAATGGAGTTAGTGAATACATACATAATTATTGCCTAGAAAAAATTCAGCCTTTTTAAGTATGACAGAAAATATTAAATGCCGCTCATTCCTGAAATAACTTTAATTGAATCCCTTCATTTTATTTATAAATTATCATTTTTTTAATGTTATGTTTTACGAAATGAAGGTAACAGATGCATGTCCGGAAGGCGTGGGTAGAAAGTTAAATTGAATTCATTACATCACTAATAAACGAAGCGTGGGCCTTTTGTTTTAAAAATTAATTGTAATAAACATTAAAGTCTTACCAAGGGGTATTGTGTTTCTCAGTAACTGGGAAATGAAGGTCAGATAGGCAGTCACTCCACGTTGTCACGAGAAAGCCGCTTTTGAATTTTGCGTTAGTGCTGTATTCATGCTCGTGGTTGTACGGATAATAACCACACGGGTCGATCAGGTTAAGCTACACTTGACGCGGTCAGTCCGTGGATGGGGACCTTCTTAACATACTGAGACCCTTCCTTGCCTCGGAAAGCACGTTAAGCCATTGGGCCTGGCTGTCATTCGTGGATCTTTGACAGTCGTTAAGGGACGCGAGAAACCCGAAAGTCTGACAACCAGTTCTATGTTCTATGTTATGGGGTTTGGTTTCCGCACTCAGTCCGTCAGGTGGACCATTGTGCGTGGGCCATAGCGGCCGTTTGGGGGGTTATACCAACTAGCCCACCTCCCTCCAGAAGTTGATTAGGTCTCCTGGTTTGCTTAGAACATCTGTGTATGATCTGGGTGACCCGAGGGTGTTTATTCTGATCTGGGTGACGCCCGTGCATTCAAAGAGCACGTGCGCAACGGTCTCGTCAGCCTCCATGCACGCCCTGCACAGAGGACTGTCCGTTATGCCTATTGTGTGGAAGTGTTTGTTTAGCGAGCAGTGTCCCGTTATGGTCCCTGTCACCAGGCGCAGGCAGTTCCTGTCCAGGCGTAAAAGACGCCTGGTCAGCTTGCTATCCAAGGATGTCATAGCTTCCTTTGACTGCCGGCAGCCCGGTGTCAAGGACCACCATTGTTCTGCTTGTGTGTGGGTGATTTCCTGTAACCACCTACGTATTTGGTTGAAGGGGATGGGTATGACAGGCTCGGGTCCACAGACTGCCGTGCTGGATCCTCGTCTAGCAAGTTCGTCAGCTGCGTCATTACCTAGAGACCCGCTGTGTCCTTTTATCCATTGCAGTGTCCTTTTATCCATTGCAGTGTCCTTTTATCCATTGCAGTGTCACAGTGTTGCGGTTAAGGACCGTTATTTGTTCTAATGCCTTGTGACATTCTAGTGTTAGTTTTGAGGTAATGATTTTTTTCTGTAATGATTGGAGGACTGAGGCGCTGTCGGAGAGTATACGTATGTGTGTATCCGTAAGCCTCCTGGCTTCTAGGGCGTGGACCGCATGTATGATGCCCACACACTCCGCCTGATAGACGGTGTTGAACCTTCCCAGCGGTCTGGATATATTTATGTTGAGTTCGTGTGAGAAGACTCCAACTTCGGTACCGGAGTCGGTCTTCGAGCCGTCGGTGTATACCCTCAGTTCATTGGGGCCTGAGTAGTCACACTGTTCTTCTGTGAGTATTATTTTGTAGTGCCTTTGAAAATGGGTTGTTTTCGGGGCTTTGTCGCAGGGTGATGCCATCATTGGCTGTCGTTTGATCACATCCTCCTTTATGCGTGTGTGCTTAATTCTGGAGTCATTACTTAGGGTTCCCGATAAATGGAGCCTAAAGGCGGCCAGGGCCGCTTCCTCCCGCACGATTAGGTGTAGAGGCGGCAGCCCCAGCAGTGCCTGTAGGGCAGCGGTCGGTGTAGTTCTCATAAAGCTAGTGATTGCGACACACGCAAACCGCTGCAGTTTCTCGAGATCTCTCTGGGCTGTGCTCAGGTCTGTTCTGGGCCACCAGACCAGTGAGCCGTATGTGATTGTTGGTCGTATGACTGTAGTGTATAGCCAGTAGGTGACTTTGGGGCTAATCCCCCAATTCCTGCCAAGCAGTCGCTTGCATTGCCACAGGGATATGCTGGCTTTTGTGATAGTGTAGTTCGTGTGTTTTGCCCAGTTCAGTTGTTTATCCAAATAGATGCCCAGGTATTTGGTTTCAGTTAAGAGGCTTAGGGTTGTTCCAAAGAATCGAGGTAATTGTAGTGTCATCAGTTTCCTCTTTTTTGTGAAGAGAATCAGTTCGGTTTTCGTTGGATTCACTGAGAGTTGGTGCTTGTTGCACCATTCCTCTACTATTTTCAGGGCTTGACGCATAAGGTTGCATAGGGTGTTTTCGTGGGTCCCGTTGATTATTATGGTTATGTCATCGGCGTAGCCTACGGTGAAATAACCTTTGCCATTGAGTGTTTTGATGAGGCTGTCTACCACTAAGTTCCACAGAAGCGGCGAGAGGACGCCCCCTTGCGGGCAGCCTTTCGCAACAATGGCTCTCGTGGTGTCATTTACTGTGACTTGTACAGCCCTTAGTTTGAGCATATTGGTGATCCAGCCACTCAGGGTCGGGTCTACGTTGTGTCTGTCGAGGGCCATATTTATGCTGTTGAACGTTGTTTTGTCAAAGGCACCCTCGATGTCGATGAAGGCAGCCAGTGCTGAGCCTTTGTGGTCCACTGCACATTCGATCTTAGAGACCACGCTGTGCAGCGCTGATTCTGTTGACTTGCCTGTGGAGTACGCATGTTGTTGTTTATGAAGTGGTTTTACCCGGAGAGGTCCGTCTCGGATGTGCCTGTCACAGAGTCTCTCTAGGGTTTTTAGTAGGAAGGATGTGAGGCTTATGGGTCTGTAAGCTTTGGGTTGTGTATAATCAGTCTTGCCAGGTTTGGGTATGAATATGACTTTCACCTCGCGCCATGCAAGAGGTATGTGTCTGAGTGCTATACAGGTTCGGTAAATCTCCACCAGCCATGGTGTCAGACAATCTACCGCCCACTGCAGTAAGGCGGGGAAGATGCCATCCAGCCCTGCTGACTTGTAAGGCTGAAAGGTGTTAATAGCCCACCTTACTCGATCTTCTGTTACTATGTTGCGGGCACTTGACCAGTCGTGATCCGTTGGGGCCCATTCTGGTTCCGCTTCCCACGTCCTGTCCTCTAGGACTACAACCTGGGAAGTGAGTTTCGAGAAGGACCTTACTAGTTTCATAGTCAGATACTGTGTATGAGTTGTCGGGTTTCCTAAGCGCGCCTAGAGTTCGGTCCTGATCCGTTGATAGGATCTTCCTTACCCTTGCGGCTTCATTATTAGTCTCGATGGATTCGCAGAATTTACGCCATGCTGTCCTCCTGGCGTTTCTGATCTGCTTTTTGTATGTGTATTGGGTCTTTTTGTATATCTCCCAGTCGTCCGGAAGTCTGGTATTTTTGGCTCTGTTGAATTGCTTACGCAGCGCATCTCTGAGTTTACTAAGTTCAGCATTCCACCAGGGGTTCCTCTCGTTCCTGTTTCGTGGCGCTCTCAGTTTGCAGCATGCGTGGTATGCTTCGGTTAGGTATTCTGAAAGTTTTGTCACGGTGTATTCTAGTTGTGCCTGGTCTTTTATGGTTACTTGTGTTAGGTGTCTAGTTAGTAGGGAGGCCAAGAGGCGTCTGTATCCGGGAACATTAGTGCGCCTCGGGTTTCGCTTCGGCTCGGGTTCCCTACATTTGGTCATCAGTGTAAAGCGGATCCTTCTGTGATCTGAGCAAGAGGGCTCGTCTGACACGTGCCAGTTTGTAATCAGGTTTGTCGCGTTTTCTGTAGCAAGTGTTAGGTCTATAATCGTCTGTCCTCGGACCGTGACCCAAGTGGGTTCCGAGCCGCGGTTAATGATGTTAAGGTTAGTAGAGAATAAATAGGTGGATAGTACCTCTCCCCTGGAGTTCGGTGCGTCGCTGCCCCAGAGCGGGTGGTGGGCGTTCGAGTCAGTGCAGATGATCAGGTCCAGATTGGTGCACTCGCAGTGTTGCACTAGGTCGGCCATCTGTTTTGGTGGACAGTCTGCGTCCTCGCCAGGCATGTACACCGAGGCCAGTACAACATCTGGGGCGCTACCTCTGACAACCAGTCTTACCAAGGGGTATCGTTTTCTCAGTAACTGGGTTATGGAGGTCAAATAGGCAGAGTCACTCCATGTAAAATACGGTATTCAGCTGCATCTGGTTAGACAGGAAGCCAGCCCCATGATACTTGGGCAAAGGCTAGGCTAGATTGATTACGTATATATATTTTACTTCCATGTTATCATGATGATCCCTCTACGATAATAATATAAAAGCGCACGTTATGTGAACTTACAGAAAGCTATCAAACATGATCTTACAATATGTAATTATTATTGTTAACAGACATTTTCTAAATATTTTTATACGAGTATCTACATAATATTCTTTATTCTATACAGGGCGGATTTTTTCCGGTTTTTTATTTTCGATCCTTATAAGAAACAGGAACAAGAACAGGTAGTAGCTAGTATTATTATGACAGAGAAAAGTTACCGAAAATGCTCTGGCCGACTTCAGATATTCTTACCACCACAAAAAAAAAGAAGACATTCAGCCTCACCCACGCTCCAGTGCATAAGACCATAACGAACAATTTAATGAAGAAATTCACTGGCGTGGAATAAGAATGAATATTACTTGAAGTTTTAACTAGGCGCAAAATAATTTTACTAGCGTAGGTAGAGGCTGTGAAGCGCAGATTAACGCCTACGTAAGCCAGGCAGATTATTTTGAAATGGCTGGAGCAGACATTCGAGTTTCGAGACCAACTTTCTGGATGAATCGCGTCCTATTCCGGATTTGCCAATTTGTGATTTAGACTTTGTCTGTGTGTGTTTTGTTTTTGTCTATTGTCTTATTCGTTGTACGTTTTTTGGAGGCTACCTTAGAAGAAATGTTTTGAAGATTTTAGAATACTTATCTGAACATCCAGGAATAAAATAAATATTAATATAATCTCACCAAATTTTTATTTCAGAAAACGAACATAACATAACGCCTTGTTTTTCCGAAGGGTTGGGCAGAGGTGTACCTATAATACACCCACATTTCGCCAGTTATGTTTAAGTCCCATGTAATAGGGGGCGAGCCTATTGTAATCAACCGGGCACAAATCCAAACTCCGGGCTGCTACTGAGAAATTCCAGAAAGAAAAACCCGATGATACTTTGCCCGACCTGGGAATCGAAGCCAGGACCTCATATTCAGCAGTAGACCCACAATTTTTTTTTTTTTTTGGTTCGGAAATCATCAAATGTCTCCTCCCGCTCCTGCTCCCGCTCCCGCTCCTGGGTGGAGCGGGAGGGCGTGTCAGACTCTTACTGACTAAAACCCACTCGTGTTCCTTCTCTTGCCTGTGCAATGCCAGGGGGCCACGGTATCCCTTTCGGACTTTCCCGCATCCCCGGCAGGCAATGGTCTCATCAGACCCCTTCACTCGCTGACACTCTTTGAGGCGCGCGTGGAACACAACGCGCCGTCGACCCGGGCTTGGTCCTTGCCGGACGGCGAGCTACCCATTGCTCACCGTCCGCAAGCCCGCGCCTACGGTGGCCGGGAATCGGCTATGGATTCCCGACGCCCAGGGCGTCTTCTCCTGCGGCGGCTAAGGGCGTGAGGGCGCGAAATTTGCCTCTCCCTCAGGCGCTCCGCCTCCTCCTTCGCGAGCATTACTGCTTCGCAGAAGGAGGTGACGGCCTCCCATGCCCTCTCGCTCCGTACCATGGCCTGGACCAGGGCCGGACGCGAGAGATCCCCGCCACCGATCGCCTCAACGAGGACACGGCGGTGCTCTGCCCAAGCCGGGCATACCTCCACCGTAGGTATGCTCCACCGTGTCCTCCGGGCGATCCACGCAGTGATGACACCCGGGCAAAACTGGCTGACCTGAGAGCATAATATAACATTTTCATTTTCAAACATTTTCAACTCTGAACAAGTAAGAAAGGCATTATTAAAATCGCACTACCAAAAACTGTTTTCACTAAAAGCACTAAAAGTTACATTTCAAATTTCGAATGCCATTTCAAATCCATGCACAGAACGTTCCACAAAGAATCGCGAATAAAAAAGAAAAAAGATATCGCTGCCGGCCACCCATTCATAAAAGAACGAATGAATGAAATGCAGTTACGCCTTCATTCAGTTCGAGCGGCCATTCGTAAAGTGTGTTTTTATGAATACAGTAGGTATTCGTATTTGGTGGAAATTACAAGTACAAAAAATGGAAAAACACGTAACATCACGCCTGTAGTCCCCGAAGGGTTAGCAGAGGTGTATCTATTATTGTTCACTCACATTTCGCCAGTTATATTTAAGTCCCATATTATAGAGGGCGAGCCTATTGCCATCAACCGGGAACAAATCCAGACTCCGAGCTGCAACTGAGAAATTCCTGATGGAAAAACCCAATAACACTATGCCCGACCTGGGAATCGAACCCAGGGGGCCTATTACGAACTTTTAAAAAACCAGGCAAGTTCCAGGCAATTCATTTCACTGGCTGGATATATTTCGTATTATGACATCGGTAATTCTGACCGAATTCACGCTGGCTAGTTTGTCTGTGGCTGGCTTGAAATTCTCTGCCGTTCAGAAACACAAATATTTTTGGTAAGTTACGGTTTTATTTAAATCACGTATTTTATGATAAAAATAATAAATATATCTAAATATAGTTACTAAAAGTAGGTGATAATACAATAACAAATACAAATAATATACAATACAATATAAATATCTATACAATTAATTTTTATTTAATTTTTCCGTGTTTGTAAATTGTAACGCGAGATTCTCTTAACAATAACTTTTCCGAACGTGTTCCACTTGATGTTCAACGGGGAATTTGACAACTTCATTCATGGACAATGTTTATTGTTGCAATTAATAAAATAATACTATCGTATTGTTTGTATAATACTCTCTATAAAAAGTACCACGAAAGTTATGCTGATAGTTTTCTTCGATTACCGCGGTGTAGTGCACAACGAATTTTTTCCAGAGGGATAAACAGTGATTATAGAGTAGGTATTATTTAGGCATTATGAGGCGTTTGCGAGAGAATATCCGCTGAAAACGGCCCAGATTTGTGGAACGACAATTCATAGATTTTGCACCATGATGATGCATCATCACACAAAGCCATCATTGTGCAAGAGTTCTTAGCCAAAAATTCAGCAAATGTCATCGACCAAGCGCCGTATTCACATGATATGGCTCCGTCTGACTTTTTCCTGTTCCCGAGGCTAAAATTACCTCTTCGAGGAAGACGTTTCGAGTCGATTGAAGCTATAAAAGAAAATTCGCTGAAGGAGTTTTAGACCATACCTCAATCAGCTTTCCAAAAATGTATGGAGGACTGGGTCAAGCGCTGGCGTAACTGTATTGCAAGCGAAAGGGCCTACTTTGGACGCGACAAAATAAATTTTGACGAATAAATTACTTAATGGTTTTATTGAACAATTCCCAGTACTTTTTACACAGAATGTATTATGTCCCTTCGCAAGTAAGTACCTACTAGTTTCAGAGTATAAACCAAAATATGGATAATGAATGGATATGGTGGTGTGGTGTTTTTACTAAATATCCAGTTTTCAACATGTTATATTTACCTATCATGGTAATATTTTGTAATTATCATGGTGCACCATTTATTAGGCTGTTGAAATTATTATAGTTCAATGGATGAGAGTATCGCCCTCGGCGGAGCCTAACTTATGTTTAGTTTGAAACATTGTAGGAGTTTTTCAATTTTACCGTTAGTTTGGTATTTTGATCAGAAGTGCCACTTTCCGGAGTTTCCAGAAACTCGAACGGTACATATTCGTCACACGTGATATTTTCTCTGAATAATTTCGCCAAAAAAATCCAAAACCATTCAATAAAAGCTCCTATGAAGTAGCGGAAATTGAATGGATTGTGAGGTTACTTATTATCAGTTTTAATATGTCACGAAATGTCAAACGAACGTTCATAATACGGTATTTCCAGCCAATAGTCGGGCAGAAGCCGGCCAGGGTGTCACGTGACCACTGACTGGCTTGTTTGACGAGTTCATAATACGAAATTGCAAGGCAGTTCTGTTTACGCCGTAAACTGCCTGGAAATAAGAGTTCATAATAAAGCCCCAGACTGCGACCATTTAGGCTAACTAGGCAAAATTGATAAAGTTTCTACCAAATATATTTTGTTAGTTTGGAACTAACTACATGTTAAAGTTAAATGGTGAATTGGGGAAGTTTTCGTTTGGTCATGAATTGAAAAAGTGGTCAAGGGCGAGTTTGACTTGCCAGTTTAGGGTTCCGTACCATGTTTACGTATGCATGTGATTTGCTTTTACTGTTATTTAAACTCGCATAATTTCCGTCCAGTTACCATAATATGTAGGCATTTTTCGTCTTTTTTTTTTAAATGTGTAAATAATAATAAAAATATGTTTCTCGGTTTTGTCACGTAACAAGTGTCGTGACGGTAAAAAATTTACACTTATTTCGGTTTGCACTCTTGCCGAAAAAAGTGTATAACTTGCGATAAGAAACTTCGTTCTAATAACCGTGTATTTTTTAGTCCATATTGTACTTTGTTCCACTCGAAAGAAATTAAGGAATTCTACAAATTTTAATAAACGATTTTGATGGAAAAGGAATTAAAAGGTTATTCAATTTTAAGCCCAGTCTCGCATTGGACTTTACCTCCGGCGATTTTTTTTCGGTCACTAGATTTTCCACGTTCTGCTTAGCGCCAAGAGTTGAAAATCCAACAGTGTGTTTTTTCGAAGCGCTGGGTTGAACTTTGTTGGATTCTCAACGCTCGGCTCAACATCGAGAGTTGAAAATCCAGTGCGCCATAAAACCTTCTTACTTCCGTGCGAACGCCTTTCAAATAATTTAATTATTTCGAAAATAAAATCTCTATTAAAACGGTTTCAATCTCCATAGGATAGTTACGTCCTACGCAAATTCCTTAATCAGTCTAAAAATACAAAGCTAGCTGGCTTTCTATTTTTAGACTGATTCTTGAAGGAAATCTTAGATAACTTTGTTGCTGCTCAATAAAGAAAAACAAAATGATACGAAATATTATATTCGTAAAGGTTTATACGCATAATATATTTCTAAGAATTTAGCAAATTGTTAGAATAGTAGGTACAGTCGACCCGACGAGAGCGTGAGGTCCTGGGTTCAATTCCCAGGTCGGACAGTGTTATTGGGTTTTTCCATTAGGAATTTCTTAGTGACAGCCCGGAGCTTGGAATTTGGCGGTGTGTTACCCCCGTGCCTGGGATACCACGTTAAAGCCTCGTGCAGACTGGCACGGTGCGACACGACTCTAACAAAACAATTTCTAAGAATAATTCATGGTAGAACAATTACCGGTGTCGCGTCGCGCTAGTCTATATGAGGCTTAAGCCGTTGTCCTGCGCCTCATCTCTCCCCAGTCGTGAATATGAGAGTGGGGGAAGACAGAGTGCAGTTGTGTCTGCGCACACACCAGTGCACTATAATATTTCCCGCACCGAAGGCTAGTCTCCGTTGAGAATAGTCGCCATGGCCGAAATTCTGTCAGTATTATTATTATTTTTACCTTGCACAGGGGCCTTATTATGAATGATTAATGCCATCATTATTCCACTGCAAAAAAAGGATAGTGCCTTGTATAGCTCCGTCTCTCACTCACACTGGAATAATGACAGGCCCGTGGCCTGGCGTACTACGGAGTTTTTATAAAACGCGAGGTCAGCTTATACCGGTATGAAGAAAACACTCTTATCTTGCTATAGTCCTTGCGCGACTGGTAGTCACCGCCTGAGGTATGTGAGCGGGGAGGTAGACAAAGGCAAAGCCAACGCAGTCTGCCAATCTTGTCATTGGCGCCCTCCTCCGTCTCACCGGTCACATACCTTTTTTGTTTTTTTTTTTTTTTTGGGTGGGAAATCATCAGTGTCCTGGCCCGCGGGATTTCCGCTTGGAGGGCGGTCTTCGCTGCTCTTTACCCCTCGTACAGCTCCGCCTGAATTCCGCGCTTCCGTATCCGGAGGTCGAATACGGAGCCTGCGGTGCCTGGTGTACCGACGTCGCGCAGCAACGCACGCATTGCGCAGTGTCGTCAGCTGTCGCGACCACCAGTACACCTGGCGCGAAGCACGTCCGGGCTGGACCCGGGGCATTGCCACGTCACATATCTCGAACGTGGCCTCCCGGAACCACTCCGCCTCGTCATTGATGTCGGCAGGCCTGTCCGGTGATGACACCCAGGCCTGCACGATCGAGGCTTCCAGGAGGTGCTACCGGTCCAGCTGCTTCAGCGCCCACTGCGGACCACTCGAGGCCTGTCGGACCGGCGCGCTCGAGGTCTGGGCGGAGACGTCAAACTGGATGTACTGGTGATGGGAATACGTCTCCACCCCCTCCATGACGCGCCAGTCAATGACACGCGGTGACAGAGTGAGGCTGGCGAACGAGATGTCCACCACTGATTCACCCCGCATCCACACACACGTGGGGACAGAACCCCGGTTAAGGATGACCATGCCTGTCTCCAGCGCCCAGTCCTCCACCATCCCCGTGTGTCCGTATACCGGGAACCCCAAGCCACATTCTTGGCATTGAAGTCCCCGAGGACGAGCACGGGGAGGGAACAGAACCCGACGACGATGACTCTCAACTCCGCAAGGGAGTTGTGGAACTCGGCGAGAGTTCGGTTCGGGGAGAAGTATGCCCCTACCACGACAATCTCCCCGAACCGTGCTGCAACGCAACCCCGTCCTCTCTTAACAGCCTCGAGGGACGGGGTACCGGCGGCAGCCGACGAAATTAGGGCCACTGAGCCGCTCAGGTCCTCCTCCCAGTCATCCCTGGGCGGGACAAAGTACGGCTCAGCGACCACGGCGATGTTAATCGACCACTGCGCCATGCTCTGGAGCAACAGATGCTGAGCTGCGGCGCAGTGGTTGATGTTCGCCTGGAGGAGGCGAATTGTGGCCATTATTGGCACTCCATGTCAGCCCCCTCCTGAACCCTCTGTGAGGGTCCTGTTGCGGCGGCTGCGGCGGCGACAACAGCGGCAGTGGAGGTGGCAACGGTGGCGGTGGCGGTGGTTGCGGCTGTGACGGTGGTGGCAGGTGGCTTGCCTCTAGCTTTGGTGGGCGGGGCGCAGGCCTTACTCCCAATCCGGTGATTGGCCGGCTTGCCAGCTGCCGCACATACGGCGCAGTGCGGCGTGGCGTCGCATGAGCCGGCCTTATGACCTGGCTGACCGCAGCGGTCACTTGACCACAGCGGTAGCAGTGACCGCTGCGGTCCACCTCCGAGGTGCATTTAGCACCCACGTGGTTGCTCACATGGCAGCGGTAGCACCTCAGAGGTCTGGGTTCCAGCAGTTTGACCTGCGCGGAAACCCACCCGGCCGATCACATACCTCAGGTGGTGACTAGCAACCGCGTGAACCCACCACCACGTTTTATTCCACGCGACTGTACTATTTCACAATTAATCGACCACTGGCTTTGCACTACATTTTACTTAGTTCTCAAAATATAGAACCAAAAAGAATAATGTATCCAGGATTTTGTAATTTCTATATTTAAAAGAGTGTCCTTGGAGTTTCTTGCCCGTTCTTCTCCATAGAGTTCTACGTTTTGGAATGGGCAACTAGCTTCAACTTTCTGACTAACTGACTGACTCTGACAATTCAAAAGTGCCTGTAAATGGTTTTGTTGAAATAAATGCTTTGAGTTTGACTTTGATTAAATAAGTTTGTCTGTGTATTATAATTATTCCTAATTATTTTATTTCTAGTGATATTTTTTTTTTCTTTGTTCCTCTCAAACAGAGCACCTGCCATCTAATCTCTTCACCACCCTTGGTTGACTGGTAGAGAATGCCTAAGGCATTAAGTCCGCCTTTGAACTTTTTTGAGTGTGAAAATTTAAATAAATAAATAAATAACATCGAACATTTTGATCGAATGTGCGTACCTCTAACGAACATCAAACACTGTGTTCGTCAAAAACGATCGTGGCGATCTAACTTCGTTGTTCTGTGTGGACGGTGTTCGGAGAAATTTAATCCAACATTGCGAACAATGGCGGATCTATGGCTACTAAAGAGAAAGGGGCGGTTGAAAGTGAACACAAGTTGAATCTTTGTTCGTAAGGTGTTGTGTTCGCTTTGAAAATTTACGTCCACACGTACGAACCAAATGTGCCGTGTTTGATGTTCGTGTTCACTATGTTTAGTTTATTCGTGCGTACACGCTTTTAGAGCGGTTAGATATTTTGTTACAAGTGAATGAGTCTATACTCATCTGAATGTAACAAGGTCTTTGTCTTCTCAAAACTGGTATAGGGTTTTAAAAGAGCATCTACGTTAACAACATTTCAACCAAAGCGCATAGCATTTACCAAAATTTTGGCGTGTCACAGTCCAAACTCATAACCGGACAAAACTAGTTTTGTCTGCAAGATTCGCAGACAAAACTACTTTTTTTAATTTATAGTCAAAACACTTTTTGCAAATACACACAGACATTTATTTAGAACCGTGGAGCACAGCGGTAACGGCTGCAACTTACTAGTTGTAGGTCGTAGGTTCGAACCCCGACAGGCGCCTTAGTTTGTGTAACTTATTTCATCACCACTGCTCTCAAAACGGTGAAGGAAAACATCGTGAGGAAACCGGCACGTCCTAGAACCAAAAATTCGAAGACATGTGACACCTACCAACCCGCACTGGGACCGCGTGGTGGATTACGGCCCACTCTCTCTTAACGAGAAGAGGCCTGTGGTATTGTTAGTGACCTTTTTAAAAACGCACGCACATTTTTAACCTCTAAAGTTTCAAGTCAAAGCCTAAACTGTGTGTATCTACATTGTGCAAATAAATATTTAAAAAAACAAAAACAAGTGTGTTATGGTAGTGAAGTAAAAACTCATTTTTAATGGAGAAAACGCATTTTAATTTAATAAAGGTTTTGTTTGACTGAAACCAGTAAAAAGTGGTTCTGTCCGGTTCTGAGAGTTTTGACTGTAACATTCAGTCAGATAGGATTTTCATTGTTGAAATTCTATTCCGAGTTGATGAAATAAGTTCCCAACTTGACTTCATATAATTTTATCTTTGAAACAGTGGAATTTCGGGAAAGGCCTTAAGTTGTCTTCCTCGAAAATCAGGAATGGGTAAGGTATTTTCTTGCCATCATTCACTTATATTCGTCACATTATTCACTAAGCAATGTAAGTAAATAAAAATGATACTTACTTTACTTATAATTATGTAATAATAACTATCCTTGCTCTAAAATATCTAATTTAATTCCAAATATAATTATTTAATCTCAAAATAGATACTAATCCCCAAATGAATCTTAAAGTCGTTACCCCAATATCATAATCCAAAACTGTTTTACAATTTAAATATTTACAATATTTCAGGGATAAGGAAAATAATATGAAACTCCAATTTTGTCATTCATGTATATTTCTTTGCCAACCTCAGATTCGATATTCTACACCATACCATCACATCTCCTATTCCCCACATAATATCACCATTTTATCAGTATTCTAATATTTACCATAGAACCAATAGGTTACCTTCATTTACAGTAGATCTCCAACACACAGCCACTAAGCACGTCTTACTCTCGTGAGCGCCCGACCCGAAAGGCCGTTGTTCCACCATTTTGACATATCGAATCTTTCGGTGTTGCCAGTACAATATCCAACAATTATGTATTCATAAATTGAAACCTAAATAATTATAAAAGAAAAATGTAAGAAAACAGGATGCTTCTTAAAACCCACCAAACTTCAAAGTAAATCGAATAAAAAACAGGGTCTGTGCTATGACCATGAAAGAAGTGAAAACTTACGACTAGAGCCGAGTATACCCGATTCAGCGTCACCTATCTGAGGTTGGGTTGCCGGTTTGCGCTTTTTCAGAACCGGTTCAGAAACAGCGCAAACCAGTAACCTAAGCTAACAAGTTTTCACAAGTTTTAATAATATTTACAGCACGCGCTTATTTTTGGTGCTCGTTTTGCTGCCACTCATTTAATTTTGAAATATCTAGCTGTAAAACTTCATTGTCACAATGATTTTCAATAAAGAAAGAAAATACTTTTATTTAGCACATACTAAAAGGCACACAAGTAAAAACAAATAAAATTAAAATAAAGATTATAAAATAAAAAGTGTAAAAGTGCGTTGTAAGATACTAGCAGGAATGTGTGCCTCGCGGCTGCGCCAAATAGGCCCAGTTCAGCAAAAATGTCAGACAACTAGTGCCTGACGCTGGTTATACCGTAAAATCGGGGTACATTAGCCCTAGGGTGTAACTTTGGCCCAAAACGACAAAAAGTTCGCGAAGGAGAGGCGGAACGCGTGAGGGAGAGGCAAATTTCGCGCCCTCACGCCGCTAGCTGCCGCTGGGGACGCCCTGGGCGTCGGTGATCCCAGGCCGATGCCCGGCCACCAATGAAGGACACTTTTTTATAATTTTAATGTAAATAATTTTGAAGATATTTAAGAAAATTGACCTTTTCGCCCCTTAACTCTGAAACTACTGAGCCAAGTAATAACATGGTAAATCTCTCAATATTGTACGAACAGACTTGCATTTCTGCAGTTGGAATGTATGGGAGAACATGTTTTTCAACTACAATGTTAAGTTTGTTTCTGGGATAAATTCATCCCAATTACGGAACCCTATTATTGTGCGTGTATTGAACACACGCACTTGGCCGGTTTTTTTGAATTGTCAGTTTTTTTTTTTCCTTATTTTTTACGTGTGTTTTACATAAATAATTGTGATTGTTGAATTACTTTGTATGAAAAATGAAAATAAAAATAAATAAAATAAGCCAGTTGATTATTTTTGTTGATTAATTCCCTAGACCTACGGGATACTAAAAGGAACACGTTGTATGTATATATAGATATAGATAAATGTGAAAGTTTGGATGTTTGTTACTCAATATCACGGTTAGCGCAGTGGTTAAGCGATTGACTGCTGCGCTGCGGGTCGCGGGTTCGATTCCCGCACGGAACAAATATTTGTGTGACCTACAAGTAGTTGTTCCGGGTCTAGCTCTGTGTATGTGAGTTTAAATGTTTGTAAACGCACCCACGATACAGGAGAAATTCATAGTGGGGCAGTATAAAAAAAAAAAAACTTAACGGATTTGGATGAAATTTGGCACACAGTACCTAGTTAATAACCTGAATACTTTTTATCTATTGGATAACTCCGTGAAGCCACGGACAAAAGCTATTATACTTTTATATATCCATGTAATTAATACCGTCTTTCATAACTTCGGCAAGTAATAAATTGTTTAAACGATCGTGATAAAACTAATAACGAATATTGCAAATATATTTTAGGTGGATTCTTTACGATGGCTAACTTTTTTTATTAGAAAACAAAAAAATACTTAGAACATTTATTGCTTTTGGATATTTTAGCTATAAATAACATCTGCAGTGTAAAGGCCTTATAGAGGTTCAGTTTACTCATCCTCCATAGAAAGGGAGTATCCTCCGACCAGACGGGTGTCGCAACTGACCAACGATTGATGTCGAGACGTTGTTTTTTTTTCATTTTCATCGCGCGTAAACTCTGCTTTCGCGATGCAGGATTTTGCGTGACGTCATGGCGGCATGTGGTGTTGTAGATGCCACCACTGCCTAGTCACATTAAATGACAACTGATTGCAATGGGTTTCATTTTGAAAGTACTCCCACGTCCATTGCGTTATTAACTTTGTTGAGCAGATGAATTTTTCAAACCTATGAAGCAATAATGGATTGTCAATATTCTTCAAAATACTCGGATTGTGATTGAAATGCAGTATGCTACAGTTACACTGTCGTGCAGACCGGTGCGACGCGACACCAACAAAACAATTTCTAAGAAAACTTCACGGTAGAACAATTTACCGGTGTCACGTCGCGAGACAAGTTGCGCTACTCTGCACGAGCCTTAGCGAACTACAATTCTCATGCCAGGGCCACATTGTCGCGATAAGTTGAACTAAACTTCGCGTGCTCTCTCACGCAAACCGCTCGAGGTCTCGCTTAACCACGCGCGAAGTTCGAGTATATCAATCAATCATTTATTTTGTTAAACATAGGTATAGTTACAAATAGTATACTGTCTAAAATATGTGCACTATGTTTTGCCAATATATGGCGTACAAAATTAACATAAACAAGCAATTACTGCCGAATGCAGATTACATAAAAAAAAACAATTTAAAGTATGCTAGTTAGGTAAACAGGTCATTACAATTGTTGATAAATAAACATATTCATACTTATTCAATAAATAAAATCATGTGTTTAATTAGAAAGTCGGAACCGTCATACCTCTGTTTATCAGTAGTAAACTCAGTGATAGAGTGTAACATCTATCTAAAAGGAATCTTAACAAGGACCTCTTTATTTCTAATAGCTGCTGGTTTACTATTAGGATATATTTTTGGGGCCATACCTCGCACACTTTTGGAAAAATGCAGTTTTATGAGAGGTAACATGAATGGTATTTTGATAACGGCGAGGGCGCAGTTTTTCAAATAAATGCAGGTTATAGCGGACAAACACTCCCATTTCATATAATTATTATGTACATAGACGGTAGAGTGAGCAAACTAAGTTCCTTAAATAATGCGTAATGCGCCTTTAATAACGTTTTTTAGATATTGTTTACGTTTAGTTATTTTTATTTCTGCTTGAGTATAGTTCTCGATGTTTTTGGTTGGTATATTGGCGTGTGCTAGCTGTCATATGGCTATTAATTTATAATTTAAATTTTATTTTGCGTAATGTAAATTATCTTATAAATTATTGTATAGAATCATTTTTTTTTTCCTAACTGAATAGACAGCTGTGCTGCTGGGGAGTTTGTTGCGCCACTTCTTCTTCCCAGCAAGAGCACTAGGAAGTGGTAAAGGGTGGGCGTTTTGGGGGACTGTCTTATGTAATTTTGACGTTCGAAAAGTGCTGATTCTCAGCCTAGTTTGAATAAATGACTTTTGAATTTTTGAATTTTGAATGGTTTACAATTACTATCAATCGATTGTAATTGTGTAAATTCTTCTGAGCTTTAAAAGCAATGTCTCGGTCAGTGGAGTTGCCCCAGAAAATGATTCCGTACCTAATGCCAGAAGCCACATAAGCATTGTAAGCTATTTGTACTTAATGCGGTTTACCGTTTTTGATCATTTGTACAGAGCATACGCAAATTGACTAAGCTTCTTTGACAAAGCGACAATACGATGTTTCCAAGTCAGATGACTATCTATGCAAAGGCCCAGAAATTTTATGATGTCACTTTCAGTGATTGCTACGTTACCATATTTTATATTCAGTTTCGGTTCATTTGTTCTTTTGTTAAATATAAAATGTCAAATGTAAAATAAATCGAAATTCAGTTATAGAGGCTATTCATGGAAATGACTGGACTCCTATCCTAAAGATGTCAGATGCAAACATAGCGGCGGAAGAGTTGATACGTGGTCTCTCTACCATCATAAAGGAAAATTCATACGAACTTAAAGTCCCCAGAAAAAATAGAACTCTTAAGCCTTGGGTTACACCTGGTTTACTACGATGTATCCGACACCGTGACCGCATGCACAGAAAATTAAAAACATGTAGTGATAATGAAATTTTGCGAATTAAATATACTCGTTATCGTAATTACTGCAACTCTTTGTTAAGAAAACTTAAACGCGCTTATGAAAAAGAAGAATTCTCCAAAGCTAAAAATAACATGAAGGCAACATGGGAAGTGGTTAAAAAAGTGGCTGATATTAATTCATGCACTCCTCCCCCCATCGAATTGTTAAACCTCTCCGTATCTCCAAGGTCCTCACTAAACCTAATTAATGAATATTTAGCTGGTATTGGTAAAAGTCTCGCATCCAAAATACTCGTAAGACCAATATCCTCCACATCTAGTGAAACAGTGTCCAAGTTAGGTGGTTCTATGGTTCTTCTAGAAACTACAGAAATGGATGTCGAAGGCATTATAATGAGCCTCAAGCCCGATTCTGCTACTGGTTGGGACGGCATCCCCATTAACATACTTAAAGCTACCAGCAACGTTTTGGCTCCCACCATTACACATGTTTGCAATCTCGCCATTTCATCTGGCGTATTCCCAGTAGTCTTTAAAAGGGCCATAGTTCACCCAATTCATAAAGCTGGTCGTAAGGACGAAGTTAACAATTACAGACCTATCTCGGTTCTTTCTTCGATATCAAAGATCTTAGAACGAGTCTTAAACAAGAGCCTGGTCTCCTTCCTTGATGCCAATCATATTATAGCTCCCAACCAATTCGGTTTCCGCAAAGGAATGAGTACCGAAGATGCTATTATGGCACTGTCTGACTACGCTGTAAGGACTATTGACAATAGGGAAAAATGCTTAGGTATCTTTATCGACTTATCTAAGGCCTTTGATACCGTTTCCGCGCCAGCATTACTGAGTAAAATGGAAGACATGGGAATCCGGGGCATGGTATTGGAAATCTTCAGGGACTACTTGCGGAATCGTACACAAATGGTCAAAATTGGGCAAATTGTTAGTGATGAGCTCCCGATCGAATACGGTGTACCACAAGGTAGTATTTTGGGCCCTACCCTCTTCCTGATATACATCAATGAGTTGTGTCAGTTGCCGATCCATAACTGTAAAATTATTTCGTACGCCGATGATACTTCCCTGTTGGTTGATGGAAGAAACTGGGATCAATGCTATCGTAACGCCGAAGCGGCACTTTCTTGTGTAATGCAATGGTTGTGTAATAACTTTTTAACAGTGAACGTAAGTAAAACGCTCTGCATGCCTTTCACCATCAGATCAAATTTAAGTCCACCAACATCTTTATCACTTAAAATGCACACATGTTCGTCTTCCACCTCTTGTGACTGCCCTGAAATCACCAGGACACCTACTGTTAAGTATTTAGGTGTCCACAGCGATCAACATCTGAATTGGCATAAACACCTGTACTCACTGGCGAGTAGAACTCGCAAACTAATATACGTCTTTAAAAAATTACGCAATTCCGCCGATATTGACACCCTTAAAGTCGTATATTACGCATTGTGCCAATCCATTTTAGTGTACTGTATTCCAGCCTGGGGTGGAGCCAGTGAAAACCATTTTGTACGACTGGAACGAGCTCAAAGAGCCGTGCTGAAGGTCTTACTCTCTCGGCCTTTGAGATACTCTACAATACAGTTATATGCAGAATCTAAAGTGTTATCAGTCAGGCAACTGTATATCCTTCAGTCCATGCTCCGTAAGCACTCAAGTCGTCCGTTATTAGAACCAAAGGGTAGGGTCAAACATACGGTCTTCCCGTCGGAGTCGTTTATAACTTCCTTCGCTAAAAGGCATTATTACATCAACAGTACGAAACTTTACAACCATTTAAATAAATTATTAAAAAAAATCCCTAAAACACTGGAATTTCCAGTGTAAATCTGAGTTACGACAATATCTGCAAAAGCTTACTTACCGTATGACCGAGGATCTTCTGATTGGAAACTATTCCAACCTCAACAGAATTTTATAGCTAAAAATTAAATACATCCATAAACTGAATTTTAAATACTTACATACATCTCACTCACACCCACTTTTACAAACACATACACACATACACTTACTCACAAATACTCTCACTCACACAATTTCAAACACACACTTCACCAATTAGTTATAAAAATCAGTTTTATTCTTCTCTCTTTTATTAAGTTCCTGCTTTTTATTATACACACATCAACACGGTCTAGGGATATTTTTAAAAAAGCGAATTACAATGTGTTAATTATTTATATGACATGTATATATTTAAAAGATACGTTATTTAATATTCTACCATTTTTTAATAATGGTTAAGGTACTTAGATTAAAATTTCAGGATTTTATGGAAAAAAAATGAAGCATAGATGGAAACCGTATATGAATTAACTTTTAATTTGTGAGTAAAAACTGAAAAAAATAGAAAAATCATTTAATTTGTGTTTATAAACTTGAATTTAGTAGTCTGAGAAAGCGCCCATGATGTTCATAACACATCGGCAACGATTCGGCATGCTCAGAACAAGGTTGTCAATGTCTTGCTGCGGAATATTGTCCCATGTCCTTCTGAGGTGCGCAAAAAGTTGATCTTCTGTAGCCAGATTTTCAGGAACTTCCTTCAGAGCTCTTCTTTGCAGCATATCCCACGCATGCTCAATGGGATTTAGATCTGGCGATTGAGCAGGCCAGTCTAAGGCCCTAACATTATGTGTATGTAACCAAGCTGCTACCGTTCTCGCCGTGTGTGCCCGGGCATTGTCGTGCATGAGCAGGAGATCTTGCCCCATTTGTGTTCTGTGGGGCAAGATTACGGGCCCCAGCACCTGTTGGACGTATCGTTCTGCCGTCATATTGCCCCGCACCCAAACGAGATACGTCCGTCCTCCAAGACGAATTCCTGCCCAAACCATAATTGTTCCTCCTTGGTATGGGTGAACTTCCTGAGGGTTCTGGAGACGGCTCCATCGTCCAGGAACTCGCCAAACACGCGTCCTTCGTGAATCTGGATGGAAGCCGAACCTGGATTCATCCGTGAACAGCACATTGGACCATTGCTCACGGCCCCAGTCCACGTGGTTCCGAACCCATTCTAATCGTCGTCCACGATTGCCTCTCCGTAAAGGTGGGACCCGGAGTGGTCTACGAGAGCGTAGATTGCTTTCATGCAGTAGCCTTCTTACAGTTAGGTCACTCACAAGCACTTGGTGTTCCACTCGCAGCCTTTGGACCAATTGAGTCGCCGTTGCATTTGGTTGAGCTCGCGCAGTAATTTGCAAAAATCGGTCTTGTCTGGGGGTAGTGATGCGACTTGGCCCCCGGTGCCTCTCTGCTACTTCACCTGTGGCACGATAGCGTGTCCACAATCTTGAAATTACATTTTGATGGGTCCCTATGGCCTCAGTAACATTACGCTGAACAGATCCAGCTTCCAGCATTCCCACAGCTCGTAACATCTCCGCCCTCGTCAAATGTCGGCGTTGCATGGCTACAATACCTCAATTTTAACTTTATCTTTCGTTTAAAAATGAAAAAAAACTGTAACTAAACGTAATTCGTATTGTTTTCTAAATTTCGCACAAATGAAAATTCCCTCTCCTATACATCCAATGATATTATATGTAAAAAGAGGTAGATAGGTTATAAACATTCCGCAAGTGGCACGTCAAAAGTTGGCTAATTAGCCACATTTTCTTCGTTTTGTCTCTTTTTCGCTCCCGATAATTACGACATGCCATCCTACTTCCACGTGTCATATAATAGTGTGACATAGTGCCGTTTTTGAAGATAGAATGTTGGGTAGGTAACCTATCTACGCCTTTTTACTTCTAATATCATTGTATACATCAAGACATTTTTATGCCACCGAAACAAAAGAATTTTCAAAAATTTTAATTTGGAATTAGTCTGAGATAAATTACAAACAAATCGGTGTATAAAAGATTCCAATGCGGCCAGTACTTTTCGAGTTATTTAATTGAGTATGAAATATCCCTAGACCGTGTTGATGTGTGTATTTCCCTTTAACAGCATAATTTTGCATTGTATCTTTCATTTTTGTTTTATACTCTTTTACTTTGTATTATATCATTGTGTCCTATCGAGGTATAAATTATAAGGCTTATTATATCCATGCATAATTTAGAAGGTACACTGACTTCTAAGATACAGGTTTTTACCTAGTTTAGAGGTCAGGGTCTTTTTTACTGTGTTCACTTAGATTAAGCCATTTTTTTTTTGTTTCTTGTTCAATGTAATGTTCGTGCATTTCTGGGATCAATAAAGATTAATAATAATAATAAATGTCATTATTTTAGTTTTGTTAAGATTTATTTTTGGATTATTATTAACTAAGGTCTGTAGATTTTTTTTAACACTACACTAAAGTGATATATTATTGGCAGATTGTCGTTTACAAAAACTGAGTATCATAGATTTTCTCTTCTAACTTAATTAAAATGTTGTTACGTATTTTAATAAGAAGATAAAACAGTCGGTCTTCATTATAAATTCCATTAATTACGTGGAAACAAGAATCTCAAAGTAACAGGATATTATTGTCTCTATTATCTCTGTTATCTAAATTTAATTTGGGCTAGGTACATTTTGTGAGGCCCTCTGGTGACGTAAGAAGAAGAACTAAAAAAAAAACAGTTGAGACTGTCAACTTTTTAGATAGAAGTAGAGATACACATAATTAATTTATCTGTCATTCCTTCATTTTTTATTATTTTTACCTATTGTGGTATAGTAAATCTTACTCTAGGTGCATCGTCATATAATTCATCACATATAATTATATAATTAATGTATACAAGGAGCTCGTGGCTAAGTAATAACTGCCGCACGGGTCGATCCATCAGGTTAAGCTACGCTTGCCAGGGTTGGTCTGTGGATGGGTGACCATCTTTGCATACCGAAACTCCTCCGTGCCTCGGAAAGCACGTTAAGCCGTTGGTCCCGGCTGTCATTCGTGGATCTTTGACAGTCGTTACGGGTCGTCAGAAGCCCAAAAGTCTGACAACCAGTCTTACCAAGGGGTATCGTATCACCCAGTTACTGGGTTGTGGAGGTCAGATAGGCAGTCGCTTCATGTAAAATACTGGTATTCAGCTGCATGCGGTTAGACTGGAAGCTGACCCCAATATAGTTGGGAAAAGGCTAGGCAGGCAGATTTTAATGTATACAAGATATTGTGATATTTTTTTTGTAATTAGTAATGACAAATGAAAAGACTAACAGTTGCAATCCTGTCAATAAATCCAAACCAGCCGATGTAAACCAAACCCCTACAACCGCGACTGCTTGTCTACCTAGTACAAGCAAAGAGATAGCAAGTACGCTTTGTAACCCATTGATGCCATGGCAAAGAGTCCCGTTACAAAAACAAAAGAGAAATCGATCACCTGAAGAGACAGAAATAAATAAAATGCCAGCTACAAGAATACAGTCAAGAGAACAAGTACTGAATAAACACCGAGGAATTAACACTGCAGTATGTACTCTGTGCTCGGGAAGCCACCCAGCCAGCTATAAATGATGTCAAGTCTACAAAGAAATTGCTGCAAGAAAATTGGGAAACAAACAAAAACAACCTCAAACAAAAGTCATATCAAACATGGAAACACAACAAAGGACACGCTCTGAAAATCAGAACCCTAAATCGAAGCCCGAAAATGTACAACCGATACATCAAAATAACGATGGGGACCTCAAATTATACAGCGAAGCTGTTATAAAAGCTCAAACCCCAAGAAGTAACACAGAAGAGTATCTATAACAGTGACGACATCAATGTCGTCATTGTTATAGATAATTTTATTTACAAAATTAAGGAAAAAGAAAGCAGTCCTATAGAACAAAGCTATAGCTTGATTGACCTCATAGTTAAACAGACCGAAAGGATAGACCTACTTATATCTCAGATGAGCACATTGATGAACCTGATCATGACACTCATAAGGTAAGCAACAACAATGACCTCAATACGTATAGCCATCTGGAACATAAACGGCTTAGCGACGAACAAGACAGAACTAGAGCTGCTCTTGAAAATAAACAAAGTGGATGTTGCCTTAATATCAGAAACGCATCTCAATGATCGCAAACTATTTAAGATGAATAACTATTATGTATACTGCTCCAACCACCCTGACAACACCTCTCATGGTGGATCAGCTGTATTATAAGAAATAACATAAAACATCACCTACATATCGAGTTCAAAGAAAATTGGCTGCAAGCTACTACAATTACCTTAGATGAGAGAATTGGTCCCCTTAACATAAGTGCGATATAAAAACCAGAAGGTCAAGAATGATATGTTTGACAGATATTGCAATACGTTGGGCCACATATATATAAGTGGTGACTGGAATTGCAAACATACCTGCTGGGGGTCTCATAAAAAGAACTCATAAAAACCAGAGGACGTGAGCTGAAAAAGAGTATTGAAACCCACAGGCAAAGCCTGCTGTCGACTGGCTAACCAACTTACTGGCCAACTAATACCAATAGAACACCTGACCTTCTGGACTTCTTTATTGTCAAGGGACTGTCAGATATACACTTTAGTAAGGAGTCGTCATTCGATACACTTTCTGACTACTCCACAGTTATTGCTACATTTAGTGTTGCAGCAATCCAGAGAGAGTTAAAACTAACCTTGTGTAATCGAAAAACTGACTGGGACGCATTTACAGACTTCCTAGAAGAAGAAGTTAATCTAAAAGTAAAACTGAAAACTGAAGAAGACATTGATTCTGCCACATTCTATATAACTAATCTTATACAAATAGCAGCATGGCCTTCTACCCCAACGCTGAACACTTCAGTCTGTAAAAATAATGTACCCCTAGAGATAAGGCATAAACTGGAGGCTAAGCGAAGATTGCGAAGGCAGCTTCATTTGAGTAGATCGGAAGAAGACAGAAGAGATTTTAATAAAGCCGCAAGAGAACTGAAGGAGCTCATTAATGATGACCAAAATACCATGCTTTATGAAAAACTCTCAACATTATCAGCTCAAAAACAGGATAACTATTAATTGTGGAAGATAAGCAAAAATTTCAAAAGACCACAAAATGTTGTACCCCGCCTAGGCAACCTACTGGATCTTGGGCCAGAAAAGCAAGCGACAAGGCAGAGCTTTTTGCTCAACACCTTTCTGCTGTTTTCACTCCGAATGAGTCGTCGATGTCTGATTTTGAAGAGAAAGTCGATAAATATCTTAATAGCGATCAGCAACTATCACCTGGTCACGCCGAGAGAACTGACACGAACAGTAAGGAATCTGGAGAACAATAAAAGTCCTGGTTACGATCTCATCACAGGTGAAATACTCAAGCATCTACCCAGAAAAATGTTCGTCTTTCTAACAATACTGTTCAATGCTGTCTTTCGACTACAATACTACCCAAAAATGTGGAAGGATCACAAATATGTATGATAGCGAAGCCGGGAAAACCACCAACCGAACCAAGTTCATACAGACCCATAAGTCTCCTTCCAATCATATCGAAGGTTTTTGAGAAAATATTGCTATTTAGATTGAAACCAGTCCTTGATGAGAATTTAATAATACCAGACCATCAATTTGGATTCCGTGAAAAGCACGCAACTTTAGAACAAGTAAATAGAGTGGTGTACATGTAGCGGTTACACCGCCACATACGAACTACGCATCAAAGACATGACTTCCTGCATCGAGCAATTAGAGTTTACCACGCGAACGACATTTAGAAGACTATCCGACATCAACAGTCGGGCAGTCGGCTCACCAGGCACTACACCCGTCTGGTTGGAGGATCCTCCCTTTTCTATGGTGGATGAGTAAACTTTACACCCTGTTCCTCATGCCCCTAAATTGGTGACCCCGACGTGATACGCAGCCTTCGTGCAACTACTTCAGCGTGACGTTATCATCACCATCACTCCCGCAAGTTTTCGTGAGGCGTCACACAGCCAGCCAGCACCTACGGCTTCAACGGGTATCCTGACCACCAGCATCCAGCGAAGCATTCCTGGTCATCACCTTCAGCCTCACCACCCCGAATCACTGATTAATCACCGCAATCATCTCAATCACCGCAATCAGTGCAATCACATCAATCACCACAATCGCCGCAATCACCGCAGACAGTTCTGCCTCGCAGGCACCCGGTTCCGACTCACTGGAACCTTAGCTGGCACTATGAAGCATCGCAAGATACAAGACTCAGCCCACTATCGACACTATATGAACGTCAACGCAGCCTTCGTGCAACTACTTCAGCGTGACGTCATCATCATCACTTCAGCTTTCGTGAGGCGAGTCACGCAGACAGTCAGCACCCTCGGCTTCAACGGGTATCCTGACCACCAGCATGCAGCGAACGCACATTCCCGGTCATCACCCTCAGCCTCATCACCCTCAGCCTCATCACCCCGACTCACTGGGGAATCACCGCAATCATCTCAATCAGCGCAATCACCGTTAAATAAGTTCGTGCTACTTATGCTTTTAAATTCTATTGGCAACTTGTTATATAGGAATACAGATTGAACTCTGGGACTGTGATGAACCACATTCAATTTCGGCTGGATTGTGAAAGGTAAGTCTTTCCTGCGAGTGCTATATCTAGTTTGTCTTTCCTCATCGGTCTCGTGCAAATTCTTAACAAAGTTGGTTAACAACACTAGAATATAGAGGCATGGCACTGTTAAAATGTTAAGTCTAATGAAGTGGTCCCTGCACGATTCTGTCTGCTTCATGCGGAGCATTGTCCTTAAGGCTCTTTTTTGAATTACAAATGCCGAGTGCACATTGTATTTGTAGCTGTTGCCCCAAAACTCAATACTATATCTGAGCCTTGACTCGACTAAAGCAAAGTAGGTATACCATCCTAAGCTGGGCCAAAGTGAGTTCATCCCTCAGGCTTCTGATTGCATAGCATGCAGAGCTAACAGCCTTCTGTATAGACAATGTCTCAACCTTCCAGTTTAATAACGCGTCAATGTGGACACCCAAGAATTTAACATTATCTACTACTTCGACATTATTACCACAAGACACAACCTTAAGACGTGAGTGAGAGTATGAGTGGAAATGACTGACAAAATATACTATCTGGCTCACGGACTATAAGAAAACTTCACGGTATAACCATAAAAGGTGTCGCGTCGCGCTATCGCGTCGCGCTGTCGCGTCGCGCTAGTCTCGACGAAGCTTTACATTTGCAGTTGCAAATGTTTTTCAACTACAAGTTAAGTTTGTTCTTGGGATAAATTCATCCCAACTACATACATTCATTGTGCGTGGTCCAACACACACTTGGCCGACAAAGTACGATTACCGATCAATAGACACTATAAGTACCTATTTATTTAATAAATATTAATTGTTTACAAACAATGAACTACAGATAGTGCAATCCACGACGATGCGCCCCACTCTGCGATTACTATACTGTAAGCTGTACTTTAGTACGGAGCGGAGCGGAGTATGAAAATACGAAATAATATCACCCACATACATACAGCGCAACACTGCGTGCGGAACTTTAATCTAGCCATTGAGAAGCCAGGCCGCAGTCTTGACATAGATAGCAATCGCTATACGACCGAATTCGGTCGCAAAGTAGTAATGGCGTCCCTAGACGCGCGCAATGTGCTTCACAAGCACCGGATTTTTTCGTGATTGTCAAATAATTTTGATCGTCTAGGGACGCCATTAAGACTTTGCGACCGAATTCGGTCGTATAGCGATCTTTATCTATGTCGAGACTGCCGCCCCAGAGAAGCGTGAACGTAAAGTAAATTAACAGAATGGGAAATCCCCAGCTCTGGCCGGCGGGGATTCCCCGCGATAGCAACGCAATGCCAGCAAATGTTGTTATATTTTCGTCGCGCGCGAGGCCCCTCCGGCCGCGAGGCCGTAGGCGGTGGCCCACGCCACCCACGCCTTACGCCGCCTCTGTCTCCAACTGACATTATTTCTGAGAAAACTTCAATTAAAATTATACTGAAAATTTCGGTAACAGATAGTACAATAGGAGAATATCAGATTCGTTGTTGTTTTGCAGAAATGAAACGAAGCCTTGTACAGGAAGAATAGAATTCAGACAACCCAAAATAAAGCTGTAAAGTCGTGTAGCAAACGAGTAAAATCTCAATGACAGAAAACGTTTTTAAACTGAAAGCAGATTTTTTTTCTTAAAAAAAAAACAGAAATAAATATCTAGTACGGTCTACCTCTAGATCTATTTTTTGACTCCTTTGTCTTACAATCTGTCACTGCATCAGAATATTTAATAATTTTTATGACGTGCTATAATTATGTCTTTCCTGGTATACGTCTTATGACACATCCTTGTATTTTTTTTTTGTCCCAGACAATTACTGTCGTGGCAGAAAACACCGCTTACTGGCTATTCCAACTTGCCGTACTGTAGCATACTCCAAGTCACCCATTCCTCGGACATTAGCAGCTATTAACGCTCTCCTGAACTCAAACACAGATCTTGATATGTTTGCGAATGAATGGAAGATGATACTGTCAGAATGTCTGAATTTTTGTGAGAAGAATGCATGACTGTGTTAAGTTAATTATGTTATGTTTAAAAAGTGTAATTGGCAATGCCAAAAAATGCAATGCAATAAATAAATAAACTCAAACTCAAGGCATTTATTTAAATTAAACTATTTACAGGCACTTTTGAATTGTCAAGGGGTCGGTCAGTCAGAAATATAAAGCTAGTTGCCCATTCCATAGCGTAGTACCTATAGAGAAGAACAGACAAGAAACTCCACGTACACTTTTTTTTTTTTTTTTTTTTACAAAATATTGGTTACATCATTCATGTTGAAATTATACATGTGAGGACAATGTAGAAAGACGTGCACGTTAAAAGCGTCCGTAATAAAAAAGATAAAAAGGAAGAACCATTCAAGCAACAGCTAATTTTGTCTCATTAAATCCTGTGGAATTTTGTGTTTTAGCGTGCGTATTCCATTTTTATCCTATAAGTGGTTTGCTAGGATATTTAGCTGGCGAGTTATTCTTTCTTTTTACGACTATATAGCTTTTTATTTCCTCTTTGTCTGTCGGTATTTTCAGATCAAAATCGAAACAAAAAAACAATTCCCAGCAAAAAATATCACGTGACTTATTTCGCCTTCTTGTCCAATAAGATCAACGCGGACTATTCACCATGTTCCACCAGTCATGTCAAATGACAGAATGTCACCGAAGACAACTTATTAAATTCGGAAACCTCAATCAAAGGTACAATTATGAACGCCTCCAAATTCTTCCTGGCACGCAAAGCTAGTACGTGACGGTGCTCCCCCTACGACATTCCACCCATCTCGTTCTTTCAAACACGATCAACATCTTCCCATCTCGGTCTAGAGACACCCACTCATAGACCCATGTAGCTACAGCCCCTGTTTTCAGCCCACATTTCAGTCTAACCCTCGACGGCCTGGCTCGCGCACGTCTCCCTCCGACAATAGCGATAAAAACGGACAATAATTTTCAAATCCGAACACTGACTTCCATTTTCGAACGCGCGTCGGATATGAACTTTTGACGTTGATTCAAATTTTTGGAACGAAGACAATAAATTATTCTTTTTAATTTAGTTTTTTTCGTTTTTTTTTAACGATTTAAATTTATTAATCGACGCGCGTAATTTTTTTTTACTGCGAGGAGAGTGTTTGTGGCATCAGGTGGGCCGACTTTCAACCGACAACAGGTGAGTCTTTTAAGATCATGGTTTTATATTTTATTTCATACCTGGCGCAGCGTTTTATCCTTTTTTTGTCGAAAAATATCTATCTTTATAGTCGATGGACCGGACCTTTCTCGTGGTTATTGGTATTAAATTAAGTAAAGGCGTATCTGGGCGTTCCATATAAATTAGGTAAGATTTAATACATTTCTTGGTTTTTCGTAAAGAAAATTAAAGTTCTGCGACCAATATTACATCGTGTTTTTGCTCAATCATACGCAGCTCAGGTGCCTTATTTTTGTTTTTTTTATTGAGTCTAAGTTACAAATCAGCTTGCATTTCACGAACCTAATTTATTAAATAAAGTTTATTCAATTGATGGATTAAAAAAATACATTTTATAACGGAAGGTCGATTTATTTGATTGATTGATATAAGTATGTAATACGATTGATTCTATTCGCTTTAAACAATTGAATAAAAATCCCATTCAAATAACCCAATAGAAAATCAATTTAAACTTTTGCCAACAAAACCAAACAAACAAAAATATAATTGAAAATACGCGAAAATGAGTCACGTTAAGTGATATTAATGTTTGCAATGAAAACTCGATGAATTAAATTTATCCATTCAATTGAATTCATTGTGTTCCCCAATGAACAAGCCACGATTATGAATATTGAATTCAATAATAAATCATTTGTAAATAGGTTTCATTGAGATGGATTATAGGATTACGTCGTATTTTTATATAATGTTGGTTTATCGATCTGGACGAAAAACGTCGCATTATCTGCGCAAGAAGCCTCTTTGAAAAGATTTGTGAAAAAAAATCGGGACCTTTCGAACACTTTCTTTGTAAGGAAAATCGAGTAAGAATTGGTTTATCAGATTAATGTTAAAAAGGAATGAGTGATAAACTTTCCTCATGACTAACTTGTCCTTGCAGTAATAGTGTAGATGGATTTAAAGATCAAAGTCCATTGAACAGGTCGGACAAAGTATCATTGTGTTTTTCTTTCTGGAATTTCTCAGTAGCAGCCCGGAGTCTGGATTTGTGTCCGGTTGATGGCAATAGGCCCTATTGGCATGGGACTTAAACATAACGGGCGAAATGTGGGTGTACTATTAGTTACACATCTGGCCAACTCTTCGGGGAGACAAGGCGTGATGTTATGTTATGTGGATTTAAAGAAATAATTTCCCACTATAATAAAATAATTACATTATTTATAATAACATGAATTATAAAAAAAGAAAATATTATTCTTATTAATAATAAAAAAATAATTGAAATATAACAAATTGAATACTTTATATTATTAATAATTTCAAATTAATTTACTCTTATAGAAGATGAATTGTGTGAAAGATACCTACATTAAGTCACCCTTCTTCCCATGGAGGCAAGTATTTTTTCCCGAATTCTGCATTTGTGCCCGGATTATGGGAGTAAGCTCGCTCCCTATTACATGGGTCTTAAACATAACTGGCGAAATGTGTGTGTACCTACTGAGGGTACACCTCTGCTTAACCCTTTGGGGAAACAAGGCGTGATGTTATGTTATGTTAATTTCAAAACATAGAGGTAAGCAAACAAAACACACAACTCCACCAAGATACCTTGTGTGAAATATGACGCCTGATAAGTAGAGATATATCGAAAAAGAAGATGAAGGAGGACAAGAGATCGGAGGTGATAATAAGAGATCTCGTGCACTTGACGGCCACGACCACTATTACGACCAGGTAAACTATAGAAACCGATACGAATCTATATATGTATAACTTGAAGAAGATGTATAGATATAAGGATATCTATACATCTTCTTCCTTCCCCTATACAATTCCTGACTTATCTATTTGCTATTGGATACCGATAGGGATCTCGCGCACTAGACGGCCGGACTCCGGCCATTTGTGGCCGTTTTGTATGGTGTGCGGCGAGTTATGGCCGTCGCGACTAAGTGCGCGATTCGTACCGATACGAATCTAATCTTTTAATATTATTTTAATTTTATGTTTCCAATTTTTATTATGTTTTGATTTTAATTTTCTAATTGGCTTTGACATTGTTAATTTTATTTATTTTTAAATTTTATTTTTCCAATTTTATTACCAGATGTGTTTTGAAAAGAATTTTGATTTTAATTTTCTAATTTTCTAATTGGCTTTGACATTGTTAATTTTATTTCTTTTTATATTTTATTTTTCCAATTTTATTACCAAATGTGTTTTGAAAAGAATTTTGATTTTAATTTTTGTTAGCTTAGTTATACATTATTATTATGCATGCTGTGGTCTCCTGTAAGTGAAGGAGTACACCTACGTGATACTTTTGTCGTCGATTTTTTATTTAACAAGTGTATATCCTTTGTTGGAGATCCTAAATAAATAAATAAATAAATAAACTATGTTGGGGTTGGCTTCCAGTCTAAGCAGATGCAGCTGAATATCATTATTTTACATGGAGCGACTACCTATCTGACCTCCGCAACACAGTTACTGGGTAACACGATACCCCTTGGTAAGACTGGTTGTCAGACTTTCGGGCTTCTGACGACCCGTAACGACTGTCAAAGATCCAAGAATGACAGCCGGGACCAACGGCTTAACGTGCTACCCAAAGCACGGAGGGGTCGCGGCATGTTAGGATGGTCACCCATCCACGGATTGACCGTGACAAGCGTAGGTTAACCTGATCGATCGACCCGTGGGGCTGTTATTACTTAGCTAAGATTCCTCAAAATACCATCTCAAACATTAATCTGCATGGTCCTCATATGGCCTGACCACGATTATTGTGACCTCTAAGTTTGTTTCAGTCTTTCTTCTCAGAGTAGTCAGTTATGAAACACCGAACTCATCTAGTTTTAAAACAAACATTTTTTTTTGACATAATAAAAGTTATTTTTTGAACCAATTTACAGATATAAATATAATTTATCCATTGTAGCCATTTTGATTTATATCTGTCAAAGATGACAGTTTCGATTTTTATGGACATTTTAAGTTGGTACCTCCTATACTTGTACATAATAATATTATTATTTTAAATCTGTAAGTTTTTAAAATATGGAAATATTATCTTGAAAAAAAATATTTCAATAAAATAATCTCAAAGATCTACGAGTATGAGAGTTTATGTATTGTGTGTACAAAAATAATATCTAACTCTGTATAAAACGTCAGAAAATTGATATACAGTAAGCTATTTTATCATACCACACTATTTACACTAATATGTAATTTAATTTGTAGAAATACAAATGGTAGGCCGCTGGTATAGTATTTTTTTTACAAAATACACAGAAAATCTATCAGAACTTATTATACTGTATTTGTAATCCAGTTACAGTTGCGTAAATTAAGTACAAATTCATAGTTGGTACCTACTTAATTTGATAGGCTAATTATTTTCCTGGCGACTCACAACTTAAAGGACTACTAAAAATTTGCTACAAAAAAAATTACTTGACTTAAAAATTATAAAAACTAAATAATGGCTGCTACTTTAAGGTAGCGAACATATTAAACATGGCCAATTGAAATCATAGGCGAGCTACTATACATAATGACATAGCGAGTGTTATTAAGAGTGGGAATACAAATATTGTATTATAGGCAACTAAAGGCTTCCATATAAAAATCACTTTTGAGTAGAGTCAAATGTTAATTTCTTTCATCTTTAGCCGTAAACCCTTGGCTAAAAATGAAGTAGTAAATGAAAAGGGCTGAAAAGTAGGTTAGGTTAGGTTAGAACTGTGACCACACAACGCACGAGCCGAGCGAGCGAAGCGACCGGTGCCGCGGCAGCGGCCGGCGAGTGCCAGTGTCAAGTGTTCGCTTAACAATAAATGCAGTTACCAAAACTAGATGCCAGTTTAAATTAAAACAAAGCTAACAACTGATTATTAAGCTGCTAATTTCTTCTTAAAATTATTTTTCGCTGTAGCTGCCAACCTACTATATTTGCTACCGGCTTTAATTATTTTTAATCCCAAATTCAGATTAATTATTCGCCGCGTTAAATACATGTCAATTTGATATACTTACAATTAATTGTCCTGACTTAACTTAGGTTAGTAGATATCTGTGATAAACGTTATTCTTTCTTTTAAGTTACTCTGGAACGCATTGCAGGAAGATTGTAATTTCATTCGCTCTGATAATAAAACTAACAACTCATGTATTATAAGTTAGTTAGGTACTCGGTCAGCAGTACCTAAAGATAGCGAGTTATTGAAGGTTAGAACTACATTGTAGGTGGCTTAGCCTGACCCTGAGCTCCGGTGTTTTTGCTGATGCAACTGGCTCTATTTTACGGTAAATTGCTCTTGTATATGGCAACTGCTGTTTGTCGCTTGATACTCGTACAGGTCATTTGAAAGCATTTAATGTCAATCTTCTACCGTACCAATAATCTGCTAAAGATATCAATTATCTTTATCTCAGTTACGACTGATTACTGATTGCTGTGAGCTTGCATCATTCCATTGCTGGGCAATTAAAAAAATTGACATAAACAAAATACCGGATAATAATTATTGTGAAAATAGGAACAAGGCGTGATGTTATGTTAAGTATGTGTGCACAACAACAAAATAATCAACAATAACATAAATGTTTCGACATAAAACGAAGCAGATAGTAAATTAAATTTAATTGTTCTAATTTATGGACAGTAATGGTAACACACCACCATTAACACATTACCATTATTTGCTCGTTACATAGCTTTTATTCGCGAACTCGAGTTTTGTTGTATTTCAATTTAATTACTTTTGAATCAAAACGTAAAGCACTTTAAGTGCAAACATCACTTATCCATCTGCAGAGCCTTTTCCTAACTATATTGGGATGAGCTTCCAGTCTAACCGGATTAAGCTGAATACCAGTATTTTACATGGACCGACTGCCTATCTGACCTCGACAACCCAGTTACTGGGTAATCGATACCCCTTGGTTTCATTAATACTGGTTTTCAGACTTGGGCTTCTGACCACCCGTAGCCACTGTCAAAGTTCTATGAATGAAAGCCAACGGCTTAACGTGCTTTTCGAGGCACGGAGGGGTAGAGATAATGGATGGTCGTAATGTAATGATGTTCCATCACCATTCAACTTATAGTTAGCGATGATGGGGTCGATAAAGGCACAGGCTTAGAAAAGTGCGCTCTGTAAGCTGGCAACGTTGGAAATAGCAGTCAAATATTTCGCTGTTTTGATTTAGAGCGTATAAACAGAAAGTGGGCAACGTCGCAAATAAGTGAAGTGTCGATTATTTCGCTGTTTTAATTAATTTGGCAATATTACTATACGGAAATAAAAAATATGGGTAGGTAACTAGTGAACTAAAATTTTGATTATGAAATGCAATAATTAATATCGTAACACCGAATATTTCGTTTAAGATGTAAAAAAAAGTATTTGGAAACTTTCCAAATGCCTTTTTTACACCTAAAACGATTACAACATCAAAGTCAGTGTTATAATTGCAATAGGGATGATGACTAAAAAAATGTTTTTTGTCCGTCATGTAGAATGAAAGAATAACGCACACGTATTTTTTCTTTTTTTACGTTATCAAAAGATTACGGCGATACATTGAGTTATAATGTGCCATGACGTCACTTGTATGTAGATTTTATCCATACTTGTGACGTATCAACCGCCACTCCCGAAATTCAATGCGTTGTATCTGAGTCACTTTTCATTAATATGATAAAGCAAAAAATAAGTGTCTAATATTTTATTATTATCTGACTGACGGACTAAATAGAATTTCTTTTTTTTGACCCAGGCATCATCCCTATTCATTATTAATATTCTAGTTCACTAGTTAGCAATATTTCTTATTTCCATGCAGTAGTAATATTGTAAAATTAATCAAAACAGCGAAATATTTGACAGCTATTTGCAACGTTGCCCACTTTCAGTATAAACGCTCAGAGTGCGCGCTGAAAGCTGGCAACGCCGCAGATAGCTGATGTCAAATATTTCGCTGTTTTGATTAATTTGAGGTTTGAGATAAATTTATTCTCACATTCACTCACTTCAATTTATCAATGTTATTAGATATTGCCAGCAGTGGTGACCAAGAACTCCATGCCTATCTGTCATACTTGTGACCACAAAACTAACGAGACAGTTGTCAGTTGAACAAAATATGTCAGAGATATAACTTAAGTAATGAGTTTAGAAGCAATTATTTACCATGGCGAACCCAACCAAGTTTCTATTCAATGTTTAACTTAGTTCGGCTGTGTCGCCTACTTTGCTGAGAGTATTCATTTCATCTCATGAATATTGAAGACGGTAACTAAGAATGTAATCAAATTTACATTTTCTTACAAAAATAGTGCCGGGTTATGCTGCGCCTGCTCTGTTCAGACTGCAGCCTGAAGTCGGAAAACCGGTCTTACCCAGTGTTGTACATAGGCCTCCCCCAAGCACTGCCACTTCTACCAGATCTGTTCTTCTCGCATCCAGCGGATTCCCTATAGTCACCGCATTCCGTCTATGTTTATCTTTACCTCAAGCACATATAAAGTTTAATACTCACCAACTTCTTCATCACTCACACAGCCACACACTTCACACGAACACTCCTTCCTATAAGTAAAATGGACATAGGTACTCGTATTGTCTAGTTTTAGTTTACTTGAAACTATAATTATGTACTTGGGGCGGAGCCCTGGTGGCCTGTAATACAGGCTTCGGCTTAGCTTAGGCACTAGTCTTCCACAATATTATGCTTTAAGCTATTTTTTTTGCATTTTTTTTTTGTTATTATTCTATTCCTCACACAATCCGTCCATCTTTTCCTTGGCCTTCCTCTCTCCTCCAATAAATTATTTTCGGAGTGAATACCCAATCAGACCCAAAGTCACGCAACTTAGGATAGATAGGTCTTATTGTCATTTTGTCAACAATAAAATCTATTTCGAATACCTACCTGCCAAAAGGTTTCTTTTCAATTCCGTTAGGTCCAAACATAATGTAAATTCCAGCATTTTTTTACAAATAAATATGAAAAGAAATATATTAAAGTACTGTCTTTTCAAAATGGTGGGCTGATTTTAAAATATACTTGGTCGTGAAAACGTTAGTTAATTTGATTGAAAATTTAGGAGAGAGAACAAAATATTTCTGAAAAAAAATGTTGTTCAACAAAGGGCTTACTTTTTCATTTTGATAGAGTGCATTCTGAAGAAAATATCATCCTGATTTTATAACAAATACCTGGGCGACCAAACTCTGCTCTGGTGAAAATAGACAATGGTCATTTAATAGTATAGGATAGTTCATACTAATTCCATGATAGTAGGTACTTACTAATTCCATGCTGCCATGTCATAATTTTAAGGTAGCCATCTTGTTCTAAACTTTAGGCGAACGAGCTCTGCTCGGGTGAAAATACAGAGAAAACGAATTTCCCAGATATAAGACTTAGCAAGATCGAGTTTTTGCCCCTGTAAACCCCTATATTGCAACTTTCACCGAAATCGTTAGAGCCGTTTTCGAGAACGTGATTACAAAAATATATATTATATTTATTTATTTTATTTATTATATTTATTTTATTTATTTTATTTTACACTTTTTGGAAAACTTACAGCTAGACACTTTTGCACGATTTAGAGTAACAAATTAAGGCCAATTAAAAGTTTTCACGGTTATAAGAGAAAATAAACAAAAAGTATTTGAGAAGGTAGACAGTTGAGTAAAGACAGTATCTTATACGTTTCAAACAGCGCAAACTGTTAACATACATATACAAAGATTGCTCTTGGTTTTACCTTGGTTTTATTCAATAAAAAAGCCGGTCATTTAATTTGGAGGCAAAAAACAAAATCTAGTTTGTTTTATATTGTAAAACGTATGCATTTTTATTTAACGTCCGACATAATTATGTCACTTGATTGTAGTAGAATGGCCGCTACTGCCACCGTTCCAGCAGGCAGCAAAGACTGGTTTCCTGGAAGAGCAATAGCCGCCACAAAAATGATGAAAATGAGAATGAAAACGAATGGGTTTAACTTCACGGTGTCAAAAAACGCTCACAAACTTACTTCCATTCATAAATTAATAACGTTACAGTGAAGTTATTCAACTGTAAATTTTAGACAGTGTGGCGGTCACCGCAGTCTTAGGGAAATCTTGAACAAATCTTGGCCGTAATTCGAAACATAAATAAACTAGTAGTTCTGGGAACAGCACCGACCAACAGACCACGCGAGCACAAACTTGTTTGCAACAATGGACCCTTCCTTCATTCTTAGTTCGGGCTCCAAACGAATCGCCCGTAAATTTTATTGTGAATCCCCCTGAGTTTAAATTTTTCGTCACATTTTTTTTTTTTTTTCAGCTATTTCATAGAAAAGTTCCAACAGTGTCAGTTTCAAGATACCTACGCAGTAGGAACAGCTGTATTTTTTTATAACTGACGAATAATTTCAATTCTGGGGGGTTCAGATTCATGTACTGAATCCATGGTAACAGTTTTCGCGTCCCTGTCACCCTGTATTATACTACTGCCGTGATTTTTTTCACATATCCAAAAACAACCATTTTTAGCACTAGACTCTAACAAAAATTAGCACTTTAAAGCTTAATATTTCTCCCAGAACACGAAATCCGAAGATTCGGTCGAAGTTTCGGGCGATTCCGACTCTAACAAAAATTTGCATTTTAAAGCTTAATATTTCGCAAACGGATCCAGCTGAATCGAAAAATATTTTCCACACACCCCACAACATGAGACAGACGAGAAAAAAAAAATCATTGCCACTTTACGTGAACCCTAAAAAAATATATTTATCATTATTTTATTTTACCACTTCGTCGACGTGATTAATAGGTACCCATGCGAAATTACAGCATTCTTGTACTAAGAGTCTGATCTAAGCCGCAGATAGACAGACAGACAAACAGGCAGACGGACATGGCGAAACTATATCGGTTCCTACTACAGAACCCTGAAAAATTATGAGTAAAAATTTGTAGGCCAGCTATAAAAAATAACTAATAGGTTTTAATGAATAGTGAGCAATTTAATACATTTTGAGGAGCTACCTACCAATTTAAAGTTACTTACCTTTCAAATAAAAAAGAACCATCGAAATCGGATCTCATAAGGCGGAGATATCCAGTATCCCCCCACCTCTTCAAACCTGTACCTATACCAAGTTTCAACAAGATCGGTTGTAAAATAAGAACCTGTAAGAGTATTGCCAGACTTGAAGAACAGACGCTTCGCTGCTTGGTCATTAAGCATCGAATGAAGTCCTCAAAATTAAAACATTTTATTAAAAAACCAAAAACAAAAGAGATCCAACTCTCAGAAAACCAGTTGTAACAAATTACATTTAAAGAAGACACAAGTTCAAAAAAAGAATTGCAAAACTTTTTACAAGTTCGTACACGGCACTTTGCGGCAAAGGTATTGCTTCAGAATGCCTTTGAAAAAAAAAAGCTTAACCGTCTCAACACTCGAGTATGTCCTAAAGAAGGCTATTCATTAACAACACTATTGTTCTGGCGTGCTTGCGTATTGAATGGGCTGCTAACAAATTAAATCTGTCCTTCTTTCCCTTTGTCCGGATTAAATGGAGTTTTCTTATTTGCAATTTGAGATAAGATGGCGACGTTTTGTTGATTGAAAGTGGGACATTATAAACATACTAGGGTTTTCGTACCTTTAAATAATTCCAAATTAATCAGACAAAATTTAAGATTAGGGAAAATTGTTCAGCTGCCAATTAGTGGTGATAGTTCGTAAACCTTAAAATCTATCATAGCATGTCCATCGTAAAAAGTAGGTTGGAATCTCATTATCTACGAAATGTAGGGAAAAAGTTTTTTGCGATTTCTGACTTTTCTAGTACTCAAACCTCAGTTGTTCTAGTAGAGTTGTCTGATTATGTTATGCTTAAGCTATATCTAGTACTGTATCTTTATAAAACATAATCACACACAAATCGAAAGCAAAGAACATAAAACTATTTTTAAAACCAATACATTTTCTCGGTCTCATTTTACGAGTTATTTGAGAGGGAAAACTAACAACAGGCTTTCCTTCCTCTGTTGAGAACAAAGTAGAACCGATACTTTGTATGGTATAGTACTACTTTAAAAGATTTAAACTAACTGTAGTGAAGTGTAATGTGAAGAAAAAAAAACCGTCTAAGTACGAGTCGGACTCGCGCACGAAGGTTTCTCCGTATCATAATCTATAAAAACGGCAAAAAATCATGTCTGTTGTATGGGAGCCCCACATAAATATTTATTTTATGCAGTTTTTAGTATTTGTTGTTATAGCGGCAACAGAAATAAACAAATACATCTGTGAAAATTTCAACTGTCTAATATAACTATCACGGTGCATGAGATACAGCCTGGTGACAGACGGACAGCGGAGTCTTAGTAATAGGGTCCCGTTTCACCCTTTGGGTACGGAACCCTAAAAAATAGAAGAACAAATTTAAGAAGCCCGATATTATCTTGGACGAAATAAAAATATTCTTCGCTCAAGATTTTTTTTACTTTGTCCAAGATAATTTCGGGCTTCCCAACTTTTTTCTTGAATCAAGAATATTTAAGGCTAGTGCAAACCAGAGTGACGCGACTCGAACAATACAATTTCTAAGAAAACTACACGGTATAACAATAGCCGGTATCGCGTCGCGCTAGTCTGCACGAAGCTTTAAACTACAGCTAAGATTTTTGTTTTCCGTGCACTATAATATCGCCATTTCGCTAGGTACAACTAATAATATTATAACTGCGAAAATAATTAGATTAGCTAACAGTATATGCCTTTTTTATTTCTTTTTTTGTGTTGGAACTTATTAAATAACTTCTCCCGCTCTGGGCGGACCGGGGGACGTGTCAAACTCTTACTGACTAAAACCCACCCGTGTTCCTTCAGTTGCCTGTATGTTGCCAGGGGCCATGGTATCCCTTTCGGACTGTCCCGCGACCCCGGCAATCATCGGTCCTAGCGGAATCCGCCAGTTGTGCTGACATCTCTTTGAGGCGCGCGTGGAACACAACGCCCGGGCCTGGTCCTTATCGGAAGGCGAGCTACCCATTGCTCACCGTCCGCAGGCCCGCGCCTGCGGTGGGATAGTATATACATTATTATTTCTTGTTTTAACATAAAATATACCCGCCATGACACTCTGCAATAGGTGCTGTAGCTTCCCATTAGTGAAAGACTTTTCGGAATCGGTTCAGTAATTCCGAAAATACCTCCCTACGTACAAAGTCACAAATACTTCTTTATAATATAAGATGAAATAGCGATAGTTTTTGACAGTCACTTATAAATGGGTACTATTTAATGTAGTCGGGTAAAACTTTTCAAAGATATCGGTTTAAATCGATGTTTGTTGGGCCACGGTTGGGCCGGTCCATAACTAACAACTGGGGTCAGACAAAAACTTTGCACGTAAAGGCGATAGAGAAAACATATTTCTGTCTTGTTTACTCTTACTACTGTATCCAATAAGTGTGTCCTTGTCTCAATATTATTATTATTTAGTAACTTGTCTATTGGTATACTCTGTCTATGAATGTTTCGATTTTTCTTCTCTTTTTAGAGGGCTTATCCTAAAAGTTGGCAACGTCCGTCGCAAATAGCTGTCAAATATTTACCTGTTTTGGTATTTGGCAATATTACCTACTGTATGGAAATATGAAATGTGGCTAAAAATATATTGACACTGAAACATAATTTTTGATAAGTAAATTATATCTAAAATTATGTTTCAGTGTATATTTATATTTTTCGTTCGTTTTAAACATCTAGAGACATGATACGTCTGAAATCACCAACCCGTCTTGAGCAAGCGTGGTGATCAGTGCTCGTGCCTTCTGTGTATGAGAAGAGGCCTTTGCCCTGCAGCGGGATTTCAATAGGTTGTTTTTTTTTTTTTTTTTTACTCTTTTGTAAACTATTATAGCTACTTCCATTAATAAAACAAATACTCTATTAGTATGTAAAGGTTAAAACAGAAGGATTATAATATATTTTAAACGAGCCATTGAAATATAAATCTTTGAAGGACCACTTAATTTTACTCGAAAGGCGCTAAATTAAATAAATTAAGCATATTTTAATACTAACTCATTGGGGTATGTTTAATTTAGTTTGCCTAAAATTATTTGAGTGGCACCTTTATTTAAATAATGGGGCGAATAAGGTATTATGTAAAGGTATAATACCTACCTAATGTATGTACGTATTTTTGAGAAATTAGGTTAGTTTAATATCAGGGTGTCTGTTAATTAACCTTAATTAAATTTTTATATGCACTAATCTGGGGTGTAATTGGTGGTTTCAGTTTGTTGCTTTTGTGTTAACGCTCATTTTAACTGTTTTGATGTTTACGAGAAAGAGGAGCTCATGGCTAGTAATAATAGCCGCACGAGTCGATCCATCAGGTTAAACTACGCTTACCGGGGTTAGTCCGTGGATGGGTGATCATCTTTACATACCGTGACTCTTCCTTGCCTCGATAGCACGTTAAGCTGTTGGTCCCGGCTGTCATTCGCGGATCTTTGACTGTCGTTACCGGTCGTCAGAAGCCCGAATGTCTGACAACCGGTCTTATCATGGTATTACCCAGTTACTGGGTTGTAGACGTCAGATAGGCAGTGGGTACATGCTAAATTATAACACAAATAAACTATGGTTAAGTGACTGTGAATGAGAAATCCGGTGTGTTTACAATCTACTGTTGTACTATTTTAGTGAAAGCCGTTCGTCAGGAATAATCTTTGTATTAGCAAGAATATAGGCGTTCATGTATTCACTAAAAAAGAAAACCTTTGCAAGCAATGGGAATTTGCTACAGAAGGCTACGAGCTGCTTCTCAGACGCTTGCTCACGTAACAGCAGTCCTGACTCAGAATATTTTGGCTGCTCAGACCAAAACTGCAAACGTAGTGTACAGGGAAGTTTTATAAAACTGTGGGTGTTATTGTAGTGTCTTACAACTTCCACGCGAACGAGATCGCGGACAGAAGATTCTTATAAATAAATTGTCGAACAAAACCCCAAGAACTGTTCGTTGAAGCGTCGCAGATTCCAGCCCCTCAATTTCCTAAAGTTTCCACCCACTGAATCCTAAATTATTTACCACAAACCGTAAAGGAAAATGGCGTAAATTAATTTATTGGGTACCTAGTTTCAATTAGGAGCAAAAATAAGTGTACACTTAGTGAAATTCAGCAACGATTTTCTCGGAAACTGTTGATTAAATTATGAAGTACCGCCTCTGTGGTGTAGTGGTTAGACCAACCTGAAACTCTCAGACTTACAGGTCCCAGGTTCGATTCCCATTGGGAGCAAAATTTTCTGCTCGGTTTGGTTGGTGGTGGGGCTTTACACGATATTTGGCATGGATTTTTATATTTTTTAGAGGCATATATTTAATCGAACCTCTAAAAATTCCCTTGTGCGCTCCTGAAACTATGTTCACTGTAAAATAATGATTGTGCCCCCTTTTTGTGAACCTCATTCCTATTTTGGGTCCTAAAAATACTGAATATCCAAGTATCTGCGACCAACTTGGATGTAGCGCTCGTCGGCCGCTGCTTCGGCACCGCTCGCTTTGCTCGCTCGGTTCGCGCACAGGTCTAATTGAACCTAAGCCGTTTGGTCGGCTTTCCCTACCTAAGTTACTGCGACCAGCTGTGAGAAAAGGTCAGGAAGTTATAAAGAGGCTCAATTATTTCAAAAGTGTGCATCATTAGAAGCGCAAAATGTTTTTAGAGGTTTAATAATTTGAAAAACGTTTCCACCATTATAAGGTCAATAAGTTTTTAGAGGATCAGTAAAATATTTCCCTCTACGATATAATTTAATTAACTAGTTATCTTGCCTTGGTTTTCAGTATTTATAAATCATCGACTAGGTGATTACATCTTTTTATTTGTACCCAAAATATTTATAGATTCTGTAGTTTTGACGTGGCATAACAAAACAGACAGACACTTTCACTTTAATTAAAATAATTACAGTCATCACAGGGGTATCGTGTTACCCAGTTACTGGGTTGTAGAGGTCAGATAGGCAGTCGGACCATGTAAAATACTGGTATTCAGCTGCATCCGGTTAGACTGGAAGCCGACCCCAACATAGTTGGGAAAAGGCCAGGCAGATTGACAGTCATTATGCCTACTAAAAACTTACAATCCTTCATAATTTACGTACACATTTTTACATCTGTCTACCCACTTTCCCAAACAAATCCCTGTCTGAGTGAAGAGTACAGACACAAAGTAGAAAGACGCAAAAGGTCAGCTCCATACAACGAGCAAAACCGCACACAAACATAGACACGCTTCTCGTACAGCGAGTGCACAAGCGCACTCACGACTGACATTCGTTTAAAGTCGCCGTACGGAAGCGTCTATTTGAAAGTGATCGTGGCGCGAATGCACGACCGTTCAAACTTTTTGTTCGCTGAACCAGAACGCATGGTCACACCGACAGAGGGCGCTTTCCAGTTTTCTGAACAAAAAGTGACATTATACACTCAATCGATTGCGTAATCGCTCGACGATAGTTTTTAAATAACGTGTGGCCTATGGGTGCGTGCGCCTAAAAACCAAATCAAAACTCATTTATTCAAATTAGGCTGAGAATAACCAGATTTTGAACGTCATAATTACATAACACAGTCCCCTAAAATGCCCGCCCTTCACCACTTCCTAGTGCTTTAGCTGGGAATAAGAAGTGGCGCAACAAACTCCCCAGCAGCACAGCTGTCTGATAAGTTAGAAGAACGTGAATCTGTACAAGACTGTTTTCATTCAATTCATGAAGCTGGCCTTCTGTATCTATTTCGTGGTACAAATCTCAGAGGCAGAGTATAACAAAGTTTAATAAGTCGTAAATAAGTACGGACTGATATCTAGGGCGGGGTTTCAGCCGCTGTAGTAAAATAGGGCTGTAAATAACTTTTATAGCGTACTTTGTATTGTTCGTAAGAGGAGAGATTTTGTGTTGTCAAATTGTGTGAATGGTAGACTGTAGATCCCCTTTGAAATATTTTGGCTGGGGAAGTAATATCACCTTCACATTTCCTATGTGCTGGTGAAACTACAGAATTCCCACTGCTGGGACACACAGGCGTCCTCTGTGTGAGAGTATCCACCACGCGGGCCCAGTGCGGGTTGGTAGATGTCACAAGTCTTCGAATTTTTGGTTCTAGAATGCCGGTTTCCTCGTGATGTTTTCCTTCACTGTTTTGAGAGTACGAGTAGTGCTGATGAAATAATTTACACAAAGTAAAACGGTCAGCGCGTTCATCTGCGACCTAGAACGCGTTACCATTGGGCCACCACTGGCACTGCTCCCAAAATGCTCTGCTAGTTTACAAAAATTACACTAAATTTTACTTGGATATATCTAATCTGGGTCACACTTGGGGCACCAAGCGTGTCTAGCCATACACCGTGTTTTATTCTCCTGTCCTTATCTCAATTTATTTGCGGTCGGCGCAACATAACATTGTCTTCCATACTTCTCTATCAGTCGTCATCTCAGTAGTCACCCCCTTTCCAGCCATATCATCTTCCACACAGTCCATCCATCGTTTCTCTGGTCTGCCCCTACTCTTATAGCCATCCACATTCACACTCGAAACTTTCCTCACGACATTTCCCTCATTCCTCCGCATCACATGCCCATACCATGACAACCGATTTCCACACAACTTTTCAGTCACTGGTGCCACTTTCTGACATCAACTTTTTTTTTTACCTCTACCGATATACTTTTGGCGTGCATCTCACCTGATGATAAGTGTTGATCAGGCCGAAGGTGAAAGCGAGCTTCACACGGACTCTTCAACCACAGAGGAACTGGCTATCTTACCTCTAACTGCCAAAACAGTTATGGTTTGTTATGGCGACAGACTTGGATAAGATGGTGGTAGCTAGCCAGGCGGACTTAGAATAAGCCCTACTGCCAACCAAACCGAGCAGAAATTTTTGCCCCAACTCGGAATCGAACCCGGGACCTCTGGGTCTGAGACAGATGCTCTAACCTAATGGTTAGACCATCTGTGGTCTTGTGACCACAGAGGCGGTTATACTTCCATCTCCAAAATAACGAAATAAAAAGACTATAAAAAAAAGAATAATACCTCACATCATCTGCAATCAGATTAGTCTTCAAAATTCCCAAGATAATTACAACTGAATTATGTTCCAAAAACACAGCCCACTCTAGTCTTTATCCCTGAGCAATAAGACATATAATCGTATGCTACGGATAAGCTTAGGATTAATACGTTGTCAGCAGAAACCTTGTGAATTGACGTCAAGAGATAATCGATGAAAATAAAAACCCATCGAATTCAGAACCTTTTATTTTTGCAGCCGGTTAATAAGGAGGGCTCCATTGAGGGTAGGCAAATATTTAGCAGTGAGACAGTTGAAAGGTATCTTACTCAGCTAGTAGACTGATATTGTTCTAGTGATTTTCAATCGATGAAGGATTGAGAGATTTGTCTTTGAAATCATCTATACTTACATAAATACCTCACCCCGCGGTTTCACCCGCATAAGTCTCGATCCCGTGGGAATATCGGGATAAAAAGTATCTTATATCCTAACCCAGGTCATGGTTTACTTGGTCCATAAACAAACATGCAAAAAATCTAATCTTGAATACTATGAAATGAGCAATATTTGGATATACATATATTTGTATTTTTTTTATTTTTTATAAGTAGTTTAGAACAAACTTCCTAGAATAATGACACGGCAGCATGGAATTCAAACTCAAACTCAAAGCATTTATTTCAATTAAACCATTTACAGGCACTTTTGAATTGTCAAGGAGTCAGTCAGTCAGAAATATGAAGCTAGATGCCCATTCCAAAGCGTAGGTTCCTATGGAGAAGAACGGGCAAGAAACTCCACGGACACTCTTTAAAAAAAAAAATCTTACAAAAAATTGTTTACATCATTCATGTTGAAATTATACATGTGAGAACAATGTAGAAAGACGTGTACGTAAAAAGCGACCGTAATAAAAAAATAAAAACAATTCAAAAATTAAAATAAGCCGTGGCAGATAAGAGATGACCAGTCTCTATGATGGCGCCCGTTCACGAACATGACGCATGGATCAGCACCGTTTAGCTCAACCATTAATATTAACCATAATTAGTAAGTACCTACTATCATGGCAGCATGGAATTAGTATGTACTATCCTATACTATTCAATGAGTATTCTCTATTTTCACCAGATCAGAGCTAGGTCCCCCAGGTACTTAGTTTAGATATTACTTATTAATTAATATTATTAAGAGGTAGGTATTATTTGTGAGTTTGTATGTAGAAGGTGATCTTCGGAACTACTGATCCGATTACGAAAATTCTTTCACTAATGGGATGCTATAGTATTACCGAGTGACTTAGGATATATATTTTATTTTAAAACAAGACATTTCACGTTGACAAAGTCGCGGGCAGATTTTCATAAATTGGTTGGTTGTGTTTTTTTGTTATTCCCAATAAAGTTGGGAAAAGGTATGGTAGATTGATTTTGAGTGTTTTTTTGGAAGTCTGTTGCTTTTTTCCCTTTTTCTGCTGTAACTGCACTAAGTGCTATTCTGGCAATTGCACTCCATGAATATAAATAAGTACTGATCGATTTCCAGCAGTCAAGTGAATGCGATAGTAATACGATTCTTTTGAAAGGAGACATCCTCTCGATTTCAAAAGAGTTTATTGACATCTAGAGATATTTATTTCCAATGATAGCTACAATCAGCGACTGTAGTCGATGTTCTTGATTATTGAATATAGTAGACGTATTATTATTTTTAATTATATCACAATGTCTCGTTAGTCAAGTGGTCGCAAACACTACGCGTGAGGTCCTGATGGGTACGATTCCCAGGTAAGCGTTATTGGGTTTTTCCATCTGGAATTTCTCAGTAGCAACCCTCAGTCTTGATTAGTGCCCGGTTGATGGCAATAGACTCGCCACCTATCCAATGGGACTTTATCATAACTAGCGAAATGTGGTTATACTATAGGTAGACCTCCGCCCTTGTCTATAGGTACAATTAGCAACAGAAGTCGATCTTCTTCTTCTTTTCGTGTGGCTAGTGACTAACCTGGTGTCAGAGTTTTAAAGCCGCCCATGGGCCTATTACTTGGCTTCACATGCCGTCGAGAAATATCTCTCAGGCATGCCGGTTTCCTCACGATGTTTTCCTTCACCGTTTTTGAAGCAAGTGATAAATATACTAAACGCACAAAAATCCGAGAAATTAAAAAAAAAGTCAAAACAAAAAAAAAAAAAAAAAAAAAGAGGAAAAAACTTAGTCAGTCTTCTGACTTTGACTAACCTTTTTCCTCTTTTTTTTTTCTTTTTTGTTGTTAGTCTAAGTCTTCTGACTCTGACTAACTTTTTTCCTCTTTTTTTTCTCTTCTTTCTTTTTACTTTTTTGTTTTGACATTTTTTGAAGTGAATACTTCTTTAGCGGTGTTGTGCACTTTTTTTGAGATGGGTAAAAATGTTAAACTCGCGTCAGGACACGTGACCTGATCGAAAATTCGTAAGACGAAGGGAGAGTAGACCGGTGCAAAAATGATTCCCTAACCATTCCAAAATATCAAAAATGCACAACGTAAATATTCAAGTTTTCACTTCTGCCGGCTCTCTCTCTCTTTTTTTTTTCTTAGTCAAAGTCTTCTGACTTTGACTAACTTTCTTCCTCTTTTTCATTCTTTTCTACTTTTCTTTTTTTCTTTTTTCTTTTGACTTTTTTTTTCTGACTTTTCGATGATCGTTATTATTTTGAACAAGTATATCAAATGCTAATCATCTGGAAACTGACGACACCAACTAAGATGGACTTAGAATAATAGTCTGCAAAGTTTGAGGTCATGAATAAGCTAAAAAATCAATGATGGTGCTGCTTCATTATGCATGTATATCATTGTTTTACAAAACATTTTTAAAGTGAAAAAGTATTTTTTTCTTCTCAGACCTGAAAGGCACAAAGATACTCAGTGCCACGAGGGCAGACGATAAACTCTTTTTTTACGCCAAAGACGCAGTCAAAGGCTAGTATTTTATAATATTTCTTATCTTTAGAATAGACCATCTATTTCGCTATTTACGTTGACATTTTGTAAAAGCAACCAAGAATACTCTCTTTATTAAGTAACATTATATTTAATCCCGGTAAAATGTCGGCAGCGGGCAAGAATTAAGGTTTCAGCATTAAAAAGGCGCTATAGTATGAAATAGTGAGCTATTTTGGTCTAGGGTAAAATTAAGGGAGAAATAATTAGTAATTAGTAGTATTAGTAGTGGCTGCCTCGTTGGTCTAGTGATCGCAAGCACTGCTGCTGAGCTAGGTCACTGGTGCTAGGTCCTGGGTTCGATTCCCGGGTCGAGCAAAGTGTTATTGGGTTTATCCGACGAAGACACCGACAGTTGCAAACCTCATTTCCATGAACATAAAATACTTACCCTCCCCTGCCTTTACATTCTAAAAATATGTAAATTCGTTAGAAATTACCAACACTTTTACACGACAAGACATTCAGTCAAAATATACATTACGCCATAAAAATAGGTTAAAGCTTACCAGTCTCTAAGTTAAAAATGCACTCAACAAGTACACGAGTTACGTCAATTAAAATATATAATAAACCCAGAATTAGTTAAAAGATCAAAAATTGAATACATATGTAAATAAGTAAATTAAAACAATTTATATTATCTAAATGCTATTACAATATCAATGATTATTTAAATGACAAATTTTAACTTACAAGTTTTATAAAATAATAATTAGTATATAGAATTACTATTCTGCTGTGATCGACAGAGTCCACAATGATCATATTTTTGTAAAACCTTTTTATTTATTTTTTGTGTGAGAAATCATCAAATAAATTCTCCCTCTCTGGGTGGAGCGGGACGGCGTGTCAGACTCTTACTGACTAAAACCCACCCGTGTTCCTTCAGTTGCCTGTGCAATGCCAGGGGCCACGGTATCCCTTTCGGGCTTTCCCGCAACCCCGGTAGGCATCGGTCCCATCGGACCCCTTCACCCGCTGACATCTCTTTAAGACGCGCGTGGAACACAACGCGCCTCCTGGCCCGGGCCTGGTCCTTACCGGACGGCGAGCTACCCATTGCTCACCGTATGCAAGCCCACGCCTAAGGTGGCCGGGAATCGGCTATCGATTCCCGACGCCCAGGGCGTCTCCTCCTGCGGTAGCTAGGGGCGTGAGAGCGCGAATTTTGCCTCTCCCTCACGCGTTCCGCCTCCTCTTTCGCGAGCATTACTGCTTCGCAGAAGGAGGTGACAGCCTCCCATGCCCTCTCGCTCCATATCATGGCCTGTACCAGGGCCGGACGTGAGAGATCCCCGCCACCGATCGCCTTCACGAGGACACGGCGGTGCTCTGCCCAAGCCGGGCAGACCTACGCCGTATGATCCACCGTGTCCTCCGGGCGATCCACGCAGTGATGGCACCCGGGCGTTTCTTCCCGCCTGATGTGAAACAGGAACATCCCGAACACAACAACAGCCGTGTCCGGTGAGGACACCGTGGCGCCTCTCCAGCCACTCCACAAAGAGGGGACACACCGGTGCCCCGTAAAGGGCCATGGACCGCACAAATCCCTCGTATTGCCTCCGGCAGGAGGCGTTTAGACGCCCTTGATTGGGCATGAGCCGCTTAAAGGCAGCCCCGGCCCACTCCATTCTGGGAGCCAAATGTCGGAAGTGCTCCACGAAGTTCCACCGACAGTCGAGGACGAGTCCTAGGTACTTCATCGTCGACTCGACGCCGATATCAACCCCTCCTACCGTTATTTGGGAACCCGACGGTGGCGCGTTCCGAGGACCATGAAAACCCATGGCCTCGGACTTGTGCAGGGCCACCTCGAGTCCCAACCGCCGGATTCTGGCCACGATTGTCACAACCCCGTATGTCGCTAGTTCAGCCGCCGCCTGGTTTGTAAAACCTACCACCTAAGTTCACATGTGGAAGCAATAAATGTATTGAGTAGGTACTATCCATCGGGAATTTCTCAGTAACAGCCTGGAGTCTGGATGTGTGCCCGGTTGATGGCAATAGGCTCGCCCCCTATTACATGGGACTTAAACATAACTGGCGAAATGTGGGTTTACTATAGGGAGACCTCTGCCTAACCCTTCGGGAAATACAGGTGTGAAGTTATGTAGTATGTAATTAGTAGTAGACCGCCTCGTTGGTCTAGTGGTAGCAAGCGCTACTGGAGTATGAATCTGCGTTGAAACAAAAGAACAGTCTTCTCATACCTAGCTTTGAAGATCCTCTTGATATCAGGACGGCCACCAGTCGGTATGCATTTATAGAATGTAGTGCGGTTGTCACAGCCTAACTCATTTGGTCTGGGTACGGTTAGCTTGGTTACTGTGACCAACTGTGAGAAAAAGCCAGAAAGTGCACAAGTGTGTTTGCTTTAGGTATTATCTCCTGCGAACATGGCTGATCTTCGTTGAGATTGGCCGCCATGACAGAAACTCAGTCGGGAGGATATTATAACATTGTCGTAGTCGATCCAACTACAAGTACTCGTATATCGTGAAGCTCGATACAATGCAAGTCACCGGTAATAGCATAATAAAAAAAACGCTTCCCAATCCCGGTACAACGGCACCTCCCGGTACTGCGAGCCACCTTTATAACTTTATCGGGAAAGCAAAAGTTCTCAACGAAGACTTGGTAGATATGAGACGAAAGTCGATTGGATGTATTTTAGGGTTCTGTACCCAAAGGGTGCCAAACAAAACCCTATTACTAAGCCTCCGCTGTTCGTCCGTTCGTATGTCTGTCAGCAGGCTATATCGTATGAACCTTAATAGGTAAACAGTTGAAATTTTCAAAGATTGGGTATTCTATTCATCATCATAATCATCAGCCTATAACGTTCCCACTGCAGGGACACGGCCTCCTTTCAATGAGAGGGAGTGGGCTATAATCCGCACGCGTGCCCAGTGCGGATTGGTAGATGTCACATGTCTTCGAATTTTTGGTTCTATTACATGCCGGTTTCCTCACGATGTTTTCCTTCACCGTTTCCGGGTATTCTATTGCTGTTATAAAAATAATATTAATTAAAAAATAAAGGAAGAATATTTTTTTACTAAAGTATTTAAACAAAATTGTTGTGTTAAATATTGTACGGTGGTACGAAACCGTTCGTGTGCGAGTTCGACTCGTACTTGGCCGCTTGTTTTTTTGTTAGTCTGCTTTCAAGGTTTACTTATTCTGGTGATTTGAAGTGGGTGGATTTTATAAATACATATTTTATATAGTGCAATAAAATTGTGTTTTTACATTTAGTTAACTGTTGCTATGTTAAGAAACCTAGTTTTGGCCAGGAATAAAACGCGTTACGTAACAATATACTTATATTTTTCTATTCTTCACCACAGTACAATTTACACTTGTTATATTTTATATTAATCTATGCGTCTCATATCGAATAACTGTAATGTCAGCCGGATGACAAAAAAACGTACAGATGTCAATTAAAAACAACCACTCCCATGGCGGGAGGTTTAATGAAATTGCTGACCAACAAGAATAAATAAATCAACTAAAATACTTTAACAAACAAACCAATTACTGATAAATTCATATTACAAGATGATTAACGAATAAGTCATTAAAATCATCGAAAACTAATAATTTCACGAGTGCATGGCTGCCTTTTTTTTTGTCCTCCGGGGTATCCACGCAATGATGACACCCAGGCGTTTCCTCCCGCCTTATCCGAAACAGGTACCTCCCAAAACAGCCATGTCCGGTGAGGACCTGCGTCAGGCGGAAGGTGAGGACGCCGTGGCGCCTCTCCAGCCACTCCTAAAAGAGGGAACTTATCGCCGCAATAGTGGCGTGCCCAAGTGCATGGCTGCCTGACACATCAATCGACTAACATTTGTAATACAATTATCTACTAAAATAATAAATGACCTTACACTAGGAAAACTAATTTTATACACGCATCACGACTTATTTCCTCGAAGGATTGGGCAGAGGTGTACTATAGGTACACCTCTGCCCAATCGGGTCAGATCGGGTCGGTCGGGTCCTTCGGGGAAATACTTAAATATAATTGGCGATATGTGGGTGTTTTCTAATAGTAAACCTTATAACTGAAATACTGAAATATAACTGGCGAAATGTGGGTCTACTATAGAGTACACCCACATATCGCCAATTATATTTAAGTCCCATGAAATAGGGGGCGAGCCCACATGGATAAAGGCTATATAGTAAGTGGTAGTGAAAAAATATATGTTAATCTTGAACTTATTTCTCAGAACTTGGTTGTTCTTGTTAACAAAACACGATTTGAAAAAAAAAAACGAACATTGACAAATTAACGGTTAACTAAACTTTTACCTTGAATTCCAATCCAAAATATCTGTAATTAAATATCAACGTACGTTGGTATTTAAGGAATACCAAGAACGTCTTATTTTAATGCAGAACTTGGGTGTTACCACCCCTTAGTTTTTACGACTTTGATAGATCATCGAGATTTCTGTATTATATTGAACGGAATAAGTTCTCTAAATTATGATTAAAACTCCACCAAAATCAGTTGCGTAATTTAGAAGAACAACGCGGTCACACACAAAGACAGACATGAAATGTGACTTTAATTATAATAATTTATAGATATACATAGATAGATCGTTATTTTATTCAGTCATTATAATATCTACTTCAGTTTATTACAAAGAAATAAACTTTCTAAAACCTAAAATATCCATAGACTACGAGTTCGTAGCTCGTAGCTAAGTGCTACGCGCCGTAGCATGGCGTAGCGAGATCAAATCTTTCTCTTTTTTTAAATGTTAACTTTCGTGAGACTATTTAATGTTAATGGTTCTAGGCCTTATTCCAGTTTTTTTCTGTCTGTCTGGACTTCATTGACTGGACTTTGTTTTACACTATGACTGTATTGATACTAACAAATATTTTCACAACCGTTCACAAATTCAATTACTTACATATAAGTAAAAATGAGAGAATTGTAGATTCTACGGTTTTTACATAACCGGTATAATTCTATAACCTAAACCAACATAGATTTTAGTTCTTAGAATCTGAACAAACCCTTACTACCTACTTTAAAAAAAAAACATATTTTCTTATGACCAAACTCACAATGTTAACACCAATATATTTTTACGAGTATGAGTCCCCGTTCCTAAAATATAAAATGGTTATCAGAAAGGATTTTGTTAGGAAACCCTGAAAAGATAGTCCAGGGGTCCGCCATATTGGTTCCGGGTCGATTGACCGAATTTTACTGTCAACATATGGAGAATATTTTGTGAAGAATTTAAGGTTTGTTGAAAAAGTATGATATTACAATCCAATGTGGGTGGGTACTAATTTCCTGTGGGTCGCGTGTGGGTGTAGGTTGAGCTTCGAGTTTTGGCTATGATAGGTTTCTACCCTAGATATGATATCTATGGTTTTTACATTGTCTAGAAAAAACATTAATTATATCTTTGTGGCGGCATTCTACGTCACCATATGCGAACAACACATCAAAGACCTAACTTCAAACAAAATCCTGCATCGTGCTAACAGAATTTACCGCGCGATCAAAATATATATGACCTCCCAAAGTCCCAACATCAATCGCCTACAAGACACGACACCCGTCTGGTCGGAGGATCCTCCTCCGACCAGACGGGTGTCGTGTCATTTCTATAGACGATGAGAGAACTTTACACCCTGTTCCTCATATCTCTAACCTCTCTACCAGTGACCCCGCATCAGCGCAGTCTTCATGCAACTACTTCAGCGTGACGTCATCATCATCTTCTTTCTCTCTCCGTTCCCCACTCAACAAGTTCTCGTCTTGACACAGACGTTCACATAATCCGCGTTAGTCACCACTTAGCGTATGTTGTTCAGAATAAACATCAACTTAGATAAGGAGGCAGCACGTAGCAAACAGGAGCTACTATTTAAATGGATTACACCATATGAGGGGTTAGAGCAAAAGGTCAAGTCCGAAAGGGGTAAACAGCTTATACCCTTGCAGCACTTACATTTATTAGTTTTCTAGGTACATATTTAGCTACATTGTGGCAGTATCCTGTACCTCTGATTATCCCTAAGGAAATACAGGGTACATGTATTTTGTGTTTTCATTTTTTTTATTATCATTGGCCATTTATAATGCACGTTTTACTCGTTTTCTTCCAGAACTTAACTACCTTTTTTTTTTTTTTGGTGGGAAATCATCAAATGATTCCTCCCGCTCTGGGTGGAGCGGGAGGGCGTGTCAGACTCTTACTGACTAAAACCCACCCGTGTTCCTTCTCTTGCCTGTGCAATGCCAGGGGGCCACGGTATCCCTTTCGGACTTTCCCGCAACCCCGGCAGACAATGGTCTCATCGGACCCCTTCACTCGCTGACACTCTTTGAGGCGCGCGTGGAACACAACGCGCCCTCGACCCGGGCTTGGTCCTTGCCAGACGGCGAGCTACCCATTGCTCACCGTCCGCAAGCAGAACTTAACTACCTTAGATTTTTATTATTTGAATAGTATCTGATTGTCTTTTTTCTACTACATAATTTTGGACATAAATCTCACCAAATTCTGGGAGTATTTGTAAACTTGTCCAAAACCTCCATTACCTATAAATTTTCTCGGCCTCACACATTGTAACTTTTTTTTTCTGTCTCTCGTTACCACGCGACGATAATATTTGTAACCAGTGATCCTTCTGTTCCTTCGTCCTTTTTTCGTGGAGATACTTAGCGGGGTCTTCGTAATAAATAGTGGAAACACACGGGTAATTTTATGAGCCGCCGCTTTTCGTACGCCGCGATAGCTTTAGTGTGTGGTTTAGTAGAGCTGAAACTATGTGATGACGTAGTGCACCCCAGAATTTGTTATATAAACTTAGAAAAATTATTATGACCTGAATAGGCCTAATCTCATATTAATTAGAAATGTTGATGAAGTCTCTAATCAATAAAATAGAAGTCCAGAAGGAGAAGAAGTTATTTTAGAAGTATATTATATAAATGTATGTACTATATTCTCAAAACATTTATTTAATTTAAATATGTGAATTTGAATGGATTTGATTTTATGTATTTTTTATTTATTTTTACTCATAACTACGGTGTCTTCATCTCTTTTTATCTACTTTCCTATCGCAGGTGTGCAGAAGATATTTCTTTAGAAATAAGCGCCATCTTTGTTCATCTTTTTATGGTCTGTTTATTTAATATGTGTACCTACATAAATAAAGGCAAAAAAAGTACTCACTTCGAACCACACTCAAGTGACCGCACGCAATTCGAAAACGAATTCAATTGTTTTTAAAGTAATAAATACATAGCAAATTTCATAACGAGACCTCGTTCGAATTTTGAACTGATGCAAGGCTGCAACTGGTGCGAAGCCAAAAGAACAAAAAAGCATCTATGGTATTTTAATAATACATCTATGGTCACCACAGGCTAAATTGGATACGCTTCCAGTATTATAATGGAGGGATAATAAATTGTGGACTACGGTTGTTGCTATGTATCTTCCAGTCGTTAAATTCCACTATCTAATGTTACTGTACGGGGGTTATGCGGATTAGCTCAGTTTATGTGTGTACCACTTGACATTTGTGCCCTTGCAAAAACTTCTGTGTCATATTATTGTTGTTAGGTTTTTTATTTGTTGTTATTATAATAAAAAATATGTATGTATGTTTAGGTTAAGGTTATCTATGCTTGCGTCGCCTAAATTGAATGGAATATTATTATTTCCTTTAGTTCATTTACAAACATATAATTTACATTTTTAAATATTTTTATTAAAAAAAAAAAAAAACTGTGTTATATTTCCATGACCTAGCCGAGTAGAACTGATGGCACGGGCCTAAGCCAAGTGTCATCAGTATTATTTTTACATCAGAAACTAAAGACTCGGTGTTACGATATTAATTATTGCATTTCACAATCAATCAGCTTCAAGTTCGCTAGTTAGCCATATTTCATATTTCCATACAGTAATATTGCCAAATTAATCAAAACAGCGAAATATTTGAAATCTTTTTGCGATATTGCCCACTTTGAGAATGCACGGTATTTGAGTTAAAGTAGATTGTAACCAGAAAAAGAGCTTCAAACACCTACAATTTCGCGACATGTGGCACGGGTATTGAACTATCAGTGGAACATCTTGAATGTATCTTGCAAAGTCTTCAAGTAATAATTTTCAAATGTTTGAAGCTTAATTTGGCACCAGGTTTAGCAAACGTCGCATCACTTCCGAAGTCGTGATGCCCATTATTGTAAATACTACTACAAAAGTGGTGGCCGCCACATAACGGCCACAGTGACAGCTGTCATGAAAATGATGGCAGCGGGGTTTGACTTTACGTTGTCAAAAAACACTCCCTAGGAAAACAAACCAACTTACTTCCATAATTAAATAGCTACGCCCCGCGGTTGCAGCCGCATAAGTCTCGATCCCTTGGGAATATCGGGGTAAAAGGTATTCTATATCCTTTTCCAGGTCATGGTCTACCCACGTGCCAAATTTCATCCAAATCCGTTCAGCCGTTTTAGCGTAAAAACAAACAAACTCACTTTCGCATTTATAATATTAGTTTGGATTAGGATAACTTTTCAGTGACGTCATTTAACGGTAAATTGCATTCGGCATTTAGCGGTCACCGCTCTTCTACAAACCGTGGCTTACATTCCTAGTGTTGTGTCTGAATTCATGTAGACACTTCAAAACTTTTTTAATAACACACAATATGAACTCACAAGTCGCATAAGTATTATAAGAAATCTTTATTAATCCACTATAGTACACACGGCTACATTTATCAAGCTATATGTTTCCAGTACAAGCTGATCTCGCATTGAATAGGATTTCCGTACAATGAGAGGTCAACTTATACTGAAAGCGCACAATACACTTGAAACTTAGTTCAGCTTGAAGAAATTTATCTTTAACAAACGAATCTTCATTCTCAACAGGATCTGTTTTAACAAATTTTCTTGGTGTATCATCGCTTTTATTGTTCACTACTGCTTCCGTGTTTGCAAGTAAGCAAAGTTTAAGTTTAAATGTTCTGAAATTAAGGCTAGAGTTGATTCGATAAAAGTTTTGGCGTTTAGATTGTCTTGTTGAAGCCCCGATTCGCTTTTCTCAGTAGTAAGACACTTCTTCTTCCGTATTGACACGAACAATCAATCAATTGATCAGTCTACAATCTGCCGAGCCTTTTCCCAACTACCATTGGGTCGGCTTACAGTGTAACCAGATGCAGCTGAATACCAGTATTTTACATGGAGCGACTGCCTCTCTGACCTCCAAGATCCAGTAATTTTCCGTCAGACTTACGGGTTTCTTACTACCCGTTACGACTGTTAAAGATCAACAAATGACAGCCGGGAGCAATGGCTTAACATGCTTGCTGAGGCACAAAGGGATTTCGAACTATGTAATGGATAGCCACCCATCCACGGACCGACCTCGACAAGCGTAGTTTAACCTTCAATCTTGCCACAAGCAACTTTGGACAACCTTATCCCCTGAAAATTATTTCAATATTTTAAGTTGATTGCTTGCGTTTCTAGTGAGTATGGTGGCGGTGGTATGGGAACATTGTAAGCTAATTATGCTATGTTTGCATTTCCGCACCATCCCCGTATGTTTCCATCACAAGCCGTTAGCACACGCTGTCAGCATTAGTAGCTACAAGTGCTACCGGTCTCGTTCCGGCACAAGTGCTACCGTGCCGGTCCCGTTCCGGCACTTAAACAAACGTATCGCTCGAATTGCTATCGCTTTTATTCATTCAGTACCGGCAATGCCCGGTTTATTTTGCACTTATAGGGAGTGCAAGTATTTCGTGACCTGCAAATTCGCGTTTATTTGTTTGTTGGTATATTTTAATCGTAGTACAATTTAAAGTAGAGATACCTACAATAGAATGTATACTCGAAATTTAAATTTTTGTAGGTATGTTATTTTATAGTTTACTTAAGGCGCAGGGTTCCGATTTGCCTTTGTCTTTGTCTTTTTCTTGACGTGTAAAGAGTAAAGAAAATAACCACACTTTTGTACTTTTTCAATGCTTTTCGTTGTTTTTTTCATCATATTGCTCATATTACTCATCATAATCCATCACTGAATGCAGCTTGGCATTAGACATTTTATGGTATATTTTTAATTCTAATTATAATTGTTAGTGAATGTATAAATTGCTTTTAAGGACAATTAAGAGGTGTGTTTGAAGATTTTTTTGACGCATGAATGTATATTTAATTATGATTTGAGTTCCATCACTGTATTAAAATAAGACTTGAAAATATCATTCTTTTTTTTTGTCAAAATTATTTACGGTTTAAGAGATACACTGCTTTAAAAAAACCCGTTTTCGGAATGCTGCGCCTTAACATAATTAATTTCTAGAACATTAATTTTCAAAATTTCTTAATTTGTAATCCATTGCCACTGCATAGGTTCTCGTCTAGCGAGAACAACTGCCGACAAATTGTTATGCAGTGAGGTAGACTTTATGTATGTAATTGTTAATACAGATTTTGAATAAATAAATAAATAAAAGGGGATGTTGCTTTGTGTTATTATTACGCAGTCTTACTAGCTGCAGCCCACGTTTATTACGAGTAAGTAGTTAAGTACCTTTGCGACAGCCAGCATCGAACTTTTTAGTACCGTATAGGATAAAAAAGGCGTCCTAAAACTTGATTTTAGACATGATATTTTTTATTTATTTAAGAATAAACATTTACGGTTCACAAAAACAAACAAAAGTCATTCATTCTCATTTCAATCAGGTGAAATCGAGGTCAAGAGCTGGACAGAAAAAAAGAATATTCCAGAAAGAAGTACGTATCGTTGGTGTCTGTAATAATGAAAAAAATATTGTATCACAAACACCAGCGCCTTCCAAACTATCAAATTCCTTTAATTGATTTTCAACTTTATCAGTAAAGTATAAGGTTCAAAGTTGATTGGGAAAATTTGACAGTTGCGGGTAGGTTGACCTGCTGAAGTCTGTACTTCACATGTGTCATCGTTGTCAGCTCTGTTTCTTGCTGAAATAGGAAGAAATAGATAATAATTCCTTATTTTTAACTGCCATTATCGTCCCTATATTTAAATTTATTAGCAACCCACACATTACATATTTATGTTCCACATATTATCTCTTTTATAAATCTGCAATAAACCCGCCCAGTCAGTAAACGTCCTAATGGGTTCACGAGTCCACGCAATACTTCCCACGCTCGGGACTAAGTCCACACCCACACCCTGACATATCTGAGTCCACAATCGTGTAAAAAGCGGCCAACTGCGAGACTCACGAAGGATTCCGAACCACCGTACGATATTTAACAGGGTGGTGAAGGGTGAGCGTTTTGGGGGGCTGTCTTATGTAATTTTGACGTTAGAAAAGTGATGATTCTCAACCTAGTTTGAATAAATGACTTGATTTTTAACACTATTTTTTTAATACTTTAGTAGACCACGTTTACAAGAAACGTGGGGACCCATACAATTTTAAACTTTATTATTTGTTGTTATAGCAGCCATAGTAATACATACTCTGAAAATTTCAAGTGTCTACATATTACGGTTTAAAAGGTAAAGTCCTATGACAAATGGACGGACGGACGGACAGCGGACTCTTTGTAGGGTCCCGTTGTCTCCTTTTGGGTACAGTAACCTAAATATGACGTAAGTAAATAAAATATGAAAGCCCAATACAATTTATTGTTCTAACAATGAGAAGATTTTCGTCGGGATATATATTTTTTTAGGGAGAAGTTATTTACACTGTGTAAGGTTAGATCTGATCTGATGAGATTTTGATAAAGGTTAGTTGCTTGATCAGGTTTCGTGTCTGACCTAAGTTAGGTTTTATTGTAATAGTACCTAGTTGAAATTAGAACTGACGTGGGACATAGGTTTGACAAAACTCGTGAATAATGAGACGCAAATAATGGTGGTTGGCGTTTTGTTTATGCAGAATAAATATTTCTTCTTTCATTTTTCTTTTCTTTGCCTCTTGTAAGATGGAAAATGTAAGATCCATTTCATAACATAACATCACGCCTGTTAACCACGAAGGGTTAGGCAGAGGTGTGTGTATACCCTCATTTCGCCAGTTATGTTTAAGGCCCATGTAATAAGGGGTGAGCCTGCCTATTTCCGTTGAGTGTGAACACATCATTTATTATAAAGATTAAAATTATCTTTAATAAAGCCGACTGCACAGACACGAGCATATAAATACTGAAAGATTAAACACTTTCGCAAGATTAAAAACTGATTTTCTCCTACAGTATTGAGTATATTTTATGGTGTTACGAACATAATACAGTGTAACCTCTTTATGTGGGATCCCAACGGACCTTCGATTATTTATCACTGAGGTACCTAATTTCCCAAATAGTGAGGTTTGAAATGACATAGGGTCCCGTTAAAACAGGTTATAAATATATCGTTTTTTCATTTATAATACAAAGGTTTCTCGACTAGCCAGACCAATATTCAAAATGATATTGTCTTACTTATAGAGGCTATTGAACTACAAAGTCCCAATTATACAGGTAAAAATCGAAAAATATATCAAATGCGTTCTCGGTTAAAAAGGTTTGTTTATTCCCAGTAATAGAAGTATTTAAATGCAAAAGTATCGGGACCTCATTGAAATTATCAGTAGTAGAGGTTTCTCACATATCTAGGACCCAATTAACTAGGTTACACTGTAGATATCATAGAAACCATACTATTATGAAATACATATTTCATCAAAGTTGTAATCTTTATTTTTGTTATGTTGTTGTTGTCATTTGCTAATGTCACAACCACAGAGTACGTAATGTCGCAACAGTAATCACGCAATATTGTCTTTGGTCCGTGGCCTTGACATCAACCGACGAACAACATTTTCAAGCGTATAATTGTTGGTTGAATACAAGGCTTTTGGCTACTTTTGTATTTGTATTTTTTCTTTAAATGTGCGTTTTTCTTTGTGCAGAACACACATATTTCTTTCTTTCTTTCAATTTCACGTGAAAAGCGCTCATGACTTTTGCGTAAGGTGCTGTATTCATGCTCGTAATTTTTGGATTGTACTGATCATACCAAAAGCGCATACAGTTGTAAGGTCCAGCTAAAGCCAGGTTTTTTAAGACTGCAGTGGCCTCCACATACCTACCGAAATTAACTGTCGAATGACGTCACTGAAGCGTTATTTATGAAAGTAATTTGTAAGACCGTTTTCTATCACCGCAAAGTGAAACCCCGCTGCCATCATTTATAACGGCCGTCACTGCGGCCGTTATGTGACGGCCACCGCTCGGCTGTCGTAGAAAAGCCAAGCTAAATACATTACTGGGCACCGATTTCACGTAGTACGTATTATATAGGTCGTTCGACCTAACAAATGCGGAAAACTTGCGAATGACAGAAATCTCCAGTTAAACGGGCTAAAATTGGACCCGGGATTTCGATTGGATCGTGAATTTTCCATGAGACTGCTTCACTTTGTCGGACCCTGGAATTCCGTCCACTTACCTACTTTCTACACAACGTACGATATATAGTAATCCAAACTTCTAGTATAAATGTACACGTTTCTTTGATAGACAATCCGCATTAGGATCATGATTGAATGGAATGTGCTTGATTGATTTTATTTTAAATTTCGAATTGGCATGCAAATAGAACTGTTTAAAGAAAAAAAAGAAACAAATATATTATTATTGGCGCGTGAAAAATTATCGTTGTTCGTCATGGATTCTGGAATTTATAATTAATTTACATAGTTTAAATTTTCGCGCATCGTTTGAAAAAAATACTATACAAGCCTTGGCAGCAACCAGACATTGATGGACTCACGTAAGTGTGCCTCGGCTTCATCTCAGCTCACATTTTCACGTTCATCCATCAATGCCCCTTTAGCAGGCTGCGACAGTAATGTACTATAATAAATAAACAACTTTAGATCTCACGTTAAATTGGCAAAACACAGTGAGCAAACATGATCATATTTCGTCTAATGTAAAAGGGTGAAAATTTTGCCTCCATAACACTAATCAACAATACGCTGAATCATTCAGCTAATCTGCAACCGTGCGTTCATTATAACTTGTCCCTTGACGTGATTGGTAGCACTGTTCTGTCAGTCGCCATTTTGAACCCAATTCGTATTGACACTTAGCTTGACAAGCAATGGTGCCAACATGACGGCAAGGGACAAGTTATAATGAACGATCTGTAGGTACCTATTCAACACAAAGCGTATCATCAAACCGTACAATTACAGGCTAGGATCATTAATTTGAAAAGGCTTAAGTAGAAGTACATAGAATAGTATTAGTACAGAATACTACAGAAGGTCAGCTCCGAAGAACATTGAAAACAGGCGCACGCACACATAGACGCGTACGTGCGGCGATCTCAAACAAAAGTCAGTGGCGAGTGCGCTTGCACTCGCTGTACGTGTAAAGCCCAAGTACACGTACGGCAAATCACGCAAAAAGAGTTGGACGAGCAACTGGCTCGCCCAACGTGTCGGCTTTCAGTGTAACCGAATGCTGCTGAATACCAGTTGTAGCCAAATAAAAACAAAAATCCACTACTTTAACACGTAAAATAATTTAATAATATTTAAAATCGAATCGCAACAAAAAAAATAGCTATAGATGTAATTTGACCTAAACGAAATGAGATTACGAGAAAACATTAGGTACATCGGATGGTAAATCTTTGTTACGCATTGGTTTCCGAACCAGGGAATGGATTGCAATTGGTTTTAGGTTCGCGACCACTAAATAACGACAACTTTCAAATGAATATAATATTATAAAGATGAACCTAATTTATCCGAGAGAAACAGTTCTGGTTAAAAATGAACTAGTATTAAAATGTTAACCCTGAGAGTACTAATAATTTTAATAGTTGAGTGGGATGGTTTAAAATAACAGGTTGATCCTGACGAAAGTGTAGCGCGCCTCGTCAGAACCGCGGGTGACTGGACGATAGATTGATAGATAGAATACTCTTTATTGTACACCATAAAAATTATTGACACAAATAGTATGTTTGTGTGTGTGTTTAGTGAGCCGCGCACCAAAACGTACTTGTCGGTCTCGAACTCCAAGAATCTATGCGGCTGGTAAACATCCAAAAACACACAAGCATGGTGAATAGTCCGGAAAAAGGTCGCAAGCGTTCCTTTTGTACTGGTTAAACATCTTTGACAAATATAATAGGAGGTTACACCATAAAAAAGGCTATAACTTCCGTTGAGAGAATAAATAAGAGAAAATACATAACGAATTCGGAGAATATCTTATACCATTTGTGCAGAACTCAACAATATAACTTGGTTGATTAAAGAGAACAGTACATATATAATCAATAAAAACTTAGCACAATTTAAAATTTGAGGTCCTAAATTCATAAAATCGCCTTGATTCAATTCATTATTTTCAGCGAGTGAAGTTTAAAATAAAATTACAGCCTTGGAAAATAAAAATAAAATGGAATTAACGTATACGTGTGATAGCTGGGGCTACCGGATTAACACGTTCAGTTCCGGGAGCCCTCCTGGAGGGATCACCTAGTCGCTTATGGCATGCCGGGAGCCCTCGCGGAGGGCTCATTTTGTAGGTTTTTCTTAGCGAATATAGCATTATAAACCGTAACAAAATCTGATGTATATTTAAACAAAATTGATTTATATATGTGTTGGTTTTAAAATCCAAGCATTTACTTTTTTTTTGATCTCGTTTACAAATATTCACATAAAATTTAAAAGGTGGGAACGTATGGCGACAAAACCCCCTAAAACACAATTTTACTTCGTTTAACAGTGTTTTATAACACGGTTTTAAACCTAATGCCTTTGACCGTTCGCGATGGTTAACTTTAGCGCAAACGTATTGCCGGGAACCCTCCCGGAGGTTTCACTTCCAATATGTATGGCGGCATGGCGTATGAGTTCTATGAAAAGTGGGTGGAGTTGAAAGTGTTAATGTGCTTTGGCAAGCACAGCAGCCTGTTTATGTGTGCGTGCGTTTTCGCTTATTGTAATAAGCTGGACTTCTGTAGCTACTATTCTGTGGTATTAATGTTCTGAATGAACGCGTGACGGAGGCTTTGTTCCATTAATTACATTTGCTAGTGGCCGGTTTCAAGTGCCCACTCTAATCAAACACACGCTTGAAATTGACCTTTGAACTTATTCGTAGTATAGGGTTGAACGAAATAGAAGGGACTCGCTAATTAGCTATACTAATGTATTTTTTGCTTCGAGTTTGACCGACTAGTTTTGAATTCAAACGTAGGTATTAAACTTTGGACTTTAACTCGTGATGAAGAAATTAAATGAAATGAAAATGTTTATTCTGTAAATAGGATATTGGAATCACTTTTACACGTCATCTTAAAAATAAGGTAGATGAGTTCGGCGTTTCCTATCTGACTACTCTGAGAAGAAAGGCCGAAACAAACTCAGAGGTCCAGTCTCTTTTAAAGTCCAGGCATAATCTGGCAGCATAATCAGGCTATATGACCATGTAGATTAGTGTCTGAATTGGTTTTTGAGAAAAGAACCACACAGATTTGAGTGGACCTGTCCAGTCAGTGCAAGCATTTGTCTGTAATTGTGGGGCTTGTGAAGTCTGGATTAGGCTCCGTTTCAGTTCAAGACTAGTTGAAAAAACCGAATAAGCAAGGGTTTGGAAGAATTAAAATGAAAAAAAATATGAATTCTCACGAACGTTATCATAAAGGAGAGATAGATTTAATCTCGCTACGCGCCATGCTACGGCGCGTAGCACTTGGCTACGAGCTACCAAAGCGTAGTCTGTAAGCACTAGAATGCTCATAGACTGGACTGTTTTGGAACCTTTCTTTGTTTCTTGTCATAAACTTGACGTATTAAAAATTTGTGAATTATTGATCTTTCGTATTGTACAATAATTTTTGAAGTGAAAACTTCTTTAGCGGCGCGGTTGTGCACTTTTTTTGTGATGGGTAAAACAAGGTTAAACCCGCGTCAGGATTCGTGACCTGATCAAAAATTCGTAAGACGAAGGGAGAGTAGACCGCTGCAAAATTATTCCCTAACCATTCCAAAATATCAAAAATGCACAATGTTAATATTCAAGTTTTCACTTCTGCCGGCACTCCCGGAGGGTAGCCCGTTCTTTTTTTAGGCTTTCAGCAATATTTCTTCTCTATTTAAACACGAATGATATCAATTAGGTGCTTCCAAAATAGTAATTGTAAAGATTATAATTATGCAAAAAAAAAAAAAACAAGTAACGTCCTCGAACCAGAAATTATTTATTTATTTACATTAACTTTATGAAAACCTCTTTTTATGATTAAATAGAAATTCTCGGTTATTCTACGAACACGAGGAGCTGTGCAAATGATGATTTCAAGAAATCTTCATTTAAAATTGTGTTTGATATTAAAATTAGCGTTGGATACCCTCTGTTTTCCAACTAAGTCAAGTTTCCGTAGGTGTGGAAAAGGTGACTAAGGGTAAATTTTATCAATGAAACTTCACGCGATCAGCACATCTAAACCGCGTTCAAGAGCTGTCAGTGTCTTCATTTCGCAAAACCGAGTTCAAGGGACTGACACTGACAGCTCTTCTTGAATCAGGTTATGATGAGACAGCATTCAGTTTCATTAGAGAAAATCACCCTAAGATGTTATGCCAAGAAAATGATCATGCTTTTACGAAACAATTCGATTGTGCGTTTTCGGCCAAGATTCCGAAACAATTTTTTATGACCAAAAGGGCGGTGTAGCGGTTTCTTTCATAATATTCGGATTTTTAATCTCAGAACATATTAAATGAAAGGGGTCACTGTGTGAGTTCCCATTTTTTTTTAAATAATTTTAAAATAATTAGTTATAGATAGATAGATGAAAATTTACCATCCCGCCCACCTTATTTCATAGAAACTAAAAAGCCTAAAATTTAAAAAAAGTACTAATGTATCTTCCCATTTGGTAAACTTCCCATTTCGTAAACCTCAAACTGTACCTACTAAAAAGTTGCGTTTGGTAAACTTTATACATTTCATACATTTAGTCCCATTTCGAAAACATTTCAATATTTTTTTGTGTTATATCCCATTTGGTAAACTTTCAGATGAAATGGGTACAGTCAAGTAAAAAAAGAAAAACGAAACTAATGATAACATTGTCATTTATTTTGTTAAATATTTTTAATCACAGGTACAATAGTCGGATTATGTGTACGTATGCCATTTACACATATTGATATTTAAAAACAGAAATAAAAAGTGGGGTGTACAAATAACTTTCAAAAAATTTAAGAAAAATCACAGTTCGATTTGACTATTTCGATGACAAGTTTTATTTTTTTAATAACATAAGTCAATCTAGATGCGAAATCAACTTATATAAAAAAACAATAATCACAGATTTGGTACTATCTTTTTATGTTAATGTACATTAACATAAAAAAATACATACGAAATCAACTACTTATAAAATATAAAAATAAACAGTCACTGATTTGGTACGTTAACGTAAAAAAATACATACTAAATCAACTATAAAATATAAAAACAATAATAATCACAGATTTGGTACAATAACATAAAAAATACATGCAAAATCAACTTTTAAATATAAAAACAAATAATAATCACAGATTTGGTACATTAACATTAAAAATTACACACAAAATCAACTATAAAATATAATCACAGATTTGGAATATTAACATAAAAAATTTACTACCTACACTACAAAGTTAAAAATCAATAAATAAATTATAAAGTGATACAAGCAATTCTTGATAATTCGTTCAAACAATTTTCCAATGATATTTTTCCACTTTTGTAATCGCCGAGAATATTGTTAATTCGTATATCATTTTGGATAGATTTTTTTCTTCGTTTTGATATACTTTCTCCATTATTATAAAAGCTGTAAAAAATTGTTATGATTAATTAAAGTAATAATGTATAATTTTTATCATATGTGTCGCCTAAAAATACAGGTCATTGAAACAAAAATATGTACCTTTTCAGAAGATTTTCATAATGTTTAATATTGCCTGATATCGTTTCGAAAAATAAAAGAATTGATGGCCTTTTTCCAATTTCACTATTGAAACTCCAATTCCAAGATTCCATGAGGTTTGTAGTGCGGTGTCTTTGTGCGTAGCAGCACCAAATATTCATCATATCTTCATTTTCCAACCACTGATCCACAAAGTAATCATTGAATTCAGTTATAGCTTTTTCTTCAAAACTGTAACAGAATTAATTCGTTGAAGATTATGATATGAAAAACCATATATTACCTAGTTTCTAACGCATAAAAATGGCTGTAGAAAATGGCGGTAGAAGAAATATCCAGAACTAAACGCGTTCATTTCAATACTGCAAAATTAATTTACCTTTGACTCATAACGTATAGCCATCCATCGTTTATGTCTTCTTTTGGTAAATGTGCCAGAGCCATACATAGTTTGACGTGATAGTGAGATTCTTCATGTTGTAATAAGCCAAGAGATTTTGCCTTTCTTAATAGCGCTCTGCCAAAGTGAACAAAACACCCCTTAACAATTATGTTTGGAAATGTCTTTTTAATTGCATTTATTGGAGCTTTTTCGAAATCCAAGGTAATAATATCGGCTGTCCACTCTGGTAAATGAAATTTTAGTTTGTAAAACAGTCTTTCATATGTAGTTTCTTCTTTGTTTGTCAACACTGCATAAAAAAATGGTACAATATTTGTCCCAGTTTCTGTACTTCCTATGTCTCCGTGTACAACGTATAGTTGAAGAAACGGCTTTGCACAACATTTGAACGTTCCGTCCGCAAAGTAGTGACGGACGTCATTTAAATGTGCAATTGCACTCTTTGAACCAAACACAATCATTCTATTTTCACCGTCAATCTCATCAAACAATAAATTGTCTTTAAAACGGTCAGGAATCACGATTTCTGTAGAGTTAGAGTGCTGAGATTTTGTGATTCCTAGTTGTCTATTTCTGTGTCTATACAAACTGCTTTTAACTTTGTCAAAATTTGGTAATTCTTTAATAATTTCATAACCATTATCTTTCAGCTTTTTAGTACATTTCCTGTATGTAGCTGGAATCGGCTTCAGATCTTCACATATAGTTTGTTTACATTTTTCGATGGCTACTTTCACTTCATTTTTTTCAAAATTCGGAATACAAGAACTGCAGTGAGCATTTTCTCTTAATACATGGCTTCGATTTGAATTCAAAGTTACACTTGCTGAACATCCATCTTTTCTATTAACACAGCGCCACCAACTTGAGTCCTTATTATTTTTCTGTTTATAATATTGATGCCCAGCGCGTAATAAAATTTCACCGCCTCGTGTACTATTAATAATTTTTAAATTCACTGCACCACTAGAAGATCCCTCACCCGACATTGCAACGACCTTGCACTATGCATAAAACGAGTGAACTGATAAGTTAAACCCGGTAATAGATATAATTTACGTATACTTACTTATGTCTATCTCATTCACACCTTTTGTTTAAAACGATGGTAAGGACAATAAATCCCTACCTGAGAACCCGCTCGGTGCTTCTTTTGCGGGAAAATCACGTGGTATTTTTAGTAGCATCGTGGTATTTTTACAGACTTTAATACGTTTTTTTTACTTCTTCTTGATCAGCCATTCTTTTTGATGGTCGAGATACTATCTCAAGACTGAAGCATTTAAAAATATATACATCTCTAATTTAATACTAATTTGACACTGACTGTACCGTACAAAAATAACAATACTAACAAAGTTTACCAAATGGGATTAAATGTATGAAGTAACGAAATGTTTACCAAACGCAACTTTTTAGTAGGTACAGTTTGAGGTTTACGAAATGGGAAGTTTACCAAATGGGAAGTAGCCATTTTTACACATATATTACAGGACAACCTATAAGAAGTCTATGATCTTAAAATAACATAATTACATTTGCAGTTGCAATATATAGGATAACATGTATTTTAACTACAGTGTTAAGTACTTTTTTCTTGATATAAATTCATCCCAACTACGGAACCCTTCATTGTACGTGGTCCGACACGCACTGGCCGGTTTTATTTTAAGAAAGAAGTTTATACTTTTTGATGTGCCCTACAGGGTCCGTAATTGTACCTTAGCTGTAAGTCATTGTATTTTATTTAAACATTATGGAATTCAAATATACATATGAACATGAATATAAGGCTAGGCGGATTGATTGAGTCTTTTACGAAATCATGGTTAAAATTTACCCCCCCATCGCAGTCTACATTGTCTTCCATTTCACTAAACAGATTATTAATACTTCAGCGAGTTCCCTATTCGAGACATTAATATCATAAATGAACTTTACAAAGTTAATTTACCTGCGAAATCATATTAGCCCGATCATATTAACAAGAGTGGCGGGTAGAAGGTAATAAACGTCAAATTAGTTTTAGAGACCTAAATGTCAAGAAACGCGGCGATATTGGGGCAAAATGTCACAGGTTAAGTTCTCGTTCAGTTATATTTAAAAACTTGGATATGTGCCTTCTTGACTAAGTTTTTACATATATAACATTTGAGAACATAATATAACATCACACCTGTAGTCCCCGAAGGGTTGGGCAGAGTTGTACCTAATAGTACACCCACATTTCGCCAGTTATGTTTAGGTCCATGTAATGAAGCGGAGCTTCGTGCCATCAACCGGGCGAAAATCCTGACTCCAGGCTGCTTCTGAGAAGTTCTAAATGGAAAAACCCAGTAACACTTTGTCCGACCCGGGAGTTGAACCCGGAACCTCAAGTTCAGCACTACCGCTTGCGACCACTAGAAACAGAATAAGGAAATTAGATATTTTTTATTAGCTAACAGACGGCTTCACCCACGTGAACGTGTGAAGGTAGAAAATTATCCCACGAGAAGGTACTACAGGTATAAATAACCGGCCAAGTTCGTGTCGAACCACACACAAGGGTTCCTTAATTGGGATGAATTTATCCCAAGAACAGACGTAACATTGTAGTTGAAAACCATGTTCTGCCGTACATTCCAACTGCAAATGTAAGTTTGTACGCACAATATTGAGAGATTTGTCATGTTATTTTAAAACCATAGACTTCTTATAGGTTTTTCTGTAATCAAACTCAAACTCAACTCAAACTCAAACCATTTATTTCAATTAAACCCTTTACAGGCACTTTTGAATTGTCAAAGAGTCAGTTAGTCAGAAAGTTGAAGCTAGTTGCCCATTCCAAAACGTAGATCTCTATGGAGAAGAACGGGCAAGAAACTCCAAGGACACTCTTTTAAATATAGAAATTACAAAATCCTGGGTACATTACTCTTGTTGATTCTATATGTGAGAACAATGTAAAAAAAAAAAAAAATATAAATCAAAAACGATTAAAAACAAGCCCTGGCAGATAAGAGATGACCAGTCTCAACTGACGGCGCCCGTTCACGAACATGACGCGTGGATCAGCACCATCTAGCTCAACCATTTTGTAGGGAACCGAATGATCCAACACACTCGCCACCATCAGCGAGACATTTAAGTGAGCATGACATACTCTCAACTACCGTGCTCTTTCAAGTCAAAATCAACATAATAACATAGTAAAACGACTCCATGGTACTCACATTTACAAAAATTGAAAATAAAAATGCGTCTAAGTTATACAAAACTATAGTTTGCAAGAATTTTACCACCAAAAGAAAGAAAATCAATATTATCTATTGGAGTATTCAATAATTAAAACTTAGTTTAATAAAAAAAAAAAAAAAAAACAAAAAGTACGTAGTCAGAAAAAATAAAAAAGGGGAAGCAACTCTACCAATTTTTTCATTTTTAACTAGTGAGCCCAAGTGGCTGTGGAGCAGGACCAGCATTTAGCCAAGCATTTTTATCTACGATATAATCATCCAGCTTATAGTATGCTTGTCTACATAGTGTGCGTTTAATGCAAGTTTTAAATTTCTTCTCATTTAGTTGAAGAATATCGAGTGGTATTTTATTATAACATTTTACACAGTACCCCATAAAAGAAGTGTGTACTTTAGACAATCTGAAACGTGGTTGATCTAATTTGTTCCTATTTCTTGTGTTAAAATTATGCCTGTCACTTATCTTACTATAGAGATGTAGATTTTTTCGAACATACATAATGTTTTCATATATATACTGACAAGGTACCGTCATGATATTAATTTTCTTAAACAGTTCCCTAAGAGATTCGCGTCTGCGGAGGTTGTAGATGGCTCTAACAGCCCTCTTTTGCAGAATAAATATAGAGTCAATATCTGCGGCCCGTCCCCACAGCAAAATACCGTAAGACATGATGCTATGAAAGTAACTAAAATAGACCAGTCTCGCGGTATCCACGTCTGTTAGTTGGCGGATTTTCCAAACAGCGTAAGCGGCTGAACTTAGCCGCCCTGCAAGTGATGTTAAGTGAGGACCCCACTGTAGTTTTGAGTCAAGCGTGATTCCCAGGAAAACCGTTTTTTCGACGAATTCTAGTGTCTCCTTATTCAGTACAACGTGACATTCACTACTTCTAACATTCGGTACCGCGAATCTTATGCATTTAGTTTTCTTCTCATTTAATACTAAATTATTTACAGTAAACCAATTATGGACCTTTAGCATAGCGTTATTTACGTCGTCAAGCTCCTGTGCGTGTCTGTTTACCTTAAAAATAAGTGATGTGTCATCAGCAAATAACACCATTTGTGGTCGGTTTTTCAGTAAATAAAATCTATAAGTATAGAACTGTTTTAAGTTTTTTTATTAACATTTTAGGCTTAGTTGTTTCGGGGATGAGGGGAATGGACAATAAGGCGTGAAAAGGTAACAGACAGACAAAAGTTACTTTCGCATTTTTGATACTCTAGCCTTTGCCCGCAATATCATCTGCGATACAGGATGAAAGGTTTCCTATATCCTTCTCCACGTCTCAGAATCATCATCTTCCTGCCCTTATCCCATGTTACTTGGGCTCGGCGCAACACGTTTTCTTCTTCCATTCTCCTGTCAACCGTCACGCAATCATTTACACCTTTTTCCTTCATATCACTCCTCACACAATCCATCCATCGTTTCTTTGGTCTTCCTCTCCCTCTCCATCCCTCAACATTTATATTCATCACTCTTTTAGTCACATGCGATTCTTTCCTCCTCATCACATGCCCATACCAAGACAGTCGATTCCCTTTCAACTTTTCTGTAAGTGTCGCAACTTTCAGACTTCCTCTAATATACTCATTTCTTATTTTATCCATTCTTGTTACACCACACATCCACCTCAACATTCTCATCTCCGCTACATGCAATCTTTTTTCGTCCATCTATCTTCTTCACAGCCCAGCATTCCGATCCATACAATACGACAGGTCTAATCACGGACTTGTATATTTTCCCCTTTAACTTGAGGGGCATCCGCGGGTCGCAAGTTGTTCCAGTGACTTGACTCAGAATACCCATCTGTAAAATTTCATTACGATCGGTTTAGTGGTTTAGGCGTGAAAAATTAACAGACAAACATACAGACAGTTACTTTTCAATATTACTATGGATTATGGATTGTTAATTCAAATTCAATCTACTGTCAACCCTACACCTACATAGAACACACACACACTATCAAATATTACCTCTGACCAAAGCAACCAAAACTTGACCACATTTTAGTTCACCGTAAGTGCTCTCTACCGACTAATGAAGCTATACGACTTTGTAATTGTATTATGTGGGTAGTTACACAGCGGAGTGTCAGTGGGTAATGGTGCTTACTGTAGAGCTTAGAGGATACATTAGAAAAACTCGCTGAAAACGATTGCTTGGGAACCTGAAGCGTTTTAGGGTTCCGTATCCAAAGGGTAAAAACGGAACCCTATTACTAAGACTTCACCACAGGCTGTATCTCATGAACCGTGATAGTTAGACAGTTTGAATTTTCACAGATGATGTATTTCTGTTCCCGCTACGAGTATAACAACAAATACTAAAAACAGAATAAAATAAATATTGGGGGGCTCCCATACAACACACATGATTTTTTTGCCGTCCATCCATCTGTCACCAGGCTGTATCTTATGAACCGTTATAGTTAGACAGTTGAATTTTTCACAGATGATGTATTTCTGTTGCCGCTATAACAACAAGTACTAAAAACAGAATAACATAATTATTTAAGGGAACAGACATAAAACAGACATGATTTTTATGCCGTTTATATAGATAATGGTACGGAACCCTTCGTGCGCGAGTCCGACTCGCATTTGGCCGGTTTTTATGTACACTAATAGCATAAGAAAGGGAAAAGTTTTTTTTTTTGTAGTGAATGTTCATAACAACTACTGGACTGATTTTAAAAATAATCTCACCAGTAGAATGCTATTGTAATAAAACTGCTTCAGCCCAGCACGGGCACTTACCATTCTAATACTACAAAATAACAATTTACCTTACCGTATTATGAGGGAACAGGGCCTGCGAGGAATTTGAAAAATAGGTATTTGAAGAAACTATTGCCGTCGTCTTACCTCAAGTCTGCCTCCGTAGAGTGCGATAGGGATAGCCGCAGCTCAGACTGATTATATCACAAAAAAAAATTGACGAGATGGACGTTTCGTATTCCCCTTTTTCTCCCCAAAACTGAGCCGATTCAATTACATATTTACCAAAAATTTCAAAGTACTATTGCGGGTCCGTGTCCTCGACACGACAACCGATCAATAAGGTTTTATATTTCAATATTAAAATATTTTTGTTTTTCATTTAACTTGACCCACAACATTAATCATACATAAATAATTATTATGCTTGGAATATAGGTTAGTTAAAAGTCTTTTTGAGAACATTTAATTGGTTTAAAAAAAAAACACAAGCAATTATGACATTTATCAATGCAGAAAGTACACAGAATTTTATCCAGTTTCAGTATTATTGTGTCTGAAAATTCAACTTAAAGAAACAACCCATCGATAAATTGCTTTAGTCCAATGTTGATGTAAAGACTTTCAACACTTCTTCCACATCATTTATCTAAAGATGGAGACTGACTTGCAACGTTTGTTTGTAATGTATCATTCGAGGTGAGCTTGGTTACAAAACGGCAATACACAAGCCGCAGCGAACGCTCGCTTCGAGCACATGGCTCAAGCGCGCTCCATTTCTTCTTACAAAACGGCGATACACGGCTACCGTAACGTTTTACAAAAACGAAAAGGCCGACAGTCGAGTGGAGGATCCAGCGCTCGCAGCGAGTGGCTCGGCTCACTACACTGACTACTGTAACGCGTTACAAAAACTCGATACGTTACAAAGAAACGTTGCAAGTCAGTTTTCACCTTAATAAATCTTATAACTATACAACAATAAAACTAGAACCTAAGATTAATGTTTTATCCACCTAAGCACTTAAGCTGATCTGAAACAGAAAGACTTGATGAGTTTCGCACACCTGCACTTGGAAAACAACAACCGCATCTTCTATTCCTCTCTCCCAGTATAAATTGCACATGATAGAAAGAGACAGACGCATCTTTACCAGTTTGTAATTAAATTTGAATCAGCTCGGAGCCAGTACAAGTGATTGATCGATTCTAAGCTGATTTTGAAACTGTTTTATACAGGTATGAGGATGAAAAGAAGGATAATTTGATTTAGATACAATTTTATTCGTGTACCCTCTTTTTATAAGGTTTGAAAATTCGACGAAACTGTACAATTTATTCTTGTTATTTTCATTAACAAAGTTATTTGCCGTGTAGGTACTACAACAACTATTATATAATCTTTGACAGACCGTCTCGCTATGGAATCTCTATATATTTGTAGGTACTTGTGTTCCCAACCGTAGGAAAGGTTTAGTTTTTAACTCAACGAGTCGCTAAGTCAACCTTTTCTTAAAAATAGGAGTACAAAGAAGAAGAAGAAGACTCCTTTAGATATTTAGATTTTTATTTGAACTTTTTCTAGATGTAAACAAATTCAGCAATTTATTTTAAGTTACTGGTACCTACTTTAAACAACTCCTTTTTCATTTGGATTATACTCAAACGTTAAAGTGTGGTTAGTTAAACTGTGTTAAAAACGAACTTAACAAAAGCGTGAAAGAACCTTAAAAAGAAAATCGCGAGTCATTATTTCTGCTACTTGTACACTGAGGTTTAATCCTATCCAGTAAAAGGTTGTGAAGTGCTCTTTTGTACTGTTACAAAAAGACAGTGTTTTTAATGCTTTAAGAACCCGAATTAAGGAGTCCCGTGCTGGGCGCCATTTAGAAAAGCGGTGCATGCTTAGAATATTTTGTTTCAAAGTGACGTCACTCGTTGTGAGTTACGTTTTAAATGGAATTTAATGAAGCAACATGAGGGTATTATGTTAACATCGCTTTATTAAGGCAAGGCATCTTAGTCCCAACTGGGCGCCATTCGAGAGAAAATTTGCGTTTCGTGAACTCTAAAATGAAAAACATTCTAAAGACATCCATTTTCTGAACTGTTCCCACTATGGAATCAAATTTAAAGACGTATACACGTCAAAATATTTATATTAGTTATTATTTGTCGTTTTATGTAGGTATATTGTGCTTAAAAATAATTTGTAATTCAAATTCAAATTCAAATTCATTTATTTGCTAATATGGGTAATTATATAAAGGTGTTAAAAAAAAATTAAAAAATAGTTCAACCATATTACGCCTTGAGGCATGCAAATCTCAAGCTTTGACTATGTCACAAGCACAACATTGTTATTTATTATACAATTCATTGCAACAATCATTTATAATTAATAGCATAATTTTGGCAATTTCACCGTGGCAAATAATAATGAAATATTAGCAAATAACAATGTCACTAGAATAATTGAAAATTAAAATAATAAGAATGTCAAGATAGATTTGTAAATTAATGTTAAAAATAATAATAATAGATAAATAATTAATCAGTGCATTAATCACATGTCACATCAACAAAATTATTTTTGAGTACAATTTGTTCTTACATCCTCTACTAAATAATCCTGAATACTATAATAACATTTGAACAGCAAGAATCTTTTTAATTTCTTTTTAAATTCATCGATGGATGGAGTATCTAGTATAGACTTTGGTAAGTGGTTGTATATACGCGGTGCCATACTGAAAATGCTTCTGGTATACAAGGTCGTCCTGCTAGATTTGCTACAAATTTTATCACCATGCCGCTTACTTCTATACTTGTCAAAAAGATGTTTGTTAGTTCTTGCGAAGCTAGCAATCTCATAAATGTAAACACATGGCAATGTCAATATATTATATTTGACAAAATATGGTCTGCAGCTATCAGTCTGGTTGATATTAAACATGCCCCTAATACACCGCTTTTGCGCCTTGAATGCAATGTCCTTATTGGTGGAATTACCCCAGAATATAATACCATACTTTATCAAGGACCCCACGTAGCCATGGTATGCTACAAGTACAGCAGAAGTGTCTACCGTTTTTGCCAGCATATGAAGAGCGTATGATTGCTTATTAAGTTTTTGAATTAAAGAATCAACATGTGTTTTCCAATTCAAATTATAGTCAATTGACATGCCTAAGAATTTAGTAGTTGCTATTTCATCTATTTTGTTGCCTGTATAATCTATATTAATGTCAGTAAATTGGGCTTTACGATTGCGAAATATCATAATTTTAGTTTTGTCAAAGTTCATTTTTAAATTGTTATTAGTAAGCCATTTTATAATATCACTTAGGGTCCTGTTTATGTCTTGTTCTAGGGACAATTTATCATCACTTGTGAAAACAACAGTACTATCATCAGCAAAAAGTATAGTGGGATGATTAGTTACTTTGGGAAGGTCATTTATATAAATGATGAATAGCAGAGGGCCCAAAACACTTCCTTGTGGGACGCCTTGTTTCATTTCTCTATATTCTGAAGTGTAGTTAATTTCTGTACTTGTTTTGGTGCATACTCGTGTAACTAATGTGGACTGTTTTCTGTTGGTAAGATAAGAAGCTATCAGTTCCAATGAAGTGCCTCGAATGCCATACCTGTACAATTTATTTAACAGAATTTGGTGATCCACGTAATCAAAGGCTTTACTAAGATCCATATACAATGCGCACGCCGGAATTTTATTGTCTATGCTAGTCATAACTGTAGTCAGAAAATCATAGACGGCCATATTAATGGTTTTATTTTTCCTAAAACCTATCTGTTCTTTAGCAAATAAATTGAAATTTTCAAAGTAGTCATTTATCCTGTCATAAATAACTCTTTCATAGACCTTAGAGAGCACCGGTACTAGTGCTATAGGCCTATAACAATTCATATTGTAGGGATCATCTTTCTTGAATAGAGGTTTAATGATTGTTAATTTAAGTTTATCCGGAAAGTGTCCATTTAGAATCGACAGATTAATGACATGACTTAAAATGCAGGATATTTTAATTGGCAATTGTTTTATAATTTTAGTCGATATACTGTCATATCCAGTACTGTTGGTATTTTTTAAGTTTAATATTATTTTATGAATTTCCTGGGGCGCAGTTGGATACATGAATAATGTTTCCGAGTGATTAGGAATGGTCTCTGCTTTATTAGTACATCTTGAGTTATCTTGTATTTGGTCTATAAAAAAATTATTAAAACAATCCGCAATGGTCTGAGGAGCATCAGTACAATGTTTACCGTCTATATTAATTTGATTGATTTCGGTTTTTGGCACATCACACATTGTCTTACTGATAACGTTCCAAGTAGCCCTACATTTGTTTTGAGCTGTATGGATAAAGTAATTATTTTGAGATTTTTTTGTCAGTTTTATAACACGTTGTAATCTACTCGCAAATTTTTTTAAATTGGTTTTGTGTATGATATTTCGATTTTTACGATACTTCCATAATAATTGCTGTTTACGCTTGCAGCATTTTTTTATTCCTTTAGTCATCCACCGGGGTCGTATTTGAGAATATCTTCGAATTCGAATGTATGGAAAACATAAATTGTAATATAAAGTAAATAAATCATAAAAAATGTCAAAAGCTTCCTGTGGGTCATTGTTTTCAAATACGTCACTAAACGAAGTCGAACTTACACAATCATTAAATTTTTTGATATTATCTTTACTGTAATCTCGTCTGTTTACATACCAATGTTTTAGGGAGCAGCTAAGTTTCACGGGACAGGTTAGTAATTGTGCCTTGTGATCAGATAAGGCAAACGCCATTGTTTTACATTTACATCCACGAATGTTATACATGAAATTATCAATGCATGCTCCACTAATAGTCCTTGTTGGCTCAAATAATCCTAACTGTAGGTTGTGACAAGCTAGTGTTTCCATAAACATTGTAGTCATTTTGTTTTTGTTTAATACATTTATGTTAAAGTCGCCACAAACTAGTATTTTCTTTTTACTGTAGCAGTACTTCCCAAGTAGTTGGTTTAAAGTGTCAAAAAATGTGCTTATGTCACCTGTTCTTGACCTTGGTGGTCGGTATATACAAAAAATTAAGATATTATGATTAAGAAGTTCGATGCCCGAGCACTCCAGGACGCCTTCGACACAATATTGTTTTAGTGTAGTAATTGGTTTAAACATATGATTATTGCGTACTAAGATACAGGTACAGGTATGCTGGAAGAGATTTCATTAGAAATAAGCATCACCTTTGTACGTATTTTTCTGTTCTTATAATCTTGTCTGTTTATTTTTGTGTGTACATAAATGGTTAAATAAATAAATAAATAAATACATGAGCCCCCTCGGCGATTATTCCTTGAGAAGAAGGACCCTTGAATAAAATTAGGAATATTGATTAAATCGGTATCAGTATTCAACATATTATGCTCTGTGAGACATACGACATCTACTGGATTTTTCTCATCTTCTAGTGACGACAGAGATAAAGATAGTAAATCCATTTTCTTAGCAAGTCCATTTATGTTTTGGTGAAGGATATTTATACTTTTATACACGAAAAAAATCAGATTTCCTTGAGGAATTCTGAACTTCACGATCCATTTCAGTTTCGGGAATTATATTATTTGAATTGCCATAGTCCATAATATTATATTTTAAATTGTCAAAAATGTTTCTCATTCCACAATTGTTTAACCTACCACTGTTACTAGAAAACATGGTACAATCATATAACAAGTTAAAATTAGAGTCAAATATTGCAGCATAGTCATAAATTTGTATATCATGATATAGTAAGCTACTGAACATTTCAATTCTCCAGTTGAACATACTAGAGTAGCCGTTGCACTTATAAGTAGGCAGACATAAAATTATATTTGTGTGAGTAAACATTAAAAGGTTTTCCCTAATGTTACAAATTAGATCTGAATAGTTGTTAGTTCTATTAAAATCTTCACTACCTATAAGAATTACACAATAGTCTTGCATAGTATAATTAGTTAGTTTTGAGTCTAGATTACTAACAAGCGTACTTATTCCACAGTTAGTTGTAATATAGTGACATATCTGATGGTTCGGAAAGGCATTTTGTGCTATGGATAATACGTTGTTAGTCTTATTACTACTTAATAAACACAGTTTGTTCTTCTTGGCTTGGATTTGAGATGAGTTGTTATCATTTTTCTGACGATTTCCAATAGTTTCTGTATCTAACGTCAATGTAGTTTTTACTCTATTAGACGCAGATCCTTGTTTGTAGCCCTCTTGCACGGTATTTTGCGTTAGGTCCAAGTGAAATGTAGAATGTTGTTCTTTGTAGGGAGTGGACAATCTCACATTCTTTTTAGGAGTTCCAGTTTCGCTAGTTAACTTTTTTGTTGCGTGTTTCACTAGTTGATATTTGTTATTTATAGTATTAATGGTCTGTTTTAACTCGCTATTTTCTATTGACAAATTGTTAATCTCGTCATGGGCTGCCAAAAGTTGTGACTTTAGTTCTCCGATTTCCCGCTGTAAGTCTCGTACTTTATCAATCTCCTCGTCATCCGATATGTTTGGCATGCTGTTGGTGGTGCCATCTAGTGTCGTGTTGTTACAACTAATGTCGTTAGTACTGACATCATCGTCGTTGTCCGTCAGTGATTTCGTACGGGTTTGTCGCAGAGTAACATTCTCGAAGAAACTCATTTTGTTGTAATATTTTAACTAAGCAAACCTTTTAAAAGTCAATTTTAGAAGCGGGGTTTGAACGCAGTGCCAACATGCGCACGAAACAAAAAGCGTAAGCCGCAGCCGCTACGCCAAGCGAACTTAATTAACTTTGACGAAATAAGGAAGCATTAGCTTCTAGATGCTTGTTGCGTCAAATAACGTAGACTTCGGAGTTCAAAGTCCAATTTCTTTATTTTATTGTGGTGTACTTACGAGACTGTTTAAATTTGAATTGACTTTTGTTTGCTGTCAGTTTTTTTTTTGTTTGTTACAAAATATGCAGTATATCACTAATTTAGTTATCTTCACAAAACATGCACTTTATAATACGTTTTTAGTTGTTTCGAAAAAGGTTTAACACTGATCATACACACAATTTGTTTATTTTGATATCACAGCTGATTGTTTATATTTTCACCTGCTAACAATGTCTCTGCTTTATCAACGTGTCTTTTCACAAGTTCACTTAGTTTTATGTTTAAACGATAACTTAAACTATTATTAAATATTTTTTAAATACGGACTAGATGTTGATGTGAGATGCAAGGTACCCTCAACTTTTAACTACTGTAACTAGCACTGTTTTTTAACATGACTGTGGTTTTGTCTTAGTGAAAACGACTATAGAAGAAGCTGCATTTCGTTTTTCTTTCATATTCCTAACACTTTGAAACCAATCCGTTTAAAGGAGCGAATCAGAAAAAAAGTAGGAGCCTTCTAAATAAATTTCAAGTCGACAGTTTAGAGCAATATCGATAGTGTTGTTAAAATATTTTACCACTGCGCTAAGAACAACATTTATTTTCGAGAAATAACAATTTTCCTAGCAATGAGTACAATAAAACATCTTAATTGCAGTTTTCTTTAGAGAAACAACATAACAACTTAAAGATTACCATTCCCAAAAGCAATTTTACATAAAACAGCTGTTGTATGTATTTAAGACTAACCGCCAGCGCAAACTGTGCGTCTTGTCGCTGCGTCTAATCGCTGCAACAAAACGCAGAGTTGTCGTTTGCATCTGCGTCTTGTTGATGCGACAATGAGCGAAAGCGTGTGACTCCCCTAGCCTAGCTATCGTTGCGACTCTGCTACTCGACACGTCAAGTCGCAGTTGCATAATATGCAGCATGTCTTAATCAACTTGAACATTTCGAAGACGTTGCAAACTTCGCCACACTAATTGCATTTTAACAATTGTCGAAGTAATCAGTTTGTCTTTTCGCTACAGCTTGCATTTCAATTTAACTGCGCCACTAAGTGTCTGCCATCTAGATAGACGAGACAGACCACAAGTTATTTCAAGTTATTTCTCATTTAGTTGAGAATTTCCATTTTGTGGGTATGTAAAGAAAAAGTTAAAAGTTGGGGTAAAAATTTAAATTTTGAAAGAACGCGTAACTTTTTAATATTAAATTAGACAAGTTTTGTTTGATAGAAAAGAATTATGTAAAGAATGATTTAATGTTATTTTATTTTAGAAATGACAATTATTCGTGATCTCAGTTTTCTTATTCTCTCTCAAGTTTGGTAACAAGCATGCCTATTTGATGATAAGTTGTCAGCTTCTATGTTAAATGTCCACCATAGACAAGTTTAAATGACGTATGCGTTACTTAGCGCCATAAATATGAATACCAGTAGTAATCCTCCGGACAATCTCTTGCTTAAAGATTTGTACTACACTAATTCTATAAGTATTTTAAAAACGGCTTGTAATCCAAAACAAAACAATAAAAGAAACAGATGACGCTCCTTCAGACTCAGCCATCTAAGCTCATAGCTTAGCTTAGCTCATATTTAACTTAACTCCTCATATAGACAAAGTTCGCCCCCACTGCAATGTACATAATACCGGACTTTAGCGGTTTGGATACAACGGTACAACTTATATTTATGTTGGTACTAATGTGGGTAGTTGAGTTTTGAAGTTTTGCTTCATTTCAAATTGAAAACTAATGATTTTGTAACTTTACGAAGCCAATAGATAGGATGACAACTCAAAGCATTTAATTCAAATAAAATAATTAAAGAAACTTTTGAATGATCAAAGTCAGTTAGTCAGAAAGATGAAGCCGGTTGCCTATTCCTAAGCGTAGAGGTTTCTATGGAGAAGGACGGACCAGAAACCCCATGGACTCTCCACAGACACGATGGAAGAAACACGATAACACGAACAAAAAAAAAGGAGCAAGTATGTGTCTTAAAATTGCTATATTTAGTCTCTGCCAAAACCACAAATATACTGAGGGCAAATTTCACCAGTAAAACTAGTTTAGTACGCCGATCACGTTCAGTTTCATCCGCGAATTTTGCCCGAAGTTCCTATAAATAACTTAAATTGGTGACAGACAAGAATTTGGCAGTTCCTTTTTATTCCTGTCCAGTTGTGAACTTGAGAACCACTCCTTTGCATTATTCTATTTAACAACAACTATGTTACTCTACATATTTTCCAAGGTAAACTTTGAGAAGTATTCTCATTTGTGTAGCGAACAATTAAAAGTGGAATGTAGTCGACACTTCTCACATAATATGTCCCACGTGGCCTCAGATTCTTTGCATAAACAGCCTCTATTAAATAATGACTACGTACCACAATGCTTTCTGTGTAAAACGAGGCTCTAGGAAGATCAGAAAGGGTAGGTAAGAATTTTTGACATAATGCGGTCAAATATTCTGCAGTCCCGTGGTCAAATTAAAAAGAGGTATTAAAAGGATGAAGAGTCAAATTCCGGGTAAGGTCAAACTATTTATACTCGTATAATTTTGATTTGGGACGTCCATTTTTCCGAGAACTTTTGCATTCTGAAGGTAGTTGATAGTTGGTATACGATTGATGCCTGTTAGTCCAACAGGCACCAATGTTGGTTTAGTCCAATAGGCATGCTTAATATATCTGGATTTTGTCTGTTAGCAACGACATGAAAGGGATCAGCGGCCACCACAATGCTTGCCAAACGTTAAAACTACATAGGCTGTTGACGATACGATAACATGATTTATTTATCATCATCCTTTCATTCACTGAAGTTATAGGAAGTACATAGGAAACCAGGATCAATACTCAGCCAATCGATTCTGCTTTAATATTCAATTGAATGCTTAAAACTCCGCAAAAATAAAATATGAATTGTGAAATCCAGGAGGATTTATTCAAATGAAAGTCCTTTTTAAATCTCAATAGTTATTATTATCGCTCGCTTATTTTATTTCCTCCCTCGCGATATCACTCAAAGCTTAACTTATTAATAATATCGATTTTTGCTCATGTTTCACTGATGATGGGTTCGAAATTGACAGCTCATTCTACATTGAAGCTATTGATGAACGCAGAACCAGCCTCTTGAGATGAAGTCATCCCAAAACGCATTTTTCAACAAAAAAAAAAATGGGTTGGAAATTATCAAATTACGACCACGGCAGGCATCGGTCCTAGCGGACCTCGCCAGTTCTGCTGACATCTCTTTGAGGCGCGCGTGGAACACAACGCGCCGTCAACCCGGGCCTGGGTCTTTATCAGACGGCGAGCTACCCTTTGCTCACCGTCCGCAAGCCCGGTACACATTTTTTTACCCTTACAACTTACCTAATAATCCTAACTAATATTATAAATGCGAAATTGAGTTCCTTTTTTGTTTATTTGTTACGCTTTCACGCTAAAACAGCTGAAAGGATTTGGATTAAATTTGGCTCATAAGTAGACCATGGCCTGGACTAGGACATAGGATACTTTATATCCCGATATTCTCACGGGATCAAGAGTTAAGCGGGTAAAACCACGGGATGCAGCTAGTAATAACATAATAGTAATAATAGCTTTATTGTAAGGCAACTAAGGCCAAAACAATAAACAAATACATGTAAAAACATCACTACAAAATCTATTTACTAAGTTGGGTAGGCGACGTAGTGCGCTAAGTCTTGGAGTCATGTAGCCTTCCGTGAAAACCAAGATTCCTCACCCATGAGTCTCCAGATGATTCGGAACCCGCACCACAAAAGATTTGAAGTTAATCTTATGGCGCGACTCCAACTTCTCGACTCTCAAGGTGAACTTGGTCAAGAAAACTTCTTTAGCTCAAAGATCTATTTTTAGCCATTCCGTACACAGCAATATGTTGCTACCCAATAATAAACGGAACAAAAAAGGAAACCATATTTGCAATATTCCGTAACAAGATAAAAATGGACTCTTAATAATATGTACACCGTACTGTTACACCGAAAAGAATCTGTGTAGCGACGGTAAAATATTCAAATAAAGGTCCAAACGAGGGTTCGAATACTGTGTTTCCACATATTGTAGCACTGAGTGGAGTGCGCAAATAGAATAGTTTAGGAAGTTTTCAGACGAAAAATGACCGCCGTTAGGTATTTTTTAAAGGTCAGAGAAACTCTAACTTTTAACTAACTTGGAATTTTCTGCTTCATTTTGCTAAAGGTAGAAACTTGGTGCTAAAATACAGAAGTTTTTATGAAATTATTAATGTCCGTTGAATAAAAAAAACAGACGCATTAAATTGTTATAATAAATTATTATAATATAACCATTTCTTGGAACTTTCTAATTCAAATAATTTCATTTCAAATTGTTTTCCATTTGTGTTTTCATTACCTACATTAATTATCATCATTCAGTAAATAAAAAAAACAATGAAATCATAATGAACGCGATTCTTAGAAACATAATATATATAATACAAGGAAATTTTCCCAAGGTAACAGTTATGAATGAGCTCCATTCAAATCAAATGAATCGACTCAACAACAATAATTTCTAATTCAAACGAATTTTCCCGTAAGCGACTACGAAATGAATGAAACGATACGCGCCCACGTTTTTAAAGGTGCATGAAATAAGCAGTGTATCAGCTCCCCCGGCCTTCATCCCCTGTTACCCTGCCACCCCTTCTCAACAACATAGATACATATATAAGGTCAACTCCATACAACCAGCGAAAACGCACACACACATATACACTCTTTACGTACAGCGAGTGCAAATGTACACGCGATTGGCATTTGTTTGAACTCGCCATGTCAATATATATGTGAACCTTCTGTAACTATCTATTTTGTGCCCTTCCCGCCTATTCCCAGCGCTCTCGAAATGTTTTTATTGCTTATTGGTGCGGTACGTAAGTTGCGGGTGATTTGTTTTTTTCTAAGAAAATAACGTGTCAGGCCTTGGTGGAGATAGCGCGAGATTGACGTTGAGAATTAAATGAGAACACGTGAGCTTGGACTGGGAAGAAGGGGGATGGAAAGGTTTTATGGGTGCAATGTTTGTTGAATTGCGTTTTACGGTAAATGATAGCCGTATTTATAGCATAATAAAGATCAAAATTATGTGGAATGAAAGGCGGTTTATGCTGATATATCATAATAGGTTTTAAAATATTGTTGAAAAAATCACATTTAGTATATTTTAGTAACTTTTAACGTGAAGAGGTTATTATTCTGTTAATATAAATGTGTACGGACTATTGTACGGGGTTCGTAAAAACTGTTGATTGAAACTTCAAGAATCAAGAACTTCGTGCAATGTTTGCTATATCTAATGCTTCAGGGTATTGAAATCAAAGCTTTCAATCTTAGCTTTAACTTTAGGAATCCCTGTTGATATTACCAACAAGTGTTTTGCAAACAAACTCCTAGTAAAATTATCAATTTGAAAATATCCACACACTTCTAAATGTAGGGTAATTCAATATTTTATAACACCCGTCGACAAATGGCGACGTCACAATGTGTATCAATAAACACTAAACTCGTTAAAACTTTATTCATTACGCAACGTTGTGCGCAGCTCGACGTAATTGTATGAATAAACTAAATAAAGACCATAAATTAGATGGCGGTCCGTGGTCCCACTTGGGCGCCAACTACGAAACACAAAGTTTTGGGGCTGAATCACTAGTTCTGAAAGCAAATATCATCTAAATGAGCTATTCTAGTAATAGAACACGAATTCAATTGGCAATTAATATACTTTAGGTTGGAACCATTTGTCTCAAGTTGGGCGCCAAAATTCAGTTTAAAACTTTTATAAACAGCGCTTTTTTGAATTATTAACATAAGTTAAGGTTAATACGGAAAACAAGAAGTTTATTACTCTGAAAATATTTGATTTTAATATATTCAAGAAAAGTATATTTTCAAGAACCACTGAGAATACCTATTATAAACAGTAAAAGCCTTTCGAAGAGTCACACAATTTCATAGAAAAGCTTTTAAGCTCTCTACTTCTATATTCCCTTAGAGTTTGCCAGTATTTGCTGTGAAATTAAATTTAGCTTCAACATTCTACATTCATTTCTATTTCAAAAACAGGGCGATTTACAAACGCACATTTCAATTTAACATAATTCTTCGCAATATACTCAGCATTAAATTGTGGGTAGTTATAAAACTTTTAAAAGCTTAGCGCTCAAGTTAATAATCACCGAATACAGCGTCTAGTATTTTAATCAACAAGTTTATGCGAGGGCCAGAGCAAGCTATTCTTGGATAAAAGGTAAAATAAATTGAAGAGGGAGTTAAACACAAGAGGATTACACTAATATTAGAAAATCGGATGAGTCTGTGCTGTCTATTTCGTGTTAAATTGTTGCTAAATTACGAAACAATATAATTTAAAAAGTGTCAATTGAGTTTCATGCCCGTTCTTCGCCATATGTATACTAAATGTACATTACGTCATAAAAATAGGTTAAACTTACCAGGCTCTAAGTTAAAAATGCACTCAACAAGTACACTAGTCCAGTAGTTACCAGAATTAATTAAACAAGAATTTAAATGACAAATTTTAACCCAAAAGTTTTATAAAATAATAATTGCAATAGGTATATAGAATAATAACAACTAAGTAGTCAAAATAAAAAGCCCTCTTCCTCTCTCCTACTGTGCTGTGCCCGACAGGGTCCACAATGATCATATTTTTGTAAAACATACCACATAAGTTCACACGTGGAAGCAATAAATGTATTGAGTATTGAGTACGCTTGGGAATGGCCAACTTCATGTTTCTGACTGAACAACTCCTTTGACAATTCAAAAGTGCCTGTAAATGGTTTAATTGAAATAAATACTTTGAGTTTGAAACACTTGTGACGTTTGACAGAATTTGAGAAAATGATTTACTTGGATGAAGTAAATGGTACTTTTTCTTCAGCGTATTAACAAAGAAACATCATATCTCGTGAAACTGAGTAGGCCGGTACAATAAAGCATATTCTATCTATGCATAATTTATTCTTAATAACCTACGTTTCTGACCAATTAAGATCACCACTTAGGCCGAAAATATTTCCTACGGATCAAGTACAGATTTACATTGTTCTCACACAAAGAACCAACAAGAATAATGTGCCTATAGATTTTAGGGGTGCGAGGAACAGGGTGTAAAGTTCACTCATCCACCATAGAAAAGGGAGGATCCTCCAACCAGACGGGTGTTGTGTCTGGCGGGCCGACTGCCCAACTGTTGATTTCGGATAGTCTTATCTATGTTGTTCGCGCGGTAAACTCTAATTGCGCGATGCAGGATTTGTGTGACGTCATGTCTTTGATGCGTAGTTCATATGTGGCGGTGTAACCGCTACAAGATTTTGTAATATCTTGATTTATTTAAAAGAGTGTTTATGCTTTTTATAATTCAAAAATGCCTGTAAATGCTTTGAGTTTTACTATTTTAATCACCGTGACAAACTAAACGGATAGATTCATCATGTTGCCATCACAACCACGCTTGGCAAACTTAACTGTATTTACTAGCAGACAGTAAGACGCTATTCATTATCTTTTGTCATAATCTAAGTTATATTTATGACACCCAAAATCTGAACAGATGGCCGCCTATCCTTTGTGGACAAGCGACAGTAAAAGGTGGTGGCATAAGCCGGAAAGCACTCGGTAACAATTAAGATTTACATCGCCATTAAACTTAAAACGACATGTTTTGAGACCAGCCGCCATTTTCCCTCAACGTTTTTATTTAGACACAAGCGTCCCTTAGCTGGCTTCAGTAAGCCTTTAAACTGCCCAAGTTTTTTCTAATCCCATCTCTCATTTTTTTATTACTTTTTCCTCTTGAAGTACTTATTAAAGTAAGGTTATAATTTTACATATTGGAGGGTAGAAAATATAAGGGCACTTTAAAAATTTCAATATAGGTACAGCGTGTTTTTTTTTTGTAGATTAATGATTTTTCTGTAAATGTGAGCGGGTTAAAGAATATATTTCTCATGAGATTTCATTTTAAGTAAACTGTTAGTGCACTTAAAATGAGATACAAAGTGCTAACAGCTAAGTAATTATAATTATCATAGTTGCCTCTGGGGTGTTGGTCTGGGACGTTACATTACTTGCATGTTTCTTAAGTTTTTTTAAATTAATAAGTTTATACTAGCACACTTTTTTAAATCCTCCGGTAACTTATTATTATTTATTCTTATTATTATATATCCTATACATTTAATATATATATATATAATTCTGCTTCGTTGGTCTTGTGGTCGCAAGCGGTAGTGCTGAGCTTAGTTATGAGGTCTTTCATTCCCGGGTCGGCAGTGTTATTGGGTTTTTCTATTTGGAATTTCTCAGTAGTAGACTCAGCTCGTCCCTTAAAAGGCCTCTGCCTCGAATTTTGCGGGCAGCGGAGCGGCGGCGGCGGCGGCGCGGGAGCGGCAGGATCTTATGCGTAAAATAAAATGGACCGAATCTCGAAAACAACGGCGCGGGGGCGGGCAACGAGCGGTGCACTCCAGTCAAGCGGTGACTGCCCGCGCCGCCGCCGCCGCCGCCCCGCTGCCCGCAAAATTCGAGGCCGAGGCCTTATATGGGACTTAAACATAACTGACGAACTGTGAGTGTACCTACTACAGGTACACATCTGCCCAACCCTTCGGGGAAACAAGGCGTGATGTTATGATGATGATGATATATTTTATTTTATTCCGGTAATTTATTGAACAGCTGTGCCCTCAAATCATATTGTTTTTTGCCGTAATTAGTCCGTGGCCGTGCAGTCTCATTTGAAATACATGAAGCAAAATGATGAAAGAGCTCCTTTGATAAATTGTTATTTAACTTCAGTTTAAATGGAAGCCTTGATTATGAAAGTTGAGGAAATATTGCATTCTGAATGTAAGCGACATTCAGTCGACGTTTAATATTTTGATACTTTATTTATTTGTAATCACGTTCTCGAAAGAAAGCTCGTGGCTAAAGTAGTAACTGCCGCACGGGTCGATCCGTCAGGTTAAGCTACGCTTGCTGGGGTTGGTCTGTGGATGGGTGACCATCTTTACATACCGAGACTCCTCCGTGCCTCGGAAAGCACGTTAAGCCGTTGGTCCCGGTTGTCATTCGTGGATCTTTGACAGTCGTTACGGGTCGTCAGAAACCCGAAAGTCTGACAACCAGTCTTACCAAGGGGTATCGTATTACCCAGTTAATGGGTTGTGGACGTCAGATAGGCAGTCGCTCCATGTAAAATACTGGTATTCAGCTGCATCCGGTTACACTGGAAGCCGACCCCAATATAGTGGGGAAAAGGCTAGGCAGATTGATTTTGTTCTCGAAAACGGCTCTAACGGTTTACGGGGGCTAAAATCGACCTAGCTAGGCCTCATACTGTGGGAAAATTATTTTTTTTTATTTTCACCCGAGCAGAGCTCGAATGACCAGGTAATAATTAATTAATTAATTATGAAACCTGATTAACCACTTTACATCACAGCAATCCAATTCCAAATTCAATTCTTACAACTACAAAATCCGACAATAACCTTGTCTATGACAAAATAATCCATAAAGTATCGATACAAAACTGCCAATAACTAACCCGATAGACACAGTACATCGTTGAGAAGGCTTAGCGAGCATCCCTTACTTGTTGATGCCAATCCATGACCTTCTTCTTGAAAGGGACGCCCGATCCGACTGAATGACGTAATCGATCGGCACTTGATTTGAAATAGCTTTGGGAAGTAATGTAAGTTGATTCTTGTTACCATTTTGAAATGGAGTGTTGAAGTAATAGATTTTAGTATTTTTTTATGTTGTGTTAGATAGACCTACTAGGTCTGAATTCATAGAAAAAACAATGATTTAGGTACGGTGTTGCCAAAGACAGGTGGCCTGGCCTGTACAGAGTCTCAAAATACCCATAACACAGCCGATTAGAATCGGGTTTTGGAGGTAATGTAAGTTGGAATTTAATAATAAATGATTTTATTTCTGTATAAGTAGTAGGCTTGTGGCTTGTACGAACACTTTCACAATCATATTTTAAAAATTAGATGAGTTCGGCATTTCTTATCCGACTACTCTAAGAAGAAAGGCCGAAACAAAATCAGAGGTCGCAGTCTCTTTTAAATTCCAGACATAATCTTGGTCGGATCATGTGAAGACCACGTAGATTGGTGTCTGAAATGGTATTTTGATTAACCACACAGATTGAGTGGTCCGGTCCAATCAGTGCAAGCATTTGTCAGTAATCGTGAAGGTCAACTCAGAACGTTTGAGGACCTCAACGATTCAACGTACTGTCGAAGAACTTCATATCTAAGCAGTTTGAAAACAAAACCCCGTGAACACGATGACCACATCTGTTAACGCCCCGGTTCTATAGCGGCCGAGCGCTGCAAGCAGAAATAGTCCTTACGGTGTATAGATATGAACTTCTTTGATGGTACAATACAAAAGAAAGGACATTTGGGTAGGCCGCATAATTTTCGTTACGATTTTGAAGTGTTGTAGTTATAGGTATTACTAGGTAAATGTTAGGTAAAAAAGTATCTTTTTCAATAATTGGTTAAGACCAGTGGTTAAGACCTCGCCTCTCATGCGTATGGGTTCAAATCCGGGCAAATAACAATGTGGGAATTTTTGAATTCATATGCAATTTCTAAGTTTATCTTGAACATTACTGACATCGGTGAAGGAAAACAATCGTGAGGAAATCTGGACTTATAGTTAATATAAGTCTGAAATTACCAACCCGTCTTGAGCAAGCGTGGTGATCAATGAGCCTTCAATTTTCTTTATTAGCTTGGCCTTTGCCCTGCATTGGGACAATAATTCGCTGGTAGTACCTTTACATTTCTTAGGCAAATATCACAGGACACTGCAACCACACTCGTATTGAGTTATTCAAACAATTAAATGCGATCGAACTCACGCCGCCGCGCCTGGTGACGTCGCACCGCTCTAGCCTTTGATAATATTAATACAGTAAAGACAAACTTTGTGAACCCTTTTTGTATCGTACTATTATCATCCTAGCCATATCATCAATAGCAACGCCCAACACGTTTTAATCTCACTTTGTTTTTCTATTTGAGACCTTATGATCCCAAAAACAGGTATCAATATAAATTCTCTCCTATAATACCCACGTATTGTGGACCCCTAAAGTGGGTTCCTCCACATATTTCACATCATAATGTATATAAAATAGATATCTCGCTTTAAACAACAAACACCTTATTTCCATGCACACGTTCTCACGACGACGTGTCAAACTATACATTTCCAGTATAAACATGACCTCGCATTGTCTAGGATGTTCGTAGAATTAGAGGTCAGCTTAAAGGGGCTTGTGCCTAAGTAATAACAGCCGAACGGGTAGATCGAAGATGAAGCTACGCTTGCCGCGGTCGTTTCGTGGATGGGTGACCATCCATTACATACCGAGACCCCTCCGTGCCTCGGAAAGCACGTTAAGTCGTTGATCCCGGCTCTCATTCATTACGTATCAGTCCAAAATTCAGGCAACCAGTCTTACCAAGGGTGGTCGTTACCCAGTAACTGGGTTATCGAGGTCAGATAGGCAGTCTCACCATGTAGAATACTGGTATTCAGCTGCATCCGGTAGACTGGAGGCTGACCGTAACATAGAAAAAGGCTATTGATTGATTGAGGGTCATTTTATTCTGTAAACGTATAGCTTACTACACAGATAATCCTCTTATAAACACGCCCGATTTGACTCAGTTCCTTCCATTTCAATTGTTAAACAATTCAGTGACATTTGAAATCGAACCTAGTTCGTGTATTTCCAAGTATCAGGTCATCTAGACCCAGACGCCTACGCGTTTAGTGAAAGCGTGAAATATGTTTCGTCGACTTTTTATTGAAGACGTGGACAAGAATTGAGGAGATAAAGTGAAATGAAAAAGCGAAAAATCGGCTAGTACTCGTAAATGTCAATGCAGCGACTCGCAAGACCGTCTCACGTATCGACGTGAGACGGTCTATGGAAATAACGACCATTAGGGTAGCATATCGATGCTACCCTAATGGTCGTTATTTCTCCTGACATAGTCTATGTTGGGTATATGCATTTATGTATTATTGAGGAGCTCGTGGCTAAGTAATAACTGCCGCACGGGTCGATCCATCAGGTTAAGGTATGCTTGCCGGGATTGGTCAGAGGATGGGTGACCATCTTTACATAACGAGACTCCTCCGTGCCTCGGAAAGCACGTTAATCCGTTGGTCCTGGCTGTCATTCGTGGATCTTTGACAGTCGTTACGGGTCGTCAGAAGCCCGAAAATCTGACAACCAGTCTTACCAAGGCGTATCGTATTACCCAGTTAGTGGAGGTCAGATAGGCAGTCGCTCCATGTAAAATACTGGTATTCAGCTGCGTCCGGTTAGACTGGAAGCCGACCCCAACATAGTTGGGAAAAGGCTAGGCAGATTGATTGTATCTATGTATTATTATTTATTCTAGTATTTTATAGTTATTTCCGAGCTATCTATCCCATATGTTGCACCAGCCATGTCTCTGCATCATCCTAAGGTTGGTGGTAGAAAAAGGTTCAGGTGTAAGTCCGCCATAGTACAGTCATTGCATTTGTCTGGCATTAATGCTGAAATGAACCTTTTTGGCGCAGCCGTGAGGCACACACTATTATTTTCACTTTTTATTTTGCTATTAGTGTTTCACAAACTGTGTCCAAATAAATATTATTCTTTCTTTCTTTACAGTATTTTAGTAGTTTTAATATGACCTACAAGATATGAATGCCAGTTCCTTCAATGATACCTAGTTTCTAAAGGCCCTTCTGTTATTAAGTCTTATTTTTAGACTAAGTCTAATAGTCACACAAACTTAAGAAAGAATTGATAGAGTTTTCAAATCCTGGGAATTCTTTTTTAAAAGCTGTTGCCAAACAAGGAGCTTTGCTGTTCAAAAGTGTTATTAAATATTCAGGTTTATTTCTTTATAGTTTGGAGGAAGGCCACCAGTATCTGATAGTAATTTTGATCCTAATAATTTATTTGCCTTAAGGAGTACAATCATTAAATTTTCTAATAATTATAGTCAGAAATAAACTGTACAATGTATTAATTGTAAGAGTCATTATAATATGTCCAACGGTATGCTCTAAATGCTAATTTCAATCGTTCATTACTCTAATTGAAGAGCCTTATACTGATTACAACTACCTACCAAGTAATTCAAAAAAATGTGATTTCAAGTTTATTGAGTGACACGAAAACCGACAAAAATACATATCTAATACCATACCCGATTCCCTCTAAGTCAATAATCTCTACAAATGTAAGAAAAACTCGTGAAAAATGGATCTCACAACGTGTATCCAACCCTTATTGTTCTTCGTATACACAGTCGGAACATTTACTGTTTGATCTTCGCAGATATTTGAATTATTTATAGCGAACCGGCGATCTTCTTGACGATATAATTAAACTTTCATCGTATGAATATAGATTTAGTCTCGTTGGTCTTTATCTAGATATTTCTTTTTATAGACATTAAATGAGTATTTGGAAATATACCTAAGTCGATTCAGTAGGTAGTAAAAGTCACTAAATACAATCAATTTTTTCACAATGTCATCCTTTATATATAAGCAGTGGGTGGATGTAAATGTGGACCCAATCAATCAAATCAGCCTATCGCAGACCACTGCTGGACATAGACTTCTCCCAAGCTGCGTCACAACACCCTGTTCTCCCCCTTCCGCATCCAGTCTGCCTCAGCCACTTTTTTAAGGTCGTTGGTCCATCTAGGTGAGGGGCGTCCTAGCTTGCCGATCGCGGTCTCCACTCCAGGACTCATCTGCTCTACTGGCCATCGGCCATGTAGACCAAATGGATGTAAATTCGCATCCAAACGAGACAATTCAACTAGTCAACTAATCGAATATTCAAATAGTCTCTAAACGATCGAAATTAACAGCTATGTCGTACCGTCGAACAGACATTGAATGGTTAAGACACTTGCCTCCGTGCCAACGGGATCATCAAAACAAACGACGGTGATTATACGAGACATCGTCAACTCGAATCAGCTTCTCGAATTCGTGTCGTAATTGATATTGGATCTAAATTGAAGTTAGAGAGACGATTCCATTACTAGGGGACTACCATAGAACCATTAACACATACAAACATAAACTCACGCCAACTTCCATGAATGTGGGTAGGCATGAACTAAAGAACGCTTTTGCCTCGTTTACGTTCATACATCTGGTCATACACGCACGCCGGTTAGAGTACTACGTACCTGACCTCTCTGAAAAACATCACCAATAAGGTCAGTGCATGCAGCAGATCATTAATTGCGCACAAAGCCTGACTCCTGGCTGCTAATATAAAATATTCTATTGAAAATAAAAAACGAGATAGCTCTTGGCCCGACTTGGGGATCGAATCCAAGACCTCACGCTTAGTAGTCACGCTTGCGACTGTTAAATGAACGAGGCAGTCACATAAAATCATATGCCTAGCTTTTTCTCAACTATGTTAGGGTCGGCTTCCAGTCTAACCGATTGCAGTTAAATATCATAATTTTACATGGAATTATTCTGACCTCCACAAACCAGTTACTGCGCAGTCACTGAACATAGATCACTTCATCGTTAAACTAATAGCTTTTCCAATCGCAGTACATTCGTTAACAGGTCTTGATGAGTTGAAGTTTATTAACCTTTGCGCTTAACATTAGTAGGTACAATCGATCACATTTGTCCTACGAAAATTACTTTTTCTTTAACTTTAACATGCTTTAGTCGTGGAAATTTCCCAATACTGGAGCAGCTGAAGGTCAGGTCCCTTTACCACAAAAGTTTACAAGTAAAAGATTCTACAAAAAAAATTAAATTGTAGAAAATATTGTTGACTTGTCACTTCCAGTTTTGCCATTGCAACTTTGCGGTGACCTGTCCCAACAGACGGCTCCCATGAAACAGTCATCTTGTAGCTCAACCCTGTTTTAGGGAGCTCAACGACCCGTCTCAAGACGCTACCACATCTGCAGTACATTTACGTAGGCCATATACAAATACCCAAAGACCGTTAGATAGATAAAAAGTCATGTAGGTATTCAATCTAACCTGTATGGAACTCACATTTTGCCGTCAGTTGAGACTGGTCGTCTCTTAACTATCAGGGCTTATTTTTAATCATTTTTTTACATCGTTCTCACAAATAGAAGCAACAAGAATAATGTACCCAGGATTTTGTTATATCATGATTTAAAAGAGTGTCCATCGAGTGTCTTGCCCGTTCTTCTCCATAGACATCTACGTTTTGGAATGGCCAACTAGCTTCAACTTTCTGACTAACTGACCGACTCTTTGACAAAACGTCCTGTAAATGGTTCAATTGAAATAAATACTTTTAATTTTGAGTTTTGATTCACAGTCAGTTATCTTAATGGCGCTGGCAATGTCTGTTATACATATATACCTTTGATAATACAAACGCTATCGCTATGCAGTCTCTCTGAGTGTTTGATCTGCTGCAATCTCTTTGAATAATGTAGTAGATCGTTCACTCGCTTCTAAGCTGAAGTTTAGTTGAAAGCAATAAGTTTAATAATGTTTAAAAGTAGTCTGCATAATGTTATTCTGCAAGTATGACTTGCTGCAATGAACTTGCAGTTATGGCTAATTCATTTGACGAAATCCCTTTATCATGTTTTGAAAATGGAATCCCCAGGACAGATGTAGGTGACTCAGCCGTTAAATAAATTCTAAGAGTAATAATTAAGTAACGATTTTTAAAACAGCGCTTCTCCTGGACACGGCACGTAATGTTAAGAGACACCTTTTTATGGACCCTGACCCGGTAGTATAGAACCTGGTGCAAAAAACGACTTCAAATGAAACTGTTCACTCAATTAATGTAAAACAAGCAACTAAGCGCTAGACTCGAAATAACTAATTCAAATGAAAAAAAAAACTACGTGGCTCCTAAATCATTTCAAAAACCTAGGCGGAATGGACGCTTGCACAATACCACAAAAGTTAACTCGAAATTTTCGACGCTGTATCACTCGAACGTAAATTCCTCCTTTTCGATCAAAATGTTTGTTTCTTGAATATTAATGATAGGAAGATGAGTATTTTAATGAAAGAATATTTCATTTAACAATTAAAGTAATTGAAAAAAAAAAAAGTGCGAAAGCCGTGTAAAAATAAAGATTTTTTTTTTTAAATCTGTTCCCATAACACGTTCAAGAAATTTAAAAAAATAGCTATAGTTTACACATGGGGTGTTTTCGGATACCCATGCCCCATGAGGAATCTTTTTTTTTTTAATAAGTCACTATTTGTACCGCCCTGTATAAAGTTCGTTGATCACCATCAAAGATCCGGTCGGAAGGTTGGTCAAATTAAAATGAAAATGTGTTTACACAAGGTCCATTTACGATGATAATTAAACTTTATTATACGCAAAGATATTTCAGTAAAAAGTTCATCTGTAACACAATATAGAATAGAATTGGTACTCTTTATTATGTACACCATACGAATTACAGATATGTAAAAAAAATACATAGGGTGACACAATGGGCGGTCTTATCGCTAAAAGCGATCTTTTACAGACAAGCTTTGTATGGATTTAAAAGGAGAAGGAGAGACAATACTGCAAGTACTCTGTGGTGTAGCAATATAGTCTGTGGCCTCCAGTTTTTGATGAAGATTTTAATTAAAACATGTTTATGTATTAAAATAGTGGTTAAATGGCACTTGAATCTAATTTTCAATGTTCTAATGGATATTCATTGCCATAGAAAACCAACCAGTCTTACACAGAACATCACGCCTTGTTTCCACGAAGGATTGGGCAGAGGTGTACCTGTAGTAGGTACACCCACATTTCGCCAGTTATGTTTAAGTCCCATGTAATAGGGGGCAAGCCTATTGTCATCAACCGGGCACAAATCCAGACACCGAACTGCTTCTGAGAAATTCCAGATAGAAAAACTCAATAACACTGCCCGACCCGGGAATCGAACCCAGGACCTCATGCTCAGCAGTAGCGCTTGCAACCACTAGACCAACGAGACAACGAGTCTTGTTAAATAATAAGCAAATTAGTACGACAAAAAAATACTTAATGTCCACGACACTACTAGAGAAAGTAACGTGTTACAAACTCAAATTATTTTGATGACACTCCGTACACTCACAAACGTTGACAAGAGACTAATGATCTTGTCTTAAAAAAAAAAAAAATATTATATAGTCTGTGGTGGCGGAAAAATATGTGTACTCTTGAACATATAACTTGGTTGCTAACAAAACACGTTTTGAAAAAAGAATCTCCATACAAATTAACGGTAAATAATTAACCTTTTACCTTGAGTTCCAATCCAAAATATCTATATTAAATATCAACGTTGGCATTTAATTATTGTTCCGGGCCTGGCTGTTTGTGTATGTGAGTTTAAATGTTTATAAACGCACCCACAATACTGGAGAAATTCCTAGAATGGGCCACGTGAAAAAAAAAAAAAAGCAATGGCGTCTAATTTGAATACAGACCTTGGTAGTTTTAGTATCGATTACTTCTTCATATTTTGCAATTAAATACAAGCGTTGTGTCATCTCGCTTCTCTTTCTTTTAATGCTGTCCGACACTCACCACGCTTTAGCTCTTGACAACGTCTTTAATAACGCGTTGGTAAGTCGCGCCATGTACGGCCCGCCATTTTAAAACTAGTGCTGTGACATTCTGGCTTATTTTAGTTTGTAACATGTTACTTTTGAGTAGTTTTGAGTAAAGTCGTGGACGATGGCCATAATAACATTACGCTTTTTGGAATCCACTAAAGTTCAGACCACAAAAGTTCAATGCACTGTTCAATTAAAAAATAAATATATACTTTTATCAACTTGTAAGTTTTCGAACCCAATATTTTAGTTCTAAGTTCCGGTGAGACTGACCACAGTTTTGTTTGTTTAAAGTTTGTGACAACATCAGGTCCAACCACGTGACCACTTTTTGTGGTCAAGGACCGAAGGGTAAAAGGACTTGTTTGGTAAAAAGCTTAACTTCGACTTTACTTTGTTTTTAAATCTCAAATCAGAAAAACGTGAAGAATATTTTTATTTTCAGCTAGCATAATCACCATTAATGTTCCGACTGCTGGGATGTGTCCCAGCAGGCCTCCTCTGAGTGAGATAGAGTGGGCCGTAATCCACCACGCGGGCGCAGTGCGGGTTGGTAGATGTCACATGTCTTCGATTTTTTGGTTCTAGGGCATGCCGGTTTCCTCACGATGTTTTGAGCTAGGCTCGGCCCTATAACATGAGATTTAAACATATCTAGCGAAATGTAGTTGTACTGTTCTGCCTAACCTTTCGGGGAATACAGGCGTCCTCTTCTTCTTTCCATGTGGTTAGTGACTAACCTGGTGTCAGAGTTTTAAAGCCGCCCATGGGCCTCTGACTTGGCTTCATATGCCGTCGAGAAATATCTCTCAGGTATGCCGGTTTCCTCACGATGTTTTCCTTCACCATTTTTGAAGCAAGTGATAATTATACAATACGCACATGAATCCGAAAAGTCAGAGGTGCGTGCCTTGGGTTCGAACTCGAGACATATGACTTGGCAGTCCGTCGGTCACAGGCAATTCAGGCGTGATGTATCGTTTATGGTATGTTTTCTGCTAGGTCAGATTGACACTAGAATCTCACGCAGAAGAAACTAGCGAGGTTTCCTCACTTTGTTATATTTTTCTTACCTTCACGATGTTTTTTTTTTTTCGTTTTTTATCTGTGGAGTCTCCACATAGTCGAATTTATTTTTCATATAGCAATAACAACAAGACTATTTCTTTTTTTAAGGCTTTTTGCTATTGCTTTAAATATTGTAGCGACGGAACGACTGTTTTGTTGGTAGTAGCAGTCTGGAGTCTGGATTTGTGCCCGGTTGATGGCAATAGGCTCGCCCCCTATTACATGGGACTTGAACATAACTGACGAAATGTGGGTGTACTATAGGTACACCTCTGCCTAACCCTTCGGGGTTACAGGCGTGATGTTAAATACGACTGTTTAGATCAGTGGTTATTCAATAGTTCCCAGCTTTTAAAGCTATGTGCTCGAAACAAAAGCGTTTATTCCGAGCTATTAAAACTGTCCCTCTCCACGTCGCTTCGGTCATCCGTAAATAAACGACAAAAGCTTTTAAGCTCTGATAATAAAATAAAAGGCTTTTAAGCTTTTGTTAATAAAATAATAAACACATATAAAGTTAATGGATTATCCATGTCAATATTAATACTGGGTGGAATTTTGAAATGGGGCGGTAAAGCTACGGGTACTTAGATAAGCGGTGGCCGCCAAACAACGGCCGCAGTGACGGCTGTCATGTCTACAACATGGCAGCATGGTTTGACTTTTCGCTGTCAAAAAACGCTCTCTAGGAAAACCATGGAACTAGTATGTACTACGTTGTACATACTAGTTCCATGAGGAAAACACACCAACTTATTTTCATAGCGTTTCAGTGACGTCATTCACCGGTAAATTGCGGTCGCTATGTAGCGGCTACGCTCTTCTATAAAACCGTAGCTTAAGGTACCTTAACCGTTGTAGCTACTGAAAAACTTTCTTAAGGGACTGTCCCTAACTTTTTAAGTTACTGCTAACAGCATTCACAGATTTTGGAAAAATGGTACAGTCAGCTAGGAAAATGACAAGTATCACTTTTCATTTTTATGATGCCACTAGATGCCGTTTCAAAAGACTCCGAACCAACTGGAGTACTAGAAAAGTCACACATGGCATAAAACTTTTCCGACATAAATCCATCCTGTTTATGAGGACAAAATTAACTGCTACTCATATTCAGGGGATTTAAAGTGCCTATGTTTATTCTGCATCCATCAAAAATGTATATTTTTTAGGATTTCGATATTCGTAGCACACGCTACGGCGTAGCTCGGCGCGTAGCAAAGTGATTTGATTCGAATTTGTAGCTATTGTGCATTATAGTTAGTGCACATTCACGAAGATGCGCCCCACTCCACTCCGCTGCGTACTAAAGTACAGCTTACAGTACAGTAATCGCGGAGTGGGGCGCGTCGTTGTGGATGGCCCTATCTCTAGGCGAGCAGTGAGTTTAGAATAAGCACTAAAATGTATTTTTTCTATGTTTTTATTGGTTTCGTGTTGAGTATCACGTTCAAAAGTGTCCTTTATGTGTCTACTTGAAATAAACCCCTAGACGCTGAATAATCCGATTTACTCGCACATTTCCTCACATTCCCTTTTCAATCCCCTTAACGTATTTTGAAACTCAATTCCCTGGATATTCCATCAGCATGTCGTGACACGTCAATCTAAAAATAATTACGATATATACACGTTGCGACTTGCGTGGGTACATACCGGTTTAAACCGGCGTAATCCGGTTATCTCCGCTTGTCTCCGGTTGAACAATAACCCGCGTAAACCGGATAAGTGTGTGACGTCAACGTGCCGTAATGGAATACGTCATTGACTTCGCGGATGTTTTCAGACGTGTAATTTTTTTTTAAAGTTATTAATACAATTAACAAAAAAAAACATACTGTCATCGATTATACTAAAAAAATCAAAATGAAAACTCATGTATTTCAAACTAGGCTGAGAATCAACACTTTTTGAACGTGAACGTCAAAATTACATAAAGTACAGACCCCAAAACGCCCGGCTTTCACAACTTCCTAGTGTTTCAGCTGGGAAGAAGAAGTGGCGCAACAAACTCCCCAGCAGCACAGCTGTCGGTTAAGTTAGAAAAACTTGACTCTATATAGCAGTACTAGCTGCGCCCCGCGGTTCCACCCGCATAAATCTCGATCCCGTGGAAATATTGGGATAAAAAGTGTTCTATGTCCTAACCAATGTCATGGTATACTCATGTGCCAAATTTCATCCAAATCTGTTCAGCCATTTTAGCGTGAAAGCGTAACAAACAAACTCACTTTCACGTTTATAATATATATTAGTTATGAAACTTAATTAACACAGAACATATGTTTTTTTTAATACTTTTATCTCTGTGATATGGGCATGTGATGCGGAGGAATGAGGGAAATGTCGTGAGGGAAGTTTTGAGTGTGAATGTGGATGGCTATAAGAGTAGGGGAAGACCAGAGAAACGATGGATGGACTGTGTGAAGGATGATTTGGCTAGAAAGGGAGTGACTACGAGATGACGACTAATAGAGAAGTATGGAAGACAAAGATATGTTGCGCCGACCGCAAATAAATTGAGATATAATCAGATGAATGATGATCTGTGCTGCTGGGGAGTTTGTTGCGCCACTTCTCCTTCCCAGCAAAAGCACTAGGAAGTGGTGAAGGGTGGGCGTTTTGGGGGACTGTCTTATGTAATTTTGACGTTCGAAAAGTGCTGATTCTCAGCCTAGTTTGAATAAATGACTTTTGAATTTTGAATTATTATTTCTTTCACAATATAAAACGCAGCTAACTATTTACACTAGGTACTAAATTACATGTAAAATGAAAAATCAATCTGCCTAGCCTTTTCCCAAAAATATTGGGGTCGGCTTCCAGTCTAACCGGATGCAGCTGAATACCAGTATTTTACATGGAGCGACTGCCTATCTGACCTCCACAACCCAGTAACTGGGTAATACGATACCCCTTGGTAAGACTGGTTGTCAGACTTTCGGGCTTCTGACGACCCGTAACGACTGTCAAAGATCCACAAATAACAACCGGGACCAACGGCTTAACGTGCTTTCCGAGGCACGGAGGAGTCTCGGTATGTAAAGATGGTCACCCATCCACAGACCAACCCTAGCGTAGCTTAACCTGACGGATCGACCCGTGCGGCAGTTACTACTTAGCCACGAGCTCCTCTGACATGTAAAATGACTAACTAATAAATAAATACAATAGTTAAATTAATTTATTTGCGAAGGCCGCTGAAAACCGCTGGACGCGCAGAACCGTTCGAAGTGGCGGTGCCAATCACCGGAGGCCTATGCCAGCAGTGGACGTCTTTCAGCTGAAATGATGATGATGACGATGAAATTACTTGCCATATGTCAGCTTTCACATACCACTAAGTCGTTATTTATACGTTGAGCATTTCCAGACGTAAATAATAAAAAAATCTTTCTTCTTTTTTTCCTATGCAGTTATTTTGTCTCTGACTTGAGACTTCTTCTTTTAAAATGTTAGTTGATATCTAGGTAATTATATTAATGTATTTATGTTATTGTTTTAGGTAAGCACTGGAGCTCCACATTGATGATTTTTGAGCCCACTAACATTGAAAAATACAAATTAATTATAAGTAAGTACAGTCGAATAGAAATCCTTTTTAAGACGTTTTGCACATGTGTAACTACTCCATGACTTCTGAAGGTCAAGCCTGAAAAATGTCATCGTGAAAACTTAGGTCATTCTTTTTCGTGTGCTTAGTGATTACCTGGTGTCAGAGTTTTTATGGCGTCCATGGACTTTTCTTCGCAAGCCGTCGAGAAATATCTCTCAGGTTCCTTTTTCCTCACGATATTTTCTTTCACCGTTTTTGAAGCAAGTTATAAATTATACAATACGCACATTAATCCGAAAAGTCAGAGGTGCCTTGGGTTCGAACTGGAGACCAAATCGAGAGACTTGGCAGTCCGATGGTTGAAGTAACCTCTTGGCTATTACTGCTGTGAAAAAATATTGGTGAAGTGAGCTGTCAGACATCAGGCGGAAAGACAGCTCTCTTCAGGCTCACTTCACCAAATATGATTTTTACAAAACAGATCGAATATTATTAAAATAATGAATAAAATTCCAATTTAATGAATGGGTAGGTATATATCTACAGAATGAAACGGACATGTCCATTACCCGAGAACAAAAGCTAAAATATTTCATTCATGACAGAACAATATTGTACAGACGCCAGCAGGTCAACCTACCCGAAACTGTAAAATTTTCCTAATCAACTTTGAACCTTATTCTTCAGTTATAAAGTTTAAAATCAATTAAATATTTTTTCAGATTGTTGTAGGTTGATGTCCTGGCGTCTGTACAAGCTAAAACCACGAAAAATAAAATCAATAAAATGTCGCGAAGCCATCACAAACGTTGTAAAAGCTTTACATTCCTAGGTCATTGAGCAGGGGTGGCGAACCTTTTCGAAGAACAATTTAAAAAAAAATTGTCTTCGAGGTATTCCCATGGAACCGCTTACCAGCTCCGGACTTGACGACGTTTCTGCGCAACATTATCCGTGCATCTATTTTTAATAATATTTTGAAGAATCATTCTCGTTCTTTTTCAGTACCTTCCTTTGTCCATTTGATTAAATACCAAGGACAGTCTATTTCATCCATCGACAGCACCCTTGAAACATTGTTGATAAACTTTGCTCTCGAATTTACTTGACAATTTTTTTAAAATTAATTCTACAGTGTTAATAGTTTTTTTTTGTAATAATGGTGTTACGAACACCAAGTTATAAAATAGGTATTCTACAAGTTGTGTCTACTAGTTTCATTTATCGTGTACACCTGAAACAAGTTCTTTGTATACATAACTTGTCAATAGGGATGGTTCCTGGGTCAAAACACTTGGTTACCACGATAAAGCGCGCGTCGTTTCGTGAGATAAAAATACCGTATCACAGTTTGTCATTTAATAAACAAGGTGTGATAATAGTTTTTGACGAGTAAGACAGGTGTAATCGCAAGGTAATAACAAACACCGAATACCTCCTGTCGTTCTGGGGATTATAAAATAACTAAATACCCATGTATTAATATCGTGCCAATAATTCTCTATCCCTGTCATAGGGGTATAGAGTCCCCTAAAAGTTATCGACACCCCGCCGCTTGATATGTGACGTCACAAAACACGTATTCAGAGGCAGAGCGCATCAATACCTTTGCTCGATTATGACGCGAATGAAAAAATCAGATGTTCCATTTTCGAATTTGAATGTGTGAATTCCTTTTGAAGTTTTGATCTTGTATATCGAAATGGAGGTAAAAGGATATGTGATTTATGTATTACGTACAGATGCCTCTGACCTGCTTTAATGACATTCGGATGCATTTATTGACAGAAAGAGAGACAATACCGTAGGTATGTGGTGTAACATTTAACATAACATAAAAGTACGCCTTGTTTCCACGAAGGGTGAGACTGAGGTATTCCTATAGCAGACCCACATTTCGCCAGTTCTGTTTAAGTCCCATGTAATAGGGGACGAGCCTATTGCCATCAACCGGGCACAAATGCAAACTCCGGGGGCTGCTACTGAGAAATTCCTGATAGAAAAACCCAATAACACTTTGCCCTACCTGAGAATCGTAGCTAAGACCACATGCTCAGCAGTAGCGCTTGTGACTAACGAGTCAATCAAATCAGTATCATTACCAAATAATTCCTAGATCAAAAATTAAGAAATAAAATCGCAAACCAACATTACATTAAAACGGTTTGCCATCACCAAATTAGGCGATGGACAGACCAGCGGTCGACCCGCTTAGAGGGATACACTCACGCCGGTCCCCATTTGCATACGTAATGTGTTTGCCGTCGCTGTGGGCGGGTCGAATGTGAATAGCTTCATCAAGCCCACGCGTTTGGGAGCCGACAGAATTGCAGGCGTTGGTAGATCTAATGGAGCGGATGATAGAATGAAATATCTTGTGTTTGTTTGTGGCTTTTTAGGGTTCCGTACGCGCAAGGTGCAAAACAGAACCCATCAATTACTAGGCCTCCTCTGTTCGTCTGTCTGTCAGCGAGTTGTATCTCATGAAACGTAATACCGTAATAGGTAAAAGTTGAAATTTTCATTCTCATCTCATTCGAGAAAACCGAATTTTTATGTTTTTTTGAATTTTTTATGTTTAGTTGGGTTTGGAGGTCACTTTAGTTTTTTTTTTCTATTGAGAAATCTTCGTTTTTTTTTCCAATGGGCGCGCCTGGTTCTTGAGTTGGCCGTCCGATGGTACCAACCCATTTTCCGGTAAATAGAGATGATGCCTGGGTCAAAAAAAAGAAATTCTATTCAGTCCGTCCGTCAGATAATAATAAAATATTAGACACGTATTTTTTGCTTTATCATATTAATGAAAAATGACTTAGATACAACGCATTAAAGTTCGGGAGTGGGGGTTGATACGTCACAAGTATGGATAAAATCTACATACAAGTGACGTCATGGCACATTATAACTCAATGTATCGCCGTAATCTTTTGATAACGTAAAAAAAGAAAAAATACGTGTGCGTTATTTTTTCATAATCTACATTACGGACAAAAAAAATTTTTTTAGTCATCATCCCTATTGGTACTGTCAGCCAAGATGTCAGATGTTACACATCATATCCGACTAGTGTATTGTGTGCTCGCTTGTTTATTTTTAGATAGAGATAGAATACTCTTTACTATGTACACCATAAAAATTACACATGTAAATGTAGAAATTTTACATAGGGTGACACAATGGGCTGTCTTATCTTATCGCTAAAAGCAATCTTATAAAGTCAACTTTTGGATGGATTGGAGAAGAAAAGAAAGATAACACTGCAGGTAGTCTGTGGTGTACCATTAACCCTTGGGTGGATACAATGCCTATTGTAGAGGATGATCCGTGATGTGTCCATGGAGTTTCTTGCCCGTTCTTCTCCATCGGAACCTACTACGCTTTGAAATGGGCAACTAGATTATTTTTTGGGACTGACCGACCCCTTAACCATTTAAATGTTAAATGAATTTTTTTCTTTAAGTAGGTTTGTACTAAAACTTTTACACGTCAATCATATTAAAAAAAAAAAAACTAGATGAGTTCGGCGATTCCTATCTGACTACTCTGAGAAGAAAGGCCGAATGAAACCCAGAGGTCACAGTCTCTTTTAAAGTTCAGACATAATATTGGTCAGATCATGTAAACACCATGCGACTTAATGTTTTTATTTTCAACCGACTTCAAAAAGGAGGAGGTTCTCAATTCGGTTGTTTTTTTTTTTTGTATGTTTGTCACGCGATTACTCCGCCAATTATGAATTGATTTTGATGATTCTTTTTTTGTTTGGTAGGGCATACTTCAGAAGTGGACCCATATAAATTTGGTCAAGATCTGATGAGGGGTTTTTGAGTTAGCTTCAATAATACGTATTTTTCGCATCTAGTCCTATATGTGGATGATATTTTAATAGTTCCTGTCACTGTAATTTACATAGCAGGTAATGGGTTTTCAAATTTTGGGGGTTTTGTGTAGGTACCACAACTAAAAAGTGAAAAATAAAAACTTTTTCACAAGAAATAAAACCCCAAAGACACCGACTTCTGAAATCAAAGTTATTTTTCACTTTGTAGTGTTTTTTTGGACGTCGGTTTTATTTTTTGTGAAAAAGTTTTTTGTTAAATCAACTATTTTGTATGCCTTGGGGGTAGTATAGACCAATATTTCTTTGAAAAACAGCTGTATAATTTCTACACTATGTTCACAAAATTATTAAATGAATGAATTGAACCATGTAGATTGGTGTTTGAAATAGTCTTTTGAGGAAAGAACCACACGGATCCTGTCCAGTCAGTGCACGTATTTTTTAGTAACCGTGCAGCTTAACTCAGAACTTTTAAGGACCACAACGATTCCACGTACAATACAAAAGGACTTTTTTTTTGTCTTTTGTGTTTAGTTTGAGTTTGATTAATGAAGCTAATAAACTAGTAGGTATGTATTTCCCGGTTTGGTTTCTAGCTTGTTAGGCAGTGGGTCTGTTGATATTTCTCTGATTTGTTTTGGTACAGTTTTCAAGACAGCGAAATAAATCTCCTCGACACGCTGCTTTTCTCGTTCGTTGCTTTTTAAAGTTCAAAAATTACTGTGGAACGCTTTATAAAGGACTGGTAAAATCTGTAAAAAAAGTTTTTGCAACCTTTCCATAATTTTTGCAAGAATATTCCAACTAGCGTAATAGAAACTTTAATATTAATTGTTTAAATCCACTCATTTTAAGTGAACTCTGGTCTTTATGAGTAAATATTCTATAAATATAATCCTAATTCTAAATTTAAAATACTTTATTTGCGGTAAGACATTTCGCCAATAAAAACAACACGAAAAAGAAAAAAAATTCATACTCTTATTTTTTTTTTTTAATCTAAAATGCAACAGTGTTAATTGCCAGCCCAAAAACAAAAGGTTACACCAACCGCACAACGAAATGTGACAACTGAACAAGATTACAGAAGATTAGTCACATTAAGGTACACTTGCGCGTTAACAACTAACTCAGAGTTAATCCAAAGAGAATTATTGGATTAACCCTGAGTTAGCTGTTAACTCTGAGTTATTTAGCTAACCCATGAACGCGCAAGTGGGTCTTAGCAAACGCCTCTTGACGTTTGAATCTCACAGTCGTTCCAAAACGAGCACATTCAATTCCGTATCGCCGGAATTCCGCAAATCCTTAATACGTTCTACTAAACGATGCGACTGGTGCCTAATATCGGCAGACTACAGACTGCGGAATGCAGAGAAATTAATTTTCAAAGGATAATTTGCGTGGGTATATTGCAATGAATTTACTTGGCTAGGGGGGTAAGCCAAAGCCTCCGTTCTAATTGAGTTCTGACGGTTACTCCTCGTTGGAATTTACCTCCCACATTTAAAGTTCCTTTTGATCTTTGAGTTAGCTTACGGTTATCTAGAAATATAATAAGTTTTTAATTAAGTGGCTCTGGTAAGATATCTGTAATAAGAAATAATTTAAAACGAATGACAGATAATAAGACTTAGGTTCTTAATTTTAGAATTCATTGAATTTTATTTGATAGACTTTTTTAATAGACTTAAAATCACGTGGTGGCTTTATGGTCAAGCTCCGCCCATTTTGTAACATTATAACTCTCAAGCCCCGCCGTTTGACATTGACGTCACTTCACGTCACTTTTTTTTTTGTATTTTGCTTATTATATTTTGAATGATTTAGTTGATTATTGAAGAGTACTCGTATATCCGTCAGGCCATAAAATGAGCCGCGTACGTCACAACCTGACACACATGCCCATATCGTCAAGCCCCATTGACTCACATGTGTCAGGTGACTCTCATGAGAATCAACGGGGCTTGATGGGAGTTAGTGTCTCTCATGAGAGACATCGGGGCTTTATCGGAAGCCGTGGGACATACACAAGTGGCGAGGGACGCGGGCGTGGTGACGGTGAGGCGCGGTTGTCGCGCCGCACCTTTCATATTTCATACAAAATTTATAAGCGCGACAAAGCGCGGAACATACACAGGTGGCGGGGTGCAGGCATGGCGCAGGCGAAATACGAGTATGAAAGGAGCCGCAACGCCCGCGTCCCTCGTCACTTGTGTATATACCGCTCCTAAGGGTTCACAGGTGTGGATTTCCAAAGCCGCGCTCTTGCCTGTGTCAAAAATCTAAATCAAATGTCATTTACAAATTAAGCTGAGAGTCAGCAATTTTTGAACGTCAAAATTACATTAGAGAGTACCCCAAAAGGCCCGCCCTTCACTACTTCCTAGTGCTTTAGCAGGGAAGTGGCGCAACAAACTCAACAGGAGCACAGCTGTTTGTTTATTTCTCTACAGCGTTGTGTGGTCCAGCTTGTAGTCTCCACAGCTTTGTCAAAAGCGTATCACACCGAATTATATCAGACAGTGTGAAAGCCAGATGTCTTGTCAAATTAACTAAATCTTCAATTTACAGAAGCCATTTAGTTTGCGAGGGCAATGTTCAAAGGGCTGTTGGAACTAATTTATTTGAATCAATTCGCTGTCAACGACTAATACACAGAGTATTAGTCGTACTGAGCTTTACTGCATTAATGAGATTTATTACATTTGTATTGACTGCTGTATTTTGCATGCCATCTTCTGTTGCCTGCAGTTTTAATTGAATTTAAGCTCGTGGCTAAGTAATAACAGCCGCACGGGTCAATCCATCAGGTTATACTACACTTTCCGGAGTTGGTCCGTGAAAGGTGACCATCTTTACAAACCGAGACTCCTCCGTGCCTCGGAAAGCACGTTAAGCCGTTGGTCCCGGCTGTCATTCGTGGATATTTGACAGTCTTTACGGGTCGTATCGTATTACACAGTTACTGGGCTGTGGAGGTCAGATAGGCAGTAGTTCCATGTAAAATACTGGTACTCAGCTGCTTCTGGTTAGATTGGAAGCCGACCCCAACATAGTTGAGAAAAGGCTAGGCAGATTGTATGTAATCGACGTTCTGTGTTATTGTGGAACAAATTAATTTATTTCTGTAGTTGAAATGCAAACTCTAATTTGAACTTGTAAATTAAGTGAGTGGGTCTGCAATTTCGATAAGGCGATTAACACACGGCACCGCGCACCGCCGCGGTAGGCGGTGAAGCGGATCTCATGTCGCATTGGCCTCTAATAAATCCGTAGATGCCTAACACACGTACACCGCTAGACCGCGCGGTCGAGCGGTGCTCGTTTCTACCGCAAACTGCTCCTACCGCGCGGTCGAGCGGTGCCGTGTGTTAATCGCCTAAGAACTGGCCCAATTCGTTCCGGGACTGTTATTGGATAAAGTTTGGTTTGATTCTGAATGTAGGATGGGAATACTTGTCTGACGTTTTTGGGCTTCTGGAACCCGTAACCATTGTCAAAGATCTACGAATGACAGCCGGGGCCAACGGCTTAACGTCCTTTCTGAGGCACGGAGGGTTTTCAATATGTAATGGATGGTCATCCATCCATAAACCGACCGCAGCAAGTGTCGCTTAATCTTCGACCGGCCCTTGTGGCTATATCAGTTAGGCACGAGCCCCTCCTTAGCCATGATTCGTGAAGGTGTCTCTAGTCGCTTCCTGAGCGTAAATTTCGTGTCCCGAGGGTAGCTGTGATATCAGTTAAGGTCCTACTTACAAATGCTACCCTGAAGTGGTTTTAGTTAGTTTAGTGGTGGTGGTTTGTTGACGACCGTCCATTGTTTCTTGTGCAACCATACCATTTTATTTCTTTCCTTATCAATCTGCCTAGCCTTTTCCCAACTATATTGGGGTCGGCTTCCAGTCTAACCGGATGCAGCTGAATACCAGTATTTTACATGAAGCGACTGCCTATCTGACCTCCACAACCCAGTAACTGGGTAATACGATACCCCTTGGTAAGACTGGTTGTCAGACTTTCGGGCTTCTGACGACCCGTCACGACTGTCAAAGATCCACGAATGACAGCCGGGACCAACGGCTTAACGTGCTTTCCGAGGCACGGAGGAGTCTCGGTATGTAAAGATGGTCACCCATCCACAGACCAACCCCGGCAAGCGTAGCTTAACCTGATGGATCGACTCGTGCGGCAGTTATTACTTAGCCACGAGCTCCTCTTTTTTTTTTTTTCTTCTTTCCTTATACAGTACTATATAATTTAATTGTTTTTAAACAAATATCTAATCGAGTTTAGTATTATTTGCCACACATAGGTAGGATATATCTATTTTTATTTAAATATAAAACACTTACACGCTATAATACTTACATCCGTAAGACGTCCTCGTAACATAAGGTCCAGTTGAAAACCAGCGTCAGACACTAGTTGTCTGGCATTTATGCTGAACTGGGCCTATTTGGCACAGCCGTGAGGCACACAGTACTATTCTCTTTTTTTTTCTGATTAAAAAAAAAAAAATGTGATTATTGTGTGCCTTAACCTGAGTCAAATAAATTTATTTTCATTCTTTCTTTTTTTTAGTTATGCAGGCATTATAAATGCGTTAAATGAGAATAAATCAAGTCGAATAAGTCCAGTTGAAAACCAGCGTCAGACACTAGTTGTCTGGCATTTACGCTGGCCCTATTTGGCGCAGCCGTGAGGCACACAATACTATATTAAGTTATTTTTTATTTTTTTCTGTTTCTTTGTTTTTGTGTGCCTTAATCTGAGTCAAATAAATTGATTTTCTTTCTTTATCTGTATTCCCGAAGCCGGTGGGCTACTATTTACAAGAAATATTTGGTTAGTAAAATGTTTCTTATACCAAAAGCATTGTGTTCTAGATCATAATTCGCGAACCATATAGGTACCTCAATAAATTCGAGCGCATATATATTATTTGCTAAGTATTATGCCTCGTTGGTCTAGTGCAGCACTGCATAAACTATAGTTTGTCCACAAAATACAACAAAACATGCTTTTGTATCTAAATTTTACCTGTACCTCGGTCCTCTTCTCTATAATAGACTAAACTCGAAAGCAAACATTTATTCCCTGAACTACAAAAATTGTAAGAGAATTCTCAAGGATGCTCTCCAAAGTATGTCTTACGAAGATACAGAGAATTTACTAACTGTGCTGCAGTGAATATATGTACAAATTTCACCGTTAAGTATTTATCAAATTTAGAAACTAAGAGTTGTACTACTCAACTTATAATTAGTGATCTATTGTCAACCTTTTGATTATTTATTTATTTGAAGTCTATTTAAGCTCTTCCCGCTTGAAACACAGGATTACCTAGTTCAGGCACGTAAGTCTTAGGAATATAATTTACATTTAAGCAAAACTGTACTAATTTTTATGCCTTGTAATTTTTTGAATAAATATTATATTATATTATTATTATTAGTGGTCGAAAGCGCTATTGCTGAACATGACGTACGATTCCCAGATCGGGCAGTGTTATTAAGTTTTTCTATCTGGAATTGTTCAGTAAAAGCCCGGAGTCTGGATTGGTGCCCGGTTGATGGCAATAGGCTGCTTTATAGGACTTAAGCATAACTGGCGAAATGTGGGTGTACTAGGTACACCTCTGCTCAACCCTTCGGGGAAACAATGCGTGATGTTATGTTACGTTATATTCGCTGTTGGTACTCCTCGTCACTTGTCCATAGGGGTTCATTAGAAAGCCAGCGTCAGACAGCCTTTGTCTGGCATTAATGCTGAAATGAACCTTTTTGGCGCAGCCGTGAGGCACCACATTGTTATAATTGCTTCTAGATTATTTTCACTTTTTATTTTGTTATTAGTGTTTCACGAACTGTCCAAATAAATATTATTATTTCTTTATTTTTTTCTATAACTGCCAGCTTTTGCAAAATCCAAAATTCTACTACATAACCAGCTTTTAAGCCGCCAAAACTGCAATTCCACTTAAATCTTCATTTCTCTCAACACCTAGTCTATTTTTATTCCGAATATGAAACTGAAACTATATAAGGAAAATATAACAAGGAAACCGAATCTGGTATAATAAATTATATCACTGCAACAGGCGGTGCCATTTATTAGTCAGCCGTACTGTGTGAACACGGGAAATAGAGCGAAATAGGAAACTTATATTAATCATGTTAAGAGGGGAGAGTATGCTTAATTGCATGGGAAAATTCGTCCATATAATTTCTGTAGATACAAGTCGAGTGCCCGATGGAATTTCCCATCGTTAATAAATACGAACTGCCATTCACCTCTTTAGTGCACTCTTTAGGGAACTCTTGCGCAAATGTTCATGCTTCTTCTTACCCAGCGGTTTAAACTATGCGTTATCTATCAGAAAAAGGGCGATCTATTGGATTTGAACCGCACGGCTGAGCGTCGAAAGTGCAAAATCCAACAACGCGTTTTTATTTAGGTAAATCATTATTGAGTACATACAGGGTGGAAGGGACATCGACGCTAAAACTGATACCATGGATTCAGTACATGATTCTGAACCCTACTGTGTTGAAATATTTCGTAGGTTATTTAAAAAAAAAAACAGCTGTTTCATAGAAAAGTTCAATACCTATGCGGTCAAAATGTATGGAACAACTGATTTTTTAACCACACACACCCTTAATAACACCACCCTTTATTAATCACAACACAACACACACATGTATGTCACAACATTTTATTTGATTTTGTATGGGTTTATTTTATTTTATATTACCTTTAAAATTTATTTATTATAGCATACAGACACTTTCCTATATTTATAATTCTAGCGTATCGCACTCGTGGGTTGCAGCTGAAAATCAGCGTCAGGTGGTACACTTTGTGTTGTCATCTGACATTATGCTGAGCTGAGGCCCTTTTGGCATTATAATAATTTGTTTTCTGTTTTATAGTTTTAAGGTGTATTTTTTTTTGTAATGCCAATAAACGCATTTTTCTTTCTTTCTTCTTTCTTTCTGTATATGGCTTATCGAAACAGGCAAGAAAAAACTAAAAAAACAACATTTTATCAGACCCACGAACTCTGCTTACCACATAACCAGGAAACCTACATAAGTAAGATTAGAAGAAAATTACTTTGGGAGGATCCGTGAAGATCTAAGAATGTGCTAATGGTTAGTGCCTACCCCAAAAATGTCGTATGAGAGAGTTATCGCAGCGCTGAAACTGAAGATATTTTGAAGATGGCCCAAAGTCATTAGAATTGTAGTTATTAAACTTTAGTAGTATCTTTAAGAGGGTTGAATGAGACTTCAAAGGGGAAACTACAGTACAATATATCACTATTTCTGCCAGATACTCTTCGTTTTCCCACTGGTTTTATGGGTAGAGCAAATGCCTCTTCCCATAAAGATGAAGAAATTAACTAGTGTATTATATGCTCGTATCAGATAGCAGCGCTGAAACTGAAGATATTTTGAAGATGGCCCAAAGTCATTAGAATTGTAGTTATTAAACTTTAGGAGTATCTTTAAGAGGGTTGAATGAGACTTCAAAGGGGAAACTACAGTATCACAATGTATCACTAATTCTGCCAGATACTCTTCGTTTTCCCACTGGTTTTATGGGTAGAGCAAATGCCTCTTCCCATAAAGAGACGGAAATTAACTAGTGTATTATATACTCGTATTAGAGCAATGGTGGCCCAGAGGTAATGGCCGCAACTTTCGAGTTGCAGGTTCGAATCCTGACAGGCGCTTAACTTGGCGTAAATACAACAATACGTAATACAATTTCTAATATCTAAATGCTATTATAATATCTATATGTAAACGAGCCCGCCCTTTATGCCTGGCATTCATTCGGGTATTTACTTTTCACTTTTTTTGTTGGTATATTGGCGTGTGCTAGGTGACATATAGAAAATAATTTAATTTAATTTAATGTTCTATGTTGCGTAATGTAATTTATTTTGCATAAATACTTTTGTATAGAATCAAGTTTTTCTAACTATGCTGGGTGTTTGTTGCGCCAATTCTTCTTCCCAGCTAAAGCACTAGGAAGTGGTGAAGGGTGGACGTTTTTGGGAGACTGTCGTATGTAATTTTGACGTTCGAAAAGTGCTGATTTCTCAGCCTATTTTGAATAAATGACTTTGGAAATTGAATTTGAATAATTATTTAAATGACAAACTCTAAATTGCAAGTTTTATAAAATAATTACAATAGATAAATAGAATAATAACAAGTAAGTAGTCAAACTAAAAGCCCTCTTCCTCTCTCCTACTTTGCTGTGCCCGACAGGGTCCACAAAGATCATATTTTGTAACTTTGTCACTTGTTAGGTCTTGAACACACAACCTGGGCCTCAAGTCTGCCATTACAATAGTGTCAGAATGGTCTATCATTGATTTTATAATTGTGGATTTTTACAAGTTTGGTAATCTACTAATATATTGGCGTCATTATGACTTTCCAATGGTCAGCCACTGACACTCCATTGAAAGAAATGGCATTTATTGGTAATCTCGTACATAATGACAAATGGATGACTGACTTAGGCGGTAATCTGCAAAAATTTTGACAGTTCCTTTGATCAGTGACAAACCAGTAGAACGTCATTGTGCAGTCATTGCTTTTAATTCGTTACGAGTATCGTTTTTGTGGAATACAATGATCAACCAATGATCGACCATTATGAATTTAGTAGATTACGAACACTTAGCAAAATTACAATGGGATCGTGTTGGAATGACGAATTTATAAAAATAGCAGACTTGGGCCCCTGGTAACAGCGATCCCCGGGGCTCGTAATCCTTTTATTATTAATACTCGCTGTGCCCCGCGGTTTTACCCGCATAAGTCTCGATCCCGTGGGAATACCAGGATAAAAAGTATCCACTATCCTAATCCAGGTCATGGTCTACCCATATGCCAAATTTCATCCAAATCTGTTTAGCCGTTTTAGCGTGAAAGCGAAACAAATGAACAGTAAAACTCACTTTCGAATTTATAATATTATAGTTAGGATTATATATTTATTGTATACACAACTAGATACAGCATTATGCTGAGTGGAAGCCTTCTTGTCACGGTCATGACTTGCATTACGTTCACCATCATTTTGGCAATGATGGTGAAAACCACATCAGAATCCATAGCGTAGTTTAGAAGAACAACGCGGTCACAAGGACAGACAAGAAAAGCGTCATTAATAATTTATAATATGGTATAGTTATAAATAGTGCTGCATAATGCTGTATCTATTTGTCTATACAATAAGTACAGACAAATAGATACAGCATTATGCTAAGTGGAAGCCTTCTTGTCACGGTCATGACGTGCAGCTGCCGAATATTTCTGTTATGTTTATATTGTTGATTTTTTGTATGCACGTGTTTCTGTGACAAATAAACCTATTTTTCTTTCTATTACAATAAAAATACTTACAATTCTAGTTGTTAGTAAACAATTTAACTTATTTGCTCTGTTAGTACTTACATTCTACTACCGACAGGACCTTTGACAGTTCCATGAAAAATATACTTTACGTAAAAAATTCGACGGATTAACTTTTATCTGTAAAAGCGGTAAGTCATCGCATTTTCACTAGCTAAGTAATCAAGTTCTTCTAAGTTATTAGAAAGCTATTGAAATTCCAGTCGTTTCAGGACGTTTTTCATGAAAAAAGTGTAATTAGCGGCAGACGAATTACGTCGGGAAGTCATTAGTGCAGTTTTTTTAAATAATAATTAGGTACTGAGTTATTGAGAAAAACTCGTTAACTAAAGGTTAGCTGGTAGAAAACTTAAGTTCGCCTTAGTGGGGAAAAAACCATTACCCTGTACTTCGCACGATTTCGCAAACGACTTAATAAAACTTCGAAATTTCTTCATTATATGCTAGTTTAATTTGAACGCAAACTTTCCGGAATAAACTGTCAAAATATACCATTACGTTCACCATCATTTTGGCAATGATGGTGAAAACCACATCAGAATCCATAGCGTAGTTTAGAAGAACAACGCGGTCACACAGACAGACAAGAAAAGCGTCATTAATTTATAATATGGTATAGTTATAAATAGTGGTTGTTTGAATTTGTATTTGATGCATTTTTTTATCTGCGTGAAATAAAAAATATTGAAAGAAAAATAAAGTAAGAAAGAAATTAAATTTATAAACACAAAAAACTAAAAAAACTTAAAATAGTATCAAATTATGCTCAAATTTATGTTTATGTGTTTGTATGTTTAGTTGTGTTTATTGCTCATTTTTTGCTTCCTATGAAAGCGGAAATTTATTACTCCAGCATTTTTTATTAAACCACAAATTAGTACAGATGGTTCATTCACTCAATTTCACTCCGCAAAAACATTTAAATAAAACGCGACTCTTGCTACGACACAATAAAGTGCAATTCAGGTTGCACAGCGCTAATTACCTATACTTATATTCACCTAGAAGTTGCCTCTCTGTCTATCGCGTAACTCTCATATCGTACGCTACGTTACACTCACTGAATTGGCCCGACAAGACGAGCACGCCGCGTACAAGTAGCTTCATACGTAAAATGCGGAGTGCGTCTTCTGTATTATTCCGTGATTAAAGCAGGAAAAGCCATTCGTTTCTGTCGTAACACTTCAACAATAATTAATACACGTCTTATCACGAGAAGCAATCATAATTAATTAATACATCAACATAAAATTATGCTAGACATGTTATTCGCTTAAATAAACCAAAACTTCAGTGCCACATCCAGTCTAACTTGAACCTTACCTCGCTACAGAACAGTCTCGTCATTTACACGAGTAAATTTTCTCGTCTGCCGAGAGGAATAATAACCCAACTTTTTACTTCCCATTTCTTGTGTTTATTGATCAACATCTGCCTAACTTTATCCCAACTATTTTGGGGTCAACTTCCAGTTTAACCTGATGCAGCTAGTACCAGCATTTTACATGGAGCGACTGCCTATGTTACCTCCACAACCCAGTTACGGGTTAACACGATTCAATTCAAACGAGGAATTCATGATTCAAACGTGGAACAAAATCTCACCTTCGGTGTTTCGCGTCAGGCCACATTTTCGAACTGAGATTCCAAATTCAAAATAATGATGCTTTCATTCTTTCAATTCGCCTTTCGACTGATACGCTTACATTTGCAACGTGGGGCAATCTCGACGGTACGGCAGCCGTGTGTGGTTGTGAAGCTGTGGCGCAAACTATGTCCCACCTTGTATCCTGCCCTCTGTGCCCCAAAAAATGCAGCCACAGTGACCTCGGCGCTGCCACTAACGATGTGGAAGTATTAAAGTTTTAAGCCAAAAAAAAATTATACACTGCCGTGCCGTCGACATGACGAAGCAGAAGACCGACTACACGCGTCAACTCACTCACATTATAATCATATAACTAATTTACCTATACAAAATATTGTAAAACATTTAAAAAGAGTAACGGTAGAGTTTCTTGCCCATTCTTCGCCTTGCGAAAACTACCTTTTGGAAGGGGCGACTAGAATCAAATCATTTTTTTTTTTTTTGTATATTTTGATGTTCAAAAGTGCCTTACAAGGGCCTATTTGAAATAAATGATTTGACAGACAACTTATTGTCTCCTTTCGGTAATCGCCTATACTGAAGGCGAGGGACTCTCCTCGTGTAAATGAGCCTTTATAATTAATGCTAAGTGATCCAGTGGAAGGTCGATGTTGCTGGTCAGTGTTAAGTAAAGCATTATGTAAATTACGCAACAAGTTGCCATGTCGGGGTTCGTCTGTTAAGCCCGAGGATAAAAGAAATATTCTCTCATTTTTTGCGGTGGGATCAGCGAGTGTAAGATTGATGTCATGGTTCGCCGAAGCTTTTATGGGTTTAGCTTGCAAAGTACTGTTTTAATAGTCACTATATTATTTTTGTTACAAGCCTTGCTATGAAAGTATATGAATCTCATAACTTCTGCACATAGCAGAATGAATCAATGATGCATTTAACTTTAATTTGGCTGGAGTGGAAAGCGTTTTCCGACCTGCTCTGTCGATATACGTTTCGTTCCCATATTTTTAGTTAACAGTCTTACCAATATATTAGGTCGGGACCTATGAAATTGGCGTTTGTATGTAGAATTTTAAAGAAGTTGCATTTTTCATACTAACATTTTCTTAATTTATTTAACAACCATGAACACTAATGTTTTAAAACTTCTATGCACTATTTTTTTTTAAACTAAGATATCGTATGCCACTTAGATTAAGAGACAGAAATAAGTTTTGACTAAGTGTTAAAACAAATGGTGGTCATTTCTGCTTACAAAAAGAGGAGTAATTTTTATGGTATTTTTTATGTTTAGAAAACTATAAGTAATAAGGTTTTTTTTACTATTGGTAGTTGTCTATGATGGTCATTATTCGATATAATATAAAGCAATTGATGAATATTTAAAATCGTAGAAGTGACGAGGTTCTCTATTTGTGAGAAAAAAACGCCAAGTTCATACCCAACATATCGTGTTATCCAGATAAAAAATCAAAAAGTCTAACCGGATGGAGCTGTGTACCAGTATTTTTCATACAGCACTGCCTTTCTGACCTCCACAACCCAGTTACTGGGTAATACGATACCCCTTGGTAAGACTGGTTGTCAGACTTTCGGGCTTCTGACGACCCGTAATCGATCCACGAATGACAGCCGGGACCAACGGCTTAAAGGTACACACTTTGAAGATAATATATAATGTATATTATCTTCGGCATATCGCTCACCATACATTTGAATCGACCACCACAATTCTCTTAATGGATTAACATTCAACTCGTTTAGGTAACGATCTTACTATTGCAGCAGTGTATGTAACAAGTTGCGACAAAGAGCTACAAACAACCATAGAAACAATTTTACGCACCTAAACGAGTTGAATGTTGTATTGAAAAAGATGGTGGTAATTTCGAAAACTTACAAAAATAAATTAAAGGATATGAAAAAAATGCATTTTATTCATTTTAGACATCATGTTTCATAGTAACATTTACTGCTTGAGACCTACACAATCGATATCTAAATAGAAATAGTGTTCGTTTTATTTTTCAAAACGTCCGAGTTCGATTCCCGAGCTGAGTACAAGTTTTTTTTTTTGGTGAGAAAGCAGTTTTTCTTGTTACTAAAATCGATGACATGGTTCCTAAGAAGAGATCTTCGTATGTCTTATAGTTTCAGACTTTCCCATACTGACCGATCTAAATGTGCCACCCTGTGTATTATCTTCAAAGTGTGTACCTTTACGTGTTTTCCGAGGCACGGAGAAGTACCTATCGGTATCTAAAGATGGTCACCCATCCATGGACTAACCCTGGTAAGCGTAGCTTAACCTGATGGATCGACCCGTGCGGCTGTTATTACTTAGCCACGAGCTCCTCCATTCATTGGACCCTGTATTGCCTGGTAAACAATAGTTAATGGTAGACAATAAGCTCGCCTCCTTTTATGAGAAACCTTAAATCCGCCAAATATGATTATACCTACCAACCCCTTCCAAGATTAAACTATTCCTGTACCATTTCCTACCCAACTACAATACACGAACAATTCGTAAAGAACTTCACGGTACATATCCTGCTCGAGCCCGGGGCGAAAAACTCTATCCAATAATAAAACAAAAGGGTTTTTCCCACTCTCTTCCACGGAACCCTATTGGATACGTGTTCTGAATATTGGATTAGGATCAAAACAATACTTTTATTCGTTCCGCGTGATAAATTGAGCTAGATACGTCATTGCGACCGAAATTTTGTAGGATGAAACATTTTTATGAAGATGGCAGATTTTTTGGTATAGATTTGAGATATGTGTATTATTAATCATTGGTATCTAAGTCTTATTATAGACAGACTACTTCGTAATTGGGAAATATGATACTTACAGCCACTTTGAAATGACGCGCGTCATTTCAGAGTGCCCACTACCGCATTTAACGCACACGGTAATGCGGTAGTAGGGCGCGTCACTTCAGAGTGGACACGGTATAGCTGCGTATACCTGCTCGAAATTAACCAGCCAGTTTGCCAAGTTTTGAGAAATAATAAACTCGTAATATATAATAGTAAATACAATAGTAAGTGAAGGTTTTATTGCGCAAATTGAACCAGAACCAACTTGCACTGTGGAAACAGAAAACATTTTTTTTTTTAAACTTACGGTCAAAAAGTCAGTGAGCGAAATCAAACTGGCTTGTGTATTAGAGAAACTGTATAGATTGGCCTTTCATTGTTTTCCTTTTAGTGGCAGTGATTTGATTTCTAAAAGTCGCACTTTGGGTTGTTGTAGTATGTAGGTTGCCGGTGCTGGCCACCCGCTGTCGGATTTTGATTAATTACGTATTATAGAAGCTAACTCAAAAACTAACCAAACAAAGTTAATAAAATTCATATAGGACCACCGCGCATGCTTCCTCTACCAAATGAAATAAGAGTTTTCACAATTGTAGAAAATATCGATGAGCATACCTCCTAGAACCTCCTCCTTTTTTAAAGTTGGTTAAACAAGCGTGAATATTTCCCGATTTTCCGAAAACTCCCGAGCAAACCCGAAGTCCGTCGCAAGTGTTCGTTAGTTTCGTTCCTAAGGATAATGGTTTCTGTCAGTGTAGTGTGGACGTTGATAAATACGCTGTTTGTATTGCTTCGCCCACGCTAGACGTATGTGGACGTAAACGGACTGTTAAAGTCCAGTGTACTGGACAGTAACAATCTGTTTTACTATATTGTTGGCTGCTTTTATGAGTTTGTTCAGTTTAGTTTTTAAACTTAAGACCGTACTGACTTACCAGTTAGTACCTAGGTTATTGCAGAGGCTTTAAGAGGGTATGAGCAGATTTATCGTTGGTGACATTTTTCTTTTTATAATCCTCCATAAGAACCTTATTGATTTTATGAGCCCACAGGAGGAAAGACAAGAAAAAACCATTCTCTAACGGCCTCCTAATATATAATTCATGCTTCAATAGATTTTTTTGGCTAAGTCATTGTTACATAAAAATACATAATATCAAGTTTGTCAGATAAAACTGTTTGCCAGAAATGGATGTAGATTTTTGTCTGTAGGTACCTACCTACCGGTGTGTATGAGCTAAAAACTTGCAGATATTCCTATTGATTTATACAATAAAAACAGCCCTTTCCGAAAGGAGCACATAGGTACTGCAATAAAATTACCAAAAAGTATTAACAATTCTTATTATTATTGAAAATAAAAAGTTATTGCTATTTAAAATTCTCATTTTTTGTACCGAAATTACCCCTTTCCATAAAAAAATTACATATTTTCAACACGGGTAGACACCCGCTAAGCGACGGCCGACGACGGCCGACAACCCGGTAAAATTCCAAATAGAAAAAACATGGCGTATTTTTTTTTTATTCTGAATATTACTACATAAATATACTCTCAGACAGCGTTTTTTTACATGTTGCATACAGTATAAGGAACTAAGATATTAGTAGCAGCCTAGCGGGGTAGAAAAGTTTATACGTTATAATTCATAAAGCTTCTAAACCTTCATTAAATAACTAAAATAACACAAGCCGCCAACAGAGAAGCTCAAAACAACTTCAAAATGAAGAAATAAATAACATAATTAAAGCTCTAAGCAACATATTTTAAGTCTTCAACATTAAAGTCAGTGCAGACTTCGAACATAATTCCCGCTCAAGCGGCCATTTTGCTGTGGTCACAGAACATTATACGCGGACCGCGCTCGCTCATAAATCATATCTATAAATTGTTGGTGTACGGAGTTAGGGGAAATGGAACAGTCACGGGAAAAACTGGTTCAATTCAAACTGAGCTGCTGTAAACTGAACTTACTGATGGATATTTAAATAGGAGGATCAAAATAAATAATTGACATAAACATCACGCCTTGTTTCCCGGAAGAGTTTAGCAGAGGTGTACCTATAGTGCACCCACATTTCGCCAGTTATGTTTAAGTCCCATATAATAGGGCCGAGCCTATTGCCATCAACCGGGCTCAAATCCAGACTCCGGGGCGCTACTGAGGTATTCTAGATCGAAAAACCCAATAACACCGTTTTCTTTTAACTATGTGTGGAGGCTTGATAGTAGAATTTTTTTTAATATTATATTCTTTTTATCATTGGTTTGTTAATCTGTAAGCCTTTGTTATAATAAATAAATAAATAATAAACACTCTTCCCGACCTGGGTTTCAGACCCAGGACCTAATTAATGCTCATCAGCAGCTCAGCAGCAGCTCAGCAGCTCAGCAGTAGCGCATACAAACACTAGACTAGCGAGGCAGTCAACGTTAAGTAATTCAGCTATAAGGCTAAACATCTGATCAGTAAATATGTTTAAAAAAAAATAGGGTGGATACATTGATGTATTAAAAGGAGGAAGATATGTTACGCGCTAACATCGCAATCAGTAAACTTGGGCTCGGCGCACGACTACATGCACCGAAACTCACACATCTGTGATCAGTGTCATCTCACAGTCGCAAAGCTACAGTTACCGATAGACGAGGATAGAGATAGGAGACGGCACTGACGTGCGAGCGAAATTGCGTTATAACCTCGCGCATTGTGAGCGTATCGTGTCTTTCACGCATGTTTTTAATATCTATCTCGCTCTCACAAATATGGCGAAGCAAACGTCAAAATATTATTGTAATTTTCAACAAATTAACATTTTTGGCTGTACTTACGAGTGGTAGGTAATCCCATGTGTCTTATTTTTCTTTCTTGCATTATTAAAGCACTGTTTAGCTGCACAAGAAGTCATTTTGATGCGTATTTATTACAAAAAAACTGAAATTATTGAGCTGTGTGTCATCTACGATGTTCCGTGCGCGACTGAGTGCCAACCCGTATATAAAAAAAGTACTCTGTGGTGCCAACTACGGGCAATCCCGTATTTGAGTAGGACCAGGCGCTGTCACTAAGTCCCGTATCTACCTCTTTTAATACATCAATGGGTGGTTAGCACAAAAGCAAACAAAATATAATTAGGTATTTTTTACTGGCCAAAGGCAATGCAGGTTTTTACATTTTTTTTCCGTTAACGTCTTCGTTGATGCTTCATATTTTTTTTTTGAGTGAGTTCACTTCAATACATCTTCCCACGCTTGCCCATTGTAGGTACACCTACATCTTGTCTTTTATCTTTGTTAAAACACGGTTTCGTGAAAAGCACCTTTATATGTATACCTCTTGTAACTTTTGCAACTTGGAGAGCTAATATATATTATCTTTAAGATAATAAATCAACATTTATAGTGGTTTGTGTTCAGAAAAAATCCTTTTATGAAAAGTCGCTAATGCTTTTCGAAAATAAATTATATAATAAAAAAAACAACTTATCACAATAACTTGTGCCTCACGTGCGAAGCTGAAAATAAATGCCAGCTTAGTCAAAGCAAATTTACTTTTAAATACTAAGCCCACGTGACGTGAAAATATCGCGGCGGGATTTTATCGCGCACTGGATTTTCAACTCGCGGTGTTGAGACGAGCGTTGAGATTCCAACGCGTTGGGACGCACTCACGTCCCAGCGCGTTGAAAAAACACACTTGCGTTTTCAACTCTCGGCGCTAAGCAGAGCGTTGATAATCCAGTGCACGAAAAAAATCGCCGCGATTTTATTACGTCAGTGCTACGTGGGCTAACTTTGCTCTCGTTTTTAATATTTTAAAGAAAGATTTTAAAAGGGATTTTGTCTGAACCTGTGACTGACCTCATTACGTTAATGTTTTTTTTTGGTTGCCTGTACACACAAATGACTGGATTCATTTTAATGTGTAAGTTGGTAGGTATGTATAGATTCTGTAACTCGTACAAGAAAAAAAACTTTCATCACAACATCACGTGATAAATTTTGTGCTAAACTTGCCTTTTGTGACAACGTGTTAGGGTTAAAAGGGACACCAGAGGAAAAACCGTTTTAAGGATTCAATTCAATAATACGTTTATTATCCTTTTCTTTATATATATTGGAAGGTGTGTGCTGTAATAACATTACGTGAGACGTATGATCCACGACAAGTCCAAAAGAATAGTACAGTCACCATGAGAAAGTAAAGATGCCAAGTGGTAACGGTGGGCGCGAATATACAGGGTTATTGGATATAAGGGAATTTAGGAGAGGTCATTCATAACCAAATTACCCCTTTTGACCTCTATGCAAATGTCCACAATTTTCGAGTAATTTGACACTTTATATTTTAATTAAAATATAAAATGTCAAATTAATCGAAAATGGTTGATATTGGAACAGGGGTCATGAAGGGTCATTTGGTTGCAAATAAAATAACCCGTACATCCCCTTAACGGATCCCCGACATTTAACCAATAACCTGTAGTAAAAAAATATATTTTAGAATTAGAATGAGAAAGACTATAGTGTTGAAGTAGGATCGATTTGTTTTTTTGCTTTATTATTTATACTCAAACACAAAGAATTCTCTTAAGAAACTGTTCTACAGAACCTCCTCTTTCAAAGTATTGAAAGTCAAGTAAAGAACCGTTTCCAGTAACTTTAATTCTTTGTTCTACGTTCCCTTCAACGTTGGTCTAAAATTAGATCAATACCTAGTAAACTATCGAAACTTCTATATTTAGAACTTACTGCTATGGCTTTCATCATGCCTTTGTTTATTATTATAGGTATTTTGACCTGTAGGGGTATTATTGACCCGTACCTGTAGGAGTATTATTGACCCGTACCTATTATTGACCCGTACCTATTAACCGCGTGGGTGTTCAACAGTATTATGGTAATCGCGTCGTCGCCTCGTTGGTCTAGTGGTCGCAAGTATTTTTTATTTTTATTTTATTTTATTTGGGAAAACAGACAATCGTACATTGTATAATACATTTAGATCTACAGTATGCTATATTTAAATGTACAATCCACTACGTTTCCACATGTTACTAGCTTAATAGTAATAATAATACAGATATGGTAAAATTACTTAAAATAAATATTTGACAACAATACAATCATTTCGTAAACTTAATACAAATATAAAAACCAAATAGATGGTGGATACTTAAATAATGCTTAAATAATTAAAAAAATTGAGCGCTTAATAACTAGTTTTTTTGAATTTAAGTTTCGATAGGGCAAACACATCGATATCATTAAAATTATTATTATAAGCCTGAACCAATTTCTGGAGCGGCGCTCTCCCCCCGCATTTGTACGACAGGGAGTTGTAGCCAACAGTGGATAAGAGCGTGTCTCACGTCTCATTACTGTTCTAGGTACGATATAGCAAATTTTACTAATTAAGTCAGAGCAATCAAACCTATTATGTACAAGTCCATGTGTTATTGGGTTTTTCTATCTGGAATTGCTCAGTTGCAGCCCGGAGTCTGGATTTCTGCCCAGTTGATGGCAATAGGCTCGCCCCGTATTACATGGGATTACTGGCGAAATGTGGGTGTACTATAGGTACACCTCTGCCTAACCCTTCTGGGAAACAGGGATTATGTATGTTGCGATAGTCATTATCTTCCTCCTGCTCATCAATCAATTTACCTAGCCTTTTCCCAACTATATTGGGGTCAGTTTCCACGCTAACTTGATGCAGCTGAATACCAGTATTTTATCTGACGTCCACAACCCAGTTACTGGGTAATACGATACACCTTGGTAAGACTGATTGTCAGATTGTTGGGCTTCTGACGACCCGTAACGACGATCAAAGATCCACGAATGACAGCCGGGACCAACGGCTTAAGCTTCGTTCAGACTAGCGCGACGCGACACCGGCTATTGATATACCGTGAAGTTTTCTTAGAAATTGTATTGTTCGAGTCGCGTCGCACCGTCGTCGCGTCGCACTGGTCTGCACGAGCCTTTAATGTGCTTATCGAGGCACACTTTCCCTCATTCGCCATGTCTGTACGAGTACGTAGTCTCTTAGCCATTTTATTGTGAATGAAAACAAGTTCATTGATATTGGCACGTAAGAATAATTCCATTGAAATTCCGAGTAAGAATAACAAAACGCTGTTTATTGTGACGTAGGAGTTTCGGCCCATTAATAAAACGCTTCTTTGTTGTCGGAATAATGAACTTTTTAGATCGCGTGTTTAATTGAATACAAACTTTTACAAAGGAACACGATCGGTCAATCAAATGTTCACTCACACATACAAGAATTTATTTTGGTATGTATTTAGTCGAACCTCTAATATATTTCCCATTTTCAAAATGCCTAATTTTATTAAAGCACCGAACGAGCCTCTGCGAGTTGGTTTCGGCCTCGTACACCTTCTAAAGTTCTGGGACCCGGGGTCCAGGGAAATGTCAGAAACTTAAAAATATAATAATAATCTCTTTATTAGAATACCTACGACTCGTAAGTTTAACTGTGTGTGCTGGATTATTTAGTTCCCTTAAAAATGGTAGAGCTGAATGGTGCTGATCCAAACGTCATATCTCGTTTGCGAACGAGAGCCGTCAGTTCATAATCTCTTAGCTGCCACGGCATATTTTTTATTATTTATTATTGTTTTCTTTTTGTTCCGTTTTGACGCTTCTAACGTGCACGTCTATTTGCAGCGTTCTCGCTTAAAATTATTATAAACTGAACATTAATGATGTATCTATTATTTTGTAGCAACATACACTCGAGAGCAATGAATCCGGGTCACTTAAAGAATGTTAAAAATCTCGGAAACTAAAAATGATAGGTTAATGCAATAAATTGTATTTAATAGACAATGTAATACTCCTTAAATGAAAGTTAAAAAAATATGAGTCACCATACATTTTATTAACACAAAATTACATAAAGAAAAAAACTGCTGATCTCTCCTTAAAACAAAAATAGGAAACATGAAATTTTTGAACTTTATTACGATTTTCTTGAATTTTAATACTTCGTATTGCCTCCTCGTGCTTCCATTACTGCGTTTACGAGGTTTGGCATGCTGTACACCAAGTTCCTTATACGATTTTGGGGAATATTCTCCCATTCCTCTGTGAGAGCAATTTTGAGCTCACGAAGCGTGATTGGGGGAGGGTTTCGTTGTTTTACGCATCTGCCTAGCTCGTCCCAAGCATGCTCGATCGGGTTGATATCCGGGCTGCGCGCTGGCCACTCCATACGAGTAATGTTCATCTCTTGAAGGTAGTCATTCACAATCCTACCTGTATGAGGTCGGGCATTGTCATGCATAAATATAGCATCCTCACCTAAATTGACCATAAATGGACCAACGTGATCATTGAGGATTTCTTCCACATATCTTTCGCTAGTTAAAGAGCCGTTTTCTATGATCACCAGCTCTGTGCGACTTTCAGAAGAAATTCCGGCCCACACAAGTACAGACCCACCACCGTAGGCTACTTTTTCTTCGATGCATGCTTGCTTGAATCTTTCCCCTGGTCTTTGATACACTCTGTGTCTTCCATCGTGCTTGTAGAGCATAAATTTTGATTCGTCGGAGAACATAACTTTTGACCAATCTTCAATACTCCAATTTACGTGGCTCTGGGCATATCTTAGTCTTGAAATACGATACCCATGCTCCAGTTTAGGGCCGTTTGCAGGTCTAAGGGGTTTTAAGTTAGATTCAGCAAGCCGACGTCTTACTGTTCATGCACTTGGGTTACTTCCTCCGGGGCGTCGAAACTGATTTGTGAGTTCAGTTCCTGTAAGAAAGCGATTTCGAAGCATGGTGTTCACCAAGTATCGGTCTTCTCGTGCTGTGGTACACCTGGTTCTGCCCGTTCCTGGTCTGCGTAGGTTAGAACCAGTTTCTTCGTAACGTCGGAGAACTCTTTGTACTGTTGACAGCGACACACCGACAGTCCTGGCTGTATCGCGCTGACTCCGGCCGGTTTCCAGCATTGTAAGTATTCTGGTGCATTCTTCAGGCGTAAGCGACATAATTTCAGCTTGAATAATGAATATAGAGCACTATCAACATGGTTTATGTACCCACATAAATGACAGATTACAAACAAAAGCAAAACCAAATGCTGTAATTTCGTAGTTCCATCTTCGAAAGTGGCCCTTTTTCAAATTTGATTTTTTTATGATATAACTTTACAATAACTAAGAAGTTTTAATACCTTCATTTAAGGAGTATTACATTGTCTATTAAATACAATTTATTGCATTAACCTAGCATTTTTAGTTTCCGAGATTTTTAGGATTCTTTAAGTGACCCGGATTCATTGCTCTCGAGTGTAATTTGAAAGAGTGTGCCTTGAGTTTCTAGTTCGTTCTTCTCCATAGGTACTTACTACACTTTGGAATGCGTAACTAGCTCCATCAACAACTAGGCATCTTTCTGAATGACCGACTCCTTTGACAAAAGTGCCTGTAAATGGTTCAATTGAAATAAATGCTTTGAGTTTGAGTAATTTTTGCTTGACAGGTTTTTTTTTAATCCCTCTTTAATCGCCTGTCCTATCCTTGACCTAATTACTGCCTCCTGGAAGATTTTATTACGACCGTTATTGAAGCGTGATTGAAAACACACAATTATCTGGGTCAAAAAACGATCGATCACAAAACAGTTGATTCATTTAAGGACTTTATCTACACACAATATAAAATAGTAAATTCACTGTTCGTGTCTGTCTGTGTGACCGCGTTGTTCTTCTAAACAACTCGATGGATTTCTATGACGTTTCAAATCAAATGTTTTAGAAAAAAAAAAAAAAAAAGCACCTAATAACTTAAAATAGCAATCGTTTAAAATTACCCACTGGTTCTTCTACTGCTGCTGAATACCTACTATTTAAACAAATAAAATATTTTTTGCTATTTTAAAATAGGTGCTAATATAGGTTGTTGATTTTTTTTTTCGGCTCCCTTTAACGATACTGAACGTACCCCTAAGCTATGGCACGCAATTACTTTCACACCCTGTATAATAAATATTCATGGCAATCTCGATATTTTTTCAAAGTCGTAAAAACCATGCGAAGCAATAGCGTTCTTTTATAAGTAGAACGTTATATAAATAATATAGATTTCTGGTAATTTAATGACAGAATAATAACTTTTGTCAACCTGAAGCAACCAGACACGGATCTTATTTCAACATTCCTTTTTATGCACCTAGGGAGAAATGGAGAACCTCGAAGAACGTCAATGACGCCATTTTGCAAACAGTTTTTATCTTCCTCTGTAAAATAACGTGCATTGCAATTTTCACTGCACGGCGTGGTTTTCACTGCAAAATCAGATAGTAGATAATAAATACCAGTCAGTTCCTATTGATTTCGGATTGTTTTTGTTTTTAATTCATATTTGATTACTAGTTTATTTATTTATTTAGAGGTATAACAATTATGTGTTAGGTATGTTGACCTGTTGGTACTCCTCGTTACTTGTCCATAGGGGTTCATTAGAAAACCAGCGTCACACAGCATTTGTCGGGCATTAGATAATGCTGAAATGAACCTTTTTGGCGCAGCCGTGAGGCACACATTTATACACACACAATTTTATTTTGTTACTACTGTTTCACGAACTGTGTCTAAATAAATGTTGTTCTTTCTTTTTTTTTTAATACAAAAAAATAACAAAAATTGAATAGTCATCTAATTGCCGCTCTATGAACAAATGACACAAAACAAATCATAACTCAGTTCTATTTTTAGAAACAGCCTGACCCACTGGGTTCTTTAGAAGTATAAGCCTATACATTCTATGCATCCAAATATTTTTGGGGTCGTGCGAAGCGCAGAAAGAATACTAAAAACCCTTAGTGGGTGGGATCCTCCTAACTTTTCCGTATCAAAGGCAATTTGTTGCAGAGTTTAATATCATTATTTCCCAAAATAGATCTCGTCAAGAGTGAATGGTGTATTTCAATATTGTATTGATAAAGGGGAAACTTGGTAACGCTGGCCTGGTGGTCGCCAGCGCTGCTGCTTAGTATATGGTATTGGATCCGATCCCCAGGTCCGGCAAAGTTTTATTTCACCAGGAATTTCTCAGTTGAATCCCGGAGTCTAGAGTTGTGCCCGGTTTATGGCAATAGGCTCACCCGCTATTACATGGGACTTAGACATAACTGGTGAAATGTGGGTGTACTATAGGTATATATTATAAACTTCAACTGCAATCAAGAATTCAAGTATTTGAAAACTAAAAGCCAACTCATTTCAACAATTTTTTAGAGGGCACACTTATAAAAACTCCTGCAGACAGATGCGACGCGACAGTGCAACACGACTAGTAGGAATTATAATTCTATTAGAATTTCTAATTGAAATTGTTCTACAAAAGTCGCGCCGCGTCTGTCTTCGGGAGCCTTAACTCTGCTTGCGCGATGTAGATTTTTCATGATGTCGCGTCGTACGCTTCGAGGAAGATTTGGTGATAGCAGTTTGGTAAACACTACTGCTAATCACTTTGAAATCATCATTGCACTTAAAAGAAAAACTTGACCTCTTCTTTTGATAACACACCAGCAGAAAACAAATTAATTGACTTATCTATCTACGACCAATTTGGCTCCTGAAATACTAACAAACCATTTGAATATAATTGCGTACCTTTAAGGCTTGTGCAGACTAGCGTGACTTGTCGCGCGACACCGGTAACTGTTCTACCGTGAAGTTTACTTAGAAATTGTCTTGTTAGAGTCGCGTCGTGCCAGTCTGCACGACGCTTTATTCATTCAATTAATTTGAACAGGAACTCATGAGATCTTAAAGCAATTCATTTAGCTAGGGTTCCAGTCAACTCGGGTAAACCTACAAGTACTTGTCAGGAGGATTATTAATTATACCTATTTATACTAGTGTTAATTACCTCTCGGGTGAGAGAGTGAAGCCATCAGTCCATGTTGAAAGGTTGACATGTGATAAGTATCTTCCTTGTAGGTAGCTAGGTATACGTAAGTAAAGTCAATAGGAAAGAAATAAAAGCCGCGCGGATCGTCCGCTACAAGGTTAAGCTGCTCCTGCCGCGGTCAGTCTGTGGATGGGTGGCCATTCTCTACACAAGATTATGAAAATGTTATATCAAAAATGTCGCCATCAAAAGTCAATACGTACATCATCATCAATAACACAACATCAAAACTCGTTTTCTCGAAGGGTTCGGGCTGTAGCCCACCAGACACAACACCCGTCTGGTCGGAGGATCGTCCCTTTTCTATGGAAGATGAGTGAACTTTACACCCTTTCAACTTTAGGCCCCAGTGATACTTTATTTTACTGTATTGACTCAAACTCAAACTCAAAGCATTTATTTCAATTAAACCATTTACAGGCTCTTTTGAATTGTCAAAGGGTCGGTCAGTCAAAAATATGAAGCTAGTTGCCCATTCCAAAGCGTAGTAGGTACCTATGGAGAAGAACGGGCAAGAAACTCCACGGACACTCTTTTAAATCAAAAATTTGATACAAAATATTGGTTACATCATTCGTTTTGAAATTATGCATGTGAACCCCAGGGGTCGATGATTAAAAAATGAAAAAATGGGGGTCCATGAGATATAATATGGTCCACGATAGTGGATCTCATTTATGCTAAAAATTAAGGCTAAGCTAAAATATTGATTATGAAATGCAGTAATTTTAATATCGTAACACCGAATATTTCGTTTTAGATGCAAAAAAAGGATTTGGAAACATTCCAAATGCCTTTTTTACACCTAAAACTATATAACAATACAATATTGTTCAAATGTTATGTGTATTTTCTATACTGTATATTGTAGCTGTATGTTTGTTCCTTTTGAATAAAATAAAATAAAACGGGTACAACATCAAATTCAATGATATCATTGCAATTCATCTATACTAATAATATTTTAAAGAGGAAAGACTTGATTGTTTGTTTGTATTGAATAGGCTCCGCAACTACTGGACCGATTTAAAAAACTATTTTACCATTAGAAAGCTTAGTTTTCAGCGAGTGACATAGGCTACTTTTTATCCCGGGTCCCGCGGGAAAGACCACGGAAGCGAAGCCGCGGGCAAAGTGCTAGTTCTAGTTCGCTAGTTAGCCACATTTCATAATACAGTAATATTGCCAAATTAATCAAAACAGCGAAATATTTGACATCTATTTGCTACGTTGCCCACTTTCAGAATCACGATCATAAGGTCGTGACTTTAATTTTGGCTTTCTATGAATGGATAATCCATATGTATACGAGTACACAGATAACTGGTACATATTTACTTCCATAAAACTTTCTTATAAAAATATATGAATAAACACAGAAATCTATCCATATTTATGTAATGTTTTTATTTTCTCTGCGTGTAAGTTTTTTATTTTGTAAAAAAAAAAATACGGTAAATTGTAGCCTATGTCATCTTTTTAGCAGGCTAGACCTCCCCTAACTTTATCTGTGCAAAAGATCATAGAGATTTGTTGCTCAGTTTTTACGTAATAACGTAATAAACAGACCTACCTCCTTACTAAAAACTTATATTCGCAATTAAAATATTAGTAGCGAAGTAGGGATATTATAATGCACAGAAAAAAGTGAAATCTTGGCTGTAGTATAAATATTCTTGTTTCAAGAAAAATAATGTCTTGGAAGAAGTAAAAATCTTCTTATTTCAAGAAAATTTTCAAATGAATAATATTATGTGTTTTTGTTTTTCACACCAAACTTCGCTGCAGACAGAAATTTTAATCTTTCAAAGTTAGTAACAATAAACCAGCTGTCGAAAACACATTTGAAGTTAATGAATTTGTAAAAAATCACTATTAGGTAAACAGCCACCCAAAACCGAAAAACATGCTAAGGGGTCAACAACATGAAAAAGTTTTGGAACCTCTGGGTTAGGCAGAGGTAACGTGTGTACCTACTACCTATAGTACACTCACATTTCGCTACTTCTGTCCCATGTAACAGGGGGTGAGCCTATTGCCACTACACACACAAATAAACCTGGCATAAATCCAGACTCTGGGCTGCTACTGAGAAATTGCAGATGGAAAATCCAATAACACCTGCCCCATCTGGGAATCGAACCCAGGACCTCATTCTCAGCAGTACTTAGCGCTTGCACCCACTAGAAAAACGAAGCAGTCAATACAATAACAATAATAGGAATAATAAAAATTCAAACAGCTTTCAAAGTTCAAAACATCAAAAAGATCTGCTTGTCATTCATAAATCCACCAGAAATATTGATTTATATTTCCATAAAAATTTATTTACATACAAAATATAAAAGAAAACTCTCCATCCTATTCAAATCTGAATTGCCTTTTCAAAAACAATAATTCAAATCCGATCGATTCTCAAGTTCTTTATTCAAAAGCCTTCGGTGTTTATCGTGAGAAATCGGATGTAGTCGGCTACCAATCCGTCGGCGGATATTGAGTCAGACAGGAAAGGCGTTTTCCAATCGGCTTTTTCTGTTCGATTTTACAGGTTTTCCTTGGCTGAATGCGAAAAATATTGTTTGCTTTAGGCCTCGATTGGCTGTCTGTTCAAATATTTTTTAGGTTCCTTTATATTCACCGAAGCAATTTGATCAACTTTAAAACAGACTTGTTGTTGGCTACGTAATAACAGCCGGACGGGTCGATCCATCAGGTTAAGCTACAATTGTCGCGGTTGCTCCGTGGATGGTGACCATCTTTTTATATCGAGACGCCTCCGTGTCTCGGAAAGCACGTTAAGCCGTTGGTCTCGACTGTCATTCGTAGATCTTTGACAGTCGTTACGGGTCGTCAGAAGCCCGAAAGTCTGACAACCAGTCTTACCAAGGGGTATCTGATTACCCAGTAACTGGGTTGTGGAGGTCAGATAGGCAGTCGCTCCATGTAAAATATTGGTATTCAGCTGTATCCGGTTAGACTGGAAGCCGACCGCAACATAGTTGGGAAAAGGCTAAAAGGCTACTTTTGATATTAATTGTAAAAATATGGACACTTAGTTATGCTTTGGTTACCTAAGAAAGCGGACAACGGTCATACACTAACAGCAAGCTGTCCAAATACTGAGCGTTCTTGACACTTTAATGTCAAAAACTAGTGAAAATTACAGATTTTCATGACGGTCGATATAATATGACGGAACCGCTAATCTTATGGGTTTGGATAAGTTTATGAGTGAGCCCTCCTGTAGGGTTCGCCTAGTCGCATATGGGATGCCGGGAGCCCTCGCGGAGGGCTCATTTTAAATGTAGGGTTCTCATGCAGCATTATAAACCGTTTAATTAAAATCTGATGTATATTTTAACAAGATTTATTATTTGCGTTGGTTTTAAAATCTAAGCATTTTTTTTTTTGGTTCTAGAATTGTAATATTCGAAAATTGTACGAATTTTCAGTTTATCCATGGCGCCAAAAACTACCACAATGTCACAAAAACAAAAAACTATCTAAAAATAAATGACTGAATTTGAAATTAAATTAACACGTCTTCCGAATAAAATTCCGTTGAATTTCGAATTGCGCGGCAATCCACAGATAATTAAATCTGAAAATGCTGGTTATAGAATCTCCAATTACGTAGGTAAAGACCTATTATTAAAAATTTGCTAGATGAGTTCGGCGTTTCCTATCGGACTACTCTGAGAAGAAAGGCAGAAACACACTCAGAGGTCACAGCCTCTTTTAAAGTCCAGACATACTCTTGCATGGTCAGGCCATATGCGGACCATGTAGATTAGTGTCGGAAATGGTATTTTGAGGAAAGAACCACACAGATTTGAGTGGACCTGTCCAGGGTCAGTGCAAGCATTTGTCAGTAATCGTGGAACTTAACTTATAACTTAAGGAGCTCAACTCGACGAACAATACCATAGAAAGAAAATTTGGGTAGGACGCATAAACTACTCAAACTGCCAGACCATCAAAAAATAATATAAAGAACAAAAAAAATGGTTAAAGACAAGTACTCGTGCCAAAATATCAATATTTCGCCCAAAAAACCGAGATAAAACAAACAATGCGGGTAGTGTCAGCTTTTTGTAGATGAATCGGAAACCAATGGAGTGTGCCACTCCAAACATGAGGGTTAATGATGCTTACAGTTTTATCAAAGGGTAATTTAAAATGTATGGAAGAAATATTGTTTGATACGATTTTCAAAAGACTGGATAAAATAAGGAATGAGTATATTAGAGGAAGTCTGAAAGTTGCGCCACTTACAGAAAAGTTGAAAGGGAATCGACTGTCTTGGTATGGGCATGTGATGAGGAGGGAAGAATCGCATGTGACTAAAAGAGTGATGAATATAAATGTTGAGGGATGGAGAGGGAGAGGAAGACCAAAGAAACGATGGCTGGATTGTGTGAGGAGTGATATGAAGGAAAAAGGTGAAGATGATTGCGTGACAGTTGACAGGGGAGAATGGAAGAAGAAAACGTGTCGCGCCGACCCCAAGTAACATGGAATAAGGGCAGGAAGATGATGACGCTTTTCAAAAGACTGCCGCGTGGATACGGTTGAGCAGATACTTGCATAGCACATGTGTGAGCACTGTGACCTTATAAAAAGCTACCATTTACTGGGTAGGTACGTCTTTCATTGACTTGATGTGCCCTGGCGGCTGAGAGTATGTCATGCTCACTCAAATGTCTCGCTGGTGGTGGCGTGTGTGTTGGATCGATAAGTTCCTTTCAAAATTGTTGAGCCATATTACCGTGGTTGAGCTAAACGGTGCTGATTCATGCGTCATGTTCGTGAACGGGCGCCGTCAGTAGGGACTGGTCATCTCTTATCTGCCTCGGCTTATTTTAATCTGAATTGTTTTTATCTGTTTATTACGGACGTTTTTTACGTACACGTCTTTCTACATTGTTCTCACATGTATAATTTCAACATGAATGATGTAAACAATATTTTGTAACAATATTAATATGATTTATAAGAGTGTCCGTGGAGTTTCTTGCCCGTTCTTCTCCATAGGAACCTACGCTTTGGAATGGGCAACTAGCTTCATATTTCTGACTGACTGACCCCTTGACAATTCAAAAGTGCCTGTAAATGGTTTAATTGAAATAAATGCTTTGAGTTTGAGTTTGCAGAGAGGAGAGGAGTTGTCATCTCATATTTGCTTAGCGCGAGCAAATCAGAGAACTGAGCTATGCGTCGCAAACTGGCGAAGGCGCGCAGCTGAGACAATAGATCTGAGCGGCTTGCGGCGAGCGGCACCGCTAGTTCATCGCACAATTCGCCTGATGCTCGCGCCACTCGCAACATCCCACGCTCACGCACGCAGCACAGTTCCGCTCTAGCCAGTACTCATCTCTGCTCCGGTCTAGCCAGTACGCATCACCGCACAGTTTTGGTGGATGCACCCTAGCTATTTTATCTCCTCTCCGCTTCATACATCTCCGCCCATGTCCGCTTGGGTGGAGTCCGGGCCTCAAATAAGTTAATATTATGTGCGAAATGAGTATTTTCAATTTTAAAATCGTTCGGTTTACAGTGTGCGTTCATGCTAGGTCCACAGATAGATTTCTAACCTTAATCACACCAATATTATAAAGGCGAAAGTTTGTGAGTGTGTATGTTTGTCTCTTCTTCACGCTAAAACTACTGAACGGATTTGGATAAAATTTGGCACACAGATAGTTTATAACCTGCATTAACACATAGGATACTTTTTATCCCGATATTGCCACGGGATCTAAACTTATGCGAGCGAAACCGCGGGGCGTAGCTAGTGTTCTCTAAAATCTTCACATTATTATACTTAAGTTAATCAGCAAGATTACCGGAAGAACAAGGACTGCAGAAAGTAATTATACATACATAACCTCATGCCTATTTCCCATGTGGATAGATAGAAACTACAGAACGCCACCTGCTACGATCCTTACATACTCCTTTTGCCTCGTTTACGTTCATACATCTGGTCATACACGCACGACGGTTGCGAAAACGCACCTAACTTTTCTGAAGAACACCACAAATAGGTCACTATTTACGTCCTTCCAGGGCGTCCCCTCCCGGCGTTTCCACTCGAAGGAAAGTATTTTCGAGGAAAACGGAGCTAAATACTTATAATTTAACAAAAAAAAAGTCTGAATCCTAATTAAGAATTCATAAAACCACGCCAAGGTCAACAAAAACTCATTTTTCACCAAAAAAAATAGGCAACAAGTTAAAATTACAACTAAGCGTCTCTCTTCGTAATTAATGACTAGCTATCTCGGCTGCTAATTAAATTAGAATTTAAACAATAAGACGTATCCAATTAATTTCGTACCTACAAAGTTGATGTAGGCGTATCGGTGTGTGGAACTAACTGTTTGAAAGAGAAACTTTTAATTATGTAGCAGGTGTGTATTTCAAGCACGAGTTACACGAGCGTGTAATTCAGCTTATGAGCGTTTATACAGAAAGTTAGATATAGTAACACCGATTATTTAGTTTAAGATGTGAAAAATAAACTTTTTACACCAAAAACGGTTACAACATCAAATTCAGTGTTATGATTGCAATTCATTGTTAATAGTTAGCGACATTTCATATTTCCATACAGTAATATTGCCAAATTAATCGAAACAGGTAAATATTTGACAGCTATTTATTACGTTGCCAACTTTTAGAATAAACCCTCCGCGGTGGATCCGCCGTGGTAGACCGTGAAATTCAAAATGTCTTACGGTGTATTAATGATTCTAATTATAATAATTCTGTAAATACATATTTGTTATGTTCTCTAATCATATTTTGATCAGGATAAAACCGGACACTGACCTAAAAATTGCAAAAAAACGTAAGAAAATTAGAATTTCGGGGGCTACCACACTACGTATCTTCCTTAATTTACACCGCTAAGATGGCGGTAAGTGAAAAATGTGGCAAAACGCGTGTGAATCTACTTTCCACCGATGTATCGAACTTAACAATTTTTTTTTTTTTTTTAATTCTTTATTTTCCTTCTACAATTTTGTTTGACTTAACTAATGATTTGTGTTACAAATTTGACTCATATACTGTTAGTAATAATAATAATATGATTCTTGATTTATATCTACCGTTATTTATGTACAAGGACCGCCAGCGATAGCGGTGAAAGCCTCCTCCATTCGTTTCCATGCTATTCTATCTCTCGCTACTCTACTCCAAATGTTGCCTACTATTTTTATAATATCGTCACTCCATCTCATTTGTGGTCGACCTTGTCCGCGCTTTTTGTTCAGTGGGTACCAGTTGGTGGTGATTTTCGTCCACCTATCCTCTGGTACTCTTTGGAAATGTCCGCCCATTTCCATTTCAGTTCAAGTACCTTTATGGCCACGTCCTTTGCCTTGGTTTTTCTTCTAATTATTGTGTTCTTTACTTTGTCTTTAAGTCTGTGGTTCATGTAGCTCCTTTCTATTCCTCTTCGGCACACTTTGATTTTTTCTAAGTATCGCACTTAGCAAGTTAAAATGTTCCTAAAGTTACCTCATCATTCTCCTGCCATACCAATTTATTTGTGGTCGGCGCAACATAACTCTTTTTCTTCCATACTTCTCTATTAATCGTTATCTTGGTCGTCATTCTAAAGAAAGAAAGAAAAGAAATAAAGAAAATACATTTATTTGGCACAACAAGCAAAGGCACACAAGTAGAAAGAGAAAAAAAAAATTAAGATAAAAGGAAAGAATACAAAATAAAAAGTGTAAAAACTGCGTTACATGATACCAGCAGGAATGTGTGCCTCGCGGCTACGCCAAATAGGCCCAGTTCATCATATATGCCAGACAACTAGTGCCTGACGCTGGTTTTAAACTGAACCCGAAGTGTGAGGTGACGGATGTAAATCAGTTTTATACCGCAACTTGTGTATGTATACTTAAATAAAATAAATTTGTGTAATATAGTAATAATAATTAATAATTCTAGCCTATCATGTTTCACACAGTCCATCCATTGTTTCTTTAGTCTTCTCCTATAACTCTTATAGCCATCCACATTCACACTCAAAACTTTCCTCATTTTCCTCACGACATTTCCCTCATTCCTCCGCATCACAAGCACATACCATGACAACCGATTTCCACAAACTTTTTAGTCACCGGTGCCACTCTCAGGCTTCCTCTTATGTCCTAAAGTTATAGGTACCTAAGAGTGATAAAACTTGCGATTGTAAAGTTACCACGATAATGCGAAAATTCGCCGCGTTTTTCCGCATAAATTAGTTTCTACCCTGCTAAATGAGTGACTACAGTAATCCGTTATGTTCCATTCGTTTTCAAACATGCTGTTTGTGCCAGACTCAACACAAAATGTGGCACAAGCATTTAAACAAAAATTTATCTGTAGAAATAAAAGAGTTACACCATTGTATAAATTACAGTATCCGTTAAGTACATACTGCATTAATTATTGTGAATTATGTGGGTGATTTTTAGGGTTCCGCACCTCAAAAGGAAAAAAGGGCATCCTTATAGGTTCAATACGTTGTCCGTCCGTCTGTCAGTTTGTCTGTCAACACCCTTTGTCTCAGGAATGCGTGGAGGTATAAAGTTGAAATTAACATCTATTGACTCTCGCAAATATATCAAAACCCGTTGACCTACAATCATGAAATTGGAAACAAGCAAGGTCTCACCACGAAAGTAAAGAAAAAAACCGAAAGTCAAAGTCAAATAATTTATTTCAATTAGGCACAAAAAAGGCACTTTTGAAAATCAAAATTTACAACAAAAAAAAAAAATCTAGTCGCCCATTCCAAAATGTAGTTTTCGTATGGAGAAGAATGGGCAAGAAACTCCACCGTTACTCTTTTAAAATATTTTAACAATATCTTGTATACATTAATTATATAAATCGTTAATTTGTAGTTTTATCACTTAAAAAATATATTTTTGCGATTACAAACTTACATTTCTGCAGGTGGAGAATTAACCGTGGCGTTTAATGATATATGGGAGAAGATGTTTTTCAACTACAATGGAGGTAGGAAATGTCGACTCCATCTTGTTAAATGGAGTCGATATTTCTATGACTATGTTTAGTCGATATGCTATGGCTTTGCTTGCCATTTAATAAAAATAGAATAGACCTTTTTGTTTTTGTTATGACGTTAAAAAGTGACTCTGATCCTATTTACAGCTTATACAATTTCATTTCATTTTATAGCAGATATATGTACTTTAGAACTTGTTTTGAGAGGTTATTATCGTGAAAATTAAACTTTTGTGTGATCGTTACGGATTCAGAGAAAAGCGGCTAGTCTGATGAAATGTTGAAAACTGAAATGTTTGTGACCGTGGCAACCCGAAAACTGCCATCAGCGCACTCTGCCGTCACTTTGTAACGCATCAGCGAGTTCAATATAAACGTTTGTTCGCTTCACCGTGAAAATTCTGTCGAGTACACAGGCTGAGCGCACCGGTTGTCAGCCCACTCACATGTAAACAAGGGGATGTGCTTTGTTTTTAAAGAAAAAGTAGCTTTCGGTGTTTAACTGATCAAGTGAGAATAGCAATTAAGATTTTTGTGTAGGGTTTTTTATTTCTATCTGGTGACGTATCGGATCGGAATACTTCCTTATGTTTGTGACGGAAAGGAATTTCCACCTGTCGAGCTTTTTGCTAACCTTTTAAGAGCTCTTTCAGATCATATTCACTATTGGCACATTATACCATAAAAAACTCCTAACATTATCTACCAAAACCGTAATAATTCTACAATCAAGACATCCTCAGCTTCACAAGATAGTGATGGGAAATATTTACCTAACTGATCTTCTAAAAACTTATTGAACTTCTCATGACGCAAACTTTTTTTACATAATGAACGTTTAAAAAGTGCTTGGGTTTTCTAATAATGCACACTTTTAAAATAAATGAGATTTTTTTTACCTTTCTGTGCTTTTCTGGCTAAGCTAGGATACCCCGGCCAAACGGCTTAGGTTAGAACTGTTGACCAACCACGCACGAGCCGAATTAGTCGCAGTAACTAAGCTAAAGCACCCCGACCTGGTTTGGTTAGAACTGCGGCCAGCGAGCGCTACATCAGGGGCCGCCTCCACGAGCGAAAGAATCGAGACGAATCCGCGCTTCTACGTCGGATAATATCCACGAACGAGCGATTATTCCGCCAGGGTATCGTCGTGACTCCAAACGGAATCGTTGCGTTTCGGTGAAGAGGCGTTGTGCAATACAGGCGCGCTGTCTTAACGCAGGCGACCCGCGTTAAGACAGCGCGCTCTCCGCGCTCTCGCTACGAGAGCGCCACGTTCCGCGGCGAGAGCGCGGCGGGCGCGCCGCCAGTAACGACGATCGCACAGCGGTAAGATGATGTTTCGCTCGCACTCAGCCTCTCGTCGCATCGCCGCGATTCTCTCGCTCGTGGAGTCGGCCCCTAAGAGAGTGTATAGTGGCATGACGATAATATCGCCGCGATTCTCTCGCTCGTGGAGGCGGCCCACAAGTTAGTCGCACTTACTTAGAATTACTGCTATAGGATTTTTAGGTCCCCAAAATAGTAATTATTTGAGGTTCACAAAAAGAGCGCAATTATTATAAACATAATTTTGCAAGTTGGCAACACTAGTCCTCAACTAGGTTGGATACTTAGACAGTTTACTTTCCAGAGACAGCCCTATGTACACAGTGAGTCGGAGTGGGCGTAGGCGAGTTCGATCATACTGTCACTTGAGCGAAATGGCAAGAAAATATTTAGAAGTACTTATGGTGGAGAAGGGTTGGAGAGGTTTACGTCAATAGTGATAAGATTATGTGGGTGTCAGTTGTTGCTTTTTGTTAAGACACCAACGGACGTAAGCATAAGTGTAATGTCGTATTTAAGGCGGCTATTCAGAAATGCAACAAACCTCATTTCAGAATTGCTAACAGAAAAAAAACTAATTATATTTTTTCACAAATTAATGAAATAGATTGACAATTCATGTGTGTTCTATATAATCTTAGATTTAAGTACTAAGTTACTATTTTAATTGAGATAGAGAATCTCAATTAAAATAGTAACTTAGTACTCAAATCTCTCTTAAATTGATTGACAATTCCTTTAATCTAAGATTATATAGAACACACATGAATTGTCAAACAATTTCAACGTATTTGTTCGCGTTTATTCCCCACAAAACTTTCAATATCACATCACTATAAAAGATATCATACATCCATGCCTGTTCCGTAGAACAAGTATTTATCATAACAGGTATTTCCTTCGGGTAAGTCCAACTAGTCACACTTCGAACAACTGTGTCAAGTATATAAAGAACTTGTTCCGATCAACACTTTTTTATTCAAGGCTTCCTACCTTAGATACAAACATGATATTGAGTTAGTCAAGATACTTGTATGAGCCTAATCCAGTAAACCTAGAATTTCGAAGAAATGTGACGAATCGAAATTATCTTTAGTTCTGAGCATGATTGCTGAAATGTATTTAACATTTCAAGATTATATTTGTTCAATTGAATTACTTTTTCATGAAATCATGACATTTGAGAACAAATCTAACTTAAATATGAGATGTATTATGATTTTTAGAGGTATGAGGAACAAGGTGTAAAGTTCACTCATCCACCATAGAAAAGGGAGGATCCTCCGACCAGACGGGTGTTGTGTCTGGCGGGCAACTGCCCGAGTGTTGATGTCGGATAGTCTTATTTAAGTCGTTCGCGCGGTAAACTCTAATTGCGCGATGCAGGATTTGTGTGACGTCATGTCTTTGATACGTAGTTCGTATGTGGCGGTGTAACCGCTACAATTTGAATGATTATAAATCTTCTTCTTTTAAAAAAACGTTGCCACACCAGGAATTTGTCTATGGTTTCTTCGTTTACAATCATTTAAACTCACATACACAAACAGCCAGACCCGGAACAACTAATTGTAGGTCATACAAATATTTGTTCCGTTTGGGAATCGAACCCGCGACACGCAGCGCAGCAGTCCCAACCATGTTGTCAATTCTGTAAATACATATTTGCTATGGTCGCGAATCATATTTAGATCAACATACAACCTGACGCTGAACTACAAATTGCAAAAAACGTAGGAAAATTTGAATTTCGTGGGCCTTTACGAATCCTCCGGCATGCCCTTAGGGGCCTTTTTGTGACTTTCGGGTTTCAGAAAGCCTATTGAATTTAATCTGACGGCAAACATCATATCAGGGCCTCAAGTCAGTCTGCTATTACAATAGTGTCAGAATGGTCTATCATTGATTTCATAATTGTTGATTTTGACATTTTTGGTAATCTACTAACATATTAGCGTCATTATGACTTTCCAATGGTCAGCCACTGACACTCCATTGAAAGAAATGGCATCTATTGGTAATCTCATACATAATGAAAAATGAATGACTGACTTAGGCGGTAATCTGCTAAAATTTTTACAGTTCCTTTGATCAGTGACCTACCATGAGAGCGTCATTGTGCAGTCATTTCTTTTAATTCGTTACGAGTATCGTGTTTGTGGAATACAATGATCAACCAATGATCGACCATTATGAATTTAGCAGATTACGAACTTTTAGCAAAATGACAATGGGATCGTGTTGGAATGACGAATTTATAAAAATAGCAGACATGGGCCCCAGTGGATTCGAGAGCGTGTTTGAATTTTTTGTAAAATTCAGCCTATTAGAAACCTTTTGAAACTCGGGGGTTAAAGTTTGCGAAGTAGCCGATAGCCGTTATAGTTTTAAATATATTTTTTTCTGCTATAATCTGTATTTTATATCATATTCTAGTTAAACTTTGTAGCCTCTTGGCTAGTTTTCATTGAATATGCTTGGAAACTTTTCTGCTAACTTAATTTAAACTTGCCCTGTGAAAAAGATGGCCAATAAATAATGTGTTCAGAATTGGCAAACAGGATTGTTCAATGCATATTTTTATTAAAACTTATATTGGTTATAAATAAAAATTTATAGAAAATGGCATGATTACTTTCTAAAGTATTATATTATTTTAATTATTGTGTACGTGAGGATTATGTGGTATGTGTATTTTTTTCTTTCTCAGTTAGTGTTAATGATGGTCTGGCAATTTGAGTAGTTTATACGACCTACCCAAATGTCCTTTCTTTGGTGTTGTTCGTCGAATTGAGCTCCTTAAGTTCTGAGTTGAGCTCCACGATTACTGACAAATGCTTGGACAGGTTCACACAAATCTGTGTGCTTCTTTCTTAAAAATACCATTTCAGAAACTAATCTACATGGTCCTCATATGGCCTGACCAAGATTATGTCTGGACTTTAAAAGAGACTGTGACCTCTGAATTTGTTTCGGCCTTTCTTCTCAGAGTAGTCAGATAGGAAACGCCGAACTCATCTTGCATTTTTTTTTTTTTTTTTAATATTTCGTGAAAAAGTGATTCCAATATCCTATTTACAGAATAAATCATTCAATCAATATTGATTTATGATTTAAATTACATTTACGAAATAAAAAGTATAAATCAGGGGGATACATCAGATAGTAAAGGACCTATTTAATTTACGTAATTAAACTTGAATCTTGCAAATATTGAGAAAGGTCTCCTCACTCAATATTATTTAATTAAGTACATCTCTTGTTTAATTTAAAGATAGTTTAGTTAAATGAAGTCGGTTCCTAAGCACTGTGGGAACTATAAGCTATGCTGCCCGTCGTTCTTGCGATACCATTGACTTTGAAGTTAAGTAATACAAAAAAACCCGACCAAGTGCGGGTCGGGCTCGCGCACGAAGGGCTATAAAAACAGCAAAAAAATTATGTATGTTGTATGGGAGCCCCCTTAAATATTTATTTTATTTTGTTTTTAGTATTTGTTGTTTTAGCCGCAATAGAAATACTCGTACATCATCTGTGAAAATTTCAACTGTCTAACTATCACGGTTCATGAGATACAGCCTGGTGACAGATGGACAGACAGACGGACAGCGGAGTCTTAATAATAGGGTCCCGTTTCACCCTTTGGGTACGGAACCCTAAAAACAAGCGAGCCTCACAGTAGTCGGATATGATATGTAACATCAGGGGCCCAAGTCTGCTATTTTTATAAATTCGTCATTTCAACACGATCCCATTGTCATTTTGCTAAAAGTTTGTACTCTGCTAAATTCATAATGGTCGATAATTGTATTCCACAAACACGATACTTGGAACGAATTAAAAGCAATGACTGCACAATGACGTTCTAATGGTAGGTCACTGATCAAAGGAACTGTCACAATTTTATCAGATTACCGCTTTGTCAATAATTCATTTATACCAATAGATGCCATTTCTTTCAATGGAGTGTCAGTGGCTGACCATTGGAAAGTCATAATGACGCCAATATTCCAGTAGATTACCAAACTTGTCAAAATCAACAATTATGAAATCAATGATAGACCATTCTAACACTATTATAATAGCAGACTCGAGGCCCTATCTTGGCGCTGACAGTACCAACCTCTCGGAAAAAAGTTGGTACCATCTGACGGAAAACTCTAGCACCGCGCGCGCTCATTGGTCAAATCAAATAACGCGAGCTTCTCCGGCTTCTTGTTACACACTTTCGTCCCTTTTCATGAAATCAGCCCCCCTAGCCAAGTCACAAACGATAAACGTAAACTCTCAGTAGTCTTTAATAGATTTTCAACTTTATGTTATTGGATATAAAGTTGAAAATCTATTGAAGATTACATAGTGTTTTCGTTCGTTCCGGTCGCTAACGCTCAGTAGTCTTTAATAGATTTTCAACTTTATGTTATTGGATATAAAGTTGAAAATCTATTGAAGATTACATAGTGTTTTCGTTCGTTCCGGTCGCTAACGCTCAGTAGTCTTTAATAGATTTTCAACTTTATACTCTTAGGTATAAAGTTGAAAATCTATTGGAAATTACTAAGCGTTCACGTTTATCGTTTGCAACTTGGCTAGGGGGGCTGTCCCACAGATTGCACAAAACGAGAAGAAAGATTTTATACACCAAAAATACTTCATTCCCTATTATTTTACTTTATTATCAATTCACACTTCTTTCTCCCACATAGACCTCTATAACATGGAACTCCACCGACGAAATGTGGGTTTACACGTCTGCCAATCAGCATCCCAATTGTGGAATACACTTTCCATCACAATCCTTATGGATTTTGAAGAAAATTCCTAATCTATTGCATAATCATATGTTTGTGAAAAATTCTTCCTGCAACGTAAATACGTAGACACTACGTATCTCATCCAACTCTCCTGTCTCAAGACTAGGTACCTACTGGAAGATTTTTTTAATGAAACAGGCAGTACCGTTGTGCTTGCTTTATGTATTTTTCTCTATTAAGTGTTTTGTATGTTAATACCTACCAATGTTATTAATGTAAAAAGAGGTAGATAGGTTATAAACGTTTCGCAAGTGGCACGTCAAAAGTTGGCTAACTAGCCACATTTTCTTCGTTTTGTCTCTTTTTCGCTCCCGATAATTACGACATGCCCTCCTACTTCCACGTGTCATATAATAGTGTGACATAGTGCCGTTTTTGAAGATAGAATGTTAGGTAGGTAACCTATCTACGTCTTTTTACTTCTAATATCATTGGTTAATACAAATTAAAATAACTCAATGAATATTGTTGTATTGTCAAAATTAATGGCATTGGGATTGTGAGGACGTTACGCAATATTATCCTAGGAGCGCGCAGGAGACTAGCGCAGGAGTGATATTATCGTATTGTATGTTTCGTTGAACGAATTCATAAAAAAAACACTCCCAGCATACTAATAATATCCCTCCTTCCACAGCATGTGGTCCCTGTGGCGCGCGTGGAGCGTGCTAGCCTGCGCGTGCGCAGTGGCGGCGCAGCGTCTGGACCAGGACGCCATCATGTCGCCGCGACCAGCCCGGGTGCGGGACCGCGAGCTCGCCAAGACGGATGAGCCGACCTGCGATCAGCTGAAAGCGATGTGGAGGTAAGCGACAGTCGTAAGTCCCATTTTCACGATGCAAGTTCCTTGCCTGTGGTTGTGGGCATGCCATAAAATTGAAGCAGTCAATGTCTTGCATCGTCTAAACAGTGTTTATTTATAGACGGTGCAACATTTATTGTTGATTCAACTAATGGTATGCCAAAGGCATGCGTAACTATTCTAACTAATATTAGGTATAAATGCGAGTATGTTTGTTTGTTTGTAACGCTTTCACGCTAAAACGGCTGAACAGATATTGATGACATTTGGCACACAGATAGACCTAGTTTAGGACATAGGCTGCTTTTCATCCTGAATAAGTGACGAAATCGCGGACAACAGATAGTCAAAAATAAGTAATTCAGGCATTACTCAAACTAGACCATAGCGGATTTTTCTTACTCGTAGGAATATTATAAATATCTATCGATGGTAAAGCAAGGCCTTGCTGTAGAGTGTTAACTGTCCATGGTTACGTCTCCTCGCACTTGAATTTCACGAACAAGTGATATTCTCTAAAAAAAATACTTCAAAACTTCACAGAATCGGTCTACGGGTACAAGTATTTGTGTGGTTGTTATAACTAAATTAATCTTGTTCACATGTTATCCCTTTTTATCAGAAATTCATAACTTGATTATGACATTATTGTGGCCGTAACTGATTACTATTTTTTGGGACCACAAAAGTCCCAAATAGTTATGTTAACGGCACAAAACACTTGTCCCAAAAATTCGTCAACTTATGCCTAATGTGTAGCAAAACCCATAACTTCAGTCGGACGACCTGCTTTCTAATTACGCAACATATTTTCGTAAACGATAAAGACAAATCTGTTTCATTTTGACAGTTCAACATCATTCATTGCGTTATTTACGTTGCTCTGCAGTTTTTTTTCGAACTTACGGAGCAATGGATTAGCAATCTGTTTCAAAACGATTCAGATTCGGATTGATTTTGCATTACGTAATTAGGGTACTGATCACAAATATTGGTCACAAATATTTTTCTAACAAACAGACAGACAAACATAACCACAAATATTAGTCGAAACAAACCCTACTTGATATCAAAGGTCCCAAGTCCCATCAATAGGCCACCGGTATGTCGATAAAATATCATCTGCGTTCCAATTTACATAATTGCCATTTCTACCCCGGACCGGAATTCAAATGGCCGATATCGGCCGCTCCTCCGCTCAAGTTAGATCTACAGATAAATTTATACTTTGATAGTAATTGTTTTGTATAGGCCCTCGAACTTATTTAATTTGGCAAGTTATTGGATGATATTAAATGTCACTTTGAAGGAGTATTATTCGTATAACAGAATTCTAAGATGCTTTGTGTAAACTAGGGATGCCGCGAATAGTTTTTATAGCGAATAGTCGAATACCGATAAATCGCCATTCCCTATAGGGAATTCAAAATTCAAAAGTCATTTATTCAAACTAGGCTGAGAAAACCCCAAAACGGCCACCCTTCACCACTTCCTAGTGCTTTATTGAATAGTAGAATACTCGGCCTATTTACTTGACATAAAAAAGGAAAAAAAAAAGTTTATTTATTCTCATATAATAATATAGTTTATTTATTTTCTGAAGCAGGTTTCATTTATGAAAAAAACCACAATCTGCCTCTTTTGGACTTTAAATATAATATATATTTTTTATTAATTAAAAAAACTTCAACATGACTGATTTTTGGCAAACTTTTTATAAATACTAAGTGTTTTGTTTTGAAAGATTAATAAAAATTTAATTATATTTAAATCTTTAGTTTTTCTGTTCATTAAAAGTTTATTTTTATTTAGACAACTATTCGTCGAAGGTTGAATAATAAACATCATTATTCGGTATTCGACGAATAACAAAAAAAAATCGAGTAATGCTGAATACCGAAAAATAGCGAATATTCGCAACATCTCTAGTGTACACTGGAAAAATTTTGAGCTGAACTTTCAATTGTTGGATAGTAATTTACTGCTTATCCTATACTATTAAACGAGCAATATTTGCATAAATATAAATATAATTTTAATCACGTTTTCGAAAACGGTTCTAACGATTTTGATAAAAGTAGCAGTATAGGAGTTTACGGGGCGAACAATCGATATAGCTAGGTCTCATATCTGGGAAAATTTGTTTTAACCGTATTTTCACCAGAAGAATATATATAAAACAAGATAATAAGACCTTAAAATAATGACATGCCAACATGGAATTAGTAAGTACCTACTATCATGGCAGCATGGAATTAGTAAGTACCTACTATCATGGCAGTATGTTTAAAAGAGTGTCCGTGGAGTTTCTTGCCCGTTCTTCTCCATAGGTACCTACTACGCTTTGGAATGGGCAACTATGTAGCTTCATATTTTTGACTGACCAACCCCTTGACAATTCAAAAGTGCCTGTAAATGGTTTAATTGAAATAAATGCTTTGAGTTTGAGTTGAGTTTATGGAATAACTAAGTAGCTACTATCATGGCGGCATGAAATTAGTGTGTACTATACATGCAATTAGTATGAATTTTCCTATACTATTAAATGAGCATTCTTTATTTTCCCCAGAGCAGAGCTCGGTCGCCTAGGTACTAATTTTGATGAGTGATAGACTTTTCTTTACAAATATATAGCCAAAGATATAAATATGTCTAGATAGACAGTCAAAACTGTGAACTCGTCGAAAAAAATAGCGTCCAACTGTTAGCCGCTAAATGCGCGCATACTAGAAAAGTACCTACAATGACAGCACAATGACGTGGTGGTCACTACGTCAAAGTGCTGTCATTAAGCATTACTACGCAAGACGCAGCTGTCACGCACACTAGCATAACCAAGTTGGCTTGTTTGTTTTAGTTCTTTTCCAGCGCGAAACTCCATCTAGATATATAAATAATCAGTATCAGTGTCAGTATAGCTCCCTTCAAAATGGTTGAGCTGAATGGTGCTGATCCGTGCATCATGTTCGTGAACGGGCGCCGTCAGTAGGACTGGTCATCTTTTAGCTGCCATGGCTTATTTTTAATTTATTTTAAGTTTTTGAATGATTCTTTATTTTTTCTTTTATATTACGGACGCTATTACGAACGTGCACGTCTTTCTACATTGTTTTCACATGCATAATTTCAAAATGATTGATGTAACCAATATTTTGTATCAATTTTTGATTTAAAAGAGTGTCCGTGGAGTTTCTTGCCCGTTCTTCTCCATAGGTACCTACTACGCTTAGGAATGGGCAACTAGCTTCATATTTTTGACTGACAGACCCCTGGACAATTCAAAAGTGCCTGTAAATGGTTTAATTGAAATAAATGCTTTGAGTTTTTGAGTATCTAGCCTCAGTCGAAGCCCTCCTTGTTTTTGTGTCTCCCTTAGCCCAAAAATTAGAAATACTTTTTACTCCGATCTCAAATAATTCAAGATATTTATTTAGGATTGGAGTAAAATTATTTTCTTTTCAATTCTCCCGTGCCAGCTCTATCATTCACTCCCTTTTCCTTTATCTCATCTCTCGCATAATTCACTTGTCTTTTTAGGGTTTCGTACCCGAAGGGTACCCACTAAGCCTCCGCTGTCGGTCCTTCCGTCCGTCTGTCAGCGGGCCATGTATCTCATGAATCGTAATAGGTAGACAGTTTAAATTTTCCCAGATTGTGTAAATCTAAGAACAAAAAATAATAAAAACCAAAAAAAGTGGAAAATTTACAAGAAACGTGTTTTTTTCGGCATTTTTAGCTAAATATTGTTCGGTGGTACAGAACCCTCCCCGTGCGAGTTCGACTCGCACTTGGCCGGTTTTTTTTTATTTACTTTCTTCTTTCGTTAGTCAAAGTTTATTTCTAGGTTAAAAGTTTTCTGATGACTAAAAAATTACGTCAAAGGAGTTTGCTACTTCTTCCCAGCAAAAGCACTAGGAAATGGTGAAGGGTGGGCGTTTTGGGGGACTGTCTTATGTAATTTTGACGTTCGAAAAGTGCTGATTCTCAGCCTAGTTTGAATAAATGACTTTTGAATTTTGAATTTTTTGCATTTTGTAATATGTTTAATTTCTATTGTTAGCCATCGGGCTAATGTTTATGATAAGCCTCTTCCTGAATCTATTGTTTTCAAATAAAGCCTCGCAAGCAGTCCATTTTCTGGTTAAAATTCTCGATTTTCGATAAACACCATTTTTCGGGCACTATTCCAAGCCGGCCAGGCTTGGAATAGTGCCCGAAAAATAGTATTTAGTCATCGCAGCACATTATTATTCTGTCGGTAAACGGTCGGGGAGTGTATGAAAGTGCACTTCTGCCCACAAAAAGGTGTCATGTTCAATTTTGTGTTTGATAATGGTGATTTACTATAACTGAAATTATATGCTCTAATAATTAGTACCTGGGCGACCGAGCTCCGGAGCTCTGCTCTGGTGAAAATAGAGAATGCTCATTTAATAGTATAGGGTAGTTCATACTAATTCCATACTGCCATGATAGTAGGTACTTACTAATTCCATGCTGCCACGTCATTATCGTAGGGTAGCCATCTTGTTCTAAACTTTGGGCGACTGAGCTCTGCTTTTGAGAGAGACCTAGTCCTATATCGAATGTTTTTAAGTTCATCTGATGTTAGCTTAATAGCATAAGGATTAACAAAAAAATAAATTAATTTGACTTTCTGAAACCGGGAGTGTGTTCAACTGAACAAAAACAATCGTCTTTAAAATAAATTGAAAAATATTTATTTGCTATCAGTATTGAAAGTGAAAAATATTGACTTAAGTGCAATCAATCTTGTTTTCATCCCTGAAATAGGCAATATATTTCACCGTGTATTTTCACGACCTTGAAGCAACTTTAATATTGGTACGTTGTTCAGAAATACTCTGAAAAGGCTAGTAGACAAATAATGACTAAAGTTGTTTATCAACTTGTTTAATAACTTCTTTGAGAATTTTAATAAAGTTCTACCAGTATGTATCTAGGTAGAAAGCTGAATAATAGCTTATACATTTTGTTAATCTAGAATAACAAAAAAGAAATTTTAAAAAACATGTATTGATGAGCAGTGGTGATAAAATATATTATACAAAATAATGCGCCTGTCTGGGTTCGAACCCACGACTTACTGTTCGTAAGTCGCCACAACTGGGCCACAAAAATAAGTAAATAATAATTGAAGACATCTACCAATCCGCACGCGTGGTGGATTATAGCCCACTCCCTCTCATTAAGAGGAGCCCGTGTCCCTGCAGTGGGAACGTTATAGGCTGATGATGATGATGATGATGTCCTACCTTAATTACTGCGACCTATTTGGCTCACTCGTGGTTGGTCACAGGTCTAACCCTAGCTAAGTTACTGCGACCAACTGTGAGAAAAGGACAGAAATTAAAAAAGATAATTTTATTATAAAAAATGTGCAATAATTAGAAGCTCAAATTTTCTTTTAGAGGTTCGTTAATTTTTAAAAGTTTTCATCATTAGAAGGTTAGTAAATTTGTAGAGGATCAGTTAAATATTTTCCATTAAAAGATATATACCTTTGCGGGTAGTTACAAAAATGTCAGCTGTCTGTCATGGCCGCCGTCTGTCAGATTCACGTTGGTAGTCCCACGCTACACCCGTGTCGCCGTATCACGCACCTTGCATTGTAATATTAATCAAATTAATGGAGACATTAGGGTACCTGTGGCTTAACCCCTTGACCCTTTGGCTTAATTTAATTAATGCGAAGCCGGTGGTAGTAGTCTATTAAGTCGATTTCGTTTTCTGATAAAATACATGACAATTGTCATGTATTTTATCAGAAAACGAATCGAAAAAGTAGGTAACTTCTAGCGAACAAAATTACCATCTCAAATATTCATAAAAATCCCAGTTATTTTTTAAATTCTCATTTGCTTTTCGGAATATTTAAATTTTTCTTTGCTTTTCGAAACAAGTAGCGTGGTTCTAAAGGGTTGTGTTATAGCTTTTGAATAAGTTTACTTAAACTAATAGCCGCAAAAAAAATAAGTATGGCTAGCAAAAGAGTATCACCAGTCAGTAAAAAAATCGGATTGAGGATAAACCCTGTAGATGATTGTTAAAAAAATATGAATACTCGTATCACAAAAAACGTGCAAAAAGCACTGCCGTATTTTGATAACTTTGGCGTAGGTAATTAAGAAGTAATTAATTATATATACATAAAGACAACAAAGAACAGCTGCCCCACAGATTTTTTCTGTTTTCCAAAACCATGTTCACTGTCAAGTCATGTTACATTTTTATAACCGCGAAAATTCAGACTGAACTTTTTACGCAAAACAGAAATAATGTAATGAAAAACAGAAAAATCTGTGGGGTAGCTATTCCTTGTGGTCTTTATTTAAGTTATCGTGACTTCTTAAAGTTATCAGAATACGGCAGTGCTTTTTGCACGTTTTTAGTGATATTCAATAAAAAAAAACAATAATTTACAAGGTTTGTCCTCAATCCTATTTTTTCATTGATTGGTGAAACTCTTGAGCTAGCCAGATGCTTTTCGTAGTTACTACTTTAAGTTTTCTACATAAACTTATCCAAAACCCTTAACACGATTTCCTGTTACCGACCTGAGAGAGAACGGACATTTCATCTACTTGATGAAACTGTGCGATGAAAATGTTGATAATAAATAGTGGCATTATTGACAAAAGAATAAAAAAATTATGACAGCATCAATATGAACAACATCCGAAGAAACTACAAAAGCCACAAAACAATAATAAAACCGAAACGAACACATACAAATATTTTATCGGAACTAGCCGAGCCGTATAAACTTTAAATCCAAATACTAAAAAAATATAATATACAACATTTAAAAAAGCCCTGCCCGATCCGTGAGGGTGTTGTTAGGTATCGTACTGAGAGTCTACTTGTGTGGTAATTTTCAGGAAAAAAGAAAAAAAGATTGTGTTTTTTTTTTTTCAATGGGGAATTTTACTGGGACGTAACAAGGGGCGCGGGCGGCCGTCGTTTAGCGGGTGTGGTACAATTCATAACTTATACCCCTATTTAAAATTTGTACATTTTTAATGGATTTGGGGTAATTTTGGTACTAAATTAATAGAATTGGTCGATAAAATTGTTTTCCTGGGGATCACGCTCGACTCAATAGGGCCCTCATTTAACATCTCTTGCAGGACGGCTAAGTTCAGCAGCATATGCTGTCAGAAAAATCCGTCAATTTACTGATGTAGATACCGCGAGGCTAGTCTATTTCAGTTATTTTCATAGTATCATGTCTTACGGTATTTTACTTTGGGGACGGGCTGCAGACATCGAGTCTATTTTTATTCTGCAGAAAAGAGCGATCAGATTATTATCTCCGCAGGCGCGACTCTCTTAGGGATATTAACATCATGACGGTACCTTGTCAATATATCTATGAAAACATCATTTATGTACGTAAGAAAAATTTTTCATCTTTTTAGTAAAAGAGGTGATAGACATAATTATAGTCTTGTACTATAATAAATAATGAATAGGGACCTATTAGTACAACCAGGTTTCAGACTGGCTAAGGTAGACTCATCTTTCATGGGGTACTGTTTAAAATGTTACAATAAAATTCCTCCCCACATACTTCAACTGAATGAGACGAAATTCAAATCTTGTATAAAACGCACACTATGTAGGCTAGGCAGGCATACTATAAGTTGGGGGATTACATCACTGATAAAAATGCTTGACTCATTGCTGGTCCTGCTCCACAACCACAACTAATTGATTAACATTTTAAAAATACTGTTGTAGCTGCTGAAGATTGTAAGACCATCTTTGTATTGTATAAACTCAATTTCTTTTGTATTATATAATTGCATAGCACAGGTGTGAGTACTATGTACTAGAGCTACCATTTCCCGGGTAATATGTAGTATTTCATTGACTTGAATGTGCCCTGGTGGCTGTGAGTATGTCATGCTCACTCAGATGTCTCGCTGATGGTGGCGCGTGTGTTGGATCATTTAGCTCCCTTCAAAATGGTTGAGCTGAATGGTGCTGATCCATGCGTCATGTTCGTGAACGGGCGCCGTCAGTTGGGACTGGTCATCTCTTAGCTGCCATGGCTTACTTTAATTTATTTTAAGTTTTTGAATTTTTTTTTTTTTTTTTATTTTTTTTACGGGCGCTTTTACGAACGTGCACGTCTTTCTAAATTGTTCTCACATGCATAATTTCAAAATGAATTATGTAACCGATATTTTGTATCAAATTTTTTATTTAAAAGAGTGTCCGTGGAGTTTCTTGCCCGTTCTTCTCCATAGGTACCTACTACGCTTTGGAATGGGCAACTAGCTTCATATTTTTGACTGACCGCCCCTTGACAATTCGAAAGTGCCTGTAAATGGTTTAATTGAAATAAATGCTTTGAGTTTGAGTTTAAACTTTGTTATTTTCAATAATAATAAGATTTTTTATTATTTGTAGGAAATTTTATTGCCCCTTTTGGATCGGACAGGGTTTTTTTACATATTGTATACTAAACTAAAATGTTGGCACTATAACATTTTTTTTTTTGAAAGGCTAGATTAAGCTATTGTATTGTTCTTTATAAAGAACAATACACTTGCTTAATCTAGCCTTTATATCAGCTGTTGACGTAAATAATTATGTTTTAATGCCAACATTTTAGTTAATAATTATGTAGATATAATCTTGACCAATTTAGGTCTATCAATCCCCGTTTGTAATAAGTAGATACCTAACATAATAATTGTTGTTCTACTGACCACTGACCTATTTTTGGTTTTAATTGAATGTACGCATGCTTGTTCTCACGCGGTTTTATTTATTTATTATTTAAATATACTTTATAGTACACCTAAAAAAAAGCATAACAAAAAAATATACACAATGGGCGGCCTTATCACTTTCCGCGATCTCTTCCATAGTTCACAGTTTTTCACAGTACTAACCTTTTTTTTGTTGTGTAACCTAAGCAGTCAATATTCGAAAATCAAACCAAATATCCAAACACATAGGCAATTAGGGTGAATGCACAAAGAAATGTCCAATGGTAGGATAGTAATAATAGGATTTTAAGCTTCAGTTGAGCGTACACGGTTGGTATGCCAAACAAAATGTAAAGCTGTCACTGGCACTTCGAGGGCTATCGTTGGCTAATCTCTTTATAGTATTTAAAGCTTTATTTTTGGAAATTAATTAAATAAAAGCAATCTGAGTATGAATATTTCAGGATAATATACGAAGAACTTTCAGGTTGGTGTGTTTTGTACAATATAAACGGATTACACAACATAAGTACTTAACTCTTGTCAGTTTTCGCTGAAAATACTTTTCCTCGAATTCATGGAGAGGTTGTTAGTAATAATATGATATAATATCTCAAAATCTGTTGGAGTAGCTATAGAAACAAACCCATTTATGTTACGACGAAATGCGTTAAGTCAATTTTACTTATACGACAATATGTTAGTATCTAATAATACGATAAAATCCTATTACTTATATAAAATTGTCGTATTTATCATAATCATCTCATCAGGTACCTCCTACCTGACTTCTTCTTGTTTTACATTCTTCTAAAATAAATCGTGTAGCTCACGATTTCCAGAACTACTACATACTTAGTTTCATTACAGTTGCACTAACAAAATTTTCCCTACAGCCTTATTACTCACATTTTTCTCTCCTCCAGAACACGAAACATAATTAAATTACCCAATACAATGCCTCCCTATCCCCCATTTTACTCAATTATTTTTATACTAATGTACATAATTGCCCACAGATTCTCAAAGCGACAAGCACGGGCACCCGAGATAATGAATGAAGTGAGCACCTACCGCGATCCCCTGATGTACAACGAGTGGCCTGTCTATACCGCGATACCGCGAGCCGCCCCAAGGTAAGATAACATGTGCCCCCACCCTATTGAGTAAATGTTGACTTTGAAAATGGAAAATATTTCCCTGACCTTGTTTGTTTATGTGAAGCTGGGATGACAATACGTGCTTCACCCTTGGTTTTGTTTACGTAAATTCCCGAGTTTCTGAGTTTATGAAGTAGAATAAAGTTACAGGATTTACAAGAGAATGGTGAAAACTATCAACTTCTAAGAGCTAATTTCACCAATGACTCTGAACGAGATCAGCACAATAACCACGAGCTGTTAGTGTCATTATTTTCTGTGGAATATTGACACTGACAGTTCTTGAACGCGATTTAGATGTTCTGATCGCGTTCAGTTTCAGTGGTACCTTTCGCTTTTGCACACTTGGCGACCGAAACAACCGGTTGGTACCGGTTGGTAGACCGAAAAAAGTGTAACATAATGACCGTTACGAGACATCAATCAATCTGCCTAGCCTTTTCCCAACTATTTTGGGGTCGGCTTCCAGTCTAACCGGATGCAGCTGAATACCAGTATTATACATGGAGCGACTGCCTATCTGACCTCCACAAACCAGTAACTGGGTAATACGATACCCCTTGGTAAGACTGGTTGTCAGACTTTCGGGCTTCTGACGACCCCTAACGAAGGTCAAAGATCCACGAATGACAGCCGGGACCAACGGCTTAACGTGCTTTCCGAGGCACGGAGGAGTCTCGTATTGTACAGATGGTCACCCAACCACAAACCAGCTCCGGCAAGCGTAGCTTGACGTGATGGATCGACCCGTGCGGCTGTTATTACTTAGCCACGAGCTCCTCGTGCTTGGTATCGTGACGGTCAAAATGTTAAACTTTTTTCATTCTACATAGCTCTCATTCGCCAATGTGCAGGGTTTTATTGGTTGATTCGCACGAATAATCTCGCCCGTAACCGCCGAAACGGGTGAATCCAGACTTTTAAATAATATTATTTTTTCAATAGGCGATTCGCACTAAGGTAATCTATTTGTGGGCGAATCGACAACATACGTAAGCAATTGGCACATATTGTATTTTATGCATTCAAGTTAAGAATAGCGTGCACAGAATAGAAAGAATAGAATCTATTCTTTAAATTTATTATTTTATTTGTTTAAAGAATATATTCTATTCTGTGCACGCTATTCTTAACTCGAATGAATTCATTCGAATTGAGTTCGAGTTGATATAGAAAGAAAAAAAAATATATCTATAAAAATAAATAAATTTACTAGACTCAGTTTAAGGCACACAATATTCACAACAAACAAAAAAAAAAACTTATTTTAAGTTTTTTTTATTATTATTTTTTGTTTTTTAATTGTGTACCTCACGGCTGCGCCAACGTTCAGCATAAATGCCAGACAACTAGTGTCTGACTAGTGTGACTAGTGATGTAGGTGATATCTACCTACATAATCGGTCCTCATTCTTTTGTCAATAAATTAGAGAATATAAAAGTAAACAAACAAGTACCCTCTTTTCAAACAATCCCTTTGTAAAGAGACTTAGGTGTTAACCACTCGAGACACAATGCCAATAATTGTAAATACATAAATAGAAGGTATTTCAGTCACATTTTTACCCGACTACGGCGACGCAAAAAGGAGGGTTATGATTTTTACCGGTATGTATGTATGTTCATCTGTTACCTTCTAAACTACTGATCATAATCTGACAACTGAGGTATCCTTGGAAGCGTCTACGATCGTCCGCTGTTTATAGGCATCACATTAAATATAATATAGGGCCGTGTGTAGCCACGGTCGTCAGTGTTGTGTGGATCACTATGGAAGCTAGTTAACAAACACATTTTTTCGGCCGTACTGTAAAGAAATCGTGTCGTGTACAAAGGGCCTAAAGTAATTGTGTCTCGGTGTTTTATTTTCAATGAATACAACTTAATTAATTTATATTTTTGTCTCACTAGGTTCAGATACCAATACCCCGCAATTACTCGCGAGGCGTACGGCAGAGTGGTGACCAAGGCGCCCCCCAACGTGGTCCGCACTCCTGATTATGATGAGGTAAGTTCACCAGCACACACACACATCCCATGTATTGGTGAATAGGTGATCGATATTTAAAATCACGGAACACCAAACACTCAGTACTGCAACGTAAGCATTTTTCTTTGCTATGTTGGTGTAATTTCTGTATGGTGTTCCAGTGGGAGGATAAATAAGCCACGAAGAATAGCTGGACGCAGGAAGCTCAGCAGGTAGTTGTGGGGAAACATATATCCAGCAGTGGACGTCTTTCTCCTTAATTATGGAGCATATAACCAGTTCTGAATATTTTCAAATCGCCACCGCCAGGCCCAAAATCCCTGACTTTTTACTCAGACTAAAAGTTTTTTTTTTTTTCTAAGTAGGTACGCCTATTTTCTCCAAATAAGTTTTTAAATTATTCATCGCCTTGGCCTTCTAGGGTGAGAAGTTTTTAAAGGAGGCTTAATTGACATTGATTGAAAAACTACTCAACTACGTAAATAACGCAATGAATGTTGTTGAACTGTCAAAATGATTCAGATTAGTCGTGATCGTTTATGAAAATGTGTTGCGTAATTAGATAGCTGATCGGTTTACTTTAGAGCCAGCTTCCAATGCAAGTCAGCTCCGGCTACCGCGTCCAAATTCCTATTAGAATATTAGTTTGGCCTAGACTAAACTTATTCCTAAGTTGCCGCATGAACTATCTTGGCCCGTCAATGTTAAGGCGAAAGCGTCAAGTAGCCTGACGAACGAGAAATTAGAAAGAAAGAAATAAAGAAAGAATAATATTTATTTAGACACAGTTGGTGAAACACTAATAACAAAATAAAAAGAGAAAATAATCTTATAGCAATAATAGAAATGAAATAATAGATTAAATTCAAATGTTCTTACGTTATTTTGCAATTTGCAGGTCAGTATCAGTTGTATGTTGATCTATATATATGATTCGCGACCATAACAAATGTTTATTTATTGATGTGAATTATAATCATAGAAATCTCTAATTTCATGTAATCCTATTGAATGACTATTTGATGAAATCATGACATTTGAGGATTATGCTAACTTAAGGAGTTGTATAGCTGATTCTAATGATTATAATTATGTAAAACCATATTTGTTACGGTTGCGAATCATATTTTAATCAACATAGGTACCTGCCAATTGCAAAAAAACGAAAGAAATTTTTAATTTCACGGGCTAACTCAGCGCATCCCCCTCAAGTAGGTATATCTATCGAGAAATTCAACATTTCCAATGATTTCAGCAAATTTGTACATACATAGGTACATAAACTCTCGCCTAATTACCATGGGGGTAAGCAGTAACTACAGAATGCCACCTGCATACTCCTTTTGCTTCATTTACGTTCATACAACAGCTATCTAATTACGCAACACATTTTCGTAAACGATTACCTACGATAAATTTGTTTCATTTTGACAGTTGAACAACATTCATTAGGTACCTACCTACGTTATTTACGTTGTTGAGCAGGTTTTTTTTTCGAACTTATGAAGCAATGGATTAGCATTTTGTTTCAAAAGGATTCAAATTCCGATTGATCGTGTATTACGTAATTAGGGTCATACACGCACGCCGGTTGCGAGTAGTACGCACCTGACCTTTCAGAAGAACATCATCAATAAGGTCACTATATATCTCCTCCTAGGGTGGCCCTCCTGGCGTTTTCACTCACATGTGCCTTGTAAATGTAATACCTTTTGTTACTCGGCAAAATAGTACTTACCTACGTCACAAAAACAATTTATGAAAATTGTAAAATATTTGTTTTATAACGTTCCCGAAATTAAACAAGACTGAAGGGCGTCCCTTCAAATTTCAACACACAGCGAATTTGAAACTCGCTGTAACGAAAAACTTTGTTTTCCTATTTCCTAAATTCGTAAACTTTTCGATAATTTGCAATACCGTTTCCCTTAAAAAGTCAAAGTTTCTCAACTTCGAATAAAACTTTTAATAATTTCAGCTACTCAATTGTTGAAAACTTGGGCAAGGAGTAAAACAAGAAATTTTACAAGAAACAAAATTTTCTTTGGAAAATAAAATACACGTGACTTTTAAATGTATTCCTTTAAATAGTTATAAGGATTTCATTTTGAGGGTCACGTTTTTCAGTTATGTACGTAAAAGAAGTAAATTTCAACCAGCCTGCGGAAAAAATTAACTTTAAAAAGATGGAAACAAGATGATCTATTTCTATCTCCAATCCCACTTAATACTATAAAGTTTATAGATTTGAAAAAACAAAATAGAAAAAAAAGGAAGAAAAAATAAATCACACAATAACAATAAATAACAACAGATCTTTATTATTAAATTCATTCATGAGATAGTTTATATACCTACTTACCTAATAATTTTAAAATACCCAGTAGGTATAACCCAGTGAGACTCGCGGAATAAAGACGCATCTAACGACATATCATTTGAGCCGTTTAGTAGAACTTACGAGAGAACATAGGGACGGATACATACATACATTACATACATGCATACAACATGCATACAACACATAACCTTGGCTTCGCCGCAGTTGGTTAAAAAATAAGTGTTTTGATAAACTGTAGTTACTAAGTGTATCTACCCAACTAGGGTCATATTATGAAGTATTAATGCCATCATTATTCCACTGCGAAAAAGGGATGGTGCTAGCGGCCTTGTATAGCTCCGTCTCTCACTCACACTGGAATAATGGTGGCATTAATACGTCATAATACGGCCCCTGGTCTACATATTTATATAAGACTAGCATCCGCCCCTGTTTCACATGGGTTTTAGGATTCCGTACCCGAAGGGTGCCAAACGGAAACCTATTGACTAAGCCTCCTCTGTCCGCCTGTCAGTCAACGAGCTGCATAATTATGAACCGTAATAGGTAGACAGTTAAATTTTTCACAGATTGTGAATTTCTATTGCCAATATCAATCAATCTGCCTAGCCTTTTCCCAACTATATTGGGGTCGGCTTCCAGTCTAACCGGATGCAGCTTAATACCAGTATTTTACATGGAGCGACTGCCTATCTGACCTCCACAACCCAGTAACTGGGTAATACGATACCGCTTGGTAAGACTGGTTGTCAGATTTTCGGGCTTCTGACGACCCGTAACGACTGTCTATTGCCAATATAAGAACAAATAATAAAACTAATCATCATCTGCCTAGCCTTTTCCCAACTATATTGGGGTCGGCTTCCAGTCTAACCGGATGCAGCTGAATACCAGTATTTTACATGGAGCGACTGCCTATCTGACCTCCACAACCCAGTAACTGGGTAATACGATACCCCTTGGTAAGACTGGTTGTCAGATTTTCGGGCTTCTGACGACCCGTAACGACTATCAAAGATCCACGAATGACAGCCGGGACCAACGGCTTAACGTGCTTTCCGAGGCACGGAGGAGTCTCGGTATGTAAAGATGGTCACCCATCCACAGACCAACCCCGGCAAGCGTAGCTTAACCTGATGGATCGACCCGTGCGGCAGTTATTACTTAGCCACGAGCTCCTCAAATAATAAAACTAAAATAAAGTTATTAATTACCTATACATGAAACCTTTTTTGCTCGATCTTAATACGGTACGGAACCCTTCGTGTGCGAGTCCGACTCGCACTTGGCCGGTTTTTTTACGTATGAGCAAAAAAAAAACTCGGTAATTTGCAATGTTGCAGTGCCCATAGAGACGGCTGTAAACACTTTCCTTTACGTGAACAGCCGGCCATTTTACTTACACTATAACACGAAACGAGGTTCTTCTTTCGAACCAATGATATTATATGTAAAAAGAGGTAGATGGTTATAAACGTTCAGCAAATGGCACGTCAAAAGTTGGCTAATTAGCCACATTTTCTTCGTTTTGTCTCTTTTTCGCTCCCGATAATTACGACATGCCGTCCTACTTCCACGTGTCATATAATAGTGTGACATAGTGCCGTTTTTGAAGATAGAATGTTAGGTAGGTAACCTATCTACGTCTTTTTACTTCTAATATCATTGTTTCGAACCATAACTGCGTAGGTGTCACAGAATTAGGAACGGTCGCGGTCCCATTATATTATCAAAGGGATCTATTAAGGACTTAATCAGTCAGTAGCGGTTTACCTTTCGTGGCCTACGCAGCTTCCTATGATAGATCTGTTTGGTCCTTGAGTAACAAGATTATCTACCTATTATAATTTAGAAGCATTTTTTTTTTCATGTTTTGTTATGTGAGCTCCATGGAGCCGTTTACTATGTTATTATGTTGTACGTTGACTTGAGAGAGCCTGGCAGTTGAGAGTTTGTCATGCTCGCTGATGGTGGCGAGTGTGTTGGATCATTCGGTTCCCTACAAAATGGTTGAGCTGAATGTTCGTGAACGGGCGTCGTCAGTTGAGACTAGTCACCTCCTGCCAGGGCTTATTTTTAATCTTATATTTTATAATCGTTTTTTTTTTTTACATAGAATCTTTAGGAATAATGTACCCAGGATTATGTAATTTCTAAATTTAAAAGAGTGACCTTGGAGTTTCTTGCCCGAGAGATCTACGTTTTGGAATGGGCAACTAGCTTCAACTTTCTGACTGACTGACTCTTTGACGATTCAAAAGTGCCTGTAAATGGTTACAGATAATCATGAAGGATTGTCTTAGAAAGGTCAGGTGCGTAGTACTCGCAACCGGCGTGCGTGTATGACCAGATGTATGAACGTAAACGAGGCAAAAGGAGTATGTAAGGATCGTAGCAGGTGGCATTCTGTAGTTTCTGCCTACCCCCATGGGAAGAAGGCGTGAGTTCATGTATTATATGTATGTCCATAGGTACATACATGATTATCTTGGATAGTTTGAAAATTATGAGAAAAATGGGTGGTAATATTGGTATAGATAGTACAATCCACTGAGACGCGCCCCACTCCGCTCCGCTCTGTACTAAGGTACAGCTTACAGTACAGTCATCGCGGAGTGGGGCGCGTCGTCGTGGATTGCACTATCTGTAGAGGTATATTTATAGTTTCAAGGAGATACACTCGGGGGGACTTGTCCGATGAAGCGCCAGCCCGCGCCGCAGCTGAGCGCGTAGCTTTAAATTCCCCGCATAATAATAATGATACATCCTTGATCCAGCCTGTCCCATCTTGCTGTCCTCCCCTCAGCGACGCCCTAAGCCGAGGTTCGTACCCCACAGGGGGTGCCCTTAGCGAGCGTTCGCCTAATTTTAATTTAGAATAGTTTTGCTCCTGGCTGGAGGCTTTGAGTGTAGTGCTTAAGGCAGCCACAGGATTGTTCGGTTGAGCAGTAAATACCTTAGTGGTATACCTGCGAGATGCCATAGTTAAAAAAAAAAACTCTAGGGGCCTTATGTCGTCACCCTCCCCGCTAACTGTTGTATCTCACAAACTGACGTATCTACACTGACGTTACCTACGTGTTCATAACTTTCGAAAAAAGTTTTATGACCGGCTTTAGGCCAAAATATATAAAAGTTATTAATTCATGAATAAAGCCACAGCTAACACAACGACTGTAACATGATTGTAGCGCCCGACTGCAAAACTGTTGCTCTGGAAAAATATCAATTGCTAGATAGGACAGTTAGCCGGGAGGGTAATGATGTATTATATGTATGTATATAGGGCGACTGGTAATTAGTGTAAGATACTTGAATAAAAAATCATCTGTTCCCCACAGTTATGATCGCATAATTCGCAAAAAGGTTTGGAACAGTTGTTTTTTTTTTGCGATTTCAGGTTGTTTTTTCAGTAAAAGTGGTTCATAATGATGAGTAAGGTCACGTAAGTTATGTAGCCGGGTATGTTCGATCATTAATATTTTAATGCACCTACCAGGATATAATATCATTGTAAGGTTTAGTTTTCACCAATTAGTTTGTTTATGAAACATATTAAGAACTTTATCTACGGCCATGCTATAAATCTTCTATAAAAGTTTCTGAAACAGTTAGCTTATTGCCAACATTAAAACACCCAGTGTCATAGTAACCTAGCATCCAAACGGGAGTTATAATGTTGTAGGTACTGAATTTCATTATGCATCTCCTTTTCAAAAAAAGAACATTGTCATGCCCGCGCGTTTCACTACCATAGCGCAATAATTAAAAAAAAAAATTATTGGTTATTCGAATTAACGTCGTATCCCGCCATTTGTGTTCAATATTAATAATGCAAATTACAACACTGTACAACACCCTATGGTTTCAGAACGTTTTATAGAGGATTCATAACATGGGTGTAGATAAAGTCTTGTATGCAACTGTACATAAGTAGGTATTAAAACACTCATGTGATACCCACATTCGTGTTTTAATACCTACCCCTTATTATAACTATAAGTATCAGACTATCAATCTGACTGTTTCCATAAGCCTTCATTAAGCCTGTCAGTCTGTCATGTGCACCGATAACTCGAGAACCACGGATACTAAGTATTTTTAACTATCTAAATTATGAGCTTTCGCCCGCGGCTTCGCGTGGAGGTCGGAAATTATCCCACGGGAACGTCTTCGCGCTAAAAAGTATCCTATGACCTAAACCAGGTCATGGTCTACCCATGTGCCAAATTTCATTCAAATCCGTTCACCCGTTTTGAAACAAACATACAGACAAACAAACAAAATCACTTACGCATTTATATAAGTTAGGATTAAATACCTAATATTTCATAATTTCAACAGAATTTTAGTTTAGAATCGTTCCACGCAAACGGAGCGGATACAGCTAGTTCTAAATCTAATAAAGTACCTATCATCTTTGACAAACTCTATAAATTGGTTAATCAAAACACATCTACGGATTTCTTCAAATCTGCTAAACTGCAAAGTGACATGATTACCGTTAATGTGCTCATCTAAAAATACAATTCGAAAAACAAAAAACGAACTTTGACATTCATTTCTTAGATCCATTAATTTATTCAGCAAGAACGAAATAAACTTGAAACAAAGCCACAACTTTTGTTGCTAAAAATAAAGAAAATACTTTCAAAGAACGTTGAATACTTTTAGAAATACCTTTTTTATCGAACAAGACACCTTGTAATAGCCAATAACAACATTCATTTGAAAAAAGAATTTGGATTGGCCAGAATAATTTGATATTTGGGGATGGCGCTGTTAGTCAAGGAAAGTGTAAACAAGCTGTCAAATTCAGTACAACATTTTAATTTAGTTCCCGATTTCGCCGTATGTCAAGATATGCTGGTTATTTTTTACACAATGCCGTATACGGGCGACGAATTCATTCAAAAGCATACAATAAAGCTTGAAACAAAGGAATGTTTCAAAGAGCTTTAGTCATTGAATTAGGTACGTTTCTTTTTCATTCAGTTTGTTCGCCAATTAGTGTCTTAGCTTTCTTGGCGTTTAAAAAGATTTGTTGGCAGATGTTCTGGATAAAGTTTATTTTATTTTAAATAGGACTTTATTTGTTGTGAATTTAAATTAATTTCTGTATAGTAGAATTTAGATACGTACAAATTGCACGGTACCTACTCACCAAGACAACCTTGACCAAGCTTCTTCGTTGATAAACTCGATTTTATAATAATAATCAACTATTGATTCATATTGAACTATACATAAGTAAAAGCTAGACATAGGTATATAACATTCGTATGTTATGTATGTCTGTTCATCGCACGGCCTCGACGTTCGTAACATAATTCAACCGAAACTACGTGCATTCCATGTATTAAAAAAAATCTAGACCAAAAGTTCTTCAGTCTGACATCTTCTATACAGAGCAGTAGCAACTAAAGAGTAATTTCAACTATATTGATATCTGGCCCTGTGGCGCAACGGATAACGCGTCTGACTACGGATCAGAAGATTCCAGGTTCGAATCCTGGCAGGGTCGCTAAATTTCATTTTGTACTTTTTTAACTGACTTATTTTTATAGTTTAATATTACGCTAAAATAAATCAAATTAATGATAAAAGCTTCTGAATAAATCTAATTTCTCTTTGATGTAATGAGAAAGGTAATTGATAATTAAATGGCTGCCGTCTGTCAATTTATAATAGACACCTAATTAATTCAATTTCTCATGATCTTGGCGTACTTAATAATAATTTGTCCTAAAAAAGCTTATTTAATTAATTAGAAATTGATGTAACTTTTTTTAATTTTTATTGAGGCTGTCCTTGCGCAAAACATTTTCATGTATTTTTTTCTCATTGTAGGTAGAGTACAAAGAATTACGTTCCCTTGTTCGTTAATTAGGTAGGTACTATGAAGTGAAGTAACTTAATAAAAACTGCTAGGTAACACCTAAAAATATAACACTCAATTCCAAGCCCATTCAAAATAAATTACATACAAAAGGTCAACTAGGCAGAAACCATTCTGCCTTTCCCTCCGAACAGCCGTTGTGCACAGTACCTAACCCTATTTCCACAAAATAACTTTGGTCCCTCATTGGGAATCGTCCCTGTGACCTTTGCGTAATGGCCGGTCATTATGAACAGTGGCTGCCCACGCTTAATACAGGCATTTATCTTAGACACTGCTTTATTTTGTTATGCTGTAATAAGAATGCGGAATGCGGAGTTTCGCGGGAATTTTGGTTTTGGTAACAGCGCCATCTGTTGGCGAGTAGTTGAATCTTTATTTATTTATTTATTAGGGATTACGTAACCATTTGTTATGAAATTTTGAAATAATTAAAAGAGGTTCTACACTAGTGGTTGGTCCATATATTTTATGGTTTATTCAATTTTAAACCTACCCATTTCAGTTGAAGTGGTTTCCTAATATAAATTAACTCTGGTTAAAATTAATATAGGTATATACATATTCAATCGTATTTCATATTTAATCAGGAAAATATATCAGCGCTCTAATAAATATAACAATGAGAAATGTTTGTAAAAAATAAAACATTATGACACATTTTCACAACACGTAGACTTGTAAAATTGACGGATTGTCGCCTGTCACCTGTCACCTGTCGCCTAAGTCCGCGCTGTGAACGGAACGACAACTAGAACGATATGACCACGATGACACTCCGCTTAGCGCCGAGAGTTGAAAATCCAAGTGTATTTTTTCAACTCGCTGCTGGGACGAGAGGGTGTCCCAAGGCGTTGTATTCTCAACGCTCGGCTCAACACCGAGAGTTGAAAATCCAGTGCGGCAAATCTCGGCGATTTTTTTGTGTGCGTACAAAAAAATCGCCGCGATTTTATTACGTCCGTGCGAAAGTGGGCTGGCCGCATAATCAGCCCACGTTCGCACTCACATTGACATCCCGTTCACGGTGCGGTGGACACACAGTTTAGCCCTACAGAAACTTAAAACAAAAGAAAATCCGAATACTTTTTAAAATTCCGGAAATAATGGAGTAGCAAATATATTACGGTCTATCTTATAACCTAACAGGTACAAGCTTAAAAACTCATACTCAAAAAAAGCATTTATTTCAATTAAAACAATTACAGGCGATTTTGAATTTTCAAGGAGTCAGTCAGTCAGAAAGATGGAGCTAGTCGCCCATTCCAAAGCGTAGGAGGTCCCTATGGAGAAGAAAGGGCAAGAAACTTCACGGACACTTAACGTTCTCACCATTCCTGTTTACAAAGTTAAAAACCCAGTTAAAACCTGAAAGTTTTTCTTAATAATACTTAATTTGTCGTAGATGTTCGGCATGCTGAACGTGCCTCACACATCGGGCAAGATCCTGCGGTACCCTGGACCATCACGACCACGAGGAGGACCCACCTTCATGGTGCCTCCGCAGCGAGACAGGTGAGCATACTAAAGAGTCCAAATATCTATTTGTTGTACCCTGCTTACTCGAACAAATTAGTCACCACTATCAGCCTAGCCTAGCCTTTCCTCAACTATTTTGGGGTCGTCTTCCAGTCTAACCGGATGCCGGAACCAGTATTTCACATGGAGTGACTGCTTATCTGACTTCCGCAATCTAGTTACTTGGTAACACGATAACTCTTGGTAAGACTGGTTGTCAGGGCGTACAAACTGTCAAAGATCTACAAATGACAGTGACAAGGCACAGAGGGACAGATTACAGTGATTAGTTGACTACATTAATAAAGCATTCAGTAGACCTACAGATAGTGCAATCCACGACGACGCGCCCCACTCCGCGATTACTGTACTGTAAGCTGTAGTTTAGTACGGAGCGGAGCGGAGTGGGGTGCGACGTCGTGGATTGCACTATCTATAATAGGTATGACAATAAACGAAATATCTTGTGGTGATGCACCTTGAGCTCTTGATCATCTTCATTTGACGACAACTCTAATATCTCAGAATTATTTACCGAAGCCAGAAGTCTGTGCTCAAACTTTAGTTTTGCCAGAGGCCAAGCAGATTTGAGGTCTAATAAAATAAAACCACAAGTATAAAACCCAGCCAATCTCCCAATACGTCACCCTCCCCGCTAACTGTTGTATCTCACAAACAGATGTATCTACAGAGCAACATTGCCTAAGTGTTCATAACTTTTCGAAAAAAAGTTTTATGACTATGGTTTTAGGGCAAAATATAATAAAAGTTATTCATTCACGCAGCGACATTAACATGATTGTAGCGTCCGACTGAAAAACTAAACTGTTGCCCTGGAAAAATATCAATTGCTAGATAGGAGAGTTAGCGGGGAGGGTGACGTACTTACCTACCTACCTACTTCAATAGGTACGTGGGCTTCTAACCTATTATAATTATCTACATAATGTACACACGGCTACACATCAAGCTGTACATTTTCAGTATAGCTGATCTCGCATTGTAGGTATAAGATTTCCGTACAATTAGCTTGATGTGGAGACTACGCCAAAAATATCGTATTTATTGAAGTAGGTAAAAGTAAGAAAATTGAGACATAATACCTAAAATTAATTTACCGTTCTAATAAAATATGGAAAGCTGTCCCTTATTAAATTAAATCGACTAATATCGAGCCCACTGGGACTTAGCAAAGTAAGCTCGTTAAAAAATCTTTTATACGTAGGTACTTAGTACGAAGATTTAATTAAAAAAGTAACAGTTTATATTTCCCAGTATTCTTCAAAATGTAGGTACAGGCAATATAGAACGTAGGCACGACTTTTTATGTAATTGGCAACATTTTAGAAAGCTGATAATAAGAAAAAAGGGACGTTCTATTATCAAGCGTAAAAATCTATTCAATTGTAATTCGGATAGAGCTCGAAATGTGTTTTGTCATTATTTCTATTTTTAGACATTTGATCCTTTTAAAATCTTTTGCGACATCGCGTCCTGTAAAATGGTTTTATGCTAATAAATATTGTTATTTCAGGTTCGAAGCTCTGAAGAAACTGATCCGTCAGGAGCACGTGCGTGAACTACAGAGGAAATACGAAGCTGAGCAAAAGCAGGAGCTCAAGGACTTGACCTCTGGACGCGGGTATGCTTCAATTATTTAATTTTACACAATAGCCTTTAAACCTCTACCTATAGGTATCTCTTATTATAGGAAACTGAAAAATTATTTCTTAAAATTTCATCAAAATATTATTGGGTTGAAAGTCGATTACCTTATAAATTAATCAAACTCAAGAAATCTAAAACATTTCATCACAAAGTTACAAGAACTTCGAAAAGCAAACAGTTAAAACTTTTGAGGTGGTAAATATAAAATCTACCAACCGATTACATAATTCAGTGTTGCCCAACTAAATCAAAAAATTACTCCACACTTGAAACGTGTTTCCTAAATTTTTCCCCGCGGGCGCGCGACCGAAGCCTTACATTTTAACATAACAAAACACGAATTGCAAACTGTTGAGCGTAAGAAATCTTTTAAAACGTCTGGGCGTGTTCATGTTAATCCGACCCCACCGAGAAATTATTGCGAGATTTTTTGTCGAAATTAAAAGTGCTCGCAAAGGGAAATGTAATCCTGAGTATCTAAATGTTGGGATTTCCTCTCGTCTTCATGTTCCGTTGATTATTAAATCTGTCAAGGCATTCGTATTTGAACGATCTGTCATTATTTCGGGGAGATTGCTTTGCTTTAGGTCTATGTTTTCCTTTTTTAATTTATATGTTTATTTGAGTTGAATTATCCGTTTTACCGGATGCTATTGAGGGAACGGGTGCTTTTCGAACGATTGATTTAAATGTCACTGTAATATAAACGAAATCCAGTGACCTAGATAGATTTTTATGGGAAGTACGTATTAGTTAGACTTATGTAATTTATTCTAACATTATAAAAAACAGTGTGTAGGTACCTACATCTTAACATAGATACCGTTCATATTTAAAGCAATATGCTGAGAGCTTTATCAACGATATCCATTTTTCCCAGGGTGACACACTTTCCAACTCACGTGATTACACATAACTAAGGGACCGTCGTCTGTTATACTAATTAGCATAATATCCGTACTTTTGGAAGTAACTTTGCTAAATTGTTGATGTTTCTGCAGTGGTGACGATTATGTATACGGCACATATGGAGAACAGGAGCCCAGGGGACTGCAGCCACTTCAGATGGAGTATCCCGCTGATGACCCCACTACCAGGCATACCAAGTAAGTCATAAACTATTTCAATCAAGATAAGCTAAGTTTCTGGTAGTTTTTTTATTTCAATTAGTGGTAAGCAAGGCATTGGCCCTTCTGATGGTAGGAATTCATCAATGAACTACCTATAACTATAACATAACACATAACTATTTATAGACCTCTGCAATACCAAAGCCATCGTAGCTGCATTTTCATCTAGAGACAAAGCTGAGATGTGTAATTTTGCAAATGACGAGAAGAGGAATAGTTTTTGAAGAAATGTTTTGTATCAATGCAATATGTGTGTGTGTTCAATGTGGCTCATGCATCTGGTGACCAGGGCCTGATTAACCCTTAGGCTAATTAGGCTGCAGCCTAGGGCGCGAGGATCTAGGGGGGCGCGGGCGCGCTGCTGAAATCGTGTCTACATTTTTCAACTAGACTGAGACAAAACACTAAATGAACTGTGAACTGAAAAAGCTTACTAGTCCCTGATTTTAACGAAACATTTTGAAATTTTAAAAAGCGCGCGTAAAATCAACATTGACTTGTCACTCAAATCGTTCGGTGGTCGAGCGAGTGAGGCGGCAACAGCGCAGCTCACCGCGCGCCATGAAAAACAAATCAACGACTCGCGGGGACTCCCCGGCGGCGGCGGTTAATAGTTTATACGTAGTAACTATTTAGTAATCTGTGTTTATACTTTGTCGCGTTTCATATGTTTGCCTTTTTTCGTCCGTCATACATATTATAGCTCGTGTGTATTCGTTTTTGGTGATATTTATTGTCCTTTATCGTTAGTGTTACCGTGTTTTTTTAAGACTATGAGTGTTAATGAGAATAGTTCGATAGTAAAAAAGCCAAGTGGAGCAGAATACAGAAAAAAAGCAAAAGAAAAGGAAAAGAAGATAGAAAATGTTTTAAAACATACTCGTAAACTTGAAACATTTTTTACGAGCTCTACAGAAAGGAACGAAACGGTGAAGAATGCTGCAGTATCTTCAGTGATTTCTTGCCCTGGTCCCTCTACCGCGGAATGTTCACACGTTTCTCCGTCCAACACTAGCTCTACAGTAGTGAGGAGTGAAGACGAAATTATAATAGAAGAAAAGTCGTCCGTTCCCTCAAGTGACCCTGCACTGTGGCAAGTCAACGATGAATTTCGAGATTATATTGCTAAAAAAGGACTGCAACAGAACGAAGAGTTAGATTTTTCCCGATCAGAAAGGCAGTATAAAAATCAAAAAAGATTTCTATCTAAAAATATGTTTGAGATGAAGCTTGTTAATGGCGAAATTGTGAAGAGAAGCTGGTTAGTATACTCAGAATCCACAGGTCACGTGTTTTGTGGTCCTTGTAAATTATATGGAGGAACATCCGTATTTGCCAGAAGTGGATTTAACGATTGGAAAAATTCTCACTTAATAATTGATCATGACAATTCTCCGGATCATCGTAAGTGTTTGGGACAGTATGTATGCAGAGGAAAACTTTTACAGCGATTGGATACCCAAATAGTCAAACAATATAACGAAGAAATAACTTATTGGCGAAATGTATTACTACGTGTAATAGAAACAATAAAGTTTTTAGCTTCTCGTGGGCTTCCATTTCACGGTCAAAATGAAATTATTGGATCTGCACTAAACGGAAATTTTCTTGGCTGTATTGAGCTTATATCTAAATTTGATCCTTTCATGGCTGAACATTTGGTGAGATTCGGACAAAAAGGCAGAGGATCTCCATCGTACTTGTCATCCTCTATAGTCGATGAATTTATATTACTGCTCGCTGACGAAGTTCGACTTTCGATTGTAGGAGAAATAGAAAAAGCAAAATATTATTCGATTAGCATTGATTCTACTCCAGATATTTCACATACCGATCAGTTGACATTTATTATCCGTTACGTTTTGCCTGATGGAGAACCTGTCGAACGCTTTGTCACATTTTTACCCAATTGCGGTCATAAAGGTGAAGACATGGAGGAAGCTGTTCTTACGACAATCGATAAAACTTTGGGACTTGATATTAAAGACTGCCGTGGCCAAAGTTATGATAATGCTAGCAATATGTCTGGTCAATACAAAGGTCTTCAGTCAAGAATTAAAGCTGTAAATCATCTGGCTACTTTTGTTCCTTGTGCAGCGCATTCTCTCCAACTTGTGGGATCAGCTGCCGCGGAAAGTAGTGACGAATCAGCTGCTTTTTTTACACTGGAACAACAACTATACAATTTTTTTTCTGGATCTACAAGCAGATGGCAAATTTTAGTATCCAAATTGGATGAAGAATCGAAAGTGCTAAAAAATCTATCAAAAACTCGATGGAGTGCACGAGCAGATGCAAGCAAAGCCTTATACAGTTCATACAAACAAGTTTTGGAAGCATTAAACTCTATTTGCGAAGATAAAAATCAAAGTAAAGAGACCAAAATAGAAGCAAAAGCAATATTAGAAAAAATGAAAACTCTAGAAATTACTATAATGTTGTGTTTTTGGAACTGTGTGCTCGTAAAGTTTCAAATCGTTAGTGCACAGCTACAAGCAAGTTCTATTGATTTATCTGACGTTGTTACTCTTTATGAGACGTTACATGCTTATCTTGATACGTTGCGTGATGAAAAAGAGTTCGAAAATTTTGAATCAGAGGCAATCAAGAGATGCGAAGTAACCACATACAAAAAAGATTTAAGAAGAAGAAAGAAACCAAAATTTCATTTTGATGAAGTTCAAACGGGACATATTGAGTTAGAAGGGAGACGATCTTTCATCGTTGATAATTATTATGCAGCTATTGACTGTCTTAAAGTGCACTTAAAAAACCGGCAAATTATTTATAATACAGTAAGCACCAAGTTTGGTTTCTTATGGAAACTGTATGAACTAGACGACAGTGAATTTATTAGAAGCAAAGCAAAGGAGTTACAACAACTATATGCCACTGATTTAGGAGAAACCTTTGCAGAAGAATGCGTCCATTTGGCGCAGTTTTTAAAATCTGACACCGAGACCGAGCATTTTATTTCTGCCAGAACCCCAAAGGGTTTGTTGCAGTTAATAAAGAGTTTTAATATTTCATGTCTGTTCCCGAATGTAGAGATAATATTAAGAATTTTTTTGACAATGAGTGTTACCAACTGCAGCGGCGAAAGGTCTTTTTCAGCACTTAAAAGAGTTAAAAATTACTTGCGCTCCACACTCCGTCAGCAAAAACTTGCAGCGCTCTCGTTATTGTACATAGAAAGTAATTTTCTGCAAACTATCAAATTTGAAAAAATAGTCGAAAACTTTGCAAACGCCAAAGCACGAAAAAGGACTTTTATATAAACTAATAATAATTGTACTTAATTACTATAATTTTTAAAATAAACAATTAATCAGTTGAAATAATGTTTCACTGGTATGATCTCATTCCATTCATCTTTTATTAATGACTAGAGTTCCACCCGCGGCTTCGCCCGCGTGGATTTCGGCTATATCGTGCGCCCTCGGGAACATTCAAGAATTTCGTGATAAAAAGTATCCTATGTTCTTTCTTAACCTATTACCTATGTTTGTTCCAAACTTCATTAAAATCGGTTCAGTGGTTTAAGCGTGAAAGCGTAACAGACAGACAGACAGACAGATAGATAGAGTTAAAGGACAACGTTGTTTTCGCTTGCAGTTCGATCTGAAAACTTTTATAGACAGTATGAACCATGATAAAATTATTCCTATTAGTAAGCAAAGTCAAAACTAATATACTGCTTTTTAGTCCGACCGTCGTAAACTCGTAACACACCTGGCACCTAGGGGGCGCGTCCTGATAAATTAGCCTAGGGCGGTCAGAACTCTTGATCAGTCCCTGCTGGTGACTTTTGGTAGGTCACACTAAAAGTCACTTTATTCATAGTTTCTCAACTCCGTAATTCATATCTTAGTCTTATAACTCTACGGTTGTATGATATACGTAAGAATACAAAAAGTCCTTGAACAAGTGTAGTTTCGAAGATAACACATATCTAAGTTTTATTGATAATTACGAGCAAATCAATTACATTCAGGCCAATAATTCATATTTATAGCAAAGAAAATGCGACGTTGTCATTTTTTTTATGGACAATAGTCAGAATTTTTATTAATATATTTTTTAAATTTCTCGTAAGGGTGTTTTACATAAATAATCTTGACTTTGTCAAATTATTTTGAATGAAAAAAGAAAAAAAAAAGATGTATTGAATTCATATATACCAGTTGATTCTTTGGCATGGTCTCATTAATACCCTAGAGTTATGGGATATCAAAAGGAACACGTTGTATATCAGATAAATGAGAAAGCCATGTAGTAAATACTCCTACTTATAAATAAAGTAAAGCGTAATGAGTACTTAGGACTTGACATTGAAATTGTAGGTTTCTGGAACACAAAGGATTTTGTTGTTATACTACATTCTGTTTCAAAGCGAATAAAAAATGTTCTAATTATGAAAATGCTACGTAAATCAAAGTATTTTGTAAAGGTCAAGTTTTTTCTCTTAAGTTAAGAAATTTTTGCTTATTTTTTTTTACCTTTGTTCTAGGAAACCGCCAGCGGGAAGTCGCCAGATCTCGCAGTTCTCACGCTACTCCGATGTGATGCTCCCCCCCTCCCGCCGCGCCATGTACCACCCCTACTTCGAGTACGCAGCCCCCGAATTCGTCCCCTACTACTGAACCCTCTCCGGGCACTCGGACCCACAGGACGAACCCACGTTCTAGAAAATTCTACTGCGGGGACTATCTCCCTACTGTACAAAACACTTTATGTGCTTTAATTCCAAATATCAGTATTAAAATGTCATATCGAAAGCATATCTTTAACGCTTTCGCTTAGACGACACTCGTCACTTAAATGCGAGCTTTCTCTGCATTAACTTTCAATATTTTTATATTTATAAAACCGAGATTTTTTCGATGTAGATATGCGATCTCTGAATTTTAATATACCCCCTTTTGAATAATCGCATTGTATTTTTCGATAGGTTTAAGGATTTAGGAAGATTTCTTCTTGGAATGTTCGAGTCCCTAGGTCGAACGGACATAATTAATGTTATACGGTACTTCCGATTATGACAATAATAATACATTATATATACGATTCGAGCAATTATCTTAAATTGCCGTCAATTCCAACTAAGTTAATCGTGACAATAAAAATGTTTAAAAAATGTAATCTGACAATAACTGTATGGATGTTTACAATTTGATGTTTAGTAGAATTATAAGCGTGAGGAGGTAATATCCATTTATAAATTAGGAGTTTAATAAAGGAGTATATGAATATAATGTCGGTGGCTAGCCAGTTTGAAGCTATTATCTGCTTTTCGCTTCGATTCTACTTGTTTACTAAGATTTTGTGCGCAGTATTATCAAATAATAAAGTATTCGCCGTATTCCTTTCTTAATCAAAAAACTTTTTATTAACATTATGAGGTACAGTCCGAGCCCGACGACCTCTGAAGAATCGAAGCGAAAAATATTGTTCTACCTTCGTCCTTCAAAGAAATAGTTTTAGTACCCTTCACTTGCTCATACTCTGTAGATATCTAAAACGATATATTTACTTGTAATCTTGTAGTGTTGTATTTTTATTTCAGTGGTTTTATCTCTATGAAAATCATTTGAATGTTGTTTTCCATATCATAATTTAAGTATTAGACTGCCATATAATGGAGATTTTCTGCTACAATAATTTCGTTCCAATTTATGTAATTTAACAGTATTAATGCGTAATAACAACAAAAATACCTTAGCGTTGACTTTATATGGTCTGTGTATTCAGTTATTTCCCGAAATAGTTGATAATTGTTGTGATTAGTCGCTAAGTATATCGTTACCATGTATTATAAATCAAAAGCCTTCAGGACGGCTAGGTGGGCTTCGGCTGCGGTAGACGGTACTCCGTCAAACTTCGAGTGATACGAATGCGCAACCGAGTCCCGACAGAAAAATGCTTTAACTACATTTAAATGTTTCATGTTTATTGTAATACATAGTTAATTGTAAATTAGTAATGCGCCGCTCGCGGCTTATTTAATATTTGTGTACTAATGGATCCTAAAGTAGGAATAACACAGCCTCGGAGCGACGAGTACCGGTCGGTTAAGGAGTAACACCAACAGGCTTTGATGTTCTACTTCATTTAATGATCTCATGTTTATCTTATATAAAGAACAACTTAACTTATTTTTCGGTAGCTACTAACGTGATCTCAACCGGCATTTGCAGATGTGCTAAACTGTATAAATTAATCGGAATCGCACTGAAAGTGAAGGCTGTAATTCTAAGGAAGTTGTTACCTATTTGTGTACTATATATATATTATTATATCTAATCAACTATCGACATATAAGTATCGACGATGAGTCGACATAAACTCACAGACTATAAAATTTGGCTTTAAAATTATATTACACGTCATATATTGTGGCTTTAAGAAGTCAATGAATTCATTAATCTTCTATTTATTAACGCGGACTGTCTTACGACGTCCCGTATCCTACATGTTACGATTTAGCGAGATATCTATACATATTTTTATTTATATATAATTTTCTAACAATATTCTGTAGAATTTTACAAATTATTTTATTGTCTTTTAAAGTCATTAATAGTTAGGTATTTAGTCGATAATACATTGAGTAGTGTTTATTGGATGCGTATTAATTAAAATAGGTGTTTAACTTATGGAAAATATATGGAAATTTCAAAACCTAATTGTAGTTCTTCACAGTTACATATCTTTGCGATTGCATCGCAGACGTAACTAATACATATGAACTAACTTAGCCATATCAGTACATAAAAATAATTCTAGTGATTTATCGAATGCATACAGCCAACAGATGGGTCACGATTGAATGCCCCAAAATCGGGGAAAACTTTTTATTGCTGCAACACTTGCAATACCGTCGCGCGCTGTTTTCGGATACTCGCCCAAGAGTGAAAAAAAATTGTCAATGAGGTATATTCTTCAATTATCTTGTCAATTTTACAGATTTTAGATATGCATTCGATATTTCAAATAATAAGACAATATTTAACATAGTTAATCACTTATAGTTCGCAGCGCGGTCTTGTACAGACAATAAATAATTATGTAATTTGGACAATAAATTCGCGTTGCATGGACTATAAAGTTAATATATTAATAATATAATAAGACCGCGCCTGTCCGTAAGTAGGTATACAATTTAACCTATCCATTGATAAATTAATGTTTTAAAATGTATATTAATTGGTGGTTTTTTTGAGAAATAAAGATAGTTACATACTCCTGAGCATAATTGTCTGATTATTTTTCATTCATTCGCAAACCCTCTGCTGCCTCTTTACCTCTTTTCCCTAGGACCTCTAACACCGGCCTTCAAGCATGTAAGTAGGTAATTAATTAGGTAAGTATGTATACTAATTATAATTTATACTAAATAAATTAAATTATTTATTTTAAATGATTACAAGTAGATACTAAATAAAATTATATTATACTAATTATAGTAGTGTACCTACCTACTATAATTAGTATGTTAGTCATGTCCCATGTTAGTCATGCCCCATGCTAGTCATGCCCCATGTTAGTCATGTACAGTCGCACGTCAACCTACTACAAGCTGTCAAATTTCTTTAATAGATTTTAAGTATAAAGTTCAAAGTTGATTGGGAAAATTTGATAGTTTCGGGTAGGTTGACGTGCTGGCGTCTGTACATTAGTCATGTCTGTCATGGATTTCTACAGGGACTAATCCCTTAAAATTCTGTAGAAATCCGTTTACGAAGTAATAGCTAAACCAAACCAATCGCTCTCTGATAACAATACCGCTATATAGTAATCAGCACGCATACAGCTCAGGTAAGTTGACCGAATCTGCTCTTCATCTGGTGGTCAGCCAGATAGAGGAAGCGATCCATCAAAAAGGCACCTGCCTGGGCACTTTTATAGACATCGAAGGTGCCTTCGACAAAACCAACTTCTCCAGTATCAACAGTGCCCTCTCCAGACATGGAGTGGAACAGGTACTAACGGACTGGATTACGAATATGCTAAGCAAGCGAGTGGTTTGCCTTGAGGAAGAGCAGCAGCTGGCCATGATAGCCAGAGGCTGCCCCCAGGGAGGGGTGCTGTCCCCTCTTCTATGGAATCTGGTGAATAATGACCTCATCACCAAACTCAACGCCGCTCGGTATTACACAATAGGATATGCAGACGACCTCGCAATCCTGGTCTCGGGGAAGGTGACGGGAACGATCTGCAACCTCACTCAGCAAGCACTACGTATTGTAGAAAATTGGTGCAGGGAATTCGATCTATCGGTGAACCCCGCTAAAACCGAACTAGTTATGTTTACCCACAAACGAGCTATGGGCCCTTTCCACCTGCCCAAACTGTTCGAAACAGAGCTTCAGTTAGCCAGCCAAGTCAAGTACCTCGGGGTCATATTAGACAGTAAGCTGAACTGGAGCAGTCATTTAGACAATAAGCTTAACAGGGCCTGCATCACCTTCTGGCAGTGCAGGAGAATGATAGGTAAGAAGTGGGGCCTATCCCCCAAAATAATACTATGGCTGTACACTGCTGTGATACGCCCCATGATAGCCTACGCGGCCGTGGTCTGGTGGCCCCGCACCCAGCTGGTTACAGCCTCCAACAAACTACAACGCATGCAAAGACTGGCCTGCATGGCGAACACAGGCTGCATGAGGACTACTCCGACTGCTGCAATGGAAGCCTTGCTGGGACTACCACCGCTGCACCTGTTTATACAGCAAGAAGCGTCGATGGCGGCAGTACGCCTAAACGCAGCAAATCTCTGGGGTAAGAGAGATAAACAACACACCGCGCTGCTTGAGGGACTCTGCAAGGAGTTCCCCATTACGAAAGCCATAAATGACCGGGTACCCAAGCAATTTATCTTTGATAAAAAATACAGAATCCAACTTCACGAGGATCGCCGATGTGAGGGCTTGCGCTCAACAGAGCTGCGCATCTTCACGGATGGATCCAAAACAGGTAGTGGTACAGGTGCTGGAGTCTTCTCGGAGGACCTCAACATCCACTTAGCTACACCATTGGGAGTCCTTAACACAGTATTCCAGGCCGAATGCATGGGTATTTCTCTTGCCGCTTCGACTATTCTGGCTAGGGAAGTTAAGGACCACTCGATACGCATACTCTCAGACAGCATGGCTGTTCTGCAAGCGCTGAACAGTCACACTGTGGACTCTGGACTTATATACGAGTGCCACCAGCGCCTTAACCAGGTGGGTGACCTCAACAAAATAACCATTCAATGGATCAAAGGACACAACGGTACGCTGGGGAACGATGCTGCAGATGAACTTGCCAGAAGGGGATCGAGCCTGGCACCAGTGGGGCCCGAACCCATCGTGCTCCCACTCGGTTCGGTTCCACTCCCCTTCGGTTACCTACGCACTCTGGTAAGGAAACGAACTAGGGATCAGCATCAGAAACTATGGTCGGACCAAGGCGAGTGCAGACAGGCTAAGGAGGCACTACCTTCAATCGATGGCCGCCTCACGAAAAAGGTTCTTCGACTAACTAAACAACAGCTGCGTGTGGTTACAGCAGCTATAACTGGCCATGGGTCATTTAATAAACAACTCTTTGTCATAGGAGTCACAAACAGTCCGCTCTGCAGAGCCTGCATGGAGGACGACGAGACAGTAACTAATGTGCTGTTAAACTGCCCGGTGGTCGCCACTTACAGGGCAAAGTACTTCGGTAACCCAGGTACCCTACGCGAGATTGCCAATAATACCAAGGCGTTGCTGGCATTCTTTGAGGAGCTGGGGTGGATTGAATGACCGATTTTTCCCACCTGTACGCATAAATACGCGCTTTGACGTGGAGTTGCGGAAACCAGCCCGTATTACCTATTACCTATTAAACCAAACCAAATAAAAAAGGAGCGAGGAGCTCGTGGCTATGTATACTGGTATTTCGTTGCATCCGGTTAGACTGGAAGCCGACACCGACATAGTTGGGAAAAGGCTGGGCAGATGATATCGCCTTTAGCACCTTCGAAAACTATGAAAACGATACCTATGATGAAAAATTTGAAAAATTTTGCAGCTGCCATCTTGGTTTTCCATTTTGAGCTCTCTATCGGCGTAGGCACGCTTGAAAACTATGAAAAATTTGAAAATGTTTGCAGCTACCATCTTGGATTTTCCTTTTGACCAAATTCACATTTTCTCTATTACATGTTCATAGGTACAATGTCCGTGATTGATCTCTGGTGATTGGAACTTTTACTAACAAAATCCACATTCCAAATTCAAATCACTTTTCATCCCTAGAGATTTTTTGGTCTCTGTTGAAAAGCTATTTTGGTCCCTTTTTACGAAGAATAAACTAGCTCTATCCTAACCTAACCTAGCCTTCGCTCATTCTTGCTTTTCTCTTAAGACTTTTCAGCATTAGTTGTCAAAGTAACTCCTATTTCTGTATGAATGATGAAAATTAAATCTAACATAAGGAAGTAGTTACCCTAGAAGGGGTGCTAAAATTAAATCTAACATAAGGAAGTAGTTACCCTAGAAGGGGTGCTAAAATTAAATCTAACATAAGAAGTAGGTAGTTACCCTAGAAGGGGTGCTAAAATTTGGAGCTCGCCCTCACTCAATCTTGCATTCGACATTCTCTTATTTCTTAAACCTTTCTACTTTAATCGAAACAGTAAGTCCTATTTCTGTATGCATGCACAAACGGAAACCTAACGTATCAAAGGTTCGCTTCATGGAGCTGAGATGAATCCCCCTTGAAATAATCATGTCGGCGCCCATGTTTAGTACGTACTACAGGGTGAATTTGGCCTCCCCGTATGTCATCCCTACAAGTACCCAAAATAGGAAATTTAAGTAAATATTTGAGTATGTCGTCACGGCTCACAGTATTCTAATTAACTGTTATTGATATCACGAAATTGGCCCAAATCTACGTAACTTTTTTTAAGAATTGAGCATATCTAAAGAGCGCACTAACTATAATACCTACGTAATTGTGAAATTATTGCGTTTGTTTGATCCTGCATTGTTATTACTATAACCAATTAAGATTTAGAAACACGATTACTTACTTGTAGTTTCCTTGATAGAAAAAAAAAAAAAACTCTAAAAAACAAAATAAACCCTTAGTACGACGTAAATAATTCACGGAATATCATCAGTTTTTTTTAATCTGCATGTTTACATGTGTATATCTATATTTCAAAAATGACACGAACGGTCTTTGTTTTAATAACACGAAGGAAATCCCTAAATTAGAACGCGAACCGCCCATTCTTTATTCCGTCCATCGCATTCATTAGCGCCAGAAGCTCGGCGCGTAACTAACAGCTTGCAACAATGCGATCTGCTACCATTGCCAACCGTTGCCTGAAATTGTATTGAGTTGTGACAAAATACCTACAACTTCGCTGCCAATCAAGTCTGTCTTACTTACGCGAACATGGTAAGGAAGTCGGATCATTTCCCTCGAGCAACATTTACGAAGTGGTCCCTTACTAAAAACAGAACAAGGACATCAAGTCCCACGGGTGCTGAGGAAAGTGTTGCCGACTGAGATGTTACATAAGTAGGCTTCCTACTTTTGTATCCTAAGTCGTTTTATGGTGAGCAAGCATAATTTCGAAAGGACATTCATGTCGGACATTTTTTGATGGAGATCCCTTCTTTTCGCATAATGTTCTTTGTCCTAATATACTTCGGCATAACGATTTTGGCACAATTTGTTTTGGCATAATAATACTTTGGCATAATTTTTTTAGGCATACATTTTATGTTGGCATAATCATCTTAAAGACTAATTTGTTTTGGCATAAATTTGATTCGCATAACGTTAGTAGGCCTAATGACTATTAGCATAATAATAATATATATATTTTCCTTTTCTAGTAGATACGTACTCCAGACTTTGGGTGGAAATGGTGGTGGTGAACTTGTAATGCCCCATACATAATTCTGATCAAACCATTTGCTATAGTTTCTGTAACAATTAAATAATATTGTTGGTTAAAAATTTAATATGCTGTGCAACAAAAGTTAGTGACGGAACCGAATTGCTGCAAAACCGACTCCACGTAGTCTTGTTTGTCCTACCCCTAGAGTGTAATTTAAAATCGCGTAGGCGCGTAGGTGCAAGGCGGCCCGCGGGCTGAGGAGCAGGCGGCTGCGAGCGCGCCGCCGCGGCTGAGGCTGGCCGGCGAAGCCGGCCAACAAGCCAAAGCTCCGGTGGTGAGCGAAAGCCATCTGCGACGATTAGCACGCGTGGGGCCGCCGGAAGCCCGCAGCGCCGGAGCCGTGACAGAAACCCTGCCTGCTGCATGTTGCATGCTCGCTTGAATGCAGCATGCTGCATGCTTGCTTGTTTGCTGCATGCTTGCTTGCATGCTGTATGCTTGCTTGCATGCTGTATGCTTGCTTGCTTCATGCTTCCTACAGCGAAAAAAAAACCCACAAAATTGTTCAATAAAAATATGTTTTAATATCATTATGCGTAAATAAATGTATGCTTTAGGATATTATGCTTAAAAAAGTTATGCTTTAGAACTTTATGCTTAGTAAATTTATGTTTTAGAATATTATGTTTAATCATTATTATGGTTAGATAAATGTATGCTTAAAAAAATTATGCGTAAGCTGTTATGCGTAATTATATTATGCGAAAATATAAATATGCCAAACAAAATTATGCTAAGTTATATTAGGTCTTAATATTTTATGCAAATGGATAGGGAACCAATCAACGCCTCTACCGGTGGATAATCTAACTATTTTACGCTAGGATCACTACACTAATGTTTGGCTACATCATGAAAATGTTTCGCTACACTTAGTATCTCTGGGGGTATTTTCATGTACTATACTGGTTGAGGACGTGAAATAATAAAAAATAAAAGAAAGAAAGAAAAGTAAGAAAATACATTTATTTAGCACAGACTAAAAGGCACTTAAGTAAAAAGAAAAAATAAAAGGAAAGAATACAAAATAAAAGTGTAAAAGTGCGTTGTATGATACTAGCAGGAATGTGTATCTCGCAGCTGCGCCAAAAGTGAGAAAGTAGTAAGTAATAAGAAAAAGTGTAATAGTAGTTCATTTCAAACGAAGTTGCACCACAATAAGTGTTCTTTTTTACCATTTTGATAGGAACCTGAATCGAAGGAATCGAATCTAAAGAACACAGTGGTGTCCACAAGATCTAATTTTGCCCCATTTACTAGTACATTGGTTTTCACCTGCTTAACGTTAGGTGTCAGAAATCTAATACATTTAATATTTTTCTCATTCAAAAGTAAATTATTAACACTAAACCAATCTTTTTTATAACTGATAAAGAGAGCATTATTTACATAGTCAGTAACTGTCTGTTGTCGCTTAAGCTTAAATATAAGTGATACTTAGTAGTGCCGATTCTCTTGTCACAAATGCGTCTAAACTAGACTAAAAATCACCAAAATTTAGTTTACTCCTGTCAAACGATGATTTCCCATTCTGAAATAGACTAAAGTGGCACAACTTAACTATATTTTAGTTTGACAGCACTAAGATTGTACTGAGATTTTAATTTAGTGAAAATGACAATTTTGCTATTCTGAATTTGACGTTTTTCACCTAAAATTTTAATTGTCTAACTAATTCTGACTATTTTTAATCGCCACTGAAAATGGTGTGGAATATTATTAGTTGTCATGAACTAAAATTTCACAAGAACATCTCGACTTCGGGTGCAAAAACAGTACTGTAAGTACTGGATTTTTTTCTTTTCTTTTGCTTATATCTCGAAAATGGTGTGTCCTATCGCTAAAATAATGAAAATTTCGCCCCCTTTATAACAACCTTTAACCTTTGGACCAACCATGGCCTCCCAATTGTTAAAGTGTTCGAGTTGCAATATAGTTATCAACGAGGTTCTAGCCTTTGTTTGTAATAAAATCGATGTGATGAACGAGGAGAGCATTAGTCAAATTTGTGTGAGTGCTTTTTCTGACGAGGACATTCACAGTGCTAAAGATCTTCTGTGCGAATCTTTACCTACAGAGAAGCGTAAGAAGATAAGGAAGAGAAACGGAAAAAAGCTTCGTGAAATAGATGACATCATCTGCATGCTGAAGGAGTCCGATCCTGAGATCTTACCGGTTTTTGTTGCCCGTGATCTACACAAGCTGCCACCAGTACTTTTTGATCATGTCGACGTCACTAGGATTTTAAAGGATTTGATGCTTATGCAGCAAGAGATTAATCAGATAAAAGAACAGTATGTTACTAAGGAAAACCTAGACACAGTTAAATCTGATCTTGAAAATCTAAAAAAGGCGTCTATTGTGAACAACTTTGGAAGTACCGCCTGTAATGTTAATTTCAAGCGGGGTGGCTTTTTGCTTGATAGGCACGACGGCTACTGCAGCGGTCCTAGGGGACTTTCGTACATGGGCGCAGAGCATGATTCTCCTTGCAAAGAGCCTAGTGAGGTACGAACTGAAAGCAACTATCGGGATAACGCTCAATTTTTTTCGAAAAGTGACGGTAGACCGAAAATTTGTGGCAGGACTCGCTTATTAAATGAGAACGGTACTCGCCTTACTGTGACGGGTGACGAGCCCGAGTCGATGACTCACCTGCGAACAGCTGCGATCGACGTAATTAGCGAGACGGGACACACGGTCGCACAGAACGTAAACAGTGACGTTGTCGGCAAAAATAAATGTTTGGCCGATGTTGTTCGCGCTGGTGTCTGGAAAATACCCAAAGAAGACAAAGAATGGACCCTAGTACAGAGGAGGCGTCTAAGGAACCGCTTTGTTGCAAATAGAGGAAAGGCAGTTTTGAGCTCAGATGCTAGTTTCAAAGCTGCGGACATAAAAATTCCTATCTACATATACAATGTTGCGAAGGACGTGCCCGTGTGTGACATACTGAGTTATATTGCGAGTAAAACTGATGTTACTGTACACCTGGAAAAAATGAGTATGAAAATACCAAAATCGTATGATGCGTACAAGGTATTGGTACCGAAGCATAAATTAGAAACTTTTCTGAATGATGACTTCTGGCCAGAAGGCGTCGCATACCGTCGCTTTGTTGACTTCAAGACAAGAAGTAATGGTATAAAGAGTGGGGAATAATTTTATTGGTATGTGTGTAGTCCAACCATCCTTATGAGTAATTACGCCAAATTCGTAACATTTAACTGCAAAAATATTGTAAGATCAGTGGATTGTGTAAGAAAGGTGTGTGAAACGGCTGACATTGTGGCACTTCAGGAGACGTGGCTGTTACCGCACGATATTCCATTCCTGGGCAGCATCAGCGACAAGTTCGCGTTCACTGGCAAGTCTGCGGTGGACACTTCGGCCGGTGTGCTCCGCGGTCGACCATACGGAGGTGTGGCAGTGCTGTGGAGAAAGTCTATGTTTCCCTCAGTGTCAGTGATACAGTGTAGCAGTGACCGCATAGCAGCTATTATGGTTGAGATGAGTGAGCGTTCTATGTTAATTATGTCTGTGTACATGCCTACGGACTCGAAAGATAATTTGATTGAGTTCACGGAGTGTCTAGGCGAAATAAATTCCGTAATTGAAAATAGTGATGTGGAAGCTGTGTATGTATTGGGAAATTTCAACGCCCACCCGGGTGAGTTATTTGCAAATCAACTCTTAGACTTTTGTGTGGAACAGTCATGGACTTGTGTTGATCTTGATATGTTACCTAGCGATTCGCACACTTTTGTTAGTGAGGCTCACGGATGTTGTCGATGGCTCGATCATTGTGTGGTCACGAGAGCTGCGCGTGCAACCATTGATCACGTGACTATATTTTACGATACCTACTGGTCTGATCACTATCCGATGCAGTTAACTTGCAATGTAAACGTTATAAAACCCAAAATTGTAATGCATAGTGTTTGTAATAATAATGTCATATGGGGAGAGAGGCAGGCTAGTCAAATTGAAACATATCATAATTTATGTCATACTAAGTTAAGGGATATTGACTTTCCAGCGGAATTTGCCACTTGTGCTGATAAAATGTGTAATTGTACAATTCATAAGTCATTAATTAATGATATGTATAAAAGTATAGTGCGTATACTGACTGAGAGCGCGAAGTATGCCTATAGTGCTACTTCAAATGCTGGTAGGGGAAAACACATAGTGGGCTGGAACAGACACGTGAGGGAGGCTCACGGTAAGGCTCGGCAATGTTATCTTAATTGGCTATTGTATGGGAGACCGAGTTCTGGTAGGTTATACACAGAAATGACTGAGTCAAGGCGAATATTTAAGGTAAAATTGAAATGGTGTCAAAATAACCAACAACAAATTAAGATGGATATAATAGCACGACACCACTCAAATAATAACTTTTCAACATTTTGGAAATCAACGAATAAGTTAAATTTGAAGCCGAGCCGGCCCGTGAGCGTCGAGGGGGTACACGAGTTGAGTGACATCGGGAGATTATTTCAGCAGCATTTCAGGGTTGAGCCGTTTATGAGGCCTGCACAGTGTGAACAGTTGCTGGTGTCCGGTGCTGGGGCTGCACCTGGAGACATCAATGTAAAATTCACTGCAAAGGATATAGCTTCAGTTATCAAGGCTATGAAGAGAGGGAAGTCTCCAGGACATGATAGCCTCAGCATTGAGCACCTGCGGTATGCTGGTGTACATTTGCCTAGAGTCCTAGCTTTGTTATTTAATTTGTGTATTAGCCACTCCTACCTGCCTGACGATCTCATGTATACCATTGTTGTCCCCATTGTGAAAAACAAGACAGGCGATGTCTCGGACAGATCAAACTATAGGCCTATCTCCTTAGCCACGGTTATTATGTTATGGTTAAGCGAAGGTAATGGACAGTCTGCTTGACGGCCACTTAACAAAAAATATAAAACTGCACGACGGTCAGTTCGGTTTTCGGACTGGTCTATCCACGGAAAGTGCGATCCTGTACCTCAAGCAGACTGTGCAGTACTACACCGCGCGTAAAACGCCAGTATACGCGTGTTTCCTGGACCTGTCCCGGGCATTCGATATGGTTTCGTACGACCTACTGTGGACAAAAATGCGTCGAGACACTAGTCTGCCTCCTGAGATTGTATCTATATTTGAGTATTGGTACAATAATCAGAAAAACACTGTCAGGTGGGCGGATAGAAAATTGGATGATTACAGGCTGGAGTGTGGGGTGTGGCAGGGGGGGTTGACCTCGCCGAAACTTTTTAATTTGTATATGGACCGCCTGATTGCAGAGCTGAGCGGCACTGGGATTGGCTGTCATTTAGACGGAATCTGCGTTAATAATATTAGCTACGCGGATGACATGGTGCTGCTCAGCTCTTCAATTGGTGCGTTGCGTAAGCTGCTTCGTATATGTGAAAGGTATGCGGAGGCCCATGGGCTCAGATACAATGTGAAGAAAAGTGAGGTTATGGTTTTTAGAACACCCAAAAAAGATTACGCAGAGGTACCACCTGTCTCACTATATGATAAACCATTAACCAGGGTTACTCACTTCAAGTATCTGGGCCACTGGGTCACCGAAGACCTCAAAGATAATATGGACATGGAAAGGGAACGTAGGGCGTTGTCTGTTCGCTGTAATGCTTTGGCTCGCAGATTTGCACGTTGCACGGAACAAGTGAAGGTCACACTATTTAGGGCATTCTGCCAGACCTTTTACACGTGCAGTTTGTGGGCCAAATACACGCAGAGGACATACGACGCCCTGCGTGTACAATATAATAACGCGTTCAGGGTGTTGATGGGGCTGCCGCGGTACTGTAGTGCGAGTGGCATGTTAGCGGAGGCACACGTAGACGGCTTCCACGCGATAATACGTAAGCGCTGTGCTTCGGTGATGGCGCGGGTGCGCGGCAGCCCCAGCGCCATCCTGGCCGCGTGCGCCGGCCGATGGGATTCGGTACTGCTGGCGCACTGGATAGGCCTTCACGCGAGGACAAGCGCCTAATTACCTATCCTATCGTTATTAAAATTGTTACTTTTACTAACACTAGGCTAAGAACATTGTTACTAACGAATTTATGGACAAAAGTCTGAAATAAATTTCATAATAATAATAATAATCTGTATCTCTACGTTGACGTCGTGGTGGGGCTTGCGCGCTCCAATGAACCATAGGTCTGTGCCAGTAGAGTTTACTTTGCCGGGACAGATCTAGGGTGAGGGGTCAGACCAAAAGAGATACAATCCAAGCCAAGGTCGCACATGCCGAGGGCTGCATGGCTAGGAGAGAGCGCTAGTCGTTAGTGTGCCAACTCTGGAAAATAGGGGACCTCCAGTTTTATTTACCCTTGCCACAGTGAACGCAGGGCTCTGCTGTGGTCGACTATTTGTGTCCCTAGCTTCTCGTGGGAATAATCATGATAACAAGATCTAAAACAAAACAATTAATTCAGGCAAACAAGCCCTCAACAGATGATGAAACATTACCGGTTTCATCATCATCCTCTCCGAGGTCCATCTTTTCATCAATCGTATCATCACCACCTTCATATTTATCACGCTCATTAAGATCATCATCATCATCACCGATGTCAGTAGACGTTGTGTCGGAGGCTACTACTGCCATAAACCCTTCACCCGCTACTGTCAAAACCAATACGCGTAAAAAATGGAGCGAAGACATGAACCAATTCATTTGGCGTACGTATTTAATTATCACCAATTTAGAAACTGAAACAAATTCATATCTTACATCTTTGCACCAACAATTCATTAACAGATTTCCGCAAATGAATGTCTCAAAACAAAGAGTTGGAGACCAACGAAGAGCAATTGTACACAATAAATTACTTTCGGTCACTACACTTGATACAATTAGATTAGAAGTAAGCAGAAAGCTACAAACAAACACCAGTAACTTGGATACACACACTCGGACACCGGCGCAGTTAAACACAGGCCAATTCTACACAAATTTACAAGCGCAACCAAAACGTAGAATGAAGTGGTCAAACGAAATGAACGAAACTCTAATAAAATCCTATTTCATCGCTACGAAAATGGAAACAGATATGACTGTCTGGAGGAAAAAATTAAGAGAAATGTTTATTCAGTTCTATCCACAATTGTCACATCTGTCTGAGCAGAGAATATCAGATCAAAAAAGGGTAATTCTAAATAACAAACTGATATCAGATGAACGACTTCAAGACCTAAAAACGTATGCAGAGAATACAATTAACCAACCGAATCCCAATAGGCAATTAGAACATCACAATTCACTTATAGCTGCAGACAATACCCCAGCACAAGCACCCACAAAAATAACACAGAAAATGCACACGTTAATAATCAAACACACAAGTAACCGAAGTAGGTAGCGAGCTCAATTTCTTGAATAGCATTGACATTGGAGCCTTGACCACCATTATAAACACAGAACATAATACCACAAACATTGAAATAAGTCAGGAAAGATGTCAAGAACTAGAGGAATCATTCTCAAATACACTACAGCATTTCACAAACATTCATCCCACAAAAAGAAATTATATACCTAAACAAAAACCATCAAAAAAATTAGCCCAAATAGTAAGTGACATTAATAACGTTATTCTTCCAAAATATATCAATGCAGATACAGACTTCAAAACCCTGCAGACAGTTATATATAGTGCTGCTTGGACAGCTGCTAAAACAAATGGAAGTAAACTTTCTTATATCACCTCTGACAATACGGCCTACATCAATCAGAAAAATATGGAACCGAAATGGCAGAAAAGATTAGAATTAAGAGTTAAAGACTTAAGAGCAAAAATCGGTAGACTTACAGCATACATACAAGGAAACAGAGGCTGGAGGCTTGTTAGAGAGGTACACACAATACTAGAAAACTATAGAATACACTCAACTCATGAAGAAACGAACACACAACTCACACATTTCTTAGATACACTTAAACAGAAACTCGCTCTTGTAAATAGTAGATTAAACAGGTATAATAATTGTACACTTCGCAAAATTCAAAATAATAAATTTAGAAACCACGAAAAGCAGTTTTATCGAACGTTAAAAAATTCAACCACAAACCGAACCGCACCCAGTAATAACGAAAATAACACAAACTATAGCTTACCGTCGGTACAAGAACTTCAACAATTTTGGTCAGGAATTTGGGAGAGGCCAATATGTCATAATACTGAAGCTGAATGGGTTAAAATAGAGACTGAAAACCATTTGCACACTGAACAAATGGAGTTTGAACAAGTTCCAATAGATACATTTCATGACGTCCTTCAAAAATTACACAATTGGAAAGCACCCGGTTCAGACTATATTCACAACTTTTGGTATAAAAAATTTACACACACTCACCCATTCCTGTATAATTACATCAACACTTTTATAAAAAATCCAACAACGATGCCTACATACATAGCGGAAGGAATCACGTATATGATACCAAAAGACAGTAACGACAGCGCCAACCCAGCAAAGTACAGACCAATAACATGCCTACAAACAATATATAAAATAATAACATCATGCATCACTCAAATTATTTATAAACACCTTGAATCAAATTCAATATTATCCGAAGAACAAAAAGGCTGTCGAAAATTTAGTCAGGGCTGCAAGGAACAACTAACGATAGACTCGGTTATACTCAAACAGGCCCAGCGGAAGAAGAAAGATCTATATACTATGTATATAGACTACAAAAAAGCGTACGATTCTGTCCCACATACTTGGCTACTTGAAATTTTAAATATATATAAGATAAACCCTCAAATCATTGCCTTTTTAAATAACACAATTACACAATGGACAACACGTTTACATCTTATGACATCTACAGGTAATATTGAAACAGAACCCATCAAGATCCAACGAGGCATATTCCAAGGTGACTCGCTTAGCCCACTATGGTTCTGTCTTGCCATAAACCCGCTATCAAACAAATTAAATTCATTAATGCCAGGATATAAGCTTCATTACAATGACACTACAGATGGCATACGGACGGACAAATACAACTGTAAAATTAACCACCTGCTCTACATGGATGACATTAAATTGTACGCTTCCTCACCAGAGGACTTAAATGAACTCGCAAATGCCACAGACAAATTTTCGAGCGATATAGGAATGGAATTTGGAATTGATAAGTGTAAAATTAATTCAGTCAGGGCAGGTCAAACATACGAACACTCATATACCACACAGTCAGGTGAAACCATAGATTCCTTAGATGAACATGGAACATACAAATACTTAGGATATATTCAAGCGAAGAAAATTAAACATAAGACAATAAAAAATAAACTTACACAACAATTTAAACATAGACTAAAATCCATTTTAAACACTAAATTGTACTCCAAAAGTACTATTAAAGCAATAAATACCTATGCGATACCCATCCTTACATATTCCTTTGGTATAATAAGCTGGACCAAAACGGAACTTAAAAGCCTACAACGCGTCATTAACACCAATTTGACCAAATATAGAAAACACCACCCTCGATCTTGCGTACAGCGACTAACACTACCCAGAAAAGAAGGAGGACGAGGAATAATAGATATAACGAACCTACACAATAAACAAATCAGTACTCTTAGAAAATATTTTAACACAAAAAGCACAACCTCTACCCTACACAAAGCAATAGTTTACAATGATCAAAAACTAACCCCGCTAAACATGTCTGATAAAACTACACAAATTAACGAGAAACAGATCGACAGACAGACTAAAATATCAGAATGGACCCAGAAGTCTCTTCATGGAAGACATCGCCAAGACCTTTGCCAACCTAACGTCGACAAGCTAGCGTCGAACGAATGGCTAAGGCGCGGAGATTTATTCCCTGAGACTGGGTTCATGACAGCAATTCAAGACCAAGTTATTGAAACCCGTAATTACCAAAAGCACATCATGCGAGTCCCTCTTTCAACAGACATTTGTAGACGATGTCATAGTTCTTCTGAAACTATTCAACACATTACTGGAGCATGTAAAGCAATAGTTCAGACTGACTATAAACACAGGCACGACCAAATAGCCAACATAATTCATCAAAAACTTGCCATTAAATATAAATTAATTACTACACCTCCAGTACCTTATTACAAATATACTCCAGAAACGGTTCTTGAAAACACAACACACAAGCTATACTTTGATCGAGCCATCCTCACAGACAGAACAACACATTACAATAGACCAGACATAACTTTAATAGATAAAATTAATAAAACCGCGCAAATTATTGACATAGCAGTTCCAAACACACACAACCTACAAAATACTATAGCTGAAAAGTTATCAAAATACACAGACTTAAAAATAGAAATCAGCGGAATGTGGCGATTAGGCAGCGTTACCATTATTCCTATAGTACTTTCAACCACCGGTGTCATTCCCAAACAACTGCATCAATCTTTAAAAACACTAGATGTAGCTCCCTCCACCTACCAAACCCTATAGAAAGCTGCTATCCTGAACACTTGCAGAATTGTCCGAAAATTCCTGCAGAACGACAATGACGCACAAATATCACACGCACAGACATAATTCACCACTGCAACACAAAGTCAAAACATAATATCACCACGCCATACATCATCACCAATTATCACTTAGTTTAAGTAGTACCTACTCTCAGGGGTAGCACTTGGCTTTGGCCCGTGTTACCCAAAAAACCGGCATAGTGTCGAGATACAAAAATGTATACCAACAAATAATAATAATAACACTCATAAACCCCTAATATACAACACGTCGAGACTGCGCCCACTGCGCGCCTCCGGCCCTAAAAAAATTCACGGGGTAGGGCAAACAAGTATGTACCACGTGAAGTCGCAATTGTCAAATTCTATTTTAGTTGTGTCAAAATAAAGGCTAGATAGCTTTAAGATTCTCATAGCCAAAAGTAAGGAATTTTAGTGATAGTTTAGTTAGTTTAGTTCGGTGTACAAGAGAATCGGCATCAGTGTCTCTGCAAATAACACTATTTCACTACTGTTGTATATAAGGCAAGGTAGGTCATTAATATATACGAGAAATAAAAAAGGGCCAAGAATTGAGCCCTGTGGAACTCCTATAGTGACAATAGAACCCGGGGATCGCTTGCCGTCAACGCCCACTCTTTAGATCCTACTATCCAAATAATTGCTAATTCGTTAGTCAAAAACGTTAGTCAAACGTCGTTAGTGCTGATTATGCATTTTGTAACCTCTACGGAATTTTCCCCTAGATCAGCAGATTTTTTAACATTAATTGTATTGGAAGTTTTAGTTAATAATATCTCGAGCACATAGTCGAAATTAAACTCATGGTTACAATTATCTACATTTTCTTTCAATAGAGACTTGGCAACAGTGGGTGAAGAATTTAAAGATTTAGTGGTTGAGACTGGAATATCTGCAAATAAATTTTCAAAAACTGTGGCAACTTCTAAATCCTTTTTAATAACTGTATTGTTAATATTAAGGATGTAGTCAGTACTAGGTTTTCTGTCTCGTCTAGTCTCATTGTTTATCATTTCCCGAGTCGTTTCTATTTTATTCCGAAATTTTTAATTTTTGAGCTTAGATGTCGACACCTAGGTTTGCTACAGACTTGTTTAAATAATTTGAAATAGTTCTTAACATATCAATAGAATTCTTTAAAATTATAAAAAATAAAATTTATTGGAATAATAATAAGTTACAAAAGTGTACAAATGGTTCAGTAGTATACATATTAATCTAGGCCTATAATAGTATTATAATAATCTGGATAAAAACTATGGTATGACAAATGTATAAGATTACAGTTGCATATAAAAATAGAATAGTGTAGTGCGTTGCCCGATTTAGGTTTATTTAAACCTGTGTTTCAGGCCATCTCTACGACGACGGTAGTTTCGAAATAGAACCTTGAATTAAATTAACATAATATATTTTAAATATCTAAGCAGAAACAATATTTTGCGAAACCTTATTAACTAGGCATAAAGGATATATTTATATCTAAAACTAAAATTATTATAAATATTAGGTTAGGTAATTACAGTCTAGTCAGCTACTCTATGTCAGCACCTCTAGTAGTTTTTCCGTGTCTGCGTAATTTAGTTTTGCTAAATAATCGACTAACATTATACTACACCTATTATAACTTACATTATATATCTTGAGCAATTTGTTCAATTTATTATATAACAAAAGGTCCTAGAAATAAATAAAATCTTTTAATGAATGCATGTTTAGTCGGAGGATTTGTGCAAACCAGATCCTTTCTTCTCTTGTCTGCAGGTACTGGTTTAAAATCTAGTTCAGTGTGTTGCAGTAAAACTATACTTAAAACAAATAGTTGTCGAACTGTTAGCACCTTGCATGCCATATAAAGCTGGTGTGTAGGAAATCTGAATGGGCGACAGGTGGCAACTTTAAGAATTGCTCTTTGTGCACGTTCTAGGGATAGTAAACTTGATTTTGCGGCACCACCCCAGGAAGTTATGCAGTAGGTAAGGATAGATTGACACAAAGCCAAGTAAACCTGTTTAATTAATTTAAAGTCGGCTATGTCCCGTAAACTCTTAAAAATGTATATTAATTTCCGCACTCTAGTGCATAATAAATCAATGTGTTTACGGAAGTTTAGATTTGTGTCAATTGTGACGCCTAGATATTTGATATGGTCGGCTTTAGTTAAACTGGGACAAGTGCATGCTGTGTCAGCGTATGTATTACAATTGTGCGCGTGAATGTTTTGGTTAGTAAGCGTCGGGTTAGTATTTCTCATTTCAAATAGAATAAATTTGGTTTTATCTGAATTTAACGTTAATAGATTGTTATGTAGCCAATTACACACAGTATCAAAACCATTCTGAGCTAGTTCATAGACCTCAGCTCTTGATTTTCCTGAGAATAGTAAAGCTGTGTCATCCGCATATGACATAATTAAACCATTTTGGAGTTGCAAGCGACAAAGGTCATTTATATATATTAAAAATAAAGTGGGCCCCAAAATACTGCCTTGTGGGATTCCATAATCACTGTTTTTATGTTCAGAGCTCGTGTACTGACCTATTTTTAGAGACTGATAACGGTCGCTGAGATAATCAGATAACAATTTTAACTGTGCTCCTCTTATCCCAATATTTTCTAGTTTAAGCAATAGTAGAGAACAAGAAATGGTGTCAAACGCCTTGGCAAGGTCTAAAAAGATCCCAATGGTGTGCATGCCATTATCTAGATTTTGACTTATAAAATTTGTCAATTTGTGTACTGCTTGGCTCGTTGATCTTTTAGGCCTAAAACCAAATTGTTGGTCAGAAAGCAATTTGTTATTTTCAAGATATTTTACTAGTCTATTGTTAATTATTTTTTCCAAAATCTTTGAGAGTCCCGTTAGTACTGAAATAGGTCTATAGTTAGTAATACAAGTTTTGTCTCCGGACTTGAAAACTGGGGTGACTACGGCTTTTTTAAGCAATTTTGGGAATATTCCTTGGGCTAAACATATCTGAAAAATGTGAGTTAGTGGAGGGGCAATTAGGTATTTAAGTCTTTTAAGTACAGCATTAGAAATGTCATCCCAACCGACAGCGCAGACGTCTTTTAACCCGTCTATTATACCTATCACTTCATTCACGTCCGTATCTAATAGGACAAAAGAGCTCAGTGTTGTATGAGTCATATATGGACTTTGACTAGAAGGATTACTGTTAGATGAGTTTTTTTCTGCCAGATTTTTTCCAGTGTTAATAAAGAAATGGTTTGCTTTATTCGTCGCTGCGGATGGGTTCAATTCAGTTGATAAAAGGTCGAGTGGAGGTTCAGAGTTTTTAGTGCTAAATGTATTAGTTTTAATAAATTTCCAGATAAGCTTACTGTTTTTTCCTGCCTTCTGTAGCTGTTCTTTGTCATATTGTTTTTTTAGTTTTTTCAATAGATTGTTGCAGAAATTTCTATATCGCTTATAAGTGACTGAGAGTATTTCATCATTAGGGGCAAGTTTAAATTTTTGGTGTAGCTTGTTTCTATGTCTGATACAGCGAACAAGTCCGGGCGTAATCCATGGTTTGATGTTATTGTACTTTCTAGGTATTACTTTTGTAAAAGTGTTCTTTTTAATCGCATATTGTAACAAATCTATAAAATACTGTAACGAAATATTTGGGTCACTAGAGTTATTGTAGACGGGGTCGAAATTCATAGCTCGTATGTCATTTTCAAGATTAGTCATGTTGAGTTTAGAATAGCTGCGCATGCAATTTTTTCTAGGTGAAGGTATTTGCAGTGTTAGTAAAACGGCTTGATGGTCGGTAAGTGACGTATTAGTAACCAATGTTTTGGACGGCGCTTTTGACTTTATAATGATATGGTCGAGGCATGAGCCGCTCTGGTGCGTTGGGTAATAATGAGCTGGTAACAGTCCATGAAATGTGCAAATGTTCAGGTAGTTATGTGCATGAGTATCGATTTTCCCGGAAGCAATGTTAATGTTAATGTCACCTAAAAGTATAATATTTTTAAAAGATGATATTTTTTCTAGGTTTATGCTAAGCGAGTCTAGGAATCTATCAATATTTTGGGATGGAGGTCTATAAATAGCCATAACTACCGTATCAGGGGAAATTTTAATTAACAAGCAATTACAGCCTTGAAATAAGGGTTCTTCTACCATTGCTACTAAATGATCTTTAATATACACAACTAAGCCACTATTTTGGTTAATGTGGCTATTGGTTTTGTGTAAATTGTATCCGTCTAAAGATGGAATATTCGTTGTTTGTTCGGAGAGCCAACTTTCTGTTAGTACAATAATGTCACAACTTAATTTAAGATTTTGTAATAGAACTTCAAAGCCATTAAAATTCCGGTTAATACTACGTATGTTTTGCGTAAGCACTGTTAACAATTTCTTACCAGTGTGAAGAAGATTTTTGCACTCCTCAAGATTACAAATTATAGCTTCTGACACTGAAAAACTGTCTAGACCACTGATTAGCTGATTTGTCATGTTACTAAAAACTAACTTAACTACTGTTTATGTGCGAATTAACAAAATTATTCGATGGCGCTCTTAGGCGCCTTCATAGTCTATCGAATTAATGTAATTGTCTTCAGCGTATTTTCGTGCAGGGCAATTCACGTCACCAGTTGGGTGGTCAAATTTCCTTTTAAAACGTTTGCACGTTGCACACTGGGGAGAAGAAGTTTTGTTAATGCATTCCTTGAACGAGTGTCCTGTCTCTCCACAAAGGTTGCAAGTTGGAGATGTTTCGCGGCAAAACTTGGCTGCGTGTCCGAACTGCTGGCAATTGAAGCACCTAGTCACGATAGTAAAATCTCTTACTGGGCATGAGGTCCAATTTATAAAAATACGGCCTTGGTTCACCAGAATTTTTCTGATGTTAGGAGGGACTTCTAGAATATAATTACATGTGGACCGATCTTTCTTTCCTGATTTATGGCTCATTTTTATTGTTTCAAGAAAGGCCTCTCGAGTAGTTTTCGGCAATTTGTCAGAAAGGTTTTGCTCATAAATGCAATCCAGTACCTCTTTCTCACTGAGAGCTACGGGGACACCAATGATTGCTATCCTAGGGCGGCGTTTAGACGGTTCTTCAATTTTAAGGCCTGATGAAACAAGTTTCTCCGAACTTTTTAATTTAGCAATGTCGTCTTTGCTATCTGTGCTAATAATAACGCCTCCATTCCTAATTTTCCTCAGACTACGGACCCGAAGTTTCAGTTCCTCCGGCGAGATAATTTTCTGTACCAGTGTTTTGGTGTCGTCACTAGAACGTGTCTTATCGCTAGGGTAGATGGCAACAGAACTTTACTTTTATTATAATTTCTTTCATCGTACAGTTCAAAGAATTTGATTCTACTCTTAAATATCCCTTTAGTTGCCCATTCACTGAACGTTTTCTTAACTGAGATCTGCTTTGGTATTAATGTTGAGTTAAATTCTGTACAATACATGGCACAAAAGGAATTGTACAGCTCATTAGGATCATCACAATAAGGCAAGTAGGGTCGGGTACACGGGTATCACTACAGTGATATTTAAGAGACTTTTTGACTTTTTTATCTTGTTTACTAAAATGCAATCGGCTGTCCACAGTGGTCAGAATCCAGTTGACTCATATTTTTTATTACTAGGTAATATGACAATAGGTAATGTGTAAATATTATATTAGGTATCTAAACATGTACTTGAGGTTGCGGTTATTCTATGTAGTAGGCTCTCAAAATAAATGATTAAATGACTGAAATATATTTCTTTAGGCTCGTTGATGAGTCCTCTAATAAATTAACATTAAAATCACCACCATATATATACATATATATTTTTTTTCCTAATTTACCAAGTTTTTGTAACACAACTCTCAAAGCAATCATAAATCGATGACGGAAGCCGGTACACGCTCTATACAACAGGCCGCTCCAAATACACAAGCCATTTCTATAGTCCTCTCAACAGAGAGGCTTACAATATCCTTACGTTCTTTGAATTTGTTCATACAATTCTTTGTTCTTGTACAACCTGATTATGTATAAATAAATTTGAAACTTAGAATTTTAATAACTCCTTGTACTCGTCGTATTTTAACCGGAGACTGATTTACATAGGCCATATACAACAGTGGACGTTTTTCGGCTGAAATTATGATGTGATAATTAATCTACATTTATTAATTATCACATCATAATTTCAAATTTTGTCCTGATTTTGTCCTGTGGTAACTGTAGGTCATGGGTTCGAACACAGGCAGGCGCTTTTCTTTGTGTAACAAAATTAATTACCAATGCTCTCAAACGGTGAAGGAAAATATCGTGAGGAAACCGGCATGTCCTAGAGTCGACCAAGAATTCGAAGACGTGACATCTACCAATCCGCACCTACGGTAGTCGTGATTTTATTTTGAGTAGGTAAATACATCGAGTAGTTTTTCCTATCTGTACGCCCAAAGGACTGTTCATGAAATATTACGCGCTCGTTCATAAAAATCATCGTCTATTTCATTATTTGTTTTTGAGTCTCGCTTGCGCTGCGTTCCGATGCGGACGCGTTTGCATATTCATTATTTTGGCTAGCGCGGCGCAAGCTGTCGCTCGTAATTTACCCGCCATGAGTTCAAACTCAAACTCAAACTCAAATCATTTATTCCAAATAAACCAATTACAGGTACTTTTGAATTGTCAAGGGGTCGGTCAGTCAGAAAGATGAAGCTAGTTGCCCATTCCAAAGCGTAGTAGGTTCCTATGGAGAAGAACGGGCAAGAAACTCCATGGACACTCTTTTAAATTAGAATATTGTTACAAAACATTGGTTACATCATTCATGTTGAAATTATATATGTGAGAACAATGTAGTAAATCGTGCACGTTAAAAGCGACCATAATAAAAATATAAAAACAAAAATAATTAAAATAAACCATGGCAGCTAAGAGATGACCAGTCCACTGACGGCGCCCGTTCACGAACATGACGCATGGATCAGCATCATTTAGCTCAACCATTTTGAAGGGAACTTAATGATCCAACACACACGCCACCACCAGCGAGACATTTGAGTGAGCATGACATACTCTCAGCCGCCAGGGTACATTCAAGTCAATGAAAGACGTACTCAGTAAATGTTAAAGTAGGTAAACAGTGCTCACATATGTGCAATGCAATTATATAAAACTAAGAGATTGAATTTATACAATGTAAATATAGTTTTTCAATCTTCAGCAGCTCCAACAATATTTTCCAATGCTAATCAATTAGTTTATGCGCCCTTGTGGAGCTGGACCAGCGTTGAGCCAAGCATTTTTGTCAGCGATGTAATCCCCCAACTTATAATATGCTTGGCAGCATAGTGTGCGTTTTATGCAAGATTTAAATTTCGTTTCATTCAATTGGAGTATGTGGGGAGGTATTTTATTGTAACATTTTACACAGTACCCCATGAAAGATGAGTCTACTTTAGCCAGTCTGAAACCCGGTTGAACTAATTGGTCCCTATTTCTAGTCCCATAATTGTGTCTATCACCTATTTTACTGAAAATACTTAAATTTTTCCTTACGTACATGATGTTCTCGTATATATATTGACAAGGTACCGTCATAATGTTAATATCTTTAAATAGTTCCCTTAGGGAATCGCGTCTGCGGAGGCCATATATTGCTCTGATGGCTCTTTTCTGCAGAATAAAAATCGATTCGATATCTGCAGCCCGTCCCCATAGTAAAATACCGTAAGACATGATACTATGAAAGTAACTGAAATAGACTAGCCTCGCGGTATCTACATCAGTAAATTGACGGATTTTTCTCACAGCATATGCTGCTGAACTTAGCCGTCCTGCAAGAGATGTTAAATGAGGACCCCATTGCAGCCTTGAGTCGAGCGTGATCCCCAAGAAAACAGTTTTATCGACGAATTCTAGTTTCTCCTTATTCAATACTATTTCACAAACACTACTTTTAACATTCGGCAAAGCAAATCTTATGCATTTAGTTTTTTTCCCATTTAATACTAAATTGTTAGCAGTGAACCAATTTTGGACCAGCAGTAGGGCGTTATTTACGTCGTCAAGATTTGATTCACGTCTATTTATCTTAAAAATTAGAGAAGTATCGTCAGCAAATAACACCATTTGTGGTTTGTTTTTTAATAAATGGGGTAGATCATTAATATATACTAAAAAGAGGAAAGGACCCAATATTGAGCCTTGTGGAACACCCATTTTTACTTTTAGACCGAGTGAATTGACACCGTTAATTTGAACTTGCTGTTGTCTATCATTTAAATAAGAGTTTACCAAACTGAGCGCAAGCTTACCTAGTCCGTAATGCTCAAGTTTCAAGAGCAAGGTTTCGTGATTTACGCAGTCAAATGCCTTGGAAAGGTCACAAAAGATTCCTATGGCATCTTGGGCCGCCTCCCATGCTGTAAATATATGTTTTAATAAGGCGACACCGGCGTCAGTCGTACAACGTCCCTTGGTGAACCCATATTGTTGTTCGTGTAAGATTTGGTTGGTGTTAAAATGATTAAGCATTTGATTGAGCATTACCTTTTCGAACACCTTGCTGAATACCGGCAGCACGGATACTGGTCTAAAATTGTTGGTGTCTTTACTGTCCCCAGATTTAAAAAGTGGTATAACCTTACTGTATTTCATTAAATCCGGGAAAACTCCTTGATCCACGCACAATTTAAATATTAAAGCTAAATATGGTGCTATAGTCTCGATTATGGATGTACAAACTTTGATAGATAATCCCCATAGATCTTCAGTCAATTTGATTTTGATTTGCCGAAAAGCTTTTACAACTATCATAGGGTTTATATGTTTAAATTGAAATTCAACCGGGCAGCCTGTAACGTTCGCTTTTAATAAATCAATTGAGACATCGGGTGAGGAATTTAAAGCTTCCGTCGTTTTTGATGGTATATTAGTAAAGAAATTTACAAATTCTTGAGCTACTTCTAAGTTAGAGCTTATGGGACCACGTTCAGTCTCCAATGTGTACTCAGTGTTTCGTATTTTTTCCCTGTTAGTTTCATTATTTATTACTTTCCAAACCGTTTTTATTTTATTTTCTGCTGATTTGATCTTGTTGCTAATATACAGAGCTTTAGCTGTCTTGCAGGTATTTCTAAATATTTTCGAATATGTAGCAACATACTTGTTGAAAGTTTCTGTGTTAATGTAAGGCTTAAGGCCATACAGCTCGAACAGTCTTTCCCTACTTATCCTAATACCTCTAGTTGCCCAGTCACTAAAAATAAAATTAGGGCAAATATTTTTTGTTTTCTTTTCAAAAGTTTGATTGAATTCAGTGTGCACTATTGAAAAGAAATCCTCATACAATTTATTTGCATCGTCTATATTATGGCCCAGAGCATTTAACTTATTATGTAGGGTACTATTGAATCTATTTAATTTGCCAGTTGTTATTGGTCTAAATTGTATTTGCACTTTTTGCTTAACTGTTTTAAACTTAAAAGTTACCGTTTGTCCACTATGATCAGACGGCAAATAATTTACGATGGATTTATCTAAATAATCGCAATCGCAGAAGACATTATCGATACAAGTAGCAGAAGTTGGGGTTACTCTAGTTGGTTCTGTAAAAACATTAGACAAATTGAACGATTTAAAAAGGCTTAATATTCTACTGCTATTTGAATTATTTTCTAGAATATTTATATTAAAATCACCACAAATAATTGTGGCTTTGTTACTTGATGCAAGTTTCGCTAGGACATCATCCATTACTGACTCAAATAAAGAAAAGTTCAGATAATTAGGGGGTCTGTACACGCACACTACAACATGCTTATCCAGCTCAACACAGGACAGTTCGATGCAACGTTCAACTGATAAACCAACTATGTCATTACGTTGCTTAGATTTTAAACATTTTTTTATCAAGATTAGAGAACCTCCACGCAGCATAGTTTTCCGGTTAAAACAACTGCCCACACTATAGTTCTCATAATTAATCAGCATTTGGTAATCCTTTAACCAATGTTCAGTAAAACAACAAATGTCAAACTTTGTTTTTTCTAAAAACATTTCTATTTCTAATAATTTTGATGAAATACCTTGAATATTTTGATGAAATAATTTCAAGGCATTCTGCTGATTTCCTTTTTGATAATTATTTATTTTAGAGCAAGAAGACACCTTGTTGTTGTTAGCAATAAGAATATTCTTACTGGTACCTTCTGTTGTCTTACACACTAGTTTAAATGACTATCCGGAGTTAACCCCAAGATTTCAATGGCATCACTAGGCAGTGAGCTCATAGTGAGCGAGGGACATGGAACCTCCTTCGTACAATTTAGAGTAATGAACTAGTGGCGAATGAGCTGCTGGCGTTCCTGCAGCAGAAGCTGGATGTAATGGACGAGGTGTCCGCTGTCCAGATCTGTGCAACGAACTTCAGCGAGAACGACATAGCTGCTGCCAAGCTGTTGTTGTACAGAGTGCTGAACAAGCGCGACCAGATGGTGTCCCGCCGGCGTGACGGGACTAAGAGGAGCCTACAGGATATAATCACGCTGTTCAAGGAGACCGACCCTGACGACGTGCCAACGTTTGTGGCGAAGGAGCTACACAAGCTTCCTCCCGTCACCTTCGACCACGTCGATGTAACGAGCCTTCTGAAGGACATTGTCTTTCTGAAGACCCGCCTCGCGGATGTGCTAACAAAATTAGATGCATCCCAAAACACCGTCGCTGATTTGCGTAAAGAAGTTAGTGATTTGCGCAATAGCGTGGCGGTAATTAGGTCACCTGTCGATGCGTCAAACGTCAACACATGTCGCGGAGCCGGCCTCGATATATCGTCGTCGAATTCCGCGTCAGCAGTTTCGTCGCCAGCGCATTCGTCGATTGCTGAGCTTGCAGAGCGCCCCGCCAGCGCGCCCCGCAGCCCCGTGCTTGACACCGCGGCTCCCCTGTGCAGCGCCGCCCGTGCCCGTCCCCGCTGCCAGTGTCTGCAGTCCTGGCGAAACCCTTGCAAAGGAATTTCGCTAGCGTCACCGCGAGTGCCCCTGGCGCTCCTAGTGTCAAGCCCATGCCAGAAAAGGCGCCGAATAGGGCTGATAATGATGATGGTTTCGTGACGGTGCAAAGGAACAAGCGCCGATTGCAAACAAACAAGAACCGCTGCGGCAAAGCTCCTACGGACCCCGAAGTGAGCCTGCGTGCCGCAAAGCCGAATACACCGGTGTACATCTCCCGCCTGCACTACACCACTAAGGCGGAGGACATCGTGGAGTACGTGCGCCAAAGGACGAGGTACATGCCGAGGGTGCAGTTACTAGAATCGCACCGGAACGTCAACTTCAAGGCGTTCGTCGTGCGAGTACCGAACTGTTACCTGCCCCTCGTCATGGAAGAAGACTTTTGGCCGCAGGACGTGGTGTTCCGTCGCTTCCGCGGACAAGTTCCACAGGACAGCACAAAGTCAAGCTAGTGCAAAGTGAAGTGCTACTAACATAGTCTAAGCCTTATTTATTAACACAAGATTTTGTTATTAAAATATGTATGTTTAGGTTAAGGTATTTTTCTATGGGCCTGTGTCGCCTGAAATAAATGGTATATTATTATTATTATTTGTTGGTATACATTTTTGTATCTCGATACTATGCCGGTTTTTTCAAGTGCTACCCCTGAGAGTAGGTACTACTTAAACTAAGTGATAATTGGTGATGATGTATGGCGTGGTGATATTATGTTTTGACTTTGTGTTGCAGTGGTGAATTATGTCTGTGCGTGTGATATTTGTGCGTCATTGTCGTTCTGCAGGAATTTTCGGACAATTCTGCAAGTGTTCAGGATAGCAGCTTTCTGTAGGGTTTGGTAGGTGGAGGGAGCTACGTCTAGTGTTTTTAAAGATTGATGCAGTTGTTTGGGAATGACACCGGTGGTTGAAAGTACTATAGGAATAATGGTAACGCTGCCTAATCGCCACATTCGGCTGATTTCTATTTTTAAGTCTGTGTATTTTGATAGCTTTTCAGCTATAGTATTTTGTAGGTTGTGTGTGTTTGGAACTGCTATGTCAATAATTTGTGCGGTTTTATTAATTTTATCTATTAAAGTTATGTCTGGTCTATTGTAATGTGTTGTTCTGTCTGTGAGGATGACTCGATCAAAGTATAGCTTGTGTGTTGTGTTTTCAAGAACCGTTTCTGGAGTATATTTGTAATAAGGTACTGGAGATGTAGTAATTAATTTATATTTAATGGCAAGTTTTTGATGAATTATGTTGGCTATTTGGTCGTGCCTGTGTTTATAGTCAGTCTGAACTATTGCTTTACATGCTCCAGTAATGTGTTGAATAGTTTCAGAAGAACTATGACATCGTCTACAAATGTCTGTTGAAAGAGGGACTCGCATGATGTGCTTTTGGTAATTACGGGTTTCAATAACTTGGTCTTGAATTGCTGTCATGAACCCTTCAAGTCTCAGGGAATAAACCTCCGCGCCTTAGCCATTCGTTCGACGCTAGCTTGTCGACGTTAGGTTGGCAAAGGTCTTGGCGATGTCTTCCATGAAGATACTTCTGGGTCCATTCTGATATTTTAGTCTGTCTGTCGATCTGTTTCTCGTTAATTTGTGTAGATTTATCAGACATGTTTAGCGGGGTTAGCTTTTGATCATTGTAAACTATTGCTTTGTGTAGGGTAGAGGTTGTGCTTTTTGTGTTAAAATATTTTCTAAGAGTACTGATTTGTTTATTGTGTAGGTTCGTTATATCTATTATTCCTCGTCCTCCTTCTTTTCTGGGTAGTGTTAGTCGCTGTACGCAAGATCGAGGGTGGTGTTTTCTATATTTGGTCAAATTGGTGTTAATGACGCGTTGTAGGCTTTTAAGTTCCGTTTTGGTCCAGCTTATTATACCAAAGGAATATGTAAGGATGGGTATCGCATAGGTATTTATTGCTTTAATAGTACTTTTGGAGTACAATTTAGTGTTTAAAATGGATTTTAGTCTATGTTTAAATTGTTGTGTAAGTTTATTTTTTATTGTCTTATGTTTAATTTTCTTCGCTTGAATATATCCTAAGTATTTGTATGTTCCATGTTCATCTAAGGAATCTATGGTTTCACCTGACTGTGTGGTATATGAGTGTTAGTATGTTTGACCTGCCCTGACTGAATTAATTTTACACTTATCAATTCCAAATTCCATTCCTATATCGCTCGAAAATTTGTCTGTGGCATTTGCGAGTTCATTTAAGTCCTCTGGTGAGGAAGCGTACAATTTAATGTCATCCATGTAGAGCAGGTGGTTAATTTTACAGTTGTATTTGTCCGTCCGTATGCCATCTGTAGTGTCATTGTAATTAAGCTTATATCCTGGCATTAATGAATTTAATTTGTTTGATAGCGGGTTTAAGGCAAGACAGAACCATAGTGGGCTAAGCGAGTCACCTTGGAATATGCCTCGTTGGATCTTGATGGGTTCTGTTTCAATATTACCTGTAGATGTCATATGATGTAAACGTGTTGTCCATTGTGTAATTGTGTTATTTAAAAAGGCAATGATTTGAGGGTTTATCTTATATATATTTAAAATTTCAAGTAGCCAAGTATGTGGGACAGAATCGTACGCTTTTTTGTAGTCTATATACATAGTATATAGATCTTTCTTCTTCCGCTGGACCTGTTTGAGTATAACCGAGTCTATCGTAAGTTGTTCCTTGCAGCCCTGACTAAATTTTCGACAACTTTTTTGTTCTCCGGATAATATTGAATTTGATTCAAGGTGTTTATAAATAATTTGAGTGATGCATGATGTTATTATTTTATATATTGTTTGTAGGCATGTTATTGGTCTGTACTTTGCTGGATTGGCGCTGTCGTTACTGTCTTTTGGTATCATATACGTGATTCCTTCCGCTATGTATGTAGGCATCGTTGTAGGTTTTTTTATAAAAGTGTTGATGTAATTATACAGGAATGGGTGAGTGTGTGTAAATTTTTTATACCAAAAGTTGTGAATATAGTCTGAACCGGGTGCTTTCCAATTGTGTAATTTTTGAAGGACGTCATGAAATGTATCTATTGGAACTTGTTCAAACTCCATTTGTTCAGTGTGCAAATGGTTTTCAGTCTCTATTTTAACCCATTCAGCTTCAGTATTATGACATATTGGCCTCTCTCAAATTCCTGACCAAAATTGTTGAAGTTCTTGTACCGACGGTAAGCTATAGTTTGTGTTATTTTCGTTATCACTGGGTGCGGTTCGGTTTGTGGTTGAATTTTTTAACGTTCGATAAAACTGCTTTTCGTTGTTTCTAAATTTATTATTTTGAATTTTGCGAAGTGTACAATTATTATACCTGTTTAATCTACTATTTACAAGAGCGAGTTTCTGTTTAAGTGTATTCTATAGTTTTCTAGTATTGTGTGTACCTCTCGAACAAGCCTCCAGCCTCTGTTTCCTTGTATGTATGCTGTAAGTCTACCGATTTTTGCTCTTAAGTCTTTAACTCTTAATTCTAATCTTTTCTGCCATTTCGGTTTCATATTTTTCTGATTGATGTAGGCCGTACTGTCAGAAGTGATATAAGAAAGTTTACTTCCATTTGTTTTAGCAGCTGTCCAAGCAGCACTATATATAACTGTCTGCAGGGTTTTGAAGTCTGTATCTGCATTGACATATTTTGGAAGGATAACGTTATTAATGTTACTTACTATTTGGGCAAATTTTTTGATGGTTTTTGTTTAGGTATATAATTTCTTTTTGTGGGATGAATGTTTGTGAAATGCTGTAGTGTATTTGAGAATGTTTCCTCTAGTTCTTAACATCTTTCCTGACTTATTTCAATGTTTGTGGTATTATGTTCTGTGTTTGTAATGGTGGTCAAGGCTCCAATGTCAATGCTATTCAAGAAATTGAGCTCGCTTCCTACTTCGGTTACTTGTGTGTGAGTTTGATATTTAACGTGTGCATTTTCTGTGTTATTATTTGTGGGTGCTTGTGCTGGGGTATTGTCTGCAGCTATAAGTGAATTGTGATGTTCTAATTGCCTATTGGGATTCGGTTGGTTAATTGTATTCTCTGCATACGTTTTTACGTCTTGAAGTCGTTCATCTGATATCAGTTTGTTATTTAGAATTACCCTTTTTTTATCTGATATTCTCTGCTCAGACAGATGTGACAATTGTGGATAGAACTGAATAAACATTTCTCTTAATTTTTTCCTCCAGACAGTCATATCTGTTTCCATTTTCATAGCGATGAAATAGGATTTTATTAGAGTTTCGTTCATTTCGTTTGACCACTTCATTCTACGTTTTAGTTGCGCTTGTAAATTTGTGTAGAATTGGTCTGTGTTTAACTGCGCCGGTGTCCGGGTGTGTGTATCCAAGTTACTGGTGTTTGTTTGTAGCTTTCTGCTTACTTCTAATCTAATTGTATCAAGTGTAGTGACCGAAAGTAATTTATTGTGAACAATTGCTCTTCGTTGGTCTCCAACTCTTTGTTTTGAGACATTCATTTGCGGAAATCTGTTATATTAAATAAATTAAATAAATCAATCAATCTGCCAACTATTTCTTTTTCCAACTATTTTGGGGTCGGCTTCCAGTCTAACCGGATGCAGCTGAATACCAGTAATTTACATGGAGCGACTGGCTATCTGACCTCCACAACCCATTACCCCTTGGTAAGACTGTTTGTCAGACTTTCGGGCTACTGACGACCCGTAACGACTGTCAAAGATCCACGAATGACAGCCGGGACCAACGGCTTAACGTGCTTTCCGAGGCACGGAGGAGTCTCGGTATGTAAAGATGGTCACCCATCCACAGACCAACCCCGGCTAGCGTAGCTTAACTTGACGGATCGACCCGTAACCGTCCGTGACCCGTTTATTAAATATATAAAAATAAGTGAATAAAAACTAGAAAAATAAGTACAGAAAATTAAATAAATAAATAATTAGAGTAATTAGCATGCATATTAGTCACGCCCACCAACGAGTTCGAGCCGTCGACTAGTGTACCCTTAATGTCATCTTTAACATTGATCGTAAGATTTTAAGTATCTTTATTATGATTTTGGTGGTAAAGGAATTTCGACTACTGTTTGAGGCGTTAAATCCTTAACTGAATCTGATGAACACAAGGTTGTCTGTAAAAGATCGCTTTAAGCGATACGACCGCCCATTGTGTCACCCTATGTAAAATTTCTAAATTTATGTCTGTAATTTTTATGGTGTAGGTACAATAAAGAGTATTCTATCTATTCTATCTATCTAACACATTTTATACAATATATGTAAGGTCTAAAGTATTTATAACCTTGTTTCCAATTGATGTTATTTCCACTTAAACAAATATCAACTTTATATGAGTTTAAATAAAGTTGATTTTAGACTGACTAGTAATGTTTAAAATATGTATGTAGGCGTTACGGTTGTTTTTTCTAAAACTCGTGTTTGTTTACATGTTTGGCAAATAAATTGCGAACACAGATTAGGTTAAACCTTCGTAAATAATTAGCACTCGACAAAACAACTGAAAATCGAAGTAGGTATCGCTTTTCTGCCTTTTTTATTATACTTTTTCTGTGCCATTCTACAGATAGTGCAATCCATGACGACGCGCACTACTCCGCGATTACTGTACTGTAAGAATAAGAATCATTTATTTGCAGAAAATACACCTGTATTTTCTGCAAATAAATTGTAAAATTACCAGTTGTTAAAGTTGGTGGTTTAATGTACAGTCCTTATTTTGCCTGTTTAAGGCATACAAATTAATTTTACATGAATTGGGTACCTACTTATTACATCAAGGTACTTTATTACGGCGAGGAGCGGAGTGGGGCGCGTCGTCGTGGATTGCACTATCTATAGGTACCAGCCAGTATTTTTATCTCTGATGATGGCAAATATTTAGCTCAAATCTATGTAAATTAAATAATAATTTAGTAAAAAGTAAATAATTAAAAAAGTAAAGGTAAAAAAGTATCTAGCTACTTAGTCATGTTACAAAAGTGTTGATAATATTTTTTTAATTACAATTTTACGCCGCGATATAACAGAGTGGCTGCGCATAAAGTTGGCATGGACACGGGCTCACATAGTTATGATTTTTTTGACAACAGGGAGAATCGTTTTCTATTTTCGTCAGTGAGAAATGAAATGTTAATTTTCAATAATTTTTCATTAATATTCAGAAAAATACGGGCTATCAGCTGTCACATGCCCATGGGCGGCATTATGTAATCGTTCGAATTTACCGTTTACCTCCTCCGCTCGTTCGTTCTAAGCCCACAGATTAATTAAAACCACAGAACATTTATACTCAAGATTAGCTGAACGTCAATACAAAACTCTAGCTGGGTGAAAGTTTGCCAACGCAATCGCTCATTTTCCCCGATTCCTCCGAACTCAGTTCCCGTCAAGTTTAATTAGTTGCCCGGGCCTATTGTAGCCGATTGATGCCATAATAAAGTTAGATCGATTGCCCAGATAACAGACGGTTAAAAGTTTTAATAGGTACGCGCTTTGAGCTGATGTGAATTTGTATCGTGTTCAATGAAATGGAGGTCTGCGTTTTTTGGTGAGTTGAAGTATGAAAGTGTTGAGGTTATATTATTTCATACCAGTGTTTTATAACGTGTTGCGACTCACGACCCCCTAGTTAGGGCGTCGGCCCGACTCTTTAAGGGGGTCACCGTTACTTTAAAATTTAAAGTTTATAAATATAAAATATAAAACCATACTAGTTCAAAATGTTAGGTATATTTATTAAGAAAAAGTTAATTAAAGGCTTCATCATCATCATCATTTCAGCCATGGGACGTCCACTGCTGAACATAGGCCTCCCCCAATGATTTCCAATTTTGCCGATTGGAAGCGACCTGCATCCAGCAGCTTCCTGCGACCTTTATTAGGTCGTCTGTCCACCTTGCAAAAAGTCTTACAAGGCATTAAAGGCTTACATAACACAAATTAAGAAATATCGAAGAATGCGCACCCATTCACATTAATGAGATGGTTGCGCCTGTTTCTCGAACCAATTTCTCTCATGGCGCGTCGTGAAGCAAAAACTGATCGTTTTCCTGACAGACGATGTCCTGTCACTTTCGTATTTAGATTAAAATCAAATTTTATTAAGTGAATTGCAGTAATAAATCAATACTTTCATTGCTACGAATTGCGTCAAAACCTAAGGACTTTTCTATGGAAATCATAGGATTTTTGTCAGGATTTTGATCTCTTAGCCCTAGTTGCGAGTAGGTACTACGGCCCTGCATCCTGATTGCGTAATACTCGATTAATCACAATCTGAATCATTTTGAAACAGATTGATAATCCATTGCTTCATATAGCTTTGCATTCAACTTGCTCAGCAAAGCGCCACTGACGCGCGCCTTGCACGCACTGAATGACACGGCTGACAGGATCGATTTATTTTCCTGCTCTCTGAATGAATTCACAAAAAAAGAACCACGCTATCGCATTAGGAATTTTCCTGTAATGATAGCAGTGTTTGTGATAAATAAATAAATAAGTACGAAAAAAAAATCTGCTCAACAACATAAATAACGCAATGAATGTTGTTGAACTGTCAAAATGAAACAGATTAGTTTAAATCATTCACGAAAATGTGTTACGCAACTAGATAGCTGACCATTCTAAAGAACCTGCTTAGAACTTCATTTTATAGCGACATGTACAAACCTACATAAATAACAAATGTATCTAAATAGGTAGGATCTTATCCTACCTATTTATAAAACGCAGGTTAGTCGGCTCCGTTGTTCAAGTTGCTGATTGCCTTATCGTTGGGTAACGACAGGTACAGTAGGCCGTATATCAGTGGTAATAAACCCAGTATAACCTGACCTTATATTCTATTGAAACACCGTACTGAGCCGAAACAAATAACAGCGTTGCGGCGCCGCGCCGCTAAAATCGGCGGTTTGCGTTGCAGCGTTGCGGGCGTCGCGAAAAAGAGCATTTTATTGTCGTATGGTAGGGTATCCAGTTCCTCGTGATTTTTGATTGTGGATAGACTTATTAAGAACTACTTATTAAGACTTAATTAGATTGTGGATAGTGATATTTTGCTAACAACTTACCCCACCACTTATACCACCTACTTACCTACTTACTTATACCTATACTTTTTTTTCCAATTCTGCTTCCATACAAGACTGAATAATGACAAGACAAATTGATATAAGTTTTTAGTTTTGAACCTACATTGTCAAATAGACGAGTAATCATACTACGTTTGTATGGAATACTTAATGACCAACTAGCGTACCCGTAAGTACCTGATAACATGTAACCAATATTTTGTAACAATATTTTGATTTAAAAGAGTGTCCATGATGTTTCATGCCCGTTCTTCTCCCGTACCTACTACGCTTCTGGAATGGGCAACTAGCTTCATTATTCTGACTGACCGACTCCTTGACGATTCAAAAGTGCCTGTAAATGGTTTGATATAAATATAGGTATATAATTATAAATAGTTAGAGTTAAAATCTTATGTAGTACTTTTCTACCTCCATACCTTAGTACCAAGTTGAATAGACAGTCGCACAGACACACTTCCCTTACAGTTAAACTTGCAGATGACGTTATAAAAACAAGGCCGTCTCAACAACCACCTATCCCACGAAACAGTTCGTTACAAACCTCATCCTTTGTCTTGGAGAAAACTGACCCAGAAGAAATTATATCCACTATAAATTCACTGCGACCAAACGCTGCGACTGGTTGGGATGGTATATCACCTATAATATTAAAGAAAATTTCCACCACTCTGGCGCCTATTTTATGCCATATATTCAATATTTGCTTTGAAACAGCTGTTTTTCCAACTTCTTTTAAAAAGGCAATCATTTATCCAATCTTCAAGGGTGGTGACGGAACTCTGCCGAATAACTATCGTCCTATAGCTGTTCTAAGTGCTTTATCGAAAGTTCTTGAACGCTTGATAAACAAAAGATTGGTTAATTACCTGGAGTATTGTAAAATAATCTCACAGCAACAATATGGCTTTCGCAAAAATAAATCGACCTGCGACGCAGTTCATGACCTCACCGATTTTGTCATAGACCATATAAATAAGAATAAAAAAGTCCTTACAATATTCCTTGATCTCGCGAAGGCGTTCGACACTGTTCCTGTTTCCACACTCTTAATCAAACTTGAGAAAATAGGCGTCAGGGGGGCACAACTGGATCTTTTCCAAAGTTACCTCTCAAATCGTTTGCAAAAAGTCAGGATCGACGGCCATAACAGCGAGGAGCTTTCCATTCACTATGGGGTACCACAAGGAAGCATTTTGGGCCCCACTCTTTTCCTAATCTTTATTAATGACCTGTGTGATCTCAATATCGACAATGCAAGGGTAATATCTTTCGCAGATGACACGGCAATAACCTTCACCGCGGATTCCTGGTCACAACTCGAGCATCTAGCTCAACTTGGCTTTGACGTTGTGTTAAATTGGCTTAATTCCCACACTCTCACCCTTAATACCTCTAAAACCAAATTTCTGACTTATTCTAAAAGCTTGGTCTCTCAACCACAGACTCCAATTTTAATCAAAGCTCACACGTGTCATCCACAAATACAGGGATCAAATTGTCAATGTCCTCTTTTAAACTCTGTTGAAAGTATCCGATACCTGGGAATAGTCCTAGACAGGAATCTCAATTTTAAATGTCATATTGGTCTGCTAACTGGACGAGTTCGCAAACTGATATATATCTTTAAAACTCTTCGGTATATTGCCAACCCCATTATAATACGCAATGTTTATTTCGCACTTTGCCTATCCATCATAACTTATTGTATTTCCTGTTGGGGTGGCGCAGCAAAAACCACCCTGAAGCCGCTAGAAGTAGCACATAGGGCCATTTTAAAAGTGGCCACTTTTCGTCCTATTCTTTTTCCAACCGACCAATTATACAATCACTGCAAAGTTCTAAATGTTCGGCAACACTTCATACTACAGACAGTAATTCTGCTACACCGTAAAACCCCATACCGAATTATAAAAAATAAAGAACGTAGTAAACGTCGAAAAGATGGGATATGCACCCTGCCGCAAGTACGTTCAACTTTTGTAAAGAGATTTTTTCATTTTCTTGGTCCGTTTCTATATAATAAAATAAACGAAGAGTGTCAAATCTACGGACTACCGTATTACAAATGCAAAAAGATTTTGCAATCTTACCTCCAAAACAAGTCATATGACGAAACAGAAAAAATCTTAACTTAAACAACATGTACAATCAAACACAAACACCCAAAAACACACACACACACACACATACACACATTTATTTACCTTAAAATTAAAATTATTTTATATTCACGCTTAATAAAGCGTATCTTAGCTTTAATTATCCATCTCAAATTCTTAATACTCCAAAATTGTAACAGTAACATCAGAAGCACTATGTAACCTTTACGTTATAATACCTTAGGGGACCGGACTGCTTCTCCTTAACACAGGTTTTCATAACCTAGCTAGGAGAGCAGTGCTCACCCACACATTTGTAGATATACCTAGTACTTATTTTGTAAAACTGTATTATTATTTTTAACGTGTACAACAATGCATTGTTTTTGAGAAAATAAACATTATTTATTATTTAGTTTACACAGCTTTAATTCCCCAGACAAGTTCTAAGTGCAGGTGTTCAAACGTGATGCAGGCACAAAGTATGGCTACAACTATAGTTGGATCTTATAAAATTGTAATAAGGTACAAAATGGAAAGAGCGACGCGCGTTCGTGAAATGCAACCTCTGTGCCTCCACAAGTTACAAAGAGGCTTTATTGGAAAAGTTACTAGAAGTTAATTCTCTAGTCTGAATGCGATACTTAAGCGTGGTTGGTTATTGTATTCGAGTAGACAGTAGGTATCCAAACTAAGGGACCTGTCCTATCGTCGGCGATTAACGACAAGCGAGTAAAGCTGGCAACTAAAAACTAGTTGGCGAGTAACGACAACATTGAAGCCCTGACTTCGTCGTCGGTGCGCCTGTGAACAACGATTAGCTTGTATATAAATAAATAAATAAATATAATACCTAACTACATTAGCTTGTATATAAATAAATATAATATCTAACTACATTGGCGTTTTTCCTTTCGCTTATCGTTCGTTTTTCTTTTCGCTGTATTGCATTTCATTTCTTTTTCCTTGAGCCACGTCTTTCTTTTCGCCTTGGTGACGTAATTTTTTTCGCCCATAAATATATTTGTTTTCCTTTTATTATTTTCCAATTATTATTATTATCTCCTTTGTTTCATTTAAATACTTACTTATTAATTAGAACATTTTTAAATATTAGAATATAAAAATATAAAAAATTGTAGCCCACCGGTATCGGTAATCGGTAATATATAACGCACACGTTACCTCAGCCAGATAATCATCATCAGATAAAATCGTCCTCTAAGTGCAATAGATACATAATTAGAAATACAGCTTCTGTAATTGGTAAGCAGATTTTTAAATTTGGTAAGCTGATAGTTTTTTAATTATTTGATAAAAACACTTCCGGCTGGAGTAACGTTACCCCAGCCAGATCTTTTGTTTTCTAATGGATAATTTGAAATAAATTTTATCTAAATAATTAGAAACCAATTTGAAATAAATGGTACAACTTAATTTGTATTTTTATTTGCTATGGTTGCTAATATATTTAAAATCCTGCTGGAGTAACGTTTGCACGATTGCTGTATCTCGGAATTGACTATACGGATGATTGTCATATTTGTACATGAGATCTGGCTAATTAGGTACTTAGTTATAATTTGTTACGCAATAAACGAATCCACTATAATGCACCGTTTTGAACTTATTTTAGTAAATAGAAAATATGCTTTAATAGGTCATAGTACTTCTATTATGCAAAGACTAAACTACCAAAGACTAAACTAAAAAAGTTCACTTCAGCTCTATTGCATTATTTACTTTAATATTATTCGTTAATGTATTTTAACTTAATATAATATAATTTAGTTTTAAAATAATATACTTACCAAATTAATTACTCTTACAATCATTGAAAATATTGTATAGCTTCTTTTTTAAATGTTAATTTGTGAAATGCTGGCCTGAAACACAGGTTTTCATAAACCTAGATCAGGCAAGTCTACTTTACATCTAGAATTATATTTTCCTCAATTGCAATTAATGTAAATCATTATCTTACTTTATACTTGAATAATTTTTTTATTTATTTATTATTATTTATTAAATTTCTCAAGGGTCAATTGTCTGTCGGTAATGTCAGAAAGGAAAATTGGCATTTTGATGGGTTAAGGTCCAAGCCAACGGAGTTAAATTGTTGTTTGATGAGTTGTAGGTCTTTCAAAATGGTGTCTACATCACCTCCTAGCGTCCCATTCCCATCATCTAAATACCACACGTTAAATTTTGAATTTAGTTTCTGGATAATTGGATGGATAGCCAAGCTGAAAATGACTGGCCCGAGAGGGTCACCTTGTTGGCATCCTACAGCAGATTCTAAAACATTCATCATAATATGTCAGATTCAGACCCCGGGGCGTTCTTATTTTACTTTTTTTTTTTTAAATCTGATGTTTCCTACAAATTGCAACAGCACCTGAAGCCATGGTAACAGGTTGCGCATCGAGGTCCCTGTCACCCTGAATGTATTTTACTTACACAGCGCCTACAATTTTTTATAAGTTTCTTGAGCAAGAAAATCGTTGATAGCTGTCGCTTCCTCGTCGCCAGCGGTGAGACAGCCTAGGTGCCTTATAGTCCAGGGCCAAACCTATTTTGAAAACCCAAATTGAAGAAAAATTCTTAGCAGTATATGGTTGGTCGGAAAATTTTGTATAAATTATACTCGTAAGTAAATGAAAATAAAATAAGAGAACTTGGTGAAAGTCCCGGAAGAGGGGTGGGGGTAGTGAAATAGTCATTTTGGGGCGTGAATAATGGCTTTTACGATTTGTGGCTACGCAATTTTTTTTTTTTTTTGCTTAATAATTTGTCCCGCTCTGGGCGGAGCGAGACTCTTACTGAAAACCCACCCGTGTTCCTTCAGTTGCCTGTATGTTGCCAGGGGCCACGGTATCTCTTTCGGACTTTCCCGGCAGGCATCAGCCCTAGCAGACCCCGTCAGTTTTGCTGACATCTCTTTGAGGCGCGCGTGGAACACAACGCGCCGTCGACCCGGGCCTGGTCCTTATCGGACGGCGAGCTACCCATTGCTCACCAGTGAGCACGCGAAAGCGCGAGGGAAATTTTCCTCACCCTCACGCGTTCCGCCTCCTCCTTCGCGAGCATTACTGCTTCGCAGAAGGAGGTAACGGCTTCCCATGCACTCTCGCTCCGTAACATAGGCTTGCCCAGGGCCGGACGCGAGAGATCATCATCGCCGATCGCCTCCACAAGGACACGGCGGTGCCCCGCCAAAACCGGGCAGACCTCCACCGTATGCTCCACCGTGTCCTCCGGGCGATCCACACAATGGTGACACCCGGGCGTTTCCTCCCGCCTCATCCTGAACAGGAACTTCCCGATACAACCGTGTCCGATGAGGACCTGCGTCAGGTGGAAGGTGAGGACGCCGTGGCGCCACTCTTCAAATAGTTGACTTATCGCCGCAATTGTGGCGTGCCCAGGCTAAGCAACACCCCTTATTGGAATAAGGTAAAAGTTGTTCTTAAACAATAATGGTCGACCGAGATGGGTTTTTCTTTCTCGCCTGAGACCGACAGCCGAGACCAAGCAACACGTAAGTCAGATAATAGCAAAATGAAACACCAATTAGCAGTTTATAGTTTCATTACATCTTTAAAAAAGCTGACGTGATAGCTTTATCTTGAATAATACAGTATTTAAACTTTAATTACACTGAAAGCTTGATAAGTTCTGCATAAAATTGTTTTTATTTTAAATCTTATTACTGTATGTTAACGTTATTCAAATACAAGTGACTAAGACAGCTAGTAGCTACATAACAGCGGAAAATTCAGCTTTGTGCTGTACAACTTTGATAAATATTTCAATTATACAGCTTGATTCTGAATAGTTTATTGTTTGGTTTCTTTAAGCTGCACAACCCGGCAAACCGTACTCATTTATTCAGAATATGGATATTGATTACTCTTTTAGCGTTTAAGCAGCTAACTATTGCATAAATGAAGATGACTACGATCTTATGACAATCTTATAGCGAGAGAAGCGCACTAATCTTTTTTTTGTAGCACAAAATGGTAAATATTATGAATAAAATAGAAATAGATGTCTAAGTATGTAATAACTGGTTATTGAAGAAATACAATGTTTTTATGCAAGAATGTCAAACCTATTTTATAATTAATGACAAGATGTCTAACAGTGAAACGTGTAAAAATGACTCAAATTCATGGAGAAAAAGAAATATGACAGGAGGAATAAGAAGAAAGTGCTTAAGGGAGTATCTAAAAATAAAAAACAATATCTGTACAGAAGCAGAAACGAGTTTGGCAGCTAATGCAAATTATAATACGGATCCAAGCACAAGTCGACCAGTTCAAGAGGGTTCCATATCCGAATCTCGTAATTTCACATCTACATCACAGATATTAGATAAAAATGACGATTCATATTTTGAGGACACCGATTCAAGTTCGAGTAGTTTAGCAGAAAACGTGTCAGAATTTAATAAAAATATAGATTTTCGAAATAACCTCAGAGATTGGGCAGTGAATAAAAATATATCCCAAGCGGCTGTAAAAGATTTATTGGGTGTGATTAATCATAGATTTCCTGGAATTTTACCGACAGATCCTAGAACTTTATTGCACCTTTAATCACCTAGAATTATAATGATTAAAAATATTGAAGGTGGAGGAGAATACTGGCATAACGGCCTCACTTCATCTCCTCGACTACCTCCAGTCCAAGAACACTTGCACAAGAATTCTTTAGAGAACAGAGAATCTAATAATCTGTATGCACAGTTAGATCCAGTTCCTTCCGCCACTGAGCATAAAATTGAATACTTTTCCTTTATTTTATTAAATATATTCATTGGTCTGATAATTCATTATCAAATCTTTCCAGGTCTGCGACATCGTTAATGGGTTCCATGGCAAATCTTTCATTTTGGGTTCCACCAACTTGAGCAAGTGTGCATACAAACGGACTTCTGTTTTCATTTATTTCTTCTAGCTGAACTAAAATTTCTGCTAGTTTTTTCATATTTTTTTCCTGATTTTGCTTAATAATATTTAATAATTCGTTTGAAACCTTGATTTGATCATTATTATCATATACATTCACTGTGGATGCTTGTTGTACTGTTTCGTGTTGATGATCTTGAGTTATAACCTGATAAACTTCGCCGTCAATACCATGAGCTTCAATGACTTGATGTTCTGTAACTGTACTCGTATTTCCAGCATTAACCTATAAAAAAATTACAAAAACATGAAATATTATAAAAGTACCAAAAAAAATGTTTTACTTGAAACAAAATTATTACCCCCCCACCCCCTTGTCACACAATGTCACACTTCGTCGACCCCCTCCCTTCCGCTTAAGATGCGACGTAATTAATGGATAGGCCCTTAACTATGTTTGTGTAATAAATATGATAGGTAAATTAAAAACTAATTGTAATTTTAAGAAACTCAATGGATGTATTTTTCTTCAATAGAACCGATGATTATAGAACCCTAATAATCTGAATAAGAGTACTGAGACGGGCAGCTTTAGAACCGTTTATCAGAACTGCGATATAAAACGTACTGTTAACCAAAAAATATCTGGATAAGACAGTTACAAGTGACCTGTTACGCAGAAATGTATAACAAATCGTCTGCAGCATATTATTATATTCAAAATCAACATCGTCGCCATTATTTATCCTAACATAACCTCTCTTTTCTAAAACTAAACGATGTTATTACAAATAATAAATAAATGTTTTTATTAAAAAAACATCTGGGTAGTATTTTAATACCTACCTGATTGTTTTCTACCACTTTGATTAGTAACAATTGAATAATAGTTATTTGTTATACAAGAGTGCAAAGTTGCTTTTTAACCGCGTGTTCAATTTTGATGACCGAGCAAGCGAAGGATTCTAAAATTGAATCACGAGCGCAGCGAGTGATTCAAAATTAGAATCCTGAGCGTTAGCGAGGGAATCAAAAGAGCACGAGGTGAAAAATCTTTGCACTCGAGTGCAACACGTAACTTTTCATTCCACCTCAGCGAGGAAATGACTAAATGCAAAAAAAAAAACGTTTACAATCACAAGATAGGTACACTTTTATTTCAGTTTAGGTATTAATTACTACATTATGACAGGTAAGTATTACAGAATAATCTTTAAATTATAACAAAATAATACTAAGGTATAATTAAGAAAATTTTAAAGTAACGTTGCTACAGTTATTTAAATTGAGTGAAAAAATGTAGCGTAAAGAACCGCGTACAAAGCAAATTGAAAAAAGAACACCAAGAAGGTTCCGAGTCTGAGTTTTTAACAAATTAAAAAAAAGTTGTATGATATATTCGGCACCATAGAGGTAGCAGTAAATAGGTTTAATGTTTTTTTTAATTCACAAACTTAGTGCACACGATGTTCTAAATTCAATTTACTTTATCCTCTAGAGAATAAAAACGGCTTTTCCACTCAGATACTGAAGATTAAAAATACTCTTTCCGAGATGGTGGGATGAAAATAGTTATTTGTTATACAAGAGTGCAAAGTTGCTTTTTAACCGCGTGTTCAATTTTGATGACCGAGCAAGCGAAGGATTCTAAAATTGAATCACGAGCGCAGCGAGTGATTCAAAATTAGAATCCTGAGCGTTAGCGAGGGAATCAAAAGAGCACGAGGTGAAAAATCTTTGCACTCGAGTGCAACACGTAACTTTTCATTCCACCTCAGCGAGGAAATGACTAAATGCAAAAAAAAAAACGTTTACAATCACAAGATAGGTACACTTTTATTTCAGTTTAGGTATTAATTACTACATTATGACAGGTAAGTATTACAGAATAATCTTTAAATTATAACAAAATAATACTAAGGTATAATTAAGAAAATTTTAAAGTAACGTTGCTACAGTTATTTAAATTGAGTGTAATATTTTTGTTTGGTACTGTAATATTGGTGTTAGTCACTTGTGTACTGTTTTTCGGTAAACTATCTGTCATACTTAATAGTTGTACCGATTCATCGGATTCCCTTGGCGTGAATGTTGGAGAGAGAGGGAGATGGTTAGGTGTTTCATAACGGCTTATTTTTGATGTAGAAGGGCCAGTACAAGGATCCGATTGAGGCTCTTTCAGTGTAATGGCTCCTACGATGCCTTCACATATTTTAGACTTATTTTGGATGGAATCCTCTATGTATCCCTCTACAACTGCATTGGACTTCCAGCCTCCGTGGCGCTTAAGGGACAGCAGATCAGCTCCGGAATCAGCCAAAAGTGTGGCTGAAGTTCGTCGGAAACAATGACCCGTGTACAACAGGGGTTCTGGAAGTTCAAGAAATGTTGCTATTTCTCGTGGGATACTGCCAATTTTATTAGTACCCATAGGCTGTCTAACACACTTTCCATTGCGATACTGTAGAAAAAATCGATTGATTGGAGTGTTAGGCGGGCGTAAGGCTTGATATTTCTCAACAATCGTTACGTATTCCTTGCGAATGACGAAGTTGCGGTCTCTTTTTGTCTTTGTATTAGGTAAATTAATTAATAGTAAGTCATCTGAATGTTTCTCAATGTTTTTGACATTAAGTTGTGTTAGTTCATTAGTTCGACATGCTCCGTTTATTCCAATAATAAGAACAACCTGTAACGTAAAGAGTATTGTAGTAGATAAATGAATAAAATTGATATGAACGCATAATTATGCCTATCAACATCTACTAAGTATACTATTTAATTGAGATTAATATACTTAAGTAGATACTGAATGTGCAACTGACTTACTTTTGCCGCCAAATATACGGAATCGGGTGCTTCGTTAAGAAACTTTTCAATATCAGATACTGTGAAAACCTTCGATTTTTTTGGTTGATGACCAGATGAGGCTCTTTTTAAAAATGCCACTAATTTAGGATAGGTATCGATATGTTTGTCTTTTTTCATCTTTATTGTTGCTTTTAGCATCGAATACGTACTCCATAGAGTGCTTGCTTTCTTGTTCTCGGATAATTCTATAAAATATGCCAGCAAAACGTTTTCTGAGAAAGTTTTGGCTCCTTTTGCTAGTCGCCACGTGTTGAACATATCGTACTGTTTTAAATACTTCTCGCGTGATTGTTGAGGGAGAAAGCTCATTTGCGCATTATTAACAGTTTCAGTCAATTCTGTTGGCGTCAAGCAAACTTCCTCGTCGCTAGAATCACTCATTTTAGTTTTTTCACTTGTTTTCAAGTTTCTTGTTTTTAATATACCTAAGGTTTAACAATGACGTGAAAAAATGCCGCGTAAAGAACCGCGTACAAAGCAAATTGAAAAAAGAACACCAAGAAGGTTCCGAGTCTGAGTTTTTAACAAATTAAAAAAAAGTTGTATGATATATTCGGCACCATAGAAGTAGCAGTAAATAGGTTTAATGTTTTTTTTAATTCACAAACTTAGTGCACACGATGTTCTAAATTCAATTTACTTTATCCTCTAGAGAATAAAAACGGCTTTTCCACTCAGATACTGAAGATTAAAAATACTCTTTCCGAGATGGTGGGATGAAAATATTTTATTCGTCGAAAAGGCTTATTATAAGTTAATTGATATTTTTTTTAAACTGGTTTTGTCTTGTGGCGCTCGAAAATTTTACTATAAACTTATATATATTCTCACAGTAAAGTAGCATGCGTTGTAATAATTGTATTGTTAACAAAACATTTTTCCAAACATATACTTACCAATAAGTATTTATAATTTCATCCAGAGAGATAATTTGGAAATTTAACGCAAAATATATGTGATCACATTAATAATAAGAAACAAAATGCTGATATTGTATATTTAATTACATAACTTCTTTATAAAACAACGAAAAAGATCTGAATTATGAATATTGTCTGAATGTCAGAGTTTGATATTTTCATCTGCTTAATAGAGTTTTAAATTCTCAACAAAGGTTCGATCAGCTTTTATGCAGAAGTTAACCAACCTTTCTGTTTATATATTAAGCTGGTATGCAGCTATTAACAAAATATTATTCAGATTAAAGCGATTTATTATGTGCCCAAATTGTTTGAATATTGCCTGTATAAGCGCTTATATAAACCATATCCCTACATCTTTTACAGCGTTTAGTCATCAGAATTGTTATTATATAAAAGTTAATCAGCTAGTTTGTGTTGAATAGGCAAATCGTGAAAAAAAAAATGAAACTATGCTAAGTTTGCATATTAAATACATGTATTTGTATTTCATTTCATTTTTCATTTGATGTTCACTACATTAAGTACATATTTAATGATGTGATACACCGGAGGTACAAGACGGGGTTGTTATTCGTAAACACTATGACCTCACTCTTTTTTGGGTTATATTTAAGGCCGTGCAACTCCACATACGTCGCGCAGATCGTGAGTAGCTTCCTCAGTCCGCTCATCGATGGACTGAACAACATCATGTCGTCCCCGTAACTTATGTAAGGCTGGTTTCACAGCTGTCCGGTAGACCTGGGCCTTCGGTATACGGGAGACCGGTACGAGTAACGCCCGCAAAGCTCTGACAGCGAGGGAGTAGTACGATACGTTATACGTGCTCTACCCGGAGCGGGTCGCGTACGGACCAATCCGAGTCGCTGTAAAACAATGTTCTAGCGCCTCACGTGTGTCTCCGTTCCGGGAGCAAGTACGGGTCTCCCGGACAGCTGGGAAACCAGCCTTTGACACATGTACTGTCTATATGACAGCCGACATGTGTGCTGCTCAGTCGCTCGATAAGCTGATTGACAAAAAAAAAAATAACGGGCGAGGTTAACCCCCCCCTACCTTACACCACATTCCATTTGATATTCATCCGAAAGAGTACCTACCCACCTTACCCGATTTGTTCGGTAAGCATACCAGTATCTAAGGTGGGCTGTGTACTCCACCGGTACACCCGTACCCCTCCACTTGTCCCATAGCACATCATAAGAGACGAGATCAAAAGCTTTCGACAAATCGAGGAAACACATGGCAACACAGCACCGGCGTCCTCCTCGAGGTGTAGTACTTGACGGTATGTTTCAGGCTGCGGATGGCACTCTCCGTGGACACTCCCGTCTTGAACCCGAACTGGGCGTCATGCACTTTAACAACCCTTTATCAGACCGTCAAGCACCTCGGCCATGGTGTTGGTGGTGGCTAACGACATGTGTCGATAGTTGTTTATGTCAGATGTTTCACCAGTTTTGTTCCTAACTATCGGAACCACTATAGTCCGCTTAAGTGGTTCCGGTAAATAAGAATGACCTAGACACAGAATGAAACATAGTCACAATACTCTAGGTAGAGGAACTCCCGCATGTTTAAAATTTTCGATGCTGAGAACATCGTGACCCGGTGACTTTCCACGTTGTAATTTTAGCCACGATCTTGGCTGGTACCTTTGCGTTCTGCTCTGGTCTCAGCCTCGTTCATTCCATGAGACGCCGAGCCTAAGAGTGCCCGCTCCGTAAAGTGCTCCTCCCTAAAAGCATTAGCAATATTCTTGTGGTCAGTAATAATATAGTATCTGCTCCGACGTCCTCTCGCCCCATACAACACGATTAACAAGATTATCATCAAGTTTGTTACCTACAATTTTACAATTTACTTTATGCAAGTCACATTCGATCACAATCGGGAAATGGTCGGACCAATACAAGTCATACATTACTTACTGTCAAAGTAACGACTGATTGCTGTGCAGACTTTGTGACGATGCAGTGGTCCACCGGCCAACCACAGCCATGCGATACACTTGTAAAAGTGTAAGTATTACTGTCACACATATGCTCACATCTCCACAGACCCAACGCTGTTTTGAACAAAAATTCATCATTTCGTTTTATAGAATATTCGATTTTGTTCTTAGAAACCTCAACTTCATTAAAATATTTAAAAAAAAAATATATGAAAAAATATAGACGAGGAAAACCAAAACGTACTTTTTCCGATAGCTTAGCCCTTAGCTTAGCTACGATTTATCCAAGGCCTTTGAGGAAGCTGGAGAGCACGGACTTACCGTCGGAGCTCATCAGCTTGTTCCGGTATTGGTACGGGCACCAGGTCAATAGTGTCCGGTGGGCGGGAGCGATGTCGGACCCATATACCAGCGAATGTGGCGTAAGGCAGGGCGGTTTGACCTCTCCTACATTGTTCAACTTATATATGAATGATCTGATCGTCTCGCTCAGCAGTCAACATGTCGGATGCTATATAGACGGAGTGTGTGTCAACAATATGAGTTATGCGGACGACATGGTGCTGCTGAGCGCGTCGATCTGTGGGCTGAGGAGACTACTTAGTACGTGTGCGGAATACGCGCATGGACATGGGTTAAAATACAATGGGAAGAAAAGCCAATAAATGGTTTTTCAGGCCGTCGGTGTGTCGAGGCCTATGAACATTCCAAATGTTACTCTAGATGGAATTCCAATAGATCGAGTGGACCAATTTAAATACCTAGGGCATCTACTCACCGAGGACCTTAAAGACCATGCTGACATGGACCGGGAGCGGAGGGCACTGTCGGTGCGAGCCAATATGATAGCCCGCAGGTTTTCGCGTTGTACTGGGGATGTGAAGGTCACACTTTTTAAAGCGTACTGCACATCCTTATACACGTGCGCCCTGTGGGCTGACTATACTGAAAGGACGTACAGTGCCCTCCGTGTCCAGTACAACAACGCGTTTCGGGCGGTGTTGGGGCTGCCCCGTTTCTGTAGCGCATCGGGGATGTTCGCGATAACGCGCACTGATTGTTTTCACGCTTCTATGCGCAAGCGCTGTGCGTCCCTGGTGCGGCGGGTGCGGGCCAGCCCCAATGCTATCCTGGCGATGATCGCTAGCAGGCTGGACTGCCTTTATATCCGTCATTGCTGTGGCAGGCATGTTGCTCCGCCAATGTCGGTTAGAAAATTATAATTATTGTGTTTATTATTTTTATTTTTACTATTTTATTTGATTATTTGTAAGAAAACTTCAGTAAAGTAAATGTTAAGTAAATGTAATGTAATTTAATTTGACTATGTTTTGTGATACTGATTTTTTTTTTGACTTTAATTCTGTTTTAATTCTTAATTTTTGACTTTAATTCTGTTTTTAATTTTGTTTTTATTTTAATATTGAGAGATGAATTTGATTTAAATTTTAATTATAATTTCTAATTTGGATTTTCATATGATTTTATTATGATGTAATGTGATTTTATATTTTAATGTTATTTATGTAATATGTTATACTATGGGTTATTAATACCTGAAATAAAAGATTTTATTTTTATTTATTTAGCCGAAAATCATTATTCAACCCCCCCCCCCCCCCCCAAACGACTATTTCCCCTACCCATCCCTCTTCTGGGATTTTCACATTTTCTTTTCATTTTTTTTAATTTCAATTCAGGTTTCCGACCAACCAACATACTGCAAAGATTTTTTTTCTCTCATATGTTTGGCCCTGGACTATTAGGTAAACACTGTTTTTATTTTTATGTTTTAATAATCAGGATAAGAAGTTTTGCTACAATTGTATCATTTTTGTAATGGAACTTAGGCTTATCTCCCACGTTTTTTTATTGTAGTGAGTACCTGTAGATAATGTTAATCGCAGTACCTACACCATGAACTACCCAATAGTTTATTGTCTCCCTGTCCATCCAAAGGTTGTCTTATCGCTATTACAGATACGCTGAATATTAAAGGTTTTGTAAATAATCGTAACCTGAGGAAGTATTTGAGTACCCAAAGGATTAAACATCTTGTAAAAGCAATAAATAAAACAGAAATATAGATAATTTCTTATATATTTTTACAATTGAAATAATACAGGCGGTTACATAAAAAATAAATAAGTCTTTAAGATTTACATTACAGTGTGATGTCTTAAACAAAAGTATACAAATTAAACATTTTCGATAAAAAAAACTGTACATGATCGTTCCCAATAAATAGTAAAACTGGGTACAGTCAACTCGAAAAATAAAGACAAAGTACTGCATGCACGGTATTCATTATTTTCATTTTTTTTTTTTGCTTGTGTACAGTCGATTATTGCGGCTGATTGTACAAAAAAATGCGATCCAGCGCATACAAAATGTGATGTATAAAATAAAATTATACATTTGTGCTTTCTAGTAACTATTAGTGCTGTATCAATGAGTACTACCAGTTTACATTGTTTCATAAAGCCATCTTCCCACCATACCGTACCATAATATGGCGGTATCCGACACGCGAAATTGCTGCAAAAACAACGCGGTTTCTTTGACAAATCAGGAAAATAATTATCTTTGTATGGAATAAGTTCCTTGCAAAAAATGATCTTTTTCGAGTGACGTTCCAACCAGGTCATGGTTACAGTTCGGGTCAAATAACTTTGCCGCTCTGAAGTAGGCTACAAATGACTGCGCAGTAGTCAATCTTCCTTATAAAACATTAGCGCGCATGCCAGCGCGCATGCGCAACCTAACTTCAGAGCGGCAAAGTTATTTGACGCGAAGTGTACAGAGTAAGGTAAGGTAAGGTAAGGTAAGGTAGGAAGGGTACCACAACAATATTGATTTTAATTTTGTTCAAAAACGTGTCATCATGTACTTTCTATACAAAAATTAAACGGTACAATCACTTTGCTTACAAACTAAATACAAAATTAAGAACTATTTGTGTTAGTACAGTGAATCATAGATTTCTTGTCGATGTCATGAAAACTGAAACTATCCTTCTTTAAACAACATTATAAAAAAAAGTTCAATATTTTGTCGGTTTACGTATGTTTATATAACCACGAATTTTGAATGTGTCAACCTAATGTTGCAAACAAAAAAAATATGTTTGATGCAAAAATATTAATTTACAGGGGACAATACACATGGAAAACGAATAAAAACAAAACCATGGAATGCGTCAATTGGACAGGGAAGTATTAAAAATTGGCACAATACAGTTCTTAAGAAGGCGGTATTACAGATAATAATAATTACTTTTTTTTTAATATCATCATTATTAAAAACCTTGCAACATTTTTACATCTTAAAAGCTACAGCAACACTTTTCTCGGGCGTACGTACAACATGGAACATTTAGTTTTTACTCTAGCATTCTTTTTGAATTATATAAATATGTGATTTATCAACTATTAGTTGACTAAACGACTGTTGAGATTGCTTCAAGAATACAGAACAAAAAGTTCTTACAAGACGTTACACCATTTGACTAAACGGTTGAGTTATTTAGTCAACTAATGCTTGGTATATCGATATAAAGTGTAATAGGGCTTAGTCTACATAATATGAGTGACAAAAATTTACATACTACACTCACACAGTACACATTAGTCGTTATGAAGTTAGGCCCAGAAACCACGGTCCCACACCAACATAAGCCATCAACAGAAACGTTTATGTTGGTGAGAGTATGATTCAGGGCCGTTTAAATCTAGCTTGTTTAGACTAAAAAAGCAAATATTCAAAACTTGCACAAACCAGGCACGTTAGAAAATATCGTAAATGACCTTCCATGATTGCATGACAATACCCTGCAACAATTTGTCGTAAGTGTTAAATGTTTAATGTTGAAATAAACATTACATAATGTGCAAGTGTATGACTGAGTTTAATTTTTAAAATAAAGTGTTGCATCTAAAAGATTATGAAATTGAGCCGAACATTAGATCTAAACGATATTATGTCAGATGTTAACGTGAAGCTGTTTCGTTTGAGAGGATATAGTAAAAAATATAATGATCAAAGTCTATTCGCATTGGGCTTCAGATTAATTAAAGGGAAAAACCAGACTTTTTTTCTTTTCATAGATTTGTTATTGCCAGTACCTAATTTTTTTTTTTTTCTGTGTTACTATGTTAACTATTCAGACTATTTAAGAATTCCATACCATCGTCAGAAGAAGTTTCAGACTATATTTATCTTTTAAGATATTAATAATTATAATCTTAAATCAGTCTATAAAACGTCATAAACACTTTAATATGTTTTATAAAATGACCTTTATTTTTTTTACTATACCCCGACCACAGCCTACGCCTCACACATATAAATATAACAGTTAATTACAGAGTAGGATAACCTTAATCTAGTTATTCTAATTAGCTGCGACACTCAGTTGCCTACGTTCACCTACCATCTTTAAATACTATACATACGCGCATCTTTGGTTAGCCGATAGGCGGGATGTTTGCGCGAAAAACATTTTCTTCAATCTGTTTATTATGCAAAATAAATGCGCTTATAAATACTTCAAACTGTACTTGCTCATGAAAATATAATAATAATAACCGCAAAATAATTAAATTGTTCATGATTAGCTTCAAAATGCACGGGGATCGGTACAATTACAAACAAAGTTAAGAAATATGTCACACTTGCTCTAAAAGGCTAAAATGAAGGGGGAAAACGTATCTAATGAAACCCAGCATACCTACTTAAGTTTATAGGGCAATATAATTGAAACTATCTATGCGTATATTTATCTAAGCCTAAAATGGCACGCACGGGACCTTAGCGCACAAACAAAACCCGCCATATTCACATTCTAAATACATTAACGTTTACTTTTCTCTAACTTTCTTTTCATTGCTTTGTGGAGTGATCGAAAATATTTAAAAAAAAAAACTTTAATTTTATTTTGAGCTATGACAATAGCGACTATGACTATGGGAGAACTAAATTACATTATTTCTATGGATAAGTGTTGAACACTTAATAGGGAAATGTACAATTTTTACTTTGTTCTATCTCGATCACTTCACAACATTTCGAGACGGTTACGAACCTAACGCCAACACACAACATAATAATATTTATGTTGGACCGTGTGAAGGGACACTAAGGACCTCGCAGACATCAGACCGCCACTTCTGGTCGCAGAAATATGCGACCACGGTCCTAGAGATCCTCAAAACTTGGTAATACCACCACAGAACCCAAACGGAACCGATTACATCTTAATTGACGAACCACTAATAAGCAGTCTTCACAATTATATCGATAATAACTAGATTACAATTATTATAATAAAAAATACTGGACCATAACTTGATTTAATAGGAATTACACGTGTCGGAGGGACGAGTGGGCATAGTATTTCTAAAATGTACTTTATTTTCATAGAGATAACTGTTATTTTACTTTGATTAGTCAAAGTACAAAGGATAATTTTATTAATAAATTCAATTTTATGATTGAACTAAACTATTTGGAAACAATCTACAAACATTCATAGTTTGAGCAAAATTTTAAATAATATTTTTGCTAATTTAACATTCATCTTACAACCGAATTGTACTACTTTATTCATGCACGTACAGTCAGCTAAAAAAATATATGCCGATGTCACTCGTCGTCCCGACGAATACCTACAACTATACACAATACATTCCTATATAATTTAATTAGAACATAAAACACAGACGTCAAAATATCTCCATAGACGATTAATACTTTGCTAGAAAAAAATATATTTATTTTAAATGCGTAACACATCTATTGCCCTGCGTCTAAATTTTATAAATAATCGCTACTGAAAAAGTTTTTCGGGGTCATTTTGAATGCTAAAGTCAGAAATCTTTTAAAGTCACTCATTTCCATAATAAAATTGAATATTTACACGGGTCCATTACGAGAAAAATCAAACATGTACTTACATAGCAAATCGACTGGACTTTATGTGACTGAAATCGAAAACGCCAATTATTAACTTTCGACTGAATATCGACTTTTGCCGGCAGCAACGCTCGACGGGCAAAGTTTAATCATCTGATTTAGCTGTGTAGTTTTCTCCTGAATTTTATAGAATATTTTTTTAAATGGACTTTGTATCAATGAGGCAAGGAAGCGGACTAACAAGCGGCGAGTGCCTAAAATCGACCGTTTAAATTCCTAGTCAGAATGCAGCACAATTAATTAAATAAGTTTAACAGACAGAGATAAAATGGTGTTATAAATATGTTTCGCGCTAAACGATTTTACTGAACCGTGTTGCAAGTTGGCCCAAAAGATTCTATTAGAAATTTTCAAAAAAATTACCGAAAATGCTTGCGATTTCAGTCGACTGTCGAAATGGGGTAGCTATGCGACTAACGGCAAGGCGAAAATAGACTCGTGTAAATTTCCCATTAGCCTTTAAAAGGAGGCTCCCTAAATTGTATAGTATTTTGCATTGATATTCTGAAACATTCACGCATACAATCCAAATGGAACTTTAGTATATGGTTTATTGTTTCTTTTTCTTTCCATGTACAAGACAGTTACGTAATTATAACATTTTCGCTCGAAAATTATGTCTTTTTAAAAGATTATTTATATAAAATCAAGATTACTCGGCATTTATGTCCAAAATAAGTATTCACAGTAAAAAAATATAGTTTATTATCCAGGTACAAGATATTTATAAACGAAATAAGAATTGAGACTTATCCCATTTAGTTTCGTGCTCGATAAAAGCGCGATATTCAACTTTATTACTGATGTGTTAGAGTTTAGCACATAGTGGAGTCGCGGGGTGCATGGGGGCGGAGTTTGCGTGGAAATTGTCTTTAGAGTGCCTGGTCTTAAACATCGCTCAAATGAAAATGAACACGGCAAACGATCGCCTACTTGAAGCCGTTTGCATGTAAGCGCAAAACGGTTTTTTTTTGTAGTCTTTTCGTCATCGCTATAATATACCCAGAAACAACATGAGACTTTGTGCGACAAAAAATTAAGTTGCCTTTGAAAGTTCGGTCGTTAGTGATAATTTCTGACCTTAACATTTTTGTTCTTAGTACTGACAAGAAGTAGTTTGTATAACTATTGAAACGAATTTTCGGCTACAATCATTATTTTATCGAATCAAAACTTTTGTTGGAAAGGAAAGAAGGGTTATGTATTTTGCCTGTATATATTTGACAATGTGATAATTTATTATGATAACCGTATAACATTAAAGTTTCAACTCAATAAAAAAACGAGACATGAAACATGGTAGGCATAAAAAAAATCTAGAAAAATCCATGGAATCTTTCGTTAATATCTCAATACACAACCACATCTTTTTTCATAAGAAAAAGCATTAAATTTGTAATAATTTCCTCCGACATTCGCTACTTTATTGTTGTTATTTGAGCATACAATCTGAAACAACCCACTATGAATTAAACTATTGGATACTGTCATTAAGTAAACAGTTAATCAATTCTATACAAAAACAATGTATAGGAAATTCAACGTACCAATATTGAATACATATTAAAATACGATTATATGTTATCTACTCTTAATTTCTGCTTAATTTTTATGTAAGTGTATATTCTCAGTTTATTGTATAGAATTGAATTACTGTTTTCATGTTACTCTGTATAAAAAGGGCGGGCTAAGCAACGGCGGACGAGTAGAAGATATTTCACTTTTCTTGTGTATATTAAAGAAAAAAAACATGTGTATTCTAAGAAAATATTAGTAAAACCCAATAATCTCTTAACATAATTATAAACAAGCCTAGTAATTTTATGTTAAATAGCAATGAAACATCACAACTACATTTAAATGACAATTTAATTCTATGAATCATGGCCGACCTACACGCGTAGCATCACCACCGTAGAAACGGGTTTTGTCGACGGAAGAATAGACAAAATAACAGATAAACAATCACAATCTGTCATTTTGTCTATTCTTCCGTCGACAAAACCCCTTTCTACGGTAGTCATGCTACGCGTACTGAACGACACACAACATGCGCGAAAGTTCGCACATGTTCTCTCACTGACACTCGCCTCGGTGATACGAGGCGAGTGTCAGTGAGAGAACATGTGTGTGATTTTGTTTCTAAAAAATGTTATTGCACATGCGCAGCCTTCTGAAGTTCGGACCGGCCATGATTCATCGTACTGTACCATTGTATCACCTTAGTATGGCTTAATAATCTTTGTTCAGAGTTTATGTGTACGTAAATCTCAATCATGACTTAACAAGAACATTACGCCTGTATACTTTGAGTGGGTAGGCAGAAATGCATAGTTCCAGTTTGTTGTGAGTAACAGAGGGTCTATTGTGTTGTGTTTTCACGACAAATTAGAGAGTGACGTCATTTATCGACGCGGAATCGGCTTGAGCCTATCATGCTTTGTCGCATTAAGTTCGAAGCCGTATCGAGTCGTGTCGTCCGAACTGAAACGAGGCTAATGATATCTTTTTCGCTCTTTGAAAGCAAGGAAATAAAGCTCTTTCTGACCGTCTCGAGCCGATTCCGCGACAATAAGTGTGGTCACACCCTTAAATAGTGTACTACTCAGATCAACACGAAACCAACATCACTCGATCTAATTTGAACAGTACCAAAATCTCTACCCGCCGTTGCTTAAAACTCTATTCCTAAAACAATAGACACATACAAGTCGCCTGTTTGTTCAGTAGGTACATGAAAACATGTGTAGTATAAAGTTACATTAACAATTTACGAGACAATCACATAAGAGAAAAATACACTTATCATTGTTTGAGTAACATATAAAAACGTTCACATTGCTTGAGAAATATATATTTAAACTTTGATCAGATTTATCAGGCATCAGAAAAACTGATGTTTTGGTGGCATAGGCCGATCTATTTAAAAACAAGATGTATCTAGAAAGGTCTGATAGACCTCAAATTGTTCATTTCTACAATTTATTGCGAGATGTTCTGATCTATAACGGTTTAATTTAAATGAACATGCGACGTTCCAGTCGAGCACAAACTACAAAATTCCGTTCAAAAATTAATGTTTTGTTCGTAATAAGCTGGCCTTATTGCAACTATCAGCTCTTGAACAGCCTTATCATTGCTAAAACATAGATTTTTACATATCTGGCAGTATTACAGTGACATACAGGTCTAATATAAACAAGAGACCCTCAAACTATTCACTGGCTTGTTCTGACATGTCTGTAGCTCTCAAACAGCCTTATCAATGATAATAACAGAGATATTTGCTATATCAGGCAGTTTTATCCTTATTGGCAGGTCTAGAAAGGCTCATATAAATATAGAGACTCAAACTAATCACTGGCCTGGTATACATTGGTCGTGCATGGCTTGTGGAGCAGACGTTCACGACGCATAGCGGCGGGGTAGGCACGGACGTACACACAACGCGCTGAGTATTACTTACATGTGACGTGCTGTGGTGTATTACCGAGACTCTTGTTCAGGTGTGTCAGGGAATCTGAAAAAGAAAACGCTGTTTATTTTTTTGTTTGAAAGAGCTATTATTCATTATTTATCTGTGTCTAGCTGCGCCCTGGTTTCACTTGCATTAGTCTCGATCTCGTGGGAATATCAGGATAAAAAGTATCCTATGCTCTAATCCAGGTCATGGTCAACCCATGTGCTAATTTCATCCAAATCTGTTCAGCCGTTTTAGCGTGAAAGCGTAACAAACAAACTCACTTTCGGATATAATCTTAGTCAGGGTTTGGAAAGTTGCAGATAGTGTGGTGGCGTTTGTTAATTTTCGTAGAAGTTGAGATCCCTCAGGTCCAAGTACCTATATTAGTGAAAAAAACATTGAAGTGAGAATAATAAGTGCCGCAAACTTTAGGCAGTCGGGTTTGTTACCACCCTTGTTAACTAGAAATACCTTTTATCGTGGCACAAGCTACAAAACAGCTTTCCCCGATACACGGCAAAAAGTAAGTATATAGATAGTGCAATCCACGACGACGCGCCCCACTCCGCGATGACTATACTGTAAGCTGTACTTTAGTATGGAGCGGAGCGGAGTGGGGCGCGTCGTCGTGGATTGCACTATCTATAGTAACTTTTACCAAACATACCTGTTACTATTAGTATTCGTAAGCAGATGTCCATAAGCCGCCAGCGCGCAGTAGGCGGCCAGCAGGGCGGCGTGGTGATGCGCGCGCGCGTGGTTGGGCGCCGTGCGCGCGTGCGCGCCCAGCGCCGCCCAGCAGTACAGCGAGGCGCGCGCGTCGTGCGGCGCCAGGTAGGCCGCGCCCGGCGCCGCCGCCGGCGCGCGCGCGCCGCCGCACGCGGCCGACATCGTGCAGAAGTTCATGGCTTTCCAGCCGCCGTATCTAGGGGGAAAGATATGTCGATTTGAGACACTTTAGGAAAGCGATCTTAATAGTTTGCCCAGCTCTTGATATTGGAAAACAATGTGGCACGTTTACTATTTTAAACACCACATTATGGGTAGGCACGATCGACACACAGTGTACATATTATTATTTGTATCACATAATTTCAAAAAGAGCTAGTTTCATCATCGTAAACAGGGACTCAAATAGCTTTTTCATCACATCTATTCAAAAAGACCTAGTTTGTTCTTCGTAAACAGGGACCAAAATAGCTCTTTGATCCCTAGGGAGCAAAATAGATTTGAATTTTGAATGTGGCTATTGTTAGTAAAAGTTCCAATCACCAAAGAGATCAATCACGAACATTGTATTGAACAAGTAACAGGCTGAAAGAGAAAAAATGTGTGAATTATTTGGTCAAAATGAAAATCCAAGATGGCGAATCCGAACATTTAAAAAATTTTCATGGGTGTCGTTTTCATAGTTTTCGAGGGTGCTAAAGCCGATAGTGAGGTCAAAATAAAAATCCAAGATGGCGGCTATGAAAATTTTCAAATTTTACGTCATGTTTGTCGTTTTCATAGTTTTCGAGGGATCTAAAGCAGATAGTGAGGTCAAAATGTAAATCCAATAAGGCGGATACGAAAATTTTCAAATTTTTCGTCATGGGTGTCGTTTTCATAGTTTTAGAGGGTTCTAAAGCCGATAGTGAAGTCAAAATGTTAATCCAAGATGGCAACTACGAAAATTTACAAATTTTACGTCATGTTTGTCGTTTTCATAGTTCTTGAGGGTTCTAAAGCCGATAGTGAGATCAAAATGTAAATCTAAGAGGGCGGCTACGAAAATTTTCAAATTTTTCGTCATGGGTATCGTTTTTATAGTTCTTAAAGCTGCTAAAGTCGATAAAGAAGTCAAAACGTAAATCCGAGATGGCCGCTGCGATAATTTTGTTTTGTTTTTAAATCATACGTGTGAGATGAGGGTAGGACCGTACATGTTTTTTTTTCTCATAGAGGATGATGAAAAGTAGAGTGTTCACCTCAGGAGCAACACTATTTTAAGCTCGAGTGGCGTACTTTGAATCCCTCGCTTCGTTCAGGATTCTACTTTAGAATCCTTCGCTCCGCTCTGGATTAAAAAAAAACACTCTTGCCTTAAAAATAGTTGTTTGCTCCCTAGGCAAACAATCTACTATTTAATCTCTAAGGACTAAAAGTGATTTGAATTTGGAATGTGGATATTGTTACCTAGTAAAAGTTCCAATCACTAAAGGGATCAATCACGAAAATTTTATGAACAAGTAACAGGCTGGCAACAGAGAGAAAGTGTGAATTTGGTCAAAATGAAAATCGAAGATGACGGCTGAGAAATTTTTAAAAATTTTCGTCATTGGTTTCGTTGTCATAGCTGTCGAGGACGCTAAAGCCGATTGTGAGGTCAAAATGTAAATCCAAGATGGCGGCTCTGAAAAGAACAATGGCAAAATTTGGTCTGGACTTTTTTTTGGCGTCCATGGATTTCATATATATGAATCGAATTTAATTAATTTTCTACGATTTTTCAATTATTCACTCCTTCTCGTAAAGGCCGGAATTATTTTATGTTTTTAAAAGCTTATCAAATGATGTTCGAATTAAGTACATACGACATGTTACCATTAAAATAGTGGTGTGAGTACAAATTGTATGAATGCAATTTATCTGTATCAATAATTAAACGAATGATCGATTTTATAATCAACCGATCGATCGACCCATGTAGAGTAGTTGGTTTTGTTTTTAACATAATTATTAAAATGATCTATTCTTTCGTCTTTAATCAATAATCTTTGAAGACTTAAATCCAATTAATAATTAATCAAAATATCACAGGATCGTTTCAGTTTTGTATCGATTCCTAAGAAAACTGAATCGAAACGTGCAGCACTACTTTTGTCTTTGACAGTGACATGTTGTCTGTGGTTGTCTGTCAAGAGGCTACAGAATCCTTCGACGTTTTTCATCTCGGTTGTTTTGTGTTTTTATTTGGCTTTCTATTTATTTTTACCCGACTTGGACTGTTTATGGACTGATTGATATTGTCCTGTGTGACTAGTGCGTGCCCTTAGGACTCCGATATTGCTTTTGCGTGACCATAAGCTAATCTTACTGTGTGCTCCGATTGTGCCCAGTGAATTGGATTTTTGTTTAAACCCGGAAAAATCATAATGGCAGATTACGGTCATCGTGTCGCACGCTCATTTTATGTGTAAACTGCAATATATGCGTGAACACACTGCAAAAATAAAATTCCTGGCAGAACCGGCATAGTTGAATATTGCTGTAGTTGTTTAGTTGGCCGGCGCACTGTAGGCTGCTGCGCACACACTATGACCTTAGTGTGGTATCTAGGATGGGCCAGACATCAAGAACATATCTCAGCACCAGCAGGTTTTCCTGATGAGATAATAATACGAGATGAGGATGAGGAATAAAATAAATATGTTAAACAAAATGTGTTTTTTATTTGCCCTAACATTAGGTATTAAGGTCTTCTTCTTTTCGTGTGGTTAGTAAACTAACCCGTACCCTAATTACGTAATGCAAAATCAATTCGAATCTGAATAGTTTTGAAACAGATTGCTAATCCATTGCACCGTAAGTTCGAAAAAAAAACTGCAGCAACGTAAATAACGCAATGAATGTTGTTGAACTGTCAAAATGAAACAGATTTGTCTTTATCGTTTACGAAAATATGTTGCGTAATTAGAAAGCTGGTGTCAGAGTTTTAAAGCCGCCCATGGGCCTCTGACTTGGCTTCACATGCCGTCGAGAAATATCTCTCAGGCATGCCGGTTTCCTCACGATGTTTTCCGTCACCGTTTTTTGAGCAAGTGATAATTATATAATACGCACATGAATCCGAAAAGTCAGAGGGGTTCGAACTCGAAACCTACGACTTGTCAGTCTGACGGTCACACCACTAGGCTCACTGCTTCTAGGTATTATTATATTATAATCTTCTAGATATTAAGGTTTAACTGAGGGTTATAACCCTCAGTTTTAGTGTTTACGGGGCAAGCGCATTTTTAAAAAAATACGCGCCCTTCTTTCGTAAACATACAATTGAGTACTACTCTACACCGAAGGTTAGAAGTTATTTGGGTTTTTCTCATTTTATCCGTAAATACTCTTATCCTCACTTAGACCACACCACATTATGCATTTCTTTATGATTTAATTTCAATTTGCGATGTTTTATAGATAATTGTTGTTTGACGTTTATTCATAACCTAAAAATTCAAACACTGAAATCTTTTTTTTCCGGCTTTCCCAAATGAAAATAGTCTCATTTATAGATTCTGGAGCTAACGCCAAATCTTTTAACATATTTTTCATTACGGGACGCTTAAATTTGATCCCAGACAATTCGTTGTATGGAGACCTGGAGACATTGTTCTTTTCTAATTTTTCATCATGGTTATCGTTTTCATCATTTTTAAAGGTGCTTAATTTGATAGACGTCAAAACGTAAAATCCTAGATGGCAGCTGCGAAAATTTTGTTTTAGTTTTTTCAGAAAATTGTCTCTATGACAATTTTATTTTTCTCATAGAGAGGTGATAAAAAGTAGTATTCACCTCGGGAGCAACACTATTTTAAGCTCGAGTGACGTACTTTGAATCCAGAGTGACGCGAAGGATTCTAAAGTAGAATCCTGAGCGCAGCGAGGGATTCAAAGTACGTCACTCGACCTTAAAATAGGGAGCAAACATAGTACTATTAAAACAAAATTGTTGCTGTTTAGACCGATTCGACTCAAAATGTCATAGTTAAAAACGTCTAACCTCTTCTTTTTAGCCACCTAGGTGACTAAACTATCAGCAGCTAATTGCCGTTAATAGGGATTATGACTAAAAAAATGTTTTTCGTCCGTAATGTAGACTATGAAAAAATAACGTACACGTATTTTTTCTTTTTTTACGTTTTCAAAAGAATACGGCGATACATTGAGTTAAAATGTGCCATGACGTCACTTGTATGTAGATTTTATACATACTTGTGACGTATCAACCCCCACGCCCCAACTTTAATGCGTTGTATCTAAGTCATTTTTTATTAATATGATAAAGCAAAAAATACGTGTCTAATATTTTTTTATTATCTGACTGGACTAATTAGAATTTCTTTTTTTTGACCCAGCGATCATCGCTATTATCATACTCACTATCTGAAGGTTCGTACCGACAGGTGACAAGTAAGGCGAGGCCTACTTCAAAGCAATCGTCGCGTTCAAATGTAACTTTAGTTCGGTGAACCTGGACGCGCGCTCGTGCCGGCAGAGGGCGCTTTCCGAACAAAACGTGACATAATATGAACGCAACGATCGCTTTGAAATAGAACGCAGGGTGAGGCTTTAGTCTCCTATTGTATATGCGACGTCTGACTTCAGCGTCAACGTCTGAACGCATTGCACAGCGTCGGCGGTCAATACTTCCTCAGTGAACGACGACGCTACAGTCGTTGCTTGCGAGTGGTCGTGTGACACTTGATACGACCTGACGCTGTAGTGGTTTGAAATAACTAGAGACGCGACGCAAAGTGTTTATATGGCGCATACGACGTCAAGGCGCCGACGTCGACGTGTGAAAGAGATCACAACAGTACATTTATATAATAAGCATCGTGACGCGGCGTAAGGTGTGACGCTCTAAGCGGAGCCTAAAGCTCAAAACACACGAGAAGTGTGCGCGGCTCCCGCTCCCGACCCGCTCCGCGCCCGATTTTCATGTGCTGACATCCATATAATACAA